>JAQPPZ010017128.1:7182500-11982500 GCA_028583015.1 Wollemia nobilis | reverse complement strand
AATCTATGTTAACCCCTTCTTATAATATGATATCCTAGATACTCAACCTCCCTTTGATCTAGAGAGCACTTGGAATGTGTGTCATGTATCTAATTATAAAATTAGTTTCAAGACTTAATCAAAGTGAGTTTATTGATCCTAATATACTGTTACAAATGAAGGTATCATAAAAGAACATGAGAATGATTTTTTAGAGGAAGGACCAAAATTTTTAATTCATTAGACTTTGGAATGTAGATGGAACATTTGTTCAACCAAAAGGTATGACTAAAATTTTATAGTGTCCATAATGTGTCATGAAAATTGTCTTAGAAATATCCTCAACACATATATGTACTTGGTGGTATCCTTATCTTAAATCAAACTTGGAGAATAAATTGCACCTTGTAGTTTTTCCAAGAGCTCATCTATGACTGGAATTTTAAATTTTCTTTAATAGTAATTTTGTCAATGCCTAAAAATTCAAATCCCATATTTTTTGTACCAAAATTATGAGTGACAAATTTGAAAAAGAACTCAATCAAATTACCACTACTTCTAATAGTTCTTTTACTAATTTTTTTTTTCTAACTTTTACACATACAAATATATGTAAGGGCATCTATTGACCAGTAGATTTCCTAGAACTATTGAGATGGCATTATAATGTGTGCATTACGGGGGAAGTCCATAAGATTCCTTAAACATATAAAAATAGTTACTAAGGAGTATTTATAATTCTAAATATTGATTATATTCATAAACTTCTATGGACTAAACTATAAAAAATTCAGCCATAATTCCATGAGATCTATTTTAAAGTAATTCTTCATGTGAAGAGAACTAATTTCCTGCTTCAAACCAATTGTTTGTACCTTGAGGGTATACTTTAATCTTCTACTATGAATTGCATTCACATTTTTAAAAATTACCATAAGATAGGACCCAAACTGCACAACCAATGAATGCCTAAAACTATGTCACATACCATTATTGGAATCACAATAATATTAGATTTTAAGTTGTAGCCTCCCACAATAATATTAAAATTGCAAAAATTATATTTGCAATGAAGAGTACCTTCATTGGGTATTATTACTTCAAAGCTATTTCATGGGTTGAAGTTACGATCTACTTGAGTAGCCACCTTAGAATCAATAATGTTATGAGTGGTACCTATGTCGATGAGAATGATTAGAAGATATTTTTTAAATTTCCCTTGTATGCTCACAACTCAAGGTGTAGTTATACCTATTAATACCTACAAGGAAATATAAGGATTCAGTTCTTTGGTAGTATTAATTTCCTCTTGTTTTTCACCATCTAAGTTATCATTTGTTACACCAGGATTAGGAAAGGTAGTAGTTGATTTAGCATCCAATAGGTATAATTATTTATAGTGCATTTATGCCCTAGTTTATATTTTTTTTATCAAAAATATAGTAGAGGCCTCTCTCAATGAGTTTTTATCTCTTGATCACTTAAAAATGTTATGGAAATGGTTTTGTTTCCTACACTACGGGAAACTAGAAGCTTTAGAATTTTTTTGAATTGGAGAGGCTTATATGTGCAACATTGTGTGATCATTATTTCTTTTTGCAACCTTGGTAAGCCAATGGCTTCTATTATGTTCTTTAGGTTGGATATTTTTGCCTTTGTCTTAATTTTATCTTTTACTTAATTTATGAAACAAATTGTAAAACTTAAATTTGATAACCTTTCTATGTTTTCTTTCAAAATGTCAATTTCCTTCTAGAATTCTTGAAGTAAGTGATTTTATCTAATCTTATTTAAACCTCCTATAAAATCCTTATATGCATTAGTCCAATAGCATAAGTAATTTTATGCAAAATTAATCCCATGAAGGTGGTCTTCCCTTGGATTTTTGGAATAAGTAATACCATTGTATTGCTTTGTATTCTAGGATGAAGGATGTTATAGCCGGGTACTTTTAGAGTATTTGGAATTTGATGCAGATGAAAATTTTAATTCATGTTATATACCCAACTAGAGGTATCTTCATCATAAAATTTAAAAAGTCTAATTTTGTGGTACATGGTGGATTGCTTGGGAATTGTTGTCCTCCCAAAACACTTCATGGATTTGTTATGGATTTAGTAGGGCTATGTTGAAATTTACCCTATTGAACTACTTATTTGAATTTACTAATAGGAGTGTGAATATTGGAGATCATTACCTGGAGTTTATCCATGCCTTGTTCTATTTGATTAGTTATTTACAACTTTTACATTCCTTTATTCAAGGCTTCATACTCAACTTGATCAAATCAAGATTTTATTATTATATTTCCTTCACCTAATCATTCAATTTTTTGAATGTATTGACTTGAAATCTACATCCTACTATAATTTTAGGGGAACCAGATGTCTATAAAGTGCCTCGGATACTATATATGAAAATTATCAACTCAAAGAGGTGATTGTAATGCACTAGGTTAGAAATGGACCTTTTTGGATGGCCAAAAAAAGGTCACCAATGTTATATATCAGAATAATTGTTGTGACAAGATAATTATAATGGGCTAGGTATTAAATTGACATTTGATAACACTTTAGATTTTTTAAAATTCATGCATAAATTTGGTCTTGAACTATAACACTCTTTGGGAGGGTTTATTTTGTTAAAATTGTTAGATTCGTAAGGGTTTATGAGATATTGACCCTAAAAAGTTTTCTCTTCTACTATATGCACTTAAAAAATCCCTTGCAAATCCCTCAATGCTCTACATATTTCTCTATCATTTTCACACTATAAACTATTGTTGCTACTCTCTACACTATTTAACTATTGTATTGTATTTAATATTTTTTATCTTTTTCATTTTCTCTTTTTGTAGCTCTATACCTTGTTCCTTCCATCCCTAACTTCTAAAAACCCTACTCTACTAGAATAATTATGCTTGGTGCATGATTTCCTAAGCAATATTAAAATTATGGTCATCACCAATCACTCTCTCAATATGCCCTAAAGTTCTTAAAAGGGATTTTATGGGTGTGCTAGGTTGGGATTTGTTTGGATTGTTGACTTATAGATATATTGATCTCATTTATAGATATTTTACATGACATTTTAAGATACTATGGAGGATTCCACCATTCCCATGGTTGCATTGCTCATTATGGTGTATAACATGAGTCTAATTACCCTCCTTTCATATTATGATTTATAGGCAATCTATCTTAGACAATAGTGACACATTGTTTCTAACCTAATAAATATAGGAATTTGTAGAAATATATAATGGTTAATAATTTGTAGAAAATTTTAAATTTTTATCGAATATTAGAAGATGGATGCACTATGGTTGTGTTTATTGGAAAAAAAAGTATTTTCACAACAAAATCGTCCTTGGATTTAGCTCTAATACTAGATGTAATGGTTCTACTTGCAATAATTAATAGAAAAAACAATAAAACTTACCAAATAAAACATAATTCTATAAAATATATATAATAAGTAAGAGTTTTGTTGATAGTGTTAAAGGGTTTATGTTGTATCTTAGGATGATTCAAGGTGGAAACCTTCTTTATGAGTAAAAATAATTATAATATAATCCTTTAGGATGCCTCTACCTTTCTTACAATACAATATGTAAACATATTTTAGTCTAACCTTAATTCTTAAAAGGAATTGACTAAACTATTATAATAAATGAATAGAAATATTTAGGACATTAAGTCCTAACATATAATGGTTCTTAAAATTATAAGGTTAATATATAAATTCAATAGGTAGTAGCTACATTTTTCAATAATTTGAAAGTGAATTGAAAGGAAGTGGAGACTAAATTGTATTATTCAATGCTTTTTATTTGAAAAGAGTTTTCACACCTAATCAAGAAGGAAGTGAAATGTCCCAATCATAATAAAACACTAGAGTTGAAGTAAACTTATTGGCATGCAATAGGAGATGGTTCAAATTGTCACACCTAGTAATATGTTAAAGAAAGACCCTTTGCCTCATTATATGAAAAATTTCATGACAATTCATTTGGAGGTAATATTAAAAAAAATGGTTAGAGCTAATATGAGGGAAACAAAGGATAAATGCACTATATGAACAACTACAGTATGTGAATTTGCATTCAAAATGAATCAATTCTACAAAGGAGTATTTGGATTCAATTTCATAAGTAGATAAATTAGAATATGATGAATCCAAGTTAGATAAATTATTTTAATTTCTTAAAATAATATAAATATCTCTCCTTGTAATAAAAATATAGTATAGATATTTTTCTTAAGACTTTAGATTTTCCAAAACAACATAAAACTTCAATGATAAGTCAATTTAGGAATAATTTATAAAACTAGAATAGATTGAGAATGATGAAAACATCTATATGACTAAAAAAAGACATTAACAAACAAAGCATGATCAAAGAGATGATGAAGCACAAAGAGAGATTTATTTGGGATCCAAAGGCAATTATTGTAATGTGACATGGTCTTTCTTCATCTTAAACACTACAATCAAATGTCCCTATAATATAAGTATTGACACAACCTGGCACCTAAATTCTATGGACCATACAAGGAACTTCAACAAATAGGGAATGATGCTTACAAATTGGATTTGTTGACTACATCCAAGATTCACCTATTAGCTTTTGATACTTAAAACCTAATGAGAAATGAACCACAAGGTATAAAATGAGCATGCAATATTAAATATATGATAATGGAAATATACTAAGCATGTAAAAATCATGAGAAACTTCTACAAATACTCATAAATCTACCATTAATGAAAGCTCACAAAAATAGGAGGAAATGTTATGAGTATTATAGTTGTAATATATTTTTATAATGCTTAGTCACAAATATATATAATAGTATGTGACTTTTCACTTTCCTACTCTAAGGACACGTGTATTCTGCATGATGGACACTTGTTCGCATGCACACCTAACTAAAGACACTTGTGCATTTCTTGCACATTATTACATTACATAAAGTAAATACTCCTAATCTAAAGATGTACCCAAGATGGTACATTAGCATGTACTAAATAATGTAATATATTCCAACACCCCCTTGTATTACATTATTTGGGATGAACTTCTCTTGATCTGCATAGATGATCTCTGAATGTTTGAAACTTGTTCTTGCCTAGAGCTTTTGTAAATATATCTGCTAGTTTTTTTTGTAGGAATATACTTCAAACTGATATGATGATTCTAAAAATGATCTCTAATGAAATGACATTGTGCTTCAATATGCTTAGTTCATTCATGTACAATTGGATTTTTTATCAGATTGAGTACTCCTTGATTATCACAATGTATTAGAGTTGGAGCTCGTTTGATTCCCATGTCAGATAATATATATTGTAACCACAAAGCTTCACAAGTTGTATCTCGTGTTGCATGGTATTCTGCTTTAGTGGATGATTGTGCTACTGTATGTTGTTTCTTACTATGCCAAGATATTGGTCCTGATCCAAGATAGAAAATGTATCCTAAAGTAGATTTTCTATCATCAATAGAACCAACATAATCAGAATCTGAATAACCCTACAAAAAAATATCTTTAACATTCTTCATATAAGTTAGTCCATAATTTGTAGTCTTCTTAACATATTGTAGTATTCTTTTTGTAGCTTTCCAATGACTCTCTCTTGGTTCTTGCATGAATCTTGAAAGATAATTTACAACAAAGACTAGATCAAGTCGAGTATTTGTTAAGTACAGAAGACTTCCAATTAATTGGCAATACCTTGTAGCTGAAACTAAAGGTGTTCCATCATTTCTGGATAATTGAATCCCTTGTTCCATGGGTGTATCTTTAGGCTTACAATCATTCATTTTATATTTCTCAAGTAGGGAATTTGCATATTTTGATTGTGTAATGGTAATATTGTCTCCTTTTTGATGAATTTCTAGACCAAGACAATAATTCATCAGTCCTAAATCTGTCATTTCAAAATATTTCTCAAGATCCTTTTTTATCTCACTTATTAGTTTTCCAAAGCTTCCAGTAATCACTATATCATCAACATACACTATAAGAATTAGTATATCATTTCTAATTTTCTTTGTATATAGACTTGGATCAGATGTACTTCATTTGAAACTATGTTGTAACAAATGATTATTAATTTTTATGTTCCATGCTCTAGGGGCTTGTTTTAGACCATATAAGGATTTGTTTAATTTGCAAACCTTATGTTCTTGACCTTTAACAACAAATCCTTCTGGTTGTGACATGTAGACTTCTTCTTCTAAGTCACCATTAAGAAAAGCACTTTTTACATCCATTTGATGAAGTTTCCAACCTTGATGAGTTGCTAAAGCACATACTATTCTAATAGTGGTCATTATGGCTATTGGTGTAAATGTCTCTTCATAGTCAATTCCCTTTGTCTGAGTATATCCTTTTTCTACTAACCGAGCTTTGTACTTGTCAAGTATACCATCTACTTTATATTTAATCTTGTAAATCCATTTGCAACCCACAACTTTCTTTCTTGGAGGTAATTCTACTAAATTCCATGTTTTATTCTTTTGTAGTGATGAGTATTCAGATTCCATAGCTACCTTCCAATGTGAGTTATTTAGATCTTGAAGTGTTGATTTTGGCTCTACTATGGTGCTTAGTAATCCTCTATTCATTCTAGTTTGACTACGAGTTTGAGATCTTGTGGTAGTAAGATCTAGCATTTGTTCCAAGTTTGATTCCCTGAGTGTGTCCCTAAGCCATATTGGTTCCTTTATTTGAGGTATTATGGATGATTCTGTATATTCACTTTCTTCATCATGGGATTCTGACTCTGTCTCTACATTTTCCAAATATTCCTCTAAGAAGTTTAGAATAACTTCTACATCATTACTTTGTTTTCCAATATCAACCTTGAGTTTTTCATCAAAAACTACATCTCTGCTTATATATACCTTCTTTGTACTTGGATCCATTATTCTATACCCTACATATTCATCATCATAGCCAAAAAATATTTTGGTCATAGTTTTATCATCTAATTTTGTCCTTTTTTTTTTTGGAATATGCATATAAGCTTTGCATCCAAAAATTCTTAGTTTTTCAATATTTGGTTTTTGTCCTGACCATGCTTCTTCTGGTGTAACATGCTTGAGTATTCTTGTAGGTAATATATTTTGTAAGTATATTGTTGTTTTGACTACTTCTACCCAATATTGATGATCAAGATTAGCTTCTTTTAACATACATCTCACCATTTCCATTATAGATCTATTTCTTCTTTCTGCAATTCCATTTTGTTGTGGTGAATATGTTGTAGTGAGTTATCTTTTAATTCCATTTTCTTCTAGGAATAAATCAAATTATTTTGATACAAATTCACCTCCTCTATCTGAATGAAGAATTTTGATAGTCTTTCTTGATTCTTTCTCTACTTGAAGTTTAAATTGTTTAAAATGACTAAATGCTTATGATTTGTACTTCATGAAATACACCCACATCTTTTTGGTATGATCATCAAAAATATTTGAAAATACTTATGTCCTCCAATACTTGTAACATTCATTGGACCACATAAATCCATATATATTAATTCTAGTGGTTGTTGAGTCCTATGTTGACGAAGTTCAAAAGGTATTCTATGTTGTTTTCCTGCTAAGCATTCTGGACAAATAGTAGATTCCAAAGATAGATTTGGTATCCCTTCAACCATTTGATATTTGAACATTTCATTTATAGAGGATACACTGATATGTCCCAAATGTTTGTGCCATAGATCTGAAGTCTTGACTAAAAAAGTTGAATGTGTAGTAATATCCAGAACAAATAGACCATTTTTATAGGAACCTGAAGCAATATTTTTCCCTTGTTTGAGAATATGACATTGTTTTCTTCCATTGAAAACTTTGAATTCTACTATCATGTTTTGATCCATGAGTTGAGAAACTAAAAGAAGATTGGTAGTTAATCCAAGAACATATAACACATTGTTAATTATTCCTTTTCCATTCATTAGATTGACCAGAACATTTCCTATTCCTCTTACTACATAAGTTTTACTATCTGCAATAGCAACTGGTTTCTCATTTTTTTCTTGTAGAGAGTCAAACCATTGTTTGTTTCCAGTCATATGTTTGCTTGCTCCTGAATCTATGTACCAATAATCCATAATTCTTTTATTTTCCAATTCTCTAGTCTGTATGAAGTTGACTACCTTATGACTCCCTAGTTTCAAATATATAAATTGGCTTTTATGTGCTACTTTTCTTTCTAAGTTTCCTTGGAATTGAAAGCTTGATGCAATTTCAAGTTTGATAAGATTCTCTCTAAGTTGATTTCCTTATGTCTTGGTAAGAGACTAATATCAAAAAATATTTTTCCAATATAGTTTCTAAATTTCAAAGATTTAAATTGGTGTTGAACTCCTTATAACTCCCTAATTGGAAATTTATAAAACTAATGTATTTGCAAATTTAATATTTCAAGTTTTGTGTAGTAATCCTTATACCTCCAAGTTTAATAATTTGCAAATTTTTAATGCAATATGAATTCCATAAATTGAATAAAGTAATTTCAATGCTTCTCACTTCAAATATCTTCTAAGGCATTCAATACTTTATCTAAGGTTATAATTTATCACCTTATTTCTCCTATTACTCAAATAACCTTAAGTATAAAAACTTAATTAATTTTATCCTTAAAAATACCTTATATCTCCTTTAAAATTTGCAAAGGTTATGAACTAAATAATTCTTACCTTCTTGTATATACGATGTGCCAAGCTTGACTTGCATTAACACTGCAACCTGCACTCAAAAAAATACTTCTATCTTGCTGCAATCAATGAGTCTCCTTTATCTTTCAATGCATTCTGTTATGGTTTGTGTAGAGCAGAAAAACATCACACCTAGCAATGGAAATTGAAATGCATCTAATGTTCTAATCAGTCATTCAAAAGCTATAAATAAAGTAAACCATAAATGAAAATATTTGAAATGAATGGGGGTTCTCTTTATATTGATCAATTTTTCAAATACAAGGTTACAAAACATCCCCTTGAGGGCTCTCAACTTGATACAATTCAAATTACAATGTTGAAGGATCCAATCCTTTCACAAACTTATGGCATGCTTTCAATGTTCTTCTCACACTCACGATTGAAGAGCGGGCTTGCACTATTGTTGCTTTGAGATATCTATATTCAACTCCTTATATCCTTCCTCATGCACTAGAATACCTGTACCTACACACAAGAAATTGAAATGGGTTAATAGCATGTGCGGATTATGATAAAATCAAAGGAATGCATGCAATATTGAATGTAAAAAGTACAATCAACAAGGCTAAACTACTCCAAATTATTCTAAAACTTAACATGACGTATATTAACTATGTTTGTAATGATCTATGTAGAAATTGAAGTGAGATTATGAGAAAAAATTATGGTCGTCCCTGGGTGAGCCAAATAGGACTGTAATCACAAAAACCCTAATTAATGATTCAAAATTGCTCCAAACTTCACCAAAATCAAGTATGATGCATATATATTGCTATACAAATTATCTACACTAAAATTTATTTAAAATTCTATGCCAATTCATGGTCATCCCAAGGTGAGCCATTTAGGACTGTTAACCATCCCAGGTGGGGATGGCCACAAAACAGGGTGGTTTTTACCACCAATTCTAGTGGGATCTGGTCTAGAATCATCCTAGGGATTTTGTTGTCAAATTTGGTAAATTAAATCACAGGAATGATAGGTTTTGGAGAGGGTGTGCGTATTTGGGGATGCCTTGAAAACACCTTCGATTGATGAGGTTTCCAAGGGCAATACGAGAGCAAAAATGTGAGAGGAAATCTTGGCAACACTTCATGGTAAATCCTTGCAAAGGTTCCTTTCCGAAACTGAGTGAAAATACTCCAATTTATAGCCCAAGAGGTCAAAGGGGAAAAAGGGAAAGTTGGGGCATGCAAGGCAAGTTTCACCACTTGTCAATGCCTTTGCCATGTATTGGGATGAAAAGACCTCCAATTTGAGCCTCTAATTTACAATTTCTAATGGCCTCGACAGTATCCCAATCTATCATAAGTCATTGTGCAGGATAAATGAAAAATTTTGATTTCCATTTATCCCAACCTTGAATATTTGGGGGACCTGGACCATGGCCATCCTACCCAGGGATGGCTTCCTGTGGTCATCCCTGGGTGGGACAACCATGAACTGTGGTTGTCCTAGGGTGAGAAGGTCATGGCTACAAGGCCCAAAAATTTCTAGAAGTGGGGTAAACCTTCCCAAAAGTGGTTAGGACCCATAATTAACCCCTTAGTACTGCCCAATGGGAACATATGGTGTCAATAATAGTGGTGTCATGACAATATTATCCAATTTACATGATTTTAGTATCTATAGTTTGACTCTCCTCTATGCTTTCCAACTTCTCCAAGGTGCTAAAATTTGATTTCCATGTGCTCCCTTCACTGTTCTAAGGCTATTTTAAGCTCATGCACTAAATAGGCATACTTTCAATGTTGCACCTTCCTTTAATTATAACTAATATTTTGACTATCAAGTTCCAAGTGGAACTAGATATATTTACACTTTATTTAGCATCTCCTGTGGTGCTCTACCCAAATTTTCTTACTTAATGCTTTCCAAGAGTGTTATACTTCATGGGTATGAATGTATTATGACTTATTTAACATTACAAATGGAACATAGCTCTCCTTAATGGAATATGTAACATCCTTCAATGGAATATGTAACGTCCTCCAATGGAATATGTAACTTCCTCCATGTGGTGGATGACTTCTTAACACTTGGTCTTCCTTGTCATGCACCTTATGCACCCTAATTTTGGTTCTTATTTCTTGGCCTTCAATCACTTTGAAACTTCTTTGTGCTTACCAACATTCAATGAGGTTATTTCAATTTGTACTTCTCCAATGCTCTCCTCCTATGGTAGTTTCTATGTGGATGATTCCTTTGTAACAGATCTTGCTTTAGGTTTGGTGGTGCTTTCTTCAAGGTGGTGGATCTTTAACTTCTTGGTGGTATTATGGTGGTGCTAGTGACACTTATTTTCCAATGCTTGCTCTTAGATGCTGATTTTTCATATGTTGTAGCCTATGATGCTAATTTTGGTAGTGATACTATGCTTCTTCTCCTCATGCTAGTGGTGCAACCTTGGTGGATCAACCTTACAATATGTGATGGTTTCCAATGCTTTACATTGGTCAAATAATGATTGTTACTCTATGTTACCTTCCTTTGTGCAAGTGGCTATCTTCTTCAATATTATGGTATGGTAGTTCTTTCTATACCTTTGTTAATATTACCTTCACCAAAGGCTTTTCAATACTTGGCACACCTCTTGGTGTCTTTAGATACTAGAAATTTGTGTTGCCTTTGTTTACTATTGAGTCTCCTTCTTTTGCTCAATAGACCTTAGAAAAATTTGCACTTTGATGAGTCTAAAGCATGCTTTTGAAACTAATGATTTCTTCCTTTATAACTCCTTTAAAAAATATCTAATTCTCTTTATGTTGTTTAAAATGTGCAGGTTTGATGATATCCAATATGCCTCCTTTTTCACCTTGGAGACACTAAACCTTAGAGCTCAATTTTACTAACTTTTAATGGCTCTAATATGGTTCTATTGTAATCTTAAAATGAACTTATTTAAATGCATATAATAACCTTTATAGCACCAATTTATGTTAGAGTAAAATTAAATTATTTGGTACATACCAATATACCACCTTGGATACATTTCTAGATTAGGAGTTTATCTTAGATTAAGATTTGAGTAGATACTTCAATTAAGTAATAAATTCACAAGTGTTAGAATGTACAAAGATGTAAATGTGCATGTAGTCCACATGTACATGAGTCATAGGATAGGTAGACAAAGAGTCATGGGTAGATTAAAGTCCAAAGAATAAATCTTCCTATATAGACCTTGAGAGTATGTGAGTGAGGAAGAGCTTGGGAGTGAATAGAGTGAGAGAAATGATGTCATGGTAGAGAGTAGTGAGTAGGTACAATCTAGTTCTTCATTAAAAATTATGGAGTGTTCATGTCCTCCATTATATTACATTGTATTATTTTTGTGAGTTTTTATTAATGGTATATTACTGAGTTATTGTAGAAGTTTATCATCTAGTTTTCTTGCATATTATAGTGTCACTATCATATAGTTATCATAGCTTACTTATTTTACATATTTTGGTTGTATTTCCTTTAATATACATCCTCAAAAGCTAATAGTGGTATTAAAGCACACGGTAGATCAATAGGAAATAGGGAGAGCCACAAGAGAGATTGAGAGGAGATTAGAAATCTCATTTTCAAAAATTTTGAAAATACATTTGGCTAGAATATTTCCACAAAGTTGTATAAAACATGTGAAGACTAGGATTCATCATTGATTCCACTAGATTGATAAATCAACTAGTGAAGATTCATTATCTCTATAATTAAAATTTCCTCCATTGTATATTATAGTATTTATTGTAGGAAAATGAGATTCAAGTAAACTTGGGAAGCTTCCTACAAAGATATAGGAAGAATATATTATTTAGAATCAATCCAGTACCTGAAGAAACAAGTTAGATATTGAAGATTTGTAGTTCTAAGGAAAAGGTCCCATTATAAGAGTTGTATACCTATAGATTGTAGAAGAGAGAAAAATGCCAGAGGAGCCTTACTACATATTAGAGAAGAAGAGACTCAAGAAAAAATTCCAAGATAATATTAAAGGTTGGTGATATCCATTGAAGATTGAAGACTACAAATTGTAGATTGAAGAAGGAGATGAAAACAAATCAAGAAGCTGAAGAGACCCATAAGAGATCCTATTGAAAAAATTCCAATTTTGTAAGGTTGAAGATAGTATACTAGCAAAGGTCCCATTCTAGAAGCAACATATTTTAGATATCTGTGAGGAGATATCATTGCAAAACTTCTATAGCTGAAGATTGAAGAAAAGGTCTCATTGAGAAGACTAGACAAGCTACATAAATTTTAAGGTCCTGGAAGAAGGATTCAAGCTACTTGAAATGAGAAACAAGGAGAAGGTTATGAAATCCTTATTGAAGGAGACTTGAAGAAGTCCATTGGAGAATATTTGACAAGAACTCAAGGAGAAGTTCCTGGTAAAGAAAATTTGGGACAATTATCGTCATCCAAAAACAAGCCTAATGAGAAAAATTAGGAAGGTGTTTGCCAAATTTTGGAGGAGAATAGTGAAGACCTCAAGATAGTCAGAATATTGAGAATAATGCCACTAGATAGGCCAACTTTGAATTCATAATTTGACAAGGAGGCTAAAGGAGAAAAGAGTTAGAAGAAGCCATTAAATATAAGAGATTTGAATATTACAATTGAAGGCTATTTCATAGAAATGAGGTTACGGGTTTCTACAACAAAAAATTATAGACTTCTAGGAGAAGAGTTATAACCATAATTTGGAGGAGTTTCCTAACAAATTGAGGAAATTCAAGAATAGCATTTCAAAGGAAAAATTGACTACGAAAGAGCAACAATAAGGGTAGCATTACTAGTTGCTAAGTTTCAGATCTCAAGAGATAATCTTGAAGGATAGTTAAAGCCACCTAACTACATTTTTGGGTAGAAATTTTAAGAAGTTTTTAAATTTTCAAATAGGTGAGCTAAATATCTATTTTGGATAGCCAAGAAGAGCTATAATTTCATCTAGTACAAGGCAGCATTTAGTGAAATCTAATCACCAATATTTCTATCATCTATAAAGGTCATTAAGGTAAGAAACTTTGGTACAAAAATATTATTCCTTGAACATTAGTTACTTAGTTCATTATTAAATTTCAATAAGCACCATATTTGAATTTAAAATTTGCAAGGAATGTTAGAGTAATATTCCATTCTTTGGCATATTTACCCTTTTTACTCTGATAGGTACAATAGCTAGTATATTGCATTACACTAGTTGAGTAGATTATTACATTTACTTTTCTACTTTTACCATGTAGATATTTACTGTCTTAAATATCTAATGGTTGATTTGGTAAATATCCTAGGTGGAAGAGTTCTATTCAGAATTCTCTTCCTCTCAACAGAATAGTTAGCGTGATTTCCTATTATTCAGTTTTCAATACTATTTTGTAACCTATTTAAAGGCTATAGTTTCAAAACTATATGTTAATGAAATATTTGCAATTTGATTGAATCCTGAATTCTTGTTCACATTGGCATCAGAGCTGGAGGAGGGAGTTGGGAGGAGGAATTGATTTTTTTTAACTCGCTGGAGAAATCGAGCGCAGGAAGCACAATTTGGTGACTTCATTATTTTTTTCCTCCTCCGATTCCCTAAGTTTTCCTATAGTTTTTTAATTGCATTTCATTAATCCATTACCGAAGGCAGAGGAGGTGGTGAAATTATCCATTTTTTATGGGCCACATCACCCCCCTCGGCAGGACAAGGTCACAATCGGGCCCGCAGGCATTTTGACCGACCAGATTCATTTCCCCGGCCAGGCCATGCCTAGGCAGACGATCGACCAGGCAGCTCTTTACTACCGGCGATCGCGCCTACGGACCAGACAGATCTAAGCTATCGGCCCGAGCATGCCCAGCCCGCATAGGAGATTGTGCCCAAGGGCCTGGGAGGAGCCTTTCTTCAGCTCCCGTCCACAGGGCCCGCACCCCTAGGCAAGCCAGCGGGAGCGCTTCGAGGGCAGGAGCGCCCTCACGCTCCCACGTGGCTTCTCCAACCCGGGCGTGCTTCGAGGGCAGGAGTGCCCTCACACACCCGGGAGATTCCTCTGGACATGTGGCAGAATCACATCGAGCCACCTAATCTCAGCAGCTGGAATTCTAGATTGACTTAGTTCGACACGTGGCACACACATCGAGGTGACACGTGGCGAGGTCGGACAACTGACGTGGACCTACTGGATGAGACACGTGGCGAGGACCAACCGAAAGGTGACACGTGGCACAACAAGCAGAGGGAGCGAGACAACCTAGTGACAAGTGGCACCATCTGGCCATTGACACGTGTGTGAGAAAATTTTGGGTTTTCGGCAGCGAGCAGCCACATGGCATTCAATCATTCGTCGGGCAGAGTGACATGGAGGAAGGTCAACACGTGGAGGAGTAGCGATTGCCCAAGGCAATCACGCATTCTTTGAACGCGCTTAGGCTTTTAAAAGCCTAATTCATCCCTTACGGGATGAATGTGGGATAAATCCCACAGAGCCATTCCAAAGGCTCGGCCCGCCTTAACACAAAGCACGCGGGGACGACTTTCAAAGCCGTCCCAGCAGTGCAGTGGTCAAGGCATAGCCTTGACAAACGTGACGTCTCACGTTCGAATCCGTGCGCCAACATTTTTGCAAAGGGCCTCTCCAAAAATCATGCCATTTGGTATTTTTCATTATTTTTTTATTTTCTAAAGTTTTTTTTATGTTTTTTTAAATATTTTTTATAGATTTTTTTTATATAGTTTAGCACAAATTGGCATAAATTAATCAATTTTTAACCTTTTAAGTTGATTTTTTTCCCCAATTGCTTTATTATATGAATTATTCATCTTTAAAAATATTTTTAAGCATTAAAACTTAGAAAATATTTAAAGAAAACTAATTTTTTTTGCAATAATTCCACTCCATTTCTATTGTTTTCTCCAAATCTTGGGGATAAAGAGACATAGGAACAACTCATTTTATTGCAAAAACAAAGGCCATCTTCAACATTTTTTTTGAAAGCCATTTTCGAGTGTTGAAGACAAAAACCAAGTCGTGTGTCGACTGGTCTGGAAGCCTTTCAAACGCGGGTCGTGTGTCGACTTGTCTTGGAAGGAGTGCTCGAATTGTTAATTTTGCAAAATAGAGGGGGGAAGACAACATTGTACTTCTTTTGCAAAATTGTAAAACAAAGTAGGAGACATAAAAATATCAATTTTTTGCACAACACACATTAATATTTTGTTGCAAAAATTAAAAAGGTGCATTTTCGATTTTACTCGACACCTTCATTGGCAAATTAGGTGCATTTTCGGTTGCATCCGACACCTAGGTGATAAGAATTTTGTGGGCATTCTTGTTTGATTATTGCATTATTTTTTTTGCAATTATAAGTCATAGAATCAAGAACACACTAAACCCCAAAATTTCACAAATTTGTGTAAATCCTTACATAGATTTAAAGCCAAAATTCACTTGATATTCTCTCCTAAATCAACAAAACCCCTAATTCACTCTTATTTGTTTGGCTTAATTTCCTCAAAATTTTCATCCTTCTTGAAGGGTGTTAAGGCAAGTGCCATTAAATATCTGTTTGAGTGAATTATCTTTTGGTACTCTTTTAGGGTAATCAAAAAAGAAAGAACAAGTTTTTGAAAATAAGGAACCTTAAAAAGTTGCAATCCTTTGCACTAAGGGGGGATAATTCCTTTCTTCCTTCAAAACACAGATTTTTGACAAGAGGGAAATAAAACTTGTAAAGGCAATCATAAAAGTAGAAGTCATAAAAATTATACCTTTTCTTTTAGACTTCATAATAGCAACCATGCTTGAAGTTCTTACAATAAGGAAGGATGATTTGGTGAACTTTTTGATAAAATTGCCTAGAAAGCATAGTTTTGCACAAATTGTAAAAATGACAACCATGACACCATTCAGTGTTGGTTTCAAAACAAGCAAAACTAAAATGGCAAAGGCACATCACAGAAGCCATATTTCTAGTGAAGTGTCTCATTCTCATTCTGATTCTGATTCTGGTTCAAAGAGAGCAAACAGAGTGCTCATTGCTAAGACAGTATTGTAGAGGGAAAACACATTTTGTCACCTTAAGCAAAGCACCATTTCCTCTCTCTCTTTTTTAGGCTTCATAAATAGCATAAGTTTTTGTTTGAAGTACTTATAATAAAGGGGTGTTTGTACCTCTTTTTTAGGCTTCATAAATAGCAAACTCTCATTGTTTGAAGTTCTTGTAACAAAAGGAGGGAATTTTCTGGTGTAAAATTGCCTAGGAGGCAATATTTGTAAAATCCTTCACAAAGCTTCTTAAGTTGCACATATTTTTGCAATTAAGGGGGGATATACATTTCTTTTCTTCACAATTTTTTGTAAAAAGAGAAGAAGACTTATAAGGGTGCATTTTCGGCATCGTCCGACACCTTAGTCATGCTTCTTTCAGAAATTAATTACAACATGTTTTGCAACAAGAAGGGGGGAGCTTATAAGGGTGCATTTTCGGCAGCGACCGACACCTTAGCTACCTTATCTTTTGCAAACTCATATTGTAAATGAATGAACCTCGTATGAAGTGATCTATTCTACTACACCTAGCGATTGCAATGGTTGGTTACCCATGCAATTCGGTTGGATGACAAGATTACAATAAGGACATTCGTTGATGTGAAGACAAAGTGAGGAATGACCCATTTTTTGCTTAGGAGCAGCCAGAGCACTGTGACAGAGCAAGAACCAGCAGATCAAGACCTTTTTTTCACTGTATTGGGGCAGTTATATACTTTACCCAAATATTGTTGTATAGGAGGATAGGTATACATTACCCAAATAATGTAATAAGGGGGGATGTTAGAGTAATATTCCATTCTTTGGCATATTTACCCTTTTTACTCTGATAGGTACAATAGCTAGTATATTGCATTACACTAGTTGAGTAGATTATTACATTTACTTTTCTACTTTTACCATGTAGATATTTATTGTCTTAAATATCTAATGGTTGATTTGGTAAATATCCTAGGTGGAAGAGTTCTATTCAGAATTCTCTTCCTCTCAACAGAATAGTTAGCGTGATTTCCTATTATTCAGTTTTCAATACTATTTTGTAACCTATTTAAAGGCTATAGTTTCAAAACTATATGTTAATGAAATATTTGCAATTTGATTGAATCCTGAATTCCTATTCACAAGGAAAGGGTTGCATATTAAGTCTTCAAGGAAGTGCAAAAGATAGTTTCTACAAGGGTTATAACTTGCACACAAAAAATAGGAGTTAGATATATTTCAATAGAATGAATATTATCAACTTCCTATTATCTATTAGAAGTAAATAAGACATTATTTTTAAAGTGAAATTTGCATAGATTATAGTGCATATTTCAAGGTACTTTTAAGAGTTCATTTAAAGGAGCAATAAGGAGTTATTAATAGTGCATTATACTAGTTATCCTTAAAGGTTTTTAAAATGCATTAAGAATTTATCAAAGGAGAAAGTTTAAGTGCACAAAACTAGGTAAAAGTGAAGTGTAAAAAGACATTATTAAGTGCAGAAAACCTATAGTATTTTATGGCAAGGAGAAGCCACCAAAATAATAATATAACCTCCAAATATTGGAGAAGGAAGCCATCATATCAAAGAAGCAAGAAAGCTTCAAAAAGAGACTATAAAGTCTCAAGTTTTTTGATGCAATTCAAGGTAGGCATATTTACATTATTACACCATATTCTACATAGTAAAACAAAGGCATGTTATAAATTTTAAAGTGTAAGCTTTGAAAAATAAAATATAGAGCCATCCATGGGATCAATATCCATCGATTTGATATTTCTAAAGATACCCAACACAGTGTCAAAGGCACTATATTCAATACCTACATAGTACAAAGAAACAAACCTACAGTATTCAAGGAGTCTAAGTAAGATAGTACTATTGCAAGGAATGCAAGTAATAATAATAATAAAAAAAATATTACATAATATAAGTGGTCAAAATCGAAGTGCAAAGAAAGAGTTATCATCAAATATTACCCAAGCATATGTAGGAAGGAGCTCGGATGAACTACCTTCACTAAAGTAAGCTACAAACTATCATAACAAGAACCACCACCACCAAGGAGAATTCATCATCATAGAGGAAGAGCCACCATATGTTGAGGAGCAAGAAAGAGTTTGATGCACACTGGAAAGAGCTTGATACAACTTGCAAAAGGGTTAAAAGTGCACCAAGGTGATAAGATATATTTAGGATCTTGATTGCATGCAAAGGAGAGCCTCCACTTTCTCTAATAGAGATATGTATCTTGTTCAGCTTGGCCCAAATGTGGAAGAGGCATCTATGTATTCTAACACTTGAAAAATATATCAAAGAGTGCTCAAAAGGAATAACACCCTCATCATTATTTTAATGTTTGTGAATGAGCATTTTTAATGCTTATAACTTCAACCAATGCTCAAGAATGATTCATAGTCATGCACCATGTGGAGTAACATCTTACAAGGTTAATAATAGCCCTATGCTAGCTAATAATAAGATACAAGGTATTGGGTAACATAAAGTTCCACTTGGCACTTGTTTCAAGAAGCACAAGCATATTAATAGCCATTACATGGAAGAGCACTTATATTGGAAGCATATTTCCAGCAATTCTTAAGTGTATAAGTGGTCAAAGTGCATTAAAGGAGCAAGATACCATCATAGGGGAGTGCCATTCAAAGTAGAGCATTGAATACCCATTGCCATAAGGTGAAGACAGATAAATTCCAGCCTCCCAATTTTGCGCAGTGAAGTTAAGACCAAATACAATTAGCATAGATAATTTAAAAGGTATATTTACGTTGGAATTTGCTTTCATTAAAGTGTAAAAAGAGGTATAAGGTATCTTATATATCTAAGGTTAAACTTATATTGCATTGAAAAATTATAACCTTAGAATAGAAAGAAAGTAAACCAACCTTAAAGCAAGTAAATCAACCTTAAACTTATACTTCAAGGTTCTTAATATAAGGTTGAAGTTTATTTATTATAGCATTGAAGAACTAAGCAAATACCAAACTTAGAGAGTTAGAAGGAAATTAAAGTAAAGGGAGTATATCTTAAAAGATATTACAAATTGCATGAGATTCAAACATTAAAATATTTGCAAATAATCAAACCAGGAGATATAAGGTTTTCTACCTTAGGAAAATTGAAATATTATTTTGCAAATATTATTACTTTCTAAATTTTCAAATTAGGGAGATATAAGGAATAATACATCAAAAATTAGTTTCTTGGAATTTAGAAAATTGAACCATTTAAAAATTGAAGGTTAAAGAAGCAAAACCATTAATTGCTTGAAAGTTGGAAATTGCATTTTACATTAATCTCTTACACTAATTTATGAGACATTAATGCAACTAAAAGGTCTTGAAGGAAAATAACCTTATTAAAACTTAAAAGTGCATCAACATTTATCTTTAGCTTTCTACTTACTAATTATTAGGGATAAATAAGAGAAGAAGGTAAAATTGAACATTAAGGAGACAAAAGAGATTGAGCTCAAACTAGGAAAGCTAAGCATTCTATCAAGACTCACAATACATTCAACCACTTACAAGATAGGAGAGATTTTACAAAACTTGTAAAATTAAAAAATTCTTAGCAATGTTGAGCATATACTCTTAGATTTGGAGTATATTACATAATTTGGTTCATGTAAATGTACCACCTTTGGTACATAGTTAGAGTAGGAGATTACTTTAGGAGGAAGTTAGCTAGTTACTTCAAGCAATGTAATAAATGCACAAATGTCAATGTGCAAGGTGTCCACTTGTACAACTAGGTAGAGTGTTGGCCAAGGAATATATCTTCCTATATAAAGGGCCTCATAGTGATAGATCAAATATCAAGTACATATCAAGTGCATTGTAGTAGAGAGTAGTAGAACTCCTGTATGGAGTACAATGTAGCTCTTTAGCTTATATTAATGGAGTGACCATTACCTCCATACTCCATACTCCATTATATTTCAGTCATATTGCAGAATTACTTTCTTTCATATTTTTTTTATCTTATTAGGACCTGTGTTAGATATTTCCCACTGCATATATCCTCAAAATCTAACAGTGGTATCAGAGCCACAGTGGATCAATATAGGAATAGGGAGAGTCACAAGTGAGGACTGAAATAAATCTTAGTTATAATTTTTTTGAGATGACATCTAGCTAGAGTCTTTCTATAGAGTTACAGGAAAACTCGTGAATTATAGGACTCATCATTCATTCCACTAGTTTGATGGATCAACTAGTGAAGATTATTGATCTCAAGAGATCTATATCTTTTTATGCTAACTATTTTCTAAAGTTCTTTGTTGTAGAAAAATATACATTGCGAAACAGACTCCAGGAGTAGAATCTTGGTGAAGTTTGGAGATTGGAGATCTCCATTTCTAGATTTAAAATAACTTCACATTGCAAAAAGGCCATATAATCCTTTATTCAGAAGAAAGTACATATAATACTTGATCCAAAAAAATGTCATAGAAGCCTTGGTTCAGGATTATAAATTCTTCCATTTCAATTTCTAACAACTTGTTGCAGGAAAAGGAGATTCGGGAAAATTTTTGGGAAGCTTCCTACAAGAGAGCTAGGAATAATATCTTCTTAGAATCATTCTGGCACTTGCAACAAAAATAATAATACTAAATATTTAAAAGACCTTGAAAAAAAAGGGTCCTATTACAAGGGCTACAAATCCTTCAGATTGTAGAACTAAATAGAATGCAATAATAGCCTTATAATAGACTCAAGTAAGAAGAGACTCTAGAAGATGAGTAAAGGAGGAGATAGTAGATTTGTGATCTCCATTCAAGATCAATATCTGTAGAGTGTAGAAGTAGAAAAGACCATAAAAGCCTTAATTTTGAAGAAGACTTCAGAGAAAATTTCCTAATTCAGAGGAAGAATTCTTGATTCAGAAGAAGTACTCCAAAGAATATTTCCTAATTCATAAGAAAAATTCTTGATTTAGAAGAAGACTCCACGAAATAGGATATTGGTGATCTCCTTTAATGATTAAGGACTTCTTTCAAAAGAAGCTGAAGATATCTGAAATAGATCTCATTGGAAAAACTTCCAATATTGGAAGAGATAGAAAGGGACTAACACAATCCTATTCCTAATCAAATAAATAGTATATTTTAGAGATCCAAGAAGAAGATCTCATCACCAATATTTTTAGAAGTAGAAAGTTGAATAAAATGCCTCATTTGTAAGACTAGAGAAGCTTCAAGATAGAAGATCATGGAGAGGTCTCAAGGAGGAAAAGGAATAAGTCTTGGAGAGCCTTGTTGCAAAGCTCATAGAAGCATCATAAAAAGAGTTCCTAGGAGAAATCATTGAAGAAATTCAATACCAAGGAGAAATATCCTTATAGTGAATGACTTGGGACAATTATTGTCATATGAAAACAAGCCCAAGAGAAGAAGAATTTAGCAAGGAGTTCCAAATCCCAAAAGAAGAATCCAATGAATATGTTAGGATATTTAGAATATTAATAAGAAGAATATCTTGTTTGAAGATAAAAATCAACAAGAATATTGAAGGAGGATTCAGACAGAAGAATCCCACCAAATCTAATATATTTAGAGATTACCTCTTGTAGACACCAAAACAACACCAATCCGATTATGTGACAACAAGCATCGATCGCATTGACACACACAGCCCCTAGGGCAGCCCCCAGAGGTTAAACAGTGGTCCTAACCACTCCCAAAAGTAGTTTGGAAGGTCAAGGGTCAATTTGGCACCTTTTGGCACTTTTCTCTCTACTCGTCCCACCTTGGGATGATTACAAACTGGGATTCGTCCCACCCAGGGATGAATAGAAGCATTCGCCCTAGGGTGAGGCGAATAGAAGGTTTGACTGGCAAAAAGTCAAACCTCGACAAGTCCACCAGTTAACTACAGCTTCAGGCCATGCAATTGTGAGGAACGACTTCAAATCAAGGAGAGAGACTTCAGTCATGCATGTCTTTGATTTTTGGAGGCCTCATGCAAGGAGACTCTAAATCAGGGAATAATATTTTCTCCCAAAATAGGACATGCAACTCAAGTGGCGCTCTCGCATGCACATTCAAACAGAGAGACCCTAGGTCTATAAATTGGTGAGTCTTCTCACCCAAAAAAAGAGAGACAGAGGGAGCATTTTGAGCAACGAAGTGCTGCCATTTTACATCCATACACACACCTTTTGATTTGTGCCTTTCACATCCTTGATCTCTCTTTTGGAGGGAGGTTATTGGGTGATTATTGGAAGCGCAAATCCGGAGCCCAAAACTGAACATTTGGCCACAATATCCCACAAAATTTATCGAAAACACCCCATAAGAGGTTTTGGACCCATCCCAAGTGGATTGGTGTCAAAACAGAGTCCCAAACGGTGGGCGTCCTGCCCCCGAGCGCCCCTAAGCTGTCGCAGTTCTAAACGCCCCACCCCGGAGTGATTAGAAATATGTGGAATATTTCCTTTATTTTCTTTTTGCATCTTATTCTAGGTTATTTAAATAGGTTGTAGTTTAAATTTCACTTCATTCTGAGCATTTTTGACCATGTTTTTATCATTTCCCGCCTTTACTAACCTGCAGATGGCACCATCAAAATCTGGGTGATAGAGGCCAAATTGGAGAAATATGACCTTCTGGGTCTTCCCAAAATACCCCCTTTTACCTAATCCCAACTTTGTAGGTCATTTGGAGCTTCTTGGATAGGACATTGAAGAGGGTGCTTTCTAACAATTTGTTGCAGGTTTATTCGTCCCACCCCGGAGTGAATACAAATCTGTGAGGAATTTCTTGACTGTTCCACTTGCAATGCCCTCCTGGTAACATATTCATGCTTCTATCAATTTTTTAGGTCTTTTGATATTATTTGGTTATCATTTTAATATTTTCATGCATACACTAACAGTAAGCCTTGGGAAACACATGTTCTATTCTATCTGCAGGTGCTACTGATCTTTTCTATTTCCTTGAATGTAGGTCTTCGACATCAGAGGAGCAGTAAGGAGTCAACACTCATATACACAAGTGGCGGTGATGTTTTGGTCCGCCCATCTTACATGTGGGCATGCGGAAGAAGGATTGCTATCCATGGATGTGACAAGAAACATATTTAACGCTCCTATCCCCTAAAAGGGAAGGAGACATATTGTAACACGAATTTAAAAGCATATCAATAAAGAGGGTCATATTCCATATTGCTTTTATCTTGTGTCGATTTGTTTATGTTCTTTCCTTTCATGCATTTTTCAATATATAGGCTTTTAGCGTTAAGTTTGGTTTTACACGCATCGCACTTGGGATTTTCCTTTTTGTTTTCGTATCCTCGTGCTTTCAGTGGCGATCACGGTGGGACCTCTGTCCCTTGATTTTAAGATTAACTTTCTGATCAAAAGTTGCTTGTTTTTGCTTACAAGTACCAAGTTTTCAAACGTTGGACTGCTGCTCATTCCATCTTGTAATGAATACAGAGCTGGAATTTGTCCCACCCTGAAATGAATAGGAATTCATCCCACCCTAGAACGAATATAGATCTGTTATTCATCTCACCCAGGGATGAATAGCTCTCTGTGCAGTTTTAGGGCAGAAATTCAGAGACATCCGATTTGGGCAGAGAAGAGGTAGGGGTCCTAAACACCTTCTGTCAATTTTTGCTTTCTATTCTCTGGTTATTTTCTTGCATAGGAGAGTTTGAATGCTTGTTTCCTTCATTTATGCAACTTAAAAATAACCCCACACACCACGTGGTAATTTAAAACAACAAGGAGTTGGTCGTAAAACCCCAACCCTTGAGCAAGACCAACGGTGGATTTCATCACCACCTTGGCTTGAGATATTGCATACATAACCCCGATCGTGACTGTTGCTAGACATAAATCCTGATGAAAGCTGACCAAGTGTAGCTGGGGTGATTCCCAGTGCATGAGGATAAGTCTTCTATGGTAGGTGTCATAAATAGAGTGATTCCCCTTCCGTACCGCCTATGTTCCACGTACCATCTGCTCTCACGTACCAATAGTTTCCCTCACATAAGGGCGGGTATATAGAGAGGTTGGTATATCGGCTTGGCAATGGTATATCGAAGGGGCGACCATTTTTGGGAGTCATAAGAGCCATCATATTGCATTTAAATGTTCTTTACAAAATCTTTCAAAACAAAATCAAAACACACTAAAACCAGATTTAGGGCACACTTTTAATCTTTAAATGAGATAATCATTGCTTTGATTGTGTGTTTCCTTTTTGTTTAGTGTAGCATAAAAATCATAAAAGAAGATAAAAACATACACATCTTTAGGTAAGCATCACCATGGTGTACACCCATAGCCGAGCCCAATCATGGGCAAGCATTGCAGAAAGTGTACAAAGGGGGACAAGTCACCTCCGATATAGTCCTGAGGACTTGGTCATCCCACCTTGGCGGCCTGACACACAAGATAGTCCACATCATGCCATTACAGAATAGGACTATAGAGGCACCTCTTTGAGGGGCACCCCCACTAAGCATAGATCCTTTCAAGAGGAGAACCTACACGTGGCACTCAACATAGATAGGAGGCCTCCCTTAGACGCTCGTTATGAGTGGCCTAGTGATGAAGTGCTAGAGCAACATAGGGTCCATAAGGAGGGGCCACATGATTTCGTCATCCCTCCTCTACCCCTTATTACTATTAGAAACACTAGACAAAATCCAGAGCACAAGGCTCTCCAGATAGGGCAAGACAATTCTGCCCGCACCTTTCACGCATATGGAAGGGAGTACGAGGAAGACCACTACGTTCCTCAAGAGTAGTACATAGCACGGGAGCGATGCACCTTCGCACCTGCTATGTATCAAGATCACCCATTGAGGCCAGAGCCTCGGGTAAATTTCACTAACCTCGACAGAGGAAAGCAACCCATAGGGGTCTCGGATCACCACGACCGAGATAGACATGTAGGAGAGGCATCTAGGCTTCCTAAACATGAGACGGTGGAACAAATTGACTTGGCATTTTCCAGACATGCCGCCTGCCAAGCGCAAATCATGCAGCTCAGGCAAGATCAACAACAGTTAGAGCATTTGTATCGCCTTAACAAAGAGTGCATTCAACGTCAGACAATCGAATTGCTTCATAACACTGTGCCTGAGAAGGTCCCAACCCCTCGCACGCATAAAGTAGAAGTGTATGAGAGGTGCAACCCCTTGGTGCGAGACAGGTCCCCGTGACCTTACCAAGTGCTACCTCCGAGACCTCCTAGACCTGAGCGGGAGGCCACTCCCAGGAACAACGATGGGCACCCTCCGTGGGCACCCACCCATGTTTATAGGTCTCGGCCAGGCACTCCTCAAGAAGCCTATGAGGAGTATGAGCAAGAAGAAGAGTGGCTTGAAATGCCCTACCAAGGTAGAGGGGGTGCTATCCGGCCACCCCTCCATAGGCCTCAAGTTCCCCACAACCCACAATGGGAGCAAACTAAGGAGGAAGAGATCAAATCCTTCGATGCATATAAAGCGCTGCTAGAGCGCTTAGAGTCTATGGAGACCAAGACTTCTGGGCCCCAAAAGCCCACTTTACGCCAACTCTGTAGTCATCCTGTGCATCCGTCAGTGTCGGCACCTCCATACCCCTGAACACTTTAAACTGCCCTAGTTGGCACTCTTTAGAGGGGAGGAGGATGCCCAAGAGCACGTGACTAGATTCTTGAGCCAATGCTTTGGCATTCAGGACAACGATGCTTTGTTGCTAAGAACATTTATAACCACATTCGTAGGCCCTGCCTCGGATTGGTTCACTCAATTACCAAAACACAGCATCAATAACTTGGATCAGCTAGTGGATGCGTTCCTCGAACGCTTCACCTTCAACACCAAGAAAAAGGCATCACTAAGCGACCTAGCTAGCCTCAGGAAGTATGAGGAAGAAACCATGGTGGCATATGGGAACCGATGGAGGACGTTGCTTTCAAAGCTGCCCTACCTCCCTCCCATGTCCGACCTGACCCAAATGTTCTCAAAGAGTTGTTTGAGATCGATCTCCATGCTATTGCAGCTACAACAATATGCCACTCTTGAGGAAGCTCTGGTGCAAGCCAGAATCATTGAGGAGATCAAGATACAGGATGGCGAGATTGCCAAGCCAAAGAAGAAAGAATGGTCTAAGAACACCAAAATAGGGACCATGCAACAGAAACCCACTGTGGTCAATCAGGTTGCTATAAACGTCCCTAAGCCTACACAAGCAACACAACCTCAAAAGGCTAACTATCAGGCGGTGCCTCTTAACAATTATGACAGAGAAAATCAGAGGCAAGAACAAAATCAATAGCGTCACCCTAGGTGACAGTTCACACCTTACACAGAGTCTAGGGACTCCTTGTTTGACCGCTTGTCAGCGGCAAACTTGATCAACCTACCCGAGATTCAAACCATAGACCCCAATGCACCAAATCCTAAGGGGTACAGGGAGGACTTATACTGTAGGTTCCACATACGGAAGGGACATGACCTTAATGCATGTTGGAAGTTTAAAGGCTTGGTGCAAGACCTAATTGACAACAAGATGCTGGCAGTGGACAACCCCATAGCGCCAAACAACCAACAAATGGGAGTCTTCAGAGACCCCCTGCCTGCCCATGATGCGTAGGCAAAACCCCTTCAAGTCAATGAGGTGCAACAAAATTGCCCCATGCAGGGGTATGTAGGGATGATAAGCATAGTGACTAGGAACAAGAGGTACCCAGGAGCTACCCCTGCGACGGCCACAAGAGAGGTTCCATCGATGTCACAACCTCAAAAGCACCCTATGCAACCTCCCCCACCTAGACCAGTGGCCATGATTCGGACTAGACTTACCCAAATTCTAAGGACCACGTCGGCTAGGCTCTCCATATACGAGCTCATTCAACAATCAGCGCCCCATCGGGAGGCTCTAATGGAGATATTAAAAGCCATCGAGTTGCAACCCCATGAAGCAAACTCTTTCAACAACTTTGTGGGACATGTAAAATAATGTACAGAACCAATCATCACCTTTAGAGAAGATGAATTGAAATCAGTGACTGGTGATGTGGCGGATCCACCCCTACATGTCATTGCACGGGTCAACGGGATTTCGTATAAGAGGGTGTTGGTGGACACTGGCTCATCCAGTAATATCATTACAACAACAACATTGAAACATCTAAAGTTGTCGACATCTCACATCGTGGCCTCCACCTATACTCTTCGAGCATTCAATGATGCGATATGCTCGACGGTTGGCACAATTGTCCTACCCATCCAAGTGGGACAAAAGACTATTCATACATTGTGCCACATCTTGGAAGGTGAGATGGCCTATAATATCTTGTTGGGCTGGCCTTGGATTAGGGACATGAAGTGTGTCCCTTCGATAGCTCATCAGTGCCTAAAGTATACATTTTAAGGATAGGTGCATGTAGTCCCGACAGACTTAGAGCCCTTCAAGTACTGCAATACGGTGCAATTCATGCTACAATCGACCCTTCCATCAACACATTTGGATTTTTAGTTGAATCCATCTAAATAGGGTCCGATTTTATAGGCATCCCCATTGACAAGTCCATCAAATCCCCAGTCGGGTCCATCTTCCTCATCTGGTCCTTCACCAACAATGCCACCTACGATGGCCACACCAAAGGACAAGGGAAAGAAACCCCTAGAAGAGGAACCACCCCTAGTCTCAACCATCTCTACCGAAGAGATGCCTAGCCGAATGGAAGTCGAGATGCCTAGTTCACCCTACATGGAGTGGACTCAGGAAGAACTCCCATTCGCTCCCCCTCAACCACCAACAATCATCGTTGAGATGGCCAACACGGGCTTGGGGGAGTATCTAGTGTGGAACATTGTAGCAACACCCACACTTGAGTCCATGCAGGACATGGGGAGACCTCGACTCCCCATCGGCTCTGTGGTTCCTCTAGGCTACCCACCCAATCAGACAAACTTTGTTTATGGGAGCCTGGATAATGGCATTGAACCTTACATGCAAGAAGATAAAGATGAAGAGCCCTTTTTTGAGGACGTCAACTATTTGTCCAACCCAGACTTTGCATTGAGATATCTTGGCCAATGCAATTGGCATGGATATGGGTTGGGCAGGTATGAGCAAGGAGTGCGTGTTCTTTGCCAACCAAGATATCAAATGCCATATGACAAGTCAGGAGTGGGTTCAACCACCCTCCTTGACTCTTGGTAGAGAACATGCAATGCCTGGGATGGCAACAGGAGGGTTGGCATTAGATCCATATGCCAACCTAACACAACATACATTGGGGGATTATCTCCCATTGCTAACAACCACCTTTGACCTAACAATTGGCAGGCATAGGTGGCACTTAAACCAGGTATAGTTATAGCAATTACTGCACCTACCACTCCAGGTATACAGGGAACATCTTTCGCATAGAGACCCTATAGCACCATCAGTGCCTAGGGCAGATCCTATCCTCTTATCCGCACATAAGGCCGATCCATTCGTGCCAATACCTCCAGAGCCTGATCCGGAGTGCAAAGATCACCTAGGATGTCCGAGTAACCACACCCACGGTAATGGAGACCAAAATCATTTCATCAACATGATCTCCATTGATTTAACCGCCCCCATCCACAATCCAGCCAACCCAACATGGTCATTGCATCTAGACCTAGATGCTATAGACTGGGATCGCGCTGACACACCGCCATCCCCATCAGAGTACTGGCCTTGCGGTGGGATGTTCCATTTCACCCCCGGACAGACTCAAGATGTCTTCCATGCTGAAGAGGAACCCGACGTTCCGAACGATGATCTAAATTCAGCAAACGATATCCACTTGATCCCAACTCCACACCAGTTGGAGGACGGGTCCCACATGTCGGTCGAGGAGATGACTGACGTAGACATCGGCTCAGATCCAATGAATTTGCAAATCATCAAGATGGGGGTAAGTCTATCCCCCGAAGAGCAAGCCGACTACATTGCCCTTCTCAAAGAGAAGAAGGAGGTTTTTGCATGGTCATACAAAGACATGTCGGGACTAGACCCACAGCTAGTCATGCATAATCTAATGCTTGATCCGACAGTCAAGCCAGTAAAGCAAAAACTATGTAAGATGCATCCAAAAGTAGCCTTAATGGTCAAAGATGAGCTACAAAAGTTATTGGATGCATAGTTTGTCATCTGCGTGGATTACCCACCATGGTTGTCTAACATGGTGCCCATCAAAAATCCCGACGGGAGGATTCGCATATGCACCGATTTTTGAGATCTAAACAAAGTGAGTCCTAAGGATGATTTCCCCTTGCCAAGCATTGACGCATTGGTAGATGCTACAACGGGCCATGAAATGCTTTCCCTCATGGATGGTTTCTTGGGATACAATCAGATTCGTATCAATCTCGAGGACCAACTAAAAACGGTGTTCACAATGCCTTGGGGGACATTTTGTTATAAGGTCATGCCCTTTGGCCTTAAAAATGTTGGCACCACCTACCAACGTGCCATGACGTACATCTTCCATGATCACATGCACAAAACTTTGGAAGATTACATGGATGATTTGTTGGCCAAATCTCTTTTGCGCCCAGATCATCTCGATGACTTAAGCAAGATCCTCGATCGCCTCATTGAACATAAAGTCATACTAAACCCCAAGAAGTGCGTATTTGGCATCACATCTGGAAAGCTCTTGGGTTTCATAGTCTCAAAAAGAGGAATCGAGGTAGATCCACAAAAATTCAAGGCAATCCTTGAAATGCTTCCCCCAACTACCATCAAGCAACTCAGAAGTCTACAGGGAAAGGTCGCATCGATCAAGCGCTTCATAGCGCAGCTATCTGACAAGTGCCGACCCATGAATAAATTATTGCACAAGGGGGTAGCATTTCACTGGGATGACGAGTGCCAATCAACCTTTGATGATATTAAACAATACTTGGCTTTTCATCTCTAGTATTGGCACCACCTAGACTAGGAGTGTCATTCTACTTATACATCTCAGCTACTGAGGTGGCACTTGGGCGCCATGCTATCCCAAAAAAATGAACTACACAAAGAACAGTGCTACTTACTATCTTAGCCGCACCCCGGTCGGTTATGAACTTAACTATGCATACGTTGAGAAGCTCTGCTTGGCAGTGGTGTTTGCTACCAAAAAGCTATGCCACTACATGCTCAGCAACACGACGTATGTTGTGTCTAAGGAGAATCCATTGCGATACATGATGAGTCGTACTTATCATAGTAGCCGCACGACAAAATGGATCATGTTGTTGACGGAGTTTGACATAGAATTCATTGGACAGAAATCCATAAAAGGTCAAGTCATCGCCGATCAACTAGCAGAGGCTCCTCTTGAAGACAATCAGCCTCTGACCGTAGAATTACCGGATGATGGGGTCTTCCATGTTTCAGAATCACCAGATTCTAATGAGCTTGAGTCACAGGCCGACATGACCCTATTCTTCGATGGTTCAAAATGTGAGCAAGGAGGTGGCGCGGGAATTGTATTCTTCACACCACAAGGGGCTCCAATGCCTCTATCATTTAAATTAGACTTCCCGTGCACCAAAAACAATGTAGAATATGAAGCCTTGCTCATAGGTCTTCAAACAACAGTCACCATGAACATTAAACATTTAAACATCTTTGGTGATTCGTTGTTAATTGTCAATCAAGTCAAAGGGGTATTCCAATGTAAATGCCTAGTTCTACAGGCCTATAAAGCCCTTGTGGACAAATTCCTGGCACAACTTGAATGGTATGACATCGAGGCACTCCCTCGATCATCGAATCATTTTGCGGATACTATGGCCTCCTTGGGGTCACTAATCCCGCAAGACCCTTCCGGTGAGATGACAACCATTCAGGTCAAAACATTATCACAATCCGTGATGGAGCGTGCAAGCTCTGACCTAACGCCAGGAATCCACCTGATCTAGATTGAACCATCTCAGGATAGGTTCTCTCAAATCCATGATTGTCTGACTCAGGCCAACTAGGGGTCCTTGTTCTCCCCGACCCCTCTTAATAGCAACACAACACTGTTTTTACAAGTTCTTTCCCGCTCAGCTTTTTCTAGGGATGAACTTCAAGAGGGATTGGTCATTCATACCATCGAGGTTTCTGATCAGCAGGATTGGTACACACCCATTAGGGATTACCTCAAGCTAGGTAACCTCCCACTTGGATTGACGCAAGTCGCAAAAATATCATTTAAACAGAAAGCGACAAAACATGTCTTGTTAGGAGACATTTTGTATCGTCGAAGCTATGAAGGAATCCTCCTCCATTGCTTGGACCAACCAGAGTCCGCTTGGGTGATCACCCAAGCCCACGATGGTACGTGCGGTGGCCACTTCAGTGGTATGGCCATCGCAAAGCGCATTCTTCGCATGGGCTATTATTGGCCATCTTTAGAGTGAGATTGTTGCGCGTATGTAAAGAAGTGCGTGAAGTGTCAACACCATGCTAATTTGACACATGTACCTTCTCAGGCCTTGCAACCGATCCAATCGGCTTGGCCTTTTTTGCAGTGGGGCTTTGATCTAATCGAAAAGATCTCCCCTGCGTCGTCAGGTCATCACACGTTCATCATAATGGCCACAGAGTACTTCACCAAGTGGGTGGAAGCAATTCCGCTAACCTCTACGATGAGACCCCGCATTGCGGAGTTTATTTTGCATAACATCATATGTCATTTTGGTATTCCATCCAAGATCATCTCGGATAATGGGACGTCATTCAAGAATAAAGATGTGCATGCTTTGACAACAAAGTACAAAATTTAGCATAGTTTTTCAACACCCTATTATCCGTAGGCAAATGGGCAAGTAGAAGCGTCAAACAAAATGCTAGTCACCATCCTCAAAAAGATCATCGTAGATAGTCATAAGGATTGGCACATTCAAATCCCGCTTGCCCTATGGGCTTATCACACTAGCATTCGGATGCCCACTGGGGCAACTCCATTTTCGTTGGTGTATGGCTCCGAGGCAGTCATGCCTCTCGAGTTGGAAATCCCTTCATTGCGCATTTCAATGCAAGAGTTCATCGATGATGACACTGCGTGGTAGGCCTGGTTAGACCAACTGACGTTGCTCGATGAACGACGCGTCAATGCTCTCGAGCATTTGCGTATCTATCAAGAGCGACTTAAGAAAGCATACAACATGAAGGTTCACCTAAGGGACTTTCAGGTTGGTGACTTGGTCTTAAAAGAGAACCAACAGAATTCTAATTTGTCGTCCCATCTAAGGGACAAGTTCATGGCAAATTGGTTAGGTCCTTATGTGATTGATAGTAAAATAGGACCTAGAACATATCGACTCACTTCTCTTGAAGGAATCAAGGAACTAGAACCCTTGAACATCAGTCATTTGAGGCCATTCCACATTTAGAGAGCCATAGTCCAACCAAAAGCTCTAAGGATTCCCATAATCGCTTGGTCAAACCCAAAATGCCCCAAAGGTATCCATAAACCCTTTGGTCAACCCAAAAGCTCCAAGGATTCCCACAATCACTTGGTCAACCCAAAATGCCCCAAAGGTATCTATAAACCCTTTGGTCAAGCCAAAATCTCCAAGGATTCCCAAAATCACTTGGTCAACCCAAAATGCCCCAAAGGTATCTATAAACCCTTTGGTCAAGCCAAAAGCTCCAAGGATTCCCACAATTGCTTGGTCAAACCCAAAATGCCCCAAAGGTGTCCATAAACCCTTTGGTCAAGCCAAAAGCTCCAAGGATTCCCATAATCGCTTGGTCAAACCCAAAAATGCCCCAAAGGTATCCATAAACCCTTTGGTCAAACCAAAAGCTCCAAGGATTCCCACAATCACTTGGTCAACCCAAAATGCCCCAAAGGTATCCATAAACCCTTTGGTCAACCAAAACTCAAACACCTTAAACCAAAAGCTCCAAGGATTCCCACAATCGCTTGGTCAACCCCAAAAATGCCCCAAAGGTATCCATAAACCCTTTGGTCAAAACAAAAGCTCCAAGGGTACCCATAACCGCTTGGTCAAAATAAATATTCAAAAAACAAACAAAAACAATAAAATCATCAAAAATAACAAAAAAATTGCATCTCCATTCCATGCATACTCGTAAAAATCAAAATACAAAAATATAGGTTGCATTAGGCATCACATCCATACATTGCATATTTGCTAGGTCATACAAGTCAAAAGCACCATAGACTATAATTACTCGGCAATTCCATCATTTTCCACATCAAATCCATTTTATAAATGCATACATCTAGAATAACACCATCCCCATTTTTAGCATAGGCAGTTGTCTCCTAATGAATGTAGGGTTTTCGTCATTCAACTGTCTTTAAATTTCTAGCCAAAAACTATACAAAGTTAAATGGATTTTACAAGGGAAAGTTTTACTTGGATCACGCCTCGTTATGTAACATCCCTACACAAGTTAAAACACATAAAATAATTCCCAAGTTGTGTGAACGCAAGAGGAAACCTACAAAGCGAGTCTAGGGTACCATAGGTGAAAGATTAGCCTGTTCATCCCCCTGTGCGAATGGTTCAAGAGTGCTGAGAATTGACAAAAGGACAAGCTCTTCCCCATCCATTCCCCCTAATCAACAGTGGTTTTCACCACTAGCAAAAATCCCAATCACCATTGGTCCCTAAGGTTGTAAGGATTCGTACTACATGTCCCTGCCAAGGATGGGTAGTCATCCCCAAGGCCTAAAAGGATCAATGACCATTCAAAAGCAAAATCCCCACAAGCCATCATCATGACCATTTCCAATCACCTTTGGTCTCCAAAGTCGTAAGGATTCATACTACACGCCCCTGACAAGGATGGGTAGTCATCCCCAAGGCCTAAGAGATCAATGCCCTTACTTCATAGTATCCCTAATCCCATTTGGTTCCCAAAGTCGTAAGGATTCGTACTACATGTCCCTGAATAGGATGGGTAGTCATCCCCAAGGCCAAGAGGATCAAGGTCATTCATAAACCAAAAACCTACAAGCTCAACCTTACGAAGCTCACAATGCAAAATGAATAACAGTGGTTATCACCACTATTCACAATCCTTGCTCAAAAAGAAAAAAAAAAAGAAAAAAATAAACAGTGATTTTCATCACTATGTATACGAGCAAGTATCCTAACACATTGAGCAAATAAAAATCCTGAACTTGAATCCCTGGAATTCTCAGCATTCGAACAACCATCTAGGTAATCCTCATTACGGGTTTGGTGGACAGCCTACCTGGCAATGGCGGTATCCTAAATGCATGACGATATGTCTATCACATTCATGGGGGGGGAACCAATGTTTGCATGTGGATGAGCTAGCTTATGGTACCTTAGATTGTCCCGTGGATTAATCTTACTAAATACAACAACGGAGTTAGTGGAGCTAATTAGGTGATCCTCAGTACAGGTTTGGTTGACAGCCTATCTGGCACTGGCGGTATCCTGACAAATACCACATAAACGAACTCAATTGCACACACAGGGATGTGAAATAACTTGGTAAAACTCAAGTCCGATTTATACCTTGTTCAAAAGTCTTGCAAGCTAAATGTATAGTCTTGGCTAGTTAGTTAAAATATCTGAATCTCAGAAAAGCTTAACTACATTTTAAAACAATTGGTACATTTCATTACATCCATCCCCATCAGAAAATACAAACAAATACAAAAACAAAGTTCTCACATGCAAAGTCATTCCACAAAGTCATCACATACGTACAGAAAGCCAGTAAATCTTGTACAGTCTATGGTGCCATCGACAAGTTATCAACAACTCATTTCATTCATTCCATATGCATACATCATATAATTAGAAACATCGCATTCATAATACCACATGCATACATCATCATAAATAATTGTGCATAAATAGAAACAAAAACCATGACAAGTGCATAAACACAAAGAAAGTCATCTGTATATATATCATCAAAAAAATGCCCACAGGCTACAATGAATCGGTCCTCTGACCTCGCAACAAAATCCAAAAGCTCAAAAACCCCCAAGCCTAGGGCGTCGGCCACCATGATCATGCAGGATCGGTGCGACGGGAACTACCCCCCGTGGTGTGGGTCCTATGGGACCTCTCAGGGCAACTGTTGCTCGCCCCCGCATCATGCCCACTAGCCCCCCTCATCCAATCACCTGCGATGAGATGATGCTGACTGCTCAGTATCGCTGCCCCTCGTCCGGTGCAAAGACCCACCTCTAGAGGGCTCAAGTACCCGCCCCCTGAGGCGGATGATCTCTCCCTCTAGATCCATCCGGTGTCGACACCACTCCACCTCCCACCGACGGTACATCACTACTACATCGTCATGCTGTGCCAACACCTTCTCCCTCTCTGCCAGCTACATCTCGTAGAAGATCCCTCTCCCGTGCAGCATCGGTATCCCCCTCCTACCGATGGTACGTAGCCCATGCATTCTCCCGCTCTGCTAGCTAAGTTCGTAAGAGATCCCTCTCCTGTAGAGCCTCCCCTAGCTCCTCATCCCACCTCCGAAGCAGCCCCACCAATCATGCATTCTCAACGCACAACCCTGCCTCCATGTCCTCCAAAATTTCCTGAGGCATAGGTGAATCCAAGACAATAGCCTACTCTGGCTCCCACTACTCTGGGACGTCCTACACCTCCGACTGGTCCAGAACCCCAAAATCCCCCCCAAAATCATCCACCTCTACCATGTCCGCATCCTCGAGCGGAACCCCCCAGCCCTCTCCTAATGCCTCTGCATCATCACCCCCTACTATTGTCGCCTCTGTGCCCCCTAGAGGCCCCTCGCCTCGCCATCGCCATAAAGTCCACCACTGGTCATACTCAGTGGTAACCCCGATGTCATCCATGTCTGGGACGTCAATCGTTGTATCTAAATCCTCACCCAGTGGCGCAATGATTGGCCAAGCTAGAGTCCTCTCGTCCCCCCGGTGTCGATAGATCACGGGCTCACCAGGCAACCCCTGGTGCACCCCGAACTGTCGTGTAACCCGACCATATGGGAAAAACTCCTACTCAGTCCCGTGATGCCCAATCAGCCACCGCCCCCTACATACCCATCGAAGCCACTCTCCAACCTCAGGCCAGGCTGGACAGTCCCGGTAGGGGCACCAGAACACCTCCCCTAGAGTAAGTCGAGCGAAGGCATCGACATAGTGCCCTACGATGCCTGCCCACCACCGACTCTAAACCTGCTCCTTAGATATTCACCACAATGCCCCATATCTGATATCTTGGTCTACCATCTTCGCCAGCGTCGTCCATGGCAACCCAATTGGCCTCTCCACCGCTATGTGCTACCAATCCCAGAACTGCAACAGATAGCTACATCCAATACCCTTCTGCCTCCGGCAGTGGACCTCGTACAACTCATCATAGAGCTGTGCCAATAGAGTCTATCCCCATCTCATGATCATCGGTGCCTCCGTCGGGCACTCCACCAATCGAAACACCACCTCTAGCAGGTTCCACGGGAACCTCACGCCCGAAGAGTCGGGAAGAAGCATGTTGGAAATGAGGCCCATCAGTAATGCGTGCCTCACTCCCAACACACCCCTCTCTAGCCACCATCGAACCAATATGCCACAAATCTGGCAGTCGCCCTCTACCCTCTCCACTGGGTTGTCCACACCCATCTCCTCTCCATGTCCAAAGTAGCGTGTCAGCATTGTTGTCCGTTGATCCCGTGATGTCGTCCTGATCGGCAATCCGTCTATCGAAATCCATAGAATCCGATAGACATCCTCCAAAGTAACTGTCATCTCCCCTGTTGGGAGATGGAAGGTATTAGTCCGAGGATCCCACAAGTTGATCAGGGCCATCAGATAGGCCCGATCCCCGACCACCGGCTCCAGCCGAGTCACCTGCTTGAGCCCAAGGGCATCAAGCCACTCCTAGTCAGTCAAATTCAGTGCCTCCCATGCTTCCATAAAAACCGTGGGCACACGGTACCGGCTCTTCACAACCTACAAAAGAAAAAAAAACAAAAACATTAAACACATGAAAAATTGTACAACAATAACATGAATATCCAGCAATGCATAATACAAAATGTACAGCTCAAAACAAACTAAAAATCAAACAAAAAAATCATTTGTCAGTCCTAGGGTTTTTAACTCTAAACTGATGAATTAAAAACAAAAATACAACAAAATTCAAAAACAATTTTTAGTTTCTAGGGTTTTTAACTCTAAATCTAAAACTGATAAATTAAAAAATTCAAAAAAAATAATTTGTCAGTCCTAGGGTTTTTAACTCTCACACTGATAAATTAAAAACAAACAACAAAATCAAAAAAATCATTTGTCAGTCCTAGGGTTTTTAACTCTAAACTGATGAATTAAAAACAAAAATACAACAAAATTCAAAAACAATTTTCAGTTCCTAGGGTTTTTAACTCTAAGTCTAAACTGATAAATTACAAACAAATTCAAAAATTCAAAAAAAAAAAAAACTAATTTGTCAGTTCTAGGGTTTTTAACTCTAAATCTAAACTGATAAATAAATAAAAATCAAAAAAAAATCATTTGTCAGTCCTAGGGTTTTTAACTCTAAACTGATGAATTAAAAACAAAAATACAACAAAATTCAAAAACAATTTTCAGTTTCTAGGGTTTTTAACTCTAAGTCTAAACTGATAAATTACAAACAAATTCAAAAATTCAAAAAAAAATAATTTGTCAGTCCTAGGGTTTTTAACTCTCAAACTGATAAATTAAAAACAAACAACAAAATCAAAAAATTTTAAAAAATAAAATCATTCCAAAAATAAACTAATTTGTCAGTTCTAAGGTTTTTAACTCTAAATCTAAACTGATAAATAAAAAAATTCAAAAAAAAATCATTTGTCAATTCTAGGGTTTTTAACTCTAAACTGATAAATTAAAAACAAACAAAAAAATTTCGCGCTATCGCCTCTTGTAGATATGTACGTTTGACCTCTTGAAGATTAATACAAAGTTGATAATTTAATATCTATTAACAAGGTTTTTTCTCTATATCTACAGTTTACTTAACTAGATAATTTCATATCACCTTTTGCATATTTAAATCCATTTCCACTTTTTTTTTCTTTTTTTTTTTTTTTTTTAATTTCTTTGTATTAATACAAGTTTTCATTTTTTCAAAAAAAAAAAAACAAACAAAAAAAAATCAAAAAAATTGTTTGTCAGTCCTAGGGTTTTTAACTCTAAAGGTCACCTGATCAATTACAAACACAAAAACACAAACCACAACAAATAACTAGGGTTAAAGCTATGTTTTTACGCTCAGTTTTACCCTACGTTTCTAACCTAAGTTTTGATTTTTGTTAAACTAGGGTTAAGCGAAGTTTTTAAGTTACGTTTTAAACTAAGTTTTTAAGCTAAGTTTTAAACTACCTTTTGATCTTTGTTTAACTAGGGTTAACCTAAGTTTTCAGTTAAGTTTTGATTTTTGTTAGACTAGGGTTTCTTTTAGTTTATCACAAATGTCAAATCCACATGGTTTTAAATTGAACACAAAACACAAAGACAAAAACAACTAACTTGCGGTTTTACAAACTGTAACAAACAAACAATAAAGAGGAAGAACACTCACTGGTCTCGCTTCAGCTCCGCCGCTTGATGATCCGGTCCGTGAACTCATGGTGGCAGGAAAAATTCGACAGCGCTTCGCTTCGTAGGATTGACCTCCTCCTCCTCAGAGCTCCAAATCGCTAGGAAAAACAAATGCAAATGAGCCCAAAACCCAGTTTTGGCCCTTAAATAGGCTTTTTGAGCCTGTAATCATTCCTCCCTGGGATGAGCACTCTGGTTAGCACTCGTCCCACCCTGGGAAGATTACTAAATAGGTATTCGTCCCACCCAGGGATGATTACAGAGCAAAAATTTCAAAAACATCAAAAACTGCACAAAATGCACCAAAAACAAGCAATAAAACTGTCCAATGAGAGTGCTTTTGCACTTGACATTTCGGACATACAAAATAGACGTCGAGGTCACAAATCCTCACTATCCTATTCCCTAAGAAGTCTACCATAGCCGGACCGCTCCACGGGAAGACAAATTTTTGAGAATTTCATCCCCAAACGGCATCACAACCCAAAAATAGCAATAACATTGCCGAAAGAAGGCGCTTTTGCGCCTATCCTTCTTGGCATACAAAACAGACGTCGGGGTCACAAATCCTCACTATCCTATTCCCTAAGAAGGCTACCATAGCCGGACCACTCCACGGGAGGATGGATTTTCGAGAATTTCATCCCCAAATGGCGTCACAAAAAGGGTCAAAACCCAACCAAAAATAGCAATAACATTGCCGAACGAAGGCGCCTTTGCGCCTGACATTCTTGGCATCCAAAACAGACGTTGGGGTCACAAATTGTCACTATCCTACTCCCTAAGAAGGCTACCATAGCCGGACCGCTCCACGGGAGGATGGATTTTTGACAATTTCAGCTCCAAGAAGCATCACCAAAAGGGTTAAAACCCACCAAAAATAGGTCATAATGTTCGGAAACTGCTTAAGCATTCAATGGTAAACAACTGAAGGCACCCTTACCTAAGTCATCTTGGGTCAAGCGACTCGTCGCTTTTCTCATGTCGGTCATTCCCTCATCGATTCGTCGCTTGAGGGGGTAGTCACACTTAGTCACCAATCAACAAAAATATACCCAATCAAGGAAATGGCATGCATTCAAAGGATCATTGACAAAGACAATCACGCTCCTGCTTGGGGCAGCAAACAAGCAACAATCACAAGTTGATCAAACACTTGGCATTCGTGAATCATGAACTCAAGGTTCCCATAGACAAAAGGTTGCGCCCTTTGCCTATTCATGATCGATCAATGTCCAAGCTCAAGTAACACCTCACCAAAAAGGTTAACACTTGAATTAAGCTCCTTAGCTCATCAAAAGCAAGGATTCAAGAATGCATGCCCTTTCCATACTTGGGGCATCAAGATTTGGTTAGGTTACTGAGAAACCCTAATCATTAGTGCTTTAGGTATCTATTTTTGCTCAGCGCTGCGCCTTGCACAGCGCTTCCCAAAAAGGGGCATCTATAGACACCAAAACAGCACCAATCCGATTATGTGACAACAAGCATCGATCGCATTGACACGCACAGCCCCTAGGGCAGCCCCCAGAGGTTAAATAGTGGTCCTAACCACTCCCAATAGTAGTTTGGAAGGTCAAGGGTCAATTTGGCACCTTTTGGCACTTTGCTCTCTACTCGTCCCACCCTAGGATGATTACAAACTAGGATTCGTCCCACCCAGGGACGAATAGCAGCATTCGCCCTAGGGTGAGGCGAATAGCAAGTTTGATTGGCAAAAATTCAAACCTCGACAAGTCCACCAGTTAACTGCAACTCTAGGCCATGCAATTGTGAGGAACGGCTTCAAATCAAGGAGAGAGACTTTAGTCATGCATGTCTTTGATTTTGGAGGCCTCATGCAAGGAGACTCTAAATTAGGGAATAATCTATTCTCTCGAAATAGGACATGCAACTCAAGTGGCGCTCTCGCATGCGCATTCAAACAGAGAGACCTTAGGTCTATAAATTGGTGAGACTTCTCATCCAAAAAAAGATAACAGAGGGAGCATTTTGAGCAATGAAGTGCTGCCATTTTACATTCATACACACACCTTTTTGATTTGTGCCTTTCACATCCTTGATCTCTCTTTTGGAGGGAGGTTATTGGGTGATTATTGGAAGCACAAATTCGAAGCCCAAACCCGAACATTTGGCCACAATATCCCACAAAATTTGTTGACAACACCCCATAAGAGGTTTTGGACCCATCCCAAGTGGATTGGTGCCGAAACAAAGTCCCAAACGGTGGGCGTCCTACCCCTGGGCCCCCCTAAGCTGTCACAGTTCTAAATGCCCCACCCTAGAGCGATTAGAAATCTGTGGTATATTTCCTTTCTTTTCTTTTTGCATCTTATTCTAGGTTATTTAAATAGGTTGTAGTTTAAATTTCACTTCATTCTGAGCATTTTTGACCATGTTTTTATCATTTCTCGCCTTTACTAACTTGTAGATGGCACCATCAAAATCTGGGTGATAGAGGCCAAATTGGAGAAATATGACCTTCTGGGTCTTCCCAAAATACCCCCTTTTACCTAATCCCAACTTTGTAGGTCATTTGGAGCTTCCTGGATAGGACATTGAAGAGGGTGCTTTCTAACAATTTATTGTAGGTTTATTCGTCCCACCCCGGAGCGAATACAAATATGTGAGGAATTTCCTGACTTTTCCACTTGCAATGCCCTCCTGGTAACATATTCATGCTTATGTTAATTTTTTAGGTCGTTCTGATGTTATTTGGTTATCGTTTTAATATTTTCATGCATACACTAACAGTAGGCCTTGGGAAACACATGTTCTATTCTATCTGCAGGTGCTACTGATATTTTCTATTTCCTTGAACGCAGGTCTTTGACATCAGAGGAGTAGTAAGGAGTCAACACTCATATACACAAGCGACGGCGACGTTTTGGTCTGCCCATCTTACATGTGGGCACGTGGAAGAAGGATTGCTATCCATGGATGTGACAAGAAACATATTTAACGCTCCTATCCCCTAAAAGGGAAGGAGACGTATTGTAACACGACTTTAAAAGCATATCAATAAAGAGGGTCATATTCCATATTGCTTTTATCTTGTGTCGATTCGTTTATGTTCTTTCCTTTCATGCATTTTTCAATATATAGGCTTTTAGCGTTAAGTTTGGTTTTACACGCATCGTACTTGGCATTTTCCTTTTTGTTTTCGTATCCTCGTGCTTTCACCTCTCATATAAATAAAACATAGTTCAGAGAAAATAGTTTTATGAATATACATTAGAAAATAGAATATCACTAGAAGAATCAAGCCACCAAATTATAGGCTCAAGACAAAAAGTTCAAAACCACAGTTTGGTGAAGTAGAAAGTTGTTTTGGACAACCAACAAGAAGCTGTGAATTCATCCACTACAAGGCAAAAAATTGGCAAATCGAAACACCAAGATCTACATCTACTACAAAAGCTATTAAAGGTAAGAAACTAGGGTATAGTTAGTTGAAATTCAAATTAGGATTCATTATCAAATTATATTAAGAACTATATTTGGATTAAAAGTTTCAAGAAAAAGAACCCATATTATAGTCTTCAAGAAAGTGAAAAAAGGAGAATTCATTTTAAGATATATTTTCACATTTAATAGGAGTTAGATATTTTTTAAAGAAATAAAATTATCATCTACCTATTATCTATTTAGAAAGCAAGAAGACTACATCCTACAATATTTATTGTAGTGAAAGATTAGAGAATACTCATTAATGGTTCATTACAAATTACTCTTGAAAAGTTGTAGAATATTATTAGGGGCATTTAAAAATTATGTTGAGAGTTTATTTATAGGAGCAATAAGGTGAGATTATTGTTACCATTAAAAGTGTAGTATTAATCAATTAGCACTATACTAGTTGATCTTTAACTAGTTACTTTCACAAGAATTAGTTTGTGTTTGTTGATTGTTAAATATCAAGGACACAAAAACCAATAGATTATCAAAGTGTGTAGAGACACTATTTGGTACACAAAACCTATAGCATTTCATGGTCTAAATAATCCACCATAAATTAGATCATATTCCTCCAAGGAGTGTAGAATAAAGCCACCATCAAATCAGAAAAAGAAGCTTCAAATCAAGACTTGGTGAGTCTCATATTCAAAGCGCACTAAAGGCTATTTACTAAAAAAATAGTAAAAAAATTACTTCTAAAAAAAGCTTCTATCTATGTGGTTATTATCTTGGGTTTATTACCAAAGTAACCAAACAAAGGAGAGAGTTGTCTAGAAAAAGAGACAACATCAAATCAACCCTTGCCTACAATAAAGTCACCATTAAAACTAGTAGAATAGAGTGCAAAAGGAGGTGCAAAAAGAAGGTATTATATTTATAAGTTTATTTATGTTATCTTGTGCTAGACTAATTTGTCTTACATAGTAAAAACGACAGAGTTTAAGTGCCACGAAGGCACATTCCTCATAAAGAGAAATCAATTGAAAGCGATCGTGTAAAGAGCATTCTCCAAGAAAGGTAGAAGATCCTCTAAAAGGGCTCATATCCTCCATGATTTTGAATAGTCGTATCAAGATACTTGTAAGCATAAAGTAAGGAGAAATATTATCAACAAAGGCAGGTTGAAATAAGGAACAAAATCATAAGAAAATAAGGCTAGACATACGTCCACAAGGAGCACTCAAGGGTACCTTTGGAGTACCTAAAAAATTCCACCAAAGCACTGCCCATAGCTACCAAAGGATTTGCTCATAATCCTAGCTCAAAGCCATCAAAGTGTTGCTCACTACTATAGTTGGAAATAGTTTGAATGAAACACCATCAAAAGCATACAATAAAGGAGAATTTGGCCACAATACGTTGATAAAATAACCTTACAAGTCTACATTGAAAGACATTGAGAAAAAAAGGTACATGCAACAAGGTAAGGTGACACTTATCACATGAAATAAACCCTAACATTTCTCACATGAGCGCTCACCCTTTGCACGCTTGAAGGAAAGGCCAAGAAACCATTAGACAAGAGGAGGAATATGATTTTTCACACACATTTGTAACGCTCATTCTACAGGAAGAGTCCAAGCATCAACAAGGTTCTCTCCCAAGAATTAGAGTGAAACTATCATGACACTTGTCACTCCAAGTTTTAACTCTTATTTGATATGCCATAGACCAAGGAGCAATGAAAATTCATATCAGTATTCAAAGCTAAATTCACAACAACGTTTGTAGCCAAGTTCATGGTAAATTTATGTAGCAACATCAGTGTTCATAAGCAAAAAAATATAGCATTTAAATCTCTTAGTCAAAGTAGTCAGACGTGAGGCATCCACTATCCAAATATTGTAGTCAATGGAATAAAAAACTAGTCATATTTTGAGTTCAATTATAACATTAAATCCCACACCCATATGTTGGAGATAACGGTCAAAAGGAATACTAGAGGGTGATTTCATTTACATTCAGAATTCAGCATCAAATATGTAGATATTTGGAGCATCATAAAGGTAAGAATTTACCTTATTCTAATTTGATTTCATTATTAGGATTTATAAGGGTGTAATATAAGGTTGAAACTATAGGGAAATCAACCATATTTGAAAGAAAAAATTATAGAAGAATTATAGCTTTATATTTGTAAATTAAACATAAAAGAAATAATGATGTCTACATGGAAAATTAAAATTATATTATTGCAAATATTATTGTTTTCTAACATTTCAAATCAAGGAGTTATAAGGAATACTACACCAAAGTAGGATATTGGACTTTAGAAACATTAAATATCAAATATCAAAAGCTATAAAAGGAGGGTCATTAAATATTATCAAGAGTTGGAAACTAATTGGTATACTTGTCTCAAAACTACATTAAAGGGACAAAATAAATCCAACCATTAGACCTCATCAAATTAGAAAGTGCTTAGTTCAAAAGGATAAATAAGGAGTACCAAAAGTTGATTTTGGTATTTACAAATCTTTACAAAATCAACATAAAATTGAACTACTATTCACAAAAGGCACTTTATCACTCATACAACATACTCAAAATCATGAAGGAGACATAAGGCATTCTGCCAAAATTAATAATAATAGCATTCATTCAAAATTTATCAAGTACTCAATCCATTTGGGAATCATAAGGTTTCTAAAAATTCTACAAGGATTTTATTAAATCAAATCTCTTAACTAGGGAGACATAAGAAAGCCTACAAAACCTAAGCTCTACAAAGGTTATATCAAATCAAATTTACATACTCTAAACTAGGGAGTCATAACGTAGACTACTTCAAAGATTCAATTCAGAGTATTTAAAGGACTTATATCAAATCCATATTTACAATTCTAAGGAATAACAAGAAACACTATCTCAAAACCTATCAAGAAGGAATATGGATGAAATAATAAGAAATACATTTATTAATAAAGAATTATTTCATGAAATAGAATTATATTCTCAAAACTTGATAGATACCCTTGAAGGATATGAGAATCTATCAACTAGTGATAAGGAGAGATTCTTCTTATTTCTTAAAGAAGCAAAAGAGGGTATCTTTGAAGCATTAATTGGTTATCTTCATGAAAATCTCTTTAGGGCATGGTGGAATTCACAAAATATAGTTATATTCACATCTAAGGAGTGTTTGATGATTTACCTATCATTAATTATGTTTGTACTCACTCAACACATGAAGAAAGCTAGCAATACAAATAAATATTATTGTGATGATATACTAACTCCTCATAAAGCATAAATTCCATTAGTATCAATGTAGAATCACAGAAGAAGAAGGAAGAAAAGAAATAAAATATATGCTAAAAGAGATCTTAGCAAAGAAGACATGAAAAGCAAAGAAATCATAAATACTGGAGAACCCTCAACTACAACTCTCTTTGTATCATATGAAGATACTAACTACTTGCTTGATCATATTACAATAAGCAATGAAGGAGAATACAAGTTCTAGTTTTGAGTCCAATAAATAAGAATAAGAACCAATTCAAGAAGCCATACAATGCAATGTGAATACAGAGGAGAAGATCAAGCAGAAGATCATTTACATAAGAAGATCCATAGTCAAGATTGAAATCTTCAATACCCAAATAATGTAATACAGGGGTGTTAGAGTAGGAGATTACTTCAGGGATAAGTTATCTAATTACTTCAAGCAATGTAATAAATGCACAAGTATCAATGTGCAAGTTGTAATGTTCAAGGTGTCCACTTGTACAACTAGGTACAGTGTTGGCCAAGGAATCTCTCTTCCTATATAAAGGGCCTCATAGTGATAGATCAGATATCAAGTACATATCAAGTGCATTGTAGTAGAGAGTAGTATATAGTAGTAGAACTCTTGTATGGAGTACAATGTAGCTCTTTAGCTTGTATTAATAGAGTGACCATTACCTCCATATTGTATTGTATTTTTGTCATTTCTATTTATAGTATATTTTAGTCATATTGTAGAATTACTTTCTTTCATATTTTATGCATCTTATTAGGACATGTTTTGGATCTCTCCCACTGCATATATCCCAAAATATAACATATACTTGAAACTAGGGAGTCATAAGATAGACTACTACAAAGAGTTCTATTGATTGATAATATAATTCAAAAGTTGATTATCAGAATCCAAAATTTAAAAGGATTGAAAGACATAAATACAATACTTTATTAAATGGATAAATTAGCAAGAGGGACATATCATCACAAGGCACACTACAAAAGGATTCAAAATCAAGATACATACAATAGACCACATCAAAGATGCAAAATTAGTTCTAGCACAAACAATTCTACAAGCCAAATTGAAAAGAACATTTGGTATATTGATTTTGGTGCTAATAATCACATGACATGAAATCTAAAATGGTTTGATTGTCTTGAAATCATTAATAATTATAGGTTAAAAATTGTAGATTGAAAAATGTATCTTATACATTGATATGGGTGTGTAACACCTAGTAAATCATTTCCAATTTTTTTGTTACTTTAGACACCAAAATAGCACCAATCCGATTATGTGACAACAAGCGCTGATCACATTGACACACACAACCCCTAGGGCAGCCCCTAGAGGTTAAACAGTGGTCCTAACCACTTCCAAAAGTAGTTTTGAAGGTCAAAGGTCAATTTAGCACCTTTTTGGCACCTTGCTCTCTGCTCATCCCACCCCGGGATGAATACAAACTGGCATTCATCCCACCCAGGGATGAATAGCAGCATTCGCCCCAGGGTGAGGCAAATAGCAAGTTTGACTGGAAAAAATTCAAACCTCGACAAGTCTGCCAGTTAACTGAGGCTTCAGACCATGCAATTGTAGAGAATAGCTTTAAATCAATAAGAGAGACTTATGTCATGCATGTCTTTATTTTAGAGACCTCATGCAAGGAGATTCTAAATCAAGGAATTATATTTTCTCTCAAAATAGGACAATTAACTCAAGTGGCGCCCTCACATGCACATTCCAAACAAAGAGACCCTAGGTCTATAAATTTGTGAGTTTTCTAACCCAAAATATATAAAGAGAAGGAACATTTGAGCAACAAAGTGCTTCCAATTTACATACCTACTTGCGATTTGTGCCTTCACATCCTTAATCTCTCATTTGAAAGGGAGGTTATTGGGTGATTATTGGAAGCACGAATCCCAAACCAAAACCCAATTTTTGGCCACAATATTCCACAAAATTTGTTGAAAACACCCCATAAGAAGTTTTGGACCCATCCCAAGTGGATTGGTTTCGAACCAGTGTCCCAAACGGTGGGTGTTCTACCCCCGGGTGCCCCCCAAACTGTCACAGTCCTATTCGCCCCACCTCGGGATGATTAGAAATTTGTGATATATTTCATTGATTTTTTTTTGCATTTTATTCTAGATCTATTAAATAGGTTGCAGTTTAAATTTCATTTCATTCTGAGCAATTTTGACCAGGTTTTTATCATTTCCCGCATTTACTAACTTGCAGATGGCACTAGCAAAATCTGGGTGATAGAGGCCAAATTGGAGAAATCTGACCTTCTGGGTCTTCCCAAAACACCCCCAATTAGCTAACCCCAACTTTTTAGGTCATTTGGAGCTTTTTGGATAGGACATTGAAGAGGGTGTTTTATGACAAGTTATTACAGGTCTATTCATCCCACCCTGGAGCGAATACAAATATGTGAGGAATTTCCTAACTATTCCTTTTGTAGTGGCTTCCTGGTAACATATTTATGCTTCTAATAAAATTTCAGGTCGATCTGAGGTCATTTGAATATCGTTTTAATATTTTCATGCATATACTAACAGTAGGCCTTGGGAAATACATGCTTTATTCTATCTGTAGGTGCTACTAATATTTTTTGTTTCTTTGAACATAGTTTTTCGACATCAGAAGAGCAATAAGGAGTGAACAATCATATACACAAGCGGTGGTGACATTTTGGTCCGCCCATCTTACATGTGGGCACGCGGAAGAAGGATCGCTATCATGGATGTGATCAAAAACATATTTAACGCTCCTATCCCCTAAAAAAGGAAGGAGATGCATTGTAACACGACTTTGAAAGCACATCAATAAAGAGGACCCTATTCCATATTGCTTTTATCTTGTGTCGATTCACTCATGTTCTTTCCTTTTATGCATTCTTTCAATACATAGGCTTTTGGCGTTAAGTTTGGTTTTAGACGCATCGTATTCAGCATATTCCTTTTTGTTTCCGTATCCTCGTGCTTTCAGTGGCGATAATGGTGGGACCTCTGTCCCTTGATTTTTAAGATTAACCTTCTGATTAAAATTTCTTGTTTTTTTTGCTTACAGGTACCAAGTTTTCCAACGCTGGACTGTTTTAGAGCAAAAATTCAGAGACATCCAATTTGAGCAGAGAAGAGGTAGAGGTCTTAAACACCTTCTATCGAATTTTTGTTGTTTTTTCTCTGGTTATTTTCTTGCATAGGATAGTTTGAATGCTTGTTTGATTCATTTATGCAACTTAAAAATAACCCCACACACCACATGGTAAGTTAAAACAACAAGGAGTTGGTCGTAAAACCCCAACCCTTGAGCAAGACCAATGGTGGATTTCATCACCACCTTGGATTGAGATACTGCATACATTACCCCGATCGTGACTGTTGCTAGACGTAAATCTTGAAGAAAGCTGACCAAGTGTAGCTGGGGTGATTCCCAATGCATGAGGATAAGTCTTCTATGGTAGGTGTCATAAACAGAGCGATTCCTCTTTCGTACCGCCTATGTTCCACGTACCATCTACTCTCACGTACCAATAGTTTCCCTCACGTAATGGCGGGTATATAGAGAGGTTGGTATATCGGTCTGGCAATGGTATATCGAAGGGGCAACCATTTTTTGGGAGTCATAAGAGCCATCATTTTGCATTTAAATGTTCTTTTCATAAACTTTCAAAAATGAACATTAAAAACACACTGAACCAGGTTTAGGGCACACTTTTAATATTTAAATAAGATAATCATTGTTTTGTGTGTGTGATATTTCTTGTTTAGTGTAGTATAAGAAATCCTAAAAAAGATAAAAATCTACGCATCTTTAGGTAAGAATCACCATGGTGTACACTCGTAGCCGAGCCCAATCACGGGCAAGCGCTACAGAAAGTGCACCAAGGGGGACAAGTCACCTTCGATATAGTCCTAAGGACTTGGTCATTCCACCTTGGTGGCCTGACACACAAGATAGTCCACATCATGCCATAATAGAACACAACTATAGAGGCACCTCTTTGAGGGGCACCCCCACTCAGCATAGGTCCTTTCAAGAAGAGAACCTACACGTAGCACTCAACATCGACAGGAGGCCTCCCTTAGACGCTCGTTATAATTGGCCTAGCGATGAAGTGTTAGAACAACACAAGGTCTAGAAGGAGGGGCCACATGATTTCCTCATCCCTCCTCTACCCCAGATTACTGTTAGAAACACTAGACCAAATCTAGAGTATCAGGATTTTCAGATAGGGCAAGACAATTATGCCTGCACTTTGCATGCATATTAAAGGGAGGACGAGGAAGACTATCACATTCCTCAAGAGTAGTACATAGCACAGAAGTGATGTACCTCCGTGCCTACCATGTATCAGGATCACCCATTGAGGCCACAGCCTCGAGTTAATGCAGCTAACCTTGACAAAGGAAAGCAACCCATAGGGGTCTCGGATCACCACGACCAAGATAGACATGTAGGAGAGGCATATAGGCTTCCTAAACAAGAGACAATGGAACAAATTAACTTGGCATTTTCCAGACATGCCACCCGCAAAGCACAAATCACGTAGCTTAGACAGGATCAACAACAGTTAGAGCATATGTACTGCATTAGCAAAGAGCGCATTCAACGTCAGACAGTCGAATTTCTTCATAACAATGTGTCTACGAAGGTTCCAATCCCTCGCACGCATAAAGTAGAAGTGTATGAGAGGCATAACCCCTTGGTACGAGACAGGTCCACACGACCTTATCAAGTATTGCCTTCGAGACCTCCTAGACCTGAGCGGGAGGCCACTCCCCGAAACAACGATGGGCACCCTCCGCGGGCACCCACCCATGTGTATAGGTCTCGACCAGACACTCCTCAAGAAGCTTATGAGGAGTATGAACAAGAAGAAGAGCGGGCTGAAACACTCTACCAAGGTAGAGGGGGTGCTATCCAGCTACCTCTCAATAGGCCTCAAGTTCCCCTCAACCCACAATGGGAGTAAACTAAGGAGGAAGAAATTAAATCCTCTGATGCATACAAAGCGTTGCTAGAGCGCTTAGAGTCTATGGAGATCAAAACTTTTGGGCCCCAAAAGCCCACTTTATGCCAACTCCGTAGTCATCCTGTGCATCCATCAGTGCTAGCACCTCCATACCCGGAACACTTTCAACTGCCCCAGTTGGCACTCTTTAGAGGGGAGGAGGATGCCCAAGAGCATGTGACTAGATTCCTAAGCCAGTGCTTTGGTATTCAGGACAACGATGCTTTGTTATTAAGAACATTTATAACCACATTCGCAGGCCTTGCCTCGGATTGGTTCACCCAATTATCAAAACATAGCATCAGTAACTTGGATCAGCTAGTGGACGCATTCCTCGAACGCTTTGCCTTCAACACTAAGAAAAATGCATCATTAAGTGACCTAGCTAGCCTTAGGCAATATGAGGAAGAAACCATGGTGGCATACGGGAACCGATGGAGGACGTTGCTTGCAAAGCTACCTTACCTCCCTCCCATGTCAAACTTGACCCAAATGTTCTCAAAAAGTTGTTTGAGATCGATCTCCTTGTTATTGCAGCTGCAGCAATATGCCAGTTTAGAGGAAGCTCTGGCGCAATCCAGAATCATTGAGGAGATTAAGATACAGGATGGCGAGATCGCCAAACCTAAGAAGAAATAATAGACCAAGAACACTAAAATAGGGACCATGCCACCGAAACCCATCGCGGTTAATTAGGTTGCTATCAACGTCCCTAAGCCTATACAAGCAACATAGCATCAAAAGGCTAACTATCAGGCGGTGCCTCCTGACAACTATGAGAGAGAAAACCAAAGGCAAGAGCAAAATCAGCAGCATCACCCTAGGCAATAATTTACTCCTTACACAGAGTTCAGGGACTCTCTGTTTGACCACTTGTTAGCGGCAAACTTGATCAACCTTCCAGAGATTCAAACTATAGACCCCAATGCACCAAATCCTAAGGGGTACCGAGAGGACTTGTACTGTAGGTTCCACAGGTGTAAGGGACATGATCTTAATGCATGTTGGAAGCTCAAAGGTTTGGTACAAGACCTAATCGACAACAAGAAATTGGCGGTGGACAACCCCGTAGCTCCAAACAACCAACATATGGGAGTCTTCAGAGACCCCTTGCCTGCCCATGAGGCACAAGCAAAACCCCTTCAAGTCAATGAGGTGCAACAGAATTACCCCATGCAGGGGTATGTAGGGATGATAAGCATAGTGACTAGGAACAAGAGATATCCAGGAGTTGCCCTCGTGGCAGCCACAAGAGAGGTTCCATCGACGTCACAAACTCAACAACACCCTACGCAACTTCCCCCGCCTAGACCAGTGGCCACAATTCGGACTAGACTTACCCAAAGTCTAAGGACCACGTCGGCTAGGCTCTCCATATATGAGCTCATTCAAAAATTAGTGCCCCATCGGGAGGCTCTAATGGAGATTTTAAAGGCCATCGAGCTGTAGCCCCACAAAGTGAACTCTTTCAACAACTTTATGGGACATGTAAAACAATGTACAGAACCAGTCATCACCTTTAGAGAAGATGAATTGAAAATAGTGACTGGTGATGTGGCAGATCCACCCCTGCATGTTATTACATGTGTCAACGGGATTTCGTATAAGAGGGTGTTGGTGGACACTGGCTCGTCCAGTAATATCATCACTACAGCAACACTGAAACATTTGAAGTTGCCAGCATCTCACATCGTGGCCTCCACTTATACACTACGAGCATTCAATGATGCAATATTCTCGACAGTTGACACAATTTTTGTACCCATCCAAATGGTACAAAAGACTATTCATACATTGTGCCACATCTTGGAAGGTGAGATGGCTTATAATATCTTGCTCGGTCGGCCGGCCTTGGATTAGCGACATGAAGTGTGTCCCTTTAATAGCTCATCAGTGCCTAAAGTATACATTTGAAGGATAGGTGCATGTAGTCCCGGTAGACTTGGAGCCCTTCAAATACTGCAATACAATGCAATTCATGTCGTAATCGACTCTTCCATCAACACATTTGGATTTTTAGTTGAATCCATCTCAACAAGGTCTGATTTCGTAGGCATCTCCATTGACTAATCCGTCAAGTCCTCAGTCGGGTCCATCTTCCTTCGCTAGTCCTTCAACAACGATGCCACCTACGGTGGCCACATCCAAGGACAAGGGAAAGAAACCCCTAGAAGAGGACCACCTCTAGTCTTAACCATCTCGATAGAAGAGATGCCTAGCAGAATGGAAGTCGAGAGGCCTGGTTCACCCCACAGGGAGTGGACGTAGGAAAGACTCCCATTCGCTCCCCCTCAACCACCAACGGTCACCATTGAAATGGCTAGCACGGGCCTGTGGGAGTATCTAGTGAGGAACAATGTAGCAATGCCCACACTTGAGTCCATGCAGGACATGGGGAGGCCTCGACTCCCCTTTGGCTCTGTGGTTCCTTTAGGCTACCCACCCAATCAAACAAACTTTTTTTATGGGGGCCTGGATAATGGCGTTGACACTTGTATGCAAGAAGATGAAGATGAAGAGCCCTTTGTAGAGGACGTTAACTATTTTTCCAACCCAGACTTCGCATTGAGATATCTTGGCCAATGTAATTGGCATGGATATGGGTTGGGCAGGTATGAGTAAGGAGTGTGTGTTCTTTGCCAACCGAGATATCAAATGTCGTATGACAAGTCAGGAGTAGGGTTCAACCACCCCTTGCCCCTAGACATCTTGGTGGAGAACATGCAAGGCCTAGGGATAGGCAACAAGGATGGGTTGGCATTAGATCCATATGCCAATCCTAACACAATGTATACATTGGGAGATTATCTCCCATTGCTAACAACCAACCTTGTTGACCATAACAACCCTTTCCCTTTGGCCGAACAAGGAGAAAATTTAAGGACTCACCCATAAGAGGGATATGGACAAGACCAAGCAGGGTCTTCAGAGGATGAGTCAGAGTACGAGGTAGTACCTTGGGATCCTTTCGAGTTTGATAGCAATCATTCACAAGTATATCCCATGGATGATGATCAGGAGAGCTTCTTGACAATGTTCCCTTTAGATGCTCCACTTGAGAATATGCCACCTCAAGAGAATCAGGTCCCCCTGTAGAGAGCAAAACAACCTCAATGGGACCACATTAATTAGCTCGAACAAGATGAGCCTCATATGTCATAAGCTGCTATTGGAGCCAACGAAGGCCTTTGGATCTCTGACAGTGATTACGAAGATGAAACTGAGATGGCTTATCTCAATCATATGCGACAACAGAAATATCCCTTGGACATAGATGGCATGTTTGAATAGTTACACATAGGGCCAAGGCATAGGTGGCACTTAAACCAAGTGCAGTTATAGCAATTACTGCACCCGCCACTCCAGGTACATAGAGAGCATCTTTCTCCTGGAGACCATATCAAACCATTAGTGCCTAGGGTAGACCCTGTCTGCATATCCACGCACAGAGCCGATCCATTTGTGCCAGTATCGACGGAGCCAGATTTGGAGCATGAAATGCTTTCCCTCATGGATGGTTTCTTAGGATATAATCAAATTCGTATCAATCTCGAGGACCAACTAAAAACGGTGTTCATAATGCCTTGGGGGACATTTTGCTATAAGGTCATGCCTTTTGGCCTTAAAAATGTTGGTGCCACCTACCAACGTGCCATGACGTACATCTTCCACGATTACATGCACAAAACTTTGGAGGATTACATGGATGATTTGTTGGCCAAATCTCTTTTACGCCCATATCATCTCAATGACTTAAGCAAGATCCTCGATCACCTCATGGAGCATAAGGTTATACTAAACCCCAAGTGCATATTTGGCATCACATCTGGAAAGCTCTTGGGTTACATAGTCTTTAAACAAGGAATCGAGGTAGACCTACACAAAGTCAAGGCAATCCTTGAAATGCTTCCCCCAACTACCATCAGCGACTCAAAGTCTACAGGGAAAGGTCACGTCAATTAAGGGCTTCATAGCATAGTTATCTGACAAGTGTCAACCCATGAATAAATTATTGCATAAGGGGGTAACATTTCACTAGGATGACGAGTGTCAGTCAGCCTTTGACGACATTAAACAATACTTGGCTTCACCGCTAGTATTGGAACCACCTAGACCAGGAGTGCCATTCTACTTATACATCTCAGCTATTGAGGTGGCACTAGGTGCCATGTTGTCCCAAAAAAATGAACTACACAAAGAACAGGCTACTTACTATCTTAGCCGCACCCTGGTCAGTTATGAACTTAACTATGCATACGTTGATAAGATCTACTTGGCAATGGTGTTTCCTACCAAAAATCTATGCCACTACATGCTCAGTAATATGACGTATGTTGTGTCTAAGGAGAATCCATTGCGATACATGATGAGTCGTACTTATCATAGTAGCCGCACGGTGAAATGGATCATGTTGTTGATGGAGTTTGACATAGAATTCATTGGACATAAATCCATAAAAGGTCAAGTCATCACCGATCAACTAGCAGAGGCTCCTATCAAATACGATCAACCTCTGACCATAGAACTACTGGATAATGGGGTTTTTCATGTTTTAGAATCACCAGATTCTGATGAGCTTGAGTCACGGGTTGACATGACCCTATTCTTTGATGGTTCTAAATGTGAGCAAGGAGGTGGCATGGGAATTGTATTCTACACTCCACAAGGGGTTCCAATGCCTCTGTCATTTAAATTAGACTTCTCGTGCACCAACAACAATGCAGAATACGAAGCCTTGCTCATAGGTCTTCAGACAACAATCACCATGAACATTAAGCGTTTAAATATCTTTGGTGATTCGTTGTTGATTGTCAATCAAGTAAAGGGTATATTCCAATGTAAATGTCCAGTTCTGTAGGCCTACAAAGCCCTCATGGACAAATTCCTGGCACAACTTGAATGGTATGACATTGAGGCACTCCCTCGATCATCGAATCATTTTGCGGATATTATGGCCTCCTTGGGGTCATTAATCCCGAAATACCCTTTCTATGAGATGACCACCATTCAGGTTAAAACATTATCACAATCAGCGATGGAGCGTGCAAGCTCTGACCTGATCCATATTGAACCATCTTAGGATAGGTTCTCTCGATTCCACGATTGTCTGACTCGAGCCAACTATGGGTCTTTGTTCTCCCCGACCCCTCTTAATAGAAACACAACGTTGTTTTTACAAGTTCTTTCCCACTCAACTTTTTCTAGGGATGCACTTCAAGAGGGATTGGCCATTCATACCATCGAGGTTTCTGATCAGCAGGATTGGTACACACCTATAAGGGATTACCTCAAGCTAGGTAACCTCCCACTTGGATTGACACAAGCCACGAAAAGATCATTTAAATAGAAAGCGGCAAAACATGTCTTGGTAGGAGACATTTTGTATCATTGGAGCTATGAAGGAATCCTCCTCCATTTCTTAGACCAGCAAGAGTCCGCTAGGGCAATCACCCAAGCGCACGATGGTACATGTGGTGGCCACTTCAGTGGTATGGCCATCGCAAAGTGCATTATTCGCATGGGCTATTATTGGCCATCTTTAGAGCAAGATTGTTGCACATATGTAAAGAAGTGCGTGAAGTGTTAACACCATGCTAATTTGACACACGTACCTTCTCAGGCCTTGTAGTCGATCCAATCGGCTTGGCCTTTTTTGTAGTGGGGCTTCGATCTAATCGAAAAGATCTCCCCTGCGTTGTATGGTCATCACACATTCATCATAACGACCACAAAGTACTTTACCAAGTGGGTGGAAGCAATTATGCTAACCTCTATGACTGGATCCCGCATTACGGAGTTTATTTTGCATAACATCATATGTCATTTTGGTATTCCATCCAAGATCCTATCGGATAATGGGACGTCATTCAAGAACAAATATGTGCGTGCTTTGACCACAAAGTACAAAATTTAGCATAATTTTTCAACACCCTATTATCCGTAGGCAAATGGGCAAGTAGAGGCGTCAAAAAAAATGCTAGTTGCCATTCTCAAAAATACAGTCGTAGACAGTCATAAGGATTGGCACATTCAAATCCCACTTGCCCTATGGGCTTATCGCACTAGCATTCGGATGCCCACTAGGGCAACTCCATTTTCGTTGGTGTATGGCTCCGAGGTAGTCATGCCTCTTGAGTTGGAAATCCCTTCCCTACGCATTTCAATGCAAGAGTTCATCGATGATGACACTGCATGGCAGGCCCGGTTAGACCAACTAACGTTGCTTGACGAACGACACGTCAATGCTCTTAAGAATTTGCGTATCTATCAAGAGCGACTTAAGAAAGCATACAACATGAAGGTCCACTTAAGAGAATTTTAGGTTGGTGACTTGGTCTTGAAAGAGAACCAGCATAATTCTAATTTGTCGTCTCATCTAAGAGACAAGTTTGCGGTAAACTGGTTAGGTCCATATGTGATTGATAGTATAATAGGACCTGGAACATACTGGCTCGCCTCTTTTGAAGGAATCAAGGAAACAGAACCCTTGAAAATCAGTCATTTGAGGCCATTCCACATTTAGAGATCCATAGTCCAACCAAAAGCTCCAAGGATTCTCACAATCGCTTGGTCAACCCAAAATGCCCCAAAGGTATCTATAAACCCTTTGGTCAACCCAAAAGCTCCAAGGATTTGCACAATCGCTTGGTCTACCCCAAAATTCCCCATAGGTGTCCATAAACTCTTTGGTCAAACCAAAAGCTCCAAGGATTTCCACAATCACTTGGTCAACCCCAAAATGTTCCAAAGGTATCCTTAAACCCTTTGGTCAAACACCAAAATCTCCAAGGGTCACCATAACCGCTTGGTCAAAATAAATATTCAAAAACAATAAAATCATCAAAAATAACAAAAAAATTGCATTTCAATTCCATGCATACTCATAAAAATCAAAATACAAACATATAGGTTGCATTAGGCATCGCATCCATACTTTGCATATTTGGTAGGTCATACAAGTCAAAAGCACCATAGACTGTCATTACTTGGCAATTCCATCATTTTCCACATAAAATCCATTTTTATAAACGCATACCTCCAAAATAACACCCTCGCCATTTTTTTAGCATAAGTCAGTTGTCTCTTAATGTATATTGGGTTTTCGTCATTCAACTGTCTTTAAATTTCTAGCCAAAAATTGTACAAAGTTAAACAGATTTTACAAGGAAAATTTTTACTTGGATCATGCCTAGTTACGTAACATCCCTACACAAGTTAAAACACATAAAATAATTCCTAAGTTGTGTGAACGCAAGAGAAACCTACAAAGCAGTCTAGGGTACCATAGGTGAAATATTAGTCTGTTCATCCCCCTGTGCAAATGGTTTAAGAATGTTTAGAATTGACAAAAGGATGAGCTCTTCCCCATCAATTCCCCCTCACATACAGTGGTTTTTCACCACTACCAATCCCAATCACCATTGTTCCCTAAAGTTGTAAGGATTCGTACTAAACGTCCCTGCCAAGGATGGGTAGTCATCCCCAAGGCCTCAAAGGATCGATGCCATTCAAAAACAAAATTCCCACAAGCCATCATCACAATCACTTTTGGTCTTAAAATTATAAGGATTCGTACTACACGTCCCTGAACAGGATGGGTAGTCATCCCCAAGACCTAAAACATCAATGCCCTTACTTCCATATCTTCATCATCCCCTTTGGTTCCCAAATTCGTAAGGATTCGTACTACACGTCCCTGAACAGGATGGGTAGTCATCCCCAAGGCCTAAAAGGATCGATGTCATTCACAATCTCAACCTTACAAAGTTCAAAATGCAAAATTATTAACAATGGTTCTCACCACTATTCACAATCCTTGCTCACAAAAGAAAAACATGAAGAAAAATAAACAATGATTTTCATCATTATGTATACGAGCAAATACCCTCAACCGTTGAGCAAATAACAAGCTTGAACTTGAATCCTTGGAATTCTCAACATTCAAAAACCATCTAGGTAACCCTCATTACAGGTTTTGTGTACAGCCTACCTGGCAATGGCGGTATCCTAAACGCATGACGATATGTCTGTCACATTAGCTTTGCATGTGAATAGACCAATGTTTGCATGTGGATGAGCTAGCTTATGGTACCTTAGATTGTCCCATGTATTAATCTTACTAAATACAACAATGGAGTTAGTGGAGCTAATTAGGTGATCCTCAGTACGGGTTTGGTTGATAGCCTATCTGGCATTGGCGGTATCCTGACAAATACCACATAAACGAACTCAATTGCACACACAGGGATGTGAAATAACTTGGTTAAATTCAAGTCGAATTTATACCTTGTTCAAAAGTCTTACAAGATAAATGTACAGTCTTGGCTAGTTAGTTAAAATATCTAAATCTCAGAAAAGCTTAACTACATTTTAAAAACAACTGGTACATTTCATTACATCACCATCAAAAAATATGCAAAATACAAACAACACAGTTTTCACATGCAAATTCATTCCACAAAGTCATCCCATAAGTACAACAAGCCAGTCAATCTTGTACAGTCTATGGTGCCATCAACAAGTTATCAACAACTCATTTCATTCATTCCATATGCATACATCATATAAATTAGAAACATCACATTCATAATAGCATATGCATACATTAATGTAAATACCTATACATAAAAACAAACCATGAAAAGTTCATAAACATCAAAAAAGAGTCATTTGTATATATATCATCAAAAATGCCCGTAGGATACAATGAACCGGTCCTCTAACCCCGAAACAAAGCCCAAAACTCAAAAACCCCCAAGCGTAGGGCATCGGCCACCATGATCACACAGGATCGGTGCGATGGGAACTACCCCCCGTGGTGTGAGTCCTGTGGGACCCCTCAGGGTGGCTACTGCTAGCCCCCACATCACGCCTACTAGTGCCTCCCTCATCTAGTCACCTATGCCGAGAGGATGCTGACTGCTCAGTATCGCTCCCTCTTGAGCGACACAATAATCCGCCATTGCTAAACATAAGAACCCACCCACTGAGGTGACTAATCTTTACCTCCAGCTCCAACCGATACTGCATCGAGTCCATCTATCGCTGATGATACATAGCCAAAGTATCATTGCACTGTGCTAGATGCATCCGTAGGAGATCCCTATCCCACACAGCAAGATCGGTATCCCCATCCTATCGATGGTACGCAGCCCATGCATTCTCTCGCTCTGCTAGCTGCATTCGTAGGAGATCCCTCTCTCATAGCGCATCCTTGAGCTCCTCATCTCACATCCACAATAGGTCCTCCAATCACGTTATCTCAACGCAATGCCTTGCCTCTGCATCCTCTGAACTTTCCTGAGGCCTCAGCAAATTTGAGAGAGCAGCCTACTTTGGTTCCCACTGTTCTGGGACGTCCTGCATCTCTGACTGATCTGGCACCCCAAACTCCCCTCTAACATCCTCAACCTCCACCATGTCTACATCATCACATGGAACACCCCAACCCTCATCGGATTCCTTTGCACCCTCATCCCTTGCTGTTGCCGCCTCTGCATCGCCTAGAGGCCCCTCGCCTTGCCATCACCGTAGAGTCCACCACTGCTCATACTCTACGGTAACCCCAATGTCATCCACATTCGAGGCATCTATCACTATGTCTGCATCCTCACCTAGTGGCACAATGACTGGCCAAGCAAGAGTCCTCTCGTCTCCCCGACGTCGATAGACCACAGGCTTGTCAGGCAACCCCTAGCGCACCTCGAACTGTCGTGTCACCCAACCATATGGGAAGAACTCCTGCTCAGTCCTGTGATGCCCAATCAGCCACCACCCACTCTGTATCCATCGAATCCACTCTCCAGCATTAGGCCAGGCTGGGCAGTCCCAATAGGGACCCCAAAATACCTCCCTTGGAGTAATCCGAGCAAAGGCATCGGCATAGTGCCCTACGGCACCTGCCCATCATCGACTCTAATCTTGCTCCTCTGACCACCGCCACATTGCCCCATATCTGATCTCCTAGTTTGTCATCTCTTCTCGAGTCATTCAGGGTAGCCCCACCAGCCTCTCCATCGCTATGTGCTGCCAAGCCCAACACTGCAATAAGTAGCTGCAACTAATCCACTTTTGCTTCTAGCAGCGAACCTCGTACAACTCATCATAGAGTTGTTCCAATAGAGTCTATCCCCATCTCATAATCATCGATGCATCTGTAGGACACTCCACCAACCTAAACACCACCTCTAGCAGGTTCCACGGGAACCTCGTGCCAAACGAGTCGGAAGCAGCATGTTGGAAATGAGGCCCATGAGTAATGTGTGCCTCACTCCCAACACACCCCTCTCTAGCCACCATCAAACCAGTATGCAACCAATCTGGCAGTCACCCTCTACCCTCTCCACTGGTTTCTCCACACCCAACTCCTCCCCATTCCTGAGATAGCGTATCAGTACTGTTGTCCTCTGATCCCGCGATGTCGTCCAGATCGACAGTCTATCTATTAGGATCCGAAGAATCTGATAGACATCCTCTAAGGTCACCATCATCTCCCCTATTGGGAGATGGAAGGTGTTGGTCCGAGGATCCCACAGGTTGATAAGGGTCATCAGATAGGCCCAATACCCAACCACCGGCTCTAACCGAGTCGCCTTCTTAAGCCCAAGGGTGTCAAGCCAATCCTAGTCAGCTAAAGTCAGCACTACATGCGCTTCAGTGAAAACTATGGGTACACGATACCGGCTCTTCACAACCTGCAAAAGAAAACAACATTAAAACATAAAAACAATGAAAATTGTACAGCACTAACATGAATATACAGTAATGCATCAAAATGTACAGCCAAAAACATAACAAAATTAAAAAAAAAACCTAATTTCTCAGTTCTAGGGTTTTAACTCTACACTGCTAAATTACAAAAACATAACAAATATTCAAAAAACTAATTTGTCAGTCCTAGGGTTTTAATTCTAAATTGATAAATTAAAAACAATCACAAAACATTTAAAAAACAATCATTTGTCAGTTCTAGGGTTTTTAATTCTAACTGATAAATTCAAAAACAAACACAAAAATTCAAAATTAATTTCTTAGACCTAGGGTTTTTAAAACTTTAACTGATAAATTATAAACAAAAAATTCACAAAAAACAGAAACAACAGATAACTAGGGTTCAAGCTGATGAGGGTCGTTGATCATTCATCATTTAATCATTATGTGTGTCAATCCAGGGCGGTGTCCAGAGGCTATATACGATAGGAGGTGTTATAGTTGCAGGTTCAGTTTATTCAAGAACAAGTTTTATTGGTGGATCAGTTAGCATTTTGGGGGTTTTTTTGTGACCTTTAACTCCTAAGAAATGAAATGAACTCCTATTTACTTTTACAGAAACAGAATTGCATGAAATGAAATGACAAAATCTAAAAATTGCAGAAAATGAAATGTTGCTAAATTGAAATGACAGAAAAATAAAGTGCAGAATCTAGAACACACACACTCTTGCATGAAAGTAATTCAACTAGATAATATCAAAATGGAATTTTAACTACTGCAAAATGGAATCAACAAAAACTGCCAATATTGCAAAATGACAAGATATCTGGAAATTGTTGTGTACTGCAGAATTGAACCAATAATGACTGTAAAACTGCAAGATGACAAAATATCTAGGAATTGCTGTAAATACAAAGAAATGTTGTTCACTGCTGAAATCTGTATTAAAAACTACTAAAGAAATGCAAACTGGCAGAATTTTGCTAACTTGCTACAGCAAGATTTCAGCAAGAATTTTTGTCAAAAACGCCTCCTTCTGGTCTGCAAGTGGGCCCTTGCTTCCGGAACCAGAAGAAGGTGAGGAGCTATGCTAGAAGATCTAACTGTTACTCATAAACCTCAACATGCCAATTGAAAACTGAAGACTCGCACTTTTTATTCAATCTGAAAATGCATTACGATAATGTAGGAAAAACCTGCAAATTATTGTTCTGCTACGGAAAACTTCACTCTATGCTAATTTTGTCTATCTCTCTATCATTATATGTCTCTATATTTCTACATATCTATCTATATGCTCGACCATATGGGAGCTCTATTATTTATAAGATACACTGATATGCTTGATTACTGCTTTGCAGGAATTTACAACTAATTCATAACTGTTTTCCTAGACTACAGGATTTTACTTTGTCCAAACTTTATCCATTCATTATTGTTGGGCTGCATCTGTTGAGGAAATCACGTTAAGATGAGTTGGGACAACCTCCTGGTCAATTTCCAATACTTTCCTCCACCGGTTTATCGCTTTTTGACCACCTTTAGTTGTTCTTGCGCTATTCCCTATTCCTGCGTCGCTTATTCCTGCACTGCTCGGAACAACAGGTAGGTGACCATTTGTTGCTGATCTATGGTCCAAACGCGTAGGAAGTAACATGTTGACTTCTCCACTCTCCTTTCACATCCTTCTACATCGATGGCATGTGCTGGAATGACTAATTCCAAGCCCTGCTGTATATGTACAACTGGTTGGAAATGTCATAGTTACAGCCTGTTTTCCTGCACAGTCAGCTACAGTGACAAATTCTTGGTGCCCTTTTCCATTTGAATTAGTTTAACCAAAGGAACACCATATTCCCAAGCATCAGATATTCAAACAAGTTCTAAATTGCTATAACACTACTGATTAACTAAAAAATAGGTGAAATTGCAGTAAAAACAGTAAAACAAAGCATATGCACTTTGTCATTCCAGAATTTGCAAACATCATTATATAATGCATTTTTTCCATAATTAACATAAAAATCATAGTAAAAAGGGTAAGTCAAATGGTCAAAAATGTATCAAAAAGTGTTCATAGATGAGGCAATTCCTGGCCTCATCATTTCCCCCCAACTTATGGTAATGCATGTCCTCATGCATTTTGTACAGCGACAACAACACACAGATCCAGGTCTAGACATCTTTCATGAAATTTGAGTAATGTGCCACCGATTTTATAGAATCCACTGACTGCTTTGATGGACTGAAACCACTGTTGGAAGTGCACATCAAGATGTGGGTCAATATCAAAGAAGTAGGGGACAGGAGTAATAATTATGGGCATTCTAAACCTCAGACCTATCCAAAGCTCCTTGATCTCTGATATAATTAGGACAATGCCTTCTGCCCTTCTCCTTGACCACAGCAAATTGTTGGGAGAAATTGGCTCTCGTTTTTGGAGAGAGATAGATAACTCACCCCATCTATTTTTACAAGCTGCCACAGCATCATCAAAGAAATCTGCACAAAAATTCTGAAACTGGACTACACATTTTTGAAGGTTCCTTAGATAGAGTTGTTTCACTCTGACATCCCTCATGAAGGTATAATGATCATTTGTACAAAATCTGTGATTTAGGGGAGCAGGTCTGATAAGAAAAATAGCCTGTGATTCCAATTCCTTGGTGAACTTCTTTTCTATGTCCCAGTAAATCTGATTTTGCAGAGTGGACATAAAAGCTCTAAGCTGTAAATCACCTATGTAAATGTGAGGCATAAACATACTTTCTATGGGCAAAAAGAAATTATGCAAGAATAACTCACATAACAGGTTTTGTTGCTCTGCTGGACTTTGCATAAATGCCTCTATGAATTCTTCAGGAGTGTTCAACTGATGAGGTAGCTCAGAAGCAAGTCTCATAATTTGCCAGTGAAGGTATCTCTCCTTGAGTAGGAGGCTATAAAATCTAGGTGGTCTCCTGCACTGTATTGCATATTCTGCAATCTGACATATATCCTTCACCTGTGTTTTTAACCTGGTAATCTCTATTTCCTTTTCTGCTACTTTGGCTGCTTCAGAGTTTAAAGTGGCAACTTTGCCCTCTAACTGGTGACACTGAGTCATCCAATATGCTAGGTCTTCATTGTACCTAGTTAAAGGCACTATGTCTAGGGGTCTGACAATAGGTTGCATTTGTGCCACTATATTCACTTGTACACCAACTTCCACAGTTGGTATTACAATAGGCAAATCTGTTTGTGTCCCTTGTTTTGTTGTAATAGCAATGAGAGGAGAGGGTGTGGATACCTGATCTGGTGCTGCAACTTCCTGTTCCTCTACAAAAGGTGTTTGTGCTTCCTGCTGAAGTGCAGCATCATTTGTCAACAAAATTTTTGATGGACTCTCATCATCAGATACTGCCATTTCTGCTTCTTCTCTGTTAGGTGATCTCTGTGCAGGTACTATGTTTGCCTCAGAATGTTCAGCTAAGTCTAAGAGAATCTGGGCCCATTCATCCTGTGATGCTTTTGGTACCTCTGTAGACTGATATTCCAGTTGAAACAACTGGTTTTGCAACTCTTGAATTTTCTACTGAAGCAGATCAATTTGTTGATCCTTTTGTTTTATGGTCTCTTCAGCTTGCTCAATCCATTGGGTCTGAGTTTTAACAACACTCTTTGCAGCATGCAATTGAGTGTGGATATCGATTTCCTCTTCGGACTCAGACTTAGAAGACTGTTCAGAATCAGCATCCATTAAAACATTTATATCACCCTCAACTGTTGCAAAATTTCATTTTAGCGGCTCCTCAGAATCAGAGTCAGAATAATCTACTAATGGACATACAGGGCTTATTGAAGTTTCGTCCATAGTTGTATCTAGCTCCATAGTCTGTATACCTATGTCTGTTATTTATGTTTCAATATTTGGTTCCTGTGCATCCTTTGATCTGGTTTCTTCTTCAATTGGGTCTGTGATATCTATTAGTTCATCTGGCAGGGTTTTAGTTTTTTGAAGTCTAGCAGACCTTCTTAACCCTATAGACCCTGGATACTTCTTAGCAGGTGGATGTTCTGCAGCAACTGCAGATGTTGCTACTGTTTTAGGAGCAGATTTCGGAGCATGTTCACTTGCACTTCCCATTTCTCCACTGGACTGTACTGTATCTGCAAATGTTACTCTTTTTCTCTTTAACTGGGAACCAGATGTGGATGCCTATTGTTTTGAGTTCTTGAAGATGGGGGACCATCTGGAGAAGGGGAAATTCTAATTTCAGAGGGTTCTGGTCTAGGGTTTCCTGCAGATTCTTCCTCTGCTTCTTCTTCCTCTGCTTCCCCTTCCTCTAATGCAGGATTAGAGTCATTTGTTTCTGCCCAAGGGGCAAAGAAACGGTCAAAATTTCTAGGGTTGCCCCTAAAGTGATACTGACAAATCAATTTGATGATCCCATGATGCTTAGGGCTTCCTTTCCTTGCTTGATATTTGTTGGCCATAGCCTTTAACTCCTGAAAAAGGTATAAGGGCACATTAACCCTACATTATGGTTTAACTGCTCCATGGCGCAGATGGTTGAGGATACGAAGGTGTGGACCAGATACAACAGGAAATTGGCCGTCACAAGTGATATACCTCATTACCCACATTGCAACTTCGTTCCAAGGGACTGGCAAACTAAGTCTTTTGACCCCCTTACAAACATTTCTACGTATTAAAAACTCAATTTCGCCATCCCCTTCTTTCGTAAACTGATTAACTAGGTTATTCAAAATATTGCACCCAATTTTTACAATCTGCAAGCCTTGAAGAGGTAATTCAGTGACTTGGCTGAGTATTTCGGGTGTTACCTGGATAGTCATCCCGTTAATGTGCACTCGATTGTTGCGGAAGGTGCATGCGAATTCTGTCGCCAAGCCCTCGGAATAGCCGTCAAATTTGTGTAGGAATGGCAGAAATCCTCCATCAGCGAATATTTGCAGGGATGCAGGGTCACTTTCCAGGTAACTAATGTTTTTAGGTTCGGCTCTGATTTTCTTTCCCCCCATGGCGTAATTTCCTACCTTCTGTTTTGTAGTTTCTGTAAATTGGCAGACAATACGAGCGTGCGTCTGGTTTAGGGTTTCAATCGTCGTAGCAGGAATAATAATAGCACAGGAACTGCTTCGAAACTTGCAGCATAATGACGTGGCAGCGCATGCAAAATTACCACCCGTGACGTCACTCATTTTTGTTATGAATGCCAGCTGTCACATGCAACCGTGAGTCGGTGACTCGTATTTTTCCTTCGAAACCAATTAACTCACCTCAGGCCACGTGTCATAAACAATTTTTACACATAATTTCATTCCTGCGCTTAGTGAGTTATTCTTGCATTCTAGATATAAACAATTTATTCCTGCACTTGTTAAATCATTCCTGCGCTCTGGGATATAAACAATTTATTCCTGCGCTTTATGGATTATTCCTGCACTTTGGAATATAACAGGTTATTCCTTCGCTTCCCTATTCCAGTGCACTTCTATTTTTTTATTCTAGAGCAGAATTGAGGCCAGAGGCATTACTGACAAGGACTTTCCATGTTTGATTCCCCTTTTTTACATGCTTTTATACTAATCAAGGATATATACACTATATACTAATGATTTACATTATTCAGAGAATGAAAAAGACACATACCTGTTATAACCATTTTATCTACATTTCGAGGTGCTCCTGCTGAGATTTCTAGCTAATCAATCTTTAACCTAAGGTAGGTGCAATCTGAAAATAGATGAAACAACGGTCATAAGACAAGACCGAACAATGATAGTGAAACCAACTAGGTAAACATGCCAGAAAACCGGTTTTCATGTAAACCCAACTCAGGAGTGCCTCAAAGAGGTTTTCACTTCCTGAATTTCTTATTATTATTATTATTTTGAAATCTTGTGTCAATCTGCTGAATTTGGGATAGAAGAAGTGTTTTCCTCCCAAATGTGTACATCCAAACTTTCCACTTGCTTGAGAAATTCTGCCCTGTTGTATGGTTTGTGGTACATACGAAGACGATGTCCATTCACCACCAACTTGCGTTGTGAATCATCAATAGGTGTAAGATGAACAGCTCCATTGTCAAATACTTCCTCAATTTGATATGGTCCAAGCCATCTGGTCTGCAACTTTCCAGGGAAATCCTTGTATTGTGAATCAAACAACAAGGCCCAGTCACCTTGCTGAAATTTCTGCTGCTTTATGTGACTATCATGCCACATCTTCCGCTGTGCTTGGATTATCTCCGTCTGATGTAGTGCATCCATGCGTAGTTCATCCAATGCATCAAGTTGCAGAATACGATCTTCTTGTGCCTGCGACAGATCAATACCTACTTCCAGAGCAGTTCGAAGAGTTAGTAATTCAAACTCAATAGGCAAAAGCGGTTTTTTTCCATAGACCAATTCATAGGGCGTAAATCCAGTGGTAGATTTCCAAGTGGTATTATAAGCCCAAATAGCTTCTGGTAATTTGTCCAGCCAATTTCTTTTATGGACTGCTACTGTTTTGGTCAAAATTCGTTCTAATTCCCTATTGGTCACTTCAACTTGGCCATTGGCTTGTGGATGATAAGGTGAGGATTTTCTGTGTTTGATTTGATAGAGTTGAGTGAAGGCTTCAACTACTTTTGAAGTAAATTGGGGTCCTTGATCAGTGGTGATGGATTGTGGGGCTCCAAAACGCAGAAAAATCTGTGAATACAGAAAATCAACAACTTTTTCTTCTCTAGCATGCTTAAAGGCACGAGCTTCTACCCATTTGGTAACATAATCAGTACATACCAAGATATGCACTTTGCCTTGGGAAGAGGGATTAATGGGTCCTACGAAATCTAAACCCCATATTTCAAATGGTTCTGTTCCTATTTGAGGTTGTAATGGCATTTCATTAGTAAAGGTAGGTTTTCCCATTCTTTGGCAAGCATCACAATGTCTAATGTACTTTCTTACATCTTTATGCAAAGATGGCCAATAATATCCGGTTCCCAAGATTTTGCGAATAGTACTTTTGACTGAATAATGCCCTCCCGATGGTTCATCATGGCATGCCCGTAGGATATCATATATTTCATCCTGGTGGATACACCTGCGTAAAACATGATCAGGACTGCATTTAAACAGTAAGCCCTCTATCCATTGAAAAGAAGAACTTTGCTTAATTAACTGTTTCTTTTGTTTGGGGGTAAAGTGAAGAGGAATCTTCCTTGTAGCCAAGTAATTAGCTATGTCTGCAAACCATGGAGATTGTACAGAAACAACAAACAACTTTTCATCTGGAAAGGTATCTTCTACAACTTCCCCTATATCTGCATTTGGTATTCTTGACAAGAAATCTGCAACTACATTAGATTTCCCATGCTTGTTTACTATGGTAACATCAAATTCCTGCAATAGAATCAACCAACGAATAATTCTTGCACTAACCAATGGTTTATTCATCAAGTATTTGATTGCAGTATGATCTGTATGGATGAATACTTGGTACCCTGTGATGTAGTGTCGAAATTTGTTAATAGCATAGATTACAGCCAAGAATTCTTTTTCAGTAGTAGTGTAGTTTTTCTCAGCTCCTGTCAAGTTTTTACTGATATAGTAAATAGCATAATGCTCCCCATTTTCAATCTGTCCTAACACAGCTCCAATAGCAGTATTGGAAGCATCAGTTTGAATATGAAAAGGTAACTCCCAATTAGGACCTCTTAATACAGGTGGAGTGGTTAACTTTTCCTTCAAGTCTTCAAAAGAAGTTTGACATTCGAAAGACCAAACAAATTCAGAATCCTTCATGAGTAAAGCAAACATAGGATTTGCTATAGTGTTGAAGTTAGCAATGAATCTGCGATAAAAACCAATGTGCCCTAAGAAACTGCGTACATCAGTTTGAGTTTGTGGAGGAGGGAGATTTTTGATGACTTCAACCTTCTTAGGATCAACTTTGATTCCAAAAGAAGAGATATGATGTCCAAGGACAATTCCTTCCTCCATCATTAAGAAGCATTTCTCAGGATTCAGAGAGAGGTGGTATGTTTCACAACGAATCAGCACTTTTTCAAGCTGTTCTAATGCATATTCAAAACTATTTCCAAACACCGTGAAATCATCCATATAAATTTCAACACTTTCATTGGTTAAATCAGAAAAAATTGCTAAAACAGCTCTCTGAAATGTTGCTGGAGCATTACATAAACCAAAGGGTAAAACCCTGTAAGCAAAGGTTCCCCAAGGACATGTAAAGGTAGTTTTTTCTTGGTCTTCTGGGGCAACTTGTATCTGGTTATACCCGCTGAAACCATCAAGAAAATAGAAAAATTTCTTTCCAGCAAGGGTATCCAATACTTGGTCTATGAATGGTAATGGGAAATGATCCTTATGTGTGGCCTTATTCAACTCCCTATAATCCACACATACTCTCATTTTACCATTTTTCTTTGGAACAATGACCAGTGGTGAAACCCATTTACTGTCAAAAATTGGATAAATGAATCCAACATCTAAGAGTTTTTCAATTTCCTCTTTCACAATTTCCTTTAGAGCAGGATTCAAACGTCTCTGAGGTTGCCTTACTGGTTTTACGTTTTCTGTGTATATCCTATGTGTACATACCTCAGGATGAATTCCAATCATGTCTTTATAATTCCATGCAAAAGCTTGAACATGTCTTTGTAGGACTGCAAATAATTTGGTTTCCTGGTCCTCAGTTAGCCAGCTATTAATGTTCAAAAATTTACCTGGCTGGATTTCAATTTGTTTGATCCCTGGATAGATAGAACTAGTTGCTTCATAGTTACTGATTAATGCATTTAATGGACAATGATGTGGCTATAGAGTATGAAATACTCTAGAATCTATCTCAAAAATGATACCTGGTGGAATCAAAGGACATTTGAAGGTGTTAAGGAGATGATGATGCCACCCATGTGGTAAAATGAATGATCTTTCCTGATTAGGCATGGATGACAGAAGTTCTGAATTTTGTTCCTCCTCTTGCCACAACAACCGATGAACAAGAGTTTGATCATCAGTTAGTCCCTCTGATTGTAATGTTTCAATTAGGACAGTTTCATTCTCAAATATTTCTCTCCCGGGTGTAGTGATTTCCTCAATATGTTCTTTAACTACAACTGTAGCCAAAGTGGCAATGGTTTCCTGTTCTTCATCAGACTCAGGATACCAAATTTGTCCAAAAAATTTAGTGGAAGGCTGAGCAGGTGGATACAAATAAATTTTCTTTAAGTCAATACCATTAGAAATGGTCATCTCTCCTGACCTACAGTCTATAAAAGCAGCTGCAGTAGCCAACCAAGGTCGTCCTAGAATGATAGGGTATCCATTGACGAATTTTCTAGGCTGCAATACTAAGAAGTCTACGGGATATTCCCAAGAAGAGACTTCAATGGCTACATCTTCTAAGATACCTTCAGGTTTAGCAACTGACCTATCTGCCATTTCCAAAACTGTGGTAGTAGGACTGAGATTCTTGAGCTACAATTTTTGCATTGTGTCCTTAGTCATAACATTAATTGCAGCTCCAAGATCAATTAGCACATTAGGAATTTGCATTAATCCAATAGTAATTGTAACTATTGGACTACCGGGGTCACTATATTTAGGAGGAACTAGTTTCCCGGACAATAAATCAGCTAATTTTCCTTCTACCTGAACAGTTTTAGGAAAGGCCTTCTTTTTACCAGGTTTCTTGATACATAACTCCTGAATAGTTTTTTTGAGTGAAGGCACATCCCTTATTGCCTGCAACAAAGGGAGAGAAATTGACATCTTTTTAAGTTCTATCACTAATTCTGACTCAAGGGCAGTATCAATATGATCAAACCTTTCAGGGTATGGTAATGCTACTGGAGAAGATTCTTGTGTTTTTCTATTACTTCATCTTTTTGTTTTTGTTGCATTGTCTCCTGATTTGGAGGTTCTTGTTTCTCACTTATTTCTTCAATGGTGGGTGGAACAGGTTCAGGTAAAACCTTCCCTGAATGCAGCTGGATGTTACTACAGTCAAGTACATGAACTACAGCAGAATCTTCAGACTCAGCCTCATAAACAGGGGTTGTTTGTCTGGTATTATTTGGGTTAGTCACGAGTCGAGTTGGGAGTGGAGGTTGTTTCACTGGTTGCACTTGTTGATGTTGTGTTCTTCCCTAAAAATTTGGATTAGGAGCTGGCAGCAAGTTTTGAGCTTGCCCTTGATACCTTTGTTGTCCTTGATATGGTGGATATTGTTGTCCCCATCTTTGTCCTTGTTGTGTCCACTGTGGATGAGTTGCATTCCAAGGTGGGTTCATCCATCCAGAATGTGACCAATCTGGAGGAGCTATCCAAGGTTGGTTCCAAGGTTGTGCAGGGACTTCTGCATGTCCCCATGGCATGTTCATATTCCAAGGAGATTGTCCCCAGTTTGGAAATCGAGGAGCATTGGGATATTGTGTATAGCCACCACCGGATCTCTGCCCAATAGCATTAAGTTCTTCTGTTTGGGTGCCTAAGATAGATTTTAGATGAGGCAACAAAGGACATCTATCTGTTGAATGTTCCTTGGAACAAATTCCACAAATAGAAGTTTTGTTAAAAGGGCAATCCTGCAAGGCATGCTTATTCCTGCATCTTGGGCAATAAATTGCCAAAGGTGGTGTAGAATTGGATTTTGTGTTTCTCTCACCTAATGCAGAATTGAGTTGAACAAGGATATCAGTTTTTAAATTAGCCATTTCCTCCATCAACTCCTTTATGTCATTATTTCCATAATTCCTTTTCTTTCTCCGTTGGTGAGTGCGGGAATAGTTTCTACATAACTCCACAATATCTTCAAGGTCAAGTTGATCTATGTCTCCTTTTCCCATTAAATCTAACACTTCCCTAGATTCATCCTGCAATCCTCTTAAGAAGATAGGCTTTAAGAAATCAGGTTCTACAGGACCACATCTCTTTTGGACAAAGGCAAAGCGATCAAGGTAATCCTCTAAACTTTCATCTTCTTCTTGCTTGATCCGAAACAACTCATCTTTTTTGTTTCGTACTCTACAATAATCCTGATATTTATGTAAGAATGCAGTCTCCATGTCATCCCAAGTACGGATTGAATTAGGTTCAAGATTACTCATAAACCATCGGAGAGAAGCATCCTTAAGTGTAGAAGGAAACAATTTCAATTTCTGATTATCATTTATGTAGTCATAAGTCTGACATAACACTTTGAATTCAAACAAAAATTGATCAGGATCTTCTGAAACAGTTCCCCTAAAAATTGGCAATATGGATGGGGAAATAGTTTTCATGGGAGCATCTAAAGTTGGATCCAACCGTATGGGATATTCAAAAGTCTTAGGAGGATCATCAGCATACCCACCTAGTGGTGGTAGTGGTGCTGCCATAGTTGTTTTCTTTCTTGAGTTTGATGTGGATGGTTCAGACTTAAGGGAACGTTTAGCAGAAAGTGCTGCAAAAAGTTCTTGCTCTAATCTGTCCAAAGCTTCAGTTGGTGAAGAAGGTATTTCTTGCTCTGGAAATTCTTCATCTGATCATGAAGAACGCCTTGGTGGTTCAGAACTAGTTCTGATAAACCTCCCTCTTTCGTCTCTTGGCCTATGCATTCATGCCTATTCACTAAATAAACTGAAATGCAGTATTTCAAAAATTGCAACACAATTCTTGACCTGTTTCACTTTTCCTAACAACACCGATTGTTCCCCGACAACGGTGCCAAAAATGATGAGGGTCGTTGATCATTCATCATTTAATCATTATGTGTGTCAATCCAGGGCGGTGTCCAGAGGCTATATACGATAGGAGGTGTTACAGTTGCAGGTTCAGTTTATTCAAGAATAGGTTTTATTGGTGGATCAGTTAGCATTTTGGGGGTTTTTTTGTGACCTTTAACTCCTAAGAAATGAAATGAACTCCTATTTACTTTTACAAAAACAGAATTGCAGGAAATGAAATGACAAAATTTGAAAATTGCAAAAAATGAAATGTTGCTAAATTGAAATGACAGAAAAATAAAGTGCAGAATCTAGAACACACACACTCTTGCATGAAAGTAATTCAACTAGATAATATCAAAATGGAATTTTAACTACTGCAAAATGGAATCAACAAAAGCGCCAATATTGCAAAATGATAAGATATCTGGAAATTGTTGTGTATTGCAGAATTGAACCAATAATGACTGTAAAACTGCAAGATGACAAAATATCTGGGAATTGCTGTAAATACAAAGAAATGTTGTTCACTGCTGAAATCCGTATTAAAAACTACTAAAGAAATGCAAACTAGCAGAATTCTGCTAACCTGCTGCAGCAAGAATTCAGCAAGAATTTCTGTCAGAAACTGCCTCCTTCTGGTCTGCAAGTGGGCCCTTGCTTCCAGAACCAGAAGAAGGTGAGGAGCTATGCTAGAAGATCTAACTGTTACTCATAAACCTCAACATGCCAATTGAAAACTGAAGACTGCACTTTTTATTCAATCTGAAAATGCATTACAGTAATGCAGAAAAAACCTGCAAATTATTGTTCTGCTACAGGAAAGCTTTACTCTATGCTAATTTTGGTACTACCGTGCTTATTCATCTATATGTCTATCTATATTTCTACATATCTATCTATATGCTCGACCATATGGGAGCTCTATTATTTATAAGATACACTGATATGCTTGACTACTGCTTTGCAGGAATTTACAACTAATTGCATAATTGTTTTCCTAGACTGTAGGATTTTACTTTGTCCAAACTTTATCCATTAATTATTGTTGGGCTGCATCTGTTGAGGAAATCACGTTCATATGAGTTGGGACAACCTCCTGGTCAATTTCCAATACTTTCCTCCATCGGTTTATCGCTTTTTGACCATCTTTAGTTGTTCCTGCGCTATTCCCTATTCCTGCGCCGCTTATTCCTGCACTACTTCGGAACAACAGGCAGGTGACCATTTGTTGTTGATCTGTGGTCCAAATGCGTAGGAAGTAATGTGTTGACTTCTCCACTCTCCTTTCACATCCTTCTGCATCGGTGGCATGTGCTGGAATGACTAATTCCAAGCCCTGCTGTATATGTACAACTGGTTGGAAATGTCATAGTTATAGCCTGTTTTCTTGCACAGTCAGCTACAGTGACGAATTCTTGGTGCCCTTTTCCATTTGAATTAGTTTAACCAAAGGAACACCATATTTCCAAGCATCAGATATTCAAACAAGTTCTAAATTGCTATAACACTACTGATTTAACTGAAAAACAGGTGAAATTGCAGTAAAAATAGTAAAACAGAGCATATGCACTTTGTCATTCCAGAATTTGCAAACATCATTATATAATGCATTTTTTCCATAATTAACATAAAAATCATAGTAAAAAGGGTAAGTCAAATGGTCAAAAATGTATCAAAAAGTGTTCATAGATGAGGCAATTCCTGGCCTCATCACAAGCTACGTTTTACGCTTAGTTTTGATCTTGGTTCAATTCGGGTTAGGTGAGGTTTTAGGGTTATGTTCTAAACTAAGTTTTTAGCTCGGTTTTCGACTAACTTTTGATCTTTTTTTGACTAGGGTTATACTAAGTTTTAAACTAAGTGTTCATTTTGATAGACTAGGGTTTCATTTTTAATTTTAAACAACAAAATAAATAAAAAAACATAAGAAATAAACAACTTGCGGTTTTCAAATTGCAACACAAAACAATAAAGAGGAAGGGCACTCCTTGGTATTGCTTCGGCTCCGTCGCTCGATCCGGTGTGTGAACTCATGGTCACAAGAAAAAATTTGGCAGCGCTTCGCTTTGTAGAATTGACCTCCTCCTGCTCAGAGCTCCAAATTGCCAAGAAAAACAAATGCAAATGAGCCCAAAACTCAGTTTTGGCCTTTAAATAGGATTTTTGAACCTATACTCATCCCCCCTAGGAAGAGCGCTCTGGTTAGCACTCGTCCTGCCCTAGGACGAATACTAAACAGGAATTCGTCCCACCCAGGGACGAATATAGAGCAAAAATTTCAAAAATAGCTAAAAACTGCACAAAATGCACCAAAAACAAGCCCTAAAAGTGTCCGATAAGAGTGCTTTTGCACTTGACATTCTGGGCATGCAAAATAGATTTCGGGGTCACAAATACTCATTATCATATTCCCTAAGAAGGCTACCATAGCCAGACTGCTCCACGGGCAAATGGATTTTCGAGAATTTCATCCCCAAACGACGTCACCAAAAGGGTCAAAACCCAACCAAAAATAGCAATAACATTGTCGAACGAAGGCGCATTTGTGCCTAACATTCTTGGCATACAAAACAAATATTGGGGTTACAAATTGTCATTATCCTACTCCCTAAGAAGGCTACCCTAGCCGGACCGCTCCACGGGAGGATGAATTTTTGCCAATTTCAGCTCCAAAATGCGTCACAAAAGGGTTAACAGCCACCAAAAACAGGTCAGAATGTTCAGAAACTGCTTTCGCATTCAACGGTAAACAACTAAAGGCACCCTTACCTAAGTCATCTTGGGTCAAGCGACTCGTCGTTTTTCTCATGTCGGTCATTCCCTCATCAATTCGTTGCTTGAGGGGGTAGTCACACTTAGTCACCATCAACAAAAATATATCCAATTATGGAAATGACACGCATTCAAAGCATCATTGAAAAATATGATCGCACCCCTGCTTGGGGTAGCAAACAAGCAATAATCACAAGCTGATCAAACACTTGGCATTCGTGAATCATGAACTCAAGGTTCTCACAAACAAAAGGTTGTGCCCTTTACCTATTCATGATTGATCAATGTTCAAGCTCAAGTAACACCTCATCGAAAAATGTTAACATTTGAATTAAGTTCCTTAGCTTTTCAGAAGCAAGGATTCAATAATACGTGCCCTTTCCATACTTGGGGCATCAAGAGTTGGTTAGGTTACTGAGAAACCCTAATCATTAGTGCTTTGGTTATCTATTTTTTGCTCGATGTTGTGCCTTGCATAGCGCTTCCCAAAAAGGGGCATCTATAGACACCAAAACAACACCAATCCGATTATGTGACAACAAACGCTGATCGCATTGACACACACAACCCCTAGGGAAGCCCCTAGAGGTTAAACAGTGGTCCTAACCACTTCCAAAAGCAGTTTTGAAGGTCAAAGGTCAATTTGGCACCTTTTTGGCACCTTGCTTTCTACTCGTCCCACCCCGGGATGAATACAAACTGGCATTCGTCCCACCCAAGGACGAATAGTAGCATTCACCCCAGGGTGAGGCAAATAGCAAGTTTGACTGGAAAAAAGTCAAACCTCGACAAGTCTACTAGTTAACTGAGGCTTCAAGCCATGAAATTATGGGGAATAGCTTTAAACCAAGAAGAGAGACTTCTGCCATGCATGTCTTTATTTTAGATACCTCATGCAAGGAGATTCTAAATTAGGGAATTATATTTTCTCTCAAAATAGGACAATTAACTCAAGTGGTGCCCTCGCATGCGCATTCCAAACAAAGAGACCCTAGGTCTATAAATTGGTGAGTTTTCTCACCCAAAATATATACAGAGAAGGAGCATTTGAGCAATGAAGTGCTCCCAATTTACATACCTACTTGAGATTTGTGCCTTCACATCCTTAATCTCTCATTTGAAAGGGAGGTTATTGGGTGATTATTGGAAGCACGAATCTTGACCCAAAACCCAATTTGTGGCCACAATATTCCACAAAATTTGTCGACAACACCCCATAAGAATTTTTGGACCCATCCCAAGTGGATTGGTGCCGAAACAGTGTCCTAAATGGTGGGCATTCTGCCCCCTGGTGACCCCAAATTGTCACAGTCCTATTCGCCCCACCCCAGGATGATTAGAAATATATGATATATTTCTTTGATTTTTCTTTTGCATTTTATTCTAGATCTATTAAATAGGCTGCAGTTTAAATTTCATTTCATTCTGAGCAATTTTGACCAGTTTTTTATCATTTCTCGCCTTTACTAACTTGCAGATGGCACTAGCAAAATCTGGGTGATAGAGGCCAAATTGGAGAAATATGACCTTCTGGGTCTTCCCAAAACACCACCAATTAGCTAACCCCAACTTTTTAGGTCATTTGGAGCTTTTTGAATAGGACATTGAAGAGGTTGCTTTCTGACAAGTTATTGCAGGTCTATTCGTTTCACCCTGGAGCGAATACAAATCTGTGAGGAATTTCTTGACTATTCCTTTTGCAGTGGCTTCCTGGTAACATATTTATGCTTCTAATAAAATTTCAGGTCGATCCGAGGTCATTTGATTATCGTTTTAATATTTTCATGCATATACTGACAGTAGGCCTTGGGAAATACATGCTTTATTCTATCTGCAGGTGCTACTAATATTTTTTGTTTCTTTGAACATAGGTTTTCGACATCAGAAGAGTAGGAAGAAGTGAACAATCATATACAAAAGTGACGGTGACGTTTTGGTCTGCCCATCTTACATGTGGGCACGCGAAAGAAGGATCGCTATCATGGATGTGATCAAAAACATATTTATTGCTCCTATCCCCTAAAAAAGGAAGGAGACGCATTGTAAAATGACTTTGAAAGCACATCAATAAAGAGGACCCTATTCCATATTGCTTTTATCTTATTTCGATTCGCTCATGTTCTTTCCTTTTATGCATTCTTTCAATACATAGGCTTTTGGCGTTAAGTTTGGTTTTAGACGCATCGTATTCAGCATATTCCTTTTTGTTTTCGTATCCTCATGATTTCAGTTACATAATGTGATGTATGTTCTTGGATTAACATCTAATCTTATTTCAGTAGCCAAGCTAGTGGAAAGCAAAAGGATAGTAGATTTCAGATACATAAATGGAGTCAATATGTATCACATTATACATCAAAATGAGATAGAAGCTACTGTATCAATCCACATAGATATATATGCTCTATATTCAATTGATACCGCACCAGATATTATTGTATTTCAAAACAATACTAATGCATTTTCTAAGGAGCAGATCGAATAAAATGAAGAACCTATATATCATAAAATTAGACGAGGAAATAGAAGATGCAAAAAAATAAAAATAAAAAGATGATAGGACAACAAAACTATGGACTACTTGGTCATATATAAACCAAAGAAGAAGAATATTTGAAGGGTCAAGATCCATATTGAAGACTAAAGTCTCTAATACCCAAATAATATAATACAAGGGGGTGTTAGAGTATATTACATTATTTGGTACATGCCAATGTACCACCTTGGGTACATTTCTATATTAGGATTTTATCGTAGATTAAGGTTTGTGAAGCGTAATATTTCATAGTTTGAATAAATAGACATAAAGAATCCCACAGATGAATTAACGAATCCAAATCTTGCCACTTAAGGAGGGCTAAGTCCTTTGCAAATATGCAAATGAATATTATATAATGATTGATAATGAAATGTAAATTAACCTACCTCTATAAATAAGAATAAATCAATAAATTAATGATCAATTGAAAATATAACCGACTAACTATATTGGAGTTGTAACATGGCTCCCCTCAGAAAGCTTTGTCCTCAAAGCTATAAATAACTTGAAAATACTTTCTGGTTCCCATGTAGCATCTTCTACTAGTATGTCCTACCATTTAATTAAAAATTATTTAATCTGGCGAGATCGAAAATGACGTGATCTGGTTTGCAATATTGCTTCTGGTTGAAGAGTTATACGACCTTCTTCATCTAGTACTATGAGCTATGTCTGGAAGTGCACTTTTCGGCCAATAACTTTTTGAGGTAGAAGACATGAAAAACTGGATGTATACGAGAGGAAAGTGGAAGCTCCAATTGATATGCTACTTCATCAATGTGAAAAACTATCTTGTAGAGCCCGTAGAATAGAGGAACCAACTTCTGACTAGTGTTGATCTTCAAGGACAACTGCTTATAAGTTTGTATCTGTAATAAAACCATATCTCCTATATTGAATTGTTGTTCTAAATTATGTAACTCCTATTGCAGTTTCATACGATTTTGTGTCTAGATCAAGTTGTCTTTAAGAATGTTGAGCATTGATTGATGATGCTAGAACCAGTCATCAATTTGAGCTACTTTGGAATATCCTAGAACATAATATAATATTTTTGGTGGTTTTAACCCATACAATGCTTCAAATGGAGACATCTTGAGGGAAGAATGAAAATAAGTGTTATACCACTATTCTGCTAATGAAATCCATTGACTCCATTGATATTTCTTATCTTGAGCAAAGTAGCGAAGATAGGTACTTAGATATTTGTTAACAATTTTAGTTTGACCATCCGTTTTGGGATGGCATGCAGAAGACATATTTAATTTGGTACCACTACGATGGAATAATTCTCTCCAAAAATTGCTAGTAAATATGGGATCACGGTCACTTACAATAGTTTTGGGTATGCCATGTAACTTGAAAATAGAGTCAATAAATACCTTAGCCACCTTGCTTGCTGAATATGGGTGTTGTAGAGTAGTGAAATAAGTGTACTTGGAGAGACAATCCATAACTACAAAAAAAATTATTTTACTATTTGATTTGGGCAAGCCTTCAATGAAATATGTTCCTACTAGCGGTCTAGAATTGGTAAGGATTGCATAAGTCTCAAATATTTGGTTGTTTCACCTTTATTGCGTTGTCACACATTCGGCCATGAAAATCTTGACATATGATTTTAATCCTTTCCAAAAAAAGATTGTTTCACCCTCTGATATATTTTTAATAATCTCAAGTGCCCTGTTGATGGAGATGAATGTGATTCTTCAAGGATCATGGATTTAATAGTGGAACCATATAGAATGTAAATGCGATATTTCTTACATAGCACCCCATCCATATATGAAAAATAAGTATGTTTTGATGATCCTTTATTCATATCTTGAATAATTTGAGCAGCTTCAGTTTCAAGCAACCATTCATCCTGAAGTTGAGAAATCCATTGAGAAAAAGGACCAGAATGGTATTAATGGAGACTTCATATTCATATTTATGGGATAATGCATTAGCTACCACATTTTATTTGCCCTTATTATACTCAATGATAAAATCATAACCCAATAGTTTGGTCATCCACTTGTTTTTTCAAGATAAGAGAAACATTGTTCTAGAAAGTGCTTAAGACTACTATGGTCAATTTTTATGATGAAGTGACTACTGAGTAAATAATGCCTCTTTTTCTTGATGGCATGTAAAATAGCCAAAATTTATTTCTCATATGTGGATCACCCCAAATTTTTGTCTGATAATTGCTTATTTTCAAAAGCCAAGGGGTGGCCATCTTGCATTAAAACTGCACCAATTCTTGTACCACAAGCGTCACACTCAATGATGAAGGGTTTACTAAAATCTAGAGTTGTCAATACTAGAGTGAAGCACATAGAATCTTTGAGTGCTTGAAATACCTAAGAAAATGTTTCGTTCCATTTAAAAGTATCCTTTTTGGTAAGTATTGTGAGAGGAGCTACAATTTTACCATAATTACGTATGAATTTCTGGTAATAACTTGTAAGACCCAAGAATCCCCTAAGATTTTTTATGGATTTAGGTAGAGGCCAATACTTAATAGCATTGATTTTTTGAGGGTCTATTTTGAATCCTTCATGAGATACAATATGACCTAAGTATTCGACTTCTTGGACCCCAAAGGCACATTTAGATTTAAAAAAAAAAAAAATGTCCTTATGTAGTAAATGAAGAACCTTGTCAACATGGTTTAGATGATATTTCCAAGATTTGTTGTAAATTAGAATATCATCAAAGAAAACTAGAATGAAAGGATGAAGATATGACCTAAAAACATGGTTCATAAGGCTTTGAAATGTTGATGGAGAATTAGTAAGACCGAAAGGAATGACTAGTAATTCATAATGGTCTTCATACATTCGAAAAGTGATTTTAGGTATGTCCTCTTCCCTAACCCTAATTTTGTGAAAGCCAAAATGATTTAGTGAAATAACTAGCACCGTGTAGTTCGTCTAATAAGTCATCAATCATAGGAATAGGGAACTTATCCTTGATGGTAATTTTATTGAGAGGAAAAATATCTGGACACATGCACCAGGAGTCATCCTTATGATGTACCATTACCATAGGTTATGAGTAAGGACTAATGCTAGGATGAATTATGCCATGTTCTAACATTTCTTGTACTATATTCTCTATTTATGTATTTTGAGATTGAGGATAGTGATAAGGACAAACATTAGGAGGAAGACTACCAGGAACAAGGTGTATATCATGGTCATGTGATTTTTTATGAGGTAGACCTTTTTGTTCACTGAAGACGTCTTCATAATTATCCACAATAGGTTGAATATCCTTTGATATAATCACTAGAGTGTCCAAGGATTGAGCTTCCATGGAATTTATTTGAGCTATAAATCCATAATCACCCTTCTTTAATAACTTCTCCATGCAATGGGAACTCACCATCTTGGAAGGCGAATATTGAATTCCTTGAAGACAAATAGTCATCCCGTTTTCCTTCCATTTGATATATAATCTTTGAAAATTAAAAGTAACCTCATCTATATGTGATAACCATTCGATGCCCAAAATAATATTTGCACTTCCCAGGTTCATAACGAAGATATTTACTCGCCAAGTGTAATTTCCCATTTGGATTTAAACTGGATATGTTCTACCTACATATTGAGCATTTCCTCCATTTGCAATTAAAACTTGGAACTTATCTTGATTGGTCGTGTTAATGTACAAGTTTAATGCTTTAGAAGTTTTAATATCAATAAAGTTATGTGTACTGCCTAAATAAATCACATTAATACGCTTTTGCCTAATAAATCCTTGCACCTTAATAGTATGATAAGTTGTTAATCCCATAAGTGCATGTACTAAGAGAGAAATAGTGTCATCCTCAGGTGTTGCTTCATTAATATCTGCTAAGAGTTCTTTTGTATTTGTGGGTGACTATTGCTAAGTTATATCTTCTTCCTTATTTTCGAATTCTACTTGAAATATTTGATGCACTACACATGCTTGATCTCTGGGATGATAAGAATGATATTTCAAGTAGAAAAATCTTGATCATTGTCCATCATTGCAAAAAGGTCGACAGAAATTAGAATCACGTTTATAGGACACCCCATATTAAAGTTTAGTTTCAATTGCTTGAGCTATTCTTATGGCCTCATCTAGAGTACATGGATCATGAATATCGACTTCTTTTCATATTTTATCCTTGAGACCATGATGGAAAGAAGACACTGCTACTATTGGGTTTAATTCATGTGTGTAAGTAAGAAGACTTGTGAACTCTGATACATAATCTTTTACTGAATCGTTTTGCTTGATATCGATGAGGCGGACCACATAGGATGAAGATAAACCCTTATCAAATATTTTAAGGAAAGGTTCCTTAAATTCAGACCACATAAGAGATCGATTATGTTGACGAAACTGCCATAACAACCATTGATAAGCTTGGGTGCCTAGTTTATAAGATGCATATGCAACTCGACCAATTTTAGGAATATGATATAAACAAAAAATACCATTCATATTGGCTATCCAACCTATGGTATCGTATCCTTCAAAAGTGGGCATGTCGATATGAGGAACTTGGGCATCATGAGGTCATTCTAAGAATTGGGAGATATCACTTGCTAAAGGATCAAAATTGAAGGAATTTTGTCGAGGTATAGATTTTTTTACGAGTATATAAAGGTGGAGAGTTGGTATTTATAGGTGGAGGGTTGGCATTTATAGGTGGAGGGTTGGGAATGGATTGAGAGACTTGTTTATTTTGTTGTAGAAGTAAATCCACTGAATCATGTATCTGTCATACTACTGAATACACATTCATTAGATCTTTTTGTTGTTGCCCAAAACACTCACGGACATTGATGTCTATTGTGAGGGGAATTTTAGAAATAAGGTCTTCTTGATTAATGACAAATTATTCTTGGTTAGACACATTACCATTATGGTCAGGAGTAGGGTGGATGTTAGAATTGTCTTATTTGAATAAGCCATGGACCAGTGGTGAGGGTTGAAACTATTATTTCTAAGAGGAGAGTTATGATGCGTATCTTTATTTTGTAGAAATCTTCTTGGTGAATTTAGTGATCCTTCATTTGTATTATTGGCACTTTGTAATATTCCATTTGGTCCTCTCTTCCACTTGTTAGGAGTGGTTTGGTCACTCATGCACTTGCTTTATAAAATTATTTTGCAAAAAAATTGACCAAAATTAACCAAAATTTTATTGTTTTGATTTGAATACCACCAACGGCTATATTAGTTTGAATTTTCTTCCAATGGCTAAATATTTTGACTTTATTTTTAATGTTCCCTTACTCAAAAAATATGATACGAACAACAAGACCGTGAATGCTTGGATGCCATGACACTAAAACTAGATACGATGTGAACAACTAGACCATGAATGACACGATCCAAATCAAACTAGACAAATATGATACTATCCAACATAGGCTAGATAAGTAGGACATGTGATCTTATGACATGATGCATGACAGACAACTAACACGAACCAACGCAGGGTAATGTAAACATCTAATGAAACAAACTGTGTATTGGGAGACACATGACATGGAAAGAACCAGTTGTTACATGAAGTGAAGAGACCAACAATAACATAAAGTAAAGAGACCAATAAAAACACCATACAATGCGATAGGGCAAAACATGACACATGCTAAACATAATGGATATGTTAAACGAAGTGACAAATCGACACCTGCACAGATGAAGGGTTTACGTAAAAATGCAAGGTACGATGTGACCTAAGTAACAATAAGCATATAATGAATGGTTAATTATATACCATTTAATTGGGAATCCTATGATGAATGTGGGATAACTTTGAAACTAAAAAAAATTACACCCTTTGAATTGCTGATTCGTAGAAATTATTTAATTTTAGATTGACCTATACTTATTTCCCACTTGGCGTGCATCTGCTGTTGATTGGTTTGGAGACTTTAGTTGATGCAAATCATCAATGAGATGTTATAATTGAATTCTTTTATTGGATGTCTCGTGTGTTGCATTGGAGACACGATCTTTTGCCTAAAATTTTTACCAATAGTGCCTTGATATTCCACTTGTTCTAGAACTGTATCAGCACATGCCGAATAATGAACGATGAGAATTTGTTTTAGGGTTTGAATGCGCACGCTGGATTGGACTTGTAACTTTATAAAAATATTTTGAATTTTAATAGCTTGCGAAACTTATTTTTTGCTTTATCTAATATTTTTTACGGGATGAATCTTGTCTACGACGAACACCCAAAACTTTGTTTGACTTGTAAAAATGATAAATTTACTTGTCTTACATTTCGCTAAAAAAATTACATATCTTCTAGAATTGTATTTCGTTGTATTATACTCTTTGCTGTTGTACACCCGAATGCAAATGAATTACCAAAATTTGAAGCAATTTTCAGAACAATTTTTTTTTTATAAATTATCCTACTGTCAACACTGTAATTTGGCTATCTTTAGGAGCCGAATAATTATCGTAGTTGTACATGACTACTACGCAATTACTAGGGTTATGTTGGATATACCCTACGAATATTTCTTAAAAGTTTTTCTTCCAATGTTTGTGCTTGTCCAGGTCGTAAGCTCTGATACCACTTGAAGTGTCATGCTTCGTAGTTTGAATAAATAGACAAAACAAATCCTAGAGATGAATTAATGAATATAAATCCTACCACTTAAGGAGGGCTAAGTCCTTTGCCACTTATGGAGGGCTCTGTACTTTGTGAATACACAAATGAATATTATATAATGATTGATTATTAAATGTAAATTAAACTACATCTATAAATAAGAATAAATCAATGATCAATTGGAAATATAGTCAACTAGCTATATTGGAGTTGTAATAGTTTGAGTGGATACTTCAAGCAAGTAATAAATGTATAAGTGTTAGAATGTGCAAATATGTAAATGTGCATGTAGTCCACATGTACATGAGTCATAGGATAGGTAGATGAAGAGTCATGGGTAGAGTAAAGGCCAAGGAACATATCTTCCTATATATAGGCCTTGAGAGTATGAGAGTGAGGAAGAACTTGAGAGTGAATAGAGTGAGAGGAATGATGTCATGGTAGAGAGTAGTGAGTAGGTACAATGTAGTTCTTCATTAAATTTTTTGGAGTGTTCATGTCCTCCATTATATTGCATTGTACTATTTTTGTGAGTTATTGCAGAATTTTATCATCTAGTTTTCCTATATATTATAGTGCCATTATCATATAGTTATCATAACTTACTTATTTTACATCTTGTGGTTGCATTTCCTTTAATATACATCCTCAAAAGCTAACAATGTAACTAATTCATCTTTGAACTTAGAAAATGTAAAAACCCTTTCCTTTTGCTACTTAAATATGGTGTTAAAAACTTAAATAATACTTGAATAATAAAACTTTAATAACACCAATTTCAAACCTTATTTAGGTCTCCTTTGTAGCAAGATTCCTTGGTGATTTGATTCACCTATTTAATGTCCTAGTTTTTTAATATCTGCAGCTCCAACTCCTTGTGCTTTATTTCCATCAACTTTGCAAATTTATAGCTTTTCTTGTTTTCCAAATCAGCTCATAAAATCCTTCAATTTGTTGCCTCAAAAGTCTAATTTTCCTCGTTGTATTCTTGTCAAATTCTTCTTCTTTTTGGGCTTGTTTTTAGATGACAATAATTATCCCGAATTCTTCTTTTCAAGAGCTTATTCTACTTGCAATATTCTACACCAAGCTTTCTTCAAAACTCCTCCAATCTCTCTTGTGTCTTTGATACCACCGTTAGCTTTTGACACTTAATACATAATGAGAAATAAACCACAAGGTATAAAATGAGCATGCAATATTAAATATATGATAATGACAATATACTAAGCATGTAAAACTCATGAGAAACTTCTACAAATACTCATAAATCTACCATTAATGAAAGCTCACAAAAATAGGAGGAAATGCTATGAGTATTGTAGTTGCAATAATTTTTTTACAATGCTTAGTCACAAATATATATAATAGTATGTGACTTTTCACTTTCCTCATCTAAGGACACATGTGTATTACGCATGATAGACACTTGTTCACATGCACACCTAACTAAATATACTTATGTATTTCTTGCACATTATTAAATTACATAAAGTAAATTATCATAATATAAGGATGTACTCAAGATGGTACATTAACATGTACTAAATAATGTAATATATTCCAACATCACCCAATTTTCCATGTATCTTGCCTAAAGAAGGTGGTGGAAATGCATACCCAAGTACAAACGGTATTACTTAAATTAGATGAAAAAGAATGCATTCTTTTACAACATGTAGCCATCTTGGATCGTAGGACTCAACACATTCACTCTCAAGATATCACTAAAGTGCTTGTGTAGTGGTAGGGGTTGCAATCAAAAGATGCCACATGGGAGCTATTGTAGGAATTTTAGTAGCAGTTTCCAACCTTTCCAATTTGAGGATAAAGCTTCTCTAAGGTCTTGCTTAAATTAGATGAAGAAGAATCCATTCTTTTATAACATGTAGTCATCTTGGATCGTAGGACTCAACACATTCGCTCTCAAGATATCACCAAAGTGCTTGTCTAGTGGTAGGGGTCGCAATAAAAAGATGCCACATGGGGGCTATTGTAGAAATTTTAGTAGCAGTTTCCAACCTTTCCAATTTAAGGATAAAGCTTCTCTAAGGGGGGGCATGTTACATACTCCATTATTGTAACTCATAGTGGAAATGATATTGTATGTATAGTGGACCACATATTAAGTTAAAAGTGGACCATGTATTAAGTTAAATATAAGTAGGAATGTGTGTGTCATAAAATCATGTATGTATGTCATCTTGAATGTAATTATAATAAAATATGTAGTCAAAAATATTTTTATAATAGGTTTTCATAGAATATTTAGAATTATGCTTATAAATATTATAAAAGAAGAAGGATATAACCCTCATGGGATTAAAGAAAAAGTTGCATATTTTGTGAAAAGATTGCCCCCAAGTGGCCAATGATATATTACTTGTCCGAAACTCTTACAATTATTATTTTTTGTATTTCTATGTTCTCTTTAATCAACAAGTGGGACGAGTTCAATTGGTTAACATCCTATACTATTTGACTTTTAAGAACCATTTACATTTTTAGATATGCATGGTTTAGACCTTGGAGATGTTCCACATTCAGGTCTATGTAATATTTACTTATTTATTAAAAACAATACAGCTGGATGCCAACCATATCAAATGAATCATTCTTCATGTTCAGTTCTATTCTATTACAGTAGTGAAACGTATCTCATAATCTATTTAGAATTGTAAATAATGGTACGATCTGAAGCAGTCTCAATCAGATCAGGCTTAGACCCCTCCATCATCATCATCTCACTTGTAGTAAATGATATCTAAATTAGAGATTTCGTAACACTTCTCATTAAAGTGTCAAAATTCTTTCGTGAGCCCGGTGATCTGAAATCCCACGAAAAGATCCGCAGCCACTACTAATGTCGATGTATTCGTTTCAATTATAATTACTGGCCAAATTGAGTGATTTTATTGAGGTACAATATTACCAGTTTTAATTATTGCCACCAAAAACCCTTATCCCCACGAGCCACATCGAAATCCATGAAATTGCCAATACTTAATATTAAGCGAACAAAGAAAGTAATTCATACAAGCAGAAGGGCCTGTACAGGTCTAGAAGCAGCCGTCGTAATACTGGGCACAGATAAGCGTCAAACATGCTTCAGATCGAAGTTTGTCCCGAAGACCTTAGGTTCACACAGGATTCTATCAAAAATAGATTCAGGCCACCTTATGATTATCTGCTCATAGATAAGGCAGCCATCATGATTCAGAACAATCAAATGTCTGCCGCTGAGTTTACAACCATAAATGTCGTTAAACACAATGGTGTATTGTTTTCTCTTGATAACCGAAGACTGTGGGTATTCAGAAAAGCTGGAGTTGAGACTGTGAAAGTAAATTTGGTTTCCCGGAATTTTTCCCCAAGATCAACTTGTTTCTTCCGCAATTTAGGTAAGAGTTTGGAAAAACTATATTCCAGTCCACTATATTTCCCTCGCGTTAGAGGTCCTATAGGAAGCATGCCCATCAAACCTCGACCACCTCAAGCATTCCATGCTCAAGAGCTAAAAGCAAGTGCAGTAGTTCACGCTGTACGACCAGAGCAGCAATATTTCTCGCGTACCACTGCAGAAAGCAGTGTTGGTTCCAAGGGCGTGAGCGCAGGGGCCTCAGAAAATGTGAAACACTTGCCACCTCAAGCATTTCATGCTCCGCAGCTAAAAACAAGTGCAGAAGTTCACACTGTACGACCAAAGCAGCAACATTTCTCCCTCACCAGTGCAGAAAGCAGTTCTGGTTTAGAGGGCGACCGAGCAGGTGCCTTCGAGAATGTGAAACACTTGCGGGAAGACTGCCAAGGCATAAATGCTGTAAGTCTTCTTTGACTAAGTTTAGTATCTTTTGGTTTGGGATTGGTTTCGTTATCCCACATTGAGAGTATTGGGAAACACGTACTTAAAAGTTTTCCTGACACTTAATTGTTTAGGTCTCATGTGTCTGAGATTTTAGAATTCTAAACAAAAACTATAAACTGAGTGGGGTAAAGGTTTAGAATAGTTCTGTACTTTTGAATGTTTTAACTAATATTATTTATAAAAATATATAAACACGGACGTCCTGATCTATAGCCTGCTATGTACATGTATTTTAATTTTTTTTAAAAACTTCTTGTTGATTTGTTTTTTTGTTTTTTTAAAGATGGAAATAAGTTTCACCGGCGATAATAGTTTAGATTTTTTTTTTCACGATTAGGGTTTTGGAAGGGATCATCCAAGGAATGGTGGGTTCGGAAGGGAAGACCGTTGGGGAGGTGGTCCTGATCATAAAGGGGAAGAAGAGCGTTCCGGAGGTTCTGCAACATGGAGGGGCTTCAAGGTCGAGCACGCCTCACAAAATGTGAGAGACTTGCCACCTCAAGCATTTCATGCTCCGCAGGAAAAAACAAGTGCAGAAGTTCACACTGTACGGCCAAAGCAGCAAAATTTCTCGAGCAGCAGTGCAGAAAGCAGTGTTAGTTTTGAGGGCGAGCGCGGAAGAGCCTTCGAGAATGTGAAACACTTACGGGAAGACTGCCAAGGCATAAATGTTGTAAGTCTTTCTTTTGACTTAAGTTTACTACTATCTAAGTTTACGGTGTGGTTCAAGGTTTTCCTGCCATTAATTGTTTATGGTTCATGTTCACGTTTTAGAGACTTCAGAATTCTCAACGAGAACCATAAACTGAATAGGAAAAGGTCGTAATATTAATATTAATATTATTAAAGATAAAGAGGGTTTTAAAAGTAATTTCACAATCTTTTACATAGTCAAAAAAAAACAGAAAACATTACAGAAGGCATTTCACAAAAACAAGCATGATGAAAGAAAACAAAGATAACAAAAGAAAAGAGAATCAAACATGATGAAAAAAAACAAAGACAAGAACAAACACAAAAGAAAAGAGAACCAAGGAAGTTCTATTCCAACATGTGGTCATCTAGCACCTCCTCATAACAGTCTAACACAATCTTAATGAAACTCCAAATTACACATTGTTTGATTTCTATCGTGAAAAACTGCATTCTTCCTTGCCTCCTCCCACCATAAACATCTTTCACCATTTTATCCTCTCCACTTCTATGAAGTATGAAGGAGATATTTTGTTATTTAATATTTTTATATTTTCAATAACGAAATTTTGTAATGTATTCTAATGTATAAATGGCGTCGTCCTGATCCCCTACCAAATATCCAAAACATAGATGAAATATCCAAAACATTGGTTGGGGGTCCTTCTTATTAACCTGATGCTTAATTTATTTCATTTTTAAATAATATAGATATTATCATTTATAAACACTAGTTTAATGCTTTAATTATTTTTATTTAATTAAATTCTCGTGTGCTTAATTTTTTTTTAATTATTTATTTATAAAATTAACTTTATATTTTAAATTAAATTTATTTTTAAAATTAATTGTTTTTCGTTTTAACTTAAAAGATATATTTAAATTAAATATTTAAAATTTTAACTTCCATACCTCTTTCAGCTGAAAATAATAAAATAAACATATTTTAATAAAAAATATATAAAAAAATAGAATATATCGATGTTAAAAGTTATAATATTCCGTAAATCTAAAATAAAATATAAGAAGACATACTAACCTAATTCAAAATGCAAGGGAACTGAAAAACCAAAATACAAACACACGACAGGAAAACATGCTAAACGTAGTACGTAGAGCATATCAACGTGGAGTTCTCAACTCATGTCTGTGAAATTATGTGATCCGACAGGAAACGGGTTGCGTGAATGTTTAAGCAACTACACTGGTTAGTTGTTTCGTTAAAAAGTTGTTTCTTTTTAAAATATTATCACCTTTCTGGCATTAAATCAAAAGAAATTCACGACTCACAAGTTGTGAGATGAAATTTCTAATTAATATATTTTTTATATAATTATATATTATTTATTTTTTAACACTATAAATATAATATACACCATTGATCTAATATGTTTCGTGACCCTGTCTTGTTGAGCCTTAGAAAGAGATTGAAAGAAGGTAACACTAATATGTAAAAACCAACCAAAAAACTATGCAACCATCTACCAGCAGGGCACCTCTATTCCTTGTGAAAATTACATGGAACTGTAGTGTTGTCCAATTTTATCTTACTATAAATTTCAACAATGTTCTTATTTCCTTGTAGAGTGCATACTTTTCCCTCTCTACTGGATTTTTAGGTTATAGAGTGCATACTTTTCCCTCTCTACTGGATTTTTAGGTTTATTTGTTGATATTTAAGTATATCAACCAACTGTCTAAGTTTAGTTGAGGATATTTAAGTATATATCAACCAACTGTTTAAATCCTTCCGAGTATTAAATTTGTCTCTTAGAAGCCTAGGAAAGAAGAACCGTTTACAGAGTTGCATATGCTTTAATACAAACTGATTTGATATAAAAATGTAGATCTAAATTGTTGAAGAAATACACAAAACGCCAAGTAGTAATCTCAAATTATAAGTCTTGAATAATAATAATATAATTATGAACATAATATTAATCTAAAAGCCCATCTTCTAATGTATCAATCGTACAACATTTGAGCAAGCAACAGAAGATTCAACTTCAAGACGAGAATTAGAATCAGATTATCAAAAAAATGGTTAATGAAAACTAATTAATTCGTTCCATGAAGAAGATTATTTTAGATAGTATTTTTGAAATTAATTATGAAACATATAAAATGTTTTACAATTAAATAAATATAAATAAATATATTCTCAAATCTTGCTTTAGATGGTATTCTTAAAATTAATTATAAAACATATAAAATGTATTACAATTAAATATTACCTCGCAAAAATATATGTTCAAATCTTGCTACTGAACCTCTATTACATCTATTACATAACAAAAACAATCGCCTACAAACTCCGTAACAGTCTCAATTTGTAGCTACTATTTTTTAATATTTTTTTAGATATTTTGGAAGATATATTATCCTCGCCCTTCACTTTATGAACTACTCCCAAAACCCTCTTATCATGACCCCGACGAGTGTCAAATCCATCAAAGCCTCCTTTGCGTATTCCCTCTTCCATGTTCTAGACATCACCTTGGCCTTCTTCTTGAACTCCTCTGGAAAAAGGCTCATGTCCTTCCTAATGACAACTTCGAGGGTCATCCTCATGATGCATTTTTGTAACATGGCGCCACCATTGTACATGCATTGGTTCTATGAAAAAGAATTCCCTTAGCTTCTTGTACATTGTTGTGAAGCAGTGTGTCATCCATGTCACTCCAACCATTCAAGATTTTGACAAATCCATCAAAGCCTCCTTTATGTAGTCCCTCTTTCACGTCTTTAACATCGCCTTGGCCTTCTTCTTGAACTCCTTTGGCAAAAGGCTAATGTCCTCCCTAAGGACAACCTCGAGGATCATCCCCACCATGCTTTTTTATAATGTGGCATCACCATTGTACACGCACTTCAGCCCTGTTGACATTGGATTTATAACAAAGAATTCTTGTAGCTTCTCATGCATTGTTGTGAAGCAGTGTGACAGCCCCACGCCCATATAGTCGGACTTCAACTATTCGTTCTTGCTGATTAGGATGAATTTTACCAATAAAGGTGTATTTTTTGTTGTAAAATGTTGTTGACATTGAATTTATGGCTCAAATTCGAGTGGGATAACAAAAAAATTGTTGACATTGAATTTATGGCTCAAATTCGAGTGGGATAAAGTGTCGAAGAAGGAAAAATTCGAGCTAGAAAGGTGACGATAGCCTTCGTGGTGAACTTCAATAGCCATCAAAGATTGATTGGCATGATCATTTAAGTTGTTGCCAAACAGTATGTCAAGCTTGAGATTTGTTATGACATCATTTGAGCATGCGGTCCGGAAGTGGTTAAAAAAGCTTCTACAAATAGGATAGGGAAATGAAGCCCCCATCCTATAGTTCACCAAAATTGAGGCCCGGGAAGGCTTCCTTTCTAGTTATGACGATCATCTTCATGGTTCTCATCACGTCATGTTCGTCCCTAAATGCATGAAAATAGCTTGTTTTTATAGCCTAGAAGGTTCTAATGCGGAAGCAAATTAATAAAATTTGAAAGTGACGCTTTCAAGAAAAAACACAGCTGGCTGCCAGATCACTGAAAATAATCTGTGGAGGAAGGTTTATAGTTGGTTGATTTGACATGCTTGTGGTATATCATGCATTGGATATTTTGACAATGAGAATGAAGCCAATTACTTATGCTGAGAATAGTGCTTTTGTTCTATGTTCATAACATAAGAGGTTAAGGGTGGTGATTAGAGGTATTAATAAAGGGGTGTGATTATTATATTGTTTTTAATAAAAGTAAATATTACTTACTCTAGTTATAGTTAGAAGTGCTAATGTGTTAAATATATTTGATTTTAAAGAAAATAAAACCTGCAAATAAATAAAATTCCGAAGCAAAAAACATTGAATTGAAATGAAGGTTATATAAATCTCTCAAAGGTGGTTCATGTGGTTGAACCACCCGAATGGGTTGGTTAACCAACCCATTAATTGGAGAGCGCTAAGAAGCGCTATTTTATTATTGCCCATAATGAAATATAACCCTATGCACTATGATATGCTAACATCCCTCCTTATTACATTAATGGCAAATGCCAAGAGTATTGCGAAACAATTCAAACTTGACACATGCAAGTGCCTTGGTGAAGATATCTGCAACTTGTGCATCAGTGGAAATGTATTGTAGCTGTATATTGTGCTTTGGAACTTCATCACGAATAAAATGACGGCGAGTGTCAATGTGTTTGGTGTGATCATGAAAAATTGGATTATTGACAAGATTCAAAACACCTTGATTGTCATAAAACAAGTGCAGTGAAAGATTCTTTGGAAGGCCCATGTTTGTGAGAATGCGACGTAACCATATTATCTCGCAGACTGCTCCACTAGCTACGCGATATTCTACCTTAGTAGAAGAGATAGTAACCACCTACTGCTTCTTGCTATATCGAGCGATCGAGCGATAGGCCCAGACCCAAGATGAAAGATGTATCCAGATGTTGACTTTTTATCATCAATGGATCCAGCATAGTCAAAGTTCGTGTATCCTTGTAGATAGAACTTGTTATTCTTTTTGTATTCCAAGCCAAAATATGTTGTACCACGGACATAATGTAGAACTCTTTTTTCTTCTTTCCAATGACTTACCTTGGGTTCCTGCATGAACCGTGAAAGATAACCCACAATAAAATTGAGATCAGGCCTGGTATTGGTTAGATATATGAGACTCCTGATCAACTGATGATAGGGAGTGCCATCTACCTGTGGAGATTGATCATATCTAGATAACTTAAGTACCACTTCCATTGGAGTAGCTTTTGACTTACAGTCAGTCATGCAATATTTATCAACCAAATTCTTGGCATATTTCTATTGTGTAAATCTAATATGATGTTTCTTTTGAGTTACTTATAAACCAAGACAGTAGTGCAGAAGCCCTAGATCTATCATTTCAAAAGAAGTGTTTAGATCATTTTTCATTGTATCAATCATACTTACTGAACTACTTGTTATGATCAAATCATCTACGTATAGCACTAGAATCACTAGGTCAAAACCATTGTTCTTTATATAGAGATTTACATCTGACAGAATTCTTTGGAATCCATGTTGCAATAGGTGACTATCAATTTTGATGTACCAAGCTCGAGGATCTTGTTTCAACCCATACAAATATTTGATCAACTTACAGAGTTTTTGTTCTTGCCCTTTGACAACAAATCCTTCAGGTTGGGTCATGTTTACTTCTTCTTGTAGATCACCATTCAGAAAGGTACTTTTTACATCCATATTATGTAACTTCCACCCAAACTAGGTTGCCATGGCACACAGTACTCGAATGGTAGTCATTTTTGCAGTATGGGAAAAAGTCTCTTCATAATCTATGCCTTCTTTCTGAGCATAGCCCTTTGCAACAAGATGGGCTTTATGCTTATCAATAGTACCATATACCTTATACTTTACTTTGAACACCCACTTACAACCAATGGGCTTCTTTCCTGAAGGCAGATTTACTAACTTCCATGTATGATTTTTCATGAGGGATGTATGTTCTGCTTCCATAGAAATCTTCCACTGAGGCTTACTAAGAGCTTCCTATGCTATTGTGGGTTCATTTTCATCCAATGCTTTCAGATAAACCCTTTCATCCTCTATATCCATTTCTCTATCTTCCGCTGCATCCACAAACAATTCATCAAACTGGTGATAAAGTTTATCAACTTCTGAAGATGATGCTTCTGCACTTTTTTTTGAGTCATACTGCGAGTACAAGGTCGATCTAGATTTAGATCTGGAAGTGAGGTAAATTTGGAATATCTCAATGTGTTGGTATACCATTTTGGAATCGTGTTCTAAGGAGGTGTTGTTTCTTTCTTAGGCTCATCATCCTCATGATATAATATTGTAGAGGTATTATTGGATGTGAAAGATTCATAAAATACTACATCTCTACTTATATGTATTTTCTTGATTATAGTATCTATCAAGCGATATCCCTTTGAATTCTCATCATAACCAAGGAAGATACATTGCAGGGTCTTCTCATCTAATGTTTTTCTTCTCTATTTTGGAATGTGCATGAATGTCTTACATCCAAATAATCTTAGATGAGAAATGGAGGGTTTCTTACCACTCCATGCTTCTTGTGGAGTTTTACCCTGTAGAGCTCTTGTGGGTGCTCTATTCAAGAGGTATGATGTTGTATTTACTATTTTTACCCAATACTGAGTCTCCAAATGTGCTCCTTTTAGCATTTTCACAATGGAACGATTTCTCCTCTCTGTAACTTCATTCTACTGAGGTGTATAGGTTGTTGTCAGTTGTTTCTTAATCCCATGTTCTTTCAAAAATGATGAAAAATATTTGGAAGTATATTCCCCCTCGATCTGAGCGGAGAGATTTGATGAAACATCCAGACTCTTTTTCAACAAGTTTCTTGAAGTGTTGAAAGTATGAAAATACCTCTTATTTCAATTGAAGGAAGAAAACCCACATCTTTCATGAGTAATAATCAACAAAAAATTTAAAATACTTCTTTCCACCATAATTGGTTGGTATAGGACCGCACAGATCAGTGTGTACCAACTCCAAAGGTTTATTAGCTCGGGCAGAGATAGATTCAAAAGGTACTCGGTGTTGCTTCCCTACTAAGCAATCCGAGAAAACTGGTAAGATGGAGAAAAGGTGGGGAAGTCCTCTCACCATATCATATTTGTGCAATTCGATCAAATATCCTAAACTTAGATACCCATATATTCTATGCTAGATATAAGTAGCCTCCTTTGTAGTTACAACCAGAGCAACATGAGGCATTGAAAGAGCATCGAGAATGAACAAGCCATGCTTGTAGGATCTGGTTATGACATGTTTACCTTTTTGGGTTATAAAACATCTCTTCTTACCTTTCACAATTCGAAACACAACATCTATATTTATATCCATCTAAGGAATATACAACAGATTATTGGCTAATCTAGGAACATAGAGGACCTTTTGTATCTGACATTCACCATATGGAAGATAGACAAAAACAGCCCCTTCACCCTTCACCTGGTATATTTGATTGTCAGTAATTGTGACGAGATTACCTTTATTCTCCTCAAATATTTCAAACCATGATTTGTCCTCTATCATATGTGCTTACTAGCTCTTGAATCAATATCCAGACAACATCTATCTGGGAAGATGAAGTATGGGTCATGAGCACCTTATGTGCTCTTTTAGAGTCAAAATCTGAATCGGACGCAGGGGAATCTGAGTCTGAGTTGGAGTCAACATAAGCAACATGGCCCTTAGGTTGCTTATGTTTCTTTTTATATTTTTGTTTCTCTTTGTCTTTCTTCTTATGAGATTGGTCATTATGTTGCTTGTTTTTTAACTAACATTTGTTGGTGTCATGGTTATTCATATCACAAATCTTGAAATATTGTTTATCCTTCTACTAATTTTGTTTCCCTTTTCACTTGGAAGAAGAACCCCCTTTTTAAAATTGACCTTGTTTCGTACTCCTTTGTTGGGTGGAAAGGGTATTATCTGGCACTTCATCTTTATGAACCTGATTTCCCTCCCCAGTCTAAAGCAAATTTACCAATTCCATAAAAGATACTTGTCTACCAGAAACATTGAGGGAAGTGATCAACATCTTGTAGGAATCTAGAAATACTCTCAAGATGACAGAGTTCAAGATATCATCATCCACTGGTTTTCCCATAGCATTCAATTTGACTTTCAAGTCTGCCACATTGCAAAGGAATAGGTCAACTGTCTCCCCAAAATTCATACTGAGGGTATGTAGTTGAGTTTGAAGGTGTAGAATAGTGGACTAATTCTTTCCTTCATATATAGTAATCAATGCATCCCAAGCCTCCTTACTGGTTTTGGCATCACAGATATGAGGTTGGACTTCATCTGTAGTAGAAAGCAGGAGAAACATGAGACCTGTTTTGTCCTTATTATCCCAAGATTATTGATCTGTTCATGTTGTTTGAGGGTGTTTTGTCTCCCATAAATCTTCCATCTGAAGAATGGCTCTCATATTTGTCTTCCATGGAACAAAGTTAGAACCTTTTAGCAACTGAGAATCTGAGAGATACTTGTGAACATTGGACATTATGAAGGTTCCTTATATCACCAATTGGTCTCCCTCCTTTTGCCTTATAATTTTACAAACATAATACAGTGATCCCCCCTTCTGGTTTCAAAATAAACAAGAAAAAATAACAAAAGCGTATATGGACCCTTAAAAAATGCACCGGGACCCTTGAAAATGAAAAACAAATCCTTTTTTCAAGCGTCAAAAAACCTCTTAGGGGATCAAAACAATGCTTCTGGGTGTCAAATGACCTCTCAGGGCGTCAAAATGCTAGTGTGGGCATCAAAATGCACTCACGGGCGTCAAATTTGCACCCGCGGGTGTCAACTGGCTGTTTCAAGCGTCAAAAAATTACTTCATGCATCAAAATGTTGGAATAGGGCATCAAAAAATTAGTTTGGTGCGGCATCCATAGGATTCGAACCATGGACCTCGTCCACACAACTAGGTGCACATATCCAACTGCGCTATTGAGGGCATTGGAAGGAAGAATCCACATCATAGCTTTATTCCTTTGGTGCCTGCCTTATTTAAAAAAAAAATGCGTGGGATAAATCCCACATGCATCCCACGGATGCTTTTCGGGCATTTAAAAACAAGAAACTACGCTTAGAAGGTAACTGCCCGAAGGCAGTTACTTCCTTCTGTTGTTTTTCCACCCCGCTAGCCACATGTCAGGTCTACCACAACCCTCGATCCATGTTTCAAGTTCGCCATGTAACCCTCGATCCACATGTCAACTCAGCCACATCACCCTCGATCCACATGTCAGGTTCGTCATGTGTCTGTCTCAATCTATGTATCACATATGCCTCCAGTTGCCAAGTGTTTGCCTTGGTCCATGTCTAAAATCCTCGAGATTTGTGCCCAGATACATGTTTGCCTTGGTCCACATCTGAAGTCCTCCTTGGGATTTGTGCCCGAGAGTAGAGTCTAGTTCTTTGGGCCTGGTCCATCTCACGTGTCGTTGGTCTACCTCGGATCGTGTGCTAGTTAGCCTCGAGTTGCGTCCTCGCATGTTGCTGGTCCGCCTCACATGTCATTGGTCTACCTTGAATCGTGTGCTGGTCAGCCTGGTTGCGTAGTCGCGTCCTCTAGTGTGTCACTGCCTCCTCCTTGCTCTGGTACCATAAAGAAAGTAGAACCTACAAATAAATAAAACTTCGAAGGAAAAAATATTGAATTGAAATGAAGGTTATATACATCTCTCAAAGATGGTTCGGGCGGTTGAACCACTCGAATGGGTTGGTTAACCAATCCATTAATTGGAGAGTGCTAAGAAGCGCTATTTTATTATTGTCCATAATGAAATATAACCCTATGCACTATGATATGCTAACAAATTTACAATTTTATTTTTATTGGTCCAAGACATTATAGTAAAAATTGTGCTAAAGGTGTATTTGTGGTGGTACCCAACATCTTTATAGATTGTTTTGATTAAGGGAGGATAATGCTATATTCTCTCAATATTCATGGATAAGACAATGGTGATTGAAAATTTTGATGGATGATATTTCCATACATGGTAAGTCAAGCTTTAATTGCTTCTAATTGAAAAATATCTTTGGGATGTCATAAATGAAACCACACTAGAGTCACCAACCATTGAAAAAACAATCAAGTTTAATGCAAAATATTGAAGAGAAATAACTATTACTGGTCTTGGGCTATCATATGTATACTTACATCATATAGATCTCTCAAAGGTTGTGATAGTTTGGGATTCTCTCGATACATTGTTTGGTTCCCAAGCATGAGGTGCAAAGATGACACTTAAGCAAAAAAACATTGGATTAAACATGGTGGAAGGTGATGATATTGATCAACACATAAGTTTTGCTCTTTTATGAATAAAATAGATGGAAGTAATGCTAAGGCAAAATGTGATGATGCCAAAGCTATTTTTTAAATAGCATACATTCAAGTTATGTTGATATCTTATTCACATTTAAAAAAATTAATCCCACATTCGAAGATGGTATTTCATCTTTGATTAATGAAGCAAATTGAGTTAAGAAAAATCACTCGATTAATAAAAAAATATTATTCATAAAGAAGAAGTAAAATTGTAATATTTCTTCATCCAAAGGACCAATTTGTGTGGTCCTACTACAAACAACAAGATCGTATGGTTATGAACTCCATCAAACAAGCCAAGGACATGATAGATAAAAAGTTAAAAATAAATAAGGCAATAGTTGCAATTGAAGACAATTATGAAGAATGTGATCATGTAGCATATGAAAAAGACCCTCCCACAAGAATAGTGAGGAATATGTTTATTGAATTGATTCAATATCGATCCTCAAAAGGAAGTTTAGTATGGTCATAATTCCTACTAAAATTGTGTTTGATGTATTAAGTGAAGTCCTATGCCACACTGAAGGTAAAAGGTTGAATTTATCCCCATATACAAGATGGTGTAAATCAATAAGGCCTAGTCCAACAAATTATTTGTGATTGATTTTGTGACTCCAATCATAATTTTTGTGAACAATATTGTGTATACTTATAACTTTGATGTCAGATAGAGTGGGTGTCCCTATCCGATTATTTTATATGACCTTTAATAGATGATGTTACCCCTATCTTGGTCTAAGTTCCATATGAGGCCATTCCCATTGAAGAATCATAGTGTGGTCATTCCAAATATTGATTGTTGTGAGTAGTTTAGTGTCCCTATTCATACTCTAAGTGTACCTGATGAACTATTGAGTGACTCTTATTTCATAAAATGGTTATTTGTATTATTGTGAGTACCTCTATCCATGTTTGGATCATAATATAATAAGGGGTAGAATGTTAAGATTTATTACATAATATGATGTAATAAGGTTAAAATTACATGAGTGGTTAGAACCACTCATGTATGAGTCTTGTGCTGTTGTGATTTCCACCAATTATGGAAATCATATTGTTTGTGTAATTGCTCTATATTGAGCAACTTTATTTGTATTTAAACAACTCTTGATCAATGAAAATTGATGCAATATTTTCTATCATATTTTATGTTAAATTGGAAAACCAATTGTTATCTCTTACTCCTCTAAATTATTGCTCCTCCAAATAAGATAAAACATATGTACTTGTAGATCTTCACTTGTCCACGTCTCCACCAAACTCAGAATTAGAAACCCTTCTATTTAAATATTGTGACTTTGAACTTCATGATAACAAATGGTATAGTTCTTAATGCATTAAAAATTTCTTAATATTCTTTCGCTACCAATACAACTTTGTCTACCTAGATTGATAATAAACCTCCTCACCAATCCTATTGTATGAGCTAAATTTGGTCATGTACAAATCAGTGCATCCATGAGCTTTCTAACTACCTTGAAATATGGTAATCTTACCATTGTTTCTCCTTCCTGTTTTCTCTTAGGACTCATGTTCTAAAAAAAATACTACCATTTGAAATGGATTATTAAAGAGTTTACATGTATTTATTTTAATGAGTTGATGCATGCATATCTTCAACATACTTCCTTTAATTAATCTATCTTTTTGTTTTTGTGATATTTTTTTTAATTTTTATCCCATTAATGTAATGCGCATATCCTAAATATTTTATACCAAAATCTATTTAATTTACCCCTTATAGACTTAACACACAATTTATTGATATGAAGAGGAACATCATCTATACTAAACACATGAATAATAAAATTACTACTGTCATTCTTGATGTAGATACAATCAACAACTTTACTTCTTCTAAATCCTTTGCTAGTCACATAATTGTCAACCCTTTTGATATTAATCTTGGAGATTGCTTAAGATAATACAGTAATGTTTTTAGCTTGCACAAAATATTCTAATACCCTTTCATTACAAATCCCATTGGTTGATCAATATAAATATCCTTGTGAATTTTAACATAAGAATATAGTTTTATATCTATCATCTCTAGTTCCAAATCCTATAGTGCTAGAAATATTTTGATGGAGGACAATTTAGTCATTAGAGATCATGTTTCTTGGTATCAACTCCCTCAATCTAAGATTACCATTTTCCAATCACATACTTGTTAAGCCTTCTTCTAATTTCTTTACCAATCATATACCTATCAATACCTTGATACCAATCTTGTAACCCCTTAATATCCACTGTAAGCAAAATTTAGCCTTCATTGCATTCCTTGAAACAACTTTTATAGACTTTTAAGTACTCATTCTCTACCTATTGTGAAGCCTTTGATTATTTTCCTCTTGGCATAATGCTTGCAATATGTTTATTGATATGTACAAATTGGTGATGCTATAGTATAATATTTGGTATCCTTGATGTTATTTCCATCAAGCTCTTGATGAGCTCCATATTTGATGCAATGTTAGCACTCCCAATTAAGAGTATAGTGATATTGGACTTGTAAAGAGATCCATACCAGGTTGTTTTTTCTAAGACCATGGTACCCTTCACACATCTAAAAGTGTTTACTTGAAAAATCACTTTTACCCTGTGGTAATAGTTTGACTCACTAATAATAGATTTTTTAAGATATGGAATGTCCCACCTTTAGAATCTATTTTACCAATTCATTACTTGACGTCACCTTCATATTTCCAATCCTAACTATCTGATACAAAGTCATCTCCCAAGATTATTTTATCAAAATAGTTATCCTTGTAATCTACACAAAAGATACCCTCTTGTAGAATAAATGGAAAGAAGCGATTAAATCCATAAGCCACATGTATTTTCACTAGTGATTAAACATAAGGGTGACAATTAAATATGTCCTCCTTTCTCAACTTCGGGTAGTGATAGCATGATGGTGGACTCTATATCTTATTTAAAATCCTTATAGAGTTTGTAGTTCTTGATATACCCCTTTTGATGACACTCATAACATTTATATCCTTCTCTCTTTTTATGGAAAATATTTTTCTTTAATTGGACCTATTGCTCCCATTTGATCTATTATCTTGTTCCTTAGAATGAGCTCTTGAGACCAAGGTTTTAGCTCTATGGATAAATTATTTCTCCTTTTTATCCTCTTAAAGAAGATGATCCACTATATCACCAAAATTCAAGTGATATTATTTATTAGCTCCATTTATGACCATTATGATATTCTCTTACGAAAGACTACTCAATAAGGCTATGCAATTTTTCTCATCATTCACTATACTTTGATTAGCAGTAAGTTGATTCAAGGTAGAATTGAAGGATTAAAATGATTTGACAACATATCACCTTATTTCATCTCCATATGGTAATACCTCCTCCTTGATGAGATCTTATTAAAGAGAAACTTTACCTTATAAAAAGATTATAGGTTACCTCATCAAAAGAGAATCAACAAAATTTAGCTTTATTGAAACCATTCCCTTTTCATCCATTGTCTCTCAATCCTTTTAAAAGTGGTTTTTTAGCATAAACTAGTCTATAGTAAAAATGTCTATCTAAAGAATGAGCCATATCTTGATCTTCCATATGTTTAAATTTTTCCTTATAAACTTATCAGTCTCAATTTTGTATCTTGTAGATGTCATATATTTTGCAAAAAATATTTTAATATCTTCTTGATATTAACAATAACATTCCATCTTGAGGTCTCAAACCTATGCAATGATAACAAAATTTGGATCTAGAAAAGTGCTCCATACAAGAACAAACAACATAACATACAAAAAATAAAATAATGCAAAAAAATAGTAGAAAATATTATGAAAATACTATGCATGTTCCATAGAAAATAAGAAAAATAAGAAATATATGGTGTATAGAGTAAAAATAAAAACAACCACTAAAAAAGAAGAGACAAATGATATCCATGTGTTATATTTTATAGACTACAATATATAAAAATATAATTATTGTTTTTAAAGAACTAAGAAAATGCGAAACCATTTAATTTTGTTTTTTCTATTTTCATATATATCAAATTTGAGGAAGGAGAAAGCATGTGTATTTGAAAATTTTAATCTTTAAGAATAACCTTTTGGGATAGCTTGTTGTAGGATGTAATGGTTGTTATAGAGGAGTCTAAGGGTAGTGAAAGAATGCTTACAACTGTAAATCAACCCATGAATTATCTTAATTCTTAAAGGGGAGGAGGGATGCATATTTCAAATTTCAAACCTATTGCCTTATGGAATGTCATATACAAAATAATCATGAAGGTAATGGTTGAGCACCTAAAAACTCTCCTAGACAACATTATCTCCTCAGAACAATGGGGTTTTGTAGAGGGCAAGCAAATTTTGGATGATGTGGTTCTAGCTTAGGAGGCAATCCACTCAATGCAAAAATCTAGCAATAGAGGAATGCTCATAAAATTGGATATGTCAAAGGCTTATGATAGGGTGGAGTGGAGCTTCTTGTCCAATATGATGGTAGGCTTCAACTTCTCTTAGAATTTGGTAGAAAGGGCCATGAGTTGTGTCTCTACCCTGACATACTAAGTATTAACTAATGGTCTTTCCTCGCAAAAATTTGGAGCCACTAGAGGTCTTATTTAGGGAGATTTGTGTTCTCCTTATCTTTTCTCTTATTGGTTGAAGGCTTGGGAATACTTATCTTGAGGAGAAGACAAAAAGGTTTTCTCATAGGTATTGAGGTGGGTGAGGAGGTATTGACTCACCTACAATTTGTGGATGACACAAGATTGGTGGAAGTGGCCAACCTTAGGAAAGAAAGAATGATAAGATATATCTGAGGGCCATGAACCAAGTCATCATTGATAAGCAATCCAAAGTGGTATTCTTAAATATTGAATGAAGGCTTTAGAACAAAATTTTAGAGATTTTGGGATTCATGAGGACTTCTCTCCCAATGGTCTATTTAGGGGTCCCTTTGTATTTTAAAAAACTGAAGATAGTTGTTTGGAGGAATATTTTGGATTTTATTAAATAATGTATTAAACATTGGTATCACAAATGGTTAACCTATGGGGGTAGATTAAAGGTTTTGAAGTCATATAGTTAGGTCATACCAATATATAAATTTTGTATCATTGTTACACCACATACCATATGGAAAGAGTTGGACAAGATGGTCGAAAACATTTTATAGGGAGGAGAAAAAGGAGCAAAAATTGGGTGTTAGTAGGCTAGGAGAAAGTAAGTCATCCTAAGAGAAAGGTAAGTTTGGGCCTAAGGAGATAAGAGCTAAAACATAAATCTTTGGCTACAAATATTTACTAGAGATGGATCTCTCAACCAACTTCTTTGTTCAACAAAGTTTTAAATAGTAAATATTTGGGACATGTGAACCCAAATAAGGTGAGTCATTTTTCTTTTAATAGTAATGGTTCCTTAGTGTGGTAGGAACCAAATTTACGATCTAAATTAGTGAAAGATGGATTATTTTAGAAAATTAGGAGAGGGGAGAAGACACGATTTTGGACAGATTCGTGGGATCAATACCCACCTATCATTATTGAATTATTAGAACTAAAACCAATAAAAAGAACCATGGAAAGCATGGTTTGAATCAAAATCAAGATGTATTTCAACACTAGTTAACCGATGGATTGTACATTTAAGCAAATTAAGATGTTGTATGAGTGGCCAATTCTAATCCCTATGAAATTGATACCCATCATGAATAAAATATTAGAAGAAATATTTATCATAGGTAAGGATGTGGAGGATGAATTATATTGAGGTTTTGAGAGCCTTGGAGTCTACACGATGAAGGATGGATATGAAAAATCCTTTTAAAACCTCCTCCTTGTGTATATTAGGTTGATAATTGGAGAAAGATTTAGCAGTCTAAGGGTTGGCTAGAAGTAAACTTATTTTCTTGGTAGTTCATACACAATGGAATTCTTACTTTTGATAAAATGAGGCATAGGGGAATAGTTGACCCATACCAATATGTTTTATGCTACAAAAGTGAGGAAACATCTGACCACTTGATGTTTGTTCCCTTTCATATGCGAGATCTGGGAGGGATGGCTTTTAGTTTATAATATTCAAGCCAATGGGAATATAAATCAGATTAATATTTAGGAAATTTTGAAGAGGGATAGATTTAAATTTGAATCCATCCATGTCAGGTGGAAGATTGGTTTAATATTTATTTGGTGGTAATTGTGGGTGGAGATAAATGATAAAAATTTTAGAGATAAATTTTCATCATTGGATGACGTCTAGTAAACTCTGATAATGTATTCTAAAGAGGAAACATTGGCTGATATAGGGATTATGGAGAATGAAGGTAAAGTGCAGGAGATATAGGATATAGCTAATAAGAAAATACCCCCACAAGGCTAGATTAAAATTAATATTGATGGAGCCATAAAAGCTAATCTGAGTAGAGCTGAAATTGGAGTGGTCTATGAGAATATTGTTAGCACAAAGCTATATCGGAAATTGTAGAGCCTAGGAAAGACCACAAACAATGAACATAAGTCTGAACTATCAAATCTGCTTCTATTTGGGCAATATGATAATGTCATAGTAGGATAATCATAGAATCAGATTCTCAAATATGGGTAGAATCTTTGGATTGCATGAGAAAATTTGCTTTGGATACATGGATGTTGATAAATCTTGTCACCCAAATTAAGGAGTTGTGGAGGGAATTGAATGATGTGATATCGATTTATGTGTATAGAGCTATGAATACAGAGGTAGACTTATTGGCTAAGATGGCTACTACCTAGAAGGAAGCGAGAGTTCAATGGCACAATGTTATTGAATATGAGAGGATTAGGTAGGTTGTTGAGCAAATCCAATGGTTGGATAATTTGGACAGCCATTGTAGATATATGGTTTAAAATATTTGGATCCAATGTAAATTTGATTTTAGTGTTGTAACCAAAAGTGATTAGTTCTTAGGATCTTGGGCTTTAGAGTTATGGAAGTTTGTTGAAAATTTAAAAGGAGGAAACATGTGCTCTTGTTGGCTAAGGCTGGGAGGAGTCTTGTCCCAACTTGTAAATAGTCTTGTTTTAATATATTTTTTTCAAATTATTTTTCACAGAAAAGAAATGTCTTTAATAACATATTTTTTTCTGAAAGTGTTGCATACAAGAACACATGGTAAAAATATAATACACAAATATATTATAAAATATAATAAAATACAATGCATAACATCAAGAGAGGAAGTACCTTTGAATTTTAAGGGCCGGTTGTTTCTATCGTCTCATGGAGGAGTGGAGAGCTCATTACTGCAGCTCATGCTTTGTACTACCTCTACATACTATGTGCTTCGGTGGAGGGTCTTTAAAATGTGTAACTAGCTTATTTTCTCTTTCTCCTATAGACGATGGGAGATGGGAGATGGGAGATGTGTAACATGCAAAGGTATGAATCCGGATTATCTAGTTCTTCGGTGATTCTCCTTCTTGAAGAAAAATATTTTTTTACTGGAATTATGGAATAAGGGTAAAACACACCAAAAAATAATCCCATAGAAAATAATAAAATACATTACATAGAGTAGAAATAAAATCAACAGATATAAGAAGAATTTTTGGAACAAATGATATCTTCTTTACTTTTCTTTTATCTATTAAAAACAATAAACAATTTATTAAGAATTTAAAAATAAATTATAATATTTTTTAAAAATTCTCTTTCTTTGCATAATTTTGAAAACTATTTTTTCATATAAATTATAAATATAGTTTTTATGTAATACATATATATAATAAATTACAACATGCTTTGCATTTGAAATTTCTAGTCCCTGTTAGAATTTCCCAAAATAGACATGCAAAGCATTACACAAAATATGAAGAAAGAGTAGAACTGATTGATTATTCCATGGATCAACTTTGTATAAATAACAAAGTTGATCATTGAGAGCCATTGGATTACAACAACTCATCAAATCTGATCTAGACTATAACTGAGAGTTTACCTGACTCATGAAGGAGTGGAAACTCAAGTAAGTCTATCCTAGTAGAACTTAAGAGAATAATTACTTATTCTAACACCCCCCTTAAGTGATACTAGGGGTGTATTGTACAAATGAGTCCCGAAAATAGAGCCTGATGAGGTACTCATGTACAATGTTTTCATTTTGAGTAGATGGTAAAAACCCCATTGGAAAAACCATCTATCAAAAGGAAAAAAAGGAAGAGGCATGTCTTCGGTTTGTGAAGATTGTCCTCTAAATAAAAAAATATGAGTCCCGACAACATGGCCTGATGAGGTACTCATTTACAATATTTATGAGAGATGGTGAAAAAACCACATGGGAAAAACCATCTGCAATGAAATAAATAGGCATGTCTTCGGATGGCGAAGATTGTCCTTAATAACACAAAAAAAATAATGAGTCCCGACAACATGGCCTGATGAGGTACTCATTTACAATATGTAAGGGAGAGATGATAAAAAAACCACATGGGAAAAAACCATCCTCCAAAGAATACAATAATAAAAGGAGAGGTGAAAAGACCTCTGTTTCAATGTAGCTGTAATACTCCAAGTTTCTCTCGCAACTGTATGTAACGCGGAGAAGGAAATGACTTGGTGAAGATGTCTGCAACCTGATTTTTAGTTGGAATATATTCCAAGTATATGTCTCCATTCTGAATATGTTGTCGAATGAAGTGCATGTGTATCTCAATGTGCTTGGTGCGCTGATGCTCAACTGGATTGCATGCAATATGAATTGTGCTCTGATTGTCACACCAAATAGTTATAGGTTTTTCATTGGAAAACCCAAATTCTTTTAGAATTTGATGAAGCCAAAGAGCTTCCTGACTTGCTAAAATTGCTGCCCTGTATTCTGCCTTTGTAGATGATAATGCCATTGCTTGTTGTTTTTTGCATAACCAAGCAATTGGTGAAGAACCAAGACAAAAAACATAGCCATAAGTTGAACATCTATCTTCTACTGAACCTGCCCAATCTGAATCCATGTAGCCAATGATATCCATGGATTTTTCCTCATATAAAAGCCCAAGGTGAGTAGTTCCTTGCAAGTAGCGGAGGATTCTTTTTGCTGCTTGCTAGTGACTGAAATGAGGTTGATGTGAGAATCTGGATATTAAGCCAACAACATATGAGATATCTGGATGAGTATGAGTAAGGTATAACAGACTCCCTACAAGCTGATGGTATAGAGTTGCATCACATAGAGGGGATGTGCAGGAAGTACTTAGATTGACACCAGACTGAAAAGGTGTAGGAGAAGGTTTACAATCTATCATTTTAAACCTTTGAAGAAGATCTAGAGTGTATTTTTGTTGACACAATGAAATTCCTGCATCTGTTTGATTTATTTGGATTCCAAGGAAGTAATGAGCTAGACCCAGATCAGCCATATCAAATTTTTTAGAGAGGGAGTCTTTTATAGTCTGAATGTGAGTGAAGTCACTACCAGTGAGTAGTAGATCATCAACATATAGAACAAGTATGGTGATTTTTCCTTTATCTCTCCAAATGTAGACTATGTTATCAGACTCACAATGAGAAAAACCTGAGGAAAGAAGGAAAGAGTCCATTTTTTCATACCAAGCTCTAGGAGCTTGTTTGAGGCCATAGAGAGATTTCTTTAGCCTACAAACAAGAGAGGAGTCTTGAGTGAAACCAACAGGTTGTTCCATGAATATCTCTTCCTTTAAGTCCCCATGTAAGAAAGCACTTTTTACATCCATTTGAAAGACAAGCCACTTTTGGGAAGCAGCCAGAGCAAGAACCAGTCTAATAGAATCCATTTTGGCAACTGGTGCAAAGGTTTCAGCATAATCAATTCCTTCAATTTGAGAGAAACCTTTGGCTACTAGGCGAGCTTTGTGTTTGTCAATTTCTCCATTAGGTCCATATTTTGTTCTGTAAATCCATTTACAATGAACTAATTTCCTTCCTTTAGGTAGGGGAACTAAATCCCAAGTTTCATTTTTTATTAAGGAAGAGAATTCATTTTCCATGGCATCATCCCATTCTTTAATACCAGTGGCTTCTTTGAAGGATTGAGGATCAGAGGAAATAGACTGACAAACAAGACCAGTGCCTATGGGGTTGGTTAATCTGGATGATGGAAGATTTTGAATGTAAGGAGTAGCTTCTTTAACAATGGTGCGGGCCCATTTTGGCATAGTGGAAGGAGTAGAAGGAGTGGAAAGACTTTGAGTTGGAGTTATAGGTTCCTCATCTTGATCATCAATCTCTAAATTAATCTCTAAAGTTGGTTCTTCATTATATTGAGGTTCTACTATAGGAGAAGGCTCAATAGGAGAAGAGGATGGTTGAGGATCTTTCTGAGGGAATGTTTCATCAAATTGGACATTCCTATGAAAAAAGACCTCATGAGTTGTGGGATCAAGGAGCTTGTATGCTTTCATTTCCTCACAATAACCAACAAAGATGAGCTTTTTGCTTTTCTTATCTAGAGTCTTCCTTTTCTTCTTTGGGATGTGCGCCCAAGCAGTACACCCAAAAATATTGAAGAAGGAGACATCCGGTTTTGAGCCAGTCCATGCTTCTTCAGGAGTTAAATGGTCAAGAGCTTTATGAGGTGTGCGGTTTTGAATATAGTTTGCACAATTAATAGCTTCTACCCAAAAAACTTTTGGAAGATCTCTTGAATGGAGCATGCAGTTTGCCATTTCCTTTAATGTTCGATTTTTCCTCTCTGCAATGCCATTTTTCTATGGATTATGGGAGACAAAATGTTGATGAATGATGTCGTGACTTGATAGAAATATTGAGAACTCATTACTGCAGTATTCCCCCCATTATCTGTGCAAATTTGCTTGATGTTGCAAGAGGCCTGATTTTCAACTAAGGCTTTGAAGACTTTGAAGTGGGATAGAACATCACTTTTGTATTTTAGGAAGTAGACCCAAGTTCTTCTGGAAAATTCATCAATGAAGGTTAGAGCATATTTTTCTCCTTTGAAAGAAGGCTCTGGGAAAAACATCAAGTCACTATGGATTAACTCTAGAGGGGATGAGGCTTTTAGAGAACCACTTGGGTGGAAAGGATCTTGATGTTGCTTTCCAAGAGCACATCCAGGACATACTCCATCAATAGAAGAGACTTGAGGTAAACCTGTTACCATTTCATGGGTGTTCAATTCCTTTAGGTAGTTATAACTGAGATGACCAAACCTTTCATGCCAAATTTTGCTTTCAAGATCTCCATGAGCCACAAAATAGGAGGCCCCTTCTAGATTTTTGAATCCTTTGAAGTGAAATAGGTGAGTGTTGTGATCAATATCTCCTTTGGCTATAAGAGAGTGGGGGTCTTGAAAGTCTCTTATCTCAACTCCTATTGGAGAGAAGAGAACAATTTTCCCCTTTCCATAAGTACAAATCTGATAGATGGAGAGGAGATTTGTTGCAATGTTTGGAACATAGAGAACATTATTAATAGAGCCACCATCAATGGATATGTCACCCTTTCCTTTGACTGGGATAAAGGAGGAGTCACCAACTTCTATGCTACATGTTGAACTTGAGGAGATAGAAGAGAATGACTCATCTGAAGCAGTCATGTGATGAGTTGCTCCAGAATCTAGGACCCAGTAATTAGATGAAGTATTGGTGGTCTTCCCTTGGACATTTAGGGCTTTTCCTATTTTCTTTTTATTGTCTATATTTTGATCCTTCATAGTTGCCTCTAGTTGTTGTAATATTTTCCAGCATTTATTTGTAGAATGACCATTCTTTTTGCAGTGAGTACAAGTTATGGGACTTCTTTCTTTCTTTTTGAATTTTTCTTTAGTGGAGGTGGATGCTACTAAGGCTTTAGAGGAAGAGGAAGAGATCTCATACTTTGCAAGTTTTGTTTCTTCTCTAGTTAGTCTCTCACAAAATTCTTCTAAGGAGGGCATTTTGAAACTTGCACCAAGAGCATATTTTGTAGATAGAAAGGTGGTTGCGAATATCTGAAATACACCATTTAATTTAGAAATAATTAGATAGATGCATTCTTCATATTTTTTATCCTTGCCACTACCTTTAAATTGAGTAAGGACTTCTTTGAATTTTGTGAGAAAGTCAACAATATTGTTGAAGTCGTCAGGAGATAAAGTTGTTAATTCTACCTCAAGCTGCATTGACCTCATTTGATCTACTTTTCCAAATAAGTTCTTTAGTTTCTCCCAACTTTCATAAGGATTTTTACAATCCGTAATGTGAAACCATAAGCTTTCATTGACATTAGTGCTTATAATACCCATTGTTTCATACAACTTCCCTTTATGAACAAATTTTTCATATTCTTTATCAAACTCAGGTTGCTCTTCTTCTAATAGGTGTGTGAGCCCTTTTTGAGAAATGAGATTTAATATTTTGGGTTTCCATGTATGGTAGTTATGAGGAGTGAGAGGATCAATTGTATTCATTGAATTCATTTTTCCAAAGAAAATTGAAGTGAACCCAAACTTCCCCCTTTAACTTTAATTTGTAGAATGCAATGGATATTAGGGAATATAACCTTTTAAGAAACACCAAATATCTCAAAATACCTGCCCTAATGAGAGGGAAACTATAAGTATATATGAGAAGATTTGATATTAGTTTTAGGCTTATGAGAACAAAATTCCAGGCCTATATATCTTGTCTCCTCAAATACCCACCCTAACGAGAGGGAAACTATAAGTATTGAGTAGATTTGATACTTGGAACATAGGCTAATCATCCAGACTCCTATATTGGTTATCCAATAACTCGCCCTTACGTGAGGGAAACTATAAGTTATTTAGAATGTCCAATATAGGTGCATAGGTGATTAATATATTTGCTCTTTAGAATTTTTTTTTTTAAGAAAGGAATGATGAATGGAGAATAAAATAGATAACAAGGGTTGTTTTTAAAGAGATATCCTCACTTTCATTAATATTTCTTTAAGAATAGATTTAATTAGGTTAGTAAGTCTATCTTGTTGCCACTAAATATTGTATAATACTTTTTGAATAAGAAAAATATTATTTGTTTTGATAAAATGAGGGTGTGCAAGAAGTTAGTGAATATCTTCTTATACCATATGGAGATTTTAAATGAGATAAAACAATATATACCTCTGAAATTTAAAATCCACTATAAAGAAATCTAGAAGAGCGATTTAAAGAAGATAGACACAAAAAATATAAGAATACACCCCCTAAAAGATAAAACAAAAAAGGTGCAAAATTGAGCACCCTAACCCCCTCCCCCTCATAAAAAATAACTTTGCATTTACTAGGTTACAAATGACTCTTTTCACTAAAGCCCTTTGAAAGAGAAAGAGGCTTTAGAAAAAAATTGAGTCAGAATAAAATACGAAATACATAAATTCTAAGGGGATATTTTTGTATGGTTTTTACCTTCGAAATTGAAGGGACAGATAAAAAACCAATACAAAGAAGCTTTAGACAAAAAATAAATAGAAGAGATATACTTCAAACAAGGTGCCTGTGATTCATGACTACGCTAAAGTGAAAGAAAGAATAGAGATAACTTCTGAAAGAATGATCTTGCTATCGCATGAAGAGGAAACCTAAAATTATTTGGGTAGGTACCATGAAATAGAGAGGTAGAAGTGGTTTTTCCTTTGATGCATCATAGAAGATAAAGATCACTGGTGCTTTCGATGAGAGCATCGAAGAAGGTGTAGACCTAGCACTTCGTAGACCTAGCGCTTGCGAGATGCAATGCCTCGGCTTTTGTAACCTGTAGAACAAAAGTAAAATAGGAGAGGTGATAAATGAAAATATAGACTGTTATAATTTTTTTTAAAAGAGATAGCAAATGAATGATATCAAAATAAAAATTAAAAAAATTAGTTGCTTGCTTCAGCACCATGATGCATCGCCTTTGAGAAAAATGAAAATAACACTCTACACATATAATTCGTCAGAGAATAAATGAAGCTCAAGATCATAAGAAAATGATGCGAAATGAAGAGAGACGGAGATAACTAAATAGGAGGTAATGAGAGTCATTTGCAAATCTTCCAACCGAGAACAAATCCACTGATTGGCGTTAAATGAATGCTATCCCGGCTTAAGGGGGCTCCTACGGAGTTCGTCGATGCAGCAAAAGGTACGCCAAGGAAGATCGCAAGATAGAATGGTATAAAATGTTTATCTTGCAACTGAAGTGACGTGGCCTAAGAGCGCACCGAAAGAATAAAAAAAATTGAAAGGATTTTATAATAGTTGACTTTATTGAGGGTTGCGCCAAGCGTCAAAAATAAAGGAGAGCGAAGATTACAGATCTCCAGTGAAGGAGATATGGAAATCGATTAGAGAGGCATCACGAATAGAGACGTTGGCACCCAAAATTGGGTGCTCTGCGCAAGATTCGAGAGCCTCAATCGTGCTTCTCCGAGAGCAACGATAAGGCAACGAACAAAGCCCTTTTTTCCTGCAAAAAAAGATACACTAAATATAGGAAATAAAATTCCTATTAATCAAGATTTTATATAAAAATTTTAATAAAAAAAATTGCTTGAAAAAGGTGTTTCCTTTTTTTAAGAAAAAAATATATGACTATGGGCAATTTTTCTGAAAAAAAACATTTACACTAAGAGTCAATGAATCTTCCCTTCCCTTTTTAACGTGAGAAGAAGACAAATAATATTCAGAATAACCCACATATATATATTTCAAAAATATATATAGCAAAAAACTATATATAAAATCTTATTGAAGACTTAAATCCAAGAAAAGAGGAGAAGCCAACAAAAGATCCAAAGAACCAGCTCCTAGAACCTTCAAGAGAGAATGCTAGCAAGATCTATCCTGCTCTGGTACCATGTTAGAATTTCCCAAAATAGACATGCAAAGCATTACACAAAATATGAAGAAAGAGTAGAACTGATTGATTATTCCATGGATCAACTTTGTATAAATAACAAAGTTGATCATTGAGAGTCGTTGGATTACAACAACTCATCAAATCTGATCTAGACTATAACTGAGAGTTTACCTGACTCATGAAGGAGTGGAAACTCAAGTAAGTCTATCCTAGTAGAACTTAAGAGAATAATTACTTATTCTAACAGTCCCTAATAATACACATTATTGTCAATCATGATAAAATACTGAAATAAAATTATAAGTATAAAACCCATATCAACCAGTTTTATAATGCTAAACTTTCTAAATATTTTAACTCATACTACATTTATTTGAGTGCATCATTTACTAAATTTTGTATTTACATCCGCTTATGCTGTGTGTATAGAAAGAATGTGAAGATACTCTAATACTCAAATTCTGAATTATATAAATTATCTTACAAATATTAAAAAAGTGCACATAATTTACACAAAACAAAATTATATACTCAATTTTGTTACAAATGTATCATTCAATTTATAATAAGTCAATTTTATATAATATTATTTATATCATACTTATTACTTAGTGTGATTTAATTCTATACAATATTCTTCACTAAGTTATATAAACTTTGTAATCATCTAACTTCATTCCACAAAATCTAATTTAAATATAAACAAGTAAGAATGAATAAATTATTAAGAACATATATCAATAAATAAATATAAATAATTACTATAACCTTAATTATAATTTTTCTCAATCAACCCTAAAAAAAGAATACCAACCTGATATATATATATACTATAACCTTAATTATAATTTTTCTCAGTCAATCCAAAAAAAAATACAAACCTTTTTATTTATTTTTTTTAATTTCTTTATTTTTGTTTTTTAAAACTCATATATATGCTTTTTCACATTAAGCATTACTTTTCTAACATAAAACTTTTTTTTTTATATTCTTACTTTTTCAACATAGAGTTTTTTTTTTTTTTTTAAATTATTAGATAATAAAAAAAAGGTTTTGAAAGAAATCCTTCAACCTTATGCATCCGTTTCGCTAGAAGCAAACAACAAAACACAAACACAATCAACATACATTTCTTATTTTTTTTTTTGGTATATAGAAGCAATGGTTACAATCACGATTTTTAGTAACTACCAGCACAGCTGGTAGGGTTCAAACTATCTACGAAGGCTCCCAGGACTTCCACCGTCTCGGTACATGGTAACCCGGCGTGAGATGGGGACCGCCGGACGCACAGGGGTTGCACCGTCGTCATCAATCTGGCGCACCACTCAGAGGAATCAGATCTGGGCTACTGTCTGTGCATGAGCAAGCCCGTGGGATTGGAACCTAGGTCTCCTCTCGATAAGCGCCCCAACTTACCAATCCACCTAGACCCACGGACTATCAACATACATTTATCAAACCAATAAAAACAAACCCAAACTTGGGTACCACCAACACAGACCTTATAACACCTAATTAAACCTCAGAACTTTTAAATTTCCAATAAACACAAAAAGAGAATGGAAGAGAACTTCACGCATAGAGACAAACAACCAGATTGAATTAAAAAATGAGCAATAACTAACGCCAGATAACTCGACCAATTACCCATCAATAAATGAAGCACCCTAATATTGAATTAAAAAATGAGCAATAACTGAGAAATAACTGGGCCAACTACCCATCAATGAAGCACCCTAATCAGTCTTTGAACAGGTCCCAGATAGACAATAAAGGAAATCCCCATTGATACACTTAATACCCACATGCGGATTCTCAAAGATTCAAATATGAAAACTGCTTCAAGATCTGAATTCCACCCAACGAAAACCAGAGGCCCACCCACCGGAGACCCGAAGAACAAGATTCCATACCCTGCAGCACCAAGGTACAAACCTCCACTAGAATCTCTGCAGCAAGGATCGAACAAACACTTCGACCCCAAAGGAAAGAAAACAAAGCCGTGAGAAACTTTGATCTAAGCTGACAACAGCTCCGGCAGGAGCAAACGATCTTGTAATCCTATGCCACAGCGACTCCAACAATAATTGAACAGGGGCGGTAATGAATGAAAATGAAGTTCAAAAAATATAAATCCCGCTCGCCCAGGAAGCCCTAGCTTCCTGCACAACAAACCATCCTGGGGAAGGGTCAAACACACCCCTCGAAAGTCAAGAACATGAACCAACCAGAAGATCTTCCAAAGCAGCTCAGACACTCAGATCCTAAAAACCAAAAGCATCTCACTCAAGGCACATGAGCAGAGGAACATCACCTGAAAAAATAGGACACCCTAAAACTGGGAGGGAAAATGATACTTTAACGCCCATGAAAATTCCCAGTGGAGAAACACAGAATCTTACCAATTCAAAAGAACTGGTCACACTTGAGGTTATAGCAGGCCTTACAAACCAACACCAACTGATTACTAAAAAAAAACTCGTTAGCTGGATCTGACAAATTTTGGGTCCAAGATGACATCCAACGGCTGGTTGGAGAGCTTTGCAACTGAAACAAAATCAGCAGCTTTCATGCCAGTCCAATAGCAACCCCAACACCCGGCCTCACATCCAACCCAAAACCGAAATACACAAAGGGTCACAGCATATTACCAGACATCAAAATGCCTCCTATCAAAAAAGCTGTATCCCAAGCACCCAGCCACAAACTGCTTTCGCAGTCTACTCGTCAACAAAGCCACCTTTTGCAGTTCCCTCAGCTCCGTCAGCTGGCCCAACCTTCCACCTAGCTTCTCAATTGCGATTACTTCACTTGATAGCTTCCACCCAGCAACTAGCCCGCATCAGTAGTACCAACAACCAAACCAAAGATACAGCAATTCAGAACGAAGACCCACAGGACACCACCCAACAACCGAATCAGTTGTTGAAGATCCTTAAGCTGACCCAGCCTTCTTCTCCAATTTCCAACTGAAGTTCCAGTTGCCCAACCTTCCTCCAACAAGCTAACAAAAATTGGAGGACCGTCCACTAAAAAAGTTCTCTGCCCGAACGCACATCGACGGGATTGTAGGGAAGTTTAAAAAAAAACAGGGCGCAGGCCCTCAGACCAGGCGCCTTTTTCTAAGAGTTTATTGCAAACTGCCTTTCAATTGATTTTGGTTGATAAAAAGTAACTGCGTCTTTTTCATTTCTAAAGTTTAAGCAAATTTGTTTACGTAAAAAACTCATAGATTTGCTCTCACATGAAACATTACTTTTCCAACATAGAGTTCTTTTCTAGGATTTCATTGCAAACTGCCTTTCAATTGATTTTTAATGATAAAAAGTAACGGCGTCGTTTCACATTTCTAAAGTTTAAACAAGATTTTTTACGCATGTCACTTGGCAGGTGGATGAAAGGCAAATGATCTATGCGTATCAGGTCGATGAGTTCATGTCAAGGGGAGGCTTTTGTGTGATACTATGAGGGTAGTCGTGGCTGTTTGCACTTCTGCAATTTACATAGTTTGCTCAGTTGTGAAAAAAACGAGGTCAAACTCATTAGGCAACTATATATATTACAATAAAAATTATTTTGTATCTCGCCCAGAAATCTATATATTGCTTTATGCTCTGGGTATACGAAAGTAAGTTTTTTATTTATAAAATATATATATTGTGTTTTTGTCAAAGCTAAAACATTTTTTTAGTGTTTATATGATTATTTCTTTTAGAATGTTGGTTATATAATTATATAATCATAATTCAGTTATTATGGTACTTTAATGTTTTAAAGAGAAGTTAAATGTAAAATATAATTAATTATTTAATTAAATAAATTAATTATTTAAATAATATTTATTATTTTATATTAATTAAAATAAAAATATATTTAATAAAATTATAACCAGCGATTTGTTATTATATATAAGATTTTATTTTTAAATTTTTAAATTTTTATTTTTAAATTTTCAAATTTTAAAATATTTATTTTTAAATAATAAAAGATGATATTTAATTTGAAATTTATTCTAAATACAAGATTTAAATAGTAAACAATTTTATTATCTTATTTGATGTTAATGGAATAAACATTTAAAGGATTGCAACTCATTGATTTAGAGACATGTTCTTCTATTCACATTTGATTGGGTGTCACGTGAGTGTAGATTTCAATGGTTTATAAGTTATATTAACTACAATTTTTGTGTGGATGGTTATTATCTTTTATTTAAATTGGTTAAAATGGAATGGAGTAAATCTTCCGTCTTAGTGGGGTAAGAACTTGTGAGAGCTATTGAAACGTCACTTTTTGTTTTAGGTGCTAATGGAATAATTCATGTTGCAATTTTCAATGTTATACTTTTTAATTTATTTTCATTATTAATTTTTTTGGGGTATGGAACCATATTTATATGAATATGAATTTGAATTTGAATTTGTATTAATGTCCATCCTTGGTCAAGAGATGTCAATAGGCCTGTAAAGTAAGACATATATAAAGCAACCAGAGAAAATAAAGTAAGAAAAACAGTAAACAGAATGACATATGATATACAATATGTGTGGATCAAGGATTGCTCTCAACATTCAAAGCTGAAGAGAAGTGAGTGATATAAGAGTTGGATATCGTCGTAGATGTTCTTTGTTAGAGTTGATCTTGTTGTGTCTTTGTGGTCACCCTGGCACTTCTTGGTCGTGGCCTCTGGAGGCTGGAAGAATGAAGTGATAAGTCAGGATCCTATTATCTTCTACAAACTGTTACTAAGTAGTTCTTTCCTGAGATTGAGCATACCAACAATTCCTGACCCCTTGATTTGTTAACTATCTTGAGGATTGTAGTGTTAAATATGAATATCTTCTCATGTCCGGTAGACAATGAAATCTACGCAGTAAAGAGATAACAAGAAATATTGTTGTTGTAAGCAATGGACGAGCACCAAACTCAACTAAACTCAACTAGAATGATGGGATGTGGAACATTTCTTTTGGAATAATGAACTTGGACATGAACTTGGACAAGATGAAGACCCTTTCAATACGAGACCAACCCAACTGTCCGAGACTAGGACCCCAAACTTCACAACCATAGAGCAGTGTGAAAGCTATTTAAATGTTAGAAGTAAATGTATTTTTCAACTGTTTTTATAAGTTATATTATTGTGTGCCAAATTTTTATTATGTTTATATAAATTAATTTTTATCGTTTATTTAATTTTGGTTAAAATTTTATAAGCTGAAGTAAGTACATTATTTTATGGTGATTGTCACATATAAGATTTATATTATAAATTTATTGTTTTAATATGGTTTATTTGTTAAAAATATTTATTTAAAAATATGTTAAATTATCAAAATTCTTGATTGTATTTGCATCAATCAAGACATGAAAAACAATGTATAAGTGAATAAAAATATAACTCACAAGAGAAATTAAAGGATGACATTACCATGAATGAGTTGTTTATACATGTATACATAAACAAGACATTGAATGATACCGTATTATTCATATTGAGTTGTTTATATAGATGAAATATATAAACAAAATACAAACAAAAAAATTCATTATATTAGTTATTATAAGTTATAATAATAAACTATATACCAAAAAAAATTGAGAGCAAGTACAAATAGAAAGCAAATGAGAGAAGAAACTAAAATAAGAGCAAGGAATGAACATCACTTTTTTTTTTATTCCAAAGTATATAAGAAATTCAAAAACTAAAGGATCCTTGTGAAGAAAATATTGGTAGAATGGTAGGAAAGTCATTTTTGAAAGTTCTAAATGGAAGTAAGGATGCCCAATCTAGAAGTAATGGACAATAAAAACTTTTATATGAAGTAAACATATCATATCATAGTAGAAGCTAAGTCATCAAGATTTTCTCACTCCCAAAAACTTCATAAAGAAAGTCCCTCTCCATTATCAAATGAGAAAGGACATTATAGTTTTACATGAATCAACCATTAGAAAAAATGACATAATATATGATGAAGTATAATGTGCATGTTTAAATTTGGGAGTTAAAGCTACAAAGGAAGATGGGAAGGTAATTTTTTATGTAAAGGAGGCAATGGGGTTAAGATTAATCTAGTTAAATCATTTTCATTTTCCTACAGTAGTACAAAATCCTCTTTTTTTAACAAAAATAAAAGTAGCATACAAAGTGTATTTCCTCCACTTCAGGGTTTTAAGAGTAGCATAATAAAAATATATATGCAGCATATCCATGTAAATTTAGGATTTCTATGGTAGCATAAGAAGGTAGTTATTATGGAGGATCATCCTTACTCTAGGTTTTTAGGGTAACAGAAAAGAGAAAGTTTTTATGAGGATATCTCTTGCATTTCATATTCTCTAGGGTAAAGTAAGTCTTTAAAAGGTAAGTCTCATTCTAAACAATATGAAAAAATAGAAGAGATTGATGAATATGGAAGTGGTGGTGGAAATGGGAAAGGCGAGTAAGAACCTCAAAGCAAGAATAAAGAGAAAATATAGCACAAGGGGATATCAATTTGGGAAACAAAAAAAGTGTTATCAAGAAGCAAGGATAAGCCCACTAATAAAAACAAAAAAAATGATGATAAAAATGGTATCAGGGTGTTAATAAGACCCCTAAAAAAGATTGAATAAGGAATTAATAGGTTGTTATATCCCTAATTTAATTTTAATACAAGAAATAAAATTAAATAATATGGAATATAAGGACTTTAAAAAATATTTAAAAGATGGGGGATTGTATGGTAGTTTCTACTATAGGAGCTCCTAGAGGCATTAGGGAAGATGGGACAATCGTAAATTGGATGAAAAATTGCTAGAAGCAAAAATTGATTGGGTTGCTGGTTTACTTTACAAAATATATAAAACGTCAAAGTTAGTGTCATAAATATATATGCTCCAAGTATAGTTACTTCTTCTGAAAGATGTTGGAAATTTTAGGATTTTTTTTGTCAAATACGGTGACGATTTTTAATTGTGGTCTATGGATTCTTAGGTATTTTCAACATAGTTCCATATCCTTAAAAAAAAGGGTGGTACTCCTGTATGGTTTAAATCAATGAAATATTTTGATTTATTTATCATTTACAATACCCTTTGGGATGTTATTCCTTCATGTTTTTAATAAATGTGGGACAAAGATGCATTGGGTAAACTAATATAGCAACATATTGGATATATTTTTGATATTTAACATGTGGTTGTAAACAAAGTGTACAATCTCTTTTATAACAAGCAATATTATATCATAAATCCATTCACATGAGATATGATTTACTAAACAATGTTTATCTAGTTTTATTTCACTTTTAGTCTCTATGGCTCCAAGACCTTTCATATTTTCTAGATGGTTATGTTCTGATGTGACAAAGAAAATTTTGAAAGAAAATATATGTACATGTTGATTCAAAATATAAAATACCTAGAGGGTCAAACAAAGATTCAAAATGCCAAATCTATCGGTCGTATATTTAAAGAGGAAGAAATTAAATCCATGCCAAAAAATTTACAAGAGATTATAGAAATCAATGGAATGGGTTAGGATTCTTGTGTATATGAAAAACAATTACTTTCTAATTATAATAATGTATTGAAAAATGAGTCATATTGATTCCAAAAACTTAGGGAGAAAGAGCTCACTAAAGGAGATAGATATACCATTTTTTATGCTATAGACAAAATAGATTTTTCTTTTCACCCCATTAGTTTTTTTAACACTCAATGGAAGAAATGTTGAGGAAGAAAATGATATAAGGAAGGAAGCAAATAATTGTTTCAAATATTTTTCGTCAAACGATAGGAAAAATATGAAATCTCAAGGTGAGATTTAAAAAACATTTAATCCAATTATCATAGAGGGAAAAATAGAAATATTGATCAAGAAAATATCTATAGAGGAGCTATATGAGGTAGTTTTCTCTTTTCATCCTAATGAGGAACCTGGCCCCAATGGACTTCTTATAATTTTCTTTCAAAAAAAATGGGATTTATTGCAAAGTGATATTTTGCTATAGTTTAAGAGGTCCAGAAAATAAGGCTACGATAAATGAGATTAATACCACCTTTGTTAAATTATTTTTCAAGAAATGTGAGACTATATTTTGATCATTTTCATCCAATAATACTTTATAAACTTATTCATAAGATCATATAAAAAACTATGGCAAATAGGTTGAGAAGTATTATATTATGTCATCGTAAAGGAAAAAAGTGGTTTTCTTTGTGGTAGATAACTTATCAAAGGTGTAATCATTGAACAAGAGGTAATATATTCTTTTTATTCCATAAAAAACTTAGGTTTGCTTATGAAATTATATATGAATGGAGTATATGATAGGGTTTTCTAGAGTTTTCTATAAAATATTTGCAAAATATTTAGTTTTGATGGTGTTACTAATAATCAAAGAAGGTGAATTACCAGTGAACAAGGTTCATTTAGACCTCACTATCAGCCATGCAATTAAAGAAGACCATGAAAAAGGGTGGATTGATTTTTGTGGTCAAGTTTAACGACATAGAGACAAATAAAATAAGAGGTATTTGGTAAACACCCAATATTGCAAGAATATAAGGATGTATTTCCTAAATATTTGCTTGGATTACCACCAAAAAGGGAATTTGATTTCACTATATAACTAATACCCTGAACAAAGCCAATACATAGAACCCCATATAGGATGAATCCTATAGAGATGCAAGAGTTAAAAGTACAACTCTAGGGTTTGTTAGAAAAAGGGTTGATAAAACCCAATGTGTCACCATGGGGTGCACTTGTTCTCTTATAAATAAGGATGTATAATTGAGATTATGTATCGATTATAGAATATTGAACAAAATGACAATATTACCCAAAATAAAGGATTTGGTTGACCAATTGAAAGGGGTAACCATATTCTCAAATATTGACTTAAAATTTGGCTATCATCAGTTGAGAATTTGGGAGGAAGATACTAAAAAAACTACCTTCAAGACTCGATATGGGTACTATGAATTTATAGTGCTACCATTTGGGTTATCTGATACACTAGCAACCTTTATGAATCTAATGAACAATATTTTCAAAAGATAGTTAGATCAGTTCGTCTTAATCTTTTTATATAATATTCTGATGCATTCCAAGAACAACGAAGAGCATGATAAACACATAAGGATAGTGCTTGAGTTGGTAAGAGAATATTATTTTTATGGTAACCTCTCGAAATGTGACTTCTATGTCCCTAAGGTGCCATATCTTGGCCATATTATTTTTGTTAACGAAATAGTAATAGACCCAAAGAACATTGAGGCCATTGTGAGTTGGCCACAACCCACCAAAGTGAATGAAGTATGAAGTTTTATGGGCATCATGGGATATTATAGACCTTTTATGAAATATTACTCTAAACTTACCTACCTGATAAACAATCTACAGAGGAAGGGAAAGGAATTTAAATGGATAGATAAGTGTGAGGTAACATTTGAGTTATTAAAATAGAAACTCACCACCACACCTATTCTAAAAATTCTAGACCCACAAGGAATTTGTTTTTGTATGTACAAATGCCTCATTAGAAGGATTGAGAGGAGTTCTATCCCAAGGTGAATCAATAGTACAATATGAGTTAAGGAAACTCAAGAAACATGAAGTAAATTATGATATGCATGACTTAAAACTTGTAGCAGTGGTCCATACCTTTAAGATGTGGTGACACTATTTTTTAGGTAAATAATTTGAGCTTAGAACTGACCATTAGAGTTTGAAGTATATCTTCACTCAACCATTGTTGAATGCAATATAGAGACGATGGATCAAATTATTAGCAAAATATGACTTAGGTATAAAATATATCAAAGGTAAATAGAACAAAGTTGTGGATTCCCTAAGTAGATGAAGGCATATAACTGCCTTTATCCGTATCCATGTAGACATGATGGACCAAGTTAGAGAGATGCAAACCCATAATTAGTTTTGCAATGATATCCACGTAAAAATGATAACGTCTCCTAAAGAAAACAATGATTATAATATTAATGATGGACTCTTATTCTTCAAGGATAGGATCATCACACCTGAATATGGTGATTTAAGGAGGAAGATTATGTAGGAAGCATATAAATCTCCTTACTCGGTTTATCCTGGAGGGACCAAAATGAAGGAGAACATGACAAAGACCTTCTATTGTATAGGGATGAAGGACATAAATAAATTTATTGCTATATGCATGGAATTTCATTTTAGAGTATATTATATTATTTTTTGCATGCTAATGTACCATCTTGGATACATAACTAGAGTAGGTGTTTACCTTAGAGAAATGTTTGAATAGTTACTTCACGTAATGTAATAAATGCACAAGTGTTATAATGTACAATGATGTAAATGTGCATGTAGTCCACATGTACATGAGTCATAGGTTAGGTATATGAAAGGCCAAGGGACTTATCTCCCTATATATATGCCTTTGAGGTAGCATAGAAAGAGAGAGAGAGACAATAAGGGTGATAGAAGATACAATAGTGACTAGTTGCATTAGTAGAGTGAGTACAATGTAGTTCCTTTATGTATTTATGGAGTGTTCATGTCCTCCATTATATTACATTGTACTATTTTTGTGAGATTTCATTAATGGCATATTTTTTAGTTATTGTAAAAGTCTCTCTTATGATTTTCCTGCATATTATAGTGCCATTATCATATAGCTATCATTGTTTACTCATTTTACATCTTGTGGTTACATTTTCTTTAATATATATCATCAAAATCTAACATTGGTATCAAAGCACATGGTAGATCAATAGGAAATGGGGAGAGCCATAAGAGAGATTGATAGGAGATAGAAAATCTCATTTTCAAAATTTTTGAAAATTATAATTGGCTAGAATCTTTCAATAGAGTTGTAGAAAAACTCGTGAACACTAGGACTCAACATTGATTCCACTAGATTGACAAATCAACTAGTGAAGATTCATTATCTCAAGATTTAGAGATTTTCCATTACAGTTTCACTAATACTTTGTTGCAAAAAAAAAGAGATTCAAATAAATTTGAGAAGATTCCAATAAAAATCTAGGAAGAATTTCTTATTTAGAATCAATCCGTTACTTGAAGCAACAAGTAGAAGATTGAAAATTTTAGAGGCTTGAGGAAAAGGTCCCATTGCAAGAGTTGTAGACTTACAGATTGTAAAAGAGAGAAGAGACCAAAGGAGCTTGACCTGCAAATTGCAAAGTGCAGAAGAGAAAATTCCAGAGAAGCCTTATTGTAGTTTGAAGGAAGTAGAGACTCCAGAAAAGAGTCCAAGAGAATATTGAAGATTAGAGATCTCCATTGAAGATTGAAGAATGCATATTATAGAGTAAGAGAAAGAGAACAACTCAAAAATCTTAAGAGACCCAAAGAATGTCCCATTGAAGAACTTCTAAATTTGAAATATTTAAGATTGAGGACCAAAAAGGGTCCTATTACAGATTTCAAAAGTAACAAATTTTAGAGATCCAAGAAAGAGATCTCATTGCAAAACTTCCATAGTTAAATATTGAAGAGATCAAAGGAAAGTCTCATTGAAGTTTTGAGAAGACTACAGAAGCTACAAAAAATTTGAAGACCTTAGAGAAGAGGTCTCAAGGAGAAGGCTAGGAAAGCCTCATTGAAGGACTTGAAGAAGTCCATTGAAGAAGAATTTAGGAGAACTCAAGGGAGAAGCACCTAAGAAAGAAGGATTTGGGACAATTGTTACCATCTAATAAAAAAATCCAAAAGAAAGAAATATTTGGCAAGAAGTTTTCTAAATTGTATAAATAATTTCCAAAGACCTCAAGACATTCAGATTCTTGAGAAGAAGACCACTAGATAGGCCAACATCAAAGTTAGAATTCGATAAAGAGGTTGAAGGAAAAAGGAGTTAGAAGAAGACACCAAATCTAAGAGATCTTTTTTTATTTGAGAAAGTACGTGATTGGGTAGTATGAGAGGAGCGAAGAATGGACCCTAGAACTAACATGGGGTACACAAGGGAAATAAACCAATGAAAACCACACATGAAGAGAAATCCATACTCACGACCATCGAGTGATACCCCTACAAGAGAGGATGGAGCATATAGCTTGGATATGATTCGCTTTTTTAAGGGGTTAGGTCATGTCGAATTACTTCCACTAGGGAATTTCACGTAAAAGCTTGATTTCTGATTTACAAAGCTCTATGTTGGTGTTGTGCTTTATATACAACCATGAGGGCCAGTGTGGGATACATGTGGGTTAATGGCTCAACTCTCGTAGTGTTGCTTGAGGTATTTTTTAAAATTTTTTATTTGATAAAGTACAAGACTAGGCAATATGATAGGAGCAAAGAATAGATCCTGGAGCTAACGTGGGGCCCAAAAAAGAAATCAAACAACAGAAACTACACATGGGGAGAAATACACACTCACCACCATCGAGTGATGCTCCCACAAGAGAGGATGGAGCATATAGCTTGGCCATGATTCACTTGTTTGAAGGGTTGGGTCATGGGTGGATTGCTTCCACATGGCATTTCACCCAAAAGACTGCTTCCTGATTTGCAAAGCTCTATGTGGATGTTGTGCTTTATATACCACCATGAGGGCTATCGTAGGATACATGTGGGATAATGACTCAAATCTTGTAGCGTTGCTTAAGGTATTTTTTAGAATTATTTTTGAGAAAGTACAATATTAGGTAGTGCGAGAGGAGCAGAGAGTGGGCCCTAGAGCTAACATGGGGCCCTCAAGGGAAATAAACCATTGAAAACCACACATGGGGAGAAATCCACACTCACCACAATCAAGTGATGCTCTCACAAGAGAGGATGGAGCATATAACTTGACCATGATTTGCTTGTTTGAGGGGTTGGGTCATGGTTGGCTTGCTTCCACTAGGGCATTTCACCAAAAATCCTACTTCCTTATTAGAAAATATCTATGTGGGTGTTGTGCTTTATATACCACCATGAAGGCCATCATGGGATACGTGTGGGATAATGGCTCAAATCTCACAACGTTGCTCAAAGATTTTTTTAGAATTTTTTATTTGATAAAGTACCAGATTGGCCAGTACGAGAGGAGCGAAGAATGGGCCCTAGAGCTAACGTGGGGCCCACAAGGGAAATCAACCAATGAAAACCACACATGGAGAGAAATACACACTTACCACCATCAAGTGATGCTTCCACAAGAGAGGATGAAGAATAAAGCTTGACCATGATTCACTTGTTTGAGGGACGAGGTCAAGGTTGGCTTGCTTCCACTAGGGCATTTCATCCAAAAACTTTCTTCCTGATTTGCAAAGATCTACGTGGGTGTTGTGCTTTATATACCACTATGAGGGCCATCATGGGATACATGTGGAATAATGGCTCAACTCTCATAGCGTTGCTTTATACTTTTTATAATTTTTTATTTGAGAAAGTACGAGCCTAGACAGTCCAAGAGGAGTGGAGAATGGACCCTAGAGCTAATGTGGGGTCCACAAGGGAAGTCAACCAACGAAAACCATGCATGGGGAGAAATCCAAACTCACCACCATCAAACAATGTTCCATAGGAGATGATGGAGCATATAGCTTGGCCATGATTCACTTGTTTGAGGGGTTGGGTCATGGTTGACTTGCTTCCACTAGGGCATTTCACACAAAAGCTTATTTCCTGATTTGCAAAGCTCTATGTGGGTATTGTGATTTATATATGACCATGAGGGACATCGTAGGATACGTTTGGGATAATGTCTCAACTCTGGCAGCATTGCTCAAGGTATTTTTTAGAATTTTTTATTTGAGAAAATACGAGTGGGTAGTACGAGAGGAGCGTAGAATAGACCCTAGAGTTAACGTGGGACCCACAAGGAAAATCAATCAATAGAAAATACATATGGGGAGAAATCCACACTCACCACCATCAAGTGATGCTCCCATGGGAGAGGATGGAGCATATAGTTTGGCTATGATATGCTTGTTTTAGGGGTTGGATCATGGTTGACTTACTTCCACTAGGGCATTTCACCCAAAAGCCTACTTTCTGATTTGCACATATGTGGGTGTTGTGCTTTATATACCACCATGAGAGACATCATGGGATACATGTGGGATAGTGGCTCAACTCTCGTAGCATTGCTCAAAGTATTTTTTAGATATTTTTATTTGAGAAAATATGAGCTCGGGTAGTATGAGAGGAGCAGAGAATGGATCCTAAAGCTATAAAGATCCATAAGGGAAATTAACCAAAGAAAGCTACACATAGGGAGAAATCCACACTCGCCACCATCGAGCGATGCTCCCATGGGAGAGGATGGAGCATATAGCTTGGCCATGATTCGTTTGTTTGAGGGCCTAGGTCATGGTTGGCTTGCTTCCACTAGAACATTTCACCCAAAAACCTGCTTTCAAATTTACAAATATCTATGTGGGTGTTGTGCTTTATATACCACCATAAAAACCAACATAAAATACATGTAAAATAAATTTGAATGAAAAAATAATACATCATAATTTTAAATCTAAAAAAATTGAATAAAATTAACCATCAATAATACATGATGAGTTATTAATGTAAACTTGCCATAAGACCAATATTGATAAGTACTTCGTACCCTTGATATACCTTAGAAATTATTAATCTAAATCAACGAGCATGAGTATTTCTTCTTCATGATAATATTCTATATTATTTTATAATAAAATCTTTAAAAGTATTCTACATTAATGATATTGTACTTTACGATTTTTATGCCAGTAGTTTATATTCAAAAGTGACACATTTAAATTGATGTTTTTTTTTTTTTTTTTATCTTTTTTAAAAGAGAGTGGGTTACAATCACTATAAAAAACCAGCTATTTGTGTCGATTTTAATATTGGTGTTGGTTTTAACGAATTGAAAAAGAAATAGTTTAATATTGGTGTTGGTTTTAACGAATTGAAAAAGAAATAGTTTAATATTGGTGTTGGTTTTAATGAAATAACCCACACCTCGCGGAAAAGATTCATCGTTCATCCAAATATTTTCTTATATTTTCGAGAAAACCGATTAAATGACGAGTCCTTAATTTATGTATGTTTAACTTTGCCTGGCTAACATCTTTGGTTCATGCTTTTCTTTGCATATCTATATTATAACGAATTTTATTTTGTGACGCTCTCTAAATTATTTTACCAAACCCAGAAACACACCGCGTTGAGTTCAGGTTGAGATTATCCATATTCCACGGGGAAGCTGCGTATTTATAAAACTGACAACAAACAACAGATTACAGGGGCGAGAGATGTCTGAATATTTTATAAAATGTTTGGAAACCCATTAAAAACAATATCCTATTAATAAAACATATCTCTATATATATTTATATAATCACGAAACAACATATATGACAAAGATCACAGGACCCTACGGAGCTGAAAGTCCACGTTGCCAAATTAGACATCACGTTATTGCAGTTGATCTGACCGTTTGCTGTCACCATCAACACTGCAAATACTGCAATTACCAAACCCTTCTGCACAGCAGCCATATATCTTCCTTTCTCTCTTCTCTCACGCTTCTCACCACACAAATTGCTCAGCAATGTTTTGAATAAAGCACTGAATGGAACACCTATATATAGAAAAGATTTTTGCAAGCTTACGTAAGTCGGTGACCGTCTGCGTGTGAACGTTGAGCCATCTTGAATTATTTAAATTGCTGGGAGTTGGAGCCCTAACTTGATTAGCCCTACTGAGTACCTACGCTCCCATCAATGCCTGCGTCTGGAGTTATCTTTGTGGGTATAAAAGCATGGTTTATAAATAAATGGAGTCTCAGAGGCTCGTATTCAGTACGAGCTCATCTGTGTAATCGAGTTAAAGCATTTGCACATGGCAGTTGTGGGGAGGACGCAACATATCTTTCATCATGTTGAAGAATTCGGTTTAGAGTCGTATTGCATTAAATCCACCTCCATACAGACCCTTACCATGCATTGCTTCTGTTGTAGAGTTTCTGTTCATACGTTACTCTTTACCTGTCCTTGTGAGGGTGTCACGGACGAGTCATTAACAAAGGCTAATCTACCATTAGGCAACACTATATATTAGACCCCTTCGAATGGTTAGAGAGGTATGAGTTAAGTCTTATCAGTTTTATTAATATTTTTCTTAAAATGCATCTGTTATAAGATAAATCTAAAAATAGTTGACGTCCTTAATAAAGGTTAAGAGTTAAATCTTCTTAGAACATGATAACATGCATTGTAATGTGTATTAGTTTATAACACTTAGAATACTCAGTTTATAACGGTGCCAGTGACAGCTAATTTATTTATTTATTTTATTTTTTAAAATCTTTTCCCTGATTTCAATCTGATCTGTTTGCTGTAAACAAGCATCTCAATCGACGGTTCCTTAAGGTGATATACATACCAAGTTCTTTTTTTTTTTTTTACTCCTTTCTGATTCAAACCTGGCTGGTTTGCAGTAAGCAAGCATCTCAATCTACGTTCAACCTGGTTTTGGTTTTGAATGTTAACCAATTAGAACTTCACTATAGGAAATATAGCAAATGTATAAAGATCTTATGCCTAAACTCGAGAAACTTTGAATGTTACCATTTTTTTTAATTAAAAAGGAAATCAGTTTGTTGACTGCTTTTTATAACTTTGTTTCGTTCTTATTAACCCTATATAAGAAGGAACCATCTAACGGGATTCAGGTTACCAATTATCCAAAGTGAATTTAACCAAAATAAAACGAGTAATGAAATAAGGAAATCGTTATATAGATGACATCATTAAGGTACAATGACAGTTGTCTCTCTTAAAAACGGTTCCATGCAAGTTCATGTATTTTCAGGTATGAAAGCATGGTCCCAAACATAGCATGGCAATCAATGAATCATAATCAATTATAGGAAATCGTTGTCTAGATGACATCATAAAGGTGCAACGACAGTTGTCTCTCTTAAAAACGGTTCCATGCATGTTCATGAATTTTAAGGTATGAAAGTATGGTTCCAAAAACATGGCATGGCAATCAATGAATCATAATCAATTATTGTAAAACTTCAAAAATGTTTATTTTAAATATATATTTTAGCACCTCTTATATTAATTGTAGGGTATATAAAAAAATTTATATATTTCTTATTTTTTATTCTTGATATAAAATAAAGTATAAAAAATATAATTTTTATTTTTATTGTTGAAGTAAGGTAAAGTATAATCGGTGACATAATTAGGGCTACACTCTTTGGAGGTACAACCTATAACAACTCTTTTAGCACAACCATTGATTGTCGATGAATTGATAAGTTATGTTGTCTTTTGTTTTTAGAATGTGGTATTACTGATGGTTATTGTGCTTGTAGAACCAGGTATACTCCTTCGGTGGATGAGTAAAGGTCGATCGAAAAACGTAAGTGGGATATGATGGCGTTGTGAAATATCACCATAACTCATGAGTACATGGAAGCTCACGTAATTGCATATCATATATGAACATATAGAATGTTTAATTTACAATATGAGAATTTTTTGGATTGTGATATATATATATATATATATATATATATATATACACTTCTGAATTGATGAATATCTAAGATTTTGATGGCAATGAAAATACCAAGGGTATGGGAGCCATTTTAGTGACTTGGAATTGTTTAATGTTTGTCTTGGAATTTATAAAAAATAATATAAAAATTATTTAAAAAAAAATCAATGGCTCCTCTCATTCAACTGTGTGGGTTTGTGCTGAGAATGGTCCACAAGGTAACATTCATTCTCCTGATGTAATTCTTTCTTTGTCGTAAGTTTATTTTGCATGTCACAATTTAGATTTCTCACCTTTGTCGAGTATTTCGTTGGATGCATCCCTAATGAGTCTTCCCTTAGGGCCTAGGTTAACACAACTTGGACTCCTCATGGAGTCAAGCTAACGATGGTTCAAAACCTTACAAAGGGATTTTTTCTATTTTGCTTTGCAGAAACAACCCATGCTAAGGTGATTTACAAACATGGCCCCTAGTACATGAGAAGCTCTCTGCTTGTTTTTCTCCTTGGAATTGTGACTTTTCTATTTCTGAGGAAAAAACTACCAAAGTTCCTATGTGGGTGGAATTCTTAGGACTCCCTCTACCTTTGTGGCCATTTCTCAGTCGCATAACAACCCCTCTTGGCCGTGTCATTTTGGTGGAGATGGATAAATTTTTCCATGCATACCCTCAAAAATGTGTTTGCATTGAGATTGATGTTTCTCGAGATCTCAAGGAGTCTATTGACATACAAGTTGATGATATTGTGTTATCCCAATGGGTCCTCTACATTAATTTTCCCAACACTTGTTTTCGGTGCCAATCCTCAGCACACAAGATCAAATACTGTCCCTTGATGTCGCATAATAGGAACAAGTAGAGCCCCACCACAAGGAGTGCACCCACTCCTCAACCTTAGAAGTATGGTTGGACGACTGTGGGAGGGCATAAAAATATACATTTGGCTGATTCTAAAGTTACATAATCCAAGTCGGTACATGTCTCACAACAAGTTAAAAAAGGATATCAAAAGGAAAAATTTGATCTTGTAGCTGAAACTACCAACAATGCGATTTCTCAGTCTCAATAGAGGGTTACAATATTGCTTGGTTTAGAGTCCTCTAGTACATTTTCCCTAGCTAATGTCAGGTGCTCCCGCAGCCTAAGAAGGGGATATGTAGAAGAAGATGTTGCTCTAGAGAAGCAACTTCATATGACCAATGTTTAGTTGGGCAACAACTATAGTGTGTTGGAGTATCTTAACGGTGGTGAGGATATGTCGTTGGATGCAGAGCCATCATCGATGGAATTGATAGTTCCTCCAAAGGAAGCAAAATCTAAAGTTCCCTCCCCTTCTATGTGGTTTCGACGTTCTTATAGTCCTCGACAAGGGAAAGAAGATGAAGACACTTTACCTGAAAAATGGTTTCACCCATCTGGCCCAAAAGTTCTAATAATTTTGTGTTGGGAAGACACCCATCTGGCCCAAAAGCTCCAATAATTTTGCATTGGGCAGACAACCATCTAGCTCAAAAAGTTCCAGTAATTTTACGTTGGGTAGACGTAAGTGTAGACACCAAAACAACACCAATCCGATTATGTGACAACAAGCGCTGATCGCATTGACACACACAACCCCTAGGGCAGCCCCCGGAGGTTAAACAGTGGTCCTAACCACTCCCAAAAGTAGTTTGGAGGTCAGAGGTCAATTTGGCACCTTTTTGGCACCTTGCTCTCTGCTCGTCCCACCCGGGGACGAATACAAAGCGGCATTCGTCCCACCCAGGGACGAATATCGAATTCGCCCCAGGGTGAGGCGAATAGCAAGTTTGACTGGCAAAAAGTCAAACCTCGACAAGTCTGCCAGTTAACTGAAGCTTCAGGCCATGCAATTGTGAGGAATGGCTCCAAATCAAGGAGAGAGACTTCAGTCATGCATGTATTTATTTTAGGAGACCTCATGCAAGGAGATTCTAAATCAGGGAATTATCTTTTCTCTCAAAATAGGACAAACAACTCAAGTGGCGCCCTCGCATGCGCAATTCAAACAGAGAGACCCTAGGTCTATAAATTGGTGAGTTTTCTCACCCAAAAGATATACAGAGAGGGAGCATTTGAGCAATGAAGTGCTGCCAATTTACATACCTACTTGCGATTTGTGCCTTTCACATCCTTAATCTCTCATTCGAAAGGGAGGTTATTGGGTGACTATTGGAAGCACGAATCAAGACCCAAAACCCAATTTTTGGCCACAATATCCCACAAAATTTGTCGACAACACCCCATAAGAAGTTTTGGACCCATCCCAAGTGGATTGGTGCCGAAACAGAGTCCCAAACGGTGGGCGTCCTGCCCCCGGGCGCTCCCCAAGCTGTCGCAGTTCTAAACGCCCCACCCCGGAGTGAATAGAAATATGTGATAGATTTCTCTGATTTTTCTTTTGCATATTATTCTAGGTTATTTAAATAGGCTGTAGTTTAAATTTCACTTCATTCTGAGCATTTTTGACCAGGTTTTTATCATTTCCCGCCTTTACTAATCTGCAGATGCCATCATCAAAATCTGGGTGCTAGAGGCCAAATTGGAGAAATATGACCATCTGGGTCTTCCCAAAACACCCCCAATTAGCTAACCCCAACTTTGTAGGTCATTTGGAGCTTCCTAGGTAGGACATTGAAGAGGGTGCTTTCTAACAAATTATTGTAGGTTAATTCGTCCCACCCTGGAGCGAATACAAATATGTAAGGAATTTCTTAACTGTTCCTTTTGCAGTGGCTTCCTGGTAACATATTCATGCTTCTATAAAATTTTTAGGTCGATCTGATATTATTTGGTCATCGGTTTAATATTTTCATGCATACACTGACAGTAGGCCTTGGGAAATACATGTTTTATTCTATCTGCAAGTGCTACTAATATTTTCTGTTTCCTTGAATGTAGGTCTTCGACATCAGAGGAGCAGGAAGGAGTCAAAAATCATATACACAAGTGGCGGTGATGTTTTGGTCCGCCCATCTTACATGTGGGCACGCGGAAGAAGGATTGCTATCCATGGATGTGATAAGAAACATATTTGACGCTCCTATCCCCTAAAAAGGAAGGAGACGTATTGTAACATGACTTTGAAAGCATATCAATAAAAAGGGCAGCATATTTCATATTGCTTTTATCTTGTGTCGATTCGTCTATGTTCTTTCCTTTCATGCATTTTTCAATACATAGGCTTTTAGCGTTAAGTTTGGTTTTACACGCATCGTGCTTGGCATATTCCTTTTTGTTTCCGTATCCTCATGCTTTCAGTGGCGATCATGGTGGGACCTCTGTCCCTTGATTTTTAAGATTAAATTTCTGATTAAAGTTGCTTGTTTTTGCTTACAAGTACCAAGTTTTCAAACGTTGGACTATTGTTCGTTTCAGTCTGTGATGAGTACAGAGTTGGAATTCATCTTACCCAGGGACGAATAGGAATTCGTCCTACCCTGGAATGAATACAGATCTGTTATTCATCTCACCCCGGGATGAATAGCTCTCTGTGCAATTTTAGAGCAGAAATTCAGAGACATCCAATTTGGGCAGAGAAGAGGTAGGGGTTACAAACACCTTCTGTCATTTTCTGTTTTCTATTTTTGATTTTTTGGTTATTTGCTTGCATAGGAGAGTTTGAATGCTTGTTTGCTTCATTTATGCAACTTAAAAATAACCCCACACACCACGTGGTAATTGAAACAACAAGGAGTTGGTCGTAAAACCCCAACCCTTGAGCAAGACCAATGGTGGATTTTATCATCACCTTGGCTTGAGATACTGCATACATAACCCCGATCACGACTGTTGCTAGACGTAAATCCTGATGAAAGCTGACCAAGTGTAGCGGGGGTGATTCCCAGTGCATGAGGATAAGTCTTCTATGGTAGGTGTCATAAACAGAGTGATTCCCCTTCCGTACCACCTATGTTCCACGTACCATCTGCTCTCACGTACCAATAGTTTCCCTCACGTAAGGGCGGGTATATAGAGAGGTTGGTATATCGGTCTGGCAAAGGTATATCGAAGGGGCGACCATTTTTGGGAGTCACAAGAGCCATCATATTGCATTTAAACGTTCTTCACAAAAAGCTTTCAAAACAAAATCAAAACACACTAAACCAGATTTTAGGGCACACTTTTAATCTTTAAACGAGATAACCACTGCGTTGATTGTGTGTTTCCTTTCTGTTTAAGTGTAGCATAAAGAATCCTAAAAGAAGATAAAAATCTACTCATCTTTAGGAGCACATCACCATGGTGTACACTCGTAGCCGAGCCCAATCACGGGCAAGCACTGCAGAAAGTGTGCAAAGGGGGACAAGTCACCTCCGATATAGTCCTGAGGACTTGGTCATCCCGCCTTGGTGGCATGGCACACAAGATAGTCCACATCATGCCATCACAGAACAGGACTATAGAGGCACCTCTTTGAGAGGCACCCCCACTCAGCATAGGTCCTTTCAAGAGGAGAACCTACACGTAGCACTCAACATAGACAGGAGACCTCCCTTAGACGCTCGTTATGAGTGGCCTAGTGATGAAGTGTTAGAGCAATAGAGGGTCCAGAAGGAGGGGCCACATGATTTCTTCATCCCTCCTTTACCCCATATTATTGTTAGAAACACTAGACAATATCCAGAGTATCAGGCTCTCCAGATAGGGCAAGACAATTCTGCCCGCACCTTTTATGCATATGAAAGAGAGTGCGAGGAAGACCACTACGTTCCTCAAGAGTAGTACACAACATGGGAATGATGCACCTCCGCACCCGCTATGTATCAGGATCACCCATTGAGGCCGGAGCCTCAGGTAAATGCCGCTAACCTCGATAGAGGGAAGCAACCCATAGGGGTCTCGGATCACCATGACCGAGATAGACATGTAGGAGAGGCATCTAGGCTTCCTAAACATGAGACGATGAAACAAAGTGACTTGGAATTTGCCAAACATGCCACCCACCAAGCACAGATTACGTAGCTCAGGCAAGATCAACAATAGTTAGAACATCTGTGTCACCTTAACAAAGAGCGCATTCAACGTCAGATAGCCGAATTGCTTCATCACACTGTGCCTGAGAAGGTCCCAACTCCTCATGCACATAAAGTAGAAGTGTATGAGAGGCATAACCCCTTGGTGCGAGATAGGTCTCCGTGACCTCATCAAGTACTGCCTCCAAGACCTCCTAGACCTGAGCGGGAGGCCACTCCCAGAAACAATGATGGGCACCCTCCGTGGGCACCCACCTATGCTTATAGGTCTCGGCTAGGCACTCCTCAAGAAGCCTATGAGGAGTATGAACAAGAAGAAGAGTGGGCTGAAATGCCCTACCAAGGTAGAGGGGGTGCTACCCAGCTACCCCTCCATAGGCCTCCAGCTCCCCGCAACCCACGATGGGAGCAAACCAAGGAGGAAGAGATCAAATCCTTCGATGCATATAAAGCGTTGCTAGAGCACTTAGAATCTATGGAGATCAAGACTTCTGGGCCCCAAAAGCCCACTTTACGCCAACTCCGTAGTCATCCTGTGCATCCATCAGTGCCGACACCTCCATACCCTGAACACTTTAAACTGCCCTAGTTGGCACTCTTTAGAGGGGAGGAGGATGCCCAAGAGCATGTGACTAGATTCTTGAGCCAGTGCTTTGGCATTCAGGACAATGATGCTTTGTTACTAAGAACATTTATAACCACATTCGTAGGCTCTGCCTCGGATTGGTTCACTCAGTTACCAAAACATAGCATCAGTAACTTGGATCAGCTAGTGGACGCGTTCCTCGAATGCTTCACCTTCAACACCAAGAAAAAGGCATCATTAAGTGACCTAGCTAGCCTCAGGCAGTATGAGGAAGAGACCATGGCGGCATATGGGAACCGATGGAGGACACTACTTTCAAAGCTGCCCTACCTCCCTCCCATGTCTGACCTGACTCAGATGTTCTCAAAGAGCTGTTTGAGATCGATCTCCATGCTATTGCAGCTACAACAATATGCCACTCTTGAGGAAGCTCTGGCACAAGCCAGAATCATTGAGGAGATCAAGATACAGGATGGCAAGATCACCAAACCTAAGAAGAAAGAATGGACCAAGAACACTAAAATAGGGACCACGCAACAGAAACCCGCTGCGGTCAATCAGGTTGCTATCAATGTCCCTAAGCCTGCACAAGCAACACAGCCTCAAAAGGCTAACTATCAGGCGGTGCCTCCTAACAATTATGATAGAGAAAACCAAAGGCAGGAACAAAATCAGTAGCATCACCCTAGGCGACAATTTACACCTTACACAGAGTCCAGAGACTCCCTGTTTGACCGCTTGTCAGCGGTGAACTTGATCAACCTGCCAGAGATTCAAACCATAGACCCCAATGCACCAAAGCCTAAGGGGTACCGGGAGGACTTGTACTGTAGGTTCCACAGATGGAAGGGACATGACCTTAATGCATGTTGGAAGTTCAAAGGTTTGGTACAAGACCTAATCGACAATAAGACATTGGTGGTGGACAACCCCGTAGCACCAAACAACCAACATATGGGAGTCTTCAGAGACCCCTTGCCTGCCCATGATGCACAGGCAAAACCCCTTCAAGTCAATGAGGTGCAACAAAATTGCCCCATGCAGGGGTATGTAGGGATGATAAGCATCGTGACTAGGAATAAGAGGTATCCAGGAGCTGCCCCTGCGATGGCCACAAGAGAAGTTCCATCGACGTCACAACCTCAACAACACCCTACGCAACTTCCCCCGCCTAGACCAGTGGCCACGATTCGGACTAGACTTACCCAAAGTCTAAGGACCACATCGGCTAGGCTCTCCATATACGAGCTCATTCAACAATCAGCGCCCCATCGGGAGGCTCTAATGGAGATATTAAAAGCCATCGAGCTGCAGCCCCATGAAGCAAACTCTTTCAACAACTTTGTGGGACATGTCAAACAATGTACAGAACCAGTCATCACCTTTAGAGAAGATGAATTGAAATCAGTGACTGGTGATGTCGCGGATCCACCCCTGCACGTCATTGCATGGGTCAATGAGATTCCGTATAAGAGGGTGTTGGTGGACACTGGCTCATCCAGTAATATCATCACAACAATAGCATTGAAACATTTGAAGTTGTCGGCATCTCACATCGTGGCCTCCACTTATACACTACGAGCATTCAATGATGCAATATGCTCGACGGTTGGCACAATTGTCCTACCCATCCAAGTGGGACAAAAGACTATTCATACATTGTGCCACATCTTGGAAGGTGAGATGGCTTATAATATCTTACTGGGCCGGCCTTGGATCAGGGACATGAAGTGTGTCCCTTCAATAGCTCATCAATGCCTAAAGTATACATTTGAAGGACAGGTGCATGTAGTCCCGACAGACTTAGAGCCCTTCAAGTACTGCAATACGATGCAATTCATGCCGCAATCGACCCTTCCATCAACACATTTGGATTTTTAGTTGAATCCATCTAACCAGGGTCCGATTCCGTAGGCATCCCCATTGCCGAGTCCATCGAATCCCCAGCCGGGTCCATCTTCCTCATCTGGTCCTTCAACAATGATGCCACCTACGGTGGCCACACCAAAGGACAAGGGAAAGAAACCCCTAGAAGAGGAACCACCCCTCGTCTCAACCATCTCTACCGAAGAGATGCCTAGCCGAATGGAAGTCGAGACGCCTAGTTCACCCCACATGGAGTGGACTCAAGAAGGACTCCCATTCGCTCCCCCTCAACCGCCAACGGTCACCGTTGAGATGGCCAACATGGGCCTAGGGGAGTATCTAGTGAGGAACATTGTAGCAACACCCACACTTGAGTCCATGCAGGACATGGGGAGACCTCGACTCCCCATCGGCTCTGTGGTTCCTCTAGGCTACCCACCCAATCAGACAAACTTTGTTTATGGGGGCCTGGATAATGGCATTGAGACTTGTATGCAAGAAGACGAAGATGAAGAGCCCTTTGTTGAGGATGTCAACTATTTGTCCAACCCTGATTTCGCTTTGAGATATCTTGGCCAATGCAATTGGCATGGATATGGGTTAGGCAGGTATGAGCAAGGAGTGCGTGTTCTTTGCCAACCAAGATATCAAATGTCGTATGACAAGTCAGGAGTAGGGTTCAACCACCCCCTGCCCCTTGACATCTTGGTAGAGAACATGCAAGGCCTAGGGATAGGCAACAAGGATGGGTTGGCATTAGATCCATATGCCAATCCTAACACAACCTATACATTGGGGGATTATCTCCCATTACTAACAACCAACCTTGTTGACCTTAACAACCCTTTCCCTTCGATCGAAAAGGGGGAAAATTCGAGGACTCACCTACAAGAGGGATATGGACAAGACCAAGAAGGGTCTTCAGAAGATGAGTCGAAATACGAGGTAGCACCTTGGGATCCTTTCGAGTCTGATAGCAATCATTCACAAGTACATCCCATGGATGATGATCAGGAGAGCTTCTTGACAATGTTCCCTTTGGATGTTCCGATTGAGCATATGCTACCTCAAGAGAATCAGGTCCCCCGCAAAGAGCGAAACAACCTCGATGGGACCACATTAATCTGCTTGAGCAAGATGAGCCTCATATGTCGCAAATAATTGTTGGAGCCAACGAAGGCCTTTGGATCTCTGACAGTGATTATGAAGATGAAACTGAGATGGCTTATCTCAATCATATGCGACAACAACAATATCCCTTGGACATAGATGACATGTTTGAACAGTTACACATAGGGCCAAGGCATAGGTGGCACCTCAACCAGGCATAGTTATAGCAATTATTGCACCCGCCACTCTAGGTATACAGAGAGCATCTTCTGCCTGGAGACCCTATGCAACCATCAGTGCCTAGGGTGGACCCTATCTTTTTATCCACGCATAGGGCTGATCCATTTGTGCCAGTACCCACAGAGCTAGATCCAAAGCACAAAGATCATCTAGGATGTCCGAGCAGTCATACCCACGGTAATGGAGACCACAATCATTTCATTAACATGATCTCCATTGATTTAACCACCCCCATCCATGATCCAACCGACCCAACATGGTCATTGCATCTAGACCTAGATGCTATAGACTGGGATCACGCTGACACACCGCCATCCCCATCAGAGTATTGGCCTTGCGGTGGGATGTTCCATTTCACCCCAGGATAGACTCAGGATGTCTTCCATGTTGAAGAGGAACCCGACGTTCCGAACGATGATCTAAATTCAGCAAATGATATCCACTTGATCCCAACTCCACACCAGTTGGAGGACGGATCCCACATGTCGATCGAGGAGATGACTGACGTAGACATCGGCTCAGATCCAATGAATTTGCAAATCATCAAGCTGGGGGTAAGTCTATCCCTCGAAGAGCAAGCCGACTACATTGCCCTTCTCAAAGAGAAGAAGGAGGTTTTTGCATGGTCATACAAAGACATGTCGGGGCTAGACCCATAGCTAGTCACGCATAATCTAACGCTTGATCCGACAATCAAGCCAGTAAAGCAAAAACTATGTAAGATGCACCCAATAGTGGCCTTAATGGTCAAATATGAGCTACAAAAGTTGTTGGATGCACAGTTTGTCATCTGCGTGGATTACCCACCATGGTTGTCTAACATGGTGCCCATCAAGAAGCTCGATGGGAGGATTCGCATATGCACCGATTTTTGAGATCTAAACAAAGCGAGTCCTAAGGATGATTTCCCCTTGCCTAGCATCGACGCATTGGTAGATGCTACAATGGGCCATGAAATGCTTTCCCTTATGGATGGTTTCTCGGGATACAATCAAATTCGTATTAATCTCGAGGACCAACTAAAAATGGCGTTCACAATGCCTTGGGGGACATTTTGTTATAAGGTCATGCCTTTTGGCCTTAAAAATGTTGGTGCCACCTACCAACGTGCCATGACGTACATCTTCCATGATTACATGCACAAAACTTTGGAAGATTACATGGATGATTTGTTGGCTAAATCTCTTTTGCGCCCAGATCATCTCGATGACTTAAGCAAGATCCTCGATCGCCTCATTGAACATAAAGTCAGACTAAACCCCAAGAAGTGCGTATTTGGCATCACATCTGGAAAGCTCTTGGGTTACATAGTCTCCAAATGAGGAATTGAGGTAGACCCACACAAATTCAAGGCAATCCTTGAAATGCTTCCCCCAACTACCATCAAGCAGCTCAGAAGTCTACAGGGAAAGGTCGCATCAATAAAGCGCTTCATAGCAGCTATCTGACAAGTGCCGACCCATGAATAAATTATTGCACAAGGGGGTAGTATTTCACTGGGATGACGAGTGCCAGTCAGCCTTTGATGACATTAAACAATACTTGGCTTCGCTGCCAGTATTGGCACCACCTAGACCAGGAGTGTCATTCTACTTATACATCTCAGCTACTGAGGTGGCATCTGGCGCCATGCTGTCCCAGAAAAATGAACTACACAAAGAACAGGCTACTTACTATCTTAGTCGCACCCTGGTCGAGTTATGAACTTAACTATGCATACGTTGAGAAGCTCCGCTTGGCAGTGGTGTTTGCTACCAAAAAGCTATGCCACTACATGCTCAAGCAATACGACGTATGTTGTGTCTAAGGAGAATCCATTGCGATACATGATGAGTCGTACTTATCATAGTAGCCGCACGGCGAAATGGATCATGTTGTTGATGGAGTTTGACATAGAATTCATTGGACAGAAATCCATAAAAGGTCAAGTCATCATCGATCAACTAGCAGAGGCTCCTCTTGAAGATGATCAGCCTCTGACCGTAGAACTACCTGATGATGGGGTTTTTCATGTTTCAGAATCGCCAGATTCTGATGAGCCTGAGTCACAGGCTGACATGACCCTATTCTTCGATGGTTCTAAATGTGAGCAAGGAGGTGGCACGGGAATTGTATTCTTCACTCCACAAGGGGCTCCAATGCCTCTATCATTTAAATTAGACTTCTCGTGCACCAACAACAATGCAGAATACGAAGCCTTGCTCATAGGTCTTCAGACAACAATCACCATGAACATTAAACGTTTAAACATCTTTGGTGATTCGTTGTTAATTGTCAATCAAGTAAAGGGGATATTCCAATGTAAATGTCCAGTTCTACAGGCCTACAAAGCCCTTGTGGACAAATTCTTGGCACAACTTGAATGGTATGACATCGAGGCACTCCCTCGATCATCGAATCATTTTGCGGATACTATGGCCTCCTTGGGGTCACTAATCCCGCAAGACCCTTCTGGTGAAATGACAACCATTCAGGTCAAAACATTATCGCAATCCATGATGGAGCATGCAAGCTCTGACCTAACACCAGGAATCCACCTGATCCAGATTGAACCATCTCAGGATAGGTTCTCTCGAATCCATGATTGTCTGACTCGAGCCAACTGGGGGTCCTTGTTCTCCCCGACCCCTCTTAATAGCAACACAATGCTATTTTTACAAGTTCTTTCCCGCTCAACTTTTGCTAGGGATGAACTTCAAGAGGGATTGGCCGTTCATACCATCGAGGTTTCTGATTAGCAGGATTGGTACACACCCATTAGGGATTACCTCAAGTTAGGTAACCTCCCACTTGGATTGACACAAGCCATAAAAAGATCATTTAAATAGAAAGCGGCAAAACATGTCTTGTTAGGAGACATTTTGTATCGTCGAAGCTATGAAGGAATCCTCCTCCGTTGCTTGGACCAACAAGAGTCCGCTTGGGCGATCACCCAAGCACACGATGGTACATGTGGTGGCCACTTCAGCGGTATGGCCATCGCAAAGTGCATTCTTCGCATGGGCTATTATTGGCCATCTTTAGAGCGAGATTGTTGCGCATATGTAAAGAAGTGCGTGAAGTGTCAACACCATGCTAATTTGACACACGTACCTTCTCAGGCCTTGCAACCGATCCAATCGGCTTGGCATTTTTCGTAGTGGGGCTTCGATCTAATCGAAAAGATCTCCCCTGCATCGTCGGGTCATCACACGTTCATCATAATGGCCACAGAGTACTTCACCAAGTGGGTGGAAGCAATTCCGCTAACCTCTACGACTGGAACCCGCATTGCGGAGTTTATTTTGCATAACATCATATGTCATTTTGGTATTCCATCCAAGATCCTTTCGGATAATGGGACGCCCTTCAAGAATAAAGATGTGCATGCTTTGACCACAAAGTACAAAATTCAGCACAGTTTTTCAACACCCTATTATCCGCAAGCAAATGGGCAAGCAGAGGCGTCAAACAAAATGCTAGTTGCCATCCTCAAAAAGATCGTCGCAAAGGACAACCACTTGCCCTATGGGCTTATCGCACTAGCATTCGGACGCCCACTGGGGCAACTCCATTTTCGTTGGTGTATGGCTCCGAGGCAGTCATGCCTCTTGAGTTGGAAATCCCTTCCCTACGCATTTCAATGCAAGAGTTCATCGATGATGACACTGCATGGCAGGCCCGGTTAGACCAACTGACGTTGCTCGATGAACGACGCGTTAATGCTCTCGAGCATTTGCGTATCTATCAAGAGCGACTTAAGAAAGCATACAACATGAAGGTCCACCTAAGGGAATTTTAGGTTGGTGACTTGGTCTTAAAAGAGAACCAACAGAATTCTAATTTGTCATCCCATCTAAGGGACAAGTTCATGGCAAACTGGTTAGGTCCTTATGTGATTGATAGTAGAATAGGACCTGGAACATACCGGCTCGCCTCTCTTGAAGGAATCAAGGAGCTAGAACCCTTGAACATCAGTCATTTGAGGCCATTCCACATTTAGAGAGCCATAGTCCAACCAAAAGCTCCAAGGATTCCCACAATCGCTTGGTCAACCCCAAAATGCCCCAAAGGTATCTATAAACCCTTTGGTCAAACCAAAAGCTCCAAGGATTTCCATAATCGCTTGGTCAACCTAAAAATGCCCCAAAGGTATCCATAAACCCTTTGGTCAAACCAAAAGCTCCAAGGGTTACCATAACCGCTTGGTCAAAATAAATATTCAAAAACAAACAAAAACAATAAAATCATCAAAAATAACAAAAAAAAATTGCATTTCAATTCCATGCATACTCATAAAAATCAAAAATACAAAAATATAGGTTGCATTAGGCATCACATCCATACATTGCATATTTGCTGGTCATACATGTCACAAGCACCATAGACTGTAATTACTCGGCAATTCCTTCATTTTCCACAATCCATTTTATAAACACATACATCCAGAATAACACCATCCCCATTTTTAGCAAAGTCAGTTGTCTCCTAATGTATATAGGGTTTTCGTCATTCAGCTGTCTTTAAATTTCTAGCCAAAAATTGTACAAAGTTAAACAGATTTTACAAGGGAAAGTTTTACTTGGGTCACGCCTCGTTACGTAACATCCCTACACAAGTTAAAACACATAAAATAATTCCTAAGTTGTGTGAATGCAAGAGAAACCTACAAAGCAGTCTAGGGTACCATAGGTGAAAGATTAGCCTGTTCATCCCCCTGTGCGAATGGTTCAAGAGTGCTGAGAATTGACAAAAGGACGAGCTCTTCCCCATCAATTCCCCTAAATAAATAGTGGTTTTCACCACTACCAAAAATCCCAATCACCATTGGTCCCTAAGGTTGTAAGGATTCGTACTACACGTCCCTGCCAAGGATGGGTAGTCATCCCCAAGGCCTAAAAGGATCAATGACCATTCAAAAACAAAATTCCCACAAGCCATCATCACAATCACCTTTGGTCTCCAAAGTCGTAAGGATTCGTACTACACGTCCCTGAACAGGATGGGTAGTCATCCCCAAGGCCTAAAAGATCAATGCCCTTACTTCATAATCTCCATAATCCCCTTTGGTTCCCAAAGTCGTAAGGATTCGTACTACACGTCCCTGCCAAGGATGGGTAGTCATCCCCAAGGCCAAAAGGATCAAGGCCATTCATACGCCAAAAACATACAAGCTTAACCTTACAAAGCTCAAAAGCCAAATCAAATAACAGTGGTTATCACCACTATTCAAAATCCTTGCTCAAAAAGAAAAACAAAGAGAAAAATAAATAGTGATTTTTATCACTATGTATACGAGCAAGTATCCTAAACCATTGAGCCAATAAAAAGCCTGAACTTGAATCCCTAGAATTCTCAGCATTCGAAAACCATCTAGGTGATCCTCATTACGGGTTTGGTGGACAACCTACCTGGCAATGGCGGTATCCTAACCGCATGACGATATGTCTATCACATTAGCTTTGCATGTGAGCAGACCAATGTTTGCATGTGGATGAGCTAGCTTATGGTACCTTAGATTGTCCCATGGATTAATCTTACTAAATACAACAATGGAGTTAGTGGAGCTAATTAGGTGATCCTCAGTACAGGTTTGGTTGATAGCCTATCTGGCACTGGCGGTATCCTGACAAATACCACATAAATGAACTCAATTGCACACACAGGGATGTGAAATAACTTGGTTAACCTCCAAGTCGGATTTATACCTTGTTCAAAAGTCTTGCGAGATAAATGTACAGTCTTGGCTAGTTAGTTAAAATATCTGAATCTCAGAAAAGCTTAACTACATTTTAAAACAACTGGTACATTTCATTCCGTACATCACCATCAAAAAATATGCAAAATACAAAAACAAAGTTTTCACATGCAAAGTCATTCCACAAAGTCATCCCATAAGTACAACAAGCCAGTCAATCTTGCACAGTCTATGGTGCCATCGACAAGTTATCAACAAATCATTTCATTCATTCCATATGCATACATCATATAATTAGAAACATCGCATTCATAATACCACATGCATACATCATCATAAATAATTGTGCATAAATAAAAACAAACCATGAAAAGTGTATAAACACAAAAAAGAGTCATCTATATATATATCATCAAAAATGCCCATAAGCTACAATGAACCGGTCCTCTGACCTCGCAACAAAAGCCAAAAGCTCAAAAACCCCCAAGCCTAGGGCGTCGGCCACCATGATCACGTAGGATCGGTGCGACGGGAACTACCCCCATGGTGTGGGTCCTATGGGACCTCTCAGGGTGACTGCGCTCGCCCCTGCATCACGCCCACTAGTGCCCCCCTCATCTAGTCACCTACGATGAGATGATGTTGATTGCTCAGTATCGTTGTCTCTCGTCCGACGTGAAGAGCCACCTCCAGGAGGCTCAGGTAACCACCCATCGAGGTGGATAATCTCTCCCTCCATATCCATCCGATGGAAACCACTCTCTCCCGACACCACTCTACCTCCCATCGATGATAATAAGCTACTACATCATCGTGTTGTGCTAGCTATGTCCGTAGGAGATCCCTCTCCCATGCAGCATCGGTATCCCCCTCCTACCGATGGGACGTAGCCCATGCGTTCTCCCACTCAGCTAGCTGAGTCCATAAGAGATCCCTCTCCTGCAGAGCCTCCCCCAACTCCTCATCTCGCCTCCGTAGTAGCCCCACCAATCATGCATTCTCAGCGTGCAACCCTACCTCCATGTCCTCTGAAACTACTTGAGGCATCGACGAATCTAAGACAGTAGCCTGCTCTGCTCCCACTACTCTAGGACGTCCTGCATCTCTGGTGATCTGACACCCCAAACTCCCCTCCAACATCCTCAACCTCCACCATGTCCGCATCATCCAATGGAACTCCCCAACCCTCTCCTGGTGCCTCTGCACCCTCATCCCCTGCTGCACCCCCTAGAGGCCCCTCGCCTCGCCATCATCGCAAAGTCCACCACTGCTCATACTCGATGGTAACCTCGATGTCATCCACATCTAGGACATCAATCATTGTATCTACATCCTCACCCAATGGTGCAATGACTGGCCGGTCTAGAGTCCTCTCGTCCCCCTAGCGTCGATAGATCACGGGCTCCCCAAGAAACCCCTGGCGTACCCCAAACTATCATGTAACTCGACCATATGGGAAGAACTCCTGCTCGGTCCCATGCCGCCCAATCAGCCACCGCCCCCTCCGTACCCATCGGAGCCACTCTCCAGCCTCAAGCCAGGTTGGACAGTCTCGGTAGGGGCGCCAAAACACCTCCCCTGGAGTAAGCCGAGCGAAGGCATCGGCATAGTGCCCTACGACACCTGCCCATCATCGACTCTGACCCTGCTCCTCAGACCTCCACCATAGTGCCCCGTATCCAATATCTCGGTCTACCATCTCCGCTCGAGTCATCCATGGTAGCCCCGTCGGCCTCTCCATTGCTATGTGCTGCCAAGCCCAACACTGCAACAAGTAGCTACAACTAATCCCCTTTCGCCTTCGATAGCGGACCTCGTACAACTCATCATAGAGCTGTGCCAGCAGAGTCTGTCCCCATCTCATGATCATAGGTGCATCCGTAGGACACTCCACCAACCGAAACACCACCTCTAGCAGGTTCCACGGGAACCTCACCCCGAAGAGTCGGGTAGAAGCATGTTGGAAATGAGGCCCATAAGTAATGCGTGCCTCACTCCCAACACACCCCTCTCTAGCCACCATCGAACCAGTATACCACCAATCTGGCAGTCGCCCTCTGCCCTCTCCACTGGGCTATCCACCCCCATCTCCTCTCCATGTCCAAAGCAACGTGTCAACACTGCTGTCCGCTGATCCCGTGGCGTCGTCCGGATCGGCAGTCCATCTATCGAAATCCAAAGAATCCGATAGACATCCTCCAAGGTCACCATCATCTCCCCTGTTGGGAGATGGAAGGTGTTGGTCCGAGGATCCCATAGGTTGATCAGGGCCGTCAGATAGGCTCGATCCCCGACCACTGGCTCCAGTCGAGTCACCTGCTTGAGCCCAAGGGCATCAAGCCAATCCCAGTCACCCAAAGTCAGTGCCTCCCATGCTTCAGTGAACACCGTGGGCACACGGTACCGGCTCTTCACAACCTACAAAAGAAAACAACACAAAAACATTAAAAACAATGAAAAACTGTACAACAAGGCATAAAAATGTACAACCAAAAACATAACAAAATTCAAAAACTAATTTGTCAGTTCTAGGGTTTTAACTCTAACTGATAAATTAAAACAAACAACAAAATTTAAAAATTATTTTGTCAGTTCTAGGGTTTTCACTCTCAACTGATAAATTAAACAAAAACATAACAAAAAATTCAAAAAAATCATTTGTCAGTTCTAGGGTTTTTAACTCTCAACTGATAAATTAAACAAAAACATAACAAAATTCAAAAAATAATTTGTCAGTTCTAGGGTTTTAACTCTAACTGATAAATTAAAAACAAAAAAAATAAAACAAAATAATTGTTTGTCAGTCCTAGGGTTTTTAACTCTAAAAAATTGACTGATCACTTACAAACACAAAAACATAAACCACAAAAAATAACTAGGGTTGAGCTACGTTTTTACGTTCAGTTTTACCCTACGTTTCTAACCTAAGTTTTGATCTTTGTTAAATTCGGGTTAAGCGAAGTTTTAAGTTATGTTCTAAACTAAGTTTTTTTAAGCTCAGTTTTAAACTAAAATTTTGATCTTTGTTTAACTAGGGTTAAACTAAGTTTTAAACTAAGTGTTAATTTTGATAGACTAGGGTTTCATTTTTAAATTTGAAAAACAAAACAAAAGGACAAAAAAACAAATAACTTGTGGTTTTACAACTGTAAAGCAAACAAACAATAAAGAGGAAGGGCACTCACTGGTCTCGCTTCGGCTCTGCCACTCGATCCGGTTCATGCACTCATGGTGGCGGGAAAATTTGGCAGCGCTTCGCTTCGTAGAATTGACCTCCTCCTCCTCAGAGCTCCAAATCGCCAGGAAAAACAAATGCAAATGAGCCCAAAACCCAGTTTTGGCCTTTAAATAGGCTTTTGAGCCTGTACTCGTTCCCCCCTAGGATGAGCACTCTGGTTAGCACTCGTCCCTCCCTGGGATGAATACTAAATAGGAATTCGTCCCACCCAGGGACGAATACAGAGCAAAAATTTCAAAAACAAAAAAATGCACAAAAATGCACCAAAAAAAGCAATAAAACTGTCCAATGAGAGTGCTTTTGCACTTGACATTTCGGGCATGCAAAATAGATGTCGGGGTCACAAATCCTCACTATCCTACTCCCTAAGAAGGCTACCATAGCCGGACCGCTCCACGGGAGGACGGATTTTCGAGAATTTCATCCCCAAACGACGTCACAAAATGGGTCAAAACCCAACCAAAAATAGCAATAACATTGCCGAACGAAGGCGCTTTTGCGCCTGACATTCTTGGCATCCAAAATAGACGTTGGGGTTACAAATTGTCCCTATCCTACTCCCTAAGAAGGCTATCATAGCCGGACCGCTCCACGGGAGGATGGATTTTTGACAATTTTAGCTCCAAAATGCGTCACAAAAAGGGTTCACACCCACCAAAAATAGGTCAGAATGTTCGGAAACTGCTTTCGCATTCAACGGTAAACAACTGAAGGCACCCTTACCTAAGTCATCTTGGGTCAAGCGACTCGTCGCTTTTCTCATGTCGGTCATTCCCTCATCGATTCGTCGCTTGAGGGGGTAGTCACACTTAGTCACCAATCAACAAAAACATACCCAATCAAGGAAATGACACGCATTCAAAGGATCATTGACAAAGACAATCAGCGCCTCGCTTGGGGCAGCAAACAAGCAATAATCACAAGCTGATCAAACACTTGGCATTCATGAATCATGAACTCAAGGTTCCCATAGACAAAAGGTTGCGCCCTTTGCCTATTCATGACTGATCAATGTCCAAGCTCAAGTAACACCTCACCGAACAAGGTTAACACTTGAATTAAGTTCCTTAGCTCGTCGAAGCAAGGATTCAAGAATGCGTGCCCTTTCCATACTTGGGGCATCAAGAGTTGGTTAGGTTACTGAGAAACCCTAATCATTAGTGCTTTGGTTATCTATTTTTGCTCGACGTTGCGCCTTGCACAACGCTTCCCAAAAAGGGGCATCTGTAGACACCAAAATAGCACCAATCCGATTATGTGACAACAAGCGCTGATCGCATTGACACACACAACCCCTAGGGCAGCCCCCAGAGGTTAAACAGTGGTCCTAACCACTCCCAAAAGTAGTTTGGAGGTCAGAGGTCAATTTGGCACCTTTTTGGCACCTTGCTCTCTGCTCGTCCCACCCAGGGACGAATACAAACTGGCATTCGTCCCACCCAGGGACGAATATCAGAATTCGCCCCAGGGTGAGGCGAATAGCAAGTTTGACTGGCAAAAATTCAAACCTCGACAAGTCCGCCAGTTAATTGAAGCTTCAGGCCATGCAATTGCGAGGAATGGCTCCAAATCAAGGAGAGAGACTTCAATCATGCATGTCTTTATTTTAGAGACCTCATGCAAGGAGATTCTAAATCAGGGAATTATCTTTTCTCTCAAAATAGGACAAACAACTCAAGTGGCGCCCTCGCATGCGCAATTCAAACAGAGAGACCCTAGGTCTATAAATTGGTGAGTTTTCTCACCCAAAAGATATACAGAGAAGGAGCATTTGAGCAATGAAGTGCTGCCAATTTACATACCTACTTGCGATTTGTGCCTTTCACATCCTTAATCTCTCATTCGAAAGGGAGGTTATTGGGTGACTATTGGAAGCACGAATCAAGACCCAAAACCCAATTTTTGGCCACAATATCCCACAAAATTTGTCGACAACACCCCATAAGAAGTTTTGGACCCATCCCAAGTGGATTGGTGCCGAAACAGAGTCCCAAACGGTGGGCGTCCTGCCCCCGGGCGCTCCCCAAGCTATCGCAGTTCTAAACGCCCCACCCCGGAGCGAATAGAAATCTGTGATAGATTTCTCTGATTTTTCTTTTGCATCTTATTCTAGGTTATTTAAATAGGCTGTAGTTTAAATTTCACTTCATTCTGAGCATTTTTGACCAGGTTTTTATCATTTCCCGCCTTTACTAATCTGCAGATGCCATCATCAAAATCTGGGTGCTAGAGGCCAAATTGGAGAAATCTGACCATCTGGGTCTTCCCAAAACACCCCCAATTAGCTAACCCCAACTTTGCAGGTCATTTGGAGCTTCCTAGGCAGGACATTGAAGAGGGTGCTTTCTAACAAATTATTGCAGGTTAATTCGTCCCACCCCGGAGCGAATACAAATCTGTAAGGAATTTCTCGACTGTTCCTTTTGCAGTGGCTTCCTGGTAACATATTCATGCTTCTATCAAATTTTTAGGTCGATCTGATATTATTTGGTCATCGGTTTAATATTTTCATGCATACACTAACAGTAGGCCTTGGGAAATACATGTTCTATTCTATCTGCAGGTGCTACTAATATTTTCTGTTTCCTTGAACGTAGGTCTTCGACATCAGAGGAGCAGGAAGGAGTCAACAATCATATACACAAGCGGCGGTGACGTTTTGGTCCGCCCATCTTACATGTGGGCACGCGGAAGAAGGATTGCTATCCATGGATGTGATAAGAAACATATTTGACGCTCCTATCCCCTAAAAAGGAAGGAGACGTATTGTAACACGACTTTGAAAGCATATCAATAAAGAGGGCAGCATATTCCATATTGCTTTTATCTTGTGTCGATTCGTCTATGTTCTTTCCTTTCATGCATTTTTCAATACATAGGCTTTTAGCGTTAAGTTTGGTTTTACACGCATCGTGCTTGGCATATTCCTTTTTGTTTCCGTATCCTCGTGCTTTCATTAAGTCTACCTGGTACCTAGAAATCTACAATTTAGCATTTCTAGTTTATTTTGCTATGTCTAATTATGTTGTGTATTCACCCTTTTAGGGTTGGTTTTGTTCTGTAAGGGGTGTTGAATAACTGTAATTTGTTTGCTTGAATTCCCGCTTTATTGACAAGGATGGTTTTTTTGCAGATGGTATTAGCCATGTGGTGTGTTTATCCACATCTTTTTTTTTTTTTGTAAAAATATATTTTGTTCTTTAATATAATGCTTTTTACATAAAAAAAATAAAAGTAAAATGAAATAATAAAAATATTTATATATAGATAAAGTAACTCTTTTTACTTTATTATATAGTGGATATAACAGGTAGTGGTGGATGTTGTGATTTTTTTATGATGTGCAATTTTTATGATTGCTTCTTTAATTTCCTCCATGACTTCAAGAGCAGAAATGGAGCTTGTTGGGGGAGGGATGGAGAATAATTTGCATTGCATGTATAACATTCAATATGGATCATCATATTATTCTGCACAGGTGTCTCTGTAAAATATCTGGCTTGGGGGCACAACTAGAAAAAAATAGGATAGGAAGAAGAAATAAACTGAGAGAGCTAACAAAAATTACAGGTTAGAGTCTGAAATCTATTTATTTTGAAGAAATTATGTTTCTGAAATGAATTGGAGTGGTTAAATAGTTGTGGTTGCAATAAATGGATTGTGTTATAGTTGTAAATATTGGATCATGGTTGAAATATACTCATGCACCTATGTTAAACTGTTAATTTCTTTTTTTTGCTTTCTTGCTCTTCATAATGCTTGAAACCTGTATTATTTAAGAATTTATGCCTTGCTAGAATGTGACTGTTTGGTTGCACACCGAGTATGGGTGGTGATTTGCTTTACTATTTAGAATGTAGCAATAATGGCCAATTCACATATGTCAATTGTAGGTATTTTTGTGTTAATCGAAGATTGTATGAACTTCATAAACAAGATGTTTTGTTTTTAGACAACCTAAAGGAGGTTTGTCTTGTTTGAGGTGGTGGTTTTAGATGTTTATTAAATTAAACAGAAATAAAAAAGATGTTAGGACCTAGAAATGACTATGTGAGTGGTTGTCCTGCTCTGTTAAAACTGCATTGGGTGATAATTGATGACTAAAAATATTTAGTGATATGCATGTTTCTAAAGTAGAAGTTTTGAAGCAATTTTTGCTTGCTTACATGTATTATTGGAAAGGTAGTGAAAGTTTTGACGCTCAGTTAGATTTTTGCATCCATATTAGCATGCAACTCATATAGGTTTCGAACCGTCTGATACCAAACTGGTGTTGTTCAAAAGTTGGATCATCAGACATTGAAGTAAAGGGAAATATTTCACCGAACTTCATAATTCATCATTCTTTCCCATACGGAGCAGATAAGAAACCTCTGAAACACCCCTTTACATGTTGTCTTTTCATGATTATGGGATGGAATGAGAGTGTTGTAGACCATTGTATTTAATGTATGATTAATATTAATCAAAATAATTCCTTAGAACAATGATAATATTAATAGAGGTGAATATGTATCTTACAACATCAATAAGAACTTGATTGAAATGTTTCTTGTAATTTTCCTATGTCAATGTATTGCAAATATTTGATCGTCTAGAAATAACTAACGGGACTAAGGAGTAGAAATTATTAATTATCAATTTCAAGTATTTTAAAATATTAACTATGCTGAAATATTATTGACATGCATATTTGTTTCCGTCTTTCTTTTAATAGATTAAGTTCAGTGTATGAGAAAGGCGTTTCTTTTATTGAAAGCTATATTTATATATTGAAAGGAAGATTTTAGGTGAAACACAACTTGTAGATAGAACCTTAAAATGAACTGGGTAATGGAATAAATTTAATGGGTTGCACTCTTGAGACATGTGAGATACTAGGTGTCTTGTTTTTGGAGATGATTGTTAAATATTTAGCTTTATACTATACTAATTTAATTATTTTGATAAACTCTTATTTTTAGCGAGTGATTGTTTTTATAATAGTTCAAGAGTTATAAAACTCTTATTAAAAGTAATTTTATAGGGTAGACCCATACTAAGAAAGTATATAATTATATGGTTTTGTTTTGTAAGAACTTTAGTATGATCTAACCTATTACTCAAAACAATACCGTCTATGGTCTAAAGACTTAAATATACAAATGAAAACCAATTGAAAGTTCTTCTAAACAATCATTTGTGTATTTTGGTAACCTTTATCCTAAAATCTAAACACAGATTGTTACAAACTAATTAAATGGTCCCTACTGCCTTGTTGGGATTATAAAGTTGTTTTTGATAAATCATAGTAGTGGCCTGTACGTCATTGTTGACTTTTAACTATTAGCTAGGACTCAAAGATAATAATATTTTATTGCATGTATTTTGTTAATTAAATTAGCTATTTTGAAAAAATATTTTATTAATTTCTGATTTTGTTATCATGTTGATTGAAATGCGAGTCGTGATCATTGTTTAAAGTAAGTCTTCCTAGAGATAAAGTTAGAGATTAAGGGTTACGTAACACTTTCACTATAACACCCTAGGAAGTGGAAACGCTACAATTAGAATTATTCTCAAACAAGAAATATAGTCTATAATTTAACCTACCCCAACCTTTAACTATGTCATCGAGAAGGATGAATGACCATAAACACCTAAATTTGGTATATATAAGTTGGTAACCCCCTACAACTCGAGAATGACCACTTATTGATGAAATGAGTCGAGATGAGTAGGATAAGAGGGGCGGTATGGGACGTTACCTCTAGGTCATTGCTCAGGAAGTATAGTGATAGGGTCTTGCATCATTTTTGACTAAGAAGAGATTAGTACAACTAAGAAATTTAGTCTAATCCACAATTATTGGTATGGGATAATCTATCATTAGTTATAAATGGTCAAGTTGTACGAAGTCCATAGTTAGGGTTATGATATAGCCCTAGCTGATCCCAACCGAGTAGATAATCAGCTAGGCATTAGGTATATATACACTAACCCACTTTGCATGCTAAATTAAGAACAATTCGTCCAGTTAGGTCGAGGTTCACTATGCTAAGGGATGGGAAAAGTATGCATTTACCCTTTTGGTGTTATGGAACCTAGAGGATAATCCCAGTCATGGGTCTACACTCATACCAGAACAAGGGGATGATAAATGATAAGATAGACCTACAAAAATGGTATCTTATACGAGATTTGACCAATATCATCCACTTGGAAATTATTTGTAGCAATTTAAAAATCCAAACATGTCTGGATATACCTTGTACCAAATAAAACATTGGGTGAATATCAAACCAGTTAACCTGAAAATTTTTGCCTTAGGGTGAGCTATGGTGGCAAACTAGACAAAAAAAATGAAATGACCTTGTGAACTAATGAGCTAAACTAAGTGGTGCAACAAGGTGAGTAGACTTGGGTTATTACATGAGTGGCGCAACCAAGTGAGTAGACATGGATTGTTACATGGGTAGTGCAACCAGGTGAATAGACTTGGGTTGTTACATGCGGTATCAGAGCATATAAGATTCTTAAGTTATAGGACTCTCTATATTATTATTTTTTTAATCTAAGATAAAAAATCAACATAGTTACTTTACCACCAGGTCTAATGGTGCAATTGTTACGAGGTGGATCTTCTAGGAACCCCACGGTGGATAGGTAGGAAGAGTCCATGATTAGATCTCAAAAAGGACCATACACTGGGGCTAGAAAAGGACCCCTAAAAGAGATGCAAATGAAAAAACTTAATAAACCTCCAAAAAATGAATATACCAGGGAGGATGAATGTTTGGCAAAGGTAGTTCAATTTCTACAAACACATATGAAACAATAGAAAGAATAAATGGAACCACAAAAAACACATACGGCCCAACAACATGAATTATTTATCCAACAACAAAAACTGATAGAAGACTTAACCAAGAGTAGCGAACTTGAAGGTAGGTAGTAGGAAGCACCTAATGAGTTTACAAAAACTAGTAGGGCCTAAGTGGGAGTTGAATTGGTAAAGGACATGAAAAATATCAAGATTTTAAAATTTGATGATAGGGAGGATGCTGATGCTGCAAAAACCTGGTTGAATGAAGTTGAAAAATGTTTTTCCATAAAACTCCTATCATTTGAATCTAGAACTGCATGGGTTGTCCTTCATCTAGTAGGAACAACTTTGGATTGGTGGAAGACCTATAAGAAGGAAAAGAAGGTTGAAGTTGCAAATATTAAGTGGAAGAAATTTTTTGATGATTTTAGAAAGAGATTCTTGACTAAGTAGTTCTATATTGAAAATTTATTGAGTTCTCCACCCTTCGAAAAGAAACAATGTCTATTCAATAATATCACCATATATTCATACAACTGCTAAAATATGTCCATAATATGAGAATAAGGAAGAGATGAAGGTACACAAATTTATTTTGGGACTTCACCTAAATATTAGAACTGTGATTAACTTGCTCAACCTTAAATATATCCCTAAATCCTATGATTTGGCCCATAAGGAAGAGGCTAATCAAGAAACCAAGAAATCATACTTTAACTAACAAAAACTATTTGAGAAATAAAGGATGAACTCAAAAAAAGAAAGAGTGCAAGATTTATGAAATGGAAAAACTATCTGAACAAAAGGTTTATGGGAGGGAATCAAGCCAAGTTTGAGAATAGAAATAGAAACATGTTTCAGAATAACAGGGATAAAAGAGATGGAAAGGGGTATCAAAGTAGAAATGAACCAAGACTAGCATTTTAGGATAAATCCAAGGAATTAGTACCTCAAAGCATGAAGGAGGACAACAACAAGGATAATAATGTTCCTAAAACTAGTTATTATGTTTGTAGTGGTCCCCACTTTGTAAACAAGTGCCCACATAGAGCATATCACAAAAAGGCACCTAAGAAATCTACCCATCAAATATTTGTAGTGATAGGTAGTCCTATAATCGATGGGAAAGTTACTCCTTTTCTCTTGAATGCTAAAATATATGATATAAATGTGTGCATTTTAATTGAGAGTGAAGCTACTGACAGTTTCATTTATACTAGTTTAGTGAGGGACATATCGGAAAAGCTTGGATTTTTGGAAAATGGTTGGAAGGTAGAGTATGGGTTAGGACAGACCTATTTAGTTAATCAATGTTTACTCAACCCTCACATTACCTTACCCCAAGGTAAAACTAGCTGGTATTAATATGTAGCTCCCATACATGCTTTTGATATCATTCTTGGTGTAGATTGGCTAAAAGCCCACAAAGCTCTCCTAAATTTTGAAGATAGATGGATAGAGTTCATATATGAATCTAATAAGCAAATTAGAATTCATTTTGACCGTGGTTTATTTAGACTACATTTATTGTTAGCTATGCAAGTTAAGAAAGCAATAAGGAAGAGAGGAATTATTTATGTGGTCAAGATGAATAAAAAGGAAGAAACCAAAGCTAACTCCGATCTCTTCCAAAAGTACCCTATTTTGACTGAGTTTAAGGATATTTTTCTTAAATACCTACCAGGTCTACCTTCTCAATGAGAGTTTGACTTATTAATAGAAATTTTGCCTATAGTTGCACCTATTGCTAGGCTTCCTTCTAGGATGACCCCTATCGAGTTACAAGAGCTCAAGACACAACTTCATGACCTATTAGAAAAGGGACTTATTAAGCCCAGTGTGTCACCATGGGGTGCTCTTGTTCTCTTTGTTAATAAGAAATATGGATCCTTAAGGTTGTGCATAGAATATTCAATGCTCAACAATGTTACCATAAAAAATTAGTATTAATTTCCTAGAATAGATGATTTTTTTTATCAGTTGAATGGAGCTACTACCTTTTCAAAAATTGACCTTAGATAAGGATATCATCAGCTAAGAATTCATGAAGAAGATACTCATAAGACCACATTCAAACAAGGTATGGAAACTATAAGTTCACAATCCTACCTTTTGGTCTAACTAATACCCCATCTACTTTCATGAACCTCATGAACATATTTTGTTCTCGTATTCATTTATGATATATTAATTTATTCCCCAAAAAATGAAGAGCATGATCAACATATGAGAATTGTACTTGAGACCCTCAAGAGAAATCAATTGTATGGGAAACTATCAAAATGTGAATTCTGCACACAAGTGCAATATTTGGGGCATATAGTCTCTGTTGAAGGAATTGTTATTAATCCCAAGAAAATTGAAGTCATTATTGAATGGCCTACACCAACTAATTTCATTGAAGAAGTTTTATGCGAATGGAAGGTTATTACAGATGTTTTGTAAGAGGTTTTTCAAGAATTGTTCAACCCATAACAAATATCCAAATAAAAGGGAAGGCTTTCAAGTGGATTGGTCAATGTGAAGAAGCTTTCTAAACTCTAAAGGAGATATTAACAATCGTACCAATTCTCCAATTACCCGATCCTTCTAAAAAATTTAGCACCATAACTCATGAGTACATGGAAGCTCACGTAATTGCATATCATATATGAGCATATAGAATGTTTAATTTGCATTATGAGATTATTTTGGATTGTGATATATATATATATATATATATATATATATATATATATATATATATATATATATATATATATATATATATACTGAATTGATGAATATCTAAGATTTTGCTGGCAATGAAAATGCCAAAGGGTATGGGAACCATTTTAGTGACTTGGAATTGTTTAATTTTTGTCTTGGAATTTATAAAAAATAATATAGAAATTATTTTAAAAAAATCAATGGCTCCTCTCATTCAACTGTGTGGGTTTGTGCTGAGAATGGTCCACAAGGTAACATTCATTCTCCTAATGTAATTCTTTCTTTAACGTAAGTTAATTTTGCATGTCACAATTTAGATTTCTCACCTTTGTCGAGTATTTCATTGGATGCATCCCTAACGAGTCTTCGCTTAGGGCCTGGGTTAACACAGCTTGGACTCCTCATGGAATCAAGCTAACGATGGTTCAAAACCTTACAAAGGGATTTTTCTATTTTTCTTTGCAGAAACAACCCATGTTAAGGTGATTTACAAACATGGCCCCTAGTACATGAGAAGCTCTCTGCTTGTTTTTTCTCCTTGGACTTGTGACTTTTCTATTTTTGAGGAAAAAACTACCAAAGTCCCTATGTGGATAGAATTCTTAGGACTCCCTCTACCTTTGTGGCCCTTTCTCAGTCGCATAGCAGCCCCTCTTGGGTGTATCATTTTGGTGGAGATGGATAATTTTTTCATGCATACCCTCAAAAATGTGTTTACATTGAGATTGATGTTTCTCGAGATTTTAAGGAGTCTATTGACATACAAGTTGATGATATTATGTTATCCCAGTGGGTCCTCTACATTAATTTTTCCAACACTTTTTTTCGGTGCCAATCCTCAGCACACAAGATCAAATATTGTCCCTTGATGTCGCATAATAGGGACAAGTAGATCCCCACCACACCGAGTGCACCCACTCCTCAACCTTAGGAGGATGGTTGGATGACTGTGGGAGGGCATACAAATGTACATTTGGCTGATTCTAAAGGTACACAGTCCAAGTCGGTACATGTCTCACAACCAGTTAAAAAAGCATATGAAAAGGAAAAAGTTGATCCTGTAGCTGAAACTGCCAACAATGAGGTTTCGCAGTCTCAATAGAGGGTTACAGTATTGCTTGGTTTAGAGTCCTCTAGTACATTTTCCCTAGCTAATGTCAGGTGCTCCCGCAACCTAAGAAGGGAGTCTGTAGAAGAAGATGTTGCTCTAGAGAAGCAACTTCATATGACCAATGTTTAGTTGGGCAACAACTATAGTGTGTTGGAGTATCTTAATAGTGGTGAGGATATGTCGTTGGATGCAGAGCCATCATCGATGGAATTGATAGTTCCTCTAAAGGAAGCAAAATCTAAAGTTCCCTCCCCTTCTATGTGGTTTCGACGTTCTCGTAGTCCTCGACAAGGGAAAGAAGATGAAGACACTTTACTTGAAAAATGGTTTCACCCATCTGGCCCAAAAGTTCTAATAATTTTGCGTTAGGCAAAAACCCATCTAGCCCAAAAGCTCCAATAATTTTGCATTGGGCAGACACCCATCCAGCCCAAAAAGTTCCAGTAATTTTACGTTGGGTAGACGTAAGTCTACCTGGTACCTAGAGATCTACAGTTTAGCATTTCTAGTTTATTTTGCTATGCCTAATTATGTTATGTATTCATCCTTTTAGGTTTGGTTTCGTTCTATAAGGTGTGTTGAATAACTATAGTTTGTTTGCTTGAATTCCCGCTCTATTGACAAGGATGTTTTTTTGCAGATGGTATTAGCCTTGTGGTATGTTTATCCGCCTCTTTTTTTTTGTTTGTAAAAATGTATTTTGTTCTTTAATATAATGGTTTTAACATAAAAAAAATAAAAGTAAAATGAAATAATAAAAATATTTATATATAGATAAAGTAACTCTTTTTACTTTATTATATAGTGGATATAATAGGTAGTGGTGGATGTTGTGATTTGTTTATGACGTGCAATTTTTATGATTGCTTCTTTAACCTCCTCCATGACTTCAAGAGCGAAAATGGAGTCCGTTGGGGGAGGGATGGAGAATAATTTGCATTGCATGTATAACATTCAATATGGATCATCATATTATTCTGCACAGGTGTGTCTCTGTAAAATATCTGGCTTGGGGGCACAACTAGCAAAAATTAGGATAGGAAGAAGAAAGAAACTGAGAGAGCTAACAAAAATTATAGGTTAGAGTCTAAAATCTATTTGTTTTGAAGAAATTATGTTTTTGAAATGAATTGGAGTGGTTAAATAGTTGTGGTTGCAATAAATGGATTGTGTTATAGTTGTAAATATTGGATCATGGTTGAAATATACTCATGCACCTATGTTAAACTGTTAATTTTTTTCTTTTGCTTTCTTGCTCTTCATAATGCTTGAAACCTATATTATTTAAGAATTTATGCCTTGCTAGAATGTGATTGTTTGGTTGCACACCGAGTATGGGTGGTGATTTACTTTACTGTTTAGAATGTAGCAATAATGGCCAATTCACATATGTCAATTGTAGGTATTTTTGTGTTAATCGAAGATTGTATGAACTTCATAAACAAGATGTTTTGTTTTTAGACAACCTAAAGGAGGTTTGTCTTGTTTGAGGTGGTGGTTTTAGATGTTTATTAAATTAAACAGAAATAAAAAAGATGATAGGACCTAGAAATGACTATGTGAGTGGTTGTCCTACTCTGTTAAAACTGCATTGGGTGATAATTAATGACTAAAAATATTTAGTGATATGCATGTTTCTAAAGTAGAAGTTTTGAAGCAATTTTTGCTTGCTTACTACATGTATTATTGGAAAGGTAGTGAAAATTTTGACGCTCAGTTAGATTTTTGCATCCATATTAGCATGCAACTCATATAGGTTTCAAACTGTTTGATACCAAACTGGTGTTTTTCAAAAGTTGGATCATCAGACATTGAAGTAAAGGGAAATATTTCACCGAACTTCATAATTCATCATTCTTTCCCATGTGGAGCGGACAAGAAACCTCTGAAACACCCCTTTACGTGTTGTCTTTTCATGATTATGGGATGGAATGAGAGTGTTGTAGACCATTGTATTTAATGTATGATTAATATTAATCAAAATAATTCCTTAGAACAATGATAATATTAATAGAGGTGAAATTTATCTTACAACATCAATAAGAACTTGATTGAAATGTTTCTTGTAATTTTCCTATGTCAATGTATTGCAAATATTTGATCGTTTAGAAATAACTAATGGGACTAAGGAGTAAAAATTATTAATTATTAATTATAAATTTAAAGTATTTTAAAATATTAACTATGCTGAAATATTATTGACATGCATATGTGTTTCTATTTTTCTTTTAATATATTAAGTTCGGTGTATGAGAAAGGTGTTTCTTTTATTAAAAGCTATATTTATATATTGAAAGGAATACTTTAGGTGAAACACAACTTGTAGATAGAACCTTAAAATGAACTGGGTAATGGAACAAATTTAATGGGTTGCACTCTTGAGATATGTGAGATACTAGGTGTCTTGTTTTCGGAGATGATTGTTAAATAGTTAGCTTTATACTATACTAATTTAATTATTTTGATAAACTCTTATTTCTAGCGAGTGATTGTGTTTATAATAGTTCAAGAGTTATAAAACTCTTATTAAAAGTAATTTTATAGGGTAGACCCATACTAAGAAAGTATATAATTATATGGTTTTGTTCTGTAAGAACTTTAGTCTGATCTAACCTATTACTCAAAACAATATCGTCTATGGTCTAAAGACTTAAATATACAAATGAAAATCGATTGAAATTTCTTCTAAACAATCATTTGTGTATTTTGGTAACCTTTATCCTAAAATCTAAACACAGATTGTTACAAACTAATTAAATGGTCCCTACTACCTTGTTGGGATTATAAAGTTGTTTTTGATAAATCATAGTAGTGGCCTGTACGTCGTTGTTGAATTTTAACTATTCGCTAGGACTCAAAGATAATAATATTTTATTACATGTATTTTGTTAATTAAATTAGCTATTTTGAAAAAATATTTTATTAATTTTTGATTTTGTTATCATGTTGATTGAAATGCGAGTCGTGATCATTGTTTAAAGTAAGTATTCCTAGAGATAAAGTTAGAGATTAAGGGTTACGTAATACTTTCACTATAACACTCTAGGAAGTGGAAATGCTACAATTAGAATTATTCTCAAGCAAGAAATATAGTCTATAACTTAACCTACCCCAACCTTTCACTATGTCATCGAGAAGGATGAATGACTATAAACACCTAAATTTGGTATATACAAGTTGGTAACCCCGTACAACTCGAGAATGACCACTTCTTGATGAAATGAGTCAAGATGAGCAGGATAAGAGGGGCGGTATGGGATGTTTCCTCTAGGTCATTGCTTGGAAAGTATAGTGATAGGGCCTTGCATCATTTTTGACTAAGAAGAGATTATTAAAACTAAGAAAATAGTCTAATCCACAATGATTGGTATGGGATAATCTATCATGAGTTATAAATGGTCAAGTTGTACGAAGTCCATAGTTGGGGTTATGATATAGCCCTAGTTGATCCCAGCTGAGTAGACAATCAGCTAGGCATTAGGTATATATACACTAACCCACTTTGCATTCTAAATCAAGAACAAGTCGTCCAGTTAGGTCGAGGTTCATTGTGCTAAGGGATGGGGAAAGTATGCATCCACCCTTTAGGTGTTATGGACCCTAGAGGATAATCCCAGTCATGGGTCTACACTCATACTAGAATAAGGGGATGATAAATGATAAGATAGACCTACAAAAATGGTACCTTATACGAGATTTGACCAATCTCATCCACTTGGAAATTGTTTGTAGCAATTTAAAAATCCAAACATGGCTGGATATACCTTGTACCAAATAAAACATTGGATAAATATCAAACCAGTTAAACTAAAATTTTTTGCCTTAGGGTGAGCTATGGTGGTAAACTAGACAAAAAAAATGAAATGACCTTGTGAACTAATGACCTAAACTAAGTGGTGCAACAAGGTGAGTAGACTTGGGTTATTACATGAGTGGCACAACCAAGTGAGTAGACTTGGATTGTTACATGGGTGGTGCAACCAGGTGAATAGACTTGGGTTGTTACAAGCGGCATCAGAGCATATAATATCCTTATGTTATAGGACTCTCTATATTATTATTTTTTTAATCTAAGATAAATAATTAACATAGTTACTTTACAACCAAGTCTAATGGTGCAATTGTTACGAGTTGGATCTTCTAGGAACCCCACGGTGGCTATGTAGGAAGAGTCCATGATTAGACCTCAAAAAGGACCATACACTGGGGGTAGAAAAGGACCCCTAAAAGAGAGGCAAATGAAAAAATTTAATAAAACTCCAACAAATGAATATACCAAGGAGGATGAAAGTTTGGCAAAGGTAGTTCAATTTCTACAAACACATATGGAACAATAGAAAGAATAAATGGAACCACAAAAAGCACATATGGCCCAACAACATGAATTATTTATCCAACAACAAAAACTGATAGAAGACTTAACCAAGAGTAGCGAACCTGAGGGCAGGTAGTAAGAAGCACCTAATGAGTCTGCAGAAACTAGTAGGGCCCGAGTGGGAGTTGAATTGGCCAAGGACATGAAAAATGTCAAGATTTCAAAATTTGATGGTAGGGAGGATGGTGATGCTGCAGAAAACTGGTTGAATGAAGTTGAAACATACTTTTCCATGAAACTCCTATCATTTAAATCTAGAACTACATGGGTTGTCCTTCATTTAGTAGGAACAACTTTGGATTGGTGGAAGACCTATAAGAAGGGAAAGAACATTGAAGTTGCAAATATTAAGTGGAAGAATTTTTTTGATGATTTTAGAAAGAAATTCTTGACTAACCAGTTCTAAATTGAAAATTTATTGAGTTCTCCACCCTTCGAAAAGAAACAATGTCTATATATTCATACAACTACTAAAATATGTACAGAATATGAGAATAAGGAAGATATGAAGGTACAAAAGTTTATTTTGGGACTTCACCCAAATATTAGAACTGTGATTAACTTGCTCAACCTTGAAGATCTCCCTAAAGCCTATGATTTGGCCCATAAGGAAGAGGCTAATCAAGAAACCAAGAAAGCATACTTTAACTATCAGAAATTATTTGAGAAAGAAAAGGATGAACTTAGAAAAAGAAAGAGTGCAAGATTTATGAAATGGGAAAACTATCAGAACAAAAGGTTTAGGGGAGGGGATCAAGCCAAGTTTGAGAATAGAAATAGAAACATGTTTAGAATAACAAGGATAGAAGAGATGGAAAGGGGTATCCAAGGAGAAATGAACCAAGACCAGCATTTTAGGATAAATCTAAGGAATTAGTACCTCAAAGCAGGAAGGAGGACAACAACAAGGATAATAGGGTTCCTACAACTAGTTGTTATGTTTGTAGTGGTCCCCACTTTGCAAAAAAGTGCCCACAAAGAGTAGATCATAAAAAGGCACCTAAGGAATCTACCCATCAAATCTTTTTAGCGATAGGTAGTCCTATAATCGATGGTCAAGTTACTCCTTTTCTCTTGAATGGTAAAATATATGATAGAAATGTGTGCATTTTAATTGATAGTGGAGCTACTGATAGTTTCATTTCTACTAGTTTAGTGAGGGACATACCGAAAAAGCTTGGATTTTTGGCAAATGGATGGAAGGTAGAGTATGGGTTAGGATAGACCTATTTAGTTGACCAATGTTTATTCAACCCTCATATTACCTTACCTCAAGGTAAAACTAGTTGGCATCTATATGTAGCTCCCATACATGCCTTTGATATCATTCTTGGTGTAGATTGGCTTAAAGCCCACAAAGCCCTCCTAAATTTTGAAGATAGATGGATAGAGTTCATAGATGAATCTAATAAGCAAATTAGAATTCATTTTGATCATGGTTCCTTTAGACCACATTTATTGTTAGCTATGCAAGTTAAGAAAGCAATAAGGAAGATAGGAATGATTTATGTGGTCAAGATGAATAAAAAGGAAGAAACCGAAGCTAACTCAGATCTCTTCCAAAAGTACCCCATCCTGAGTGAGTTTAAGGATGTTTTCCTTAAAGACCTACCAGGTCTACCTCCCCAATGAGAATTTGATTTCTTAATAGAATTGTTGCCTAGAGTTGCACCAATTGCTAGGTCACCTTATAGGATGACCCCTATTGAGTTACAAGAGCTCAAGACACAACTTCAGGACCTATTAGAAAAGGGAATTATTAAGCCCAGTGTGTCACCATGGGGTGCTCTTGTTCTCTTTGTTAATAAGAAATATGGATCCTTAAGGTTGTGCATAGAATATTCAATGCTCAACAATGTTACCATAAAAAATTAGTATTAATTTCCTAGAATAGATGATTTTTTTTATCAGTTGAATGGAGCTACTACCTTTTCAAAAATTGACCTTAGATAAGGATATCATCAGCTAAGAATTCATGAAGAAGATACTCATAAGACCACATTCAAAACAAGGTATGGAAACTATACGTCCACAATCCTACCTTTTGGTCTAAATAATACCCCATCTACTTTCATGAACCTCATGAACATCTTTTGTTCTCGTATTCATTTATGATATATTAATTTATTCCCAAAAAAAGGAAGAGCATGATCAACATATGAGAATTGCACTTGAGACCCTCAAGAGAAATTAATTGTATGGGAAACTATCAAAATGTGAATTCTACACACAAGTGCAATATTTGGGGCATATAGTCTTTGTTGAAGAAATTTTTATTAATCCCAAGAAAATTGAAGTCGTTATTGAATGGCCTGCACCCACTAATGTCATTGAAGAAGTTTTATGGGAATGGAAGGTTATTACAAATGTTTTGTAAGAGGTTTTTCAAGAATCGTTCAACCCATAACAAATATCCAAAGAAAAGGAAAGGCTTTCAAGTGGATTGGTCAGTGTGAAGAAGCTTTCCAAACCCTAAAGGAGAGACTAACAATCGTACCAATTCTCCAATTACCTGATCCTTCTAAGAAATTTACTGTGTGCATCAATGCATCAATTAAAGGATTAGGAGGTGTCCTTACTCAAGATGAAGTTGTCATTACCTACTAATCACAAAAATTAAGAGGCATGAGGTAAACTATGCTACTCATGATCTAGAGTTGGTAGAAGTCGTGCATTCCCTTAATATTTGGAGGCATTATCTACTTGGAAAATATTTTGAGCTCAAATCCGACCATCAAAGTTTAAAGTACATTTTTACTTAACCCTTGTTGAATGCCAGACAGTGTTAGTGGAAGGATTTTCTAGTAGAATATGATTTTGGCATCAAATATATCAAGGGTAAAGAGAACAAGATAATAGATGCCTTGAGTAGGAGAAGGCATATCATCACAATGATACAATGTCATTATGATTTGGTGGACCAGATTAAATAATTGTAGTGATGGGATTACTTTTGTAGGAGATGTCAAGCTCAGATTGAGCAAGAACCTGTTAAGGATACAATTTTTATACATAATAATCATTTACTATATTTTAGAAATAGATTAATTATTTTGAATTTGTAAGGATTAATAGATACTATATTAAAGGAGGTACATAATACTCCTTACTCTGCACACCCAAGTGGGGCAAAAATACGGGAGAATCTGAGGAAGGTCTTTTATTTTCTAGGAATGAAGAAAGATATTAATAATTTTGTGGCTAGGTGTTTGGAGTGTCAAAAGGTCAAATTAGAACATTTACATCCAACAGGTCGATTGTACCCACATGACATTCCCACATAGAAATGGCAAGTTATCTCGATGGACTTTGTGGTGGGATTACCTAAGACTAGATTTCGACATGATGCAATATTGGTTGTAGTTGAAAAATTAACCAAGATTGCACATTTCATACCTAGGAAATGTACAAGATGATGCACCTTCCATTGCAAATAAGTTTTCCAAGGAGATAGTGCGACTACATGGGTTCTCAAAAGTTATAATCTCAGATAGGTATTCCCACTTTACATAAAAATTTTGGCAAGCTTTACATCAAGCTTTGGGAACTAAGCTTAATATCAGTTCTGCTTATCACCCTAAAATAGATGGACAAACTAAAAGGGTGAATCAGGTCCTTGAAGATATGTTGTGAATGTATTGTATGGACCAACACACCAAATGGGAAGACTATCTATACCTAGTTGAGTTTACTTACAATAATAGCTATCATGCTTCACTAGGTATGGCCCCATTTGAAGCCCTATACAAGAGAAGGTGCAGGACTCCTCTATCTTGGGATAATCCATAGGATCAGGTAGTGATCAAGCTAGATACTGTAAAAGAGATGGAGAAACACTTAAGAGGAATGCACCAAAAGCTTAAAGAGGTCATAGATCACCAAAAGAGCTATATGGACCTTAAAAGAACACCGAGGGAATTCTTTGTGGGAGATAGAGTCTTCTTAAGGGTGAAACCTACAAAGAGTTCCATTAAGTCATTCTAAACTTGACCCTAGATATGTGGGACCATTTGAAATTATAGGTAAAATAAGTCATGTTGCCTATAGACTTGCTCTGCCACCTAGTTTATCAAAAATCCATGATATCTTCCATGTGTCCCTCCTTAGGAAATACATTGCTAACCCTACTCACATTTGGGATGTTTCTAACTTATAGATGTCAAACCCCTACACATTGAGGTCCATCCAGTCAGAATACTTGGTTTTAGGACCAAGAGCTTGAGGAGAAGAAATATTGATCAATGTCGGGTCCAATGGGACCAATACTCAAATAAAAATACCACATGGGAGAATGTGGCTAATATGAAGAAATAGTTTCCTTTCCTATTTGAGTGAACTTGAACATTTTTAATTACTATGTGGATTTATGGATGTATATGTAGATATGTGTGAATGTGTGTATAGAACAATGAGTAGAGTTTTTAATAGATACATATTTTGATTTGTTGTATAGATCTATGGTTGAATGTAAATATGAAACACTATGTGAAGTTGAATATATAAAAATTTCTAAATACTATATGATTTATTTGTGGATATATGTATTGATGGATTCATGAATGAATATATATATATATATATTGCTTGTATAAACATGCATTAAAACATAGGGACTATGTTTATTTATATTGTAGGAGGATGTAACAATCTGCCTAGCACAATCATTGATTGCATATGAATTGATGAGTTATGCTACCTTTTATTTCTAGAATGTGGTACTGTCGATGGCTATTGTGCTTGTAGGATCGGGTATACTCCTTCGATGGATAGGTAAATATTGACCAAAAGAGGCAAGTGGGATATGATGGTGGTGTGAAATATCACCACGACTCGTGAGTACATGGAAGATCACGTAATTGCACATAATATAGGAGTATATAGAATGTTTAATTTGCATTATTAGAATATTTTGGATTACAAGATATATATATTTTTCTAGCAATGAAAATGCCAAGGGCATAGGAATCATCTGCAATGATATAGAAACCTAAACATGGCTGGATATGCCTTGTACTAAATAAAAAATTGGGTGAATATCAAATCAATTAACGTGAAAACTTTTGCCTTAGGGTGAGCTATGGTGGTAAACTAGACAAAAAAAAATGAAATGACCTTGTGAACTTATGAGCTAAATTGAGTGGTGCAACCAAGTGAGTAGACATGGGTTGTTAAACAACCAAGCCTCCCTCCTTGTGATTTGAACTTGGTTAACCTAGATAACATTCCAATTATATACTGTTAGGGTGTTTCGAAAGAGGCTATTTATTTATTTTTAATTTTTAAATAGGTTAAAAAGTTGGGGCACATCGGGGCCATGCTTCCTCGTGAATTTAACTTGGGTTTTTAGTAAAATCCAATACCTTTTGCCATTGCGGTGTCCCTATTAGAACTATTTTTTTAAATGATATTTATAAAGGCTTAGCAATGATCCAAGCTTAACACACTTTCTTATTAATAAGCATTTGGTAAAAATATTAACAAAATGTTTTTTTATGCTATAAAATACCAAAATATAATACTCTTTTAAATAAATTCATAAATGTAATGGTCATGAATTTGAATGTGTTTCTATATCATGGGTAATCGCATTGCATGTTAGGTTATTTACACTTTAATTATGATAAACACCATTATTTAGTTGTTATTACACAAAATCAACATCTATTTTATCATTGTAGTAGCATTAAATGCACCATAATACTAAATTTCTATAATGTAAAGCCACTACTTTTATTTTTCGATACCATTATAATATGGATCATTATCAAGATTTACTTACCTTGATTTATATTTTTAATTATTTATAGCAAAATCTTAATCTAGACCAATGTAGACACTTAACTTCAAAAATTCCACTTAAGAAATGTGATATAGGTCCTTTTGATATAACACATTCTCTTTATGATCTATATATGAATCTCCTTTGAATCCTATATAATTATATATAGAAACCAAACTAACAATAAAGGCAATATAAAAATTATTCTAATGCCAATAAATAAAAATTTAGAACAAGCTAACTATACAATATGGCATCAATTTTGAGAAAACCATGGCCTTTAACAAGTGTATTGTCTAATGGATATGAATTTTTAAACTATAGTATTTGAAAGCACGAGGATACGAAAGCAAAACATAAGGGAAATGTAACGCTAAGTCCTACGAACGAGAATGCATGAAAAGAAGGAAAACCAAAGAATTGAAATGAGATTTGAAACAAGTGTAAAAGTGCGGCCCTTTATTTTATTTATTTGCTCAAAATCGGGTTACAATACGTCTCCTCCATTTTCAGGGGCTAGAAGCGTCAAAAATTGTTTGGTTACACCATGAATGATACATTCCCCTTTGGGATCTTCCGCATGCCCACGTTGAAAATGGGCGGACCAAACATCGTCGTCGCTTGCGTGAATGTGTCTATAGTTCTTTGTTGCCCCTTCGATATCTAGATCCTACATTTAGAGAAATAGTAAACGGTTAGTAGCACCTGCAGATGGAGAGAAACATGCGATCCCCAAGGCCTGCGGTCAGTGCATGCATAAAATAATTAAAATGATAACTGAAACATATCATAATGAGCTAAAATTTGGATAGAAGCAATAAAACATTACCAAGAACCCACTGCAAAAGGAATAGTCAAGAAATCTGCCATATATTTCTAATCGCTCCGGGGTGGGATGATTAGGACTGTCATAACCTGTCAAAAAGCCACCTCCTAAATGTCCGGTCCAGAGACCTCCAAAATACCTGTAAAGTTGGGGTTAGGCAAAACAGGGCATTTTGGGATGACCTAGAAGGTCATATTTAGCTAATTCAACCTCGATTGCCCTATATTCGATGACCCTCCCTATATATTAGCGAAAGTGAGAAATGATAAAATCACAGCCAAAACTTGTCATAATCACATGAAACTTGAATAGATGCATATGTAAGTAACCCAAAATCAAATGCAACTAAAACAACAGATAAATCTACCATAGATTTCTAATCACTTCGAGGTGGGGCGATTAAGACTACGACAGTGCAGGGGGCGCCCGGGGGCAAGACGCCCATCGTTTGGGGCTTGGTTTCAGCACCAATCCACTTGGGATGGGTCCAAAACCTATTATGGGGTTGTATCGGCAAATTTTGTGGGATATTGTGGCCAAATTTTTGGGTTTGGGTCCGAATTACGCTTCCAATAATCACCCAATAACCTCCCTTCCAAAAGAGAGATCAAAGATGTAACAAGCACAAAATATGGATGAGGATGTAATTCGACAGCACTTCGTTACTCCAAATGCTCCTTTTTGTTCCATTTTGGGGTGAGAAGACTCACCAATTTATAGACCTAGGGTCTCTCTCTTTGAATGCACATGCGAGGGTGCCACTTGACTTGCTTGTCCTATTTTGGGAGAAAATATTCTTCCCTGATTTAGAGTCTCTTTGCATGAGGCCTCCATAATAAAGGCATGCATGACTGAAGTCTCTCTCTCTGATTTGAATCCGTTCCTCGCAATTGCATGCCCTAAAGGTGCAGTTAAGTGGCAGACCTGTCGAGGTTTGAATTTTGCCAATAAAACCTGCTATTCGCCCCACCCTAGAGCGAATACTGCTAATCCTCCCAGTGTGGGACAAATACCAGTTTGTAATCGTCCCAGGGTGGGACGAATACCAGTTTGTATTCACCCCACCCTAGAGCGAATACTGCTTAAAAGGTGCCAAATTGACCTCTTACCTTCCAAACTATTGTGGGAGTTGTTAGGACCACTATTTAAACTTGAGGGACTGCCCTAGGGGTTATGTATGTCAATTTGATCAATGCTTGTCATCACATAATCGTATTGGTGTTGTTTTGGTGTCTGCAGATGCCCATTTTTGGGATGCGTTGTGCATGGCGCAATGCTGAGCAAAAATAGATAACCAAAGCACTAATGATTAGGGTTTTTCAATAACCTAACCAACTTTTGATGCCCCAAGTATGGAAAAGGCACGCATTCTTGAATCCTTGCTTCTGACGAGCTAAGGAGCTTAATTCAAGCGTTAACCTTTTTTAGTGAGGTGTTACTTGATCTTGGACATTGTTCAGTCATGAATAGGCAAAGGGCACAATATTTTGTCTGTGGTAACCTTCAGTTCATGATTCATGAATGCCAAGTGTTTGATCAGCTTGTGATTATTGCTTGTTTGCTACCCCAAGCAGGGGCGTGATTGTCTTTGTCAATGATCCTTTGAATGCGTGCCATTTCCTTGATTGGGTGTGTTTTTGTTGATTGGTGACTAAGTGTGACTACCCCTCAAGCGACAAATCGATGAGGGAATGACCGACATGAGAAAAGCAATGAGTCGTTTGACCCAAGAAGACTTTGGTAAGGGTGCGTTTAGTTGTTTTCTGTTGAATGCTCATGCAGTTTCTGAATATTTTGACCTTTTTTTGATGGGTTGGAACCCTTTTTGTGACGCATCTTGGAGCTGAAATTGTCAAAAATTTGTCCTCCCTTGGAGCGGTCCGACGATGGTAGCCTTCTTAGGGAGTAGGATAGTGATAATTTGTGACCCCAAAATCTGTTTTGGATGCCAAGAATTTCAGGCACAAAGGCGCCTTTGTTCGGCAATGTTATTGCTATTTTTGGGTGGGTTTGGACCCTTTTTGTGACGTCGTTTAGGGATGAAATTCTCAAAAATCTGTCCTCTCGTGGAGCGGTCCAGCTATGGTAGCCTTCTTATGGAGTAGGATAGTGAGGATTTGTGACCTCAACGTTGGTTTTGCATGCCAAGAATCGCAAGCGCAAAGGCCCCTTTGTTCGACAAGTTTATTGCTATTTTTTTATGCATTTGGGTGCAATTTTTGTTGTTTTTGAATTTCTTGCTCTGTAATCGTCCCTGGGTGGGACGAATACCAGTTTAGTAATCATCCCAGGGTGAGACGAGCACTAACTAGAGCGTTCGTCCCAGGGGGAACGATTACAGGCCTAAAAAGCCTATTTAAGGGCCAAAACTAGGTTTTGGGCTCATTTCCATTTGTTTTTCCTGGCGTTTGGGAGCTGTGAGGAGGATGAGGTCGAGTTCGCATAACGGAGCACTATCAAATTGCTCAGACACCATGAGTTCACAGACCGGATCATCAAGTGGTAGAGCCGAAGCAAGACCGGTGAGTGATCCTCTTTATTTTGTTTGGTTTGTGTTACAATTTAAATCCGCAATTCTTTTCTGTTGTATGTCATTTTTTGATTAAACTAAAATAAAAACCCTAGTTTAATGTTTGTTTGAATTTGTGTTTTGTAGTGTTTTTGTGTCTTTGTTGTAAGCTAAAAAAAGAAAACCCTAGTTTAAACTAAGATTGAAAACTTAGCTGAAAAAAATGTTTTTATGTTGTTTTCTGTTTTTTATCAGTTGTAGACTAAGGTAATACCCTAGGAACTGAAAACTTTTGTTATTGTGTTTTTTATATTTTTGAGTTTAGACACTAGTATGAAAACCCGAGGTGAAAGTGTTATTTTTGTTTAACTAGAGTTAGAAACCCTAGTTGTTATTTTGTTTTATTTTTTTGTAGTTTAAAGTAGAATTATAAACCCTAGGTGAAATTTTGATTTTTGTAAACTAAGGTAAAAAAACCCTAGTTGGAACGAAGGTCGAAAACTTAGCTTTGTTTGTATTTTGTTTTGGTTTTGTGTCAGTTTAGACTAGGATGAAAACCCTAGGTTAACTGTTTAATTTTATTTTTGAATTTTGTCAGTGTAGACTAGGATGAAAACCCTAGGTTAGACTGTTTGTTTTTGTATTTTGGTTTTTGTTAGTTTAGACTAGGATGAAAACCCTAGGTTAACTGTTTGTTTTTGTATTTTGTTTTTTGTCAGTTTAGACTAGGATGAAAACCCTAGGTTAACTGTTTGTTTTTGTATTTTGTTTTTTGTCAGTTTAGACTAGGATGAAAACCCTAGGTTAACTGTTTGTTTTTGTATTTTGTTTTTTGTCAGTTTAGACTAGGATGAAAACCCTAGGTTAACTGTTTGTTTTTGTATTTTTTTGTTTGTTAGTTTAGACTAGGATGAAAACCCTAGGTTAACTGTTTGTTTTTGTATTTTGTTTTTTGTCAGTTTAGACTAGGATGAAAACCCTAGGTTAACTGTTTGTTTTTGTATTTTGTTTTTTGTCAATTTAGACTAGGATGAAAACCCTAGGTTAACTGTTTGTTTTTGTATTTTGTTTTTTGTCAGTTTAGACTAGGATGAAAACCCTAGGTTAACTATTTGTTTTTATAGTTTATTTTTTCTTTTTAGACTAAGATGAAAACCCTAGGTTAATTTTTTATTTTTTGGTAAACTAAGGTTAAAAACCCTAGGTTTGATTTTTTTTGTTTATGGTTGTCCAGTGTTATCTGACCGTGCTATACTTTTGCTGTACAGTTGTTTGTTTGTACTTTGTTTTACTTTTTTTTGTTAAATGTTTTAGCTGTACATTGTTTTGTTGTTTTAGTTGTACATTTTTGAAATGTTTTGTTAGTTCAAAGTAAGGTTAAAAACCCTAGGTAACTAACAATTTTTTTTTATTTGTTTTTATTTATTTATTTATTTATCAGTTTGAACTAAAGTTAAAAACCCTAGGTAACTGACAAATGTTTATTTTGAATTTGTTTTTGTGTTGTATTTTGTTTATACGAGAGTTAAAAAAACCCTAGGTGAAATTTTTCTATTATTTTAAACGAGAGTTATAAACCCTAGGTTAAATTTTGATTTTTGGAGACTAAGGTTTAAAACCCTAGGTTTGCAATTGTGTAATTTATTTCTCTGTACAATGTTGTTACTGTTGCTGTATAATTTTTTTTGGTTTTGTTGTCATGTTTTAATGTTTTGTTTTGTTTTCTTTTGCAGGTTGTGAAGAGCCGGTACCGTGTGCCGACGGTGTTCTCTGAAGCGCGGGAGGCACTGACTATGGCTGACTAGGAGTGGCTTGATGCCCTTGGGCTCAAGCAGGTGACTCGATTAGAGCCTGTGGTGGGGGATCGGGCCTATATGATGACCCTGATCAACTTGTGGGATCCTCGGACTAATACCTTTCATCTCCCAACAAGGGAGATGACGGTGACTCTTGAGAATGTCTATCGGATTCTGTGGATTTCTATAGACAGGCTTCCTATTCGTATTACGTTGCATGATCAGCAGATAGTAGTGTTGACACGGTGCTTCGGGCATGGGGTGGAGATGGAGATGGATAGTCCAGTGGAGAGGGCAAAGGGGGATTGCCTGATTAGCAATATTTTGGTGCAGTGGTGGCTAGAGAGGGGCATGTTGGGGGTGAGGCATGCATTACTGATGACCCTCATCTCCAACACGTTGTTGCCCAATGCCTCAGGCACGAGGTTCCCTTGGAACCTGCTAGAGTTAGTGTTCATATTGGTTGAGTGTTCGACAAAAGCACCCTTGATTATGAGGTGGGGATAGACTCTACTGGCACAACTTTATAATGAGATGTACGAGGTCCGCTACCAGAGGTAGAAGGGGATTGGGTGTAGCTACCTGTTGTAGTGTTGGGGGTGGCAACACAGCTATGGAGTGGCCACAGGGTTTGTCATGGACCACACGGGCAGAGATGGTTGACAGGGATATAGGGTATGTGGCTCTGTGGCGGCAGTCTGAGGAGCAGGGGTAGAGACGACGATGGGCATGGGTTGTAGGGCACTATGCTGATGCCTTCACTCGGCTTGCTCTAGGGGAAGTGTTTTGGCACCCATATCAGGACTGTTCAGCCTGGCCTAAGGCTGGAGACTGGCTTCGACAGGTGCATAGGAGAAGATGGTTGATTAGGTAGCATAGGACCGAGCAAGAGTACTTCCCGTACGTCCAAGTGATGTGATAGTTTGGGATGCGCCAGGGGTTGCCTCGTGAGCCCTTGATCTATCAATGTCGGGGCGATGAGAAGAATCTATCTTGGCTGATCATCGAGTTGCTTGGTGAGGAGTCAGATCCTGTGATCAATGTCCCTGACATGGACAACATCGGGGTGACCGTTGAGTATGACCAGTGGTGTTCGATGCAATGGTGGCGAGGTGAGGGGCCTCTAGGAGGTCCTGACGCAGCAGCAGCATGTGGGGAGGATGCGAAGGCATCAGGGGAGGGTTGGGCGGCTCCTCTAAAATATGAGGACATGGTGGAGGTTGATTTTATGGGAGATTATTTTGGAGTTTCGTAGCAGTCGAACACGCAGGACGTCCCCAAGCAATGGGTGCTAGAGCATCCCGTCGTCCTGAAGATGCCTACGCCTCGGGAAGTCCCAGGGGATATGGAGGCTAGATATCATGCTGAGATAGCATAATTGGAGGATCTACTTCAGAGACAAGATGAGGAGCTCAAATATGCGCTGTAGGAGAGGGATCTCCTACGGACTCAGTTGGCAAAGCGGGAGAACGCATTGGCTATGTACCGTCGATGGGATGGGGACACAGATGCTTTACGGGAGAGGGATCTCCTGCAAACTCAGTTGGCACAGTGTGATGACATAGTGGCTACGTATCGTCGGTGAGATATGGATTTGTTTTGGCATTGAATGGAGTTGGATGCAGAGATTATCCATCTTGGTGTGCAGTTACCTGAGCTCCCGATAGGTGGATATTCATGCCGGACGAGAGATGGTGATACTAAGCAGTTAGCATCTTCTCGTCGTAGGCGGCTGGATGAAAGGGGTGCTAGTGGGTGTGATGAGGGGGCTAGTAGCAGCCACCCTGAGAGGTCCCATAAGACCCACACCACGGGGGGTAGTTCCCAACGCACTGATCCTGCGTGATCATTGTAGCTGACGCCCTAGGCTTGGGGGTTTTTGAGCTTTTGCTTTTTGTGGTGAGGTCCAAGGACCAACTTATTGTAGCCTGTGGGCATTTTGATTATATATATACATGATGTTATTTTTGGTTATACACTTGTCATGATTTTTTTGTTGAGGTTGTATGCACATTTATTTTTACTTTGATGTATGCATGTGTTATTACGAATGCAATGTTTCTAATTATATGATGTATGCATATGGAATGAATGAAATGATTTGTTGATAACTTGTCGATGACACCATAGACAATACAAGATGTACTGGCTTTTTGTACTTATGTGATGGTTTTGTGGAATGACTTTGCATGTGGTAAATTTTTTTTGTTATTTTTCATATTTGCGGATGTTGATGTAAGTAATAAAATATACCAGTTGTTTTAAAATGTAGTTAAGGTTGTTCTGAGATTCAGATATTTTAACTAACTAGCCAAGGCTGTACTTTTATCTCGCAAGACTTTTGAACAAGGTATGAATCAGACTTGAGTTGGACCAAGTTATTTTACATCCCTGTGTGTGTGATTGAATTCGTTTATGTGGTATTTGTCAGGATACCGCCAGTGCCAGATAGGGTGTCAACTAAACCTATACTGAGGATCACCTAATTAGCTCCACTAACTCCATTGTTGTATTTAATAAGATTAATCCATGGGACAATCTAAGGTACCATAAGTTAGCTCATCCACATGCAAACATTGGTCTGCTCACACGCAAAGCTAATGTGATAGACATATCATCATGCGTTTAGGATACCGCCATTGTCAGGTAGGCTGTTTGAAAGCACGAGGATACGAAAGCAAAAAGGAAACTCCAAGTGCGATGCAAACGGAACTAAACTTAACGCTAAATCCTATGAATTGAAAGTGCATGAAAGGAGGGAAAGCATGAACGAATCAAAACGAAACAAAAATCCAATAAGGAAGACAACCCTTTTTATTGATATGTTTTAGAACTCGATTACAATTCGCCTCCTCCCCTTCTAAGGGCTAGGAGCGTTAAATATGTGTTCTTGTTACACCCATGGATGCTATTCCTTCTTCCGCGTGCCCACATGTAAAATGGGCGGACCAAACATCGCCGCCGCTTGCGTTGATGAGTCTTGACTCCTTGCTGCTCCTCTAATGTCCAGATCCTGCGTTCAAGGAAACAAGAAATAGTCAGTAGCACCTGTAGATGAAATAAAACATGCAATCCCCACGCCTTCGATTAGTGCATGCAAGATATAAATAAAATGATAACTAAAATAGATCCAAATGAACTAAAAATTTGACAGGGGCATCAAAACATCACAAGGAAAACACTGCAAATGGAACAGTCAAAAAATTCACCACATATTTGTATTCGCTCCGGGGCGGGACGAATAGACCTGCAACAAAACGTCAAAAGGCACTGTCCCAAATGTCACATCCGGGAAGCTCCAAATCACCTGCAAAGTTGGGGATTAGCTAATTGGGGGTATTTTGGGAAGACCCAGATGGTCAGATTTTCCCAATTTGGCCTCTATCAATGGGAATTTGATGATGCTACCTGCATGTTAGCAAAAGCGAGAAATAATAGAAACATGATCAAAAATGCTCAGAACGATGTGAAATTTGAATGACAACCTATCTAAGCAGCATAGAATTAAATGCAAAAATAATAGAAAGGAAATCTGCCACAGATTTCCAATCGCTCCGGGCGGGGCGATTAGGACTGTAGCAGTGTGGGGGGCTCCCGGGGCAGGCCGCCCATCGTTTGGGGCCCGATTTCGGCACCAATCCACTTGGGATGGGTCCAAAACCTCTTGTGGGGTATTGTCAAAAAATTTGGTGGGATATTGTGGCCAAATGTCAGGTTTTGGTTCCGGATTTGTGCTTCCAATAACCACCCTATGACCTCCTTTCCAAAAGAGATCAAGGATGTGAAAGGCACAACTCAAAAGGGTGTGGGTGTGAAAGTAAAATGACAGCACTTCGTTGCTCCAAAATGCTCCTTCTCTGTATCTTTTGGGGTGAGAAGACTCACCATTTTATAGACCTGATGGTCTCTTTGGATGAGCATGCAGAGGCGCCACTTGGCAATCATGCCTTCCTAGGGGGGAAGATTCCTCCCTGATTAGGGGCTTCATGACTGCCCTTGTAACTGCCTCTAACGCTCAAAAATGCTCACTCACACTCCCATGCAATGAAGGAAGAGTTAAGTGGCGGATCTGAGCTGCCATTTGTCAAGATTTGACTTTTTTCCGTCAAACCTGCTATTCGCCCCACCCTGGAGCGAATACTGCTAATCGTCCCTGGGTGGGGCGAGTACCAGTTTGTAATCGTCCCTGGGTGGAACGAGTATGGAGCAGAGTGCCTGAAGGTGCCAAATTGACCTCTGACCTTCCAAAACTATTGTGTGAGTGGTTAGGACCACTGTTTAACCTCTAGGGGCTGCCCTTGGGGCTGTGTGTGTCAATGCGATCAGTGTTTGCAGTCACATAATCGGATTGGTGTTATTTTGGTGTCTACAGATGCCCCTTTTTGGGAAGCGTTGTGCATGGCGCAGTGCTGAGCAAAAATAGATAACCAAAGCACTAATGATTAGGGTTTCTCAATAACCTAACCAAATTTTGATGCCCCAAGTATGGAAAGGGCATGCATTCTTGAATCCTTGCTTCGACGAGCGAAGGAACTCAATTCAAGTGTTAACCTTTTTCGGTGAGGTGTTACTTGATCTTGGACATTGATCGATCATGAATAGGCAAAGGGCGCAACCTTTTGTCTGTGGGAACCTTGAGTTCATGATTCATGAATGCCAAGTGTTTGATCAGCTTGTGATTATTGCTTGTTTGCTGCCCCAAGCAGGAGCGTGATTGTCTTTATCAATGATTCTTTGAATGCATGCCATTTCCTTGATTGGGTGTGTATTTGTTGATTGGTGACTAAGTGTGACTACCCCCTCAAGCGATGAATCGATGAGGGAATGACCTACATGAGAAAAGCGACGAGTCACTTGACCCAAGATGACTTGTGTAAGGGTGCCTTCAGATGTTTATCGTTGAATGTGTGTGCAGTTTTTCGACATTTAGACCTATTTTTGGTGGGTGCTAACCCTTTTTGTGACGTGCTTTGGAGCTGAAATTGGCAAAAATCTGTCTTCCCGTGGAGCGGTCCGGCTATGGTAGCCTTCTTAGGGAGTAGGATAGTGCCAATTTGTGACTCCAACGTCGGTTTTGCATGCCCGAAATGTCAAGTGCAAAAGCACTCTCCTCGGACAAGTTTATTGCTTGTTTTGGTGCATTTTTGTGCAGTTTTTGCTATTTTTTGAAATTTTTGCTCTTTATTCGTTCCTGGGTGGGACGAATACCAGTTGAGTATTCGTCCCAGGGTGGGACGAGCGCTAGCCAGAGCGCTCATCCCTGGGAGGAATGATTACAGGCTCAAAAAGCCTATTTAAAGGCCAAAACTGAGTTTTGGGCTCATTTGCATTTGTTTTTCCTGGCGATTTGGAGCTCTGAGGAGGAGGGTCAATTCTGCGAAGCGAAGCGCTATTGAATTTCTCCCGACATCATGAGTTCATGAACCGGATCGAGCGGCGGAGCCGAAGCGAGACCAGTAAGTGATCCTCCTTGTTATTGCTTGTGTTGTGTTGTTACAGTTTTTAATACCGTAATTTATTTATTGTTCCTTTTGTAGTTTGTTCAAAATGAAAGCCCTAATTAAATGTATGTCGTTATGCGTGAGTTGTTGTTTTATGGCTTCATGAAAACTTAGGTAAAACCCTAGGTAAACAAAGATCAAAACTGAACGTAAAAACTTAGTTCAAAACTTAGTTTAAAAATTTGTTTTTCTTTTTAGTTGGCTTCGTAAAAATGAAACCCTAGTTTACATGTATGTTGAAAAGACGTGATAAAAGTCTAAAATTTGTTTCCTTTTTATAGTAAGGTAAAACTTAGGTAAAAGAAAAATTTTGTATTTTGTGATGTTTTTGTTACACGAAAACCTTAGGATAAACTGACTACGAAACCCTAGTTTTTTAGGTTGAATTTGTGAGTTTTTAAAACTTGATTGAAAACCCTAGGTAAAAAATGTCATGTTAATTTTGTGTTGTTTGTTTTTTATTTTGTCTGTCAGTTTTAAACTTAGAGTACATAAACCCTAAGACTGACAAACTGTATTTGAAAATTGTTTTTTTGTTTTTTATTTTGTCTGTCAGTTTTAAACTTAGAGTACAAAAACCCTAAGACTGACAAACTGTATTTGAAAATTGTTTTTTTGTTTTTTATTTTGTCTGTCAGTTTTAAACTTAGAGTATAGAAACCCTAAGACTGACAAACTGTGAATGTTTTGAATTTTTGTGAATTTTGTTGTTTTTAGTTGTACATTGTTTTATGCATTGTTGTATATTCATGTTATTGTTGTACAGTTTTTCATGATTTTAATGTTTTTGTGTTGTTTTCTTTTGCAAGTTGTGAAGAGTCGGTACCGTGTGCCTACTATTTTTACTGAAGCGTGGGAGGCACTGACTTTGGTTGACTGGGAGTGGCTTGATGCCCTTGGGCTCAAGCAGGTGACTTGGTTGGAGCCTGTGGTCGGGGATCGGGCCTATCTGATGGCCCTGATCAACTTGTGGGATCCCTGGACCAACACCTTCCATCTCCCAATAGGGGAGATGACAGTGACCTTGGAGGATGTCTATCGGATTCTATGGATTTTGATAGATGGATTGTCGATCAGGACGACGTCGCGTGATCAGCGGACAACAGTGCTGACACGCTAATTTGGGCATGGGGAGGAGGTGGGTGTGGATAGCCCAGTGGAGAGGGTAGAGGGCGACTTCTAGATTGGGGGGATTTTGGTACGATGGTGGCTGGAGAAGGGGGTGTTGGGAGTGAGGCACGCAGTACTTATGGGCCTCATTTCCAACATGCTGCTACCTGACTCGTCAGGTGCGAGGTTCCCATGGAACCTGTTGGATGTGGTCTGTCGGTTGGTGGAGTGTTCGACGCATGAGCCCTTGATTATGAGGTGGGGATAGACGTTGCTGGCATAGCTCTATGGTGAGTTGTACGAGGTCCACTATCGGAGGTGAAAGGGGATTGGTTGTAGCTATCTATTGTAGAGCTGGGCTTGGTAGCACATAGCGGTGGAGAGGCCAGTGGGGTTACCGTGGACTACTCGGGCAGAGATGGTGGATAGGGATATAGGTTACGTGGCTCGTGGGGTGGTCGAGGAGCAGGGAGAGAGACGGTGGGCAGGTGTCGTAGGGCACTATGTTGATGCCTTCGCTCGGCTTACTCTGGGGAGGTGTTTCGCGCCCTTATCGGGACTCCGCCTGGCCGAGGCGGAGAGTGGCTCTGGTGGGTTCGTAGGGGCGGTGGCTGATTGGGCGACATGGGACCGAGCAGGAGTTCTTCCCTTATAGTCGGGTGACATGATAGTTTGGGGTGCGCCAGGGGTTGCCTGGTGAGCCCGTGGTCTATCGACGTTGGGGGGATGAGAGGACTCTGGCCTGGCCGATCATTGCACCACTTGGTGAGGATTCAGATACGGCGATCGACGTCCTAGATGTGGATGACGTCGGGACTACCATGGAGTATGACCAGTGGTGGACACTACGGTGATGGCGGGGAGAGGGACCACTGGGAGGTGCCGAGGCATCAGCAGTAGGTGATGAGGGTGCAGAGGCACCAGGTGAGGGTTGGGGGGTTTCGCTGGAGGATGCGGATATGGTAGAGGTGGATGATTTTGTGGGGGAGGATTTTGGGGTTTCGGATCAGCCAGAGATGCAGGACATCTCGGAGCAGTGGGAGCCAGAGCAGGCTGTTGTTCCAGAGATGCCAACGCCTCAGGCAGTCTCGGAGGACATGGAGGTAGGGTTACGTGCTGAGAATGCATGATTGGAGGGGCTACTACGGAGGCACGATGAGGAGCTAGGGGATGCACTACGAGAGAGGGATCTCTTACGAACGTAGCTGGTAGAGCGAGAGAATGCATGGGCTACGTACCATCGATAGGATGGGGATACCGATGCTGCACGGGAGAGGGATCTCCTATGGATGCAGCTGGCAGAGAGGGAGAGGGCATTGGCACAATGCGATGAGAATTTGGCTATGTATCATCAGTGGGAGATGGACTTGGTGCGGCATCGGTTGGAGCTGGAGGTGGAGATTAGCCACCTCGATGGGTGGGTCCCTACGTTTAGCGGAGGTGGATCATCGCGCCGCTCGAGAGGGAGCGATACTGAGCAGTCAGCATCCTCTCGATGTAGGCGACTGGATGAGGGAGGCTCTAGTAGGCATGATGCGGGGGCTAGCAGTAGCCACCCTGAGGGGTCCCATAGGACCCACACCATGGGGGGTAGTTCTCGTCGCACCGATCCTGCGTGATCATGGTGGCCGATGCCCTAGGCTTGGGGGTTTTTGAGGTTTTGGCTTTTTGCGGGGTCAGATGACCGGTTATTGTAGCCTATGGGCATTTTTGATGATATATATATAGATGACTTTATTTTGTTTATACACATGTCGGCATTTGATGTTATGCTCAATGATTGTTGAATGTGTATGTATGCATGTTAATTGATGTTGATGGATGCATATGTTATGATGAATGCAAATGTTTCTAATTTTTAGGATATGCAAATGTAATGGATGAATTGAATTTGTGTTGTTTGGCGAGGGCACCATAGACTGTTTAGAACTTTATGGCTTTTTGTCCTAGGCGATTGTTGTGGTAAATGACTTTTCATGTATACATGTTTTTTGTATTTTCTGATGGCGATGCAAGGATGAAAGATATTAGTTGGTTTAAAATGTATTTTAAGGTTTTCTGAGACTCAGATGTTTTAACTAACTAGCCATGACTGTACTTTATCTTACAAGACTTTTGAACAAGGTATGAATCGGACTTGTCTTTGACCAAGTTATTTCACATCCCTGTGTGTGCAATTGAGTTCATTTATGTGGTATTTGTCAGGATACCGCCAGTGCTAGATAGGCTGTCAACCAAACCTGTATTGAGGATCACCTAATTAGCTCCACTAACTTCCTTTGTTGTATTTAGTCAGATTAATCTGCGGTGCTATCTAGGATACCATAAGCTAGCTCATCCACATGCAAACATTGATCTGTACACGAGTTAATGTGACAGATATATCGTCATGCGGGAGGTTTACCACCAGTGACCGATAGGCTATCCACCAAACCGGTACTGAGGTTTACTTCATGACCTTCTGAATGCTTGAGAGTTCCAGGGATTCAAGTTCGACTCCCTTCTTTTCTTCAATTATATTGGGATACTTGCTCTTTTATAGTGATAAAAATCATTGTTTATTTTTATATTTTTTTCTTTTGAGCAAGGGATTTGAATTTTGAGTGATGAGAATCACTATTGTATGTGCCTTTTGATGTATGCACTTTGGTGGTGATGTCAAATTTTTGGAGTTTTGACTTTTGCAAAATTTTATGATGTTTGCAACTTTTTGAGAACTTGGGATTCTTGGGGAATTGGGTAGGGAAGATGCTTGTCCTTTTGCCAACTCTCAGCATTCTTGGGGTCATTCGCACAGGGGGATGAGCAAGATAACCATTTCGCTTATGGTGACCTGGATTGCTTTGCAGGTTTCATCTTTCATTCACACAACTTGGGAATTTTTATGTGTTTTAATTTGTGTTGGGATGCTACGTAACAAGGTGTGATCCAAGTAGAACTCTACCTTTGTAAAATCTGTCTGACTTTGTACAGTACTTGGCTAGAAAGCTAATGATAGCTGAATGACAAAAATTCTAGATACATTAGAAGACAACTGACTATGATATGGTGAAATGATGTGAATGGCATTTATTTTTGATGGACTATTTACAAAAATGGAGAAATGTGGAACAAGATGGATTGGCGGAGTAATTACAGTCTATGGTGCCTTTGACCTGTATGACCACAAATATGCAATGTATGGATGTGATGCCTAATGCAACTATATATTATTGTGTTTTTGAGGGATTGATTTTTTTTTTTGGGTATGGAGGTGAGATGCAAAAAGAGCTCTTTATTGTTGTGATGATTTTGAGCATGCATGGAAATGAGATGCAAATTTTTGTTATTTTTGATGATTTTATTGTTTTTGAATTTTCTTATTTTTGACCAAGCGATTGTGGGAACCCTTGGAGCTTTTGGTTTGACCAAAGGGATAATGGGCACCTTTGGGGCATTTTGGGGTTGACCAAGTGATTGTGGGAATCCTTGGAGCATTTTGGGATTGACCAAGTGATTATGGGAATCCTTGGAGCATTTTGGGATTGACCAAGCGATTATAGGAATCCTTGGAGCATTTTGGGATTGACCAAGTGATTATGGGAATCCTTGGAGCATTTTTGGGGATTGACCAAGCGATTATGGGAATCCTTGGAGCATTTTGGGATTGACCAAGCGATTATGGGAATCCTTGGAGCATTTTGGGATTGACCAAGCGATTATGGGAATCCTTGGAGCATTTTGGGATTGACCAAGCGATTATGGGAATCCTTGGAGCATTTTGGGATTGACCAAGCGATTATGGGAATCCTTGGAGCATTTTGTTTGGGCTATGGCTCTTTTAGATATGGAATGGCCATAAATGACTGATGTTCAAGGGTTCTAGTTCCTTGATTCCATCAAGAGAGGCTAGCTGGTATGTTCCAGGTCCTATTTTACTATCAATTACATAGGGACCTAACCAATTTGCCATGAACTTGTCCCTTAGATGGGGCGGCAAGTTAGAGTTCTGTTGGTTCTCTTTTAAGACCAAGTCACCAACCTGAAAGTCCCTCAGGTGAACTTTCATGTTGTATGCTTTCTTAGTCGCTCTTGATAGATACGTAAATGCTCGAGAGCATTAACGCGTCATTCATCGAGCAACGTAAGCTGGTCTAACCGGGCCTACCACGCAGTGTCATCATCGATGAACTCTTGCATTGATATGCATAGGGAAGGAATTTCCAACTCGAGAGGCATGACTGCCTCGAAGCCATACACCAGCAAAAATGGAGTTGCCCTAGTGGGCGTCCGAATGCTAGTGCGATAAGCCCACAGGGCAAGTGGGATCTGAATGTGCCAATCCTTATGACTATCTGTGATCGTATTTTTGAGGATGGCAACTAGCATTTTGTTTGACGCCTCTGCTTGCCCATTTGCCTGCGGATAATAGGGTGTCAAAAAACTATGCTAAATTTTGTACTTTGTGGTCAAAGCACGCACGTCTTTGTTCTTGAATGACGTCCCATTATCCGAGATTATCTTGGATGGAATACCAAAATGACATATGATGTTATGTAAAATGAACTCCACAATGCGGGGTCCAGTCGTAGAGGTAAGCGAAATTGCTTCCACCCATTTGGTGAAGTACTCTGTGGCCGTTATGATAAACGTGTGATGACCTGACGACGTAGGGGAGATCTTTTCGATTAGATCTAAGCCCCACTATGAAAATGGCCAAGCCGATTGGATCGGCTGCAAGGCCTAGGAAGGTACGTGTGTCAAATTAGCATGGTGTTGACATTTCATGCACTTCCTTACATATGCGCAACAATCTCGCTCTAAATATGGCCAATAATAGCCCATGCGGAGAATGCACTTTGCGATGGCCATACCACTAAAGTGGCCACCGCACGTACCATCGTGCGCTTGGGCGATCGCCCAAGTGGACTCCTGCTGGTCCAAGCAATGAAGGAGGATTCCTTCATAGCTACGATGGTACAAAATGTCTCCTAACAAGACATGTTTAGCCACTTTCTATTTGAATGATCATTTTGCGGCATGCGTCAATCCAAGTGGGAGATTACCTAACTTGAGGTAGTCCCTTATGGGTGAATACCAATCCTGCTGATCAGAAACCTCGATGGTATGAATAGCCACTCCCTCTTGAAGTTCATCCCTAGCAAAAGCTGAGCGGGAGAGAACTTGTAAGAATAGCGTTGTGTTGCTATTAAGGGGAGTAGGGGAGAACAAGGACCCCCAGTTGGCATGATTCAGACAATCATGGATTCGAGAGAACTTATCCGGGGATGGTTCAATCTGGATCAAGTGGATTCCTGGCGTCAAGTCAGAGCTTGCACGCTCCATCATGGATTGCGATAGTGTTTGTACTTGAATGGTTGTCATATCACCAGAAATGTCTTGCGGGATTAAGGACCCCAAGGAGGCCATAGTGTCCACAAAATGATTCGATGATCGAGGGAGTGCCTCGATGTCGTACCATTCAAGATTTGCTAGGAATTTGTCCACAAGGGCTTTGTAGGCCTACAGAACTGGGCATTTACATTGGAATACCCCTTTGACTTGGTTGACAATTAACAATGAATCACCAAAGATGTTCAATCATTTGATGTTCATGGTGATTGTTGTCTGAAGACCTATGAGCAAGGCTTCATATTCGGCATTGTTGTTGGTGCACGGGAAGTTTAATTTAAATGATAGAGGCATTGGAGCCCCTTGCGGTGTAAAGAATATGATTCTCATGCCACCACCTTGCTCACATTTAGAACCATCAAAAAATAGGGTTATGTCGGCCTGTGACTCAGGCTCATCAGAATCTGGTGATTCTGAGACATGGAAGACCCCATCATCGGGTAGTTCTATGGTCAGAGGCTGATCGTCTTCGAGAGGAGCCTCTGCTAGTTGATCGGCTATGACTTGACCTTTGATGGATTTCTGTCCAATAAACTCTATGTCAAATTCCGTCAACAACATGATCCATTTTGCCATGCGGCTACTATGATAAGTATGACTCATCATGTACCGCAATGGATTCTCCTTAGACACAACATACGTAGTGTTGCTCAACATGTAGTGGCATAGCTTTTTGGTAGCAAACACCACTGCCAAGCAGAGTTTCTCAACGTATGCATAGTTAAGTTCATAACTGACCAGGGTGCGGCTAAGATAGTAAGTAGCCTATTCTTTGTGAAGTTCATTTTTTTGGGCTAGCATGGCGCCCAGTGCCACCTCAGTAGCTGAGATGTATAAGTAGAATGACACTCCTGGTCTAGGTGGTGCCAATACTGGCGGTGAAGCCAAGTATTGTTTAATGTCATCAAAGGCTGACTGGCACTCGTCATCCCAGTGAAATGCTACCCCTTTATGCAATAATTTGTTCATGGGTCGGCACTTGTCAGATAGCTATGCTATGAAGCGCTTGATTGACGTGACCTTTCCCTGCAGGCTTCTGAGCTGCTTGATGGTAGTTGGGGGAAGCATTTCAAGGATTGCCTTGACTTTGTTTGGGTCCACCTCGATGCCTCACTTTGAGACTATGAAACCCAAGAGTTTTCTAGATGTGACGCCAAATACGCACTTCTTGGGATTCAGTCGACTTTATGTTCCATGAGGCGATCGAGGATCTTGCTTAAGTCATCGAGATGATCTGGGCACAAAAAGAGATTTGGCCAACAAATCATCCATGTAATCTTCCAAAGTTTTATGCATGTAATCATGGAAGATGTATGTCATGGCACGTTGGTAGGTGGCGCCAGCATTTTTAAGGCCAAAGGGCATGACCTTATAACAAAATGTCCCCCAAGGCATTGTGAATACCATTTTTAGTTGGTCCTCGGGATTGATACGAATTTGATTGTATCCCGAGAAACCATCCATGAGGGAAAGCATTTCGTGGCCCACTGTAGCATCTACCAATGCGTCGATGCTCGGCAAGGGGAAAATCATCCTTAGGACTCACTTTGTTTAGATCTCAAAAATTAGTGCATATGCGAATCCTCCCATCAAGATTTTTGATGGGCACCATGTTGGACAGCCATGGTGGGTAATCCACGCAGATGACAAACTAGTGCATCCAACAACTTTTGCAATTCATCTTTGACCATTAAGGCCACTTTTGGGTGCATCTTACGTAGTTTTTGCTTAACTGGCTTGACTGTCGGATCAAGCGTTAGATTATGCATGACTAGCTATGGATCTAGCCCCGGCATGTCTCTGTAGGACCATGCAAAAACCTCCTTCTTCTCTTTGAGAAGGGTAATGTAGTCGGCTTGCTCTTCGAGGGATAAGCTTACCCCCAGCTTGATAATCTATGGATTCATTGGATCTGAGCCGATGTCTACGTCAGTCGTCTCCTCGATCGACATGTGGGATCCATCCTCCAACTGGTGTGGAGTTGGGATCAAATGGATATCATTTGCTGAGTTTAAATCTGCGTTGGGAACCTCGGGTTCCTCTTCAGCATGGAAGATATCCTGAGTTGGCCCTGGGGTAAAATGAAGCATTTTACCGAAAGGCCAGTACTCTGATGGGGATGGAGGTGAATTGACGCGATCCCAGTCTATGGCATCTATGTCTAGATACAATGACTATGCTGGATCAGCCGGGTTATGGATGGGGGCGGTTAAGTCAATGGAGATCATGTTGATGAAATGATTTTGGTCTCCATTACCATGGGTGTGGTGACTCAAACATTCTAGATGTTCTCTGTGCTCGAGTCTGGCTCTAGAGGTATTGGCATGAATGGATCGGCCCTATGTGTGGATAGGAAGACAGGGTCTGCCCTCGACACTGATGTCGCTATAGGGTCTCTGGGTGGAAGGTATTCTCCATATGCCCAAAGTGGTAGATTCAACACTTGTTCCCACTACGCTGGGTCTACGTACCACTCATGCCCTGGCACTATGTTTAGTTGTTCAAATATGTCGTTAATCTCCAAGGGGTATTGTTGCTGTCGCATATGATTGAGATATGCCATCTCTGTTTCATCTTCATAATCATTGTCGGAGATCCAAAGGCCTTCGTTGGCTCCAACAATTGTTTGAGGCATTAATGGCTCATCCTGCTCGAGCAAATTGATCTGGCCCCATTGTGGTTGTTCCACTCTTCGTGGGGACCTGATTTTCTTGATGTGGCACTTGCTCGATTGGAGCATCCAAAGGGAACATTGTCAAGAGGCTTTCTTGATAATCATCCATGGGGATCACTTGTGAGTGATTGCTATCTGATTCGAAGGGATCCCATGGTGCTACCTCATATTCTGACTCATCTTCTGAAGATCCTTCCTGACCTTGTCTATATCCCCTTTGTAGGTGAGCTCTCGAACTTTCTCCTCTCTCGAGCGAAGGGAAAGGGTTGTTGAGGTCAACAAGGTTGGTTGTCAATAATGGGAGGTAATCTCCCAGTGTATATGTTGTGTTAGGGTTGGCATATGGATCTAATGCCAATCCCCCCTTGTTGCCTATCCCTAGGCCTTGCATGTTCTCTACCAAGATGTCCAAGGGTAGAGGGTGGTTGAACCCTACCCCTGATTTGTCATATGGCATCTGATATCTTGGTTGGCAAAGGACCCGCACTCCTTGCTCATATCTGCCTAACCCATATCCATGCCAATTGCATTGGCCAAGATATCTCAAAGCGAAATCTGGGTTGGACAAATAATTGACATCTTCTGCAAAGGGCTCTTCATCTTCGTCCTCTTGCATGCATGGCTCAGTACCATGATCAAGGCCCCCATACACAAAGTTTGTCTGGTTCGACGGGTAGCCTAGAGGAACAATAGTACCGATGGGGAGGCGAGGTCTCCCCATGTCCTGCATGGACTCTAGTGCGGGTGTTGCTACAATATTCCACACCAGATACTCCCCAGGCCCGTATTGGCCATTTCAATGGTGATTGTTGGCGATTGAGGGGGAGGGAACGGAAGTTCTTCCGGAGTCCACTCCATGTCGGGTGGACTAGGAGCCTCGACTTCCATTCTACTAGGCATCTCCTCAGTAGAGATAGTTGATACTGATGGCGGTGCCTCTTCCAGGGGTTTCTTCCCTTTGTCCTTCTGTGTGGCCACCGTAGGTGGCATCGTTGGTGAAGGATCAGACGATGAAGATGGACCCGACTGTGGTTTTGATGGACTTGTCAATGGGGATGCCTACGGAATCGGACCCTGTCTAGATGGATTCAACTAAAAATCCAAATGCGTTGATGGAAGGGTCGATTGCGGCATCAGCTGCACCGCATTGCAATACTTGAAGGGTTCTAAGTCCGTCGGGACTACATGCACCTCCCCTTCAAATGTATACTTTAAACACTGATGAGCTATCGAAGGGACACACTTCATGTCCCTGATCCATGGCCGACCCAACAAGATGTTATAGGCCATCTCACCTTCCAAAATATGGCACAATGTAGGTATAGTCTTTTGTCCCACTTGGATGGGTAGGACAATTGTGCCAACTGTCGAGCATATTGCATCATTGAATGCTCGCAAAGTGTATGTGGAAGCCATGATGTGAGATGCTGGCAACTTCAGATGTTTCAATGCCATTGTTGTGATGATATTACTGGATGAGCCAGTGTCTACCAACACCCTCTTATATGGAATCTCATTGACCCACGCGATAACGTGCAGGGGTGGATCCACCATGTCATCAGCCACTGATTTCACTTCGTCTTCTCGAAAGGTGATGACTGGCTCAGTGCATCATTTGACATGTCCCACAAAGTTGTTGAAGGAATTTGCTTCATGGGGCTGCAACTCGATGGCTTTCAATATCTCCATTAGAGCCTCCCGATGGGGCATTGATTGTTGTATGAGCTCGTATATGGAGAGCCTAGCCGACGTGGTCCTCAAGCTCTGAGTGAGTTTGGTCCGAATTGTGGCCATGGGTCTAGGCGGAGGAGGTTGTGTAAGGTGTTGTTGTGGTTGTGACATTGTTGGCACCTCACCTGTAGTTGCCATCGGGGCAGCTATGCTCGGATACCTCCTGTTTCGAGTCACTATACTGATCATCCCTACATACCCCTGCATGGGGCAGTTCTGTGTGACCTCATTGACTTGTAGGGTCTTTGCCTGTGCATCATGGGCAGGCAAGGGGTCCTTAAAGACCTCCATTTGTTGGTTGCTTGGTGCCACGGGATTATCCACCGCTAATGTCTTGTTATCTATTAGGTCTTGCACCAAGCCCTTAAACTTCCAACATGCATTAAGGTCATGTCCCTTCCGCCTATGGAACCTATAGTACAAATATTCCCTGTAGCCCTTAGGTTTTGGCATGTTGGGATCTATGGGTTGAATCTCGGGCAGGTTGATCAAGTTTGCCACTGACAAGCGGTCAAACAGGGAGTCTCTGGACTCTATGTAAGGTGTGAATTGTCGCCTAGGGTGACGCTGCTGATTTTGTTCTTGCCTCTAATTTTCTCGGTCATAGCTATTAAGAGGCACCACTTGATAGTTAGCCTTTTGGGGTTGTGTTGCTTGTGCAGGCTTAGGGACATTGATAGCAACTTGATTGACCGTAACGGGTTTCTGTTGCATGGTCCCTATTTTGGTGTTCTTAGACCATTCTTTCTTCTTTGGCTTGGCTATCTCACCATCCTGAATCTTGATCTCTTCAATGATTCTGGCTTGTGCCAGAGCTTCCTCTAAGGTGGCATATTGCTGCAGCTGCAATAGCATAGAGATCGATCTCAAATAGCTCTTTGAGAACATTTGTGTGAGGTCGGACATAGGAGGGAGGTAGGGTAGCTTAGAAAGTAGAGTCCTCCATCGATTCCCATAGGCCACCATGGTTTCTTCCTCATACTTCCTGAGGCTGGCTAGGTCACTTAGTGACGCCTTCTTCTTGGTGTTGAAGGTGAAGCATTCGAGGAACGCATCCACTAGCTGATCTAAGTTGCTAATGTTGTGCTTTGGCAATTGAGTAAACCAATCCGAGGCAGGGCCTACGAACATGGTGATGAATGTTCTTAACAGCAAAGCATCATTATCCTGAATGCCAAAGCATTGGCTCAGGAATCTAGTCACATGCTCTTGGGCATCCTCCTCACCTCTAAATATTGCCAACTGAGGCAGCTTAAAGTGTTCAGGGTAAGGGGGTGCAGGCACTGACGGATGCACAGGATGACTACGGAGTTGGCGTAACATGGGATTTTGGGGCCCATAAGTCTTGGTTTCCATAGACTCCAAATGCTCTAGCAACGCTTTATATGCATCGAAAGATTTAATCTCTTCCTCTTTAGTTTGCTCCCATTGTGGGTTGTGGGAAACTTGAGGCCTATGGAGGGGTGGCTGGATAGCAGCCCCTCCACCTTGGTAGGGCATTTCGGCCCACTCTTCTTCTTGCTCATACTCCTCATAGGCTTCTTGAGGAGTTTTAGGATGAGACCTATGACCATGGGTGGGTTCCCATGGGGGTGCCCATCGTTGTTCCTGGGAGTGGTCTCCCGCTCAGGTCTAGGAGGTCTCGGAGGCAGCACTTGGTAAGGTCATGGGGACCTGTCTCGCACCAAGGGGTTGCGCCTCTCATATGGTTCTGCTCTTTGGGTGCGAGGGGTTGGAACCCTCTCAGGCACCATGTTATGGAGCAGCTCATCTGTTTGGCACTGAATGCGCTCTTTGCTAAGGCGATATAGATGCTCTAGCTATTGTTGGTCTTGCTCAAGCTGCGTGATCTACGCTTGGTGGGCGGCATGTCTGGCGACTGCCAGGTCGATTTGTTCCACCATCTTGAGTCTAGGAGGCCTAGATGCCTCTCCTACACATTTATCTTGGTCATGATGATCCGAGATCTCTATAGGTCACTTCCCTCTATCGAGGTTGGTGGCATTCACTCGAGGCTCTGGCCTCGATAGGTGATTCTGGTAGATAGCAGGTGCGGAGGCGCATTGCTCTCATGTTGTGTATTGCTCTTGAGGAATGTAATGGTCTTCCTCATGCTCCCTTTCATATATGTGAAAGGGGCGGGCAGAGTTGGCTCGCCCTGCTTGAAGAGCCTTGTGCTCTGGATTTGGCTTTTTATTCCTAATAATGATGGGGGGTAAAGGAGGGATGACATAATCATGTGGCCTCTCCTCATGGACCCTATGTTGTTCTAGCACTTCATCACACGGTGGCCACTCATACCGAGCTTCTAAGGGAGCCTTCTCGTTTATATTGAGTGCCACGTGTAAGGACTCCTCCTGAAAGGGGCTATGATGGATGGGCGTGTCCCTCAAAGGGGTGCCTCTATAGTCCCATTCTAAAATGGCATGATGTGGACTCTCTTGTGGGTCAGGCCGCCAAGGCGGTATGACCAAGTCCTTGGGGCTATAGCGGAGGTGACTTGTGCCCCCTTGTACACTCTCTGCAGCTTCCGCCCTTGATTGGGCTTGGCTACGGGTGTACACCATGGTGGTGCTTTCCTACAAGATGCATAGATTTTTATTTCTTTTTATGATTTTTATGCTACACTAAATAGAAAATATCACACACGCAAAGCAATGATTATCTCGTTTAAAGATTAAAGGTGTGCCCTAAACCTGGTTTAGTGTGTTTTGATTTTGTTTTGAAAGCTTTTGTAAAGGACGTTTAAATGCAATATGATGGCTCTTATGACTCCCAAAAATGGTCGCCCCTTCGATATACCATTGCCAGGCCGATATACCAACCTCTCTATATACCCGCCCTTACGTGAGGGAAACTGTTGGTACGTGAGAGCAGATGGTACATGGAACGTAGGCGGTACGAAAGGGGAATCACCCTATTTTTGACACCTACCATAGAAGACTTATCCTCATGCACTGGGAATCACCCCAGCTACACTCGGTCAGCTTTCATCAGGATTTACGTCTAGCAACAGTAGCGATCGGGGTTATGAATGCAAAATTCAAGCCAAGGTGGTGATGAAATCCACCGTTGGTCTTGATCAAGGGCTAGGGTTTTACGACCAGCTCCTTGGTGTTTATGTTGCCACGTGATGTGTGGGGTTCTTTTTATTTTGCATGAAAGAAAATAAACATGCAGTACAACTTTTCCTAAGCAAGCAAAGAACCAAAAAAATAGAAAACAGAAAACAGAAAATGACAGAAAGAGTTCAGGACCCTTACCTCTTCTCTGCCCAAATCTGCTGGTTCTGAGTTTCTATCCTGAAACTGCATAGACAACTATTCATCCTAGGGAGGGATGAATTATAGGACTGTATTCATCATAGGGTGGGGCAAATGCCCATTCATCCCTGGGTAAGATGAATTCCAGCTCTGTATTCACCACAGGCTGGAACGAACAACAGTCCAACGTTTGAAAACTCGGTACCTGCAAGCAAAAACAACCAAGTTTTGATCAGATTTCTGATCTTAAAAATAGAGGACAAGGGTCCCACCATGATCACCACTGAAAGCATGAGGATACGGAAGCAAAAAGGAAACTCCAAGTGCGATGCAAATGGAACTAAACTTAACGCTAAATCCTATGAATTGAAAGTGCATGAAAGGAGGGAAAGCATGAACGAATCAAAATGAAACAAAAAGCCAATAAGGAAGACAACCCTTTTTATTGATATGTTTCAGAACTCGGTTACAATTCGCCTCCTCCCCTTCTAAGGGCTAGGAGCGTTAAATATGTGTTCTTGTTACACCCATGGATGCTATTCCTTCTTCCGCGTGCCCACATGTAAAATGGGCGGACCAAACATCACCGCCACTTGCATTGATGAGTCTTGACTCCTTGCTGCTCCTCTAATGTCTAGATCCTACATTCAAGGAAACAAGAAATAGTCAGTAGCACCTGTAGATGAAATAAAACATGCAATCCCCACGCCTTCGATTAGTGCATGCAAGATATAAATAAAATGATAACTAAAATAGATCCAAATGAACTAAAAATTTGATAGGGGCATCAAAACATCACAAGGAAAACACTGCAAATGGAACAGTCAGAAAATTCACCACATATTTGTATTCGCTCCGAGGCGGGACGAATAGACCTACAACAAAATGTCAAAAGGCATTGTCCCAAATGTCACATCCGGGAAGCTCCAAATCACCTACAAAGTTGGGGATTAGCTAATTGGGGGTATTTTGGGAAGACCCAGATGGTCATATTTTCCCAATTTGGCCTCTATCAATGGGAATTTGATGATGCTACCTGCATGTTAGCAAAAGCGAGAAATAATAGAAACATGATCAAAAATGCTCAGAACGATGTGAAATTTGAATGACAACCTATCTAAGCAGCATAGAATTAAATGCAAAAATAATAGAAAGGAAATCTACCATAGATTTCCAATCACTCCGAGGCGGGGCGATTAGGACTGTAGCAGTGTGGGGGGCGCCCGGGGGCAGGCCGCCCATCGTTTGGGGCCCGATTTCGGCACCAATCCACTTGGGATGGGTCCAAAACCTCTTGTGGGGTATTTTCGACAAATTTTATGGGATATTGTGGCCAAATGTCAGGTTTTGGTTTCGGATTTGCGCTTCCAATAACCACCCTATGACCTCCTTTCCAAAAGAGATCAAGGATGTGAAAGGCACAACTCAAAAGGGTGTGGGTGTGAAAGTAAAATGACAGCACTTCATTGCTCCAAAATGCTCCTTCTCTCTATATTTTGGGGTGAGAAGACTCACCATTTTATAGACCTGATGGTCTCTTTGGATGAGCATGCAGAGGCGCCACTTGGCAATCATGCCTTCCCAGGGGGAAGATTCCTCCCTGATTAGGGGCTTCATGACTGCCCTTGTAACTGCCTCTAATGCTCAAAAATGCTCACTCACACTCCCATGCAATGAAGGAAGAGTTAAGTGGTGGATCTGAGCTGCCATTTGTCAAGATTTGACTTTTTGCCCATCAAACCTGCTATTCGCCCCACCCTGGGGCGAATACTGCTAATCGTCCCTGGGTGGGGTGAATACCAGTTTGTAATCATCCCTGGGTGGAACGAGTATGGAGCAGAGTGCCTGAAGGTGCCAAATTGACCTCTGACCTTCCAAAACTATTGTGTGAGTGGTTAGGACCACTGTTTAACCTCTGGGGGCTGCCCTTGGGGCTGTGTGTGTCAATGCGATCAGTGTTTGCAGTCACATAATCGGATTGGTGTTGTTTTGGTGTCTACACTGTCCACCAAACCCGTAATGAGGATCACCTAGATGGTTTTTTGAATGTTGAAAATTCCAAGGATTCAAGCTTAGGCGTCTTTCGGTTGCTCAACTTATGAGGATACTTGCTCGCATATATAGTGATGAAAATCACTGTTTATTTTTTGCTTTTGTTTTTCTTTTTGAGCAAGGATCTTGAATAGTGGTGATAACCACTATTATTTGATTTTGCATTTTAGGTTGCAAAGTTGAGCTCATAGGTTTGTGGCTTGTGAATGGCATTGATCCTTTTGGTCTTGGGGATGACTACCCATCCTGTGCAGGGACATGTAGTACAAATCCTTACGACTTTGGGAACCAAAGGTGATTAGGGATGTTATTATGTAAGTGTATTTACCCTTTAGGCCTTGGGGGTGACTACGCATCCTTGTCAGGGGCGTGTACGAATCCTTACAACTTTGGGGACCAAAGTGGTTTGGGAGTTTGTGATGATGGATTGTTGGGATTTTTATTTTGAATTGCATTGATCTCCTAGGCCTTTGGGATGACTACCCATCCTTGTCAGGGGCGTGTAGTACAAATACTTACGACTTTGGGGATCAAAGGTGTTTTGGGATTTTTGCTAGTGGTGAAAACCACTGTTTATTATGGGAAATTGGATAGGGAAGAGCTTGTCCTTTTGTCAATTCTCAGCATTCTTGAACTATTGCACAGGGGGATGAACAGGCTAACCTTTTGCCTATGGTACCCTAGACTGCTTTGTAGGTTTCTCTTGCATTCACACAACTTGGGAATTATTTTACGTGTTTTAACTTGTGTAGGGATGTTACGTAATGAAGTATTATCCAAGTAAAACTCTCCCTTTGTAAAATATGTCTGACTTTGTATAGTTTTTGGCTAGAAATTTAAATACAACTGAATGACGAAAACCCTAAATACATTAGGAGACAACTGACTATGCTAAAAATGTGGATGGTGTTATTCTGGATGGATGTGTTTATAAAATGGATTGAAGGTGGAAAATAATGGAATTGCCTAGCAATTACAGTCTATGGTGCTTGTGACATGTATGACCAGCAAATATGCAATGTATGTATGTGATGCCTAATGCAGTTTATTATGTTTTTGTATTTTGATTTTTACGAGTATGCATGGAATTGAGATGCAATTTTTTTTGCTATTTTTGATTATTTTATTGTTTTTGTTTGTTTTTGAATATTTGTTTTTGACCAAGCAATTGTGGGAACCCTTGGAGCTTTTGGTTTGACCAAAGGGTTTATGGATACCTTTGGGGCGTTTTAGGGTTGACCAAGCGATGGCGGGAATCCTTGGAGCTTTTGGATTTGACCAAAGGGTTTATAGATACCTTTGGGGCATTTTAGGTTGACCAAGCGATTGGGGGAATCCTTGGAGATTTTGGTTTGACCAAAGGGTTTAGGGATACCTTTGGGGTATTTTAGGTTGACCAAGTGATTATGGGGATCCTTGGAGCTTTTGGGTTTGACCAAAGGGTTTATTGATACCTTTGGGGCGTTTGGATTTGACCAAGCGATTACGGAAATCCTTGGAGCTTTTGGGGTGGGCTATGGCTCTCTAAATGTGGAATGGCCTCAAATGACTGATGTTCAAGGGTTCTGGTTCCTTGATTCCTTCAAGAGAGGCGATTCGGTATGTTCCAGGTCCTATTTTACTGTCAATGACATAGGGACCTAACCAATTTTCTGTGAACTTGTCCCTTAGATGGGGCGGCAAGTTAGAATTTTGTTGGTTCTCTTTTAAGACCAAGTCACCAACCTAAAAGTCCCTTAGGTGAACTTTCATGTTGTATGCTTTCCTAAGTCACTCTTGATAGATATGTAAATGCTCAAGAGCATTGACGCATTGTTCATTGAGCAACGTAATTTGGTCTAATCGGGCCTGCCGCGCAGTGTCATCATAGATGAACAAGGAAGGTATTTCCAACTCGAGAGGCATGACTGCCTCAGAGCCATACACCAGCAAAAATGGAGTTGCCCCGGTGGGCGTCCGAATGCTAGTGCGATAAGCCCACAGGGCAAGCAGGATTTGAATGTGCCAATCCTTTTGACTATCTGTGACCGTCTTTTTGAGGATGGCAACTAGCATTTTGTTTGACGCCTCTACTTGCCCATTTGCCTGTGGATAATAAGGTGTTGAAAAACTATGCTAAATTTTGTACTTTGTTGTCAGAGCACGCACGTATTTGTTCTTAAATGATGTCCCATTATCCGAGATGATCTTGGATGGAATACCAAAATGACATATGATGTTATGCAAAATAAACTCCGCAATGCGGGGTCTAGTCGTAGAGGTTAGCGAAATTGCTTCCACCCACTTGGTGAAGTACTTTGTGGCCGTTATGATGAACGTGTGATGACTTGACGACGTAGGGGAGATCTTTCCAATTAGATCTAAGCCCCACTACGAAAATGGCCAAGCCGATTGGATCAATTGCAAGGCCTAAGAAGGTACGTGTGTCAAATTGGCATGGTGTTGACACTTCATGCACTTCTTTACATATGCACAACAATCTCGCTCTAAATATGGCCAATAATAGCCCATGCGGAGAATGCACTTTGCGATGGCCATACCGCTGAAGTGGCCATCGCATGTACCATCGTGCGCTTGGGTGATCGCCCAAGCGGACTCCTGCTGGTCCAAGCAACGGAGGAGGATTCCTTCATAGCTCCGACGATACAAAATGTCTCCTAGCAAGACATGTTTTGTCGCTTTCTATTTAAATGATCTTTTCGTGGCATGCGTCAATCCAAGTGGGAGGTTACCTAACTTGAGGTAGTCTCTTATGGGTGTATACCAATCCTGCTGATCAGAAACCTCGATGGTATGAACGACCAATCCCTCTTGTAGTTCATCCCTAGCAAAAGCTGAGCGGGAAAGAACTTGTAAGAATAGTGTTGTGTTGCTATTAAGAGGGGTCGGGGAGAACAAGGACCCCTAGTTGGCGTGATTCAGACAATCATGGATTCGAGAGAACTTATCCTGAGATGGTTCAATTTGGATCAGGTGGATTCCTGGCATTAGGTCAGAGCTTGCACGCTCCATCGTGGATTACGATAATGTTTTAACTTGAATGGTTGTCATTTCACTAGAAGGGTCTTGCGGGATTAGTGACCCCAAGGAGGCCATAGTATCCATAAAATGATTTGATGATCGAGGGAGTGCCTCGATGTCGTACCATTCAATCTTTGCCAAGAATTTTTCCACAAGGGCTTTGTAGGCCTGCAGAACTGGGCATTTACATTGGAATACCCCTTTTACTTGGTTAACAATTAACAACGAATCACCAAAGATGTTCAAGCATTTGATGTTCATGGTGATTGTTGTTTGAAGACCTATGAGCAAGGCTTCATATTCGACATTGTTGTTGGTGCATGGGAAATATAATTTAAATGATAGAGGCATTGGATCCCCTTGCGGTGTGAAGAATACAATTCCCGCGCCACCCCCTTGCTCACATTTAGAACCATCGAAGAATAGGGTCATGTCGGCCTGTGACTCAAGCTCATTAGAATCTGGCGATTCTGAAACATGGAAGACCCCATCATCAGGTAGCTCTATGGTTAGAGGCTGATCATCTTCAAGAGGAGCCTCTGCTAGTTGATCGGTGATGACTTGACCCTTGATGGACTTCTATCCAATGAATTTGATGTCAAACTCCATCAACAACATGATCCATTTCACCGTGCGGCTACTATGATAAGTATGACTCATCATGTACCATAATGGATTCTCCTTAGACACAACATACGTCGTATTGCTCAGCATGTAGTGGCGTAGCTTTTTGGTAGCAAATACCACTGCCAAGCATAGCTTCTCGATGTATGCATAGTTAAGTTCATAACTGACCAAGGTGCGGCTAAGATAGTAATTAGCCTGTTCTTTGTGTAGTTCATTTTTTTGGGCTAGCATGGCGCCTAGTGCCACCTCAATAGCTGAGATGTATAAATAGAATGACACTCCTGGTCTAGGTGGTGCCAATACTGGCAATGAAGCCAAGTATTGTTTGATGTCATCAAAGGTTGACTGGCACTCGTCATCCCAATGAAATGCTACCCCCTTGTGCAATAATTTATTCATGGGTCGACACTTGTCAGATAGTTGCGCTATGAAGCGCTTGATTGATGCGACCTTTCCATGCAAGCTTCTGAGCTGCTTGATGGTAGTTGGGGGAAGCATTTCAAGGATTGCCTTGACTTTGTTTGGATCTACCTCGATTCCTCATTTTGAGACTATGAAACCCAAGAGTTTTCTAGATGTGATGCCAAATACGCACTTCTTGGGGTTTAGTCTGACTTTGTGTTCAATGAGGCGATCGAGGATCTTGCTTAGGTCATCGAGATGATCTGGGTGCAAAAGAGATTTGGCCAACAAATCATCCATGTAATCTTCCAAAGTTTTATGCATGTGATCATGGAAGATGTATGTCATGGCATGTTGGTAGGTGGCACCAGCATTTTTAAGGCCAAAGGGCATGACCTTATAACAAAATGTCCCCCAAGGTGTTGTGAATGCCATTTTTAGTTGGTCCTCGGGATTGATACGAATCTGATTGTATCCCGAGAAACCATCCATGAGGGATAGCATTTCGTGGCCCACTGTAGCGTCTACCAATGCATCGATGCTAGGCAAGGGGAAATCATCCTTGGGACTCGCTTTGTTTAGGTCTCAAAAATTGATGCATATGCGAATCCTCCCGTCGGGCTTCTTGATGGGTACCATGTTGGACAACCATGGTGGGTAATCCATGCAGATGACAAATTGTGCATCCAACAACTTTTGTAGCTCATATTTGACCATTAAGGCTACTGTTGGGTGCATCTTACGTAGTTTTTGCTTGACTGGCTTGACTGTCGGATCAAGCGTTAGATTATGCATGACTAGCTATGGGTCTAGCCTCGGCATGTCTTTGTAGGACCATGCAAAAACCTCCTTCTTCTCTTTGAGAAGGGCAATGTAATCGGCTTGCTCTTCGGGGGATAGACTTACCCCCAACTTGATGATTTGTGAATTCATTGGATCATAGCCGATGTCTACGTTAGTCATCTCTTCAACTGACATGTGGGACCCGTCCTCCAACTAGTGTGGAGTTGGGATCAGGTGGATATCATTTGCTGAATTTAGATCTACGTTGGGAACATCGGGTTCCTCTTCAGCATGGAAGACATCCTGAGTCTGTCCTGGGGTGAAATGGAACATCCCACCGCAAGGCCAGTACTCTGATGGGGATGGTGGTGTGTCAGCGCGATCCCAGTCTATAGCATCTAAGTCTAGATACAATGACCATGTTGGGTCGGCTGGGTTATGGATGGGGGTGGTTAAGTCAATGGATATCATGTTGATGAAATGATTTTGGTCTCCATTACCGTGGGTGTGGTGACTCGGACATCCTAGGTGATCTTTGTGCTCCGGATCTGGCTCTGTGGGTACTGGCACAAATGGATCGGCCCTATGTGCGGATAAAAGGATAGGGTCCACCCTTGGCACTGATGGCTCTATAGGGTCTCTGGGTGGAAGGCGTTCTCTGTATGCCTAAAGTGGTGGGTGCAGTAGTTGGTCCAACTGCGCCTGGTTTAGGTGCCACCTATGCCTTGGCCCCATGTGTAGCTGTTCAAACATGTCGTCAATGTCCATGGGGTATTGCTACTATCGCATATGATTGAGATATGCCATCTCAGTCTCATCTTCATAATCGCTATCAGAGATCCATAGGCCTTCATTGGCTCCGACAGCTGTTTGCGACATGTGAGGCTCGTCTTGCTCGAGCAAATTGATCTGGTCCCATCGAGGTTGTTCCGCTCTCTACGGGAGGACCTGATTCTCTTGAGGTGGCATTTGCTTGATTGGAGCATCCAAAGGGAACATCGTCATGAAGCTCTCCTGATAATCATCTATGGGTGTCACTTGCGAGTGATTGCTATCAGACTCGAAAGGGTCCCAAGGTGCTACCTCATACTCGACTCGTCTTCGAAGACCCTTCTTGGCCTTGTCTATATCCCTCTTGTAGGTGAGTCCTCTAACTTTCTCCTTTCTCGATCAAAGGGAAAGGGTTGTTAAGGTCAACAAGGTTGGTTGTTAGCAATGGGAGATAATCCCCCAATGTGTACGTTGTGTTAGGATTGGCATATGGATCTAATGCCAACCCATCCTTGTTGCCTATCCCTAGGCCTTGCATGTTCTCTACCAAGATGTCAAGGGGCAGGGGGTGGTTGAACCCTACTCCGACTTGTCGTATGACATCTGATATCTTGGTTGGCAAAGAACGCGCACTCCTTGCTCATATCTGCCCAACCCATATCCATGCCAATTACATTGGCCAAGATATCTCAAAGCAAAATCTGGATTGGAAAAATAGTTGACGTCCTCAGCAAAGGGCTCTTCATCTTCTTCTTCTTGCATGTAAGGTTCAATGCCATTATCGAGGCCCCCATAAACAAAGTTTGTCTGATTTGGTGGGTAGCCTAGAGGAACCACAGTGCCGATGGGGAGGCGAGGTCTCCCCATGTCCTGCATGGACTCAAGTGTGGGTGTTGCTACAATGTTCCACACTAGATACTCCCCCAGGCCCGTATTGGCCATCTCAATGGTGATCGTTGGCGGTGGAGGGGGAGGGAATGGGAGTTCTTCCTGGGTCCACTCCATGTAGGGTGAACTAGGCGTCTCGACTTCCATTCGGCTAGGCATCTCTTCGGTAGAGATGGTTGAGACTAAGGGCGGTGCCTCTTCTAGGGGTTTCTTCCCCTTGTCCTTCGGTGTGGCCATCGTAGGTGGCATTGTTGGTGAAGGACCAGATGATGAAGATGGACCCGATTGGTGGTTTGATGGACTTAACAGTGGGGATGCATGCGGAATCGGACCCTGTTTGGATGGATTCAATTGAAAATCCAAATGTGTCGATGGAAGGGTCGATTGCGGCATCAGTTGCACCGTATTGCAATACTTGAAGGGCTCTAAGTCTACCGGGACTACATGCACCTGCCCTTCGAATGTGTACTTTAGGCACTATGAGCTATCGAAGGGACACACTTCATGTCCCTGATCCAAGGCCAGCCCAGCAAGATATTATAGGCCATCTCACCTTCCAAGATGTGGCACAACGTAGGAATAGTCTTTTGTCCCACTTGGATGGGCAGGACAATTGTGCCAACCGTCGAGCATATCGCATCATTGAATGCTCGAAGAGTATAGGTGGAGGCCACGATGTGAGATGCTGGCAACTTGAGGTGTTTCAATGCCACTGTTGTAATTATATTATTGGATGAGCCAGTGTCCACCAACACCCTCTTGTACGGAATCTCGTTGACCCACGCAATGACGTGCAGGGGTGGATCCGCCATATCACCAGTCACCGATTTTAGTTCGTCTTCTCTAAAGGTGATGACTGGTTCTATACATTGTTTTACATGTCCCACAAAGTTGTTGAAAGAGTTTGCTTCGTGGGGCTACAGCTCGATGGCTTTTAATATCTCCATTAGAGCCTCCCGATGGGGCGATGATTGTTGAATGAGCTCATAAATGGAGAGCCTAGCCGACGTGGTCCTTAAACTTTGGGTAAGTCTAGTCCGAATCGTGGCCACTGGTCTAGGCGGGGGAGGTTGCGTAGGGTGTTGTTGAGGTTGTGACGTTGATGGAACCTCTCCTGTGGCCATCGCGGGGGCAGCTCTTGGGTACCTCTTGTTCCTAGTCACTATGCTTATCATCCCTACATACCCCTGCATGGGGCAATTTTGTGTCACCTCATTGACTTGAAGGGTTTTTGCCTGCGTATCATGGGCAGGCAGGGGGTCTTTGAAGACTCCCATATGTTGGTTGTTTGGCACTACGGGGTTGTCCACCGCCAGCGTCTTGTTGTCTATTAGGTCTTGCACGAAGCTCTTGAACTTCCAACATGCATAAAGGTCATGTCCTTTCTGCCTATGAAATCTATAGTACAAGTCTTCCCTATAGCCCTTAGGTTTTGGTGCGTTGGGGTCTATGGGTCGACTTTATGGCAGGTGTATCAAGTTTACCATGGACAAACGGTCAAACAAGGAGTCTTTGGACTCTATGAAGGGTGTGAACTGTCGCCTAGGGTGACACTGCTAATTTTTCTCTTGTCGATGATTCTCCTTCTCATAGCTATCAAGAGGAACTACCTGATAGTTAGCCTTGTGAGGGTTGTGTTGCTTGTGCAGGCTTAGGCATGTTTATAGCAACCTGATTGACCATAGCGGGTTTCGGTTGTGTGGTCCCTATTTTGGCATTTTTAGGCCACTCTTTCTTCCATGGTTTGGCAATATCGCCATCCTGTATCTTGATCTCCTCAATGATTCTAGCTTGTGCCAGGGCTTCCTCAAGAGTGGCATATTGTTGCAGCTGCAATAGCATGGAGATCGATCTCAAACAACTTTTTGAGAACATTTGGGTTAGGTCGGCCATAGGAGGGAGGTAGGGCAGCTTTGAAAGCAATGTCCTCCATCGATTTCCATAGGCCACCATGGTTTCTTCCTCATACTGCCTGAGGCTAGCTAGGTCGCTTAGTGACGCCTTCTTCTTGGTGTTGAAGGTGAAGCATTCGAGGAACGCGTCCACTAGCTGATCCAAGTTACTGATGCTATGCTTTGGCAACTGAGTGAACCAATCCGAGGCAGGGCCTGCGAACGTGGTTATAAATGTTCTTAGTAGCAAAGCATCATTGTCCTGAATGCCAAAGCATTGGCTCAGGAATCTAGTCACGTGCTCTTGGGCATCCTCCTCCCCTCTAAAGATTGCCAACTGGGGCAGTTTAAAGTGTTCAGGGTATGGGGGTGCCGACACTGACGGATGCATAGGGTGACTACGGAGCTGGCATAAAGTGGGCTTTTGGGGCCCAAAAGTCTTGGTCTCCATAGACTCTAAGCGCTCTAGCAGCGCTTTGTATGCATCGAAAGATTTGATTTCTTCCTCCTTGGTTTGTTCCCATTGTGGGTTGCGGGGAACTTGAGGCCTATGGAGGGGTAGCCGGACAACATCCCCCCTGCCTTGGTAGGGCATTTCAGCCCACTCTTCTTCTTGCTCATACTCCTCATAGGCTTCTTGAGGAGTTCTTGGGCGAGACCTATAAACATGGGTGGGTGCCCATGGAGGGTGCCCATCATTGTTTCGGGAGTGGCCTCCCACTCAGGTCTAGGAGGTCTTGGAGGTAATATTTGATAAGGTCGCGGAGACCTGTCTTGCACCAAGGGGTTGTTCCTCTCATATAACTCTATCTTATGCATGCGAGGGGTTGGGACCCTCTTAGGCATAGTGTTCTAGAGCAATTCGTTTGTCTGACGTCGAATGCGCTCTTTGCTAAGGCGATACAGGTGCTCTAACTATTGTTGGTCTTGCTTGAGCTGCATGATTTGTGCTTGGTGGGTGGCATGTTTGGCAAATGCCAAGTCAATTTGTTCCACCGTCTTGTGTTTAGGAAGCCTAGATGCCTCTCCTACATGTCTATCTCGGTCGTGGTGATCCGAGATCTCTATGGGTTGCTTTCCTCTATCAAGGTTAGCGACATTCACCCGAGGCTATGGCCTCAGTGGGTGATCCTGATACATAGCAGGTGCGGAGGCGCATTGCTCCCATGTTGTGTATTGCTCTTGAGGAATGTAGTGGTCTTCCTCATGCTCCCTTTCGTATGTGTGAAAGGGGCGAGAAGAATTGGCTTGCCCTGTCTGAAGAGCCTTGTGCTCTAGATTTGGCCTATTGTTTCTGATAGTAATAAGGGGTAAAGGAGGGATGACGTAATCATGTGGCCCCTCCTTATGGACCCTATGTTTTTCTAGCGCTTCATCACGTGGTGGCCACTCATAACGAGCGTCTAAGGGAGCCCTCCCGTCTATGTTGAGTGCCACGTGTATGGCCTCCTCCTGAAAGGGTCTATGCTGAGTGGGAGTGCCCCTCAAAGGGGTGCCTCTATAGTCCCATTCTGTAATGGCATGATGTGGACTATCTTGTGGGTCAGGCCGCCAAGGCGGTATGACCAAGTCCTTGGGACTATATCGGAGGTGACTTGTGCCCCTTTGTACACTTTTTGCAGCTTCTACCCATGATTGGGCTCGACTACGGGTGTACACCATGGTGATGTTTCTCTAAATATGTGTACATTTTTATCTTCTTTATGATTTTTTATGCTACACTAAACAAAAGGGAAACACACAATCAAAGCAATGATTATCTTGTTTATGGATTAAAAGTGTGCCCTAAATCTGGTTCAGTGTGTTTTGATTTTTGTTTTGAAAACCTTGTAAAGAAATTTTTGTTGTATATGCAATATGAGGGCTCTTATATCTCCCAAAATGGTTGCCCCTTCAATATACCACTACCAGGCCGTTATACCAAACCTCTCTATATACCCGCCCTTACGTGAGGGAGACTATTGGTACGTGAGAGCAGAACAGTACGTGGAACATAGGCGGTACGGAAGGGGAATCACTCTATTTTGACACCTACCATAGAAGACTTATCCTCATGCATTGGGAATCACCCCAACTACACTTGGTCAACTTTCATCAGGATTTACGTCTAGCAACAATAGCGATCGGGGTTATGTATGCAAAAATTCAAGCCAAGGTGGTGATGAAATCCATCGTTGGTCTTGATCAAGGGTTGGGGTTTTACGACCAACTCCTTGGTGTTTAAATTACCATGTGGTGTGTGGGGTTATTTTTATTTGTGCAAAGAAAGAAAAACATGCAGTAAAACTCTCCTATGCAAGCAAAGAAACAAGAAATGACAGAGACAGAAAACAGAAAATGATAGAGGATGCTCAGAACCCCTACCTCTTCTCTGCCCAAACCGGATGCCTCTGAGTTTCTTCTCTAAAACTGCACAGAGAGCTAATCATCCTGGGGTGGGATGAATAACAGATCTGTATTCATCATAGGGTGAGACGAATTCCTATTCGTCCCAGGGTGACACGAATTCCAGCTCTGTATTCACCACAGGGTGGAACGAGCAGCAATCCAGTGCTTGAAATATTGACACCTGCAAGAAAAAACACACAACTTTTGATCAGAAATTTGATCTCAAAATCAAGGGACAGTGGTCCCACCATGATCACCACTGAAAGCACGAGGATACGGAAGCAAAACAAAAGGGAAATGTAACGCTAAGTCCTACGAACGAGAATGCATGAAAAGAAGGAAAACAAACGAACTGAAACGAGATTTGAAGCAAGTGTAAAAGTGTGGCCCTTTATTTTATTGATTTTCTCAAAATTGGGTTACAATACGTCTCCTCCCTTTTTAGGGGCTAGGAGCGTCGGACATAGTTTGGTTACACCATGAATGATACATTCCCCTTTGGGATCTTCCGCGTGCCCACATTGAAAATGGGCGGACCAAACGTCATCGCCGCTTGCATGAATGTGTCTATAGTTCCTTTCTGCCCCTCTGGTGTCTAGATCCTGCGTTCAGAGAAATAGTAAATGGTTAGTAGCACCTGCGGATGGAGAGAAACATGCGATCCCCAAGGCCTATGGTCAGTGCATGCATAAAATAATTAAAATGATAACTGAAACATATCAGAATGAGCTTAAATTTGGATAGAAGCAATAAAACATTACCAGGAACCCACTGCAAAAGGAACAGTCAAGAAATCTGCCACAGATTTCTAATCGCTCCGGGGTGGGACGATTAGGACTATCATAACCTATCAAAAAGCCACCTCCTAAATGTCCAGTCCAGAGGCCTCCAAAACACCTAAAAAGTTGGGGTTAGGCAAAACGGGGCATTTTGGGATGACCCAGAAGGTCAGATTTGGCTAATTCAGCCTCGATTTCCCTGTATCCGATGACGCTCCCTGTATGTTAGCGAAAGCGAGAAATGATAAAATCACAGCCAAAACTTGTCAGAATCACATGAAACTTGAATAGCAGCATATGTAAGTAACCTAAAATAAAATGCAACTAAAACAATAGATAAATCTACCATAGATTTCTAATCACTTTGGGGTGGGGCGATTAAGACTGCGACAGTGCGGGGGGCGCCCGGGGTAGGACGCCCACCATTTGGGGCTTGGTTTCAGCACCAATCCACTTGGGATGGGTCCAAAACCTCTTATGGGGTTGTGTCAGAAAATTTGGTGGGATATTGTGGCCAAATTTTCAGGTTTGGGTCCGGATTGCACTTCCAATAATCACCCAATAACCTCCCTTCCAAAAGAGAGATCAAGGATGTAAGAAGCACAAATGATGGGTGAGGATGTAATTCGGTAGCACTCCATTGCTCCAAATGCTCCTCTTTGTTCCTCTTTTGGGGTGAGAAGACTCACCAATTTATAGACCTAGGGTCTCTCTCTTTGAATGCGCATGCGAGGGCGCCACTTGACTTGCTTGTCCTATTTTGGGAGAAAAGATTCTTCCCTGATTTAGAGTCTCTTTGCATGAGGCCTCCATAATCAAGGCATGCATGACTGAAGTCTCTCTCTCTGATTTGAAGTCGTTCCTCACAATTGCATGCCCTGAAGGCACAGTTAAGTGGCGGACTTGTCGAGGTTTGACTTTTTGCCAGTCAAACCTGCTATTCGCCCCACCCTGGAGCGAATGCTGCTAATCGTCCCAGGGTGGGACGAATACCAGTTTGTAATCATCCCAGGGTGGGACGAGTAGGGAGCAAAGTGCTGAAAAGGTGCCAAATTGACCTCTGACCTTCCAAACTGCTGTGGGAGTGGTTAGGACCACTGTTTAACCTCTAGGGGCTGCCCTAGGGGCTATGTATGTCAATTCGATCAGTGCTTGTCGTCACATAATCGGATTGGTGCTGTTTTGGTGTCTACATTATTCTATCTTAAAATATCAAGGGTATATTTACATTGATATATAAAATTTTTATCTTTAGTTTGAAGTACTTGCATGCCCATAAAGTCTCATTCCAACCATTTTCAAGGATTTTTTTAATATATTGATTGTATGGATCAACATACAATTGTTATGATAATCACTAGCTCACTTATATGATAATTATTATGACTTTCTATAATTTTCTATAGTGGTTAATATCACTCTCATTGGGTAATCAATATAAAATTTGATCACGTGAATAGAAATAGAGGAAAATTAATGTAAGAAAGTGTTCAAGGATTGGAAGGGTGTCAAAAGAATCAATTATAATTTATTCAATCATCCTCTAAGAAAACATTGGCCATTTTAATAAACTCTTAAAAATATTAAAAATATGAATTCTTGGATAGTCAATTGTTTAATCCATCATTTATTGATTTGTGGTCCATTGATTTGTTTTAAGTGTTCCATTATAAGTGTAGACACCAAATTTGGACACACCCACAAGGTAAAATATACCAAAAATATCACCTAGCATTAACAAACACTCAACCAAATCAAATCCTAAGGTCCCACAACCTGTTAAAAACATGAAAAAATAACCAAAAACAAAATTTGAGCTTGGTTTGAGAGCGTACATGTTGGTCTCACTCTAATACATGTGTGGTCCCTCAAATTATGTCAACACGAATTGGCAATCTCTCGTTATCGGCCATCACTCTATAGCTCATTTTTCACCTCTCTCTCTCTAGTTATCGATTTGTGATGCATGAAAATGAATATTATTTTCAACCTCATCCTCCTTTTTACTCTATCCTCACCCTCCCTTCGTGACCTTCTCACTGCTTTCCTTCATCAAATTCAAGAATTAACCCTAAATCATACATGGCAAAAATTCTTGAGGGGGAACCCCAAGGGTAAAATATTTTTCATATGGTGTAATTTTTTTAGATATCAACAAGGCATATATGCAGTAATGACATAAAGTAATCAAAACAATCCCAATAACAATCATTTCCTCAACATAACATTATAAATACAACAATAAAATATCACAACATAAAAATTAAAATCCTACTACTTCCTTTTAACACAATTTCATAGACATCACGTCAAAACTGGGGTAAAATATAGATATCTAATTTTGACACACCTACAAATAAAAAGACACCAAAAAAGTCACCTAGCATTAACAAACACTCAACTAGCTCAAATCCTAAGGTTTTGACATATTTTTCTGTCTTTATCCAAATTGCTAGTGGCGTTTTTTATCACCAAGAGTTAGTTTTGCAAAATAGTTAAAAGTCAAACCCTGATAGGTCAAACTAATCATTGGACAAAAACATCATTCAATGGAAAAATCACCAATGTATTGGTGATTTTGCAAAAATAGGCAGAATCTTCTAGCATGAGCTAGGGTCATGCAAATTCCTTCGTTCTACTACCTCCTCTGACCTCACACACTCCAAAAATGAACCAGACCTACAAAGTTTAAATAAACATAACCAATTTTCCCTTTCAATCCCTCATTTAAAATCTATATAAGAAGTCCTTGACTCAAGGATTCAACAAACACTCTCTAGCTAATTACATTATGCAAAATTTCTTCTAGCTTTCTCCATTAGCATCTTTCTTTAGCATTCTTCATCAAGAATCCTTTGGAGGTAAGTCAAGCAAGGCAAGGAGATATTGAGGGCACAAAGGTTCTCTTAGAGGTAAGGAGAAATCATTTCTAGGTTGTATCATTCTTAGCATGTCTCTCCTAATTTTTCCCTTGCTAACTTGTGATTTTTCCATCTATTTCACTTGCATTTTCCTATTTTTATGCTTCTAATATCTATTTTACAACTCATATAGTCCTTCAATATTTGTTTTTAGCTACTAATATCCTTGTTGCAAGTTCCCTTTGGGATTATCACCTCCATTCCAAGTCTCTGACACCACTTTACAGGTTCTTTGGAGCTCATATTGGCTTGTTGCCCTCATTTTGGTCACAAATACATTCATTACAGGATTTCCTTATGTTATTTGTTTAAAATTCTTCCATTTATTGATGTCTATTTCATTCCTAAACATATTAACATGATCATTTCTTTTATTCCTAAACCTTTCATAAACATTTAATACCCCTTTGTATCTCCAAAATCATCTAGTTCTAAACATTTTGGGGATTGTTCGTCCTATTTGCATACATATTTATTTCAATTATTGATTTGCAATATTTTAGGGCTCCAACCTTTAATTTTGAGATCCTCAAACCTAGTATACCTATCACACAAGGTTATCGCTCTATTTCATTGCAAATTCCCCTAAAAACGTGATGCAGGAGCATCCGAGGGCAGCAGAGCAATCCTGCACCAACCAAATTTGTCTAAGTGTTTTTGCAAAGAAAAAAAAAAAAAGAGGAAGGAAGCTAAGGCCGACGGAGGGTCGCGAAATCGCGACCGAAACCAGCAGCGGAGGGGAAGGCGGACGAAGGGTCGCGAAATCGCGACCGAAACCAGCAGCAGAGGGGAAGGCGGACGGAGGGTCACGAAATCGCGACCGAAACCAGCGGTAGAGGCGAAGGCGGACGGAGGGTCGCGATTTCATGACATGTCGCGAAATCGCGACCGCAACAGAGGCAAGGGCTTCGGTAGTATGGAGGGTCGCGAAATCGTGATCGCAAAAAAGGCAGGGGCTTCGGCAGTACGGAGGGTCACGATTTCGTGACATGTCACGAAATCATGACCGCAACAGAGGCAGGGGCTTGGGCAGTACGGAGGGTCACAAAATCGTGACATGTCACGATTTCGTGACATGTCACGAAATCGCGACCGCAGCTTAAGAACGAAGGCACAGCAGAAAGACGTCGCGATCGCGATATCGCGACCAAAGCAGAGGAAAGGGGGACTCGATGGAAATACGTCGCGATATCGCGACCAAAGCAGAGGAAAGGGGGACTCGATGGAAATACGTCATGATATCGCGACATGTCGCGATATCGTGATCGGTAGCATTTTCGCGACGAAAGAAGAGCCGAAGACCAAGAGGCGAAAAGTGACACGTGGCGAACACCTGGGCAACGAAGCGACACGGGGAGGCAAACGAAAGGTTCGGGAAGAGGAAACGAAGGGCCGCCAGCTGGAAACGGAGCGTCACCTAAGAACCTTTAAAAAGGGAAACAAAGGCATGCACAAAGGAAGGGGAAAAGTTGCTAATTCGAGAAGATCATCACGTGGCATTGGGCGAAAAAGACGCCATTCTTTTGCAACTTAGGAATAAACAGATGTGACTGTAATTTTTGGTTGTGATTGTATTTTCGTCTGTGACTGTAACTTTGGGCCGCATGCGAATGGAAATAAAACAATATTTTTTTTTTTTGTGAATATTGTGCTGTCATCTTCGATGCATGCGAATGAATAAACTGTTCTTTTCTTCCCTGTGAATGTGGTGTCGTGACTGTAATGTTCGGTCGTATGTGAATAACATAAGATGTTTTCTTTTTGTTTCTGTGATTCTAGCTCTCGATCAATTATAAAAATGATTTCTTTGTCACAGTGATGTTGGTTCTCGATCAAGTGGTATCAGAGCCAGTGATTCTGAGTGTGCAAACAGAACGCCGAACGTGAGGCAGTTTGCACCAGGATCTGTGGAAGGATTTCGAGAAGAGAGAACGGGAGTACCTGAGTAGTGTAATAGAGAAATCGTGAGCAGGATGCCTCCAAAAAGAAATCATGGTCACGGGAGAAATGTGGCGCAGGATGAAGATTTCAGAGCATTGCAGAGACAAGTGCAAGCCCTGCAGGAAGAATTGCGAAAAAGGACCGAACCTAAGGGAGAAGAACAGAGTGACGATGAAGCCTGGGAAACTGAGGGTCCATCAGATGATGAAGATGCATTGGATCCTTCTGAAGCTAGACTGTTGAAAGCTCTATCTCAGGCCGGGAAGAGACCAAAGTTTGATGTCTCTACATATTCTGGGCACCTCAACCCAGAAGAGTTGATTGACTGGATCAACGATATGGAAGAATACTTTGAGTATGAGGAGGTGGCGGATCCAGACTGGATAAAATTTGCAAAAACAAGATTAAAAGGCCATGCTAGTTTATGGTGGAAAGGAATACAACTCGAAAGAAATAAAAATGGAAAGGAGAAAATAACCAGATGGGACCGAATGGTGGAGAAGCTGAAGAGACAATTTATTCTCACGGATTACGAGTTGGACCTGTTGAGGAGAATGCAGAGTCTGAGGCAAGCAGGCAAGTCTGTCCAAGAATACATAGAAGAATTCTACAAGATCTCCATCAGAACTGGCCATTCGGGGGCTAATAAGGAGAAAGTAGCTAGATACATCAACGGGTTGAGAATGAACATTCAGGAAGAGCTCACCTTGATCAGAATAGCCACCATAGAAGATGCATACCAGTTGGCCTTGAAGGTAGAAGAGAAACTAAATAGAAGATTCGAAGGCAACCAGAGAGGAAGGGATCGTGGTGGAAGAACCGATGGAAGAACCGATGGAGGAAATTACCGAGACCAAAAGAAGACTGGGGAAACAAGCAAACCCCAGGAATAGAAAAAGGAGAATACCTACCGCCCGCGTGATCAGAACAATGACTACCAGAGAGGAAGAGGTAGACCTGGACGTGGGTATGGAAGAGGGGTATTCCATGGAACCTGTTTCCAGTGTGGAGAAGAAGGACACCGGTCATACGAATGTCCTCAACACCAAGAAAGGATGGACAAGAGACCTGAGGGTCATGCCAGAGCTGCTGTGGCAGATGAAGGTGCAGAGTCAGAACACTCTAAAGAGGCAGAAGGAGGAGAAGTGTTGATGATGAAAAGAACACTGTTGAATGAGGAAAAAGAACCAGAACAGAGGAAGAGCCTGTTTCGCACGAGGTGCAAATGTGCAGGGAAGGTCTGCAATGTTATCATTGATAATGGTAGCACAGACAACTTAGTTTCAGAAGAGATGGTTACTAAGTTGAATTTGGGGAAGAGGAAGCACCCGCATCCATATCGGATTTCATGGTTGCAGAAAGACCACAGAGCACTTGTCAGTGAACAGTGCTTGGTCAAATTTCACATTGGGAATTATCAAGATGAGGTCCTATGTGATGTATTGCCAATGGATGCTTGCCATTTGTTGTTGGGAAGACCATGGCAATTTGACAGACGTGCAGTGCACGATGGGCATGCAAATACGTACTCTCTAACGAAGGATGGAGTACGTCACAAATTGAAGCCACTGAAGGAAGTGGATGAGAAAGTGTGTAGTAGTGCCAAAATCTGCCTGGTGGAAGGAAGACAGTTTTTGGAAGGTCTGAAGAGGGATTCAATGTGTTATGCATTAATCCCTACTGTTAAGAAAGAATAGTACACAGATGTTCCAACAGAGGCCGAACACTTGTTAGAAGAATTTCCAGACATCATATCAGACAATGTGCCTGAGGGTTTACCACCGATGAGAAAGATCAGTCACCATATTGATTTGGTACCCGGATCTAGTTTACCCAACAAGGCAGCCCACAGAATGACTCCTGTGGAAAGTGAGGAGCTGAGCAGACAAGTCCATGAGTTGTTGAAAAAGGGACTGATTCGAGAAAGCTTGAGTCCATGTGCGGTACCTGCAGTACTAGCACCAAAGAAGGATGGGGAGTGGAGGATGTGCACAGACTCCCGAGCTATAAACAAGATCACCATCAAATACAGATTTCCATTACCAAGGATGGATGATATTATGGACTGTTTGAGTGGAGCCAAGTACTTCACCAAGATTGACCTGAAGAGTGGCTACCATCAGATTCGGATCAGAGAAGGGGATGAGTGGAAAACTGCTTTCAAAACCAGAGAAGGTTTATATGAGTGGTTGGTCATGCCATTTGGGCTAACCAATGCACCAAGCACTTTCATGCGGTTGATGAATGAAGTGCTGAAGGAGTTCTTAGGCAAGTTTGTTATTGTCTATTTGGATGACATTTTGATATTCAGCAGAACCCTGGAAGAGCACCTGATGCACATCAGGAGGGTTTTTGAGAAGCTGAGGGAAGAACAGTTGTTGATCAACTTGAAGAAGTGCAATTTTGTGAAGAAGGAGTTGGTATACCTAGGATTTGTCATCTCAGTTGAAGGTCTGAAGATGGACCCAGAAAAGGTGAGGGCTATCATTGAATGGCCTACTCCAAGAAGCACTTTTGAAGTGAGATCATTTCATGGTTTAGCCAGTTTTTACAGGAAATTCATCAAAAATTTTAGCAGTATTTGTGCACCCCTTACAGAGACAATGAGAGGGGATAGGAAAGACTTTAAGTGGACCTTGGGAGCTGACAAAAGCTTTGATATGTTGAAGAAGAAGGTCACTGAGCAACCTGTTTTAGCACTTCCAGACTTTAATAAGGTATTTCAGGTAGACTGTGATGCCAGTGGTAGTGCCATTGGAGTTGTGCTGAGTCAAGAAGGTAAGCCTGTTGCTTACTTCAGTGAGAAACTCAATGATGCCAGGAAAAAGTATTCAGTGTATGATCAAGAATTCTATGCCATAGTTCAGTCCTTGAAGAAGTGGAGACATTATTTGCTGCCAAAAGAGTTTGTGTTATATACTGATCATCAGGCCTTACAGTATATAAACAGCCAGGGAAAACTGAACCAGAGGCACTTGAAGTGGGTTGAGTTTCTCCAAAGCTATACCTTTGTGTTAAAGCACAGAAGCGAAAAATCAAACAGAGTTGCAGATGCCTTAAGTAGAAGGCAGAATTTGCTGATTGAAATGACAGTGGAAGTGGTAGGATTCGAAGAACTGAAGGGCCTGTACCCTGAAGATCCTGATTTTGCAGAAGCCTGGAAGGCTTGCTCGGCACCTGTTACTGTGGACAGGACAAAATGGTTGGATTTTCTAATCCAAGATGGAATGTTGTTCAGAGGAAGTAGATTATGCATTCCAAGGAGTTCCATGCGGGAAAACTTAGTCAAAGAGAAACACAGCGGAGGACTGGCTGGACATTTTGGCCGGGATAAGACCATTGCCCTAGTGAGTGAGAACTATTATTGGCCACAACTGTAGCAGGATGTGAACAAGTTTGTGCAAAGTTGCAGAATATGCCAAATGGCAAAAGGAGTGAGGCAGAACACAGGATTATATCAGCCGTTACCTGTACCTGAGAGGCCATGGGAGGACATCAGCATGGATTTCATTCTTGGGTTGCCGAGAACACAGAGGGGAAATGACTCCGTATTTGTGGTGGTTGATAGATTCTCCAAGATGGCACATTTTATTCCCTGCCAGAAAACAAGTGACGCGGTTCACATTGCAGGGTTATTTTTCAAGGAAGTGGTACGACTTCACGGTCTACCAAAAAGCATAGTTTCTGATAGAGATACAAAGTTTGTTGGGTATTTTTGGAGAACATTGTGGAAGAAGTTGAAGACGGATCTGAAGTTCAGTTCTGCATACCACCCATAGACTGATGGACAGACAGAGGTGGTAAATAGAAGTCTGGGTAATTTATTAAGATGCTTGATAGCAGATAAACCCAAGGGATGGGATTTGGTTTTGTCGCAAGCAGAATTTGCATACAACAATTCTGTCAACAAGAGTACAAACAAATCTCCATTCCAAGTTATATATGGAAACAGCCCAAGAAATGTTTCTGAGCCGAGGAAATTAGATAAAGGAGAAAAGTGCAGTGCCGAGGCTGAGGAATTTGCGAAACGGATGAAAAGCCTGCATGAAGAAGTAAAGAAACAAATTACAAAAATGAATACTCAGTACAAGACAAGAGCAGACCAAAAGAGGCGGTTCAAAGAGTTCGAAGTGGGAGATGAGGTCATGGTCCATCTCAGAAAAGAAAGGTTTCCAGCCAAAACTTATAACAAATTGAAGATGAAGAAATTTGGGCCTTGCAGAATACTGGAAAAACGGGAGTCAGGTAATGCATATAAAGTGGAATTGCCAAGTGGGCTTGACATTTCACCTATTTTTAACATATCAGATTTAGTGAAATACCATGAAGGGGATAGTAGTGAGGCACCATGTGCAGAGTTGTGGAGTATTCCAGCATCTACTCCAACCACAGATGAGATAGAGGAAATACTGGACATAAGAGAAGGCAGAAGTACTAGAAATAGACAATATTTTGAATATTTGGTCAAGTGGAAGGGTAGACCGGTAGAAGATGCAACTTGGTTGTCTAAAATGGAGGTTGACCGCCTGGGTCTCCCTCCAACAGTTCAGAAGTGAGGATCACTTCTCAATCTACCCCGGGTGTCTGATGCAGGAGCATCCGAGGGCAGCAGAGCAATCCTGCACCAACCAAATTTGTCTAAGTGTTTTTGCAAAGAAAAAAAAAAAGAGGAAGGAAGCTAAGGCCGATGGAGGGTCACGAAATCGTGACCAAATCAGGAAGCAGGGCTAAGGCGGATGAAGGGTCACGAAATCGTGATCGAAACCAGTAGCAAAGGGGAAGGCGGACGGAGGGTCGTGAAATCGTGACCGAAACCAGTGGTAGAGGCGAAGGCGGACGGAGGGTCGCGATTTCGTGACATGTCACGAAATCATGATCGCAACAAAGGCAATGGCTTCGGTAGTACGGAGGGTCACGAAATCGTGACCGCAATAGAGGTAGGGGCTTCGGCAGTACGGAGGGTCACGATTTCGTGACATGTCACGAAATCATGATCGCAACAGAGGCAGGGGCTTGGGTAGTACGGAGGGTCACGAAATCGTGATCGTAGCTTAAGAACGAAGGCGTGGAAAGACGTCGCGATATCGCGACATGTCGCGATATCGTGACCAAAGCAGAGGAAAGGGGGACTCGATGGAAATACGTCGCGATATCGTGACATGTCGCGATATCGCGACCGATAGCATTTTCGCGACGAAAGAAGAGCCGAAGACCAAGAGGCAGAAAGTGACACGTGGCGAACACCTGGGCAACGAAGCGACACGGGGAGGCAAACGAAAGGTTCGGGAAGAGGAAACGAAGGGCCGCCAGCTGGAAATGGAGCGTCACCCAAGAACCTTTAAAAAGGGAAACAAAGGCATGCACAAAGGAGGGAGGAAAAGTTGCTAATTCGAGAAGATCATCACGTGGCATTGGGCAAAAAAGACGCCATTCTTTTGCAACTTAGGAATAAACAGCCGTGACTATAATTTTCATCTGTGACTGTAACTTTGGGCCGCATGCGAATGGAAATAAAACAATATTTTTTTTCTTTCTGTGAATATTGTGCTGTCATCTTCGACGCATGCGAATGAATAAACTGTTCTTTTCTTCCCCGTGAATGTGGTGCCGTGACTGTAATGTTCGGCCGTATGTGAATAACATAAGATGTTTTCTTTTTGTTTCTGTGATTCTAGCTCTCGATCAATTATAAAAATGATTTCTTTGTCACTGTGATTTTGGTTCTCGATCAAAACGACTCCAAATTTGACCCCAAAATCATCTCAGCCATGTTTCATGGAAAAATCACTAATTACTATAGCAGTTGATGATTTTGAATCTATAAAATACATGGAGAAAAAATATACTATCAAAATCACCACTAGCAATATTGCAACTCAATGAAATTTTTGACAAAGACTCATTTCCACTCCAAGGAAGGCACTCACACTCATTTTTGTCATAAATAGGGGGTTTGATCAGCTAAAAATATAGGAATACACCTTCCCAGCACTCAAAAATATCCCTCAAATTAGAGAAACCTATTTTTTTGTCTTCTTGTGTAGGTTGCAAAAAATCTAGTCAAAGTCAAAAATACCAATGGCGATTTTGTTCAAACATTGATTGAGGTAATTTTGTCACTTAACATTTCCTTAAACCCCATTTTTTAGTATATCTATGTATTTCATTCTCTATCTACAATTGTTACATGCTCAAAATCATATTCCTTTGGCCAATTAAGGAACCTTAGTTTAGCTCTAATTTATCATTTCAAAACACATTAACATTGGGATAAAATCAAAGAATCCTATATCAAATTTGAGTTCTCTCTATTTAAAAGTATTTAGGCAAGAGTAATAAAATCATATAGTTGCATTCTCAGTTAGATTTACTTCTTGCATTATTCCATATTTTCCTTGAAAAGAAAAACATCTCCCTTAACTTAGATCATCATTCAAATGCAAAAAGCATTCTAAGCTAGTTCTTATTTTCTTGCATTTATGTGTATTAATCTTATCATGCATTTTTAGTGATCTTCACCTTAAGTTTGAATAAATTTTTAAGGCTCAATAAAGAGTTAGATTAGCGGTCCTAAAATCATAGGTGCTTGTTGAATAAACTCATAAACCAATGTCAAGCATAACATCAAGATTGATGCCTCAAAAAATTGCATTGAGTAGAGTCCACTCATGTTGAATATAACCATATATTTGGGGTATCCTTTGGAAAGATACCCTCAAAGCAAATAAGCAAGGATAATCCTAGAAGATTCTCCCCCCTTCTACGTAGTATGAGATTTTTGATTCTACAATAAGTGGCAAATGCAAGCATGATGTCAACTAATATATCATCAATTCATGGGTTGTGATATCAACAATGACATTGCTTCAATTATTTGTATAATAATATAGGGGTAATTGACCTTTTGGAGAAGCCAAATTATAAATACAAGCAATACCATTACCAACAATGGGTCTCATATAAGTTTAAGGTTAGAGATAAAGTATGGTTATTTATTTAGAAGTAGAGACTTACAAGTGCCCATAAGAAGATTAAATCTAATTGTTATGGATCATAAATCATCACCAATAAGGCGGTAGAGAATGATTTCAAATTGAATCTTTCATCTGATCTTGGTTTACATCCAGTATTCAATGCTAATATTCTTAGGCCCTATCATCCAACTTTGCTAACAACTTTCATAGTTATAGGGTGGTTGAACATTGAAGAACACAATCCATACAATTTAGCATTTAGTGGAGGATAATCAAATTTTTGATACATTAATTAATACCACTAGAAGGTAGTGTATTTATATGTATCGATTGGTTATGGTAGGATAACTCAACCACCAAGGGGAATTGCTCACAAAAATAAAATAAAGAAACAATTTTTGCACCTAATTTTAAAAATTGATGTAATGGAAACCATTACTTTTCAAGGGTAAACAAATGATCTAAGGATGTGACCTTGTCGAGGGAATGAATTTCTACTTCAAAACCTATTTTTTGACGCAACCACCTAGTTGGGGGGTAACATTGTGCATGGGAATAAGTTTTAACTTGTTCAAGATGTGCTAGAGCTCTCAGAGGAAGAATTATGATATTTGAATGGGAATTAATACCAAATATCAAATGTTTGAAATGAATTTCTAGAACAACTACATAAAAATCCTCTAAATACCCTGACAAATACAAAATAAATCGTTAATAAAAATACAAAATTTCTATATTTTGATATTCACATCTAAGTTACATCTCTATCAACTTTGGCACATCATTAAAAGAAAAAGCTCAAGTGGACAAGTCATATGTATGCAATATTCAACTAATATGTAATTTATAACTCATGGAAGGTGAGTCAACACCTTTCCATATGGGTTACTTTCCATATTCTCTAATCCAATAAAAATTGTGTAAAGATATATGTACCACTAAGTGTAAAAAAACATGGGTGATGGATGCAACATAATAGCCTCAAATCTCTTCTCAATGATTTCTTTCATTGTACTTTATTTTCTAAGCTATATTATCATTCAGTTATTTTGCTCATATACTTCTCTATTCTAATTTGTTATATCTTGTTATTTTAAAATTGTACTATTCCTTTATTTTTCTTACCTAAAATTCTATATTCCATGTAAAAATTAATATCTATTTTTTAATTTACCTTAATAAATATTCTACAATGAAGTTGAGATTTCATGATTTTTTCTTCAATCAATGTTTGTTTCATACGTAATTAACATATACATTGAATAAATATCCATCATTTATAATTATTGAATAACCTTTGATGCTCATAAATTGAATTATACCCAAAAATATAAAATATATATGCTTATCCATGATTTTTAGATTTAGAATTTTATTATTTAACAACAATAATCAAAATTTGTTATTAGCAAATTAAAATTTTAAACTATTTTTCACATGTCATTAATATTTTAAAATACTGGAAAGTGCTATAGATTCACCACCTAATGGAAAAGTTTTAAAATCTAGCCCCAATCTCATCACAAGGAGCAATAAAAAATGGATAGTGCACGTAGGAGTTGAATCTAAGCAAGGGTGACCTTCGAACCAAGACTTAAGGCTAAGGGAGATCCTAAAAGACATAACGAATGGAACCCAAATGACACTTTCTATGGGAGGGGCGAAGAAGCACCCCCACCAAGTCTAGTAAATAAAATTATTATCCTGGAACATAAGGAGTTTGAATACCCCTTCAAAGCAACAACTGGTTGCTTCTATGAGGAAAGATCAAAATCCTCATGTTTTTTATTCAAGAAACTAAAATTAAGGATATCAATTTTGATAATATTAAGAATACCATATGGAAGGAGGCATGTTATTCTATAAGTCATGCTTTAGGAGCTTCTAGGGTATTAATCTATCTTTGGTATAATTCAAAAATTGAAAGAAAAGTGTTGTCTTCTTTTGTCAGATTCATTAACATTTTTTTCTATTGAAGATTTTTTAAAATATCTTGGGTTTTAAATAATGTGTATGCTCCAAACTCAATTGTGGAAAGAGGAAGACTATGGGAGTATTTGAGCATAAATATAAATGCTTTCTCTAACCTTGCATGGATGTTGGCTAGGGATTTTAAATGCCCCCTCTTTCCCTCATAAAAAAAGGAGGTAGCCAATCCCTCTCTAATGGTATGGAGGACTTTGAATTTTTTATCAATACTAATGAGTTGATGGAATTTGAGCTAAAAGGAAGTAAATTCACTTGGAGCAACAAAAGGCTAGGGGAACATGTTATCCAATCAAATATGGATAGGTTTTTTGTTTCTAAATAAGGGCTTCATAATTATGATGATTGTGTTCTCTCTTCTCTTCCAAGAATAGGATCAAATCACAATTCTTTGTTACTTGATGTTTCAGTTGGGAATGGAATTTTTAAGTTTCCCTTTCATTTTTAGGTTATGTGGCTGGAAAATGATATCCTTGAGACCTTGATAGTTGATTGGTGGAAGAATGATTTTCCAAGTTCCCTAATATCTCAATTTTCTGTTAGAATTTCCCAAAATAGACATGCAAAGCATTACAAAAAATATGAAGAAAAGAGTAGAACTGATTGATTTATTCCATGGATCAACTTTGTATAAATAGCAAAGTTGATCATTGAGAGCCGTTGGATTACAACAACTCATCAAATCTGATCTAGACTATACTGAGAGTTCACCTGACTCATGGAGGAGTGGAAACTCAAGTATGTCTATCCTAGTAGAACTTAAGAGAATAATTACTTATTCTAACACCCCCCTTAAGTGATACTAGGGGTGTATGATACAAATGAGTCCCAAAAATAGGGCTTGATGAGGTACTCATGTACAATGATCTTATTTGATGAGATGGTAAAAACCACATGGGAAAAAACCATCTATCAAAAAAGAAAAAAAGAAGAGGCATGTCTTCGGTTTGCGAAGATTGTCCTCATTGAAAAAAAAAGTATGAGTCCCGACAATAGGGCCTGATGAGGTACTCATTTACAATATATAGATGGTGAAAAAACCTCTTGGGAAAAAACCATCTGTCAGAAAAATAAAGATAGAGGCATGTCTTCGGATGGCGAAGATTGTCCTCATGAAAAAAGGAATGAGTCCCGACAACTTGGCCTGATGAGGTACTCATGTACAATTTATACTTTAGGAGAGATGATAAAAAAAACCACATGGGAAAAAACCATTCTCCAAAGAATACAACAATAAGAAGAAAGGAGAGGAGAAAGACTGATGTTTTAATGCAGCTGCTTTACCCCAAGTTTCTCTCGCAACTGAATGTAACGCGGAGAAGGAAATGACTTGGTGAAGATGTCTACAATTTGATTTTTAGTGGGAATATAGTCTAAGTATATTTCCCTCTCTGAATATGCTGCCGAATGAAGTGCATGTGAATCTCAATGTGCTTGGTGCGTTGATGCTCAACTGGATTGCGTGCAATATGAATTGTGCTCTGATTGTCACACCAAAGAGTAATAGGTTTGTCATGGGAAAAACCAAATTCTCTTAGTATCTGACGAAGCCAAAGAGCTTCTTGACTTGCCAAAACTATTGCCCTGTATTCTGCCTCTATAGATGATAAGGCCACTGCTTGTTGTTTTTTGCATAACCAAGCAATTGGTGAAGAACCAAGACAAAAGACATAGCCAGAAGTTGAACATCTATCTTCTACTGAACCTGCCCAATCAAAATCCATGTAACCAATGATATCCATGGATTTTCCCTCATATAAGAGCCCAAAGTGAGGAGTTCCTTGCAAGTAGCGGAGGATTCTTTTTGTTGCTTGCCAATGACTGAAATGAGGTTGATGTGAGAATCTGGATATCAAGCCAACAACATATGAGATATCTGGGTGAGTATGAGTAAGGTATAATAGACTCCCTACAAGTTGATGGTATAGAGTTGCATCACATAGAGGGGATGTGCAGGAAGTACTTAGAGTGACTCCAGACTAAAAAGGTGTAGGAGAAGGTTTGCAATCTGTCATCTTAAACCTTTGAAGAAGGTCTAGAGTGTATTTTTGTTGACACAATGAAATTCTTGCATCTGTTTGATTTATTTGAATCCCAAGGAAGTAATGAGCTAAACCCAGATCAACCATTTCAAATTTTTTAGAAAGGGAGTCCTTGATAGTTTGAATGTGAGTGATGTCACTACCAGTGAGTAGTAGGTCATCAACATAGAGAACAAGTATGGTGATTTTTTCTTTATCTCTCCAAATGTAGACTGTGGCATCAGACTCACAATGAGAAAAACCTGATGAAAGAAGGAAGGAGTCCATTTTTTTATACCAAGCTCTAGGAGCTTGTTTGAGGCCATAGAGAGACTTCCTTAGCCTACAAACAAGGGAGGAGTCTTGAGTGAAACCAACAGGTTGTTCCATGAATATCTCTTCCTTTAAGTCCCCATGTAAGAAAGCACTTTTTACATCCATTTGAAAGACATGCCACTTTTGGGAAGCAGCTAGAGCAAGAACCAGTCTAACAGAATCCATTTTGGCAACTGGTGCAAAAGTTTTAGAATAATCAATCCCTTCAATTTGAGAGAAACCTTTGGCTACCAGGTGGGCTTTGTGTTTGTCAATTTCTCCATTAGGTCCATATTTCATCTTGTAAATCCATTTACAGCGAACTAATTTCCTCCCTTTAGGTAGGGGAACTAAATCCCAAGTTTTGTTTTTGATTAAGGAAGAGAATTCATTCTCCATGGCATCATCCCATTCTTTAATACCAGTTGCTTCTTTGAAGGATTGAGGATCTATGGAAATGGATTGACAGACAAGACCAGTGCCTATGGAGTTGCCTAATCTGGATGATGGAAGATTTTTGATGTAAGGAGTAGCTTCTTTAACAATGGTGCGGGCCCATTTTGGCATAGTGGAAGGAGTAGTAGGAGTGGCTGGATTTTGAGTTGGAGTTATAGGTTCCTCATCTTGATCATTAATCTCTAAATTAATCTCTAAAACTGGTTCTTCATTATATTGAGGCTCTAACATTGGAGAAGGCTCAAGAGAACCAATGGTGGAAGAGGATGGTTGAGGATATTTATGAGGGAATGTTTCATCAAATTGGACATTCCTATGAAAAAATACCTCATGAGTTGTGGGATCAAGGAGCCTGTATGCTTTCATTTCCTCACAATAACCAACAAAGATGAGCTTTTTGCTTTTCTTATCTAGAGCCTTCCTTTTCTTCTTTGGGATATGCGCCCAAGCAGTACATCCAAAAATATTGAAGAAAGAGACATCAGGTTTTGAGCCAGTCCATGCTTCCTCGGGAGTCAAATGGCCAAGAGCTTTATGAGGTGTGCGGTTTTGAATATAGTTTGCATAGTTAATTGCTTCTGCCCAAAAACCTTTTGGAAGATCTCTTGAGTGGAGCATACAGTTTGCCATTTCTTTTAGAGTTCTATTTTTCCTCTCTGCAATGCCATTTTGTTGCGGATTATGGGAGATATAATGTTGATGAATTATGCCATGACTTGATAAAAAAATTGAGAACTCATTACTGAAGTATTCCCCCCATTATCTGTATGAATTTGCTTGATTTTGCAAGAGGCCTGATTTTCAACTAAGGCTTTGAAGATTTTGAAGTGGGATAGAACATCACTTTTGTATTTTAGGAAGTATACCCAAGTTCTTCTGGAAAAATCATCAATGAAGGTTAAAGCATATTTTTCTCCTTTGAAAGAAGGCTCTGGGAAGACCATCAAGTCACTATGGATTAACTCTAGAGGGGATGAAGCTTTTAGAGAACCACTTGGGTGGAAAGGATCTTGATGTTGCTTTCCAAGAGCACATCCAGGACATACTCCATCAATAGAAGAGACTTGTGGTAACCCTGTTACCATCTTATGGGTGTTCAATTCCTTTAGGTAGTTATAACTGAGATGTCCAAACCTTTCATGCCAAATTTTGCTTTCAAGATCTCCATGTGCAACAAAATAGGAGGCCCCTTCTAAATTTTTGAATCCTTTGAAGTGAAATAGGTGAGTGTTGTGATCAATATCTCCTTTTTCTATGAGAGAGTTGGGATCTTGAAGGTCTCTTATCTCAACTCCTGATGGTGAGAAGAGAACTATTTTACCCTTTCCAGAAGTACAAATATGATAGACGGAGAGGAGATTTGTTGCAATGTTTGGAACATAGAGAACATTATTGATATAACCACCATCAATGGATATGTCACCTTTTCCTTTGACTGGAATAAAGGATGAGTCACCAACTTCTATGCTACATGTTGAACTTGAGGAGATTGAAGTAAATGACTCATCTGAGGAAGTCATGTGATGAGTTGCTCCTGAATCTAGAACCCAGTATTTTGATGAAGTGTTTGTGGTCTTGCCTTGAACATTTAAGGCTTTTCCTATCTGCTTCTTAGTGTCTATATTTTGATCCTTCATTTCTGCCTCTAGTTGTTGTAGTCTTTTCCAACATTTGTTCATAGAATGACCATTCTTTTTGCAGTGAGTACAAGTAATGGAACTCCTTTCTTTCTTTTTGAATTTTTCTTTAGTAGAGGTGGATGCTACTAAGGCTTTTGAGGAAGAGGAAGAGATCTCATACTTTGCAAGTTTGGTTTCTTCTCTAGTTAGCCTATCACAAAATTCTTCTAAGGAGGGCATTTTAAAACTTGCACCAAGAGCATCTTTTGTAGATAAAAAAGTAGTTGCAAAAATTTGAAATACACCATTTAATTTAGAAAGAATTAGATAGATGCATTCTTCTTCTATTTTATTCTTGCCACTACCTTTGTATTGAGTGAGGACTTCTTTAAATTTGGTGAGAAAGTCAACAATATTGTTGAAGTCTTCAGGAGATAATGTTGTTAATTCTGCCTCTAGCTGCATTGACCTTATTTGATCTACTTTTCCAAATAAGTTCTTTAGTTTCTCCCAACTTTCATAAGGAGTTTTACAATCCGTAATGTGAAACCATAAGCTTTCATTTACATTAGTGCTTATAATACCCATTGTTTCATACATCTTCCCTTTATGAACAAATATTTCATATTCTTTTTCAAATTCAGGTTGCTTCTCTTCTAGCAGGTGTGTGAGCCCTTTTTGAGAAATGAGATTTAATATTTTGGGTTTCCATGTATGATAGTTATGAGGGGTGAGAGGATCAATTATATTCATTGTATTCATTTTTCCAAAGAAATTTGAAGTGAACCAATAATTCCCCCCTTAACTTCAAGTATATTATCTTAGAGAATACAATGTAGCTTTAAATAAGGAAACAAAAGCCTGAGAGAAATACCAATCTACTCAATTTACCCACCTTGACGAGAGGGAAACTATAAGTAAATGAGGAGGTTTGATATATCTGAATTAGGCTAATGAAGCAATAATATTAGGCTAGGCCTTTATACTTATTCTTCTCAATACCCACCCTTACGAGAGGGAAACTATAAGTAATGAGAGGAATGGTACGTGGAACTTAGGATTTTGATGCAAATATAATCCACCAAACCAATATATTGTATTTCTCAATAACCCACCCTTACGTGAGGGAAACTATAAGTTTTTGAGAAGTGCAATACTTGGAATTTAGGTGATATTGGAAGTGCTCTAAAGAAAATAATTGAATCCTTTATTTTAAGATGTATTGAATTAAAAAATAAATATTTAAAAAATAATTGAAATGAAATGAATTTTATGACCAAGTGGCTAAAAAATGCCACATATTAGTTTATCATCCAAATATATTTCCTTTAGTTGATATAAGTATGAACTTTTTCTTAAAAAATAGAATAAAGCAAGAGGTGGCAAATAGAATTGCCACTAAAAAAATATAGAAGAGAGATTAAAGAAGATAGACACACAACCCCCCTTCAAAATTCAATACTAAATGGTGCAATAATTAGCACCTTTAACCCCCCTCCAAAAAAGACCTTTGTATTTACTATAGTTACAATTGACTCTTTTTCACTTTTTGAAGATAGCCTTTGTAAAAAGATAAAGGCTTAGTGAAAAAAAGTCAGAAATTTTCTTAAGATAAATACAAAGCTTTAGAGTTTTTTTTATAAGGCTACACCTTCAAAATTGAAGGGACTATAAAAAAATCATTAGAAAAAATCCTAATCGAAGGAGAGGAGGAAAATAGATATGATAATGCTTTTGCATTAATGACATAGAAGGCACCTTGCATTCAGATCAAAATAGAAATACGTGGTCAGCTCCTATCCCAAAGGACAAGGACAGAGTTGCACCATGAATAGGAATTAAGACACTCCTAAAAAAATCTTCTTCGGTGCTTAACGATGATGAGACCTCTGCATAAAATAAAGTTACAATAAAGAAGCCAAATTTTGATTCTTAAATACCTCTCTACCAAACGAAATGGGTCCCCCTACAATGAAACAAATGTTAATTAAAAGTAATCTTTATTTCACTGGTGTACACCATGAAACAGACAGTGAAGCTTGGAATGGATTGTTCACTTCAATGGGTTTCCTCTGTGTTGCGCAGTCGCAGACCCAACGTTTTACCTTCAAAAAACCTGCAGATGAAATTGTTAATAGAAGAGGCGTAAGCGAAGTCTCCTCGGAATGTATTCTTCTTTTCGCTTCGTCTGTGCTATGCAGTCAAAAAAATACGTAGGTGGGTGCCTTCGAACAAGGTTGTTCCTCCTTCGTTGAGTAGTCGTAGACCCAACGTCTTGATTTCAGAAATCGTTTAAACCTGCAGATGAGATAGATAATAGAAGAGGCGTAATAGGGAAAAAAAGATATGTCGATTACCTAGTAAGAATGCTTAATGAAATATTATCAAAAAGTATTAAAGAAAATAATCGAAGTGATGCATCACCTATTGAGAACTAAGCAGAGATAAAAAAAATAACCAAGCTTCTTGAGCAGAAATAATGATTGGAATGCCAAAGGAAGAGGGCTTGAATTAGATAAATAGAAGCTTTTTGATAGCCGTTATCAACAACGTCAATCGGGAAGAGGAGAGATCAATGCTAACTAGAGATATATCTGGTAGAAGTGGGCTCCTTTGAAGAACGTCGATGAGCAACTAAAGAGGACGTCAGATTTTATAGTGCATGAGATCAAACATTTTAAAAAATGTTATGCAGTGCAACCGAAGATGATGTTCCTAACAATAGTGATAGATATAATGATTTGCACCAAGAGTTTGCTTTGAAGAGCATGCAACTCAGATCTCCAATGGTGGAGATATCGAATAGGAGTTGATTGGCATGAAGAGAGGCATCATGAGGGGCGATGATGGCACCCAATTTTGGGTGCTCATTGCATGATTTGCGAACCTCAATAGGGCTTCTCCGAGAGCAACGATAAGGCAATGAAGAGGAGCTTTTTCCTGCAAAGGAAAACACTAAAGATAGGATAAATTAACCTATATTTTCAAGCTATAAAAAAATGTTTATATTTGCTTGAAAAAAATGGTGTTCCTTTCTTTTAAGGAAAAAACGAAAAAATAAATTAGAGGATAATAAATATGACTAATTTCATACAAGTGAGCTAGTCAAAGAGTTACCCAAAAGAACAGATCTATGAAAAAATGGGCAATATTTCTGAATAAAAAATTTACACTAAAAAACAATGAATCTTCCCTTCCCCTTTTTTTCTTGAGAAGAAGACAAATATTATTCAGAATAACCCATTTATATATATCTCAAAAATATAGCTGAAAAAAAAACTATATATAAAAGCTTGTTGTAGACTTGAACCCCCCAAAAAAGGAGAAGTCAACAAAGGATACAATGAACCAGCTCCTAGAACCTTCAAGAGAGAATGCTAGAAAAATCTATCCTGCTCTGGTACCATGTTAGAATTTCCCAAAATAGACATGCAAAGCATTACACAAAATATGAAGAAAAGAGTAGAACTGATTGATTTATTCCATGGATCAACTTTGTATAAATAGCAAAGTTGATCATTGAGAGCCGTTGGATTACAACAACTCATCAAATATGATCTAGACTATACTGAGAGTTCACCTGACTCATGGAGGAGTGGAAACTCAAGTATGTCTATCCTAGTAGAACTTGAGAGAATAATTACTTATTCTAACAATTGCCAATAAGTTAAGGTTTGTGAAGTATAATTTAAACGAATGGAATAATTTTTTTTTGGTAATATTTTCCAAAAGAAGAAATCCTTGAAAATACAACTTCCATCCATTGATGTTGCTATGGAATATTTTCCCCCATAAAAGGCTAACAAATATATTGAAAGGCGTTTGTTGGTAGATTTCCATAATATATTGGTCTATGAGGAATTCTACTAGAGACATAAGTCTAGGGCTCTTTGGTTGAAATATGGAGATAGAAATACCAAGTTTTTTCATGCCATGACCTTGAGACATGGGAGTTTCAATAATATTACTAAAATTATTAAGGACGATGGTACTAAATTTGGAAACATTTTGGAAATTAGTGAGGATGTTATACAATTTTTTTAAATATTTTAGGAGTGGCGGCACTTGTAAATGAGTAGGCCTCTAGTTTTTTTTTTTTTTATTCCTTTTCCAAATTTTGAACAAATTAAATCCAATCTTATCTCTTCGTTCAAGGAGTCTAAAATCAAAGAGGCAGTTTTTTCAATGGCCGATAAGAAGGTTCCTAGATCTAATGGTTTTCCTGTAGTTTTTTACTAGAAATTTTGGGGAATTGTGCGAAGGATATATATATAATGCTATGGGTGAAGTTCAAAATACCTTTCATATTCCAAGTGACATCAATTCCAGATTTTTTGTTCTAATTCCTAAATTGGCAGGAGCTAATTCCTTCAATAATTTTAGGCCCATGATTTTGTGTAATACTCATTCTAAAATATTGGCTAAAGTTATAGCCAATAGAATGAAGTTCATTCTTCCTCAGATTATTGATCCTTGCCAAGGTGCTTTTGTTAAAGGGAGGAAAAATATTGGATGGTGTAATTACTATTCATGAAGTTCTTCACTCAATAGATAAAAGTGACACAGATGGATTGTTGTTGAAATTAGACATGAACAAGGCATATGATAGAGTATCCTCAAAATTTTTGTTTAAAGTTATGGGTAAATTTAGATTTTATATTTCTTGGATAGATCTCATCAAAGGATATTTATGCTCAGTCATGAATTTTATCCTAATTAATGATTCTTCAACAGGTTATTTCGAAAGCCTCTAACACCTAAGACAAGATGACCCTATGTCTCCTTATCTATTTTTTATTATAGCTGAAGCCTTAGTCATATCTATTCAAATATCCTAGTCTAAGGGGTGGGTTATGGGATAAAGCGTACCTCCTGCAATCCCATAACCCACCAAAAATTTGTAGATGATACTCTTCTTGCTTCAAGATCCTTTTTTCGAGAAGCAAAAGAGATTAAGTTTATTTTATCTTATTATGAGGTTGCCTTTGGATAAAAGATAAATTTCAATAAGAGCAAGGTGTTTTTTTAATACCCCCCTTCAAAGGTAGGTAAATATTGCAAAAATATTTAAATGTTCCATTGGGAATCTTCCTTTTGTTTATCTGGGTTTACCGCTTTTCAGTGGAAGTTTACAGGATTCTTCTTGGCTTCTTGTGGTTGAGAGGGTTAGGAGAAAGTTGGCAAGCTGGAAAGGTGTCCTCCTTAGCCAATATGGTAAGGCATAGTTCATTAAATCCAACGTCCAAATATCCCAATATTATTTTTGTCATTGTTTAAGATACCACAAAAAATTTACCAAGAGATTGATAGTATTCAAAAGGTCTTTCTTTGGATAGGCATGGAATAAAAACATATAATTCCCCTAGTGGATTAGAAACAGGTTTTTTCTAGGAAGAGAAAGGGTGGATTAGGCCTCAAGAAACTAAAACAAATGAATTTGACCCTTATTGCAAAATAGGGTTGGAAGTTTTTCAAAATGGATGAAGCTAGATGGGTAAATATTTTAACAACTAAATATCTTGGCAGAGATGGTAATTTCCTTGAAGGCTTGATATGGAAAATTGGAGATGGTAGGAAAGTTAAATTTCGTAATGAGCCCTTTATTGGAGACCAACTTCTACACCGCTTAGAGCCCTTTACTGCACAATCTTATGGATCTAGAGTCACCAACTTTATTGAGGTAAGGGATGGAAAAATGACTTGGAAGACTTTATCTCTTGTTAAACCCTCCCAAAAGAAAATTTGCGCTCTAAATTATTTATCCAATATTTTTATAATTTATCTCCTTAATCCTAGCCCATCAGTTGATTCCCCTATTTGAAAAGTAGATAATAATGGTATTTTCATGATTAAATCTGCGTAATTTTTTGAGTTTGATGAGGAATATAATTGGTTTCCAACCATTAATATATGGTTCAAACACCTAACACCTAAATTTAGTTTCTTCTTTTGGTTGGCCACCTAGAAAAATATCCTTACTATTAAAAACCTTCACAAAAGAGGCGTGCCCAATTTGAATAGGTGTTATTTGTGTGAAGCTACTTGGGAGAATGCTAATAATTTATTTATTGAGTGTCCCTTCTTCTTAGAAGTTATCCATATTCTCATCAAATTCAATGTTACTTGGGTCATGCCTAGTAATATTATAGACCTGTGTTTGTAGTGGGTTGCCCCCTTCCATAATATTCTGCTTATAAATTGTTGGTCTTTCTATTTACCTCATTTTCTTTGGGGTATTTGGAATGAAAGAAACATCAGAGCCTTAAATAATGTTAGAAAGGATCCCTTACATGTGGAAGCTAAAATTTATAATTTCTTTAAACAAAATATTTCCATAATCCCTATCAAAAATGATAAATGGTCCCATAGCGAAGGTAAGCTTACCAGCCAGTAGGGTATCCTAAATTTTGAAGGTATTTGTAGTCTTTCCACCCCCAATCCTAGATATCTTGTCAAATGGTAGCCTCCACCTTAGGGTTGGATAAAATTGAAATTTTATGGGGTGGTTAAGGGTAACCCGGGAACCACAAGGGCTGAAGGAAACATTAGGAATGACAAAGGGGTTATTATTTTGGCATTTGTTGATTTCTTAGATGTGTAGTCCAATTTTGTTGTTGAAGCTTAGGTGTTTATCAAGGGGTCATGCTCCTAAAAAATCTAAATGTAAAGAAGGTGGTTATCGAAGGTGACTCTCTTTCTATCATTAATATTGCTAAAGGAAATCATCCCCCCACTAATCCATTATAGATTAAATAGAAGATATTTACCGTCGCACTAAGAATTTAAAAGGTGTTGAATTTAGGCACACATTTAGAGAAGAAAATAATGAAGTTGAATTGTTGGTCAACTAGGGGTTCAATCAGAATGCTCTTCAAATATGGATGAACAATTTTCTACCTTTTTAACATAGTGTGTTTTGGTTTCAAATCTGGTTTGTTTTAGTCCCTGGTTGAAAAGGTGATCCCTCTTACTTTTTGTTGAAGGCATTTTTTCCTTCTACTTATTTGTGGCTATTTTGTTGTATCCCCCTACACCTTGGGGTTGTTCTCCTCTTGATGTATGGTCAGAATTAGATATAACAATGAATAATTTAGCAGAATGTTTCACATCCTACTACAATTTCAACCATATGTTAGTGAGTATTTTGTTGAATAGACAACCAATTTCTACAAATAGATATTTTCTCGCCTATGAAAATGAAAACCCACAACTAAAATACTTTTAAATTTATTAAAAGAAATGAATTATGTGTGGATTCTAGTGGGAGCCACTTCCATTACAAAAATAAAATATTATATTGCTCTTATTACATTTCTAACAAGTTAATTAAATCATATCCAACTTGCCTTTTTATCAAAGATATTCTTCATTTTCCTTTCTATCAAAGATATTCTTCATCTTCCTCTAACCACTTAGTATAAATAATCAACTCCTTTATATTAAATGCCTTTTGAAATCTAAATATTGTCAAGATGAAATTCAACACCATGAATGGCTATAATATTTGCTGCCCAAATTTCATATCTATAGATATCTTTTCTATAGCAACATGACAAGTTTTTAATACATTTTTTTAGGGTTCTTATTCATGTCCCCAATATTCCAAGATATTATTTTCATTATCATTTTTTGTTTTTATTTGTTGTTTTAGCCATACTTCTTGTTAAAACTTGTGATATTTACTTTTTTTTTCCCATGTCAACATCCCTCTAGGTTTTCTTTTCTCTTTGCTTTTGCTTTTTTGATTTTCCTCTCTTTTTTTCATTCCCAAAAATATTTTCATCTTCATCAATCTCTTTAATATTCTCACACTGCTCATTGTAAGATTTATCATATTTAGGTTTGTCTTCCTCTAAAGGATATGAAATGCAAGGAATAATTTCAAAATCACATTCTTCTTTATGTTGCCATGGAAATCCTAAAGTGCAAATATGCTCTTCCATAGAAATTGTCTTCTTATTCTTCCCTAAAAACCCTAAATTGTTATGGATTTTCTCCATCCTCTTTTCTTTATTACGGTGCTCTTGAAACCTTAAAGTGCAAGAGATAACATTTACTCCACTTTCACTTTTATTACTAGGAGAGGATTCTACACTACTTGAGGAAAATGAAGATGATATACCTGGAATAAACTAGACTTATTCTACTATAATTTTTTTAGGATATTCCTCCACATCTTCTTTTGCACCTTTAATTCCTTATAAACCTACCAAATAATGTTGTATATAGGCTCTTTACCTCATATTTGGAGTGTAATATCCTTAATCTTATCTAGATTCCATTACTATATAATATTTTCTTGCTTTGATCTGATGACCAAAGTTTTATGTCTCTTTATTCATACTTTTCACTTTACAAACTCTTGATACAAATTTCCACATTGAAAATTCTTTGGGTAGGGTTTCTTTCCTAAATAATTTCATTGCATCAAGAGAATCTATATATTTTTGAAGTAATATATTTTTCCAATTCTTTCCTTGATCCCTACATAATCTCCACACAAGCTTTTTCCTATTCCCAAATTCATAAGTTTGCAATTTTACAAGCCTACTCCTCCAATATTCTTTCCTTTGCAAACCCTATCCCACTTACAAAGAGGAAACCTAACTTTTTTATCACAATCATTTCATATAAAGTCTCTTTGGTTTTTATCAATTTTTGATGCTATACCTATTGGTAATCTTAAAATTGATATCATATAAATATGGATGGATTGAAATGTAGTATTTATGAGTTGTATCCTTCATGCAATGGTTAAGAACTTAATTTTTCAACCTACTAAACAAGATTTCATTTTATCCAAAAAAATATCCAAATATCTTTTTTATTTCCTTTATGAGACAAAGGAATACCCAAGTAGGTTTATGGAAATTTTTCAATTTAAAACCCTAAAATATTCACAAAAATTTATTGTAAATATAGGGTAGTATTAATGAAAAACTCCTAGATTTTGTAGTGTTAACCAACTATACAATAGCCTTATCATAGCATGATAATATTGATTTAAACTCCATGGCCTCACTAACCAAGGGATGTCCCAAAAGAAAAGTATCATCGAAAAATTGGATATGAGATTTAAAGGGACCATTTTTTGCAACTTGAATACCTTTGGATTTCCTCCATTTTTTCATTTGATAAAGCTCTCCCTAATGCTTTTGCAAGGATAATGAATAGATAAGGAGATAGTGGATCACCTTGATGAAGTCCATAAGATGGCTTGAAGTAACCAATAAGATAACCATTGATCAAAATAGAAAAATTTTCAGTGCTATAACAACATTTAATACATTCACATCAACTATAATCAAATCCAAACTTTCTAAGAATAACATTTATATCTAATTTCATAAGCATGCATGGCTTTTTCGTGGAATGAAGAGAATATAAAACCTCATGTACAATAATTATATCATCAAGAATTTGTTTACCATGAACAAAACCACCTTGTTCCTCTAATATAACACAACCTAGAATGCCCTTCAACTTGTTTACCATAATATTTGAAATGATCCTATAAATCATATTACAAAGGCTTATTGGATGAAAATTATCAAAATATTATGTCTCGCCTTTCTTGGGAACCAACATAATAAAAATAAAATTGATCTCACTTATTATAGCCTTCTCTTTTGGGGTCTCTTAAACCATAACTAATGTATCACTCTTCAATAAATCCTATTTTTTTGGAAGAAAATTGCAGGAAATCCATGGAAAAAGGAAATTTCTTCATGGCGCTCCTCCATAGATATATTCTTCATCAAGATTTTATTTTATCCCTTATACTTGATTGAATATTTTGCAAAAACTTATGTTGTGCCTCATTATCTTGCTTGGTATCTGACAAAATATTTTTGAGATAAATAATTACTTCATTATATCTTCTTCGTCCTCAATTTTCCTTCCATCTGGAGTTAAAGTATTTTTGATATGATAAAAATAAAAATTTGTTTTTGTTGTCACATGATTTTGTTTTTGTATTTCTATCTCCTTCCTTGAGCCATTTCTCTCTAGATTTTTGTAACCATTATGACTCCTCCTTTTTCAATGTATTATGATAATAAAAAAGTAATTATTTTTCTTTCACATAAGAATCCTAATACATTCCATTAATTTCTATTATCTCTTGTAAATATTTGAGATTGGATTCAATGTCTTTCTTTTGTTTAAAATTATTACAAAAAAATTGGCATTCCAAATCTTTATTTTCTCCTTTAAATATTTTATATTCTAAACAAACTTGTACATACATGATCCTTCAAATTTTTATTTATCCCACCATAACATAACCATCTAGAAAAAAATAAGGATCTTGGAGCCACATAGACTAGAAGCAAAATGGCTTTGGATGACCATTACTAGGTAAATCACAAGTTAAGAGAATGGGATTGTGATATGATCGTACTTGAAATAAAATATCTAAAGAGATTGTATACTTTGTTTGTAACCATTCAATGAATAGCAAGAATCTACCATCTTTTTGCTATATGAGTTTACCTAGTGCATATATTATCCCATGTCTATTGAAAACTTAAAGGACTAACATTACAAAGGTCATTTAAATTGACACATGAAGCAAAATCTTGAATTGATTTACACCATCCTGGAATACCACCCTTCTTTTCTAAAGGAGATAAAATAATGTTAAAATCACCCCTAAGAATTCATAGATAATAATGAATCATCATTTTATTTGATAAAAATATGTTAAGGTCCTTCCAACATCGTTCACGAGGAGTAACTATTGTTGGAGCATATACATTTATAACCCCAACTTTGATGTTTTTCTCTTTCCTGTAAAATAATCCAACAACCCAATTACATTTTGCTTATAATAATTGCCCATCCCATTTGCATTTGACTCGTATTATTGCAATACCGCCTAAATATCTTGTATAAGAAAATGCTAGAAAATCACCCATCTTCCAAATCTTCTTAAAAGCATCCTTACATTCCTCACGACTTAATTTTAGCTCTTATATCAAACTAAACTTAGGACTATAAAAATCTATTAGTTTCTTAATTACTCTTTTTTAGGGATCTTATTCATACATATAATATTCCATGATATCATTTTCATCATCAAAATATTTTATTTTTATTAGTGGTCTCAACCTCACTTCCCATTAATACATATGATATTTTTATTTGGCTTCTCCAATCAAATATCCTTTTAAGTTTTTTTTCTCTTTTTCCCCATCTTTTATGGCTTTCCTCTCCTTTTTCCATTCCCACCAACAATCTCTTTTTCATAAATCTCTTCTATTTTTTAATATTGTTCATAATGAGACTTATCTTCTAAATATTTATGTTGCCCTAAAGAATATAAAGTTAAAGGAATAGTCTCATTAGAATTTCTTCTTTATATTGCTCTCAAAACCTGAAAGTGCATTGATGATCCTCCATAGTCATTAATTTCTTATGTTAGCATGGAAACATTAAATTTCCTTGGATATCCTCCATATGATTTTCTTTATTGTGCTACTCTTAAAACCCTAAAGTGCAATGAATACACTCTGGACTACTTTCATTTTTATTGTAAGGAGATGCTTTTATGCTACTTGAGGAAAATCAAGATGATTTACTTGAATTAAGCTTGACCTCCTTCACCTCATTTGCTTTAAACTTTGCCTCCTCGTCTTCGTTTACTTTAAAAGTTTCCTTCCCTTCTTCCTCCGTACCTTTAGCTCCTCTATTTGAACTTGTGCATTGTACTTCCTCATACCTCATGTCATTTTTTCCTTCTTATGGTTACTTAGAGTGAATTGTAATGTCATTTGCCATCTGATGATGTAGAGAGATTTTTCTTGCTGATTTATTAAGAGTGAAAAATCCTTGATTTAACCTATAGCTTCTCCTATGATATGATCTCTTCATTTCATACTAAAGTTGCCCTCATGCCCAAAAATTACCATCTCTTTCTCCATCATTTTTACTTTGCAATCTCTTACCATGTGTTTGATTTCATGATATTTGCAACATCAAAATGCAATGTTTTCATAATCCACTTGTTGATCTCATTCTCTTGATTCAAATCTAATCCTAATGGATTGTGGTAAAGGTTTTTAATAATCCATGGCAACACATCTTCGAGTGTATACATCATGCCTTCTCTCCTTAGTAGTTGGTCCCTCTTGGATGATTTCACCTAGAGTATTACCAGTATTCTTCAAAATATCCTTATTGATGAGTTGATAAGGAAGTCCAAAAATCATAATTCATACTTGAAGCTTTTTAATAGTTTTTTTCTCCACAGAAAAAGTATCACTTCGTGGTATTAAATATAATGAATCTTTGCCCCTAAACAAAGGTTCTACTTCCATTATTTTATCCTTTATTTCTAAACTAGATAAATAATGAGGAAAAATCCTTTAAGAAGAAAATTCATGGGGTAATTTGAATTCAATCCCCACTTCCACTTGATCCAATTTAAAATCTCATAAAAACTTGACCAATATCCATGGAACTTACAAACTTACCCTTTGGTTTTAAGAACCATTATATAATGCTCAATCATCTCATCCTTTATAATCACTTTTGGTGTATTATCTGCTACATTCATAGGGTTTTCCATATATTCACTCTCTTGTATTGCTAACTAGGGCATCCATACTTCCAATTAGGACAACCTTACTCCCAGTGAGGACTTTTAAAAATGAATTTCTCGCCATGTTACCTAGATTTTCTTCACATGAATCCTTTAAAATTTCTCGTAATATCTAGAACAAGAAGTAACACTTGTTCCTTAACCATGCTCTGCTTTCTACTTCTTGTTTTCAACTCATTCTTCCTTACACTCAACAAAACTATTAACTTCTTAAATAAAAGAGATTTATAATTTAATAGAACATAAATTTTTATTAATATTATATATCAAATATATATATATATATAGTATAATATGTGATAATATATATACATATATATCCCCTCTAGACCTTATATATATGGGGCTACATGGGGGGTAAAAATATATTAAAATGTCATAAGGCAGTTGCCCTAGTGGCTAATATGGTAGTTGTTTCTTAAGTGGTCTTGTGTTCAAAACCCCTTGAGGGTGGTTGTTAATGTAATTTGTAATCGTTCTCCTATATATATATTTTATATTAAAATTTAAAAAATAATATAATATTAAATTTGAAATACTAACATCTACCTTGATGGTGCGAGAAACATAAAAAAGTTCAATGAGTTATTTTTGTGACTTGAAGATAATTTTATTTTATTTTTTACTCTAAAATAATTTAAGCCTCCTTAGTTCAAGAGCATACATGCAATGTGTCATGTATATATTTATGTTTTTACAAATAAAAATAGAAGGTTGAGAGAGACTTATATAGTTTCTCTAATTACAATCCTAATACAATCATGGATTGTTATTAAGAGTGAAACATGGGTAAATCCTAAGAAACATATATAGTAAAATATATAAAAATATCCATCCATCTTGACATTAGTATCTTACATTTATGCATGTGCATGTTATCTCCTTAACATTATGTATTTATGTAACACCATGTAATTTTTTTGGGTTTATGTTGGTACATCACACCTTAGCAACTTGCTTGATATGTTAAAATTGATAAGATGGATGAAAGTACCTTATTTATGGGTACATATAAATATTATGACAATGATTTATAACATAATGCTTAATATTAAATCATTTTCAAAGTAAATTAAAACCCTAAAGTCATAAATAAGATAATCTTCAATGAAGATAAAGATAAATAAAGAATATGATATACATACACAATTTCATATTATAATTTTTATTTACAAGATTTGTAAATAATGTCATGTTCAAATTCATAAAATTTAATAAATATAACCACATACATACAAAATAATAAGGGTCACCTATGGTCTTATTTCCTTAACTTAAAAATATTTTAATCTATCAAAAATAAAGTCATATAACACTTTGTTTGTCAATTGATATTAAAAAGAGGGTTACATAGTTGCCCTTAATAAAAGGGCCCTTAAGGGTCACAAAATGGAGTCTTCCACAAGGGGATCTCTCATTCAACATTGATAGGAAACAACCTTCTTGTCTCCTTGTCTTCCTCAATGCGAGTGGGCTTATTGCTCGTGTGCCACTAGTGGTCAAATATGTCCTTGGGCCTATGAGACCTGCAAATTTGGTTAGAATGTTTGGAGGCCTATCTTGATCAGACCCCTCGTATTTGAACATAAATGATCTTAAAACATGATTAAAATTGCATAAAATAATGAGAAACAGGCATAGGAAGGATACTTACCTGGTTTTGGAAGCTCTAGGTAACTGAAAATGGGATTCGTAGCCTAGGATATGAATCTGACGTATAGTACTCCAAATGGGATGAAAATAGATGGGAACCTTCCTTTTGTTGTCAGGAAGCTTTCCTTAAAATTTTGTGGTAATACAAGTTCGAACGAGGAAGTTATGCCCAAAACAGTGAGGGTAGGTCTGGTTGGATTGTGTTGGATCCGTAACCTGCCGTATGAATCTAAATATGTTTTCCAAAAACCAAACTTTATGCAATGGAGGTCCCTCTGGTGTTATTGGATCTCCGAGTCCTCATCGATCCGCCTCCAAAACTTGCAAAACAAGAGCAACTTACAACATAAAAAGGGTACAAAAAGGGGACTTAGGTATCCTCCATGGTGATTAATGGAAAGAGATGGCTTAAGTGGTATGTAAAATGGTGGATGGATGAAGATGAAGGAAATGGCATTATATTTATAGAGTTTGCCAAGGTTAAGTGAGGGACTAAGTTGTCTCTTGAGATGGCTTGTGAGGTGTCCTCTATAAGATGTCCCTTGAGATGGCTTGTGAATTGTCCCCTATAAAATGTCCTCTATATGATATCCCCTGAGATGGCTTGTGAGGTATCCTCTATAAAGTATCCTCTATAAAATATCCTAGTAAATAAATTTAAATAAAAAAATAATACATCATAATTTTAAATCTAAAAATAAAATAAATTTAACCATCAATAGTACATGATGAGTTATTAATGTCAACTTGCCATAAAACCAAATATACCCTTCATACACTCTAGACTTTTATTAATCTAAAACAACGAGCATGAGTACTTCTTTATTATAATCTTATATCTTATTTTATAATAAAATTTTCGTCTGTTATATAAGTATTCTACATTAATGATATTGGACTTTGCTTGATAAAAATATGGTATTTTTATGCCTTCATATTCAAAAGTGACCCATTTTAAGTTGGTGTTTTTTTTAATTTTTAATAAAATAAAAAACCAGCTATTTGTGTTGATCTTAACATTGGTGTTGGTTTTAATCGGCATAGAAATAACAAAGAAAACATTGGTGTTGGTTTTAATCGGCATAGAAATAACAAAGAAATAGATCCAACACGTCACGGAAAAGATTCATCGTTCATCCAACTTCATATGATAACAAAATCAAATATTTTCTTTTATATTCTCGAGAAAACCAATTAAATGACAAGAGCGTCCTTAATTTATGTCCGTTTAACTTTGCCTGGCTAACATCTTTGGTACATGTTTTTCTTTTCATATCTATATTATAACGAATTTTCGTTAGTGACGCCCTCTAAATTATTTTGCCAAACCCCGAAACACACCGCGTTGAGTTCAAGTTGAGATTATCCATATTCCATTAAGATTATCATTGTTTATAAAACTGAAGACAACAGATTAAAGAGACGGGAAATGTCTGAATAGTTTATAAAATGTTCAGGAAACCCATTAAAAACAATATCCATTTAATAAAACATATCTAAATATATTTATATAATCACGAAACAACATACATGGCAAAGATCACAGGACCCCACAGAGCTGAAAGTCCACGTTACCACCGTTTATTTAGACTAAAAGACTACTATAAACTATAGCAGTACTACGCCCCTAATAGAGCAACGATACTATGCGCCCGAGCAGCTCACAACCTGCAAAAGAAAATAAGTAAATATATATGTACAAAAGGAATCAATTAACACACCAAACTCAATAAATTAAAACTGGGATAAGCCTTCCAAGGGAAATAATTTAAAACCTATACGTGTTGCAATTGGTATTCTTGCTGATGGAGAAGCCAAGGACTGTGTTGCATTTGCCAGGAAGACTGGTAACAGCAGCGTCGGTCACTTTGGGGTAGCTGCTCATCTGGGGCTTCAGACAGTTGCAAACCTGTCGCTTCAACGGCGACGTTTTGGCCATTGCTGCAAGGTTCTTCACGCCATTGCAGCAAGGCGCCGTTGGCTTTCCCGTTCCTGGTGTCTGCAGAAACCCCAGACACGGAGCCACATTAGACATCACGTTGTTGCAGTTTATCTGACCGTTTGCTGTCGGCATCGTCATAGTCATCATCAACACTGCAAATACTGCAACTACCAAAGACTTCTGCACAGCAGCCATATTTCTTCCTTTCTCTCTTCTCGCTACACTGATTGCTCAACAATGTTTTGAATAAAGTACGGAATGGAACACCTATATATAGAAAAGATTTTTGCAAGCTTACTTAACAATGTTACTTCTCTTCCACCATGTCGGTGATCGTCTGCGTGTGAACGTAGAGCCATCTTGAATTATTTAAATTGATGGTCGTTGGAGTCATAACTTGATTGGCCCCACTGAGAACCTACCCTTCCATCAATGCCTGCGTCTGGAGTTATCTTTGTGGGTTGAAAAACATGGGTTACAAATAAATGCAGTCTCGTAGGCTTGTATTCGTCGAGTTAAAGCATTTACACATGGCATGTGTGGGGAGGACGCAACGTATCTTTCATTATGTTGAAGGATTCGGTGTAGAGTCGTATTGCATTAAATCCACCACCGTAAAAGCGATCAAGTTTGGACCCTTACCATGCACTACTTAGAACACGATTAGGTGTAGAGTCTCTGTCCTTACGTTGCTCTTTACCTGTCCTTGTCAAGGTATCAAGGACGAGGTATTCTTAATAGTTAATAGCCCATCTGCCCAAACACTATATATACATACCCCTTGGAATGGTTTGGTTAGGGGAGGTATTCTTAATAGTTATTTGCTCATCTGCCATAAGGAAACACTATATATACATGCCAAAGTTTTTTTTTTTTCTTTTTCCTTTTCTGATTTATATCCTGGTCTCGGTCGGTTTGCAGTAAGCAAGCATCTCAATCTACGGTTTCAACCGGGTTTTGGTTTGAAAGTTAACCTATTAGAACTTGAGTATAGGAAATATATCAAATGTATAAAGACACAAGCCTTATGTCATTACTTCATTAGTCGTGAGTCTGTTCACATAGGAAGGCAGGCTCGAAAATACGACAAACTCGAGAAACGTGGAATGTTACCAATAATCCAAAGTGAATTTAAGCAAAATAAAACGAGCGAATACCGAAATAAGGAAATCGTTATCTAGATAACATCATAAAGATACAATGACAGTGGTCTCTTAAAAAGGGCTCCATGCATGTTCATGCATTTTAAGGCATGAAAGTATGGGTCCCAATAACATGGCATGGCAATAAATGAATCATAATCAATTATTATAAAACTTTTAAATGTTTATATTAAATTTATGTTTTAGCATCTCTTATAGAAAATATTATTTTAAATTTTATATTTATATCAGCTAAGCAATGATCCAAGCTTAACAAAAATAATTTAACGATGCTTTGGTGAAGATATTAATAATATGTTTTTTTTGTATTCTATAAAATATTATAAGACAATGCACTTTTAAATCAACTCATAATACTTTGATTATTATAAACGATACTAGTTAGTTGTTAGTGCACAAAACCAACATCTATTTTGTCATTCTAGAAGCAATAAATATATCACAATACTAAACTTCTATATTGTATTTCCTACACCACTATAGTATGGATGATTGTCAAAATTTACTTACCATGATGTAGATTTATTATCATTTATAGCAATAATTTAATCTAGGTTAATGTAGACACTTAACTTCAAGAAGTCCCCTTAAGAAACGTGATATTGATATAGGTCCTTTTGATTGAACACGTTCTCTTTACAATCTACATGTTAAAGTTCTTTGAATACTACATGATTATAGAAACCAAATTAACAATAAAGGCAATATCAAGATTATTCCAATGCTAATAAATAAAAATTAAGAACAAGCTAACTATATAATATGGTATCAATTTTGAGAAAAATGTGGCCTTTAACAAGTGCAATGCCTAATAGATGTGGATTTTTTTTTGTGGATTATAGTCTTCCATCTTAACATATCAAGGGTATATTTATGTTGAGAGATAAAATCGTTTCCTTTAGTTTGAAGTACTTGAATGCCAACAAGAAAATGTAGAGGTCTCATTCTAACCATTTTCAAGGTTTTTTCAATATTTTGATTGTATGGATTAACACCATACAAAATAACTAAATACAAAAATTATATTATATTGCACCTAAAATTTAGTCTTTGTACAATATGCCCACTAAAAGGGGCTTATATCACAATATTCTTTAGACAGAGTTAAAAAACAAATTTTATGATGTTTGTCCATCTTCTTGCTGCCACAATCGAAAAGAGCTGGGTGACCACCAGGATGGAGTAGAGCTTCCAAAAGGCCTACACACATGCAAAAACCAAAATTATCAGTAGAACCTATTTACACATGCAAAAATAAAATATAATCTAACTAATCCTAACATACCTTGAAATAAACTGAAAATATGCTAAAATTAGGACCTACAAAATCTTAGTTTCTTCGAAATAGATACTCATAGAGCATAAAGAGATCAAAATCAAACACTAAAACTCATGAGACCAAGCCCTTGAAAAAGGAGATAACAATTATGACAAAAAAAATTAGTTGTGTAATGGCATTTCAATTTCCACTTTATACCCCTTGTGACTATGTAGGAAAAGCAAGAGGATTTTATAAAATTAGAGGGTGAGAAAAAGGTAGGATGAAGTGGCATGAGAGGAGAGTTAGTGGAATTCTAGGTGATATGAGGGAGGGCTTAGTGGAATGCCAGTTGGCATGGAGGGAGTGGAAGGGGAATGTTTAGATGTCATATGGAGGGAATTTAAAATTACCTTAGTGGAGGGGGTAGGTGACATGAGGAGGAGGAACAAGGGTGTGTGGGGGTGCATTGGAGATTTTATTTTAGAGGGCTAGGCATTATGGGGAGGAAGTTGGAAATAATTTTTAAATTGCTAAAAAGAGAGATGGTGTAGAAAAATTAGGGGAGGAATTAAGGGAGGATTATTCCAGGTAAATCAATGAAATTAGGGGAGAGTTAGGGAAATTGGAGGAAATAAGGGGTTAAAAGGAGAAATTGGAGGAGTGAGGGAAATTAGAGGGGATAAAGAAATTAGCGAAAATTAAAAGGTATTTAGAGGGAAATTTAGGGGGGAGGCTTAGAGATAAATTTAGGGGAAAATTAGAAAGACTTAGGAGGAATTTAGGAGGAAATTTTAGAAGCATTAAGGAGAATTTAGAGGAGATTAGAGATATTTAAAAGGGAATTAGGAAAATTAAGGAAATTAGAAGAATTAACAGAGGAGTAAGGAAATTAGATGAGAGTAAAGGGGAAATTAGAGAAAATAAAATAAATTAGGAGGTATCGAAGAAGTTTGAAAAATTAGAGAAATTAATAAGGAGGAAGAAAGGGGACGAAATGGAATTGCAACAAAGTTGGGAGGAATTTGAAGAGCCTAGAGGGGATTAGGAATTTTAGGGTAATCAAAATAACACATTTTGGGTGTCTACAAATGCCCTTTTTTGTACCACATTGTGTATAGACACAAAGCAGTGCAAAAACAAATAACACCAGTGGGATTGACTAGGAGATCTACCTTTATTTTGAACTAAGAATTACTAAGGATTGGTTGATCCTATATTTGCCTCAGTAAATAAGAGTTAGTGACAGTTTGATTGTTTCACTTTTACCCTAGTAGAAGAGAGCAAAGGATGAAGATAATTCTTCTTTTGCCCCAACAAATAAGGGCTAGTGATAGTTTGATTATTTCTTTTTTACCCCATCAAAAGAGAGCAAAATATGAAGATAATTTTACTTTTAATCCAGTAGAGAAGAGCTAGTGACAGTTTGATTGTTTCACTTTTTTCCTAGCAGAATAGGGCGAAAGATGATTCTACTTTTGCCCCAATAGAGAAGGGGTTGTGTTGTTGATGATTTGATTGCTTTACATTTGCTCCAATGGAAGAGGGCTAACGATGATGATTTGATGTAACATTTTGAGAATATTGGACCACTTTTGAGGTGATTTGAGACCTCTTGGGTCGATTTCAAGAATTTTTTTATGGATTTTTCTTCACCCTCAAGTAGCGAGGGGATGGAGGATGGGACACAGGGTATTTGTGAACCAATTGATAAAATGTGAATAGAAAGAAAAATAGGGCATAGGCATGGATAAATTTACAATAAAATCTTACACAAAACATCTCAAAATAGATGCTAAATGGTATGATGAATATGATAGATAGAATAAATGGAGGAGTGCTTGTAGCATAATGCCATAATGAGTTAAAAATAGGTGTGTATGTTTAATACAATGCACGATTGAGCTCATTAATAAAGGGTATACACATAATCAACAACATGGAATAATAAGGCATAAAGAGAGAGGAAATGGGAGGACCTCAAGTGTCATAGGTTGTAGAATATCGAGAGGTGCTTTCGAGAAATTCAAAAACCCTAGTGAACCAATCAACTCCATATAGCGACCATTCAAGCACAATGAAGGATAAGGACCATCCTAGGTAATTGATATGATCAAGGACCTATGTTTACGTAGCAAAGTTCATTGATCAAAGTTTGAGTAAGTTTAGACGTAACCATTTGTATTTCAAGTTAATAGAAGCTAACTCATCCATGAGTGTACATAGGTTATGCTTAATAACATTATGGACTTGTTTTTGCAATTGGTTACTCCTTCTATAATATTCTACTTAAATATATTGGTCTTTCTGTTTACCCCATTTTCTTTGGGGTATTTGGAGTGAAACAAATAACAAAACCTTCAGGAATATTTGTAATGACCCTCCTCGCATGACTTTTGGTTGCAATAAAATTGATGTTTTAAAACTTACCTTTTCTTATAGAATGTGGTACTATTGATAGACATTGTGCATGCAAAACCAATTATATGCTTCGTTGGAAAGAGTTGGTCAATGAAAAAGAAAAGAGGAAAGTGATGATTTAGTTCATGGTTACATGAAAACTCACTTAAATTGCATATCATATAGGGCATCATGAATGTTGTACATTGTGTGAGTGTTTTTATTGTGATTGCTAGATGATGGTTGTTGAATGGTAGTGAATACCTCCAAAGGCATGAGAGCCAACTTCTTCTGGCAAATGAAGGTTCAAGATGCAAGTAAGAAGGGAAATTAGAGGTATGAATAAATACATTGGTTTGAAAATGTATTACTATTTATTTTATGAATTGCAAGAATAAGTATAATGGTTTGCAAAAGTATTTAATGTTTATAAACTTGTAAATTATAAAGAATAATTAATAAATAGCTAATTTATAGCTAAGGGTTTGGAGAAGAAATAAATTACGTACTTTTATACTATGGTGAAATAGAAATAAGGTGAACTAGATATTAAGTCAGAATGGAACATATTGTGTGATGATTATGAATTAAACCCCCTCCATACTATAGGGAACGAGAAGTAAGGGCATGTGGAGAGAGGGATCATTATTACTGCATGTATGTTGTGAATCGGTTGTGCATGTAGGAAAAAGGAAGATAGAGTTCGTGGGAAGAATTGATTATGTATTTTTTTTTTTTAAGAAAAAGAGTGTGTTTTTTGAAAAGACAGATTTTTCATTCTACATTTGGTTGGAAAGATTTTTGTTTTTGGGAGAAAAACTTGATGAAATACGTGATTGGGAAAGAACCTGTGAATTGCTACTTTCATCTATAGTTGAGCATTCTATGGTAATACTTAGCTCCATCAGACAACTATAATCCAGGTCAAGGAATCTCTATTTACATGTTGTATTGTATAACGTTTTGAAAGGATTGTATAAACATTTGGGTGCTTTCGGATTTTTGTACATTCATGCATTTTATTGTACCTACTGGTTAAAATTGGCATTCAAACTGAGCTATTAGACAAGAGTCATATAGTGATTAAATTGAAGTTTTAATATCGTACAACTTTTTGTATGCCATTTCTGGTAATAAATTATAGCACGCTTTTTAAAGCTATAGCCTCTCCAGTTTTTGTTGACGTCCTCAGTTCACAATGTTTTCAGTTGCCATGGATGTTAATAGATATATTCTGCTGCAACAATTTTATCTATCATGACTGTGTATCTAAATGAATGGGTGACTTTATTTACCACTAGTTGTGATTTAAAATGCAATGGGTGATTATATTTACCACTAGTTGTGAATTAAAATGCTATGGGTGATTTTATTTACCACTAGTTGTTAAACGATGTTATCTGGAAAGTGGTTAGATAATCTGTGTGTTGAAGACTGCATGATCATATGAGTAGGCTTAGTTACTAAAGAGGTTTTTTTTTTTTTTAATTTTGACACTTAGTGGCTTGTAGAGATGAGTTTATTTGTTACAATGGATAAGTAAATTCCATGATATAAAAAACTACATTATCACATTAGTTGTATATTCATATAGCATGAAGGACCGTCTCTAATCCTTATTCAAAAAATAAACAAATGGTGAATGTCGAAAGTGTTGTGGAAGAAAATCACACACAAGAGTTCCCATCTTTGAACAAGTTTGTTTGAACTCCGCGGTTGATATCTCATTACCTTGCTTCTTCTCTTGTGGGTGGATATATTTAATTTTTATTCCCAAGTAAGAGAAGTGTATTGCTCTTTTCTGAATATAATGCTAGCTTCTGGTAAAAAAAGTGTTTGGATGATAAATTGTTTCATTGTTAATTTATTTATTAATGTATAAGACTTGGTTTTCTCACCATTAGAAAATGTTCTTGTGTGGAATAGTTAGTGAACTGCGTTGATGTTTGAACTTATCCAGCCTAGGAAGTGCTTCTATCAAATTGTCGTCCATATTAAAGCCTCAATTAAAGTGAAATACCAGGATATTGCTAAATGGGAGCATAAATCTATGAAAAACTATAAGAATAGATGGATGTCTCAAGATAACAAATATATTTGTATGGTTTGTTGTAAGCATACGAATCATTATATATGTTAGTAAGAAAAACAAATATTTACTTTGGTGAATGCAAATCGTGGTTTAAATCCTTATGTTGTGTGAAAGAAAAATGAAACCATTTATTATAAGGATGCATAATTTTGAGATTTATTGCAATCTAATTTATTTTGTTTTATATACCTTCCTAAGTGGAATAATAAACCAAATTAATTATGAGTTTTGAAAAGTTAAAATATGCCACCTTCGTTAACCCTATTAAATTGAGAATAAAGGAGTCTAGGGTTATATAAGGTCTATTAACTGAGATTGTGCTCACAGAAATCCTAGACTTTTATTTAAGTTAAAAAAAAAGGTAAATTAGATGTTACAAATTTGTGTAAGAATTAACAAATACTTTTAATAGATAAACACCTTCAAGTTCTAAGACTTAGAACTGGTGAGTTGATTTGTTGCATTATACCCATAGCTTATGAATAATTCATTTTATCTAATCTATTGAAATAAATGTAATTGAACTTCTGAAATGCAATTGTATTGATAGTATAACCAAAAGGAAACCTTGAAACTACCTTGTCATGATGATTTAAGGAATAGTTTATGGGGAGATCAACAAATTGAAAGTAAAATATTTGGCATAGAAATTAATTTGGTACTAAAATATATTTAACCAAGTTGTAAATTACCTTTGTTGGGATAGATTCATGCTGGTCAAATGTGCACTCGTTCAGTATGAGTGTTGACCTTTACATGTGAATTTTAGCTAGTTAGTAACAAATTACTAGATACCATAACCATGCTACAAAAATGATGAATTGGATATGAGTCCATGTGAATAATATATGAGGTTGAATAGAAAACTCGTGTTTGCTCAAAGAAATCCCTTAAGTATTTAGAGAAGTAAACTTAGAGGTAAATGATGAGAAAACTTACATGTGATTTGGGTTGGAGGTAGTTAGAGAAGGAAAATAGAGAGCTTTCTAGTGAACCTTAACACTATGTCTAAAAACATGGAGAGGGACAAATGAATGATTTCTCTCATGGTCATTATTAAATCCAAAATCCTTGATTCCACAAAAATCAATATGAAGAATGGTTAGAAGGATAACTAAACATGAACACCCAATGTTGTTGAGGTGTGGGTATACACACAATATAACTCGAGAGCAATTGTTTTTCTATTAAAATGGGTAAAAAAAAGTGACCTAGTTAGAAATAGTAATAAGGGGTGATATGGGATACTACCTTTAGATTGCTTCTCGAAAGTACAAGTGATAATTCCTTATACCATTTGGCTATAGGAAATGAGCATGACAAATAAGCTCGTTCTACCATGATGTTTTGTATGGGACAATCATTGTGAGTCATAATGGACAATGAGATTAAGACCAAGGTTAGGGTATTGACATGGCTCTAGCCAGTTCCAGAGATAATGGATAGATAGCTAGATACTAGGCATATGTACGCTAACCCCCTTGCATACAATTATTAGAACAAGTTGATCGATTAGTCAAAGGTTCAGTATGTTAAGGGATGGGGAGAGTATGTATCCACCCTTTAGGTGTTATGGGCCCTAAAGGATAACCCCAACCGTGGTTCAACCCTCATGTTAGAACAAGAGGATGATAAATGAGACAAGCCGATTTCACATAATGGCATATTTTATGATATTTGGCCAATCTCATCCACTTGGGTGGCTGTCTACAACAATCTTGAAATCCAAAAGTGGTTTAATATGCCTTTACTGATTAAAATATTATGTTAAAGATTCATTGGGTGAAAAATAAATGCGTAGAGCACTGAAAGCACTTGCTATGAACATGAAAGCACTTTTTAGGTTAAAAATAATAAACTTAGAAAAAAATTACCTTGAGAAATTGCTTGGCTTATTTTTGTGGTGCAACCAGGTGAGTAGACTTGGGTTGTTACATGTGGCAGAGCAAGAGAGATCTTAAATTTGTAAGACTCTGATTAAATATTTTGTCTAGATAAATATAAACCTACATATTAGCTTACTTCTTTCACCAATAGGTTATATGACACAAATTTTGCGAGGTGGATCTTCAAGAAATTATGTAGGAGGTAGGGAGGAAGAAACCATTGAAATACCTATAATGGAACCAAAGATAGGAATAAGGAAAGAAGGTCCTCAATGAGAAATAAGAATGAAGCGGTTAAATGAACCTCCACCAAATAAGATTGGTAGGAAGGAATGAACCCTTGCAAAAGTTGTGCAACTATTGCAAACTCATATGGAGCATCAAAGAGAAGAAATGGTCCAACAAAAAATTCACATGGCCCAACCACAGATCATGATAGTTCAACAATAGAATATCATAAGTTTTGGCGAGGGGTAGGAAAACTGGAGGAGGTAGGACAGAGGAAGCACTTAGTGAACATGCAGGATCTAGTATTGGTAGGGTCATAGTGAGTGTGGAGTTGGCCAATAACCTAAGGAAGATTGTAATATCCAATTTTAATGGAAAAGGTGATGGTGATCCAACAAATAATTGGCTAAATGAACTAGGGTCATACTTTTTCTTGGTGATTATGTCATTAGAATCTAAAATTGCTTTGGTTGTCATGAACATGGTTGAAGTAGCCCTAGATTGGTGGAAGTGTAACAACTTAAGTTTACTCATTTGGATGTACCACAAAAATAGGTCAAGCATTTCCTTAGTTTTTTTATTATTATTTAAGTTCATTATTAAACTCTTAGAGTGCTCTCTTGTTCATAAAAATTATAATTGTGCTTTAGTATTCACAATAAAATATGATGGTGCTTTCATGTTTAGACAACATATGATTGTGCTAATTATGTTTCACCTAATGAATCATTAAAATAAAGTTTGAATTAGTACAGACATAGAAAACAACTTTTGGTTTTCAAGACTATTGTAGACAATCACCCAAGTGGACGAGATTATCCAAATCCCGTAGCCATTATGTGGAATAGATTTATCTCATTTATTAGCCTCTAGTTCTAGCATGTGGGTCGATCAATGGCTGGTATTATCCTCTAGGGCCCATAACACCTAGATGGGGACAATTTCTTCCCCATCCCTTAGTATTTTAAACCCATGACCTAACTGGTTGACTTGTTCTAAACCCACAACCTAACTGGTTGACTTGTGCAATATTTTTGAATCCACGATCTAACTGGTCAAATTAATTAAACTTTAATATGCAAAAGATTAGTGTACATATACCTTGTGTTTATCTTATTATCCCCTACCAAGAGTCAACTAGATCAATGTCAATAATCTGATCTTGGACTTGATCACTCATGTCCATCATGACTCGCAATCATTTATCCCATACCAAACATCGTGGCTGAACTAGCTAATTCAAATGAACATGGGACTTATCACAGTACTACTTAGATAGCAACCTAGAGGTGGTGTCCCATACCATCCTCATTACAATATTTGATCGAGTCACTTGTCCAGACCAATTCTGTCATACTACAGTTGTTCTAAGACTTGTTATGTGCATATCCTCACATTAGCAGCATTGGGTGTTTTCAATCAGTCATCCCTTCCCGATGACCTCTTCAAGTTTTTTATTTTAGATTCTTCCTCCTCGAAGAATTTATACTAGATTTCATAAAATGGTTCCAAAATATTTGTTTCAGATTCTCAAGTAGTTTGCTCATCCTTTTCGATGAATCATATCAAATATTAGATGGAATCCAATAAAAGGATTCACATAATTTATTCCATTATCACCCAATTTCCAAGTTGGGCTTTATACTGCGACCAAGTCCTTATTTGTAAGGATTACTTCTATCTTTAACTTGGTTCTCAAGTTACATCTTCCCAAGTTTACGGGTTCAAAAATTTCACAACCATCTTTTTCCAAAAAAACTATGGGTAACAATACTTCATTTGCTTTAGTCCAGTGTTTTGAACTTGCCATAAAATATCTATCCAACTTGGATAAATTTAAACAATTATAAGTTTGGAATATAGTGAAAGATTTTAGTTTTAAATCCATTAGCAATATTTTATGGTGTTCACAAACTCACCTTTCTACCTATGATTGCTTTATTCTTTAAGCTTTATTTTTTGCAATACTTTCTATATTTTAAATATTCTTCTAATATCTAAAACAAGAAGTGGCACTTGTTCCTTAATCATGCTTTGCTTTCTACTTCCTTTTTTTTGTTCATACTTCTTCACACTCGTTTTTGACTCACACTCAACAAAACTATCAACTTTTTAAATAAAAAATATTTATAATTTAATAGAAAAAAATTGTTATTAATATTATAAATCAAAATTCTATTTAAAATATTGCAATATAATACCTCACAGTCATTCTTGACTCACACTCAACAAAACCATCAACTTTTTAAACAAAAAATATTTATAATTTAATAAAACATAAATTATTATTAATATTATAAATCAAAATTCTATTTAAAATATTGCAATATAATAGGATCATTTTACTACAAAATAATCAATTTAATATATATATCCCCTCTAACCCTTATATATATGGGACTACATAAAAGTGAAAATAATGGCAGTTGCCTAATTATTATCATCCATGTGGTTGTGAGGTCAATTTCTCTTGTGTTTGCTCGAACTAACGCTGATATTTGTAAATATTTGTAAACAATGTTTAATATAAAAAAATAATATTAAAATTGAAAAAAAAAATATAATAATATTTATAAACAATGTTCAATATAAAAAAATAATATTAAAATTGAAAAAAAAAATATAATATTAACTATGAAAAGTTAACATTAACCTTGATGGTGGGAGAAACATAAAAAAGTTCAATGCATTATTTTTGCGACTTGAAGATTAGTCAATTTTATTTTTTTGCTCTAAAATAATTTAAGCCTGCTTAGTTCAAGACAATACATGCAATGTGTCACGTATATATTTATGTTTTTAAAAATAGAAGGTTAAGAGAGACTTATATAATCTAAGTAATTAGAATCCTAATACAAATAAAAGTAGAAGCTGAGAGAGACCTATATAATTTAACCAATTACAATTCCAATACAATCATGGGTTTTTATTAAGAGTGAAACATGGATTAATCGTACGTGTCAAGGGGAGGACCTCAAGTGTCATATTCTGCAACTACAAAGCCTTCTGCACAGCAGTCATACTTCTTCCTTTCTCTCTTCTCTCACACTTCTCACTACACTGATTGCTCAACAATGTTTTGAATAAAGTACTGAATGGAACACTATATATAGAAAAGATTTTTGCAAGATTACGTAACAGTGTTACTTCTTCCACCATGTCGGTGATCGTCTGCGTGTGAAAAGTAGAGCCATCTTGAATTATTTAAATTGCTGGGAGTTGGAGCCATAACTTGATTGGCCCTACTTAGTACCTACCCTCCCATTCATGCCTGCGTCTGGAGTTATCTTTGTGGGTTGAAAAACATGGGTTATAAATAAATGCGGTCTCAGAGGCTCGTATTCGCCGAGTTAAAGCATTTACACATGGCATGTGGGGAGGACGCAACGCATCTTTCATCATGTTGAAGGATTTCGGTTTAGAGTCGTATTGCATTAAATCCACCTCCATAAAGAGATCGAGTTTGGACCCTTACCACGCACTACTTAGAACACGATTAGGTGTAGCGTCTCTGTCCTTACGTTACTCTTTACCTGTCCTTGTCACGGTATCACGGACGAGTCATTCCCTGCAATTCAGCCGTATGGCAACGTTAAAGATATTAGACCCCTTAGAATGGTTCGGTTAGGGGAGGTATTCATTGTAAGAAGATTACGAATTAAATCTTATCGATTTTTGTAATAGTTAATAAAAGCTCATCTTGCATAAGGCAACACTATCTATATATACATACCAATGTATTTTTTTTTCCTTGTCCTTTTCTGATTCATATCTGCTCTCGGTTGGTTGGTTTGCAGTAAGCAAGCATCTCAATCTACAGTTCCAACCGGGTTTTGGTTTGAAAGTTAACCTATTAGAACTTGAGTATAGGAAATATATCAAATGTATAAAGATATAAGGCTTATGCCATTACTTAATTAGTCGTGGGTCTGTTCCATAGGAAGGCAGGCTCGAAAATAGGAGACTCGAGAAACGTTGAATGTTACCATTTATCCAAAGTGAATTTTAAGCAAAAGAAAACAGAGTGAATACCGAAATACGGAAATCGTTATCTAGATGACATCATAAAGATACAATGACAGTGGTCTCTTAAAAGCAGTTCCATGCATGCTCATGCATTCTAAGGCACGAAAGTATGGGTCCCAATAACATGGCATGGCAATAAATGAATTATAATCGATTATTATAAAACTTTAAAATGTTTATATTAAATTAATATTTTGGTATCTTTTAGTTAAAATGTTTTTTTTACATATCAAAGAATTCTCTTTTCTTTTCCCATCTTCAAAAGCTTCATTTTCATATTGACGGCTATTTTTTGGTGTTTTTGATTCAGCATTATCTTCAGATGTTTGTTTCAGATTACAATGCCATAGTTCCTTTTATGCAGATCCGAGGTTCCTTCCTGTTGCTGCCTTGGGTTTTGGGATGATAAAGATATTTTGTAATGGATCTTGCTAAGTAATTGTTCGTAGTTCTAGTTTTTATATTCTGTAGTCGACGGATTAAAAAAAAAAAAATTAATATGTTTCTTTCAATTATATAAAATATTGTAAGACAACGCACTTTTAAATCAACTCATAAACTTAATGGTCATGAATTTTAAAGTGTTTCTCTATTATGGGTAAGTGCATTGTATGTTAGGTTAATTATATTTTGATTATTATAAATAATATTAGTTAGTTGTTAGTGCATAAAATTAATATTATTTTGTTAGTGTGGAAGTATTAAATATATTATAATACTAAACTTTTATATTGTATAAAGTTCTTATGTTTTGTTTTCTAGACTACTATAGTATGGATCATTATCAATGTTTATATACTTTGATGTAGATTTATTATATTTTTAGTAAGATCTTAATCTATGTTAGTGTAGATATTTAACTTCAAGAAGCCTCTTTAAGAAATGTGATATAGATTCTTTTGATAAAGTCCATTCTCTTCACAATATACATATGAAACTCCTTTGAATAAAGGCAATATCAAGATTATTGCAATGCTAATAAATAAAAATTAAGAATAATTTAACTATATAATATGGCATCAATTTTGAGAAAAAATGTGGCATTTAACAAGTGCAATGCCTAATAGATGTGGATTTATTTTTTGTGGATTATAGTCTTCTATCTTAACACATCAAGGGTATATTTACTTTGAGAGATAAAAATGTTTCCTTTAGTTTGAAGTACTTGAATGCCAACAAGAAAATGTAGAAGTCTCGTTCCAACCATTTTCAAGATTTTTTTAATATCTTGATTGGATGGATTAACATACAATTGTTATGATTATCACTAATCCACTTATATGATAATTATTATGACTTTCTATCACATTCTATAGTGGTTAATATCACTCTCATTGGGTAGTCGATTTAAAATTGATCACATGAATAGAAATAAAGCAAAATCAATTCAGGAAAGTGTTCATGGATTCAAAGGGTGGCAAAATAGTTAATTGTAAGACTATAGTCTTACATATTAACATATCTAATAACACATTGGCCATCTTAATAAACTTGTAAAAATTCCTAAAAATATGAAGTCTTGGATAGTCAATCGTTTAATCCATCATTTATTGATTAAGAAATGGAAAATTGGTAAATTGAATAAGAATTAAAAAAAATTATTTAATAGATCATCAATTCATGAGTTGTGATGTCAACAATGACATATGATTTAATTATTTTTCCAATAGCATAGGGGTACATGACCTCTTGGATAAGACACATTATAAATACAAGCAATATCATTACTAGCAATAGGTCTCATAACAATTTAAGTTTAGATATAAAGTATGGGTATTTATTAAGAAGGAGAGACTTGCAAGAGCTCATAAGAAGGGTATATCTAATTTCTATGGACCATAAACGATCAACAATAAGGTGGTAGAGAATTATTTCAAATTGAATCTTTTATTTTATTTTGGTTTACATGCAATCTTCAATGCTAAAATTTTTAGGCCCTATCATCCTTGGACACTTTTATAGTTGTAGGACAGTTGGACATTGAAGAACTCAATCTATATAATTTAGCATTAGTGGAGGATGATCAAATTATTTATACATGAAATAATACCACTAGAAGGAAGTTTATTCATATGTATATAATGGTTAAGGTAAGATAACGTGGTCACCAAGGGGAATAGATTATATAAATTCAAATAAAGAAACAATTTTTACCTAACCACCTTGTTGGGGGTATGAATTCCTACCTAAAAATCTATTTTTTGACCTAAAAACCTTGTTGGGGGATAAATTTGTGCATGAGACTAAGTTTTAACCTGTTCAAGATGTGCTAAAGAGCTTAAAAAGCTTAGAGGAAGAATTTTAGTTTTTGAATTGAAATTCATACCAAATATCATATGTTTGGAATGGTTTTCCTAGACCAAATACATTAAAAAATCCTCTAGAATCCCGAAAAAATGTAAGATAAAATAATTAATAAAAATATTAAGTTTCTATATTTCGATATTCACATCTAAGTTACATATCTAACAACTTTGGCACATCATTAAAACACAAAGCACAAGTGGTTGAGTCATATTTATGTAATACTCATTTAGTATGTAGTTTATAACTCATGGAAGGTGAGTTACCACCTTTCCATATGGGTTACCTTCCATATTCTCTAACCTAACAAAATTGTGCAGAGATAAATGTACCACTAAATGTAAAAAAACATGGATGATGGATGCAACATAATAGCCTCAATTTTCTTCTCAAATATTGCTTTCATTTTACTTTCTTGCTTAAGCAATAAAATAATTTAGTTATTTTGCTCATATACTTCTCTTTTGTAATTTGTTATATCTTGGTATTTTTAAAGTGTACTATTCTTTTATTTTTCTTTCCTAAAACTCTATATTTTAGGTCAAAATTAATATATATTTCTATTGGATTTTAATCCTTACAACCACAAAAAATCCCCTTGATAAATAAGCCATAATATTATAGGTATAATTATCAATAATGAAGAGTAAAATAATATATGAGCAATCTAATATATATCTAGGTCAATATAATAAAGAAATAACATTTACTTATAATATAAAATATGAATGTAAATGGCGAAAATAATTTGTGTATCTCTCTCTCTCTCTCTCTCTCTCTCTCTCTCTCATATTTTACAATTTGTATAAAAGCATAAATAAAAATTGGTATACAAGCTTTATTATCAACTATTTTCTGCTTTTTCTTGTGTTATATTGTATGGAGCTTTGTCTCCATAATATAGACATAGAAATTGACTCTTCATGTACTTGACTATTGCTCTCCATATGACAACTCCCATGACCTTTGGCTTGTCATCTTGGCACTTGTATAGTAGAGTCTTCACTCTCTTCTTAAATGCATACTTGAACCTATGACACTTGCACACTTTTACATGACTCTTACTCTCCTACATGCATTGCTAATACAAGATACTTGTGCACATCCTCATATTAACATATTTTCACACTTACATACATGACACTTGTGCAAATTCTCATATTAACATATTTGCACACTTACATACATGACACTTGTGCACATTCTCTCAATATACACTTGCACTCTTACTTACATGACACTTGTGCATATCCTACACATTGACACTTACATAAAAGGGAAATATAAATCACTCATCTAAACTAAAAATACAAACCCTAATCTATTACATATTTACATTTGTACCATGAAGGTACCATGGGGGTACATTAGCATGTACCAAATAATATAATATTTTTCAATAATTTCTAATTGCCTTAATAAGTGTTCTACGACAAAGTTGAGCTTTCATTATTTTTTCTTAAAATAAATGTTCATTTCATATGTAATTGACATAACCATTGAATATTTGTTATTATTGAATGAACCTTTGATGTTCATAAATTTAATTATGCGCAAAAATATAAAATAATATGCTTTAAAAATGATTTTTAGATTTAGAATTTTATTTTAAAGTATGTAGTTACCAAAAGTAATCAAACATTTCTATTAAAATTTTAAAATTTTAGATTATTTTTCACATGTCATTAATATTTTAAAAATAAAAATATCATTTTAAATATATCAATAGAAAATTAAGTATTTTTTATAAGTTTAAATTCTATATGAAAACTATATTAATTATAACAACCCATGTACAAAATTATGTAGACTTACAAAATTTGTGAAGCTTATCAAATCTCTATCAAATTCAACTTGTAGAAGTATGAGGGTGGTATCCCAATTGGTCAAGAATTTGTTAAATGTTAGGAGTGATTTATGGGTATATTTAGATATAATAATGAATCATTTAGTGTTATTACATATAATTCTTTTTATATTTTTAAATTTGGAATTAAAAATATGACTCATTTTTTTTTTAAAGCGAAAAACCCCTTGCGGAGCTGCCTTGGTCCGAGAGACCATGAACAGGGAGTTCTACACCGTCAAAGTCACCCGGAGGTCGCACCTGACCCTGCCCGCACCAACATTATCAATTGGATTTTCGATACCCAATTCAACTTTTTGGTAGGGTGGAGATTTGAACCTGGACCTCCCTTGGAGGATTGTCCTCTCCTCTCCAACTCACCTACAACACCTGGATAAAAATTTTATTTGTAATGTTTTGAAATGGTGGAATCATTTTAGTATAACATAATCAATATATATATATATATATATATATATATATGAAAATAATATTAAAAAAAACATAATATTAACTATGAAGTGCTAATATCGATGTTGAGGGTGGAGGAAACAAAAAGAAGTTTAATGAATTATTTTTGCAACTTGGAGATTAGTCAATTTTATTTTTTGCTCTAAAATAATTCAAGCCTACCTACTTCAAGAGCATACATGCAATGTGTCCTGCATTTATTTATGCTTTTACAAATAAAAGTATAAGGTTAAGAAAGACATATAAGTTAAATAATTAGGAGGACATAATTGTTAGAATAAGTGAATATTCTCTTAAGTTCTACTAGGATAGACACACTTGAGTTTCCACTCTTCCATGTGTCAGGTGAAATCACAGTGGTGTCTTCATTAGGTTTGATGAGTTGTTGTAATCAAACGACTCTTAATGATCAACTTTGTTATTTATACAAAGTTGATCCTTGGAATAAATCAATCAATTCTACTATTTCTTCATATTTTGTGTAATGTTATGCATGTCTATTTTGGAAAATTCTAACATGGTACCAGAGAAGGATAGATCTTGCTAGCATTCCTTCTTGGAGGTTCTAGGAGCTGGTTCTTTGATTCTTATGTTGGCTTCTCCATTTTTTTTTGTTGGATTTAAGCCCTCAATAAGTTCTTCTTATATATAGTTTTCTGCTATATATATATGTGAGTTATTCTTTATCATGTTAAAAAAATAGAAAAGTTTGATTGACTGCTGAAGTAAATCTTTTTTCTATCCAGATTATACCCATTCTAATATATATTAAATTTTCTTCTCCAAAAAGGAACACCTTATTCAAGCATTTTTTTTAAAAAAGCTTGATTAAAAGGAATTTATTTTCCTTTATTTAAGGTCATTCCTATTTGCAGGAGAAGGATTTTGTTTTTGGTTGTTGCCCTCACGTTGCTTTCAGAGAAGCGTTTCCACGTTCTTGAATCGAGGTACCCATATTTTTTGGGTGCCATCGATACGTGATGCCAATGATTTCCATAGCTTCTTTCATAGAGATATAAAATCGTAGCTCTCCATCTATAATGCTTGGCACACCTTAGAGTCTCTTTTAACTTTTGGTTGTTGCCTACACATTGCTCTCGGAGAAGCGTTTCAATGCTCTCAATCGAGGCACCCATATTTTTTGGGCGCCATCGATCGTGACGCCAATGATTTCCATATCTCCTTTCATGGAGATATGAAATCATAGCTCTTCGTCTATAATGCTTGGTGCACCTTAGAGACTCTTTCAAAATTCATGATTTTTAAAATTTGTCTTTTTAGCTATTTTCGTCACGTTAGTTGCATTTAGTTCATCTTTAATCGATGTATCTTGCTCTTCATTGTCGTTACTTTTGCATATCGGCGATCTCCATAGGAGACGCTCTTAAACCAGAATACCTTTCAATCACTGATAATCGATGGATTTTTTCTCAGTTAATGATTTGCAATAGCTCTCCTTCATCCTATTTAAGTTATCTTCATTCCCTTTTCGATCCGCATTGTTTTATTTCTCTTGAGCTTAATTTATCTGACGAATATCTATGCAGAGAAAGTTTCTCAGATTGCTCAATACATTGCATCCGAATGCTAAAAGAGTAACTAATGGTTTTTTAATATATTTTTTCTTCCTTGTTCGCCTATCTTGCCCTTTTTCTACAGGTTTCGATCCTCTCTACTGAGGTGCTGTGAGGTTGTATCAAGTCTAATATAAGTTTGATATAAGTCATTTCATTTTTTTGTTGCTATTTTCCTTGTTTTCCTCTGTTATTTTTTTTGCAAGTTTCAAAGTCCTTTATCCAATGAAAGTTGCATCTTCGATGCAATCGTCTACAATTTCGGTATCACCAAAAGAACGAGCACTCAGCCTGCCTTGGACGGTCTGGTTGAAGGGTGCTTTCACCAACAAAAGCTACCTCTTCGAAAGCTACATCTTTAAGATCCGCATCAACAAAGGCATCCTCTGAAAGGGCTTACCGAAGGCATCCTCTAGCATCAATGAAGGCTTCATATCCTCAAATTTCATCTTCATGCGAACAACGAAAAGGTCTTCTCAAAAGTGCATCGATGTGTAATGGTCTTATTTTAATTTCATTCGTTCTATAAAATATTTGTACGAGTTTTTTCTTTAATTTCGAAGAAAAAATCCATTTATTTTCCTTCCCTAAAGTTTTATTTTAGATTTAAATTATCACTCATTTTTTCACTTTGCCTCCTTCGAGGGCAAATAGTGAAATGAGTCCTTTGTAAGCTAGTAAATAAATAAATAAATAACTTTTTCTTTTGGGGGGGTTCAGGTGCTTTTTTGTGCACCTTCCGGTTTTTTTAGGGGGGTGTTCTTTTATGTGTTTTTTAAAAGTCTTCCTTCTTCACATCTCTCTAATCAAATCCAAAAGTAAAATTTTAAATTTAAAAAATATATATTGCTTATAATTAATCATACAATATTTTTTTTGCTAAAATCATTTGCTTCTAATCAAATATTTCAATTTATAGCTTACTTATTATTATTAGTTTGAATAATTCTTTTAGTGTTGTGATCAAATTAATCCTAATAATATTTCGTAGTAAGCAAATCATTATATGAAAATGTTTTATTGATTACAAAGTTTCTTAGAAAGAGTTCTTATTCAATTTTTTTAAAAAAATTTAATAGTATATTTACCTCTTTCTCAAACTTTGAAATCTAATCTAAAAATATTTTTTGAAGATTTCAAGAGACAAGTATTTTATCTCCTCTCACCTGTATTGACAATCTAATATAACTTATAGTTTCCCTCACGTAAGGACGGGTTATTAAGATTACCACTATAGGTCTGGAAGATATAGCCTATGTTCCAAGTTTCTTATCTAAAAAATACTTATAGTTCCCCTCTCGTTAGGGCGGGTATTTGAGATAGATAGATATATTGGCTTGGCATATTTGTTCTCTTTAAAACAATCTTGAACTTCAAATCTCCTCAATACTTGTAGTTTCCCTCTCGTTAGGGCGCATATTTTTGAATTATTTGATGTATCTTAGAAATATTTGGCATATTTGTTCTCATTAGCCTCAAACTCATATCAATTTTCCTCAAATTACTTAGTCTCCCTCTCGTTAGGGTGGGTAATTTTGGGGTATTTGGTTATTCGTTCAGGCTTCTGTAACTAATATCCATTGCATTCTCTAAATTAAATTTAAAGGGGGGAAATTTGGGTTAACTTCAATTCAAAATGAATTCAATGAGTACAGTTGGTCCTCTCACTCCTCATAACTACCATACATGGAATCCCAAAATTTTAAATCTTATTTCTCAAAAAGGGCTCACTCACCTTTTAGAAGAAAAGCAACCTAAGTTTGAAAAAGAATATGAAATATTTGTTCACAAAGGGAAAATGTATGAAACTATGGGAATTATAAGCTCTAATGTAAGTGAAAGTTTATGGTTTCACATTATAGATTGTAAAACTCCTTATGAAATTTGGGAGAAACTAAAGAAAATACCTTGTTTGGGAAAGTAGATCAAATTAGATCCATACAACTAGAAGCAGAATTTACAACTCTAACTCCTGAGGACTTAAACAATATTGTTGACTTCCTCACAAAATTCAAAGAGGTCCTTACTCAATACAAAGGCAGTAGGAAGACTAAGTCTGAAGAAGAATGCATTTATCTAATCCTTTCTAAACTAAATGGTGTATTTTAAATATTGGCTACCACCTTTCTATCTACCAAAGATGCTCTTGGTGCAACCTTTAAAATGCCCTCTTTAGAAGAGTTTTGTGATAGACTAACTAGGGAAGAAACAAAAATTACAAGATATGAAATGTCTTCTTCTTCGTCTTCCTCAAAAGCCTTAGTAGCCTCCACCTATTCTAAAGAAAAATTCAAAAATAAGGAAAAGAATCCCATAACTTGTACTCATTGCAAAAAGAACAAATGTTGGAAAAGATTACAACAACTAGAGGCAACTATGAAGGATCAAAATATAGACAATAAAAAGCAAATAGTGAAAGCCCTAAATATTCAAGGGAAAATCTCCAATTCTTCCTCTAATTACTGGGTCCTAGCTTTTGGAGCTACTCATCACATGACTACTTTAGATGAGTCATTCTCTTCTGTACTCAAGTTATACATGTAGCATAGAACTGGGTGACTCTTTCTTTATCCTAGTCAAAGGAAAGGGGCACATAACCATGGATGGTGGCTCTATAAATAATATTCTGTATGTTTCAAACATTACCAAAAATATCCTCTCCGTCTATTAGATTTGTACTTCTGGAAAGGGAAAAACAGTTCTCTTCTTTCCAACAAGAGTTGAGATAAGAGACTTTCAAGATCCCCATTCTCTCATAGCCAAAGGAGTTATTGATCACAACACTCACCTATTTCACTTCAAAGGATTCAAAAATCTAGAAGGGGCCTCCTGTTTTATGGCTCATGGAGATCTTGAAAGCAAAATTTTGCATGAAATATTTGGTCATCTTAGTTACAACTACCTAAAGGAATTGATCACCCATGATATGGTAACAGGTTTACCCCAAGTCTCTTCTATTGATGGAGTTTGTCTTGGATGTGCCCTTGGAAAGCAACATCAAGATCCTTTCCACCCAAGTAGTTCTCTAAAATTCACGTCCCCTCTAGAATTAATCCATAGTGACTTGATGTCTTTTCAAGAACCTTCTTTCAAAGGAGCAAAGTATGCTCTAACATTTATTGATGACTTTTCTAGAATAACTTGGGTCTACTTCCTAAAATATAAAAGTGATGTTCTATCCCACTTTAAAGTCTTCAAAGCCTTAGTTGAAAATCAGGCCTCTTGCAAAATCAAGCAAATTCACACAGATAATGGGGGAGAATACTGTAGTAATGAGTTCTCCATATTTCTAGCAAATAATGGCATCATTCATCAGCATTCTATCTCCCATAATCCTCAACAAAATGGCATTGCAGAAAGGAAAAATATAACATTAAAGGAAATGGCAAATTGTATGCTCCATTAAAGAGATCTTCCAAAAGTTTTTTGGGCAGAATCTATTAACTTTTCCAATTATATTTAAAACCGCACACGTCATAAAGCTATTGATCATTTAACTCCTGAAGAAGCATGGACTGGTTCAAAACCAGATGTTTCCTTCTTCAAGATTTTTGGGTGTACTGCTTGGGCACACATCCCAAAGAATAAAATGAAGGCTCTAGATAAGAAAAGTAGAAAGCTCATCTTTTTTTATTATTGTGAGGAAATAAAAGCATACAGGCTCCTTTATCCCTCAACTCATGAGGTATTTTTTCATAGGAATGTATAATTTTATGAAACATTCCCTCAAAAATATCCTCAACTCTCCTCTTCCTCCATTGAGCCTTCTCCTATAATAGAACCTCAATATTATAAAGAAACAACTCTAGAGGTTAACTTAGAGATTGATAATCAATATGGGGAACCTATAACTCCAACTCAATGTCTTTCCACTCCTTCTACTCCTTCCTCTATGCCAAAATGGGCCTGCACCATTGTTAAAAAAGCTACTCCTTACATCCAAAATCTTCCATCATCCAGATAAACCAACTCCATACGCACTGGTCTTGTCTGTTAGTCTATTTTCTCTGATCCTCAGTCCTTCAAAGAAGCAAATGGTATTAAATAATGGGATGATGCCATAGAAAATGAATTATCTTCCTTAATAAAAAACAAAATTAACAAAAACTTGGGATTTATTTCCCTTGCCTAAAGGAAGGAAATTAGTTCATTGTAAATGGATTTACAGAACAATGTATGGTCCTAATGGAAAAATTTACAAACACGATGCTCACCTAGTAGCCAAATATTTCTCTCAAATTTAAGGAATTGATTATGCCAAAACCTTTGCTCCAGTTGCTAAAATGGATTCTGTAAGATTGGTTCTTGCTCTGGCTGCTTTCCAATAGTGGCATGTCTTTCAAATGGATGTAAAAAGTGCTTTCTTACATGGGGATTTAAAGGAAGAGATATACATGGAACAACCTGTTGTTTTCACTCAAGACTCCCCTCTTGTTTGTAGGCTAAACAAGTCTCTCTATGGTCTCAAACAAGCTCCTAGAGCTTGGTATGAAAATATGGACACCTTCCTTCTTTCCATAGGTTTTTATCATTGTAATTCTGATAACACAGTCTAAATTTGAAGAGATGAAGGAAAAATCACCATTCTTGTTTTATATGTTGATGATCTTCTAATCACTAGTAGTACTTTGATCACATTCAAACTATAAAAGAATCCCTCTCTGAAAATTTTGATATGGCTGATATAGGTTTAGCTCATTACTTCCTTGGGATCCAAATAAATCAAACAAATGCAATATTTTATGGTGTAAAAAAAAATACACTCTAGATCTTCTTCAGAGGTTTAAAATGTCAGACTGCAAATCTTCTCCTACACCTTTTCAATCTGGCATAAATCTAAGTACATCCTGCTCATCCCCTCTATGTGATGCAACTCTATATTGTCATATTGTAGGGAGTCTGTTATACCTTAATCATACTTGTCCAGATATCTCATATGTTGTTGGCCTCATATCTAGATTCTCCCATCAACCTCACTTCAGTCATTGGAAAGCAACAAAAATAATCCTCTGCTACTTGCAAGGAACTACTCAATTTGGGCTATTATATAAGGGAAAATTCTTGGATATCATTGGCCACACAGATTCATATTGGGCAGGTTCAGTAGAAGATAGATGTTCAACTTCTGGCTATGTATTTTATCTTAGTTCTTCGCCAATAGCCTGGTTATGCAAAAAATAACAAGCAGTAGCCTTATCATCTATAGACGTAGAATACAGGGCAGCAGTTTCATCAAGCTAGGAAGCTCTTTGGCTTCATCAAATTCTAAGGGAATTTGGTTTGTCCCATGACAAACTTATAACTCTTTGGTGTGACAATCATAGCACAATTCATATTGCGTGAAATCTAGTTGAGCATCATCTCACCAAGCACATTGAGATACATATGCACTTCATTCGACATCACATTCAAAATGGGGACATATACTTAGACTATATTCCAACTGAGAATCAAATTACAGACATCTTCACCAAGTTATTTCCTTCATCGTGTTACCTTTAGTTGCGAGATAAACTTAGAGTAATACAACTGCATTGACACATAGGTCTTCCATATCTCATTATATTATTTGGAGAATGGTTTTTTTCCTTGTGTTTTTTTTTTATCATCTCTCCAACAACATGTATATTATGAGGACAATCTTTGCCATTCGAAGACATGCCTCTATCTTGGATACTTTTTGTGACATATGGCTTTTCCCCAAGGGATTTTTTCACCATATATAAATTGTAAATGAGTACCTAATCAAGCCAAGTTGTCGAGACTATCTAATTATATGAGGACAATTTTTGCCATCCGAAGACACGCCTCTATATTAAATTTTTTCTTGTGATAGATAGTTTTTCCCCAAGGGTTTTTTCACCATCTCTATAATGTAAATGAGTACCTCATAAGGCCATGTTGTTGAGACTCATCGTTCTTTTTGTATTAAGAGGACAATCTTCGTCATCCAAAGACAAGCCTCTTCCTTATTTCCTTTTTGATTGATGGCTTTTCCGATAGGGTTTTTACCATCTCTTCAAAATGAAATTCATTGTACATGACTACCTCATCAGGCCTTCTTGTCGGGAATTATTTATAAAAACCACCCCTAGTATCACTTAAGGGGGGATGTTAGAATAAGTGAATATTCTATTAAGTTCTACTAGGATAAACACACTTGAGTTTCCACTCCTCCATGTGTCAGGTGAATTCTCAGTGGTGTCTTCATCAGGTTTGATGAGTTGTAATCCAACTCTCAATGATCAACTTTGATATTTATACAAAGTTGATCCTTAGAATAAATCAATCAGTTCTACTCTTTCTTCATATTTTGTGTAATGTTATGCATGTCTATTTTGGAAAATTCTAACAATAATTGAATATCCAACTGGAAGCAAAATTAAAGGAGTGGATGGGAGGAGCGAACACGCAAGGGAGCAGAAGGAGTTGCAAGGCTAGATCTATTTGGAGGAGCTCCTTTTTGGTTTGGTTTAGGTGGGTCATTTCTTCTTCCCTGGTCTCAGCTGGTATGGAACCTACTAGAATAGGATATTTTTAGCTTGCATTCAAAGGGTTTCTGGAGGCCCTTTCTTGGCCCTTCCATGGTGAAAAAAACTTTATATCTTAAACTTCATATATTCCTCTTTGTTTTTCTTTAGCCTTTTGTTTCATGGGGGTTTCTTTTCTACCCCTTTCTCATTTGGTTTGATTTTGTTTAGTTTGGTACAGCTTGTCTCAGTTGGCTACCCCCCTTCTTTAGCTTAGTTGGTTTGGTTTGATTCATCTCTACTAGATCTCCTTTCCTTGGTTTTTTCCCTGGATTATACTGCTTCTAATGCATGTGGGGGTTCTTCTGGTGACTTTCCCTCCTCCTTGGCAAGATAATCCTTAGTCCATTGTCCTTCCTTTCAAATGTGTTCAATTTTTTAACCCTTAGCCTTCTAGAGCTGGTGAACCATTGGTCTCCATAGGGGCTAAAAGGGCCCTTGTTTTCCTTCTACGATCTACATCAAATTGTAATTCTCATGAAAGCTTTTTGTAAATGCTTGCTCTCCCAAAGAGCTTGTCTTACCAAGGGCTAGGAGGGACCATTATCTTAAATGGTCTATGTTGACTTTATCTCCATGGGAGAGCTTACTATGGATGCATGCTCTCTTTGAGAGTGTATATTACCAAGGGCCAGGAGGGTTCATTGTCTTTCTTTGACAGTATGGTGGTTTTCTCATCATCAGATAACATCCTATAGATGTGTGCTCTCTTGGAGAACTTTTTCTTTCAAGGGCTAGGAGAGGCCATTGTTTTCCTTTGATGGTTGATGGTTCATGGCCACCTTGTCTGATTGTTCGTAGAGAGACCCCTCAAGGAGAGAAAATTTCAAATTTTTAAATTTTCTTGGATGAGCGAGAATCCTTCAAATTTTTAAATTTGCTTGGATGAGAGAGAATACCTTGCTTCAGTAGGAGTTTTTCTTTTTCGAATTTCTTATTTGAGCGACAATCTTACTTGGGCGAGAAACTTCAAGTTTGAATCCCTTGTTGTTCTTGTCTCTTTTGAGTCTCCTTTTGTAAAAGGTTTGGGGTCCCTTTCAAAACCTTTTCTTCCAACCAATCAAATATATATGTGAGTTAATTATTTATAATCTAGATACAATTATGGGTTGTTATTAAGAGAAAAATATGGATCAATCTTAATAAATATATATAGTAAACTATATAAAAATGTTTATTAATCTTGACATTAGTGTCTTACATATATGTATATGTAATTTTTTTTAAATCATATTGGCACATCCACATTTTACCAACTTGCTTTATATGTTAAAATTGATAATGTGTAGATCCCAGTAGTGGTGGTGTGTTTGATCCCAGGGTTCTACGGCTTTTTTTTGGATCTTAGCTTGCTCCCTCTTAGGTGTGGTGCAAAATGTTGTTATCTCCTTTTTCTTTTACCGTAGAGTGGTTGTTCTTGAAACTTTTTTGGTTGGCTCCAGTGGGATTTGTGAGTTTCATGGAATTTCTTGTGCAGATCTCCTGGATGGTTTTTATGTTGTGGATTTTCTTGGCCGGTATTTCTAATGTTGTTTTCTTAAACCGGTTATTCTCATGAGGGATTCTCCTATTATGTGTTGTGTTGGATAGATTTATTGATTGTGATGATAATATTCCTCTGTTCTCCTTTCATGTTAGATGGAAAATGCTTCAATTTTGGGTAGTTTTTATTTGTAAATTTATTTTTAACCGATAGCATTTTTATTATTCTGTTGTTTTTCTCCATTGATTTAAATTTAGAAAACACAGTGGTTTGACCATGGGATAATCTCTTATATTTTCTTGATAAAAATCTACGACTTATTTTCTAAGAGGTTGTTTTATTGGATTTTCGGATTTGATTCATGGAATCCAACTCAGTCTTTCTTGATGTCTTATTGCTAGATCTAAGGTTTAGGGGTGCCTTTCAAAACCCTACTTGTAATAGATTTGGGGACCCTTTTAAAACCCCTTCTACTATCAATAAAAAAAAAAATGATAAGGTGCTTGCGAGTACTTTCTTGACGAGAGTATTTAGAGATATGAAAATCGTTTATAACACGATGTTTAATATTAAATCATTTTCAAATTCAATCAAAACCATAAAACTGTATTTTAGACAAGTTTGAAACAAGATAAAAATAAATAAGAAATATAATACACATAGATAGTTTTATATTATAATATATATTTACAAGATTTGTAAATAATGTCGTGTTCAAATTTCATAAACCTTAAAAAAACATGACTACATACAAAATGATAAGAGTCATCCATGGTCTTATTTTTGTGGAAAATATTTTATTTTATCAAAAATAACATTATAACACTTTTAAATGTCTAAATTTAAAATTTTAAAATAGTATGAAATTAACCATCAATACACAATGAGTTGTTAATAGTAACTATGTTTTAAGTACTAGCAAAGTATTAATCTAAAACAACAAACAATGTGTATATGTTCTTTATGATAGTCTTATTTACTATATTATGTTATATGTATTCTACATTAATAATATTGGATTCTAGTAAGGTAAAAATATGGTATTTTTATACATGTACATTATATTAAGAAGACACATTTTAAATGAATTTTGTAATTAGAAGAATAAAGAAAATTGATATTTTATTTTGATAAATTATTTTGAATTTTGAAACAAAAAGATGATAATTCATCTTTCTCAACTTTTTTTTTTTAATTTGTTATATATTATTATTTTTTGGTTAAATAGAAGAATTGGTTATAACCACACTATTTTCAGTAGCTGACAAGTGCAAAGTTCCAACCATAGTGGCTACTCCCACCAAACCATTTGTCATACATCATTATTATATTTTTGTATCGTATAATTTTTTTTAAGGCAGGTGACATGGTAGGATAGAGGTACAAGCTCCTATAATCTGCATTGAATTCTTTATTCAATCTTCTATCTACAAAAGGAAAAAAAAAACATGAAAAATTTATAAGAGTGAAGAGTTTACAAATGATTAAAATTGAAATCTTAAAAATATTAGTTTTCCATAAAATTTTTAGTTAAATATGTTTATAAAAGAAAAAAGAATGCTTATTCCTTTTTTCCTAGTATTTTCTTAAATTAAAATAAAACATAACTTATTAATAGCAACGATGTTTTAAGTACTTTATACTCTCACTATAGTCTCACAAATTATTAATCTAAAACAACATGTATTTATTCTTTATGATAATCTTATTTACTATGTTATATGAATTCTACCTTAATAATATTGGACTCTAGTAAGGTATTTTTATGCCTAATTCATAAAAACTATTTTAAGTTTTCAAACAAAAGGATGACCTATCATCTTCTTCATCTTCTTTTTAAAAAATTTCATGCATCATCATCATGTTAATGCATGTTAATTACTTTTTATGGTACAATTATTCTTAAGGCAAATGACATGGTAAAATAGAGGTGCAAGCTCCCATAATTTGCATTGAATGGAAAACTCTATAAGAATGAAGAGTTTAGAGGGATTAAAAAAATGTTCTTAAAAAACTAGTCTTATTTATAGTTAAAGATATCATAAGAGGAAACCATAACATGAAAACCCTAAAAAGTGAAGAGTTTGCAAGGGTTAAGAAGAGTTTGCAAGGGTTAAAAAATATGTTCTTTTTTGTAGTTAAAGGAAAAAAAATCTTTATTTTTTTTTAATGTTTTAAATTAAAATAAAATAACTAAAAAATTATTTATTTATTTTTTAACTTTTTTTAATTGGTTATGTTGCATTATTAGTAATTATGTTTTTTTACCATAGTGGAATTGGTAGCTGGGTAGTTTGTCCGGTTTTTATGGTGGTTGTCCGTCTTGAAAGTTATCACACAGATCTTTGTTGGGTAGGTTGTACAACTTTTATGGCCGCTACAGTATTTTGCACCATCTGCCCACCATTGCTCATATTTTCGTGCAATCCGCCCTTATAACCACCGAGCGTTCAGTCTGACCCCGAAATTTGAACCATTGACCTTCACCCCATTACGAGGTTTGGGAGAACCAATTGGCTTTGAACCTTGGACCTCCACCCCTTACGAGGTTTGAAGGAAACAATTAATCTACACCCCAAACCTATCACCATGTTAATTACTTTTTATTGTATAGTTCTTCTCAACATAGGTGACATGGTAGGATAAAGGTACAATCTCCCATAATCTGCATTAAATTCCTTGTTCAAATTTCTATCAACAAATTAAAGAAGAGGAAAACCTTCTTCAAAATTCAAGGAAAACACGAAAACTCTATGAGAGTGAAGACTTTACACATAATTAAAAAAAATGAATTTAAAGACATTTGTCTTCTGTAAAAGTTGTAGTTAAAGGTTGTAAGTTAAAAGATGTTCATAAAAAATCTTTAACGGTTAAGTGAATTGGTAACAAGTTGGGCACCTACCAAAAGAAATCTAGGTTTAAACCTGGGAAGCATGCTCAACTAAAGGTAGTAGTTTGACTTGAGTTTGATGTGTTCAACTAAAGGTAGTAGTTTGACTTGAGTTTGATGTGTTAGCTTGATACAGGTCTCCCTCACTCTGAATCTTGAGATGGATTATAATAATAACATCATGATTTAATACTGTGAAAGAAGACAATGCAGGTTATAATTTCAACATTGAACTTCATAAAAAACCAAAACTCCCCATTTTAAATTATATATAACATAATCAAACTATAATTTCAACCTTAAACTTCTAAGAAAACCAAAATATTTAAGTGATTTTAATGTTGGTGCTGGTTTTAATTGGTATATAAATAACAAAGACGTATCCACAAGTCAGGAAAAGATTCACTGTTGGAGGTTAATCCAACTTCCTGTAATAACAAAATCAAATATTTTCTTTTGTATTTTTCGAGAAAACTAATTGATTGGCACGACGTACCTTAATATATGTTGGTTTAACTTTGCCTGATTGGCAACTTTGGTTTATTGTTTTTTTTATATATATTTTATAACAAATTTTCTTTTATGACGTCCTCTAAATTATTTTGCGAACTCAAAACGCACACTGCGTTGAGTTCAAGTAAATAATATTCTCAAATTTCCAAGGGAAAGTCCGCATTTATAAAACTGACACAAGAGTTTAAGGAGACCAGAGATATCTGAATATTTTATAAAATGTTCAGGGGAACCAATTAAAAAACAATATCCAATTAATAAGACATATCTCTAAATATATTTATATAATCACGAAACAAAATACATGGCAAGGATCACAGGACCATACTGAGCTGACAGTCCACGATGTCGCTGTTTATTTAGAGTAAATACTACGATAAACTATAGCAGTACTACGCCCCTAATAGACCACCGATGCCATGCGCCTCAGCAGCTCATAATCTGCAAACGCAAAAAAAAAAGAAAACATATATAAGGAATTAACACAGCAAAAATAAAACTGGGATAAGCCTTCCAAGGGAAATAACTTAAAACCCTTACGTGTTGCAATTGGTATTCTTGCTGATGGAGAAGCCAAGGACTGTGTTGCATTTGCCAGGAAGACTGGTGACAGCAGCGTCGGTCACTTTGGGGTAGCTGCTCATCTGGGGCTTCAGACAGTTGCACACCTGTCGCTTCAACGGCGACGTTTTGGCCATTGCTGCAAGGTTCTTCACGCCATTGCAGCAAGGTGCCGTTGGCTTTCCCGTTCCTGGTGTCTGCAGAAACCCCAAACACGGAGCCAAATTAGACATCACGTTGTTGCAGTTGACCTGACCGTTTGCTGTCACCATCAACACTGCAAATACTGCAACTACCAAAGCCTTCTGCATAGCAGCCATATTTCTTCCTTTCTCTCTTCTCTCACACTTCTCACTACACTGATTGCTCAACAATGTTTTGAATAAAATATTGAGTGGAACACCTATATATAGAAAAGATTTTTGCAAGCTTACGTAACAGTGTTACTTCTTCCACCATGTCGGTGATCGTCTGCGTGTGAACGTGGAGGCATTTTGCATTATTTAAATTTCTGGCAGTTGGAGCCATAACTTGATTGGCCCTACTTCGCCAGTACTGCCTGCGTCTGGAGTTATGGTTTTCGGTGGAAAAGCATGGATTATAAATAAGTGCAGCCTCAGAAGCCCGTATTCAGCACGACCTCAGCTGTGTCGTCTAGTTGGAGCATTTACATACAGTGGTTGGGACCTTTACCACCTTAAATCCACCTTCAAAAAGAGGTCGAGTATGGACCTTTAGTTTCATAGAACAATGTCCACTCTTCACCTCTATTAACAGGGTAGTTGATTTTTTAACTTTTCTTCTTATTTTCTAACCAGTTTATATAATATTGTTTCCTTACAAATTATTTATTTCCAATAACATATTTCTATATTAAAAATTCTTTACTTTAATACTACTTTCTTGCTACTTTAATACTTCTTTCTTACTCTTTGCCTGTCACCGTGTTACTGACTACTTATTCCTGCAATAGTCATGCAATTGTCAACGAATGCTGATCTGCCATAAGGCAGCATTTTTAAGCCATGAAAGTATGGGTCCCAATAACATGAGACGGAAATCAATGAAACAAAATCAATTATTATAGAACTTTAAAATGTTTATTTTAAATTTATATTTCAAAATATCTTTTAAATTGATTCGAGAAAAAATTTATTATTTTTTCATTTTTAATATTATATTTAAATAGGCTGAGCAATGATCCAAGCTTGTTTCTTTTTATGATGGTTTGGTGAAGATATTAACAATTTGTTTTTAATGCGACGGGCAAAAATATACTTTCAAATTATGTCATGAATGTAATGGCTATGAATTTCAATGTGTTTTTCTATATAATAGCATTGAATGTTAAATTAGTTATATTTTCATTATTATAAATAATATTAGTTGATTGTTATTGTACAAATTTAATATATATTTTCTTTTAGAAGTATTAAATATCTTGCAATACTAAATTTTTAAATTAGTATATTTTTTTAAAGTAATATGAAGTACAATGGGTGGTATAAATGAGTTACACTCTTTAGGGGTATAACAAGGAGCCTTCTTACTTCCTCGTGATTTGAACTAAGGTTATCAAGATGAAATGTCAACAACATATCGTTGGAGTGTCTGACAAAAGATATTCATTACATTTTATTTCCTACACCACTATGGTATGGATCATCATCAAGTTTTACTCGCCTTGGTGTAGATTTATAATCATTTATAACAAGAGCTTAATCTAGGTCTTAACTTCAAGAAGTTCCCTTAGAAAATGTGATATATGTCCTTTTGATAGAACATATTCTCTTTACAACTTGCATGTGAACCTCCTTTGAATCCTATATAATTATAGAAATCAAACTAACAATAAAGGCAATATCAAGATTATTCCAATGCTAATAAATAAAAATTAAGTTGAATATACAATGAGACATCAATTTTCATAAAACCATGGCCTTTAACAAGTGCAATGTCTAATGGATATGAATTGTTTTAGTGGATTACAATCTTTCATCTTAAAGATCAAGGCAGGGTTATGCATAAGGGGTTGGATTCAAAATGTACTTGTAAAAAAATGGTGAATCCTAATCGAAATCAAGGCGAATCATGACGAATCCTAGGCAAATAAAACAATCATCTTCACACCAAAATTTAGGGTATTTGAAGCCCTGAAATGTAAATTCATCTTTGGGGCAAATTTTGACCTATTAAATGACCTTATAACTTCATAAAAACACCACCATTACATCAATATTAAAAAGAGCTTTCCAACGAGTACAAATATGTCTATGTTTGGATATATATTATGGCAAATTGACCCTAATAAAAAATTAGTTTTGAAAATTGTAGGCAAATGGGCCGACGTCGAGGATCCTCAGATTTACCAATTTCCAATTTTGGAAATCCTAATATTCACCCAATTTGTGAATATTCACCACTATGCATAACCCTGGATCAAGGATATATTTACATTGAGAGATAAAACTATTGTCTTAAGTTTGAAGTACTTGAATGCTCACAAAAAAGTGTAGAAGTCTTATTCCAACCATTTTCAAGCTTTTTTTATAATATCTTGATTATATGGATCAACATACAATTGTTATTGTTGTCCTCTCCAATTGTCCTGATTGTCAGACATGTTGGACTATATGGTTGGAATAGATGGATGGACTATCATGCCTTGTGCTTAGTGACATAAGAGGGTTGTTTTTGAGAGCATAGGGTTCGGCTCAAGCAATGATATTTGGGATTTTTTACAAGGTTGGCTCCTTTTAAAATATGACCTTGAGAAAACATTTCCTACTCTACACTAATCTACTATCTTTAGAGGGAAAGGGTTAGTGAAATACAAAAAAAAAGATAGGAGATGGGAAAAAATCTAATCTAACAAAGGCAATGCTCAAAGATCAAGATAAGATTCTCCTACATAACAACTATGACTGTAATGCTCTAATAGCTAGAAATTTGAACACTTCATCCTCTAAGCATATATAAGCACATATTGAGACATAAGCATACATACACAAAAGAAATGGGATAGGGTAAACCAAACAAATTGGAACCAAATAGTCATAGGCCTCTAGTATGTATATATGAGTAGGAAGAAATTATAATATTATGCCATAAGTGCAGGTTTGGATTACCCACAAGACCACCCAAAGATCCATGTACTACTATATAGAAGAAAATGAAGAGAAAGCTATATAACTTGCAAATATATAACTTTTTGATCCTTCACAATACTAAACTACCTACTATTTATAAATTACAAAGGGAGATATTTTCCCTCCAAAATTGTGCAAATATTTGAAGGATAACTAATCTTCTATGTGTTGTTTCATGTCTTCTTTCAAGTCACTAGTTTCGTTAGGATCTATGGATATGCGCTTATTAATGTAAAGTGGCTTTGGGTATTTGGATGTGCCACTATTGTTGTTATTGCCATATATCCTTTTAAGGTTCTCAAAGTCTAAGTGCATGTGATCTTCTATAATTGTTGTTCTGGATCTGAAGTTGTCCATGTTGTAGCCTTTAATATGCCAACCACTTATGTTGTGTAGGTGGATGAGATTGAGATCTTTTTCACCATTGTTGCTTTTTTAAATTCAACTACTACCCTTAGGAGTCATACTTGGAACTTTTAGAAATTTTATAATTTTTGAAAGTTTTCTTCTTTATTTTTCTTTAGAACTTTAAAATTCTCTTATCTAGGTATTTTTGGAACTATTGCCAACTTCTATATTTTGGGACTTCAAATATTTTAAGTTATTGAAACTTTTGTTATCCCCTTATTGTTAGAACCTTCAAAAAGTTGGCACTTGTCTTTGATCAAAGCTTTTCATTATTTGAGAAGATTCATTCCTTGGAACCTTTCTCCACCTTTTGCCTTTCAAAACTTTTGATCAAAACCTTTTGTTTGCACTTGTTTGTTGATTCATTCCTTACTTATCCTTCACTTAAGATGACTCAAGATCTTTCTAGGCAAGATTCAAGTGTAGTGAGAACTCACTATAGTTCTTATGACTCATAGGGGATCTTCAACTTGATGAAGATAAGGAACCCAAAATTAGTTGCCTTGTCCATTTAGGCATGGTGTCAAAGGGGACAAAAATTGAAATGGAAATGGAGGTGGGAATTTGAGTAGTAAAGTTATGACTTCTGATCTCTAAAACTTTTGAAACCTCGATGGTCTCACAAAAATGGGATTTCTCTCCAAGAACTAACATTTGGGACCCATTATAAGATTAAACATATGTTAAATATAATATATATATGCAAGGGTTGTGGGTGGCATTTATCCATTAGATATGAAGTCAAAAGAGGCCCCCATTTATTGCTTGAGTATTTTTTTCTTCTTTATATTTTCCCACTCCCTTGGGTAAAAACATTTTACCCTTAATGAATTGAGACTCTTGAGCATCCCCTTGGTGCATGTAGAATGGTACCAAGGATAAGCAATTTATTTGGTATAGGTGGACTATTACCAATACCTATGTTGACTCCCCTTCTACTTTTGGTCCCATCAAAGCTTATCTTCCACCTCCAAGTTAGATCCTCCTCTACTTTTATTCCCTTAGAGGTAAAGGGTTCTCATTTTGGATTAGAAGAGTACACATGCTCATTTTCTTAAGCACTCTAAAGGGATCTTACTCCACTATGTCAACTACCCTCTGGCCCTTTTAATTATAAATTTGGTCTTATGACCTGTTTGGTGACAGAATACCTACTTCCTTTACCTCCATGTACTCTTCTTCATCCTATATTGTCACAATCTAGTTGAATATAGTGGGTTGCTATGTAGGAGAAGTTTACGGAGTGACAAGTTAGATAGCTAGATTCATCTTCTCTCCTTCTCTAAATCTATCATTGAGTAGGGCATCAAGCTGGTCTCATTCAAAAATTACGTGAGAAAGAGTCATATTCCCTATGAGACTTACCTCTAAGTGATTCCATTATCAATCTTAGAGCTTCATTTTGCTTTGTGATATTGTACAATTGATACTAGTAGACCATATGCTATATGCTTTAACGAAGTCATCATATTTTTTCTAATGTAGTATTGCATGCTTTTGAGTGCTAACATTGGAATGTCATCCCATACGTATGATGGTACTAAAGATAATAATAGGATTCTATTGTTCCATGTTAGGAAACTCCTAGGTGGTGGAGAAGCCATCAACAACACAAGATCTAGTGGTAGATCTTTTGTTCATAATATTTTGGATCCTTTGCTTTAAGTAGAGTTATAGAGTGAATACATGTACTCTAGGAGTAGATAGATTGAGATATTTACCATAACTCCAATCTAATATATTTAGTGTGGCTTCTTATTCTAGATATTTATTCTCGAGCGGAGTTCCCATGTGAGTTTTGAGGAACTTCAACTAGCTGATAGGCAAAGACCCTCACCAGAGCCAAATCCTAGTTTGTATTTTTGATTATAGGACCAATTATGAGTCAATTAAATCCCACTATGTGTGCCATTAAATTGTTGTCCTCTCTGATTATTATATGGGTTGGACTATATGGTTGGGACTATCGCACCTCAAGTAGAGTGACACAACAGAATGCTTCTGATAACTAGAAGTTTGAACACTTCCTCCTCTAAGTATATATAAGCATATATTGAGTCATATACATACATACACAAAGAAAATGGGACAAGGAGAACCCAATAGTCACAAGCCTCTAGTATACATATATGAATATAAAAATATTACAAGATTATGCCATAAGTGGGGGTTTAGACTACCCACAAGACCACCCAGATATCCACATACTACTATACAAAATAAAATGAAGAGAAAGCTATATAACTTGCAAAGATATAACTTACCAATTATTTACAATACTAAACTACCTACTATTTATAGATTACAAAGGGAGAGATTTTCCCTCCAAAATTATGTAGATATTTTAAGGACAACTACTCTTCTATGTGTTGGGTCATTTCTTCATTCAAGTCACTAGTTTCTTTAGGATGTATGGATTTGTGCTTATTAATACAAAGTGGTTATGGGCCTTTCAATGTGCCACTGCTACTATTATTGTCATCTATCCTTTTTGGGCTTCCCAAAGTCTAGGTGCAACCGGTCATTTGTAATTGTTGTTCTGGATTTGAAGTTGTCATTGTTGTAGCTCCCATGTTGTAGCCTTTAATGTGCTAGCCACTTATGTCATGTAGGTAGGTGATATTAACATATTTTTTACCATTGTTGCTTTTATAAGTTCAATTGCTGCCTTTAGGAGTCGTTCTTGGAACTTTTAGACATTTCACAATTGTCAAAACTTTTTTTCTTTCTTTTGCTTTAGAACTTTGAAACTTCTAATATTTAGATATTTTTGGAACTTTTGCCAAATTGTATCTTTTAGGGCTTTAAATATTACAAGTTTTCAAAAATTTTGTTATGCCCTTCTTGTCGAAACCTTCAAAATGTTAGCATTTGTCTTTGATTAAAGCTTTTCATTATCTAAGAATATTTGTTCCTTGGATATTTTCTTCACCTTCTACCTTTCAACACTTTTTATCAAAAACTTTTATCCACACTTATTTGTTGATTCATTCCTTTCTCATATTCTTCTCCTCTACTTAAGACGACTCAAACTCTTTTCTAGACAAGATTCGAGTGTAGTGAGAACTCACTATAGTAATGACAATAACTAACCAACTTATATGATAATTCTTATGACTTTATTGTTAGAATTATGAAATAACTTCATATTATTGACTTGAAAGTACCTTGCTTAAATAGCAAGTGCTTACAATCTGATCCATTGGATCATAACTAACTGAGCTAATCTCAACCACACAATATCCTAGTAACAACTTAGGATATAATTTTATTATTCTAACACCCCCCTTAAGTGGTACTAGGATTTACTAACACCCCCCTTAACTGATACTAGGAGGTAGTGAAAAACAAAAAAACTAAATAAGTGGCACATCCAAAAATATGAGTCCTGACAATAAGGCCTGATAAGGTACTCATGTACAATATATGCATAAGAAAATTATGTTGGAGAGATGAATAAAAAACTACCTACCATAATAGAAGAAGGAGGAATATGTGTAATGAGGATGGAGAGGAAGGAAGATGTCCTATTGAACCCCCCCTAGTACAACTTCCATCAAGATTCTTGCAAAGGATCCATCAAAGGTCTCAAAAAAGTAGAGAAGCCTCATTGCCGAACTGAATGAAATAATAATCCCAAACTGGTACTTGTGAAATGGATCAAGGTTGTGAACAATGATAAAAAAAAAAGTCACCAAAGAAAACCCCTTGAAACCAAAGTGTTTCACACAAAGAAGAGTGTGAAGATAGTGTGGAAAGAACCTCAAAAATTGTAAGGGATACCCAAAATTAACACTACAAGTATAAGTATGTAGTTTCCACCTATATGAACACTATGGGCTAATAACAAGGACAAACAACAAAAACAAGGAAAAAATGAAGCACCAATGTAGCTATCAAACGTGTCCTTATGGTGACCTCCTCATCCTACCGGAATGCATGGGTAACCAGCCACTGCAATCACTAGGTAATATAGAGAAGATCACTAGATACTAGGATCACTTAAGTAAATTTTTGGGAGTATCGGGTCCAATCGAGAATGCACTCCATGATACAATATTTTGAGCCACAAAAAAGTGTAGAAAATGGTTTCAAATTTGAAAATGAACTGCACCATCTTGTCCGGCTTGGAAAAACCTTTTCGATGACTATAAATACCCATATATTTGGGTTTTGCCGTGACCTTCAATTTACAAGAAAACAATAGTCTTATTTCCCTAAAAAAGGAAATATTTTGCAATCTACGAAATACTCTCATACCAGCATGGTTTCAAAAGTCATCCGCCCTCTGATCACGGGCATTCATATTTGTCTTGGGCATCTATTTAATTATGGGAATGCAACCTAAATGCCAGCATTGATGAAAAACGATATTTGTCCATTCTTTTTGTCATAAGTTTCTATGTCAACAGGTTGCGGCATAGTGGTCAGGGGTTTTGAGTTATCGACCAAAAGAAAATGACAAATTATCACATTTTTATTTTTAAAATTAGGCCCCTTGGTTTCAAAGACTCCATGATTCTCCACTCTCCTCCTGGAAGACGCACATGCTCATGTGCCATTGCTCCAATAGATGGAGCCTTCAAAATATTCGCAGTCGTGTCGTCGTGCCACTGTAGCGACGGTCACGAGACATAGAGCTCGAGATAAAAGAAATTTTACACTGTAATGTTGTTGTTTTCCTACATCGAGGTAGCCATAGCTAGCTGTTGTGACTCCATTGGCGGGTCATATCTAACATTTATATCACTTTATATAGTGGTTAATATCACTCTCATTACATGATCAGTTTAAAAATGATCACATGAATAGAAGTAGAACACTGGTAATATTAATAAACTTGTAAAAAAATCTAAAAATGTGAAGTCTTGGATAATCAATTGTTCAATCATAATTTATTGATTTGTGGTTCATCAATTTGTTATGAGTGTTCCATGACAAGAGGTAGGTGCAAGCATGATGTCAATTAACAAATAGAAATGGAAATTTGGTAAATTAAATATCGTCAATTCATGGATTGTGATGTCAATAATGACATATACCAATTAATCATGTAAAAGATGGAAGGTGAGAAGGTGATCAAAATTTTATGCTAAGAGAATACAAATCCATAGGAATAAATAAGTTGATCCCCACTAATCCCCATCTAGATAATCAGTCATCCACCATTGGGTCTTGCCAAGCTAAGTAGACAATAACAAAATAAAATAGCAAGACATTGTCACAAAACCACCAATTGAACACTAAATATAGGAGATACATTGTTGTTTTGTAAATCTATCTAATGAAAGGTTGTACGCCCATAGATCTTGTTCAACATTGAATTATATAAAAAGTTGTGAGGCTTTAGTGGTCAATCTTTGGAGGAGGTCAGTTCCTTTGAAATTCAAGCTAACTGATCCTAAAATACAATGGAAAAAGGGTGCTGAAAGAAGTTAAAAGAGCTAAAGCTAGAACTTATGGAGGTATAGATTAGGCCACATAAAGACACATACATAGTAAAATATTATGTAGTAATACAAGTGAACCACCTAATAGACCATCTAGTTTTACTATCAATCACATAATGTTTAATCTTAATATATTGTAGCTTAATAAATTACAAATTCTAGAACAAGTGAATGTATCATGAGCATAAATCTAGAAAGCAGAATAAAAACTAAGAGCATTCAAGATACTAAAATTATAAATAGGTAATCATTCATACATACGCATTTTGCAACTAAATTAAACCATAGGCCAGACAACAATCCCTTTGTATTAGTATGCAAAACTCGATTTTATATGTAAATTGTAAAATCCTAAAAGTCAATCATTTTTCCTTCTACATTCTAGTATTTATAGTCTTTTACAATGTATTCAGTTAGCAAGGCATCATTGCCTTAGAAACAGATTGTTTTTATATAAGAAGATTCACCAACTTGCTACACTACTTGGAGGCCTGGTTGTTGTAACTGCCCAATAAGGGCTTGCTAACCTGGATAGTTTCTATGTCATGCTGAGTTATGTCAATCCTACTGCTTGCATCTGGTTCATTGATCTATATCGGTCCTTTTAGTTGAGTCACCCTATCATTTGTATGATGGCCTTGATGAAAACAATGTTGTTTAGATATTTTGACAAGTAATATCACCCAATAGGTTTCGTGGGATGATGACCAACTACATGTTGATAGGGTGGATCTCAAATTTTTCTTGTTTACACTCATTCATGGCTATCAAGTGCTAAATAAGGCTACTGACATATCTTTGCATATTCATACCTTTCAATAATGTGATAGAGATTTGATACCCTAGCAAACTTTGATTGGGTACAAATATTTTGATGCTTCTAACACTTAGCCATTTCAGCTACTCTCGCATGCGATAGACTTTTGGGACCCTAAAAAGCTTCAATCGGATACAAAATTTTTGAACCTTCCAACACTTAACCATTTCAATTGATCTCGCATGTGATGAAATTTTGGTACCCTAATGATCTTCAATTAAGCATAGAACTTCTAGCATGTCCCATACTTAACCAAATTTGCTATCTTGAACCTCTAGCACTAGGACAGAGTTTTGGTACCATTATGAGCTTCGATCGAGTACATAACATCTGGTGCATCCCATACTAAGTCATTTTGATGGGGATAATGTGCTTAGACCAAAATCATTTTTAAGGGTCAATATTTTTGTGCAAAATTGGACCATTGGTTTTGATCCCAACAAAGAAAATCTAACCAAATCCCTGGTTTAGGTGAGGTTGTATGCTCTCCCCTTGGAATTTTAGAATGAGGAAACCTAGAGAGGAATTGAAAATACTCTAGAGAATATATAGGAATGTTCAAAGCAACTAAATAGGCCCATGTATACCTATCAAGCCCTCTTACGGAGGTAATTATTTTAAGTGCAGGGTATTATGAGTGGATCCAAGACCTAGATTATGAGAATGTTCTCTTTCAATATAGAATTTGCCTGCTTATGGCCATATCCTACGAAATTGTCCTACCCTTAAGAAAAAATTGAAGGAGATAGAGACAAAGAAGAATTCATTAAGGAAGAAGGAAGAGTGGTAATCTTCAAAATTGACAAACAAAAAGGATAAATAGGTGTGGCAGAAGAAAGGGGAACAAAAAAATCAACAAAAAAATAAATTTGTGATTCTACAAGAGATAAACCAAGATATGGAGGAATCCATGCATATCCCCCGATGGAAAAATGAACAGACAAACAAGAAAGGGATTAAGGGGAAACATAGTAGAAATTCTTGTCGAGAAGTTAATGGAAGATCCTGAAAACCTAGAGGAAGGTGATTTAATCTAGAGTAATCCCTAGTTAAGGCTATGCCACGAAGATACTCCAATGGATGCTAATGATCCCATTCAAAGTGAATATATTTTGGGTGGAAGTTCCGCGGACCCTCTCTTGAAGGAGCCTTGTGAACTAGAAAAGGAGGAGATTGGACAAACCTTCATGCAACAAAGACCTATTCCTAAAAATTTTGCAACCTCTACCTCAAACCACCTCTTAATTACTAATGTTTATGATATTTATACTATCTCTTTCAATTATAGCATCTTGGAGACCTTAAATATTGAAGGAAATAAAAAAGAGAACAATGAAGAAAGGAAGAGGAAAAAATCCAAAGATGTTAGGAACCTCTCATCAAGTGTTTTGCGTTTGGGACTAAAGTCTACCTCATATACCAAAAAAAATCAAACAAATTGATTCAATTAAGGAGAGGAAGAAATTATTTGATAGAGATCCTAGAAGATATAGGGAAGACCCTCATGGTGTAACAACCCACTAGGAAAACTAATATAAAAACTAACCAACTAGAGAGAGTTTTTTTAACTCAATAGGGATCTACAACTCCCCAACTTACATAAATAATTCTATGAAGGTGTGTATTGATGTAATACCTTATTATTATGTTGCTCATCTCATCTCTATGATGATATTTATCCCTTTTTTTCTATCAATAGGGTACACACAACCTTACACCATACATACGTTCATCTATGTAGGTGTACTACACATGGTGGCATAAGGTTTCTATGCTTACTTTACCATACACAAGTCCATATATGTAGGTAAATTTGTAGTTATTCATCTCATCTATGCGATGAGCCAACCAAAGCATCTATCACTTTGTGTGATAGTCCATTCATTGACACTACAACCTAATTGTTGCCTTCCCACAACTACCTAAGTTTAGGTCATTAAGGAGAAGTTGTGAAACAAGGTTACCCAAAGTTTCCTTCTAAAAGGGACCCCATAATCCCTTATATTAACTCTCTCTAAGCTTCTAATGAATAAAGTCCTTGCTAACTAGGATAATATTCCAAGAATTACTAGCATGTATAAACACTTCACATCTTAGTAGGATACTTATAATCCATAAGCATAAATATTTTATAGATATCAATTTTTAATCATCTAAAATTCATTATACAATTCATAAATACCACCCAATCTCTCTTTATGAAGCACTAGAATCGCATAAATTCAAAATGTAATGATAGAAACATCATTAAGGATTTCATTAATCATAATCATACAAGATCAATACAAAAACAACTAAATTTCTCTTCCAAACATACATTTAGACTTTCCTTGCATCCAACATAAATTTAGAACATCATAAAAACCAAACCATACATCATTTACTTTCCTTTCAAGGATACAATTCAATACAAGATATAATAAACTCTCATTACAAGTTAACTAATTACATCATTTTCATAGAGAGGTACAACATGAGAATTCACTCTTAAAATAATGATTTGTTCCTCTCTCCAAATTTATCCTCCTTAATCTTTGTGCAAGGTTGGATATGTGTAAGGGATCAGGACAACTCTTTCCACCCACATGTATGCATCTATGTATGATTCATTTTAAAATGCAACAAATGCAATCTAAAACATGAAGAATCATATACTTCTTTCAATATATTTTTCCACTAGTTTGAAATGTAAGGAAAATCTCTTTCCAAAATAGTCTATCGTTTTACATTCAACTTCAACAAAAGCATAGAATAATCCAATATTTACTTCTATTCAGTTTTCATAGAAGCATACCAAGAGAAGCCCATACTTCTCTTAAAATAGATAACCTATCTATTCTTAACCATAAATTCAAAACTTAAATATAAACTCTATGCATTCAAATCTCATCATTTGAAAGTATCAAGCTTATCAATATAAATCATTCATAGATACAAACAAGTTTAATTCCATTAATTTTTGAAAGCATGAGATTTCGGAAGAAAGAAATACTAAGATGCAATGAAAACAAAACTAACTCGATGCATGAAATAGGAAGAACGTAATCAAATCGAGACAAAATATAAAGAGAAAGCAGGAGCACAACCCTTTTATATTAATTCCAAACTCGGTTACAATACATCTCCTCCCTTTTTAGGGGCTAGGAGTGTTAGCATGTCTTGGTTACAGTCGTGATTAGTAATCCCTCTTCCGCATGCCCACATTTAAAATGGGCGGGCCAGAGTGTTGCCACCGCTTGCGATAATGAATCCTTGCTTGCTGCTTCTCCTGCGATCAAAGAAACACAGAGACGTTAGTAGCACCTGCAACACAAGGATAGAACGTTTGACTTTAGAAATCAATGAGAAATGTGTGCAAAAGACTGATTAAATCGGTAAACAACATAACTCTAAGCAACCTACAACTTTCATAGAAATTGGAAAACCTTACCAGAGGCTGCTGCCAGTGATACAGTCGGTGAAAGTCTGCTGTAATTCGTCTCCAGGTGAGACGACTTCGCCTGTGATAAAAAGCCAAAATGCTGTTGTTACCTGTAGGTTAGTATTTCATTGCATCACAGGATATATTCGATAACTGTCTTCTGAAATCTAGATTAGACGTAGAACGTAAAGCATGACAGATATATTCAAACGTAAAGCATTAGACGTAGAACGTAGAATGCAGGATATATTTGATAAAGGATATATTCGAACGTAAAGCGTGATAGAATAAACTAATCATGCAACTAACAAACAGTGTGGGGTGCCCAAGCGGGCCACCCCGTTAAAACTTGACTTTGACGCCAATCCACTAGGGATGGGCTCAAAATCTCAGAGAATGTGGTGTCGTCGAATTGATGGATTACTGTGGTCCAATGTCGGGTTCTAAGGTCCGGATTCACCTTCTAACAGCCACCAATAACCTCCCTTGCGAAAGAGATTACGGGTGTAGAAGAAATGAATCGAAAAGGAATGCAATCGGGTGTTTGGTTTGGTAGCACTTCGTTGCTTGGAAATGTCTACCAACTTGTCTCTTTCTGGGCGGGAAAGTCCACCATTTTATAGACCCATGGGGTCTCTTTGGAGGGGCACGCAGGGATGCCACGTGGCGGCCATGCCTTCCCAAAAGGGAGGAGACTCCTCCTTGACTTGGGCTTACATGACTGCCCTTGTGACAGTCCCCTAACTACCAATCTGCCCACCTACGCGCGCATGCACAACAGGCGGCAATAACTGACTGTCCTCGGCTGCCACTTGTTTAACGTCCACTTTAAATTGTTTTAATGGCACTTTTAAATGTTTTAATGTCTGCCTTTGATTGGTTGAATTCTGCCTTTGATTGGTTAAACTCTGCCCAGGCGCAAATGCGAAGTTTGTCGCGATATCGCGACACTTCGGCCCTTCGGCCAAGGCTTTGCTTTGGGTGCCAAAGTGTCGCGATATCGCGACACTTCGGCCAAGGCTTTGCTTTGGGCGCCGAAGTGTCACGATATCGCGACGTCGCGATATCGCGACACTTCGACCAAGGCCTTCTTTTGATTAAGGCTTGCTTTTGATTAAGGCTTTCTTTTGATTAAGGCTTGCTTTTGATTAAGGCTTTCTTTTGATTAAGGCTTGCTTTTGATTAAGGCTTTCTTTTGATTAAGGCTTGTTAAAATGACCAGCTTTGCTTTGTTTACTTTTTGACCTTCTAAACTGCTGTGTAAGTGGCTAGGACCACTGTTTGACCTCTGAGGGCTGCCCTGAAAGTTGTGTGTGTCAATGCGATCAGTGTTTGTAGTCACATAATCGGATTGGTGCTGTTTTGGTGTCTACAGATGCCCCTTTTTGGGAAGCGTTGCGGGTGACGCAGTGCTGAGCAAAAAATAGATAACCAAAGCACTAATGATTAGGGTTTCTTGGTAACCTAACCAACTTTTGATGCCCCAAGTATGGAAAGGGCATGCATTCTTGAATCCTTGCTTCTGACGAGCTAAGGAATTTGATTTCAAGTGTTAACCTGTTTTGGTGAGGTGTGACTTGAGCTTGGACATTGATCAGTCATGATTAGGCAAAGGGCGCAACCTTTTGTCCATAGGGGAACCTTGTGTTCATGCTTCGGGAATGCCAAGTGTTTGATCAATTTGATTGCTGCTTGTTTACTACCCCAAGCAGGAGCGTGATTGTCTTTGTCAATGATTCTTTGAATGCATGTCATTGCTTTGATTGGGTGTGTGCTTGTTGATTGGTGACTAAGTGTGACTACCCCCTCAAGCGACGAATCGATGAGGGAATGACCTTCATGAGAAAAGCGACGAGTCGCTTGACCCAAGATGACTTGTGCAAGGGTGCCTTTAGATGTTTTACCATTAAGCATGTGCAATTTCCTGACATTTGGACCTATTTTTGGTGGGTGTTAACCCTTTTGGTGATGCCATAATGGGGTGAAATCGTCAAAACCCGTCTTCCCGTGGAGCGGTCCGGCTATGGTAGCCTTCTTGGGGAAGTAGGAGAGTGACAATTTGAGCCCCGACATCGATTTTCTATGCCAAGAGGTTAAGTGCAAGAGCACTTGTGTCCGGCAATGCTTATTGCTATGTTTTTGTGTTGCATTTTTGTGATGTTTTTGTTGTTTTGATTTTCTTGCTTTGTGTATATGTCATGATTTTATGTTATGCACAATGATTGATGTTGATGGATGCATGCTACTTTATATTGATGTATGCACATGGTATGATAAATACGAATGTTGTATGTTGATTTATTTTGATGGATGCATATGTTGTGATGAATGCAAATGTTTTTTATTTATATGTGATATGCAGAAATGAAATGGATGAATGGAATTTGTGATGTTTGGCTAGGGCACCATAGACTATTTAGGACTTTGTGATTTTGTTTTTATGCGATTGCTGTAGTGGATGACTTTGTATGTATACATGTGGTTTTTCTTTTTTTTTGTATTTTTTGATGGTATTGTAAGGATGAAAAGTAGCACAATTGGTTTAGAAATGTAGCTAAGGTTTTCTGAGACTCGGACGGTTTTAACTCACTAGCCACGACTGTACTTTATCTTACAAGACTTTTGAACAAGGTATGAATCGGACTTGTTTTTGACCAAGCTATTTCACATCCCTGTGTGTGAATTGAGTTCATTTATGTGGTATTTGTCGGGATACCGCCGATGCAGATGGGCTTTCAACCGAACCTGTATCGAGGATCACCTAATTAGCTCCACTAACTCCTTTGTTGTATTTAGTTAGATTAATCTGCGGTGTTATCCAGGATACCATAAGCTAGCTCATCCTTATGCAAACATTGGTCTGCACTTACGCAAAGTGAATGTGACAGACATATCGTCATGCGGGTAGGATACCACCATTGCTAGATAGGCTATCAACCAAACCTGTAATGAGGATCACCTAGATGGTTTTCGAATGCTGAGAATTCCAAGGATTCAAGTTCGGGATATTTGTTGGCTGAATGATTTAGAAAGTTGCTCGTCTATATAGTGATGAAAATCACTGTTTATTTTCTATTAATTCTTTTTGAGCAAGGATTTTGAATAGTAGTGATAACCACTGTTATTTGATTTTGTATTTTGAGTATTGTGAGTTTGGGCTGGTGAGTGGCCTTGATCCTTGTGGACTTGGGGACGACTACGCATCCTTTGTAGGGACGTGTAGTACGAATCCTTACGACGTTGGGAACCAAGGGGGTGATGGAGATTATGGAGTAAGGGCATTGATCTTTTAGGCCTTGGGGATGACTACCCATCCTGGTTAGGGGCGGATAGTACGAATCCTTACAACTTGGAGACCAAAGGTGAATGGAAAGTGTTAGGATGATGATTTTTTGGAATTTTGTTCATGAATGGCGTTGATCCTTTTAGGTCTTGGGGATGACTACCCATCCTTGGCAGGGACGTGTAGTACGAATCCTTACAACTTTGGGAACCAACTATGATTGGGATTTGGTAGTGGTGAAAACCACTGTATATGGAGGTGAATGAATGGGGAAGAGCTCGTCCTTTTGTCAATTCTCAGCATTCTGGAACCATTCGCACAGGGGGATGAGCAAGATAACCGTTTCACTTATGGTGACCTGGATTACTGTGCAAGTTTCATCTTTTGTTCACACAACTTGGGAATTTTTATGTGTTTTAATTTGTGTTGGGATGTTACGTAACAAGGCGTATTTCAAGTGTAACTCTACCTTCATAAAATCTGTCTGACTCGGTACATTACGTAGCTAAAGAGCAAAATGATGATTGAATCACGAAAACTCTTGATACATTAAAAGACCACTGACTCTAGTGTGGTAAAAAGCAATGCATGGTGTTTTTGTTGTTTTTGTAAAATGGAACAGTGTGGAACAAGATGGACTAGCAGAGCAATTACAGCCTATGGTGCCTTTGACCTGTATGACCACAAATATGCAATGTATGGATGCAATGCTTTAATGCAGCTATGTATTTTTGTATTTTTGATGGATTGATTTTTGTGAATATGAAGATGAGGTGCGAGAAGAGCTCTCTATTGATGAATTTGAGTATGCCTAGAAATGAGATGCAAATTTTTGTTGTTTTTGATGATTTTTGAATTTTAACTTTTCTTATTTTTGACCAAGCGATTGTGGAAATCCTTGGAGCATTTTGGGATTGACCAAGCGATTATAGAATCCTTGGAGCATTTTTGGGATTGACCAAGCGATTGCGATAATCCTTGGAGCATTTTTGGGATTGACCAAGCGATTATAGGATCCTTGGAGCATTTTTGGGATTTGACCAAGCGATTATAGAATCCTTGGAGCATTTTTGGGATTTAACCAAGCGATTTTAAGGATCCTTGGAGCATTTTTGGGATATGGCTCTCTTAGATATGAAATGGTCGCAAATGACTGATATTCAAGGGTTCTGTTTCCTTGATACCATCAAGAGAAGCTAGCCGATACGTCTCGGGTCCTATTTTGCTATCAATGACATATGGACCTAACCAATTTGCCACAAATTTGTCCCTTAGGTGGGAGGGTAAACTAGAGTTCTATTGGTTTTCCTTCAAAACCAAATCACCAACCCGAAAGTCTCTCAGGTGAACTTTCATGTTGTAAGCTTTCTTAAGTCGCTCTTGATAAATACGTAAATGCTCGAGAGCATTAACGCGTCGTTCATCAAGCAACGTAAGCTGGTCTAACCGGGCCTACCATGCGAGTCATCATCGATGAACTCCTGCATTGATATGCGCAGGGAAGGAATCTCCAACTCTAGAGGCATGACTGCCTCGGAGCCATACACGAGCGAAAATGGAGTGGCCCCAGTGGGTGTCCAAATGCTAGTGCGATAGGCCCATAGGGCAAGTGGGATTTGAATGTGCCAATCCTTATGACTGTCTACGATGGTATTTTTAAGGATGGCAACTAGCGTTTTGTTTGACGCCTCTGCTTGCCCATTCGCCTGCGGATAATAGGGTGTCAAAAAGTTGTGCTGAATCTTGTACTTTGTGGTCAAAGCACGCACGTCTTTGTTCTTGAAAGGCGTCCCATTATCCGAGACTATTTTGGATGGAATACCAAAACGACATATGATGTTATGCAAAATGAACTCCACAATGCGGGGTCCTGTCATAGAGGTAAGCGAAACTGCTTCCACCCACTTGGTAAAATACTCTGTGGCCGTTATGATAAACGTGTGACGGCCTGACGACGTAGGGGAGATCTTTCCAATTAGATCGAAGCCCCACTGTGAGAACGGCCAAGCAGACTGGACTGTCTGCAAGGCCTGGGAAGGTACGTGCATCAAATTGGCATGATGTTGACACTTCACGCACTTCTTGACATATGCGCAACAATCTCGCTCTAAAGATGGCCAATAATAGCCCATGCGAAGAATGCGCTTTGCAATGGCCATACCACTAAAGTGGCCACCACATGTACCATCGTGTGCTTGGGCGACTGCCCAAGTGGACTCTTGCTGGTCCAAGCAACGAAGGAGGATTCCTTCATAGCTGCGACGATACAAAATGTCTCCTATCAAGACATACTTAGCCACTTTCTGCTTGAGTGCTCATTTTGCGGCATGAGTCAATCCAAGCAGGAGATTACCTAACTTGAGGTAGTCTCTAATGGGTAAATACCAGTCCTATTGATCAGAAACCTCGATAGTATGAACAACCAATCCCTCTTGAAGTTCATCCCTAGCGAACGCTGAATGGGATAGAACCTGTAAGAATAGCGTTGTGTTGCTATTAATGGGAGTAGGGGAGAACAAGGACCCCCAGTTGGCGCGTTTCAGACGATCTTGGATTCGAGAGAACTTATCCGAGGATGGTTCAATCTGGATCATGTGGATTCCTGGCGTCAAGTCTGAGCTTGCACGCTCCATCACGGATTGCGATAAGGTTTTGACTTGAATGGTTGTCATATCATCGAAAAGGTCTTGCGAAATTAGTGACCCCAAGGAGGCCATTGTGTCCGCAAAATGATTCGATGATCGAGGGAGTGCCTCGATTTCATACCACTCAAGTTTTGCCAAGAATTTGTCCACAAGGGCTTTATAAGCCTTCAGGACTAGGCATTTGCATTGATATACCCCTTTGACTTGATTGACTATTAACAGCGAATCACCAAAGATATTCAGTCGTTTGATGTTCATGGCGATTGTTGTCTGAAGACCTAGGAGCAAGGCTTCATACTCTGCATTATTTTTGGTGCACGAGAAGTTTAATTTAAATGACAGGGGCATTGGAGCACCCTACGGTGTGAAGAATACAATTCCCATGCCACCACCTTGCTCACATTTAGAACCATCGAAGAATAGGGTTATGTCGGCTTGTGACTCAGGCTCATCAGAATCTGGCGATTCTGAGACATGGAAGACCCCATCATCGGGTAGTTCTATGACTAGAGGCTGATCGTCTTCAAGAGGAGCCTCTTCTAGTTGATCAGCTATGACTTGTCCTTTGATAGATTTTTGTCCAATAAACTCTATGTCAAATTTCATCAACAACATGATCCATTTCGTCGTGCGACTACTATGATAAGTATGACTCATCATGTATCGCAATGGATTCTCCTTAGACACAACATACATAGTGTTGCTCAGCATGTAGTGGCGTAGCTTTTTGGTAGCAAACACCACTGCCAAGCAAAGTTTCTCAACGTATGCATAGTTAAGTTCATAACTGACCAGGGTGCGACTAAGATAGTAAGTAGCCTATTCCTTGTGAAGTTCATTCTTCTAGGCTAACATGGCGCCCAGTGCCACCTCAGTAGCTGAGATGTATAAGTAGAACGACACTCCTGGTCTAGGTGGTGCCAATACTGGCGGCGAAGCCAGGTATTGTTTGATTTTGTCAAAGGCTGACTGGCACTCGTCATCCCAATGAAATGTAACCCCCTTGTGCAATAATTTGTTCATGGGTCGGCACTTGTCAGATAATTGTGCTATAAAGTGTTTAATCGACGCGACCTTTCCTTGCAGACTTCTGAGCTGCTTGATGGTAGTTGGGGGAACCATTTCAAGGATTGCCTTGACTTTCTTTGGGTCCACCTCGATTCCTCGCTTTGAGACTATGAAACCCAAGAGTTTTCCAGATGTGACGCCAAATACGCACTTCTTGGGGTTTAGTCTAACTTTATGCTCCATGAGGCGATCGAGGATCTTGCTTAAGTCATCGATATGATTTGAGCACAAAAGAGACTTGGCTAACAAATCATCCATGTAATCTTCCAAAGTTTTGTGCATGTAGTCATGGAAGATGTACGTCATGGCATGTTGGTAGGTGGCACCAGCATTTTTAAGGCCAAAAGGCATGACCTTATAACAAAATGTCCCCCAAGGCATTGTGAACGCCATTTTTAGTTGGTCTTCGGGATTGATACGAATCTGATTGTATCCCGAGAAACCATCCATGAGGGAGAGCATTTCGTGACCTGCTGTAGCGTCTACCAACGCGTCGATGCTCGACAAGGGGAAATCATCCTTAGGACTCGCTTTGTTTAGATCTCAAAAATCGATGCATATGCGAATCCTCCCGTCGGGCTTCTTGATGGGAACCATGTTGGACAGCCATGGCGGATAATCCATGCAGATGACAAACTATGCATCCAACAGCTTTTGCAATTCATTTTTGACCATCAAGGCCACTGTTGGGTGCATCTTACGTAGTTTTTGCTTTACAGGCTTGATTTTCGGATCAAGCATTAAATTATGCGTGACTAGTTGCGGGTCTAGTCCTGGCATATCCTTGTATGACCATGCAAAAACCTCCTTCTTCTCTTTGAGAAGGGCAATGTAGTCGGCTTGCTCTTCGGGGGAAAGACTTACCCCCGACTTGAGAATCTGTGGATTCATTGGATCTGTGCCGATATCTACGTCAGTCGTCTCCTCGACTGACATGTGGGATCCATCCTCCAACTGATGTGGAGTCGGGATCAAATGGATATCATTAGCTGAATTTAGATCTGCGTTTGGAACCTCGGGTTCCTCTTTAGCCTAAAAAATATCCTGAGTTGTCCCTGGGGTAAAATGAGGCATTTCACCGAAAGGCCAGTACTCTGATGGTGATAAAGGTGAATTGACGTGATCCCAGTCAATGGCATCTATGTCTAGATGCAATGACCATGTTGGATCGGTCGGATTGCGGATGGGTGTGGTCAAATCAATGGAGATCATGTGGATGGAATGAATTTGGTCTCCATTACCATGGGTATGATACCTTGAACATTCTGGATGCTCCCTATACTCTGGATCTGGTTCTAAGGGAACGGGCACGAACGGATCGGCCCTATGTGCGAATAGGAGGACAGGGTCTTCCCTCGGCACTGATGTCATGATAGGGTCTCGGGGTGGACGATGCTCATCATAGATTTGGAGCCATGGATCCAACACTTGGTCCCACCCCGTTGGGTCTACATACCACTCATGCCCTAACCTTATGCCTAATTATCCCATCAGATCTTCATGAGTTAAAGGGTGATTGTGTCGTCGCGCATGATTGAGATAGTCCATCTCAGTCTCATCTTCTGAATCACTTTCGAAGATCCAAAAATGTTCATTTTCTTCAACAACTGTTACTTGCGACGTTGAGGGTTCTCCTTGTTCCAGCAAATTAATCTGGTCCCATTGTGGTTGTTCCACTCTTGGTGGAGGGACCTGATTCTCTTGACACTGTATTGACTCAACTGGAACCTCTAAGGGGAACAACTTCAAAAAGATGTTCGAACACCGTTTATGTTCTCTTTTGGGATTAGTGTCCGAACTTTCACCTCTCTCTAGCAAAGGAGAGGGATTACTGATGTTGCCAAGGGTGTTTGTTGACCATGGGAGGTAATCTCCCAATGTATAGTCTGTATTTGGTTTGGCATAAGGATCTGATGCCAATCCACCCTTGTTGCCTATTTCTAGGCCTTGCATGTTTTCTACCAAGATGTCTAAGGGCAGGGGGTGGTTGAACCCTACTCCCGACTTATCATATGGCATCTGATATCTTGGTTGGCAAAGGACACGCATCCCTTGCTCATATCTGCCTAGCCCGTATCCATGCCAATTGCATTGGCCGAGATATCTTAGAGCGAAGTCCGGGTTTGGGATAGTTGATATTTTTGCAAAAGGCTCTTCGTCTTCGTCCTTTTGCTTGCATGGTTCAAGACCATGATCAAGGCCCCCATACACAAAATTTGTCTGGTTTGGTGGGTAACCTAGAGGAACAACTATTCCTATGGGAAGGCGAGGTCTCCCCATGTCCTGTACTGATTCTAATGCGGGCGTTGCCACAACATTCTGCACTAGATACTCCCCCAGGCCCGTACTGGCCATTTCAATAGTGATTGTTGATGCTTGGGAGGGAGGGAACGAGAGTCCTTCCTGAGTCCATTCCATGTTTGGTGGGTTAGGAGTCTCAGCTTCCATTGTGCTAGGTATTTCTTCTGTTGATACCGTTGATATTGTTGGCAACCCCTCTTCTAGGGGCTGAGCCTCTTCCAGGATTTGTTTTCCCTTGTCCTTCTGTTTAGCCATGACAGGTGGCGTTGGTAGTGAAGGAGCAGATGATGAAGACTCACCTGGCTAGGATTTTGATGATTTGGTCACCAGTGGTGCCTGCGGTATTGGACCCTGTTTAGATGGATTTAACTGGAAATCCAAATGCGTTGAAGGGAGGGTCGATTGAGGCATTAATTGCACCGCATTGCAATACTTGAAGGGTTCTAAGTCCATCGGGACTACATGTATTTCTCCTTCAAATGCATACTTTAGGCACTAGTGAGCGATCGAAGGGACACACTTCATGTCCCTGATCCATGGCCACCCTTATAAGCCATCTCGCCTTCCAGAACATGGCACAATGTTGGTATTGTCTTTTGTCCTACCTGGACAAGCAGAACAACTGTGTCAACTATCGAGCATATTGCATCGTTGAAAGCTCGCAGTGTGTATGTGGAGGCTGTGATATGAGAGGCTGGCAGCTTCAGATGTTTTAAGGCTGCAGTGGTAATGATGTTACTTGGACGAGCCAGTATCTACCAACACTCTCTTGTACGGGATCCCGTTGACTCGCGCGATAACGTGCAGGGTTGGATCTGCCATGTCATTCGATATTGTTTTGACTTCATCCTCTCTGAAGGTAATGACCAGCTCCGTACATCGTTTCACATGTCCCACGAAGTTATTGAAAGAATTTGCTTCGTGAGGTTGTAACTCGATAGCTTTTAAAATTTCCATAAGAGCTTCCCTATGAGGTGTTGACTGTTGAATAAGCTCATAAATAGAAAGCCTAGCCGATGTGGTCCATAAACTCTGCGTGAGTTTGGTCCGTATCGTGACCTCGGGTCTAGGCGGAGGCAACTGCATAGGGCATTGTTGAGGCTACAATGTTGTTGGAACTTCCCTTGTAGCTACCTCGGGGGCAACTCCTGGGTACTTTTTTTTCTGGTCACTATGCTGATCATTCCCACAAATCCTTGCATGGGAAGATTCTGTCGCACCTCATTAACTTGGAGAGGTTTTGCCTATGCCTCGTGGGTAGGCAAAGGGTCCTTGAATACCCCCATCTGTTTATTATTTGGCGCTATGGGGTTGTCCACGGCCAATGTTTTGTTATCGATCAAATCTTGGATTAATCCCTTGAATTTCCAAAATCCATTCAAGTCATGTCCCCTTCGCCTATGGAACCTACAATATAATGCCTCTTTGTATCCCTTAGGCTTGGGAGCGTTAGGATCTACAGTTTGGATTTCTGGAAGGGTGACTAAATTTGCCGCTCACAAGCAGTAAAATAAGGAGTCCCTAGACTCCGCATAAGGGGTGAATTGTCGCCTAGGGCGACGCTGCTGATTTTGCTCCTATTTTTTATTATCTCTTTCATAACTAGGAGGCACTGCCTGATAATTAGCCTTTTGGGGCTGTATTTCTTGCATAGGCTTGGGGACATTTATCGCAACTTGATTAACCGCAGCGGGTTGTGATTGCGTAGTCCCGGTATTAGTGGTTTTATTCCACTCTTTATTTTTAGGCTTGGCGATTGTGCCCTCGCCTATTTTGATCTCTTCTATAACTCTGGCTTGCACCAAAGCTTCTTCTAGGCTGGCGTATTGCTACAGCAGTAATAGCCCAGAGATTGATTTTAAGCAACTCCGTGCAAACATCTGTGTGAGGTCAGACATAGGGGGAAGGTAGGGTAGCTTAGAAAGCAAAGCCCTCCATCGATTCCCGTATGTTGCCATTGTCTCTTCCTCATATTGCCTGAGGCTAGCCAGATCACTCAGTGATTCCTTCTTCTTTGTGTTGACAACAAATCGTTCCAGAAACGCATCTACTAATTGATCTAGGTTGTTTATGCTGTGTTTTGGTAACTATGTGAACCAATCCGAGGTAGGGCCTACGAATGTGGTTATGAATGTCCTAAGCAACAATGCGTCATTATCTTGGATGCCGAAGCATTGGCTTAGGAATCTTGTGACATGTTCTTGTGTGTCCTCTTCACCTTTAAAGACTGCCAATTGAGGCAACTTGAAATGTTCGGGGTAAAGAGGTGTGGGCATTGAGGGATGCACTGGATGACTGCGGAGTTGACGTAACATGGGCTTTTGATGCCCAAAAGCTTTTGTCTCCATAGACTCCAAATGCTCTAATAGCACTTTGTATGCATCGAAAGATTTGATTGCCTCCTCTTTTGTCCCACCGTGATCGCCACTGAAAGCATGAGATTCCGGAAGAAAGAAATACTAAGATGCAATGAAAACAAAACTAACTCGATGCATGAAATAGGAAGAACGTAATCAAATCAAGACAAAATATAAAGAGAAAGCAGGAGCACAGCCCTTTTATATTAATTCCAAACTCGATTACAATACATATCCTCCCTTTTTAGGGGCTAGGAGTGTTAGCATGTCTTGGTTACAGTCGTGATTAGTAATCCCTCTTTCGCATGCCCACATTTAAAATGGGCAGGCCAGAGTGTTGTCGTTGCTTGCGATAATGAATCCTTGCTTGCTGCTTCTCCTGCGATCAAAGAAACATAGAGACGTTAGTAGCACCTGCAACACAAGGATAGAACGTTTGACTTTAGAAATCGATGAGAAATGTGTGCAAAAGACTGATTAAATCGGTAAACAACATAACTCTAAGCAACCTGCAACTTTTACAGAAATCGAAAAACCTTACCAGAGGCTACTACCAGTGATACAGTCGGTGAAAGTCTACTGTAATTCGTCTCCAGGTGAGATGACTTCGCCTGTGATAAAAATTCGAAATGCTGTTGTTACCTGCAGGTTAGTATTTCATTGCATCGCAGGATATATTCGATAATTGTCTTCTAAAATCTAGATTAGACATAGAATGTAAAGCATGATAGATATATTCGAACGTAAAGCATTAGACGTAGAACATAGAATGCAGGATATATTTGATAAAGGATATATTCGAACGTAAAGCGTGACAGAATAAACTAATCATGCAACTAACAAATAGTGTGGGGTGCCCAAGCAGGCCGCCCCGTTAAAATTTGAATTTGACGCCAATCCACTAGGGATGGGCTTAAAATCTCAAAGAATGTGGTGTCATCGAATTGATGGATTACTGTGGTCCAATGTCGGGTTCTAAGGTTCGGATTCACCTTCTAACAGCCACCAATAACCTCCCTTGCAAAAGAGATTACGGGTGTAGAAGAAATGAATCGAAAAGAATGCAATCGGGTGTTTGGTTTGGCAGCACTTTGTTGCTTGGAAATGTCTGTCAGCTTGTCTCCTTCTGGGCGGGAAAGTCTGCCATTTTATAGACCCATGGGGTCTCTTTGGAGGGGCACACAGGGATGCAACGTGGCGGCCATGCCTTCCCAAAGGGGAGGAGACTCCTCCTTGACTTGGGCTTACATGACTGCCCTTGTGACAGTCCCCTAACTGCCAATCTGCCCACCTATGCGTGCATGCACAACAGGCAGCAATAACTGACTGTCCTCGACTGCCACTTGTTTAACGTCCGCTTTAAATTGTTTTAATGGCACTTTTAAATGTTTTAATGTCTGCCTTTGATTGGTTGAATTCCGCATTTGATTGGTTAAACTCTTCCCAGGCACAAATGCGAAGTTTGTCACGATATCGTGACACTTCGGTGCCCAAGCAAAGCCTTGGCCGAAGTGTCGCGATATCGCGACACTTCGGCCAAGGCTTTGCTTTGGGCATCGAAGTGTCGCGATATCGCGACGTCGCGATATCGTGACACTTCGACCAAGGCTTTGCTTTGGGCGCCGAAGTGTCGTGATATCGCGACGTCGCGATATCGTGACACTTCGGCCAAGGCTTTGCTTTGGGTGCCGAAGTGTCGCGATATCGTGACACTTCGGCCAAGGCTTTGCTTTGGGTGTTGAAGTGTCGCGATATTGTGATGTCGCGATATCGCGACACTTCAGCCAAGGCCTTCTTTTGATTAAGGCTTGCTTTTGATTAAGGCTTTCTTTTGATTAAGGCTTGCTTTTGATTAAGGCTTTCTTTTGATTAAGGCTTGCTTTTGATTAAGGCTTTCTTTTGATTAAGGCTTTCTTTTGATTAAGGCTTGTTAAAACGACCAGCTTTGCTTTGTTTACTTTTTGACCTTCTAAACTGCTGTGTAAGTGGCTAGGACCACTATTTGACCTCTGAGGGCTGCCCTGAAAGTTGTGTGTGTCAATGCGATCAATGTTTGTAGTCACATAATCAGATTGGTGCTGTTTTGGTGTCTACAATTTTATCCACTATGTTCCTTTATAAAAACAAGTTCATATCTTGTATAAAGAAGACTAAGATTTAATATTTAAGCTCTATTACATTTCTATAAAATAACAAACTTGGCTTTCAAATAATAACAAATATATCTATAATCCTTTATTATCACCAAAAAGCCTTTATTTCAATTAATCAAAATCCCCATAATCTAAAAAGGTTGGTTTAATCATAATCAAATGAGCCATAAGGTTTCAGACCAGTCAACAAACAAAGAACAACATCTTTAGAAGGTACCACCAACTTGAGGACCCCCATACAAGGCATGTGGGAATAATTCCACACTAAAAACCAAAAAGGTTTTATCTACCCCCAAAAAATCGATATCACTAAGATAAACTAAACTGCCCATCCACATAGTAGATAAATAACACCAAAGGCAGATCAACTAGTCAACAAGGTCAAAAAACATCCAACACTCCACGTGTTCAAACAAATGTGCCTCCAACCGATACAGGGCAACCCACCAAGTGGAGTGACCTAGACCACTGAGTGTGGTCAAATCTAAAGGGGAGTTAAACCCATTTTAAGGTGCGCTCAAGCCCTCCGCATATCCCATGTGGGATATTAGTGGGGAAGCCTAAGCATCCTTCTCCCTGCTTGCGTCCTCCCAAGCATGGAGATACCGCACTGCGGCATTGCATCTTGAAGATGGGGTTCTAATTAAAATGAAACTCCTAAGTCTAACCTTAGGAAAACATCTAATTGGTTGTGAAAAACCTAAATAAAACACCACCTAAAAATAAATACCGAAATAACGATGCCAATTGCTTCGATAGCGCCTCCTATAGGAGAAACATCTGAGGGGGCCATAAAGGATGATTTAATCAATGCCCAAGAAATCTTCGGGAGGTTAAAGAAAATAAACAACAACATTTTCAAAGTTTTTCAAACAAAGCAACAACATGAGTTGCTTTGCTTTACAGATGCCCTCTCCTATTACAGATGCAAATGCATAAGGAGCAAAAAATCCTTTTAAATATTAAAAGGGAGCGAAACCTAAACTTTAATCATGTTCACCTTCGCAACAAAATGACTAGGTGATTGTAACTAAAACTTAATTCCTCCAATTGATCTAAATGTGAATAAAACACTCTAGTCCTATTATTACAAGCGGGAAGGTCTAAGGTGGTTTAATCTTGAATCAAAACATCTACCCTAGATGTCAAGGGTAGCTTGGAATTAGTTTTCAACCAACAATTGATGTGCCTTGGTTTTACCTTACTAGTTGCATCATTGCACCAAGCACAAATATGGAAGATTTATACCATTATTTAGGCAGAATGCTTCTCCATCTAAGCAAAGAAAACCATGAATGCAAAACAATCATTTGAAGAAAATAAACTATTGATAATCCAAATAAAAGTAAATAATGGAGGCAAATCACTCTTTGTTCTATTAAATGAAACATAAAAAATAAGAAACCAAAGTTCTCTAAATTATGGTGCATACAATCTTCAACACGATTAAGAATATATCCAACATGGATGCATGCTCAAAGAACAAGATCATAAGCTTCCCAAGGCCTTCCAAAATTGCCTCCAAGGTTTCTCCCCCAATTTATCTCCAAGATTCCTCGTTTTCCAATGCATCCCCATGCTTGTTTTAGAGCAAGGGCCGTTAATGAAATATATCAAAAAGGATGACCACTAGAGGTAAGTGGAGTCTTCTCACCATTAAGTTAATAACTAACCCATGCTAGGTGGAGGAAAAAGAGACAAAAATATATTTTATTAACTTTCCACTAAAGCGTGATAAGAGGCATTCGTGGGATCCCCTATCCCATGCCCTTAAAATAATGCTTTAACCCCTTTCGAGAGGATAAAACCTAACCCCATTTTAAATATATCATTTCTCTATCCCTTAAATTGCATGCCACGGAGGGATAGAGATGGACGATATTCTAATTAAAAAAATTCACAATCCCAATCGTGTAGAATATTTAAATTAAATATCTTTTGGTCCAATAGAAAACAAACACACTTTGCAAAGACAAAGTTATTAAATTGCATTCCAAAATTTACCAAATCATTAAGGTAACATGCAATTAGACCAAAATTAATTAAATTTACTTTTATTTTACAAAATATATTTCCCCAATGTATTTTTTCGCAAAAGCAACGATATTTTTTCAAAACATCAAATCTATTTCCATAATATATTTTTCAAAAACAACATCAATATATTTCCACAACCTATTTTCATCGAAACAAAGCATGGCAATCACAGAGAAACAAATGCATCAAACAAAATAGGTGATTCATCATATCCAATTGCCTATCCTAGTCGAAGACTTACAGTAACTTCTAGGTTACCAATCTAGCTATGGATAGTTACATTGTTGATGATCACTTCAAAACATATGTATGCAATTACATGAGGGTAACCGCTCATGTTACCTTGAACCATCATCATCATCATTTCCCTTGTCTAGTATCTTGTTCTTGGTGGTCAATCAACATCTTCCACCCACGAGAGTACTTTGTCCTATAATCAAAGAGCATATCAATAGTACCATATTCCTAAAAGTTATAAAACATAAATAATTCATAATCATTAAGCATTGAAACATCAATAAATACATAATCAAACCCATAATAAAGTCTTGCCAAGGTGAATCATGACACGTGGACTCTAGACTGGTGGTTCCCCTGAGTATAGTTTTTTGACAAGAAATCCCTTCACAAGTGGTTCACAATGAAGATTTGTGTAATATTATTAACATTAGACATGAGTATATTCAATGGTGAGAGCTAAGATTTGGCATGGAAATTTTATGAAATCATGGATGCAACCAACGTGAAGATTTTTTTTTTTTAGTTTTTTGTGTTGCTTTTATTTATTATTTTTGTTTTGTGTGTTTGTGTTTATTGGTATTTTTATGTTTGTTTGTGCTTTTTTATTTTTATTTTTATTATTGTTGTTTTTGTGTGTTTTTATTTATTGATGTTTGTGTGTGTTTTTTTGTTTGTGTTTATTGCTTTTGTGTTTTTTATTTATTATTGTAGACACCAAAAACAACACCAATCCGATTACGTGACAGTGCTTTGGTTATTTCCCGTTTGCTTTCTTCGACCGTTCTGCCTTCGGGCCCCTTTCTTTTGTTTTACGTCGCGATGTCACGACGTCGCGATGTCGCGACGTCGCGATGTCGCGACAACTCCTACCCTTCGCCCTGGCTTCTTCTTGGTGTCGCGATATCGCGACGTCGCGATATCGCGATGTTGCGATATCGTGAAAACTTCGCCTTTGTGCCTGGCTTGACATTAAACAATTAAAGGCGGACGTTAAACAATTAAAAGTGGACTTTAAACAAATGAAAGTGGACACTAGACAAACGAATGTAGACATTAAACAATTGAAAAGGGACATTAAACAATTGGTAGTGGAAGTCAGTCAATTACGGCTCATTGCCTCGCATGCACACGAGTGGACGACCAAAAAACTGTCACATAGACAAGCATGGGCAGGCCAGATAGGAAGAATTTCTCCCATCATGCACTAGCATGAACACCAACTGGCATCCTTGCATGCCCATAACAACTGCACCCTGGGAATTCTATAAATTGCAGAGTTCTCTCACCAAAAAAAAAAAGGGGAGGGTTTTGGAGATTTTAAGCAACGAAGTGCTGCCAAATCAGATTACGCATTATCATTCGGAATCGGTTTTACTTAATCTCAGTTTGTTCATTGATATTATTTAATCTTGTGCATGCATCTTACATCGATTTTTAGGGATCGAATGCTTTATTTTAACACATGTGCTACTAACTCTTTTTGTTGTTTCTTTGAACGTAGGAGCAGCAAGGATCGAGGACTCATCAACACAAGCGACGACAACACTTTGGCCCACCCGTTTTACATGTGGGCATGCAAAAGGAGGATCACTGGTCATTATTGTGACCAAAAACTTTGTTAACGCTCCCAACCCCCAAAAGGGGAGGAGACGTCCTTGTAACCAAAATTAAAGAGAGTATAAATAAAAAAAGGTTGTGCTTTTACACTTCTTTTTATCTCGTTTAATGCGTTCTCTTTCTCTCGTTTACATTGCATTAAGTTTTAGTGTTTCCTTTACATCTTTCAGAATCTCGTGTTTTCAATGGCGATCACGGTGGGACGTCTGTCCTCTATTTTTTTTTAGGTTAAATTTCTGATCTGAAATTGCTTGTTTTGATTACAGGTACCTATTTTCAATCCTCAGACTGTTATTCATTTATGTCAGTGATGATTACAGGTTTGGGATTCGTCTCACCCAGGGGCAAATAGGCATTCGTTCTACCCTGGAACGAATCCTGTTTTGTTATTCGTTTCACCCAGGAATGAATAGAGTTCTGTGCATTTTTCAAAGCAGCAGATCATAAACATCCTTTTGGGCAGAGAAGAGGTAGGGTATTTAAAAAAAAAAAAAAGCTTCTGTCAAATTTTTGTTTGCTGTTTTCTGATTTTCAGTTTTTGTATGGCTTAGGGAAAGATTCTTTTTTGTTTGCCTGTTTCATTTTTAAATAAAAATAACCACACACACTTCACGTGGTAAAATTAAACCAAGGAGCTAGTCGTAGAACCCCAGCCCTTGAGCAAGACCAATAGTGGATTTCATCACCACATTGGCTTGGATATTTGCATTCATTTACCCCGATTGTCACTATTGCTCGACGTAAATCCTGACGAAAGCTGACCGAGTGTCGTTGGGGTGATTCCCAACGCGCGAGGATAAGTCTTCTATGGTAGGTGTCATAAACAGGACAATCCCCCTTCCGTACCGCCTATGCACCATGTATCATCTGCTCTCACGTACCTATAGTCTCCCTCTCATAAGGGCGGGTATATAGAGAGGTTGGTATATCGGCCTGGCAATGGTATATCGAAGGGGCGACCATTTATGGGAGTCATAAGAGCCTTCATCTTGCATTTAAACGTTTCACAAAACTTACAAAAACAAAACACACGAAACCAGATTTAGGGCACACTTTTAATATTTAAAAGAGATAATCATCGCTTGCATGTGTGTGATCTTTTCTGTTTTGTGTAGCATAAAAATTAGAAAAATCATAAACAAAAGATAAAAATCTATGCATTTTGTCACTCGCTCCAAAAGCTCCAAGGATTCCCGCAATTGCTTGGTCACTCCAAAATGCCCCAAAGGTGTCCATAAACCCTTTGGTCAACCCAGAAGTGCCCCAATGGTGCCCATAAATGATGCAGGAGCATCCAATGCAATTTGGAAAATTATATTTTTTTCTAAATTTTAGTGCATCTTGCCGGGGCCATAACTTCTCAACCGTAGCTCCGATTGACACGAAATTTTACAGAGAGTTAGTTGGGATAATTTTAAACAAGTATAATTCTCTAGAATTCTATTTGTCTAAAAAAATTCAATTTTCGAGGCCAAATTCCATCATCTAGTGCCCCGAAATTAGGTTTTAAATTTGATAACGTAATTTTTTTTACGCTTTTTGAGCTGTTCGGGGGTCAATATCTCCTAATGTATTTATATTTAAGACTTGAAACTTCATTTTTGGCTTTTCTATTGTAAGAAGGATGTGCACCCCAATTTTGGGCCCCATCTGACTCATTTCAATTTTAGGTTTTTTTTTTTAGAAAGTATCTACGCACTTTGTATAGAGGCAACACAATGGTGTTCACCCGTAGCCAAGCCCACTCACGGGAGGATGCTACAGAGAATGACCAAGGGTGCACAAGTTGTCTCCGCTATAGCTCCAAGGACTTGGTTATTCCTCCTTGGCGGCCAAATACACACAACAGCCCACTTTGTGCCTTGACGGAACGAGGCTACAGGGGCACACCCACACAACATAGCCCCTTTCAAGAAGATTCCATACATGTGGCACTTACTATAGATGGGAAAGATCCCATAAATACCCAGCACATACCCTTCCAAGAAGGGTACATCCGTAGGAAGCCTCCCTTAGAAGCTCGCTATCAGTGGTCAATGCACAATGAGGCGCCTGAACGGCAGGGGGTCCATCAGGAGGGCCCACATGATTACACTATTCCCCATTTACCCCCTATTGTTGTCAGAACTACAAGAACCAATCCAGAGCACAAGGCTCATCAGGCAAGGCAAGCCAACTCTGCCCATCCCCTTTTCACCTATGAACGAGAGCACGAGGAAGACCCTTACCTTCCTCAAGAATAATATACAGCACGGGAACAATGAGTTTTCGCACCCGCCAGGTGTTAGGGCCACCCACTAAGGCTAGAGCCTCAAGTAAATGCCGCAAATCTCGATAGAGGGAAGCACCACATAGAAGTCTCAGATTCTCAAAACCAAGATAGATACATAGAAGAGGCGACTAGGCCTCCTAGAATCAAAATGACAGAGCAAATTGACTTGTCATTTGCTAGACATGCTGCCCACCAAGCGCAGATCAAGCAGCTTGAGCAGGATCAACAGCAGCTAGAACAATTATATCACCTGTTGTGGCTGATCCACAACACACCCCAAAATTGGGGACCCATATTTTTTGCATGCTTTCAAAAGGAATCTCAGTGACCCAGTTGCCAAAATTCAAGAAAAAGGGGCAAAAATGCACAAGTGTAGAAAGTGTCGCGAAATCGCGACATGTTGCGCCGTCGCGGCCGAAAATAGAAAAGTGTCGCGAAATCGCGACATGTTGCTCCGTCGCGGCCGAAAAGAAAAGTGTCGCGAAATCGCGACATGTTGCTCCGTCGCAGCCAAAATAGAAAAGTGTCATGAAATCGCGACATGTTGCTCCGTCACGATCGAAAGAGGAGAGAGAAAGGCAAAGGAGAAAGGCGTAGCGAAATCGTGACATGTCACAAAATCGTGGGTCAAACCAATCAAATAGGGCAAAGCAAAAAAATGTCGTGAAATCACGACAGGAAGCGGCAAGCGGGACACGAAGCAGAAAGGCGTCACGAAATCGTGACAAAATCGACCGGAAGGCGTGAAGCGCAAAAGTGGTCATGAAATCGTGACAGAAAGTAGTGAAGAAGGCATGAAGTGAAAAACGTCACGAAATCGCTACAGGTTGCAGGCGAGAATGTACGAAAGTGAAAACGGTCACGAAATCGTGACAGAAAGTAGCGAAGAAGGCATGAAGTGAAAAACGTCGCGAAATCGCTACAGGTTGCAGCCAAAGCAGCGTCGAGTGAAAAGCGTCGTGAAATCGCGACAGATGGCGGGTGTAAGGCATGAAGTGGAAAATGGTAGCGAAATCGCGCAACTTTTGAGAAAGCATGCCCGTCAGACAAAAGCGTCGCGAAATCGTGACAGGTTGAAGCCCAAGCAGTACGGATGAAAAAAATGTCGCGAAATCGTGACAGAATCGAGCGAAAGGGTCTGAGGCATAAAAACGTCATGAAATCACGATAGCATGCAAAGGTGCCCGAAGTAGAAAAGCGTCGCGAAATCGCGACAGGTTGCGAGAAGGAGTCCAAAAGTGAAAATTGTCGCGATTTCACGATGGAAAGTTGACAAAGTGTACGGAACAGAAAAGCGTCACGATTTCGATGTCGCGATTTGTGACATGTCACGTTTTTGCTGGGCAAGAAGGCAAGAAGGCTATTGGCCAAAAAACGTCGCGATATCGCGACCTGTTTCATTTTCGCTACGTTAACAGAGGAACAAGCTGCATGCATGAAAGCGTTGCGATTGCCATGAGACCGTTATAGAAGGCACAGAAAACTTGAGACACGTGGCATACAGGTGTCAGAGTTGCAGAAGCGTTACATGCAATGAAAGATTTCGAACGTTTTGGCATAGAGCATGGAGTAAAAGCATCGAAAAGGCAAGAATTTGAAAAGACGCATTCTGGGAGGTGAAACGAAGCGACGCAGGTGAACCGAAGAGCCGTGCCAGATAGTATAAAGTCGGAAGCACAGATTGGACAAGAGGGTTGGAAATTGCTGCTAGCAGAGTTGCAGAGACAAGGGCTGCATGCCATTCTGGGCCTGCACTTGGAGCAATTTCCTTCATGTGTTCTGGATTTTCTTTTTGAACCTGGAACATTCTGTAATTGTAATTGATACATCATTTTAATACAGAAACACAGAGAGTTGGCATCTCATTGATGAGAAAGAAGGAGTCATTTTTGCATGCATGATTTAATGTTTTATCCTTCATTTCAGATTTCTAGGCTTTTAGGTGAAGTTTAATGCAAGTGTTCTTGGTTGCTTCACGCGAATGCCTAAATCCGGAATTACAGTGAGAAACCCTAGAAACCCGCACCTAGCTTATCTGGATTGTGCGAATTTGCAGGTTCAATAGGTTAGGTTGCATGCGAAACCTCATTATCTTCGATTTTATCAATCAAGATGATAGCACTCTGGCCGTAGTTTAGTTTCTTTCATTTTTATTTGCATTTCTTTATTTTTTAATCCTTTATTCTTCCTGCATTTTTTCATTGTCATTCAAATAAATAATTGAAAATCTACCAGAGCCTGAAATCCAAATAGATTCATCCTTTTTGTATTAACTTACTATGAGTCCATTGTAATTCAAAATAAAATAAATCACCAGGCCCCTTGTTAACATCCACTTGTAACCCTAAGGTATTCCTAGCATTTCAATTGAAGAGCATCATTGGTGAATGAAGAACTATCACAACAGGAACCTTGGAGAAATCATTTAATCATAATTTCTTTGCAAGCAGAGGATTTTGGGACTCAGATCCTACCGGAGAGTGTGCTTTCACAATTGGGTGAAAACACCACTCAACAGATTGGCGCTAGAAGGAGGGCCCAAATCGGTTTACTTTATTTTGGTTTCATACATGAATAATATCTTTTGATTTAATTTTGAAATCTTTTCTTAAAGCTCACAAACAGCTAAACTGCAGCTTTTGTTTTCTTTGGTTGCAGGTTTTTTCTTTGAAATAATCGAGGGTTTCATCAGGCAGGCTGGACCCACCGCGTCGTATTGCGACCAGGTCCCAAACAACCGGAGAAACCATTTTTCATGACCTTACTGGTACTCCCAAGAATAAAACCAAGCAAGTCGTAAGCTCACCAGTCACAAAAGACCTGTTTTCTCCAGGAACATCGAGTGGACCTACGCCCGTAATATCAGTTGCCACTAGTGTTCCTATTGTCGATAATATTTCTACTGCTATTGTAGGTTTGTCTTCATCGATTCTGAGTCAAATGGCTCAAGCTCCAGCAACTCCCTAGTATGGAGCTAACAATACTCCTTTGAATATTGCTGGGGATATCCATGAAATCCCCAAGAACATTGAAATATTTTTGCCTAAATACAAACCAGATGGCCCAAGAATAGCAGAAGAACATATCCAAGCCTATAGGGATGTTTTAATTAGGTTGCAAGTTCAATATGAAGATGTGGCTTGCAGACTTTTTCCTATGAGCTTAGATCCAATAGCATATGAATGGTATATATGCTTACCAACTGGTTCAATCACTTCTTGGACACAAATGGAAAACGCCTTTGTTAATCAATTTAGGTCACCCTTGGATCCCGCAACCATTTACAATCAGTTTATTACATGCAAAAGGGGCCAGGGGGAACCGATCAAAATGTTTAATCAGAGATTCCAAAAGTGCTATAATAGAGCAATTAGGCATTTTGCCATCGATCCCGCAGTGGCTTTGCAGATATATTTTGGGGCATTGGACCCCATGACAGCCATGTTTGCGAGACGCAATCCTCAAGTCACCACGCTCGCTCTAGCCTATAATGAAGCCATGACTATCGAGCAGCAAATGACACCACAAGGCTACGGGTTTACCCAGATGCCTGTGATGGGACAGTATGCTCCATATGGTCAAGCTCCCTTGGCAAATCAGCTCATGGCACCACAAATGCCAAGCATGAATGCCTTCCCATATCAGCAACCGTATCCACCAGCACCTGCATATGCACCCATTCCAATCCAACCAATCACATCCATTCCACCTGTTCCCGCATTTTTGCAGAATAGTCAATCGACTATGCAAGGAACTAGCCAAGTTAATCCTCAGGCTATAGTTCCTTTTCCAAATCCAACTCCGATTCAGAGTGTCAATCCATACGGGAATCAAATTCCTCAAAACCCGACCCAAATGTTGAATCAAGACCCCATCAATTATGCGAATCCAACGGGGGTTAACAACAATGTGATTCCACCGAAGGAGATTTATTCAGAAGTCGAAGAGCTCAAGAAATTAGTTCATAAATTGAGCAATGACAGGGTTCAACAACAGAAGTATGAGTCCCATGCCCCTCACCCAAATCAAAATTTTAACAATAGAGGGAGGCACTGGAACACTAAGCCAAACAATGGGGGAGTTCCCGCTCCCATTGCTAATCAACTAGATACTTCTACAGGACCTAGCCAATCCAATTCTCTTTTGAATCTTTCAGATTTGGCGTGGGAAAGGGGGTGCAGGTTGCACAACACGAAAGAACACAATGAGAGGAATTGTCCTGAAATTGCTAGATACACTCATTGTCTTCAAGCACAAGTTGATGATTTGGAACTGGTATCAAATGAGGGTCCATCGCAACATCAAGATGATAATATTATGGTGATGGAAACTGTATATCATCAAGAAGGTGAAAGTGAGGAAGAAGAAGACGAAATTTTGGAACAGGAGGTGCAAGCGTTTCGAGATTTCAGAAAGGGGAATCATGGATACCATCTGAGAAGTAAATCTAAAGCCCCTAAAACCTCATCAACACCTCCAAACAATTCCATTCTTCCTCCTGATACTAAGGCAAATAATAATCCTCCTCCTCCACTTCGAAGAGAAATGTCTAATGACGTCCAGAAGACGATCAAATTCGAAAAACCAAATTATGACATAGTGGAGGATTTAAAGAAGTCCAAATCTAGCCTTTCGTTTTTGGACGCGGCTAGATTACCTGGCCAAAAGGAGGCGTTGATAAAAGCTTTGAACTCACCTGATCAAATGTGGAAGGAAAAGGGAGTTGAGTCCCATCTGATTTTGCGAAAGGAGAGAAGGGATGTCCCGCCATTCTTACCGACTCTGAGAATTGCGGGTAAGAATTTGCATAACTTTTTAGTGGACACAGGTGCCACGAGCAACCTCATGCCTTCAAAAATATGTAAAATGCTAGGTCTGCAACCTGTTTCATCCAAATGTACGGTCTTGCAATTGGACCGTTCAGAGGTAAATGTGGTAGGGACCTTATATGATGTCAAGATTCAATTAAATTCTGAACCCGGGGTCCAAGCAGGTTGTAGACATTCCGGTGGTTAATATCCCAAGTAGGTATGGAATGTTACTTGCGAGGGATTGGATGAAAACTCTGAATGGCTATTTTTCAACAGATTGCTCACATATGTGGCTACCATGGAAAGGAATTGCAAACCAAATCAGAGTGGAAAATGAACCGAGGCTCAAAGAAATCATAACAGAATTTAACAAGCCGAATGAAGTTCAATTTTCTGAGCCAGAACTGGGGGTTTATGCGCTTGATGTTGAGGAAGCTACTGAAGAGCCTAAAAAGGAAACATGTCATAGTGGCTCTTCTGAGGAGAATGATTGCACATGGTTGCTCAGGTTCGATGGATCAAAATCTAGACAGGGAGCAGAGAGCTGGAGTCGAGCTCACTGGCCCAGGAGGTAAACCATTATTGGCTGCCTACAGATTGCAATTTCCTTGCACGAACAATGTGGCAGAATACGAAGCATTGATCTTTGGTTTACGTCTAGCATTGAGCAAACAAGTCAAATGCTTGAAGGTTTTGGGAGATTCTGAGTTGGTAGTCAAGCAAATCAAAGGACAGTATACATGCCATGACAGAAGACTAAGCCTTTATAGAACTAGGGTTATGGACCTCATTGAGGAGTTCGATGCATTCAATATAGCCCTTATTTCTAGGAAAGGAAATCGAATAGCAGACTCTCTTGCAGCCACCGTGGGCATGTTAAACCCGGTTGATGTAAAAAGGTGTAAAATTTTTTCCATTGAATTAGTTCCTTGTCCATCAATACCCGACAACGTCAAGAATTTCCAGGTTTTTGAAAGTGACAGACACATCTACAAATTTGTCACGAACTCGGGTATTTTTGAAAATCAGGTGATTGATGAGGAACAAAGGTGGCAAGATGAAGCAGAAAATGAAATTGAAACTGCGTATCAATCCAAAAAAATTCCTAAAGATGTGGTTTCATTGGAAAAAATGTTCGACATGGGATGCAAGACTAAGAAAGGAAAAAGGGTCCCACTCCCTAAAGATGCGTGTGATCTAATTAATCTAGGGGGTGCAGACAATCCAAAGGAGGTGTACATTGCAAAGGCATGTACAGATGAAGAAAGGAGCAACATAATGCAGGCATTGAAGCATTACATAGATTGCATTGCATGGAATTACAATGAGCTGAAGACATACAACCAAGACATTATCACACATACCATCCCTTTGAAGCCAGACTCCAAGCCTTTTAGGCAAAGACAACGAGTTGTTAACCCGCTATTGGAGCCTTTGATCGAAAAGGAGGTTAAAATATTATTGGAAGCGAAAATCATTTTTCCTGTTAGGCACTCAACTTGGGTTGCTAACCTCGTCCCAGTAAGGAAAAAGAGTGGAGAGATTAGGCTGTGCATAGATTTTCGAAATCTTAATAAAGCCTCTCAAAAGGATAATTATCCATTGCCTTCAATTGATGAAATTCTGCAAACGGTAAATGGATCGGAAATGATGTCCTTTCTTGATGGGTATTCTGGATACAACCAAGTTCTTATACATCCAGATGACAGGATGAAAATAGCCTTCACCACCAAGTGGGGGACATTTGCATATAAGAGAATGTCGTTCGGACTGTTGAATGCTGGTGCAACTTTTCAACGCGCCATGGATTATGCATTCAAAGGGCTCATAGGCAAATGTATCATCGTGTATGTGGATGATATCCCAGTATTCTCGAAAAAGAGAGAGGACCATGTCAAAGATTTAAAGAAAGTGCTTCAAAGATGCAGAGAACATGGAATTTCCTTAAATCCCAAAAAGTGCATTTTCGGAGTTACAAAAGGAAAATTGCTTGGTCACATCATTTCAAAAGAGGGCATATCCATCGACCCCGAAAGGATACAAGCTATCCAGAACTTACCTCTCCCGGGTAGTAAAAAGGAATTGAGATCTTTCTTTGGGCAGGTTAATTTTGTGAGGAAGTTTATCTCTAGCTTTGCTGAGATAGCCAAACCTCTGAACATGATGCTTAAGAAAGATGTGGATGTAAAATGGAACGAGGAAAGTAGGGTGGCCTTCCAGAACATCAAAGATGCCATTTCCAGAGCTCCTGTCCTTATAAGTCCAGACTACTCCAAGCCTTTCTATATTTATGCTTTTGCATCAGAACACTCCTTTGCGAGTGTCTTAACCCAAAAAGGCGAGGATAGTGCAGAAAAACCCATAGCATTTTTAAGTGCCCCCCTGAAAGATGCTCAATTAAGGTATTCAATCCTTGATAAGCAAATGTACGCACTTTTTAAAACGGTAAAAAAATTTAGGCATTACATTGTGCACAGCAGAGTTATTGCCATCGTGCCTGACTCTGCTGTTAAGACCATGTTTTTACAAAATGAACTAGGTGAGAAAAGAGGGAAATGGATTTCCACCATCCAAGAATTTGATCTCGAAATCCAACCTATGAAACTAGTTCGAGGACAGGGACTGGCGAAGGCGATCGCAGAAAATAATCCGCGAGATAACATGCCAATACTCGAACACAGAATACATTGCTAAGGATGACTGGTATGTTGATATTGTGCAATTTTTATTGACTGGTAAGTGTCCTTCTAATCTGAATTCAACCCAGAGAAGAGCTTTAAGGCTTAAGTCTATCAATTATCTGATGAAATCTGGTGTTCTTTACAGGAAGAATCATGAAGGGATCTACCTGAGGTGCCTGAACAAAGAAGAAGCTGCCAGGGTGTTGCAGGAATTTCACGGGAAACATGGAACTGGTCATGGTGCGGCAAATGCTACAACACATCAAATCCTGAGAGCAGGATACTACTGGCCACACATTTTCAAAGATGCACATGCCCATGTACGATCTTGTCATATCTGTCAAGTGGCTGCCAATAGAGAAAGAAATGCAGCCATGCCGTTACAACCTGTAGTTGAAATGAGGCCATTTGCACAATGGGGACTAGATTTCATTGGGGTTATTAACCCAAATTCTTCTGATTCTCATAAATTCATATTGACAACTACAGATTACTGCACAAGGTGGACAAAGCGATTCCTACTAAACATGCCACCACAGACGTTGTAATTAAATTCCTTGAGGACCATATTATAACAAGATTTGGAATGCCCGATTCTATTGTCAGTGACAATGGTAAAGCATTTATTTCTATGCAATTTGCAGATTGGGCATATGATAACAAAGTGAGCTTAAAATTTGCATCCAATTATTATCCTCAAGGAAATGGGTTGGCCGAATCTTCAAATAAAAATTTGTTGAATACCATTAAGAAGTTGCTGGAAAAGAACCCTCGGGATTGGCACGACCAATTGAAGTTTGCCCTTTGGGCAGATAGGACCAGAGTGAAAGAATCCATAGGGAATACTCCCTATCATTTGGTCTATGGGCAAGACCCGATATTTCCTGCAAATTTGAAGTTGCAGACCTTGCATTTCATACAAGAGTACTTGGGGACGAGATGATCAAGTTGAAGCCGGGTTAAGTCATTTGCTGCACCTTGATGAAAAGAGAGAAGAGGCCATGAATCACATGAATAAACACCAGGAAGTTATCAAAAGATGGTTTGACAGAAGGGCCAAAGTTAAATCATTCAGAATTTCAGATTTGGTATTACTATGGGACAAAAGACATGAGGAAAAAGGGAATCATCAAAAGTTTGATTGTCTTTGGTTAGGCCCATATCAGATTTCAGAGATTCTTGGGAAGAATACCTTCGGGCTAAAAACTTTAGAAGGGAGAGATTTTATGCTACCGGTTAATGGGCAGATTTTAAAGCATTATTTTAGCCCTTAGGTTGTGAGATTTTGATATTATTCTTTCGGTTTTGGTGGGGATTTTCAGTTTTTGTTTTTATTGTTTAGGATTGTTAGTTTAGCTAGGATTTTGGTTGTGGATTTGATTTCAATTGACATGTTTTGTTTATTTTGATTAAAAAAATAAATAAATAAATAAAAATAAAAATAAAAAAATAAAAATATTGAGATGTCAACTTATGCTTAAGGTTAGGGGAATATGAAATATTGGAATTGTCCTGTAAAAGCTCCACAAGTAACACAAACATCTTAAGTTATATTGTTTGATTTTGTGATGCATGAAAGAGTCAGTTTTGCATGACAAATCTTTCATTTGCAATTCAAGAGATAATGCATTCATGGTACATCTCACTTTACATATACATTCCATCTTAGTTACATATGCATCTTAGGTACAAATCATTAAAGTATGTCAATCCCTCTTAGGGTTGTGTTATAACATAAATGTAAGAGGAATCCTAAGGTTGGAAACTGAGTCTTGAGATATCTAGAACCAAGCACGTCTCATACATTAAAAAGGATCTTGAGCAAAATGATCAAAACCTAACTTGGAAGAAAAGGTTGGGCGAAAGAAGTTTTTCATGTCTATCCTATTATGCAACATGATCCTTAAAACAGTGGTTTTGACCACTTCCATAGAGCTTAAAGCCTAAAATCAGAGTAGTAAGGATAGGGTTAAATCCTCATCGAACTTAGGTTGAGGATCCAATTCCCCAAAGCTTTGATTTGACCTACATGGAGTAGTAAGGATAGGGCATAAATTCTCATCTCGCTTAGGTTGAGAATCTGATTCCCCAAAGCTCTTATGTCTCATTTCATAATAAATCTTGGATTGGAAGGATCGTACTACTTGTCCTCTGCAAAGGATGGGTAGTCATCCCCAAGGTCTAAGCGACAAAATTAATATTTTCCATTTACATCTAAAGTTTGGATTGGAAGGATCGTACTACATGTCCCTAGCAAGGATGGGTAGTCATCCCCAAGGTCCAAGAAGTAAAAAATAAAATTTTCCCATCTCATCTTTATATTGGATTGTAAGGATCGTACTACTTGTCCTCTGCAAAGGATGGGTAGTCATCCCCAAGGTCCAAAGAAATGAAGATAAGTTTTGGATTGTGGGGTTAGATATGCCCATGCATGGCAACATGTCTTGTCTAAAAAACAAGACCACCGATTGTCCAAAGGGTTAGACTAGCATGACCATTTCTTCCATAATTGGTTTAATTATTTTGCTCAAAGTGAGGTAATGAACTCTAAATCAGAATAGTAAGGATAGGGTTAAACTCTCATCTCGGTTGGTTGGGAGTCCGATTCCCCAAAGTTCTGATTTCACATTCACTCGCACATGGGTTCAAGATAGTAGGGACTCATAACCAACTTTGGGATACAATAAGGTAATTAATTAGTGGATCCTAAGAGGGTTTGGCAATCTTGAATGTTTGTACATGATACTAGAAGAAGGACTATGCATTTTATAAAAGCAAGATCTCCTAGCATATTCATTAGGTTACACAAATCATTCACAATCTCATATATGCATTCATGCAAAACTGACAATGGAATGTTGATCAATTTCAAACGATAGGGAATGAAATTCATTGCACACACTGAGCTAATACTTGATGATTCTAATGATTCATGTACTTCGATCTTTGGGCATTTGTTATATTGCTTATGTGCTAACACATGTTTTCGAGTTTGTATATGTTTCAGGTTGGGTTCTCACTAAAATGCTCAAGAGCATTTGACAACAGAGTCACCATTTGTTGTGGCTGATCCACAACACACCCCAAAATTGGGGACCCATATTTTTTGCATGCTTTCAAAAGGAATCTCAGTGACCCAGTTGCCAAAATTCAAGAAAAAGGGGCAAAAATGCACAAGTGTAGAAAGTGTCGCGAAATCACGACATGTCGTGAAATCGCGACATGTTGCGCCATCGCGGCCGAAAATAGAAAAGTGTCGTGAAATCGTGACATGTCGTGAAATCGCGACATGTTGCTCCGTCGTGGTCGAAAATAGAAAAGTGTCACGAAATCGCGACATGTTGCTCCGTCGCGGTCGAAATAGAAAAGTGTCATGAAATCGTGACATGTTGCTCCATCGCGACCGAAAGAGGAGAGAGAAAGGCAAAGGAGAAAGGCGTAGCGAAATCGCGACATGTCACAAAATCATGGGTCAAACCAGTCAAACAGGGCAAAGCAGAAAAATGTCGCGAAATCGCGACAGGAAGCGACAAGCGGGGCACGAAGCAGAAAGGCGTCGCGAAATCATGACAAAATCGACCAGAAGGCATGAAGCACAAAAGTGGTCACGAAATCACGACAGAAAGTAGCGAAGAAGGCATGAAGTGAAAAACGTCGCGAAATCGCTACAGGTTGCGGTCGAGAATGTACGAAAGTGAAAACGGTCATGAAATCGCGACAGAAAGTAGCAAAGAAGGCATGAAGTGAAAAGCGTCGCGAAATCGCTATAGGTTGCAGCCAAAGCAACGTCGAGTGAAAAGCGTCGCGAAATCATGACAGATGGCGGGTGCAAGGCATGAAGTGGAAAATGGTAGCGAAATCATGCAACTTTTGAGAAAGCATGCCCGTCAGACAAAAGCGTCGCGAAATCGCGACAGGTTGAAGCCCAAGCAGTACGGATGAAAAAAACGTCGCGAAATCGTGATAGAATCGAGCGAAAGGGTCCGAGGCATAAAAATGTCGCGAAATCACGATAGCATGCAGCAAAGGTGCCTCGAAGTAGAAAAGCGTCGCGAAATCGCGACAGGTTGCAGCGAAGGAGTCCAAAAGTGAAAATTGTCGCGATTTCGCGACGGAAAGTTGACAAAGCGTACGAAACAGAAAAGCGTCGCGATTTCGCGACATGTCACGTTTTCACTGGGCAAGAAGGCAAGAAGGCTGTTGGCCGAAAAACGTCGCGATATCGCGACCTGTTTCATTTTCGCTGTGTTAACAGAGGAACAAGCTGCATGCATGAAAGCGTTGCGATTTCCATGAGACCGTTACAGAAGGCACAGAAAACTTGAGACACGTGGCATACAGGTGTCAGAGTTGCAGAAGCGTTACATGCAACGAAATATTTCGAACGTTTCGGCATAGAGCATGGAGTAAAAGCATCGAAAAGGCAAGAATTTGAAAAGACGCATTCTGGGAGGTGAAACGAAGCGACGCAGGTGAACCGAAGAGCCGTGCCAGATAGTATAAAGTCGAAAGCGCAGATTGGATAGAGGGTTGGAAATTGCTGCTAGCAGAGTTGCAGAGACAAGGGCTGCATGCCATTCTGGGCCTGCACTTGGAGCAATTTCCTTCATGTGTTCTGGATTTTCTTTTTGAACCTGGAACATTCTCAGAATCTGTAATTGATACATCATTTTAATACAGAAACACAGAGAGTTGGCATCTCATTGATGAGAAAGAAGGAGTCATTTTTGCATGCATGATTTAATGTTTTATCCTTCATTTCAGATTTCCAGGCTTTTAGGTGAAGTTTAATGCAAGTGTTCTTGGTTGCTTCACGCGAATGCCTAAATCTGGAATTACAGTAGAAACCCTAGAAACCCGCACCTAGCTTATCTGGATTGTGCGAATTTGCAGGTTCAATAGGTTAGGTTGCATGCAGAAACCTCATTGTCTTCGGTTTTGTCAATCAAGATGACAGCACTCTGGCCGTAGTTTAGTTTCTTTCATTTTATTTGCATTTCTTCATTTTTTAATCCTTTATTCTTCCTGCATTTTTCATTGTCATTCAAATAAATAATTGAAAATCTACCAGAGCCTGAAATCCAAATAGATTCATCCTTTTTGTATTAACTTACTATGAGTCCATTGTAATTCAAAATAAAATAAATCACCAGGCCCCTTGTTAACATCCACTTGTAACCCTAAGGTATTCCTAGCATTTCAATTGAAGAGCATCATTGGTGAATGAAGAACTATCACAACAGGAACCTTGGAGAAATCATTTAATCATAATTTCTTTGCAAGCAGAGGATTTTGGGACTCAGATCCTACCGGAGAGAGTGCTTTCACAATTGGGTGAAAACACCACTCAACATCACCTTAATAAAGAGCGCATTTGGCACCAAACAAATGAGCTGCTTCGCACCACTATGCTTGAAAAGGTTCAGACACCCCAAACATAGAGGGTGGAAAGGTACGAGAGGCACAACCCCATAGTGTATGATAGGTCTCCAAGAACTCGCCAAGAGGTGCCTTTAAGACACCCGAGACATGAGCGGGAGACCACTCCCAGGAACCACGATGGGTACCCTCCATGGGCGCCCACCCCTATTCATCGAGCTCACCCAGTAACTCCTCGAGAAGCTTATGAGGAGTATGAACAAGAAGAATGGGTCGAAACGCCCTATCAAGGCAGAGGAGGTGCTATCTGGCCACCCCTCCATAGGCCCCTAGTTTCCCGTAACACACAATGGGAACAAGTTATGGAGGAGGATATTAAGTCCTCCGTCGCATACAAAGCACTCTTGGAGCGTTTAGAGTCGGTAGAAACTAAAACTTCAGGGCACCAAAAGCCCACCCTATGCTTACTTCGCAGTCATCCAATACATCCGTCGGTGCCGACACCTCCTTACCCCGAACACTTTAAGCTGCCCCAGTTGACACTCTTTAGAGGGGAGGAGGACGCCCAAGAACACGTTACTAGATTCCTAAGTCAATGCTTTGGAATTCAGGATAATGATGCTTTGCTATTAAGAACATTTATAACCATGTTCGCAGGCCCTGCCTCGAATTGGTTTACCCAACTGCCAAAGCATAGCATCCATAATTTAGATCAATTGGTGGACGCGTTCCTTGAACGTTTTGCTTTCAACACCAAGAAGAAGGCGTCACTAAGTGACCTAGCCAGCCTCAGGCAATACGAGGAAGAAACTATGGTTGCCTATGGGAATTGGTGGAGGGCTTTGCTTTCAAAGCTACCTTACCTCCCTCCTATGTCTAACCTCACGCAAATGTTCTCAAAAAGTTGTTTGAGATCGATCTCTATGCTATTGCAGCTGCAACAATATGCCACTTTAGAAGAAGCCCTGGCACAAGCCAGAAGAATCGAAGAGATCAAAATTTAGGAGGGCGAAATTTCCAAACCAAAAAAGAAAGAATGGACAAAGAATAACAGCAAGACAAGGAAAATGCAATAGAAACCCGTCACGGACAATCAAGTTGCGATTAACACACCAATGCCTACCCAAGCAGCACAGCCTCAAAAGACTAATTATCAGGCGGTCCCTCACAACAATTATGACCAAGAAAACAATTGGCAAAAGCAAAATCAGCCGCGTCGTCCTCGACGACAATTCACACCCTATATGGAGTCTCGAGATTCCCTATTTGACCGCTTGTCTGCGGCAAATTTGGTCAACCTTCCAGAAGTCCAACCTATAGACCCCAAAGCGCCAAAATCAAAAGGCTATAGAGAAGAATTGTACTGTCGATTTCATCGACAAAAAGGACACAACCTTAATGTTTGCTGGACGTTCAAAGGCCTAATGCAAGATTTGATCGATAACAAGACCTTAGTGGTAGACAATATCGTAGCACTGGGTAACCAGCAGATGGGAGTCTTTAAGGACCCCTTACCAGCCCATGATACACAAAAAAAGCATATCCAAGTTAACGAAGTCACACAAGATTACCCTATACAAGGATATGTCGACATGATCAGCATAGTGACTCGAAATAAGAGATATCCGAGCATAGCTACTCCTGCAACAGCTATAGGAGAGGCATCGACAATGTTACCACCTCAATAGCACCCTCCTTCGCCTAGACCAGTGGTCATGATTTGAAGCAAGCTTACCCAAAGCTTGCGGACCACGTCAGCTAGGATTTCCATCTATGAGCTTATACAACAATCGCCACCTCATCGCGAAGCTCTAATGGATATATTAAAAACCATCGAGATGCAACCCCAAGAGGCAAACACTTTTAACAATTTCATGGGGCACGTCCGAAGGTGCTCTGAACCAGTTATCACCTTTAGAGATGATGAGATCAAATCAGTAACTGGTGATATGGCAGATCCACCCCTACATGTCATCGCACGGGTTAACAATATTTCGTACAAGAGAGTGTTGGTAGACACTGGTTCGTCCAATAATATCATCACGACAGCGATGCTAAAACACTTGAAGTTGCCTGTGTCTCACATAACAGCCTCCACATATACATTGTGAGCATTCAGTGATGCAATATGCTCAATCGTTGGCACAATTGTCCTACCCATTCAAGTGGGACAAAAGACAATTCCTACATTGTGCCATATCTTGGAGGGTGAGATGGCTTATAACATCTTGTTAGGCTGCCCATGGATTAGGGACATGAAGTGTGTCCCTTCGATAGCGCACCAGTGTCTCAAGTATACCTTTGAAGGAGAAGTGCATGTGGTTCCCGTAGACCTGGAACCTTTCAAGTATTGCAACTCGATGCAATTAATACTGCAATCAACCTTGCCATCAACACATGTGGATTTCCAATTGAATCCATCCAAGAAGGGTTCAACTTCGCAAGCATATCCATTGTCAAAGCCCTTGGATCTTCAACCCAGTCCATCTTCATCGGTCATTCCTTCATCAACAACGCCACCTATGATGACCACGACGAAGGACAAAGGAAAGCAACCTATGAAGGAAATACCATCGTCAGTCTCAACCATCTCTACTGAAGAGATGCCTAGCAAGACGAAAGTTGAGACACCTAGCCCACCAAACATAGAGTGGACTCAGGAAGGACTTGCTTTCCCTCCCCCTCAATCGCCAACAATTATTGTTGAAATAGCCAACACGGGCTTAGGGGAGTATTTAGTACAAAACATCGTTGCAATGCCTACACTTGAGTCCCTGCAGGATATGGGGAGACCTTGCCTTCCCATTGGCAGTATTGTTCCTCTCGGTTACCCGCCTAACCAGACAAATTTTGTGTACAGGGGCCTTGATCATGGTATCAAACCTTCCAAGAAAGAAGAAGAAGACAAAGACCCTTTTACAGAAGATGTCAATTACCTATCAAACCTGGATTTCGCTTTACGCTATCTTAACCAATGCAAGTGACATGGATACGGGTTAGGTAGGTATGAACAAGGAATGCGTGTCCTCTGCCAGCCTAGATACCAAATGCCATATGACAAGTCAGGAGTGGGGTTCAATCACCCCCTACCCCTAGACATCTTAGTTGAGGACATGCAAGGCTTAGGGGTAGGCAACAAGGCTGGGATGGCAATAGACCCATACACCAACCATAACACACAATATACATTAGGGGATTATCTCCCTTTAGTCATAAACCTTGTTAGCCTCAACAATCCTCCCCCTTTGGAGGCTCTTATCGGGGTCATGCCATTATAAGAAACTCAAGTCTCCCTACAAATCATGGAACAACCCCGTTGGAATCATATCAATCTGATCGAGCAAAATGAGTCTAACATGTCGTCGACCACTATAGGAATCAATGAAAGTTTGTTGATTTTTGATAGTGACTACGAAGATGAAATTGAGATGGTAACCCATCTTAATCAAATGCGACCACAAAAACACCCTTTGGACATTAATGACCTATTCAAAAAAATGAACATAGTGCCAAGACATGAGTGGAATCTCAACCTCGTGCAATGGGACCAAATGTTGAATCCACCACATGAGGCGTATAGGGATCAACTTCCTCCTAGGGATCCTGTTGAGTTATCAACACCAATGGCAGACCCTGTCCTTTTATCCACTCATAGAGCTGATCCACGTGAGCCCACACCACCAGAGCCAAATCCTGCACCTAGAGATCATCCAAGATGTCAGAAAAATCACACCTGTAGTAATGGAGATTAAATTCATCTCATCAACATGATCTCCATTGACTTAACTGCCCCTCTTCGCAATACAGCCGATCCAGCACAGTCATTGCATCTAGACATGGATGCCATCAACTAGGATCGCATTAATACCATACCATCCCCATCAGAGTACTGGCCCTTCGATGAGATGCGTCATTTTACCCTAGGGTCAACTCAGGATATTTTTCATGCTGAAGAAGAACCCAAGGTTCCCAATGCAGATCTCAATTCAGCAGATGATATCCACTTAATCCCAATTCCACATCAGTTGGAAGACAGATCGCACATGTCAGTTGAAGAAACAACTGACGTAGATATCGGCTCAGATCTAATGAATCCACAGGTTCTCAAGTTGGGGGTAAGCCTATCCCCCGAAGAGCAAACCAACTCTATTACACTTCTCAAAGAGAAGAAAGAAGTTTTTGCATGGTCATACAAAGACATGTCGGGGCTAGATCCGCAGCTAGTCACGCATAACCTGACGCTTGATCCGACAGTCAAGCCAATGAAGCAAAAACTACGTAAGATGCACCCGACAGTGGCCTTAATGGTCAAAGACAAATTATAGAAGTTGTTGGATGCATAGTTTGTCATCTGCGTGGATTATTCGCCATGGTTGTCCAACATGGTGCCCGTCAAAAAGCTCGACGGGAGGATTCGCATATGCACTGATTTTCGAGATTTAAACAAAGCGAGTCCTAAGGATGATTTTCCTTTGCCAAGCATCAACGCATTGGTAGACGCAATAGCGGGTCATGAAATACTCTCCCTAATGGATGGATTTTTTGGATACAACCAAATACGCATCAATCCCGAAGACCAATTCAAAACGGCGTTCACAACGCCTTGGGGGACATTTTGTTATAAGGTCATGCCTTTTGGTCTTAAAAATGCTGGCACCACTTACCAACGTGCCATGACGTACATCTTCCATGATTACATGCACAAAAATTTAGAAGATTACATGGATGATTTATTGGCCAAATCCCTCTTGCGCCTAGATCATCTCACTGACTTGGGAAAAATCCTTGATCACCTCATAGAACATAAGGTCCAACTGAACCCTAAGAAGTGCATCTTTGGCGTCACATCTGGAAAACTCTTGGGTTTCATAGTATCGAAGCGAGGAATCGAGGTGGACCCAAACAAAGTCAAGGCAATCCTTGAGATGCCCCCCAACTACCATCAGGCATCTCAAAAGCTTGCAGAGAAAGGTCGCGTCAATTAAGCGCTTCATAGCGCAGCTATATGACAAATGCCGACCCATGAACAAATTATTGCACAAGGGGGTAGCATTCCATTGGGATGACGAGTGCCAGTCAGCCTTCGATGACATAAAACAATACTTGGCTTCACCGCCAGTATTGGCACCACCCAGACCAGGAGTACCATTCTATTTATATATCTCAGCCACTGAGATAGCACTGGGTGCCATGCTAGCCTAGAAGAATGAACTTCACAAAGAACAGGCTACATACTATCTTAGCCGCACCCTGGTCAGTTACGAACTTAACTACACATACATCGAAAAGCTCTACTTGGCAGTGGTGTTTGCTACCAAAAAGCTACACCTTACATGCTCGGTAACACGACGTATGTTGTGTCCAAGGAGAATCCATTACGATACATGATGAGTCGTACTTATCATAGTAGCCGCATGACGAAATGGATCATGTTGTTGACAGAGTTTGACATAGAGTTCATCGGACAAAAATCCATTAAAGGTCAAGTCATAGCCGATCAACTAGTAGAGGATCCTCTTGAAGACGATCAGCCTCTAACAATAGAACTACTTGATGATGGGATCTTCCATGTCTCAGAATCACCAGATTTTGATGTGCCTGAGTCACAGGCCGACATAACCCTGTTCTTCGATGGTTCTAAATGTGAGCAAGGAGGTGGCGTAGGAATTGTATTCTTCACACCACAAGGGGCTCCAATCCCCTTGTCATTTAAACTTGACTTCCCATGCACCAATAATAACGCTGAATATGAAGCCTTGCTCATAGGTCTTCAGACAGCAATCACCATGAACATTAAACGCTTAAACATCTTTGGTGATTCGTTGCTAATAGTCAACCAGGTAAAAGGGGTATTTCAATGTAGATGCCCAATCCTACAGGCCTACAAAGCCCTTGTGGACAAACTCCTGGCAAAACTTGAATGGTACGACATCGAGGCACTCCATCGATCATCGAATCAATTTGTAGACACTATGGCCTCCTTAGGGTCACTTATTCTGCAGGACCTCTTAGGTGACATGACAACTATCCAAGTCAAAAAACTATCGCAATCCACGATGGAGCGTGCAAGCTCTGATTCAACGCCAGAAGTCCACTCAATTCAGATTGAACCATCTTCGGATGAGTTCCTTCGATTCCTCGATCATATAAAACATGCCAACTGGGGGTCTTTGTTCTCCCCGACCCCTCTTAATAGCAACACAACGTTGTTTTTACAAGTTCTTTCCCGCTCAGCTTTTGTTAGGGATGGACTTCAAGAGGGATTGGTCGTTCATACTATCGAGGTTTCTGATCAGTAGGATTGGTACACACCCATTCGGGATTACCTCAAGCTAGGTAACCTCCCACTTGGATTGACACAAGCCGCAAAAATATCATTCAAACAGAAAGCGGCAAAGCATGTCTTGTTAGGAGACATTTTGTATCGTCAAAATTATGAAGGAATCCTCCTTCGTTGTTTGGACCAGCAAGAGTCCGCTTGGGCAATCACCCAATCTCACGATGGTACATGTGGTGGCCACTTCAGCAGTATGGCCATCGCAAAGCGCATTCTTTGCATGGGCTATTATTGGCCATCTTTAGAGCGATATTGCTGTGCTTATGTCAAGAAGTGCATAAAATGTTAGCACCATGCTAATTTGACACACATACCTTCTCAGGCCTTGCAACCGATCCAATCGGTTTGGCCTTTTTCGTAGTGGGGCTTTGAACTAATTGGAAAGATCTCCCCTATGTCGTCTGGTCATCACACATTCATTTTAACGGCCACAGAGTACTTCACCAAGTGGGTGGAAGCGATTTCGCTAACCTCTACGACTGGATCTTGCATTGCGGAGTTTATTTTGCATAACATCATATGTCGTTTTGGTATTCCATCCAAGATCCTGTCAGATAATGGGACACCTTTCAAGAATAAAGATGTGCGTGCTTTGACCACAAAGTACAAAATTCAGCATAGTTTTTCAACCCCTTATTATCCACAGGCAAATGGGCAAGCAGAGGCGTCCAACAAAATGTTAGTCGCCATTCTTAAAAAGATAGTTCAGATAATCATAAGGACTGGAACATTCAGATCCCGCTTGCCCTATGGGCTTATCGCACCAACATTCGGATGCCCACTGGGGCAACTCCATTCTCGTTGGTATATGGCTCCGAGGTAGTCATGCCTTTTGAGTTAGAAATCCCTTCCCTACGCATTTCAATGCAAGAGTTCATCGATGATGACACTGCGCGACAGGCCCGGTTAGACCAGCTTACGTTGCTTGATGAACGACGCGTTAATGCTCTCGAGCATTTGCATATCTACCAAGAGCGACTTAAGAGGGCATACAACATGAAAGTTCACCTGAGAGACTTTCAGGTTGGTGATCTAGTCCTAAAAGAGAATCAGCAGAACCCCAAATTGCCTTCACATCTTCGGGACAAGTTTGCGGCAAACTGGTTAGGTCCATATGTGATTGAAAGTAAAATAGGACCTGGAACATACCGACTGGCTTCCCTCGATGGAATCAAATAACTATAACCCTTGAACATCAGTCATTTGAGGCCATTCCATGTATAAGAAAGTCATAACTCAACCCTAAAAGCCCCAAGGATTGTCACAATCGCTTGGTCAAACCAAAAAGCCCCAAGGATTATCACAATCACTTGGTCAAACCAAAAAGCCCCAAGGATTATCACAATCACTTGGTCAAACCAAAAAGCCCCAAGGATCATCGCAATCACTTGGTCAAACCAAAAAGCTCCAAGGATTCCTAAATCCCTTGGTCACCACCAAAAAGCTCCAAGGATTATCGCAATCTCTTGGTCAACCTCAAAAGCTCCAAGGATTATCACAATCGCTTGGTCAAGAAAATCCAAAAAAAAAAAAAAAAATTCAAAAAACAAACAAAATATACATCTCAATTTCATGCATACTTCCAAAATCAAAAATACAAAAAAAAAAAAAAATAATTGCATTAGGCATCACATCCATGTTTGTTGATCACACAAGGCAAAAGCACCATAGACTGTCATTACTTGGCAAAACCACCACCTTTTCACATTTTCCACTTTGAACAAAAGTACACCAAAATAAACGCCAATCACCATTTCACCAAATCATAAATTAGTTGTCATCTAAACATATCTAGAGTTTTCGTCATTCAGTTGTCTTTAGGTTTCTAGCCAAAACTGTACAAAATTCAAACTGATGTTACAATGGTAGAGTTTTACTTGAAATACACCTTGTTACGTAGCATCCCATCACAAATTCAAAAACACATAAAAACAATTCTTAAGTTGTGTCAATGAAGGATGACACCTGTAAAGCAATTCAGGATACCAAACAGCGAAAAGATTATCTCGCTCATCCCCCTGTGCGAATGACCCTAGGAATGCTGAGAGTTGGCAAAAGGACAAGAATCTTCCCTACCCAATTCCCAAGAATCCCAAGTTCTCAAAATGTTGCAAAACATCAAAAAGTTGCACAAAGTCAATACTCCAAACATTGACGTCAAATCCCACAAGCAATAGTGATTCTCATCACTCCCAAATTCAAATCCCTTACTCAAAAAAAAAATAAAAATAAAAATAAAAAAATAAACAGTGATTTTCATCACTATAAACGAGCAAGTATCCCAATACAAATGAAGAAAAGAAGGGAGTCGAACTTGAATCCCTGGAACTCTCAACATTCAAAAGGTCATGAGGTGAACCTCAATACCGGTTTGGTGGATAACCTATCAATCACTGGCGGCAAACCTCCCGCATGACGATATATTTGTCACATTTACTTGTGTGCAGATCAATGTTTGCATGTGGATGAGCTAGCTTATGGTCTCCTAGATCGCAAAATAGAGTAATCCGACAAAATACAACAAAGGAGTTAGTGGAACTAATTAGGTGATCCTCGGTATAGGTTTGGTTGAAAGCCTATCTGGCACTGGCGGTATCTTGACAAATACCACATAAACAAACTCAATTGCACACATAGGGATGCGAAATAACTTGGTCAAAAACAAGCACGATTCATACCTTGGTCAGACATCTTGTAAGATAACGGTCCAGTCTTGGCTAGTTAGTTATAACAGCTGAATCTCAGAAAAACCTAGCTACATTCTACGCCAACCATTGCATATAATCCATTCCTATATCGCCATACAAAAAAAAAAAAAAAAAGAGAAACAACATATATACACAAAAAGCATTTACCACAACAATCACCCAGTACATAAAGCCATAAGTCATGTATAGTCTATGGTGCCAATGTAAGGTTATCAACAAATCATTTCATCCATTCCATTACTTATCATATAAATCAACAACATGCGCATTTATCATACCATATGCATTCGTCACCATAAACATGCATCCATCAACATCAATCCTTGTGCATAACATAAAATCATGACATACACAAAGCAAGAAAATCCAAACAACAAAAACATCACAAAAATGCAACACAAAAACACAACAATAAACATTGCCAGACAAGAGTGCTTTTGCACTTAACCTCTTGGCATAGAAAATCGATGTCGGGGCACAAATGGTCGCTATTCTACTCCCTAAGAAGGCTACCATAGCCGAACCACTCCATGGAACGACGGATTGTTGACACTTTCACCCCATTATGGCATCACCAAAAGGGTTTTTACCCACCAAAAATAGGTCCAAAAGTCGAAAAACTGCTTGCACATTCAACGGACAAACATCTGAAGGCACCCTAACCTAAGTCACCTCGGGTCAAGTGACTCGTCGCTTTTCTCATGGCGATCATTCCCTCATCGATTCGTCACTTTAGGGGGTAGTCACACTTCGTCACCAATCAACAAACACACACCCAATCAAGGCATTGGCATGCATTCAAAGAATCATTGACAAAGACAATCACGCTCCTGCTTGGGGCAGTAAACAAGCAACAATCACAAATCGATCAAACGCGATCAAACGCTTGGCATTCCCGAAGCATGAACTCAAGGTTCCCCCGTGGATAAAAGGTTGCGCCCTTTGTCTATTCATGACTGATCAATGTCTAAGTTCAAGTCACACCAAAACAGGTTAATACTTGAAATCAAATTCCTTAGCTCATCAGAAGCAAGGATTCAAGAATGCATCCCCTTTCCATGCTTGGGGCATCACAAGTTGGTTAGGTTACTAAGAAACCCTAATCACTAGTGCTTTGGTTATCTATTTTTGCTCAGCACTACGTCACCCATAGCACTTCCCAAAAAGGGGCATCTGTAGACACCAAAAATAGCACCAATCTGATTACGTGAAAGTGCTTTGGTTATTTCTCATTTGCTTTCTTCGACCGTTCCGCCTTCGGGCCCCTTTCTTTTGTTTTACGTCGCGATGTCGCGACAGTCGCGATGTCGTGACGTCGCGATATCATGACAGTGTTGCGATGTCGTGACGGTCGCGACGTCGCGATGTCGTGACAACTCCTACCCTTTGCCCTGGCTTCTTCTTGGTGTCGCGATATTGCGACGTCGCGACATCGTGACAAACTCTGCCTTTGCACCTGGTTTGACATTAAACAATTAAATGTGGACGTTAAACAATTAAAAGTGGACTTTAAACAAACGAAAGTGGACACTAGACAAACGAAAGCGAACATTAAACAATTGAAAAGGGACATTAAACAATTGGTAGTGGAAGTCAGTCAATTACAGCTCCCTGCCTCGCATGTGCGCGAGTGGACGACCAGTGAACTGTCACACAGACAAGCATGGGCAGGCCAGATAGGAAGAATTTCTCCCATCACGCACTAGCATGAACACCAACTGGCATCCCTACATGCCCATAACAACTGCACCCTAAGAATTCTATAAATTGCAGAGTTCTCTCACCAAAAAAAAATGAGGGGAGGGTTTTGGAGATTTTAAGCAACGAAGTGCTGCCAAATCAGATTACGCATTATCATTCGAAATCGGTTTTACTTAATCTCAGTTTGTTCATTGATATTATTTAATCTTGTGCATGCATCTTACATCGGTTTTTAGGGATCGAATGCTTTATTTTAACACAGGTGCTACTAACTCTTTTTGTTGTTTCTTTGAACGCAGGAGGAGCAGCAAGGATCGAGGACTCATCAACACAAGCGGCGGCAACACTTTGGCCCGCCCGTTTTACATGTGGGCACGCGAAAGAAGGATCACTGGTCATTATTGTGACCAAAAACTTTTACTAACGCTCCCAACCCCCAAAAGGGGAGGAGACGTCATTGTAACCGAAATTAAAGAGAGTATAAATAAAAAAAGGCTGTGCTTTTACACTTCTTTTTATCTCGTTTAATGTGTTCTCTTTCTCTCGTTTACATTGCATTAAGTTTTAGTGTTTCCTTTACATCTTCCGGAATCTCGTGTTTTCAATTATTATTGTTGTTTTTATGTGTTTGTGATTATGGGTGTTTTCCTTCATTTAATTTTTCGATGTGTGTGTTTTTATGTTGTTTTTGTTGTGTTTTGTTTTTGTGTTTTTATTTTTTAATTATTTTCATGTTTTTTGTGTTTCTTTTTTTGTGTGTTTTATTGTTGTTGTTTATTATTTGTGTTTTTGTTTTTTTAGGCATGCTCTTTGAGTGTGTTGAAGGGGCATTCCAGGTGCAATCCTTGGGCGTCTTTTGGCAGAATAGATGCCCCTTCCTCCTTGAATCTTACCCGAAGTGGTACCCAAAAGAGGTGTTTTAAAAAAAAAACATTCTTAAATTCAAAAAAAACCATAAAACCATATTTTAAACAAGTTTGAAACAAGATAAAAATAAATAAAAAATGATACACATAGACAATTTTATATTCTTATTTATATTTACAAAATTTATAAATAATATCATGTTAAAATTTTATATAATTAAAAAAATGTAACTACATACAAAATGATAAGAATTATCCAGGATCTTATTTTGATGATTTAAAAAATATTTTATTCTATCAAAAATAATATTAAATAACACTTTTAAATAATTGTAAATTTTAAAATAGTATGAAATTAACCATCAATACACGATGAGTTCTTTATAAGAAGTATGTTTTAAGTACTTTATATCCTTGCTATAGTCTAGCAAATTATTTTTCTAAAACAACGTGTATTTATTCTTTATGATAGTCTTATTTACTATGTTATGTTATATGTGTTCCACATTAATAATATTGGCCTGTAGTAAGGTAAAAATATGGTATTTTTATGTTGTCCATCATATTCAAAAGTGACATTTTAAATGAACGTTGTAACTAGAAGAATAAAGAAAATTGATATTTTATTTTTAAAAATTATTTTAAATTTAAAAAAATATTGATTTACTTTAAAATGTATTATTATTGTCTGTTTTTGGAGTGCACCTTCAAGCTTGACCCTGTTAAACGGGTTCCAACCTCTGTGATGCAAAGAGAAATAATAAAAAAACCTATTCCTCCCTGCCTGTGGCCGAGGGTCTAAGGGTTTTTTGGTGTCATTTTCACTACAAACCAAAGTTTTGTCCCCAAAGACTAGGTAAATTGGTAAGAAGTTGGAGACTTACCACGAGAAGACTTAAGTTCAAACTTGGGGTATGTCCAATTTAAGGCAAAGGTAATAGTCTAACCTGAGTGCACTTGTTAGAGCAAAGATAATAGTCTGAGTCCGCATGTTATAACATGTTATAGTGGTAGCAATGCTACCTTGTAACCAATTGTTCAAAAAGAAAAAATAATTACCAATTCCTTAAAGGAAAAAACAAAATGCATTATCAAGTTAAGTACTATTTTTTCGTATAATTATTCTCAAAGGCAGATGACATTGTAGGATAAAGGTACAAGCTCTTTCTTGTTCAAATTTCTATCTACAAAAGCAAAGGAAAACATGAAAACTTTATGAGTGAAGAGTTTACAAGTGATTAAAAAAATATCTTAAAAATTTAGTTTTTTATATAAAATTTGTAGTTAAAGATCTTTATAAAAGACAAAAGAATATTATTCTTTTTTCTAAACAATTTTTTTCTAATGTTTTCTTTTTTAAAAATTTACCGTCGATACGCTATAAATTCTTAATAAAAACTAAGTTTTAAATACTTTATACCCTTGCTATAGCCTAAGCAATTATTAATGTAAAAGAATATGTATTTATTCTTTAAGATAGTCTTATTTACTATATCATGTTATATAAATTCTACATTAATTATATTGGACTATAAGGTGAAAATATGGTTTTTTATGCTGTACATTATATTCAAAAGTGACATTTGAAATGATCCATAAGAAGAATGAAGAAACTTAATATTTTATTTTTAAATTTTTTTTAAATTTTCAAACAAAAGGATGATCTATCAATTTTTTTTTTTTTAAATTTGTTATATGTTACCGTAAAATTTGAAATGATCCATGAGAAGAATGAAAAAACTTAATGTTTTATTTTTAAAAATTATTTTAAATTTTTAAACAAAAAGATGATCTATCTTCTTTCTCAATTTTCTTTTTTAATTTATCATATATTTTGTGATATAATTGTTATATAATTCTTCTATAATTCTTTTCAAATCAGGTAACATGGTAAGGTAGAGGTACAAGCTTCTATAATCTGGCATTGAATTCCTTGTTCGAATTTTTACTTACAAAAGGAAAGCAAAATACTAAAACCCTACAAATTTTTTAAAAATATTAATCTTATTTATAATTAAAAATGTTTACTTTTTTCATCTTGATCTTTAACTTCTTTGTTAAATTTGTCATGCTATATCATCATCATCATGTTAATTACTTTTTATTGTATAATTCCTCTCAAGGCAGGTGACATGGTACCATAGAGGTACAAACTCCCATAATCTGCATTGAATTCCTTGGTCATATTTCTATCTGCTCCCACAATCTGCATTGAATTCCTGGGTCATATTTCTATCTACAAATCAAAAGGAAAGGAAAACATTAGTGAAGAGTTTACATATGATTACAAAAATGATCTTAAAAACATTTTTCTTCAGTAAAAGCGGTAGGTAAATTTGTAGTTAAAGATGTTCATAAAAGACGAAAAAAAAAAAAAGATGATTACAAAAATGATCTTAAAGACATTTTTCTTCCGTAAAAGGGGTAGGTAAAGTTGTAGTTAAAGATTTTTATAAAAGAACAAAAAAAAAGGTTCATTTATTTTTTTCAGTACTTTTAAAAATTAAAATAAAAATTGTTTCTTTTTTCAACATACATGCATTATGGTATTAATCTTAAATTTTTTCAAAACTTTAATTATTGGCTCTGTTCATTGAAACTATTTAGGTGATTTTAATGGTTTTAAACTTGAATTTCATTTATAAAAAAAAAAAATTAATGATATTAATTTTGAAACCAGTAAACTATCCTCACTGAAACTTTTTATACGATTTTTAATAAAGACTATTTATGGGATTTTAATATTGGTGCTGGTTTTAATTGGTATATAAATAACAAAGACGTATCCACAAGTCACGGAAAAGATTCATTGTTGGGAGGTTCATCCAACTTCCTTTAAAAATAGAATCAAATATTTTCTATTATATTCTCGAGTAATACCTTAATATATGTCGGCTTAACTTTGCCTGGTTGCCAACTTTGGGTTTAAGTTTTTTTTTCAGATTTCTTTTATAGCAGATTTTCTTTTATGAATTATTTCACAAACCCAAAACGCACACTGCGTTGAGTTCAAGTAATTAAGACTCTCAATTTTCCACGGGGTAAGTGCTTATTTATAAAACTAACGACAAGAGCTTAAGGAAACAATTAAGAACCAATTAAAAAACAATATGCAATAAATGAAACACATCTCTAAATATATTTATATAATCACGAAACAAAATACATGGCAAGGATCACAGGCCCATACTGAGCTGACAGTCCACGATGTCAGCTGTTTATTTAGAGTAAATACTACGCTAAACTATAGCAGTACTACGCCCCTAATAGACCACCGATGCCATGCGCCGCAGCAGCTCACAATCTGCAAAAGAAAAAAAAAGAAAAAACATATATAGAGAATTAACACAGTAAAAATAAAACTGGGATAAGCCTTCCAAGGGAAATAACTTAAAACGCTTACGTGTTGCAATTAGTATTCTTGCTGATGGAGAAGCCAAGGACTGTGTTGCATTTGCCAGGAAGACTGGTGACAGCAGCGTCGGTCACTTTGGGGTAGTTGCTCATCTGGGGCTTCAGACAGTTGCACACCTGTCGCTTCAACGGCGACGTTTTGGCCATTGCTGCAAGGTTCTTCACGCCATTGCAGCAAGTCGCCGTTGGCTTTCCCGTTCCTGGAGTCTGCAGAAACCCCAAACACGGAGCCAAATTAGACATCACGTTGTTGCAGTTGACCTGACCGTTTGCTGTCGGCATCGTCATAGTCACCATCAACACTGCAAATACTGCAACTACCAAAGCCTTCTGCATAGCAGCCATATTTCTTCCTTTCTCTCTTCTCTCACACTTCTCACTACACTGATTGCTCAACAATGTTTTGAATAAAATACTGAGTGGAACACCTATATATAGAAAAGATTTTTGTAAGCTTACGTAGCAGTGTTATTTCTTCCACCATGTCGGTGACCGTCTGCGTGTGAACGTTGAGCCATCTTGAATTATTTGAATTGCTGGTTGTTGGAGCAATAACTTGATTGGCCCTACTGAGTACCTACCCTCCCATCAATGCCTGCGTCTGGAGTTATCTTTGTGGGTATAAAGACATGGTTTATAAATAAATGCAGTCTCAGAGGCTTCGTATTCAGCACGACCTCCGCTGTGTCGCCTAGTTGGGGCATTTACAGAAGGTAGTTGGGACCTTTACCACCTTAAATCCACCTCCATAAAGAGTTCGAGTTTGGACCCTTACCATGCATTGCTTAGAGCACGCTTCGGTGTAGAGTTTCTGTCCATGCCTTACTCTTTGCCTGTCTTTGTCACCGTGTCACGGACTAGATATTCCAATAATAGTCAACAAATGCTGGTCTGCCATAAAGGCAACATGTTTTTCAAGGCATGAAATTATGGGGCCCAATAACATGGCACGGCAATCAATTAATCACAATCATTTATTATAAAACTTTAAAATGTTTATATTAAATTAATATTTTAGTTTTTAGTGAGTGTAGTGTAACCATTTGGGTTTTGTTTTGTTTGGGAGGTTCAAGGTTCAAACTTCAGCGTGGGCGAGTGTGAAGAGGTGGGTGTGTATTTGATCCTTATTGATAAGTTCAACTCTTCCCTTATAAAAGGTTATGGTTGGAATGAAGAGGTGGGTGTGTATTTGACCTTTATTGATAAGTTCAACTCTTCCCTTGTAAAAGGTTATGGTTAGAATGAAGATGCCATTCTAAATATCAGTGATGAAGGTTTCTCACACTAACCTAATCAAAAATATATATATTTTAACATATCCCTTAAATTCATTCCAAACGGTTATGGTTGGAATGAAGAGGTGGGTGTGTATTTAACCTTTATTGATAAGTTCAACTCTTCCCTCGCAAAAGGTTATGGTTAGAATGAAGATGCCATTCTAAATATCAGTGATAAAGGTTTCTCACACTAACCTAATCAAAAATATATATATTTTAACATATCCCTTAAATTCATTCCAAAAAAAATATTATGTTTTCATTTTTTTAATATTATATTTACATAGGTTGAGCAATGATCCAAGCTCGACAAACGTTGCTTTTAATGATTGAAGATATTAACATTTTTTTTTTTTAATGCCACGGAGACATTGGTCCCTATAGATGGTTTGGCGAAGATATTAACAATTTGTTAAATGAGCGTTGTGGTTTTTTACACTAAACTAACAAAAATACATATTTTAACATATCTCAAAAAAATATATATATATATATTTTTTTATTTTTTAATATTATATTTAAATAAGCTGAGCAATGATCCAAGCTCAACAAACGTTCATTTTAATGACGGTTTGGCGAAGATATTAACAATTTGTTTTTTATGCCATTGAGACAATACAGTTTTAAATTATGTTATGAATGTACTGGCTATGAATTTCAATGTGTTTTTCTATTATATATAATTGCATTGAATGTTAAATTAGTTATACTTTCATTATTATAAATAATATTAGTTGATTGTTATCGTACAAAATCAAAATATATATATATATATATTTTTAGAAGAACGTTTACAAATTACATCAACAACCACTCTCAAGGGGTTTGAACACAAGACCACTTAAGAAACAACCACCATCTTTAGCTACTAGGGCAACTGCTCGTTGGCAAATCAATATATATTTTGTTTATGTAGAAGAATTAAAATATCTTATAATATTAAACTTTTAAATCATTATACTTTTTTAAGTAATATGGAGTACAATGGGTGGTATAATTGGGGTCACACTCTTTAGGGGCATAACAACAAGAAGTCTTTTTCCCTCCTCGTGATTCGAACCGAACTAAGGTCATCAGGATGAAATATCAACTATATATCGTTGGGGTGTCCTAACAAGGGACACTCACTACATTTTATTTCCTAACACCACTATGGTATGGATCATCATCAAGTTTTACTCACCTTGGTGTAGATTTATAATTATTTATAGCAATAGCTTAATTTAGGTCTTAACTTCAAGAAGTCCCCTTAAGAAATGTGATATAGGTTCTTTTGATAGAACATATTCTCTTTACAGCTTGTATGTGAACCTCTTTTGACTCCTATATAATTATAGAAACCAAACTAACAATAAAGCCAGTATCAAGATGATTCCAATGCTAATAAATAAAAATTAAGAAGTTGAATATACAATGAGGCATCAATTTCATAAAACCATGGCCTTTAACAAGTGCAACATCTAATGGATATGAATTATTTTTGTGGATTACAATATTCCATATAAAAGAGCAAGGGTATATTTACATTGAGAGATAAAATTGTTGTCTTAAGTTTTAAGTACTTGAATGCTCACAAAAAAGTGTAGAAGTCTTATTCCAACCATTTTAAGTTTTTTTTTTACAATATCTTGATTATATGGATCAACATACAATTGTTATTGTTGTCCTATCCAATTGTCCTGATCGTTAGATAGGTTGGACTAGATGGCTATACTATCATACCTCGTGCTTACAAACATAGTAGGGCCACTTTTGAGAGCATAGGGTTCGACTCGAGCAGTGACACTTGGAAATTTTTATAAGGTTGATTCCTTTTAAAATGTGACCTTGAGCAAACTTTTCCTACTCTAGACTAATCTACTAGCTTTAGAGGGAAAAGGTTAGTGAAATGAAGAACACAAAGATAGCATATGGGAAAAAACCTAAGCTAACAAAGACGATGCTCCAAGATCAAGATAAAATTCTCCTACATAAGAACTATGACTGTAATGCACTAATATCTAGGAGTTTGAACACTTCCTCCTCTAAGCATATATAAGCACATATTGAGACAAACATACATACACAAAGGAAATGGGATAGGTAGAACCAAACAAATTGGAACCAAATAGTCATAGGCCTCTAGTATGTATATATGAATAGGAACATATTACAAGATTATATTATAACTACAGGTTTGGATTACCTACAAGACCACCCAAAGATCCATGTACTACTATATAGAATAAAATGAAGGGAAAGCTATATAACTTGCAAAGAAAATAACTTTTTGATCCCTCATAATACTAAACTACTTACTATTTATAGATTACAATGGGAGAGATTTTCCCTCCAAAATAATGCAGATATTTCAACGATAACTGTTCTTCTATGTGTTGGTTCCAGGGTTATGCACAGTGGTAAATATTCATAAATTGGTCGAATATTAGGTTTTTCAAAATTAGAAATTGGCAAATATGAGGACCCTCGACGTCGATCCATTCACCTAAAATTTTTAGGATCAATTTGTTATTAGGGTTAATTCACCACAATATATATCCAAACATAGGCATATTTGTACTCATTGGAAGCTTGATCTAATGGTGGTGTGTCTATGAAGTTATAAGATAATTTAATAGGTCAAAATTTGACCTAAAGATGACCTTACTTTTTAGAGCTTCAAATACCCCCAAATTTTGGTGTGAAGATAATTGATTTGATTTTCTTAGGATTCACCTTGATTTCAATTAGGATTTGCCATTTTTTTACAAGTACTTTTGGGTCCAACCCCTTATGCATAACCTTGGTTGGTTCATGTCTTCATTCAAGTCACTAGCTCCATCAGTATCTATGGATATGTGCTTATTAATGTAAATTGGTTATGGGCATTTGGATGTGCCACTATTGTTTATATTGTCATCTATCCTTTTTAAGGTTCCCAAAGTCTAAGTACATGTGATATTATATAATTGTTGTTCTAGATATGAAGTTTTCCTTTTTGCAACTCCCATGTTGTAGCCATTAATATGCCAACCACTTATGTTGTGTAGGTGGGTGAGATTGAGATAATTTTCACCATTGTTGTTTTTATAACTTAAATTGCTGCCTTTAGGAGTTGTGCTTGGAAATTTTAGACATTTCTTAATTTTTGAAACTTTTCTTCTTTCTTTTGCTTTAGAAATTTAAAATTCTCTTATCTAGGCATTTTTAGAACTATTGCCAACTTCTGTCTTTTGGGGTTTTAAATATTGCAAGATATTGAAACTTTTGTTATCCCCTTCTTTTGAGAACCTTAAAAATGTTGGCACTTGTCTTTGATCAAAACTTTTCATTATTTGAGAAGATTCATTCCTTGGAACCTTTCTCCACATTTTTCCTTCCAAAATTTTTGATCAAAATATTTTGTCCACATGTGTTTGTTTATTCATTCATTCCTTCTCCTTCACTTAAAATGACTCAAGATCTTTTCTAGGCAAGATTCAAGTGTAGTGAGAACTCACTATAGTTCTTATGACTCATAGGGGATCTTCAACTTCATGAATATAAGGAACCCAAAATCAGTTGCCTTGTCTATTTGGGTATGGAGACAAAGGGGACCAAAATTGGAATGGAATTTGAGCAGTAAAGTTGTTACTTCTAATCTCTACAACTTTTTAATCCTCAATGGTCTCACAAAAATGGGATTTCTCTCCAAGCACTAGAATTTAGGACCTATTATAAGATTAAACATATGTATAATACATCTATACAATGGTTTTGGGTGGCCTTTATCCATTGGATATGGAGTCAAAAGAGGCACCCCAATTGCTGCCAGAGTCTTTTATTTCTTCTTTCTCTTTTACCACTCCCTTGGGTAAAAAACCTTTACCCTTAAGGAACTAGGAATCTTGAACATCCCCTTGGTGCATATAGAATGGTACCAAAGATAAGCAATTTTCTTGGTATAGGTGGACTAGTACCAATACTAGTGTTGAATCCCCTTCTACTTTTGGTCCCATTAAAGATTATCTTCCACCTCCAAGTTAGATCCTCCTCTATGTTTATTCACTTAGAGGTAAAGGGGCTCTCCTTTTGGATTAGAAGAGTGCACATGCTAATTTTCTTAAGCACTCTAAAGGGATATAACTCCACTACCTCAACTACCCACTAGCCCTTTTGATCATCAATTTGGTCTTATGGCCTGTTGGGTGCTAGATTACCTACTTCTTCTACCTCCATGTACTTCTCTTCTTCATATTATATTTTCACAATCTAGTTAGATATAATGGGTTGCTATGTAGGAGAAATTTAAGGAGTGATAGGTTGGATGACTAGATTCAACTTCTCTCTTTCTCTAAATCCATCAATGAGTAGGGAATCAAGCTGGTCTCATTTAGTAATTAAGTGAGGAGAAAGAGATTCATATTCCCTATGAGCCTTACTTCTTAATAATTCCATTAGCAATCTTAGAACTTCATTTTGCTTTGTGATATTATGCAATTGATACTTGCAGACCATATACTATATATGCTTTAGCGAAGTCATCATATTTTCTCTAATGTATTATGGTATTATTTTGAGTGCTAATGTTTGAATGTCATCACATACTTTTGATGGTACTAGAGGTCATAAGGGGCTTCTATTGTTCCATATCAAAAAATTCGTAAGTGGTGGAGTAGACATCAACAACACAAGATCTAGTGGAAGGTATTTTGTTTATAATATTTTGGATCCTTTGCTTTGAGTGGAGTTGTCGAGTGAATACGTGTGCTCTAAGAGCATATAGATTGAGATCTTCACCATAATCCTAATATAATGTCTTTAGTGTAGCTTCTATTCTAGATATTCATTCTCAAGTGGAGTTGCAAGGTGAGTTTTGAGGTACTTCAACTAAGGCAAAGACCCTCACCAAAGTCAAAGCCTAGTTTATATTTTTTATTTCAAGACCAATGATGGTCAATGGGGTTCCACTAGGTGTGCCATTAAATTGTTGTCCTCTCTAATTGTCTTGACCATTGGATGGGTTGCACTCGATGGTTGGGACTATCGTTCCTCACATAAAGTGACACAACATACTGCTTCTAACAACTAAGAGTTTGAACACTTTCTCCTCTAAGAATATATAAGCATATATTGAGATATAAACATAAATACAGAAAGGAAATGGTACAAGGAGAACTAAATAGTCACAAGCCTCTAGTATACATATATGCATATAAAAAATTATAATATTATGCCATAAGTGGGGGTTTAGACTGCCGACAAGACCACCCAAAGATCCATATACTACTATAAAAAAAAAAAATGAAGGGAAAGCTATATAACTTGCAAAAATATAACTTACCAATCCTTTAGAATACTAAACTACCTACTATTTATAGATTAAAAAGGGAGAGATTTTCCCTCCAAAATTATGTAGAGATTTCAAGGATAACTACTCTTTTATGTGTTGGCTCATGTCTTCATTAATTACATAATAAATCTAAAAGTGATTACATGAATAGAAGTAGAACAAAATCAATGCAAGAAAGTTTTCAAGGATTAGAACGATGTTAAAATAATTAGTTGTAATGCATTTAATCATCCCCTAAGAGGACATTGGTAATATTAATAAACTTGTAAAAAAAACTAAATATGTGAAGTCTTGGATAGTCAATTGTTCAATCCAATATTTATTAATGTATGGTTCATCAATTTGTTATAAGTGTTCCATGACAAGAGGCAGGTGCAAGCATGAAATCAATTAACAAATAGAAATGGACATTTGGTAAATTAAATATCATCTATTCATGGGTTGTGATGTCAACAATGACATATAATATTACCAATTAATCATATAACAGGTGGAAGGTGAGAACATTAGCAATATTTGATGCTAAGAGAATACAAATATGTAGGAACAAATAATGTGGTCCCCACTAAGCCCCATATAGCTAATTGGTCATCCACCGTTAGGTCCCACCAAGCTAGGCAGCCAATAACAAAATAAAATACCAAGAACTTGTTTATTCATAGGACCTTGTCACAAAACCACCAATTGAACACTAAATATAGGAGAGATATTGGGTAGAATTTTTTTTTTGACTTGTCATTCAAAATTAGTAGAGGTGATAGATCTATGTAATATGGTAACAAATACAACCAACTAGTGTTATTGAGGGCTAAAATAGAAGATCAAAGTATTAAGAATATATTTTAGATATCTTGGGTGCATATTTCAAGGTTTATGTAGTGAAATCTCACTACAATCTAGCCAAAGAAAGAAAAATTGCACTTTAAGCTAACTCAAAACCTTGTGCAAAATGAAAATACATCAAACCATTGCCAATCATAAGGAAGCTCATGCTAGAAGATCACCAAGAAGATATCTTTGAAGGATGAAAATGAGTGTAAAACCCATCATGTTTGTGGCCAAGATAATCATTAAAACTTAATAGTTAGCAGCTCACAATAGTTTTGCATAGCCTTTTCGATGATATTTGAGCTAGACCCTATCATTTATAGTAGTAGTTAATGAGCTTTTTAGTGATAACTAAAATAGCTCTATCATAGATGGTGGTTCAAACCAGATAATGGTTGTTGATGAGCTAGCAATACTGGTTATCATCTACATTTGTTTTAGTTTGTGGTTCTAAACCCCTCATCTGTTATTTCTCCACCACACGCACAAGACACATTCATTGGAAAGAGTCAATTAAGGGAATATCAATAATTATGGATATAGGAGCTAATCATTAGAGCTCATGAGAGACATTAATTCTACCACATTTAGTCAAGGATGTGACCTAGTGAATCTTCTATGCACCAATAACTTCTTAAATAAGAAGTTCGACACTTAAAAACAACAAAGTTACAAGAATAAGGGATTTCTTCAAGTCAAATATTTCACCTACCAAAAAATATCATCATATACAGTTCACATCTCAATGGATTTTTGATAACTTTAACTTAAAATAAATCAAGAAGAGATTAAGAGTCAAAGGACAAAGCTAGTGAAAAGCAAAATGGAAATAAAAGTCCTATCAGAGCTACACTAGTTCATATGGGCTTCACTATTTAGGCTTCAAGAGTTAGAATATGGCAAACGTATCAAGGGCAAAAACAAAGGAAAATATCAAAGGGTCAAGAGTTTTCAAAATATCCAACCAATATAGAAAGACATAAGTTTTGATGATGCGGTCTCAAATGAATAAATTGACAAATATATTTTTGAAAGAGGAAGTGAAGATAAACTATTTGATGGTCGATATTTCTAAAAATATTTAGAGAATAAAATAAGGAAAAGTTTTGACAAGAAAATTATACAATACAAAACTTCTAAAAATGGAACACCAAAAAGGACTGATGAAAGGACAAGAGAAGAAAGGGGCCCCTTAAAGTACTCTCGATAAACAATTGATCCTACTATCAAAGGTTCTAAAGTTCTTGATGTAGAAGGATGGAAGGACAAGTTTTGATAAGGTACCAAACACCCTAGCAAGGAGGATAGGCCAAAATAAAAGGAGGAATCATATCAAGTTGCAACATGTCAATAATGGCACACCAGTTCCTAGGAAAGATAGTTGAATTAAATTAATAAGCCATTTCTAATAGAGGTTGTGGATTATCTACCAACATCATTGTTACCAAATGGGCCTAAATATCACAGGTCTATATTTCTAAAGATCTCATTCAACCACAATATCACCAATATTGCACAAAATAAAAACTTTATTGATAATAAAATGCTTCATACAAAATCATTATTCTTCTTCTATTACATTGCATAGAACTTCATCATAAATATATAACCCTACATAAGACTCTTCATTACTCTTGAATTTTGCTCTCCTCAAACAAATGGGAGATGCAGTTTTTCATATGCTATTCTTACATTATGATAAATTCTCTCATAATTACATAACTTCCTACTTCTAATATTGACACATCACACATGAATCTTCACTTACACATATGACTCTTCACTTACACACATGAAACCTTTCACTCATAACTCACACTTGCACACATGACACCTTTCAATCATAACTCACACTTAATTACATGATACATAAAAACACTTCATAACTTAACTCCTATTATTGACACAAGTATTAAACACTCTTCGTAATTTAAATATTTACAATGGTACTCAAGGTACCAAATAATGTAATACTGCTAACAATAACTCAACTCAAGAGTCTAAGTAAATGTGGGTGGTCTATTGAATAAAAAGGTATGGTGACCTACAACAACAACAATTTCATAACTAACCAAAGTAATGGTAAAATATACTTCCATTCAATTCTCCAAGATGCTGAGAAAGGGTAGTTGATATTGTCATAAAATCCTACACAGGTTTGAAGGGAAAATACCCTCAATTTTATATAAAAATAGTAGTTAGTTTAGCAATATAAATGATCAACAAATCATACTACAAGTCATATAATTTTCCCTTAATTTTCCTCTCTATAAAAATACTCATATTTTTGAGTGGTCTTACATGCATGCCCTTGCGCCCCGCTTCTAGAATAACCTTGTAATATTTTTCTATTCATATATGCATATTAGAGGCATATTATTATTTTTTTCAATAATTTGGTTCTCCCTATCTTGTTTCCTTTATGTATGTGTGTTTATATGTGCTTATGTATGTTGAAAGGAGGAAGTATTCATTATGTCAACACATTACACTTAGGGTTGTTGTGTAGGAGGATCTTATCTTGATCTTAGTGCATCACCTCAATTAGATTAGATTTTGATTTTTATCATATTTATTTTTTTTGCATTTTCTCTAACCACTTTCCCCTTGAAGCTAGTAGATTAGGTTAGAGTAGGAAGGGAATGCTCTATTAGAATAATAAATTATATCCTAAGTTGTTACTAGGATAATTTATGTGGCTGATATTAGCTCAGTTAGTTATGATCCAATGGATCATATTGTACACCTTTGCTATTTAAGCAAGGTCTATTTCATTCAATAATATCAAGTGTTTTACTTTTCCAACATGGTATCAGAGCAAGATTTCCCTGCTCTGTGAGCCTGAGAAGCTTTTCCTCATGGGGGGACTTCCTGGGATTTCCCTTATGGAAATCCCCCCTCATTTTTCTTTTTTGGCCATTTTTTTCAAAAAATTGAGGGAGTATGCTCTCCATATTTTTGATGGATCAGAAATCAGATGTTTGATGGATAAAACCATGGTTTTTTTTTTAGTTAAGTTTTTTTTTATGGTTTGCAGGATGGAGATCGATGCCTGATCATGGAGTCACATGCATTGGAGTAGTGAAGATCTTGATTGAATCCATACAGCTATTAGCTGAAAGATCATGGTGGTGCTTTGCAGCGGGATAATTTTTAACCCTTTGCACTTTGCTACCATATTATTTTTAAAAAATATTGTTGGATCAGTTTCAGACTATGAGGGCCCTGTATTGCTAGGACCCATAGAGGCAGTTTTTTATTTTTTACTCTGCCCACCTAGTGCGATCTTGCTGTGTGCTAATTTTTTTGTGGATCGATTCTCTCTTGGTGGCTGCATGTTTTGCTATTTGCGACAAAAGGAGTGGTTTATTTTTTTGTTACATGAAGGCAGCAAAGCTGTTGTTCTCCATGTATGCATGAAAAAATATCTCAAGAAGCTGTTACCATGATCGACTTCAACAACAACTCTTGAAACCTTTCTGTCAGATGAAGTTTCGTATTTATGGTGTTATTGTTTTATGTTTTTTTTATAAGTGATCACAGAGCATTGATGTTGTGATTCTACCGAAATCTACTATTCATTTAATGATTGGTGTGGTGGCTCTTGTTGGGGAGATTTTTTGTGCGGCTAATGAACGACGTTTCCTTTCGAGTGTTGCATACCATAAAAAATCGTCCGTCTCCCTTGATTTCAGTGACACTTGCTAGAGTGAACCCCATGTAAAATAATTTGTTTTACCTCTTCCAATGAGACCCACGACATTGTAGCAGTCACGATCTAGATTATTGAAGGCATTTGCCCCCCATACACCCCCACATTGATATTAGCTATTGGAGATTTACACTGGTTTCAGAATCATTTTGAATACTGATAGATGTGAACTCTTATTGATCTAAGCCATGAATGTTCCCAGACGAGTCTACGATGACCTATGCATATTGTTGTTATTGTTGCCATCCACGAGCTGAGAAAAGAGAGTGGGTGGTTGCTGGATGAGGAGACACTACAAAATAAGAACAAGGCATCACTAATTGCTAATTGCTGGTTGAGAGAAAGTTTACCAGAAGAGATCAGTGAAGAATTTATGGGGTCCAAAATCAGTTCCTAGTAATTACCAAACACGATAAACGATCTAAAATAGATCTATGATATTTTCCTCTGCCCAACGTAGTAAAAATCACCATGATCTATGGTCTGTTACGGTTGAGAGGAGGTCATTCTATTTTGAAGCCACTGTCTTATGGCTCAATATCTTCCATGTTTCAGTGCGCAACATTGACAAAGGTGAAGTTAAACTCAATGATGCTGTAGATGAAGATGGAGTTAAACTTAATAGTGCAGGATCGGATCCCGCATTCAGAGCTATTAGTTGATGTGACCAAAGTAGTAAGAGAAGGCATTTTCTATTTTAAAGGAGGGTTGTGTTTGTTTTGGTGCAAAATTTGATGGCACGATCTGAGCAGTGGTGGTATTGTCATCATGATTTATCTTGAAAATAACAAGCAGTGGCACACATACCATGAAGTGGACTTACCATTTTTACATCTGCGCTCTTCTAGGGAGCTCTACGCGTTGCCTATGCATTGTGGAGCAGTTTATGTGCATATTTGATCGAGGGTGATGGTCATATTGCCTTTGAAACAATGATTGCTGCAAATCTATGCAGTGGATAATAACAAGTTGTCGACGTGCTTTTGTTCTATAAATCTGAACTGATCGTTGCTATTTTTTTATGAGACTATGCCTATTTGTCGTACCTATTTTTTGGAGGAGGAGATTTGTTGCGAAGATCCATGGCTCTTTTGCCAAAAATGCAGTGTTGTACCCTTCTTATCTAGGCCTGCGATAAGTGCATCATCTTCGACCTTCAAGACATGTTTCTTCGCCTGGCATTTGACATGATATGCGCCTAGTGTTTCGAAAATGACCTTGCGTCGCTACGTCGATGATGATGGCAATTTTTTTTTTGGTGCTATCACGATTGGCATCGAGAACCTTATGGTTTCTCCTTTTAAAGCGATGGTAGTATTGTTTAAAATGGTTTTGTCAGGAGAAATTTATCATCTGCTTCCACCATCAATGGCCATTGACCAAGCCAAATTACCGTCTTGTGTACCAACGCGAAAACCCTAGCACTCAACATCCTTTTTACATCAATAATAATGGTAAATATGGCCTGCAATGGATTCCAATTTTTGATGGTATTCCATCGAGGGCAATGCATTTCTGGCAGTTATGTTTTTGCAGCGACGAGTAAAGGAAACAAGAGGGCCAAGTTTGGGTTAAAAGTGCAAGCACTATTTGGGTGATGTTGTACTTGAGGTCCTGCGAGAGATAACGAATGTGAACTACGCGTATGGAAAGTCAAGCTCAAGGTCTTCTTTTTTATTGAATGCGATGCGCGATGCTAATGGTTTTGTATTATTCAAGGAGGTAGTGGAGCTCAACTACATCGAATATTTCAAGGGGTTTCGCCTCTCATAAAATAATAAAAGCATGGTGACTGTTTGGCACTTTATGATTTGACTTTCATAAAGTTTGCATGACAGTAGGGGCTTTCTTAATATTTGTTTTTTATTATCAAAAATATGTGTGAGCCCATTGTTATTTCAAGGGGGCACTCATTATTTTTAGTTTTTTTTAAATGTATTAGGCCTTGACTATGGTGAGAGGGGGGCTTTATATTTTTCAAAAAGGGGCACTTAAAACATTTTTAATTTTTTTTTAAGAAAGTGGAGGCTATTTTCTAGCCTTTAAGTTTTGCCCACATGGTCCATATATAAAACCTGCTATATTCCATTATTTTGGAATATTTCTTTGTAAGGGAAAAAGAAGAAGGATGTTGTTTTTTCTGCAAATGAAGGCCACTATGTCACCCATATATAGGGGTATTTATAGTTGTCGAAAAGGTTTTTCCGAGACAGACAAGATGGTGCAGTCCATTTTTAGTTTTGAAAATGTTTTCCACACTTTTTTGTGGCTCAAAATATTGTATCATGGAGTGCATTCTCGGTTGAACCCGAAACTCCTAGACATTTGCTTAAGTGATCCTAGTATCTAGTCATATCCTCTAAATTACCTAGTGGTTGTAGCAACTGGTTACCCATGCATTTGTTAGTCTTACAATGGCACTAAGAGGGGGGTGAATCAGTGCAGCTATTTTAAAACTTAATGCTTTAACTCTTAAAGCCAAAACAAAAGAAAGCTAAAACCAGAAACAACAAGTACCACAAGAGAGCATAACATAACACAAGATGTAACGAGGTTCACCAGTTTTGGCTACTCCTCAAACTAGACTGCTTGGACTCCCATCCAAATCCAGCCATTGCAAAGCACCAACTTTACAATCAATTTACCAGCATCCACTGGAAGGAGCACCAACCCCTAATTTACCAAAGATCAACTAGAAGGAGCATCAACCCTTGATTCCAAGCACCAACTTGGATTTCTATTTTCGATTTTGATTGACATAAAAATGCCTTCAGTGTTACAAGATCCTCACTGATCTAGCTTAAATCAAATCAATCTCATGGAAGCATACACTCTTTTACAGTTCTACTTTCTGCACACTTACAACCCTTTCATATGGCATGCTCTTGCAGCTCTTCACAACATTAACACAACACTGTTATAATCTCTTACAACACTCTCACAAATCACTTACAACCAGCCTCTTTCTGCAACATCTTCTATCACGTAGCAGCAACTGCAATTCTGATCAATTTAGAATGACATAAACATGTCTTCACTTCATGCACGACCCTGACTGGTCTACAATTAACCTGAATCTACACACTCTCATGGCTCTGCATATTTTTCTCTTGATTCTTCTCTAACCCTCCTTTTACAACAATTTCTCTATATCAGCAGCAACATCTTCTCTGTACGATTATTCTTTTATAACCTTTCAATCCTGCATGCAATCGAATCACATACTCTGACTGTTCCAATCCATGCAATATGGCTGTTCGGTTCCATGCACTTTAACTGTTCAAAACCCTGCAATACGTCTTTTGAAACCATGTAGTACGACAATTTTGTTTCATGCACTTTCACTGTTCAATTTCTTCGAATATGGCTTTTCGAATTCTTTTTTGAAATTCCATATGTGATTCTTCGAATACATGCAAACGGCTGTTCGAATGCATGACTGACACTTGTCAATCTGTAACTACAGATCTGACATCAGTTACATTTTACGTAACCGGTCGCATGATTTTCTCGGTCCGCTTTTTCGACACGTGTCACCTTGCATGCTCCTACGAGTTTTACCTGCCAGACTGTTACCTGTCACGATATCGTGACACTTTTAACTTATGCTGACGTCACCCTGAAGATTGTCACGAAATCGTGACCATTTTTGCCTTGAAAGCTTTTCCCTTGCTCATGTCGCGATATTGCGACACTTAGAACTTTTGCTGACGTCATCCTTAAGCATGTCACGAAATCGTGATAGTTTTGGCTCTTGGAAGCTTTCCCTGCATCTTGTCGTGATATCGCGACACTTTGAACTTTTGCTGACATCATCCTCAATGCTGTCATGAAATCGTGACGCTTCCGGATTCCAGCAGCTTTCGTTTCATCCTGTCGCGAAATCGTGACACTTTTCAACTTTGTTGATGTCATCATCAATGCTGTCACGAAATCGCGACGCTTCCGGCTTCCAGCAGCTTTCCTTTCATCTTGTCACGAAATCGCGACACTTTTCAACTTTGCTGACGTCATCATCAATGCTGTCGCGAAATCGTGACGCTTCCGACTTCCAGCAGCTTTCCTTTCATCCTGTCGCAAAATCGTGACACTTTTCAACTTTGCTGACGTCATCATCAATGCTATCGCAAAATCACGACGCTTCCGGCTTCCAGCAGCTTTCCTTTCATCCTATCGTGAAATCGTGACACTTTTCAACTTTGCTGACGTCATCATCAATGCTGTCACGAAATCGTGACACTTTCGGCTTCCGTACACTCTTCTTTGCCAGCAGCAGCGAAAAAGGAACATGTCGCGAAATCGTGACACTTTGCTCTTCCGTACAACTCTCCTTGCCAACTCCAACGAAAATGGAACATGTCGTGAAATCACGACACTTTGCTCTTCCGTACAACTCTCCTTGCCAACCCCAGCGAAAATGGAACATGTCATGAAATCGCGACGCTTTCAGCTCTTGCTGACGTCATCATCTTCTTGTCGCGAAATTGTGATGTTTTCAGCTTCTAGCAGCTTTCTTTGAAACTTATCACGAAATCGTGACACTTTCGACCATTGCTGACGTCATCGTTATCTTCGTCGCGAAATCACGACGCTTCTGGCTTTCGTACGCTCTTTGCTCCATGTAGTAGCGAAATCGCTACATCTTCTTGTTTGTGTCTTTTCACTTGTAGCGAAATCGCTACATCTTTGTTTCCATTTGTTTCAACATGTAGCACCATCGCTACACCTTAGTTTCTCCTTGTTTCAACATGTAGCGAAATCGCTACACCTTAGTTTCTCCTTGTTTCAACATGTAGCGAAATCGCTACACCTTAGTTTCTCTTTGTTTCAACACGTAGCGAAATCGCTACACCTTAGTTTCTCTTAGTTTCAACACGTAGCGAAATCGCTACACCTTAGTTCCATGTATTTTCATTAGGCAGCGATATCGCTACACCTTTGTTTCCATTCATTTCAACATGTAGCGATATCGCTACACCTTTATTGCTGAGCATTCTCTCTCCTCTTTGGGTCGCGAAAACCCGACGTGTCGTGATATCGTGACACTTTTCTTTGCTAGCTCCTTTTCTCCATTTATGTCACGAAATCGCGACATCTTTTCACCTTGCTTCCCTCTCTACCAGCATGTCGCGAAATTGCGACAGTTTACCTTTCACTTTCTCTCTCCTCTACCATGTCGCGAAATCGCGACAATTTGGCGTGCATTTTCTCTCTCCTACTTTTTGTTGCGAAATCGCAACACATTTGATCTCTCCTCAACGAAAACTCGACATGTCGCAAAATCGCGACATTTTGGCGTTCATTTTCTCTCTCCTACTTTTTGTCGCGAAACCGCGACACATTTTCTCTCTCCTCAACGAAAACTCCGACATGTCACGAAATCGTGACATTTTCGGCTGCGCCTTCTCTCTCCTCGACCATGTCGCAAAATCACGATAGAAAACATGTCGCGATATCGCGACGGTTTTCTTCCTTGTCTCTTTTTGCCAGTTTCTGAATCTGGGTCACCTCTGTTTTCTGCACTTGATCTGACTGACCTCTGAACTGCATCAACTGCATCAATTTGACTGTGTTGACAACAATGACAATACTTTTGCAATTCTTTTGCTGCACCTTGCTCAACAAACAACTCCTATCCATCACCTTGCTCACCAATCAACTTCTAACCATTGCATCAGTTGATCAACCTGACTGTGTTGACAACAATGACAATACTTAGATTGCACCTTGCTCAGCAATCTCCCCCTTTGGAATTGTTGGCAACACACGTAATTGTCTGCAATTACCTGTAATTCTTCTCCCCCTTTGACAATAATACCAAAGGGCGGCTGCAAAACTCCCCCTTAGTCCATGCACAACATTCACGGGCAAAAAAAAAAAAATTAATCCAGTTAGCAAAAAGCATAAACATGAGCAATATGATGAACGGATCCATAAATTCTCCCTCCGAGAATTTGATCCCGATGTCTAGTCAAATCTTAGCCAATACTTGGGAAAACATGACCTCTTCGAGATCATGCTTGTCTTCCGAGCCTCAACCCTCCGTACTCTGTCATAGACTCACTAAGAACCCCGCTTAAGAAGCACACATAGAACTTGTCCGAGATCAGCACACAAGTTCTCACTAGAACCACGCTTAGCATGAACCCACAAAGAGAATTGTTAGAGACCCAATGTGATTTATCAACTTCATAGAAACATACGAGAGAATTGTTAGAGACTCAATATGTTCTATACTTAATTCCCAATCTCAAACTCAACTATTAAACTCAAGACAACCAACCAAGGGTTCCACCAACTTAATGCAAGTAGCTAGACTCACAAAAATAAGCCCTAGAGCACAAAGCTTCCACTATCTCAAACCAAAAATTAGGATTTACACCAAGCCAAGGGATACCTAGAAGAGTACTTTTTCACTCCAACCTTATTTCAGAAAACATACACCAATCATACTCATAAGAAGAATGAGTCCATACCTTATTTGAGTAGAAGATAATTGAACCTTCAAGCTGACACCACACACAACTCTCAAACTTTCAACCAATTTAGGGAAGGAAAAAATAAATTAGCAATAAAGTGAACTTCCTTTATTACACCTTTTAGCTCCACTTCTTTAAACACAATCATCAAAACATGCCAATAAGATAATGTCAAAGCAAAATATGACAACTTAACCTTATACCTCCATCAATTATATTTGCCAAGTCAATTCAAAATACTCTAAGCAAATAATAATAAAAGATATACCTTGGCCAAACTTAGTTCTCCAACCTTTGGAGAAAGTGAATAACACCACCACAAAAGCTAAAGCGCTTTTATTGCTGCTATCCACGAGCATTACGACCAAGACGAAATTGCCCACAACATGGGTCAAACTTGGCACCTCTGCCCAACGCTTCTTCACTTCAACACGCAGATTTCACACCTTTCAATAAAATTGATAGGAGACTCACTTGTATCAACTCTACAAATTTACTGCCAACTTAGTGCAAGCAATAAATACTATCATCGCGGCACAACCGGATTCCTTTTTAAACTTAAAACCTGATCCGAGTTTTCTCACGACATCTGCAGATCACTTTACTTTTAACAGTGCAAATCTTGGAGAAGACATTTTGACAAACACTTTATGACCAACCATAGAGCCCCTTACTCAACCTCAACTTCTTAACCTCGGATTGATATTTTATCAACAGTTAACCCGAAATGTCTGTGAATTGAATAATCTTACCAAGGCGAAAAGAAGGATCTTGTAAGCTTTACCTCAAAGTGTACAACAAATACACGCTGCTCTCAACACTACCAAATGTGACAACTCTTCAAATTAAACAGCACACTTCACGTCACCTTCAAAAACAACATCAAGAACTGACAACACACTTTAGCTGCAAACAACAATAACTCGACTTCTTACCTTTCATCCTCAGAAAACTGGCCCAAAAACATAGGAGCATTAAAATAAAATTTTAAGATTGCTCCCCTTGAGGATGTGCCACCTGAGTTGCTTAAAGCCAGAAGAGGAGTAATCTCCTTCTGTCCAAGGAGACACGAATTCCTTTCTTCTGTCTTTCTCTAGACTTTCCTGAACTTGGGCTTGAGTTTTTCAACTACATCCCTATTTTGCCCCTGTTTGTGAACTTGAACATTTTTCTTGCGGGGTTGTTTCTTGTGCATTCTTGAATTTGTAAACAGAGATTTTCAATCTCATCCCCGTATTCTTCCAACTTTTTGGACAGACTTTTGTTGCTTTTCTTTTGTATACTTAACTCTTCAAGAGCGGCGATCAACTCACCTTCTAGATCTACTTCAATCTCCAGGTTTTCATTGCAAACTTCGAGTTCACTTCTTCTTCCTTCTTTAGTGCAATTTTCTCTTCGAAGGAATTGAAACTGACTGATATGCCTTAATGGAGGATAATCTATTCTTCTTACCCATTGTAAACTAATCCAAGATCAACCCTGACTGATTTAGCCTGAATTGGGAACTTGGCTCTGATACCAATTGTTAGTCTTATAATGGGACTGAGAGGGGGGTGAATCAGTGCAGCTATTTTAAAACTTAATGCTTTAACTCTTAAAGCCAAAACAAAAGAAATCTAAAACCAGAAACAACAAGTACCACAAGAGAGCATAACATAACACAAGATGTAACGAGGTTCACCAGTTTTGGCTACTCCTCAAAATAGACTGCTTGGACTCCCATCCAAATCCAACCATTGCAAAGCACCAACTTTACAATCAATTTACCAAAGCATCCACCTGGAAGGAGCACCAACCCCTAATTTACCAAAGATCAACTGGAAGGAGCATCAACCCCCGATTCCAAGCACCAACTTGGATTTCTATTTTTGATTTTGATTGACATAAAAATGCCTTCGATGTTACAAGATCCTCACTGATCTAGCTTAAATCAAATCAATCTCATGGAAGCATACACTCTTTTACAGTTCTACCTTCTGCACACTTACAGCCCTTTCATATGGCATGCTCTTGCAGCTCTTCACAGCATTAACACAACACTGTTATAATCTCTTACAACACTCTCATAGCTCACTTACAGCCAGCCTCTTTCTGCAGCATCTTCTATCACGCAGCAGCAACTGCAATTCTGATCAATTTAGAATGACATAAACATGTCTTCACTTCATGCACGACCCTGACTGGTCTGCAATTAACCCGACTCTACACACTCTCACGGCTCTGCATATTTTTCTCTTGATTCTTCTCTAACCCTCCTTTTACAGCAATTTCTCTATATCAGCAGCAACATCTTCTCTGTACGATTATTCTTTTATAACCTTTCAATCCTACATGCAATCGAATCACATACTCTGACTGTTCAAATCCATACAATATGGCTGTTCGGTTCCATGCACTTCGACTGTTTGAAACCCTGTAATACGTCTTTTGAAACCATGCAGTACGACAATTTTGTTTCATGCACTTTCACTGTTCAATTTCTTCGAATATGGCTTTTCGAATTCTTTTTCAAAATTCCATATGTGATTCTTCGAATACATGCAAACGGCTGTTCGAATGCATGACTGACACTTGTCAATCTATAACTGCAGATCTGACATCAGTTACATTTTACGTAACTGGCTGCATGATTTTCCTATCTGCTTTTTTGACACGTGTCACCTTGCATGCTCTTACGAGTTTTACTTGCCAGACTGTTACCTGTCGCGATATCGCGACACTTTTAACTTATGCTGACGTCACCCTGAAGATTGTCACGAAATCGTGACCATTTTGGCCTTGAAAGCTTTTCCCCTGCTCATGTCGTGATATCACGACACTTAGAACTTTTGCTGACGTCATCCTTAAGCATGTCGCGAAATCATGACAGTTTTGGCTCTTGGAAGCTTTCCCTGCATCTTGTCACGATATCGCGACACTTTGAACTTTTGCTGACGTCATCCTCAATGCTGTCGTGAAATCGTGACGCTTTCGGCTTCCAGCAGCTTTCCTTTCATCCTGTCGTGAAATCACGACACTTTTCAACTTTGCTGACGTCATCATCAATGCTATCGTGAAATCGTGACGCTTTCGGCTTCCAGCAGCTTTCCTTTCATCCTGTCGTGAAATCGTGACACTTTTCAACTTTGCTGACGTCATCATCAATGCTGTCGTGAAATCACGACGCTTTCGGCTTCCAGCAGCTTTCCTTTCATCCTATCGCGAAATCGTGACACTTTTCAACTTTGCTGATGTCATCATCAATGCTGTCGCGAAATTGCGACACTTCCGGCTTCCGTACACTCTTCTTTGCCAGCAGCAACGAAAAAGGAACATGTCACGAAATCGCGACACTTTGCTCTTCCGTACAACTCTCCTTGCCAACTCCAACGAAAATGGAACATGTCACAAAATCGTGACACTTTGCTCTTCCGTACAACTCTCCTTGCCAACTCCAACGAAAATGGAACATGTCACGAAATCGTGACGCTTCCAGCTCTTGCTGACATCATCATCTTCTTGTCGCAAAATCATGACATTTTCGGCTTCTAGCAGCTTTCTTTGAAACTTGTCGTGAAATCGCGACACTTTCGGCCATTGCTGACGTCATCGTTATCTTCGTCGCGAAATCGCGATGCTTCTGGCTTTCGTACGCTCTTTGCTCCATGCAGTAGCGAAATCGCTACATCTTCTTGTTTGTGTCTTTTCACTTGTAGCGAAATCGCTACATCTTTGTTTCCATTTGTTTCAACATGTAGCGCCATCGCTACACCTTGTTTCTCCTTGTTTCAACATGTAGCGAAATCGCTACACCTTAGTTTCTCTTTGTTTCAACACGTAGCGAAATCGCTACACCTTAGTTTCTCTCAGTTTCAACACGTAGCGAAATCGCTACACCTTAGTTCCATGTATTTTCATCATGCAGCGATATCGCTACACCTTTGTTTCCATTCATTTCAACATGTAGCGATATCGCTACACCTTTATTGCTGAGCATTCTCTCTCCTCTTCGGGTCGCGAAAACCCGATGTGTCGCGATATCGCGACACTTTTCTTTGCTAGCTCCTTTTCTCCATTTATGTCATGAAATCGCGACATCTTTTCACCTTGCTTCCCTCTCTGCCAGCATGTCGCAAAATCGCAACAGTTTACCTTTCACTTTCTCTCTCCTCTGCCATGTCGTGAAATCGCGACAATTTGGCGTGCATTTTATCTCTCCTACTTTTTGTCACGAAATCGCGACACATTTTATCTCTCCTCAACGAAAACTCGACATGTCGCAAAATCGCGACATTTTGGCGTTCATTTTCTCTCTCCTACTTTTTGTCGCGAAATCGCGACACATTTTCTCTCTCCTCAACGAAAACTCGACATGTCACGAAATCGTGACATTTTCGGCTGCGCCTTCTCTCTCCTCGACCATGTCGCAAAATCACGACAGAAAACATGTCGCGATATCGCGACGGTTTTCTTCCTTGTCTCTTTTTGCCAGTTTCTGAATCTGGGTCACCTCTGTTTTCTGCACTTGATCCGATCGGCCTCCGAATCGCATCAATCGCATCAATCCGATCGTGTTGACAACAATGACAATACTTTTGCAATTCTTTTGCTGCACCTTGCTCAACAAACAACTCCTATCCATCACCTTGCTCACCAATCAACTTCTAACCATTGCATCAGTTGATCAACCTGACTGTGTTGACAACAATGACAATACTTAGATTGCACCTTGCTCATCAGCATTCTGGTAGGATGAGGAGGTCACCATAAGGAAACATTTGACAACTACATTGGTGACCTTGTTTTGCTATTTTTCCACTCAGTTTGGACCTTATTATCAACCCATTGTGTTCATATAGGTGGAAACCACTACTTATGCTTGTGGAGTCAATTTGGACATCCCTTACGATTCTTGTGGTTCTTTCCACACTATATTCACACTCTTTTTTTGTGTGAAAAACTTTGGTTTTAGGGGGTTTTCTTAGGTGACCTTTTTATCATGGTTCATAGCCTTGATCTGTGTCACAAGCACCAGTTTGGGAGTATGGTTTCATTCAGTTCGGTGACGAGGCTTCTCTACTTTTTTTAGACATCTCATGGGTCCTTTGTAGGCTTCTTGATGGAATTTTTCCTTAGTAGGGTTGAGAGGATATTTTCCTTCCTAACCATCCTCCATGCACATATTTCTTCTTCTTCTTCTTTCTATTCTGGAAGGTGTTTTTCTCCCTTGTAGTTTTCATCATCTCTCCAACAGGGTTTTTTTATGGATATATTATACATGAGTACCTTATCAGGCCTTGTTGTTAGGACTCAATTTTGTGGATATTCCACTAGTTTGGTTATGTTGTTTTTCACTGCGTCCTAGTATCACTTAAGGGGGTGTGTTAGTATATCCTAGTACCACTTAAGGGGGGTGTTAGAATAATAAATTATATCCTAAGTTGTTACTAGGATAAATTGTGTGGTTGAGATTAGCTCAGTTAGTTATGATCCAATGGATCATATTGTACACCTTTTCTATTTAAGCAAGGTTTTTTTCATTCAATAATATCAAGTGTTTTACTTTTCCAACATGCTCAAGATCACATCTTTAAAATAGTAAGCCTTGTAAAATTCCTAGAGGTCCCAATAGAATTGAACCCTATGCTCTTGAGATGACCCTATTATGTCACTCCATGCGAGGGATGATAGTCTCGACCACCTAGTCCCCCATATAATATCCTGAATAATAAGAGAAGATAATAGTTTAATGGCATGTCCAGTGGGATCCCATTGATTCATCATTCATATCATAATCAGAGGAACAACTTAGGTTCTATTTCTGGTAAGGTCTTTGTGTAGATACTTGTTTAAGCACCTTAAATACTCACTTGGAAAATCTACTCAAGAATAAATATAAAAAATATATCACTTTGAAGGACATTAGATTGATATTTTGATGAAGACATCAATATATATGATACTAGATCACATGCTATATTCACTTGATGACTTCACTCTAACCAAAGTACTTAGAAGTGCATGAATGAGAGAGATACCACAAGGTAATTTGCTGCTACAAATATTCAATATTTGGTTCCACCATATGACACCATTCGATGAAAAAAAGAGCTAGAAGCTAGAATATGGTTGCTCCACAATGACCCAGAACATTCTTAGCCTAGAATGACAAATGTCCCTTGAGACCTCCTACTCTATATAAAGTATGGGAGGAGATACCAACATCTACTTTTAAATATCTCTCATACTTCATTGAAGAGGATCTGATTACTCCTATAGAGAATTTGAACCACATCATGAGCCTATGCATGCCTCATAATATATCAAAGCAAAACATGACTCTAAGATTGTTGATGACCTTTTTCAGAGGTATATCTCAAGAATGGTATGTTACACTCCAACCTAGCTTGATATTTGATTAGGACCAACTCACCACCTTATTTATAGAAAGATTTAGAGAAAAGACATATGGGGTGTCTCTCCTAAAACAATTGTTAACTATAAAGAAGGCACCCATGTAGACTGTACAAAAAATTCAACCTTAAAATTCATAAGGCATGGCATAGAATAGTTGAAGAGCTTCTTCCTCCCCTATGTATGACATTTATAACTATCTAAAGGACTTAAATTCTAAATTTTCTCTAATTATCAAGGCTAAAGGTGGAAACTCCCTACCATATGTCTATGGTACAACCATTTAAGCTAAAAATGATCTAATTCATATTAGAAGGTTAGTGCCTAAGACTCCCATGCCTTTGTATCCTAGTGTGCAGAATTTTCTTGCCTTTTCTAGTCATTCAACCAATAATATTTTAGCCAAACTTAGTCTCATTGACAATAACTCCTATCCCACCTGCTCCAGCACCCCCTACTTCAAAACTCCTAAAAGTGAAAGCAATATAAGGTATGCTTAAGATAATTACCAATTAAATTCTAATCATGAGATGGAAGAAATATGCCTAGATGTGTCCATATTAAAAAAACTAGAGACCCCAAAAGTAATCAGACCTAAGCCACCCCATTTTATATTGAAACACAAGGAAACCAACTATTTGTAAATTGATAATAAAAAGGCGGTTACAGGGATTACCCTTTACAAAAAGTGCCCTTAAGAGCTACAATATGGGATCTTCCACAAGGGAAGCCCTCTTCCAGCGTGAATGGTAAACAACCTTCAGTTGTCTCCTTATTTTTCTCAATGTGAGTGGGATTATTGCTTGTGTGCCATTGGTGGTCAAATCTAACCTTAGGGCCTGTGAAACCTACAAATTTTGGTTAGAATATTTGGGGGCCTATATTTATTAGAACCCTCATGTTTATAGATAAAAATACCTCTAAAATAAGATTAAAACATGATTAAAATCACATAATTTGATGAAAAACCAGCATAGCAATTATATTTACTTGATTTGAAAGGCTAAAAATGGGATTCATAGCCTACTATGTGAATGTGATTTGTAGCCTACTATGTAAATCTGACTATGATTTCTAAATTTAATAGTTTTTTATGTAAACTTTCCTCTGGTGTAGCTATCACTTCTATTGTTCGTAGAGTCACCTTCAGAAACCTACAATCTTTGTCAACCTATCAAGCAACACAAGGTGGTTGTGTATTCGTGTGGGTCTCTATGTGAGGATGGATAGTAAGTTATGTTGAGTGGTGATGAAATGATGTTGATGGTATAGCTTAATTTTAGCAGAGTTTGGGTACGTAGATGAATGTTGGTTGGAAATGGAGAAGACATCTTATTTATATAATTTGCCAAGGTTAGGGGAGGGTATGAGGTGTCTCATGAGGTGTCCCCTATGAGGTGTCAAGTATGAGGTATCCGTTGTGAGGTGTCCCCTAAGGTGGCATGCTCCATAAGTCATTTTTGTGAGAAAATACCTCACCCACCTACATATCATAAATGAGCATGGGGATGTGGAGCGTGGTTAGGATTAATATTTAACTGCAATAGGGTTAACCTCAGTTTGAGAGTTGACTTGGGTGAGGTGGAAGGTGATTCACCCTAACCCATGCTTTAAAACCCAAAAGTCATCAAATATCATTTATGAACTTAAATGCACATGGGGATTTGAAATGGAGCAAGGGTTAGTTGTGATTTGGGTTAGGTTAACCCTAGGTTAGTTTTTGATTTCTTGGGTGAGGTGGGATGACTCATCCTTGACCCATGCATTGGGACATAAAAGTCTTCAAAAGCCATTTAAGGTCTTAAATAGTCATGGGAAGATGTGTGGAGCAAATATTAAGGTTAACCCTGATTAGGTTGACCATAGGTTAGACCAAGGTCAAATAAGTGAGGTGGAAAGGCTAGGCTAGTCAAAAGGTAGATTAGGTGATGTGGGAGAATTAGGCTAATCATGATTGAATTGATTAATCATGTGTTTAACCATGAATTTGATTTTTACCAGAAAATAACTTTTGACCAGAGTAGAGATTAACCAAGGTTAAGCCATAATGATGGTTGTATGAGGATCTAGGGTTAAGCGTAGGAAGGGGCTTAAGTGGTCCAAGGGGGATTATGGATATAAATAGTGAATTTGATAAATAAATAGTATTTTGAGGCTAATTTATGCAAATTTTGTGGGTTTTGCAAATTGATCAACCATGATGATGGGAGAAGTGGCAATGTGTGACTTTTGAGTGTCTACATTTACCCCTTTTTGTACTACGTTGTGTAAAGACATAATGTAGTACACAAATTTATGATATGAGATGGTGATTTAATTTTGAAGAATGATTGGATGATGGGTTTAAACAAAAACTATTATAGACCCCCTCAAGCAGTGAGTGAGTGGAAGGAAGAATGGATGATAGTAACTAATCGAGTGACAAGAAGTGGATGAAAAATAATGGGGAAAATAATAGGTTTTGTTTACGACCAAAGAATGGATGAACGATAGTCGACTATTGTGATGGAAAAGACAATATGTTCACGAGTGATGATGAGGGTTTGTCATAAAATGGTACTAGGTACCCAAAAGAGAAAAGGATAGAAACATGTGAGGGGAAAAACCTAGGATTTCGCTTAAGTATGACAATGAAAGCAATAATCTTGTTGATGATTTTGATGGCCCTAGGGATTTGGGGCATCTACACCAAAGAGATGATAATAGTTGTGGTGGTGTGTATAGGGTATTTTGACCTAATGGTGCATGAGATGTTCGAGGACAACAAATTCAATGATATCATGGTCAAAGAAATGGGAGGGTTTTTGCAAAGGTGAGTGGAAGATGGCCAACTACTAGTGGTCTTGAGGTGGAGAAGTGTACCTTTAGGACCTATCGATATGTATAGGTAATAAAATATAATGACATGATATGCCCTAGGGCTATATAGCCTAGGGTTTTTGTAGGCAAGACCATATATATATATGAATATTTTTGTGCGTAATTGACATAAATGATGTGTATGGTGTGCATGATATTGTGAATGTGAGGGAGATAAGAATTAAATTTCCTTACACAATGATCATTTGGAGATGCTCCAAGTATCGATAGGACATGTATTTTAAAATTTAATTTTTGATATATTGTTGAGTTCAATTTAATTTGATAAACCATTAGTATTGTAAGGTATATTTTCATTATGTGCTTCATTACAAAGTGGTCTTACGACTGCAATAAGGTAATCCATGAACTGTCTACAATTGTAGGCATTGGGTTGATAAAATGTTTTAAATTAGACTTTTGTTGGGAAGAGCAATTTTGTTTTTGTTTGCCCTATAAAATGAGGGTTTGAAGTGATCTCTAGCAAAAAATTATTGAAAAATATGATATCCGTGATTGGATGTTTGGTTGTTTGATTATGTGCAAGGTTGCTTTTTTATTGTTGGATGTCTACCACCTCAAGTGATGAGTTGGCGATGGAGAAGGTGTGAAACGATGACGAGTCGATTGAAAAGATGAAAATGGAAGACTAATATGTGAAGAAAATGTAAAATGTTAGCACATGTGGGAAGACTATTCTAGCATAAGGGCACCAATGCTACTTGAAAAATTAGATTCGTAGGGTGGTATGTAAATTAGGTGCACCTCAAGATTCGTAGCCTATACTACGAATTTAAGCGAAAAGTGCTATATAAGGGCAATCACATAGAAATGCTCATTTTACGCTGCATGAAGGAGGGAGAGAGGAAGAGAGAGAGGTGAGGGAGAAGTTGTGAAACAAAGAACTACCATATTATGGAGGCGAGGGTGGAAAATGATAGAAGGTAAGGCAAACACTAGCGTTGGAGGGAGTGCAGTGCTGGTAAGTGAATTTTTCTTGACTCAATATTTGTGTATTTAGTAGTTAATGTAACCTAGGGAATAAATTTATAGTGAAATGAAACCATATAAAATACATAGTGAAACTAGCATTGTGTGATGGGAATGAAATGAGTGCATTTAAGTGGGTATATGAGAATGCGGTGAAATGTGTTGACTATTGTTGACTGTGTGTTTTTATGTGCATGAGTGTATGCATGTTTACGTTTTAGCATGCTTGCGTAGAGTTTTGCAAAAACATTTTGGGTGGGGTAGTGTTTTGGCCAAATGGGTATCCAAATATACCTTTTGTTTGCAATGTTGACTATATTTCTCTATATGCGTGAATGTGTGCATGTGTGTGTTTGGCATACTTGCATTTGTTTTTGGTGATAAATTTTTGCACGAGTGTGATTTTTAGCAAAATGGGTATCCAAATGTATTCTTAGATTCAGATTCACATAGGAGTTTGCAAATGTATGTACTATATGGATTTGCAGGTGACATGGCGAATATATAATTTTCATTTTTATTTTTATTTTTTTGCAGATATATATGTTATTTATAATGTTTATGATGATTTTTGTGTTTTGATGAGTGGATGTAGGTGAAAAATGTGCAACCATGACATCGAGTTCGTATGTTACATGATAATTTGAGATACATATGACTACCTGATGGTGGGACATGGTTGCAAAGAGGGATTGTACAGGCTTGAAGAGATGATGTGTGTGCACTCTAACTAGTCCTATGTGTCAGCTTTGTGTGAGCGATGGAATCCAGATATGAATACTTTCCATTTCCCAATAGATGAAATGATGATCACATTGGAGGATGTATATTAGATAGATCAAATTTTGATAGAGGGATTGATAGTGAGGGTAGCGATAAGGAAGGATGAGTGGAGTGGCATATTGCAATGAGCTTTTGTTGATAGATGGGTAGAGGTGGCTTATGATAAGTATTGGAAGGACAAGATGTTGTCCAACAAAAATACGATGGTGATGATGTTGATTGTGACCTATGCATTACCTAACACATCAGGGGTGAAATTCCCTTGGAATATGATTAGGGTGGTATGCGATATGGTAGAACAAGATGCAAGGTTTGCATGGGTGCTAGTGTTGCTAGCACAAATATTCAAGGAGTTGCATGCCTTGAAGAGGACACTATGATCAAGACTAAGTTGTAGTCCACTATTACAAGTGTGGGCGTGGGAGCACATCACGATAGTGAGGTTGAGGGTATTATCATATGATGCACATGGATTTATGGGAGAGGATGTTTCGTATGCATTGCAATGATGTAGGGATATGGAGGGGTGAGTGTGATGACCACATGAGGGTGATAATATGTATTATAAGAGGAGGTTGAATGGATTGGTGGTTGTAAATATTATTTAGAGGCCATGGTGAGGAGGATGATAGTGGCTAGAGGATGTGAGGAGATTGTAGTTCATAACCATAGGTGCCCCATTAGATATTGTATAAAACAAGGTGATAGGGATTATTGATGTGGATGATGCATGCATGAAAACCGAGTATGATGCATGGTGGGTGACTCAAATATGGGAGCTCAGAGTGGGAGTAGTGTATATATCTAGTGAGGCAATGGATGTTTTTGGCGAGGCTTCAAGAGGAGAAGCTGCAGGATTAGGATGGGTCAAAGGTAGTGTGGAGGCTATAGTTGAGGGGGGGACCTAGGAGTAGAAATTTCTATAAGAAAAACTGATGTTGAGCGAGAGCCTAGAGAGGAGGAGGAGTTGGAATTATTACTTTGATGGGTATGACAATAGAGGTAGAGTGATATAGGTCCTTCATGAGTGTATATGGATGTGAGAGTGGGGCTAATTGATGAGATAAGGGTGGTGGATGAGATGACACCGATGGAGGAGGCAATGGTGTTAGAGGAGATGACATCGACGAAGGAGGTGATGGTGGTGGAGGAGATGGCATCAATGGAGGTGTTAGTGATGGTTAAGGATATGACACTGATGTAGGATATGACATCAATTGAGGTGATGGCATTGATGGAGGTGATGGAACCTATTGAGAATCCAAAAAATTATATTATTATTTGTCTTTGTGAGATGATTATGACATAGGATGAGTCCATGATACTGCATGAGAGATTATGGTATATGGAGGATCAGATGATGAAGCATGAGATGACATGGATGGTAGAATGAGCAACTATGGTTATCAAGAGAGGCAACATGGGTGAAGAAGGAGTGACTATAAAGGGAGTTAGAGGGTTCCCTAGCAGATAGAGATAGAGTGTATGCTGTGAGGGATGTTGCAATGGGGGATATAATGAGGGTGATGGAGGAGTGATATGGAGCACTTGCAAAGAGGCAATGGTTAGATATGGAGTTGGATGAGGTAAGAGTTATGAGGAATGAGATGGTAGAGGAGGCATATTGACTATGATAAGAGTTAGATGCGGTGAGGACCGAAGAAAAGTGAGCCATAACTAAGATGGTAGGTCTACAAGAGGAGCTGTAAAAGGTATAATGAGTGTAAGTATACCTAGAATTTACCTATTCTAATAATAGCACGAAGAGGCTATGATGCAAGTTGGTCTTGAGTGAGCAATGTTTGCCATTTCTATTGTATTCTATGTCATGATCACACTCCTAATTACATACACAATCACAATGAAGTCAATGAAGTATGCCATCTATGGTGCCATGAGTGGTGGAGATGACAACATCCCAGGTTCAGGGATCTATGCCAGAGCATAGTGAAGCAACTATAGAGAGGAAAGTGGATGAGCCATCAAGTGCTTAGGAGGGGAGTGGAGAGACTCCCAATGAGTAGTTGGATTGATATATTTTTTAGTGTGGCAATGAAGCCACCATTTTGTATTTTTGATGTATTGTATGTATATGTATACGAGGTGAGGCTGATATGCATGGGATAACATGTGTTGTATCCCATGGGTATTTTTGATATATGATGATATATATGATGCAACATTATTTACATGTGTGAATCATTATGTTAATATATTGTTGTGTTGATGTAATAAAAACATGTCTATGCCTTGATGATGTATGCTTCTATGTAGATGTATAAACATACAGATGAATGATGTAGATGTATAGACATACAGATAGATGAAAATGTATGGTAATAATGATTGAATTAAATGTATACAAATGAATGTGTAGATATACATGAAAATATGTGAAATAATACTTGGATAATATTATAGAGTGTGAATTAAGTAATTATGAGTAGTCATGTAAAACACAATGAGTACACGACGAAGCAAACATGCAACAAATGTTATGAATGCCCAGTGAATAATAAGTTGATAGGTGATGCTAGTGATGGATAAAAATGCAATAAAAGGCTATGCAAATTTATCCTAATGAGTAGAGTTAATAAATTAATGATTAGGATGTGGGATGCCAATAAAGAGTACACTTATATTTTGGTGAAACTATATTTGGTGCTATATGTTCCATTGTTTCAAAAGAGTCTAACACCATAGTTTGAGCAATCAAACATGTCTAGTAATCGATCAATGTCTTACAAAAATCTTGACTATCTTGACTAAGATCAAGTCAATCATGGACCAATGTGTGTAAAGTGATGTTCATTTATCCATTTTGAGTGAGGTTGGACTAACCAATTGTAAACTTAGTCATTTAAGCTAGCTCATCCACAAGCGCGTAATGGTTTATATAAAAGAAGGTTGCTAATGTGATAGATGTGTCACCACTTGTAAGGCATACTCCACTACCATATAGGCATCTATAGCCCCGATGGATATTAGCCCATAATTTTTATGGACCTCAGGACCTCAAGGATTCAATATTCTTTGATAATGCTCGTTGCTTTTATTTTTTCTTCTTTTTGTGGTGCTATTTTTGGCTTTTGTTTTTATATTTTGCCTTATTTATTTCTCTCGCTCTTTTGTAGCTTATCCTTTTGTTGATCCTTAGGTTTGGATCACACAAATGATAGGATGAGCAGGATGACTTTTTCTAGGTGGATAGTATATGCAAGGTGTTGCCTTTCCTATGCTCAAAATTTGCTTAATGTTTGAAATGTGTTTTTTGGCCATGAAAGAACTCAAGTCAGCCAAGGGAATATTTGAAGTGCTTTTAGAATTTGAAAATGATGGATGAAGGTTGATTGACTGAACTAGAAATGGTCGAATCAGAGAAATAATTCCATTACCTAGTATCCTAAAAAGAGGACCAGACATCACAACAATTGCACTAACAATTGTGTGTTTGATTATTCATTTTGGCTTTTAAAGGTGGGTATGTATGCAAGTGGTCATGAAACAAGACCTGTATACATGTATGTATGTATGTATGGTGAACATGTGCACTCTACTTAGAACATGAAGTGAGACATGATATGCATAGAAAATGATAGTGATATATTTGTAAAAATACAACTAGATATGCAAAATTTGATGCGACTAAGCATGTCATTGATTAAAATAAAATGATACAAGATTACCCCATGATAATATGTACAACACAAAGGGTGACTATAAGAAGTGTATAACTCTATGTGTGGAGATGAGTTGTGAAATGAAGGTGTAAATGTCTGGTGATATCAACATGAGTGATGGATGTATATTGTGATGGTAAAACATCAAAAATACATGTATGAAATTGATGGAATATGGTAAAAGAAAAATGGAAGAAAGAAGAGAATAAAGAGAAGAAGGTAACTCATCAAAGGTATGTATCTGCTCAGTCTTACCATACAACATTGACAAGTAACAAGGAGAGGGAAAAAAATGATGCACAAGAAGAGAAGACCAGATTGAAGGTATGTAGCTACTCAAAGTGTGACCATACAACATCGACAAGTAATAAAAAGAAGGGAAACATGAGGAACATGGAATAACTAAACATGGGTGAAGATGCAATGGATAATATGTCGTTGGTGGATGGTTTTGCTTGTATTATTTTTATTATTGTTGTTATTATTTTTATATTTTGCATTTACGTAATATCCATGATGGAATCTACAAAGAACACAAAACCTTGATGAATGTTATCAGGTATATAACATGTGAATATGGATGATATTGAGGGGTTCAGGTTTCTCTAGACCTTCAAGAATGACAATACAATAAGCTCCAAAAAAAAATTGTTTGTAACAATGTATGGGCCTAACCAATTGGGCGTAATCACAAATATGGTGCAATTGGTTAGTATTACGTTGGTTCTCTTTGAGGACCAAATCTTTGATTTGAAATTCACATTGGTGTACCTTATTATTGTAGGCACATCAAAGATAATCTTGGTAAACGTGTGTATGCTCAATGATGTTAATTCAATATTCATCCAAGAGTGTTAATTTATCTAATATTGCATGATGGATTCTATCATCAGTAATAAATTCTTGCATTGAGATTATTAAATAAGGGATTTTGAGCTCTAGGGACACGATGGCATTTGCACCATAGACAAGAGAAAATAGTGTTGCCCTAGTGGGTGTTCTAATGTCAGTGTAATAAGTCCAGAGTGCTAATGGAATTTGATTGTGCCAATCGTGATGCAACTCTGCATTAGTTTTACGAATAATGATGCAAATGGTTTTGTTTGTAGCTTTAGCTTACCCATTATCATAGGGGTAGTATGGGGTAGAGAAACTATGTTGGATGTTGTACTTAATGAAGGACTTCATGTCATGTGATAACACCATCAATAATATTTCTTCCTTTGATAGAGCTACCTTGACAAGGGTCTATGATCTGAGGAAGGATCTCCTTGAGTCTTGTAGCCAAGTATTTAGTGAGAGTTTTGTAAATAATATTGCAGAGAATAATGGGTATATGATATGACATAGATTTTCTTTTTTATGTTATTATTACTACTCATACTATATTAAAATCCTAACAAAATTTTAATAAAAATAAATAAATGGTATTTTTGTCCCCATGTTTTACTAATAATAGATCTCAAAGAAATTAAATGATAAATTGTTGATCGTGTAGCCTCAATCAAATTGATCAAGAACCCTAAAATTTTTTCTTCTTCCCCTCAACTTATTTTCCCAAAATGGTGTAAATGGTATCATATGCCTTGGAAGATATTATGTTTATACCTCATAATATTTTATATTAGTTATGTCCATATTTTTTAGATAGCCATGTCCTTTTTAAATTATTTCTTTGATGGATATATAATTACCTCATATTTTTTTTATATTCACATTATGTATGCCACACAAGTGTAACTACTTCCAAATTTTTTATGATTTTTTCTAACTTTTTATCTAATGTTCCATCTATTCCACATTTTTATTTAGTAGTTTATTCCAATTTAACTTTAATTCACAACCAAACCATTTATTGCATAGATTTTGGTTGGTTTTATTTTGCTAATATGAAGACATTCTTTGTTATTTTATAGTAGAAGACTTATTATTCTTATATGTTTTTTCTCTTTATCTTATAACTTCCTAAAAACAATTCATATATATATTTTGGGGTGGAGAATTTTATCCCAATAGGGATTCTTATATGCATGCAAATTTGATAGTATTTTTCGATGTAATTTTTGCATTGTATACTATAAGACAATCATTGCATGAATCTTGACCTTCCATTCTTATAAATAATATGATCTAAATAATTATTCCTACTACAAATTAAATAATCTTAAAATAATTTAATAAGATATTAAATAATTTGTGTTAAATTGAATAAAATAATATGTATGTTAATATAAAGGTAAATATGTCATACTTAGGTATTTCCTTTATTTCCTTTCTATGAGGTGGACCCACATTTAATAAAGCCATACAACTATGGATAAAATACCCTATTATTCTAGTAATCATGGTTGTAATGGAAACCACAAGATTAGTTTGACACTTTGGGCAGCCCAAAAAATTCCATATTGATAATAAAATTAGAAATGAGTGTTACATTTCTTACATTAACATATATATATGATACCCACTAGATAATTTAGTTTAGATTGAATTCATACACAAGAACAAATTCATTTCTCATGACACTTTGCTAAAATTTGCATAAGATTTTAGTGCCTCAATTTTTTTATTATGGTGACCTCTAATATGTAATCCTTAATGCCTCAAACTCTTTTATATTCTTTCAGCTACCTCAAAATTTCTTGTGCTAGGTATAATTCCTTTGTAAACACCATCAAATCTTACTTGACCAAGCTTTTCATTGTTGTAGTTATACTAGAGAAAATGCAGGTCCATCTCAATGGTAGTTAGACGCATTATTATCCTTTCTAATAATAAATAAAATATCTACTGAAACTTCCAATAGCATGAGAAGAGTTATCCAAAGATAGAATGTACTTGGTATGATTCAATCATCTAAATATATGGAATATGCTTCCTACTTGCTTAGATTAGGATGAGTTGTATGACATCCTCACTTTAAAAATAAGCTTACCCCTCAAGAGTTTTTTTATTTATAGTTATTTTATATATGCATATGGGACATAAAATGGTAAGGACCATGTCAAGAGTGTTTGTATGATTGATATCTTTACAATGAGCACCATCACTCACTTGGTGCTCTCCCCTCTAGTTTTAGACCCTTCTTTCCTATGACACATAAATTTTAGAAAAAGGAAAAAAAGGAGAAAGGAAAGGAAATAAATAAATAAAAAAAGGTTTAAGTAGATTCTAAGAGAGGATCTACATTTTCATGAAGGTATGTCATTATTTGAAATAGTTCATAAGGGTTAAATATTAAAAACTTCATTGTTAAGGTCAGCGGATTTATATGGAGATGACCAATGCCTATCAGATTAAACAATGGATGCATGTACATTTCTAGAGGAAAAAGGTATAGTTTCAATGTAATTTCATGTGCTTTTATGATAAATTACTCATGCTTATCTTAAACATATCCATTTATGCTCCTCTAATATGGGGTTTGTATTATGGACACTGAAGTTTCTCATGATGCAAGCTCTTCATGTAAGGTCTAGGACATTTCTATGAAATATTATTTCTACTAAATTATAGTATTCATATTGATTCTCAAAATATATAAAAAAATTGGTTCGATTTGAAAGTGGATGTATTTTCAAGAGAACAAATATTAAATAGGAAAGAAAGTTTATCATAGGAATATGCCATCAATAAAAAAAACTTGTAGAAGAAGAATAAGAGAATCATAGTAAATTGATTACAAATAAATAGGTCCAATAACCACTCTCACACATACCATGACTAAATGTTAATATACATGAGGAATCCCACCTAAGTGAGACCAAGGGATTTCACATCTAATCCTGCACTAGCATATTGCAAAAGAAGTGGAATATTGTGGAGCTCATAGACACTCAAGTCCCACAAATATGTCAATGTGGTATTGTTAACATGCACACACACAATACTAAGGAGAAAAAATATTAATTTGTAATACAATTTAATAATAGAAATATGATACTAAACCCTATCATCCACACACATGTTATGACTCAATGATTAAAAAGGGTGAGGAATACCACATAAGCAAGATTGAGGGATTGCACCTCTAAGCATGTTATATAATTGAAAAATACTTTGGGAAGTGGTGCACTTCATAAACCGCTCAATTCCTATAATCAAATCAATATCAGGTTATTAATACATTTACACACTACACCAAGGAGAACACATATTAATATAGAACTAAATTCCATGATAGAAATATAATATTGAAAATAATAAATTTTATAGAAGAAAAATATCAAAACATACCAGTAAAAGAGTAAGAGGGGCAAATAACCCCCACACACTTGCCATAAATTTATGTTAATAGGGGTGATAAATCCTACATAGGTGGGATTGACAACTTTCACCCCTAAGGCAAGAGATATGGCTCATAAGCCATTCAAGTTCCATAGATAAGGAGAAAATATGTTAAATTAGAATGAAATTCCATCATAGGTATATGGCATTAGCAATAAAGACTTTAGAAGAAGTGCATCATAATGAATATATTAAAAAATAAGAGGGCCAACTACCCTACATAAATATGGAATAACTTGATGTTTAATAGTTATGATGAATCCCACATAAGTAGGAGTGAGCGCCTCCATATCTAAAGTAGTTATCTGATTGAAAAAAGGTTTGACAAGTTGTGGATCTCATAAACCACTCAAGTTTGATAACTAGGTCAATATGGTATTATTAATGGAAAAACTCTATACTAACTAAAGAGAATAATGATTAAAGAGTAATTAAATTCCATCATAAAATTATTCTACTAAAAACAACTTGTAGAATAATAAGAGCATCACAATGCACTAGTTAGAAAGCAAGAGGGAGGGAAAACTACCCTCCACACATAACACAACTCAATGTTAATAGGGGTTTTGATTCTCATTTAAGTAGGATCAAGATCTTATAGCTATAAGCTTACTACTTTATTTCCAATGAGTTTGACAAGTTGTGGGATCATAAACTAATAAAGTCTAAAAACTAGATCAGTATGGGATTATCAACATAGGTACACACTACACTAACAAAGGAAAATAAGTAGTAAAGTGGAATAAATATCCATCATAATAATATCACTTCTTGCAATAGCTTGTAGTAGAACAAGAGCATCAACATAAACCAATTAAAATACAAGAGAGCCAACTACCTCACATACACACATGCCACTAATTGATGCCAATAGGGATGAGTAATATCACATAATAAGGACCTAGAGTTTTCATCTCTAAACCCATTGATCCATTGGTACAATTTAGAAAGTATTAGGGACCATAAACCACTCAAGAAACATAACCAAATAATTATGAGATTATTAATACATGCACAAATTACACTAACTATATCACCACACTTGGCCTAGGTGATATCTTGGGAATGTCATATTGACCTTTAGAAATAATAAATTTAATGATAAATAATTTAATAATTTATGAAGGATTGACCCTACCGTTATTGCTAGAATCATTATTTTGAAAGGATTAATATATTAAAAAAAACTCAAAGTCATATCCAAGATTGGAATATTGTTCATTTCTTGCAAAATTATTACATGCATGGTGCTCATCATACAAATATATAGGTGTGAAAGCTATGGAAAAACCTCTGGTTCATTGGACTTGAATATTCATATATACATGATTTTTTATAATGGAATTAACACAATGGTTATAGGTTGATTCATGGTAAATAAATTCTCTAAAAGAAACCTTTATAATATTGGTGAAAGTACTATTGTTTTTAAATGTTAAAGAATTATTTTTTCTCAACTACTCATAATCATATGGGACTTCAATGAGAATTGATGCAAAGGCTAGGGAACATCTTTTAAGGCTTAAAGTTACTATTGAAAAATATTGGATAGATATTTCTATAGAGATGGATTAACAAATTATTATTAATTTTCAAGAAAAATGGATGTAGAAATTGGACCAAAATAGCATTTTGGTAATGTCCATCAATTACTAATTGAAGTACTATATTAGAAATGTTAGAAGACATATCTATAGTAAAGAAACATAAGCTAACAAATAACTTTTTTTTTTTTTTTGATTGGTTGAAAGGGTGTTGAAAGGTCCCTGAACCTTGTACAAGAGGTTTTTACATGTTTTCCAAGCCGACCGAGGAGGCCCAAGAGCTAAAGATCAAAGAGAAAGCAAAACACCACACGAGGGAAGGTGTCGCGATATCGCGACCAGTTACGTTTTCGCGGCCCACAGCATAGGGAAAAAGCAAGGAGGAAAAGATGTCGCGATATCGCGACATGTTGCACCGATGCAGCCAAAGGAGGAAAAGATGTCGCGAAATCGTGACAATAAGCAGCATCGCAGCCGAAGGAGAGAAAGTGTCGCGATATCGCGACATGTTGCAAGGTTGCTGCCAAGAGAAGAAGTGTCGCGATATCGCGACAAATTGCAAGGTTGGTGCCAGAAGAAAAGAAGTGTCGCGAAATCGCGACAGATGCATTGAAGAGGAAGAAGTGTCGCGAAATCGTGACATGATGCATCATCGAGGCCGAAGAGGAAAAGTGTCGCGATATCGCGACATGTTGCAAAATCTCGGTCGAAGAGAAAAAGTGTCGCGATATCGCGACATGTTGCAAAATCTCGGCCGAAGAGAAAAAGTGTCGCGATATCGCGACATGTTGCAAAATCGCGGCCGAAGAGAAAAAGTGTCGCGATATCGCGACATGATGCAGAATCGCGGCCGAAGAGAAAAAGTGTCACGATATCGCGACATGTTGCAAAATCACGGTCGAGGAGAAAAAGTGTCGCGATATCGCGACATGTTGCAACATTGCGGCCGAAGAGAAAAAGTGTCGCGATATCGCGACATACTGCATCATCGAGGCCGAAGAGGAAAAGTGTCGCGATATCGTGACATGTTGCAAAATCTTGTCGAAGGGAAAAAGTGTCGCGATATCGCGACATGTTGCAAAATCACGACGAGAGAAAAGGTGTCGCGATATCGCGACATGTTGCAAAATCGCGCTGAAGAGAAAAGGTGTCGCGATATCGTGACATGTTGCAAAATCGCGATCGAAGAGAAAAGGTGTCGCGATATCGCGACATGTTGCAAAATCATGGCCGAAGAGAAAAAGTGTCGCGATATCGCGACATGTTGCAAAATCACGATCGAAGAGAAAAAGTGTCGCGATATCGCGACATGTTGCAAAATCGCGGTCGAAGAGAAAAGTGTCGCGATATCGCGACATGTTGCAAAATCGTGGTCGAAGAGAAAAAGTGTCACGATATCGCGACATGTTGCAAAATCACGGTCGAAGAGAAAAAGTGTCGCGATATCGCGACATGTTGCAAAATCGCGGTCGAAGAGAAAAAGTGTCGCGATATCGCGACATGTTGCAAAATCGCGATCGAAGAGAAAAAGTGTCGCGATATCGCGACATGTTGCAAAATCATGGCCGAAGAGAAAAAGTGTCGCGATATCGCGACATGTTGCAAAATCGAAGAGAAAAAGTGTCGATATCGCGACATGTTGCAAAATTATGGCCGAAGAGAAAAGTGTCGCGATATCGCGACATGTTGCAAAATCGCGATGGAGAGAAAAGGTGTCGCGATATCGCGACATGTTGCAACATCGCGGCCGAAGAGAAAATGTGTCGCGATATCGCGACCAGTTTCATGAGCATACCAAACCAATCCCCTGCCAACATCTCACATTGTGCAGACATTGCCACTTATAGAATCGTTCCTTAGGCCAATGGGGAAGGAGTCTCTCCATACTTGAATGTCAGATTCGTCGACTCCCTTGTTAGCAAGCCAGTCCGTAGCTTTGTTTCCTTCCCGGTATTGATGCTTAATGACTAATTCTGGGTAATTGCCAATTAGAGCCTTGCATTCTTGGAAAATCGAAGCAAGGGCCCAGGGAGGCATAGCAGTCCCATTGAGCCAGTTGATGCATTGCAGCGAGTCTCCTTCGATGATAAGTTTGTTGATGGTCAAACCTTCCAAGAGAATCAAACTTTGGAGCAGAGCCCGTGCCTCTGCCATATTGTTGGATTGAATTCCCAGGTTCTGGGCAAAGGCCAAAATTATTTCTCCTCTGTGGTTTCTGAGAATTCCTCCTCCGCCAGCCGCTCCTGGGTTGCCTTTGGCCGCACCATCGAAATTGAGCTTGTGCCACCCAGTAGGTGGTGAGACCCACTTGATGACAGACCTGTCAACAGAAGTACGGGGCATGGCAGAGAAGTTAGAAAGATTGAAGAGTTTGGTTAGGTCTGATTCAAGGCCAGGAGGGGGGGTTTGGAAGACGAAACAAGAGAGGCATTCTCCGTAGCAAGGGCCAAGATTTTGGCAACGATAATCTTCTTATCAGTGGCTTGATTTTTGAAAATTTTGGCATTTCTCTCTAGCCATATCTGCCACAGGAAAATGTGGAGGCAAGCTTGCCACATGAATTTAAGTTGGTTGCTCTTGAAAGGCCGGGGCCATTGCTGAAAAAGGAGGGGAATGGAATGAGGGAGGGCTGTGGAGATGTCGAAGGTGTTAAGAACCTGGTTGAGAACTGCTAGAGAGAAGGGACATTCCAAAAAAACATGCGAAGTTGACTCACAGGCATTTTTGCACAGGATGCACCAATTGGGAATGAGTAACCCTCTGATTATCAAGTTGTCAGTGGTGAGGATTCTATTTTGGATGGCCAACCAACAAAATAATTTGACCTTGGGAATGATCTTGGGAACCCAGACCTGATTTGATAAGTCCCGACCATCAGTGGGAGTTTCTTGACTGTAGTAAGCTGATTTAACAGTGAAATTTCTAGAATCTTCAAGGTTCCAGACCATGGAATCATCTTTGTGTGAGCTGGGGATGATGCAAGTCCTCAACAAGTTTTGTAACCGCCTGAGCGCCTCGGTGATATGCCTTGGCCCGTTAAGAGCCAGGTGTTTCCATTCAGGTCTTGTGGTACCTGGGTTAATGAAGTGACACACCTTATCTCCAAAGGTGGCTTCGGTAGCCGTCTTGAGCACTGCAAGATGCGGATCTTGGCTGAGAGGTTTATCATGGATCCACGGGTCATCCCAAAAATGAATGGTCGTTCCAGTTCCTAGACACCACCTTAAGCCTTCCATGATGATCTTCCTTGTTTTGGTAACGCCATTCCAGAAATGGGATCCGATAGGAAGGTTGTGCTCTCCAAGAAAGGAAACCTGATGGAGGTACTTAGCTTTGATGATGTCAATCCAGGTGACTTTTTCATTGATGGTAAGTCTCCAGGACTGCTTGGCAATGAGGGCCATGTTCATCCGCTTGATGTCTCTGAATCCAAGTCCTCCATCCTTTTTCTTGGAACAGACCCTATCCCAGGCAACAAGTGAGAATTTATTCTTGTTTTCGTTTCCCGCCCAAAGGAATCTACGTTGAATTTGTTCAATTCTTTGGCAGATGGTAGCTGGAGCTTTGAAGATAGATAAGAAAAAAATGGGAATACTTTGCAGGCAAGCTTGGACCAGAGTGGCTTTGGCTGCCTGACTGAGCATTGAGCTTTTCCAACCTGCAAGTTTCTTGTTGAGGCGATCTAAAACAGGGTTCCACATAGCCGAGACAGATCTGCCGTGGAAAAGCGGTAATCCAAGATAAGTAGTTGGAAGGCTCCCAATGTTGCACCCAAGGATCTCAGCAATCCTATTTTGCCTGTGAGTGGGAGTATTGAGAAAGTATAGCTTGCTTTTGCGGTAGTTGACTTTCTGGCCAGCCGCCTCTTCATAAGAATCAAGAATGTTCTTAATGATTTTTGCTTCGGGAACGGAAGCATGAGAGGATAGAATAGTATCATCCACAAACTGTTGATGGGATATGGCATTGGTTGTTGAGGCTGGTTTGATCCCGGAGACAAGACCACTATTGCAGGCAGCTGTAAGGGTTCTTCCAAGGGCTTCGGCCAAAATGATGAAGAGAAAGGGGGACAGAGGGTCCCCTTGACGGATGCCTTTGAAACTTTGGAAGAAACCTGCGGGTGAGCCATTGATAAGAACAGAGAACCAAGCAGTCGAGATACATTCACGAACCATCTTGATCCATTCTTTATGAAACCCAAACTTCTCTAGGACCTCGAACAGGAATTTCCAGGAAACCCGATCGAAAGCCTTGTTCATGTCAAGCTTAAGGAACATGCTGGGTTTTTTATTTTTTGATGCCGAGTGGGCCAATTCGTGGACGGTTATCACTCCATCTGAAATGAATCTGCCTTTGACCGAGCTCCCTTGGCACTGATCGATGATGGAGGGAAGGATGTCTTTCAACCTATTTGCCATAACTTTGGTGATAAGTTTGTAGATGACACTGCAGAGACTAATCGGTCTGAAATCAGAGAGAGAAGCACGATCGTTGGACTTGGGTATTAAAACAATGAAAGTGGAATTGGCCTCTCTCGGCATCTTTTTGGCTCTCTGGAAGAACTTAACCGCAGCAACAACATCTTGGCCCACAATATCCCAAAAGTGTTGAAAGAACCGGGGTGGGAAGCCATCAGGTCCAGGGGCCTTATCAGGTTCCATTGCGAACAGAGCTTCTTTGACCTCCTCTTCAGTGAAGCATTGAAGCAATTTCCCATTATCATTGTTAGACACCAACTTTGGGATGTTCTGAAGCAGAGAACTTGCGGTGCGGGGATGGCAGTCAATGCTTGGTCCTAAGATTTCCTGGAAGTGGCACACAACTTCCTGTCTGATTGCTTGGATGTCAGAGACAATGGATCCATCAGCCTTGGTCAACTCAGAGATTTTATTTGAGCCTCTGTGACGCATGGTGGAAGCATGGAAAAACTTCGTGTTGGTGTCTCCTTCTTTGAGCCAGAGGTTTCTGGATTTTTGCCTCCAGTAGGTCTCTTCCTTAGCCAAGGCATTGTGAAAATTTGAGAGGAGGCTTTTTTCTTCAAGGAAAGTTTCGACCCTCAGATCTCCTCCCTGAATCAGATTTTCCACCCTTTTCAGCTCATCCATCAGAAGCTTTTTCTCGGTAAAGAGGTTGCCGAAAACATCCCTGTTCCAGCATTTCAGCTTGAGTTTGACCATTTTCAGTTTGAGGAACAGATTCGTGAGAGGGTTAGGACAAAGGTCTTGCTGCCACCATTGTCGAATACACCGACCTAAATCTGGATGAGTGAGCCACATATTTTCAAACCTGAAAGGGGTTTTGAAGATTTGTTGGGGCGGGAACAATCCAGAATTAAGGGATTGTGATCGAAGCCAATTTTTGGGTGGCTATGAAGCCTGGCATCGCCAAAAATAGGAATGAGTTCTTTGGATAAGAGAAATCTGTCAAGCCAGATTTGGATGTGATGGATACCCGCTCGTCTGTTGCTCCATGTGTAGTTGGACCCTTGGAGCGGCATGTCCATTAGCTCGTTGTGGTTGACAAAATCGTTGAAGTCTTCTATGCAGCTGCTGGTGATCGGATTGCCTCCTTGCTTATCAAACAGGTGAAGGGGGGCATTGAAATCGCCACAAAGCATCCAAGGAAAGTCAACAAAGTTGTTGCGCATTGCGAAAATGTTATCCCACAGCAGTCTTCTGTTGACAGGACTGTTAGGTCCATAAACATTGGTGGCGATCCATTGGAAGTTAGTGACTTTATTGGTAAACAGAATGTTGATGGTTCTGTCTGAGACTGAAAGAACCCTCCCTTCAATGGTTGTCGGGTCCCATAAACATAGGAGACCCCCAGATGCCCCTGTGGAGGGACAAAAGGCAAAATTGTTGTTTTCCCAGATTAGCTTGCAAACTTGAGTGCTGCTATTCTCGTCTAGTTTGGATTCTTGAAGGAACATGATATTTGGTTTTAGATTTTTTCTTACTGATTTAACAGTTCTCTGTTTTGCAGTTCCGTTGAGGCCTCTGACATTCCAGGAGACGAACTTCATCGAGACGATTTGGAGTTTGCTTTGCGGCCTCTGCCTCTCCCTTGAGACGGAGTAAGTTTGGGTCTAACTTCATCCTCATCTTGGTGGGTTGTGATGGGGTGTTCGAAAATGGGGCCCAAGGTGGTAGGTACTGAGCCATCAGCCATTTCGATCTCAGCTGCTTTGGCAAGCTTGTCTGCATTTGTCGGTCGTCCCCTTCTCTGTTCTTTGTTGACGTCTGCTTTGGGTGCGGGAATGGGAGATTTCAGCGGGCTGGAGGTTTGGAGGATGTCGGTGGAGTCAGTCCCAGGGGCAGGCCGGTGGGGGGATGAAGAGCGGGGAGACTGGCACAGGGCAACAGACTCAGGGGAAAGGGAAATGGGATGGCTCTGAGTCGGGGGGAGGGGTGGGAAGGGAAGAGGAAGGTGTGAGGGACCAGAATCGGTGGGTGAGTTTGGAAAGGTCATTGCAGACTTTCCTTTGGACAAGGGAGACTGAATCAAAGTGGGTGTGGACGAGACGGTTAGATCTATGGGTAGGTCATCTGAGATGTCCTCTCCAATATGAAGATTATTTAAGGGAGCAAAATGATTAGATCGAGAAGGCAGAGCACTTACATTTTTGGGTTTGGCATGATTTGAAGCAGAGGTTTTAGGAGGGCCTGCAGATCGGCCATGACCTCGGCCAGACGCCTTTTTTTGGGTGGTCTGGATCTGAGTATCCATATTTCGGCCCGAATCACTGGGGATTTCTTTTTTTCGGGACGGGCATTGAGAAGCCAGATGGCCCTGAGTATTGCACTCCAAACAAAAGGCGGGCTTGTTTTCGTACTCAACTCCTTGACGTCTTCTGTAGCTCCCGTAGTTGATGCCGATGCAGGTAGGCAGAGCCGAATCCAGATTTGCCATGACACAAACACGAGCATAGGTCATTCTGGTTCTGGCTCGGGTAGCAGGGTCAATGGCGACCAAATCTCCAATCGGTTGAGTGATGCCTTTGAGTGCATCGTTGTAGAAGAACTGTGGGGGGAGCCCATGAAGTTTGATCCAAATCGGAGCGATGTTGATAGACTGAGTCTCAGGGTCAAAGTCTTCCCCCCATCTCCACAGAAATAGGCTGCGACGGCCGAAGAACCATGGCCCTCCGGTAAGAATGCGGTGGGTGTCAAGGGCATTGTTTAGCCTTATCATGAAAAACCCCCTAGGAAAGGCCACTAACTCCAAGCTGCCCGAAAGCCGCCATTTGGATAGAGCCCACTCGCGGATAGTTTCCATATCAGGTCGGGCACCAACAAATTTCCCGATAAGAGAGAGAGACTCTTGGAAGATCAGTGGCTCCATAACCTCACTCGAGAAAGAGACTTCAGTGCCCGTTACAGAGAAGGGCAAAGGAGTTTGGAAAGAAAATGCTCCTGACGAAGACCTAACTTTGTCCGCAAAGGATAAAGACCAAGGAGGTGCTTTGGAAGGGGAGGAGGGTGAAACCCTAACGTTTTTAGATCGGCTCCTGTCGCTAACCGCCGGTTTTGCCACGCCGTTTGGGTCTTCACCGAGATTCCCGCTGAGTGGGCCTGCACTAGGCCCAACAACACCTGCAGGACCCGAGGACTTTCCTGCAACACCAGCTCCCTCCAACGTCGCCATCGACCCTCCACCGTCGCCATCGCCATCGCCATCGTCCATCGTCGCTCCCGCCATTTTTTAATTTAGTTAACAAATAACTTAATCAATCATAATATTGACATTTATTTTGGTAAAAGTAAAGTATTACAAAATAATTGGTCAAGAAATATTTTATATTTTTTTTCAAACTAAAGATCAAGCATTTTATAGAAATATCTAAAAACAATTTATAGGTCAACTATTATCTAATGGATCTAATGAAATATATGTTATTTTAAAATTTTAATGAGATCCATCCCAATTAAAACATGATATAACATATTAGAATAAAACTTGTTTCAACATACTATGCTTTCATTGTTTAGAGAAAGTTTTTAAGACTACCTAATTTAAAAGTAATATAACTATACAATTTATACCTTGATAGTATCATACTTAGATATTATCAACAATATCTTAGCATTGTATTTATAACAAGGCAACTCCCACGTAGACAACACATGTAAATATTTCTACTCAGCCTTATAGGACAACAAATTCTATTGGTTTTTTCATAATTATTGATGTTAAATATAAATTGCTTATAGGTTTGGTGAATTAGACAACCCTCCAGACCTAGCATCCAAGAAATAAGTTTGTTTGTATATGTGGTACAACCCCTCAAGAAGCATGTTTCAATAAGCATCATAGCACAATTATTCACATGCATATTACTAATTTAAATTAAAAATATCTAATCTTTTACTTTTAGATCCAATAATTAGATAAGTAGTAGTTCATTGTAAATAGATAGAATACCTTCTCACCTATCCAATTAATTTGATAGTTTGAAAATGATTATGCCTTCTTAACTCTATTTAAAGGATTAAAGCCAAGAATGATCAGTTTACCATGTAAGCTATAATTTTCACACATAAAGAGCAAAGTATACATATTGAACAACTCATTTATAAACAATTGTATCATAAGAAGAGAATAATACTAAAAGTTAAAATTGACTAAGAAACTATAACTAGCAAATAATTGAATGTTTTGAAAGTACATAACATGAGAATAATCAACAAATTTTATTACATCAACATGAACTAGGTGGCCTTGGCAACAAAGGAAGGACAAGCATGCTTATGAATCTCAAATTTGAAAAGTTGTGATTAGCACTTTACCACAAAGACAAAAAAATACTTAAAAAAAATGGAAACAATTAGCAAAAAAGTGTTTTTCCTCTTTTATGAAAATATTGGTAATCTTTCAAAAAGAATAAACTAGTTATGAATAGATTGACTAATAAAAAAAGTTGTAATATATATTTAAATCATTTTTATTTTTTTTAAACTCTAGCGACTCCACAAATTCAAAGATATATAACTTGGAGAAAATTCAATAAATTAACATCTCAATGTATTTTAAAAATAGTCCTTAATAAATAAATAAGGTAAAGTCTTAAGGAATTTTATGTGAATTTAAAATACTTTATATTTTATGTTTTTAACTTACATATAATAAACATAGTAATATTGAACTTATCCTTTCAAGAAAACCATTCAATTGGGACCAAATTATTAATTTATAAATGCACCCATAATGTTTCTATGTCAAAAAAAGTATCTTTCAAAAATACAAGACAAACATTTATTTATTTTTATAAATATCTATAAGCTTACCTTTGAATAACATTTTCAAATATGAACACATGAGAACATCACTTGATTAATGAAGGTCAATATTCCAAGGCATTAGGTAGCTTTATAGATAAATGTTTTGATCTACTGTTGTCATGTGGGATGACTATGAAAATTAAGGTGATACTTTTGTAAATAATGATATTAAACATAATAGATATAGAACTTTCTCAAGATGGATGTTACCATGGAATCCAACTACTAGGACATTGGCATTTACTATGGTGTTAACCTTACATGTGTATGTGTATGCTAATGTTTAAAGAGTTATTATTATCATTGCTTATGTAAATAAATAAATAGAAATATTTGTTATTCCCATAATGTTTGTAGTTCTATTTCTTGGTTCAATCTAACAATGCAACATAGGAATATCATAATTATGATGTTTTTTACTTTAACATGAAGTTGTCTACCTTAGTTTAGATTCATAATTTGGAAAGAGATATGTATTTCAAATAGTTGAAGAGATACAAGAGATGTATCTAGAAATAAAGGTATATATTGTAAATAAAATTGAATCCTTGATATGTTAATAAAGGTATATTGACATTGACATCAAAATAAAATACGATATTGACATCAAAAGAAAATAAATAAAAAACAACTAGTTCAAATACAATAAGGTCTAAAAGGAAAAAAACCACATTCTTGTAATTTGTCACTCATTCAAATAAATAAAACATTCCACCAAATTGGAATAACATTTAAAATTTGATCAAATTATAACATAGACTAGGCAAGAAAATATGTATATTGTAGGGTAGAACAAAATATTTTTGTAGTTATCACACAATGAAGGACATCTTATGATTCAATATAAATGACAAGTCATTTTGATTTATAAACTTTAAAATATGTATTATCTTATCATATGCATACTAATTTACATGGTCTATTCTTGTAACAACCCAAGTTCTGCCCACTTGGTTGTCCAAACACCCCAAGTCTACCCACTTGGTTGTCCGACATCAGAGTTTATAGTAAGAGAAAAAATTTCTTCTATTTCAATATTATTTAATTTATTTTCTAGTATGAGCATGTTAGATCCATCTTCATGAGTGCCATTCTACTGCAGTCGAAATACTCATGAGATCAAGATTGGCCAAATCCCGTATAGTTGTCCATTTTGAACTTCACTCTCCACCCAAGATCCTAAGTTTAGGTAGTGGGTTTCTTTTCCTCTAGGGCCCATAACACCTAGAGGTGTGACACATAACTTTCCCATGTCTTAACATGAACTCATGAACTTATATCTTGTACTTACATCATGTAAGACTTAGCGCATACATGCTCGAGCTAGACAATCATCCAATCTCCATGGAGCATCATCTAGGGTCTTACCAATACCCTGGTAACCACCTGATATTTTGTGTTGATTAACCAACACGATGTCCCATACCATCGTGCTGTCGGTATTACCTAGTCAAGCACAATTCACCACTCATCACTAGTAGGGATAACCTAGAAGAGATGCCCATACAACTCTTTGTTACCTCCCATTTTGACCTTTTCCCATCAAAAGTACAATTAGAGCCCTGAATTAGGATGGTTGCCTACCCGTAAGCATCATTAATAATTCTCTTCACAAGATTGTCCTTCCCACAATCTTGAAAAAGATAAGGTTGTCCTGCCCACAACCTTAGGTTGCGAGTTAAGATTGTCTTTCCCACAATCTTAGAATCTCTTAAACAAAGGCTTAATTAAGGTTTGAATTGTTTAGAAAAGTCTAACTATGCAATGGTTTGCAAACAATTACAACTTCCTAATCAATCATAAATTATACTATATTTTATAAGATTTCTAGTTTCCATATGTCTACTATATGTTTGTTATTAAGAGAGAATAAAAGACAGAGGATTTATGGAAACATTACAACTGAAACTAAAGAAACTTAAAACTTACTATAATAATTTTATTTAAGATCCCTTTTATTTATCTATCTATTGAAGTAGGTGCTACTCTAAAATTTATTCGTAAAACACATCCTTTTTCTATATTACACTATAGAATTCTACTACATAATCATGAAATAGAGCGGACTATTTTTATAAGTTAAGTATGGATGCAATTACTCTATTGTTTAAAGTCTAATATATAATCTAAATGTGTTTTAAAAATACTTTTGATTCACAATGTTTTTAATTAAGGTAAGTAATACTACTCAGGCAATTTTTATAAAGCACCCTCACTCCATATTACCTATGTCATCCTGCACGCCTATTTTATGTAATTCTGATATCTCATTACATACGAAAGTGACTTACATTTTAAACATCAATCCCTTATCTCTTTTCAACTTATGTGCAGGGAATTATAATAATAACAAATCATCTAAGTGTTCTAATTCTGGTTTCGATTTTACACCGACTCTTTCATTCCCTAGTTTGGAACAATGCTATCATTGCTTTAACATTAGATTCCCCATTTAGTTTTCTACACTTTCTATTGCATCTATCTAACGTATAGGCTCTGTTAGAAAACAAAATTAAATAAAAATAAATCTCATACTGAATAAGATATTCAAGTTCATTATATCACCCTATCGTCGTGATGATTCTTATCAAATCGGGTTAACCTAGCTAATACCTTATACAACCATATCATGTTGGTTTGTCTAGAAAACCTTATGTTTTTAAAGCATCATCTCTTCTACAATCCTATAACTTAAACAAAGGATTATACATTGCAAATTCGGATGTATACAAAAGAATGGATTCAGATTCGTAAAGAAAATATGAAATTATAAATTTCATTTGTAGTGGTTCTCATCAACCAGTACGTTCACCAAACAACTATCGATTTGAAACATAGAAATTTTGGTCATAAAATTCTGAAGTTTCCTTGGACAGTTTACCTAGATCTACGTCTTTGGGATTATTCTCATCCATTTCCAATTGCTCTCAAAAATACTAAATACATGCAGAACATGGAAGCATACAAAATAGAAAAACATTATTTCGTAAAGAAAAGCATATATTAATAATTTTTAATCCACAATCTGGTTTCCATATCAATTGCATGCATCATTTTAAAATAGCGTATGTATGAAATGCCAGACTCTTCCTGAATGTATGTCTTATTCCTCATCTATTTTAAAGATACACAATGGAATTGCTTTCATTTCATCAAAATATTCATGGAATACTGCCATGCAAATTCCTCAGGGTCTACGTTTATCAAAAATACATATACATACAATGTCAACATTTATTTTAACTTTCTAAAAACCTAGATTTCGTCATTCCATTGAGTGCTATTTACAAGCATCTACAAAATGATAATAATTTTTCTCCCGCTTAGATGCAGCTCTTGATGCCTGACGCAGAAAAAACAACCAATAGATAGCAAGCAAATAACTTTGCAGAGTTCTTCAAAGTTCTTTAGTGAATTTTCGGTGGTTTCTCAAGGGTCAGAGCGGTCAACTACCATGACATGCAGCTAGTCCTATCATGTCTACAGTATTTACACTTCTAGCACAACATGCAAAAATATTATAAACTTCCCAACACTTCATAAGCTTCCCAACACGGCATGCATTTATCACATTATACCTCAGCACAACATGCATCATAAATAAAGTTTCAATATGGGTTTAATTTGGTCACAGGTTCACAACCAAACATAAATTCTTATATTTCAAACAATCCCTTTGAACGCATGCAACATGTATCAAATTTTTCCCACATATGCACTAGAAAATTCTCAGTTTTCTCTTCAATATGCAATGCAAATTTCAATCAGATTTTTACACACAAAACAACACAAACAATGCATTTGATCAACTATATTTTCCCATTTATCTTATCATATAAATTCTACCAGAATAGACTTACGGATAAAAGTTGAGTTCTTTCTTTGTTTCAACGCCCTTCTCTCTCTTCGTCGCTTTCGCCTTGCTTTGCCGAAACCATGCAGATCCTCCCAACCATGCCCATCTTCGTCTTCCATACTCTCATTTAGAAGATCGTTCCCATTTTTCCACTTGCAACTCGTGGTTGTTTTGAAATCCTTCTCTCCCAAATGTGTCGTGTGGAATCCACTTTCCCCACGTTCAACAATACTCAAACTAAATAATAATTTCCCTAAAAATACCGACGATTTCAGATTTTTTCATTTTAACTAATGCAATGCCAAGACTCTCTAATATCCATTTTATTATTATATACTTTAATACATATATATTATTGTTTATAATACTTCATTTATCTTATTATAAAACAAACAAATATCATTTGTTTTTAATGCCTTCATATATTTATACTTTTATCTATATAGTTGTATATGAATATATACTATTTTTAAATAAATAAGTTCCTTAAAAATAAACTCATTAATATGTATATGTTTATAATTATTAATTATTTTACTTTACCCCTTTTTCCTTATTTTCCCTTTCAGCTCTTAAAACAATAATAATATTACCATTATTCTACATTCATCCCAATATTTAAAACTATGGCTCCCATGCATTTAAGCATTTTCATTGCCAACCAACATTTTAAACTATGGCTCCCATGCATGTAAGCATTTTCATTGCCAACCAAACATCATAAATTCACAATCTGACAAACATCAAACATTCCTACAAATGCAACTACATGATATGCATCTACATGGACCGTTGACGAATGCATTGCCTATAGGGTTCTTCATCCCTATCAACCGATGAATACACCACCGCTCATCATTTCCCTTGACTTACCTTGCATCGGATAATCCTTCTGCCCATTGAGGAGACCTCATTCCTTTGCATTATCCTCGCCAGTAATAATACATGTCCCCTGCATCCATAGATACATTAGCAGTATCTCATCCTTGCAGATAAATTATGCATATAATGAAATAGGTTTTTGGAGGGTTATTACATACTTCCCCCCTAAGATTAAACATAGTCCCTGTGTTTGCATTTCCCATTGAAGCATATAAATAATATTGCCATGGATAATAGAAAATCAATGCAATACATCAACAAGTTTACATTTTTTTCAAAACTAATTCATCATTTATTGTAAATACTAAACATGCACAAACATCAAATATATTTATCATACTTCACAAACCAAGATATGATTATATCACTGTTTAGAAAAAATGAAACTATGATATGATGATAACACTATTAAAAAAAAATAGAAATTGTCTTTTCATGATGGTCACACCCTCCAACGTGGCACTATTATCAGAGAATTGGTCCCATTGGACCTTACACTACTCAATATTCCGCTTTCTTAATTGTTTTGTTCGATATCCAAGGATCTTAATAGGTCGCACTTCAATGCGTAGGGGATCGTCCATATGCAATTGATCAACATTCCAAACATGTGAGGGGTCATGAATATATCTCTTGAGAAGGGACACATGGAATGTATCATGAATTTTTGACAAATTGGGTGGCAAGTCTAATTTGTAGGCAACCGGGTTCAGTTTATCAACAATTTCAAAAGGCCCTACAAATCGTGGACTAAGCTTAGAGGATTTGATAGAAATTTTGGTAGGTTTAACTCTTAGGAATACTCTGTATCCCACAATGAATTCCTTGGGTGTTCTCTTAAGATCTGCATAACTCTTTTATCGATCTGAGGCTTCTTTGAGCCTCTAATGAATTTCATTGAGTTGGTCTTCCATTTCTCTAACCATATTCGGCCCGATCATCACCCGATCCTCCAGATTACTCTATGATAATGGTATTTTGTACCTCCCCCCGTACAGATCCTCAAATGGATCCATACCTATAGAAGTATGGTAACTATTATTATAAGCAAATTCTACCAGAATGAAGATAATCTTCCCATTTCGTTTGATGATCCATACAATACATGTGGAGCATATCCTCTAAGACTTGATTCACCCTTTATGTTTGTCCATATGTCTCAGGATGATAAGCAGTACTAATATTGAGCTTTGTTTCCCATGCCTGATGCAATATCTACCAAAACTTGGATGTGAATCGAGAATCTCTGTTTGATATAATTATTTCAAGAAATCCGTGTAGTCGTACCACTTCCTTGGCAAATTTTTGAGCTACAGTGGGAGCTCCGTATTTAATATTTCTAGGTAAAAAATGTGCCACTTTAGTCAATTTATCAACTACTACCAGAATGGCATCATGCTGAAAATTATTTTTAGGCAATCCAACAATAAAATCCATAGTCACAACCTGCCATTTGTATTGTGGAATGCCATGCAAAAATAAACATCTAGCTGGATGTAGATGTTTTTACTTCACATTTTAACATTCTAAACATCTAGCCACAAATTTAGCGATATCATTTTTTAGTCCTGGACAATAATACTCTTTTCTCATATTTTCATACATATTTACATAGCTTGGATGAGTGGAATAAGGAGCACTATGTGCCTCTTGCAGTATCATATTTCTCAGGTCCTAATTATTAGGCACTACCATTCTATTTTTGAAGAATAATGTATCTTCCCAAATTCTAAATTCCTTTGCTTTATCAAAATCTTGTTGAACTAGTTCTCGATACTTTTGAGAATATTCATCTTGAATATATAGTTTTCTTATTTGATCAATTATATCATATTGATAGTGTGACATAGCATTGATATGCCTTCTTCTACTTAAAGCATCTACTAATTTATTTTCTTTTCCCTTTATATACTCTATGCCAAAATCATCATATTCTGCTAAAAATTCCATCTAGTGCCTCTGTCTAGCATTGAGCATTGGTTGAGTAAAGATATATCTTAAGCTTTGATGATTTGTTCTAAGCTCAAAAGATTTACCAAGTAGGTAATGATGCCACATTTTAAGAGTATGCACTATTATGGCCAATTCCAAATCATGTGTGGCATAGTTTAATTCATGTTTCTTAAGTTTTCATGACTCATAAGCAATAACACCATCCTCTTGCATAATGACCCCACCTAATCCTTCCATGGAAGCATCAGTATATACAATAAATGGTTGTTTGGGATCTGCTATTCGAAGAATAGGTGCTGATGTGAGCTTTTCTTTAAGAGTTTTAAAATCTTCTTTACATCGTTCTGTCCATTTAAAAGCTTTTCCTTTCTTTTGGAGATTAGTTATTGGATAAGCTATCTTAGAGAAATTTTGGATAAAACGACGATAATACCCATCCATCCCCATAAAAATTCGCACTTTAGAAACATTTTTTGGAGCAGGCCAATCAATAATAGCCTCAATTTTCTTTGGATCAATAGACACCCCTTCAACAAAAATGACATGACCCAAATACTGTACCTGGGTTGCGTAAAACTCACATTTGGACATTTTTCCATACAATTGATTCTTTCTAAGTATTTCAAGAACAATTCTCATATGAAGATCATGCTCTTCTTTTCTCTTGGAGTAGATCAATATATCATCTAGGAATATCAACACAAACCGATCTAGTTGCTCTCAAAACACACTATTCATTAGATTCATAAAAGTAGTTGGAGCATTGGTCAATCCAAATGGCAACACTATAAATTCATAGTGGCCATATCTAGTTTAAAAAGTAGTTTTATGGGTATCTTCTTCTTGAATCCTCAACTAATGATAACCAGATTTGAGATCAATTTTGGAGAAAATTGTGGCTTCTTTTAGTTGATCAAACAAATCATCTATTATGGGTAGAGAGTACTTATTCTTAATAGTCATCTTGTTTAGCATTCTATAGTCAATACATAGTCTTAGTGATCCATCCTTATTTTTCACAAATAAAATTGGTGCACCCCACGATGAAACACTAGGTTTAATATGTCCTTTTTCTAAAAGTTCTTGAAGCTGAGTCTTAAGTTCTTGCAACTCTATTGTAGTCATCCTATATGGTGCTCGAGCTATAGGAGTTGCTCCTGGTAAAATTTCTATAGTAAAATCAAATTCTCTTTGGGGTGGAAGACCCAATAATTCCTCAAGAAAGACATCTCGAAAATCATTCAACATTGGATAGGTTTGGAAAAGACTTGCTCCTATCTCGTTTTCTTCCTTTTTATTAATTTTGACCACAAAGACTCTACTACCATTTTTCACTACTCTTTTAACTTGCATTGCTATCAAAATATGTGGTTCCACTGATTCACGTCCATAGAAAATACGAATCCTTTGCTTGGTGTCATCAGTGAATTCCATCCATCTTTCCTCAAAGTTTAACAATGCTTTATGTGCCTTAAGCCAATCAATACCTAAAATTATATCGAAGGCATGTAATGGAGCTACATATAAATGCCATCGGGTTTTCCCTTGAGGTAGCATTATTTGAGGGTCAAATAGAAATTTATTAATGGTATAGATTTACCCAGACCCATACTTGACTTTCCACCCATTAGCCATAAATCCAGGTACTTTTGGTATGTCCCACAAAATATTTGATAAAATAAATCTATCAGTTGCTCCAGAATCAACCAAAATATAAAAATTTCTATTATAAACTTTTCCTTTAAAAAAGAAAGGTGTTGCTTGACCATTGATTTTGGAATTACCTGTTGCTTGATATATCTTTTGAGCAGATTCCACAGGTTATTTTCTCTTATTGGTTCACAAAGTACGCCTCCACACTATTCAACCATCTCTCAGCCTCTTCCCCATCACCTTTGCCATCAAATTTAGCTATATCAAGCCTTCACATATCCTTGTCCAACTCAAAACCTACTTGTTTTCTTCTTGGGTCAATAGTTATCTCATCCTCAACTATTACCATTTCTTTTCCTTTACTTGTTTTCTTCCTGGGTCAATAGTTATCTCTTGTTGTTGAGCTAGATCAGCTTTCTATTTCTCCATGTGTTCTAACATTTGAGTATTTTATTGAGCTATGTGTTCAACCATTTGAGCACTTTGCTGCTCCATTTGTTCTTTTTGTTGGCTCATTTTCTCCTACAATAATTGCACCATTCGGACCATTTTATCCTCTTTGACAGCTGGTTCTTTTTCCTTCATATTTTCTTGAGGATGTTCTGTGGCTTCCTCTATAGCCCCGATCCTCATAATTTTTTGGAAGACCCTTTTAGGATGTTCGATTATCCCTTCCCGCTAAACCACCACAAATATTTTTGAGGAACTAACTTTTTGTTCGGAAGGAATTTCTTGCCCATAAAAAAAAAGAGCCTTGTCAAATTTTCAAGTTTAGGTGAACACATTGGTAACATAAATTAGATTTGACATAGGTTTTCTAAAATTTATTGTCTAAATATTTGCAACCTTGCTCTGATACCAAATTAACAACCCAAGTTCTGCCCACTTGGTTGTCTAAACACCCCATGTCTACCCACTTGGTTGTTCGACATCAGAGTTTACAGTAAGAGAAAATATTTCTTCTATTTCAATATTATTTAATTTATTTTCTAGTATGACCATGTTAGATCCATCTTCATGAGTTCCATTCCCCTATAGTTGAAATACTCATGATATCAAGATTGGCCAAATCCCGTATAGTTGCCCATTTTGAACTTCACTCTCCACCCGAGATCCTAAGTTCAGGTAGTGGGTTTCTTTTCCTATAGGTCCCATAATACCTAGAGGTGTGACACATAACTTTCCCATGTCTTAACATGAACTCATGAACTTATATCTTGTGCTTATGTCATGTAAGACTTAGTGAATACATGTTTGAGCTAGACGATCATCCAATCTCCATGGAGCATCATCTAGGGTCTTACAAATGCCTTGGTAACCACCCGATATTTTGTGTTGATTAACCAACATGATGTACCATACCATCATGCTGTCGGTATTACCTAGTCAAGAATAATTCACCACTCATCACTAGCAGGGATAACCTAGAAGATATGCCCATACAAATCTTCGTTACCTCCCATTCTAAAATTTTCTAGTAAGAAGTATAGTTAAAGCCCTGATTTAGGATGGTTGCCTACCCGCAAGCATCATTAATAATTCTCTTAACAAGATTGTCCTTCCCACAATCTTAAAAAATATAAGGTCATCCTGCCCATAACCTTAGGTTGCGAGTTAAGATTATCTTTCCCACAATCTTATAATCTCTTAAACAAATTCTTAATTAAGGTTTGAATTGTTTAGAAAAGTCTAACTATGCAATGGTTTGCAAACAATTACAACTTCCTAATTAATCATAAATTATACTATATTTAATAAGATTTCTAGTTTCTATATGTCTACTATATATTTATTATTAAGAGAGAATAAAAATAGAGGATTTATGGAAACATTACAACTGAAACTAAATAAACTTAAAACTTACTATAATAATTTTATTTAAGATCCCTTTTATTTATCTATTTATTGAAGTAGGTGCTACTCTAAAATTTATTCGTAAAACACATCCTTTTTCTATATTACACTATATAATTCTACTACATAATCATGAAATAGAGTGAACTATTTTTATAAGTTATGTATGGATGCAATTACTGTATTGTTTAAAGTCTAATATATAATCTATATGCGTTTTTATAAAAGACTTTTGATTCACAATTTTTTTAATCAAGGTAAGTAATACTACTCAGGTAATTTTCATAAAGCACCCTCACTCCATATTACCTATGTCATCTTGCACGCCTATTTTATGTAACTTTGATATCTCATTACATACGAAAGTGACTTACATTTTAAACATCAATCCCTTATCTCTTTTCAACTTATGCGTAGGGAATTATAATAATAACAAATCATCTAAGTGTTCTAATTCTAGTTTTGATTTTACACCGACTCTTTCATTACCTGGTTTGGAACAATGCTATCATTGCTTTAATATTAGATTCCTCATTTAGTTTTCTAAACTTTCTATTGCATCTATCCAATGTATAGGCTCTGTTTTGTAATAAACCACCAAAAACTTACTTCATGGTATGCATAATTCATCTGCAAGTATGAGGTACTGCTAATGTATCTGTGGATGCAGGAGATAGGTATTGTTACTAGCAGGAATAATGCAAAGGAAGGATATCTCCTCAGTGTACAAAAGATTATCTGGTGTAAGGTAAGTCAAGGAAAATGATGAGTGGTGGTGTAATCATCGGTTGATAGGTGTAAAGAACCCTATAGGCAATACATATGCCAACGGTCCATGTAGACGCATATCATGTAGTTGCATTTGTAGGAGTGTTTTATGCTTGTCAAATTGTGAATTTATGATGTTTTGTTGTCAATAAAAATGCTTAAAATACATGGGAACCATATTTTAAAATGTTATTAGGCAATAAAAATGCATAAATGCATGGGATCCATAGTTTTAAATAATAGAATGAATGTGGAATATTGATATAATTTTTATTGTTATAAGTACTGAAAGGGAAGGTAAAGGGACAAAGAAAAGTTAATTAATAATTATATATATACTATTGTGTGTTTTGAAGAACTTAATTATTTTAAAATAATATATATATATATACCAACAAAAATACAAACAAATAATATTTGTTTGCTTTATAATGTGGTAATGAAATTTTATATATATAAAAAGAAATATATAATGCATTAGAATTTAATACTAAAGTGATTATAGAGGAGTCATGACATTATATTTATTTTAAAATAATAAATTTAGAACAGTTAGCGTTTGTGGGCAATTTGGAAAAGTCGACATTTGTGGGAATTATTATTTAGTTTAAGCTTGTTGAACATGGATAAAAAATGGATTCCACTTGGCATACCTTGGAGAGGAGGATCTAAAAACTAACGTTAGTTACAAGCAGAAAAGAGGGAAACCATCTTCTAAATTAGGAGAAGAAAGGTGAAGATAGGCATTATGGACTGCATGTTTTCAGCGAAGATAGGCATTATGGACTACATGTTTTCGGTGAATCAAGGAGAGCGATGAAGGAAGGGAGGAAAGTGTTGGAAGCAAGGAAAGAATCCGTAAGTCTGTTATAGAAAAATATTAAAGAAAGGTCAAATGGGAAATTTAAACAAATTGTTTTGATGTATTGTATGTGCTGCTCTATGTGTGAATCTTATTTGTTATTTGATTTATATATTGAAAGAAATTTGAATTCTTTCTTGTGCTTATAAGGAAAATGTTTGGAATTTGATGCATGCATTCGAAAGAACTATTGGAAATAATAGTAATAATGTATGGCTATGAACCGGGTTGGTTGAAACTTGAGACAAATTTAGTTCTTTTTTTTAACTTAGTTTATGATTGTGCTTGTTGAGAAACACTGTGATGCATGCATGTCATGTTGGAAGCTTATGATGTGTTGGGTAATTCTTAAAACTTTGCATGCTACACCAGGAATGAAAATGATGTATGCATATTAGGATTAGCTGCATTTCAAGGTAGATTAACCACTTTGACCCTTGGGTATCCACGAGTAATTCTTGCTGAGAAATTGAGATACTTTGTAGAACATTGCAAAATGATTTTGCTTGCCATCTATTGCATAATTTGTCTACGTTCCATGATAAGAGTTGCGTTATAATTTTGATAGAAATTTGAGAATATAACTTAGTGGAAGGCCGATGTCTAGCTAATAAAAGAACAAGCAAAATTTAATATCATGTAATTGTAATGGAAAATGTAGTCCTTGAAAAACGTAGGGCAGAATTTGATATTATATAATTATATTTGAATTCGTAGTCCCTGGAAAAGTGTATGGTAGAACACTGTGAACCATTGAATGAATTGTAATAAAATCAAGTTGTTTATATTTTAAAATATGTTAAGGAATAGTTATGCACTCAGGTATCGAATTGCTTTTTGCACATATACACTGTATCTAGTTTTAAAATGATATATTATGGTGATGTGAAGATAAAATTTGTATATTCAAAACTATTAAATGATGTTTTATCTCTTTACAATATATTGTTCGATTACTTATGATGCTTTTTATTATGCATTTTTTCCATTATTGTTGTGAGTAGTGAGTTATGGATGATATTATTACTAAAACGTAATGTTGGGTAAACTGTTCAAGGAAACCTCGGGATGTATAACGAGTTTTCCATGTTCCAAATCTTATGCTATATAGGAAAAAAATTTGATTGATGATAAATACTCCAACTAGGGTTTACCACCTCAAATTTCTTTAACAAATTTGAAACTTTCAATTGGTGTACAACATATATTGTCTTGTACAATCCTTTATTTAGGATATAAGCTTGCAAGAGAGATAATGTTTTAAAACATAAGGTTTTAGCCCAAAACAACGTAGTACAAATTCATAGGGTTTTAACTTGGTTAAAATGATTAAATTAGAATCACCATGGTGGATTGAGGAAAACATCCAACCGCAGGGCGAAGTAATGAACTCGAATGTGTTAACCTGAATAAGACTTAATTATAATTATTTTTAGCCTTCAAACAGAGCTTATGTTCTAATAGAATTTATGTGAAATCTAAGCAATACTAGCATTGTTTACAAATCCGAGAATGGAAGGGTCGACTTAAACTTAAACCAGTATTGTATTATTAGGATATTTGTTAATATTAAAATTTCCTACATACAATTTGAAGAGAGGTAATAAATTAAATACTAATTGAAAGTTACTCTCGTATGTTAGTAGAGTATCGGAATTACTTTAGCTAGGAGTGCATGATGACATAGGTGTTTTGGGTGAGATTGCTTTACAAGAAAAACTGAGTAGTATTATTTAACTTAATTAAAAACAATGTGAACCAAATATCTTTTTAAATATATTTGGATTATATATATATATATATATATATATATATATATATATATATATATATATATATATATATATATATATATATATAGATCCAAAAAATAGAGTAGTTGCCGCCATACTTAAATTGATAAGAGAAGTCCACTCTATTCCATGGATTTGTAGTAAAATTTTAAAGTACAATATAGGAAAAGGAAGCGTTTTATAAATAAAATTTAGAATAGCACCTATTTCATCAGATAATAAAATAAAAAGAAATTATAAATTAGATTATTATAGTGAGTTTTAGAATACTTTAGTCTCAAATTATAATATTTCCATAAATTCCTTGACTTTTATTTTGTCTTAGTGATAAACTTATAAGTAGACATAAATAAACTAGAAATATTATAATATATAGCAAAACTCATGAGTGATAGGAAATTGTACTTGTTTTCAAATATTTGTTTAGTTAAAATTTTCTGAACCAATTCAAACCTTAGTTAAGTCTTTTTTTAAGAGAATTTGAGATTGTGGGAAGGACAATCTTAACTTGTAACCTAAGATTGTGGGAAGGACAACCTTGTCATTATTTCAAGATTGTGGGAAGTACAATCTTGTGAAGACAATTATTAATGGTGCTTACGGGTAGGCAATCATCATATATCAGGGCTCTAACTGTACTTCTGACGGGAAAAAGTCAGAACATGAGGTAACGAAGGGTTGTATGGGTATCTCTTATAGGTTATCCCTGCTAGTGATGGGTGGTGAATTGTTCTTGACTAGGTAATACCAACAACACTATGGTATGAGACATCATTTTGATTAATCAACAAAAAACATTGAGTGGTTACCAGAGTTTGGTAATACCCTATATGATGCTCCATGGTGGATGGTTGATCGTTTAGCTTGAGCATGTATGCGCTAAGTATTGCATGACATACGTACAATATATAAGTTAATGAGTTCATGTTAAGACATGGGAAAGTTATGCATCACACCTCTGTGTTATGGGCCCTAGAGGAAAAGAAACTTACTACCTAAACTTAGGATCTTGGGTGGAGAGTGAAGTTCAAAATGGGTAATTGTATAGGATTTGGCCAATCTCAATCTCATGAGTATTTTGACTGCAATGAAATGACACTCATGAAGATAGTTCTAACATGCTCATACAAGATAAAAAATTAGAAATTATTAAAAAGAAAGAAATATTTTCTCTTACTATAACCTCTAATTTTGGAAAACCAAGTGCGCAGACTTGGGATGTTTGGACAACCAAGTGGGCAGACTTGGGGTGTTTGGACAACCAAGTGGGTAGAACTTGGGTTGTTCCATTTGGTATCAGAGCAAAGGTTGTGAATCTTTAGGCAATAAAATTTTAGAAAACCTATTTTATGTTACCAATGTGTTCACCAAAATTTGAAAATTTTGATAAGGCTCTTTATTTTGCTAGGTAGGCAATGGCATCCAGACAGAAAGCTAGTTCCTAAAAAATATCTATGATGGTTCAATGGGAAGGGCTGACCGAACATCCTAGAAGGATAATTTGAAAAGTCATGAGGATTGGGGCTAATGAGGAAGCCACATAATGTCCTCGAGAAAAGAGGAAGTAAAAATAACCATTTGTTAAAGAGGATAAAATGGTTCATATGGTGCAATTATTGCAAGAGAAAATGAGCCAATAAAAGGAACAAATGGAGAAGAAAAGTTCTAAAATGACTAAACACATAGATCAACAATAGACCCAAATGTTAGAACACATGGAGCAACAAAAAGCTCAGTTGGCTCAACAACAAGAAATGATTTCCCATCAATAGAAAAAAATAGAAAATTTATCTAAAAGGAAAAGAAATGATAATAGTTGACGATGAGATAGCTATTGATCCAGGAAAAAACAAGTAGGTTTTGATTTGGACAAGGATATGCGAAGAATCGATATATCCAAATTTTATGGTAAATTTGATGGGAAAGGGGCTAAAAGATGGTTGAATAGTGTGGAGACATATTTTATTGTTAGAACCTTGTCATCAAAATAAAAAACTTCGTGGGTAGATTTTTGTTTGACTGGAGTTGCCACTGATTGGTGGGATACCTATAGGAAAAATCACAATGTGGAGGCTGTCGATGTTCATTGGGACACATTTATTTTAGATTTCAAATATATGTTCCTAACACTACAATTTTACCTTGAAAGAACTGTAGAGTTTTTAAGGTTAACGTAGGGTAGTATATTTGTAATTGAGTACTATCAGCGATTTATGCAATTGCTCAAATATATGCCTAAAAATGAGTAGAGGAATGAGATCAAAATTCAAAAATTTCTCCTAGGGTTACATCCAAAAATTGGAGACCTGATTCTTATGTTGAAACTTGCAACTTTAACTGCTGCTTGTGACTTGGATCGATAGGAGGAGGACAATTTTAAGGCCAAGAAAGCTTATGATTAACAAAAACCTGAAAAGAAAGAGCCACAAAAAAAGAAAAATGTGGGTCCAACAAAAGGAGACAGGAGTTGGAACAAGAATCGTGGTAATGGGAATAAAAATAGGTTTGACAAGAATAAGAATAGGTACCAAGGAAATAGAGGAAATCAAAACTATTAGGGTGGCCAAAGAAATTTCAGGGATAGGTATGATCAAAGAGCTAATGCACCAAGAGTTGGTACTCAAGAAGATAATGAGGGAAATAAGAAAGAGAGAGCACCATGAACTGGTTGTTTGATTTGTCAAGAACCTCATTATGCTAAAAAATATCCTTTGGAAGTTGATAAGAGAAAATAACTCGTGCAATATACTCATAAGATATATGTAGCAGTAGGTAACTCTAAACTTAATGGTCAAGCAACACCTTTTCTATTGAAAGGTAAAATTTATAATAGAAATATTTGTATTTTAATTGGTTTTGGAGCAACTAATAATTTTGTTTCACCAAATATTTTGAGGGATATACCATAAGAACCTGGTGAAAGAACGAGGATACAGAAGCCCATAGGCGTACCAGGTGTGGTGCAAACAAAAACATACGAAACACTAAGTCCTACAAATGAACAAAGGACTAAAGTGCATGAAAAGGGGAAAACAAACGAGATAAAACGAGATATAAAGCAAATGTAAAGTGCAACCCTTCTTTTTATTAATTTTTCTTTGAGACCAGGTTACAATACGTCTCCTTAATTTTTAGGAGCTAGGAGCGTTAGATATAGTTTTGTTACACCACGGATGGTATGCTTCCTTTCGGGATCTTCCGCATGCCCACATTTGAAATGGGTGGGCCAAACGTCACCGTCACTTGCATGAATGCATCTATAGTTCCTTGTTGCCCCTCCGGTGTTGAGATCCTGCATTCAAAGAAACAACAAATGATTAATAGCACCTGTGGATGGAGGGAAATATGCAATCCCCAAGGCCTTCGGTTAATGCATGCATGAAATAATTAAAATGGTAATCAAAACATGTCAAAATAAGATGAAATTTGGACAAAAGCATGTAAACACTATCAGGAACACACTGCAAAAGGAACAGTAAAGTAATCTATTGTAGATTTCTAATCGCTCCGGGGTGGGACGATTAGGACTATCATAAAACATCAAAAAACAACCTCCTAAATGTCCCATCCAGAGGCCTCCAAAACACCTAAAAATTTGGGGTTAGGAAAAATGGGGAATTTTGAGACGACCCAAAAGGTCGGATTCTGTAGATTCAGCTTCGATCGCACTATATCCGAAGATGCTCCCTGTATGTTAGTGAAGGCAAAAAACAATGAAAACAGAGTCAAAACTCATTAGAATGGCAACATACATGAATGAAATTAAAAAAGATGCAAAATAAATAGTGAAGAAATATGCTACATATTTCTAATCACTTCGGGGTGGGGCGATTAGGACTGCAGCAGTGCGGGGGGCACCCGGGGGCAGGACGCCCGCTGTTTGGGGCTTGTTTTCGACAACAATCCACTTGGGATGGGTCCAAAACCTCCTAGGGGGTTGTGTCGACAAATTGGGTGGGGTATTGTAGCCAAATTTTTGGGTTCTAGGTTTGGATTGCGGTTCCAATGTTCACCCAATAACCTCCCTTCCAAAAGAGAGATCAAGGATGTAAGAAGCACAAGTGAGGGGTGATGGGTGGTGAATTATTCTTGACTAGGTAATACCAACAACACTATGGTATGAGACATCATTTTGATTAATCAACAAAAAACATCGGGTGGTTACCAGAGTATTGGTAATACCCTAGACGATGCTCCATGGTGGATGGTTGATCGTTTAGCTTGAGCATGTATGCGCTAAGTATTACATGACATAAGTACAATATATAAGTTAATGAGTTCATGTTAAGACATGGGAAAGTTATGCATCACACCTCTGTGTTATGGGCCCTAGAGGAAGAGAAACTTACTACCTAAACTTAGGATCTTGGGTGGAGAGTGAAGTTCAAAATGGGTAATTGTACAGGATTTGGCCAATCTCAATCTCATGAGTATTTTGACTGCAATGAAATGACACTCATGAAGATAGTTCTAACATGCTCATACAAGATAAAAAATTAGAAATGATTAAAAAGAAAGAAATATTTTCTCTTACTATAATCTCTGATTTTGGAAAACCAAGTGCGCAGACTTGGGGTGTTTGGACAACCAAGTGGGCAGACTTGGGGTGTTTGGACAACCAAGTGGGTAGAACTTGGGTTGTTCCATTTGGTATCAGAGCAAAGGTTGTGAATCTTTAGGCAATAAAATTTTAGAAAACCTATTCTATGTTACCAATGTGTTCACCAAAATTTAAAATTTTGATAAGGCTCTTTATTTTGCTAGGTAGACAATGGCATCCAGACAGAAAGCTAGTTCCTAAAAAATATGTATGATGGTTCAATGGGAAGGGCTGACCGAACATCCTAGAAGGATAATTTGAAAAGTCATGAGGATTGGGGCTAATGAGGAAGCCACATAATGTCCTCGAGAAAAGAGGAAGTAAAAATAACCATTTGTTAAAGAGGATAAAATGGTTCGTATGGTGCAATTATTGCAAGAGAAAATGAGCCAATAAAAGGAACAAATGGAGAAGAAAAGTTCTAAAATGACTAAACACATAGATCAACAATAGAACCAAATGTTAGAACACATGGAGCAACAAAAAGCTCAGTTGGCTCAACAACAAGAAATGATTTCCCATCAACAGAAAACAATACAAAATTTATCTAAAGGAAAAGAAATGATAATAGTTGACGATGAGATAGCTATTGATCTAGGAAAAAACAAATAGGTTCTGATTTGGACAAGGATATGCGAAGACTCGATATATCCAAATTTTATGGTAAAGTTGATGGGAAAGGGGCTAAAAGATGGTTGAATAGTGTGGAGACATATTTTATTGTTAGAACCTTGTCATCAAAATAAAAAACTTCGTGGGTAGATTTTTGTTTGACTGGAGTTGCCACTGATTGGTGGGATACCTATAGGAAAAATAACAATGTGGAGGTTGTCGATGTTCATTGGGACACATTTATTTTAGATTTCAAATATATGTTCCTAACACTACAATTTTACCTTGAAAGAACTATAGAGTTTTTAAGGTTAACGTAGGGTAGTATGTTTGTAATTGAGTACTATCAGCGATTTATGCAATTGCTCAAATATATGCCTAAAAATGAGTAGAGGAATGAGATCAAAATTAAAAAATTTCTCCTAGGATTACATCCAAAAATTGGAGACCTGATTCTTATGTTGAAACTTGCAACTTTAACCACTGCTTGTGACTTGGCTCGATAGGAGGAGGACAATTTTAAGGCCAAGAAAGCTTATGATTAACAAAAACCTGAAAAGAAAGAGCCACAAAAAAGAAAAATGTGGGTCCAACGAAAGGAGACAGGAGTTGGAACAAGAATCGTGGTAATGGGAATAAAAATAGGTTTGACAAGAATAAGAATAGGTACCAAGGAAATAGAGGAAATCAAAACTATCAGGGTGGCCAATGAAATTTCAGGGATAGGTATGATCAAAGAGCTAATGCACCAAGAGCTGGTACTCAAGAAGATAATGAGGGAAATAAGAAAGAGAGAGCACCATGAACTGGTTGTTTGATTTTTCAAGAACCTCATTATGCTAAAAAATATCCTTTGCGAGTTGATAAGAGAAAATAACCCATGGAATCTACTCATAAGATATATGTAGCAATAGGTAACTCTAAACTTAATGGTCAAGCAACACCTTTTCTATTGAAAGGTAAAATTTATAATAGAAATATTTGTATTTTAATTGGTTCTGAAGCAACCGATAGTTTTGTTTCACCAAATATTTTGAGGGATATACCATAAGAACCTGGTGAAGGAACGAGGATACAGAAGCCCATAGGTATACCGGGTGCAGTGCAAACAAAAGCATACAAAACGCTAAGTCCTACAAATGAACAAAGGACTAAAGTGCATGAAAAGGGGAAAACAAACGAACTGAAACGAGATATAAAGCAAATGTAAAGTGCAACCCTTCTTTTTATTAATTTTTCTTTGAGACCAAGTTACAATATGTCTCCTTCCTTTTTAGGAGCTAGGAGCGTTAGATATAGTTTTGTTACACCACGGATGGTATGCTTCCCTTCGGGATCTTCCACGTGCCCACATTTGAAATGGGCAGGCCAAATGTCACCGTCGCTTGCATGAATGCATCTATAGTTCCTTGTTGCCCCTCCGGTGTTGAGATCCTACATTCAAAGAAACAAAAAATGATTAATAGCACCTGTGGATGGAGGGAAATATGCAATCCCCAAGGCCTCCGGTTAATGCATGCATGAAATAATTAAAACGGTAATCAAAACATGTCAGAATAAGATGAAATTTGGACAAAAGCATGCAAACACTATCAGGAAAACACTGCAAAAGGAACAATCAAGTAATCTGTTGTAGATTTCTAATCGCTTCGGGGTGGGACAATTAGGACTATCATAAAACATCAAAAAACAACCTCCTAAATGTCCCATCCAGAGGCCTCCAAAACACCTAAAAATTTGGGGTTAGGAAAAATAGGGAATTTTGAGACGACCCAGAAGGTTAGATTCTATAGATTCAGCCCCGATCGCACTGTATCCGAAGATGCTCCCTGTATGTTAGTGAAGGCGAAAAACAATGAAAACACAGTCAAAAATCATCAGAATGGCAACATACATTAATGAAATAAAATAAGATGCAAAAGAAATAGTGAAGAAATATGCTACGTATTTCTAATCACTTCGGGGTGGGGTGATTAGGACTGCAGCAGTGCGGGGGGCACCCGAGGGCAGGACGCCCATCGTTTGGGGCTTGGTTTCGACACCAATCCACTTGGGATGGGTCCAAAACCTCCTAGGGGGTTGTGTCGACAAATTGGGTGGGGTATTGTAGCCAAATTTTTGGGTTCTAGGTTTGGATTGCACTTCCAATGTTCACCCAATAACCTTCCTTCCAAAAGAGAGATCAAGGATGTAAGAAGCACAAGTGAGGGGTGAGGATGTAATTCGACAGCACTTCATTGCTCCAAATGCTCCTTCTCTGTCTTTTTTTTGGGGTGAGAAGACTCACCATTTTATAGACCTGAGGGTCTCTTGTGAATGAGCATGCAGAGGCGCCACTTGGCCATCATGCCTTGTTAGGGGAGAGAAGATTCCTCCTTGATTAAGGGTTCCATGACTGCCTCTATGACTACCTCTTTGAGCTCAAAAAAATGCTTACTCGCACTCCCATGCATTGAAGATGGATTTGAGTGGCGGATTTGAGCTACCATTTTTCAAGGTTTGACCTTTTTCCCGTCAAACCTACTATTCGCCCCACCCTAGAGTGAATGCTGCTAATCATCTTAGGGTGGGACGAATACCAGTTTGTAATCATCCCAAGGTGGAACGAGTAGGGAGCAGAGTGCCTGAAGGGTGCCAAATTGATCTTTGACCTTCCAAAACTACTGTGGGAGTGGTTAGGACCACTATTTAACCTCTGGGGGCTGCCCTAGGGGCATGTATGTCAATTCGGTCAGTGCTTGTAGTCACATAATCGAATTGGTGCTGTTTTGGTGTCTACACCTGGATTTATGGCTAATGGTTGGAAAGTTGAGTATGGGTCTGGGTAAACCTATATCATTAATCAATGTCTATTTGACCCTCAAATAATGCTACCTCAAGGGCAAACTCACTAGAATTTATATGTAGCTCCATTACATGCCTTTGACGTAATTTTAGGTATTGACTGGCTCAAGGCACATAAAGCATTGTTAAATTTTGAGGAAAGATAGATGGAATTCACTGATGACACTAAGAAAAGGATTCATATTTACTATGGACGTGAATCAGTGGAATCACATCTTTTGATAGCAATGCAAGTTAAGAGAGCACATGAATCCAATGAATTCGATGTCAAACTCCGTCAACAACATGATCTATTTCACCATGCGGCTACTATGATAAGTATGACTCATCATGTACCGCAATGGATTATCCTTAGACACAACATACGTCATATTGCTCAGCATGTAGTGGCATAGCTTTTTGGTAGCAAATACCACTACTAAGCATAGCTTCTCGACGTATGCATAGTTAAGTTCATAACTGACCAGGGTGCGACTAAGATAGTAAGTAGCCTACTCTTTATGTAGTTCATTTTTATGGGCTAGCATGGCACCTAGTGCCACCTCAGTAGCTAAGATGTACAAATAGAATGACACTTTTGGTCTAGGTGGTGCCAATACTAGCGACGAAGCCAAGTATTGTTTAATGTCGTCGAAGGCAGACTGGAACTCGTCATACTAGTGAAATGCTACCCCCTTGTGTAATAATTTATTTATGGGTCGGCACTTGTCAGATAATTGCGCTATGAAGCGCTTGATTGACGCGACCTTTCCCTGCAAGCTTTTGAGTCGCTTGATGGTGGTTGGGGGAAGCATTTCAAGGATTGCCTTGAATTTATGTGGATCTACCTCGATGCCTCGTTTTGAGACTATGAAACCCAAGAGTTTTCCAGATGTGACGCCAAACATGCACTTCTCGGGGTTTAGTCTGACTTTGTGTTCGATGAGGCGATCGAGGATCTTGCTTAAGTCATCGAGATGATCTGGGCGCAAAAGAGATTTGGCCAAAAAATCATCCATATAGTCTTCCAAAGTTTTATGCATGTGATCATGGAAGATGTATGTCATAGCGCGTTGGTAGGTGGTGCCAGCGTTTTTAAGGCCAAAGGGCATGACCTTATAACAAAATGTCCCCCAAGGCATTGTGAACACCATTTTTAGCTAATCTTCGAGATTGATACGAATCTGATTGTATCCCGAGAAACCATCCATGAGGGAAAGCATTTTGTGGCCTATTGTATCGTCTACCAATGCATCGATGCTAGGCAAGGGGAAATCATCCTTGGGACTCGCTTTGTTTAGATAAAATCGATGCATATGCGAATCCTCCCGTCTGGCTTCTTGATGGGTACCATGTTGGACAACCATGGTGGGTAATCCATGCAGATGATAAACTGTGCATCCAACAACTTTTGTAGCTCGTATTTGACCATTAAGTCTACTATTGGGTGCATTTTACATAGTTTTTTCTTGACTGGCTTGACTGTCGGATCAAGCGTTAGATTATGCGTGACTAGCTACGGGTCTATCCCTGACATGTCTTTGTAGGACCATGCAAAAACCTCCTTCTTCTCTTTGAGAAGGGCAATGTAATTGGCTTGTTCTTTGAGGGATAGGCTTACCCCTAGCTTGATTATTTGTGGATTCATTGGATCAGAGCCGATGTCTACGTTAGTTGTTTCTTCAACTGACATGTGGGACCCGTCCTCCAATTGGTGTGGAGTTGGGATTAGGTGGATATCATTTGTTGAATTTAGATCTACGTTTGGAACGTCGAGTTCCTCTTCACCATGGAAGATATCCTGAGTTGGTCTTAGGGTGAAATGAAGCATTTCACCACAAGTCCAGTACTCTGATGGGGATGGTAGCGAGTTAGTGTGATCCTAGTCTATGACATCTAGGTTTAGATACAATAGTCATGTTGGATCGACTGGATTGCGAATAGGGGCGGTTAAGTCAATGGATATCATGTTGATGAAGTGAATTTGGTCTCCATTATCGTGTGGACGTTGAATTGAACTTCCTTGATGATATTTATACCCTGAATCTGGCTCTGTGGGTATTGGCACAAATGGATTGGCCCTATGTGCAGATAAAAGCACAGGGTCTACCCTTGGCACTGACGGATCTATAGGGTCTCTGGGCGGAGGGTGCTCTCTGTATGCCTAAAGAGGCGGGTGCAGAACTTGGTCTAACTATGCTTGTTTTAGGTGCCACCTATGCCTTGGCCACATGTTTAGTTATTCGAACATATCATCAATGTCCATGGGGTATTCTCGTTGTTGCTATAGCATGTGGGTGAGATATGCCATCTCGGTCTCATCTTCATAATCATTGTCAGAGATCCATAGGCCTTCATTGGCTATGACAACTGTTTGCAACATGTGGGGCTCACTCTGATCAAGCAAGTTAATTTGGTCCCATCGAAGTTGTTTCGCTCTCTATGAGAGGGCCTGATTCTCTTGAGGTGGCATTTGCTCAATTGGAGAAATCAAGGGGAACATCGCCAAGAAGTTCTCCTGATAGTCATCTATGGGCGTCACTTGTGAGTGATTGCTATCAGACTCGAAAGGGTCCCAAGGTGCTACCTCATTATCTGAATCATCTTCTGAAGACCCTTCTTGACCTTATCTATATCCCTCTTGTAGGTGAGTCCTTGAACTTTCTCCTTTCTCGATTGAAGGGAAAGGGTTGTTGAGGTCAAAAAGGTTGGTTGTTAACAATGGGAGATAATCCCCCAATGTGTATGTTGTGTTAGGATTGGCATATGGATCTTGTGCCAACCCATCCTTATTTCCTATCCCTAGGCCTTGCATGTTCTCTACCAAGATGTCAAGGGGCAAAGGGTGGTTGAACCCTACTCCTGATTTGTTGTACGACATCTAATATCTTGGTTGACATGAACGTGTACCCCTTGTTCATATCTTCCTAACCCATATCCATGCCAATTACATTGGCCCAGGTGTTTCAAAGTGAAGTTCAGGTTGGACAGATAGTTGACATTCTCAGCAAAGGGCTCTTCGTCCTATTCCTCTTGCAGGTAAGGTTCGATGTCATTTTCGAGGCCCCCATATACAAAATTTTTCTGATTTGGTGGGTAACCCAAAGGGACAATGGTGCCGATGGGGAGGTGAGGTCTCCCCATGTCCTGCTTGGACTCAAGTGTGGGTGTTTCTACGATGTTCCACACTAGATACTCCCCTAGGCCCGTTTTGGCCATCTCAACGGTGATCGTTGGCCAGTGAGGGGGAGGGAATGGGAGTTCTTCCTGAGTCCACTCCATGTCGGGTGAGCTAGGCATATCGACTTCCATTCAGCTAGGCACCTCTTCACTAGAGATGGTTGAGACTGATGGCGATGCCTCTTCCAGGGATTTCTTTCCATTATCTTTCGATGTGGCCACCGTAGGTGGCATCATTTAAGGACTAGACGATGAAGATGGAACCAACTAGGGTTTGAGGGACTTAACAACGGGGATGTATGCGAAATTAGAACCTGTCTGGATGAATTTAACTAAAAGTCCAAATGTATCGATGGAAGGGTCGATTGTGGCATCAGCTGCATCGTATTGCAATACTTGAAGGGCTCTAAGTCTGTCGGGACTACATGCACTTGCCCTTCGTATGTGTACTTTAGGCATTGATGGGCTATCGAAGGGACACACTTCATGTCCTTAATACAAGGCTAGCCCAGTAAGATATTACAGGCCATATCACCTTCCAAGATGTGGCACAACGTAGGAAAAGTATTTTGTCTCACTTGGATGGGCAGGAAAATCGTGCCAACCGTCGAGCATATCGTGTCGTTGAATGCTCGAAGAGTATAAGTGGAGGCCACAATGTGAGATGCTTGCAACTTGAGGTGTCTCAATATTGCTGTTGTGATTATATTACTAGACGAGCCAATGTCCACTAACACCCTCTTAAATGGAATCTCATTGACCCACGCAATGACGTGCGGGGGTGGATCTGCCATATCACTAGTCATCGATTTTAGTTCGTCTTCTCTAAAGGTGATGACTGGTTCTATACATCGTTTTACATGTCCCACAAAGTTGTTGAAAGAGTCTGCTTCATGGGGCTGTAGCTCAATGGCTCTGAGTATCTCCATTAGAGCCTCCCGATGGGGTGGTGATTTTTGGATGAGCTCATAGATGGAGAGCCTAGCTGACATGGTCCTTAAACTTTGGGTAAGTTTAGTTTGAATTGTGGCCACTAGTCTAGGCGGGGGAGGTTGTGTAGGGTGCTATTGAGGTTGTGATGTTGATGGAACCTCTCCTGTAGCTGTCGTGGGGGCAGCTGTGCTTGGGTACCTCTTGTTAAGAGTCACTATGCTTATCATCCCTACATACCCCTGCATGGGGCAGTTTGTGTCACCTCATTGACTTGTGGAGTCTTTGCCTGTGCATCATGGACAGGGAGGGGGTCTTTGAAGACCTCCATTTGTTGGTTGTTTGGTGCTATGGGATTATCCACCGCTAGCATTTTGTTATCTATTAGGTCTTGCACGAAGCTTTTGAACTTCCGACATGCATAAAGGTCATGTCCTTTATATCGATGAAATCTACAGTACAAGTCTTCCCTATAGCCCTTGGGTTTTGGCGCGTTGGGGTCTACGGGTCAACTTTCTGGTAGGTTTATCAAGTTTGCCATGGAAAAGCGATCAAACAAGGAGTATTTAGACTCTGTGAAGGGTGTGAATTGTCACCTAGGGTGATTATGCTGATTTTTCTCTTGACTATGATTTTCATTTTCATAGGTGTCGAGAGGAACTACCTGATAATTAGCCTTTGGGGGCTATGTTGCTTGTGCAGCCTTAGGTATGTTTATAGCAACTTGATTGACCATGGTGGGTTTCGGTTGCGTTGACCCAGTTTTGGCATTTTTGTGCCACTCTTTCTTGCATGGCTTGGCAATCTCGCCATCCTGTATCTTGATCTCCTCAATGATTCTGGCTTGCGCTAGGGCTTCCTCGAGAGTGGCATATTGCTGCAGCTGCAATAGCACGAAGATCGACCTCAAACAACTCTTTGAGAACATTTGGGTTAGGTCAGCCATGGGAGGGAGGTAAGGTAGCTTTGAAAGCAACATCCTCCATCGATTTTCATAAGCACCCATGGTCTCTTCCTCATACTGCCTGAGGCTAGCTAGGTTACTTAGTGATGCCTTCTTCTTGGTATTGAAGGCAAAACATTCAAGGAACACATCCACTAGTTGGTCTTTGTTATTGATGCTATGCTTCGGCAACTGGGTAAACCAATCCGAGGTAGGGCCTGTGAACGTGGTTATAAATGTTCTTAGAAGCAAAGCATCATTGTCCTGAATGCCAAAGCATTGGCTTAGGAATCTTGTCACGTGCTCTTGGGCATCCTCATCCCCTCTAAATATTGCCAATTGAGGCATTTTAAAGTGTTCAGAGTATGGGGGTGAAGGCACTAAAGGATGCACAGGGTGACTACGGAACTGGCGTAAAGTGGGCTTTTGGGGCCTAGAAGTCTTGGTCTCCACAGACTCTAAGCACTCCAACAGTGCTTTATATGCATTGGGAGATTTTATCTCCTCCTCCTTGGTTTGTTCCCATTGCGAATTATGGGGAACTTGAGGCCTATGGAGGGGTAGCCGAGTAGCACCCGCCATGCCTTAGTAGGGAATTTCAGCCCGCTCTTCTTCTTGCTCAAACTATTCATAGGCTTCTTGAGGAGTTCCTAGGCGTGACCTATAGACATGGGTGGGTGCCCGTGGAGGGTGCCCATCATTGGCTCTATGGGTGGTCTCCTGCTCAGGTCTAGGAGGTCTTGGAGGCAACACTTGGTAAGGTCATGGAGACCTGTCTTGCACCAAGGGGTTGTGCCTCTCATACAACTCTGTCCTATGCATACGAGGTGTTGGGATCCTCTCAAGAATAGTTTTTTGGAGCAACTCATCTGTCTGATGCCGAATGCGCTCTTTGCTAAGGTGATACAGGTGCTCTAACTATTGTTGGTCTTGCTCAAGCTGCATGACTTGTGCTTGGTGGGCGGCATGTTTGGCAAATGCCAAGTCTATTTGTTCCACCGTCTTGAGTCTAGGAGGCCTAGATGCCTCCCCTACACATCTATCTTGGTCATGGTGATTCAAGATCTTTATAGGTTGATTCCCTCTGTCGAGGTTAGCAGCATTCACCCGAGGCTCTGGCCTCAGTAGGTGATCCTGATAAATAGCAAGTGTAGAAGTGCATTGTTCCCACACTATGTATTGCTCTTGAGGAATGTAGTGGTCTTCCTCATGCTACATTTTGTATATGTGAAAGGGGCGGGCAGAGTTGTCTCACCCTGTCTGAAGATCCTTGCGCTCTAGGTTTGACCTATTGTTTTTGACAGTAATAAGGTGTAGAGGCAGGATGATGTAATCATGTGGACCCTCCTTATGTATCCTATGTTGTTCTAGTGCTTCATCGTGTGGTGGCCACTCCTAACGAGTGTCTAAGGGAGCCCTCCCATTTATGTTGAGTGCCACGTATATGGACTCCTCCTGAAAGGGTCTGTGTTGCATGGGCGTGCCCCTCGAAGGGGTATCTCTATAGTCCCATTATGTAATGGCATGATGTGGAATATGTTGTGGGTTAGGCTGCCAAGGTGGTATGACCAAGTCCTTGGGGCTATAGCGGAGGCGACTTGTACCCCCTTGTACACTTTTCACAGCTTTTGCCCGTGATTGGGCTTGGCTATGGGTGTACACCATGGTGGTGTTTCTCTAAAATATGTGTATGTTTTTATCTTCTTTACAATTTTTTTTATGCTACACTAAACAAAAAGGGACCACACAATCAAAGCAATGATTATCTCATTTACGGATTAAACGTGTGCCCTAAATCTGGTTCAGTGTGTTTTGATTTTTTTGTTTTGAAAGCCTTGTGAAGAAATTTTATTGTACATGCAATATGAGGGCTCTTATGTCTCCCAAAATGGTCACCCCTTCAATATACCACTGCCAGGCCATTATATCAAACCTCTCAATATACCCGCCCTTACGTGAGGGAAACTATTGGTACACGAGAGCAGAACATAGGCGGTATGAAAGGGGAATCACTCTGTTTTGACACCTACCATAGAAGACTTATCTTCATGCACTGGGAATCACCCCAACTACACTTGGTCAGCTTTCATCAGGATTTACGTCTGGCAATAGTCGTGATCGGGGTTATGTATGCAAAACTCAAGCCAAGGTGGTGATGAAATCCACCATTGGTCTTGATCAAGTGTTGGGGTTTTACGACCAAATCCTTGATGTTTATATTATCACATGGTGTGTGTGGTTCTTTTTACTTGCGCAAAGAAAGGAAACATGCAATAAAATTTCCTATGCAAGCAAAGAAATAGAAAAATCATAGAAACAGAGATAGAAAATTACAGAGAGTGTTCAAACAACCTACCCCTTCTCTGCCCACACCAGATGCCCCTGAGTTTCTGCTCAAAAATTGCATAGAGAGCTAATCGTATCTAGGTGGGATGAATAGCAAATCTGTATTCATCACAGGGTGGGACGAATGCCTTATTCATCCTAGGGTGGTGAAAGCACGAGATTCCGGGCGAAGGAAACACTAATTGCGATGCATTCAAAATCAAATACGCTTAAGTCCTAGAAATGTAGAATGCATGAAATGAAAGAGACGCATTGAAATGAGATACAAGCAAATGGAGAAAACACAGCCCTTTCATTAAATTCTCTTGATCTCTGTTACAAATACGCCTCCTCCCTTTTCAGGGGCTAGGAGCGTTAAAAGAATTTGATTACAATCGAGACTTAAGGTTCCTCTTTCCGCGTGCCCACACTTGAAATGGGCGGGCCAAGATGATGCCGCCGCTGATGTTGATGAGTCCTTAACCTCTGCTGCTCCTCCTGCGAACAAAGAAACAACAAAGATGTCAGTAGCACCTCGTTGCAAATAGGAAGTGTTTGTTCTCTAAAATTGCCAAAAGATGCATGTAAATAATTAGCCAAATCGATAGACAAAATGACTCTAAATGACCTAAAAATCCGACAGAGGACAGAAGACATCACCAGAGGGCCACTGCCATTGAAACAATCGGCCAATCTGCCTTCAACTGGAATTCGTCCCTGGGCAGGACGAATTCTGACTGCTATTCGTCCCTGGGTGAGACGAATTCTACTGTGTTGGAAAAGCCGAAGTGGTACTGCTCCAATGTCGACTCCCGAGACCTCCAAAACACCTGCAAACAGAGGGGTTATGTAATTGGGGCCATTTTGGGACGACCCAGATGGTCGGATTCTCCCAATTTGGCCTCTATCCTCGGGAATTCGATGTCGCCACCTGCAAGTTAGTAGGACAACAAAGCGACAAAAGGCATGATAAAATCTGATCAAAATGTTATGAAATTGAAGCTATGAGTTAACCAAACAGAATAACATGAGATGCAACCTGAAACAATAATCTAGAATGCTTTAGGAATAAAACTTAGAAAGTGCGGGGGTGCCCAAGTGGGCCTCCCACCGTTGGCACTTGATCTTGGCGCCAATCCACTAGGGATGGGCCCAAAACCTCTTAGGATTGGGATGTCTGCAAATTGGTGGTGTAAGGTGGTCAAATGTTGGATTTGGGTTGGATCCACGCTTCCAAAAGCCACCCAATAACCTCCCTTGCAAAAGAGATTAGTGGATGTGAGAAGGTGAATCAAAAGGATGCAAGTGGGTATTCAATCGGACAACACTTCGTTGCTTGAAATCGCCTCCAATCTGTCCTTTTGGGTGAGAAAAGTCCCACCTTTTATAGACCCATGGGGTCTCTTTTGAGAGGGAAGCATAAGCGCCATGTGTTGGTCATAGGTGCCATGTGGCAGTCAAGTCTTCCCATGAGGGAGGGGAGTCCTCCATGACTTGGGCTTTCATAATTGCCCTTGTGACAGTCCTCTAACGGCCTATCTGTCCACCCACACACGCGTGCGAGGCAGGAGTCATCAATTGATCGTCCTGGGCTGCCACTTGGCGCCATTCTTCTTTTTGCCCGTTAAACTTGGAATTCGTCCCTACGTGAGACGATTTCAGAATTCGTCCCTGGGTGAGACGAATCCCAGTTAGAATTCGTCCCTGGGTGAGACGAATACTGAGCAAAGTGTCTAAATGTACCAAATTGCCTCTTGACCTTACAAAATTGCTATGAAAGTGGTTAGGACCACTGTTTGACCTCTGAGGGCTGCCCCGGGGGCTGTGTTTGTCAAAGCGATCAGTGTTTGCAGTCACATAATCGGATTGGTGCTGTTTTGGTGTCTACAGATGCCCCTTTTTGGGATGCGTCTGTGCATAGCGCAGCGCCGAGCAAAAATAGATAACCAAAGCACTAATGATTAGGGTTTCTTGGTAACCTAACCAACTTTTGATGCCCCAAGCATGGAAAGGGCATGCATTCTTGAATCCTTGCTTCAGACGAGCTAAGGAGTTTGATTTCAAGTGTTAACCTATTTTGGTGAGGTGTGACTTGAGCTTGGACATTGATCAGTCATGATTAGGCAAAGGGCGCAACCTTTTATCCTCAGGGGAACCTTGTGTTCATGATTCACGAAATGCCAAGTGTTTGATTGATTTGATTGTTGCTTGTTTACCGCCCCAAGCAGGAGCGTGATTGTCTTTGTCAATGATTCTTTGAATGCATGTCGTTTTCCTTAATTGGGTGTGTGATTGTTGATTGGTGACTAAGTGTGACTACCCCCTCAAGCGACGAATCGATGAGGGAATGACCTTCATGAGAAAAGCGACGAGTCGCTTGACCCAAGATGACTTGTGCAAGGGTGCCTTTAGATGTTTTACCGTTTAAGAATGTGCAATTTTTCCAACATTTGGACCTATTTTTGGTGGGTGTTAACCCTTTTGGTGATGCCATAATGGGGTGAAATCATCAAAAACCCATCTTCCCGTGGAGCGGTCCGGCTATGGTAGCCTTCTTGGGGAAGTAAGAGAGTGACAATTTGAACCCCGACATCGAATTTCTTTGCCTAGAGGTTAAGTGCAAGAGCACTTGTGTCCGGCAATGCTTATTGCTTGTGTTTTTGTGTTGCGTTTATTTGTTGTTTTTGTTGTTTTTTGTGACACCATTTGGGGATTAAATTATCGGAAATCCGTCTTCCCGTGGAGCGGTCCGGCTATGGTAGCCTTCTTAGGGAGTAGGATAGTGATAATTTGTGACTCCAATGTCTATTTTGTATGCCCTGGATGTCAGGTGCAACAGCACTCCTATCGGGCAAATTTATTGTCTGTTTTTAGTGCATTTTTGATCATTTTTTGATGTTTTTGAAGTTCTAGCCTGAATTCGTCCCTGGGTGGGACGAATTCCAGCTGTAGAATTCGTCCCTGGGTGGGACGAGCGCTAACCAGAGCGCTCATCCCGGTCAAGGATGAATTCCAGCTCAAAGGTCTATTTAAGGGCCAAAACTTGAATTTGGGCTCATTTGTGTCATTTTTTTTCTTGCGATTTTGGAGCTCTGGGAGGAGGAGGTAATTCTGCGAAGCGAAGCGCTGCTGGAATTCTCTCTGCCATCATGAGTGCACAAACTGGTTCGAGCGGCGGAGCCGAGGCGAAACTTGTAAGTGTCTCCTAGAGTTTATTTTTGTTTAAATTTGCACTTGTTTTATTTAATTGTTTTTGTGATGTTGTTTTTCAAAATGTGTTTTAAAACTTAAACCCGAAACTGGATTGAAGACAACTACTTTATTATTTTTTTTTTTTTTTTTTTTTTTTTTTTTTTTTTTTTTTTAAAAAAAAATTTTTTTTTTTTTTTTTATTTGAATTTTCTTTTATGCTGTACAGTTCTTTTCCATGATTTTTAATTTTTTTTTGTTGAATTGTTTTCTTTTGCAGGTTAGGAGCCGGTACCGTGTACCTGCTGCTTTTACTGAGGCACGGGGTGCACTGACTGATGATGATTGGGAATGGCTTGATGCCCTTGGGCTCAAGCAAGTGTCTCGACTGGAGCCTGTGGTCCCGGATCAGGCCTATCCGACGGCCCCGATCAAACTTTGGGATCCGTGGACCAACACGTTCCATCTCCCGACAGGGGAGATGACTATGACTTTGGAGGATGTCTATCGGTTGCTTCGGATTCCGATAGATGGACTGCCCATTAGGACATCGCCGCGTGATCAGCGGACTGCTGTACTTACGAGATGCTTTGGGCATGGGGAGCGGCTGGGTGTAACGAACCCAGTGGAGACAGCCGAGGTGGACTGCCAGGCTGGCAGGATTTTGGTTGGCTGGTGGCAGGAGAGGGGGGTGTTAGGAGTGAGGCACGCATTCTTGATGGGCCTCATTTCTAACATGCTTCTACCTGATTCGTCAGGCGCGAGGTTCCCGTGGAACCTGCTGGATTTGGTGTGGCAGTTGGTAGAGTGCCCGATAGAGGCACCACTGATTTTGAGATGGGGACAGACATTGTTGGCACAGCTCTACGGGGAGCTGTATGGGGTCCGCTGTCGGCAGCGAAAGGGGGTCAGCTGTAGTTATCTGCTGCAGTGCTGGGGTTGGCAGCATATAGCAGTTGAGAGGCCAACCGGGTTACCATGGATGACTCGGGCGGCGATGGATGATGTGGAGATAGGCTATGCAGTTTTGTGGCGGCGGTCTACGGAGCAGGGGCAGAGTCGGCGATGGGCAAGTGTCGTAGAGCATTATACTGATGCCTTCTCTCGGCTCACTCTAGGGAGGTGGTTTGGCACCCTTATCGGGACTGTCCAACCTGGCCGGAGGCTGGAGAGTGGCTCCGACGGGTACGCAGGGAGCGGTGGTTGATTGGGCGGCACGGGACCGAGCATGAGTTTTTCTCATATAGCCGGGTTACACGATAGTTTGGGGTGCGCCAGGGGTTTCCTGGTGAGCCTGTGGTCTATCGGCATCGGGGTGATGAGAGGGCTCTAGATCCACCGGTCACCGCGCCATTGGGCGAGGAGTCAGATGCGGTGATTGACGTCCCGGACGTAGATGACGTCGGGACTACCACTGAGTATGACTCGTGGTGGGTGCTACGACGATGGAGAGGGGAGGGGCCACTAGGAGGCGCAGAGGCGGCAGTGGAGGGTGCTGAGGCAGCAGGGGATGATTGGGGAGGTCCGTTGGATGATGCGGACATGGTGGATGTGGGGAATGAGGATGTTGATTTTGGTGCTCCGGATCAGCCGGACATGCAGGATGTGGAGGAGCAATGGGAGCCAGAGCAGGCTGCTATTCCAGAGGGTCCTGTTCGTCAGGCAGATACAGAGGAGATGGAGTCTGAGGTATGCACTGAGATTGCATGACTGACAGAGCTACTATGGATACGGGATCTGGAGTTGGGGGACGCGCTGCGGGAGAGGGATCTCCTGCGGGCCCAGCTAGCAGAGCGGGATAGGGTTCTGGCACAGCGTGATGATGCAGTGTCTTACTATCATCGACGGGAGGCAGAGTGGTGTCGGCACCGGATAGACTTGGAGAGGGAGGTCATCCGCCTTGGTGGGCGGCTACCTGAGCCCTCGGTCAGTGGATCTTCACGCCGGACGAGGGATAGTGCGACTGAGAAGTCAGCATCATCTCGTCGCCGACGATTAGATGAGGGAGGTGGTAGCAGGCATGATGCGGGGGCTAGTAGTAGCCGCCTTGCAGGGTCCCATAGGACCCACACCACGGGGGTAGTTCCCGTCGCACCGATCCTGCGTGATCATGGTGGTCGACGCCTTAGGTTGGGTTTTTGGATATGATTGCTGGGTCTGAGGACCAGTTTTGTAGCCTTCGGGCATTTTTTTGACGATATATATATATATATACCGATTTTATTTTGTTTATGTACATGTGATGATCTGATGTTTATTCATGATGGCTAATGACTATGCATGTTTATTTATTTTGATGAATGCTTATGCGAATGATGAATGCAAATGTTTTTGATTTTTATGTGATATGCAAAATGAAATGGATGAATGGAATTTGTGATGTTTGGCTATGGCACCATAGACTATTTAGGATTCTGTTTATTTTGTTTTTTAGACGATTGCTATGATGAATGACTTTGTATGTATATATGTGGTTTTTCTCCTTTTTGTATTTTTTGATGGTATTGTAAGGATGAAAAGTAGCGCAGTTGGTTTAGAAATGTAGGTAAGGTTTTCCCGAGACTCGGACGGTTTTAACTCACTAGCCACTGACTGTACTTTGTCTTACAAGACTTTTGAACAAGGTATGAATCGGACTTGTTTTTGACCAAGCTATTTCACATCCCTGTGTGTGCAATTGAGTTCATTTATGTGGTATTTGTCAGGATACCGCCAATGCCAGATGGGCTTTCAACCGAACCTATACTGAGGATCACCTAATTAGCTCCACTAACTCCTTTGTTGTATTTAGTTAGATTAATCTACGGTGTTATCCAAGATGCCATAAGCTAGCTCATCCACATGCAAACATTGATCTGTACGCAAGTTAATGTGACAGATATATCGTCATGCGAGAGGTTTACCGCCAGTTATCGATAGGCTATCAACCAAATCGATACTGAGGCTTGCCTTATGACCTTTTAGAATGCTGAGAGTTCCAGGGATTCAAGTTCAACTCCCTTCTTTTCTTCAATTGTATTGGGATACTTGCTCGTTTGTAGTGATAAGATCACTGTTTATTTTGATTTGTTTTTCTTTTGAGCAAGGGATTGGGGAGATGGAGTGATGAAAATCACTATCGTTTGTGCCGTTTGATGTGTGCACTGTATGATGTCAAATATTTGATTTTTGACATTTTGCAAATTTTTGATGTTTTGCAACTATTGAGAACTAGGGATTCTTAGGGAATTGGGTAGGGAGGATGCTTGTCCTTTTGCCAACTCTCAACATTCTTGGGGTCATTCGCACAGGGGGATGAGCAAGATAACCGTTTCGCTTTTGGTGACTTGGATTACTGTGCAGGTTTCATCTTTCGTTCACACAACTTAGGAATTGTTTTATGTGTTTTAATTTGTGTTGGGATGTTACGTAACAAGGTGTATTTCAAGTATGACTCTACCTTCGTAAAATCTGTTTGACTTGATACATTACATGGCTAAAGAGGAAAATGATGATTGAATCATGAAAACTCTTGATACATTAAAAGACCACTGACTCTAGTGTGGTAAAAGCAATGCATGGTGTTTTTGTTGTTTTTGTAAAATGGAACAGTGTGGAATAAGATGGACTATCAGAGCAATTACAGCCTATGGTGCCTTTGACCTATACGACCACAAATATGCAATGTATGGATGCAATGCTTAATGCAACTACATATTTTTGTATTTTTGATGGATTGATTTTTGTGAATATGAATATGAGGTGCGAGAAGAGCTCTCGATTGATGAATTTGAGTATGCCTAGAAATGAGATGCAAATTTTTGTTGTTTTTGATTATTTTTTATTTTTGACCAAGTGATTGTGGACATCCTTGGAGCATTTTGGTGACCAAGTGATTGCGATAATCCTTGGAGCTTTTGGGGTGACCAAGTGATTGCGATAATCCTTGGAGATTTTTGGGTTTGACCAAGTGATTGCGATAATCCTTGGAGCTTTTTGGGTTTGACCAAGTGATTGCGATAATCCTTGGAGCTTTTGGGAAGTGATTGTATTTGGTTTTGACCAAGTGATTGCGATAATCCTTGGAGCTTTTGGTGTGACCAAGTGATTGCGATAATCCTTGGAGCTTTTTGGTTTGACCAAGTGATTGCGATAATCCTTGGAGCTTTTTTGGGTTTTGACCAAGTGATTGCGATAATCCTTGGAGCTTTTTGGTTTGACCAAGTGATTGCGATAATCCTTGGAGCTTTTTGGTGACCAAGTGATTGCGATAATCCTTGGAGCTTTTTGGTGTACCAAGTGATTGCGATAATCCTTGGAGCTTTTGGGTTTGACCAAGTGATTGCGATAATCCTTGGAGCTTTTGTTTTTTGACCAAGTGATTGCGATAATCCTTGGAGCTTTTTTGGTTTGACCAAGTGATTGCGATAATCCTTGGAGCTTTTTGGTTTGACCAAGTGATTGCGATAATCCTTGGAGCTTTTTGGGTTTGACCAAGTGATTGCGATAATCCTTGGAGCTTTTTGGGTTTTGACCAAGTGATTGCGATAATCCTTGGAGCTTTTTGGTTTTGACCAAGTGATTGCGATAATCCTTGGAGCTTTTTGGGTTTGACCAAGTGATTGCGATAATCCTTGGAGCTTTTTGGTTTGACCAAGTGATTGCGATAATCCTTGGAGCTTTTTGGTTTGACCAAGTGATTGCGATAATCCTTGGAGCTTTTTGGTTTGACCAAGTGATTGCGATAATCCTTGGAGCTTTTTGGTTTGACCAAGTGATTGCGATAATCCTTGGAGCTTTTTGGTTTGACCAAGTGATTGCGATAATCCTTGGAGCTTTTGGTTTGACCAAGTGATTGCGATAATCCTTGGAGCTTTTGTTGACCAAGTGATTTTATGGATCCTTGGAGCATTTTTGGGATATGGCTCTCTTATATATAAAATGGTCGCAAATGACTGATATTCAAGGGTTCTGTTTCCTTGATACCATCAAGAGAAGCTAGCCGGTACGTCCCGGGTCCTATTTTGCTATCAATGACATATGGACCTAACCAATTTGCCGTGAACTTGTCCCTCAGGTGGGACGGCAAATTAGAGTTCTGTTGGTTTTCCTTCAAAACCAAATCACCAACCCGAAAGTCCCTTAGGTGAACTTTCATGTTGTAAGCTTTCTTAAGCCGCTCTTGGTAGATACGTAAGTGCTCGAGAGCATTAACGCGTCGTTCGTCAAGCAACGTAAGTTGGTCTAACCGGGCTTGCCGTGCAGGTGTCATCATCGATGAACTCCTGCATTGATATGCGCAGGGAAGGAATTTCCAACTCGAGAGGCATTATTGCCTCTGAGCCATACACGAGCGAAAACGGAGTTGCCCTAGTTGGCGTCCGAATGCTAGTGCGATAAGCCCAAAGGGCAAGTGGGATTTGGATGTGCCAATCCTTATGACTGTCTGTGACCGTCTTTTTAAGGATGGCAACTAGCATTTTGTTTGACGCCTCCGCTTGCCCATTTGCTTGCGGATAATAGGGTGTTGAAAAGCTGTGCTGAATTTTGTACTTTGTGGTCAAAGCACGCACGTCTTTGTTCTTGAATGATGGCCCATTATCCGAGATTATTTTGGATGGAATACCAAAATGACATATGATGTTATGCAAGATGAACTCCACAATGCGGGGTCCTGTCGTAGAGGTTAACGGAATTGCTTCCACCCATTTAGTAAAATACTCTGTGGCCATTATGATAAACGTGTGACGGCCTGATGATGCAGGGGAGATCTTTCCAATTAGATCGAAGCCCCATTGCAAAAATGGCCAAGCGGATTGGACTGCCTGCAAGGCCTGGGAAGGTACGTGCATCAAATTGGCATGATGTTGACATTTCACGCACTTCTTGACATATGCGCAACAATCTCGCTCTAAAGATGGCCAATAATATCCCATGCGAAGAATGCACTTTGCAATGGCCATACCACTAAAGTGGCCACCACATGTACCGTCGTGCGCTTGGGCGACTGCCCAAGTGGACTCTTGCTGGTCCAAACAATGAAGAAGAATTCCGTCATAGCTGCGACGATACAAAATGTCTCCTATCAAGACATACTTAGCCGCTTTCTGCTTGAATGTTCATTTTGCGGCGTGCGTCAATCCAAAGGGAAGATTACCTAACTTGAGGTAGTCTCTAATGGGTAAATACTAGTCCTGTTGATCGAAAACCTCGATAGTATGAACAACCAATCCCTTTTGAAGTTCTTCCCTAACAAATGCTGAATGGGATAGAACTTGTAAGAATAGCGTTGTGTTGCTATTAGTGGGAGTGGGGGAAAACAAGGACCCCTAGTTGGCACGTTTCAGACGATCTCGGATTCGAAAGAACTTATCCGAGGATGGTTCAATCTGGATCATGTGGATTCCTGGCGTCAAGTCTGAGCTTGCACGCTCCATCATGGATTGCGATAAGGTTTTGACTTGAATGGTTGTCATATCACCGAAAAGGTCTTGCGGGATTAGTGACCCCAAGGAGGCCATTGTGTCCGCAAAATGATTCGATGATCGAGGGAGTGCCTCGATGTCATACCACTCAAGTTTTTCCAAGAATTTGTCCACAAGGGCTTTATAGGCCTTCAAAACTGGGCATTTGCATTGATATACCCCTTTGACTTGATTGACTATTAACAACGAATCACCAAAGATGTTCAGTCGTTTGATGTTCATGGCGATTGTTGTCTAAAGACCTAGGAGCAAGGCTTCATATTCTGCATTATTGTTGGTGCACTGGAAGTTTAATTTAAATGACAGGGGCATTGGAGCACCCTGCGGTGTGAAGAATACAATTCCCGTGCCACCACCTTGCTCGCATTTAGAACCATCGAAGAATAGGGTTATGTCGGCTTGTGACTCAGGCTCATCAGAATCTGGCGATTCTGAGACATGGAAGACCCCATCATCGGGTAGTTCTATGACCAGAGGCTGATCGTCTTCAAGAGGAGCCTCTGCTAGTTGATCGGCTATGACTTGTCCTTTGATAGATTTTTGTCCAATAAACTCTATGTCAAATTCCGTCAACAACATGATCCATTTCGCCGTGCGACTACTATGATAAGTACGACTCATCATGTATCGCAATGGATTCTCCTTAGACACAACATACGTAGTGTTGCTCAGCATGTAGTGGCGTAGCTTTTTGGTAGCAAACACCACTGCCAAGCAGAGTTTCTCAACGTATGCATAGTTAAGTTCGTAATTGACCGTGGTGCGGCTAAGATAGTAAGTAGCCTGTTCTTTGTGAAGTTCATTCTTCTGGGCTAGCATGGCGCCCAGTGCCACCTCGCTAGCTGAGATGTATAAGTAGAATGGCACTCCTGGTCTAGGTGGTGCCAATACGGCGGCGAAGCCAAGTATTGTTTGATTTCGTCAAAGGCTGACTGGCACTCGTCATCCCAATGAAATGTAACCCCCTTGTGCAATAATTTGTTCATGGGTCGGCATTTGTCAGATAATTGCGCTATGAAGCGTTTAATCGACGCGACCTTTCCTTGCAGACTTCTGAGCTGCTTGATAGTGGTTGGGGGAGCCATTTCAAGGATTGCCTTGACTTTCTTTGGGTCCACCTCGATTCCTCATTTTGAGACTATGAAACCCAAGAGCTTTCCAGATGTGACTCCAAATACGCACTTCTTGGGATTCAGTCTGACCTTATGCTCTATGAGGCGATCGAGAATCTTGCTTAAGTCACCGAGATGATCTGAGCGCAAAAGAGACTTGGCTAACAAATCATCCATGTAATCTTCCAAAGTTTTGTGCATGTAATCATGGAAGATATATGTCATGGCACGTTGGTAGGTAGCGCCAACATTTTTAAGGCCAAAAGGCATGACCTTATAACAAAATGTCCCCCAAGGCGTTGTGAACGCCGTTTTTAGTTGGTCTTCAGGATTGATACGAATTTGATTGTATCCTGAGAAACCATCCATTAGGGAGAGCATTTCGTGACCTGTTGTAGCGTCTACCAACGCGTCGATGCTTGGCAAGGGGAAATCATCCTTAGGACTCGCTTTGTTTAGATCTCAAAAATTAGTGCATATGCGAATCCTCCCATCGGGCTTCTTGACGGGAACCATGTTGGACAGCCATGGCGGATAATCCACGCAGATGACAAACTGTGCATCCAACAGCTTTTGCAATTCATCTTTGACCATCAAGGCCACTGTTGGGTGCATCTTTCGTAGTTTTTGCTTTACGGGCTTGATTGTCGGATCAAGCGTTAAATTATGCGTGACTAGTTGCGGGTCTAGTCCCGGCATGTCTCTGTATGACCATGCAAAAACCTCCTTCTTCGCTTTGAGAAGGGTGATATAGTCGGCTTTCTCTTCGAGGATAAGACTTACCCCCAACTTGATAATCTATGGATTCATTGGGTCTAAGCCGATGTCTACGTCAGTCGTTTCCTCGACTGACATGTGGGATCCGTCCTCCAACTGATGTGGAGTCGGGATCAAATGGATATCATTGGCTGAGTTTAAATCTGCGTTTGGAACCTCGGGTCCCTCTTCAGCCTGAAAGATATCTTGAGTTGTCCTTGAGGTAAAATGAAGCATTTCACCGAAAGGCCAGTACTCTGATGGTGATAAAGGTGAATTGACGCGATCCCAGTCGATGGCATCTATGTCTAGATGCAATGACCGTGATGGATCGGCCGGATTGCGGATGGGTGCGGTCAAATCAATGGAGATCATGTGGATGGAATGAATTTGGTCTCCATTACCGTGGGTGTTATAGCTCGAACATTCTGGGTGCTCCCTATGCTCTGGATCTGGTTCTGTAGGGACGGGTATGAACGGATCAGCCCTATGTGCTGAAAGGAGGACAGGGTCTTCCCTCGGTACCGATGTCATGATAGGGTCTCGAGGTGGACGGTGCTCATCTTGAATTTGGAGCCATGGATCCAACACTTGGTCCCACCTCGTTGGGTCTACCCACCATTCATGCCCTAGCCGTATGCCCATCTGTCCCATTAGATCTTCATGAGTTAAAGGGCGGTGATGCCGTCGCGCATGTCCGAGATAGTCCATCTCGGTCTCATCTTCTGAATCACTTTCGGAGACCCAAAAATGTTCATTCTCTTCAACAACTATTGCTTGCGACGTTGAGGGCTCTCCTTGTTCCAGCAAGTTAATCTGGTCCCATTGCGGTTGTTCCACTCTTGGTGGAGGGACCTGATTCTCTTGACACTGTATTGATTCAACTGGAACCTCTAAGGGGAATAGCTTCAAAAAGATGTCTGGAAGCCGTTGATGTTCTCTTTGAGGATTAATCTCCGAACTCTCGCCTCTCTCTAGCAAAGGAGAGGGATTACTACTGTTGCCAAGGGTGTTTGTTGACCATGGGAGGTAATCTCCCAATGTATATTCTGTATTTGGGTTGGCATAAAGATCCGGTGCCAATCCCCCCTTGTTGCCTATTTCTAGGCCTTGCATATTTTTGACCAAGATGTCTAAGGGTAGGGGGTGGTTGAACCCTACTCCTGACTTATCATATGGCATCTGATATCTTGGTTGGCAAAGGACCCGCATCCCTTGCTCATATCTGCCTAGCCCGTATCCATGCCAATTGCATTGGCCGAGATATTTTAGGGCAAATTCTGGGTTTGACAGATAGTTGATGTTTTCAACAAAAGGCTCTTCGTCTGCTTCCTTTTGTTTGCATGGTTCAAGACCATGATCAAGGCCCCCATACACAAAATTTGTCTGGTTTGGTGGGTAGCCTAGAGGAACAACTGTCCCTATGGGAAGGCGAGGTCTCCCCATGTCTTGTACCGACTCCAATGCGGGGGTTGCCACAACATTTTGCACTAAATACTCCCCCAGGCCCGTATTGGCCATTTCAACAGTGATTGTTGATGATTGGGTGGGAGGAAACGGGAGTCCTTCCTGAGTCCATTCCATGTTCGGCATTTTAGGAGTCTCCGCTTCTGCTGTGTGAGGTGTTTCTTCTGTTGATACCGTTGAAATTGTGGGCAACCCTTCTTCTAGGGGCTTAGCCTCTTCCATGATCTGTTTTCCCTTGTCCTTCTATTTGGCCATGACAGGTGGCTTTGATGATGAAGGAGCAGATGATGAAGGCTCACCTGGCTGGGATTTTGTTGATTTGGTCACCAGTGGTGCCTGCGGTATTGGACCCTGTTTAGATGGATTTAACTGGAAATCCAAATGCGTTGAAGGGAGGGTCGATTGAGGCATGAATTGTACCGCATTGCAATACTTGAAGGGCTCTAAGTCCATTGGGACTACATGTATTTCTCCTTCAAAAGCATACTTTAAGCACCGGTGAGCGATCGAAGGGACACACTTCATGTCCCTGATCCAAGGCCGCCCTAGCAGTATATTATAAGCCATCTCGCCTTCCAACACATGGCACAATGTAGGTATTGTATTTTGTCCTACCTGGACAGGCATAACAACTCGTGCCGACTGTCGAGCATATTGCATCGTTGAAAGCTCGCAGTGTGTACGTGGAGGCTTGTGATGTGAGAGGTCGGCGACTTCAAATGTTTTAAGGCTGCAGTGGTAATGATGTTACTCGGACGAGCCGGTATCTACCAACACTCTCTTGTACGGGATCCCGTTGACCCGCGCGATAACGTGCAGGGGTGGATCTGCCATGTCATTCGATATTGTTTTGACTTCATCTTCTCCGAAGGTGATGACCGGCTCCGTACATCATTTCACATGTCCCACAAAGTTGTTGAAAGAATTTGCTTCGTGAGGCTGTAATTCGATGGCTTTCAAAATGTCCATAAGAGCTTCCCTATGGGGTGCTCGACTCGTTGAATAAGCTCGTAAATGGACAGCCTAGCCGATGTGGTCTGCAAACTCTGCGTGAGTTTGGTCCGTATCGTGACCTCGGGTCTAGGCGGAGGCAATTGCGTTGGGCGTTGTTGAGGCTGCGATGTTGTCGGAACTTCCCTCGTAGCTACCTCAGGGGGCAACTCGCTGGGTACTTTTTGTTCCTTGTCACTATACTAATCATTCCCACAAATCCTTGCATGGGAAGATTCTGTCGCACCTCGTTAATCTGGAGAGGTTTTGTCGGTGCTTCGTGGGCAGGCAAAGGGTCCTTGAATACCCCCATTTGTTGATTATTTGGTGCTATGGGGTTGTCCACGGCCAATGTTCTATTGTCGATCAAATCTTGGATTAATTCTTTGAATTTCAAGCATCCATTCAAGTCGTGTCCTCTGCGCCTATGGAATCTACAATACAATTCCTCTCTCGTATCCCCTAGGCTTAGGAGCGTTAGGGTCTATAGTTTGGATTTCTGGCAGAGTGACTAAATTTGCCGCTGACAAGCGGTCAAATAGGGAGTCCCTGGACTCCGTGTAAGGGGTGAATTGTCGCCTAGGGCGACGCTGCTGATTCTGCTCCTGCCTTCTATTATCTCTTTCATAACCAGGAGGCATTGCCTGGTAATTAGCCTTTTGGGGCTGCATTTCTTGCACGAGCACGGGAACATTTATCGCAACTTGGTTAACCGCAGCGTGTTGTGATTGCGTTGTCCCGGTCTTAGTGGTTTTATTCCACTCTTTCTTTTTAGGCTTGGCGATTGCGCCTTCGCCTATTTTGATCTCTTCTATAACTCTGGCTTGCGCCAAAGCTTCTTCTAAGCTGGCGTATTGCTGCAGCTGCAATAGCCCAGAGATCGATTTCAAGCAACTTTTTGCGAACATCTGTGTGAGATCAGACATAGGGGGACGGTAGGGTAACTTAGAAAGCAAAGCTCTCCATCGATTCCCGTATGCTGCCATTGTTTCTTCCTCAAATTGCCTGAGGCTAGCCAGATCACTCAGTGATGCCTTCTTCCTTGTGTTGAAGGCAAAGCGTTCAAGAAACGCATCTACTAATTGATCTAGGTTGCTTATGCTGTGTTTGGGTAATTGCGTGAACCAATCCGAGGCAGGGCCTGCGAATGTGGTTATGAATGTTCTAAGCAACAATGCATCATTATCTTGGATGCCGAAGCATTGGCTTAGAAATCTTGTTACATGTTCTTGTGCGTCCTCTTCACCTTTAAAGATTGCCAATTGAGGCAACTTGAAGTGTTCGGGGTAAAGAGGTGTTGGCACCGAGGGATGCACTGGATGACTGCGGAGTTGACGTAATGTGGGCTTTTGATGCCCAGAAGCTTTTGTCTCCACAGACTCCAAACGCTCTAATAGCGCTTTGTATGCATCTAAAGATTTTATCTCCTCCTCTTTTGTTTGCTCCCGTTGTGAGTTATGGGAGACTGGAGGCCTATGGAGGGGTGGCCGATTGGCAGCCCTCCCGCCTTGATGGGGAGTTTCATCTGGTTCATACTCCTCATAAATTTCTTGAGGAGTCTCTGGGCGAGACCTATGACCCCGATTGAGTCCTTGTTGAAGGTACCCATCATTGTTTCGGGGAGTGGCCTCCCTCTCGGGTCTATAAGGTCTCGGAGGCAAAGCTTGACGAGGTCGTGGAGACCTGTCCTGCACCAACGGATTATGCCTCTCATATTGTTCGGCTCTTTGGGTGCGAGGGGTTGGCCCCCTCTCAGGTAGTTCATAGCGTAACTCATCCGCTTCACGTTGCATGCGCTCTCTATCCAAGCGGTGTCGATACTCTATCTCCTGATGACTTTGTTTAAGCCGCATGATTTGGGCTTGACGGGTGGCATGTCTGGCGACTATCGGGTCAATTTGGTCTACCCTATTTTGCTCAAGAGGTTGGAATGTTTCTCCTATGTGTTTGCCTCGATCTTGATGATCTAAAATTTCAATGGGTCGCTTCCCTCTGTCGAGGTAGGCGACATTTACTCGAGGCTCGGCCTCGATGTATGATCATGATATCTAGCTGGTGCAGAAGCGCAAGGTTCCCACGCTGTATGTTTTGTCCTCGAGGAATGCGATGATCTTCCTCGTACTCCCTTTCATGGGTTTGAAAGGGGCGAGCGGAGTTAGCTCGCCCTGTGTAAGGAGCCCTACGCTCTGGATTTTGTCTTTCTGTCCTGATGGGAGGTAAAGAAGGGACGCCATATCCACGTTGTCCCTCCAAATGGATAGTGTGCCTCTCTAGCACTTCATCACGCTGTGGCCACTCATGTCTAACCTCAGAAGGCGATTCTCTATTTACATCAAGGTCTACATGTAAAGCGTCTTCCCGAAAGGGGCTGTTTTGAATGGGCATACCCCATCGAGGATTCTGACATGGATTCTTTTGTAGGCCAGACCGATAAGGCGGTATGACCAAGTCCTCAGGACTGAAGCGAAGGCGACTTGTGCCTGCTTCTTGTGTACCTTTCGGAGCTTCTGCCCTTGATTGGGCTTGGCTACGGGTGTACACCATTGCGGTGCTTCTCTACTATCTAAGTAGATTTTTATCTCGTTTATGATGATTTTTCTTTTTGTCTACACTAAGCATAAATGAACACACACATACACAAACCGTGATTATCTCTTTTAAGGATTAATGGTGTGTCCTAAACTGGTTTAGTGCATTTTGATGTTTTGTTTTGTTTTTTTGAATGTTTTTGAAGAACGTTTAAATGCATAATGAAGGCTCATATAACTCCCAAAATGGTCGCCCCTTCAATATACCAACCAGGCCGATATACCAACCTCTCTATATACCCGCCCTTACGAGAGGGAGACTATAGGTACGTGAGAGCAGAAGGTACGTGGTACGTAGGCGGTACGGAAGGGGGATTGTCCTGTTAATGACACCTACCATAGAAGACTTATCCTCGCGTGCATGGGAATCACCCCAGCGACACTCGGTCAGCTTTCATCAGGATTTACGCCTAACAACAGTTGACAATCGGGGAAATGGATGCAAAGCTAAGCCAAGGTGGTGATGAACCCACCGTTGGTCTTGCTCAAGGGCTGGGGTCTTACGACCAGCTCCTTGGTTTAAAGTTATTGCGTGAAGTGTGTGGGATTCATTTTATTTAACGAAAATGAAACAAGCATAAATGACTTTCCCTAAGCAATGCAGGATAAAATGAAAACAATCAAAGAAACAGAACAAAATAGAAAAATTTAATAGAGATTATAAAAATCCCTACCTCTTCTCTGCTGGACCGGTTGCTTCTGAATTTCTGCTCTAAAAATCTACAGGCAGGAATTCGTCCCTCTGTGAGACGAATTTCAGAATAGAATTCGTCCCTACCAGAGACGAATTTGAATTCGTCTCAGGGTCAGACGAATTATAGTAAAGAATTCATCACAGTCAGAGACGAATAACAGTCTGCAACAAAAAAATGTACTTGTCAAGCACAAAACACAAAAATTTAATCAGTTTCTGTGATCTTAAAAACCAGGGAACAGTGGTCCCACCGTGATCGCCACTGAAAGCACGAGATTTCGGGCGAAGGAAACACTAATTGCGATGCATTCAAAATCAAATACGCTTAAGTCCTAGAAATGTAGAATGCATGAAATGAAAGAGACGCATTGAAATGAGATACAAGCAAATGGAGAAAACACAGCCCTTTCATTAAATTCTCTTGATCTCTGTTACAAAGACGCCTCCTCCCTTTTCAGGGGCTAGGAGCGTTAAAAGAATTTGATTACAATCGAGACTTAAGGTTCCTCTTTCCGCGTGCCCACACTTGAAATGGGCGGGCCAAGATGATGCCGCCACTGATGTTGATGAGTCCTTAACCTCTGCTGCTCCTCCTACGAACAAAGAAACAACAAAGATGTCAGTAGCACCTATTGCAAATAGTAAGTGTTTGTTCTCTAAAATCGCCAAAAGATGCATGTAAATAATTAGCCAAATCGATAGACAAAATGACTCTAAATGACCTGAAAACCTGACAGAGGACAGAAGACATCACCAGAGGGCCATTGCCATTGAAACAGTCGGCCAATCTACCTTCAACTGGAATTCGTCCCTGGGCAGGACGAATTCTGACTGCTATTCGTCCCTGGGTGAGACGAATTCTACTGTGTTGGAAAAGCCGAAGTGGTACTGCTCCAATGTCGACTCCCGAGACCTCCAAAACACCTGCAAATAGAGGGGTTATGTAATTGGGGCCATTTTGGGATGACCCAGATGGTCGGATTCTCCCAATTTGGCCTCTATCCTCGAGAATTCGATGTCGCCACCTGCAAGTTAGTAGGACAACAAAGCGACAAAAGGCATGATAAAATCTGATCAAAATGTTATGAAATTGAAGCTATGAGTTAACCAAATAGAATAACATGAGATGCAACCTGAAACAATAATCTAGAATGCTTTTGGAATAAAACTTAGAAAGTGCGGGGGTGCCCAAGTGGGCCTCCCACCGTTGGCACTTGATCTTGGCGCCAATCCACTAGGGATGGGCCCAAAACCTCTTAGGATTGGGATGTCTGCAAATTGGTGGTGTAAGGTGGTCAAATGTTGGATTTGGGTTGGATCCACGCTTCCAAAAGCCACCCAATAACCTCCCTTGCAAAAGAGATTAGTGGATGTGAGAAGGTGAATCAAAAGGATGCAAGTGGGTAATCAATCGGACAACACTTCGTTGCTTGAAATCGCCTCCAATCTGTCCTTTTGGGTGAGAAAAGTCCCACCTTTTATAGACCCATGGGGTCTCTTTTGAGAGGGAAGCATAAGCGCCATGTGTTGGTCATAGGTGCCATGTGGCATTCAAGTCTTCCCATGAGGGAGGGGAGTCCTCCATGACTTGGGCTTTCATAACTCGCCCTTGTGACAGTCCTCTAACGGCCTATCTGTCCACCCACACACGCGTGCGAGGCGAGAGTCATCAACCGACCGTCTCGGGCTGCCACTTGGCGCCATTCTTCTTTTTGCCCGTTAAACTTGGAATTCGTCCCTACGTGAGACGAATTCAGAATTCGTCCCCGGGTGAGACGGATCCCATCTTAGAATTCGTCCCTGGGTGAGACGAATACCGAGCAAAGTGTCTAAATGTACCAAATTGCCTCTTGACCTTACAAAATTGCTATGAAAGTGGTTAGGACCACTGTTTGATCTCTGAGGGCTGCCCTGGGGGTTGTGTTTGTCAAAGCGATCAGTGTTTGCAGTCACATAATCGGATTGGTGCTGTTTTGGTGTCTACAGGTGGCATGAATTCCAGTCTGTATTCATCATAGGGTGGCACAAGCAATAGTCCAGCGCTTGAAGGATTAACACCTGAAAGCAAAAACACAAAATTTTGATCATAAATTTGATCCCAGAATCAAGGGACAGGGTCTCATCATGATCGCCACTAAAAGCACGAGGATACGGAAGCAATGGCATACCGGGTGCGATGCAAACAAAAGCAAATGAAACGCTAAGTCCTACGAATGAAGAAAGGACTAAAGTGCATGAAAAGGGAAAACAAACGAACTGAAATGAGATATAAAGAAAATGTAAAGTGCAGCCCTTTTTTTTATTAATTTTTCTTTGAGACTAGGTTACAATACGTCTCCTTCCTTTTTAGGGGCTAGGAGCGTTAGATATAGTTTTGCTACACCACGGATGGTACGCTCCCCTTCGGGATCTTCCGCGTGCCCACATTTGAAATGGGTGGGCCAAACGTCACCGCCGCTTGCGTGAATGCATCTGTAGTTCCTTGCTACCCCTCCGGTGTCGAGATCCTATGTTCAGAGAAATAGCAAATGATTAATAGCACCTACGGATGGAGGGAAACATGCAATCCCCAAGGCCTCCGGTTAATGCATGCATGAAATAATTAAAATGGTAATCAAAACATGTCAGAATAAGATGAAATTTGGATAGAAGCATGCAAACACCATCATGAACACACTGCAAAAGGAACAGTCGAGAAATCTACTATAGATTTCTAATCGCTCCGGGGTGGGACGATTAGGACTGTCATAAAATGTCAAAATGCAACCTCCTAAATGTCCCATCCAGAGGCCTCCAAAACACCTACAAAGTTGGGGTTAGGCAAAATAGGGCATTTTGAGATGACCCAGAAGGTCGGATTTTGCAGATTCGGCCCCGATCGCCCTGTATCCGAAGATGCTCCCTATATGTTAGTGAAAGCGAAAAACAATGAAAACACAGTCAAAACTCATCAGAATGGCATGAAATTTGAATGGCAGCATATATGAATGACATAAAATAAGATGCAAAAGAAATAGTGAAGAAATCTACTATAGATTTCTAATCACTCCAGGGTGGGGCGATTAGGACTGCAATAGTGCAGGGGCGCCCGAGGGCAGGACGCCCATCGTTTGGGGCTTGGTTTCGACACCAATCCACTTGGGATGGGTCCAAAACCTCCTAGGGGGTTGTGTCAACAAATTGGGTGGGGTATTGTGGCCAAATGTTTGGGTTTTGGGTCCGGATTGCGCTTCCAATGTTCACCCAATAACCTCCCTTCCAAAAGAGAGATCAAGGATGTAAGAAGCACAAGTGAGGGGTGAGGATGTAATTCGGCAGCACTCCATTGCTCCAAATGCTCCTGCTCTATCCTTTTTTTGGGGTGAGAAGACTCACCATTTTATAGACCTGAGGGTCTCTTGTGAATGAGCATGCAGGGGCGCCACTTGGCCATCATGCCTTCCCAGGGGAGAGAAGATTCCTCCCTGATTAAGGGCTCCATGACTGCCTCTATGACTGCCTCTTTGAGCTCAAAAATGCTCACTCGCACTCCCATGCATTGAAGGTGGAGTTGAGTGGTGGATCTGAGCTGCCATTTGTCAAGGTTTGACCTTTTTCCCATCAAACCTGCTATTCGCCCCACCCTGGAGCGAATGCTGCTAATCGTCCTAGGGTGGGATGAATACCAGTTTGTAATCGTCCCAGGGTGGAACGAGTAGGGAGCAGAGTGCCTGAAAGGTGCCAAATTGACCTCTGACCTTCCAAAACTACTGTGGGAGTGGTTAGGACCACTGTTTAACCTCTGGGGGCTGCCCTAGGGGCTATGTATGTCAATTCGATCAGTGCTTGTCGTCACATAATCGGATTGGTGCTGTTTTGGTGTCTATAGATGCCCCTTTTTGGGATGCGCTATGCGTGGCGCAGTGCTGAGAAAAAATAGATAACCAAAGCACTAATGATTAGGGTTTCTCAGTAACCTAACCAAATTTTGATGCCCCAAGTATGGAAAGGGCACGCATTCTTGAATCCTTGCTTCTGACGAGCTAAGGAGCTTAATTCAAGTGTTAACCTTTTTCGGTGAGGTGTTACTTGATCTTGGACATTGTTCAGTCATGAATAGGCAAAGGGCGCAACCTTTTGTCTGTGGGAACCTTGAGTTCATGATTCTAGAATGCCAAGTGTTTGATCAGCTTGTGATTATTGCTTGTTTGCTGCCCCAAGCAGGAGCGTGATTGTCTTTGTCAATGATTCTTTGAATGCATGCCATTTCCTTGATTGGGTGTGTATTTGTTGATTGGTGACTAAGTGTGACTACCCCCTCAAGCGACGAATCGATGAGGGAATGACCGACATGAGAAAAGCGATGAGTCGCTTGACCCAAGATGACTTTTGGTAAGGGTGCCTTCAGTTGTTTTCCATTGAATGCTTATGCAGTTTCCCAACAATTTGACCTATTTTTGGTGGGTTTTAACCCTTTTTGTGACGCATTTTGGAGCTGAAATTGTCAAAAATCCATCCTCCCGTGGAGCGGTCCGGCTATGGTAGCCTTCTTAGGGAGTAGGATATTGATAATTTGTGGCCCTAACATCGTTTTGTATGCCAAGAATGTCAGGCGCAAAGGCGCCTTTGTTCGGCAATGTTATTGCTATTTTTGGGTGGGTTTGGACCCTTTTGTGACGCCTTTTGGGGATGAAATTCTCAAAAATCCTTCCTCCCGTGGAGCGGTCCGGCTATGGTAGCATTCTTAGGGAGTAGGATAGTGAGGATTTGTGACCCCAACATCGGTTTTGGATGCCTTGAAGCGGCTCAAAGGTGCCTTTGTTCGGATTGTTTTTGGTGCAGGGCCTTTGTTGATTATTGCTATTTTTGGTGCATTTTGGATGCAGTTTTGTTGTTTTTGATTTTCTTGCTCTGTAATCATCCTGGGTGGGATGAATACTAGTTTTGTAATCATCCTAGGGTGGGACGAGCACTAACTAGAGCGCTCATCCTAGGGTGGAACGATTATAGGCCTAAAAGCCTATATAAGGGCCAAAACTAGGTTTTGGGCTCATTTGCATTTTTTTTTTGGCGATTTGGAGCTGTGAGGAGGAGTTCGAGTCTGCGTAGTGGAGCACTATCAAGATTTCATGGATACCATGAGTGCATGGACCGGATCTTCGAGTGGCGGAGCCGAGGCAAGACCGGTAGGTGCTCCTTCTTTATTTTGTTTGTTTTTATTTTACAGTTCAAAACCGTAATTAATTTATTTTGTATTTTTTGTTTAAACTAAGATTAAAACCCTAGTTTAATTTTATTTGTTGTGTTTTTGTATTTTTTGTTTTTTAAACTAAGATCAAAACCCTAGTTTAAAAATTTTGTTTTTTATTTTTTTAGTTTAAACTAAGGTCAAAACCCTAGGTTAAAATTTTGTTTTTTTTTTAGTTTTAAACTAGAGTTAAAAACCCTAGGTTAAAATTTTTTTTTTTTTTTAGTTTAAACTAGAGTTAAAAACCCTAGGTTAAAGATTTTTTTTTTTTTTTTTTTTTGTTTAAACTAGAGTTAAAAACCCTAGGTTAAAATTTTTGTTTTTGTTTTTGTTTAAACTAGAGTTAAAAACCCTAGGTTAAAATTTTTTTTTTTTTTTTTTTTTGTTTTTTGTTTAAACTAGAGTTAAAAACCCTAGGTTAAAATTTTTTTTTGTTTTTTTTTTTTGTTTAAACTAGAGTTAAAAACCCTAGGTTAAAATTTTTTTTGTTTTTTTGTTTTTGTTTAAACTAGAGTTAAAAACCCTAGGTTAAATTTTTTTTTTTTTGTTTTTTTTTTGTTTTTTTTTTTGTTTAAACTAGAGTTAAAAACCTAGGTTAAAATTTTTTTATTTTGTTTTTTTTTTGTTTAAACTAGAGTTAGAAACCCTAGGTTAAAATTTTGTTATTTTGTTTTTTTTTTTATTAAATAAGGTTAAAAACCCTAGTTTGCAATTTTGTAATTTGTTTGTCTGTACAGTGTTTTTTTTTTTGTCTGTACAGTTTATTTGAATTTTAGAATGTTTTTGTTGTACATTTTGTTAATGTTGCTTGTACAATTTATTTTTGTTGTCATGTTTTAATGTTTTTGTGTTGTTTTGTTTTGCAGGTGGTGAAGAGTCGGTACCGTCAGCCGACGGTATTTTTTGAAGCACGGGAGGCGCTGACTATGGTGGACTGGGAGTGGCTTGATGCCCTTGGGCTCAAGCAGGTGACTCGGTTAGAGCCTATGGTGGGGGATCGGGCATATCTGACTGCCCTGATCAATTTATGGGATCCCCGCACCAACACCTTTCATCTCCCAATAAGGGAGATGATAGTGACTCTGGAGGACGTTTATCGGATTCTATGGATTTCGATAGACGGGCTGCCCATTTGGACTACTCCTCGTGATCAGCGGATGACGGTGCTGACACGGTGCTTTGGGCATGCGACAGAGATGGGGGTGGATGAGGCGGTGGAGAGGGCAGAGGGGGACTACTTGATTGGTAAGATTTTGGTGTGGTGGTGGCTGGAGAAGGGCGTGTTGGGGGTGAGGCATGCATTGCTCATGACTCTCATCTCCAACATGTTGCTTCTCGACTCCTCAGGTGCGAGGTTCCCTTGGAACCTGCTTGAGGTGGTGTTTAGACTTGTGGAGTGTCCGACCTCAGCACCATTGATTATGAGGTGGGGTCAGACCTTACTGGCATAGCTTTATGATGAGTTGTACGAGGTCCATTGTCAGAGGCAGAAGGGGATTGGGTGCAGCTACCTATTGTAGTGTTGGGGGTGGCAGCACATAGCTGTGGAGCGGCCGTAGGGATTGCCTTGGACCACTCGGGCAGAGATGGTGGATAGGGAGATTGGTTATGCTGCTCTATGGCAGAGGTCAGAGGAGCAGGGGCAGAGTCGATGGTGGGCAGGTGTCGTAGGGCACTATGTCGATGCCTTCTCATGTCTTGCTCTAAGGGAGGTGTTTTGGCATCCATATCGGGACTGTCCAGCCTGGCCTGAGGTTGGGGAGTGGCTCTCGAGGCACAGGGGGAGGTGGCTGATCGGGTGGCACGGGACCGAGTAGGAGTACTTCTCGTATGTCCGGGTGACTCGATAGTTTGGGGTGCACCAGGGATTTCCTAGTGAGCCTTTGATCTATCGACGTCGGGGCGATGAGAGGACTCTAGCTTGGCCGATCATTGAGCCGCTGGGTGAGGAGTCGGATGTAGTGATCGATGTCCCTAATGTGGACAATGTCGGGGTGACTGTAGAGTATGACCAGTGGTGGATGATGCGGTGATGGCGGGGTGAGGGGCCTCTAGGAGGCACGGATGCGGCAGCAGTAGGTGGTGAGGATGTAGAGGCATCGAGGGAGGGTTGGGGAGCTCCGCTCGATGATGCGGATATGGTGGAGGTTGATGACTTGACTAGGGATGACCTAGGGGTTTCGAAGCAGTGGGTACTGGAGTAGCCCATCGTCCTGGAGATGCCCATGCCTCAGGCAGTCCCAAGGGACATGGAGGCTAGGTATCATGTTGAGATAGCATGATTGGAGGATCTACTATGGAGATGAGATGAGGAGCACGAGGAGGTTCTACAGGAGAGGGATCTCCTACGGACTCAGTTGGCGAAGCGGGAGAACGCATTGGCTGCGTACCATCGACGGGATGGGGACATAGATGCCTTCATGGAGAGAGGGATCTCTTATGGACTTAGTTGGCATAGTGTGATGATGCATTGGCTATGTACCATCAGTGGGAGGTGGATTGGGTCCGACATCGGTTGGAGTTGGAGGCAGATATTATCCACCTCGGTGGGCAGTTACTTGAGCTCACTGGAGGTGGATCTTCGCATCGAATGAGAGACAGTGAGACTGAGCAGTCTGCTTCCTCTCATCGTAGGCGGGTGGGTGAGGGTAGCGCTAGTGGGCGTGATGCGGGGGCTGGCAGCAGCCACCCTGAGAGGTCCCATAGGACCCACACCACTGGGGGTAGTTCTAGTCGCACCGATCCTGCGTGATCATGGTGGCCGACTCCCTAGGCTTGGGGTTTTTGAGTTTTTGATGTTTTTGTGAGGTCAGAGGACCGACTTATTGTAGCCTACGGGCATTTTGGTGATATATATACATGACTTTCTTTTTTATTATACACTTGTCATGATTTATTGTTTATTTTATGCACATTTAGTTAGTTGATGTATGCATGGGTTATTATGAATGCGATGTTTCTAATTATATGATGTATGCATATGGAATGGATGAAATGATTTGTTGATAACTTGGCGGTGGCACCATAGACTGTATAGGATTTTTTGGCTTTCTGTACTATGTGATGACTTTGCATGTGTAATATATATATATTTTTTTGTTTGTATTTTCTGATGGTGATGTAATAATGGAATGTGCTACAGTTGTGCTAAAATGTAGTTAAGGTTTTTTGAGACTCAATTGTTTTAACTAACTAGCCAAGACTATACATTTATCTTACAAGACTTTTGAACAAGGTACGAATCAGACTTGAGTTTGACCAAGTTATTTCACATCCCTATGTGTGCGATTGAATTCGTTTATGTGGTATTTGTCAGGATACCGCTAGTGCCAGATAGGCTGTCAACCAAACCTGTACTGAGGATCACCTAATTAGCTCCACTAACTCCTTTGTTGTATTTAGTAAGATTAATCTGCGGTGCAATCTAGGATACCATAAGCTAGCTCATCCACATGCAAACATTGATCTGTACACAATTTAATGTGACAGATATATCGTCATGCGGGAGGTTCACCACTAGTGACCAGTAGGCTATCCACCAAACCGGGACTGAGGATCACCTCATGACCTTTCGAATGCTGAGAGTTCCAGGGATTCAAGTTCGACTCCCTTATTTTCTTCAATTTTATTGGGATACTTGCTCTCATATGTAGTGATAAAAATCACTATTTATTTTTTTTATTATTATTTTTTTTTGAGCAAGGGATTGGAATTTTGAGTGATGAGAATCACTTTTTCTTGTGCCTTTTGATGTGTGCACTTTGAGGGGTTTGGATATCAAACTTTGGAGTTTGTATTTTGACTTTTGCAATTTTTGATGTTTGCAACCCTTTGAGAATTTTGGGATTCTTGGGGAATTGGGTAGGGAAGATGCTTGTCCTTTTGCCAACTCTCAACATTCTTGGGGTCATTCGCATAGGGGGATGAGCAAGATAACCGTTTCGCATATGGTAACCTAGCCTATTATGCAGGTTTCATATTTCGTTCACACAACTTGGGAATTTTTATGTGTTTTAACTTGTGTTGGGGATGCTACGTAACAAGGTGTGATCCAAGTAAAACTCTACCTTTGTAAAAATATGTCTGACTTTGTACAGTTTTTGGCTAGAAATCTAATGATAGTTGAATGACGAAAGCCCTAAGGATATTAGAAGACAATTGATTATGATATGGTGAAAAATGTGGATGGCATTTATTTTTTCTGGACTATTTACAAAGTGGAAAAATGTGGAAAATGATGGAATTGTCGAGTAATTACAGTCTATGGTGCATTTGACCTGTATGACCAACAAATATGCAATGTATGTTTGTGATGCCTAATGCAATTTCTTTTTTGTGTTTTGATTTAAGTTTATGCATGAAAGTGAGATGCAATTTTTTTGTTATTTTTTATTATTTTATTGTTTTTGAAAATTCTTTATGGTTGGTTTATCCCGAGTGGGTGTGGACCAAGTGATTCTTTCGGATCCTTGGAGGTTTTGACCAAAGGGATTATAGATACCTTTGGGGCATTTTGGGGTTGACCAAGCGGTTGTGGGAACCCTTGGGGCTTTTGGTTTGACCAAAGGGATTATAGATACCTTTGGGGCATTTTGGGGTTGACCAAGCGATTGTGGGAATCCTTGGAGCTTTTGGTTTGACCAAAGGGATTATGGATACCTTTGGGGATTTTTGGGTTGACCAAGCGATTGTGGGAATCCTTGGAGCTTTTGGGTTGAAGCGGTTGTGAATACCTTGGAGCTTTTGGTTTGACCAAAGGGATTATTGATAACTTTGGGGCATTTTTAGGGGTTGACCAAGTGATTGTGGGAATCCTTGGAGCTTTTTGGTTTGACCAAAGGGATTATGGGTACCTTTGGGGCATTTTGGGTTGACCAAGCGATTGTGGGAATCCTTGGAGCTTTTGGTTTGACCAAAGGGATTATGGATACCTTTGGGGCATTTTTAGGTTGACCAAGCGATTGTGGGAATCCTTGGAGCTTTTGGGGTGGGCCATGGCTCTTTCAAATGTGGAATGGCCTCAAATGATTGATGTTCAAGGGTTCTAGTTCCTTGATTCCTTCAAGAGAGGTGAGCCGGTATGTTCCAGGTCCTATTTTACTATCGATGACATAAGGACCTAACCAATTTACCATGAACTTATCCCTTAAATGGGGCGGCAAGTTAGAATTTTGTTGGTTCTCTTTTAAGACCAAGTCACCAACCTGAAAGTCCCTCAGGTGAACTTTCATGTTGTATGCTTTCTTAAGTCACTCTTGATAGATACGTAAATGCTCGAGAGCATTGATGCGTCGTTCATCGAGCAACGTAAGCTGGTCTAACCGGGCCTATCGCGCAGTGTCATCATCGATGAACTCTTGCATTGATATGCGTAGGGAAGGTATTTCCAACTCGAGAGGCATGACTCGCCTCGAGCCATACACCAGCAAAAATGGAGTTGCCCCAGTGGGCGTCCAAATGCTGGTGCGATAAGCCCACAAGGCTAGTGGAATTTGAATGTGCCAATCCTTATGACTATCTACGATGTCAAAAAATCTATGCTAAATTTTGTACTTTGTTGTCAAAGCACGCACATATTTGTTCTTAAATGATGTCCCATTATCCGAGATGATCTTGGATGGAATACCAAAATGACATATGATGTTATGTAAAATAAACTCCGTAATGCGGGGTCCAGTCGTAGAGGTAAGCGAAATTGCTTCCACCCACTTGGTGAAGTACTCTGTGGCCGTTATGATAAACGTGTGATGACCTGACGATGTAGGGGAGATCTTTTCGATTAGATCTAAGCCCCACTACAAAAATGGCCAAGCCGATTGGATCGGCTACAAGGCCTGAGAAGGTACATGTGTCAAATTAGCATGGTGTTGACATTTCATGCACTTCCTTACATACGCGCAACAATCTCGCTCTAAATATGGCCAATAATAGCCCATGCAAAGAATGCACTTTGCGATGGCCATACCGCTGAAGTGGCCACCGCATGTACCATCGTGCGCTTGGGTGATCGCCCAAGCGGACTCCTACTGGTCCAAGCAATGGAGGAGGATCCCTTCGTAGCTTCGACGGTACAAAATGTCTCCTAGCAAGACATGTTTTGCCACTTTCTATTTGAATGATCTTTTCGTGACGTGCGTCAATCCAAGTGGGAGGTTACCTAGCTTGAGGTAGTCTCTTATGGGTGTGTACCAATCCTGCTGATCAAAAACCTCGATGGTATGAACTGCCAATCCCTCTTGAAGTTCGTCCCTAGCAAAAGCTGAGCGGGAATGAACTTGTAAGAATAGCATTGTGTTGCTATTAAGAGGAATAGGGGAGAACAAGGACCCCCAGTTGGCATGATTCAGGCTATCATGGATTCGAGAGAACCTATCCTGAGATGGTTCAATCTGGATCAGGTGGATTCCTGGCGTTAGGTCAAAGCTTGCATGCTCCATCATGGATTGTGATAGTGTTTTGACTTGAATGGTTGTCATCTCACCGGAAGGGTCTTGCGGGATTAGTGACCCCAAGGAGGCCATAGTGTCCGCAAAATGATTCGATGATCGAGGGAGTGCCTCGATGTCGTACCATTCAAGTTTTTCCAGGAATTTATCCACAAGGGCTTTGTAGGCCTGCAGAACTGGGCATTTGCATTGGAATACCCCTTTCACTTGGTTGACAATTAACAACGAATCACCAAAGATGTTCAAGCATTTGATGTTCATGGTGATGGTTGTCTGAAGACCTATGAGCAAGGCTTCGTATTCAGCATTGTTATTGGTGCACGGGAAATCAAGTTTAAATGATAGAGGCATTGGAGCCCCTTGCGGTGTGAAGAATATGATTCCCGTGCCACCCCCTTGCTCACATTTAGAACCATCAAAAAATAGGGTTATGTCGGCTTGTGACTCAGGCTCATCAGAATCTGGCGATTCTGAGACATGGAAGACCCCATCATCGGGTAGCTCTACGGTCAGAGGTTGATCATCTTCGAGAGGAGCCTCTGCTAGTTGATCGGCGATGACTTGACCTTTGATGGACTTCTGTCCAATGAATTCGATGTCAAACTCCATCAACAACATGATCCATTTCACCGTGCGGCTACTATGATAAGTACGACTCATCATGTACCGCAATGGATTCTCCTTAGACACAACATACATCGTATTGCTCAGCATGTAGTGGCATAGCTTTTTGGTAGCAAATACCATTGCTAAGCATAGCTTCTCGACGTATGCATAGTTAAGTTCATAACTGACCAGGGTGCGGCTAAGATAGTAAGTAGCCTGTTCTTTATGTAGTTCATTTTTTTGGGCTAGCATGGCGCCCAGTGCCACCTCAGTAGCTGAGATGTATAAATAGAATGACACTCCTGGTCTAGGTGGTGCCAATACTAGTGACGAAGCCAAGTATTGTTTAATGTCGTCGAAGGCTGACTGGCACTCGTCATCCCAGTGAAATGCTACCCCCTTGTGTAATAATTTATTCATGGGTCGACACTTGTCAGATAATTGCGCTATGAAGCGCTTGATTGACGCGACCTTTCCCTACAAGCTTCTGAGCTGCTTGATGGTGGTTGGGGGAAGCATTTCAAGGATTGCCTTGAATTTATTTGGATCTACCTCGATGCCTCATTTTGAGACTATGAAACCCAAGAGTTTTCCAGATGTGATGCCAAATACGCACTTCTTGGGGTTTAGTCTGACTTTGTGTTCGATGAGGCGATCGAGGATCTTGCTTAAGTCATCGAGATGATCTGGGCACAAAAGAGATTTGGCCAACAAATCATCCATATAGTCTTCCAAAGTTTTATGCATGTGATCATGGAAGATGTATGTCATAGTGCATTGGTAGGTGGCGCCAACGTTTTTAAGGCCAAAGGGCATGACCTTATAACAAAATGTCCCCCAAGGCATTGTGAACGCCATTTTGAGTTGATCGTCGAGATTGATACGAATCTGGTTGTATCTCGAGAAACCATCCATGAGGGAAAGCATTTCATGGCCTACTGTAGCGTCTACCAATGCATCGATGCTAGGCAAGGGGAAATCATCCTTGGGACTCGCTTTGTTTAGATCTCAAAAATTGGTGCATATGCGAATCCTCCCATCCAGCTTCTTGATGGGTACCATGTTGGACAACCATGGTGGGTAATCCATGCAGATGACAAACTGTGCATCCAACAACTTTTGTAGCTCATCTTTGACCATTAAGGCTACTATTGGGTGCATCTTACGTAGTTTTTGCTTGACTGGCTTGACTGTCGGATCAAGCGTTAGATTATGCGTGACTAGCTATGGGTCTAGCCCCGACATGTCTTTGTAGGACCATGCAAAAACCTCCTTCTTCTCTTTGAGAAGGGCAATGTAATCGGCTTGCTCTTCGGGGGATAGACTTACCCCTAGCTTGATGATTTATGGATTCATTGGATCAGAGCCGATGTCTACGTCAGTCGTCTCTTCGATCGACATGTGGGACCCATCCTCCAACTGGTGTGGAGTTGGGATCAGGTGGATATCATTTGCTAAATTTAGATCTATGTTTGGAATATCGGGTTCCTCTTCAGCATGGAAGATATCCTGAGTTGGTCTTGGGGTGAAATGAAGCATCTCATCGCAAGGCCAGTACTCTGATGGGGATGGTGGTGAGTTAGCATGATCCCAGTCTATGGCATCTAGGTTTAGATACAATGGTCATGTTGGATCGGTTGGATTGTGGATGGGGGCGGTTAAGTCAATGGAGATCATGTTGATGAAGTGAATTTGGTCTCCATTACCGTGCGGGTGGTGACTCGGACATCCTTGGTGATATTTGTGCTCCGGATCTGGCTCTATGGGTATTGGCACAAATGGATCGGCCCTATGTGTAGATAAAAGGATAGGGTCTGCCCTTGGCATTGATGGCTCTATAGGGTCTCTGGGAGGGTGCTCTCTGTATGCCTGAAGTGGCGGGTGCAGCACTTGGTCTAACTGTGCTTGGTTTAGGTGCCACCTATGCCTTGGCCCCATGTTTAGCTGTTCAAACATATCATCAATGTCCATGGGGTATTCTCGTTGTTGCTATCACATATGGTTGAGATATGCCATCTCAGTCTCATCTTCATAATCACTGTCAGAGATCCATAGGCCTTCATTGGCTTCGACAACTATTTGCGGCATGTGGGGCTCACTCTGCTCGAGCAAGTTAATTTGGTCCCATCGGAGTTGTTCCACTCTCTATGGGAGGACCTGATTCTCTTGAGGTGGCATTTGCTCGATTGGAGCATTCAAGGGGAACATCGCCATGAAGTTCTCTTGATAGTCATCTATGGGCGTCACTTGCGAGTGATTGCTATCAGACTCGAAAGGGTCCCAAGGTGCTACCTCATACTCTGACTCATCTTCTAAAGATCCTTCTTGACCTTGTCTATATCCCTCTTGGAGGCAAGTTCTTGAACTTTCCCCTTTCTCGATCGAAGGGAAGGGGTTGTTGAGGCCCACAAGGTTGGTTGTTAACAATGGGAGATAATCCCCCAATGTGTATGTTGTGTTAGGATTGGCATATGGATCTTGTGCCAACCCATCCTTGTTGCCTAGCCCTAGGCCTTGCATGTTCTCTACCAAGATGTCAAGGGGCGGAGGGTGGTTGAACCCTACTCCTGATTTGTCGTATGACATCTGATATCTTGGTTGACAAAGAACGCGCACCCCTTGTTCATATCTGCCCAACCCATATCCATGCCAATTACATTGGCCAAGGTATTTCAAAGCGAAGTCCGGGTTGGATAGATAGTTGACATTCTCAGCAAAGGGCTCTTCATCCTCTTCCTCTTGCAGGTAAGGTTCAATGCCATTGTCGAGGCCCCCATATACAAAATTTGTCTGATTTGGTGGGTAGCCCAAAGGGACAATAGTGTCGATGGGGAGGCGAGGTCTCCCCATGTCTTGCATGGACTCAAGCGTGGGTGTTGCTACGATGTTCCGCACTAGATACTCCCCCAGGCCCGTATTGGCCATCTCAATGGTGATCGTTGGTGGTTGAGGGGGAGGGAATGGGAGTTCTTCCTGAGTCCACTCCATGTCGGGTGAACTAGGCATCTCGACTTCCATTCGGCTAGGCACCTCTTCGATAGAGATGGTTGAGACTGATGGCGGTGCCTCTTCCAGGGGTTTCTTCCCATTGTCCTTCGGTGTGGCCACCGTAGGTGGCATCGTTGGTGAAGGACCAGATGATGAAGATGGACCCGATTGGGGATTTGAGGGACTTAACAATGGGGATGTATGCAAAATCAGACCCTGTTTGGATGGATTCAACTGAAAGTCCAAATGTGTCGATGGAAGGGTCGATTGTGGCATCAGCTACACCACATTGCAATACTTGAAGGGCTCTAAGTCTACCGGGACTACATGCACTTGCCCTTCGTATGTGTACTTTAGGCATTGATGGGCTATCGAAGGGACACACTTCATGTCCCTGATCCAAGGCCGACCCAGCAAGATATTATAGGCCATCTCACCTTCCAAGATGTGGCACAATGTAGGAATAGTCTTTTGTCCCACTTGGATGGGCAGGACAATTGTGCCAACCGTCGAGCATATCGCGTCATTGAATGCTCGAAGAGTATAGGTGGAGGCCACAATGTGAGATGCTGGCAACTTGAGGTGTTTCAATGCCGCTATTGTGATTATATTATTGGATGAGCCAGTGTCCACTAACACCCTCTTAAATGGAATCTCGTTGACCCGTGCAATGACGTGCAGGGGTGGATCCGCCATATCACCAGTCATCGATTTTAGTTCATCTTCTCTAAAGGTGATGACTGGTTCTGTACATCATTTTACATGTCCCACAAAGTTGTTGAAAGAGTTTGCTTCATGGGGCTGTAGCTCGATGGCTTTGAGTATCTCCATTAGAGCCTCCCGATGGGGCGATGATTGTTGTATGAGCTCATAGATGGAGAGCCTAGCCGACGTGGTCCTTAAACTTTGGGTAAGTTTAGTCCGAATCATGGCCACTGGTCTAGGTGGGGGAGGTTGTGTAGGGTGTTGTTGAGGTTGTGACATTGATGGAACCTCTCCTATAGCTACCATGGGGGCAGCTGTGCTTGGGTACCTCTTGTTTCGAGTCACTATGCTTATCATCCCTACATACCCCTACATGGGGCAGTTCTGTGTCACCTCATTGACTTGTAGAGTCTTTGCCTATGCATCATGGGTAGGCAAGGGGTCTTTGAAGACCTCCATCTGTTGGTTGTTTGGTGCTACGGGATTATCCACCGCTAGCATCTTGTTGTCTATTAGGTCTTGCACTAAGCTTTTGAACTTCCAACATGCGTAAAGGTCATGTCCTTTCTGTCGATGAAATCTATAGTACAAGTCTTCCCTATAGCCCTTGGGTTTTGGCATGTTGGGGTCTACGGGTCGACTTTCTGGCAGGTTTATCAAGTTTGCCATGGACAAGCGGTCAAACAAGGAGTCTTTAGACTCTGTGAAGGGTGTGAATTGTCGCCTAGGGTGACGCTACTGATTTTGCTCTTGCCTATGATTTTCCTTTTCATAGGTGTCAAGAGGAACTGCCTGATAATTAGCCTTTGGGGGTCTGTGTTGCTTGTGCAGGCTTAGGTATGTTTATAGCAACCTGATTGACCACGGTGGGTTTCGGTTGCGTTGACCCAGTTTTGGCATTTTTGGGCCACTCTTTCTTGCGTGGCTTGGCAATCTCGCCATCCTGTATCTTGATCTCCTCAATGATTCTGGCTTGCGCCAGGGCTTCCTCGAGAGTGGCATATTGCTACAGCTGCAATAGCATGGAGATCGACCTCAAACAACTCTTCGAGAACATTTGGGTCAGGTCGGCCATGGGAGGGAGGTAAGGTAGCTTTGAAAGCAACGTCCTCCACCAATTTCCATAAGCCACCATGGTCTCTTCCTCATACTGCCTGAGGCTAGCTAGGTCACTTAATGATGCCTTCTTCTTGGTATTGAAGGTGAAACGTTCGAGGAACGCATCCACTAGCTGGTCCAGGTTACTGATGCTATGCTTCGACAACTGGGTAAACCAATCCGAGGTAGGGCCTACGAACGTGGTTATAAATGTTCTTAGAAGCAAAGCATCATTGTCCTGAATGCCAAAGCATTGGCTCAGGAATCTTGTCATGTGCTCTTGGGCATCCTCATCCCCTCTAAAGATTGCCAATTGAGGCATTTTAAAGTGTTCAGGGTATGGGGGTGTAGGCACTGAAGGATGCACAGGGTGACTGTAGAGCTGGCATAAAGTGGGCTTTTGGGGCCCAAAGTCTTGGTCTCCATAGACTCTAAGTGCTCTAGCAACGCTTTGTATGCATCAAAAGATTTGATCTCTTCCTCCTTGGTTTGTTCCCATTGTGAATTACGGGGAACTTGAGGCCTATGGAGGGGTAGCCGGGTAGCACCCCCCTACCTTGGTAGGGCATTTCAGCCCGCTCTTCTTCTTGCTCAAACTCCTCATAGGCTTCTTGAGGAGTTCTTGGGCGTGACCTATAAACATGGGTGGGTGCCCGTGGAGGGTGCCCATCATTGGCTCTAGGGGTGGTCTCCCGCTCAGGTCTAGGAGGTCTTGGAGGCAACACTTGGTAAGGTCATGGAGACCTGTCTCGCACCAAGGGGTTGTGCCTCTCATACAACTCTGTCCTATGCGTGCGAGGGGTTGGGACCCTCTCAGGCATAGTGTTTTAGAGCAACTCATCTGTCTGACATCGAATGCACTCTTTGCTAAGGCGATACAGGTGCTCTAACTATTGTTGGTCTTGCTCAAGCTGCATGATTTGCGCTTGGTGGGTGGCATGTTTGGAAAATGCCAAGTCGATTTGTTCCACCGTCTTGAGTCTAGGAGGCCTAGATGCCTCCCCTACACATCTATCTCGGTCATGGTGATCCGAGATCTCTATAGGTCACTTCCCTCTGTCGAGGTTAGCGACATTCACCCGAGGCTCTGGCCTCAGTAGGTGATCCTGATAAATAGCAGGTGTGGAAGCGCATTGTTCCCACACTGTGTATTGCTCTTGAGGAATGTAGTGGTCTTCCTCATGCTCCCTTTCGTATATGTGAAAGGGGCGGGTAGAGTTGGCTCGCCCTGTCTGAAGAGCCTTGCGCTCTGGATTTGGCCTATTGTTTCTGACAGTAATAAGGGGTAGAGGAGGGATGATGTAATCATGTGGCCCCTCCTTATGGACCCTATGTTGTTCTAGCACTTCATCGCGTGGTGGCCACTCATAACGAGTGTCTAAGGGAGCCCTCCCATCTATGTTGAGTGCCACGTGTATGGACTCCTCCTGAAAGGGTCTATGTTGCATGGGCGTGCCCCTCGAAGGGGTGCCTCTATAGTCCCGTTCCGTCATGGCATGATGTGGACTATTTTGTGGGTCAAGCCGCCAAGGTGGTATGACCAAGTCCTTGGGGCTATAGCGGAGGTGACTTGTGCCCCCTTGTACACTTTTCGTAGCTTCTGCCCGTGATTGGGCTTGGCTACGGGTGTACACCATGGTGGTGTTTCTCTAAAATATGTGTACGTTTTTATCTTCTTTACAATTTTTTTTATGCTACACTAAACAAAAAGGGACCACACAAACAAAGAAGTGATTATCTCGTTTATGGATTAAATGTGTGCCCTAAATCTGGTTCAGTGTGTTTTGATTTTTTGTTTTGAAAGCCTTGTAAAGAAAATTTTGTTGTACATGCAATATGAGGGCTCTTATATCTCCCAAAATGGTCGCCCCTTCAATATACCACTGCCAGGCCATTATACCGAACCTCTCAATATACCCGCCCTTACGTGAGGGAAACTATTGGTACGCGAGAGCAGACAAGTACGTGGAACATAGGCGGTACGGAAGGGGAATCACTCTATTTTTGACACCTACCATAGAAGACTTATCCTCATGCACTGGGAATCACCCCAGCTACACTTGGTCAGCTTTCATCAGGATTTACGTCTAGCAATAGTAGCGATCAGGGTTATGTATGCAAAACTCAAGCCAAGGTGGTGATGAAATCCACCGTTGGTCTTGATCAAGTGTTGGGGTTTTACGACCAACTCCTTGATGTTTATATTATCACGTGGTGTGTGTGGTTCTTTTTACTTGCACAAAGAAAGAAAACATGCAATAAAATCTTCCATGCAAGCAAAGAAAATAGAAAAATCATAGAAACAGAGACAAAAAATTATAGAGGATGTTCAGACAACCTACCTCTTCTCTGCCCACACCAGATGCCCCTGAGTTTCTGCTCAAAAAATGCACAGAGAGCTAATCGTCCCGGGGTGGGATGAATAGCAGATCTGTATTCATCATAGGGTGGGATGAATGCCTTATTCATCCCAGGGTGGCACGAATTCCAGTCTGTATTCATCACAGGGTGGCACGAGCAATAGTCCAACGCTTGAAGGATTAACACCTGCAAGCAAAAACACAAAATTTTGATCAAAAATTTGATCCCAAAATCAAGGGACAGGGTCCCACCATGATCGCCACTGAAATCATGAGGATACGGAAGCAATGGCGTACCGGGTGCGATGCAAACAAAAGCATATGAAACGCTAAGTCCTACGAATGAACAAAGGACTAAAGTGCATGAAAAGGGAAAACAAACGAACTGAAATGAGATATAAAGAAAATGTAAAGTGCAGCCCTTTTTTTTATTAATTTTTCTTTGAGATCAGGTTACAATACATCTCCTTCCTTTTTAGGGGCTAGGAGCATTAGATATAGTTTTGTTACACCACGGATGGTACGCTCCCCTTTGGGATCTTCCGCGTGCCCACATTTGAAATGGGTGGGCCAAACGTCACCGCCGCTTGCGTGAATGCATCTGTAGTTCCTTGCTACCCCTCTAGTGTCGAGATCCTATGTTCAAAGAAACAGCAAACGATTAATAGCACCTACGGATGGAGGGAAACATGCAATCCCCAAGGCCTCCGGTTAATGCATGCATGAAATAATTAAAACGGTAATCAAAACATGTCAGAATAAGATGAAATTTGGATAGAAGCATGCAAACACCATCATGAACACACTACAAAAGGAACAGTCAAGAAATCTATTGTATATTTCTAATCGCTCCGGGGTGGGACGATTAGGACTATCATAAAATGTCAAAAAGCAACCTCCTAAATGTCCCATCCAGAGGCCTCCAAAACACCTACAAAGTTGGGGTTAGGAAAAATAGGGCATTTTGAGATGACCCAGAAGGTCGGATTTTGCAGATTCAGCCCCGATCACCCTGTATCCGAAGATGCTCCCTGTATGTTAGTGAAAGCGAAAAACAATGAAAACACAGTCAAAACTCATCGAATGGCATGAAATTTGAATGGCAGCATATATGAATGACATAAAATAATATGCAAAATAAATAGTGAAGAAATATACTACATATTTCTAATCACTTCGGGGTGGGGCGATTAGGACTGCAGTAGTGCGAGGGGCGCCCGGGGTAGGACGCCCACCGTTTGGGGCTTGGTTTCGACACCAATCCACTTGGGATGGGTCCAAAACCTCCTAGGGGGTTGTGTCAAAAAATTGGGTGGGGTATTGTGGCCAAATGTTTGGGTTTTGGGTCCAGATTGCGCTTCCAATGTTCACCCAATAACCTCCCTTCCAAAAGAGAGATCAAGGATGTAAGAAGCACAAGTGAGGGGTGAGGATGTAATTCGACAGCACTCCATTGCTCCAAATGCTCCTACTCTATCCTTTTTTGGGGTGAGAAGACTCACCATTTTATAGACCTGAGGGTCTCTTGTGAATGAGCATGCAGAGGCGCCACTTGGCCATCATGCCTTCCCAGGGGAGAGAAGATTCCTCCCTGATTAAGGGCTCCATGACTGCCTCTATGACTACCTCTTTGAGCTCAAAAATGCTCACTCGCACTCCCATGCATTGAAGGTGGAGTTGAGTGGTGGATCTGAGCTGCCATTTGTCAAGGTTTGACCTTTTTCCCATCAAACCTGCTATTCGCCCCACCCTGGAGTGAATGCTGCTAATCGTCCCGGGGTGGGATGAATACCAGTTTGTAATCATCCCAGGGTGGAACGAATAGGGAGCAGAGTGCCTGAAAGGTGCCAAATTGACCTCTGACCTTCCAAAACTGCTGTGGGAGTGGTTAGGACCACTGTTTAACCTCTGGGGGCTGCCCTAGGGGCTATGTATGTCAATTCGATCAGTGCTTGTCGTCACATAATCGGATTGGTGCTGTTTTGGTGTCTACACCTAGATTTATGGCTAATGGGTGGAAAGTCGAGTATGGGTCTAGGTAAACCTATATCGTTAATCAATGTCTATTTGACCCTCAAATAATGCTAACTCAAGGGCAAACTCACTAGAATTTATATGTAGCTCCATTACATGCCTTTGACGTAATTTTAGGTATTGACTGGCTCAAGGCACATAAAGCATTGTTAAAATTTGAGGAAAGATAGATGGAATTCACTGATGACACTAAGCAAAGGATTCATATTTACTATGGATGTGAATCATTGGAATCACATCTTTTGATAGCAATGCAAGTTAAGAGAGCACTGAGGAAGGGTAGTAGAGTCTTTGTGGTCAAACTTAATAAAAAGGAAGAAAGCGAGTCTGGAGCAAGTCTTTTTCAAACTTATCCAGTGTTAAATGATTTTTAGGATGTCTTTCCTAAAGATTTACTTGGTCTTCCACCCCAAAGGGAATTTGATTTCACTATAGAAATTTTACTAGGAGCAACACCTATAGCTCGAGCACCATATAGGATGACTACAATAGAGTTACAAGAGCTTAAGACTCAACTTCAAGAACTTTTAGAAAAAATATATATTAAACCAAGTGTTTCACCGTAGGATGCACCAATTTTTTTTATGAAAATGATGGATGGAACACTAAGGCTATGTATTGACTACATAATGCTAATCAAGATGACTATTAAGAATAAGCATTCTCTACCCAGAATAGATGATTTGTTTGATAATCTAAAATGAGCCAAAATTTTCTCCAAAATTGACCTCAGATATGGTTATCATTAGTTGAGAATTCATAAAGAATATGCCCATAAAACTGCTTTTTGAACTAGATATGGCCACTATAAATTTATAGTGTTGCCTTTTGGATTGACCAATGGTCCAACATATTTTATGAATTTTATGAATAGTTTGTTTTGTGAGCAACTAGATCGGTTTGTGTTGATATTCCTAGATGATATACTGATCTACTCCAAAATCTACAAGGAGCATGATTTTCATATGAGAACTATTCTTGAAATTCTTAGAAAGAATCAATTATATGGAAAATGTCCAAGTGTGATTTTTTTGCAATCTAGGTACAATATTTGGGTCATGTAATTTCTGATGAAGGGGTGTCTGTTGATCCAAAGAAAATTGAGGTTATTATTGATTGGCCAGCTCTAACAAATATTTTTGAAGTGCAAATTTTTATGGGAATGGATGGGTATTATCACCGTTTTATCCAGAATTTCTCTAAGATAGCCTATCCAATAACCAATATTTAAAAGAAAGGAATAGAATGATGTTAAGAAGCTTTTAAAACTCTTAAAGAAAAACTAACATCAACACCTATTATTAGAATAGCAGATCCCAAGAAACTATTTATTGTATGTACTGATGCTTCCATGAAAGGATTAGATGGAGTTCTTATGCAAGAAGATGATATTATTGCTTATGAGTCACGAAAACTTAAGAAACATGAGTTAAAATATGCTACGCAAGATTTGCAATTGGTCGTAGTAGTACATGCTCTTAAAATGTGGTATCATTACCTACTTGGTAAATATTTTGAGCTTAGAACAAATCATCAAAGCCTAAGATATATTTTTACTCAACCAATGGTCAATGCTAGACAAAGGCGCTAGATGGAGTTTCTGGTAGAATATGATTTTGGCATAGAGTATATAAAAGGAAAAGAAAATAAATTAGTAGATGCTTTAAGTAGAAGAAGACATATCAATGCTATGTCATATTGTCAATCTACTATAATTGATCAAATAATAAAATTATAAAATCAAGATGAATACTCTCAGAAGTATCAGGAATTGGTTCAGCAAGACTCTAATAAAGCAAAAGGATTTAGAGTTTGGAAAGATACATTATTCCTCAAAAATAGGATGGTAGTGCCTACTAATCAGGATATGAGAAATATGATAGTGTAAGAGGCGCATAGTGCTCCTTATTTCGCTCATCCAAACTATGTAAAGATGTATAAAAATATGAAAAAAGAATATTATTGGCCAGGAATGAAAAAGAATATTGCTGAATTTGTGGCTAGGTATTTAGAATGTCAAAAGGTGAAATTAGAACATCTACATCCAGTTGGACACTTAATTTGCATGATATTCCACAATACAGATGGTAGGTTGTGACTATGGATTTCATTGTTGGATTGCCTAAAAATCGATTTCAGCATGATGTTATTATGGTAGTAGTGGATAAATTGACTAAGGTGGCACATTTTATGCCTATAAATATTAAATATGGAGCTCATGATGTAGCCCAAAAATTTGCTAGGGAAGTGGCACGACTACATGGTTTTCCTGAAATAATTATATCAGATAGAGATTCTCAATTCACATCTGAGTTTTGATAGACCTTAAATCAGGCATGGGGAATAAAACTCAATATTAGTACTTATTATCATCCTGAGATAGATGGAAAAAATGAAAGGGTAAATCAAGTCTTAGAGGATATGCTCTACATGTATTGTATGGACCATCAAATGAAATGGGGAGATTATCTTTTTCTAGTAGAATTTGCTTATAATAATAGTTACCATACATCTTAGGCATGGCTTCATTTGAGGCTCTATACGGGAGGAGGTGTAGAACACCATTATCATGGAGTAATCCAGAGGATCGGGTGATGATCGGGTCAGATATGGTCAAAGAAATGGAAGACCAACTCAATGAAATTTATCAAATGCTCAAAGAAGCCTCAAATCGACAAAAGAGTTATGTGGATCTTAAGAGAACACCCAGGGAATTAACTATGGGAGACAGAGGATTACTAAGAGTTAAACCTACCAAAAATTCTATCAAATCCTCTAAGCTTAGTCCATGATATGTAGGGCATTTTGAAATTATTGATAAACTAAAACTGGTCGCCTACAAATTAGACTTACCACCCAATTTATCAAAAATTCATGATACATTCCATGTGTCCCTTCTCAAGAAATATGTTCCTGAACCTTCACATGTTTGGAATATTGATCATTTACAGATGGACGATCCCCTGCACATTGAAGTACGGCCCATTAAGATCCTTGGTTATCAAACATAATAGTTAAGAAAACAAAATATTAAGCAGTGTAAGGTCCAATGGGACCAGTTTTTTGAAAATAATACCACGTGGGAGGATGTAGCCATCATGAAAATATAGTTTCTATTTTTGTTTGAATAGTGTTTGAACAATGTTATTATCATGTCATAGTTTTATTTTATTTGAATAATGATATTATCATATCCTGGTTTGTGAAGTATGATAGATATATTTAATGGTTGTGCATGTTTAGTATTAACAATACATAATGATTCGATTTTAGAAAATGTAAATTTACTGATGTAATGAATTGATTTCCTATTATCCATGGCAATGTTGTTTTTATGCTTCAATAAGAAATGCAAACATAGGGACTATGTTTAATATTAGGGGGGAGTATGTAATAACCCACCAAAAACTTACTTCATGGTATGCATAATTTATCTACAAAGATGAGATACTGCTAATGTATCTGTGGATACAGGAGACAGGTATTGTTACTAGTGGGAATAATGCAAAGGAAGGATGTCTCCTAAATAGGTAAAAGGATTATCCGGTATAAAGTAAGTCAAGGGAAATGATGAGCGGTGGTGTAATCGTCGGTTGATAGAGGCAAATAACCCTATAGGCAATGCATCCACCAATAGTCCATGTAGACGCATAACATGTAGTTGCATTTGTAGGAATGTTTGATGCTTGTCAAATTGTGAATTTATGATGTTTTGTTGGTAATAAAAATTCTTAGAATGCATGGGAGCCACAATTTAAAATGTTGGTTGGCAATGAAAATGCATAAATGCATGGGAGCCATGGTTTTAAATAATAGAATGAATGTGGAATATTGATATAATTTTTATTTTTCTAAGTAGTGAAAGGGAAGGTAAAGGGATAAAGAAGTGTTAATTAATAATTATATATATACTACTGTGTGTTTTGAAGAACTTAATTATTTAAAAATAATATATATATTATATAACTATACCAACAAAAATACAAACAAATAATATTTGTTTGCTTTATAATGTGGTAAATGAAATTTTATAAAAGAAAGAAAATATAATGTATTAGAATTTAATAATAAAATGATTATAGAGGAGTCATGGCATTATATTTATTTTAAAATAATAAATTTTGAACGTCAATATTTGTGGGTAATTTGGAACAGTCAACATTTATGGGAATTATTATTTAATTTAAGCTTGTTGAACGTGGATAAAAAATGGATTCCACTTGGCATACCTTGGAGAGGAGGATCTAAAAACTAACATTAGTTGCAAGCGAAAAGAGGGAAACCATCTTCTAGATTAGGAGAAGAAAGGTGAAGATGGGCATTATGGACTGCATGTTTTCGGTGAAGCAAGGAGAGCGACAAAGGGAGGAAAGCGTTGGAAGCATGGAAATAATTCGTAAGTCTGTTCTGGAAAAATCTTAAAGAAAGGTCAAATGGGGAATTTAAATGAATTGTTTTGATGTATTGTATGTGTTGCTTTGTGTGTGAATTTTATTTGTATATTGAAAGAAATTTGAATTCTTTCTTCTGCTTATAAGGAAGATTTTTGGAATTTGATGCATGCATTCAAAAGAATTATTAGAAATAATAGTAATAATGGTTGGTTGTGAATTGGGTTGGTTGAAACCTGAGATAAAATTAGTTTTGTTTTGAACTTAATTTATGATTACATGCTTGTTGAGAAACATTGTGACGCCTACATGTCATGTTGGAAGCTTATGGTGTGTTAGGTAATTTTTAAAACTTTGCATGCTGCATCGAGAATGAAAATGATGTATGCATATTAGAATTAGCTGCATTTCAAGGTAGATTGACCGCTCTAACCCTTGGATAATCACCAGTAATTCACATCAAAAAATTGAGATACTTTGTGGAACGTTGCAAAATGATTTTCCTTGCCATCTATTATATGATCTTTCTACATTCCAATGACAAGAGCTATTAATGTGAAGATAAAATTTGTATATTCAAAAATATTAAATGATGTTTTATCTCTTTACAATATATTGTTTGATTACTTATGATGCTTTTTATTATGCATGTTTTCCACTATTGTTGTGAGCAGTCAGTTATGGATGATATTATTACTGAAACGTAATGTTGGGTAAACTGTTCAAGGAAACCTTAGGATGTATGATGAGTTGTCCATGTTTCAAATCTTATGCTATATAGGAAAACATTTTTATTGATGAGCAATACTCCAACTAGGATTTACCACCTCAAAATTATTTTACAAATATAAAACTTTCCATTGGTGTACAAGAGATATTATCTTGTACAATCCTTTGTTAAGGATATAATATTGCAAGAGAGATAATGTTTTAAAACATAAGGTTTAAGACCAAACCAGTGTAGTATGAATTCATAGGGTTTTAGCTTGGTTAAAATGATTAAATTAGAATCACCATGATGTATTGAGGAAAATATCCAACCGTAGGGCGAAGTAATGAACCTGAATGTGTTAAATCGTGTAAGACTTAATTATAATTGTTTTTAGCCTTTAAAAAAAGCTTATATTCTAACAAAAATTATGTGAAATCTAAGCAATACTAGCATTTTTTACAAATTCGAGAACGGAAGGGTCGACTTAAACTTAAACTAGTATTGGATTATTAGGAGATTTGTTAATATTAAAATTCCTTGCATACAAGTTGAAGAGAGGTAATAAATTGATTTCTAATTGAAATTTACTCTCGTATGTTAGTAGATTATCAAAATTACTTTAGATAGGAGTGCATGATAACATAGGTATTTTGGATGAGATTGTTTTATGAGAAAAATTGAGTAGTATTATTTAATTTAATTAAAAATAGTGTGAACCAAATATCTTTTTAAACACATTTGGATTATATATATTAGATCCAGACAATAGAGTAGTTTCTGCCATACTTAAATTGATAAGAGAAGTCCACTCTATTCCATGGATTTGTAGTAAAATTTTATAGTGCAATATAGGAAAAGGAAGTGTTTTATAAATAAAATTTAGAATAACACCTATTTCATGAGATAATAAAATAAAAATACATTATAAATCAGATTATTATAGTGAGTTTTAGAATACTTTAGTCTCAAATTATAATATTTCTATAAACTACCTGACTTTTATTTTGTCTTAATGATACACTTATAAGTAGACATAAAGAAACTAGAAATATTATAATATATAGCAAAACTCATGATTGATAGGAAATTATATTTATTTGCAAATATTTGTTTAGTTAATTGTTTTTGAAACAATTCAAACCTTAGTTAAGTCTTTGTTTAAGAGAATATGATATTGTGGGAATGACAATCTTAAATCGTAACCTAAGGTTGTGGGCATGAAAAAATTCTCATTATTTCAAGATTGTGGGAAGGAAAATTTTGTGAAGACAATTATTAATGGTGCTTGTGGGTAGACAATCATCATATATCAGGGCTCTAACTGTACTTATGAAGGAAAAAGGTCAGAATGGGAGGTAACTAAGGGTTGTATAGGCATCTCTTCTAGGTTTTCCCTACTAGTGATGAGTGGTGAATTGTGCTTGAATAGGTAATACTGAAAACACGATGGTATGGGACATTGTGTTGGTTAATCAACACAAAACACCAAGTGGTTACCAGGGTATTGGTAAGGCCCTAGACGATGCTCCATGGTGGATGGTTGATCATTTAGCTCGAGCATGTATGTGCTAAGTCTTACATGACATAAGTACAAGACATAAGTTCATGATTTCATGTTAAGACATGGGAAAGTTATGCGTCACACCTCTAGGTGTTATGGGTCCTAGAGGAAAAGAAACCCACTACCTGAACTTAGGATATCGGGTGGAGAGTGATGTTCAAAATGGGTAACTATACGAGATTTGGCCAATATCGATATCATGAGTATTTCAAATGCAATGAAATGACACTCATGAATATGGTTATAACATGCTCATACTAGATAACAAATTAGAAATGATTAAAAAGAAAGAACAAATTTCTCTTACTATAACCTCTGATGTTGGACAACCAAGTGGGCAGACTTGGGGTGTTTGGACAACCAAGTTGGTAGAACTTGGGTTGTTACATGTTTGAAAACAAAATTTGATATAAATAAATCTCATAGTGAATAAGATATTCAAATTTGTTATATCACCCTACCACCGTGATGATTCTTATCGAATCAGATTAACCTAGCTAATACCTTATACAACCATATCATGCTGATTTGTCTAGAAAAAATTATGTTTTTAAAGCATCATCTCTTCTGTAATCCTATAACTTAAACAAAGGATTATACACTATAAATTCGGCTATATACAAAATAATGGATTTAGATTCATAAAGAAAATATGAAATTATAAATTTCGTTTGCAGTGGTTCTTAGCAACCAGTACATTCACCAAACAACTATCGATTTGAAACATAGAAATTTTGGTCATAAAATTCTAAAGTTTCCTTGGATAATTTACCTAGATCTACATCTTTGGGATTATTCTCATCCATTTCCAATTGCTCTAAAAAATACTAAATACATGCAGAACATGGAAGCATGCGAAATAGAAAAATATTATTTCATAAAGAAAATCATATATTAATAATTTTTAATCTACAATATGGTTTCCATATCAATTGAATGCATCATTTTAAAACAACGTATGTATGAAATGCTAGACTCTTCCTGAATGTATGTCTCATTCCTCATATTTTTAAAGATACACAACGGAATTGCTTTCATTTCATCAAAAAATTCATGGAATACTACCATGCAAATTCCTTAGGGTCTCTGTTCATCAAAAATACATATACATACAATGTCAACATTTATTTTAACATTCTAAAAACCCAGATTTTGTCATTGCACCAAGTGCTATTTACAAGCATATACAAAATAATAATAATTTTTCTCGCTCTTAGACGCAGCTCTTGACACCTAACGCAGACAAAAAAACCAATAGATAGTAAGAAAATAACTTTATAGAGTTCTTAAAAGTTCTTTAGTGAATTTCCTGTGGTTTCTCAAAGGTCAGAGCAGTGAACTACCATGACATGCAACTAATCCTATCATGTCTATAATATTTATACTTCTAGCACAACATGCAGAAATATTATAAACTTCCGAACACTTCATAAGCTTCCCAACACGGTATGAATTTATCACATTATACCTTAGCACAACATGCATCATAAATAAAGTTCCAAGACAGGTTTAATTTAGTCACAAGTTCACAACCAAACATAAATTCTTATATTTCAAACAATCCCTTTGAACGCATACAACATGTATCAAATTTTTCCCACATATGCACTAGAAAATTCTCAGTTTTGTCTTCAATATGTAATGTAAATTTCAATCATATTTTTACACACAGAACGACATAAACAATGCATTTGATCAACTATTAATTTAGTCACAGGTTCACAACCAAACATAAATTCTTATATTTCAAACAATCCCTTTGAACGCATACAACATGTATCAATTTTTTCCCACATATGCACTAGAAAATTCTCAGTTTTGTCTTCAATATGTAATGTAAATTTCAATCATATTTTTACACACAGATCGACATAAACAATGCATTTGATCAACTATATTTTTCCATTTATCTTATCATATAAATTCTTCCAGAATAGACTTACAGATAAAAGCTGAGTTCTTTCTTTGTTTCAGCATCCTTCTCTCTCTTCGTCGCTTTCGCCTTGCTTTGCCGAAACATGCAAATCCTCCAACCATACCCATCTTCGTCTTCCATACTCTCATTTAGAAGACCGTTTCCCTTTTTCTGCTTGCAACTCGCAGTTGTTTTGAAATCCTTCTCTCACAAATGTGTCGTGTGGAATCCACTTTCCCCACGTTAAAAAATACTCAAACTAAATAATAATTTCTCTAAAAATACTAATGAATTCAGATTTGTTCATTTTAACTAATGCAATGCCAAGAATCTGATATCCATTTTATTATTATATACTTTAACACATATATATTATTGTTTATAATAGTTCATTTAGCTTACTATAAAACAAATAAATATCATTTGTTTTTAATGCCTTCATATATTTATAATTTTATCTATATAGTTGTATATGAATATATACTATTTTTAAATAAATAAGTTCCTTATAAAGAAACTCATTAATATGTATATGTTTATAATTATTAATTATTTTACTTTACCCCTTTTCCTTATTTTCTCTTTCAGCTCTTGAAACAATAATAATATTACCATTATTCTAAATTCATCCCAATATTTAAAACTATGGCTTCCATGCATTTAAGCATTTTTATTGCCAACCAACATTTTAAACTATGGCTCCCATGCATGTAAGCATTTTTATTTCCAACCAAACATCATAAATTCACAATCTGACAAACATCAAACATTCCTACAAATGCAACTACATGATATGCGTCTACATGGACCGCTGGCGAATGCATTGCCTATAGGGTTCTTCATCCCTATCAACCGATGAATACACCACCGCTCATCATTTTACTTGACTTACCTTGCATCGGATAATCTTTCTGCCCATTGAGGAGATCTCCTTCCTTTGCATTACCCCTACCAGTAACAATATGTGTCTTCTGCATCCATAGATACATTAGCAGTATCTCATCCTTGCAAACAAATTATGCATATAATGAAATAGTTTTTTTGGAGGGTTATTACATATTCTTTTACCTTAGCTCGTAAAACTCTTTCACTTTAGATTTATCAATTGAAAAAAGGTTGAAAATATATTTATCTAAAATATATATAGATTTATTAGATGTTAGAAGCTCAATTGGTTAAGTATGTTGACTTTCAAGGTGGATACTAAGATCCAAATTTAGCTATATGATATATGTTACCAAAATAATGTTGTAATATAATATAATATGGGTGAGGCTTGATTTAGTGTTATATAACCAATTGAAAATATACATAGATTATACCATTTCATCAACAATCGCATGATTCATAGATTTAACTCATTTTTGTTAGTTCCTTATGAAAAAATGATTTACTTGTTTAATTTTTGGTTTTTGAAAAGAAAAATCGATATATTATGCTAGATGGTGAGTCATTTAAGAAAATAAGGTAAACTCAATAAGATAAACATACTCTAAAATATAACATGTACTACACCAAAAAACATTAAAAATATATTTATTCAAAATTTAATGATTAAATTGCCTATGGTTATGAGGTCAATTATAGTCTATTCTTAAAAATGAAATAAATACATTTTTTTGGAATTTCAAATTAATGACTATTATTTGAAAAGACAAATGCCATTGAAAGTAAAACACACAAGAACAATCCTATACAATTAATTTGAGAATAAAACCTTGACTACAATTAAACCCTTGTTATGGTTTCTATACCCCAAAATTGACATCATTATCAACACAAAGGAACTAATAGTAGTTCCTATAAAAATCTTATAGTATCTTGCTTAATTTCAATGCATAGAAATTTGTGAAAGATATATATCATTCAATTAAGAGAAAAAAGTGTTACTTTAAAGTGAAATAGAAAACCACCAAGGGAAGGAAATGGAGTGAGGCTTGCCATGATTCCTATCCTTTTTAAGATATGATTTGTGTGCTCAATAAAAACAAAAACATAGTAAGGTGATTAAAGGTTGTAAAAAGAGAACAAAAAAAACTAAAATCCCTCTTGTGGTGTAAATACATGTGAAGAATATGATTGTTGAAGATAGTTTAATATCATTGTGTGGATTCTAGAGGTGAATGAAAATGTATTTTCAATTATTGAATGGTCCATATGGTAATATGTGTGATCAAGTACTTCCACATGATAATATTATATAGGAAAACCTTACATTAAACACCACATTCTACCACTTCCTCATCCAAAATCTTAAATCCAAATTCCTATCATCCATTTGAGCATTCCCATCAACCTTCCTTATCCTCCTTTCCAATGATCTTGACCTTAGTGGAAGGAGCCCTACATTATCCTGCATATTTTTCTTTCTCTTATTTTCTTGTAAACCCACATTACATCTAATTACCTTTCCCTCCAAATTCCTCCCTCATGTAGTTCAAACCTTATCCCAATCACATCGATGTCATTGTCATCCTCATCCTCAAACAACCTAATTTCTCTATTGAGTGCCACTCAACCCCCATCTACCATGAAACCCTGGGCTTTGTCAATAAACCCTCTTCTTCCATCACAATTGCTCTCCTCTTGACCCTCGTTCTTTCTCAAACTTATACTTTATTATTATTATCAATGCCTTCTTTTCAAAAAAATCCTAATTCAAGCATCACAACACTTTAAACCATAAATCTACAAACACTAATACCACCATACCAAAAATACTCAAAAATAAACTTCTTAATTTTAAGATTCTTATACTTCATCAGGAAAGTCCCCTCCTCTTCGCTTAACATGTATTTTATTTCTATATAAAACTTCACAACAACTTAACAACAACCTATAACCAGACAATTAACAAAATAAAATAAAAAATCCTTAGATCTATTAGGAAAGAATTAAAAAAATCAATTAAAAATGCTCAGAGAAATCCCTTACCAAAAGGAGGAAACCCTAATAAAATAGGCAAAATTCTACTAGGCACACATTTAGTGGATGATTTTATGAATGCATAGGAGGAGAGCATTAACTCATCATATAAGCCATGGAGAATTTGCAAGAGATGGTGGAGTCCTTTGACAAAGGGTCTTAGAAATAGGGCGGTGATACACTCGGAGTAAACAATGGAGCATGAGGTACGAGAGTTTCCCTGGCCATGTGAGAAAGTGGTTCTTCACCAAATTTTTAGATGAAAAAACAGCTATCACAATAACTCTATAACCCTTTTCTCTTCCTCACCTAAAATATGACCCTAATGCTTTTCTCTTCCTCACATTAAATATGACCCTAATGCTGTGACCAACTACCCTTACTCCGGCCCCAACTTCTCCTCATACGTTTTTATTCTCTTTCCATTGCTACCAAACCATAACCCCAGGCATAAAAAAATGTTTGTATATTTAAAAAACCAATAATGCACCTACATGGCCTTCTTGTATACCGGCCTTTCGATCATGTGAAGCTGAAACCTCTACGGTCTCCATAGATTTCACGCCTTCATGGCTACCAGTACCATTTGACAGAGAATTCATTTGGTGGCTGCCTGTTCCTTTTCCTCGATAAACAAATATTTTTTCACATGGATATTGTTTGAACGATTCGTCCAACGTAGTTTTGACAAAATTGAATTGGCTGGTTCGAATTGCGGGTCGGTTTTCCTTTAAATCTGTATTCATGGGGGATTTCCTAACGGCAAATTATGGGATATTTAGTTTGCTAGTAAATTAATTTTGGGATATTTAGTTCATTACAACTTTTACGTCAGAAGAGATACCTGAAGCACGAAAAACTGCGTCCTCTTTGATAAAAGCACTGCAAATTTGACTACTATATTCGTCCAGAAACAGGATTAATACAGAAGTTAATTCGCACTGATAGCATTTCCGTGTAATTCAACATCCAAAATTTCCAATAGCTCTTGCAATGTAAGTTCTTTAAATAAACAATATCACATCATATGACATTTGCATAGAAAATTGGAATTCCTATTATTTGTTTTGATGTTTTATCTGCTTGAGTATTACGGACATAAAAAGCAGAGCAGTCATCCAGAGATTAATTAGAATGCTTTGGAACTTTATTCCTGTTAAAACATAGTTTCTCCGCTAGATCATGATCACCTTCATTACCGTGCTATTTACATCTTATAATGTCCATAAATGTTTACGGTCAATGAAATTGGGTTTTAACGATAACATAGAACACAAAAGAAAACCAGACGAATCAAGGAATGCATTTCAACGATGTCTAGGATTATATTCGTCCAGAAGCAGGATCATTACAAAAAATAATTCGCAGTGCAATTCAACATCCAATACTTCCAATAGATCTTGCAATGTATGTTCTTTTAACCAACAATATCATAGATCTTGCAATGTATGTTCTTTTAACCAACAATATCACGTCATTTTACATTTGCATAAAACAAAAAATTGGAATTTCTATTATTGTAAGAATTGAATGCTTTAATATCATATGGAAATATCGATACTAAATAGAGAAAGGGTATATGTGAAAATCATATGGAAATATGGATACTAAATAGAGAAAGGATATTTGTGAAAAATAAAAAAGATAAGAATAAGCACTATTTTTCACTTGTGGATGATTCGGAATCATGCTATTTCTTTTACATAAGAAGTATCAATTGCATTTTTTCTTGCTGATAAATATTTCATCTCTTATGACTGTTGGTTACAGATTTTTGTCAGATTTTTATTTAAGTTGAGAAGGTGAATGTCGAACTTCAACATCTACGAAATTTGATGGCTTATTGGGGCAATGCTCCATGCACTGACAGCCGAGTTCCTCCAAACTCTCCCGAACGTTCCTCTTCTTGGGTTCGTTCCAAATGGAACCCTAAGACTCAATCTCCTTTTGAGTTTCAGGCATGACACTGGTCTCCAGCTCTTCCATGCAGGAAGAGGCTCAATACTGGTGGAGGGAGTTCTTCATGCCAATCCGGTTGAGATATGGCTCCAGAATTTTCTCAACCCATTGTTGGTTGGGCTGCTCCTGTTGTAGATGTTCAGCATGTTGATGCACAACGTGTAGAGGAGGGAGGAGCACCCCAGACTACTGAAGTTAATGATGATGGCTAGACTGTTTCCACCACCTCGGATGGTGGTTGGCGTTCTATGATAGGGATGATAATTTCCTCTTTCAGAATGTTTAATTTTGGTCTATGTTTTGATCTATGATAGGGATGATAATTTCCTCTTTCCTTGGTCAGAATGTTTAATTTTGGTCTATGTTTTGATAATGATGTGTGGAGATCTGAAATTTTGGGGCATGTCCTAACTCATGTGATTGGCAGGGTTATCTAGTTTTTTTTTTTGTTTTGGTTGGAATGCTTTTGGTTAACCATTTTGGTTAGTATGAACATTGGGGTGTGTTAATTCCACCCACTCAATTTTGTATGTTTTTTTTTAAGCGAAAAAACCCTTGTGGGGTCGCCTTGGTTTGAGAGACCACAAGCATGGGGTTCTCACCATCAAAGTCACCCGGGAGTCGCATCCGACCCTGCTTGCACCAACATTATCAATTGGATTTTGGATACCCAATTCAACTTTTTGGTAGGGTGGAGATTTGAACTTGGGACCTCCCTTGGAGGATTGCCCTCTCCTCTCCAACTCACCTACAACACCTCGATGCTCAGTTTTGTATGTTTAGCTAATTAATATAATTAGGCTTTTCCATTCAAAAAGAAAAATTAAGAATCAAAATTTTTTGTTTATTAATTTCATGTCCTAATATAATATTCATTTTGAATCTTTTTTTTTTTTTAATTTTGTTTTTCTTATTTTTTCAAACTTTATTTTTAGAATTATTTTTCATATTTTTTCCATGTGTTTTTCTACCTTAAGCATTATTTTTCTTACATTCTCCCCTTAATTCTTAATAATTTATTTTAAATTTTTTTGATGAAAATTTTCATTCAACTTGCTATTGCACATACACACCTACATTGATGTGATATATTTTTAAACATCATGCTGATAAATTTATTTTCTTCTTTAAAATGGGTTTTTTTCTTATGATTCAATCATAAGTGTCCTTATGGTAACCTTCTCATCCTACCATACTGTACGGATAACCAATCGCTATAATAGCCATGTGCAATAGAGTAAATCAGGTTCACTTTGTTAAAACCTTTATTTTCCTTCTATTATGTGTGGGACCTTCACTCTCCATTTATTCTTTGGGATACTCTTGTTGCTGCTCTTTTTATTTCAATGAAGCTTTTGCTTTTGCTTGTCTTCTTCAATTTGATTACTTAGACTCTCATACCTTATTAAAGATATGAACTAACGAGGACTCGAATCTAGGACCTTCATTTGTTAAGGGTGCTCTGCCAATGAGATTTTGGATCCTCAAACCAGCCTACGATTAGAATGTAGGAGTCTTACTCATTGCTCCAACATTCCCCTACGCCACTTTGCGAGTGCTTGAGACTCTTAGCTTCGATGCCAACTCTGACCTTTAACACTAGCCTTGATACCAATTGTAAGAATCAAAACTCTGAGCTTTGATACTAATTGTAAGAATCAAATGCTCTTATACCTATTATAGAAATTGAGTATTCTTATACCAAATGCAAGTTTATAAAGAAATATATGTACAAAATATAAAATATAAGACTCAAATTGCTTATGCAAAACATAAAAATTATTATTGCAATATATATAACTTCTCATTAATTTTGTACCTAATAATACAATATTTTTCAATACATCTTGATATTTTGAATCTTGTTTCTTGATGCTTCACCACTCTAAAAACAATAATCATTCACACATACATTTAATCCAACTATGCATAAGTTGGATGATCGACCCATATTTATAGAAAATACACCAATATATAAAATTATTACAATACTAATAATTCTTCTTGTTTTCGATTTTCACTTAATTACCTTTTCATTTCTTATTTTTCCAAACTCTATCATTAAAGTTACATTTTCAACTGCTTGAGTATCACGGACATAAAATGCATAGCAACAGCAAGCATCCAGAGACTAAGTAGAATGCTCTTGGAACTTTATGTAAATCTGAGCTGATGATGACGATCCTGTGAAAACATAGTTTCTCCCCTAGATCATAATCATCTTCATTACCGTGCTATTTACATCTAATGCCCGTAAACGTCCCGTAAACGTTTTACGGTCAATGAAATTGGGTTTTGACGACAACATAGAACACAAAGGAAAACCGCACGAAGCAGATGATGCATTTCAACGATGTCTACGGTTATATCTATAATATAAAAACTTCAACACCCATTACAGAGCAAACCATTATCACAAACACTGTGACGGGATCAACTTCCAAAACACTAAAACTAATAAGACGCTCGACGTAGAGCTACGACACGCAAAGCTGCAGCTTACAACCTTTACCACAAACACTATGACGCGATGCGATCAACTTCCAAAGCACTAAAACTAATAAGATGCTCGACCTAGATCAACGACACGCGAGGCTGCAGCTTACAACCTGCACAACAAATACCCAGAATATCTCAGTACCAAGTTACAAAATCAAATAAAATTTTGATGAAATGGTGAATGGAAGAAGTCAAGTATTTTTTTGGTTAGGGTTTTAGAATTTTTTTCTTTTGTAAGGAGATTTTGTAAGGAGATTTAAGTTAGGTTTCAAACCACCATGAGATTATCTAAATAAGTTTGTGTAAAAAAACATTCAACAATATTTCCTATATGATTAAAATTTTAAACTTTCTTTCAAAAACTAATTTACAAACTATAAAATATGATATATGTGTGCTTGTGTAAAAAAACATTCAACAATATTTTCATAGTATCAGGTGACATATATATAAAAAGAATCTTACGTATCGCAGTTGGTGCTCTTGCTAATTGTGAAGCCAAGATCAACGTTGCATTTTTTTGGAAGATTAGTGACAGATGCATCGGTGATATTGGGATAATTGCTGAGTTGAGACTTGAAACATTTGCACATCTGTCGCTTGGCAGATGAAGTAGTTGCCATTCCGGCCAGCCTCTTCACAGCGCCGCAGCACAGCGACGATGGCTGAGCCATTCCGTTCGACTGCAAAAACTGCAAACACGGAGCCATCGCAGGCAACACCTGCCCGCAAGTTTGTGCACTTGCATTTTTCGCCGTCAATAAAACTGCAAAAATACACACCATCACAACTTTCAGTGCACCTCCCATTTTCTTCGCTTCTCTCTTTCTTATGCAAACTGGTCGTCGATGGGCTGTCAAGGGAATGTGAGGAATATAAATAGGCAAGATCAATGGACGCCATTAAAGACAACAAGAGTTATAGTTTACCTACGTCTGTGGAAATTCATGAATATGCTCTCACCTACAATCCTTCCAGTTCCGTGGCGTGAGAACCGAGCCTGCTGGTTCTTTCTTGCAGAATGTGTCGAATTTAATAGGACCCAATACCCATAGAACATCTATCCAATGGTCTTGATAGTTTTTCTAATCCGATCGGCATGATTCCTTCCAGTTCCGTGGCGTGAGAACCGAGCCTGCTGGTTCTTTCTTGCAGAATGTGTCGAATTTAATAGGACCCAATACCCATAGAACATCTATCCAATGGTCTTGATAGTTTTTCTAATCCGATCGGCATGGTTTTTAAATATACCTAATCGTAGATGCCGTGATACCCTCGCTTGAAATCTGAGAGGCCAGGAGTCCGTGTCGGAGGGTTCTTGTATTTAAATTGGGGGGTGGTGTCTCGCCAGAATATGGGTCCCGACCCCATTTTCTACACGCAATGAATAAAAAAAGGTGACATATGGATCCATTCTATGGGCAGAAACAGTAGACATTCTATTGTCATTGGTTTTATTACCAAGTTGCAGGTTGAGTGGTTTGCTTGAGTTATCGATAATATCTATAAACTGAGACAGAGGAGGACTTCTTCGTATAGGTAAGATGAATCACAGGCTTCATCAAATAAGCTACCAGAAGTAACAGGCTCCACCTTTAACGCAGGAATCTTCTACTGACCGTCCATCGAGGGAGAGAATTTCAAGCAAAACCTGGAATAATAGGGCACGGTCATTATATAAAGACCTCAAATTATTAGAGATATTGTCGCAAAGAAGACTCAAACCAGTTCAAGGATTCTGCCATCGTCTATATCCAACAAATAGCAAGCCGATTTTAAATGGTCCAAATGAAATTCAATTGACAACAAAATTATTTTTTTCGAACTTACACGCATCAGAAACATATCTCTACCTAGAGAAAGAACAATCCAGTCGGCCTACAACTTGACAACTAAAATAGAAAAGTGAATAGTGGTTGATGTTATTTATAAAAGAGTCATCCTTTTTATTTATAATGTTATTTACAAATTTGTCTATACAAAGATATGTGTGCGTTAAATTTAGAAATAAATATTATAGTGATTTAATTATTTATTATTATTTTATAATAAAAACAATTTATTTTTATGTTAAATATTTATATTTCATATATGTTAAGGTTTTATATTTATATATATAATATATAGATAGATAGAATAGTTCATGTTAAATATTCAAACTAAACAAAATAAATCAAAAAAATAAATGTCACTAAATATAAGATTAAAATAAATAAAATTTTAAATTGAATATCCTAACTATGAGAAACTTTTAACTTATATTTTAATATCTAAAAGTATAATAACAAATAAGTTAAAATGACGAAGGTAACATAAGATCAAGTATATTGTTCAAGTGAATTTTTCATTCCATTTTCTTGGAGTAATTTTTTTATGATTAAAATAAATGAAATAGATTGAAAAACATATTTTATAATAAAAGTAAAGTGGTTTTTCGTTAGAGGGTATACGAAACAATTTTTATGGAATATGATGTTTATTAATATAGTTGTCATACTTGCTAACCATGGTGTACAACTTTGAACTTTTGATTTAGAGTTTTTAAAATATTTACCATTAACAAACTAGAAGATATATGCTTATTTTTTGTTAAATTATTTATTTATTTATTTGATTTTGAATAAGTTATGTATAGTTTTTATTGGACCACTGCCATTACAAAATTAAAATATTTTATTGTTCTTATTACATTTTTATTAAATTAATTAAATCATATCCAACTTCCTTTCTATCAAAAATATTTTTCCTTTTCTTTTCTTATCACAGAGATTTTCCATCTTCCTCATTATTAAGTTAATGATATTAATTATTTTTTTATTATTTCATAAAGATACTTTCGAAATTAAAAAAATTTCAAGATAAAATTCAACACCATAAATGTCTAAAATGTTTTTTTTTGCCATTTTTCATATCTATAAATATAAATATATTATTTATAACAATCTAAGATTTTCTTAATACTTTTTTATTCATGCTCCTAATATTCCAAGATATTATTCTTATTATTATTTTTTGTTTTTATTTGTGGGTTTAGCTTCAATTCTTGTTAACACTTGCAACATTTAATTTTGTTTTCTATATCAATATCACTCTTATTTTTTTCTCTCTTTGTTTTTTATTCTGAGTTTTCCTCTCTTTTTTCATTTCCACTAATACTTTCATCTTCATTCATCTCTTCTCACATTGTTCAAAGTAAGATTTATCATCTATAGATTTATCTTGTGGACGATTTGTATAGAAACAAATAACCTAAAAAAGTATTCTTCATTATATTGCCTTGGAAACCCTAAAGTGCAAGGATGCTCTTCCAAAGTAATTACCTTCTTATTTTTCTCTAAAGCCCTAAATTGTTACAAAATTCCTCCATCCTCATTTCATTTTTATGCTACTCTTGAAACCCTAAAGTGCAAGGGATAACCTCTATACCACTTTCACTTTTATTACCAAGAGAGGATTCTATATCATTTGAGTAAGCTAAAGATGATTTACCTAGAAATATATTGACCTCTTTTATCATCTTTGTGTTTGAAGTTTCCTCCATATTTAAATTTGCACCTTCAATTCCTCCTGAACTTGAACTTACATATTGTACTTTCTCATACCTTATATCCTTATATATTTCTTCTAAATATTGATAGAAGTGAGTTATCATGGCCTTTTCAATAAGATGTTATAGTAGACTTTCTTTATCCCTTATTTAGGATTGGAATATCCTTGATCTAATTTACCTTCTATTAATGTATGATTTCTTTGGTTCACCTTGAATATTTTCTTATAACCAAAATTTTCTATCTCTTTCTTCATAGTTTTCACTTTGTAAACTCTTGCCAGGTGGCCAACCTCATAATAATTCCAATAACAAAATGTGGTGTTTTCATAATCCACTTGTTGATCATATTCTCTTGATTTTATTCTTAATGAATTATGGTAAAGGTTTTTGAATCTTCATAGGAACACATATTTTGGTATATATAGCATGCTTTCACTCCTTAATAGATACCCCTTCCTTGATGAATTCTCCTAAGGTATTTTCAATATTATTCAAAATATCCTCATTGATAAGCTGATATGGAAGTCCAAAAAGCCTAACCCAAATTAAAATCGTCTTAATAGTTTTTGTTTCAATAGAAATTTTTTCAATCCATGGTCTTAAATAAAGGGTATATCTCCCTCTAAACCATGGACCACCACTTAATATTTTATCCTTGGTTTCTAAATTAGAAAAGTTGACAAGGAAAAAAAATTTAGGAAGAAAATTCATAGAGTAATTTGAATTCAATCTCCAGTCCCACTTGATCCAATCTTGAATCTCCAAAATCCTAGCTAGGATCTATGAAATTTACATATTAACCTCCTACTTTTCAAAACCATTGTATCATGCTCAATCATCTCATCCTTGATGGCCACTTTTGGTGCAACATCTACCACTTGAATCAAACTTCCCATATATTTTCTCTTCTACTTATCTTCAACTTGGGCATCTATACTTCCATCTAGGGCATCCTCACTTCGCATTAGGGTTTTCAAATATGACTTTTTTTTAACTAACTAGTGGGGTTAGGGCTAGGGCTAGGGCTAGGGCTAAGGATTGCTCCTGGATTGTACTCCCTCTTGGTTTGCACTCCTCCCAAATCGTAATACCTCCTAGATTGCATACCATCCTAGCTCACACTCACTCCTATATCTTCTTTCTCCTAGGTTTCCTTTGATTTAATTTTTTTTAAAATAATATTTTTCACATGTATGGTAAGAGTTTGAAATATTGATACACTCCAAATGAACTAATTGCTCTTTCATCATATTTAAAGATCTCAAGATTGAATATCCCTCCCTCTTAGGTCACCCTCTCTCTCAACTCACACTTCCTCCTATCTTGCATTACCTCCTAGCTTGCACTCCTTGTATCTTCTTTCTCCCGATATTCCTTTGTTTAGATTTTTTTTTGAAATAATATTAGTTGCATTCATGGTAAGGTTACATTCACTCTTGTATCTTCTTTCTCCAGATTCAAACATGTTTTGGAAATAATATTAGTTGCATTAATTGTAAGGGTTCAAAACATTTATACACTCCGAACTAATCCACTGCTCTTCCACCATATCTAAAGATCTCAATACTGGTTTGTACTCCCTCAGGGCTTGCACTTGCTCCAGACTCACACTTTCTCTTTTTGTTGAATTATTTATTTATACATATAAAAATATTATTCAATGACTATTACTTATCTTCTAAAATAAGAATAAATTAAACTCATTTAATTTAGTTTTGTAGCTATAACTTTTACTGTTCAAATTAAAGGTAAAGTAGAGTTAATGCTTATGTTTTGAGAGCCAAAAAAAATTATTATTAATAAACGAAATGAGTATAAAAAATAAAAAATATAGATTTAAATTAGATTATAATTAAAAAAATTCATAAATAGAAAGAAATTATTATATATTTATCAATATTTAATAATATGAAATTAATATTTCTATAATAACCTATCTTATATAATAATTATAAAAATAAATAAGTATATTTTATGAAAACTTTATTTTTAAAATAAAATAATTTAAAACTTATAAAATATATATTATATTTTAAAAATATTTATTAAAATATAATAGTTTAATAATTTAACAGAATAATGCTAATCAATTATATATTAAAAATGAATTTATATTATTTTAATTATATATAGATTTGGTTAGTGTGAGAAAGTCTTACTACCCATGTTTAAGGTTGTGCATTTCCATATTAACCATAATCTTTCAAAAAGCTAAATTTATTAATAAAATATTAACATTCCAAATAAAAATCAAACCTCAAACCTTTACGCCACCCCAAAACAATTATAAATACATTATTAATTATTTTAATTAAACTCTTGATAGGATACATAACATATCCTCTTCAAACTTTTAAGAAGGATGTCCTTTGAAAAGAAAAACTATAAAATCCTCATAATTTAACTAGATTAGTTTTCTAAATATGTTTTCTTTGGCTCATAAGGACTCTGATATTAAAAGAGTCACTATTTCACTCGGTTTCTTAACTTTTTAACCTTTAAATGTTTAGTTTAGTTTTTTTTTAAGTAAGATGCGAAACACATTTAGAAATATAAATAAGTTTTTTTTTAATTTAAATTTAGATATTTTTAAAGAGAGAAGAGAAGAAGGTATTAATGTGGAATAAAATTTTTCAACTCATATAAAAATAACATCACATAAGCCTGTTAAAACACAAAAACATGTCAACTGGAGTGTTCACGAACCACCTTCCATATTGTTGAAACTTGGGTATAAATATCTTTAATGAAATTCAAACTACATGTCAACTTAATGTACCCATAGAGAATTATTATTCACCTTAGTTTTCAAATTTTGAAATATATTTGATTCTCTAATTTTTATTTTTATTTTTGTTTTTTAATTTTTAAATTTTGATGAGGAGATGTTGAATTTTTTTTTGGTAATATTAAAAATGGAGAGATTTTTAAAGGGATCCCATAACCACTACATTCAAAACATCACTAGGATGAGAAAGACCAGAACTAAACCTCATCACACACCATGAGGTAGACAAGAAAAATGTTACAAAAAACCAAGACCCTAAGACACAAAAGAAGAGGAGAACTAAGGTATTTCTACCCCAACCTACCCATCCCTTGAGAAATAGAAGCAACCAGATGAGAAATATCCAAACTCCAAAATTTCCTTCAAATTATGAAAGACCGAATGTTTTTCTCCTCGAAAACCTTCGGAGCATAGACCTCCTCAACCCATTTGGAATGTATTATATATACTTATTATTATACTGTCTCCCAAATTTTTGAAATGCTTTCCTTAACCACAACTATTAAATCAATATTTTTCCTCTTGGTGTAATGCATTTTGACTAGACTATTTTTAAACATGATTGCCTTAGTTGATAAGAAGCTCATGACTCTTTGTTCGTATAACAACAATGCCATATATTTTATTGGATTTATTAAGTTTCATTTCAAATTTTGTTGTAGACTATTGTTAGTGTTTCATTTAAATTGTGAGATATAGTTCTCATATGGATAAGTAAATACCAATTAAATTTTTTTAATATATATAAAAAGTGTGGGTATAAATTATCTAAAGATATAGCCACATTTTTTTGAATGACTTCCTTCTATTCGAGGGGATACATTTGTGATGGTATGAAAATTTCACATAATAGTTGAAATGACCTCAAATTTAAGATATTTGTGTTTGTTATTTATAAAAACCACTAATAAAATATGTACCTGTAAGGAGCACATGATTCTTTGTTCATATAAAATGTAGTTTCACATATTTTAGTTGGATTTAATATGATTTATTTCAAGTGTTCCTTCTAAACCGTTGTTGTTTCAGTTTGTAGACACCAAAATAGCACCAATCCGATTATGTGACTGCAAACACTGATCGCATTGACACACACATCCCCAAGGGTAGCCCCTAGAGGTTAAACAGTGGTCTTAACCACTCTCACAGTAGTTTTGGGAAGTTAAGGATCAATTTGGCACCCTCTAGGCACTTTGCTCAGAATTCGTCCCTCCCTGAGATGAATTCAAAATGGGATCCGTCCTCCCCTAGGACGAATACATAATCCGCTCTTGGGTGGGATGAATTCTAGGTTCAACGAGCAAAAAGAAAAATCTTGACAAGTGGCAGCTAAGGATAGTCCATTAATGCCTCCTGCCTTGCATGCGCGTGTAGGTGAGTAAGGTGAGCATTAAGGACTGTTACAGGGGCAGTCATGGAAGCCCAAATCAGGGAGGACTCTCCTCCCTCATGGGAAGGCATGACTGCCACATGGCGCCCATGCATGCCCATCCAAAGAGACCCCTTGGGTCTATAAAAAGGTGAGTTTTCTCACCCAAAAGGAGGACAAATTGGAAGCATTTTTAAGCAACAAAGTGCTGCCAAATTGATACCATGCTTTACCTTTGATTCACCTCTTCCACATCCTTGATCTCTTTCACAAGGGAGGTCATTGGGTGGTTAGTGTAAGTGCGAATCCGGATCCAAAACCTGAAACTTGACCACATTATTCCACCCATTCGTCGACAACACATTACAGGAGATTTTGGACCCATCCCAAGTGGATTGGTGTCAAAATCAGGTTCCAATGGTGGGCGGCCCACCCGGGCACCCTGCACTCCTGCGAGCCTAATCTTCTTTTTTAGGAACGATTGGGGATTCATGGCAGATTGTCCTTTTTGTCATTTGTTTACTTAGCATTCCATATTATGCTGCTTAAATATATTATAATTCTGATTTCACAATGCTTTGATAAATCTTATCATGTTTTATCACTTTTTGTAGTCCTCACTAACTTGTAGGTAGCATCATCTAATTCCCGTTGATGGAGGCCAAATTGGGGAAATCTGACCATCTAGGTCTTCCCAAAATGCCTCTAATTAGCTAACCCCCAAGTTTGCAAGTCTTTTGGAGTTCTTGAGACATGACATTTTGGGCAGTATCACTTTGGCACTTTGTTATAGGTGAATTCGTCCTACCCTGGAGTGAATTACAGTCGAATCCATCCCGCCCCGAAACAAATTCGAATCGGTGAAGGATTTTTTGACTGTTTCATTTGTAGTGATCTTCTGGTAATGTTCTCTGGTTTCTATCAAATTTGCAGGTTATTTGGAGTCATTTTATTTATTGATTTAGCTAATCTTATGCATGCATCCTCCATTGGTTTTTAGGATCAAACACCTTATATTTTGTCACAGGTGCTAGTAACGATTTGTTGTTTCTTTGAATGCAGGAGGAGCAGCAAGGATCAAGGATTTATCAACATCAGTGGCGGAAACACTTTGGCCTACGCATTTTACATGTGGGCATGCGGAAGGAGGAACACTAAGTCATGATTGTAACCAAAACTCATTTAACGCTCCTAGCCCCTGAAAAGGGAGGAGGCATCTTTGTAACTGATATTAAGAGAGTTAAACAAAAAGGGCTATGCTTTCTATACTTTATTTTATCTCAGTTCAATTCACCTCTTTCATTTCATGCATTTCACTTTATAGGACCTTAAGCGTTAATTTTGGGTTTTGAATACATCGCATTAGTTTTCCTTTTAATCTTTTGGAATCTTGTGCTTTCAGTGGCTATCACGGTGGGACGCTGTTCCCTGCTTTTTGAGATCAAGAAACTGATCAAAATTTTTGTTTTTGTGCTCATAGGTACCATTTTTTGAACACTAACTATGGTTCGTTCCAGCCTATGGTGAATACAGTACTGGAATTCATCTGACCCTGAGATGAATTAGAATTCATCTCAGTCTAGGATGAATCCTGTTCTGGTATTCATCTCACCTAGAGACACATTTTTGTCTATACAGTTTCAGGGCCGAGGATAAAAAATAACAGGTCTAGGCAGAGAAAAGGTAAGGGTCCTAAACTGTTCCTATCATTTTTTGCTTTTCTATTTTTGTTTTCTATCAATTTTGTCTTCTTAGGGAAAGTAGTGGTTTCTGCATGTTTCATTTTTTTTGAATAAATAGAACCACACATACTTCACGCAACATTTTTAAACTAAGGAGCTGGTCATAAAACCCCAGCCCTTGATCAAGACCAACGGTGGATTTCATCACCACCTTGGCTTGATTTTGTATCCATTACCCCGATTGTCACTGTTGCTCAATGTAAATCTCGACGAAAGCTAACCGAGTGTCGCTGGGGTGATTCCTAACATGCAAGGATAAGTCTTCTATGGTAGGTGTCATAAATAGGACAATCCCCCTCCTGTACCACCTACGTTCCACATACCATCTGCTCTCACGTACCTATAGTTTCCCTATCATAAGGGTGGGTATATAGAGAGTGTAGACACCAAAACAGCACCAATCCGATTATGTGATTGCAAACACTGATCGCTTTGACAAACACAGCCCCCAGGGTAGCCCTTAGAGGTTAAATAGTGGTCTTAACCACTTTCATAGCAATTTTGTAAGGTCAAGAAGCAATTTGGCACACTTGGACACTTTGCCCAATATTCGTCTCACCTAGGGACGAATTCAAAATAGAATCCATCCCACCCCAGGCAAATTCTGAATCCGTCCCTGGGTGGGACGAATTCTAAGCTTAACGGGCAAAATGACAAATGGCGCCAAGTGGCAGCCCGAACGAGTCGGTTGATGACTCCTGCCTCGCACGCGTGTGTAGGTGGACGGAGGGGCCGTTAGAGGAGCTGTCACAAAAGGCATTTATCAAAGCCCAAGTCAATGGAGGACTCCCCTCCCTCATGGGAAGACAAGGCGCCACATGGCGCCTATGACCAACACATGGCATTTGTGCTTCCCTCCCAAAAGAGACCCCATGGGTCTATAAAAGGTGGGACTTTTCTCACCCAAAATATACGGAGTTGAAGGAGTTTTCAAGCAACGAAGTCCTTGCCGAGTTGAAGACCCACTTGCATCCCTTTTGGTTCACCTTCCCACATCCACCAATCTCTTTTGCAAGGGAGGTTGTTGGGTGGCTTTTGGAAGCTTGAACCTGACCCAAATCCAACACATGGACACCTGAACCAACCAATTCGCCGACCCCCCAATCCTAAGAGGTTTTGGGCCCATCCCTAGTGGATTGGCACCGAAATCAAGTGCCAACGGTGGGAGGCCCACTTGGGCACCCCCGCACTTTCTAGGTTTTAGAGCATTCTAGATTACTTTTTCAGGTTGCATTTTGTGTTATTATGTTTGGTTAACTCATAGCTGCAATTTCGTAACTTTTGGTCAGATTCTAGTATGTTTTGTGTCGCTTTGTTGTTTCACTGACTTGCAGGTGGCGAGATCAAATTCCCGAGGGTAGAGGCCAAATTGGGAGAATCCGACCATCTGGGTCGTCCCAAAATGGCCCCAATTACATAACCCCTTTGTTTGCAGGCGTTTTGCAGGTCTCGGGAATCGACATTGGAGCAGATCACGGCGGCTTCTTCAACACAGAAGAATTCGTCCCACCCAAGGATGAATTGCGGTCGAAATCGTCCCACCGGGGACGAATTCGAGATTTGAAGCTAGATTGGCATTGTCTCGGTGGCAATGGCCTTACGGTAACATTTTATCTTACTCAATTTTTAGGCTATTTAGAATCATTTTGTTGACTGTTTCAAACAAATGTTTGCATGCATCTTTTGATGATTTTAGAAGAACGAACACTTTTCACTTGCAGCGGGTGCTACGACATCTTCGTTGTTTCTTTGTTCGCGGGAGGAGCAGCGAGAGGTGAAGGACTCATCGACATCGGCGACGGCATCATCTTGGCCCGCCCATTGCAATCGTGGGCACGCGGAAAGAGGAAGATTAAGTGACAATTGTAATCAAATTCTAATTTAACGCTCCTAGCCCCCAAAAGGGAGGAGACGTCTATGTAACAGAGGATCAAGAGATTTGAATGAAGAGGGCTGTGATTTCTCACATTCTTGTCTCTCATTTCCAAATGCGTCTCTTTCCTTTCATGCTCTTTGCGTTTCTAGGACTTAAGCGTTACATTTCGTCTTATGTTGCATAATTAGTGTTTCCTTTGCCCGGAATCTCGTGCTTTCAGTGGCGATCACGGTGGGACCTGTCCCATATTTTTAAAATCATAGAAACTGATTAAATTTTTGTGTTTGTGCTTGACAGGTACATTTTTTTTGTTGCAGACTGCTATTCGTCTCGATCGGGACGAATTCTTAACTGCAATTCGTCTGACCCTGGGACGAATTCAAATTCGTCTCTGGGAGGGACGAATTCTGTTCTGTAATTCGTCTCCCAGAGGGACGAATTCCTGCCTGCAGATTTTCAGAGCAAAAATTCAGAAGCAACTGGAGCAGGCGAGAGAAGAGGTAGGGATTTTTATAATCTCTGTTAAAATTTTTGTTTCTATTTCTGTTTCTTTGATTGTTTTCATTTTTATCCTGCATTGCATAGGAAAAGTCATTTATGCTTGTTTCATTTTTGTTAAATAAAATGAATCTCACACACTCCACGCAACAATTTTAAACCAAGGAGCTGGTCGTAAGACCCCAGCCCTTGATCAAGACCATTGGTGGATTTCATCACCACCTTGGCTTGCTTTGCATCCATTTCCCGATTGTCAACTGTTGTTAGGCGTAAATCCTGACGAAAGCAGACCGAGTGTCGCTGGGGTGATTCCCATGCGCACGAGGATAAGTTTTCTATGGTAGGTGCCATTAACAGGACAATCCCCCTTCCGTACCGCCTACGTACCACGTACCTTCTGCTCTCACGTACCTATAGTCTCCCTCTCGTAAGGGCGGGTATATAGAGAGGTTGGTATATCGGCTCTGGTTGGTATATTGAAGGGGCTACCATTTTGGGAGTTATATGAGCCGTCATAATGCATTTAAACGATCTTCAAAACCTACAAAAACAAAACAAAACATCAAAATGCACTAAACCGGTTTAGGACACACCATTAATCCTTAAAAGAGATAATCACGGTTTTGTGAATGTGTGTGCTTAATTCTGCTTAGTGTAGACAAAAAAAATCATAAACGAGATAAAAACTTATTTAGATAGCATAGAAGCACCGCAATGGTGTACACCCACAGTCAAGCCCAATCAAGGGCAGAAGCTCCAGAAGGTACACAAAAAGCAGGCACAAGTCGCCTTCACTTCAGTCCTGAGGATTTGGTCATACCGCCTTATAGGTCTAACCTACAAAAGAATCCAATTGAGAATCCTCGGTGGGGTATGCCTATTCAAAGCAGCCCCTTTCGGGAAGATGCCTTACATGTAGACCTTGACATAAATAGAGAATCACCTCTTGAAGTTAGGCATGAGTGGCCACCACGCGATGAAGCGCTAGACAGGCACACCATCCATTTGGAGGGGCAACGTGGATATGGCGTCCCTTCTTTACCTATCATCAGAACAGAGAGACCAAATCCGGAGCGCAGGGCTCCTTACATAGGGCGACCTAACTCCGCCCACCCCCTTTACACCCGTGAAAGGGAGTACGAGTAAATCCATCGCATTCCTCGAGGGCAAAAAACAACACAGGAACCTTGCATTTCCGCACCGGCGGGATATCATGATCACCCCTTGAGGCCGGAACCTCGAGCACATACCGCTTACCTCGACGGAGGGAAGCGACCCATTGAAACCTTAGACCGAGCAAACTCGAGGTAAACACATAGGAGAAACATTCGAACCTCCTGAGCAAAATAGGGTAGACCAAATTGACCCGAGTGTCGCCGGATATACCACCCGTCAAGCCCAAATCATGCGGCTTAAACCAAGTCATCGGGAGATAGAGTATCGACACCGCTTGGATAGAGAACGCATGCAACGCGAAGCGGATGAGTTACGCTATGAAATACACGAGAGGGGGCCAACCCCTCGCATCCAAGAGAGCTGAACAGTATGAGAGGCGTAATCCGTTGGTGCGGGACGGGTCTCCACGACCTCGTCAAGCTCTGCATCCAAGACCTCATAGATTCGAGAGGGAGGCAACTCCCCGAAACAATGATGGGTACCTTCGGCAAGAGCTTGATCGGGGTCATAGGTTTCGCCCGAGAGACTCCTCAAGAATTTTACGAGGAGTATGAACCGAGAAGAGGAATATGTTGAAACTCCCCATCAAGGCGGGAAGGATGCCATTCGGCCACCCCTCCATAGGCCTCCGGTTTACCGTAACTTGCAACAAGAGCGAACAAGAGAGGAAGAAATAAAATCTTCCGATGCATACCAAGCGCTATTGGAGCGTTTGGAGTCTGTGGAGACAAAAGCTGCTGGGCATCAAAAACCCACATTACGTCTACTCCGCTGTAATCCGGTGCATCCCTCAGTGCCTACACCTCTTTACCCCGAACACTTCAAGTTGCCTCAATTGGCAGTTTTTAAAGGTGAAGAGGACGCACAGGAACACGTTACACGATTTCTAAGCCAATGCTTCGGCATCCAAGATAATGACGCATTGTTGCTTAGAACATTCATAACCACATTCGCAGGCCCTGCCTCGGATTGGTTCACACAATTGCCCAAACACAGCATAAGCAATTTAGATCAATTAGTAGACGCGTTTCTTGAACGCTTTGCCTTCAACACAAGGAAGAAGGCATCACTAAGTGATTTAGCGAGCCTCAAGCAATTTGAAGAGGAAACAATGGCAGCGTACGGGAATCGATGGAGAGCTTTGCTTTCTAGGTTACCCTACCGTCCTCCTATGTATGATCTCACGTAGATGTTCGCAAAAAGTTGCTTAAAATCAATCTCTGGTCTATTATTACTGCGACAATACGACGGCTTAGAAGAAGCTTTGGTGCAAGCCAGAGTCATAGAAGAGATTAAGATAGGCGAAGGCGCAATTGCCAAGCCTAAGAAGAAAGAGTGGAATAAAACCACTAAAGCTGGGACAACGCAACCACAACACGCTGCAGTCAACCAAGTTGCGATAAATGTTCCCGCGCTGTGCAAGAAACGCGGCCTCAAAGGCTAACTACCGGGCGGTGCCTCCCCGCTTATGAAAGAGATAATAGAAGACAGGAGCAAAATTACCCGCGTCGCCCTAGGCAAAATTTCACCCCATATGCGGAGTCTAGGGACTCCTTATTTGACCGCTTGTCGGCGGCAAATTTAGTCACTCTGCCGGAAATCCAAATTATAGACCCTAACATTCCCAAGCCTAGGGGAGTACGAGAGAGGAATTGTATTGTAGATTCCATAGGCGCGAGAGGACATGACTTGAATGGGTGCTTGGAAATTCAAAGACCTAGTCGAGGATTTGATCGACAACAGAACATTGGTTGTGGACAACCCCATCGCACCAAACAACCAACAAATGGGGGTATTCAAGGACCCCTTGCCTGCCCACGAGGCACAAACAAAACCACTCCAGATTAACGAGGTGCGACAAGATCTTCCCACACGGGGATTTGTGGGAATGATTAGCATAGTAACAAGGAACAGAAGGTACCCGAAGGCTGCCCCTGAGGTAGCTACGAAGGAAGTTCCGGCAACATCGCATCCTCAACAACGCCCAACGCGGTTACCTCCGCCTAGACCCGAGGTCACGATACGAACCAAACTCACGCGAGTTTGCGGACCACGTCGGCTAGGTCTGTCCATCTACGAGCTTATTCAACAATCGGCTCCCCATAGAGAAGCTCTTATGGACATTTTAAAAGCCATTGAATTACAACCCCACGAGGCAAATTCTTTCAACGCCTTCGTGGGACATGTGAAACAATGTACGGAGCCGGTCATCACATTCGGAGAAGATGAGGTCAAAACGATATCAAATGACATGGCGAGATCCACCCCTGCACGTTATCGCGCGGGTCAACGGGATTCCGTACAAGAGAGTGCTTGATAGATCCTGGCTCGTCCGGTAACATCATAACCACTCTGCAGCCTTAAAGCATTTGAAGCTGCCGACCTCTCACATCACGGCCTCCACGTACACACTGCGAGCTTTTAATGATGCAATATGCTCGACGGTCGGCACGAGTCGTTATGCCGATCCGGGTAGGACAAAAGTCAATACCTACAACTGTGCCATGTCTTTGGAAGGTGAAATGGCTTATAATATCTTGCTAGGGCGGCCTTGGATCAGGGATATGAAATGTGTCCCTTCGATCGCCCACCTGTGCTTGAAGTATGCTTATGAAGGAGAAATACATGTAGTCCCAATGGACTTAGAGCCCTTCAAGTATTGCAATGCGGTACAATTCATACCTCAATCGACCCTCCCTTCAACGCATTTGGATTTCCAATTAAATCCATCTAAACAAGGTCCAATACCGCGGGGCACCACCGGTGGCCAACAAGGCAAAATCCCAGCCGGGTGAGACTTCATCATCGGCTCCTTCATCATCAATGCCACCTATCATGGCCCAACGGAAGGACAAGGGAAAACAAATCATGGAAGAGGTTAAGCCCTTAGAAGAAAGGTTGCCCACAATTTCAACAATAACAACAGAGGAAGCGCCCAACGCAACGGAAACCAAGATTCCTGAACCACCAAACATGGAATGGACTCGGGAAGGACTACCGTTTCCTCCCACCCAATCATCAACAATCACTTGTTGAAATGGCCGGTACGAGGCACGGGGGAATACTTAGTGCAAAATGTTGTGGCAACCCCCACACTGGAGTCGGTACAAGACATGGGAAGACCTCGCCTTCCCATTGGAACAATCGTCCCTCTAGGCTACCCACCGAACCGGACAAATTTTGTGTATGGGGGCTTTGATCATGGTCTTGAACCATGCCAACAAAAGGAAGCAGACGAAGAGCCTTTTGTTGAAAACATCAATTATCTGTCAAACCCCGAATTTGCCCTAAAATATCTCGGCCAATGCAATTGGCATGGATACGGGCTCGGGAGATATGAGCAAGGGATGCGGATCCTTTGCCAACCAAGATATCAGATGCCATATGACAAGTCGGGGGTAGGGTTCAACCATCCCCTGCCATTAGACATCTTGGTTGAAAATATGCAAGGCCTAGAAATAGGCAACAAGGGGGGATTGGCATTGGGTCCTTATGCCAATCCGAATACAGAATACACATTGGGAGACTACCTCCCATGGTCAACAAACACCCCTGGCAGCAACGGTAATCCCTCTTCTTTGCTAGAGAGAGGCGAAAGTTCAGAGATTAATCCTCAAAGAGAACATCAACGGCTGCCAGACATCTTTCCGAAACTGTTCCCCTTAGAGGTTCCGGACGAAATAACACGGTCTCAAGAGAATCGGGTCCCTCCACTAAGAGTGGAACAACCGCAATGGGACCGGATTAATTCATTGGAACAGGGAAGAGTCCTCAACGTCGCAAGCAACGAGATCTTTGAAGAGAATGAACAATTTTGGATCTATGAAAGTGATTCGGAAGATGAGGCGGAGATGATCTATCTCGGACATGCGCGACAAAATCACCGCGCTCTAACTCATGAAGATCTAATGGGACGAGATGGGTATACTTGTTAGGACATGAATGGCACGTAGACCCAGCGAGGTGGGACCAAGTGTTAGACCTATGGCTCCAAATTCAAGATGAGCATCGTCCACCTCGAGATCCCATCATGACAGCAATGCCGAGGGAAGACCCCGCCTTCCTTTTCACACATAGAGATGAATTTGCACCTAGAGAGGATCCATTCGTGCCCGTTCCCGTAGAGCCAGATCCAGAGTATAGGGAACATCTAAAAGAATCAAGTCATCACACCCGCGGTTACGGAGACCAAATTCATTCCATCCACATGATCTCCATTGATTTGACCGCACCCATCCGCAATCCGACCGATCCATCACGGTCATTGCATCTAGACATGGATGCCATCGGTCGGGATCGCGTCAATTCACCATTGTCACCATCGAGTGTCGGCCTTTCGGTGAAATGCTTCATTTTACCCCAAGGACAACTCGGGATATTTTTCAAGCTGAAGAGGAACCCGAGGTTCCAAAGCGTAGATCTTAACTCGGTGATGATATCCATTTAATCCCAACTCCACATCAGTTGGAGGACGGATCCCACATGTCAGTCGAGGAGACGATTGACGTAGACATTGGCACAGATTCAAAGAATCCACGGATTATCGAGGCTGGGGGTAAGTCTTTCCCCCGAAGAGCAAGCCGAATATATTGCCCTTCTCAAAGAGAAGAAGGAAGTTTTTGCATGGTCGTACAAAGATATGCCGGGGCTAGACCCGCAGCTAGTCATGCACAATTTAACGCTTGATCCGAAAATCAAGCCAGTAAAGCAAAAACTAAGAAAGATGCACCCAACTGTGGCCTTGATGGTCAAAGACGAATTGCAAAAGCTGTTGGATGCACAATTTGTCATCTGCGTGGATTATCCGCCATGGTTGTCCAACATGGTTCCCGTCAAGAAGCCCGACGGGAGGATTCGCATATGCACCGACTTTCGAGACCTAAACAAAGCGAGTCCTAAGGATGATTTCCCCTTGCCAAGCATCGACGCATTGGTAGACGCTACGACGGGTCACGAAATGCTCTCCCTAATGGACGGTTTCTCAGGATACAATCAAATTCGTATCAATCTTGAAGACCAACTCAAAATGGCATTCACAACGCCTTGGGGGACATTTTGCTATAAGGTCATGCCTTTTGGCCTTAAAAAACGTTGGCGCTACATACCAACGTGCTATGACGTATATCTTCCACGATTACATGCACAAAACTTTGGAAGATTACATGGATGATTTGTTAGCCAAGTCTCTCTTGCGCTCAGATCATCTCGGTGACTTAAGCAAGATTCTCGATCGCCTCATAGAGCATAAGGTCAGTCTGAATCCCAAGAAGTGCGTGTTCGGCGTCACATCTGGAAAACTCTTGGGTTTTATAGTCTCAAAGAGAGGCATCGAAGTGGACCCAAACAAAGTCAAGGCAATCCTTGAAATGGCTCCCCCAACCACTATCAAGCGGCTCGAAGTACGCAAGGAAAGGTCGCGTCGATTAAACGCTTCATAGCGCAATTATCCGACAAATGCCGACCCATGAACAAATTATTGCACAAGGGGGTCACATTTCATTGGGATGACGAGTGCCGATCGGCCTTTGACGAAATCAAACAATACTTGGCTTCGCCGCCGGTATTGGCACCACCTAGACCGGGTGTGCCGTTCTACTTATACATCTCGGCTGCGAGGTGGCACTGGAGCAATGCTAGCCCGGAAGAATGAACTTCACAAAGAACGAGGCTACTTACTATCTTAGCCGCACCACGGTCGATTACGAACTTAACTATGCATACGTTGAGAAACTACGCTTGGCGGTGGTGTTTGCTACCAAGAGGCTACGCCACTACATGTTGAGCAACACTACGTATGTTGTGTCTAAGGAGAATCCATTGCGATACATGATGAGTCGTACTTATCATAGTAGTCGCACGGCGAAATGGATCATGTTGTTGACGGAATTTGACATTGAGTTTATTGGGCAAAAATCTATAAAAGGACAAGTCATAGCCGATCAACTAGCAGAGGCTCCTCTTGAAGACGATCAGCCTCTGGTCATAGAACTACCCGATGATGGGGTCTTCCATGTCTCAGAATCGCCGGATTACGATGAGCCTGAGTCTCAGGCCGACATAACCTTATTTTTTGATGGTTCTAAATGCGAGCAAGGTGGTGGTGCTGGAATTGTATTCTTCACACCGCAGGGCGCTCCAATGCCCCTGTCATTTAAATTAAACTTCCAGTGCACCAACAACAATGCGAGAATATGAAGCCTTGCTCCTAGGTCTTCAGACAGCAATCGCCATGAACATCAAAATATTGAACATCTTTGGCGATTCGCTGTTAATCGTCAATCAAGTCAAAGGGGTATATCAATGCAAATGCCCAGTTCTAAAGGCCTATAAAGCCCTCGTGGACAAATTCTTGGCAAAACTTGAGTGGTATGACATCGAGGCACTCCCTCGATCATCGAATCATTTTGCGGACACAATGGCCTCCTTGGGGTCACTAATCCCGCAAGACCTTTCCGGTGATATAACAACCATTCGGGTCAAAACCTTATCGCAACCCGCGATGGAGCGCGCAAGCTCGGACTTGACGCCGAGGAGTCCACATGATCCGAGATCGAACCATCTTCGGATAAGTTCTTTCGAATCCGAGACTGTTTGAAACGTGCCAAGCTGGGGTCTTTGTTTTCCCCCACTCCCATTAATAGCAACACAACGCTATTCTTACAAGTTCTATCCCAATCAGCATTTGTTAGGGAAGAACTTCAAAAGGGATTGGTTGTTCATACTATCGAGGTTTCTGATAAACAAGACTGGTATTTACCCATAAGAGACTACCTCAAGTTAGGTAATCTTCCCTTTGGATTGACGCACGCCGCAAAACGAACATTCAAACAGAAAGCGGCAAAATATGTCTTGATAGGAGACATTTTGTATCGTCGCAGCTATGACGGAATTCTTCTTCGATGTTTGGACCGAGCAAGAGTCCACTTGGGCGATCGCCCAAGCGCATGACGGTACATGTGGCGGCCACTTCGGTGGTATGGCCATTGCAAAGCGCATTCTTCGCATGGGCTATTATTGGCCATATTTAGAGCGAGATTGTTGCGCGTATGTCAAGAGGTGCGTGAAATGTCAACATCATGCCAATTTAATGCACGCACCTTCCCAGGCCCTACAGACAGTCCAGTCTGCTTGGCCATTTTCGTAGTGGGGCCTCGATCTAATCGAAAAGATCTCCCCTGCATCGTCAGGCCGTCACACGTTTATCATAACGGCCACAGAATATTTTACCAAATGGGTGGAAGCAATTCCGTTAACCTCTACGACAGGACCCCGCATTGCGGAGTTCATTTTGCATTACATCATATGTCGTTTTGGTATTCCATCCAAAATAATCTCGGATAATGGGCCATCATTCAAGAACAAAGACGTGCGTGCTTTAACCACAAAGTACAAAATTCAGCACAGATTTTCAACACCCTATTATCCGCAAGCAAATGGGCAAGCAGAGGCGTCAAACAAAATGCTAGTCGCCATCCTTAAAAAGACCGTCGCAGACAGTCATAAGGATTGGCACATACAAATCCCACTTGCCCTTTGGGCTTATCGCACTAGCATTCGGACGCCCACTGGGGCAACTCCGTTTTCACTGGTGTATGGCTCAGAGGCAGTAATGCCTCTCGAGTTGGAAATTCCTTCCCTGCGCATATCAATGCAGGAGTTCATCGATGATAACACTGCACGGCAGGCCCGATTAGACCAACTTACGTTGCTTGACGAACGACGCGTTAATGCTCTCGAGCACTTACGTATCTATCAAGAGCGGCTTAAGAAAGCTTACAACATGAAAGTTCACCTAAGAGACTTTCGGGTTGGTGATTTGGTTATGAAGGAAAACCAACAAAACTCTAATTTGCCGTCCCATATGAGGGACAAATTCACGGCAAATTGGTTAGGTCCTTATGTCATTGATAGCAAAATAGGACCCGGGACGTACCGGCTAGCTTCTCTTGACGGTATCAAGGAAACAGAACCCTTGAATATCAGTCATTTGCGACCATTTCATATCTAAGAAAGCCATATCCCAAAAAAAAAAAAAAAAACTCCAAGGATTATCGCAATCTCTTGGTCACCCAAAAAGCTCCAAGGATTATCGCAATCTCTTGGTCACCAAAAAGCTCCAAGGATTATCGCAATCTCTTGGTAACCCAAAAAGCTCAAGGATTATCGCAATCTCTTGGTCAACCAAAAAGCTCCAAGGATTATCGCAATCTCTTGGTCACCCAAAAAGCTCCAAGGATTATCGCAATCTCTTGGTCACCCAAAAAGCTCCAAGGATTATCGCAATCTCTTGGTCACCCAAAAAGCTCCAAGGATTATCGCAATCTCTTGGTCACCCAAAAAGCTCCAAGGATTATCGCAATCTCTTGGTCACCAAAAAGCTCCAAGGATTATCGCAATCTCTTGGTCAATCCAAAAAGCTCCAAGGATTATCGCAATCTCTTGGTCACCCCAAAAGCTCCAAGGATTATCGCAATCACTTGGTCAAACCCAAAAAGCTCCAACGATTATCGCAATCGCTTGGTCAAAAAAAATCAAGAAATTCAAAAAAACAAAACAACAAAAATCATCAAAAACAACAAATATTTGCATCTCAATTCTAGGCATACTCAAATTCATCAAAAAATTCATATTCTCGCACCTCATCTTCACCTTCACCAAAAACAATCCATCAAAATTACAAAAATACATAGCTGCATTAAGCATTGCATCCATACATTGCATATTTGTAGTCATACGGGTCAAAGGCACCATAAGCTGCAATAGCTCTGATATTCCATCTTGTTCCGCATTGTCTCATGTTACAAAAACAACAAAAACACCAAGCATAACTTTTACCACACTACAGTCAGTGGTCCGGGAATGTACCAAGAGTTTCGGTGATTCGGTCATCATTTTCCTCTTTAGCCATGTAGTGTATCAAGTCGAACAGATTTTACGAAGGTAGAGTCATACTTGAAATACACCTTGTTACGTAACATCCCAACACAAATCAAAACACTAAAATTCCCAAATTGTGTGAACGAAAGACGAAAACTGCAAAATAATCTAGGTCACCACAAGCGAAACGGTTATCTTGCTCATCCCCCTGTGCGAATGACCCCTAGAATGCTGAGAGTTGGCAAAAGGACAAGCATCCTCCCTACCCAATTCCCTAAGAATCCCTAAAGTTCTCAACAGTTGCAAAACACAAAAAATTTGCAAAATGTCAAAACTCCAAAATTTGACAAACTACAGTGCACACATCAAAAGGCACAAACAACGATGATTTTTGTCACTCCATAACCCCAATCCCTTGCTCGAAAGAAAAACAAATCAAAATAAACAGTGATCTCATCACTACAATGAGCAAGTATCCCAATACAATTGAAGAAAAGAAGGGAGTTGACCTTGAATCCCTGGAACTCTCAGCATTCTATAGGTCATAAGGCAAGCTTCGGTACCAATTTGGTTGATAGCCTATCGGTAACAGAAGTAAACCTCTCGCATGACGATATATCTGTCACATTAACTTGCGTACAGATCAATGTTTGCATGTGGATGAGCTAGCTTATGGCATCCTGGATTACATCGCAGATTAATCTTAGTACATACAACAAAGGAATTCGTGGAGCTAATTAGGTGATCCTCGGTACGAGTTCGGTTGAAAGCCCATACGCGCTGGCGGTATCCTAACAAATACCACTAAATGAACTCAATTGCACACACGGGGATGTGAAAATAACTTGGTCAAAAACAAGTCCGATTCATACCTTGTTCAAAAGTCTTGTAAGATAAAGTAGAGTCATGGCTAGTGAGTTAAAACCGATCTGAGTCTCAAGAAAACCTTAGCTACATTTCTAAACCAACTGCGCTACTTTTCATCCTTACAATACCATCAAAAAATACAAAAAAAGAAAAACCACATGTATACATACAAAGTCATGCATCACAGCAATCGCCTAAAAACAAAATAACAGGGTTCTAAACAGTCTATGGTGCCATAGCCAAACATCACAAATCCCATTCATCCATTTCATCTCTGCATATCACATATAAATCAAAAAACATTTGCATTCATCATAGCATATGCATCCATCAAAATAAATCAACATGCATACATCCATATTCATCAACCATCATGCACAAGATCAAAGAAAATCAAAACAACAAAAACAACAAATAAATGCAACACAAAAACAAAAAGCAATAAACATTGCAGAGACACAAGTGCTCTTGCACTTAACCTCTTGGCATAGAAAAACTGATGTCAGGGTCTACATTGTCGCTATCCTACTCCCTAAGAAGGCTACCATAGCAGGACCGCTCCACGGGAAGACGGATTGTTTGACAATTTCATCCCCAAACGACGTCACAAAAGGGTCAAAGCCCACTCAAAAACAACAAAAAAATCAAAACAACAAAAAAAGCAATAAACATTGCTGGACACAAGTGCTCTTGCACTTAACCTCTTAGGCATAGCAAAGATCGAGGTCGGGGTCACAAATTATCACTATCCTACTCCCTAAGAAGGCTACCATAGCCGGACCGCTCCACGGGAAGATGGATTTTTGAAAATTTAATCCCCAAATGGTGTCACAAAAAAAAAAAAAACAAAAAATGCAACAAAAACAAAATAAACATATTAAATTTCAATAGTGCTCTCACTGACTGCTCCCTTGGCGCTCTTACTACCTCTGCAAAATGTCGGGTTAAATTATCGCTCTCCTACTTCCCCAAGAAGGCTACAATAGCCGGACCGCTCCATGGGAAGTTAGGTTTTCGATGATTTCACCTCATTACGGCATCACCAAAAGGGTTAACACCCACCAAAAATAGGTCCAAATGTTGGAAAAATTGCACACGCTTAACGGTAAACCCTCTAAAGGCACCCTTGCACAAGTCATCTTGGGTCAAGCGACTCGTCGCTTCTCTCACGAAGGTCATTCCCTCATCGATTCGTCGCTTGAGGGGGTAGTCACACTTAGTCACCAACCAACAATCACACACCCAATTAAGGAAAATGACATGCATTCAAAGAATCATTGACAAAGACAATCACGCTCCTGCTTGGGGCGGTAAACAAGCAACAATCAAATCAATCAAACACTTGGCATTTCGTGAATCATGAACACAAGGTTCCCCTCGAGGATAAAAATGCCCTTTGCCTGTTCATGCTGATCAATGTCTAAGTTCAAGTCACACCTCACCAAAATAGGTTAATACTTGAAATCAAATTCCTTAGCTCGTCAGAAGCAAGGATTCAAGAATGCATGCCCTTTCCATACTTGGGGCATCAAAAGTTGGTTAGGTTACCAAGAAACCCTAATCATTAGTGCTTTGGTTATCTATTTTTGCTCGAGCATTGCGTCACCCGCGAGCGCTTCCCAAAAGGGGCATCCGTAGACACCAAAACAGCACCAATCCGATTATGTGACTGCAAACAACGATCGCTTTGACAAACACAGCCCCCGGGGCAGCCCTCGAGAGGTTAAACAGTGGTCTTAACCACTTTCATAGCAATTTTGTAAGGTCAAGAAGCAATTTGGCACACTTGGACACTTTGCCCGATATTCGTCTCACCCGGGGACGAATTCAAAATAGAATCCGTCCCACCCCGGGACGAATTTCTGAATCCGTCCCTGGGTGGGACGAATTCTAAGCTTAACGGGCAAAAAGACAAATGGCGCCAAGTGGCAGCCCAGAACAATCGATTGATGACTCTTGCCTCGCACGCGTGTGTAGGTGGACGAGGGGTCGTTAGAAGACTGTCACAAAAGGCATTTATCAAAGCCCAAGTCAATGGAGGACTCCCCTCCCTCATGGGAAGACAAGGCGCCACATGGCGCCTATGACCAACACATGGCATTTGTGCTTCCCTCCCAAAAGAGACCCCATGGGTCTATAAAAGGTGGGACTTTTCTCACCCAACATATACAGGGTTGAAGGAGTTTTCAAGCAACGAAGTGCTGCCGAGTTGAAGACCCACTTGCATCCCTTTTGGTTCACCTTCCCACATCCACCAATCTCTTTTGCAAGGGAGGTTGTTGGGTGGCTTTTGGAAGCTTGAACCTGACCCAAATCCAACACATGGACACTTGAACCAACCAATTCGCCGACCCCCCAATCCTAAGAGGTTTTGGGCCCATCCCTAGTGGATTGGCACCGAAATCAAGTGCCAACGGTGGGAGGCCCACTTGGGCACCCCGCACTTTCTAGGTTTTAGAGCATTCTAGATTACTTTTTCAGGTTGCATTTTGTGTTATTATGTTTGGTTAACTCACAGCTGCAATTTCGTAACTTTTGGTCAGATTCTAGTATGTTTTGTGTCGCTTTGTTGTTTCACTGACTTGCAGGTGGCGAGATCAAATTCCCGAGGGTAGAGGCCAAATTGGGAGAATCCGACCATCTGGGTCGTCCCAAAATGGCCCCAATTACATAACCCCCTTGTTTGCAGGCGTTTTGCAGGTCTCGGGAATCGACATTGGAGCGTGCCAGTTCGGCTTCCCCAACACGGAAGAATTCGTCCCACCCGGGGACGAATTGCGGTCGAAAATCGTCCCACCCGGGGACGAATTCGAGATTTGAAGGCAGGATTGGCAGTTGTCTCGGTGGCAATGGCCTTCGGTAACATTTTTTTTTTGTCAAGTTTTGAGGCTGTTTAGAATCATTTTGTTTACTTGTTTTAGATAAATGTTTGCATGCATCTTTTGATGATTTTAGAAGAACGAACACTTTTCACTTGCGGCAGGTGCCTACTGACATCTTGGTTGTTTCTTTGTTCGCGGGAGGAGCAGCGAGAGGTGAAGGACTCATCGACATCGGCGGCGGCATCATCTTGGCCCGCCCATTGCAATCGTGGGCACGCGGAAAGAGGAAGATTGAGTGACACATTGTAATCGAATACTAATTTAACGCTCCTAGCCCCCAAAAAGGGAGGAGACGTCTTTGTAACGAGAGGATCAAGGGATTTGAATGAAGAGGGCTGTGATTTCTCCATTTGCTTGTGTCTCCTTCCAATGCGTCTCTTTTCCATTTCATGCACTTTACATTTCTAGGACTTAAGCGCATTTTATTTTGAATGCACCGCAATTAGTGTTTCCTTCGCCCGGAATCTTGTGCTTTCAGAGAGGTTGGTATATCGGCCTGACAATGGTATATTGAAGGGGAGACCAATTATGGGAGTCATATGAGCCTTCATTATGCATTTAAACGTTCTTCAAAACTTTCAAAACAAAAATAAAAATAAAAAATGCACTAAAACTAGTCTAGGACACACCATTAATCTTTAAAAGAGATAATCATTGCTGTGTATGTGTATGTTCATTTCTTCCTAGTGTAACAAAAAAATCAAAAAATCATAAAAGAGATAAAATCTACATAGCTTATAGGAAAGCACCACCATGGTGTACACACATAGCCAAGCCCAATCAAGGGCGAAAGCTACAGAAAGTGTACAAGGGGGAGGCACAAGTCACCTCCGCTATAGTCCTAAGGACTTAGTTATACCACCTTGGTGGTCTAACCCACAAGAGAGTTTGCATCAGTCTAGGTCAAGATGGAATTATAGGGACACCCCATTGGGGGACATGCCCATCCGTCATAGCCCCTTTCGAGAAGAGTCCTTACATGTGGCACTCAACATAGATCAAAGGGCTCCCTTAGAAGCTCGATACGAGTGGCCACCATGCAATGAAGTGCTAGAATGATAGAGGGTCCATGAGGAGAGGCTTCAAGGTTATATCATCCCTTCATTGCCTCCTCTCATCGTCAGAAACAATAGGACAAATCTGGAGCACAAGGCTCCTCTGACAGGGCGATCCAACTCCGCCTGCCCCTTTCACACTTATGAAAGGGAGAATGAGGAAGAACCATATCTTCCTCAAGAGAAATATACAGCATGGGAGCAATGCACCTCCACACCTTCTATGTACCAAAACCATCCTTCGAGGCCAGAGCCTCGAATAAATACCGCCAACCTCGATAGGGAGAAGCGACCTATAGAGATCTCGGATCATCGTAACCGAGATAAGTGCATGGGAGAGGCATCTAGGCCTCCGAGACTCAAGATGGTAGAACAAATCGACTTGGCAGTCGCCAGACATGTCGCCCACCAAGCATAGATTACGTAGCTTGAGCAGGATCAACAGCAACTAGAACATTTATATTGCCTCAGTAAAGAGTGCATTAGGCACTAAACAGATGAGCTATTGCATAACACTATGCTAGAGAGGGTTTTGACCCCTCACACCCAAAGGGTAGAACCATATGAGAGGTGTAACCCCTTGGTACAAGAAAAGTCCCCATGACCTAACCAAGCGCTGCCTCCAAGACCTCTTAGACCTGAACAGGAGGCCACTCCCCAAAATAATGATAGGATCCCTCCATGGGGACCCACTCATGGTCGTAGGTCTTGCCTAGAGACTCCTCAAGAAGCATACGAGGAGTATGAACAAGAAGAAGAGCAGGCTGAAATGCCCTATCAAGGTGGAGGGGTTGCTATCCGGCCACCTCTCCACAGGCCTCAAGTCTCCCACAACCCTCAATGGGAGCAAATTAGAGAGGATGAGATTAAGTCTTTTGATGCATATAAAGCATTGTTAGAGCATTTGGAGTCTGTGGAAACCAAAGCTATTGGGCCCCAAAAGCCCATGTTACGTCAACTTCGCAGTCATCCGATGCATCCTGAGCACTTTAAGTTGCTTCAGCTGGCAATCTTTAAAGGTGAGGAGGATGCCAAAGAGCATGTGACGAGGTTCCTAAGCCAATGCTTTGGCATTTAGGACAATGATGCTTTGTTGTTGAGGACCTTTATAACCACATTTGTAGGCCCCGCCTCAGATTGGTTCACCCAATTACCAAAGCACAACATCAACAACTTGGATCAGTTAGTGGATGCGTTCCTCGAACGCTTCGCCTTCAACCAAGAAGAAGGCATCACTAAGTGATTTGGCCAGCCTCAGGCAGTATGAGGAAGAGACTATGGTGACCTATGAGAATTGATGGACTCTGCTTTCCAAGCTACCCTACCTTCCCCCTATGTCTGACCTTACACAAATATTCTCAAGAAGTTGTTTGAGATCGATCTCTGTGCTATTGCAGCTACAACAATATGCTACCTTAGAAGAGGCTCTGGCGCAAGCCAGAATAATCGAAGAGATCAAGATATAGGATGGCGAGATCGCCAAACCTAAGAAAAAATAATGGAACAAAAACACCAAAACAGGGACTACGCAACAAAAACCCGCTATGGTTAACCAAGTTGCTATAAATGTTCCTAAGCCTGCACAAGAAATACAGCCTCAAAAGGCTAATTATCAAGCAGTGCCCCCTAACAATTATGAAAGAGAAAACCAAAAACAGGGGCAAAATCAGTAGTGTCACCCTAGGCGATAGTTTACACCCTACATGGAGTCTATGGACTCCCTATTTGATCGCTTGTTAGTGGCGAATTTGATCAACCTACCAAAAATTCAAACCATAGATCCCAATGCACCGAAGCCTAAGGGGTACCGGGAGGATTTGTACTGTAAATTCCACCGATGACAGGGACATGACCTTAACGCATGTTGGAAATTCAAAGGCTTGATACAAGACCTGATTGAAAATAAGACATTGGTTGTAGACAACCCATAGAACCAAAAAACTAGCAAATGGGAGTTTTCAGAGACCCCTTGCCTACCCATGAGGCACAGGAAAAACCCCTTCAAATCAATGAGGTGCAATAGAACTTCCCCATGCAGGGGTATGTAGGGATGATAAGTATAGTGACTAGGAACAAGAAATACCCAGGAGCTGCTCCCACGGCAGCCACAAAAGAAGTTCCATCAACATCACAGTCTCAACAAAACCCTACGCAGCTACCTCCACCTAGACCCGCGACCATGATTCGGACTAGACTTACCCCAAGTCTACAGACCACGTCGGCTAGGTTCTCCATATATGAGCTTATCCAACAATCAACACCCCATCGGGAGGCTCTTATGGAGATATTGAAGGCTATCAAGTTGCAGCCCCAGGAACCAAATTCCTTCAACAACTTTGTGGGGCATGTCAAAAGATGCACCGAGCCAGTCATCACTTTTTGGGAAGATGAAGTGAAGTTAGTGGCTAATGACATAGCGGATCCACCCCTGCACGTTATCACGTGGGTCAATGGGATCCCCTATAAGAGGGTGTTGGTAGACACTGGCTCGTCTAGTAACATCATTACTACAACGACATTGAAACATTTGAAGCTACCAACATCTCACATCATGGCCTCCACATATACACTGTGAGCATTTAACGATGCAATATGCTCGATATTCGGCACAATCATCCTACCCATCCAAGTGGGACAAAATACAATCCCTACATTGTGCCATATTTTGGAAGGTGAGATGGCTTACAACATCTTGTTAGGCCGACCATGGATCAGGGACATGAAGTGTGTCCCATCAATAGCACATCAATGTCTGAAGTATACATTTTAAGGGGAGGTACATGTGGTCCCAGCAGATCTAGAACCCTTCAAGTACTACAATGCAGTGCAGCTGATGTCGTAGTTGACCCTTCCATCAACACATTTGGATTTCTAGTTGAATCCATCTCGACAGGGTCTAATTTTGAAAGCATCCCCAAAGGTAGATCCACCAAAACCCCAGTCAGGTCCATCTTCATCAGTTGGTCCTTCACCAACGACACCACCTATCATGGCCAAATAGAAGGACAAAGGGAAGAAATCCCTGGAGGAGGCAAAGCCTCTGGAAGAGGCACCACAATTAGTCTCAAACATCTCTATCGAAGATATGCCTAGTAAAATAGAAGTGGAAGCTCCTAGCCCACCCCACATGGAGTGGAGTCCAAAAGAGCTTTTGTTCCCTCCCTCTCTGTTGCCAAAAATCACTATTGAAATGGCCAATACGGGCCTGGGGGAGTATCTTGTGTGGAATGTTGTAGCAACGCCCGCACTAGAGTCCATGCAAGACATGGGGAGACCTCGCCTCCCCATTGGTACAATTGTTCCTCTAGGCTACCCGCAAAACCAGACTAACTTTGTGTATGGGGGCCTTGATCATGGCATTGAGCCATGCATGCAAGAGGACGAGGATGAAGAGCCTTTCACAGAGGATGTAAACTATCTGTCCAACCCGGACTTCACTTTGAGATATCTTGGCCAATGCAATTGGCATGGATACGGGTTAGGCCGGTATGAGCAAGGAGTGCATGTCCTTTGTCAACCAAGATACCAAATGTCTTATGACAAGTCAGGTGTAGGGTTCAATCACCCCCTACCCTTAGACATCTTGGTCGAAGACATGCAAGGCCTAAGGATAGGCCATAAGGGTGGATTGGCATCAGATCCATATGCCAACCCCAACACAACATACACATTGGGGGATTATCTCCCATGGTCAACAACCACCCTTGGTAACCTCAATTGCCCTACCCCTTTGCTAGAAAGAGGCAAAAGTTTGAGGACCCACTTTCAAGGAAGGATATCAAGCAGTGTCAAGAAGGATCTTCGAAGGATGAGTCAGACTATGAGCCAACATCATATGACCCCTTCAACTCAGATAACAATCACTCACAAGTGATTCCTATGGAAAACTATCACGAGAATATTTTGACAATGTTTCCTCTAGAGGCTCCAGTCGAGCCAGTGATATGTCAAGAGAATCAGGTCCCCCCACAGAGAGTGGCACAACCGCAATGGGGCTAGATAAATTTGCTTGAGCAAGGCGAGCCTTAATGCCACAAGCAGTCAGAGCCAATGAAGGCCTTTGGATCTTCGATAGTGATTATGAAGACAAAATAGAAATGGCATATCTTAATCACATGTGGCAGATGCAGCATCGATGCCCCTTGGAGATTAATGACCTATTTGAATAGATGGGCATACTTCTAGGGCATGAGTGGTACGTAGACCCAGCAGGGTGGGACCAAGTGTTGGATCTATGGCTCCAAGTTTATGACGAGCACCGTCCACCCCGAGACCCTATAATGACATTAGTGTCGAGGGTAGACCCTGTCTTCCTATCCACACATAGGGACAATCCATTTGTGTCTGTCCCTCTAGAGCCAGATCCAGAGCATAAATATCATCCAAGATGTCTGAGTAACTACACCCATGGTAATGGAGACCAAAATCATTCCATCAACATGATCTCCATTGACTTGACTGCACCCATCTACAATCTGGCCGATCCAGCATGGTCCTTGCATCTAGACATAGATGCTATTGACTGGGATTGCGTCAATTCACCTCTATCCCCATCATAGTACTAGCCTTTTGGTAAAATGCTTCATTTTACCCCTGGACCAACTCAGGATATCTTCCATGCTAAAGCGGAACCTGAGGTTCCCAATGATGATCTTAACTCAACAAATGATATCCATTTGATCCTGACTCCACACCAGTTGGAGGACGAATACCACATGTCGGTCGAGGAGACGACTGACGTAGACATCAACTCAAATCCAATGAATCCACAGATTATCAAGCTGGGGGTAAGTTTATCCCCCGAAGAGCAAGCCGACTACATTGCCCTTATCAAAGAGAAGAAGGAGGTTTTTGCATGGTCATACAGAGATATGCTAGGGCTAGATCTGCAGCTAGTCATGCATAATTTAACACTTGATCCGACAGTCAAGCCTGTTAAGAAAAAACTATGCAAGATGCACCCAACAATGGCCTTGATGGTCCAAGATGAATTGTAAAAACTGTTGGATGCACAGTTTGTCATCTACATGGATTATCCACCATGGTTGTCCAACATGGTGCCCGTCAAGAAGCCTGACGGGAGGATTCGCATATGCACTAATTTTTGCGATCTAAACAAAGCGAGTCCTAAGGATGATTTTCCCTTGCCTAGCATCGACGCATTAGTAGATGCTATAGCGGGCCACGAAATGCTATCCCTCATGGATGGTTTCTCGGGATACAATCAGATTCGTATCAATCCTGAGGACCAACTAACATGGTGTTCACAATGCCTTGGGGAACATTTTGTTACAAGGTAATGCCTTTTGGCCTTAAAAATGTTGGCTCCACCTACCAACGTGCCATGACATACATCTTCCATGATTACATGCATAAAACTTTGGAAGATTACATGGATGATTTGTTGGCCAAGTCTCTCTTATGCCCAAATCATCTCGGTGACTTAAGCAAGATCCTCGGTCACCTCATGGAGCATAAAGTTAGACTAAATCCCAAGAAGTGCATTTTTGGCGTCACATCTGGAAAGCTCTTGGGTTTTATAGTCTCAAAGCGAGGCATCGAGGTGGACCCAAACAAAGTCAAGGTAATCCTTGAAATGCTTCCCCCAACTACCATCAAGCAACTCAGAAGTCTACAGGGTAAGGTCGCGTCAATCAAGCGCTTCATAGCGCAGTTATCAGACAAGTGCCGACCCATGAACAAATTATTGCATAAAGGGGTAGCATTTCACTAGGATGACGAGTGCTAGTCAACCTTTGATGACATTAAGCAATACTTGGCTTTGCCGCCAGTATTGGCACCACCTAGACCAGGAGTGTCGTTCTACTTATACATCTCAGCTACTGAGGTGGCATTGGGTGCCATGCTAGCCTAGAAGAATGAACTTCACAAAGAACATGCTACTTACTATCTTAGCCGCACCTTGGTTAGCTATGAACTTAACTATGCATACGTTGAGAAACTCTGCTTGGTAGTGGTGTTTGCTACCAAAAAGCTATGCCATTACATGTTGAGCAACAAGACGTATGTTGTGTCTAAGGAGAATCCATTGCGATACATGATGAGTCGTACTTATCATAGTAGCCGCACGACAAAATGGATCATTTTGTTGATAGAATTTGACATAGAGTTTATTGGACATAAATCCATCAAAGGACAGGTCATAGCCGATCAACTAGTAGAGGCTCCTATCAAAGACGATCAGCCTCTTGTCATAGAACTACCCGATGACGGGGTCTTCCATGTCTCGAAATCACCTGATTCTGATGAGCCTAAGTCATAGGCCGACATAACCCTATTTTTTGATGGTTCTAAATGTGAGCAAGGGGGTGGCACAAGAATTGTATTCTTCACATCGCAAGGGGCTCCAATACCCTTGTCATTTAAATTAAATTTCATGTGCACTAACAACAATGCAGAGTATGAAGCCTTGCTCATAGGTCTTCAGACATCGATTACCATGAACATTAAATGATTGAACATCTTTGGTGATTCGTTGTTAATCATCAATCAATTCAAAGGGGTATTCCAATGTAAATGCCCAGTTATGCAAGCCTACAAAGCCCTTGTGGACAAATCCCTGGCAAATCTTGAATGGTATGACATCAAGGCACTCCCTCGGTCATCGAATCATTTTGTGGACACTATGGCCTCTTTGGGGTCACTAATCCTGCAAGACCTTTCTGGTGATATGACAACCATTCAAGTCAAAACATTATCGTAATTCATGATGGAGCGTGCAAGATTTGATTTAACGCTAGGAATCCACATGATCCAGATTGAACCATCCTCGGATAAGTTCTCTCGAATCCATGACTATTTGAAGCATGCCAACTGGGGGGCCTTGTTCTCCCCTACTCCCCTTAATAGCAACACCACACTATTCTTACAAATTCTTTCCTGCTCAGCTTTTTCTAGAGATGAAATTCAAGAGGGATTGGCTGTTCATACCATCGAGGCTTCTGATCAGTAGGATTGGTATTCACCCCTCAGGGACTACCTCAAGCTAGGTAACCTCCCACTTGGATTGACGACCATCGCAAAATGAGCATTCAAGCAAAAAATGGCAAAGCATGTCTTGTTAGGAGACATTTTCTACCATCGCAGCTATGAAGGGATCCTCCTTCGATGCTTGGACCAACAAGAGTCCACTTGGGCGATCGCCCAAGCGCACGATGGTACGTGTGGTGGCCACTTCAGTGGTATGGCCATCACCAAGCACATTCTTCGCATGGGCTACTATTGGCCATATTTAGAGAGTGATTGTTGCGCATATGTGAGGAAGTGCATGAAGTGTCAACATCACACCAATTTGACACATGTACCTTCCCAGGCATTGCAGACAATCCAGTCGACTTGGCCATTTTCACAGTGGGGCTTAGATCTCATCAAGAATATCTCCCCTGCATCGTTAGGTCATCATACATTTATCATAACGACCACAGAGTACTTCACCAAGTGGGTGGAAGCGGTTCTGCTAACCTCTACGACTGGACCCCGCATTGTGGAGTTCATTTTGCATAACATCATATGTCGGTTTGGTATTCCATCCAAGATATTCTCAGATAATGGGACGTCATTCAAGAACAAATACATGTGTGCTTTGACCACAAAGTACAAAATTTAACATAATTATTTGACACCCTATTATCCACAGGCAAATGGGCAAGCAGAGGCGTCAAACAAAATGCTAGTTGCCATCCTTAAAAAGACAATCACAAATAGTCATAAGGATTGGCACATTCAGATCCCACTTGCCCTGTGGGCTTATCGCACTAGCATTCGGATGCCCACTAGGGCAACTTCGTTTTTGCTTGTGTATGGCTCCGAGGCTATCATGCCTCTTGAGTTGGAAATTCCTTCCCTGCGCATATCAATGCAAGAGTTCATCGATGATGACACTGTGTAGCAGGCCCGGTTAGACCAACTTACGTTGCTCGATGAACGATGCATTAATGCTCTTGAGCATTTATGTATCTATCAAGAGCGGCTGAAGAAAGCATACAACATGAGAGTTCACCTGAGGGATTTTCAGGTTGGTGACTTGGTCTTGAAGGAAAACCAGCAGAACTCTAGTTTGCCATCCCATCTCAGGGACAAGTTTGTGGCAAATTGGTTAGGTCCATATGTAATTGATAGCAAGATAGGACCCGAGATGTACCGGCTAGCTTCCCTTGATGGAGTCAAAGAGCTTGAACCCTTGAACATTAGTCATTTGTGACCATTCCATATCTAAAGCAGCCAATCCCAAAATGCTCCAAGGATTCCCGTAATCGCTTGGTCAATCCCAAAATGCTCCAAGGATTCCCGCAATCGCTTGGTCAATCCCAAAATGCTCCAAGGATTCCCGCAATCGCTTGGTCAATCCCAAAAAGCTCCAAGGGTTCCCACAATCGCTTGGTCAAAAGAAAAATAAGAAATATCAAAAACAATAAAATCATCAAAAACAACAAAAACTTGCATCTCATCTCCATGCATGTTCAAAATCATCACAAAATTAAAAATCTCTTTTTACATCTCATTTTCATACTCACCAAGATCAGTCCATCAAAAACACAAAATATAAGCTGCATTAAGCATCACATCTAGACATTTGCATATTTGTGGTCATATAGGTCAAGGCACCATAGACTGTCATTACTTGGCAAAGTCCATATTCATTCCATATCTATCCACTGTATAAACAATCTGTCAAAATAAAAGGCTATCCATATTTCTGCCATACTACAGTCAGTTGTCTTCTAATGTATCAAGAGTTTTCGTCATTCAGTTGTCATTATCTATCTAGCCACGTGCTATACCAAGTCAGACAGATTCTACGAAGGTAGAGTTTTACTTGGATTACACCTTGTTACGTAGCATCCCAGCACAAATTAAAACACATAAACATTCCCAAGTTGTGTGAACGAAAGATGAACCCTACAAAGCAATCCAGGTCGCCATAAACAAAATGGTTATCTTGCTCATCCCCCTGTGCGAATGACCCCAAAGAATGCTGAGAGTTGGCAAAAGGACAAGCATCCTCCCTACCCAATTCCCCATGAATCCCAAGTTCTCAAAAGTTGCAAAACATCAAAATTTGCACATGTCAAAACTCCAAAAAATTTGACATCACCCTCAAAGTGCATACATCAAAAGGCACAAACAATAGTGATTCCCGTCACTCCACATCCTCATCCCTTGCTCAAAAAAAAAATATAATACAAAAATAAACAGTGATTTTTACCACTACAAAAGAGCAAGTATCCCAATACAATTGAAGAAAAGAAGGGAGTTGAACTTGAATCCCTAGAACTCACAGCATTCATAAGGTCATGAGATAAACCTTATTACCGGTTTGGTTGATAGCCTATCGATCACTCGTGATAAACCTCCTGCATGACAATATATCTGCCGCATTAACTTGGGTGCAGATCAATGTTTGCATGTGGATGAGCTAGCTTATGGTATCATAGATTGCACAACAGATTAATCTGACTAAATACAACAAAGGAGTTAGTGGATCTAAGTAGGTGATCCTCAATACAGGTTTGGTTGATAGCCTATCTGGTATTGGCGGTATCCTGACAAATGCCACATCAAACGAACTCAATTGCACACATAGGGATGTGAAATAACTTGGTCAAAGACAAGTCCGATTCATACCTTGTTCAAAGTCTTGTTAGATAAAAGTATAGCCTTGGCTAGTTAGTTAAAACATCTGAATCTCAAAAAACCTAACTACATTCTAAACCAACTGTAATATCTTTTCAGCTTTAGAAAATACAAAAATAACATACAAAAAGAGACATGTATGCCTACAAAGCCATTTACCACAGCAATCGCCTAAATACAAAATCACAAAGTCCTGAACAGTCTATGGTGCCCTAACAAAACAACACAAATTCAATTCATCCATTACATTTTGCATATCACATATAAATCAAACACATTTGTATTAATCATAACATATGCATCCATCAAAATAAATTAACATGCATACATCCATATTCATCAAACCATCATGCATAAAATCAAATCATCACATGTGCATAAATAAAATAAAGTCGATATATATATATCGTCAAAAATGCCCACAGGCTACAAAAATTTGGTCCTCTGACCCCGCAACAAAATCCAAAATCCAAAATCCCAAGCCTAGGGCGTCGGCCACCATGATCACGTAGGATCGGTGCGATGGGAACTACCCCCTATGGTGTGGGTCCTATGGGACCCCTCAGGGCGGCTGCTGCTAGCCCCCGCATCATGCCTACTCGCCCCCCTCCTCTAGTCACCTACGTCGAGAGGATGCTGACTGCTCAGTCTCACTCCCTCTTGAGTGGCACGATGATCTGCCTGTGCTGAATGTAGGGACCCACCCACCAAGGCGGCTAATCTCTGCCTCCAGCTCTAACCGCTACCACACCGAGTCCATCTCCCACTGGTGATACGTCACCAAGTTCTCCTCGCACCACACCAAATCCCTATCCCTCTCTACCAGCTACGTCCGTAGGAGATCCCTCTCTCATGTCGCATCAGTACCCCCATCCTACTGACAAGAAGCAGCTAATGCATTCTCTCGCTCCGCCAGCTGCATCCGTAGGAGATCCCTCTCCTGCAGAGCCTCCCCCAACTCCTCATCCCATCTTCGTAGCAACTCTACCAACTATGCATTCTCAGCACATAACCCTACATCCATGTCTACCACATCTGCCTGAGGCATAAACATCTCTAGAATAGTAACCTGCTTTGGCTCCCACTACTCTGCGATGTCCTGCATCTCTGGCTGATCCAAAGCCCCAAGATCTGCATCCATACGATCCACCTCTACCATCTCCGCATCCTCCAACAGAGCTCCCTAGTCATCACCTGGTGCCTCGGCACCCTCCCCGCCCATGGTTGCTGCCCCTACGCCTCCCAATGGCCCCTCGCCTCACCATCATCGTAGGATCCACCACTGGTCATACTCTATAGTAGTCCCAACGTCATCCATGTCCGGGACGTCAATCACCGCATCTGAATCCTTGCCAAGTGGCGCGATGACTGGCCGATCTAGAGTCCTCTCATCCCCCCGACGCCGATAGACCACGGGTTCACCAGGAAACCCTTGGTGCACCCCAAACTATCATGTCACCTGGCTGTATGGGAAGAACTCATGCTCGGTCCCATGTTGCCCAATCAGCCACCACCCCCTACGTACCCGTCGGAGCCACTCTCCAGCCTCAGGCCAGGCTGGACAGTCTCGATAGGGGCACCAGAACACCTCCCCCAAAGCAAGTCGAGCGAAGGCATCGGCATAGTGCCCTACAACACCCACCCACCATCGGCTCTATCCCTACTCCTTAGATCACCGCCACAGCGCCGCGTAGCCTATATCCTTATCCTCCATCTCCCCCCGAGTCGTCCATGGTAGCCCCATCGACCTCTCAATTGCTATGTGCTGCTAGGCCCAGCTCTACAATAGATAACTATAGTTGATCCCCTTTTGCTTCCATCAACGGACCTCGTACAGCTCCCCATAGAGCTATGCCAGCAGCGTCTGTCCCCACCTCATAATCAATGGTGCCTCTGTCGAGCACTCAACTAGTCACTAGACCACATCCAATAGGTTCCATGAGAACCTCGCACCTGACGAGTCAGGCAGTAGCATGTTGGAAATAAGGCCCATAAGTAATGTGTGCCTCACTCCCAACACCCCCCTCTCCAACCACCATCGAACCATAATCCTGCCCATCTGACAGTCCACCTCGGCCATCTCCACTGGGCCCTCCATGCCCAGCTCCTCCCCATGCCCAAAGCACCGTATCAACACAGTTGTCCGCTGGTCACACGGTGATGTCCTGATCGGCAATCCATCTATCAGAATCTGCAAAATCCGATAGATGTCGTCCAGTGTCACTATCATCTCCCCTGTTGGGAGATGGAAGGTGTTGGTCTAGGGATCCCACAGATTGATCAAGGCCATCAGATAGGCCCGATCCCCGACCACAGGCTCCAGTCGAGTCACCTGCTTGAGCCCAAGAGCATCAAGCCACTCCCAGTCTGCCATAGTTAGCACCCCACGCGCCTCGGCAAAAGCAGTAGGCACCCGATACCGGATTTTCACAATCTGCACAAGAACAACGCAAAACATTAAAAATTATGAAAAATTGTACAAAAAAAACATGAATATACAACACTACATAAAAGTGTACAGCCAAAAACAAAACAAAAATTTACAAAACTTAATTTGTCAGTTCTAGGGTTTCTAATCCTGACTGATAAATTTAAAAACAAAACAAAAAAATTTACAAAAATTAATTTGTCAGTCCTAGGGTTTCTAATCCTAACTAATAAATTTAAAAACAAAACGAAAACTCAAAAAAAAAAAAATTAATTTGTCAGTCCTAGGGTTTCTAATCCTAACTGATAAATTTAAAAACAAAACAAAATTCAAAAATTAATTTGTCAGCCCTAGGGTTTTTAAACTCTAAACTGATTAATTAACAAAAACACAAATATTTTGTCAGTCCTATTGTCAGTCGTAGGATTTTGGTATTCTAAGTCTAAAAAGTCTATACAAATAAAACAACAGTAAAAATAATAGTTTTAACTTAGGGTTTTCACCTACGTTTAAAACTAACAAGCTCAGCCTAAAAAACTAGGGTTTTACGTTCTATTTACCCTAGGGTTTTAATTAAAAGCAAAAATAAAGATTTTTCACCTAGGTTTTAGCTACGTCCTCCATTAAATTTTTAGCTAAAGTCTTGGTTTGTGTTTAGTTCAGTTTTTAGGGTTTTCATTTTAATTAAGAAAACAACATCACAAAAGAAAAAATAAACAAATTACTTGCAAATTCGAAAACACATAACAAAAAGTAATAATGCTAAAGAGCACTTATTGGTCTCGCTTCGGCTCCGCCGATCGATCCGGTTTGTGCACTCATGATGTCGAGAGAAATTTGGCAGCGCTTTGCTTCGCAGAATTAGCCTCCTCCTCCCCAGAGCTCCAAATCACAAGAAAATTTAGATGCAAATGAGCCCAAACCCTAGTTTTGGCCTTTAAATAAGCCTTTTTAGCCTATATGCATTCCTACCTGGGACGAGCGCTCTAGTTAGTGCTCATCCTACCCTGGGATGAATACTATGCTAGAATTCGTCCCACCCCAAAATGAATTTAGGGCAAAAATTTAAAAAAATAGCAAAAATTGAACAAAAATGCACCAAAAGCAACAATAAACCTGTCCAATGAGAATGCTTTTGCACTTACATTCCGGGCATGCAAAAAATATGTCGGGGTCACAAATCCTCACTATCCTACTCCCTAAGAAGGCTACCATAGCTGGACCACTCCACGGGAAGATGAATTTTCAAGAATTTCATCCCCAAACGACATCAGCAAAAGGGTCAAAAACCCACCCAAAAATAAGTAATAACATTGCCAAATGAAGGCGCCTTCACGCATGACATTATTGGCATCCAAAATAAACATCGGGGTTATAAATCATCACCATCCTACTCCCTAAGAAGGCCACCATGGCTGGATCGCTCCACGGGAAGACAGATTTTTGACAATTTCAGCTCCAAACGGCATCGCCAAAAGGGTTAACACCCCCCAAAAATAGGCCTAAATGTTGGAAAACTACACACACTTAATGCTAAACCATTTAAGGCACCCTTACCTAAGTCATCTTGGGTCAAGCAACTCATAACTTTTTTCATGAAGGTCATTCCCTCATCGATTCGTCGCTTGAGGGGGTAGTCACACTTAGCCACCAATCAACAATTACACACCCAATCATGGAAAATGGCATGCATTCAAAGGATCATTTACAAAGACAATTACGCTCCTGCTTGGGGCAGTAAACAAGTAACAATCACAAGCTGATTAATCACTTGGCATTCACGAATCATGAACTCAAGGTTCCCACAGACAAAAGGTTGCACCCTTTGCCTATTCATGACTGATCAATGTCCAAGTTCAAGTAACACCTCACCAAAAAAGGTTAACACTTGAGTTGATTTCCTTCGCTCGTCAGAAGCAAGGATTCAAGAATGCATGCCCTTTCCATGCTTGGGGCATCAAGAGTTGGTTAGGTTACTAAGAAACCCTAATCATTAGTGCTTTGGTTATCTATTTTTGCTCGGCGCTATGCCATGCACAATGCATCCCAAAAAGGGGCATCTATAGACACCAAAACAGCACCAATCCGATTATGTGACTACAAACACTGATCGCATTGACACACATAGACCCAAGGGCAGCCCCAGAGGTTAAAAGAGTGGTCCTAACCACTCTCACAGAAGTTTTGGGAAGTCGGGGATCAATTTGACACCTTCTAGGCACTTTGCTCAGAATCCATCCCTCCCCGGGATGAATTCAAAATGGGATCCGTCCTCCCCTAGGACGAATACAGAATCCGCTCTGGGGTAGGACGAATTCTAGGTTCAACAGGCAAAAAGAGAAATTGCACCAAATGGCAGCCAAGGATAGTCAATTAATGCTCCCTGCCTTGCATGCGCGGGTAGGTGGGCAAATTGAATGTTAGAGGACTGTCACAAGGGCAGTCATGGAAGCCCAAGTCAGGGAGGAATCCCCTCCCTCTTGGGAAGGCATTGCCACCATGTGGCACCCCTACATGCCCATCCAAAGAGACCCCTTGGGTCTATAAATTGGTGAGCTTCATCACCCAAAAGAGGACAGAGGTTGGAAGCATTTTCAAGCAACGAAGTGCTGCCAAATTGATACCACGCTTTACCTTTGATTCACCTCTTCCACATCCTTGATCTCTTTCACAAGGGAGGTCATTGGGTGGTTATTGGAAGTGTGAATCCGGATCCAAAACCTAAAACTTGACCACATTATCCCACCCATTCATCGACAACACATTACAAGAGATTTTGGACCCATCCCAAGTGGATTGGTGCCGAAATTAGGTTCCAACGGTGGGCGGCCCACCCGCGCGCCCCGCACTCCTACGAGCCTAATATTATTTTTTAAGAACTATTGGGAATTCATGGCAAACTATTATTTTTTATCATTTGTTTATTTTGCATTCCATCTTATGCTTCTTAAATAGATTGTAATTTTGATTTCACAATGCTTTGATCAAATTTTATCATGTTTTATCGCTTTTGTAGTCCTCACTAACTTGCAGGTAGCATCATCAAATTCCCGTTGATGGAGGCCAAATTGGGAAAATATGACCATATGGGTCTTCCCAAAATGCCTCCAATTAGCTAACCCCCAAGTTTGCAGGTCTTTTGGAGCTCCCTAGACATGACATTTTGGCAGTATCACTTCGGCGCTTTGGTGCAGGTGAATTCGTCCTACCCTGGAGCGAATTACAGTCGGATCCATCCCGCCCTAGAGTGAATTCGAACCAATGAAGAATTTCCCGACTGTTTCATTTGCAGTGATCTTTTGGTAATGTTCTCTGGTTTCTATCAAATTTGCAGGTTATTTGGAGTCATTTTATTTATCGATTTAGCTAATCTTATGCATGCATCCTCCATTGGTTTTTAGGATCAAACGCCTTATATTTTGTCATAGGTGCTACTAACGATTTGTTGTTTCTTTGAATGCAGGAGGAGCAGCAAGGATCAAGGATTCATCAACACTAGCGGCGACAACACTTTGGCCCACCCATTTTACATGTGGGCACGCGGAAGGAGGAACACTAAGTCATGATTGTAACCAAAACTCATTTAACGCTCCTATCCCCTGAAAAGGGAGGAGGCATCTTTGTAACTGATATTAAGAGAGTTAAATAAAAAGGGTTGTGCTTTCTGTACTTTCTTTTATCTCAGTTCAATTCGTCTCTTTCATTTCATGCATTTCACGTTATAGGACTTAAGCGTTTGTTTTGATTTTCAATGCGTCGCATTAGTATTTCCTTTTAATCTTTTGGAATCTCGTGGAGCACTTACTGGTCTCGCTTTAGCTTTGTTGCTCAATCTGGTTTGTGCACTCATGATGGTGGGAGAAATTCGACAGCGCTTCGCTTCACCGAATTAACCTCCTCCTCCCCAGAGCTCCAAATCGCAAGCAAATTCAGATGCAAATGAGCCCAAACCCTAGTTTTGGCCCTTAAATAAGCCTTTTTAGCCTATATATGTTCCTACATGGGATGAGCGCTCTGGTTAGTGCTCGTCCTACCCTGGGACGAATACTATGCTGGAATTCGTCCCACCCCAAAATGAATTCTAGGCAAAAATTTCAAAAAACAACAAAAATTGAACAAAAATGCACCAAAAGCAGCAATAAACCTATCCAATGAGAGTGCTTTTGCACTTGACATTCCAGGCATGCAAAAAAAATGTCGGGGTCACAAATCCTTGCTATCCTATTCCCTAAGAAGGCTACCATATCCGAACAGCTCAATGGGAAGACGGATTCTCGAGAATTTCATCCCCAAACGGCATCAGCAAAAGGGTCAAAAACCCACCCAAAAATAAGTAATAACATTGCCAAATGAAGGCACATTCGTGCCTGACATTCTTGGCATCCAAAAAAGATGTCGAGGTTATAAATCTTCACCATCATACTCCCTAAGAAGGCCGCCATGGCCAGACCACTCCACGGGAAGACAAATTTTTGACAATTTTAGCTCCAAAAGGCGTCGCTAAAAGGGTTAACACCCACCAAAAATAGGTCTAAATGTCGGGAAACTGCACACACATTCAAAGATAAATATCTGACGACACCCTTGCCTAAGACATCTTGGGTCAAGCGACTCGTCGCTTTTCTCATGAAGGTCATTCCCTCATCGATTCGTCGCTTGAGGGGGTAGTCACACTTAGTCACTAATCAACAATTACACACCCAATCATGGAAAATGGCATGCATTCAAAGGATCATTGACAAAGATAATTACGCTCCTACTTGGGGCAGTAAACAAGTAATAATCACAAGCTGATCAAACACTTGGCACTCGTGAATCATGAACTCTAGGTTACCACAGACAAAAGGTTACGCCCTTTGCCTATTCATTACTGATCAATGTCCAAGCTCAAGTAACACCTCATCGAAAAAGGTTAACACTTGAATTAAATTCCTTCACTCGTCAGAAGCAAGGATTCAAGAATGCATGCCCTTTCCATGCTTAGGGCATCAAGAGTTGGTTAGGTTACTAAGAAACCCTAATCATTAGTGCTTTGGTTATCTATTTTTGCTCGGCTCTATGCCATGCACAGCGCATCCCAAAAAGTGGCATCTATAGACACCAAAACAACACCAATCCGATTATGTGACTGCAAACACTGATCGCATTGACACACACAGCCCCAAGGGCAGCCCCTAGAGGTTAAACAGTAGTCCTAACCACTCTCACAACAGTTTTGGGAAGTTAGGGATCAATTTGGAACTCTCTAGACACTTTGCTCGGAATTCATCCCTCCTTGAGACAAATTCAAAATGGGATCCGTCCTCCCCTGGGACGAATACATAATCCGCTCCTAGGTGGGATGAATTCCAGGTTCAACGAGCAAAAATAAAAATCTTGACAAGTGGCAGCTAAGGACAGTACATTAATGCCTCCTGCCTTGCATGCATATGTAGGTGAGTAAGGTGAGCATCAAGGACTGTTATAAGGGCAGTCATGGAAGCCCAAATCAGGGAGGACTCTCCTCCCTCATGGGAAGGCATGATTGCCACATGGTGCCCATGCATGCCCATCCAAAGAGACCCCTTGGGTCTATAAAAAGGCGAGTTTTCTCACCCAAAAGGAGGACATATTGGAAGCATTTTTAAGCAACGAAGTGCTGCCAAATTGATACCATGCTTTACCTTTGATTCACCTCTTCCACATCCTTGATCTCTTTCGCAAGGGAGGTCATTAGGTGGTTATTGGAAGTGCGAATCCGGATCCAAAACCCGACACTTGACCACATTATTCCACCCATTCATCGACAACACATTATAGGATATTTTGGACCCATCCCAAGTCGATTGGTGTCGAAATCAGGTTCCAACGGTGGGCGGCCCACCTAGGCGCCCCGCACTCTTGCGAGCCTCATCTTATTTTTTAGGAACGATTGGGGATTCGTGGAAGATTGTCCTTTTTGTCATTTGTTTACTTAGCATTCCATATTATGCTGCTTAAATAGCTTATAATTCTGATTTCACAATGCTTTGATAAATCTTATCATGTTTTGTCACTTTTTGTAGTCCTCACTAACTTGCAGGTAGCAACATCTAATTCTCATTGATGGAGGCCAAATTGGGGAAATCTGACCATCTGGGTCTTCCCAAAATGCCTCCAATTAGCTAACCCCCAAGTTTGTAGATCTTTTGGAGTTCTCGATATGCAACAGTTTGGGCAGTATCACTTTGGCGCTTTGTTACAGGTGAATTCGTCCTACCCCGGAGTGAATTACAGTTAGATCCGTCCCGCCCTAGAATGAATTCGAATCGATGAAGGATTTTCTGACTGTTTCATTTGCAATGATCTTCTGGTAATGTTCTCCGGTTTCTATCAAATTTGCAGGTTATTTGGAGTCATTTTATTTATTGATTTAGCTAATCTTATGCATGCATCCTACATTGGTTTTTAGGATCAAACGCCTTATATTTTGTCACAGGTGCTACTAACGATTTGTTGTTTCTTTGAATGCAGGAGGAGCAGCAAGGATGAAGGGTTAATCAACACCAGCGGTGACAACACTTTGGCCCGCCCATTTTACATGTGGGCACGCAGAAGGAGGAACACTAAGTCATGATTGTAACCAAAACTCATTTAATGCTCCTAGCCCCTGAAAAGGGAGGAGGCATCTTTGTAACCGATATTAAGAGAGTTAAATAAAAAGGGTTGTGCTTTTTGTACTTTTTTTTATCTCAGTTCAATTCGTCTCTTTCATTTCATGCATTTCACTTTATAGGACCTTAAGTGTTAATTTTGGGTTTTGAATACATCGCATTAGTTTTCATTTTAATCTTTTGGAATCTCGTGGATCACTTATTGGTCTCGCTTTAGCTTCGTCGCTCGATTTGGTTTGTGCACTCATGATGGTGGGAGAAATTCGACAGTGCTTCGCTTCACCGAATTAACCTCCTCCTCCCCAGAGCTCCAAATCGTAAGCAAATTCAGATGCAAATGAGCCCAAACCCTAGTTTTGGCCCTTAAATAAGCATTTTTAGCCTATATCTGTTCCTACATGGGACGATCACTCTGGTTAGCGCTCGTCCTACCCTAGGAAAAATACTATGCTAGAATTCGTCCCACCCCAAAACGAATTCTAGGCAAAAATTTCAAAAAACAACAAAAATTGAACAAAAATGCACCAAAAGCAGCAATAAACCTATCCAATGAGAGTGCTTTTGCACTTGACATTCCAGGCATGCAAAACAGATTTCGGGGTCACAAATCCTTGCTATCCTATTCCCTAAGAAGGCTACCATATCCAAACTGCTCCATGGGAAGACAGATTCTCGAGAATTTCATCCCCAAACGACATCAGCAAAAGGGTCAAAAACCCACCCAAAAATAAGTAATAACATTGCCAAATGAAGGCACCTTTGTGCCTGACATTCTTGGCATCCAAAATAGACATCGAGGTTATAAATCTTCACCATCATACTCCCTAAGAAGGCCGCCATGTCCGGACCACTCCACGGGAAGACAAATTTTTGACAATTTTAGCTCCAAAAGGCGTCGCTAAAAGGGTTAACACCCACCAAAAACAGGTCTAAATGTCAGGAAACTGCACACACATTCAAAGATAAATATCTAATGACACCCTTGCCTAAGTCATCTTGGGTCAAGCGACTCGTCGCTTTTCTCATGAAGGTCATTCCCTCATCGATTCGTCGCTTGAGGGGGTAGTCACACTTAGTCACTAATCAACAATTACACACCCAATCATGGAAAATGGCATGCATTCAAAGGATCATTGACAAAGATAATTACGCTCCTACTTGGGGCAGTAAACAAGTAATAATCACAAGCTGATCAAACACTTGGTGCTCGTGAATCATGAACTCTAGGTTACCACAAACAAAAGGTTACGCCCTTTGCCTATTCATTACTGATCAATGTCCAAGCTCAAGTAACACCTCATCGAAAAAGGTTAACACTTGAATTAAGTTACTTTGTTCGTCAGAAGCAAGGATTCAAGAATGCATGCCCTTTCCATGCTTAGGGCATCAAGAGTTGGTTAGGTTACTAAGAAACCCTAATCATTAGTGCTTTTGTTATCTAGTTTTGCTCGGCGCTATGCCATGCATAGTGCATCCCAAAAAGGGGCATCTGTAGACACCAAAACAACACCAATCCGATTATGTGACTGCAAACACTGATCGCATTGACACACACAGCCCCAAGGGCAGCCATCAAAGGTTAAACAGTAGTCCTAACCACTCTCACAACAATTTTGGGAAGTCAGGGATCAATTTGGCACCCTTTAGACACTTTGCTCAGAATTTGTCCCTCCTTGAGACAAATTCAAAATGGGATCCGTCCTCCCCTGGTACGAATACATAATCCGCTCCTGGGTGGGATGAATTCCAGGTTCAACGGGCAAAAAGAAAAATCTTGACAAGTGGCAGCTAAGGACAGTCCATTAATGCCTCCTGCCTTGCATGCATGTGTAGGTGAGTAAGGTGAGCATTAAGGACTGTTATAGGGGCAGTCATGGAAGCCCAAATCAGGGAGGACTCTCCTCCCTCATGGGAAGGCATGACTGCCACATGGCGCCCATGCATGCCCATCCAAAGAGACCCCTTGGGTCTATAAAAAGGCGAGTTTTCTCACCCAAAAGGAGGACATATTGGAAGCATTTTTAAGCAACGAAGTGCTGCCAAATTGATACCATGCTTTACCTTTGATTCACCTCTTCCACATCCTTGATCTCTTTCGCAAGGGAGGTCATTAGGTGGTTAGTGTAAGTACGAATCCAGATCCAAAACCTGACACTTGACCACATTATTCCACCCATTCATCGACAACACATTATAGGAGATTTTTGACCCATCCCAAGTCAATTGGTGTCCAAATCAGGTTCCAACGGTGGGCGGCCCGCCTGGGCGCCCCGCACTCCTGCGAGCCTAATCTTATTTTTTAGGAACGATTGGGGATTCGTGGAAGATTGTCCTTTTTGTCATTTTTTTACTTAGCATTCCATATTATGCTGCTTAAATAGCTTATAATTCTGATTTCACAATGCTTTGATAAATCTTATCATGTTTTGTCACTTTTTGTAGTCCTCACTAACTTGCAGGTAGCATCGTCTAATTCCCATTGATGGAGGCCAAATTGGGGAAATCTGACCATCTGGGTCTTCCCAAAATGCCTCCAATTAGCTAACCCCCAAGTTTGCAGGTCTTTTGGAGTTCTCGAGACATGAAATTTTGGGAAGTATCACTTCGATGCTTTTTTACAGGTGAATTCGTCCTACCCCGAAGCGAATTACAGTCGGATCCGTCCCGCCCCAGAACGAATTCGAATCGGTGAAGGATTTTCTGACTGTTTCATTTGCAGTGATCTTCTGGTACTGTTCTCTGGTTTTTGTCAAATTTGCAGGTTATTTGGAGTCATTTTATTTATTGATTTAGCTAATCTTATGCATGCATCCTCCATTGGTTTTTAGGATCAAACACCTTATCTTTTGTCATAGGTGCTACTAACGATTTGTTGTTTCTTTGAACGTAGGAGGAGCAGCAAGGATCAAGGATTCATCAACACCAACGACAACAACACTTTGGCCCACCCATTTTACATGTGGGCACACGGAAGGAGGAACACTAAGTCATGATTGTAACCAAAACTCATTTAACGCTCCTAGCCCCTGAAAAGGGAGGAGGCGTATTTGTAACTGATATTAAGAGAGTTAAATAAAAAGGGTTGTGCTTTCTGTACTTTCTTTTATCTCAGTTCAATTCGTCTCTTTCATTTCATGCATTTCACTTTATAGGACCTTAAGCGTTAATTTTGGGTTTTGAATACATCGCATTAGTTTTCCTTTTAATCTTCCGAAATCTTGTGCTTTCACAGTTGTGTTTATATATTCAGTTGTGTTTATATATTGAAATATAATTGTCATATGGTTAAGTAAATTCCAACGAATATTATTTGTTTTTCATTATTTTCTTCTTTGGTTGTAATAATTATCGAAAGATATAGCTAGATGTTTTTACCAGTGAATATGATTTCTAGTCGAGGGATACATTTGTGATCAAATGAAAAGCTCACAAACTAGTTGAAATGACCTCAAATTTATGATATTTGTGGGTTTTATTAATAAACACCATTAAAAGGATATACACTCTATGGACTTGATAATATGGTTGATTTTTAAGCTGTTGGATAAAAGTTAGTTTTCAAAATAAACATATTGTATTGATAATAATGTATTTTGGGGTAATGTTTATTTCTAGAATATTAATTTGAAAGGTTGCTTTTTGAATATATTGGTTATGTAGATTAATTGAAAAATGAGTGATTGTGCAAGGGTTTCATTTTTGTTGAGTGTAAATAGCTTCAAAGGTTGTTTTTCGAGGCTTTTGGGTTCTAGCAGCCAATATTTTTTGCGGTTTTTGCTCAAGATTTTAGTAGGAAATATTGTAGAGGACCCAAGATGGGTTAGAAATATGTATTTCAATATATCTTCATGGTGTGAACTTATAATGACTTCCAATTTTTTGCACATAAAAAAGTGGAAATCATACCTTTTCTTGACATCCCATAGATTAAAGATATCTTGAAATAAGTTTCAAGTAGCTCATCAAAAAATGGTTTAGATATCAAGTGAATCCAATGCTAAGGAGCACCTCCAAAAAAAATCCACTATGAAAAACCTTTTCAAGAGCAAGTATTTCAAATACTTGGCCCCAAAAATAAATTTTAGGGATGCCCTCCATGGTGGACAACCTCAACCTAATGCTAACATCGAGGCAAGATGTGTTAGGGCATTTGATGGAACTCCGATTGTTAAGCTAGATATGGGCATCATTCAGACTAGCATAGATGATTTAGAAAAAAATATCTCATTTGTCATTTTTTGGGTTTTCATCTAAGCCTATATGCTTTCAAAATTTGGATTGTAAAAAATCAGAAAACAAAAGGTTAGTTATAAATCTCTATTTATCTAAATTGTTATTTTTTTGTTTTATTTTATAATAATAAAGATAAAGATAAAATATTTCAAAGGTGTCCCTAGTTCTTTGGAAGGATGAGATTTTTCATGAAGCCTTAGCATACTAAATTTAAATTAGAACAAGAGATGTCTTCTACAGGTCCTGTATGGGTTAGACTCTTTGGTCTTCCAATTGAATTCTAGAATTTGGCAATTTTGCATCAATTGGAAACTCTTTGAAAACTTTTATGATAATTGTTGATTGTACTAAAAAAATTGAATATGTTATTTATGCTTAAATTTGTGTTTTAATGGATTTTGACAAACCCCTACCTGAAAAGATCTCATTATAATTTGGGGAGGAAATTTGGGAGCAAGTGGTGGACTATGAGAACATTCCTTTTCATTGCTGAATTTGCCATGAATATGGTCATTTGGCTAGTGTCTGCCCAAATAAAATTCTAGATCAAAAAGAAGAGGATGCAAACTTAGCAGGTTTTTAAATATCTAAGAAGAACACTTAGGAAAAACCAATTATGAAGGATCAATCGAAGTTATAAGCTAATATGTCTGAAATTATTTCCACAAGTAATATCCCAGGTTAAGAAGAGAAAATAATGTAGACACATATCTTAGAAACACAATTTAAAGTTGTAAAGAAGGACATAGAGATAAACCAACAAATTAAATATTTTCAACAAGAAAAAAGAGAGGAAATATACACAAGAAAAATAATCTTTTAAATTAGATAATACATATTCCAAGATAGACTATGTTGAACCTTTTAGTAACACTTTAGCTTTATACAAGTAATATTTGAAGTTAGAAGCCATCCCAGATTCAATTAGTGTAAGTTAAGAAATAGGAAAATAAAAATAAATATGGATTCCAACCAAAAGGTAGGTCACAAGACCAATCAACATCATATGGTAAAAGAAGGTGAAAAGCTTGTAGAAGAAGGTAAGATTACTACCCTTGCAAATTTTTTTACCCTTGGTATTAAGGAAGATAATCACTTGGAATATTAGAGGACTTAAAGGGAGTATTTCAAAACAAAATAAAATTAGAAGAATTATTCAAACAAACCATCCATATCTTGTTTTCCTTCAGGAAACAAAGATTTCAATAGAGGAAATGGATTCAAATGTTAGTAAAATCTTTTTAGTTGGAAAAGTTGCTTACGTTATTTCTTAGGGGAGTTTTGAGGGCATTGCCTACATTTGAGACCCAAAAGAGGTTGTATTCACCACATGGTTGGTAGTTGGGGTCTTTTAGCTATAGCTATTCAAAGTAGAAATTCCAGCCAAATTAGGCTTTACATAACTATTTATGCTTTAACTACTTTTAAGGATAAGAGAAGACAATGGAAGGATATAACTTATATTATCTCTCATTTTCTTGAATCTTAGATCTTGATTGAAGGATATTTCAATACCAACCTCTCTTTGGATGAAAAAATGGGGGGAAATAAAAATTTATAGAAAAGTATTGACCTCGTGAATGAATATATTGTAAACCTTTATCTTGTGGACATCTAGCCAGGTAATAATGACCTTATGATTTTGTCTAATAGAATGCAAGGCTTAGCTTGTATTATGGAGAGATTGGACATGTTTGTTTTCTCTAACAATTTCTTAATCCATCGCAGGCAACACCTGCCCGCAAGTTTGTGTACTTGCATTTTTCGCCGTCAATAAAACTGCAAAAATACACACCATCACAACTTTCAGTGCACCTCCCATTTTCTTCGCTTCTCTCTTTCTTATGCAAACTGGTCGTCGATGGGCTGTCAAGGGAATGCGAGGAATATAAATAGGCAAGATAAATGGACGCCATTAAAGACAACAACGATTATAGTTTACCTACGTCTGTGGAAATTCATGAATATGCTCTCACCCACATTCCTTCCATTTCCGTGGCGTGAGAACCGAGCCTGCTGGTTATTTCTTGCAGAATGTGTCGAATTTAAGAGGACCCAATACCCATATAACATCTAGCCAATGGTCTTGATAGTTTTTCTAATCCGATCGGCATGGTTTTAAAATATACCTAATCGTAGATGCCGCTTGAAATCTGAGAGGCCAGGAGTCCGTGTCGGAGGGTTCTTGTATTTAAATTGGTGGGTGGTGTCTCGCCAGAATATGGATCCCGACCCCATTTTTTACACGCAATGAATAAAAAAAGGTGACATATGGATCCATTCTATGGGCAGAAACAGTAGACATTCTATTGTCATTGGTTTTATTACCAAGTTGCAGGTTGAGTGGTTTGCTTGAGTTATCGATAATATCTATAAACTGAGACAGAGGAGGACTTCTTCTTCGTATAGGTAAGATGAATCACAGGCTTCGTCAAATAAGCTACCAGAAGTAACAGGCTCCAGCTTTAACGCAGGAATCTTCTACTGACCGTCCATCAAGCGAGAGAATTTCAAGCAAAACCTGGAATAATAGGGCACGGTCGGCTAATTTAATTTAATATTATATAAAGACCTCAAATTATTAGAGATATTGTCGCAAAGAAGACTCAAACCAGTTCAAGGATTCTGCCATCGTCTATATCCAACAAATAGCAAGCCGATTTTAAATTGTCCAAATGAAATTCAATTGACAACAAAATTATTTTTTTCGAACTTACACGCATCAGAAACATATCTCTACCTAGAGAAAGAACAATCCAGTCGGCCTACAACTTGACAACTAAAATAGAAAAGTGAATAGTCGTTGATGTTATTTATAAAAGAGTCATCCTTTTTATTTATAAGGTTATTTACAAATTTGTATATACAAAGCTATGTGCGCGTTAAATTTAGAAATAAATATTATAGTGATTTAATTATTTATTATTATTTTATAATAAAAACAATTTATTTTTATGTTAAATATTTATATTTCATATATGTTAAGGTTTTATATTTATATATATAATATATAGATAGATAGAATAGTTCATGTTAAATATTCAAACTAAACAAAATAAATCAAAAAAATAAATGTCACTAAATATAAGATTAAAATAAATAAAATTTTAAATTGAATATCCTAACTATGAGAAACTTTTAACTTATATTTTAATATCTAAAAGTATAATAACAAATAAGTTAAAATGACGAAGGTAACATAAGATCAAGTATATTGTTCAAGTGAATTTTTCATTCCATTTTCTTGGAGTAATTTTTTTTTAATAATTAAAATAAATAAAATAGATTGAAAAACATATTTTATAATAAAAGTAAAGTGGTTTTTCATGTTTATGAGGTTAGAGGGTATATGAAACAATTTTTATGAAATATGACGTTTATCAATATAGTTGTCATACTTGCTAACCATGGTGTGCAACTTAACTTTTGATTTAGAGTTTTTAAAATATTTACTATTTACAAACTAGAAGATATATGTTTTTTTTTGTTAAATTATTTATTTATTTATTTTATTATGAATAAGTTATGTATGGTTTTTATTGGGACCACTGCCATTACAAAATTAAATTAATTAAATCATATCCAACTTCCTTTCTATCAAAACTATTCTTCGTTTGTTTTTCTTATCACAAAGATTTTCCATCTTCCTCGTTATTAAGTTAATGATATTAATTATTTTTTTATCATTTCATAAAGATACTTTCGAAATTCAAGATAAAATTCAACACCATAAATGTCTAGAATGTTTTTTTTTGCCCATTTTTCATATTTATAAATATAAATATATTATTTATAACAATCTAAGATTTTCATAATACTTTTTTATGGTTCTTATTCATGCCCCTAATATTCCAAGATATTATTCTTATTATTATTTTATGTTTTTATTTGTGGGTTTAGCTTCAATTCTTGTTAACACTTGTAACATTTGCTTTTGTTTTCTATATCAATATCCCTCTTATTTTTTTTCTCTTTGTTTTTTATTCCGAGTCTTCTTCTCTTTTTTCATTTCCACTAATACTTTCATCTTCATTCATCTCTTCTCAAGTTGTTCAAAGTAAGATTTATCATCTATAGGTTTATCTTGTGGACTATTTGTAGAGCAACAAATAACCTCAAAAAAACATTCTTCATTATATTGCCTTGGAAACCCTAAAGTGCAAGGATGCTTTTTCAAAGTAATTGCCTTCTTATTTTTCTCTAAAGTCCTAAATTGTTACAAAATTCCTCCATCCTCATTTCATTTTTATGCTACTCTTGAAACCCTAAAGTGCAAGGGATAACCTCTATACCACTTTCACTTTTATTACTAGGAGAGGATTCTATATCATTTGAGTAAAATAAAGATGATTTACCTAGAAATATCTTGACCTCTTCTATCATCTTTGTGTTTGAAGTTTCCTCCATTTTTAAATTTGCACCTTCAATTCCTCTGAACTTGAACTTACATATTGTACTTTCTCATCCCTTATATCCTTATATATTTCTTCTAACTATTGATTGAAGTGAGTTATCATGGCATTTTCAATAAGATGTTATAGATAGACTTTATTTATCCCTTATTTAGGAGTGGAATATCCTTGATCTAATTTACCTTCTATTAATGTATGATTTCTTTGCTTCACCTTGAATATTTTCTTATAACCAAAATTTTCTATCTCTTTCTTCATAGTTTTCACTTTGTATACTCTTGCCAGGTGGCCAACCTCATAATAATTGCAATAACAAAATGTGGTGTTTTCATAATCCACTTGTTGATCATATTCTCTTGATTTTATTCTTAATGAATTATGGTAAAGGTTTTTGAATCTTCATAGCAACACATATTTTGGTATATATAGCATGTGTTCGCTCCTTAATAGTTAGCCCTTCCTTGATGAATTCTCCTAAGGCATTTTCAATATTATTCAAAATATCCTTATTGATTAGCTGATATGGAAGTCCAAAAAGCCTAAACCAAATTAAAATTGTCGTAATAGTTTTTGTTTCAATAGAAAAATTTTCATTCCATGGTATTAAATAAAGGGTATATCTCCTTCTAAACCATGGACCACCACTTAATATTTTATCCCTGATTTCTAAATTAGAAAATTTGACAAGGAAAAAAACTTTAGGAAGAAAATTCATAGAGTAATTTGAATTCAATCTCGAGTCCCACTTGATCCAATATTGAAGCTCCAAAATCCTATCTAGGATCTATAAAATTTACATATTAACCTCCTACTTTTCAAAACCATTGTATCATGCTCAATCATCTCATCCTTGATGGCCACTTTTGGTGCAACATCTACTACTTGAATCAAACTTCCCATATATTTGCTCTTCCACTTATCTTCAACTTGGGCATCCATACTTCCATCTAGGGCATCCTCACTTCCCATTAGGGTTTTCAAATATGCCTTTTTTTTAACTAACTAGTGGGTTTAGGGCTAGGGCTAGGGCTAGGGCTAGGGCTAAGGATTGCTCTTGGATTACACCCCCTCTTGGTTTGCACTCCTCCCAACTCGTAATACCTCCTAGATTGCACACCCTCCTAGCTCAAAATCACTCCTATATATTCTTTCTCCTAGAATTCCTTTGATTTTTTTTTTTTAAATAATATTTATCACATTTATGGTAAGGGTTTGAAATATTGATACACTCCAAATGAACTGATTGCTCTTTCATCATATTTAAAGATCTCAAGATTGAATATCCCTCCCTATTAGGTCACACTCTCTCTCAACTCACACTTCCTCCTATCTTGCATTCCCTCCTAGCTTGCACTCCTTGTATCTTCTTTCTCCTGATATTCCTTTGTTTAGAATTTTTTTTGAAATAATATTAGTTGCATTTATGGTAAGGTTACATTCACTCTTGTATCTTCTTTCTCCCGATTTAGACATTTTTTGGAAATAATATTAGTTGCATTCATTGCAAGGGTTCAAAACATTTATACACTCCAACAAATCCACTGCTCTTCCATCATATCTAAAGATCTCAATACTGGTTCATACTCCCTCAGGGCTTGCACTTGCTCCAGACTCACACTTCCTCTTTTTGTTGAATTATTTATTTATACATATAAAAATATTATTCAATGACTATTACTTATCTTCTAAAATAAGAATAAATTAAACTCATTTAATTTAGTTTTGTAGCTATAACTTTTACTGTTCAAATAAAAGGTAAAGTAGAATTAATGCTTATGTTTTGAGAGCAAAAAAAAATTTATTATTAATAAAAGAAATGAGTATAACAAATATAAAATATAGATTTAAATTAGATTAAAATTTATAAATAGAAAGAAATTATTTTATATTTATCAATCATAAATGAGATGTAATAATATGAAATTAATATTTCTATAATAACCTATCTTATATAATCATTATAAAAATAAATAAGTATATTTTATGAAAAATTTTATTTAAAAAAATAATAATTTAAAACTTATAAAATATATATTATATTTTAAAAAAATATATTAAAATATAATAGTTTAATACTTTAACAAAATAATGCTAATCAATGATATATTAAAAATGAATTTATATTATTTTAATTATATATCGATTTGGTTAGTGTGAGAAAGTCTTATTACCCATGTTTAAGGTTGTACATTTCCATCTTAACTATAATATTTCAAAAAGCTAAATTTATTAATAAAATATTAACATTCCAAATAAAAATCAAACCTCAAACCTTTAGGCCACCCCAAAACAATTTTAAATACATTATTAATTATTTTAATTAAACTCGTGATAGGATACATAACATATCCTCTTCAAACTTTGAAAAGAAAAACTATAAAATTCTCGTAATTTAACTAGATTAGTCTTCTAAATATGTTTTCTTTGGCTCATAAGGAGTCTGATATTAAAAGAGTCACTATTTCACTTGGTTTATTAACTTTTTAACCTTTAAATGTTTAGTTTAGTTTTTTTTTAGTAAGATGGGAAGCACATTTAGAAATATAGAAAGGTTTTTTTTAATTTAAATTTAGAAATTTTTAACGAGAGAAGAGAAAAAGGTGAGAAGAAGGTATTAATGTGGAATGAAATTTTATAACTTATATAAAAATAACATCACATAAGCTTGTTAGAACACAAAAACATGTAAACTGGAATGTTCACCAGGGAACCACCTTCCATATTATTGAAACTTGGGTATAAATATCTTTGATGAAATTCAAACTACATGTCAACTTAATGTACCCATAGAGAATTATTATTCACCTTGTTTTCAAATTTTGAAATATATTTGATTTTTTACTTGTTATTTTTATTTTTGTTTTTTAATTTTTTAATTTTGATGGGAAGATGTTGAATTTTTTTTTTTTGGTAATATTAAAAATGGAGAGGGTTTTAAAGGGATCTCATAACCACTACATTCAAAACATAATTAGGATGAGAAAGACCAGAACTAAACCTCATCAGACACCATGAAATAGACCAGAAAAAGATTGCAAAAAACCAAGACCCTAAAACACAAAAGAAGAGGAAAGCTAAGGTAATTCTACCCCAACCTACCCATCCCTTGAACAATAAAAGCAACCAGATGAAAAATATCCAAACTCCAAATTTTCATTCAAATTATGAAAGACCCAACCTTTTATCTCCTCGGAAACCTTCGGAGCATAGACCTCCTCAACCCATTTGGAATGTATTATATATACTTATTATACTGTCTCCAAACTTTTTAAAATGTTTTCCTTAACCACAACTATTAAATCAATATTTTTCCTCTTTCCTCTTGGTGTAATGTATTTTGACTAGAGTATTTTTAAACATGATTGCCTTAGTTGATAAGAAGCTCATGACTCTTTGTTCGTATAACAATAGTGCCATATATTTTATTGGATTTATTAAGTTTCATTTCAAATTTTGTTCTAGACTATTGTTAGTGTTGCGTTTAAATTTTGAGATATAGTTCTCATACGGATAAGTAAATACCAATTAACATTTTTTAATATATATATAAAAAGTGTGGGTATAAAGTATCTAAAGATATAACCACATTTTTTTAATGACTTCCTTCTATTCGAGGGGATACATTTGTGATAGTATGAAAATTTCACATAAAAGTTAAATGACCTCAAATTTAAGATATTTGTGTTTGTTATTTATAAACATCACTAATAAAATATGTACCTGCAAGGAGCACATGATTCTTTGTTCATATAAAATGTAGTTTCACATATTTCGGTTGGATTTAATATGATTTATTTCAAGTGTTCCTTCTAAACCGTTGTTGTTTCAGTTGTGTTTATATATTGAAATATAATTATCACATGGTTAAGTAAATGCCAACGAACATTATTTGTTTTTCATTATTTGCTTCGTTGGTTGGTAAGAATTATCCAAAGATATAGCTAGATGTTTGTACCAATGAATATGATTTCTAGTCGGGGATACATTTGTGATCAAATGAAAAGCTCACAAACTAGTTGAAATGACCTCAAATTTATGATATTTGTGGCTTTTATTAATAAACATCATTAAAAGGATATACACTCTATGGACTTGATAATATGGTTGATTTTTAAGCTGTTGGATAAAACTTAGTTTTCAAAATAAACTTATTGTATTGATAATAATGTATTTTGGGTAATGTTTATTTCTAGAATATTAATTTGCAAGGTTATTTTTTGAATATATTGGTTATGTAGATTAATTGAAAAATGAGCGATTGTGCAAGGGTTTCATTTTTGTTGAGTGTAAATAGCTTCAAAGGTTGTTTTTCGAGGCTTTTGGGCTTTAGTAGCCAATATTTTTTGCGGTTTTTGCTCAATATTTTAGTGGGAAATATTGTAGAGGACCCAAGATGGGTTAGAAATATGTATTTCAATATATCTGTAGACACCAAAACAGCACCAATCCGATTATGTGACAACAAGCGCTGATCGCATTGACACACACAGCCCCTAGGGCAGCCCCCAGAGGTTAAACAATGGTCCTAACCACTTCCAAAAGCAGTTTTAGAGGTCAGAGGTCAATTTGGCACCTTTTTGGCACTTTGCTCTCTGCTCGTCCCACCCCGGGATGAATACAAACTGTCATTCGTCCCACCCAGGGACGAATAGCAGCATTCGCCCCAGGGTGAGGCGAATAGCAAGTTTGACTGGCAAAAAGTCAAACCTCGGTAACTCCGCCAGTTAACTGAGGCTTCAGGTCATGCAATTGCGAGGAATAGCTTTTATTCAAGAAGAGAGACTTCAGTTATGAGTGTTTTTATTTTAGAAACCTCATGCAAGGAGATTCTAAATCAGGGAATTAGCTTTTCTCTGAAAATAGGAAAACAACTCAAGTAGCGCCCTCGCATGCGCAATTCAAACAGAGAGACCCTAAGGTCTATAAATTGGGGAGTTTTCTCACCCAAAAGATATACAGAGAAGGAGCATTTGAGCAACGAAGTGCTGCCAATTTACATACCTACTTGCGATTTGTGCTTTTACATCCTTAATCTCTCATTCGAAAGGGAGGTTATTGGGCGACTATTAGAAGCGCGAATCCGGACCCAAAACCCGATTTTTGGCCACAAAAATTCCCAAAATTTGTCGACAACACCCCATAACCAGTTTTGGACCCATCCCAAGTGGATTGGTGCCGAAACAATGCCTCAAACGGTGGGCGTCCTGCCCCCGGGCGCTCCCCAATCTGTCATAGTAAAATTCGCCCCACCCCGGGATGAATAGAAATATGTGATATATTTCTCTGGTTTTTCTTTTGCATTTGATTCTAGATAGGTTAAATAGGTTACAGTTCAAATTTCATTTCATTCTGAGCAATTTTGACCAGGTTTTTGTCATTTCCCGCTTTCACTAACTTGCAGATGGCACCAAAAAATCTGGGTTCTAGAGGCCAAATTGGAGAAATATGACCATCTGGGTCTTCCCAAAACACCCCCAATTAGCTAACCCCAACTTTGCAGGTCATTTGGAGCTTCCTAAGCAGGACATTGAAGAGGGTGCTTTCTGACAGGTTATTGTAGGTGAATTCGTCCCACCCTGGAGCGAATACAAATCTGTGAGGAATTTCTAGACTGTTCTTTTTGCAGTGGTCTTCTATTGACATATTTATGCTACTATGAAATTTTTAGGTCGATCCGAGGTCATTTCATTATCGTTTTAATATTTTCATGCATTTATTGACAGTAGGCCTTGGGAAATACATGCTTCATTCCGTCCGCAGGTGCTACTAATATTTTCTGTTTCTTTGAACGCAGGTTTTCGATAGCAGAGGAGCAGGAAAGAGCAAAGAATCATATACGCAAGCGGCGGCGACGTTTTGGTCCGCCCATCTTACATGTGGGCACGCGGAAGAAGGATTGTGATCCATGGATGTTGTGACAAGAAACACATTTGACGCTCCTATCCCCTAAAAAGGAAGGAGACGTATTGTAACACATTTTGAAAAGCGTATCAATAAAGAGATTACGATATTTCATATTGCTTTTATCTTGTGTCAATTTGCATATGTCCTTTCTTGTTCTTTCTTGTGGCATATTCCTTTTTGTTTCCGTATCCTCGTGCTTTCAGTGGCGATCACGGTGGGACCTCTGTCCCTTGATTTTTAAGATTAAAATTCTGATTAAAGTTGCTTGTTTTGTTGCTTACAGGTACCAAGTTTTCAAACGCTAGACTATTTCAGGCAGAAATTCAGAGACATCCGATTTAGGCAGAGAAGAGGTAGGGGTTTTAAACACCCTCTGTCAATTTTCTGTTTTCTATTTTTTTGTTCTCTAATTTTTGCTTGCATAGGAGAGTTTAGAGGCTTGCTTGTTTCAATTTTGCAACTTAAAAATAACCCCACACACCACGTGGTATTTTAAACACAAGGAGTTGGTCGTAAAACCCCAACCCTTGAGCAAGACCAACGGTGGATTTCATCATCGCCTTGGCTTGAGATATTGCATCCATAACCCCGATCGCGACTATTGCTAGACGTAAATCCTGACGAAAGCTGACCAAGTGTAGTTTGGGGTGATTCCCAATGCATGAGGATAAGTCTTCTATGGTAGGTGTCATAAACAGAGTGATTCCCCTTCCGTACCGCCTATGTTCCACGTATCATCTGCTCTCACGTACCTATAGTCTCCCTCACGTAAGGGCGGGTATATAGAGAGGTTGGTATATCGGTCCGACAATGGTATATTGAAGGGGCGACCATTTTGGGAGTCATAAGAGCCTTCATAATTGCATTTAAATGGTTTTCACAAAAAGCTTTCAAAACAACATCAAAATACACTAAACCAGATTTTAGGGCACACTTTTAAATCTTTAAACGAGATAATCATTGCATTGATTGTGTGTTTTCTTTCTGTTTAAGTGTAGCATAAAAAATCCTAAAAAAAGATAAAAATCTATTCATCTTTAGGAGCACATCACCATGGTGTTCACTCGTAGCCGAGCCCAATCACGGGCAAGCACTGCAAAAAGTGCACCAAGGGGGACAAGTCACCTCCGATATAGTCCTGAGGACTTAGCCATCCTGCCTTGGCGGCAAGGCACCCAAGAGAGTCCCCATCATGCCATAACAGAACAGGACTATAGAGGCACCTCTTTGAGGGGCACCCCCACTCAGCATAGGTCCTTTCAAGAGGAGAACCTACACATAGATCTTAACGTAGACGGGAGACCTCCCTTAGACACTCGTTATGAGTGGCCTAGTGATGAAGTGTTAGAGCAACGGAGGGTCCACAAGGAGGGGCCACATGATTTCTTCATCCCTCCTTTGCCCCGTATTACTATTAGAGACACTAGGCAATATCCAGAGTATCAGGCTCTCCAAGCGGGGCAAGACAATTCTGCCCGCACCTTTTACCCATACGAAAGAGAGTACGAGGAAGATCACTACGTTCCTCAAGAGCAGTACACAACATGGGAACGATGCACGTCCACACCCGCAATGTATCAGGATCATTCATTAAGGCCAGAGCCTCAAGTGAATGCCGCTAACCTCGACAGAGGGAAGCAACCCATAGGGATCTCGGATCACCATGATCGAGAAAGACATGTAGGGGAGGCATCTAGGCTTCCTAAACAAGAGACGATGGAACAAATTGACTTGGCGATTGCCAAACATGCCGCCCGCCAAGCGCAAATCGCACAGCTTAGGCAAGATCAAGAACAGTTAGAGCATCTTTGTCGGCTTAACAAAGAGTGCATTCAGCGTCAGACGACCGAATTGCTTCATAACAAGGTGCCTGCGAAGGGTCCAATCCCTCGCGCACATAAAGAAGAAGTGTATGAGAGGCAGGACCCCTTGGTATGAGGGAGGTCCATGCGACCTTATCAAGCACTGCCTCCGAGACCTCCTAGACCTGAGCGGGAGGCCACTCCCAGAAACAATGATGGGCACCCTCTGTGGGCACCCACCTATGCTTATAGAACTCGGCCAGCCACTCCTCAGGAAGCCTATGAGGAGTATGAACAAGAAGAAGAGCGGGCTGAAATGCTCTATCAAGGCAGAGGGGGTGCTAGCCAGCTACCTCTCAATAGGCCTCAAGTTCCCCGTAATCCACAATGGGAGCAAACTAAGGAGGAAGAAATTAAATCCTCTGATGCATATAAAGTGTTGTTAGAGCGCTTAGAATCTATGGAGATCAAGACTTCTGGGCCCCAAAAGCCCACTTTACGCCAACTCCGTAGTCATCCTGTGCATCCGTCAGTGTCGGCACCTCCATACCCCGAACACTTTAAGCTACCCCAGTTGGCACTCTTTAGAGGGGAGGAAGATGCCCAAGAGCATGTGACTCGATTCCTGAGCCAATGCTTTGGCATTCAGGACAACGATGCTTTGCTATTAAGAACATTTATAACCACATTCGTAGGCCCTGCCTCGGATTGGTTTACTCAATTACCAAAGCACAACATCTGTAACTTAGATCAGCTAGTGGACGCGTTCCTAGAACGTTTCGCTTTCAACACAAAGAAAAAGGCGTCACTAAGCGATCTAGCTAGCCTCAAGCAGTATGAGGAGGAATCTATGGCGGCATATGGGAACCGATGGAGGACGTTGCTTTCAAAGCTACCCTACCTCCCTCCTATGTCTGACTTGACCCAAATGTTCTCCAAAAGCTGTTTGAGATCAATCTCCGTGCTATTGCAGCTGCAGCAATATGCCAGTTTAGAAGAAGCACTGGCGCAAGCCAAAATCATCGAGGAGATTAAGATACAGGATGGCGAGATCGCCAAACCTAAGAAGAAAGAATGGACAAAGAACACTAAACCAGGGACCACGCAACCGAAACCTGCTGCGGTTAATCAGGTTGCCATCAACGTCCCTAAGCCGACACAAGCAACACAGCCTCAAAAGGCTAACTATCAGGCGGTGCCTCCTAACAACTATGAGAGAGAAAACCAAAGGCAGGAGCAAAATCAGCAGCGTCGCCCTAGGCGACAATTTACTCCTTACATAGAGTCCAGGGATTCTCTGTTTGACCGCTTGTCAACGGCGAACTTGATCAACCTTCCAAAGATTCAAACTATAGACCCCAATGCACCGAAGCCTAAGGGGTACCGAGAGGATTTGTACTGTAGGTTCCACAGGCGTAAGGGACATGATCTTAACGCATGTTGGAAGTTCAAAGGTTTGGTACAAGATCTCATTGACGACAAGACATTGGCGGTGGACAACCCCGTAGCGCCAAACAACCAACATATGGGAGTATTTCGAGACCCCTTGCCTGCCCATGAGGCACCGACAAAACCTCTTCAAGTTAATGAGGTGCAACAGAATTGTCCTATGCAGGGATATGTAGGGATGATAAGCATAGTGACTAGGAACAAGAGATACCCAGGAGCTGCCCCCGTGGCAGCCACAAGAGAGGTTCCATCGACGTCACAACCGCAACAACCCCCTACGCAACTTCCCCCGCCTAGACCGGTGGCTACGATTCGGACTAGACTTACCCAAAGTCTAAGGACCACGTCGGCTAGGCTCTCCATATATGAGCTAATTCAACAATCAGCGCCCCATCGGGAAGCTCTAATGGAGATTTTAAAAGCTATCGAGCTGCAGCCCCACGAAGCGAACTCTTTCAACAATTTTGTGGGGCATGTCAAACAATGTATAGAACCAGTCATCACCTTTAGAGAAGATGAATTGAAAGCAATGATCGGTGATGTGGCGGATCCACCCCTACACGTTATCGCGCGGGTCAACGGGATTCCGTATAAGAGAGTGTTGGTGGACACTGGCTCGTCCAGTAATATCATCACTACAACAGCGTTGAAACATTTGAAGTTGCCAGCATCTCACATTGTGGCCTCTACTTACACACTACGAGCATTCAACGATGCAATCTGCTCGACAGTTGGCACAATTGTCCTACCCATCCAAGTGGGACAAAAGACCATTCATACATTGTGCCACATCTTGGAAGGCGAGATGGCTTATAATATCTTACTGGGCCGACCTTGGATCAGGGACATGAAGTGTGTCCCTTCAATAGCTCATCAGTGCCTGAAGTATACATTTGAAGGACAGGTGCATGTAGTCCCGACGGACTTGGAGCCCTTCAAATACTGCAATACAGTGCAATTCATGCCGCAATCGAACCTTCCCTCAACACATGTGGATTTTTAGTTGAATCCATCTCAACAGGGTCCGATTTCGTAGGCATCTCCAGTGATTAATCCGTCGAGCCCTCAGTCGGGTCCATCTTCTTCCGCTAGTCCTTCAACAATGATGCCACCTACGGTGGCCACATCCAAGGACAAGGGAAAGAAACCCATAGAAGAGGAGCCACCTCTCGTCTCAACCATCTCGACAGAAGAGATGCCTAGCAGAATGGAAGTCGAGACGCCTAGTTCGCCCCACATGGAGTGGACTCAGGAAGGACTCCCATTCGCTCCCCCTCAACCGCCAACGGTCACCGTTGAAATGGCCAGCATGGGCCTGGGGGAGTATCTAGTGAGGAACATTGTAGCAACGCCCACGCTTGAGTCCATGCAGGATATGGGGCGACCTCGACTCCCCATCGGCTCTATGGTTCCTCTAGGCTACCCACCCAATCAGACAAACTTTGTTTATGGGGGCCTGGATAATGGCGTTGAGATTTGTATGCAAGAAGACGAAGACGAAGAACCCTTTGCTGAGGATGTCAACTATCTGTCCAACCCAAACTTTGCTTTGAGGTATCTTGGCCAATGCAATTGGCACGGATATGGGTTGGGCCGGTATGAGCAAGGAGTGCGTGTTCTTTGCCAACCAAGATACCAAATGCCATATGACAAGTCAGGAGTAGGGTTCAACCACCCCTTGCCCCTAGACATCTTGGTGGAGAACATGCAAGGCCTAGGGATAGGCAACAAGGATGGGTTGGCATTAGATCCATATGCCAATCCTCACACAACATATACATTGGGGGATTATCACCCATTGTTAACAACCAACCTTGTTGACCATAACAACCCTTTCCCTTCGGCCGAACAAGGAGAAAATTCATGGACTCCCCTACAAGAGGGATATGGACAAGACCAAGAAGGGTCTTCGAAAGATGAGTCGAAATACGAGGTAGCACCTTGGGATCCTTTCGAGTCTGACATCAATCATTCACAAGTACATCCCATGGATGATTATCAAGAAAGCTTCATGACAATGTTCCCTTTAGGTGCTCCAATTGAGCATATGCCCTTTCAAGAGAATCAGGTCCCCCCACAGAGAGCGGAACAACCTCGATGGGACCACATTAATTTGCTCGAACAAGATGAGCCTCCTATGTCGCAAGCAGTTGTTGGAGCCGACGAAGGCCTTTGGATCTCTGATAGTGACTACGAAGATGAAACTGAGATGGCTTATCTCAATCATATGCGACAGATGCAACAACGATACCCTTTGGACATAGATGACATGTTTGAACACCTACACATAGGGCCAAGACATAGGTGGCACCTCAACCCAGCGCAGTTATAGCAATTACTGCACCCGCCACTCCAGGCACACAGAGAGCATCTTTCGCCTGGAGACCCTATCAAACCATCAGTGCCTAGGGTGGACCCTGTCTTCATCTCCGTGCATAGGGCTGACCCATTTGTGCCAGTGCCCACAGAGCCAGATCCAAAGCACAAAGGTTATCTAGGATGTCCAAGTCATCACACCTACGGTAATGGAGACCACAATCATTTCATTAACATGATCTCCATTGATTTAACCGCCCCCATTCATGATCCAGCCGACCCGACATGGTCATTGTATCTAGATCTAGATGCTATCGACTGGGATCGTACTGACACACCACCATCCCCATCAGAGTACTGGCCCTGTGGTGGGATGTTCCATTTCACCCCAGGATAGACTCAGGATGTCTTCCATGTTGAAGAGGAACCTGACGTTCCAAACGATGATCTAAATTCAGCAAACGATATCCATCTGATTCCAACTCCACACCAGTTGGAGGACGGATCCCACATGTCGATCGAGGAGATGACTGACGTAGACATCGGCTCAGATCCAATGAATTTGCAAATCATCAAGCTGGGGGTAAGTCTATCCCCCGAAGAGCAAGCCGACTACATTGCCCTTCTCAAAGAGAAGAAGGAGGTTTTTGCATGGTCATACAAAGACATGCCGGGACTAGACCCACAGCTAGTCACGCATAATCTGACGCTTGATCCGACAGTCAAGCCAGTGAAGCAAAAACTACGTAAGATGCACCCAACAATGGCCTTAATGGTCAAAGACGAGCTACAAAAGTTGTTGGATGCATAGTTTGTCATCTGCATGGATTACCCACCATGGTTGTCTAACATGGTTCCCGTCAAAAAGCCCGACGGGAGGATTCGCATATGCACCGATTTTTGAGATCTAAACAAAGCGAGTCCTAAGGATGATTTTCCCTTGCCGAGCATCGACGCATTGGTAGATGCTACAACGGGCCATGAAATGCTTTCCCTCATGGATGGTTTCTCAGGATACAATCAAATTCGTATCAATCCCGAGGACCAACTAAAAATGGCGTTCACAACGCCTTGGGGGACATTTTGTTATAAGGTCATGCCTTTTGGCCTTAAAAATGTTGGTGCCACCTACCAACGTGCCATGACGTACATATTTCATGATTACATGCACAAAACTTTGGAAGATTACATGGATGATTTGTTGGCCAAATCTCTTTTGCGCCCAGATCATCTCGATGACTTAAGCAAGATCCTCGATCGCCTCATGGAACATAAAGTCAGACTAAACCCCAAGAAGTGCGTCTTTGGCATCACATCTGGAAAGCTCTTGGGTTACATAGTCTCCAAATGAGGAATTGAGGTAGACCCACACAAAGTCAAGGCAATCCTTGAAATGCTTCCTCCAACTACCATCAAGCAGCTCAAAAGTCTATAGGGAAAGGTCACGTCGATCAAGCGCTTCATAGCGCAGTTATCTGACAAGTGCCGACCCATGAATAAATTATTGCACAAGGGGGTAACATTTCACTGGGATGACGAGTGCCAGTCCACCTTTGATGACATTAAACAATACTTGGCTTCGCCGCCAGTATTGGCACCACCTAGACCAGGAGTGTCATTCTACTTATACATCTCAGCCATTGAGGTGGCACTGGGCGCCATGCTGTCCCAAAAAATGAACTACACAAAGAATAGGCTACATACTATCTTAGCCGCACCCTGGTCAGTTATGAACTTAACTATGCATACGTTGAGAAGCTCTGCTTGGCCGTGGTGTTTGCTACCAAAAAGCTATGCCACTACATGCTCAGCAATACGATGTATGTTGTGTCTAAGGAGAATCCATTGCGATACATGATGAGTCGTACTTATCATAGTAGCCGCACGGCAAAATGGATCATGTTGTTGACGGAGTTTGACATAGTATTCATTGGACAAAAATCCATAAAAGGTCAAGTCATCACCGATCAACTGGCAGAGGCTCCTCTTGAAGATGATCAGCCTCTGACCGTAGAATTACCGGATGATGGGGTTTTTCATGTTTCAGAATCACCAGATTCTGATGAGCCTGAGTCACAAGCTGACATGACCCTATTCTTCGATGGTTCTAAGTGTGAGCAAGGAGGTGGCACGGGAATTGTATTCTTCACTCCACAAGGGGCTCCAATGCCTCTGTCATTTAAATTAAACTTCCCGTGCACCAACAACAATGCAGAATACGAAGCCTTGCTCATAGGTCTTCAGACAACAATCACCATGAACATTAAATGATTGAACATCTTTGGTGATTCATTGTTAATTGTCAATCAAGTAAAGGGGATATTCCAATGTAGATGTCCAGTTTCGTAGGCCTACAAAGCCCTTGTGGACAAATTCTTGGCACAACTTGAATGGTATGACATCGAGGCACTCCCTCGATCATCGAATCATTTTGCGGATACTATGGCCTCCTTGGGGTCACTAATCCCGCAAGACCCTTCTGGTGAAATGACAACCATTCAGGTTAAAACATTATCGCAATCCATGATGGAGCGTGCAAGCTCTGATCTAACGCCAGGAATCCACCTGATCCAGATTGAACCATCTCAGGATAGGTTCTCTCGAATCCATGATTGTCTGACTCGAGCCAACTGGGGGTCCTTGTTCTCCCCAACCCCTCTTAATAGCAACACAACGCTATTTTTACAAGTTCTTTCCCGCTCAGCTTTTGCTAGGGATGAACTTCAAGAGGGATTGGTCGTTCATACCATCGAGGTTTCTGATCAGCAGGATTGGTACACACCCATTAGGGATTACCTCAAGCTAGGTAACCTCCCACTTGGATTGACACAAGCCATGAAAAGATCATTCAAATAGAAAGTGGCAAAACATGTCTTGCTAGGAGACATTTTGTATCGTCGGAGCTATGAAGGAATCCTCCTCCATTGCTTGGACCAGCAAGAGTCCGCTTGGGCGATCACCCAAGCACACGATGGTACATGTGGTGGCCACTTCAGCGGTATGGCCATCGCAAAGCGCATTCTTTGCATGGGCTATTATTGGCCATCTTTAGAGCGAGATTGTTGCGCATATGTGAAGAAGTGCGTGAAGTGTCAACACCATGCTAATTTGACACACGTACCTTCTCAAGCCTTGCAACCGATCCAATCGGCTTGGCCTTTTTCGTAGTGGGGCTTCGATCTAATCGAAAAGATCTCCCCTACGTCATCGGGTCATCACACATTCATCATCATGGCCACAGAGTACTTCACCAAGTGGGTGGAAGCAATTCTGCTAACCTCTACGACTGGATCCCGCATTGCGGAGTTTATTTTGCATAACATCATATGTCATTTTGGTATTCCATCCAAGATCCTGTCGGATAATGGGACACCCTTCAAGAATAAATATGTGCGTGCTTTGACCACAAAGTACAAAATTCAGCACAGTTTTTCAACACCCTATTATCCATAGGCAAATGGGCAAGCAGAGGCGTCAAACAAAATGCTAGTCGCCATCCTCAAAAATATCGTCGTAGATAATCATAAGGATTGGCACATTCAGATCCCGCTTGCCCTATGGGCTTATCGCACTAGCATTCGGACGCCCACTGGGGCAACTCCATTTTCACTGGTGTATGGCTCCGAGGCAGTCATGCCTCTTGAGTTGGAAATCCCTTCCCTGCGCATTTCAATGCAAGAGTTCATCGATGATGACACTACGCGACAAGCCCGGTTAGACCAACTTACGTTGCTCGATGAATGACGTGTTAATGCTCTCGAGCATTTGCGTATCTATCAAGAGCGACTTAAGAAAGCATACAACATGAAGGTCCACTTGAGGGAATTTCAGGTTGGTGACTTGGTCTTAAAAGAGAACCAACAGAATTCTAATTTATCGTCCCATCTGAGGGACAAGTTTGTAGCAAACTGGTTAGGTCCTTATGTGATTGATAGTCGAATAGGACCTAGAACATACCGGCTTGCCTCTCTTGAAGGAATCAAGGAGCTCGAACCCTTGAACATCATTCATTTGAGGCCATTCCACATTTAGAGAGCCATAGTCCAACCAAAAGCTCCAAGGATTCCCACAATCGCTTGGTCAACCCCAAAATGCCCCAAAGGTATCTATAAACCCTTTGGTCAAACCAAAAGCTCCAAGGATTCCCACAATCGCTTGGTCAACCCCAAAAATGCCCCAAAGGTATCTATAAACCCTTTGGTCAAACCAAAAGCTCCAAGGATTCCCATAATCGCTTGGTCAACCCCAAAAATGCCCCAAAGGTATCCATAAACCCTTTGGTCAAGCCAAAAGCTCCAAGGATTCCCACAATCGCTTGGTCCACCCCAAAAAATGCCCCAAAGGTATCCATAAACCCTTTGGTCAAACCAAAAGCTCCAAGGGTTACCATAACCGCTTGGTCAAAATAAAATCATCAAAAACAAACAAAAACAATAAAATCATCAAAAACAAACAAAAACAATGAAATCATCAAAAATTACAAAAAAATTGCATTTCAATTCCATGCATACTCATAACACATCAAAAATACAAAAATATAAGTGCATTAGGCATCGCATCCATACATTGCATATTTGCTAAGTCATCCAAGTCACAAGCACCATAGAATGTCATTACTTGGCAATTCCATTATTTTCCCCATCAAATCCATTTCACAAACGCATACATCCAGCATAACACCATCACCATTTTTTTAGCATTAGTCAGTTGTCTCCTAATGTATATAGGGTTTTCGTCATTCAGCTGTCTTTAAATTGCTAGCCAAACACTATACAAAGTTAAACAGCTTTTACACGAGAAAGTTTTACTTGGATCATACCTTGTTACGTAGCATCCCAACACAATTAAAACACATAAAATAATTCCTAAGTTGTGTGAACGCGAGAGAAACCTACAAAGCAGTCTCGGGTACCATAGGTGAATGATTAGCCTGTTCATCCCCCTGTGCGAATGGTTCAAGAGTGCTGAGAATTGACAACAGGACAAGCTCTTCCCCATCAATTCCACCTAATAAATAGTGGTTGTCACCACTACCAAAATCCCAATCACTATTGGTCCCTAAGGTTGTAAGGATTCGTACTACACGTCCCTGCCAAGGATGGGTAGTCATCCCCAAGATCTAAAAGGATCAATGACCATTCACAAACACAATTCCCACAAGCCATCATTACACTCACCTTTGGTCTCAAAGTTGTAAGGATTCGTACTACACATCCCTGCTAAGGATGGGTAGTCATCCCCAAGGCCCAAAAGATCAATGCCCTTACTTCATAATCTCCATCATCCCCTTTGGTTCCCAAATTCGTAAGGATTCGTACTACACATCCCTGCTAAGGATGGGTAGTCATCCCCAAGGCCTAAAAGAATCAATGCCATTCACAAACTCAACCTTACAAAGCTCAAAATACAAAATCAAGTAATCGTGGTTCTCACCACTAGTTAAAATCCTTGCTCAAAAAAAAAAAAAAAAAAAGCACAGAGACAACTAAACAGTGATGTTCATCACTATATATCCGAACAAGTATCCTGAACCATTGAGCCAACAAACAGCTCGTGATGAGCAAGGTGCAACCAAAGTATTGTCATTGTTGTCAACATAGTCAGGTTGATCAGTTGATGCAATGGATAGGAGTTCATTGATGAGCAAGGTGTAGCCAAAGTATAATGGACAGGAGTTCATTGATGAGCAAGGTGCAGCCAAAGTATTGTCATTGTTGTCAACACAGACAGAGGATCGGTTGATGCAATGGACAGGAGTAAAGATGTCATTAGAGAGATCGGTTGATGTAGTGGACAAGAGTTCAGAGGTCATACAGAGCATGTACAATGATTTTCCAAGAAGACCGAAGTGGCCCATATGCAAAAAGCTCAAAGAAAAAGACAAGTAAGAAAACTGTCGCGATATCGTGACATGTTGGGCAAGCATGAAAAACTGTCACGATTTCACGACATATCGAAGGAGAGAGAAAAAGCTGGAAAAGCTGTCACGATTTCATGACATATCGAAGGAGAGAAAAATATGAAAATCTGTCACGATTTCATGACATATCGAAGAAGAGAGAAAAATCTGGAAAAGCTGTCACGATATCGCGACATAACGGAGGAAAAGAAGCCAAGTAGAAAAACTGTCACGATTTCGCGACATGTTGGAAGAGAGAGAAAGCGCAAGGAAAAATGTTGCAATTTCGTGACATGTTCGAAGAGAAGGCGCAAGAAAAGAAAATTGTCGCGATTTTGCGACATGTTCGGAGAGAAGGCGCAAGAAAATAAAACTATCATGGTTTCATGATATGTTCGGAGAGAAGGCGCAAGCAAAGAAAACTATCGCAAGTTCGCGACATGTTCGGGGAGAAGGAGCTTGCAAAGAAAAGTGTCGCGATTTCGTGACAATCTGCAAGAGAGGCAGTACGGACAAAAATGTGTCGCAATTTCACGACATGATAGAGAGAAGAAGCTCGCAAAGAAAAGTGTTGCGATTTCACGACAATCTGCAAGAGAGGCAATACGAACGAAAATGTGTCATGATTTTGTGACATGTTTGAGAGAAGAAGCTCGCAAAGAAAAGTGTCACAATTTTACAAAAATTTGTAAGAGAGGCAATACGAACGAAAATGTGTCGCAATTTCGTGACATGTTTGAGAGAAGGAGCTCGCAAAGAAAAGTGTCACGATTTCATGACAACTTGCAAGAGGAAGCGCTAAGGAGAAAAAGTGTCGCGATATCGCGACATGTCAGGTTTTCGCGACCCAATGAGAAGAAATGTGCTAAGGAGAAAAAGTGTCGTGATATCGCGACATGTCAGGTTTTCACAACCTGAAGAGAAGAGAGAGGAAGGAAGCGAGAGTGTCACGATTTCACGACATGTTATGTTTTCACGGGTGAAAGACAGAGAAAGTCACAAGGCAGTGAAAGTGTCGCAATTTCACAACATGTCATGTTTTCGCGGGTGCATGCCGAGAAAAGTGGAAGGAAGCAAAAAGTGTCACGATTTCGTGACATGTCATGTTTTCGCTGGTGCATGCCGAGAAGAGTGCAAGGAAGCGAAAAGTGTCACGATTTTGTGACATGTCATGTTTTCGCTAGTGCAAGCCAAGAAGAGTGTACGGAGGTGAAAAGTGTCATGATATCGTGACATATTGTGTTTTCACGGGTGCAAGCCGAGAAGAGGACAAGGATGTGAAAAGTGTCATGATATCGTGGCATGTCATGTTTTTGCAGTCAAACAGCAAGAAAAAGTCAGAGGGGTAGAAGTGTCACGATTTTGTGGCAGGTCGCCTTGGCACGAGCTAAGAAGAGAACTCAGTCGAAACAAAGAAATGTAACAGTGAACTGCAGACAGTACGACAGTAAAAGGGGCAGTTACAGAATACATTCATGCAGCCAAAATAAGAAGAGTTAACTAAAGTTAGTACAATAGTTACAGGTGCAGTTATAGATAGAAATCATGCAGTTAAATAAGAGTAGTGAACAGAAGTCAGAACTACAGTTACAGGGGGCAATTACAGAATAAAATTATGTAGCTAAAATTATAATAGTGCATTAATGACAGAACGGCTGTTACAGGGCTATGACGTTGTGAAACTGTCGAGCGGTGGCCATACTGAGAGTCCCAAATAAAGAGACAAACCTATTAATAGGTTGTGTGTAAGAATATTGTGTCAGAAAGGAGTTACTTATAGGAGTAGCTATGAATAGGCTGCATGCAGGATAATGGAAGATATAGAAGACTTAGGGTTTCAAAATGAAAAATATTATTTTAAAATGGTAGTTGCATGTAGAAGAAAAAAGAGCCGCTCAGAATTGAAAAATGTGCAGCCATAAAGAGGGAAGGTGCCGCTGATAAATAAAATATATGCTGAGAAAAGGTTGTTGAAGAGAGCCGTAAGAATGTGCATATAAGTTAAGAATTAGGGTTGAGCTATGAATTATATAAGAGAGAGCACTGCTGAGAGAAAAGCGATGAAGAGAGAGCACTACTGAGAGAAGAGCGATGAAGAGAGAGCACTACTGAGAGAAGAGCGATGAAGAGAGAGCACTGCTGAGAGAAGAGTGATGAAGAGAGAGCACTGATGAGAGAAGAGCGATGAAGAGAGAGCACTGCTGAGAGAAGAGCGATGAAGAGAGAGCACTTCTGAGAGAGAGCGATGAAGAGAGAGCACTGCTGAAAGAAGAGTGGTGGAGATAGAGCATTTTTGAGAGAAGAGCGATGAAGAAAGAGCGTAGCTGATAGAGTGCGATTGAGAGAGTGCGAAAACAAGTGCACAGAAGGAATAGGTGTTTCTTGAATTGAAAGAGAGGTTTGATGAGCAATAGACCAGTAAGGGTCTTGTAAAAGTGAAGGCATATTTATGTCAATCTAAGATTCAAAATAGAAATCCAAGTTAGTGCTTGGAATCAGGGGTTGGTGATCCTTCTAGTTGGTGCTGGTAAATCAGGGTTTGGTGCCCCTTTATGTTGGTGCAGATAAATTAGGGGTTGGTGCTCCTTCCAGTGGGTGCTGGTAAACTGTTTGTAAAGTGGGTGCTTTGTAAAGGCTAGATTTGGATGGGAGTCCAAGTAGTCTATTTTTGAGGAGTAGCCAAAATTGGTGAACCTCGTTAAATCGTGTGTTGTGGAATGTTCTCTTGTTATATTTGCTTTATCTATTTTAAGTTCTCCTTGCTTCAGCTTTAAGAGTTAAGTTTTTAAGTTTTAAATAGCTACACTAATTCACCCCCCCTTCTCAGTGCCATTGTAAGACTAACAACCTAAACTTGAATCCCTAGAATTCTTAGCATTCGAAAACCATCTAGGTGATCCTCATTACAGGTTTGGTGGACAACCTACCTGGTAATGGTGGTATCCTACCCGCATGATGATATGTCTATCACATTAGCTTTGCATGTGAGTAGACCAATGTTTGCATGTGGATGAGCTAGCTTATGGTACCTTAGATTGTCCCATGGATTAATCTTGCTAAATACAACAACGGAGTTAGTGGAGCTAATTAGGTGATCCTTAGTATAGGTTTGGTTGATAGCCTATCTGGCACTAGCAGTATCCTGACAAATACCACATAAACAAACTCAATTGCACACACAAGGATGTGAAATAATTTGGTTAAATTCAAGTCAAATTTATACCTTGTTCAAAAGTATTGCGAGATAAATGCACAGTCTTGGCTAGTTAGTTAAAATATCTGAATCTCATAAAAACTTAACTAAATTTTTAAAAACAACTGGTCCATTTCATTCCATACATCATCATCAAAAAATATGCAAAATACAAAAACAAAGTTTTCGCATGCAATGTCATTCCACAAAGTCATCCCATCAGTACAACCCATCAATCAAGTCTTGTAAAGTCTATGGTGCATCGACAAGTTATCAACAAATCATTTCATTCATTCCATATGCATACATCATACAAATTAAAAACATCACATTCATAAAAGCATTTGCATACATCAATGTAAATACATGTACATAAAAATAAACCATGAAAAGTGCATAAACATCAAAAAAGAGTCATCTATATATATATCATCAAAAATACCCGTAGGCTACAATGAACCGGTCCTCTGACCCTGCAACAAAAGCCAAAAACTCAAAAACACCCAAGCCTAGGGTGTCGGCCACCATGATCACGTAGGATCGGTGCGACGGGAACTACCCCCCGTAGTGTGGGTCCTCTGGGACCTCTCAAGGCAACCGTTGCTTGCCCCTGCATCTCGCCCACTAGTGCCCCCCTCATCTAGCCATCGATGATGGGACGATGCTGACTGCTCAGTATTGCTGTCTCTCGTCCATCGTGAAGAGCCACCACCATGGGGCTTAGGTATCCACCCACCAAGGCAGATAATCTCTCCCTCCATATCCATTCGATGCCAACACCAATTCGACTCCCATCGATGCCAATCTGCCTCCCATCGACCCCACTCACCCTCCAATCAGACCCACTCTACCTCCCACCAATGGTAGTAAGCTACTACATCATCATGCTATGCTAGCTACATCCGTAGGAGATCCCTCTCCCGAGCCACATCAGTATCCCCCTCCTATCGATGGGATGCAGCCCATGTGTTCTCCCGCTTTGCCAGCTAATTCCATAGAATATCTCTTTCCTGTAAAGCCTCTCCCAGCTCCCCATATCATCTTCATAACAGCTCCTCCAATAATGCTATCTTTTTGCCCTATCTTGCCTTTGCATCCTCTGAACCTGCCTAAGGCATAGGAAAATTCGGGATAGTAGCCTGCTTTGGCTCCCACTGCTCCGAGACGTCCTGCATCTCCGGCTAATTCAATACCCCAAACTCCCCTCCAACATCCTCAACCTCCACCATGTTTACATCATCACACGGAACACCCCAACCCTCATATGGTGCCTTTGTACCCTCATCCCTTGCTGCTACTGCCTCTGCACCCCCTAGAGGCCCCTCGCCTCGCCATTGCCGCAGATTCCACCATAGTTCATACTCGGTAGTAACCCTGATGTCATCCACATATGAAACATCAATAGCCATATCTAAATCCTCACCAAGTGGCACAATGACTGGCTGGTCCAGAGTCTGCTCATCTCCTCGATGTCGATAGACCACAGGCTCACCAGGCATCCCTTGGTGCACCCCAAAATATTGGGTCACCCGGCCATATGGGAAGAACTCCTGCTCAGTCCCATGATGCCCAATTAGCCATCACACCCTCCAAACCCATCGAAGCCACTCTCCTACCTCAAGCCAGGCTGGACAGTCCCGGTAGGGGTGCCAGAACACCTCCCCTGGAGTAAGCCGAGCGAAGGCATCGACATAGTGCCCTACGACACCTGCCCATAATCGACTCTGACCCTTCTCCTTCAACCTCTGCCATAGTACCCTGTATTCGATCTCTCAGTCTGCCATCTTTGCTTGAGTCGTCCAGGGCAGCCCCACAGGCCTCTCCACTACTATGTGCTACCAAGCCCAACACTGCAACAAGTAGCTGTAATTGATCCCCTTTCGCTTTTGGTAGCAAACCTCGTACAACTCATCATAGAGCTATGCTAGTAGAGTCTATCCCCATCTCATAATCATCGATGTTTCTGTCGGACACTCCACCAACCTGAACACCACCTCTAGCAGGTTCCACGAGAACCTCGCACCCGACGAGTCGGGAAGCAGCATGTTGGAAATGAGGCCCATGAGTAATGTGTTCCTCACTCCCAACACACCCTTCTCTAACCACCATCAAACCAGTATTCCACCCATCTGGCAGTCGATCTTTGCCCTCTCCACTGGGCTCTCCACACCCAACTCCTCCCCATGCCCAAAATAGTGTATCAATACTATTGTCCTCCGATCCCATGATGTCATCTAGATCGGTAGTCTGTCTATTGGAATCCAAAGAATCTGATAGACATCCTCCAAGGTAACCGTCATCTCCCCTATTGGGAGATGGAAGGTGTTGGTCTGGGGATCCCATAGATTGATCCGGGCTGTCAGATAGGCCTGATCCTCGACCACAGGCTCCAACCGAGTCACCTGCTTGAGCCCAAGGGCGTCAAGCTAGTCCAAGTCAGCCAGAGTCAGCGCTGCATGCGCATTAGTAAAAATAGTGGGTACCCGGTACTGGCTCTTCACCACCTGCAAAAGAAAACAACATAAAAACATTAAAACCATAAAAAAAGTTGTACAACACTAACACTGAATATACATCAATGCAACAAAATGTACAGCACAAAAGAAAAAAAAAATAGTAATTCAAAATTAATTTGTCAGATCTAGGGTTTTTAACTCTAACTGATTAATTAACAACAAAAACAATTCCAAAACAAAAAAAAAAATCATTTGTCAGTTTTAGGGTTTTTCAATTTAACTAATAAATTAAAAACAACAACATTCAAAAACATAATTTGTCAGATCTAGGGTTTTTAACTCTAACTGATTAATTAACAACAAAAACAATTCCAAAACAAAAAAAAAAACCATTTGTCAGTTTTAGCATTTTTCAATTTAACTGATAAAAAAAAAAACAAAACAACAATCATTGGTCCATTTTAGGGTTTTTAACTCTAACGACTCATTTAAAAAACAAACAAAAACAGTCACAAAATAATTTTTAGACCTAGGGTTTTTAACTTTAAACTGGAAAATTAAAAACACAAAAACAACAACTAACTAGGGTTGAGCTACATTTTACGTTCAGTTTTACCCTACGTTTTTCACCTACGTTTTGAATTTGGTTCAATTCCGGTTCAGCGATATTTTAAGTTATAAATTCAGTTTTTAGCTAAGTTTTACAACTAACTTATGATCTTTGTTGACTAGAGTTATCCTAAGTTTTAAACTAAGTGATAAATTTGATAGACTAGGGTTTCATTTTAATCGTAAACAACAAAATAAATAAAAACACAAAAAAAAATAATAATATACTTACGGTTTTTTAATTGCAATGCAAAACAATAAAGAAGAAGGGCACTCACTGGTAGCACTTCGGCTCCACCACTCAATCTGGTGTGTGCACTCATGGTCGCAAGAAAAATTCTGCAGTGCTTCACTTCACAGAATTGACCTCCTCCTCAGAGCTCCAAATCACCAAGAAAAACAAATGCAAATGAGCCCAAAACTCAGTTTTGGCCTTTAATAAGGCTTTTTGAGCTTGTATTCATCCCCCCCTAGGAGAGCACTCTGGTTAGCGCTCATCCCTCCCTACTATGAATACTAAACAGGAATTCATACCACCCTGGGATGAATACTAAACAGGAATTCATCCCACCTAGGGATGAATACAGAGCAAAAATTTCAAAAACAACAAAAAAAATGCATAAAAATGCACAAAAATGCACAAAAAAAGAGCAATAAAACTATCCAATGAGAGTGCTTTTGCACTTGACATTTCGGGCATGCAAAATAGATGTCGAGGTCACAAATACTTACTATCCTACTCCTTAAGAAGGCTACCATAGCCAGAACGCTCCACAGGAGGATGGATTTTTGAGAATTTCATCCCCAAACAACGTCGTAAAATGGGTCAAAACCCAACCAAAAATAGCAATAACATTGCCAAATGAAAGCGCTTTTGTGCCTGAAATTCTTGGCACCCAAAACAGATGTTGGGTTTACAAATTGTTCTTATCCTACTCCCTAAGAAGGCTAGCATAGTTGGACCGCTCCGCGTGAGGACGGATTTTTGACACTTTCAACTCCAAAATGCGTCGCAAAAAGGGTTAACACCCACCAAAAATATGTCAAAATTTTTGGAAACTGCTTTCGCATTCAATGGTAAACAACTGAATGCATCCTTACCTAAGCCATCTTGGGTCAAGAAACTCGTCGCTTTTCTCATGTAAGTCATTCCCTCATCGATTCGTCACTTGAGGGGGTAGTCACACTTAGTCGCCAATCAACAACAACATACCCAATCATGGAGATGACACGCATTCAAAGGATCATTGACAAATACAATCGCATCCCTGCTTGGGGTAGCAAACAAGCAATAATCACAAGTTGATCAAACACTTGGCATTCATGAATCATGAACTCAAGGTTCCCACAGACAAAAAGTTTCATGAATCATGATCTTAAGGTTCCCACAGACAAAAAGTTGCACCCTCTACCTATTCATGACTGATCAATGTCCAAGTTCAAGTAACACCTCATTGAAAAAGGTTAACACTTGAATGAAGTTCCTTAGCTCGTCAGAAGCAAGGATTCAAGAATGCGTGTCCTTTCCATACTTGGGGCATCAAGAGTTGGTTAGGTTATTGAGAAACCCTAATCATTAGTGCTTTGGTTATCTATTTTTTCTCGGCGCTGCGCCTTGCATAGTGCTTCTCAAAAATGGGCATCTATAGACACCAAAAAAACACCAATCCGATTATGTGACAACAAGCATTGATCGCATTGACACACACAGCCCCTAGGGCAGCCCCCAGAGGTTAAACAGTGGTCCTAACCACTTCCAAAAGCAGTTTTAGAGGTCAAAGGTCAATTTTGCACCTTTTTGGCACTTTGCTCTCTGCTCGTCCCACCTCGGGACGAATACAAACTATCATTCGTTCCACCTAGGGACAAATAGCAGCATTCGCCCCAGGGTGAGGCGAATAGCAAGTTTGACTGGCAAAAAGTCAAACCTCGATAACTTTGCCAGTTAACTGAGGCTTCAGGTCATGCAATTGTGAGGAATGGCTTTTATTCAAGAAGAGAGACTTCAATTATGAGTGTTTTTATTTTAGAAACCTCATGCAAGGAGATTCCAAATCAAGGAATTAGCTTTTCTCTGAAAATAGGAAAGTCAACTCAAGTAGCACCCTCGCATGCGCAATTCAAACAGAAAGAACCTAAGGTCTATAAATTGGTGAGTTTCTCACCCAAAACATATACAGAGGAGAAGCATTTTGAGAAACGAAGTGCTGCCAATTTACATACCTACTTGCGATTTGTGCTTTTACATCCTTAATCTCTGATTTGAAAGGGAGGTTATTGGGCGACTATTAGAAGCGCGAATCTGGACCCAAAACCCAATTTTTGGCCACAAAAATTTCCAAAATTTGTCGAAAACCCCCCATAACCATTTTTTGACCCATCCCAAGTGGATTGGTTCCGAAACAGTGCCTCAGACGGTGGGCGTTCTGCCCCCGGGCGCTCCCCAATCTGTCACAGTGAAATTTGCCCCACCCCGGGATGAATAGAAATTTGTGATAGATTTCTCTAGTTTTTATTTTGCATTTTATTCTAGATAGGTTAAATAGGTTACAGTTCAAATTTCATTTCATTCTAAGCAATTTTGACTAGGTTTTTGTCATTTCCCGCTTTCACTAACTTGCAGATGGCACCAGAAAAATATGGGTTCTAAAGGCCAAATTGGAAAAATATGACCATCTGGGTCTTCCCAAAACACCCCCAATTAGCTAACCCCAACTTTTCAGGTCATTTGGAGCTTCCTAAGTAGGATATTGAAGAGGGTGCTTTCTGACAGGTTATTACAGGTGAATTCGTCCCACCCTGGAGCGAATACAAATATCTAAGAAATTTCTAGATTGTTATTTTTGTAGTGGTATTATGTTGATATATTTATGCTACTATGAAATTTTCAGGTCGATCCGAAGTCATTTCATTATTGTTTTAATATTTTCATGCATTTACTGACAGTAGACCTTGGGAAATACATGCTTCATTCTGTCCGCAGGTGCTACTAATATTTTCTGTTTCTTTGGATGCAGGTTTTCGATAGCAGAGGAGCAGGAAAGATCAAAGAATCATATATGCAAGTGGTGGTGACATTTTGGTCTGCCCATCTTACATGTGGGCACGTGAAAGAAGGATTGTGATCCATGGATGTTGTGACAAGAAACACATTTGACGCTCCTATCCCCTAAAAAGGAAGGAGACGTATTGTAACACATTTTGAAAAGCATATCAATAAAGAGATTATGATATTTCATATTGCTTTTATCTTGTGTCAATTTACATATGTCCTTTCTTGTTCTTTCTTGTGGCATATTCGTTTTTGTTTCTGTATCCTCGTGCTTTCAATATCTTCATGGTGTGAACTTGATTGACAATGACTTCCAATTTTTTGCACATAAAAAAGTGGAAATCATACATTTTCTTGACATCCCATAGATTAAAGATATCTTGAAATAAGTTTCAAGTAGCTCATCAAAAAATGGTTTAGATATCAAGTGAATCCAATGCTAAGGGGCACCTCCAAAACAAATCCACTATGAAAAACCTTTTCAAGAGAAAGTATTTCAAATACCTGGCCCCAAAAATAAATTTTAGGGATGCCCTCCATGGTGGACAACCTCAACCTAATGCTAAAATCAATCTTAGGGTTTCCTGTAAACCTCTGAGAATGCCTAAGATTGATCCTAGGAAAAAATGAGGTAGGATGTGTTAGGTCATTTGATGGAACTTTGATTGTTAAGCTAGATATGGGTATCATTCAGACTAGAATAGAAGATTTAGAAAAAATATACCTCATTTGTCATTTTTTGGGTTTTCATCTAAGCCTATATGCTTTCAAATTTTGGATTTTAAAAAATTAGAAAACAAAAGGTTAGTTATAAATATCTATTTATCTAAATTGTTATTTTTTTGTTTTATTTGCTAATAATAAAGATAGAGATAAAATATTTCAAAGGTGTCCGTAGTTATTTAGAAGGATGAAATTTTTCATGAAGCCTTAGCATACTAAATTTAAATTCGAACAAGAGATGTCTTCTACAGGTCCTATGTGGGTTAGACTCTTTGGTCTTCCAATTGAATTCTAGAATTTGGCTATTTTTCATCAATTGGAAATTCTTTGAAAACTTTTATGATAACTGTTGATTGTACTAAAAAAATTGAATATGTTATTTATGCTCAAATTTGTGTTTGAATGGATTTTGAAAAATATCTACCTGAAAAGATCTCATTATAATTTGGGGAGGAAACTTGGGAGCAAGTGGTGGACTATGAGAACATTCCTTTTCATTGCTGAATTTGCCATGAATATGGTCATTTGGCTAGTGTCTGCCCAAATAAAATTCTAGATCAAAAAGAAGAGGATACAAACTTAGCAGGTTTCTAAATATCTAAGAAGAACACTCAGGAAAAACCAATTATGAAGGATCAATCGAAGTTATAAGCTAATATGTCTGAAATTCTTTCCACAAATAATATCCTAGGTTAAGAAGAGAAAATAATGTAGATAAATATCTTAGAAGCACAATTTAAAGTTGTAGGGAAGGACATAGAGATAAACCAACAAATTAAATATTTTCAACAAGAAAAAAAGAGGAAATATACACAAGAAAAATAATCTTTTAAATGCTAATACTTTAGATAATACATATTCCAAGATAGACTATGTTGAACCTTTTAGTAACACTTTATCTTTATACACGTAATACTCGAGGTTAGAAGCCATCCCAGATTCAATTAGTGTAATATAAGAAATAGGAAAATAAAAATAAAGATGGATTCCAACCAAAAGGCAGGTCACAAGACCAATCAACATCATATGGTAAAAGAAGGTGAAAAGCTTGTAGAAGGTAAGATTACTACCCTTGCAAATTTTTTTAGCCCTGGTATTAAGGAAGATAATCACTTGGAATAATAGAGGACTTAAAGGGAGTATTTCAAAACAAAATAAAATTAGAAGAATTATTCAAACAAACCATCCATATCTTGTTTTTCTTCAGGAAACAAATATTTCAATAGAGGAAATGGATTCAAATGTTAGTAAAATATTTTTAGTTGGAAAAGTTGCTTACGCAATAGAGGAAATGGATTCAAATGTTAGTAAAATATTTTTAGTTGGAAAAGTTTCTTACGTTATTTCTCAGGGGAGTTTTGGGGGCATTGCTTACCTTTGAGACCCAAAAGAGTTTGTATTCACCACATGGTTGGTAGTTGGGGTCTTTTGGCTATAGCTATTCAAAGTAGAAATTCCAGCCAAATTATGCTTTACATAACTATTTATGCTTTAACTACTTTTAAGGATAAGAGAAGACAATGGAAGGATATAACTTATATTATCTCTCATTTTCTTGAAGCTTAGATCTTGATTGGAGGATATTTCAATACCATCCTCTCTTTGGATGAGAAAATGAGGGGAAATAAAAATTTAGAGAAAAGTATTGACCTCATGAATGAATATATTGTAAACCTTTATCTTGTGGACATCTAGCCAGGTAATAATGACCTTATGATTTGGTCTAATAGAATGCAAGGCTTAGCTTGTATTATGGAGAGATTGGACATGTTTGTTTTCTCTAACAATTTCTTAATCCATGGTCATATTTCTAAGGTAAAGACTCTTAACAATGAGGGTTCAGATCACAGGCCAATCATGGTTGAAATTTAGAAAACCAATGTGAGTTTCTTAACTTGTAGATTTTAGTTAATGTGGCTTAGAGATAGTTCCTTCAGACCTCAAGTGCAACAATGGTGGAAGAAAGGTAAACTAAGGTATAGGACTACGATGTTTTATTTTACCAAAAGGTTGCAATACATTAAATGCAAAATCAAGATTTGGAACTAGAATAATTTTGGACATGTTTGGAAAAAAAATATGAAGCTAATGCTTAGCTTGAAATTTTGAATAAGAAAATCCATTTATATCACCTCATAGAGAGTAGAATTATAGATGAAATTAGACTCATTACTCAGTTAGAGGAACAAGAAAAAAAAAATTCTTATGGAGGCAAAAATATAGGATCCAATGGCTTAAAGAAAAAGATAGAAATATAGATTTATTCCATAAATCTCTCTAGCTTGAAGATCTCTCAACTTTAATGCTTCCCTAAAATCTGATTCTAGAGATGTTTTCTACACTTGGAATAGCATGAAATCTTGTTGTCAATTATTTTTCCAATCTAGTTTTTTTGTTGCACCTCTTGACTCAACTTCTCAATAGAATATTCTTCAAGACATCCCTACTCTTATCACTTCTAAGGAGAAATCTATTTTGATTGCTCCAATTACTATCAATGAGCTTCAATAGGTGGTTTTTAAAATGTAAAAAGGAAAAACCCTAGGTCCTAATGGTTTTCCTATTGAGTTCTATCAAGATTTTTAGGATATCCTTCATGCTGATTTATTAGAGGTGGTGGAAGAAGCTAGGAAAACCAAAGAAATTTTGAAGGTTATCAATAAAACTTATATAACTATTGTCCCAAAATCTCAAGAGGTAGATCATATCATAGCTTTTATACCTACAAATTTATGTAATGTTCTTATCAAAATTATTATAAAGCTCATGGTGGAAAGGTTGAAGCCTCTTTTGTATAAGATTATTTTTCTTGAACAAGGGGGTTATGTGAAAGGACATAAAATAGTGGATGAGATAGTTATTTCTTAGGAAGCCATCCATAATGTAAAAATATCCATCTATGTTCATTTGTTTAGACTTATCTTAATCTTATGACAGGGTGGATTGACACTTCCTTTTCAAAATTTAAAGCAATTTGGCTTCTCTTAGGATTGTATGGACTGGATTATGGGATATATCTCTTTGGTATCCTATTCTATTCTTATCAATGATAGGTCTTTTTAAATTTTCTCTACTTCCATAAGTAATAGGTAAGGTGACCCTCTCTCCCCTTACTTATTCATCATTCTTGATGAATGCTTGGGCAGGACTATAATCAAAAATAGAGAAAAAAACACCCTTGAGGGAGTTACCATTGCTCATGAAGCTTAGCCTATTTCTCATCTTCAATTTTTTGATGACTCTACTCTATTAGGTAAAGCTAAGGAAGCTTCTAGAATAAGCAAATCATCAGCTGATTTTCTAATGATACCATAAAATTAATCAATGAAGATAAATCTAAAGTGTTTTTCTTTCACTGCTCTCCTAGATAGAAATCCATGGTCTTGGATAAATTAATATATAAGAAGACCTCCCTTACAATCACTTATTTAGTCATTCCTATTAATATTCAAAGATAGAAAAAAACATTGGAATTGGTTGTTGGATAGGGTTAAGAAGAAAATTAGAAAGTGGACCAATAGGTGCCTTTCATTTCGGGGTAGAATTACCTTTGTAAAATTTTTCCTTTAAGCTGTACCTATTTATGTTTTTACTACATATATACCAAAGGTTGTTCTTCAATAATTAAATAAAATCAATCATTGGTTCCTCTAGAGTGGTACTAAGGAGAAACAAAAATAGACCTTGGTTAAATGAGATACTTTATGTCTTCTTAAGAATGAAGGGGGGTTAGTGTAATGACCCTCCTCACACTACCATTTATAGTAGATGAATTGATGGTTTAAAACTTACCTTTATTGCTAGAGTGTGGTATTGCTAATAGCTATTGTGCTTGCTATATCAGGTGCAAGTTTTCGATGTATAAAAGAAGGTTGATGAGAGAAGGTAAGTGGGAAATGATGATGATGTAAAATCACCATGGCTCATAGGTTGCATCCATGTAGGTACAATTGAATGCTTGATTGTGATTATTGAAGAAATATATTTGATGTCAATAAAAGTTCCAAGGAGTATGGGATCCAATTTGGTGATTTAAAAATTAATAATACCTATTTTGGATTTATAAATTAAGTTTATAAAATGAAATAGGAGTTGGATTTGGTAAATAAATAAATAAAAATTAGGCAATTGATTAACCATGAATGTGAATATAAAATACCCATTTTATGTTATGAAAATTGAATTTTTCAATCATGTGAGTGCCACGAATTTAGTGGATAATGTGTAAAATTCAGGATATTTTCTCTTAACTACCCACTATATTTTCATATCATGAAATGAAGGAATGTTGGTTGAATAGTGATAGGGGGATTAGTTTACATGAAAAAAGGGGGTTTCATTGTGAGCGAATCAGATACCCATGAAATAAAAAAAGTGTAGTAGGTTCTGGTGAGTGGCAAGTAGGAAAAAAGAAAGGAGAGTATTTATGTTTTATATACTAGAACCTCTCTGTTGATTGTTGGCTTTTTTGGATTACGTATGCTGGAAAGAAGATTTACAAAACTTACAATTTCATTAATTGTTAAAGGTGTGATTTCTAAGTTTTACATTTAAGAGAAATAGTTTGATATTAGTTTGTAATAGTGGTACTAGCAAAAGAAACATTTGTATGAAATTGAATGTGTTGTTATGATTGCATTCTCCAAAAATGAACTCATTTGGTTGGAAATGAATCTGGACTTTGGTTGACTTTGCATAGTATGGGTAGGCACTATGACATTGAATACAAAAAGGAAACATATGCTTTTATGTGTTGTGTATTATGTAATATTTTGTTATAACTAAGAAGTTAGAAAAATAAGAACTATGGGATTATGTCTACGAATACAATATAAGCTGGACAAGAAAATTTAGAAGCCTAATTTTTTTCCACTATAAACGTATTGTAACGACCCTCCTTGCACGATCATTGATTATAGATTAATTAATGAATTACACTTGATTTTTCCTATAGAGCATGGTACTACTAATATCCATTGTGTATATAGATCCAAGTATATGCTTTCGATAGATAGGATTGGTCGGTAGAAAAGGTAAATGGGGAAGTGATGATTTGGCTCATGAGTACATTGAAACTCACACATAGTATATCATGTAGATGCATTATTAAAAAGATTGAATTTTTTGTGTGTGCTATATGGTAAATGCTTGTTGTTGTTAGAAAATAAATGATGTATGCATGTTTTCATTGCGAGCAATAAAAGTACCAAGAGCATGGGAACCTTTTTATTTATTATGCATCTGATGATTGATAATTAGTAATTTATTGTGTAATGAGTTGTAGGAGAATGTAAGAAAATGAGAATATACAAGTATATGAAAACTAATGGTAATCTATTAGTTATGTTAAAAATATTATTAATCTCTTAGTGAAAAACTATTATATTACTTTATATTTATTGGTTATAATATTGTGCATTTATACCATTAAAATTGTTTATATATAATAAATAATAAATAATAAATATGATTTATAAAAAATGATATGCATATGTATATGTGAAAGCCAAATATTCTTCGTGGCTTTGTTGTATAATGAAAAATGTGTTTTTGCATGGCACATGAGGTAGTGTTTTTTAATGGTATTGGACATGATTATTTTGCAACTTTCCCATATTTTAACAAGTGTAAGCGGGGGAATTAGTTTTTTGTGGAAGGTATCCATGTTTTGAAATGTATTTTGGATGCATATAGAAAGGGGAAGAAGTATCTTATGTGATAATATTTGCATATGATGTTTGACTAGTGTGGATATTAGCATTAGCCAAGGTTTTAGGTGAAGGAGTTTATTGGGGAGCATACTAGATAACAAAATTTAGAAAAAAATAACCAAGTTAGAACGTTGTATTATATTTACATTTGCTTGGATAAAATGATGTTTTCATATTTAAAGAGACTTGATATGAAATTAAAATTGTTCGTTGTATGTTCTTTGTATGAAATGTTGTGCGACTATGAAAGTTTATCATAAAAATAAAATGGATTCAAAATACACTGGATGGAGTTATTACTCCTTGGATTGGATTTGTTTTGTTGTGTATATTTTGTATGAGCTGATGTGCAAGTATAGAAGAACATTATGAAAATTGGAAAAGGTTTGAGATGCACAGTTTGCTATATATTTATTGATACATGGAAACCATGAATGATAGTGAAACTGTAAAAATATATACGTGAGGCATGAGTAACAATAGGAAATGTCTGAATATTACTGCAAGTTTTTGGTATGCGTGATAATTGGATAAATTAGCTACAATATTTAGAGCTTGCATTCATAAATGATTCAACTCTAATCCCCTCTACACTACAAACTTCTATGGTGGTAACTTCAAAAAATAGAGGAAATTGGTTTGCAGCTAGTCGAAAGGTTTCCACATCTCAGTTGCTTAGAAATATTCTAGAAGGGATGTGTAATCCAAAACCTACACTCAAAGCTGAAGAAACTATGAAACTTGAAATATTCATTTAGAACAAGTTCTATGTTAATTATTATCTGGTAAGGATATGTGTATGAACAACTTGTCGTCTAAAAATAACAGGTAAAAATATTGTAGTGTATGACTTAACTCTTGATAAAGTAATGTTGGAAAACCAAGATTTTTGAGAAAGTAGTCATATTTTTGTTATGGGATTCTATTCTTACAAATAGTGAAATCTAGTTTCCTTTTTAGAGGACCACAAAACAAAATGTCTTATATGTATTGAAGAATTTTGGAAAAAAAATCAATGATATGGACTCGCTTTATTTTATGTGTAAGCAAGGTGGAAATTTTGTCTAATTATTCTTGCTTAAGTGTATTTAAAAAAGTAAAGAGGAAATTATAATGATCTAAAAGTATTCTACAACATACCTTGTTTAATGAAAGTTATCAAAGATGTGTAAAACTCAATAAAGATTTTGATATAAAATGTAATATTATTGATAATGGTTTGTTGGTTGCTTCAATGAAATTAAAGTGTTGTCTTTGAAATAAAGTTTAACCTGATATGTTTTTGTTGGTCTGTATTTGAGAATGACTCAATTAAACTTTAATTATGGATGTAACTCTTTCTTACAAGATCTTCCATAAGCTCTTTGTAAGATGACGAGCAATAACATCATTGAGCAAGTTAAAAAGGGTATTGTAAAACATAGTTTAGTAAACTAAAAATGAATCATTATTTCAACAGTGTTAAATGTGTAATCCCAACCTTGCAAACTGTCCTTAAATAAAATTAAGTTTACTATGATTATCTAAACTATCATAACATGACTATGAGTATGGTTTGGCGAGCTGTGTTGCTATGAGGTTTAAGTGTGAACCCTTCACTATGTAGTGCTTATATAAATATTATTTTGTAGCAATATTAACCTTTGTTGTAAAATTATCCTTAGCCTGAATGTAGAAAGAAAGAATAAAATATTATATTACAATCTTAAGTTACTTAATTGGCTTTTGAGTAGTTTTTGAAAGTTCAAACTAAAGAAATTGGTCAACCGTGGGTTTTCTTGATAATTAATAAGAAAATTCTTTTACATAGTGGTAAAATTAATTTAATGAAACATTCACAATGTTTGTAGCTATGATAAAATTCTTTGTAAGTAGATTATTTTTTTTACAATAAAAAATATGTAAAATAGAAGAGTACTATATTAATTATGTATATTAGGGAAGGTACCATTTATTTGAATATGGTTTTTCTTAATAGAGTATCGAGACCACAGTGATCTTAACTTTAGGGTTGGATAATCCATTTGTTCTATCTATTTGGGTATGGTAGAATTTTATAATTAAATCCATGTTAGACTTAAAACTTTTGTTTTCTAAAGTTTTTGAAAAATCTATGTTAGATTACGAAGTCATAGAACATCAAATATTTAACTAAGAGAGTAAAATTAGTAAACCTTAATTGGATGAAAAATTAGAATAAACATTATCATCGAGAAAGGATGAGTAATTAAAACACCCAATGTTTTTGAGGTGTGGGTATGCATGCAACAAGTCTCGAGAGCAACCGTAGTCTAATAGAATTGGTCAGAACCATTGACTAGATCAAAAATTGTAATGAGGGGTTGTATGAGATACCACCTCTAGGTTACTGCCTAGGTAGTACTGTGATAAGTTCTATGTTCATATGACTTAGCTAGTTCAACCATGATATTTGGTATAGGATAAATGATCATGAGTCATAATGGGCATGTGTGATCAAGTCCAAGGTCAGGGTATTAACTGTTAGTGTATGTTATCGTTATTACTCCATTATTTGATTAGTGGTTAGGCTTAACATAGCATGAGTACATTTTAGATATTATTTGGTTTTCTAGATCCTCAAATCATGGGCTATTCCAAAACTAATGTAATCTATATATTTGATGCAATTGAATAGAATAATACTTGATTTCTCGACATGGTATCAGAGCAGGTTAATTATTGGGGTTTTGGATCATTTTCGACCTCAGTTGTTTATCCTATCAAAACTCTTTTCAATTGCTACATAGTTGTTATCATTCTTTAGCAAGATTTGTAGTAAATTGTATTGCATAGTGTTGTATTTTACAATTGAAATTATGCCACAGTTGAAATTGATTTTGGTGATCAATTCTCAAATTGTTGATATGTTGTACTTATCATTGACTGATGAATCCGAGTAGCTACAACTACTGTGTTCTTTTCCTACAATGATTTGTCATGGGATTTGATTTACTATTACTATGCATTCCAATGGATGTATTGATTTGTTGTTACAATTGATCTGCCTGCGCAAACAACGATATGTGTTGAGACAAGTTTGAGGTCTTTCGAAGCATTGCCAAGCTAATTTTCAAAGTCGTGGAAGACCACGTCTTGTCATAAGAGGACAAACTCATGTTTGGGACACCGTGGAAGATTCCTACGAGTGCTTTCAAAGTTCTATTTTTGGAGGCTGAGACCGACTACAATTTTGTATCGAGTGATTTGTCGAAGACAAAATTGATTTCTACTAACGATCGCTGACTGCAACAGATCTCCATTGCAAAATTTTTTGGCTTGCGATCGCTGATTGCCAATATTTATTTTTGGTGACTGTCACCAGATTCCTATGCTTGTGAACGTTGCCTGTTGCCTGTTGACGTTTACCGCAATCTGTGCTGGATCACTGTAAGTGTAGCAATCACATCGTTGCCTTGATTTCTATTCTATGACAACGTGACTGTGTTGTGTTGTGAGCTGAGGAAAGTCCATTTGCAGTTGTTGCCACCACGGGAGCCACCATTGAGCGGAGAAGTCATGGCCGAGCAGCGGACAGGCTCGAGATGCTCCTCAAATAGGAGGGGGTCCCCTGATCCAAATGGATCAGCCCGCTAGCCCACTTGGTCATGGGTTGAGCGGTAGGGCTCCGGGAGCCCTAAGGTCGCGAGTTCGAGTCTTGTCGACCCCCCCAAAACAAAGGTATAATTTTTTTTTATTTAAGTTTTTTTTTAATATTCTTTAATTAAAATTAAAATTAATAACATTTTAATTTATTTTATAATAGTTTAAAGTTATTCTTTAAAAAAAAATAATAATAATTTTTTACTATATAAGATAAAGTTATTTTTTTTAACTTTAGTTCTAAAAGAATGTTTTAAAATGCTTTATAAAGAAAAATTTTAAAGGGGGGAGTCCATTTTTTTTGGAAAAATCTAAGGGGGAGTATTTTTTCAAAAATCAAGGGGGATAGAGAGTATTTTTTTGAAAAAGCAATTTTTGGCATTATTGTAAAGGTGCATTTTTGGCAGCGCTCGACACCTAGTGGTTTATTTTTTTTGGGCACTTTTATGTTGTATGTTGCATTTTTTTCTTGCTTTGCACTACATCATTAAAAGTTAAAATCAAATTCACTCCCTAAGTTCTCGGAATAATTAAAACCCATCCGTGTAATTTATTGCACTGTAGCGTTCGATATTTGTGATACCTCTGGTCAACACTTATAGGTAAAGTTGTCATGATTGCGCTACTGTATCCTCCGCCTAATATAGCTTCCAAAATGATGTCTGAGCTTGTTCTATATAAATCATCGTGGAGAGATAAGTTTGCCATCTTTTGCATTTTTTACTCCATCCATTACCCTAATAGTTCTTGTGTTTAGGTGTAAATCCTGATGAAATTTTTGAAATCTGAAGTGTTTAGGGGAAGTTACGCCCAACACATGAGGATTGAAGAATTTCTATGCTAGGTGCCATCAACGAGACTATTCCCTTTAAGTACTGCTTCAGTACCACGTATCGTATGATCTCTAAAAATTACCTATAATTTCCCTCACGTAAGGGCGGGTGATTTTTTTTTGATATTTTAAATACTTATAGCCTCCCTCACGTAAGGGCGGGTATTTTATACGGTATAACGGCCTAGAAAAAGGTATATCGAAAGGGGGACCAATTGGTGTTATAAGGAATCTTCACAATGTCTGCAAAATTAATGACTGATTCTCATCAGTTGTTGAAATGTCCTAACTACACACCATGGAAAAACAAGATGAAGGCAATCCTAGCAATGGATGACTTATGGGATGTTGTATCTGGAGCAACAACAAGACCCTCATTTGCTACTGGTGCTATAGCTCCATCTGCTGATCAAAAATACTTTGACAAGAAATACAGCAAAGCAAAAGTGCTCATTTTTCTTGTTGTGTCTGATGAAGTTCAACCTCATATTGCTGATTGTGAAAATAGTAAAGAGGCATGGGATGCCCTTAACACTATATATGAAGGAAATAATGATTCCACTATTCTATTTCTTCAATCTCAATTATACAGTATACGCATGAAGCAGGGGGAGACAGTTGAACTCTTTCTTTGCAGAGTGTCTGAATTGAAAGAAAAGTTGAATTCTTTTGGGAGAACCAGTTGATGACAAGCTCCTTATCTCAATTGTATTGAGAGATTTACCTGATTCTTATAGGGTGTTGATCACTTCCCTTCAGGTGTCCCAACGAAAAGTTACCTTTGTAGAGTTGGTTAATATGCTTCAAGAAGAGGAGGCATGCCAACTACAACGAGATGATTCTTCTAACATTGCCCTATACACCAACAGGAAGGGGCAACAAAAGAAGAAGGGTAATTTTCAGAAGGGAGGTAGTTCTCAAAAGGATTCAAAAGGGAAACAACCTCAACAAAAAAAAATATATTGCAAGATCTGTGACAAAGAGGGTCATGATACAAATAGATGTTGGCATAAGAATAAACAACCTAAACAGAAAGGCCAGAACAAACCACACAACAAGAACAAGCAACCCAAGGTGAATGTTGTTGTTGAAGAATTTGACTCAGATTTTGAGTGGGCACACAAGGTGCTCATGACTACCACAACCTCCAAGCAGATGGATCCTATATGGTATATCGATTCTGGTGCAAGTAAGCATATGATTGGTGATAAATCATGGTTTGAGTCTTTTGAGGCCAAAGAGGGCAAACCTGTCACTATTGCTGATGATAAAACCTACAAGGTTCATGGAGAAGGTATTGTTTCAGTCACTCTTTTTGATGGCAAGTGTCAGATTGAAAAAGTCCTCTATGTTCTAGAATTGGTAAATAATTTGTTGTCAGTCACACAAATTATGGACAAAGATATGGTTGTGAAATTTAGTGTTGAGGGAGGCAAGAAGTGTTGTTCTATTACCAGGAGGGGTAAGAACATTGCAACTGCTTCATTTAAGCATGGCTTAGTTGCATTAGATGCTATCTCTACTCCACATGTTGCCATGACAGTCTCGACAAAGGAGGCAACTTCCCTATGGGACAAGAGATATGAGCATCTTAGTTCTGGTTACTTGCTTGAGCTAAGTATGATATGGTAAAGGGTCTTCCTTCCATTTCTACCACATTGCTAGTGTGCTCTGACTGCTTTGTAGGAAAGCAACATAGAGTAACTTTTGAGAAAAGCTCTACAAGAGCAAAGAAACCTCTAGAGTTGATTCACACTGATCTGTGTGGTCCTTTCATACCCATCAGTTGTGGGTGGAAGAGGTATTTTCAGTTATTTGTAGATGATTACTCACAAAAAATGTGGGTGTTCTTTCTTTGAAATCTGAGGCATTTGGTTTCTTTCAGCAATTCAAGAAATCTATTGAGAAGGAGTCAGGGGCTTCTATAAATACTCTCCGCTCAGATCGAGGGGGGAGTTTATCTCTAAATAATTTTTTGCATTCTTGGCTATACATGGGATCACGAGACAAACTACTACTTATACTCCTCAACAAAATGGAGTTGCTGAAATGAGGAACCATTCCATCATGGAAATGGTTCGTTGCATGCTCACAAGAGCTAGTATTGGGCAACAATATTGGGCAGAAGCTGTCACCACAATAGTATATCTGTTGAATAGGGCACCCATAAAGGCCCTACAAGGAATGACTCCAAAAGAAGCATGGAGTGGTAGGAAACTCTCCATTTCTCATCTACGCATTTTTGGGTGTAAAGCTTTTATGCACATACCAAAAGAGAAAAGGAAGAAGCTAGATGAGAAGACATTGAAGTGTATTCTTCTTGGCTATGATGAGCACTCTAAGGGTTATCATTTGATTGATCCCTTGACCAAGAAGATTCATGTTAGTAGAGATGTTGTTTTTGATGAGGCTTTCACATCACAAAGCACATCAGATGTATACCTAGATCTTATGGAATCTAAAGTTGAGAAGTCTCCTTCATCATCAAATATTGTAGGTTCTTCTCCATCTGTATCGCTCCAAATTTTTCACACCCTTACCTTCAGGCTATAGGATCCGTGCCCAGAAGGGGGATGTGAAAAGGATGGCATGGTACCTCGGACTGAGAGGCCTTGCGAAGGTCCCGCCTCTCGAGGGAGGTGTATTATGGTGATTTTTTGATGGATGGTGGGTTCACCAGGAAACATTTAATGGCAGTTTCCACGCCTAGGTTGGGAATGTGTTTTATGTGTTCAGTTTTATCCTTAAACATCCAAGTCCTAGGTTTGGCCAAAATGAATCTAAGTTATTCTATATGAAGATGCAGATTAAATGAATACAAAAAACAGAATTAGGACAGAAAATAGAGAAATTAAGCAATATTAAAAGGTCATACCTGATCCGGATGTCTGATGAAGATTCTGATTCTTGAAGCAGTCAGGATCGCCTCTGATTTGACAGGATCGTCTGCTATCAGACAAGATCGTCTGAGATCTGACGAATTCGTCAAAGACCTGCAAACAGAGAAATAGGTGCAAAACACAAAAAATACAACAATGCTAACATAGGGAAACAATGTAAAATGACAATAACAATATCAAACTGAAAATTATAAACATAAACATGAATGCATTATACTGATTTAATGACAATTATAACTTAATTATGCATTTGATCTAGATGGGTGAACTCCAAGATGCAAGATAGCATAAAATAATAAATAAACTAGCTAATTGCAGAATAAAACAATAGAAAAGAGTGGAGAAAATGCAAACTCTGGGCACTGATTGCCCCAATGTTGATTGCAGTCGAAATCATCTCGCATTGGTACGAAATCGTCTCTGATTCGACAGGATCGCCTCCGATCTGAACAGGATCGTCTGCGACGATGTAAGCTTGCTTCGGCTGAAAAATACTAAGGTACCTACAACAAAATTTGAATAGAACTAATGCAAATAGCAATTTAGGATGTCTTAATGCGTGTGAAGTCAAGTTATAGGAATTATCAGCCAGGGGGGTGCTAAGGGGAGGGCTTAGGATTAAATAAGCTTAGGAGGGAGGTTAGGAGGTTGGAGATCATCCCTATTTGGGAGATCTCCAACGGGGAAGGGTCTCTAACGATGCAGACACGCTTCTGCCCGGATTAGAGACGCCGTTGGAACAGAGGCTAATTGTGCAAAATCAGTTTTGGGACAAGATCGTCTGGACGTCCTAGCCTAGACGAAATCGTCCGATCTGAGGCGATATCGTCTGATCGGCGACGATATCGTCAAACGGTCAAAACAACCTCTAAAAATGGCACGGGAAAGGAGGAAACGGATTACACGGCGGTTAACGGGCGGTTTTGGAGGTTAAAATTTGAATTTGAATTATTTACTAGAGTAAATGTAATTACTAAGGTTTTATTGCGCCAATTTTAGGGTGCTACATTTTGCCCCCTCTTTAGCGAATTTTTTGAAGAAAATGCGTTAAAGATGAGTTCTTCTCGATCTACGAGAAAGCAAAAATTATTCCCATTTTTAGGCGACGATTCTTGGTCGAATCGTACGACGACTTACTATGGTGCCCCCTCCGTGTTTTTACCCAAATCGAACGTTTGAGGTAAAAACGCGAAAAAGCAAAATTTTAATTGTTTTTAATTGTGTTTTGAATAAAATTAAGAAAAATAGGGTAAAACCCTAATTCATTTTTATTGTTCATTTTTCTGGTTTTTAGAGCTCTGCAAGCAAAAATGGTGGAGACAACGCACAGATCGACAGAGGTCCGACGCGGGCTACGGGTAAGAGTCTAAACTTAGCTTAGAATGCTTTAATTTGAATTTACATGCTTTTTAGGTGAATTTTGATCAATTTTTGAGCATCGCGGCCATTTTTGGGCCGTCGACGTCGTCGGGACGAAATCGTCCCGATTTCGACGAAATCGTCTCAAGTTCGCCGATTTCGTCTAAGGGCGAAATCGACGAAAGGGGGACGATTTCATCAAATTAGGGACGATTTCGGCTTGCGAAATCGGAGACGATTATGCTCAAATTTGGGACGATATCGTCCAATAGTGGACGATATCATCATTTGTAAAATTGAACTTATTTTAACTTGCATTATTAATCACTTGAGTTTTTATTAATGATTTGTTTTTTATTGTTGTTTATGTTGCAGAGAGGTTTACTAAAGAGCAGAGAATGGAAATACGATGGGTTGAGAGATGACTTGGCCGCTCTATCACAGGCAGAGCGGGATCAGCTGGCTCAAGCTGGCTTACAGCATGTGGCAAAAATGCCACAAGTGTCTACAGACATGGGGCTACTGACAGCCCTGGCAGAGAGGTGGTATCCGGGTTCTTCCTATTTTTGGCTACCCACAGGGGAGATGACTCCCACATTGGAGGATGTATGGAGGATTCTGAGGATCCCCATACAAGGACGGTTGATCACTCCTACGGCCAATCAGGGCCATGCTATGATGCGGTTGTGTGGTGACCCGAGCTTCACCCTGGAGAAGGGCGGAGTGAACATCGAGGCTCTGCGTCAGATGCCTGGGGCATCCAGACTCACACAGGTTTTGGCCGAAGTGGTTGGTGGACTTTTGCTGTGCCACCAGAGCGGGTGCAGGGTACCATGGGTGCTAGCAGATGTGATCTGCGACATGCGAGACCATGGTTACAAGTTCTCTTGGGGCAGTTTTGTTCTATGCCGATTGTACAGGATCCTGCATGGGGTCGTGTACAAGGGCGGCCGATGTCTGGTTATGACATCGCTTCTACAGGTTTGGTGCTGGGAGCACATTGCAGTGCGGAGGCCGGTAGGGCTTCCTTTGATAGGGATTGATGGGGAGAGGCCCCGAGTTTTCTACTGGTGGCTCCGAAGAGGGTCACAATGGTGGATTGATCTATCGATGTCCCGAAGACTGCTGGATGACCTTGTCCCAGACCAGATCACCTGGAGGCCATGGCGAGAGCACCCAGGGTGGGCCGAGGATGGACAGGAGCTGGCTCGCATCAAGCGAGTCTCGCTATGGGATGGAGAGGGGAGAGGTGGAGCTCCACCGCTACGACCGAGTTTTGCGATAGTTCGGTCTACAGCAGGGGATCCCATCTCTCAGGGATTACGAGTTTTCTCGGACTATCCGGGATAACACTACGGTGAGCGGGGCTCCAGATATGCAGCGCTTCTGGAGTCAGGACTCGGATGATGCCCCCATTCAGCCAGTGGATGGGGACGACGCAAGGGTAGCCGATGGCTATGATGCCTGGTACGTAGGCATCCGCCCTCCTCGGATGACGAGGGCTCAGGGTCCGATTCATGCAGTTGTGCATCGGATAGGGAGGCGACGCCAGGCGGCTATTGAGGCGGCCCAGGGTCACGGAGGAGAGAGCAGAGGAGGCCACAGGCGCAGGAGAGGCCATGGCAACGGGAGAGGAGGGAGGAGAGACCCCCTTCTCCATAGAGAGAGAGGCCACCATCGCCCGATAAGGGCAAGGGTGTTGACACTAGGGAGAGTAGCGAGACAACGACTCTTCGAGCGGAGACAATCCATCTCCAAGCATAGGTGCAGACCCTACAGGAGGAGGCTGCATGACACCGAGCTGAGGTGACACAGCTCAGAGATGAGATTGCACGCCTCAGAGCACGGGGCGGAGGGGCGAGCACTGGGGAGCTGGCACGGGCTATTGCCCAAATCACTTTCTACCAGACATTATACTATCAGATGGTGCCAGAGGAGGATAGACTACCACTTCCAGCTAACATCGTAGATCCGATCCGGATCGGGTCATCGAGGACTTCGTCTCGATCGACGACTAGGACTCGTAGTACCACTCATACTGCGATGGGGCCACCTCGTCCACCTCAGGGTGGGGGAGGAGATGAGGCTGAGAGCTCGAGGGGTTCTCGAGGCTAGACTACTGCACGACATTGTACAGATTGATATGATAGTATTTATTATTTTTGATAGAGGATTGAGTATGCCGAGGTACAGATTGTGGCATACCAATCCAGTTTTGATATGATGTATATATTTTTGATATATATATGAGATGAGATATGTTTTTGATCATATGACTTGTGTCTTATGTATTTTTATGATGCTTTTAATGTTTTGATTGATTGATTTGATGATTCATGTAATTATGTCATTGGAAATATTATGGTTTGAATGTCATGCTGTAAGATTTTAAATGAAATAATCTGATGTAACAAATTGGTTGTTTGTGATGTAATGTGATAAAAGATAAAAAGAGACTTCTAACAATAATTTCAAAGGACATTGTCGCTATTATAGACCATTTCATGGAGTCGCCGCTCACTCGGTCGTCAAGCTAATCCCAGTATAGAAATATTGTTAAAAAGTAAAAGAGTGCTTAAGAGACTGTCTTAAGACTTTGGTGCAATGGTGCAAATGATGATGATGATGGTTTGTTTTCAGATTTTCATAAAAATAGTATGCATGAAATAATGTTAAAATGATTTTTGCTAGGCATAAATTCCTAAGTGTGATAAATTTTTTGGATAATTCCCTAGGAATTATACCATCATTGCAAAATTGAAGGTTGACATAATGACATGAAATAGTGATAATGTGCATGCTTTTTTTTGAAAAGCATAATTTGTATAACATAATGATTTAAGTCATATGGTTTTCATGATTTTTAAATAAATGGGGAATAAAAATTGGTACAATGGTTTGCGCTAGGCATAGAATATGTAGGTATAGACTTATACCATCATCGCGAAATCCAAAAAGAGATAGTTTTATTGCATGGTTGATTTTTAATAAACAGAAAATATGAAGATGAGGACTTGCGCTAGGCATAAAATTCCAATTTTGGTTTTGGAACTATACCATCGTCGCGAAAGTCGATAATATATATATATATATTTTTTTTTTTTTTTTTTTTGTGTGTGTTTTGATTGTATGGTTTTGAAAGAAATTTTGATTTTTCTGATTATGCATGTAGTTGTCTTTATACTAAACAACTGTACTTTAAAGAAGAAAATGAATTATTCCAAACAATTTGCAAAAAAATATTTCAAAGTATCTTAAAGACAAAAGTTAGATTTATAAGGAATCCCATGTGCATATGTGAATTCATTTCCAATCTTGATTTATCATAATGATACACAAAATCTCTCAAATACAAATGTGTGTGCAATTGCTTTGTTCATTTACCAGTTTTGAGCAAGATAATATGATACAAGTGATTTGAATGAACCAAATAAGTGTTCATTAACCATGATGTAGATGCATATAACCATACTAGACTACTATGTAAGTCGGATTATCAAGAGCTAGCTAATCCATAAGCAGACATAGGTCTGTACAAAAGAAGGTCGCTAATGTGACGGACATATCGCCACGCTAGGAGTTACCCAAGGCCAAGCGAGGTTGGGCACAAACCACCTATTATGGGGCTTACCTCACAGTTTTCGAATAATTGAGAATTCCGAGGATTCAAGCTCATCAACCCTTCTTTTCTTTTCAAAGGGTAGGGAAAGGGATTTTATTGCTTTTGCTTTTGCTTTCTTTTTCTTTCTTTTGCTTTCTTTTGTATTTTTTGCTTGATAATGCTGTAATGATATAAAATAACATTTTTTTCTTTTTTTCTCTTTTTCTTGAACTTTGCTTTTTCTTTTTGTTCTATACTAGGGATACTTGCTCGGATTAGCTGTAGAGCAAGGGATTTTTATTCTGGGTAGGGGTGAGCTTGTCCTTTTGCCAATTCTCAAAGATTCTAGACCATGTGCATGATAGGATAGCGGGGAAACTTTTCGCTCAAGAAACCACTTCTACTATGTAGCAAAGCATGGAAATTACAAATATAATCATTTTATTGTGAAAAGATGTGCTTGGTTTAAGTAAATAACAAGATCAATTCTCTGTGCTCAAACTTTATTTAATTGAATTTTGTGGACTTTGATATAAGAGAGATTAGTAATCATGCCAGATAAAATCAAGATATTTATTTTTGTGAGTGTGAAAGTGAGGGATTCCAAATAAATGCTAATTTATCCAAAATAATTTGAAACATATAATTGCAACATTTGTAAGAAGATATATATAAATAAATACTTTTTTGAGAAGTTTTGAGAATGTTGACTCTCTCTTTCTTCTTTATGTTGTTTTGGTTTCGAAAGAGTCAAGAATATTGCTGTTTTTTTATTTTTATTTTTTATTTTTTTGAAAGAATTAACAAGTGCCATAAATAAATACAACAAATAGTTTTGAAGATTTTGATGATTATGAATGTTTTTGGTGTTTTTGAATTTATAAATTGAAAGAAATACAAGATAGTGATTTTGAAATATTTTAAACAAATATATACAAGGATGAAATGACCAAATTTATACATAGTAACGTTTAAGATGCAAAATATTCATGGGTTCTTTAAGTTCTTTACCATCTAAGGTAGATAATTTGTATGCTCTCGATTCAAATTTAGCAGTGATAATGTATGGTCCAAGCCAGTTGGGCTCAAATTTACCTTTAAGGTCCTTAGTTGCATTAGTATTTTTTTGAAGATTTTGAGGATTTTGATTTTTTTGTATTTTGATTTTAATTTATGAATTGAAATTGGTGGTATATACAAGATGATCTATATACACTATACAAGGTTATTTGAGTATAGCATGTCTAAGGTTGCTTCAAAATCAAAGGAGGTTTTGAAGGATAATCTGGTTGAGTTGAAGGTAAGAACAAAAGGTGATGAATAAAAGGTAGTGATAACAAAAGCTTTGTTATAATGTAGAATAATGTAGCAAAAGATTTGACTTTTATATGTGTAAAATTGATCATGTTACAAAATAAAATGTAAGAAGGATAAGAAGGTTCTTCATTCTTATCACTATATTCCAAGTCTTGATAAGATGGAGGAGAGCATATGTGAAAGATATGCATGGATGTTATTTGGTAAACAAGGATGATCATATATGGATGAAGAAAAGTGATGGATAGAAGATAATTGTGATAATAGAGAATGTATAGAACTTGATGTTTCAACCGTTAAATATTCTTCAAATGGTGTTGGGTCACCATGTATGGTAACAATTTTATTTGCAAGTTCAAACTTCAAACATTGGTGAAGAGTGGAAGGGACAACCCTCATCGTATGAATCCAAGGACTTCTGAGAAGTAGGTTGTAAGGTGAAGGGCAATATGCTACATAAAACAAAGTATCCAGGATCTTGGATCCAATATTAAAGGGAAGAATTATAGTACCTTGAGCTTCTTGAATTTCATTGTTAAAAGATTTTATAATAACATTTGATTCATTAAGATCTTCTTCCTTTGATTTGAGTTTTTGGAATAATTGATAAGTGCATAAATTAAGAGAGGAGCCATTATCTACCATGATAGTTTTAACATGTGTTTCTTTACTAGATCTTGTAATGTAAAGATAGTAGTCTTCTTGTGGAGTAGAGGAAGGAATCTCCTCATCATAGAATGAAATATGGTTAACCTCAAGAGGGTTTACACCATTAATTATGTTCTTAGAGAAAATATGATGAGGAACAAATTGTTGGCTAGGTATTTTGAACAAAATTTCCTTATGAGAAATTTGTAATACTTCTAAAAGGGATATCTTTGCTTGAGGATTAATCACTTGTTGTTGGCTATCAAAGTGGATTTCAGATTGAGATTTTGATTCTAAAGATGAGCTTTCTATGCTTACATTCCATTTTGGATCATTCTCTAGAGCCAAAGATAGTTTTGAAGGTTGGTCAAATGAGGAATCCATATCTTGAATATCGGATTGAGTTGATTGAACTTGAGGTTGCTCATTTGTAGTTTTTCTTACAATATTAATAATATCATCATGATGGGACACATTAACATGCAATATTTGATTGGTTTCTTGTTGTTGATAATTGAATAGGGGTTCTTGGGAGATCCCCATGTCTTGATTGATTATTGGTATTTGTTGTGTAGGAGTTTGATTGTTTACTGAAGATTTATAATCAGTTGTAGATTGTAATTCCTTTATATTAAAAAGACCCTTATCAATCAAATCTTGAATTGCACATCTTAAATCTTTACAATTTTGTGTCATATGTCCATCTACTCTATGATATTCACAATGTAGCTCAAGTTTAAACCAATCTGTTGTGGTATCAAGTTGTCTTATGGAAGGGAGTTCAATCTTATTTGTATCAAGTAAATACTTGAGAATTATATCCATTGGTTGATTGAGCTTAGTAAATTTACGTGATGAAGGTTTTCGAGAGGTTTTTGATAAGTGCCTTAGGAGTTCAGTCATAAAAGGACCTAATGGTTTCTCACCTCTACTTTCTTTATTATGGGTAGAATGATGATAGGAAGATTGCGAAGTATGAGGTGAGTGCATGGTAGAATTGGAAGAATAAGTATTTTCTTGTTGAAATGGATGTGTTGTATTGAGAGAAGAATATTGAAAAGGTGGTGGAGGATTGTATGTGGATTGATAGACATAATATGGATATATGGGAGAATAGATAATATCGTTATGAAGAGGATTGGCAAAGGGATTGTCTTGTTGGGTTATGGATGAAAAATGAGAAGAGTGTGATGGAGGTGATGTTGAATAGGGATGAGGTTGGTCATAATCAACAAATGTATTTGGCTGAATTCTTCCAACATTACTGATGGGCTCATATTGATTTGAGTAAAAACTCATGGTTTCTTTAGTACTTCTAAAAGTAATATTTAATATCTACTATTTAGAATTGAATCTAAAACATACAAACTTGAAATGATGATTTTGTTTTTTTTTTTCTTGTATACATATATATATATATATTTTTGTTTTTTGTTTTCAAAAGGTTTCTAATGTTATTCACGTCGGGTTCACCAAAATGTATCGCTCCAAATTTTTCACACCCCTACCTTCAGGCTATAGGATCCGTGCCCGGAAGGGGGATGGGAAAAGGATGGCACGGTACCTCGGACTGAGAGGCCTTGCGAAGGTCCCGCCTCTCGAGGGAGGTGTATTATGGTGATTTTTTGATGGATGGTGGGTTCACCGGGAAACATTTAATGGCAGTTTCCACGCCTAGGTTGGGAATGTGTTTTATGTGTTCAGTTTTATCCTTAAACATCCAAGTCCTAGGTTTGGCCAAATGAATCTAAGTTATTCTATATGAAGATGCAGATTAAATGAATACAAAAAACAGAATTAAGACAGAAAATAGAGAAATTAAGCAATATTAAAAGGTCATACCTGATCCGGATGTCTGATGAAGATTCTGATTCTTGAAGCAGTCAGGATCGCCTCTGATTTGACAGGATCGTCTGCTATCAGACAAGATCATCTGAGATCTGACGAATTCATCAGACGAATTCGTCAGAGACCTACAAACAGAGAAATAGGTGCAAAACATAGAAAATACAACAATGCTAACATAGGGAAACAATGTAAAATGACAATAACAATATCAAACTGAAAATTATAAACAGAAACATGAATGCATCATACTGATTTAATGACAATTATAACTTAATTATGCATTTGATCTAGATGGGTGAACTCCAAGATGCAAGATAGCATAAAATAATAAATAAACTAGCTAATTGCAGAATAAAACAGCAGATTGAAGAGAGGAAAATGCAAACTCTGGGCACTGATTGCCCCCAATGTTGATTGCAGTCGAAATCGTCTCGCATTGGTACGAAATCATCTCTGATTCGACAGGATCGCCTCCGATCTGAACAGGATCGTCTGCGACGATGTAAGCTTGCTCCGGCTGAAAAACACTAAGGTACCTGCAACAAAATTTGAATAGAACTAATGCAAATAGCAATTTAGGATGTCTTAATGCGTGTGAAGTCAAGTTACAGGAATTATCAGCCAGGGGGGTGCTAAGGGGAGGGCTTAGGATTAAATAGGCTTAGGAGGGAGGTTAGGAGGTTGGAGATCATCCCTATTTGGGAGATCTCCAATGGGGAAGGGTCTCTAACGGTGCAGACACGCTTCTGCCCGGATTAGAGACGTCGTTGGAACAGAAGCTAATTGTGCAAAATTAGTTTTGGGACAAGATCGTCTGGACGTCCTAGCCTAGACGAAATCGTCCGATCTGAGGCGATATCGTCTGATCGACGACGATATCGTCAAACGGTCAAAACAACCTCTAAAAATGGCATGGGAAAGGAGGAAACGGATTACACGACGGTTAAGGAGCGGTTTTGGAGGTTAAAATTTGAATTTGAATTATTTACTAGAGTAAATGTAATTACTAAGGTTTTATTGCGCCAATTTTAGGGTGCTACACCATCTTCATAAAAATCATAGAATAAGAATCCAACATGGTATACAAGTACAATAAGAGACTCCAAGATATCTACTCCACCTGATTTAACTTTGGATAGGCCTCGTACTTGTAGCATGACTCGATAGGAGAGAGCAACAACAAAGACTATTGGGGTTGATGATCTTTGTCAATATTTTGAGGGACTTTTTGTTGATCCAGAGAGACCAACAGAGGATTTGGATATAGATGAAGACAGGGTGTTTATGTCTTCAATGAATTAACATGAACCTATTTCGATGCAATATGCCCTTAGTGAGCCACAATGGAAGGCTGCTATGGATGCTGAGTATCAGTCTTTGATAAAAAACAAAACTTGGAAGCTTGTCAATCTGCCATATGAAAAGAAGCCCATAGGTTGCAAATGGGTGTACAAAGTCAAGTACAAGGCAGATGGGAAAATTGATAAGCATAAGGCCCGTCTTGTTGCAAAGGGCTATGCTCAAAAGGAAGGCATTGACTATGAGGAAACTTTTGCACCTACTACTCGGATGACCACCATTCGAGTTCTTTGTGCTATGGCAGCACAATATGGGTGGAAAGTTCACCAAATGGATGTCAAGAGTGCTTTTTTGAATGGTGATATCCAAGAGGAAGTCTACATGACTCAACCTGAAGGATTTGAAGTGGAAGGCCAAGAGAAAAAATTTTGTAAGTTGGTCCAATCCTTGTATTGTTTGAAACAAGGTCCTCAAGGTTGGTATATAAAAATGGATAATCACCTCCTGCAACATGGATTTAAGAGATGTCCATCAGATGCAAACCTCTATTTCAAGAAAAAAGGTTCTGAGATAGTGTTGCTTGTACTCTATGTTGATGATCTGCTCATTACAAGGAGTTCAAAAAATATGATCTCTACTGTCAAAAGTGACTTGTGTAAATATTTTGAGATGATAGATCTCGGACTTCTCCATTATTGTCTTGGTCTGGAAGTAAGACAAAAGGAGCACTACATAAAGGTGTCTCAGAAAAATATGCCAAAACATTGTTAAAAAAATATCTCATGACTGATTGTAAGCCAATGGCAACTCTGATAGAATCAAGGCTTCAGTTATCGTGATATGATGATTCACCTCAGGTAGATGGTACTCTCTATCGATAGTTGATTGGGAGTCTCATATATCTGAAAAACACTAGGCCAGATATCATGTTTACTATTAACTATCTTTCGAGGTTCATGTAGGAACCTAAGACTACTCACTAAAAAGCAGCCAAACATGTTCTTCACTATGTCCATGGTACTATAGAATATTGCCTAGAATACAAGAGGAATGGTAAATTCTTCTTGCAAGGATACACAGATTCTGACTATGTCGGTTCTTTTGATGATCGTAAGTCAACTTCAGGATATATTTTTCATCTTGGATCCGGTCCTGTCTCATGGCACAACCAGAAGCAACAAGTGGTTGTTATCTCATCTACAGAGGTAGAGTATCACACCGCATGTGAATCTATGTGTGAAGTGATATGGTTATATCACATTTTGAAAAGTATGGGTCTTCCATCAAAATCTCCGATTCACTTGTTTTGCGACAACCAGGGTGTTCTGAACCTTGTCAATTATCTAGTACATCATGAAAGAACCAAGCACATTGACACACAATGTCACTTCATTCGAGATGAAGTTCCAAGGCACCAAATTTAGCTTCAGTACATTCCCACAAATGCTCAAGTTGTAGACATTTTCACTAAGGCACTTGCACGTGTCAAATTTGAATTGTTTCGTAGCTCTCTTTGTATTGCTAAATGATGTAATCAGGGGGGATGTTAGTATAGCTAGTAGTTATATTATTACTCAAATCATGTAATAAGGGGGGATGTTAGCGTATGTTATCGTTATTACTCCATTATTTGATTAGTGGTTAGGCTTAACATAGCATGAGTACATTTTAGGTATTATTTGGTTTTCTAGATCCTCAAATCACGAGCTATTCCAAGCCTAATGTAATTATATATATATATATATATATATATATATATATATATATATATATATATATATATATATATATATATATTTGATGCAATTGAATAGAATAATACTTGATTTCCTGACATTAACATGGCTCTAGCTAACTTTGAGTAGTGGACAATCAATTAGACACTGGGCATATATACGCTAATCCCCTTACATACACATATTGGAACAAGTCGATTGGTTAGTCGAAGGTTCAATATGATAAGGGATGGGGAAGTATGCATCCACCCTCTAGGTGTTATGGACCCTAGAGGATAACCCCAATCATGGTTTGACCCTCATTCTAGAACAAGAGGATGTTAAATGAGATAATTCAATTCCACATAATGGCACCTTTTATGGAATTTGGCCAATCTCATCCACTTGGGTGGCTATCTGTAGCAATCTTGAACCCAAAAGTGGTTTGATATGCCTATACTAATTAAAATTATATGTTAAATATTCATTGGGTGAAACAAAATTCTATGAACCTAAAAGAATTGGTTGTGAATATGGAAGCATTTTTAGAGAATGAAACATTAAACTTAAAAAAAAATACCTTGAGAAATTGTTTGACTTATTTTTATGGTGCAACCAGGTGAGTAGACTTGGGTTGTTACATATGGTATCAGAGCAAAAGATATCTTAAGTTGTAGAACTCTAATTAATAATTTTGACTAGATCAATGAAAACCTGTATATTAACTTACTTCTTTCACCTATAGGTCAAATGGCACGAATGTTGAGAGGTGGATCTTCAGGAAATCCTGTAGGAGGCAAGGAGGAAGAAGCCACCGAAATACCTATAAGGGGACCAAGGATAGGAATAAGGAGAGAAGGTCCTCAATGTGAAAGAAGGATGAAATGGTTGAATGAACCTCCACCAAATGAGCTTGGTAGGGAGGAAGGAAACCTTGCAAAGGTTGTGCAATTATTACAAACACACATGGAGCAGCAAAGGGAAGAAATGGCCCAACAAAAAAATCACATGGCCCAACAATAGGAGTTGATTGTTCAACAACAAAAAGTCATAGAAGACTTGGCTAGGGGAAGAGAAACTGGAGGAGGTAGGGCAGAGGAAGTACCTAGTGAACCTGCAAGATCCAGTACTGGTAGGGCCAGAGTGAGTAAAGAGTTGGATAGGAACCTAAAGAAGGTCGTAATATCCAAGTTTAATGGGAAAGGTGATGGTGATGCAACAAAAAATTGGCTAAGTGAACTAGAGTCATACTTTTCCCTGGTAGTTTTATCATCTAAATCTAAAACTACATTGGTAGTTATGAATATGACTGAAGTAGCCCTAGATTGGTGGAAGTCCTATAAGAAAGGGCATGATATTGAAGCTACAAACCTCAAGTGGGAGGATTTTATTAAGGAATTTAGGGATAGATTCCTAACCAAGCAATATTATGTGGAGAAATTTGGGGAGTTTTCTAATCTACGATAAGAAACTATGTCAATACGATATTACCACCAAAAGTATATTCAACTGCTAAAATATGCATCTCAATATGAAAGTAACGAAGAGATGAAGGTTCAAAAATTTATTTTGGGATTGCATCCTAGAATCATGATGGTGGTGAATATGCACAACCCTGTGGATCTTCCTACAACTTTTGATTTGGCATGGAAAGAAGAAGCAAATCAAGAGACTAGAAAAACATACTTTAATTATCAAAAGCTATCTAAAAAGGAAAAATATGAGCTCAGGAAGTAGAAGAGTGTTGGGTTTATGAAATGGGAAAAAGAGAAAAACAAGAAACCTAAAGGAGGAGATCAAAATAGACAGGGAGGCAAAAATAGAGCTAACTTTCAAAGTAATAAGTTTAGGAGGGATGGCAAAGAGTTTTCCAAAATATATGATCAGAGACCAGCAAATCAGGAGAAGGCTAGGGAAACTGTACCTCAAGGTAGGAATGAGAATAATAATAGAGGAAATAGAGCTCCTCCAAGTAGATGTTATATATGCCAAGGAGCTCATTATGCCAACAAGTGCCCCCACAGAGCTGATCTTCGTCAGAAATCTCTAGAAGAAGCCACTCACAGGATCTTTGCGGTGATAGGTAGTCCCATACTTGATGGTCAAGTTACTCCTTTTTTATTAAATGGTAAATTTTTTGATAAATATGTGCATATTTTGATAGATAGTGGATCAACTGATAGCTTTATTTCCACTAGATTAGTGAGGGACATACCTGAAAGACCTAGGTTTTTGGCTAATGGTTGGAAGGTAGAGTATGGGTCAGGGAAAACCTACCAAGTCAACCAATGTCTGTTTGACCCTCACATCATTTTACCATAAGGAAAAACTAATTAGCATTTGTATGTGGCACCTTTGCATGCTTTTGACATCATACTTGGTGTTGACTGGTTAAAAGCCCATAAGGCTCTTCTAAATTTTGAGGAAATATGGGTGGAGTTTATGGATGAGTCTAATCAAAGGATTAGGATTCATTGTGATCATGGTGAAATTAAGCCACATCTATTATCTGCAATGCAGATAAAGAAAGTCATTAGGAAGAAGGGAATGATTTTTGTAGTTAAAATGAATAAGAAAGAAGAGACTGAAGTGGAATCTGACCTCTTCCAAAAGCATCCTATTTTGGGAGAATTCAAGGATGTGTTTTTGGAGGACCTTCCAAGGTTACCTCCTTAGAGGGAGTTTGATTTTTCTATTGAGTTGTTACTTGGAGCTGCGCCCATTGCAAGGGCACCATATAGGATGACTCCTATTGAGCTACAAGAGCTCAAAACACAACTTCAAGATTTGTTGGAAAAAGGGCTAATCAAGCCCAATGTGTCACCATGGGGAGCTCCTATCTTATTTGTTAAGAATAAATATGGTACCTTGAGGATGTGCATAGATTATCAGATGTTGAATAAGGTTACTATCAAAAATAGGTACTCATTACCTAGAATTGATGATCTCTTTGATCAATTGAAAGGAGCAACCATCTTCTCAAATATTGACCTAAGGTCTAGTTATCATCAGTTAAGGATTCGAGAAGAAGACACTTCTAAAACAACTTTTAGAATAAGGTACGAATATTTTGAGTTTATAGTCCTACCCTTTGGGCTAACTAATGCCCCAACCGCATTCATGAATCTCATGAATAGCATTTTTAGAGAGCAATTGGATAGATTTGTGCTCGTGTTTCTAGATGACATATTGATCTATTCCAAGAACAAGGAGGAACATGATCAACATATGAGAACTGTACTTGATATTCTTAGAAAGAATTAGTTATATGGAAAACTATCAAAGTGTGAATTCTACACTCCACAAGTACAATATTTGGGATATATTGTCTCTACTGAGGGGATTGCAGTCGATCCCAAGAAAATAGAAGCAATTATTGATTGGCCTACACCTACTAATGTGATTGAGGTGCAAAGTTTTATGGGGATTGCAGGCTATTATAGGTGATTTGTCAGAGGGTTCTCAAGAATTTCCCAACCCATTACAAACCTTCAAAGGAAAGGTAAAGCCTTCAAATGGATAGAGTAGTGTGAAGAGGCTTTTCAAATTTTGAAAGAAAGGTTGACAACCACACCAATTTTACAATTACCTGATCCTAATAAGTAGTTTACAATGTGTACTGATGCATCAATTGAAGGATTAGGAGGGTTTTTGACCCAATATGATGTGGTTATTGCCTTCGAATCAAGGAAACTTAAGAGGCATGAGGTGAATTATGCCACTCATGACTTGGAGTTGGTAGTTATTGTACATGCCCTTAAGATTTGGAGGCACTATTTTTTGGGGAAACCATTTGAACTAAAGATAGATCACCAGAGTTTAAGATACATATTTACTCAACCCTTATTGAATGCTAGGCAATGACGTTGGATGGAGTTTCTAGCTAAGTATGATTTTGGCATTAAGTATATTAAGGGTAAGGAGAATAAGGTTGTTGATGCTCTGAGTAGGAGAGGGCGTATTGTTGCATTGACAAAATATCAATATGATTTGCTAGATCAAATTAAAAATCAGCAACAAAAAGATGAATTTTTCCAGTCTTGCAATGCTCAAATGGAGCAAGAACTTGGAAAGGATACATGCTTTGTATATAAATATGACTTGTTGTTTTATAAGAATAGGTTGGTAGTTCCAAATATAGGTGGATTGAGAGAAACAATCCTTAAGGAGGCACACAATACTCCTTATTCGGTGCATCCTAGAGGAGCAAAGATGCATGAGAGCTTGAGAAAGGCCTACTATTGGCCAGGTATGAAAAAGGATATCATAGATTATGTGGCTAGGTGCTTGGAGTACTAGAAAGTGAAAGTGGAACATTTGCATCCAGTAGGTAAGTTGTACCCACATGAGATACCTACACAAAAATGGTAGGTGGTATCAATGGAATTTATAGTGGGTTTGCCTAAAACAAGGTTCAGGCATGATGCAATCTTGGTAGTTGTGGATAAGTTAACCAAGGTTGCACATTTTATACTAGGCAATGTGCAAGATGATGCACCTACTATAGCAAGCAAGTTTGCCAGGGAAGTGGTAAGACTACATGGATTTCTAGAAGTCATAATCTCTTATAGAGATTCTCACTTTACCTCTAAATTTTGGTAGGCTTTGCATGAAGCATTGGGAACCAAATTGAATATTAGTACCACCTATCACCCTAAGATAGATGGGCAGACTGAGAGGGTGAATCAGGTATTAGAGGATATGTTAAGAATGTATTGCATGGATCAACATACAAAGTGGGAAGACTATTTATACCTAGTGGAGTTTACATACAATAACAATTATCATGCATCACTAGGTATGGCACCTTTTGAAGCCCTATATGGAAGAAGATGTAGAACTCCCTTATCTTGGGATAATCTAGAAGATCGGGTAGTGATCGGACCAAAAACTATAAAATAAATGGAAGATCAATTGAAAAGAATTTAGCAAAAGCTGAAGGAGGTCGTAGACCACCAAAAGAGCTATGCGGACCTCAAAAGGACATCAAGAGAATATTCTGTGGGAGATAGAGTGTTCTTAAGGGTGAAGCCAACTAAAAGTTCCATAAAATCTTCCAAACTTGACTCAAGATATGTGGGTCCATTTGAAATTGTGGGCAAGATAAGCCCTATTGCATACAAACTTGCTCTACCGCCAAGCTTATCCAAAATCTTATCATGATGCTTTAAGTGATTGTTCATAACATTCTATACTAAAGAAAAACTGTGATGATAAGGACAAAGACAAAGAGAAAATATCTTTGCTAGAATCTGATTATAGCATGATAGCTCATGGAAGCACAAATACTGACTCTAATGATGAAGTTAAAGAATAAAAAGAAGATGAACTTGACAAATGAGGGATATAGTGGAAATTAAATTGAATACAATACAAATAACTTGTTCAAGCTGAAGAACATTCAAAAGACGAAGACCCATATTGAAGACTAAAGTATTCATTGCCAAAATAATGTAATATAGGGGCGTGTTGGAATATATTACATTATTTGGCACATGCCAATGTACCACCTTGGGTACATCTTTAGATTATGAGTTTATCTTAGATTAAGGTTGAGTATTTATTTTATGCAATGTAATAAATGCATAAGTTTTAGAATGTGCAATGATATAAACGTGCATGTAGTCCACATATACATGAGTCATAGAATAGGAAGATGAAGATTCATGGGTAGGTGAAAATCCAAGGGATATATCTCCCTATATATAGGCCCTTGATAGAAATGGGGATGGTAGAGAGAAGCATATAGAATAGTAGAGTATAGTGATGAAAAAAAAATTAGAAACAATGTATATCTTGCATGAATTTTTGGAGTGTGTGAGACCTCCATTACAGTACATTGTATTATTTTTGTGAGCTTTCATTAACGGTTATTTTATGAGTTATTGCAGAAGTTTCTCATAAATTTTCCTACATATTATGTTGTCATTATCATATAGTTAACATTGTTTTCTCATTTTAGATCTTGTGGTTGCATTTCCTTAAATATATATTATCAAAAGCTAACATAATTTCTCTATATTGTTGTAGACACCAAAATCCAGCCACTTGCAAGTCATCTATACCTTCCTGTCAGCCACGTGTCGGTCATCCACCTTCCCGCCATTATTTGGACCAAATCCACACTTTCCCGCCATTATTTGGCCCAATTTCACCTTTCCCGCCATTTTTCATCCCCAAATTTATTTAAATTAATATTTATATTTTAATATTTTAATATATATATTTAAATAATAGTTTAAGTGATTTAATCTGAGTCGTCCGTCCTTCATTTAATCTCATCCGTCCATCCATCTCAATCCATTTCACAACCTAGATTTATTCTCTACCCTTAGATCCACTTTAATCTTAGCCACATGTTCAAAGTGTCGTTAAAACCCTAAAGTGTGCCCTAAGAGTGGATTATAAATAGAGTCACCTTGATGGCTCAAACCCTATCTCCTATGCGCTATCTCTGATTCTAATTCTTCTACTGCTATCTCCTCTATCTCTCTTCTGCTACCCTTTCGCCGCATCCATCGTCGCTTCCGTCATCGCTTTCGTCGTCATCTCTTCTGCAGCATTCTGTAGAATCCCCCATTCTTGTCGCAAGTGCCCGTGGGCGTTTACCCCTTTACCAAGTGCCCACGGGAGTTTACCAAGTGCCCACGGGCGTTTACCAAGTGCCTGCGGGCGTTTACCCACAGCCACAGACTCAGACCGGTGTCTGAAACCTTAATCCAGAAGCATGCAGGCATTCAACGAGTGCACCAGGGTGCCTTTCGTAGTCGATTTGACAGCCACATTACTTCCAAGTGTCGCCTGGTCTAGCTACGTTAACAGAGAATAGGTATAAATTAGTTTAAAGTAAGTAACTTCTTTTCTTTTATTGATCTGTTATTGAATTCCTGCACTTAGTTTTCTAGGGTTTTAGATTGTTTCTGAGGGCTCACACAGTGGAGCCCTCTTATTAATTTCTAACTCCTTGATAGTGTTAATGTGTGCAGGTTTTTGACAACAGATCCGGTTTATTGATGGCAGCTAATTAAGCTGGAGTGGTCCAAGCAAGGGATACAACAAAGCCCACTCACTCTGTTGGGATTGAAGATACATTCTTCGAAAGCGCCACCATTTGTGCCAGCTAGGGTTTTGGAGAACCCTAGCATAACTTGTAACTGTGTATCACGAATAAAGGGTTACAGGCCCTGTTGTACTCAAAAGGAGTTTTTAAACTCCACTGATTAATAATAATTGTTTGTTTTGTGCAACTTTCCTATATTCCATTATTGTGGTTTTATCTTTTGTTTGGCATTGTATTTTTAATCTACAAATGGCGATCACGGTGGGACATAAACAGATGGTTCATACACAAACCCCTTTTTCACCGTTGGGGCAAAAACGGTTCATTTTCTTCCGAATTTCTTCCAATTGGCTCGTGAGAACCATTCTCGTTCGCCAATTGAGGGGGTAAGATGATAAATTTTAAATATTCTTTTATTCTTTGGTCTTCAAAGTTTTGCTTTAGTCTTGAGAGAGAGTCGCGTCGATCCGACTTTTCGAGTGTCCTAAGTTTTTGTCTTGCATTGTGTCTTCACACAAAGCAGCTCAAAAAGGGGCATTTGTAGACACCAAAATCTAGCCACTTGCAAGTCATCTATACCTTCCTATCAGCCACGTGTCGGTCATCCACCTTCCCACCATTATTTGGCCCAAATCCACACTTTCCCGCCATTATTTGGCCCAATTTCACCTTTCCCGCCATTTTTCATCCCCAAATTTATTTAAATTAATATTTATATTTTAATATTTTAATATATATATTTAAATAATAGTTTAAGTGATTTAATCTGAGTCGTCCGTCCTTCATTTAATCTCATCCGTCCATCCATCTCAATCCATTTCACAACCTAGATTTATTCTCTACCCTTAGATCCACTTTAATCTTAGCCACACATTCAAAGTGTTGTTAAAACCCTAAAGTGTGCCCTAAGAGTGGATTATAAATAGAGTCACCTTGATGGCTCAAAGGCTATCTCCTATGTGCTATCTCTGATTCTAATTCTTCTACTGCTATCTCCTCTATCTCTCTTCTGCTACCCTTTCACCGCATCCATCGCCGCTTCTATCGCCGCTTTCATCGTCATCTCTTCTGCAGCATTCTGCAGAATCCCCCATTCTTGTCGCAAGTTCCCAAGGGCGTTTACCCCTTTACCAAGTGCCCACGGGAATTTACCAAGTGCCCACGGGCGTTTACCAAGTGCCCGCGGGCGTTTACCCACAGCCACAGACTCAGACCGGCATCTGAAACCTTAATCCAAAAGCACGCGAGCGTTCAGCGAGTGCACCAGGGTGCCTTCCGTAGCCGATTTGACAACCACATTACTTCCAGGTGTCGCCTGGTCTAGCTGCGTTAACAAAGAACAGGTATAAATTAGTTTAAAGCAAGTAACTTATTTTCTTTTATTGATCTGTTATTGAATTCCTGCACTTCGTTTTCTAGGGTTTTAGATTGTTTTCGAGGGCTCACACAGTGGAGCCCTCTTATTAATTTCTAACTCCTTGATAGTGTTAATGTGTGCAGGTTTTTGACAATAGATCCGGTTTATTGATGGCAGCTGATTAAGTCTGGAGTGGTCCAAGCAAGGGATACAACAAAGCCCACTCACTCTGTTGGGATTGAAGATACATTCTTCGGAAGCGCCACCATTTGTGCCAGCTAGGGTTTCGGAGAACCCTAGCATAACTTGTAACTGTGTATCACGAATAAAGGGTTACAGGCCTTGTTGTACTCAAAAGGAGTTTTTAAACTCCACTGATTAATAATAATCGTTTGTTTTGTGCAACTTTCCTGTATTCCATTATTGTGGTTTTATCTTTTGTTTGGCGTTGTATTTTTAATCTACAATTGTATATGAGACTAGCCTTTCTTGATCATAGTGTTATAGATGAGGTTGGTTTCTCTATGTTGTGTCTCTAATTTTTCTCCTTGATCTTACACTTGGGTAATACCAACTATTTTTATTGCTTTATGTTTGTAGAAGATCTTATCTAATGTATATATCTTTTGCTCTATTTCATGTGTAGGCTTCTCAAATCAATGCACGAAAATGGACCACATTTTACTACTAACTCTTTATTATTGGCCTTTGTTGACCTCTCTTTCCTTTTGTAATTTTAATTTTGAGCTTGCTATTTATTTTTGCTACTCAATGCTTGCTTTTCTTGTGCTTTTCCTTCTTGCTTATTGTTTGTTATTTCTTTCTAAAAAACTTGAATAAAGGCTTCTTAGCGTTCTTATATTCATTGTGGGCTTCTCATACCTCTTATATTCAATGTAAGATTTTTTAGCCCTCTTATATTCAATGTGGGCTTCTTTAGAACTCTAATATTCAATGTAGGATTGCTTCTTAAAAATATATTGTTGTTGTTGTTGCAAATATGTCAAGGTCAAATATCTGTATGACCTGATTCTTCTTCTACTACTTACAGCTTTACAAATATGTCAAGGTTAAATATCTCTATAACCTAATTCTTCTTCTACTACTTATAGCTTTGCAAATATGTCAAGGTCAAATATCTCTATTACCTAATTCTTCTTCTACTCCTTATAGCTTTGTAAATATGTCAATATCAAGTATCTATATAACCTGATTCTTCTCTACTGCTTATAAATTTAAATTGAATGCTTGAAACTATATAAATTAATTATTGTATGCTTATTTATCCTTCTTCAAGACTGTTATATAATGTATATATATATTCTTTCTATCTTTATTGCAACTCTATATTTTTCTTCTTCTATACTCTAGTTCTATTCTTCTTTTTTTTATTTTTTATTTCTTTTCTCTACCTTTAGAAGCTAAAAATCTTATCCATCTATTATAGGAAGTTTCTTAAACTTCTATAGCTTAAGCTTTGTTGCTTATCTTTTTTTTGAAATCTTCAATATCTTAGGTTGTACCTAAGAATCCAATATGATTCTCCTCCTTACTAGAGAATCCAAAATATTATCAAGGTGAATTTGAATATCCCTGGATGATCAACTATATTTTGAGTTGATTCTTCTTCAATCAATAAATATTCTCCTTCTTTTAGAGGATACCGATGTTAGGGTGACTATCTCAAAATGACCAACTTTCTTCTAAGTAGACTCTCTTTCAATCTTCAATAGTGATTCTCCCCTTCTTATATTGAGAATCCAAAAGTATGATCAAGGTGACTTTGGAAGTCTTTGAAGTTCCAAACTTCTTTTGATTTGGTTATCAATGTCCAACTTCTCTTATAAGTTGAACCTTATATTCAATATAGTACTCTTGGTATTCACTAGTTTTTTTTTAGCCTAGTAGAAAGACTTAGCTTACTCTAATCAATAAGACCTTTAAAATGTAGAGTCCAAATTTGCATTGCTTTTAAAGTGGATAGACTTTGAATTAAATTGGATAGAGTTCAAAATAAACAAAGCAAATTTTAATGGTGTCTAATAAATAACTCTATCAAATTGGATAGAGTCTAGTGGTAGCTCTAATACAACTATTGGGTTTTTAATCCTATCTACCACAAACTATAGTGGAATATTTCATAGGATCAAATATAAAAAAGCCATAATATTAAAGATCAATGTAAATATAATAAAAGTATAATAATATGAGCAATTTAATATGAATATAGAGGTTTATAATAAATCAAATAACGTTAACTTATATGAAAAAATATGAATGTAAATAGACAGAATCATTCATGTACTATGCATGAAGAACAACTTACAATATTAATTGATCAAAATGTATACAAGCTTTATTGCTCATTTTTTTGTTAAAACTATGCTATTCAATTCAATTCCAATTTAACTCATATTCTAGTTTTATTCTATGGAGCATTATATCCATAATATTATCATTGCTAATATCATCATTATGTAATATTATTATGTATACTATTTATTTCATTGTAAGTAATATACATATCAAATTGCACATAATGAAATGGATTTGTTCTTGAATTATCTTTAGAATAGTTTCATTGTGGATTTTTATATTTTAACTTATTCACTCTATTGATGAGAATACATATATACAATAATTATTCTTTTGAATAGATACTATGATCATTTGTGTACAATATTTAATAGCGTTCTATAGATATCATGGTGAGAGACCTATTGCTGATGTTTACTTGATATTCATGGCTAGAATATGTATTTATATCTAGCTTATCCCATTCTTCTCTTGAGAATCCAAAAATATGATCAAGGTGACTTTGGATGTCTTTGAAATTCCAACCTTCTTTTGAGTTGGTTATCAATGTCCAACTTCTCTTCTAAGTTGAACCTTATATTTAATATAGTTGACTCCTGGTATTCACTAGTTTTAACTTATTCACTCTATTTATGGGAATACATATATACAATAATTATTCTTTTGAATAGATACTATGATCATTTGAGTGTACAATATTTAATAGCATTCCATAGATATCATGGTGAGAGACCTATTGTTGATGTTTACTTGATCTTCATGACTAGAATGTATATTTATCTCTAGCATTCAAAAAATAGTTTATCTTAAAACATGATGTTGACTGAACTATATAAATATATGAATATCAACTTTTGCAAATTAAGGTATTTTAAAAATTTTGTTGATGATCATACATGTAGACCACATTATAATCTATCATTTCTCTAAAAAGATCAAATATCTTGTTGAATGGGTCAACATATCAAATTATTATGAAATGGAATTTTATAATGGTTAATAACCACCCACATAACTCAAATAATGGTTTTGTAAAGAGATATATCATTATCAAGAGGACATATATTATATATTAACAAGTTTTCATATTAAACAATCATTTTGGAAAAATATAACATAAAAAATATTTACTTGTTGAACTATATACCCATAATAGCTAAATGAATAGTATCATTATAGAAGAAGATTCCATGAAATTCATGCTCTACATTTCATATTTCTATGATGATGGTGGTGATGATCATGTTGATAATTCTACTCCAATAGAGCAATCACATTCAAATGATACACAATAGTCCAAGCGAGATCTTAGTACAATACATGATGCTAAGTTGATAGGAATCTTAGGTACAAAAATTTTAGATCTAAGGACATGTAGTATAGTCTATAATAAAGTGAATTTAAATATCATGAATATTGTCATGCAAAATTTTAAAACTTCAATAACTTAAAAAGTTTGAACAAATGCTATAGTTGTAGAATATTAGGCACTAAGAGAGAATAACATATAACATCTTATTAATGTTATACCTAGAAATAATTTCATCCGTTGTAAGTAAATATTCAAAATCAATGCCAAACTTCAAGGGATGCACATACGAAGAAAGCATTCATTATAATTTTTTTTCTCCCAAATCCAATATAAATATCATGCAAATGGTCTTTAATATGGTTTCATTGTTTGGTTGGAAGTTTCATCAAATAGATGTTAAAGATTAAATATGATGTCAAGGGAAAAAGACATGTTGGTCATCAAATCTCTGTACAATTTTAAAAAAAATACTATCATAAACTAAATAAACATCTTATATGTCATGATTTTATTATAGTCCACATAATTTAAACTTATAATTCAAAAAATACTAAGAATAAAATTCATAATTATAACCATTTATATTCATAATTTACTTATATAAGCAATTAAAAAAATATTACACAAGAACAACAAATTATCTAGAAAGATATTTACTATGATTAACAATAATTTCGTCCTTAATATTACGAACTAATCATAAAATAAATTAAAAAATAAGAGCTAAAATACCACAACATTTGTCAATTAGAACTAGACCACAAAGACATCAAATTACTAATCTATGTGTATTTGTATAAAATAATATTAATTATATTCGTGGAGAACATATTAAAGTGGATTCAATAGCTAAATCTAGGTTATGAGAAATGCCCCATTTTATGCTTGATTAAAATTGAAGCAAAGTTCGAATAGCGTTCGTCGGCTTAGCTTGGAATTGGCTTCAGAGCTAACATGGCCTTCGGTGTTAACTTGGAATTAGCTTTTACCTCTTGCAGCTATTCTTCAAAAGTGACACTAGACTTCTCATTTTCCGAGTATATGTTTTATAGCGGTGGAAGACATCTACAAGAAAACTTTGATGAATGCCTCTCAATCTTATCGTCTCCAACACAGCATCTCCCTTAGACGAACGGCTTCCAAAGTGTACTTGTCTGCCATCGTGCATACTTATCTCATCAGCTTTGGTACTCACCACTGATATTTGATGGCTGAAGCACTTCACTTCGTCTGCTAGTTTACTACAATGCTCGACTTCATTTACCAACATCTTACTAATCTTTAGAATCTCATCATTCCTCCCACGCCCACTCTCAATTGTAGTATTTCCTTGTTTCAGAAGATTAAGCTCTTCCTCCAGACTTTCTCTCATCTGGGTTTCTTTGTGCAACAACCCTTTGAGATGTGTAAGTTGAGGTTCAAGTTCTTCTACAAATCCATTAACAGCAAGTGGAAGTGGGAAGTCATTGCAAGAATTATATGAATTCGCCTACGTTTTCAGTGCAGCTTCTATTTCCGTCTCTATGCCTGTCCCTTGTTGTTGATCATCATCCTGATAATCCACATGGTCATCATCATGTTGTTCAAGCCTGCCCACCAAGTCCATGTATACTGAAACACATGCAAGTTTGTTTTCTGCAACTACAGCACGATTCTGGGCTTCCCTAACACATCTCTTACGCTCATCTCGAGCATTCTGAACCGCCTCAGCCAACCTTTCGTTTTGGGCAATGAGTGACTGAGCTTTTGTTTCTAAAGATCTACAAACGCTTTTGTAGTCCAACTCCTCTTTGAGCTTGATGGAATTCTCCACTTTCATGGCCCTTTGTCCAAACATGATGGTACTTGCAGTCTCCCCTCTATACTCCATAGAAGGTCCCACTGTCAAGATCAATGAAGTTCTTGCATTTCTTCCAAACGAATCTCGAATCAATCTGGTTAGTTTAGACTCTCGAACGGGCACATGCACATTTGGATTGTTCTGCGCATGTGCAAGGGCGTTAACGCACTTCCCAAGAGCGCTTAATGATAAATTTATGGTTTTAGCTTCCTCTATAGCGCGTCCCTCACAACCTGATTTATACATCCTTTCTGAACCTGCCAAGTCAAGCAGAATTAACTTGCCGTTTAGAACAAGATGCCGAGAATTTACCTCTCGATCCTGATCCTTACTTTGCTCTTCACCCACCACCATCTCTCTTCTTCTTCTTACGTTTACAATCAAAATGGCATGGCTTCGTGAAGATTGAGTATTCAATTTAGTATTGGCTACGACACGATTCCCTTCCCCTTTACTTAACATTTCGAGAAAAGATTTCTGATCTCGAATCTCAACTACTGAAGCTTGCGGCAAAGATACATCTCCGGTCCTGGAATCTTCCATAATAGGAATGTTGGAATTGGTAGGATCGAGGAGATCTTGCAGAGTCTCCATATAAAGCTGAACGTAGGAAACATTTACAGAATCATGTACTGGAGAAATGCCCTGTAGAATGTCTTCCATTGCCCGCACTATAATTCCCCGGTCTTCGGAGTCTTTGCTTCCAAGTCTAGCGAGGGTATATGTTTTTCCTGTCCCTGTCTGTCCATATGCCATCACGGTTCCGTTGTGTCCCTGTAATACGCTTTCCACAACAGGCTTTGCTACAACTTCATACACATGTTTCTGGCTATGGGTTTCTGTAAGAACTTGATCAAAGCCATATGTTTCGATCTCCCCGTTGTTCTTGAGCAACTTCACGCGCTTGAACTCTGGCTGAAGCTTCACGCATGGATGGGCTACCTCCTCAGGATTGCGACGGCGCAATCTTATTGCTACTCTCACTCTTTGAGTATCAACCTCTCCAATTCCACCTCCATTCCCACAGTTATCGTTTCCTTTTCCTGGAGTATGCTTCGGCTTCTGCTTTCCTGCCGAGGATGATTGAGACCGAGATGGAGTAGAAATAGAAGAACACTTAGGTTGCCGTCGCTTTTCCATTGCCATGGGTGTGATTGTCTCAGCCAAAGAAAAGCTGGGATCGAAGGCCATCCTCCTTTTTCTAGCAAAAAAAACGAATGTTTCAAATTCCAGCAGGGCTTCCTTCCTTGCCTGACAAATACCTTTGTTTATTGCAATGTCTCTGTACCCCCTTATGTTTTGCTTTATGCCCTTCTTTACTCTGGTTATTGGTCAGGATGTAAACTGATCCTTCGTTTAATTATTCTACTCCTATATAATTAATTTTGGTCTGATTTCCCACTCAAATTTAACCTTACTGGTCGGCCTGCAATTTCATGATATAAGTCTTTCATATATTATGTAAAATTCTAATTCGTGTATATAGTTTAATGAATTTAAAGTTTAAAATGAAGTGGAAATCCTTTAAGTCTTATATTTTTTATTAATGTACGAGAAGATAATGTTTATGGGTTATCTATTTTTTTTTGAAAATTTGAAATTCATTTTTTTATGCAAAGGTTCAAAGAAAACATCTTTCATATAAAAGTTTACGAAGAAAAAAATAAAATCAAATAATAAAGTATTCATTTATCAAATGTTAATATCATTAAGGATAACTTGTACATGTTATACATGAGAATCTTTGGTTTTGAGAGGGCGTTGAGGGGTGACAGGGAGAGGAAGGGTGAATTGTTTTGGCAGGAGAGATGTTCCCCTAAAGCAGAACTAGGGCTGCACTATTCCTAGTCCCAACTTTGATTATGAAAAATGGAGAAGTGGTTTTGTTTTAGAAAGCAACTAAGGTGATGTTGGTATGCCAAAGGGACAGGAACCTATAGAAATATGGATAGTTTCGGTCCCTCCTTGTATCATGGATCTAGTCCCTCTAAAGTTAGTAGATCTTGAGAGGTTCTTACAAGAAAATCCTCTCACATATTTTGGCCTATGCGAGAAAATTTTCAAAATTTAAATTTTATTTTGAGCAAGAATTTAACTGTTAGTGGTAAGATCACTAGTCCTAGAGTGGATATGTCTGATGGAATCAAATCTCCTAGTGTTTGTGTGGCTTCGTAACCCCCTTAGGAGTGCAATCATCTAGATTGAATTCAATCTTGACTCCTAGAGTCTTTCAAGTAAACCTAGGGACTAGGAAAACTCTTTGTCTCTTTCTAGAGATGCGGATCCTCTCTTGGGCTCACAAGGGCCTTTATTTCCCTTTGCTATGGGTGACAAATATTTTGTGGCCATGGTATTATACCTTTCAAAGAAAGTGGATTCCTTGGTTTATCTTTTTGATCTAGAATTGGACCAAAGATCACTGTCTGTTATGGCTAAAGTTTCAAAGCTAACCAGGGAGGAAGAAGAGTTCAACATGGTTAGGAAATTCTTGGGTTCTTGGCCAGATATTTATTCCATCAAGAGATTGAATTTTTCAATGTTGTATCTACAGGGGCTCATGCAATTAGTGATGCTTCCCAATGGATTTTTCCTCATTAAATTGTCTGGGGAAGAAGATATAAATCGCATCCTTAGTGGTGGCCCCTGGTTCTTTGGTAGGAGACGTCTATTCATTCGTATATGGGGGATGAACTTTTATCTAAAAACTCAAAATATTAACATAGCATCTATTTGGATTAAGCTTATTGGTCTTCTATTTCATTTTTTGCATGAGGTTATCCTAAGAGATATTGCAAAAATATTGGGAGATCTTGTCATGATCGATGTTGTAACTAAGGTTAAATCTAGAATGATCTTTGCTAGGATGTGGATGAACGTGGACTTAGATGTTGACCTCCCTAATTCCATTGAACTTATTTCAGATGTTGGCTCTCGAATTCAAACGATTGAATACAAAAATATACCATCCTTTTTTTTTTAATACAAAAAACTTAGGTATGAGCTGGCTTGATGTCCACTCTCTTCCCAAAAAGAGGTAGTGCATCTCTAAGTTCTTGCATCTGATGGTTCCTTGGCAAGTCCCCCTAATATTTTTTCTAGGCTATCTTTAGAAGGGCCTCTGATTAAGAATGACAGAGGCATTGTGGATGTTGTTATTTAAGTATGATCTATGGAGCCTTCTTTTGTGCTTCTTATTTGAATCCCCTTCAAGGTAATCCTTTTAAATGTTTATCCTTAGAGGTAAATTTAGTTATTGTAGAAGCAATCTTGCTAGAATCAAATGTTATAGAAATAGATGCTTTAAAATTCAAAGTTGCTCTATCTTTGAGCTTTGGCAAGGAATATTTGGTCTCAAAAATATGTTAGGGTTCTTCTTCTAAAAAACATACAATCTAGGGAAAGTTTTGGTGTCCTCAAGTTTAGTGACAAGAACTCAATCAAAAGAGGGAGTGGGTGTAGAGGTTCAGAGAAAAGTGAGAAGGCCTCCCATAAAAGCTTATAGAAATTGAAAAATAGAATTATATATTTCTAACAGATCTCAAGAAATCTTGATTTTAGATGGAGGGGAAGACCTTTTGGAAACTTTAGTTAATGTAGAAACTTATGGATCTCAAACCCTTAGTCTCGGTAAACAAAAGAAAGGAACATTTTTTTTTTGTAGATGAAGATATGTTCTTGGCTTGTGAGAGGTCTACCTAGGTCCACTCTACTTTGCTTTGAAGGAAATATAGGTTCTTCTTAGATCTCTTAGAAGATTTATTTAATTTATATATGATGTTCTCTATGGAGAAATTTTGGATGTTGAGGTAATTCCATATATTTTAGAACATATCTATGGTCGAGGTGTTCCTGTCATTTGATATTTTGGTATTTTAGGACTTCTTTTGGTCTTTTATTTTCTCTTGTTGTTTGTGCTTCTTTTAAGTTGATGGTTAGTTATGATTTTCCCTTCTTCTCCTTTTAATATTATTCTATGTTTGTCTTGTGTCAGGACTTATTTTGTTGTCCTTTTGTAAATTTGTAAGAGGTTTGGGGACCCTTTGAAAAATCTCTTCTTATATCTAATCAAAATATAAATAAAATATTTATATTGTTGAAGAAGTTAATTTGTTTAAATATTTTTTTCAATGACATGACTCCAATATAACAATAATCACATTTGTGCCTTTGAAATTGAGGTTAAAGAAAGGAATCTAAAAATAATTTTAAAAATAGATAATTGTGTCAATAAATCTAAGAAATACCAACTTTGTATTGGATAATCTCTTTCATGAATAAAGCTATCAAAAAATTCATCCCATGGGGTTGTGGCTTGAATATTTGCCATAGAAGTTTTATAATTATGGGAATAAGGACATTAGGAGTAATTACAAGTTTTATTACAAAAACATGCCATATTATTTGAGGAACCAAAATACTATTCCCTTTTCATACTCATGACCATAAGATTTAGCTTATTCCTAGTAGTCTTCCTCCAAATGTCTACCCTTACAGGTATCTACATGCTCGTAAATTAGAAATTAAAAAAATTGTACAAGAACTTTGTGTTGTAGGGGTTGTTCATCCTAGAACTAGTACCTATTCTTCTCAAGTGTTATTGGTATAAAATAATGATGGGTCTTGGAGTTTGTGTGTGGATTTTAGGGAACTCAATAAAATAAATATTAATGATAAATTTCCCATTCCACTAGTTGATGACTTGTTAGATGGGTTGCATGGTGCCTAATATTTTTTAAAATTAGATTTGTGATTGAGACATAATCAGATTTGAATCAATATGAGGATAAACTACCTTTAGGACTTATAAAGGGTAAAATAAATTGTTGGTTATGTCATTTGGGTTAACAAATTCACCTTTTAAATTTTAGAGTTTGATGAATTCCATTTTTTGGTCATTTCCTTTGCAAATTTATTCTAGTCTTCTTTGATGATATTTTGATTTGTAGTCATACATTGGAGGATCATCTTTAGCATTTAGATAAGGCGCTACAACTTTGGTTAGAGAATCAAATTTATACCAATAGGTCAATGTATTATTTTGTTTTGCAAGAAGTTGAATGTTTGGGTCACATTGTCACCAAAGATAGAGTTCAAGTTGACTCTAAAAATATTTAGGCCATTCAAGAATGGCCAAGACCTCAAATCTTAAAAATACATTGGGGATTTTTGGGACTCACCAGATATTACCATCAATTTGTGTAGAATTATGAAAATATAGAGGCTCCCTTGAAATCCATGTTGAGAAAGAATTTTTTATGTGGTCAAAACTTGTAGAGAAGGCTTTTGAGGAATTAAAGCAAGCTATGAAAACCACCCCAATGTTAGCAATGGCTAATTTTTCTAAATATTTTGTAATTGAAAATGATGCTTTTGATAATGGAATTGGGGTAGTTTTTCCAATGGCCTTCACCAATAGAAGAGTTTTAGTCTAGAATTTGGGAAAATATACTTATGAAAATGATATGTTATCCATTTTACATGTTAATCATTGGAGTTTTTATCTCATTGGGCATCACTTTTCCAACAAGAATAACCATCAAAGTCTTAAATAATTTTTGTAACAAAGGGTGGCTACACTAGAACAACAAATATGGGTTTATAAATTATTGGGCTATGATTATGAAATTAAATATAAGAAAGGAGGGGATAATGTAGCAAAAAATACCTTATCTCAATAGTATGAAGATTAGGGGATCCTAGAAGCTATATCTACACCACATCCACAATGGATATATCATCTCAGGGAAGAAACAACCAAGGATTTTAGTTTGGCTTTGGTAAACAAACTACTCATGACCTAAATAAACTTGGGATGGTCAATACTTGAGATATCATGATTGACTTGTCATTCCTCAAAATTCACAAATTTAATAACTCATCTTTCAAGAAATGCATGCATCACTAATAGCTGGGCATTTCGGGTTTCTAAAAACCTATAAAAGGACCAAGCATACTTTTTTTAGAGGTGAATGAAAAGGGATATTCAAACTTTTGTGGTAGAATGTGATAGGTTCCAGTGCATGAAATGCAACATTGTGTTTCCTTAGAACCCTTTAGCCATTTCCAATTCCTATAACAAGTATGGGTAGATATTTCTATTGATTTTATTGAATAGTTATCCAAATTAGGAGGAAAATTAGTAATTATGGTGGTAATGGATCATCTCACAAAGTATGCTCATTTATGTTCCTTGTCTCATCCCCACATTACCTCCATAATTTCCCAGATATTTATAGACTCTATCTTTTACCTTCATGGAATTCCCAAATTAATTAGGTTATATAGAAACCCTACTTTTACTAATAACGTCTGGTAGGAACCATTCAAGTTGTTGGGAACTCAACTCAAAATGACCCTTAGATTGATGTCCAAATTGAAATTATTAATAATTGCTTGGAATTATACCTTCATTGGTTTACCTCAAAATACCCTACACACTAGGCTAAGTGACTCTCTTTAGTTTAATGGGGGGTATACAACTTCATTTCATAATGTAACCAAGGTTACCCTATTTAAAGTAGTATAGGGTCTTCATACACCATAATCCTCCTATTACATTCCAAGAAGCTCCAAGATCTAATTTTTTGGTTCCACCCTTAGCCAATGTGCTTCCCTCCATTGCCTCTAACATTTTCCAAAGTTTTTTAGACTTTATTTTTTGCCTTCATGGAATTCCCAAATTAATTGTGTCAGATAGGGACCCTAATTTTAGTAACCACTTTTTGTAGGAACCATTCAAGTTGCTGGGAACTCAACTCAAAATGAGTTTGGCTTATCACCCTCAAACTGATGGCCAAATTGAAATTTGTGAATAAGTTCTTGGAAATATAACTTCATTTCTTTACCTCAAAATATCCTACACACTAGGCTAAGTGGCTCTCTTTGGTTGAAAGGGGGTATAAAACTTCATATGATACTACTACCAAGGTTACCCTATTTTAAGGAGTACATGGTCTTCCTCCACCAACATCCTCCTCATACATTTCAAGAAGCTCCATGATTCAAGTTTTTGATTTCACCCTTAGCCAACATGCTTCCTTCCTCCAACAACTTAAGGTCAATCTTGAATTACCCCAAAATCATGTATTAGCAAGCTGATAAACACCACTTTGAGCACAAATTTGAAGTAGGAAACATGGTTTTTTATTTAACTAAATCCCTACAGACAATCATCTCTCTATTTTCATGGATGCTAAAAAAATTTAGCTAAATACTGTGGTCCCTACTAGGTGTTACAATGGATTAGGTCAATAGCCTACAAATTGGCCCTTATAGCCACTTCTAGGATTCATCCAGTATTTTGTGTCTACTCTTTCAAGAAGGTTGTTGGCAACAAGGTACATGTATAATCTACATTACCATAGTTTGATGAAGAAGAATCCATCATTCTCAAACATAAAATATTTTTGAATAGGATATCATGCACATTTTGCCACCGTGTCATCACAAATATTCTTGTTCAATAGTGAGGATTACAATATAAATATGCCACCTAGGAGTCCCTCCATTAGCTCCAATAATAATTTCCTTATATTCAACTTTGAGGACAAAGCTTTTTCAAGGGGAAGGGTATGTTAGGACTCCATCCTAACATTATTATATAATAACCCCTTTCTTAACATGGGAACACTATTATAATATTTTGTAATAGTTTATCGCATTAGAGGCACCTAGACAAGTGATGTCATTTTATGTAACTATTATAAATAATGTAACTATTGTGTTTGTTAGAAGATTCTAGTTTGAGGGTTATTTTACATGTAATTCAGTCCTTGAGCATTAGGTAAGAATATGAAAAGTCTTTACAAATGTGAGGGGCATGAATGGATCTATCTTTTTGCAAATTGAATCAAAGTTTTGTTAAGGAGGTTGCCCCCTTGAAGAGGCTAATTATTTTATTGTGATTTGTGAGGTTAATATCTATTTTTCCATTTAGATTTTATATCACAATATTTTGTTCTTCATGAATTGCTACTTTTATTGCAATATTTATGTGAATGTGCTTATTTTAGTTTGAAGGTTCCTAACAGTACCACCACTAAATATAATAATAAATAGGAGAAATTTATGGTGCAAAATGACATCCATGTTAAACCATGCTCCCAAAAAATTTCTAGTGTGGAACAAGGTCCCCTAATTCCACCAACTCTACCTAATATATGGGATTTGGTTCCCAACTCAATGCTCAAGTTCTTACCTTATTTCTTAGCAGAAAATTTTATCACCTCGATAGATCATTTGGACTACCTAATGAGTTTGTGTGATTTGTACTTCATTGAAAATCAATATATAGACATGAGGTTATTGGTAAATTCTTTCATAGAGAAATATCATGAAAGGTACCTCAAACTTAGCCCATAATTAGTAAAAAGTTGGGAACAATTGGTAGAGATATTGATAAGTATATTTGAAAAGAAGGTAGATGCATCTCTCTTGGAACAATTCATGACCATCAAGAGGGTACCTATAGAAGCAATGGATGATTTCAACATCCAATTACACAAGACTTGAAAAATAATCCTAGATGATATTTGACCACCTATGAGTATGGCATTCATTTACTATCTAAAAGATTTAAATTTTAAAATCCCCATGATGGTCAAGTCTAAGGGTGAGAATTCATTATCATAGGCCTATGAGATAGCCCTATAGGATGAAAAATATATAATATAAATAGGAAGGCTAACCTCTAGACCACCTCCATAATTGCTTCCTTCCATTCATCCCTCATATCACTTCTCTCCAATTGTACAATCTACCATTAGTCTAACTATTCTAGCCATGAGGCTAGAACAATCTTAGATTCCTATTCCTTTTGCTGCTAAAATTGATGAGTTGTATAATATGAAAAGAATATTATCTAATGATATCACAACCCTAAAGAGGTAGCATAATACCCGAATATAATACTACTAGAGTTATCTAAATCATTCTTTACAATAAGGAAACCCAAAGGTCTTATTACCTCCAATTGGATATGATAAGCCTCCCTTTATCACCAACAAAAATATTGATTAATCATAGGATCCAACTTAGTAGATAGTACCTATGTCAGTCCCAATTCAAAAAATACTTATAAGCTCATCTAGGTACTTGGTAATCACCCAAAATAACTATATTGAGGATCCTAGTGGATGGTACTATTCTACTTCTAACTATATTCCTTTTGATGGTTATGTCAAAATTGAATCTCAAGCAATCAAAATTGCTCCTTCTAGCCATAATATTGCACATCCTTATTAGTTAAAATTCTAGATACTAAGTCTACAACCTATCTCTTAGCCTCTGATCATACCATTAGCTACTGATTCATTAGCCCCAAAGCAAAAAAAATTACCTAGGATGAAGTAGATGTGTACACCATTTCAGATGAGATGAGTCCTTTAAGATCTGGGAGGACATGAGTCTAATTAGAATACATCATCCCAGATAAGAGAAGGTTCATTAAATAATAGGGTTTGATAGATACTATTCCCTATAGAAAGGAATCAAACAATCAAAATACTACCTCAGTACAAACTACACCAAATAATTAAGCCCAAGTAGTTTTGATAATCACTAGAACATCCCTAGAAACTCCAAGGAAACACATTGTAAATCTACCAAGGCCACATTTAATTATAGAAAGGGATAGAATTTTGATAATTTCAACTACCATCATGAGATCCCCTTATATTATATCTTTCAATGTGGTGGATCACCTAAGTAAATCTACCACATCCTCTCAATCCCTAAATAAATGAACTTGGAAGAGGCCCTAGAGAAGTAGAAAGAGTTGAGAAGATAAGGATTGACCATCAGGTTATATATTGCTAGCTTAGAACCCAACTAGCCTAGGCCTACATCATTCTACCTAATCCTAATCTATGGAGATAAGTTAATACATAATTTCATGGTGGAATCAAGGTCAAGCACATTGGTCATGCCAAAAAGGGTGGTAGGGTCACTTGGATTAACACTTGAGCATGCCAATAATAGAGTAGTCTAGTTACATAACATTCTAGTGTCAATTTTAGAGTTAATTTGGGACCTTATTATAAACTCCAAGAATATCCCAACTTTATGGTTTGCCAAGATATAGTAGTGACTGATATTTCAACCACATTTGAAATTTATTTCTTGAAAGGTTCTACAACCAAGATCAAAGGCTACCTATTTTTAAACTACAATCATATGCTACTTTATACCAGATACAGGCCTACATTTAAGATCTCATTGAAACCCCTCCATATGTACCACATAGATCAAATCCTGTCCAACATAAGTGGAGAGGATCAAGCCTACATGGCATAGGAAAAGCTATCAAAATCTAATTACCTCATGGATGAGATGCATCCATACATTCCTAATGATTATCTACAACAATGAATATTTGAGATATGGTGGATGGATCTTAAAAATATATTGAATCTAACTTGCATGGGATGATTCATTACCCAAGGCACCCCATTGTATATTATAAATAATGTATGTTTTTCTAAAAAAGAGAAAAAAAGAGAGAGAAATGGAAAACATGATAAAAATGTATTTTTGACATGAAGAGGGTCAAAGAGTCACAAGACAAAACCTATAATGGTCTTGGCTAACCATATAATTAGAGGAAGGCATTTCCATGCAATGGAAAATGACATAATTTTATAAAATTACATTAAAATATTAGGAATGTTATGAACCAAAAACAATGCTTAACATCCGATCAAAACTCATCTATGGTTGATGATGTACCACACTCATATTTGTGAAAGCACATGATCCAACCTTAGTTGGTAGGCTCCCAACACAGTCCTAGGGGGTTGTACCTTGATAGAAAATATAAGTTAATTTCTCAAAGGACAAGATGATGGACACATGAAAGGTACATGTCAAATCTAATAGTGAATGGAAGCAATATTCATGTTAGGTATTTATTCATAGATACCAAGGAGCACTCAATGCGTTGACCAACTACTCATTAGTTCTAAACACTTTTGTGCTATACGTAAACATAAATGCCAAATCTTGTAGGAAAAATAACTATGTCATATTTCTTAGCATTGTAAATAACATTCCTAAAATATGAATGGTATGAGATGATATGTTTGCATGAATTGACATGACCATAAACTAGCAACGCCATTGGGAATCTACCCTCTCATAAGAATTATCACATGCCATATAGGATGACTATAACAACTAAATATAATCATACCTATGCTAATATAATTTCTTGAGAAGATCTATTTCGATCTACAAGGGGGGTTGATTTGTAAAAATAATCGATGATAAGAAAATTTTATAAAAGAAGAGGATTTCCTAATTTTGATTTAAAACCTTTAGATCCAAGCCACTCTTCAAGTAAAAATTATGATTAAAATCACGAGAGTTACCAAAGCCTCATCAATGAATGCAAAAAAAGACGTCGAAGATGCCAATAAAAGGAGACCTTCAAAAGAATATGCTAGCAAATTTAAAGCTACATATGCCACAAGGCTATGTTGACCCACTAGATAAAGATCCTCAACCTTCCTAATAACAAATAAGTTAAATCTTGTTATGGATAATCGCCCTAAGCCCCTTCCATTGATAGACAAAAGGGATATATATTTAGTGATGTTCCTTCTCATTCAATGGTTGCAAAATCTCCCATCACCTAGATGGATGGGTTTGAAAATCAAACCCTCTCACTTATGACTAGTTTCACTAATCCTTGGTACCAAGGTAACACCAATAGGATATCTAGAAGGATGAAGCTCAAGAAAAAGTGTAAGCATAAGAAGGTACCTAAGGTGACTAAGAAAGGGATTGACATCATCCATAAGATCCTACAATTTATGAAAATATAAGCAGTCAAGGTGTTCCAAGATCTAAAATATTCCATTGATTGTATGGATTTATTGGTCCACAAAGAGGTTACTCCAGCCATGAATGACATAGAAAAATACCTCTAGAATATATAGATTATTTAATATTTAATACAAAGTCAAAGGGGGCAAGTTGGATAAATCATACAAAGAGATAAGCCTAAGCACACTCATCAAATGAAATAAGCTAGGGATTATATGCTAAGGTAATTTTGAAGCATCAAATATTAGGCAAGAATGTTGCCCTAATGACCTAGAAAAAAGATAGGGTCACTCAAATTTCTCTTTAAATAGTTCAAGGGCATTCCTTTCGAGTCCCTCAATAAGAAAATACCACCATAATGAATGGGTCCTTAGAAGATATATCAAGGCAAAAGTAGTTTATGCCTCCACTTCTCTTTTTTTTATTTCTCTTATTCTATTTTAGCTTTCAATTTTAAATCCATGTCCAAATACAATGTAAGTAGTCTTATTTGATTTCTTTTAGTAGGTTTTAAATCCCTAGGATCCACCAAAGCTATGAGAAATGTTTCCCTACAACCTTGCTTCACTCAAGAAAATCTCAATTAGAAGTGAGATAAACCAAAAGAGGTAGTAAAATGGCACATACCACCTTAAGTAAAAACGAAGGGACATGAAGAGAAAGGTTGACAAGTCTAAAAGTTATGTTGGCCATTAGATATTTCATCAATGTTTTGTTCTCATCTTCCACCTCAAGCTGGCAGTATTGAGGGCATTAAGGCCCATAGGAAATTGATCTTCCATCTAAGAGTCCATGTGGTCTTTTGATATAGGAGAGAATGGAAAATAGGACAAAGACCAAATACAATCCAATTTTGGATATGTGGTGATTAGTCAAAAGTTTGAGGATAAATGCACTAACACCTAGATAAAGGAGGATCTCCATTGATTGAAGGATATCCAACCTTAGTCAAGGATACATGGAATTTACATGCACCTATAAGAGGTTAGAAAAAGGGTATTTAAGAAGACACCCATCATTGGCCACAAAGGTTAACTTTAGTGGCCTAGACTATTAGAGCCAACCACATGGAATTTGTAGCAATTGTCCATCGTATGCTTGAGCCTACCCTACTAATTTACACTAGTTATGAAGGATTCACTAGTATGTCAGCAAGAAAGGAATTCTAAAAGAAATATGACATATAATTATTGGTGCAACTAGCCACTATATAGTAGCAACAAGACATATCAGTGATGATTTGTCATCCAAATACTTGGAAGCTCATAGCATTGATGGCCCTAGCTCTGTAGACCTTAAATCTAGTAATTCTAGTTGTAGGAGGATTTTGGTTATAGATATTAGGATAACTTGTAGTCCATATTCACAAAAAATTTAGAGAAAAATGACCCTCCTCCTAGCTTATAAATAGGTCCAAATTGCATTATAAATGTATGAAGGGTTGTCTATATGTACCTAGTATATAGCCTTTTGATCTCTTCCTTTCACCCCCTCTTCTTATTTTAATAGCAAAGCTTGAATCTTGAACCATTATCTAAGTAGCATCGAGCCTCACTAGGTTGCATGCTTTGTAATCATTTCTAGTACATTAATGGAAGTCATGACTAATTTCGCTTTGGCCTCCTTCTTTGATGTGTTTTTTCCTGGTTCTATAGAATTTAGTGTTTTCATTCTATCTATTAGACAATGGTTATCATGATCATTTACAACCACTTGTTCTATTCAAAATAGGTAACTTTATTCTTGTTGCATCACCCCCATAGCTTAGCTTTAATTTTCTACAAAGTCTACTTTTCCTATATTTTTACTTTCTGTACAATTCCTTTTCCCTACAAACCCCTTGGACATATCTCATGAATACCTTAGTGCACCAAGGATTCAATCTATGGTGCTTCTTGATGTTTCAATCTATGCAATAAGTAAGTTCCTTGAGCATGTCGTATTTCTATCTTGAGAAGTTGATATATTATGAGATGACAACAACTACCATTCCTAGATTTGGTAATCATCTAGATTCCCTCAATCCCATAGAATTGGAGGATAAGCAATCCACTCTAATCATTCAACAAATTAGGTAATAAACAACTCTTGAATCTAGTCAAACACCTATAACAAAGTTTACTATTAAATTAAAAATCCATCTAGACCCTTGGTACAAACATATTTATGCCTTTCTTAAGGATGGCACATTACGTAAATGTCTCAATTGTAATAAATGCAAAAATATTAGGCAACATATTTCACTTCATCATCATTTTTGATGTATTATACAAGTGATATTCTAATGGTATCCTCCTTCATTGCCTTAAATATGGAAGAGGCTAAGCATACAATTCAATAAGTCTATGATGGAATATGTGCTGGTCATTTTAATAGAAACACCATAGCCAAAAATATCCTTACGCTAGAAAATTATTTTCATTCTAAAGAAAATAACTCTTGCAATTACACTCATAAGTGTGATACATGTCAAAAGCATGATAATCTTGTCCATGCCCCATATTATGAGATATAGTCCTTGACTTCTTCTTGGACTTTTTACACATAAGATCTAGATATTATAGAAAAAATAAATATTACCTTGTTCGGTGACCATAATTTCAGCATCACAATGACTAAATATTTCACCAAATTGATTGAGTCCATACCTCTGTCCTTTTATATTGGCATATAATTTCTAAATTTATCATCATTAAGATCCTATCTCATTATGACATCCATTGTATCATTATCTTAGACAATAAAACTTCTTTAAAAAATACGGATGTTGTTAAACTGTGTACTAAGTACAAAATTTAGCATAAATGGTCCATGCCTTACCACCCTTAAGGTAATGGCCAAGCTAAAGCTTCAAATAAAACTCTTATCCAAATCCTTAAGAAATTTGTAAATAAAAATGGATAATATTGGTACCTTCAGCTATATCCTGCACTACGGGCCTACCAAACTAATGTTCAAACTTTGACTAGTGCAATGCACTATGTCTTGGTATATGAGACCAATGTTGTATTCCCTTTTAAAATATAAATCCCATATCTTAAAATTTTCCTAAAGGACATAGTAGTAGGGAATGAATATCACCACACTTGCCTAAACTATATAGAACTATTTGATGAAAATATATTGCATGCCTTAGAACATATTTACGTCTATCACAAAGACTCAAAAAAACATATAAAAAAATAATATAACATTGTTCATTTGAAGTTAAAGACTTGGTCTTCAAATAAAACTAGAAAAATACCAATGCCTAAAATAAATGAAAGGGTAAATTTGAACTCAACTAGCTAGGGTCATTCATTGTAACTGCTATGTATGGCTCATGTGCTTATAATCTAACCTTCATTGATGAACATGAACTAAAAGAACCCATAAACATAATGCATCTCAAGAAATACTATGTTTAAATATGCAGCGCTTGCTTGATAATGTACCTATTTGCATTGATTATCTATTGCATGAGTGAATGATAAATTACTTGCTTGCATTCATGTGTTTGTTGTAGATTGAATGCTTGTTGCATACAAAGTCAAAATATCTATTAGGACCCATGATGATCCTTGTTATGATAGATTGCATTTTAGCTAGGTGGCTAAGGTAGAAAATCTCTCCTAGACTCTTCTTTCATGATGAATTTACAATATAATGGTACTCCAATCATTAATCCATCAATTTTACATCTTAAACATATACAAACTTGTTGAAATCATCTTAATTCCATCATTCCTATCAATAGCTTGCTAGCACATCATGATGATCTTGGTACTAAAAAATATGTTTATACATTATATTTAAATATCTAAGCTACTTGTTCCCTCTAAAATGTCATTGGCCACTTTGAATATCTTCATTAATCTTCCCCATATTGAAAAAACTTGGGAGGTGACCACATTTATACCCAATTATTGGAAGATACATAAATATTTATAGATGTTCCAAGCACTAGATAAAAATATGGCACAACTCCTAACTATTTATAGAATATCTAGGACAAACATTATACTCCACTACTTTCTATAACATAAAAATTCATCGCATAAATCTTGTCAATATGATTCATCTCTATATATAAGAAGGGTGAATGGTAGAATTATTCGATGCCTAGCAAGTACCTAATATACTTATTCACCCAACAACATGGAATAATTCTATCAAATATCCTTCCTTGGTATAAGGGTCTATCAAAAATATCAATTTATGATATAACATTTATTTTCCTCTATATTAATTAGGTCCATTTACTGGAAATTACAAAATCCTTGCAACTACTGATGGCACTATCTTATCATTTCTTAAAGTATTTTTAAGCACTAAATCCCTCTCCTCAAATAAGAGTGGTTACGTAGTTACTCTACCTTGCAAATTTATAGAACTTTATAGGTATTTTAGGTAAAGAAACTAGGTATGTTTTATCCCTTTGATGATTTTAAAAGTGTCTCAACAAATAATATTTTCTCTTTATTATTTTGAAGCTATATGTTTCTATTAGATATTAGTCATTTATCAATCCAAAATTTTTATAAATAAATTACACATCTACTTGCATCACAAGACCTCCTCTTGTAATACTCTTCTAATAGGGGGAATCTATCACAAAACATCAAGCTTAAACTCCTTTAGACCTTAATGCTCTAGGCACATTTAAAGTCCTTCAAACCTATATAGTCTAGGAATATTTAATGTCCTTCATACCTCTATGGTCTAGGCATGTTTAAAGTCCTTCAAACCTCTATGGTCTAGGCATATTTAAATTCCTTCAAACCTCTATGGTCTAGGTATGTTTAAATTATTTCATACCTATATGGTCTAGGTATGTTTAAAGTCATTTAGACCCACAAAGTCTATTTACATATCATGTTTAAAGTCTTTAATACCCATAATGTCTAGGAATATATTAATGTTTAAAGTCCTTTATATCCCTAAGGTCTAGGCACCTAACACGTTTAAAGTCCTTCAAATCCATAAGGTCTAGGCCCACATAAATATTAAAGTCCTTTACACCTATATGGTCTAGGTATGTTTGAAGTCCTTCATATATTTACAGTCTAGCCATGTATAAAGTCCTTTAGACCCCTAAGTTCTATGCGCATATCATGATTAAATTCCTTCAAACCCATAGGGTTTAGCCATATATTTATATAAAAGTCCTTTAGACTATCTAGATCTAGGCAAATAAAGACCATGAAAAAACCATAAAAATACTTATCTCTAGGCAAATTATTTGTGTCATCTAAACAACTCATTTATGACAAATATAAGTATCTCTTGTATTATAACTAAAATAAATCAAAACAAATTTTTTATTAAGTTATCAAACTTTTCCTAATAAAATAACTATAACACATCATCACATTATCAATACATCATATGGACAAAAGTAAATAATCAAACAATAGCCATATATATATCAATGGATCATATACAAAGCTCGAGTGGTCTAGCATACCACAATGAAAAAATAGGTATGCTCAACCAGATACAAAATTATAAGGACTAGCGCATCACAATCATAAAATTGATGCACTCAATCTCCAAAACTAGCAAAAATACCTACAAAATCTTATCAAAAGTTACAAAATCAACTCTACAACCCTATGTCATGAACATGACCTTGCATTAATTATTGTGAAGCTTGAGTAGTAGACCAAAACCTAGAATAGGATGTAGAAGAAGCATAAGATGGGAGGCTTACCTCTACTCTGGTGAAAAAATCTAAAGATAAATATCCCTATAGTGGGCACTCTAAACTCACTCTACCTCCAAATCATCTCTCATTATTGATACATGATCTAGCATAGCCATTATATATAGACCTACAACCACTACACTAGCATCATCCCTCTCTTGAATAAGTTGTGTCACTCATGCCTCTACTATTGTAACATGAGCAACTACCACATCCCTATGAGTAGTCAACTAAACAATTCTAGAATCCCTCTCTAGCCTAATAGTGTCCCTATCTATAGTAACATGAACTACCTTAGCTATGGCCATGTCCCTCTCTACTACAAACTATGAGGCTTGCAACACTGTGTTGTTGCCATTTCACAACTTACCCCAATTTGAGGATCAACTTGAAATTTTTTATGTTAATTTAATTTTTTGGTTTATATTGTTTATTGTAGTTTATGATGTCATAAAAAGGTCCATAAAGTCTAAATGTTTACCATTGTAATGTTTTTAGCACTAGAGATTGTTTTGTGATTGATGATCTCATGTGTTGGATCTCATGCTTTTACCAATAAAACCATTTAATTTCAAATACCATGTTGAGCCCAATCCATGGATTATCTACATGTTTATAAAAACAAAATAATAATAATAAATATGATATTTAAGTTAAAAAACAAGTCCTTACTTTGTACTTATTTTAATTTTATTATTATTTTGGCGGATTGTTTAAAATGGCAGACCTGCCAGCGTAGTAGTCAACATGGACTGTGGGAAGGCATGTATTTCAATGTAAACTACGGGAACGAACTCCATAATAGACCCACAGATGCAGTGCATGAGCGAGGTCAACACGGTAATCGGGCATAGATTTCAAGGTGTTGGGTACGGATTTCAAGATACCTGCGCATGTGGCCTGCACCGGTGAATAAGAGGATATAGATGCTGTTGGCGATGGAAGGGTTACTGGAGGAGACAAAATGGTGGATGCACAATATAGTTGATGTGGTTACTAGTGCCAGCAGAGGTTTTGGATGTACATTCGCATTAATAATGTTGTCGTGCTTATAGTCCACATAGACCATTCATATATATATATATATTTTTCGACAATTCATCTGGACTATGGAGGTGCAATAAATTGAATCCTGAATAGATGAAAGCATACGATTACATTTCGTTCTTTTTGGGTCCAATTTTCAATAGTAGCACTCAACTTCCATTGAATATTGTAGAATATATAATGATCCAGTATACACAACGATGTATCCTGGTGGATTAGATTAGTATGCGATCCACGTTATGTTAAAAAGAATGGAGAGCATTTGGTAAGGTTTTCGGGTGCACATGTCCATAATAGAATGTCTTTGCCACTGTTGTAGAGAATGTTCTAGCAAAGCAATACGTTCGGGAAAGAATGTGTGATCTTGCACACTAGGATAACTGAAAAAAGAGAAGTTTATTTTGGCATGAAGAAGAAAATTATTGTAAAAAGGAAGTTAAGACAGTGAATAATGTCACTGGAAGGCTTTCGATTGGATTTGTGCAGCATTGTAATCTAATATATTGTGGGAAATAACCAATGTAGAAGTGAAATAACGCAGGGTATCGTTCATAGACTGAGGTAGATTTATTCATCCGAATTTGAGCGGCACGCTAACAAGATGACAAAGACGTGTTTGGTTAACTATTTCGAAATGAAGAGAGCAATGAACATTGTTGCAATGTCCGAGGCTGAATAAAATTTCTATTAAAATGGCCATTCACAGTAATGCCATTTGAATAAATCCATTAATGTTACAAGGAATTTCTACAAAATTGTAGCACCAGAATTAAAACTTACCGGTAGTGAGGTAAACAATCACATAGGGATGTCTTGGTGATAAAAGCGGCATAAGTATTAGGATTTCAACTTATTATATTCTTCACCAACATATTCTAAATTCTTGTTCAAAGCCACCAATGGTAGCTTTCTCCAGCCATGACAGAAATTCGCAAGTAGTGGGGTATGTGACTGATGATATCGAAGGCGTGGGGCCAGGGAAAGATACAGTTACCAATGTGAAGATTGATCCCTATTTTCAATGGTTACTAACTTTAGTAGATTGAATCATAAAATGCGCGCAGCCCAAACCGAATTAGTTAAAAGCACAGCATCAAAGATTGTTAATGTTTATCTCACAGACAAAATTTGAAGATGTGGACGAAGCTTCTCGGGATTCATCAACACTCATGTTTATATTTCTCAACTGTCTTGGCTAGATAAACTCTATTCGTCCTTATGAATCATAAAGGATAGAAGAAGATGCTTATATTTCAAACTTACTTTGTGGAGTTGAACTTATACATTTTGGAGTAATTTGTTTTGCAGAAGTCGGTGGTCAACGTGTTGCTAAAATAGCCTGAGCAATGGAATGTTTAGGATACGTGGTTGCTTAGTACAATCACTAATGAATGCGTTTAGGATACGTGGTTGCTTAGTACAATCACTAATGAATGCTAGGGAGAGTGTGGACATTATGAGTACATTAAAAATTGTAAGGATCCATCCAGATGATGGGAATTACAGGGTATACGGAGCTACATAATTAAAAGACAGATTGGAATAATTATGAAATGACGTGTATGTGCACTATGAAGTTACAGTTTCAGCCGCCGTCGGGGAGCGCAGAGCAAAGAGGCCCGAAGTCGGCGAGTAAACTCCCAAAGTCGGGTTGTGCTCCCGAAGTCGGGCGTCGCGTGGAAGATTCGCGACGTCTGACGGCTTGGGATGGGTCAACGTCCGTGTGCGCACGAAAATAGTACACAGTTGGGTTGCACACAAGGGAGGTTGACTTAGCAAAAAATTGGCTAAGTTTTATTGCGCTCTCAGACTGCGCAGTTTGCGGCCTGTGCAGTCAGGCTGCGCTGCGCAATCGGGCGCCAGCCTAGCCTTAGCCAAAATTTTGGCTCTCTCCCGTCCGGTTGCGTGATACCAAGCTTGCGCAGTCAGACAGCGCTACGCAAGCGGGTGACAGAGGCAACACTTAGCCCAAATTTGGGTGATAAATCTGCTGTCCAAAGGGGAGTGGAAATATCCTGGTGGCTTGCTTTGCTTCGCGACGCTTCACCACTTGAAGTACAAACCCTTAACAAGGAACGAAATCGCTCCGTTGAGGAGGCGATTGCAGGGGTTCCACAGAGAAACACCGAGCGCTGTTTGCAAGGGGTAGCGGTCGAAAGACCAAGAAAAATGATGGCACTTAGACAACGATTAAAATGTGAAAGAGCAAATCACAAAAGCAATGCAGACAGATATAAGTGCAGACCCTTCAAAATTCCTGGAACAAGGGCAAATTTTATTTATCTAAAAATACGAGTTACACAGATCCTCAACTGAGGATATACAGACTTTTGTAGATGAAATTACAGGATAAACTAACAAGAACTAATAGCCGAGACTTTTGCTCGGAGTTGAGCCAGATGAACGACTCTCCTCAATGAATTTCTTCGCACAATAATTGCTTCTATCTGCACTTCCTCTCTACACTGCCCACACATGCCTCTATACTTATTATGAAGACCCAAACTACCTTATATAGCCACGGGGAGAGGAAGATAGGGCTTATCCTCTGACAGGTTCTGATAGACCCTGAACTAGGGTTTCTGACCAATCGTCGAACTGGCATTAACTTCGCATGCTTGGCAAAGTGCGGTGATCAGATTTACGATGATCGGATCTGTCAGGCATCACATCTGTCAGGAGGCACGTGCGACGTCAAGTCAAAAATTTTTTCGGGATGCCCAACTTCGCGAGCGCAGTCCGACGTCGCCCAAGTTCGGAGCGCAGTTGGGCGGAGGCGTGAAATCGGGATTAATATTTCTAACACCCTCCTTTAAGCCTGATTTCATGAGCGCTTTGACTCCAAGATGCTCTCGCAATCTGCTGAAGTCTTCCTCCTTCAAAGGCTTCGTGAAAATATCTGCCAACTGCTCCTTGGATCTGCAAAATTATAGCTGAATTTCCCTTGACTTCACCAACTCTCTGATGAAGTGATAACGAATGTCGATGTGCTTCGTCCGACCATGGAACACGGGATCCTTTGATAGTGCAATGGCCGAATTGTTATCACAAAAAATTGTTGTTGCGCCTTCCGGAGGATAGTTCAGTTCACTCAAAACTCTTCGCAGCCAAACTGCCTGGCATGCGGCTGACGTGGCGGTGACATACTCTACTTCGGTAGTGGACAACGCAATGATGGGTTGCTTCTTGGATGCCCATGAGACTGCCCCTGAATCGAGATGGAAAGCATACCCGAAGGTGCTCTTTCGATCATCGATGTTGCCAACCCAGTCACTATCTATGAAGCCCACCAGTTCCAACTGGTCCTGTCTGGCATAAAATAGGCCATGGTTTCGCGTCCCGTTGACATAGCGCAGGATCCTCTTGCCTGCTTGCCAGTGCATGTCCTTCGGAGTCTCCATAAAATGGCTGATCAGACTGACTCCGAACATCAGATCTGGTCGAGTTGCAGTCAAATACATCAGACTACCAACTAGCCTCTTGAACAGGGTTGGATCCACATTCCTCCCTGAATCCAGCTTGCTCAACTTCAAACCTATGGCAACAGGTGTGATGGCAGGTTTGTTGTCCTCCATATTGAACCGCTTCAGGACATCCTTCGCATACTTGCCCTGAGAAATGAAGATGCCATCATCCGATTGGTCAACTTCAATACCGAGAAAATACTTCATCAACCCTAAGTCCGTCATCTCGAACTCCTTCTTCATGGTTGTTCTGAACTGGGCAAACAGTGTTGTGTTGTTGCCAGTGTAAATCAAATCATCCACATACAGACAGACGATAATGAGCTCACCTGCTTCATTTATCTTCATGTACAGGGTGTGCTCATATGGGCATTTTACAAACCCATTCTCCTAAAAATAGTTGTCAATCTGGCTGTACCAAGCTCGGGGTGCCTGCTTCAAACCGTACAGGGCCTTCTTCAGCTTCAGGACTTTGCCCTCCTGGCCTTCAATTTCGTAACCTGGTGGCTGGTCTATGTAGACCTCTTCCTCCAACACTCCGTTGAGGAAGGCTGACTTGACGTCCATCTGGTACACCTTCCAACCCTGTTGGGCTGCCAATGCCAGGATCATCCTGACTGTGTCAAGTCGGGCTACAGGCGCATATACCTCATGGTAATCAATGCCTGACTTCTGCTTGTAGCCCTTCACCACCAGTCTGGCCTTATGCTTGTCAACTTCTCCTTGGGCGTTGAACTTTGTCTTATACACCCACTTGACCCCAATGGTCTTCTTCCTTGTTGGAAGATCTGTCAGTTGCCATGTATCATTCTTTTCAATGGCTTCAATCTCCTCGTCCATCGCCTGCACCCACTTCTGATTTTGACTTGCGTCTTCGAACTCTACTGGATCAACTTCAGTAAAGAATGCAAAGTCAGAGTACTCTTCATCTTCATGGGTTTGGGTTGCCTCGTAAATTTCTTGCAAGCTTTTCATCTTTGTCGGAGTCCTCAAGTTTGGGGTCCTGCTTGCAAGTGGAGGCATCAGAGATGGTGAGGTTGTGCTGCTGGCACCGTTGCTACTGCTTGAGGTTGCAGGTGGTTGCACACTGCCCTCCTCCAAGTCAACAGACTCCACTACTACTGGCTCAGGTTGGCCAGTCTTCGACTTCCAGTTCTAGGCTTCATCTTCAAGGAACTTCACATCACGGTTGATGATGAGCTTCTTCGTCATAGGGTTGTACAGCCTATATGCCTTCGCCTGCTCACTATACCCTATGAAGATGCACTTCTCAGCTCTATCATCCAACTTTTGCCGCTTCTCTTCTGGAACATGTGCATATGCAATGCACCCAAACACACGCAAGTGAGCCACACTTGGCTTCACACCACTCCAGGCCTCTTGAGGGATTTTGTCCTTCACACTTTTGGTGGGACATCTGTTCAATAGGTAGACTGCACATGTTACAGCCTCTACCCAGAACTCGTGCGATAATCCCTTCGCCTTCATCATGTTGCGTGCCATCTCCATGATGGTCCGGTTCTTCCTCTCAGCTACGTCGTTCTGCTGCGGCGTGTATCTGGCAGTGAGCTACCTCCGAATTCCGTGTTGCTTGCAGAAGTTGTGGAATTCGTTGGAGATGTATTCACCTCCGCCATCTGTCCTGAGAGTCTTGATCTGATATCCACTCTGTTTCTCCACCAGAGCCTTGAACTCCTTGAATCTGGAAAATGCTTCTGACTTCAGCTTGATGGCATAGACCCAGGTCTTCCAGCTGAAGTCATCTATGAATGTCAAGAAGTATTTGTTATCGATAAATATGTTGGTCTGCATCGGACCGCAAATGTCTGAGTGCACCAGCTCCAGTGGCTGTGATGCTCTCCAAGACTGATCAGAAGGGAATGAATCCCTATGTTGTTTGTCGACTAAGCAGCCCTCACAAACTTGATTTTGCTGCTCTATCAGGGGTAAACCCTTCACCATCTGCTTCTTGTGCAGTTGATTCAGGCCACTGAAGCTCAAGTGACCAAATCTGAGATGCCACAACCAGGTAGCATCTTTCACAACTGCACTCAGAGACATCAATGATTCATTCTGAATCTGCAGCGGAAACATTTTGTTCTTCGTCATGGACACGGTTGCAATCTGCCCATGCGACTTGTCTCTGATGGTGCATACTCCATCTTTGAACTGGACCGTATGTCCCTTCTGCATGAGTTGTCCAATGCTCAGCAGGTTGTGCTTCAGGCCAGGCACATAGTAGACGTCACAGATCTGCTTCCGTTCATCGTGCCTGGTGCGGATGAGGATCTTTCCTTTCCCCATCACGGGAACCTTGCTGTTGTTCCCCATATTCACCTCAGACTGGACTGTTTCATCCAGTTGTGAGAACATTTCCTTGTTCCCCATCATGTGGTTGTTGCACCCATTGTCTAAATACCAGACATTCTTCTGGCACTCCTCCTCAATGTTGCAAGTCAGCAACACGTTTCCTCCTACCGCATTTCTAGTTTCATCCATGTAATGGGCCTGCTGCTGGTTCTCCTTGGCCATCCATTTTCTGCACTGTGAGATGTAATGGCCGAACTTCTTGCAATAATAGCACTGGACCTTTGACATGTCCTTCTTCTGACCAGATCCAGCTTGCTGATTTTTTGAACCGCCTCTTCCACCTTGCTGATGGAAATTACAGTTGGTCTCTCCCTCGCTAGGGTTTGACCGTCCTCCTTGCTTGTTGCCTTTCCCACGCCTACCTCTGCCTCTTCCTCCTTGAGAACTAGAGGCACCATGGTGGGATTCTTGTCTGCCGCTGTCTCGAAATGAGACCTGAGCCTTGAATGCTTGCTCTAGAGAGGTCTGAGATGAACGGCTCAGCCTCTGCTCATGTGTCTACAGAGAACCCATGAGCTCGTCTATCGAGAGGGTTGTCAGATCCCTCGATTCTTCGATTGCTATCACAACCGAGTCAAACTTGGCAGGCAGACTTCTGAGAATCTTCTCCATGATTCTCTGGCTCTGCATGATTTCTCCGTTCAACCGCATCTGGTTGATAATGTCCATCGTTCGGGTGAAGAAGTCACTCATGGACTCGGACTCACTCATCTGCAGATTTTCAAACTCCCTCCTGAGCATCTGCAGCTTCACCAACTTCACCTTGTTGGTGCCCTGGTATGAGCTGGCCAGAATCTCCTAGGCCTACTTCGCCTTGGTGGCTGATGCGATCCATGGGAAGATGGTCTCCTCGACCGCTTGCATGATGTAGAAGAGGGCCTTCTGGTCCTTCTTCGTGTTCTCCTTCAATAGGTCCTTGTCTGCTTGGGAGAGGGCGACTAGTGCTGCTGCATCTACCGGTTCTAGGTAGCCATTCTCGACTAACTCCCATAGCTCCTGAGATCCGAATAGGATCTTCATCTGGATGCTCTAGTAATCATAATTCTTCCCGTTGAAGTGTGGGATCTGCAACTGCAAGTTGTTGCTGTTGGAAGCCATTCTGCTTCGGTCTTCGCATCAAGGGATCAATGGCTCTGATACCAATTTGAAGTTTTAATTTTAGCCACCATCGAGGAGCACAAAGCAAAGAGACCCGAAGTCGGGGAGTAAACTCCCGAAGTCAGGATTTGCTCCCATAGTTGGGTTGCACTCTCGAAGCCTAAAGTCATGTTGTACTCCTGAAGTCGGGCATCGCGTGGAAGATTCACGATGTCTGACAGCTTGGGCTGGGTCAACGCCCAGCTGTGCAGTCAAAGCTTGTGTGTGCACAAAAATAGTGCGTAGTTGGGTTGCACACAAGGGAGGTTGACTCAGCCAAAAATCAGCTAAGTCTTGCTGCACTCTCAGACTGCGCAATTTGCAGCCTATGCAGTTAGGTTGCGCTGCATAATCGGGTGGTAGCCTGGCCTTAGCCAAAATTTTGGCTCTCTCGTATCTAGTTGCATGAAACCAAGCTTGCACAATCGAACAGTGCTACGCAAGTGGGTGACAGAGGCAACACTTAGCCCAAATTTGGGTGATAAATTTGTTGTTCAAAGGGGAGTGGACATATCCTGGTGGCTTGCTTTGCTTTGCGACACTTCACCACTTGAAGTACAAACCCTTAACAAAGAACGAAATCGCTTCTTTGAGGAGGCGATTCTAGGGGTTCCATAGAGAAACATCAAGCGCTGTTTGCAAGGGATAGCGATCGAAAGACCAAGAAAAATGATGACACTTCGACAATGATTAAAATGTGAAAGAGCAAATCACAAAAGCAATGCAGACAGATATAAGTGTAGACCCTTCAAAATGCCTGGAACAAGGGCAAATTTTATTTATCTAAAAATACGAGTTACATAGATCTTCAACTAAGGATATACAGACTTCTATAGATGAAACTACAGGATAAACTAACAAGAACTAACAATTGAGACTACTACTCAGAGTTGAGCCAGATGAGTGACTTTGCTCATTGAACTACTCTGCACAATAATTGCTTCTATTTGCACTTCCTCTCTGCACTGCCCACACATGCCTATGTACCTATTTTGAAGACCCGAACTACCTTATATAGCCACAGGGAGAGGAAGATAAGGGTTATCCTCTGACAGGTTCTGACAGACCCTAAACTAGGGTGTCTGACCAATCGTCGAATTGGCATTATTTCAACATGCTTGGCACAGTGCGGTGATCAGATTTACAATGATTGGATTTGTTAGGCGTCACATCTGTCAGGAGGCACGTGCGACATCAAGTCAAAAAAATTTGTCGGGATGCCCAAATTTGCGAGTGCAGTCTGACTTCACCCAAGTTTGGAGCATAGTTGGGCGGAGGTGTGAAATCGGGATTAATATTTCTAACACACCATGCCCAATTAACTTGGGATTAATTAAAAGATTATATATAAGAGTTTGATATAATGGCAAATGGAGGCGAATGTAAGGCATGATTTCTTGTCAAAAGGCGTTATCAAAAAGTTTTCAAATAAATGGAGAGCATTGCGGTTACAAATTCTTTAATGCGAAAGAAGACAGAAGAAGACGAAGTGGAATGGTTTTCCATTGAAGAAAATATAAAGTGAAATATATCCATTGAAATTCACAAAAGAAAAAGGTCAGAGAAGTCTATTTATTGTTGAAGATATAGAAAAGGTCAGGAAGGCCTTAAAAGCTAAGAAGGCTTTCATAATTAGAAATACCCAAGAGGTCTATATTATTTAAGAGGCCCAAGATGCCATATAGTAAGAAGAGAGGTCAATTATAGAGGAATGAGGTCCATATTAAAAGGTGTTCAATTCAACATTGAAGAGAGATTATTTGACCAACTCAAGAAAGAATATAAAGAAGCCATTGGACCAACTCTAGAAATAAAAGAGCAGAGAGGCCCATTCAACCAACTTAAGAAATATAAGCTAGTGGGAGTGAATCAAATATAGTAATAGTAAATTAAGTATAAAGAAGGAGAGAGATGACAAGAATTAATGAAAGGTGGATGCCTATAGGAACCCTAATATTTTATATTTTATTCATACTCATGATACAAATGATCATTCAATGAGTGCTATTTATAGTGATACTAAAACCCCAATGATTAGTTAACCTTAAGCCAACATTGACTTGAATTTAAGGTTGACTTATAGTAAAATAATAAGAAACTATAACCTTTAAGCAAGCTTATCCATAAACATGGATCAACCAATATAAAAAATGGTGAAATGTGAAATATGCCCTAAGGTTTACATGAACAAGCCTATAGGCTAACATAAATAATGAATTCCCATAGGCTTACATAAAAACATGCAGATAGGTTACATTAATAGTGCTCGTAAGAACTTCTTCACAAATTTGGCCTTGGTCTAACAAGATCAAATTACATATATTTCAACACCCTCGATAATCTAAGTTGAAGCTCGAAGGAGAGAAAGTATTAGAGGTAATGCCTCCCCCCTAATGGATGTTTTATAGGAATCTATGTTACCATATTTATTCTCATATTCATTATTATAAATCTTGTGTCTAACTCTCAAGAATTTTATCTTAATCATCTTCAACCTTGAAATATAATTTTTTATGGAATGTCCTTTTAATTTAGAATACTTGCAAGTATTTGACTTATTTTTTAAACCTTAGACTTGCCCTTAGGCACTTGAGCCTTAGGTTCAATTTATTTGAAGTCTATATAATCTTATTTATGAGCCACAGTTTTTCACTACAACTTCATAATAAATTAGATTCTTGAAAAGTCCTTTAAGAGAGATGGGTTATAGATCCTTAACAGTTATAGCATTCATATAAATAAAAAATACAATTTAATAAAAAGGAGTAAAAATATTAGAATTAATAGACTTGACATACTCCTTATCACACTTTACCTTTCCTCTAACCATAGCTAGCTTATCTTTTAGATATCTAAGGTGAGATATGAAGTATTGAACATGACTGAAATCTAAAATTTTAAGATTTGAATATTCTATCTCTATTCTATCAACTTCACTATTACTTTCTTTTCCATAGAGATCTTTCAAAGTAGACTATAAGTCAATAGTATTAGCTTTCACACTACTATGAAAATTTACATCTTGTTCAAATAACATGAAAAAGAGTCCAAGAACTTAGTCCTTATCAACTTCATAATCACTGAAAACTTTGATTCATTATTGAAAATGAACTAAAGATTCGTTTTTTTGAGTAATCCTACCATTTGAATTGATCAAGTATTGTAATTTCACCTGGTTAAGAAACTTACCCTAAATAATCATTTATTATATATATCACATAGAACTATAATAGATTGATGTTACCACTATGGAGACGCCAAGAAACTATGCAATTAAATAAAAAGGCTCCAAATTATTATGTATGCAAAATTCATGGCCTACAAAAGATTTAGTATATTAGTAGTTAAATCAAAAGAAAAATAAAATAATAAAATCTTGAAAAACATATACGCTCGCTAGACTTGGAAGGAAAGACTCCGAAGACCGGGGAATTATAGTGCGGGGAATGGAAGACATTCTACAGGACATTTCTCCAGTACATGATTCTGTAAATGTTTCCTACGTTCAGCTTTATATGGAGACTCTGCAAGATCTCCTCGATCCCACCAATTCCAACATTCCTATCGTGGAAGATTCCAGGACCGGAGATGTATCTTTGCCGCAAGCTTCAGTAGTTGAGATTCGAGATCAGCAATCTTTTCTAGAATTGTTGCGTAAAGGGGAAGCGAATCGTGTCGTAGCCAATACTAAATCGAATACTCAATCTTCACGAAACCATGCCATTTTGATTGTAAAAGTAAGAAGAAGAAGAGAGATGGTGGTGGGTGAAGATCAAAGTAAGGATCAGGATCGAGAGGTAAATTATCGGCATCTTGTTCTAAACGGCAAGTTAATTCTGCTAGACTTGGCAGGTTCAGAAAGGATGTATAAATCAGGTTGTGAGGGACGCGCAATAGAGGAAGCTAAAACAATAAATTTATCATTAAGCGCTCTTGGGAAGTGCGTTAACGCCCTTGCACATGCGCAGAACAATCCAAATGTGCATGTGCCCGTTCGAGAGTCTAAACTAACCAGATTGATTCGAGATTCGTTTGGAAGAAATGCAAGAACTTCATTGATCTTGACAGTGGGACCTTCTATGGAGTATAGAGGGGAGACTGCAAGTACCATCATGTTTGGACAAAGGGCCATGAAAGTGGAGAATTCCATCAAGCTCAAAGAGGAGTTGGACTACAAAAGCGTTTGTAGATCTTTAGAAACAAAAGCTCAGTCACTCATTGCTCAAAACGAAAGCATGTGTTTCAGAATACATGGACTTGGTAGGCAGGCTTGAACATGATGATGACCATGAGGATTATCAGGATGATGATCAACAACAAAGGACAGGCATAGAGACGGAAACAGAAGCTGCACTGAAAAGCTGGGCGAATTCATATAATTCTTGCAATGACTTCCCACTTCCACTTGCTGTTAATGGATTTGTAGAAGAACTTGAACTTCAACTTACACATCTCAAATGGTTGTTGCACAAAGAAACCCAGATAAGAGAAAGTCTGGAGGAAGAGCTTAATCTTCTGAAACAAGAAAATACTACAATTGACAGTGGGCGTGAGAGGAATGATGAGATTCTAAAGATTAGTAAGAGGTTAGTAGATGAAGTCGAGCATTCTAGTAAAGTAGCAGACGAAGTTAAGTGCTTCAGCCATCAACTATCAGTGGTGAGTACCAAAGCTGATGAGATAAGTATGCACGATGGCAGAGAAGTACACTTTGGAAGCCGTTCGTGTAAGAGAGATGCTGTGTCGAAGACGATAAGATTGAGAGGCATTCATCAAAGTTTTCTTGTAGATGTCACTTTTGAAGAATAGCTGCAAGAGGTAAAGCTAATTCCACGTTAACACCGAAGGCCATGTGAGCCCTGAAGCCAATTCCAAGCTAAGCCAACGAACGCTATTCGAACTTTGTTTCAATTTTAATCAAGCATAAAATGGGTAATTTCTCATAACCTAGATTTAGCTATTGAATCGACTTTAATATGTTCTCCACGAATATAATTGATATTATTTTATAAAAATAGACATAAATTAATAATTTGATGTCTTTGTCGTCTAGTTCTAATTGAGAACTGTTCTAGTTTTTTAATTTATTTTATAAATAATTGATAATATTAAGGACTAAATTATTGTTAATCATAGTAAATGTTTTTCTATGAAACCATATTAAGTTGGAATCCATAGTTTATATAGTTCAATCAACATCATGTTTAAAGACAACCCATACATTGAATGATAGGGATAAATACACATTCTAGCATTGAAGATCAAGCAAACATCAACAATAGGTCTCTTACCATGACATATCTATGGGATGCTATCAAATATTGTAAACTCATAGTATTTATTCAAAAGAATGATTAATATATATATTTATTCCCATCAATAGAGTGAATAAGTTAATATATAAAAAACCGTAAGGAAATAATTCTAAAGACAATTAAAGAACAAATTCATTTCATTATGTGCAGTTTGATATGTATATTACTTACAATAAAATATATTTTATACACAATAATATTGCATAATGATGATTTCAACAATGATACAATTCCATTACCATTGAATTGAATACAAAAAATTTAAAAAAGAGGATGAACAATTACAACCCAACCATCAACCTCTTTGGTATCAAACTATCAAATAAATGTAAACTAATTATAACACAATTCAATATCTAATTCATAAGAGATTGACTATCATATTCATCAACATACATAACAAACTTGTAATAATGCACATGTAATATCCAATTTATCTTATTCCTCCTTTATATTTATTGACATTGTCATCAACTACACAATTGAGTATTCTACCTATAATTAGATTGTGTATTAGGAGCATGAGGTATTCAAATATTGTGTTGTATCAGTAATACCTTCAACTCTTAATTTTTTTGCCTTATTTAAATGTATTATTTTTGCTTCTTTTGGTAAAATAATTATTCCACATCTACTCTTATTTTATTCGGTCTAACAAAATTTGTAATTCTTCTAATTGATGGAGTGTGATAATATATTTCTCATTTTGGATAACATCTTCAACTATTTGGACTTCAAATTTGAACTTTCCATTGTATACCAAGACTAAATTTCAAGATAAAATATTTCTTTAGTAGCATGAGATGTAGGTGCTTGAAATGGAAATACCTTATTTGTTGTTAGATAACCTTACTATCCCACTATATCATCATTCAATGAGAACAAATTCTCCTCTAATCTCTCTTGATATTTAAGTCAATTCTCCAATGCACATATGTTAATAAATATAGGATGCGACTAGTTGTTGGCTTACCTTGTATGCCTAAAAATTGTTGTCAAAATATATCCATAATCTTGTATGCAGCATGACTTGTGAATTATAGATATGACTATCTTGTTCATCATCTTTACTTACCCATTTGTTGAAAGTTTGACATCAAAGTTTGGATTACTTAATTTACAAAGTGATCCCTACAATAATTAGTTATTTATAATGAGATTTCAAACCTAATAACAATATGCTCATACAATAATTTGGCCACCATAATATTGGTAAGAGTACTTTTCTTCCCATCACTTTAGGTCTCATGTGCTATCACACTAATCCTCAATGGACTTCCTTTAACACACTATTTAAATTTTCTTCCATGACACACTAGTGTAGAACCATGCCATACCCCATTTTATAAACAATGTATTGATAAAGTGAAACAAAGCTAACTTGAGCATGATCCTACATTTCTTTGTTGCTAACAATTCCTTTGCCAGGTAACCCCTTGACATATGCATACCCATGTGTGCATACCTAAATAATCATACATTAGTACAAAATAGGTGGACATCAAGGAATTATTTTGATACTCCTCCATTTATTGGTTTTCTAAGTGGATTTGAGGTGATTGATACTAGAATAATTCCTTTGGAACACAAATTCTTGTAATGTAATTAGCCACTTACAAACTCAACCATGTATATTGAACAAATATATAATGTCTAATATATATCACCGAACTATTGAATTCTTGTGCTTGCAAAGTTTGGAATGTAATTTGCTATGAGTTTGAATATGTTTCTAGGATATTCTTACTTACACACCTGCACTGTTTAGATTATATGAATGATGTTATCTCATGTTTGGCTCTTCTATAAAACATAGATTTGTATTTTTTGGAAAATTAGTCACACGTTGGTTTATCTTTGTAGGGTCATATACCGAGTATGGGTGAGGATCCATGGTATCTATGTGTATTTGGAAATTGTCGGCCAACCCTTTTTATAAACTACCGATGTTTCTGTATTGATAGTGGAGCATCTAGTTATCACTAGAGAAATGTTTGCTCTTGTTTAGTTTCTGGATAATGTGCTATTGTCTTAAGTTATTTAGCTACAACAAAACAAGAAGACCTGAATTTAATGTTAGAGCAGTAATATGGTTTGTTTTGTATTGATAAAGTAATAAGGTTTGGTGAACTGTTTATATTGCAAAAAAGGAAATTATTGAATTAATATGAAGCTATTGAGTTTTGGGTAAGTTACGAGTGGATGTGCTGCTCTACACATTTTATTGGAATGTATTTATTCGTCAATAGTGAAAATAACAATGTTTTACCCAACTTGCACTGTGCATGGAAGAAAACATCCAATTGGTTGTGTGTGTGCATGATAGATAACCACATTTAGCTGCATTCACTAGATTAAAAATTGAGCCGACTAATCCCTAAGATCGTTAACTACAATCTAGAGTGTTGTTGGGCAAGGTGGGACAGTATTTGAAGTTGACCCAGTTATTCTGGTTGTGCAAGTCCTCTTGAAAAGTAATTCTAAGTCGGTGCCTCTCCATTTAGAGTAGTTTTTCCATATAGAGCCTAAGAATCCAACAAGAAATAAATAAATCTATTGTCTTGTCACTTCCTCCATAATTGAATCATTAAACAAAATTGGGAAGGTGTCCTTGATCATGACAATACTCAAACTTTGAAGGTCCATGCAAATAGAAATCTATATATGTTTCTTTTTTAGGTTGATGACAATTGGTAACATGCATTCACACATAATCAATTTGAAAATAATTCCTGTGTCCAAAATAATTTTAATTTCCATATTTATCATTGCTATATTTTGGTATTCATCCAATATGGTATCCACCTAACTAGTCATACCCCCAACATCAAATAAATCTAGTAAATTTGTAACTCAAATCATTCCCAACATGGATTATTTTTTCTTATTCCCCTTATTTGATACTCAACTACACCATTATTCATATCTGATACTTGGGGTTGTCTAGTTCCTTGATCACCTTTGTCTTGTGAAAATAATGTACTAAACTTTTATCCAATTGTGTGTTATCAATGCTACACTCTAAGTTAGGAAAATAACATCTTACCCTCTTGTTTTGCTTATATTTGGCTTGTTGTTTTCATGCAAGTATCACCTAAATTATCCTACATGATTGCCTTCCCATTTACGTCCACTCCATCTCATTCTTCTAGTTCTATACATAAGTATTTTGATACGAATAGTTTATAGTCACCCAATTCCCAATGATATAAATGGTTGTAAAAATACTATTAATCATTTATGCACACCTCTAATTGTTAAAATCAATATTCATTTGGTTTCCAGTCAATATATACTTTTTTTAATATTTTGGATGATGATTTTTTTATTTATTAGATGGTGCAACTTCTTTACCAATTAACTAGTCTCATAAGTTTATTATAAAGTTACAACTTCCCTTCATGAAAGTTAGTTTATCTTTATCCTAATTTTGGTCTATTATCACCGCCCTCAATCAATCTCATAGTAAAAATGAATTATATATTGGCTCATTCATCATGATGACTATTAAATTAAGAATGAATAGTTGGTTGATGGCTTACTCTGTATATTGTCAATGTACCCGTCATCTTGATCTCATATTTATTAGATTCTACCAACCAAATATTGGGTCACCATAATATTCCATCCAAAAGTTGGGTCACCAAAAATTATTAATTAGATTCTACCAACCATATTGGATCACCAAATATTCCATCCATAATGATGTGTCAAGATGTGGCTCAATATCTCTATGTATAACATTTCTACTTGCTTCCCTTATCCAATAATTAAGAATATAAGATCAAAATGATCTTGTATTGTACTCTTTTATGAGACCCTTTATTTTATATATATATATATATATATATATATATTTGGTCCTTGAGACATATCTCCAACCATTGTATCAATGTCTTTGACTACCTTGCACAAGGTTACCACACCCACTAGAACACTTGTCTATGGTAATTGATTTGCTAAACTTTACGATGTTGTCTAAAATAATATTGGAAAAACCTTCATTATTATTCCACCTTAGTTATACTCCTTGTTTGTATCTCACTCCACCTTTTTATATTTAATCGTGTCCTAGGATTCTTTCCATTTTTTGTTGAAATATATTACATTATTTGGTACATGCTAATATACCCCCATGGTACCTTAATGGTACATTTATAAATAGTAGATTAAATTTAAATCTATAGGTTAGGTTATGACTTATATTTCCCCGTTCATGTAAGTGTTAATGTGTAAGAAATGCACAAGTGTCATGTAAGAGAGAATGTGCACAAGTATCTTGTATGTAAGAGTGTAAATATGTAATGTGAGGATGTGCACAAGTGTCCTAGATTAGGAGTTCAAGAGTCTTGTAGATATGTCCAAGAGTCATAGATTCAAGTGTTCATCAAGTATACAAGTGGCAATATGAGAAGCCAAGAGTCATAAGAGAGAAATAGTCAAGTATCCAAAGAGTCATGTTACTATTGCTATATTATAGAGACAATACTCCATAGAACAGAACAAGAACATGAGTTAAATTGAATAGCATAGTTATAAAAAAAAGGAACAATAAATATTGTATATATTTTGAGCAATTAATATTATATGTTTTTCTTCATGCATAGTACATGAATGATTCATGCTATTTACATTCATATTTCTTCATATAAGTGAATGTTATTTGATTTATTATAAGCCTTGATATACATATTAATTTGCTCATATTACTCTACTCTTATTATCTTTACATTGACCTTTAATATTATGGCTATTTTATATTTTATCCTATGAAATATTCCACTATATTTTGTGGTGGATAGACTTAAAAACCCAACAATGGTATTAGAGCTACCACTAGGCTATCCAATTTGATAGAGTTATTTATTATCCACCATTAAAATTAGTTTTGTACATTTTGTTAACTTTAGTTTAGATTCTATCCACTTTAAAGGTAGTGCAAAGTTAGACTCTACATTTTAAAGGTCTTATTGAGTAGAGTAGGCTAGAGTATTTCCACTAGGTTGAAGGAAAACCAATGAATACCAAGACTCAACTATATTGAATATAAGGGTCAACTTAGAAGAGAAGTTGGACATTGATAACCAACTCAAAAGAAGGTTAGAATTTTAGGGACATCCAAAGTCACCCTGATCATATTTTTGGATTATCTAGAGAAGAAGAGGAGAATCACTATTGAATATTGAAAGAGAGCCAACTCAGAAGAAATTTGGTCATTCCAAGATAAAGTCACCCTAACATTGGTATTCTCTAAAAGAAGGAGAATATTTATTGATTGAAGAAGAATCAACTCATAAGATAGTTGATCATCCAAGGACATTCAAAGTCACCTTGATAATATTTTGGATTCTCTAGTAAGGAGGATAATCATGTTAGATTCTTAGGTATGATCTAAGATATTGAATATTTAAAAAAATAAGATAAGAAACATAGCTTAAGCTATAGAATTTTGATAATATTCCTACAAAGATAGATAAAGAAGAAAGAAATATAAGAAGAATAGCAATAGAGTGCAAAAGAAGAAAATTATGGATTTGTAACAGAGATAGAAAGACAATATATATATCAATGATATATCAATCTTGAAGAAGGATAAAGAAGCATACAAAGCTTACTTTATATAGCTTCAAGCATTCAGTTGAAATATATAAGTAGTAGAAGAATAATTAGGTCATAGAGATATTTGACCTTGACATATTTGCAAAGCTATAAGTAGTAGAAGAAGAATTAGGTCATAGAGATATTTGACCTTGACATATTTGTAAATCTATGAGTAGTAGAAGAAGAAATAGGTTAGAGGGATATTTAACCTTGACATATTTATAAAGATATCAGTAGTAGAAGAAGAATTAGGTCATAGAGATATTTGATCTTGACATATTTGCAACAACAACAACAAAGTTTTTAATAAGCAAATCTACATTGAATATAAGAGTTCCATAGAAGCCCACATTGAATATAAGAGGGCCAAAGAAGCATATATTGAATATAAGAGGCCTAATAATCCCACAATGAATATAATAAGTTTGTGAAATCTTTATTCAAGATTTTTAGAAAGAAATAACAAACAATAAGCAAGGAACAACATAGAGGAAAATCAAGCATTGAGTAGCGTATATAAATAGCAATATCAAAATTAGAATTACAAAAGGAAATAGTGGCAAAAAAAGTCCAATAATTAAGAAGTAGTAGTTAAATGTAGCCCATTCCAGTGCATTGATTTGAGAAGCCTACACATAAAAAAGAAAGCAAAAGAAATATAAATTAGATAAGGTCTTCTACAAACATAGAGACACAAAAATGTTTGGTATTATCCAAGTGTAAGATCAAGGAGAAAGAGTAGAGACACAACACAAAGAGATCAACCTCATCTATAGTACTATGATCAAGAAAGGCTAGTATCATCTACAACATAGAGATACTAGTGTTATCTAGAGCATTGTGATCAAGAGAGACCAGTCTCATCACTTGGTCTCATACTAGCATCACCTAAGTGTATACCAGGGGTAAAATTACTTGGAATTTCCAAGAAAATACTAGGAGCAAAGCCACTTGGACTTCCCAAGAAAATATCAAGAGCAACATCACTTTCAATTCCTAATCATAGATCAGGAGCATAGCCACTTGAAATACTTAAAGTAAAGATCAATAGCTATGACTTCCCCAATAAAGACAAGCCAAATATTTACTTGATCTTCTCCAGGTGGAGAGTGGTAATAGAATCACTCCAACATTATCAAGTTAATACAAGCAAAGGAATCACATGGCCTCTACCAAGCATAGATTATTCAACTCCTCACAGTCAATATTTTAAGAAAAGGATAACGTAGAATGTGAGAGCAACCACAAAACACCTTAGCATAGAACCATAATCACAGAAAAGCAAGGGAAAGCATTATATTTTCCATATCATTCATGCATGGAGAGAAAAATTCAAAAATTATCAAGCATTTCCAACATCAATTTTGAAGAGAAACTTTCAGGATGCATGAAACAAGAATCACGTAGTGAAGGTAATGTTCCTTAACGTTACAAAATATTTCCAACATTTTCTTATTGGAGGAAAATAAAGAATATTTGATGTTTTTGAAAAACCAATAGGGAGTAATAAGGATTGAAATTGGATAATTGAAGTTTTTCAAAACATAATTATTAGATTGGAGTGATAAGGTTAGAATAATTAATACTTTTGAAAATAATTTGGTTAGTTGGAGTTATAAGGATTTTATTAAGTTTAAAGTTTTTTAATTTGAAAAAAAAAATGAATTAGATTATTAGTGAAGTTTAAAAAAATTGAAATAAAAGAATTTTTATTTTTAGAGTTTGAAATTTTGCAAAATTAAATACTTTGGAGTTAAAAGGTTTTCTACACCAAAGGATTAGAAAATTTTAAAATTTGTAAAATTTTATATTTTGGTTATTTATTTTTTTAATTTGGGAGTTATAAGGTTTACTACCTCAAAGGAAATAAAACATTTATATCATGGAAGAAATTATTAGAAATGCATTCAATGAGGATAGTGAAGAAATGGTGCATAAATTAAAGTTTTATTCTCAAAACTTGGTAGATGATCTTGATGAAAATAAAAATAACAAGATCGCTTGAAAAATCAAAATTAGATCTTGTTACTACTAAATCTCTCTAGTAGTTTATCCAAAATAGATTCAATCACAAAATCTACAATTGCTTATAATGTCATAGATTATCAAATTTTGCAACTCATTTGTAAGGAAAATAAAGAGAGAGTAGTCTTAATTGTGCATATATATAGATATATTAGATATCCATTTTGGACATGGATATTCAAGTATTCCACTTCACCAAGACTTACCTTAAATCTGCTCGACAAGTCCTCCCTAGAACTTGTTCAATCTGCTCAACAAGTCTTCAGCAAGTCTTACCTCAAATTTGATTGTAATCTTCCATAAAAGCTCATATAAATCTGTCCTTAAGCTTTCACCAAAGCTTACTCAACTCAGTCCTTAAGTACCCTCTAGGACTTACTCAAATATTTTCATAAGCTTTCACAAAATATTTATTCAAATTAATTGCAAACTTGCATACAAAACACAACTTATTCTCTTTCAGAAAACCTCTTTAATCACACAAACAAGTTTCACTCAGAATCTTGTTTAACCAAAGAAACATATAGAGAATTGCAAGAGACTCAATATAACTCATAACTCGCTCTATCGCTTTCAAACTCTCTTTCAAATCAATTCAGAATAAAGAATAATTTGTTTCACAAATCTTGAACTATCACTCCAATGCTTTCAATCACTAATGCTCAATCAACTTCATTCAACCATTCACTCAATGAAACACAACTTTATTACAAACCCTAACCAAGTGTTTCACTAAACTTCCAACAACTCACACTATGGAACTCAAACCTTGACTCAAGATGATTCCAGTTTTCACATAACAATGATACTCATGTTTTTTCACAAACCCTAGTTCAAGATAGTTCTCAATTTCACATAACAATGATACTCATGGTCTTTCAACAAACCCTAGTTCAATATAGTTATAAATTTCACATAACAATGATACTCATATTCTTTCACAAACCCTAATCATGCACATGAAGGCTCACTCAAATATTTCCAACAATGCTTATAAAACAATCTTTTTCACTCCAAATTTGCATTTCATAATTTTTCACTCATAAGGAAGATGTGCCCATACCTTTTTTTTATGAAGATATGTCTTCAAAACCTGTCTTAGTCATAATCAAAATCTCTTTGCCAATTTCAAGGTTAGGGAACAACAATATATCTCAAAATCTCCACCCAAAATTCTTCTCAAACTTTATTTCACCATACAAAATAACAAGTCTCAAGTACACCTTATAATCTTCAAACTTTTCAAAATATAACTAGCAAAGGATCAATTAACTCACTTTCACAATAATTCACTTCAGAATTTTAATTCATAAAATAATCAAAATAACTCCCTTATATCGCCCTACTCAAAAATGCATTATCAAATAATCAACAAACCTTTCTAAGAATAATTCAATTCACTTTTAAGCCAAAATTAAATCTTCCTCAATATTCAACTAAGAAAAAAATAAAATATATATTAATCACCTTATATCTCCCAACTTAAAAATTACATTTCAAAATAATTAACAACCTCTTATCCAGAAATAATACAATTCACTTTTAAACCACAATTAAATCCTTCACAAACTTTAACTAAAATAAATTTTTCTTTAATCACCTTATATCTCCCAAGTCGCTCACAATACAACCTTAGACCACATGCACATTACAACAAAAAATTAAAGTACCTTTGCACACTCCTCGGTGGGATTCGATCCTAGGTCAAGTTGTCACCTGCACCCTAGCCATGGCCTAGCTATTGTGTGAGCTAGGCGCTCATGTGGGAGGTAAAAGTGCTTTGAGTACTTTATTTCTTCAACCAACGCCAAATCCAAACAAAAGGCCTTATCCCTTTGCATCCATCGAGACTCGAATACGGAACCTCTGCGTACCCTGCATCTTAGACACCAATATCTTGCCACTAGCCCAACTGATTGGTTGGTTATAAGGCTTTATGCCTTGGTAAATTTTTGCTTCATGTTTTTTGGTTGCATTAAAAAATAATATCCTCATCTTATTGTAGGCAAAAAATATTCCTCCCAGAAGAAGAAGAAGTGATAAATGGATTTGCCCAATTTTGACAGTTTTGACAAATTTTGTAAATCATACAATAAGGAGTAAATCATACATCCAGGAAGGAAAACTGTACAATTCGAAGGTAAATCGTACAAGGTGCAATGAAATGGAGTGAAATGCATAGGAAATGTAATTTCAGGTTGTAATTGTGCATGTATTTGATTATTAAAGTGTTAGACTTAGTAAAAGTCTTAATTAATGCATTATGCTATGCATGGGTAATTGTAAATAACTAATTGCCTCAGGAACCACTTTGGAACAGCCTGGGAAACATTATATAAGGGCCCATTTTTTATTTTTATGGTCTTGACATATATTGAATATAATCTAATAGAGTTGGATTCTTCTGGTTAATCTAGCAAGTGTTAGGAGTTATACTATGCTCTAAGGAAAGGATTGTATGTCATTACTGAATAGAAATGAATAATAATAAGAACTCATGGCTTCTCACACATGTTGTACAATTCTAGAATGGTTGAATAGCAATTGATGGTTTAACTTTGTTGCATGTACTTTTGTTTGATTATTTTGGTTAATTTATGCATTATTGTGGAATAATGAATGAAACCGGTACTTTTATAGCTTTGTGGAATGATCTAGAATTATGGTAATACCAAGAAAGATGTATTGAACCTTGTATAATTTTTGGGCATCACCATTGAATTTGCAACTCTCTCAAGTCCCATTGATATGTTTTGCATGCTACTGGAAAAGGATTAATTACTATATTAAACCCTTACAAAACCTATCTGAGAGATATTTTTCCATTAGAGTATCCAATTTGGCACTTGGATGTATCTTCATTTTATACATATTGTAAATCAAATTTCGTACAAATCGTATAGAATACAGTTACCTTATTTGGCAGTTTATGTGATTGGAAGAAACTTACCCGATTTGGCAGTTTGAGAAACTTGACTTGTTGAGTTACAAAACTGTGTACAACAGCCTACAAAACCGAACCTGAAGGATTGGTTGAGTGTGGAATAATACAAGATCCATCACTGTATGATTTTAGATTATACAATGTGTCGATTTGGCTTCTGTACAAGTTGTTCATTGGGTGTAAACTGGTGGTTTTAGAGACCGTACGGTCGTATGATTTGGTAAACAATTTGGGATTAGTAAATTGACCACATTAGGAATTAGAAATCACCTCCCCACCAGGAATGCTGCACCCATATGCTACACTTATGTGCTCACGAACTTTCACATTCCTCTCTCAATAATCGCATGTGCATTAATATTCGGAGACTTGCTTTTGTGAGGCAGGTCTTATGGTATTTATACCATAGGCCACATTCCTTCGAACGTCAGTGGGGGAAGAAGAAAAATTAAATTAAATTTGTGCCCAACCCTACTTTGGGTTTAATAATTTAATTTTATAAATTAATTTATAATATAACTATTATAAATAATTTAGGTTCGAGGTGTAGACCAATTGGTTCATCCAAACCCCATAAGGGGGGTGGAGGTCCAACATTCAAATCTTGAGCCTTGCCAAACTGAACACTTCTCCCTTTCCTGGTGTTTTCAATGGCATAAAAGGTTTAAAATGATTGTGGCATGGTGGTTATAGGGGCGGATTGCGTGTAGATCTATGTGGCGGCTTTTGGGGCAGACATCGCAGAATACTATGGTGGCCATTAAAATCTGGACATCCTGCCAAGATTCATGGCGGCTACCTATTCCACCATGTAAATTCGAAAAAAAACAAAAAAAAACTATTATAAATAATTTATTGACAACCTTAGGCTTTATCTTTAAACTTTTAAGATTATAATAATAAATATTATAATATTATTTCCTTTGAACCTAGGTCTTTTTTCTTTTTCAATATGACCACATTTAATATTATAATAAAAAAATATTATAATATTATTTCCTTTGGGCCTAGGTATTTTCCTTCTTTCAAGGAATTTAGCCATCCTTTTGACCAATCATGTGAGGCTTTTAAACCAAATATCTTGGGCTTAAAATATAAATATTTTAACCCTTCTTTTGCCAAATGCTTGCACTGATCACTGACACTGACTATTGACATCAATGAAAACACAACTACTTAAAATTTCCAACACACTGGCCTTCTCCTTATAGGACGACGATTCTACAAAGAGGGAGCACTGACCGTATGCATAGAGAAACTTCTAGGGCATGCACCCACAAACTTGGAGTACTTAGGATTACTGAGGCAGAGTCTCTTGAAGCTTTGGAAGAAACATTTTGAGCAATAAGATAGGTTCTTTACTTTTATAGGCAAGTATACCCATCTAAACATTTCACATACTATTTTTGAGATATTTGTTGCACGGGAAGAAAATTAATGTCTCGTTCTACCTAGCTTATGCCCTGAAGGACAAAGCAAGGCAATATCGAGTAGGAGCGGTCACTGCCCTAGCTCACCACAAGATAATCTCAATCCTAATATATTATGTTGAAGCACACACGGAGGCCCTAACAACAAGAAATGATAGGGTCAAAGCTTCTAATGCACAGACTCAATTGCCCACTAAAGAGCTAGAAATAGAGTAGGAGACTGAATTGTAGGAGATGACCATCACAGAAGGGTTAGTATAAGAACATATATTGGCCTCTCATGATGATACAACTAAAATATAGGAAGGGCAAATTTCATTGCCCCACTCTCCACAAGTCAAAACAGAATTTGGGTTGGATATTCATAGCTTTGACCAAGTAGCTGACCACTGTCTACAACTTAATTAAGAATTTGATATAAGAGTGCCTGGCCCTGATCAAACGACCCATCGTACGAAGATCATAAGAGGGAAAAAGTGGCTAAGATACCTGATTCTATCCAAAAATTATGAGGAGAAAGATTCAAAAGTAGGGTTTATGACCCAAGTGTTGTAGAATTTAGCTACCTTAATTCCTCCATGTCAATAGACTTCGAAGGACCTGCAAGGGTAGCAACATTTGGCACTGCAACAAGACCTTGCTTGGAAAAAAACTCTAGGAGGAACATAATTTCTTCAAGAATTTCAAGGAGGCAGTTGTCAAGAGGTAGCAAGGGCTTGAGCAAAAAATATTATAATTGCAACAAATAGTGCAACAACTTATTGAGGAGAACCAACAATTGAAGGTTGGGCAGGTATAAAGAGTGGATGCAAGCACCCAAATAGATTGTGCAATGGAGGTGTCCACAACTTCTTCAAACTCCCTTAAGAGAGTTGTTTCATCTGGTCCATTTAGATCAAACGTAGGGAATGCAGAGGATAAATATGGGAATTTTTCCTCCATATTAGCCAGAATAGTTGTTGAAAAACAGGGGAACTTTGTTCTATAAACAGATTCCCTTGTTATCAAAATTATCGATGATGATGATGAGCAGTCAGTCCCTAGAGGATGAGGAGTAGAGCATCAAAGAAGAGACACCAATGCACTATTAATTGGTGTGCTCTATAAAAGGCTATCCAATCAATCATCGGTTGCGACATAGGATGATGAACAAAATATGGGTAAGATGACTAATGAGATGGTTGCAAAACATTAGGGGCCTAAATTTTCTACTAATAGAGAAGTAGCGTCTGTTGGAGATGAGGATAACATCCCCTCTCACTCTGCTACACCAACAATCTCATTTAGACCCAAAAATAAAGTGACCAAAGCACCATAGTAGAGACCCAAAAACAAGGAAAAAATCACAAAGGCAGGGGCCCAGCCAACCTGATAGTTCAGATGAAGAATGGGAAAGGGGGCTAAAACATTTTTCCAATCAACAAGAGCAGTTCAAAAAGCTCCAAGAAGAATGTGCAACAACAAAATCAGCAAGGAAATCTTTCAAGAAGGTTGCAAGAGAGACCAAGATCATTGTTGACCCTACTTCGAAGAAGTAATTTTGGTGGGTATCTGGGTCAATTAAAAGAAAACCTTCTAGAATGAGAAAATATTTGGAGATATATAGGGTATTTGGGTCGAAGGTAGAGTCCATTTCAATATAATAAGAAAGTGTTGGCCTCTCTCCAGAAGTGGCCTGGATGTTTAGGGCCAGAGTAGTAAAATGGGAACGAGATGATTCAGATATTCTGCTAGAAAAACTTCAACCTCAACACACTGATCTTCGAAAGGAGGCCAAATCAGCATTTCAAAAAGGGAACTCTACCTTTACTGTCTACTATGCAAAGGTGGTAAGGGGAAAATAACTTATGATAGAGAACTACCTAGCACAAGTGTAGGGCCTAGTAGAACAGGTAAATATAGTCAACATAGTCAAAAGCTTCCATAAGGAACCAACACCCCTCAACAAGGATGTAAGCCCAAAGATAAAGGAAAATCTAAATTCACCACCTGAAAGAGGAAATATAAGAACAAGGCCTACTAGGAGGGGGCAATATAACAGGGAATTACCAATTTTAGGTGCCACTAGGACGTGGCACTCCATAGGCATGGGGGGATGATGAACATAAGAAATGCTCATATTTTTATATGAGTTTCTAAAATTTTTGTACAACAATATTATCAGAGTTGTATATTTTTATGATAATTATATATATTTAATTAAAATCATGCATATCGCTTAACTTGTATGATAAGTGTGCTTTGTGTGTATATTTGGTTATTTTTATCATCTTTTGCATGATCTCGTCGAGGTCCTACTTGGACCTAACACATTTATGTCTTAAGGAGATAAGATATATCAAGGTAGAAGGTGCCTTGATCTTGTTTATGAGATATGCCTTGATCCAGTCAAGGGAAGTTGCCTTGATCTTGTTGAGGGAAGGAGCCTTGATCCCATTGAGGGAAGGCACCTTGATCCCATTAAAGGTAGGCACCTTGATCCCATTTAAGGAAGGCACCTTGATCCCTTTGATAGGAGGTGCCTTGATCCCATTGAAGTAAGGTGCCTTGATCCCATAGAAAGGTGCCATGATCCCATTCAACAGATGGTACCTTGATCCCATATAAAGGCACCTTGATCCCACCTTACCCTTGATGGAGGACACATTTTTTGCATTGACCATATCTAATTTTTGACTCCACGTAAGACACTAATTCTAGGTGAATTCCAAAGTGCATTAGATATCCTATTCTTATAGGAGGGAAAAAAAATAACCACCTGCTTAAGCAGAACACGAACGATGATAAAGCAGAATCGAAAAATATACTACTCCCCAAAAATGACAAAAGTGTTGTTCGATTATTTCGATTGTGTTTGTTACTGCACCTAAACTATATCGATTTAGAATGTAGCAAATTTTCTGTCGTAACAACATTGTAACGGAAGTTCTATATGTATCATATAAACACATAGACTTCTATGAGAGATATATAGATTATCATTGAAGAGAGAAAAGGATATTATACTACAATTTTATAAATAAAATTTCATTTGAGTGTTTTCTCATCCGTATTTAGTCTATAGAGTTTAGCCATGCAGAAGCTACCGAAGCCTGGGCCCACTCCTAGATATTATTCCTCTCCTTCTTCTTCTTTGCTTTCTAGTTAGATTCTTTTATTTTTGGTGTGTTGCATTTTATTTCTGCAAGTTCATTTATTTCTAGCTTTCTTTTATTTCTGCATAGTGTGGTGTGATTTCTTTTCTGCAATTTAATTTATGCAAGTTTCATTGGTGTGGATGAATTAATGCTATCTCAACAAACACTCCCCCAACATAACTAGTGGACTCATATCCATAGGTGTTGTAATTGATCTCAACTTGGTGCTCTCAAGCTTACAAGTTTCCTTGGGTTGACAAGTAAATGAAAGGGCTATGATAGAAATAGAAAGAAATTAACCAATGTTTTTGCCTCAACAACATGCAACTTTATAAAGGTAATATATTAATTACTTGCTTTCATTAAGGCTAAAATGAGTTATAAGGTGAACCATACAAGGTTAAATTTACTACTACATTGGAGCAATAAGAATTATTCAAGCATTAGTGAATTATAAAGCAAGTTTATATCTTCAAGTGATATTTCAAGGTACATTAGTTAAAGTACATATATATATAATATTTGCAAATATTCATAGTAGAAGATATAAGGTTTTCAACATTAGATAATTGAAATATTAGTTTACAAATATTATTATCTTTCAAATTTCTACATTAGGGATATATAAGGAATACTACAACAAACTTTAATTGATTGGAGTTTAGAAAATTGAATTATTGAGAACTAAAGGGTGAAAAGAAGCAAAATTATTATTTTATTTAAAGAGTTGGAATTAATTTCTTATATTTTTCTCATAGACACATTAAAGAGATAAAATAAATCCATCCATAGAGAACTCCATCAAATTGATAATTGTATAGATCAATAGGAGAAATAAGGTGAAATAGGAGTTCATTATTATCATTAGCATTACCAAATCAACTCAAAATGTGAACTATTACTTCCTAAAGGACTTTATCAATATTAGAGCATATTATAATCACTAGGGAGACATAAGGATCCTACAAAACCTAAGTCTTAGAAAGGATTTATCAAAATAGTTCACATACTCTAAACTAAGGAAGATGTCTACCTCAAATAAAATAGTGAACAATAATATGAACAACACTATTAGAAAGGAAAGGGCAAGTGTCATAAAAATTGGAATCAAGAATTTACTTATAAATTCTGAAGGAGACTTAGATATTACTTCAAAAGTGATTCATAGTGAAGCTTTGAAAGACAACTTTGAAACCATGGAATATTATCTACATGCTTGAATTACTAAAGCAATTGATAATAGAAATAGTTACATTTAAATTCTTTTAGACTTTGGTAGCATATTATATATGGCATTACTTACATTCAAATGTTACAAGGACGTGAATGTAGAACAAAAAGGATTGATTGAATAATTTAAAAATAAAATAGAAATGGATGAATCATACCTAGAGAAGATATTTCAATCCTCATGCAGTATTGATACTTCAAGTTATACTAACTCAGTCTTATCATGATGCTTTAAGTGTTTGTTCATAAGCTTCTATATAGAACCTAAAAAATGATAAAAATGACAAAGGTAAAGAGAAGATAATTTTGCAATAATCAGGTGATAGTACAACCACCTATGAAAGTGCAGTAACTGATTCCAAAGACAAGAATAAAGAAGAAGAAGAAGAAGAGAAACCATTTCAATGAGACATATAGTGCAAGGTGAATTAAAGATAATAAAAAGGACCATATTAATCTAAAGAACATCTAAATATGAAGACCCATATTAAATATTAAAAGTCTTCAATACCCAAATAATGTAATACAGGGGGGTGTAAGAGTATATTACATTATTGGGTACATATCAATATACCATCTTTCGTACATTACTAGAGTAAGAGTTTACTTTAGAGTAAAGTTAATTAGTTACTTTAGCATGTAATAAATGCACGTGTCAAAATATGCAATGATGTAAATGTGAATGTAGTCCACATGTACATGAGTCATAGGATAGAGTCAAAGGTAGAGTGAGGGCCAAGGAACTTATATTCCTATATATAGGTCTTATAGTGAGTGAAAATAAAGGGGAGAATATAGAAAGTGCATAGTATAGATTGGTAGAGGAGTACAATGTAGTTATTTTAAAAAATAATTTGTGAAGTGTTCATGTCCTCCATTGTACTAGATTGTACTATTTTTGTGAGCTTTCATTAATGGTATATTTTTTATTTTTGCAAAAGTTTATCTCTTATTTTCCTGCATATTATAGTGCCATTATCATATAGATATCTTAGATAGATTATCCTACATCTTGTGGTTGCATTTCCTATATCATATACTCATCAAAAGCTAAAAATCAAGACAAACACTAAAAATGGGTAGAATAGCAAAAATCGTAGGATGGAATAGAGATGGCAACCACCCGACCTTATAATAGAGTAAATCCTATTGTTGAAGAATGGATCAAGATGGTTGCTTATCCTAAAGTCAAAAATATAGTTCTAGATATGACAGTGGAGGACTATCATATAAAAGTGTAGAAGTATAATATCTTAAAAAATCCTAAAATTGATACGCTGAGCTTTGTGCACTAAATTGGATACTTTGTTCCTTTGAAAGCAACTAGTCATATGTGAAACTTGTCACTACAAAAAGGAAGATCAAAGCTCTATACCAAAGGTTGAGCAAATATAAGGTTGAAAAATATAGTCTCAAGAATGAGTTTCTGGAGCTAAAGTAGATAACATACAAATATCCTACTAAGGAATAGTTGTGGTAGAGGGAAATATCTTAATATTGGAAGAGCAATTATAACAAGAGAGTAGCATAACACATGTACATGAAAAGGCTTTACAATAACTGAAGTCAAATATCCAAGTCTAGAAAGATATTCTAGTAGCAATACAAATAGAGTTGCAAAAAAAAAGATAAAATCCTAAGGGCCAAATTGTTTCCAAAGATATGTTGAAATAGTTCAAAAGCCAATACTAGATCAAGATAAAAAATGTTTCAATGGATGTGTTCCCTCTGATAAGAAGAATAGCCAATATTGTAAAATTGATTCAAGATGCTAAGATTTCAGCAAAGGTAAGGAAGAGTTGATGAATATAGTGCAACAAATTGATATTGCATGATATATGTTGAGGAACAAAGGAGAATATCCCCAACTGGTCAAATGCTTTCAAAGATACCTAGACAAGTCTAATTTTCATGCAAATTAGATCATTTTTGGAAGCCAACTAATTATAGAGGAAGGTGAAATAATTATCACCCTCAAGGCAAGCACTAATAAGGTTAAGCTGGTCGTATAAGAAGTCACTAGTCTTGGCTTTCTAATATTTTAGGATGCAAATGGGTAATTCTATAATAAGGAGCAACTAAACCAACTTTTAGACCAATAGATTAGCAATAGAAGTGAGATTGACACATTGCCTGATCCTTTGATGATATAATTAAATTATTATATTCTTTCGTAGGCTCTCTATTATGCTATAAAAAATTGAAGAATAGGCATGGAGATATAAGAATCCTTATTATGACTGTTATTATCAGCTATAAAAGGTCTATGAATCTAGAGCAATAATTGTTCCTTATCAAAGGACATGGGATAAAATATGTAGGCTATTCCAACTACCAAGAGCATATTCAATAGCCCAAGCAAATAGTCAGTAAGGAAAAATATCTAAAGTAGCTATGGAAGAGAAAGAACAATCCAATGATATAGCTAAAACTTAAAAAATGAGAAGCATTTGAAAGGTTGACCCATGTGCAAGAAATTTTTTATTTCATTTTTGTTTTATTTTTGACTCTATGGCCCAAGTGGATAAGGCTAGATGGGTTCAATGCTTCTACAAGTAGAAACTCCCTTATGAGATGCCAATAATATGGGTAAAATTCTTCACCCACATCCGTATTTGGATAGGGAGGAATTTTTCAATAGAATACCTTTTCAATTTTCTAAGAGAGGCTATAGGATACCTAAAACAGTCATCAAATCAAAGAAAGACAAAGTAGGCAAAAAATATGCAAAACTTAGCTAATTGTAGAATATTTCCATAAACTCTAAGGTGATGATGTCAGCAACAAGTATGAAAATATCTAGCACCCAGTAGCTAAAAGCAAGAAATCCCATACTAGAATTTTGGGTAAGTAAGAAAAATTGGACAAATATTTTGAGTGTTGATGTTAGAAGAAGGGCGAAAAAAACCCAATGCTTGGCATTGAAACAATGGGCAAAGAGAAGAAGCAAGTTGAATGGATAATCATGATGATGTCAACAAGGAAGCATAAAAATTTTGTTATGACTTGAAAAAGTATCTAACATGGTTGAAGTAGAATTTTTACTAAGTATGAATGTAAGTCAGGCACATGACATAGAAGCAAACCCTTTTAGGTATAATAAGTTTTAGCTATAAAGCAACCAAATAGATTTGAATGCTTATGCCAACAAGTGTATCATAAAAACCTGGCATAAAAAAAGTTAGGTACAAGAAAATTGGTTGTATTACAATTGATATTTGAAAAGGGATTATAGGAGTTATCCTTTTACAAAAATGCTCTTGAGGGATACAAAATGGGGTCTTCCACAAGGGAAACCCTCTTTTAGTAAATATGGTAAACAACCATCAGTTGTTCTCCTTGTCTTCTTTGATTGGAGTGGGATTCTTACTTATGGGTCAATTTAAATCAAACATATTCTCAAGACCTATAAGACTTGCAAAAAGGGGTTAGAACATTTGGGGGCTTGTCTTAATAAAACCCCTTGTATTCATACATAAAACACCTCTAAATTAAGCTTGAATCATGAAAAATGATGAAAAATAGATTAAATAAGAGAACTTACCTAGTTTAGGGAGGTCAAGGATGTCCTTAGAGCAAATAAATATGTTGATTTTAGGATTCACACACTTGTGCAAATATAATAGTGTCTCAATATTTGCACACTTATATGTGAATCTGACTGTATTTTCTAGAATTGATGGATTTTGAAGTAAACTTTCTCCTGGTGCAGTTGTCACTCTTGTTGTCTGTTGAGTTACCTTCGAAAATTTCACTCTTTGACATCAACTTGTCAATAAACAAGGTATGTTTATGGATTCATGTGGGTCTCCATGTGGGGATGGATGTTTAGTGATTTTGAATGATGCTGAGTGATGTTGGTGGTCTAGGCTAATTTCAGCATAGTTTTTTTAAGCAAAGTAGAATATCTTTGAAATGGAGAAAATGGCATTCCATTTATAGAGTTTTCCAAGGTTAGGGAAGGGACTACGGTATCCCATGAGGTATTTAGGTGTCCCCTATGAGGTGTCCTCTGATGTGGTATGCTCTATAAGTGAATTTGGGTGAGAGAATCCATCACCCAACTACATGTCATAAATGAGCATGGTAATGTGGAGTGGAGTTGGGGTTAAACCCTAACCATGATAAGGTTAACCATGGGTTATTTATTGACTTGGCTGAGGTGGAAGGTGAGTCATCCATGCCCATGCCTTGAAAACTAAAAAGTCTTCAAAAGTCATTTATGAATTTCAACTCACATGGAGATTTGAAATGGAGCAAGAGTTAGGTTTAACTAGGGTTAGGTTGACCCTAGGTTAAGTGTTGACTTTTGGGTGAGGTGGAGTGTGACTCACCATGTCTCCCATGCTTTGGGACACAAAAGTATTTAAATGGCATTTAAGGCCCTAAATGCACACAGGGAGATGTATGAAAAGCGTTAGAGGTGACCCTTATGAGGTTGACCATAGGTTTAGCTAGGGTCAAATGCGTGAGTTGGAGACTAGGCTAGTCAAAAGGTAGACTAGGTGAGGTGGTCATGAATCAGATTGACCATGCTTATATTGATCATGGAGTGGAATTTGACCATAAAGTGACTTTTGATCAAAGTAGATATTAACCCAGGTTAAGCCATAATGGTGGTTGCATGAGGACCTAGAGTTAAGTGTAGGAAGGAGCTTGAGTGGTCCAAGGGGGATTGTGAATATGAATAGTATATTGAGGCTAATTTATGCAAATTTTTAGCACAAGTAACGCATTTCATATTCTATGTTACCATTTATTACATTATTTCATAGGTTTAGCGCATTCATAACACATTCTATTATGAGCACTTCATTTGGGAGGTTACATGGTGGTTAAGGTGGTTAAGCACCTACCCAAACTACCTTGTGTAATATTTAATCTCTCTTCAATTCAATGCCAAGGTTTAGGTGTGTATTCCATAACATGGTATCAGAGTGCAGTTAAAGGAAGGGTTTGTAACACGATTAATGAGCACAATATTCTATGCAATGTGGATTTTATTTTGGTTCCCTACAAAATGATGCATTCTCCAGCAACAATAGGAAAATACCTTCCCACTCTAGATTACACTTTAGTGAATCGCAGTATCTGACTTGTAAACCCTCCAATAAAAAAACTTGATGCTCATACCTGACGTAGTGTTCATGACGATGGACTCACATACAATGGTAACAGTGACCTGAGTATTTTTTTTAATTAATTTTGGTACACTTATACTAATAACTCAGAGATCATTGGAGCATGTGAATCAGTTTCCAAGGTGACAATTGTTAAAATTTTTGGTTCATCCAAATCGTAGACCAAAGTGGACCATTTGACGTCCATTAGAAGTATTTGTAGCCATGATCGACATCTTCTCTAAATGGTGAATGCAGAATTGCAGACCATCACAGATGCTAATGTTTGGAGCATTTCAAAGCATTTGAAGGAGATAAGACAAAGGTGGATCACCTTTGTTCCTGTCTGAATAGTGAGCCGGACTATATTGCACGCCAACCACTAAGACTCTACGCCAGATTTTAGAATTTTGACTCCCACCCGATCACATAAATGATTTTTTTAAAATAATTTATGGTCTTGGTGTATATAAAAGGTAATTTGTGCCTTTCTCATCTATGCCTGTGGTAGAGTTGGTCGGGTGGGTTGTGTTAAACCACTCAGGTACGTGGCATCGGTTCAAATATTGCATCCAAAAAACTTTTCCAAGCATAGTTTAAAAGGTATTTTTTTTAATAATACCTTATAGTTTTTAAATTGTAAATATCATTTTTTATTTTTGCAATTCCAAAAGCATGAAAGGTGGCAGCAATTTCAAAACAAAGTGAATTTTTTGGAGGGATAAGGCATTAGTTTTTTTTTTTTTCCTTCAAAGCACACATTTTGTTTTGTTGCCACTAAACCCTAAAGAAAAGGAACTCATTTTTCCATGGAGGGATAAGAAAATATAGTTTTTTTTTTGCCATTTGAAAGGGTATATTCCAATTTTTCATCCTTGTTTATTTTGCAACACAAAGGGGGGATACAAAAGCATTTTTTCTCTTGCAAAATTCTAAGACAAGGGGGAAAGAAAATTGTGGATTTGAAAGCAAAATTGTGAGTTTGAATATCATTTTTGCAAATAAAAATTTCAAAAAAATTGCAATTTTTTTTTTTGTAAGTTAAGATTTCATTAAAAAGGATTTTGAAAGGGCACCAAAATATTTTTACAACAGGTCACCAGACCAAAAACAAGGCCACATGATAGGCCTAAGGAAAATCCAAGTATGGGCCAGAGGAAAGGCCAAAGGATAGGCCAAAGGATGGTTCAAAGAAAAAGCATGTGAAAAACATTCCCGAAGCAAAAAAAAAATTAAAAATCTTGCCCAACAAGAAATTTGAAAATCCTGCCCAACATGAGATTTGAAAATTCCCTCCAAAGTAGGAAAAAAACAATTTTGAAAAATCTCACGTAAGGGATAAACCAGAAACTATTATTATACCAAGGAAATATCGTAAAAACAAAACCACTAAACACAAAACCACCACGAATAGTAGGATGGAACAGAGGAGTCACCAAGAAGGAAAATCCCACCCATGGAGGGCTAGGATACATGTAGGGATGCAATAAAAATACCATAATAGCATCCCAAATAGGCCTGAAAAATGGAATTATCAATCTGAGGATCTCCATAGGCCATGGAACCACCTTGTAGTGAGGTAAAAGTACCAAGAAACCAAAAGAAGTAGAGGAAGTAGTAGAAGTAGAACCACAAGCCACAAGAAAGAGGTAGGAAATTTCCTAGGGAACCCAAAAGGAAGGATCCATAAGGTGAAAAATTTGTAGGCGTTAAGCACAAGTCTCCCCTAGACAACCTTCAACACTACCAATGAATAGATTCAAGGAACCATATAAGGAAGACCAGTGGGATCACAACATCAAGCAAAGTAGATACCCCTTACAAAGCAATGAAAAGTGTTGAGAAACCACCAAGAAACCCACATCCATGAATCCAAAGAGCATAATCATAGTAATAAGTGTGTGATCCCTCCAAAATGAAAAAGATGTGCAAAATTGCTCAAGAAGCAACTCTCCCAAAGTCACAATGCACCACACATAGAGAACCTTTGAATCTCAACACCAAGTAGCTACCTAAAAAAAACCTAGGATAAAATGAGAGCACTAGGGAAAAAGGATCCTTGAATCAGCATAGAAAACCCAAGGAAGGACCCACGGAAGGACCTAGGGAAGGTCCCAAAGATTTCCTAGACCAGAAGCACCTGCAATAACCCTTCAAATAGGCATGTAAAGGGGAAGACAAAAGAAGTGACCTCCCACCCCAAGGAGATCATCTGCTAAACCAACCAACCAAGAAGGAAGGGCTAGGGAAGTGCTAGGGAACTGGGATAGGACCAAGGAGGGGGAATTAGGGAAGTAGAATAGGACTTTCCTAGCTAAAATGTTGCAAAAATTATTGTAAACAAAGATGCATTTTCGGTGGTAATCGACATCTTGAAAAATTGGTATTGTAATAGGTGCATTTTCGATGGAAATTGATACATAAGTTTTTAAATTTGTGGATTCTTGTGGTTGTTTTTTACATTTAAATTTCTTGTTTTTTTGTATTTCAATCATAAGGTAAAATATACAAAGCAAAGAAAAGACCCCAAATTTTACACCTACTTGTGCAATTTATTGCACTGTAGTATTCGATATATATGATGCCTTTGGTCCACAGTTACAGGTAATGCTATCATGCTTTGGGCTACTGTATCTTCTACTTAACATAGATGCAAAAATTATTTCTAAGCTCTTTTTCTCTATAAATCATCGGGGAGAAGTAAGGAAAACCAGTTTTGATATTCACTCCATTTTATACCCTAATTCTTTCTGATTGTTTGGCTTAAACTCCTCCAACTTATCATCCTTTTTAGAAATGGTTTTGATGTAGGTGCCATCAATTTGATTGAATTCTCTTTCATGTACTATTTGTAAGTATAAATAAAGGGGGGCCATTTGGTGTTATAAGGAACCTTCACAATGGCCACTGTTCACAAATATCTGTCAGATGCGTAGTTGCTCAAAAGTTCTAATTTTGCACCATGGAAGACAAAAATTAGAGCTATCATTTAGGTTGAATATTTGTGGGATGTAGTGACTGGCACTATAAAATGTCCTACAACATTAGGGCTATATCAAGAGGTATTCGATAATAAGGATAGAAGGTGTCTCATGTTTATTTTGCTTACTACTATAGATGAGGTACAACCTCATATTTGTGATGCAAAAACTAGTAAAGAAGCATGGGATGCTTTGATTACCATTCATGAATGGAAGAATAAATATACTATTATTAACCTTCAATCTCAACTACATACACTCAGTATGAAAACTGGTGAGACAGTTGAACTGTTCCTATGTAGAGTGACAGAATTGAAAATCAGATTGAATGCTATAGGAGAGACAGTGGTAGATACTCTCTTAACCTTGGTCATCATGAGAGATTTTCTAGAATCCTTCAAGGTGTTGATCACATGTCTACAAGTATCTGGTAGACAAGTTACTTTTTTGGAGTTAGTAAATTTACTTCAAACTAAGGAGGCAAATTAGCTTCAAAGAGATGAAGTGCCAGATAATGCACTTTACTCAAAATAATGGGAAAAGAAGCAAGGTAACTTTCAAAGGAGAGGATATTCATCCAAATGAAAAGGGATACAACCTCAATGGAATGAAAATAAATATTACAAAATATGTGATATGGATAACCATGACACCAACAAGTGTTGGTTTAAGAATAAACAACCCAATGACCAAGATCACAAGAAAAATGGAAAAGGGAAATACAAACCACAAAATAAGAATAAGAAACCCAAGGGACATGTTGCTTATAAGGAATCAAACTCAAACTTTGATAGAGCACACAAAGTGCTCATAACCCACACATCTTCTCAACATAAGGATCTTGTGTGGTATATTTATTTTGGTGCCAGTAAACACATGATTGGTGATAGATCATGGTTTGAGATGTTTGAGGGAAAGGAAGGCAAGCCAGTGACAATCACTAATGATAAGACCTACCAATTCTAGGGTGAAGGAGATGTTTTTGCCACTCTTCTAGATGGTAAATGTCATATTGAAAAGGTTTTCCATATTCCTATATTGGTGAACAAGTTTTTGTCCATCCCTCAGATCTTGGATAGAAACATGGATGTTGTTTTTAGTGTTGAGGATGGTAGAAAGAGATGCTTCATCATCATAAAGGAAAATCATGTAGCAATAGTTTTATACAAGCATGGCTTACTTATATTAGATACCATTTCTATGCCTCATGTTGTCATGGTGGCAAACACAAAGGAGGATACTTCTCTTTGGCACAAGAAATATAGGCATCTAAGTTCAGGATATTTGCTCGAGTTGAGCAAATATGAGATGGTGAAAGGCCTTCCCAACCTTTCATCCAAATTTCTAGTTTTCTCGGATTGATTAAAAGGGAAGAAACACTGGGTACCATTTGAGGTCATCTCTTCATGAGCTATAAAACCTTTGGAGTTGGTACACATCGATCTGTATTGTCCTATGGCAAAAAACTATGGTGGAAAGAGGTATTTTCAGTTGTTTGTTGATTATTACTCATGGAAGATGTGGATTTTCTTCCTACAATTGAATTCATAGGTATTTCTATACTTCCAAAAATTCAAGAAGCATGTTGAGGAGTCAGGATGTTCCATAAATACCCTCCACTCAAATTGATGGGGGAATATACCTCCAAAGAATTCTCATCATTTCTAAATACACATGGGATTAAGAGATAGCTAACAATAGCCTATACTCCACAATAAAATGGGGTTTCTAAGAGGATGAACCATTCCATCATGGAAATGGTTTTCTATATGCTTAAGGGGGCACATATTGAGCATGAGTATTGGGTATAAGTAGTAAATACAACATCGTACCTCCTGAATAGAGCACCCACAAAAGCTCTATAGGGAATGACTCCACAAGAAGCATGGAGTGGTAGGAAACCCTTCCTTTCTCATCTAAGGGTTTTTGGATGTAAAGTATTCATGCACATTCCAAAACAGAAGAGGAAGAAGTTAGATGAGAAAACCTTACAATGTATTTTCTTGGCTATGATGAGCATTCAAAGGGATATTGATTGATATATCCTAATACCAATAAAATGTACACCAATAGAGATGTGGTATTTGATGAATATTTCACGTCAGATAACACTTCTACAACTGTATACCTAGGTGAAGAGGAGCCTAAGAAATAGAATCCAATCCCATAGAATAAGGTTCTAAAATGGTATACTAGCACATTGAGAGATTTAAAGTTGACTTCACTTCTAGATCTAACTCTAGATCGATATTGTACTCACAGTATAACTCAGCAGATGAGAGTAGAGATATCAACTTCTGAGGTTTATGAGCTTTACCAATAATTTTATGAAATATTTTTATATGTAGAGGAAAACAAAGAAGCAGATATGGATGATGAAAGAGTTTATAAGTTTGCATTATATGAGAATGAACCCACAATATTTCAAGATGCACTTAGTGAGCCTCAGTGGAAGGATGCTATGGATGTTGAACATACATATCTCATGAAAAATAACACATGGAAGCTAGTTAATTTATCTGAGGAAAGAAGCCCATTGGCTACAAATGGGTGTTCAAAGTGAAGTATAAGGTAGATGGTACTATTGATAAGCATAAGGTCCATCTTGTTGCCAAGGGCTATGCTCGTAAAGAAGGTATAGATTATGAAGAGACTTTTGCACCCACTACAAAAATGACTACAATTCGAGTACTTTGTGCCATGGAAGCTCAGTTTGGGTGGCAGTTACATCAAATGGATGTCAAAAGTGCCTTCTTGAATGGTGACCTACAAGAAGAATTATACATGACCCAACCAGAAGAATTTTTGGTTGAAGGGTAATAACAAAAAGTTTGTAAGTTGGTCAAATCCTTGTATGGATTAAAACAAGCTCCATGAGCTTGGTACATCAAAATAGATAGTCACCTATTGTAGCATGGATTCAAAATAAGTCCTTCAAATTCTAATATCTATATCAAGAACAATGGTTATGACATAGTGATTTTGGTCCTCTATGTGGATGATCTGATCATTAATGGCAGTTTAGAGACCATGATTTATGTAATGAAATATTACTTGAAATAATATTTTGAAATGACATATCTAGGACTTCTTCACTATTTTCTTGGTTTAGAAGTGACTTAGAAAAATAATCATATCATATTAACACAAAAGAAGTATGCCAAGACATTGGTTGAAAAATATTGCATGATTGATTGCAAGCCTAAAGTGACTCTAATGGATCCAGGGCTTAAGTTATCATGATATGATAAATCTCCATAGGTATATGGTACTCTCTATCACCATATGATTGGGAGTCTCATATATCTAATAAATACCAGACTAGATCTTAGTTTTGTTGTGGGTTATATTTAAAGGTTCATGTAGGAACCTAAGGTGAGTCATTGGAAAGCAGGAAAGAGAGTTCTTCATTATATCCATGGTAGTATAAAATATGGCCTGGAGTACAAGAAGAATGACCATTTCTTCTTATAGAGATACATGGACTCTGACTATGTCGGATACATTGATGATTGAAAATCAACTTTGGGATACATTTTCCATCTTGGCTCTAGACCTGTCTCTTGGAATAGTAAGAAGTAGCAGGTGGTTGCTTTATATTCTACATAGAAATAATATCATGTAGCAAGTGGAGCAGTCTGTGAGGTAATATGGTTAATTCTCATTCTTATAAACATGGATCTTCCATAGAATCTTCCACTTCATTTGTTTTGCAAAAATCAAGGTGTTTTGAACCTTGTCAAGAATCCAGTTTTTCATGAGCATACCAAACACATTGATAATCATTGTCATTTCATTCGATATGAAGTTCCAAAGCATCACAAACAACTCTAGTACATTCCCACTGATGAATAGGTTGCAAAAATTTTCACTAAGGCACTTTCTCGTGTTACATTTGAGTTGTTTCACAAGGCACTTTGTATATGAAAATAGTATAATAAGGGGGGATGTTAGCATAGATTACATATTTCATATTCTATGTTACCATTTATTACATTATTTCATATGTTTAGCACATTCATAACACATTCTATTATGAGTGCTTCATTTGGGAAGTTACATAGTGGTTAAGGTGGTTGAGCACCTACCCAAACTACCTTGTGTAATATTTAATCTCTCTTCAATTCAATGCCAAGGTTAATGTGTGCATTCCATAACACAACTTTTGTGGGTTTTACAAATTGATCAACCATGATGATGGGAGAAGTGGTAATGTGTGAATTTTAAGTGTCTACATTTACCCCTTTTTGTATTGTGTTGTGTAAAGACATGGTGTAGTTCAAAAACTTATGACACCAGATTGGTGGTTTGATTTTAAAAAGGAATATTTTATAATGGATGATTGTGGGTGATTCATGATTGATTATGAGAGAGATAAATTGACAATGAATGCTTTGCAATCGACTATGACTCTTTGTAGTATCACAATAATTACTTTGATAGGATGCATAAGACCACCTTGCTTTATGATCAAGGTAAGATTTATCAATTGTGGAAGGGATAAATGTCTTTGAAATTTTGCCTTTGATGCATTGTTGAGCTTGATTTGATTTGGTAAACCATCTAGTCCTAGGTAGATTTGTGTTATGGTGATTCATTCATGAGTAGTCTTACAACTACCACTCTAAGGAAGGGAATACATGATTAACCTGCAAAATCATACATTGGGTTTCTCAAATGTTTGTTTAGATTGGAATTTTCTTGAGAAGAGAAGTTTTGATTTTCTTTGTCCTAGTAGATAAGGATTTGTAATAATATTAGGAAAATTTTATTAGAAAAATTTTATATCCAAGATTGAGTATTTGATTGTTGATTGTGCACAAGGTGACTTTTATCTTATGAATGTCTACCCCCTCAAGTGATGAGTTGATGATGGAGGAAGTGAGAGAAGATGACGAGTTGATCAAAAAATGAAAAAAGGAAGGTAAATGTGCGAAGAAAATAAAAAAATCGGGCATATGTGGTAATGTCCAAGTGCAAGGGCACAAATGCAAGTTGAAAAATCAAATTTACATAGATATGTATGAATCTAAAATACCTCGATATTCGCACACATCTATGCAAATCTAGGTAAAATGCACTATATAAGTGCATTCACATAACATGATTGTCATTTTGTGTTGCACAAAGAAGGAAGAGAGAGGGAGAGAGAGAGTTGAGAGAGTGTTTGCAAAACAAGCACTATCATATTGTAAATATGAAGGCAAGAAATAACAAGAGGTGAATCGAGTGTTGCCATTGGAAGGAGTGCAGAGCGGGTAAGTACATTTTTTTTCCTTGATGTTTGTGCACTAAGAATTTTTAAAAAGAACCATAAGGAATAATTTCTTAGTAAAATTATACCATAGAAAATGCATAGTAGAACTAGCATTGTATGATGGAAAATGAAAAGAGTGCATTGGGGTGTGTGCATGTAGATGTATGGAAATATGCTTGACTGGTGTTAATTTTATTTCTTGATATGCATGAATGTATGCATGTGTGTGTTTGGCATACTTGCATTTATTTTGTAGAAAATATTTTGTACAACAAATTTTGTACAACAAAGGTTTTTGGCCAAATGGGTATCCAAATCTACCCTTAGTTTGAGATTCGCATGGATCCATGCAAATGTATATATTTGCACAGATCCATGCAAATGAGTTTTTTTTTGGATTTTTTACATGTATGCATAGATGTGATGTGACATATTAATGGTGAATTTTTTTCTATGGATGGATGAATGCAAGTGAAAAAGGTACACCCATATCATTGGGTGTGCCTGTTGCGAGAGTATTTGAGAGATGTGTGGTTGCAAAAGGATGGTGGATGGTTGTAGACGGTGGGATTTTATGGTCTCGGAGAGATGATGACCATACATACTAATCGACCCTATGTGTTAGCATTATGTAAGAGATGGGACCTTGATAGGAACGCCTTCCATTTCCCAATGATAGAAATGATAATCACATTGGAGGACATATATTAGATATACCAGGTTTCGATAAAGGGTGTTAAAGTAGCGATGAGCAAGGATGAGAAGAATGGTATACTATAGAGAGCTTTTCGTGATATATGGGAGGAGGTGGATCACAAGGAAGGTTTCCCTTATGATAAGTGTTGGAAGTATAGGATGTTATCCAATAGATACATGATGGTGATGCTATTGATCGTGAGTTACAAACTACTAGATACTTCAAGGGTGAAATTCCCTTAGAATATGATTGGGGTGGTGTATGACATGGTAGAGCATGAGGTCCAATTTGCATGGGGGCTAGCATTTCTATCACAAACCTTCAGGGAATTGCATGCCCTAAAGAGGACAAAGTGATTAGGGTTTAGAAGTAGCCCATTGCTATAGCTATGGTCCTGGGAGCATATAGCAATAGTGATGTTGAAGGACTTTCCCTATGACATGCATGTATTGATGGGGGATGATGTGCCATATATGATATAGCGGTATAAAAATATGGAGAGATGAGGGTTATGGTTGTATGATGGAAATAAGATGTATTATCAAGGGAATTTTGATAGACTAGTTATAGTAGACATTACCTAGCATCCATGGCAAGGGGGACTAGTATTGATGGAGGATGTGGTGGAGTTGGCCAATGTGAGATGAGGTAGATGGGTCATTTGCTAGTATGTGATCCAGGTGGAGTTCTTTTCATTTTTATTGGTGACATGCTAGTTTGGCTTGCAATAGGTAGTTTTAGATCCACTAGTGGTGATTTAGAGGATGAGGGGGGGTCTTGGACCATGATCTCAAGAGGTCATATTGGATATTGTGTCAAACAATCTGATAGCAATTTTGGATGTAGATGATGAAGGCACTACTCTATAATATGATATATGGTGGGTGGCTCATAGATGTGGGCTTGGAATAGGAGTGGTGAATGGATCAGGTAATGTAACGAGCAAAGAAATCATAGAACTAGCATGGGCTATAGGTAGTAGGGAGGAAACAACTAAGGAGGTTGGCCTAGGAGTAGAGAGTCTAGTGAGGGTGACTAATGCTAAGTGGGAGCCAAGGGAGGATGAGGAGAAGGAGTTAGAGTCACTACTCTGATGAATGCAATAATAGAGGGAGAATGATGCAGGTCCATCAAGGGTGTAGGTATATGATGGGGGAGGTGTATCGATGGATGAGGAAACACCGATGTAGGATGAGGCCACAATTTTACAAGATACAGTATGGTGGGTGGAGGGTCAAATGGTTAAAAAAAAAATCATATGGGCTATAGAATGAGTGATCATGGTAGTAGAGAGGGATGTAGCATTGGTAGAGAGTCAATGATTATAAGATCATCTAGAGAGAGTTGTGGTTAATAGAGATAGTTCCCATGTTATGAGGTATGTGGTAGTAGCAGAGGTAATGAGGTTGGTATGGGAGAGATACTCTTATCATAGAGTGATATGGAGTGAGAGCTATGAGATATGAGATGATACAAGAGGCTACTCAATTGCAAGGCGATCTAGGTGAGGTGATAGCTACAAAAGAGGGATAGAGCTAAGGTAGTATGCCTGCGGTAGGAGGTATAGAGATTGTAGTGATTGTGGGGTGACTTAGAGGCCACATTAACCTTTGAGAAGGGGAATAATGGGTGATTAGAGTTGGATTTGATCGGGTGAGGGATACTCTTTCTATAATATTTAGATTCATGATATCACTCATGATCCCATACAAATTTGCAATGGAACCAATGAAGCACACCATCTATGATCCTGATGGACCCACAAGTAGTAGAGGTTGTATCATCATAGGTTGAGGGATCTACCCCAGAGCATAGTAGAGATACAAAAAAGAGGAAAGTAGATGATGCACCTAGTGCATACGAGGGGAGTGGAGAGACTCCCAGTGAGTAGTAGGATTTATGGATGGTGATGGTAGTATTAGTACCCTAGTATTTTTGTATATTTGTTATATCATATGTACATGTATGTGAGGTGATGCCTGATATGGTATGGCATGTATTGTAGCTTGTGGGCAGTTTTGAGATATGAGATATATATGTGTGTGTGTGTGTGTGATACGGAATTTAATGGCATGTGTGATAATTATGTGAATGTGTTTATTTTTTATGATAGTGTAGAATGAGCATGCTTTGATGATTGATGTCATTGTGTAGATGTATGATTACATAGATGTAGATATGTATGCAATGAATGGTTGAATTTATATGTATACAAATAGATGTATAGATATAGTTGGAATTGCATACAATAAGACTTGCAAAATATTAAAGAATTAGAAATAATTGATGATAAAGAGGCATATAGAATATCACATATATGAGACAAGCAAACATACAGTGGATAGTATGAAAGCCAAGCAAACAAGGGATCAACAAAGGATGCAAGTGATGGGTGAATATGCATTGAAGGAGGATGTAGATGGATCATAACAAGTGAAGCTAAGAACTAAATAATTAGTATGTGAAGCGCTAATGAAGAGTGCACTTGTATTTTAGTGAAACTAGTTGTAATGTTATTCGTTTTATTATTCCAAAGATGTATGTTAGAAGCACTTTTAATAAAGTCAAACATCATAGTTTTGAGCAATCAAATCCATCTAGTATTTGAGAAATATCTTATAGGCATCACAACTATCCTAACTAGGCTTAATTCAATCATGGGCTAGTGTGTGTAAAGTGATGTTCATTTATCAATTTTGAGTGAGGATAGATTAACCAATTGTAAACTTAGCCTAGAAGATAGCTCAACCACAAGCACATAGTGGTCTATACAAAATAAGGTCACTAATATGATAGACATTTCACCACTTGGAAGGCACACTCCACTGCTAAATAGGTGTCTATAGCCCCAATGGATATTAGCCTTGTGATCTATGGACTATAGGACCTCAAGGATTCAATATTTTTATAATGCTTATTACTTTTCCTTTTAAATTATTTTTGTAATGCTCTTTTGTTATTTGTTTGTGTTTTCTACCTTTCTTATTATTATTATTATTCTTTTTGTATCTTATCCTTTTGTCAATCCTTATGTTTGGTTCATGCAAATGATAGGATAAGTGAGGTAACTTTTCTAGGTGGCCAGTAGATGCAAGTTGTTGGCTTTCCTATGCTTAAAATTTGATTAATTTTTGACATGTACTTAGGCCATGAAATAATTTAAGTAAGCCAAGGGAAGCTTTGAAGTGCTTGAGAATTTGACAATGTTGGATGAAGGTTGATTGACTTAACTAGAAATGGTCGAATCATGAAAATATTTCCACTACTTGGTATTCTAAAAAGAGGATTGGACATGACAACAATTACACTAGAAAGTGTATGTTTAACTCTTCAATTTTTATTTGTAACATATATATGCATGTAGATGGGTGAATATAAAAATTGGATTTAACATGAAATAAAACATGAAAACATGCCAACAAGGATGAGAACATATGGTAAACAATGCAACTAAGATTGTAGGGCACATATTATGCTATCATGGTGTATGACCATACTATAGAATATTACCCCATGACAATATGTTCAAGGAAGGGGTGATTGAAAGAAGTGGAAAATGCTACGTGAAATAAGATTGTAAATGTTTGACAGTATCAACATGATTGATGAAAAAATATAGTGATGGAAAAACATTGAAAAATGCTTATATGGAATAAACATAATGCAGAATTAAAATGAAGGAATTTAGACTAGAATAAGGAAGAAAATATAGAAATAAAGGTAACTTATCAAATGTATGTAGTCGTTCAAAGTGTGACCATACAATAGGGATAAGCTCTAGATCTAAACTTGTATTAATGTATGGACCTAACCAATTGGACATAAATTTATTGTGAAGATGGTGTGGTTGGCTTGTGATCTATTGATTCTCTTTGAGGACCAAATATCTGAGTTGAAACTCGCATTGATGTACCTTGTTGTTGTAGGCACATTGAAGATGAACTTGATAAATGCATGTATATTCAATAGCATTGATACGATGCTCATATAGAAGTATTAATTGGTCCAATATTACTTGACAAGTCATGTCATCATCAATAAATTCTTGTAGAAAGATTCTCAAAGATGAAATTCAGAGGTCTCAGGGCAAGATGGCCTCTGCACCATAGACTAAGTAAAATGGTGTTGCCCCAGTGGATGTTCTAATGCTGATTTGATAAGCCTAGAGTGCCAATGGAATTTGATTATGTCAATCACAACTACAATGGTATTATGAAGAATAGTGTAAATGGTTTTTTGTAGCTTCAACTTGAATATTACCCTAAGGGTAATATGGATTCGAGAAGCTATGTTGAATATTGTATTTTCACACAATGCATGGACATTCTTATTCTTGAAATGTATACCATTATAAAAGATGATTTTTGAAGGAATTCCAAAGCAAAATATGATGTATTGAGTGATAAAATCAATGGTTTTAGGCCCTGTCATTTGGATGAGAGGAATTGCTTTAACCCACTTCATAAATTATTCCATGATAGTAATGATAAAATTATGATTTTTGGTATAGGCTAAATTTATTTTACCAATGAGATCCAAACCCCATTGAGAGAGCAACCATATATATTGGATAGGTTGTAATGCTTGAGATGGTAAATATGTAAGGTTAGCATGCTACATTCATTTGACACACTTCTTGACATAAGTGCAAAAATCACGCTCCATAGTGGACCAATAATAATACATACATAGGATGTGCTTGGTGATGGTCATGCCACTGAAGTGGCCACCACAAGTACCATCATGGATAGCCATGATAACAGGTTGGGCCTCTTATATCTCTAAATAATGTAAAAGAACGCCATCATGGCTGTGTTTATAAATAATATCCCCTATAATGTATAACATATTACTCTCTATTTGAACTTTATTTATGAGCATGAAGTATATCTATAGGAATAATACCTAATTTGATATAATCCTTGACTTGGGAAAACTAAGGATCACTAGGTTTGGCTTGAATAAAATTGATTTCAACATCATAAAAAGGTGTGTGCATGGAAATAGATGATTTAAAGACTATTTGTATAGTCACACAAGTGATTCCATTGTGCAAATTTTGTGGTATCAAAGACCCAAGATAATCCATGGTATCAGTAAAATGATTTGTTGACTTTGGGGTAGTGTTAATGTCATACCACATAACTGAGTAAGCAATTGATTAGCAACTTGCTTGTATTGCTTGAGCATTGGTCATCGATATTGGAAAATTTTCTTTACTTGATTTACAATGAGAAGAGAATCACAAAATATTTGTAGTTGTTTTATGTACATAGCAAGCTCTATTTTAAGGGTGAGTATGAGGGCTTCGTATTCAACATTGTTATTTGTGTAATAAAATCTTGGTTTAAAATAAAAAGGAAGTGGTGCCTCTTGCAGTGTGAAGAATACTATAATTGCACCTCCCAATTGTTCGTAATGAGAGCCATCAGAGAAGAGGGTTAGGTCAGCTTGTATTTTAGGTTCCATGTATTATTTAGCTTTGATAGCATGGAACATTGAGTCATTTGGAAATGAGGAGTGGTTTATCAGCAGTCAAAGGAGCCTTGTAAAGTTGGTCAACAATACCCTGTCATTTAATGGATTTTTGACTAATAAATTTGAGATCAAATTCAATTAGTAGCATAATGCATTTTGTTATGTAACTACTGTAACTTCTGCCCATCATGTATTAGAGTGGATTATTGTGAGCTACTACATAAGTTGTATGATTTAACATGTAATAATACCTTGTAGCAAAGATGATGGTGAGGCATAATTTTTCCATGTAATCATATAGTGTATCATATCTTACCAATGTGTGGCTAATGTAATATATGAATTATTCTTAGTTAGCCTCATTTTATTGGGTTAATAGCATACCCAAAGAAAAATAAATGGTGGATATGTATAAATGGAAAGAAAAATTTGGATGAGGAAGAGATAGTATAAATAGAGATGTAAGATAGGCCTTAATAGCAACAAAAGTGATTTCACATGCATGGTCCCAATTGAATGCAATGCCCTTTTGAAAATGTATTAAACAACTTACACTTATCTGAGAGTTGGGTGATGAAGTGACAAATCACCTGAATCTTGCCCTGTAAGCTGCATAATTATTTAAGATCGGTAGTAGGCATTTCAATGATATCCTTCACTTTTGGGGGATCAACTTTGATGTCACGTTGAGATACGATGAAGCCTAAAAGTTTTATTGAGGTCATGCGAAAGACACATGTTTTTGGATTCATTCATACAATATGTTCGAGAAGGCGATCGAAGATTTTACAAAGGTCATCAATGTGTTGATGATGCTTTTTGGACATTGCAAGTAGGTCGTTCACATAGTCTTCAATGATTTTATGCATGTAGTCATGGAATATGTATGTCATATCACATTGGTATGTAGCGCTAGAATTCTTAATGCCAAATGGAATGAAATTATAATAGAAATCCCCCAAGGAGTGGTGAAAGATAGTTTGTGTTGGTCTTTAGGGTTAACCCATATTTGGTTGTATCCTAAAAAACCTATCCATGAGGGATAAAATTTCATGGCTTGTTGTGGAGTCAACCAGTGTATCAATATTCAAGAGCAAGAAATTATCCTTAAGACATGCTTGATTGAGATCCCTAAATTCTGTGCATATACAAATTCCTCCCTTTGGCTTGGTGACGGGGACCATGTTAGAAACCCACTAAGGGTAATCAATTGGTTGAACTAATATCATGTCAAGGATATTTTGTAACTCCTCATTTACCATAAAAGCAACTGTAGGATGAATCTTACAAATTTTTTTCTTGATAGGTTTAGTGCTAGCATCAATTATGAGTTATAGACAACCAATTAATGGTCAATATCGGGTATGTCCGTATAAGACCATACAAAGACCATTTTATACTCCTTAAGAAGTATGGTAAAGATTTCTTGTTCTTCAAGGGATAGACCCTTGCCTAGATTGATGATGTATGGTTTGGTTGGATTATCCCCAATAAACATCAATGGTATCTTCTATAAGCATGTGGGAGTCATCCTGAAGTTGTGTAGGAATGGGGATAAGGTGCAAATCATCAACGATATTAGAAAGAGAAGCCTCATCATTAAGAGTGATGTTCAAGTGATGGACACATGAAAAATGGGGTGGGTTTGAAGATAGGGGGCATTCATTGAGTGTAGTAAATGTTGAGATAGAAGAAAATTTGGTGAAGAAGTCTCAGAAGAAATGTGATCAAAATCAATGTAATCTACATTTGTACATATGATTTGATAAATGAGTGGTATAGTGAAGTGGTGTGAATAAGTCCACAAAGATCATGTTGATTGAAATAATTAAAGTAAGTGAGGAGTTGGAGAGCATGAAATAAATGTTCTATGAAGAGGAAGGTAATGGTTGGTTTATTTAAGGATGCAAAACCACTGGTGGGGATCAAGGGTGAGTCGAAGAGAATTAAACTCTTTGATGATTGTGCAAATGGAGATAGGGGTGGAAAAGTAATATAGAAGGGGAATAATGGGTGTCGTATAAGATAGACAATGTGAGTGAAAGTGCATAAAAGTTTTGGATAATGTCATTGACAACACAATTATAAGTGGCACGATGGGAGAAGACTCTCAAAAGAAAATGAAAGGAATTTTACTATAGAATGAGGAGAGGTACAATCATCAATAAAGTTACACTCAGGCTCATTGTTGAAGTTATCCTCCAAAGGATCGAGGATGAGGTTATGGATTTCATCCTCCAAGATATTGATGTGGTCATGTTGGTAGTCTAGAATCAATTTGTCCTTCGATTGTTAAACTTGGGGGTCAAAAAGGATTCAAGGGCCTTTTTTGCATCACCCCAATGCAAACCCATGCTAATTGAACCATTGGAAGTAGTGCATTGTAAAAATAGTATTATACATGTGGTCAAGATTACCACAAAACTTATTTTTTGGTTTTTTAGGTGTAGGTGGATCAAAAGAGATATATATTCTCTTGCAAACAAAGTTTGTATAATTTGTGGGTGGAAAAAGAGGAATGATGGCAACGATGGTCAAGGGCATGATATTAGGGTGACCAAAGTCATGAATGATTATATTGTGTGAGGGGTGATGTGATAATTATACACATTATACTCTCTAGGGCTAGGATTGATCATGAGTATGGAAACGTGAGGTATGTCATAATGCTCTTGTTGAGAGCATGACACCTTGTGTGATGAATATGAAGATGGTTGTGACTCATGAGGAATCAGGATAGGAGATGAAGAAATAGGAGCAAATTGGTAGAGTTGGACGTCTAGTCAAGCTACGTGTTGTTTCCAAGGGTGATAATCATTTTTTTTTGGTAGGTAAGATACTATAGCATTAATATCAAGTTTTACAGGTTGACCCAAAACCTTTTACAAAAATCATCCCAAGGCTATTGATGAACATATCCTTACTAAGGATCCTATATATGTAAAATCTACATGCCACCAAATACATTACATCCGGTAAGGCACATAGCCTGTTATCAAAAAGAAACTTCCCATACAACATTTTGGGTATATCCTCAGAAAACACACATGCATCATAATTACAAAAAAGAAATAGACATGGATCCCTTCCTTGAGACAATGGAGAAACAAAAAGCTACAGACACACATAGTAGAGTACTGAAAAAAACTCCCACAAGCTCTATATTGACAGTTACTCTTAATAATTCTTTGGTAATTGCTTTCTTCTATATATGATATGCTTTGGTACCACATACTATCTTGGCCAATCAGCCTTGGAGAAGTGAACCTGCTGGCTAGATTTATGGCAATGGTTATTTGGTGGTCCACGTGGGTTTGGTTCAAAGTCTTATATTACTATTTCTTTCCTTGCCTATGATTATCAACCAACCTCAAATTACTAATATGACTAGAAGCCATGTTATCTGACATGTGACGATCCCCATTAGTCTTTGTGGTATTTCCAAGCAGCATCCATGAAGACTGACAACTCAAATAATTTTTATTGTGAGTCCAATTCAAAAAAGAGACGAGAATACTCTTAGCCTTCGAACTTACAATGCCTTCCTTGTTGGTAAATTTGACTATCATTCTTGGAATTCTTGTTGAATAAGCTCCTCTACTTCACTTAGGACACCGTGTTCCCATTTGAAAATTTCGTCACCATCAACACCCAAATTGGCTAGCTTATCAGCAATTTTGTTAGCTTCCCGAAAGACATGTTGGGATTTTTTGTCCTGTCTTCCCTGGAAAAGGATCCTAGCCTCTTCAACAATTATTTTAATCCTCCAAGGAGGTGTTTTCAAATTATTGAGGAGATTTATAACATTCATAGAGTATCCTTCTATGATGAAATCGCCTTCTAAGTCTTGAGTCATTTGAAGGCCTCTCCACATAGCTCTAGCTTCAGCTTCGTTGTTCATCCTTGTTCCCAAATATTCAAAAAATGCAAGCATAATATTCCCATTATGATCTCGCATAATTCCACTAGCGCCTGCTTTTCCAAGATTGTCCTTAGCTTCTCCATAAAAATTAAGCTTAAACAAACCCGTAGGACGTGGAGACCACTTAACATTGGCTCTGGGGTTGACTACCCTAGGCACAGACTCATCTAACAAGGTTAAGCTTAAATATTGAGCAATCGTGATCTCCTGCAGATGAGGTTTATAGCTATCAAAAGGGATAAGGTTCACATTCTCATTGGCAAAGGATAGGATCCTAGCAATGATAGTTTGATGATCATGGATAGAATCATTAAAAAATCTATGCTTCCTTTCTAACCACACCTACCAAAGATAATGATTGAGACAAATTTTCCACATGTATCTAAGTATTTGGATTCAAAAGGGTCAAGGCCACTAGATAAACAAATCAAGTACGGTGGCTAGTTTAACCCATGAAATATTGAAGGCCTAAAAAACCCCACTTAGGACAGTCAAGGAAAAAGGGCACTCAAGGAAAATGTGATAAATGGTCTCCCAATTATCCCTACACAGATAACAACGATTAGTGATACAAATACCTTTACGTATCATATTATCAATGGTTAGAATTATTCCTTGGATAACCAACCATGAAAAGACTATAATTTTTGGAATTAATTTTTTTATCCAAATTAAGTCCTTTTGGAGGACAAAATCCTCATCATCAAGCAGAAGCTTGTAAGCTGATTTAACAGTGAACTTCTCGTTTTCCATAGGATCCTAGGTCACTTGATCTTCCTTGGGTCTCATGGGTATAAACTGTTGCCCGAGAATGTTATAAAGATCATTTGATTCCGCTTGAAATCCCTAAATTCTTATTTGTTTCCACTTTATTCTACCTCTATCCTCAACCATTTAATCAGAGACTTTTTTGCCAGTGAGTTCTTCCGTGATATCTCTGATTAGGGCTAAGTTAGGATATTGTGTCAGTGGTTCATCCTTATCCCACCTATCATTCTAGCAATTTATCCTCTCACCATTGCCTAAAACCCATCTTAAACCTTTTTTGATGATTTCCTTACAATTAAGAATTGCTTTCCAAAAAGTAGAACCTCTTATTGGAACTGAGTCACTTAGAAATTCCATATTTTGAAGATACTTTCGTTTGATGATAGATGTCCATTAATTTTCTTCACCATAAATGAGATGCCACACCTGCTTAGCTAGTAAAGCTAAATTTATATGAGCAATTCTCCTCAGACCTAAGCCCCCATTTTACCTGGGTCTGCACACTTTGGTCCATCCTACAAGGTGTATCCTTTTTTGCTCCTCTGATCTAGTCCATAAAATTTTTTTTTGGAGTTTCTCAATTTTCTGGAAAACCTTCACAAGGGCTTTGAAAATGGAGATGAAATAGACTGGAATCCTTTGAAGAGAGGCCTTGGTGAGGATTAGCTTTCTTGCTTGAGATAGAAGATGACCTTTCCATCCAACAAGTTTTTTTTTAATTCTTTCAATAACCCTGTCCCACATTGACTCTCTCGGAGAACCAATGAAAAGAGGGATACCAAGATATAAAGTGGGGAGGTTTGCTATATCACACCCTAAAATTTCTACAATCCTTCCTTGCCTCTGAATGGGGGTGTTCAAGAAATATAACTTGCTTTTAATGAAATTAACTTTCTGACCAGCAACGTCCTCGTAGAGTTGCAGGATGTATTTAATTATTTTAGCCTCAACCACTGATGCCTTAGTCAATATAAGGGTATCATCGATGAATGATTGGTTAGAAATAGCCCTAGTGAGAGATGTTGCCTTGATTCTCGATATTAGCCTTGAACTGCAAGCATTTTTTATGGTTCTACTTAAATCTTCTGCCACAATGATGAATAACATGGGACTGATAGGGTCCTCTTGTCGAATTCCTTTGTGACTTTGAAAGTAACCAGCAGTTGTTCCATTAACTAGAATCAAGAACCATGCTTTAGAAATACATTATTTGATAAAATTAACCCATCGGTAGTGAAAACCAAACTTAAGGAGGACAGCAATCAGAAAGTCCCAATTTAGCTTGTCAAATGCTTTGTTCATATCAAGCTTGAGGTCAAAAATAGACCTGTTAGTCTTATGAGCAGAGTGCAGAGCTTCATGAACTGTGATAATTCCATCCAATATTGACCTGCCCTAGACAGAGCTTCCCTGGCATGGATCTATGATGTGGGGCAGAATATCTCTCATTCTATTTGCAATGGCTTTAGTTAGGATCTTGTAAGAAACATTGCACAAACTGATTGACCTAAAGTCAACCATAGATTTAGGGGTTTGCTTCTTTGGAATTAGAGAAATAAAAGTAGAGTTGATACCTTTTGGGATATGATTGCTTGCTTGGAATTCTCTGATAGCAGAAATTACATCCTCACTTATGATGTCCCAAAAATCTTTATAGAAATGAGGGGGAAAGCCGTCGGGTCCCGGGGCTTTGTCTGGCTCCATGCTAAACAAGGCTTCCTTAATTTCCTCATCAAAAAAGGGAGCTAGAAGCTTAAGGTTTATATCCTCATTTATTATTCTAGGAATGGATTACAAGAGAATATCTTTGGCCTCCTCATTGCACTACGATTCTTGACCAAGGATAGAATTGAAATAAGTTACTGCCTCCATTCTGATTTCTGTTAAGTCTTGAGTAATAGAACCATCTACTTTTTAAAAAAAATTATCTTGTTATTGCTTTTGTTTCTAAGCGTGGTGACGTGAAAAAAATTGGAATTTGAATCTCCATATTTCAACCAAAGAGCCCTTGATTTTTACCTCCAATAGATTTCCTCATAGGCCAAAATATTATGAAACTCTGCTAGTTTTGTTCGTTCCTCCTGCCTAGTAGTTTCATCAGCATCATCATGTTGGATCCTCTGATCAATTATCTTCAAACTTTCAACAACCTATTTTTTATTTTCAAATAGGTTCCCAAAGACCTCTTTGTTCCAATTTTGAATTTCCCTTAACAAACTTTAATTTACCAGCAAATTTAAAATCTACACTACCCTTGACAGGCTGCTGCCACCACTAATTTAAGTTATCTCTGAAACTGGAATGTTTGATCCACATAGATTGAAATCTAAAAGGTTTCTTGAAGGATAGAGATTTAGGGATCTCCAACAAAATGGTATTATGATCAGAGGTAATTTTAGGAAGGGCTTGCAGGGTAGAATCATCGAAAAAAAATTTAGCCTCTTTTGATAGAAAAACCTATCAAGACTTTCTTGAATGAGATGACATCCTATCCGTCGATTGCTCCAGGTATAATTTGCTCCTCTAAGTTTTACATACATCAACATGTTGGAGTTCACAAATTCATTGAACTCATCCATGCTCCTGATAGGTGGTCCATTTCCACCCATTTTGTCTGAAGGGTAAAGAGGAGTGTTAAAATCCCCAGCCAAAATCCAAGGGACATTATGGAATATTTCACTCAGATTGCCTAAGTACTCCCACAGTAGAGCTCTCCCTTGAATTGAAGTTGGGGCATAAATATTTGAAAGGATCCATGACCTATTGTTGTTTATTTCCTTAAATAAAAAACTAAGAACCCTGACATATTTATGAATAATGGTGCCTTCTACTATCCAGGGATCCCACAAAGTCATAAGGCCTCTAGATACTCCTCAGGATGATTTGCAAACCATCTCCCCTTGATTCCAGATTTTTTTTTCCTAATTTTTTGATTGAATCTCATTAGTTTTTGTTTCTTGCAACATGATAATAGTTGGATTCGCTTGATTTCTTATTGCATTGACTTCCCTGTGTTTGGGCAGGCCATTGAGGCCTCTCACGTTCCATGAGAGGAACTTCATTTAGATTGTTTGGTATTTCTTCCTCTCCCCCTACCTTCAGGGGTTTTTCCTAATTTGTTGTCTTTAGAACCCGAAATAACCTGTTGAAACAAGGTTCTCTGTTTTCCATTGGCAATATCATTATCAGTTTTAATTTTTTGATGCTCAACATTTGATATTCTCCCTCTTCTTTTTCCACTTCCAAAATCTATAGGAGACTTCACAGTGCTCCTAGTTTGTTTAGGACTAAACTGAGGGGAGGTAATTTGTTGCAGAATCGAACTGCCATAATCCTCAATCTAAAGAGTTTTACATATCTCCACCCCTACATCTAAATCTTCTCATTTTTTCCCATATTCCCCTGGTCTGCGGGATGGCCCCTCAGGAGGATTCACTTGGCTCCTAGTGATGATGTTAGGGAGATGATATTTTTTATTTTCCAATGCCTCAACTTTCTTCCTAAGTTCTTTAGCATTAGGGTTTGGATTTGGGATGCCCATTGGGCTTGAAGTATTTCCAGCATTGGGGTTTAAGGATCCTGACTTGGATGTAGATTCTAGATATCGTGCACTAGGGTTTGGATTTGTGATGCCCATGGGGCTTATAGTAATTTAAGCATTAGGGTTTGAGGATCTTGACTTGTATGGGGATTCGAGAGAGTAAAAAGGGTTAGCCTAAAGGTGTTGGGCTTCCATGTCTTCTGATAATCCTCCTACTCCCATATTGTATAGAATTGAAAATTTATTTGAAACTGGAGGATTGGAAGTTACCTAAGTATTTTGGTTGCCAACAACCTATTAATTTACTTTGTCTTGTTGAGACCCTGCACCCTCTCTTTTATTTTTTGGTAGACATAGTTTTCCTGATTGAAATTTCCGCTTCCAGGAAAACTCCTCAAATTTCCTCTGTCTAGCATTCCCTGCTTCTGCTTTTCTCTATTCATTGCTAGGTTAGGGCACTGATTGCATAGATGTCCTTGATTTTTACATTCTACATAGAATGTTGGTATGTTCTCGTATTATACCAATTGTTTTCTATAGTATTCTCCATACTCTAGCTCCACAAACCTTGGCAATTCATTATTCAAATTAGCATTTACGCAGATTCATGCATGAGTCATCCTTGTCCTAGCCAAGGTCGCATGGTCAATGGATATCAAGTCCCCTATAGTTCTGGCTATGCCTTGCAGCCAATATTCATTGAAGAACTGGGTAGGTAGACTAAGGAGATGAACCCAAAATGGGGCAATGTTAATATTTTGCTTTTCAGGGTCAAAATCTTCACCCCATCGTCTGAGAAAAAGGCTACTTTTACCTAGAAACCAAGGACCTCCTATTAAAATGTGATTAGCATCCTCCATATTGTTAAAATTAATAATGAAGAACCCTCGAGTTAGAGCTACCAACTCCAAGTTGCCTACCAGTCACCATTTACTCGTCACCCAAGCCCTGATAGTCTCCATGTTCAGCCTACCTCCCAAAAACTTGCCTACCAAGGAGAATTCTTCCATTAAAAGAAAAGGGCTCATGGAACTTGTCGGGGCTGAAATTTTATTATTTATTGGAACTAGGGGCGAAAGAGAGAGAACCTCATTTCTTTTTCCTCTAAGAGTCTCAAAAAAATACAACCACTTCTTGGGCCCTGCATTGTCCTTTGTATATTTTTATCGGGGTTTTCCTGAGGAGGGTTGGGCCCCCATGTGATTTCTACCTCCAAATCTATCGTAGCCTGACCGCGTTCCTTTGGATCCTCACTTGATCCATGCTTGAGGTTCCCACCTGCTCCTTATGTACCTGTTTTACCTCTACCACCTTGGCTGAGATTCCTGCCAAGAAAATTCAAACCCTTACTCCCACCGCACCCGCTAAACCTCAGCTCACTCATTCCTCTTGCTGAAGGAGAACCTAAAAATTATCATTCAAGGGTGATAATCAATGGTTGTAGCTATTATGGGATGATTTGCATGCACAAATTAGGAATTAGGATGAGAAGGATACTCACAAGAAGAGAGGTTGATATGAGATATATTCTTAATAAGAGTTGGAAATATGGGAATGTTAGAAGGAGAAGGACATGGTTGTGGAGGAGTTGATTGAGGAGATTGAGGTGGAGGATTTGTGGAAAAATAATAAGTGGGAGTTGCTAGTGGAGGAATAAAATTATGTTGTGAGCGCATGATAGAGTGAGTGCAAGAGTTAGATGATGCATTATAGGAGGGTGATGAATTGTTCACAGGATTATCAAGTTGATTTGAAGATGGATAAGATGATGAAGAGATCATGGTAGGTTGTATTACAGTGGGAGTGAATTGAGTATATGATAGGTGTGGACTCGGGAGAAGAGTGATAATGTTGTAGAACTAAAATAGATCATCATTGATAGGAACGCAATGTATCTGGCCATTGTGAATATATATTAGACAATGATGCAACATATAAGGGACACATTGCATGTACCAAATCCATGAGCAACCCAGGAGAATATTGCACAACATTTCTCCCTCAATAACATGGGAGAGCATTGAGATGGTCTTAACTCCTACCTTAATGGGCAACATGATTAAACCTATAGTAGGATACATAGAAAAATTAAAAGCTCATAGGTTGAGGGTAGGAGTTTCTAGATGAGTGGGTGGAATATGTAGATGATGAAGGGTGATCATAGAGATGATGCTAATGGAGGATCTAGTGTCAATTAGGACCCACTTGTAGGTGAAATAATTGATGCAAGCCATGATATGCATAGGGTTATTAGCCCCCTCACCTTCAAGAGTAGAAATCTCATGATCATAGAATATGATCAAAGATTTTGTACATGTTTGTACATTTCCATAAAAGTTGAAAAGAAATTTCTATCACTTTTTTGAGGTCGATAGAGAGAAGAATGTTATTGAGAGCCTCGTAATGAGGTTGTGATTATTGTAAAAGATCATATATTGACAACCATGTAAGTAGTATTGAGTTAATGCAAAATATTACTTAAAATGGTAAAAAAAATATGGGGTATAGTAGGAGGGATGCTTGGCATCAGTGGTAGGTGAGAAGAAGCTAATGCAAGAGGATTCCTTTTTGCTTCAGCATGTAGGGGTAGCATTTATTGTGTGTGGTAATGTTAATCATACCAACAAAGCCCTACTAATTATAGGCCATGATTGACATGATTAACCTACCTAGGTCTATCCTATTATATGGATGTGTCAGTGTGATTATTGGATACCCCATGTTCAGGCAAGGGGTTTTGGTAAATTCCCAAGTTTTAATTTTGAGGAGCAAGAGGATTTGACATGTGTATAGCTCTAAAATCAATTAGATCTTGTATGATATGTTGAAATATGTAACAAGAACTAATGGTATGACCCCTTTTTCAATGGTACTCACAAAATGCATGTTCATTATAGCCTCATGGTTTTGAATTATTGAGATTGTTAACTTTTATATCGAGCAAAGTAATGTGTCCAACATCATATAATATTTGAAACAAGTTGGGTAATAGTTTGAACAAAGGTGTCCAATTACATAGTTGATAAGGAGGGTGAGGAACATGAGCCAAAAATTGATTTGATGAAGGAGGCAGATTGGTTTAGAAGAGCCCTTATTGTGGTGGTTGATATTGTTGAGATGATGACATGAGTTGTGCACTGTTGGACATTTTGAGTGATAAGTTGTCATTGATGTCAAGAGTGAGTTGTCATTGATGTCAAACTTTCAAGCACCAGCCAATGGTAGTTTCAGTTGGCAGCATCCATTTCAGTTTCAGTTGTGCAAGAAAAAGCCCAAATAAATAATATTATAATATTATGCAAAGGAAGTTTAAAATTAATTATAAATTAATTTATTAGTTAATTTACTTAACTTATAAAGTTATTTAAATTAATTATTAATTATAAATTAATTTAAGCTAAGGTTAAATAACCCTAAGGTGGGTTATCAAATTTAAAATTCAAAATTCGATTTTGAATAAAGCACCGCCGATGTGAGGAGAAATTAAAACGTGTATATAAGGGGGGAACTCCCACCCTACCAAACTTACCATGCCTTCGATAATTATTGCGAGCTTTAGAATTGTGAGCCTTATGAATTGCACTGCGTCCAAAGCAAGGAAAGGGTGTGCAAGTTTCGTGAGAAATAGATGGTGAGTGAAGGCATAAGAGGAAGGGGCTCTACCTTCCTTCATGTGGGCATTAGTAGCCCATGCGGTGGGCTCCCAAGCGCTAAGGCGCTTAGGCTAGAGGAGATGGTGGATCGAATCTCATCGAATCCCCTTTTGGGGAAGAAAGAGGTATGCTTGTAAATTGGTCACCAAAAATTTTGGGAATATAGTTTGGGCATTTAAAAATTAATTTTTGCATATTTAAATTGGTTCTAAGGTTGCTAAAGGAGTTATAAGGGTTTTTGCAAAATTAAATTTTTAATGTTGTTTGCTCAAATGTTTTGAAAAGATTGTAAGGTGTTTGGTTGATATTTTTATGGTGTTGGATATTATTTTAAGTTGGAGTTTATAAGGTGTATCAAGGAAATTATCTTTATGTATGGTATGATGAGTGTTATTTTAAAAGGGAGCAATAAGGCATAAATTGAGTTGTGATTGTTTTATGTCCAAGGAATATTTTTGGAAAGTGTTGAAGTAATATTGTTGTGTCTAACCATTGGAATTGGAAAGAAGAAAATTGTGATTAAGACAGGTTTTCTAAAGGCACTTCTACATCCAACAAAAGGTATGGGCATATTCTTCCTAGTGAGTGATTGTTGAAAATTGTGAATGGAAAGTTGGAGTGAAAAGGATTGTTTGGTTTGCATTGTTGAGAGTGTTTTGAATTAATGCTTCAAGGTTTTCTGGAATTAAGAGTTGTTGATAAAACCTTGTTTTATAAGCATTGTTGTTGAAGTGAGTTGTTGAGTGAAGAACTTGAACTAGGGTTTGGAAAGAACATGAGTATCATTGTTATGTGAGATTGGTTGATAAAGATTGTTGAAATATTTGTAGTTTTTGATAGGGTTTGTGAGAAGGATTATTTCATTGAGTGATTGGTTGAGTAGAGTTGGTTGAGCCTAGTCAAGTGAATGTGTGAAGTGATTGTTCAAGTTTTGTGAAATAAATTATTCTATATTCTGAATTGAGTTGAGAAAGTGATTGAGTATTGAGGTGAATGTGAAGCATATTGAGTCTCTAACAATTCTCTATATGTTTCTAAGAGAGTGATTGAAAGTGATTGAGCATTGTGATGAATGTAGAGCATATTGAGTCTCTAACAATTCTCTTTATGTTTCTATGAGATTGGACAAGTTCTAGTGTGATATTGTTGAGAAGATTTGAGGTAAGTCTTAGAGAAGACTTGTGGACAGATTTATGTGAGCTTTTGTGGAAGCTTACAATACAGATGAGAAGATTAGAGGATAGAGTTTGAGTATATATTTGAGGATAGGTTTGTGCCAGATTAGAGGATAGATATTGAGGATAGATTTGAGGATAGAGTTTGGTATAGATTTGAGGATAGGTTTGTGCTAGATCAGAGATAGATATTGAGGATAGATTTGTGCTAGATCGAAGGACTATGTTTAGTGTATATTTGAGATAGAGATTTGGAGGTGATAGAGTATAGAGGATGATAGTCTCCAAGTGGATAGAGATCCATTAGCTAGGGTAGTGAGGACAGGTGTCTTCAGTGGATAGAGATCCATTAGCCAAAGTAGTGGGGGCAATAGTTCTTCTAGAAGATCACCAGTCAGAGCTTAGGGGAAAGGAGTTCTCCTATGGATAGAGATCCACGAACTTGATTAGGGGATTGGTGTCTCCTTTGGATAGAGGTCCATAAACATTGTAGGGAAAGGATTCCCAAGAGAATTTATTTGAGAAAAATTTATAAGAAATATTTTCTCCGTGGAGTAGCCCACATTGGGTGAACCACGTAAAATCATGTCTCTCATGTGTGTGATGCTTTGTGTGATGTTTACTACTTTAATATTGTTGATGTTATCATTTGGATTAAAAGGCAAAAAGTTTTATCTTATACTGTTCACCCCCTCTCAGTATAAGCACATGTTCTTCAATTGGTATCAGAGCGGGTCTCTCCATGAAAAGACTAACAACTTGGAGGAGGATCCATCAGTAACACACATGACTTCAGAAAATGAAGAGGAGACTATGTTTGATATAAAAGAGGAATTCTTTGTTGCTCTCAAAAATTTGGAAAGAATTAGAGAGAAGAATTCAAGCTTGAAGGAACAAATTCAAGAGGATGAAGAAGCAAGGATGGAACTTCTACAAAATCTCACAGAACTCAAGATAAGGGTGGAAGAAGGAAAGAAAATTGAGCAGGATATGACAGATCTATTAAGAGCAAGAGAAACAGAATGTGAAATATTGGAAGCAAAAATTGTTTATCTAAGGAATGAAGTTGAAAGGACCAAGGTACTACAAGATGTAGAGGATAAGAAATCAAAAAGGGAATCAAGTCTTCAAGAAGCAGAAACTTCAAACAAGGATAAGCAAGCAAAGGATATCAGAAAGGAAGAAAGCAAAGAAGAACCTTGGATGAGAGTTAATCACAAGAGGAGGAATACTCCACCACAATCTCAAGGGCATCCAAATAGGTTACATAATTTCTTCCATGGTCATTGCTTTTCTTGTAATAAATATGGTCATAGAGTTGTACACTGTATTAGTCATGCAAGAAATAATGTCAATAGAAATTTCAATTCTTTTGCACCTCTTATGGATAATGATATTATATGTTACAAATGCAATAATTTTGGGCACAAGGCTAGATGGTGTAAAATGATACTTCCTAAGTCTAGTAAAAGAAAAATAGATTCAACAACTAGGAAATATGAAAGGGAAAATGTAAAAGCTAGATCAATGTTAGTTCAAACAACCCTTCATGCTCAGGATAAAGAAGAACAATGGTATCTTGATAGTGGTTGCTCTAGTCACATGACAGGAGACAAAGACAAATTCATTGTATTAAAAGAAACCAATAGAGGATCAGTAAGTTTTGGTGATAATGGATCAGCAAGGATTGGTGGAAGAGGAACTCTGAGTTTAGATAATGGGAAAACAAGAACAGAAAATGTGTTGTATGTTAAAGGGTTAAAACATAATCTGTTAAGTGTAAGTCAACTTTGTGATCAAGGGCATATGGTTACATTCCATCCAGATAGATGTGAGATAAGAAAATCAGAAACTAGAAAAGTCATTGCCAATGCAAGAAGAACTCCAAACAATCTATACATGCTTAGTGAGATCAAAGGGGAAAAGTGCTTTCTATCACAAGAATATGAGAGTTGGTTGTGGCATAGAATATTGGGTCACTTGAATTTTGACAACATAGTCAACATAAGCAATAAGCAGGTTGTCAGAGATTTACCCAAAATAAAAAGGCCACAAAACACAATCTGTGCACCTTGTCAACATGGAAAGCAAACTAGAACAAGCTTTAAGTCAAAAGGATATATGTCATCTGAGCCATTGAGTCTAATACATACTGATCTATGTGGTCCTACCAGAACATAGAGCATTCAAGGTGAGAGTTACTTTATTCTATTTATAGATGATTACTCAAGAATGGTTTGGGTAGATTTTTTGAAAGAGAAATCAGAAGCTTTTGAAAAGTTCAAAACATTTAAGAAACTGGTTGAAAATGAAATCGATAAGAGAATTAAGTGTTTGAGATCTGATAGAGGAGGAGAATTTACCTCAAATGAGTTTGTAGAGTTTTGTGAACAACATGGGATTAAGAGAGAATATTCAGCAACAAGAACTCCTCAACAAAATGGAGTAGTTGAAAGGAAAAATAGAACTATTGAGAATATGGCTAGAGCTATGTTAAATGAGTCTAAGCTCTCAGATGGATTTTGGAGAGAAGTAGTCAACACAATAGTATACATAATCACTAGGGCTCAAATGAGGGTAAACCATCACAAGACTCCATATGAGCTTTGGAAAGGAAGACCGACCACTGTAAAACACTTCAAGATTTTTGGAAGCAAGTGTTACATAAGATGAGAAGATCAAAACTTAGGCAAGTTTGATCCTAGATGTGATGAAGGAATTTTCCTTGGTTATTCCTCAAAGAGTAAAGCCTATAGATGCTTCAACAAGAGAACACACACTATTGTAGAAAGTATAAATGTAACAATTGATGAAAAGATAGATTCAAGAGAACCAGTTCAACAAATTGTGTATCAGGAAGATGGAAGTTGTCAAGAAGAGTTTCATGAGGAATCAGATGAAGAAGAAGAAGAAACACAAAAACTTCTTCCTAAAACTCCATCTAGGTATGTACAAAAGCATCATCCAAAAGAACAAATCATTGGGAATCCAGATGTAAGACAGACAAGGAGAAGGATAATAACACCATCTCAACAAGCAAATTTTTCTTTGCTATCTAAGATTGAGCCAAAAGACTTCAAACAGGCAAGTGAAGATGAGTTCTGGATCAAAGCAATGGATGAGGAATTAGATCAGATAGAAAAAAGCAAGACTTGGGAACTTGTCCCATGACCAAAGGACAAGAATGTGATTGGCACAAAATGGGTATTCAAAAATAAGCTAAATGAAGATGGACAAGTAGTAAGGAACAAAGCAAGGTTAGTATGCAAAGGCTATGCACAGGTAGAGGGAATTGATTTTGATGAGACATTTGCTCCAGTTGCATGACTTGAAGCCATAAGAATATTTTTAGCCTTCTCAAGTTTTAAAAACTTCAAAGTATATCATATGGATGTTAAGTCAACATTTCTAAATGGTGTTCTAGAAGAAGAAGTGTACATTGAACAACCAGAGGGATTCATGTTAATAGATAAACCAGATCATGTATGCAGATTGAAAAAGGTATTGTATGGTCTAAAGCAGGCTCCTAGAGCATGGTACTCAAGACTGGATAAGTATCTTCAGGAATAGGGATTCAGAAAAGGAATAGCAGATAACAACTTATATATCAAAAATGAAGGGAATAATCTACTAATTGTGGTTGTTTATGTTGATGACATCATTTTGGGGGGAAACAATGATAAGATGTGTAAAGAATTTTCTAAGAACATGCAGAATGAATTTGAGATGTCTATGCTTGGTGAGTTGTCTTTCTTTCTTGGACTTCAGATTTCACAATCAGAGAAAGGGGTATTTCTCTCACAAACCAAGTATATAAAAGAAATGTTAAAGAAATTCAGGTTAGAAGATTGCAAACCGGTAAGTACCCCCATGGTCATAGGATGCAAGTTAAGTAAGGATGATGAATCTTTCGAGGTAGATCAGAGACTATACAGATCTATGATTGGCAGCTTATTGTATGTTACAGCTACAAGACCAGACATAGTACAGTCAATGGGATTAGTGGTAAGGTTTCAGGCAGCACCTAAGGAAACACATGTGGCAACGGTAAAAAGAATTCTCAGGTATCTAAAAGGGACTATGGATTTTGGGCTTTGGTATCCCAAAAGTGATAGTTTCACACTCACAGCATATACAGATGCAGATTGGGCTGGCAGCATTGATGACAGGAAAAGCACAAGTGGAGGAGCATTCTTTCTTGGAGACTGTTTAGTCTCTTGGCTAAGTAAGAAGCAGGTTTCAGTATCCTTATCTACAGTAGAAGTAGAATATATTGCAGCAGTAGCCAGTTGTACACAGGTATTATGGATGAAGTGAACTCTAGAAGACTTCAAGATAAAACATGATCATCCTATTCCCATACTATGTGATAATACAAGTGCTATAAGTATCTCAAAAAATCTAGTGATGCACTCCAGGACAAAGCACATTCCGATTAAGTATCATTTTCTGAGAGAACAGGTGACAGATAAATAGGTCAGGTTAGAATATGTTACTACAAAGGAACAGATAGCAGATATTTTCACTAAGCCACTTTCAAAGGAGACCTTTGAGTATCTTCAAGGAAAACTGGGAGTAAGACTCCCACCCTAGAATTAACCACCTCAAGAGGAGGTGGGGGAGGGGCTAAGCTAAGAGATTCATTCTTAGCCCCGAGCCCCAAAGGTGACCCTTTGCCATTGATGTCAAAGGGGAGAGATTTGAGTAAGGGGGAGAGATTTGGTTTAAGGAGAAAGCATTGAGTCAGGGGGAGCAGTTTCCCAAGGGGAGCAGAATAGGAAAAAGGTCAAGATTTGGTAAAAATAATTTGGGTTGCCATCAATGACAAAGGGGGAGATTGTTGGACATTTTGAGTGATAAGTTGTCATTGATGTCAAGAGTGAGTGGTCATTGATGTCAAACTTTCAACACTAGTCAGTGGCAGTTTTAGTTGGTAGCATCCGTTTTGGTTTCAGTTTCAAGATCCGGTTCAAGGAAGTCAGATGAGGTCCAAAGTGCAAGAAAAAGCCCAAATAAATAATATTATAATATTATTTTATAATATTATGCAAAGGAAGTTTAAAATTAATTATAAATTAATTTATTAGTTAATTTACTTAACTTATAAAGTTATTTAAATTAATTATTAATTATTATTATTTATTTAAATTATTAAGCTAAGGTTAAATAACCCTAAGGTGGGTTATCAAATTTAATATTCAAAATTTGATTTCGAATAAAGCACCATCGATGTGAGGAGAAATTAAAAACGTGTATATAAGGGGGAACTCCCACCCTACCAAACCTTACCATGCCTTCGATAATTATTGCGAGCTTTAGAATTGTGAGCCTTACGAATTGCGTTGCGTCCAAAGCAAGGAAAGGGTGTGCAAGTTTCGTGAGAAATAGATGGCGAGTGGAGGCATAAGAGGAAGGGGTTCTACCTTCCTTCACGTGGGCATTCGTAGCCCATGCGGTGGGCTCCCAAGCGCTAAGGCGCTTAGGATAGAGGAGACGGCGGATCGAATCTCGTCGAATCCCCTTTTGGGGAAGAAAGAGGTATGCTTGTAAATTGGTCACCAAAATTTTTGGGAATATAGTTTGGGCATTTAAAAATTAATTTTTGCATATTTAAATTGGTTCTAAGGTTGCTAAAGGAGTTATAAGGGTTTTTGCAAAATTAAATTTTTAATGTTGTTTGCTCAAATGTTTTGAAAATATTGTAAGGTGTTTGGTTGATATTTTTATGGTGTTGGATATTATTTTAAGTTGGAGTTTATAAGGTGTATCAAGGAAATTATCTTTATGTATGTTATGATGAGTGTTAATTTTAAAAGGGAGCAATAAGGCATAAATTGAGTTGTGATTGTTTTATGTCCAAGGAATATTTTTGGAAAGTGTTGAAGTAATATTGTTGTGTCTAACCATTGGAATTGGAAAGAAGAAAATTGTGATTAAGACAGGTTTTCTAAAGGCACTTCTACATCCAACAAAAGGTATGGGCATATTCTTCCTAGTGAGTGATTGTTGAAAATTGTGAATGGAAAGTTGGAGTGAAAAGGATTGTTTGGTTTGCATTGTTGAGAGTGTTTTGAATTAATGCTTCAAGGTTTTTTGGAATTAAGAGTTGTTGATAAAACCTTGTTTTATAAGCATTGTTGTTGAAGTGTGTTGTTGAGTGAAGAACTTGAACTAGGGTTTGGAAAGAACATGAGTATCATTGTTATGTGAGATTGGTTGATAAAGCATTGTTGGAAATATTTGAGTGAGTTTTATATGCTTGGACTAGGGTTTGTGAGCAAGGATCATTTCATTGAGTGATTGGTTGAGTAGAGTTGGTTGAGCCTAGTCAAGTGAATGTGTGAAGTGATTGTTCAAGTTCTATGAAATAAATTATTCTATATTTTGAATTGATTTGAGAAAGTGATTGAGTATTGAGGTGAATGTGAAGCATATTGAGTCTCTAAGTTTGAGAGTGATTGAAAGTGATTGAGCATTGTGATGAATGTAGAGCATATTGAGTCTCTAACAATTCTCTTTATGTTTCTATGATATTGGACAAGTTCTAGTGTGATATTGTTGAACAGATTTGAGGTAAGTCTTAGAGAAGACTTGTGGATAGATTTATGTGAGCTTTTGTGGAAGCTTACAATAAGATTGAGGATAGATTTGAGGATAGAGTTTGAGGATAGATTTGAGGATAGGTTTGTGCCAAATTAGAGGATAGATATTGAGGATAGATTTGAGGATAGATTTTGGTACAGATTTGAGGACAGGTTTGTGCCAGATCAGAGATAGAGATTGAGGATAGATTTGTGCTAGATCGAAGGACTATGTTTAGTGCAGATTTGAGATAGAGCTTTGGAGGTGATAGAGTATAGAAGATGATAGTCTCTAGTGGATAGAGATCCATTAGCCAGGGTAGTGAGGATAGGTGTCTTCAGTGGATAGAGATCCATTAGCCAGAGTAGTGGGGGCAATAGTTCTTCTAGAAGATCACCAGTCGGAGCTAAGGAGAAAGGAGTTCTCCTATGGATAGAGATCCACGAACTTGATTAGGGGATTGGTGTCTCCTTTGGACAGAGGTCCATAAACATTGTAGGGAAAGGATTCCCAAGAGAATTTATTTGAGAAAAATTTATAAGAAATATTTTCTCCATGGAGTAGCCCACATTGGGTGAACCACGTAAAATCATGTCTCTCATGTGTGTGATGCTTTGTGTGATGTTTACTGCTTTAATATTGTTGATGTTATCATTTGGATTAAAAGGCAAAAATTTTTATCTTATACTGTTCACCCCCCTCTCAGTATAAGCACATGTTCTTCATGCACTCAACATCACTTGATTGGTTTGTGGTGGTTTGGGCACGCTAGGATTGGTAGGGTTTCAACTAAACCTAATGTTGGTAGGGTAATACAATTTCTTGTAAAGTTTAATCTTCCCTGCCTAGACCTTGATGTCCTCAATTACCTTTACTTTAGTAATAGCTTCTTCAAATGTATGTTGTTATTAAGTTTGTAAAGTTGATGAGATGTGCTTAGTGCAACTCTTTATGAACAACTTCACTAATTTCATAGGTGTTATGGAAAAGGTTTGATCATGAATTATGGCCCACCATCTATAAACATAATATGTGATAGATTTATCATCAAATTGTATTAAGTTGTATAATTTTGATAGTGACGTTTTCTTCTTGATGTTAACTAATAAGTGCTTTAAGAATAGGTTAGCTAGTTGCTTGAAGATAAATACACTATGGCGGGGAAGGTTAGTTACCAATCTAGGGCTCGAACCCCAAATGATAGTAGAAATGTGTGAAGCATGAGAGGGTCGCTACCATTGATTTGATAGCATGCAAACTAGTAGTTACTGATATGCTCCCTTGGATCCTCCTTACCTTTGAATTTTTCAAATTTTGGTATTTCAAACCGGTAAGAATATGGGTGAATTGCAATATATGGATTTATAGAATCATTGTAAAGCTAACTGTACATATAATTTGAGACCCATAACCAATCATGCATAGGTTTAAGTTTTTTATTTGTTCTATTAGAATTTGAAACTCATCAAAAGAGGCATGTGGCATTTGTGTAGGATAGACCTACATGTGTAGAAGGGGTGGCTCAGATGAGTAGAGCATATTATAGGATTGTGATACGAAAGGTAAATAATTTGGATGAGGTGGGTATTATTATTTTTGATTGTCCCATTGATTGTTGAAAGTGGTCAAAATTTTATTTGGTGCTGATAAAGATTGATATTGCATTAAGGGAATATGAGATTGGATAATAGGAATATATTGATATTGAAGGGGGAACTATTGTGGATGAAGAAATTGTTATGGTGTGACCAATATTTTTTGTTGTTTGGTAGACACCTAGTGTTGTGGGGCCAATATTTTTGTTGTTGGACTAGTACCTATTATTGTTGAAGAGAAGCGAAATGTTGAAGTTGTGGTTGAGAAGTTGGATGTTGCAATGGAACTTTTTATTGAGCAATTGGTATAGAAGACCAAGAAGGAGGAGAGGTGAAGAAGAGATCTTGATTTTGTTGTGGTAGTGGAGGAGGTGGTTGATGAGAATAAGTCTACATGTGAGCCAATGAGGTGAAGGAATTTATTGGGGAGAAGGATATGATCAAAAAATAGAAGTGTCATGTTGAGCCGAATAGAGTGGTAAATTTTGAAAATAAGGTAGATAGTTAAGATTGTAAGAAGAGAAGGGAGTGAAAAGAGGTGGATTAAAGGGAGGAGGTGGAGAAAGTTGGAATGTGGATGAAAAGGAGAGAGGTGGTTGAGTGGAATGAAAAGGGCCATAAGTAAAATATTGGGAGGGGTTTGGAGGTGGAAGATATGAGAAAGAAGACATTAAGTCCAAAGTAGAGGAATGAGGAGTGGAGAAAGTGGTTATTAGAGGGAAAGAAGGATTGAAAGTAGAAGTGAATTATTGATTAGGTGGAATTTTCTACTATTGTGAAATGTATTGATGTTGTGAAAATTGTTGTTGTTGGAGTACCTATTGTTGTTGGAAATTTAAGAATGTTGAAGTACTTGTAGTTGCAGCAGAATTTATGGATGTTGCAGTGCTTGTTGCTGCTATAGAATTTGTAAATTTTGTGGTTCTTGTTGCTACTACAGGAGTTTTAGATGCCATAATGCTTGTTTTTCTATGGTATTTGCAATGTTGATGATTGATTATCTTGAGTGGAAAGGTGATTAGTTGAAATCATCCCTACTATTTGAGCAATTGTTACAATACCAAGATCAAGTTGTTCAAGGATAGCATTATCTTCACCTAAAATAGGTTGTGATTGATATTGTAATAATGGATGTTCACAAGTGGGAAAATATGGAGGTGTTTGGTCCTTAATAGAAAGATATGGTTAGGTACTATCGGGGGAAACATAAATGATATTTTGGCATAATGTGGTAGTGAATTGTAGCCTACAAGATTATCAGGTTGATGAGTACATGTGGTATCATCTATATTTATTTAGGCTAAAGTTGATGATTTAACTTGTAACATATCACCTTCATTCAACATTTTAGAACAAGCAGATATATCTAGTGGAATGATGGAGGGGGCACCCTTGGACTGTGGGGGTGGATTGTTAGGTTGCGAGGATGCAATGTGGGATGCTTCGACAATGAGGTGAGATTGCTCACACACTTGGATGAGGGTGAGAACCATGTTTGTGTGCGAAATGAAGTTTATAGAGTAGCTCAAATGAGAATTTTGCTTTTCTATGTGTTCTATGAAGGTTTTTGGACCTGTTTGTACCCTAAATTTTAAATTCACAAGGTGATATGTGAATCTGATTTGCACCTTACTATGTGAATGTGATTCACACCTTACTATGTGATCTATATAAAACAGTTAGCCTGGATGAAATTTTGCAAAAAAAATTGTTAAAAACCAGCAAGTGTGTTTTGAAGCTATTTAGGATGGTTTTGTAACAAGTTTTGTATTATAAATACCTCAAAAGTAGTAAAGTGGTATGGAAAATAGTAAACAACTATGTTTTGTATTTTATGTATTTTTTATGATGTTGATGTTAGGATCCTACTATAAAATAAACTCAAATAAACACACTTTCACACAATTGCTTGGAAATAAACTCACATAAATATCATATTAATATTTAGAAAAAAATACACATTATAACAAAAATTTGCATAAAGGAACAATCTCACAATAAGATAGAATCACAGGCCTCTTCAAGGGGGCAACCTCCTTCAACACTTCATTAATTTGTAAAAATATGAATACATTGGTGCCTTCTCGAGTATTTAAAGAGTTCCCTTCCAAGGTTGGCTTACATGCAAAATTCCAACTGGATTACATGCATAATGCCACCCGAATTACATGCACAGTGCCACTCGAAGTACATGCACAATGCCACTCAAATTACATCCACAAGGCCACCTTACATAACCTATCTACCATGTGTTACATAAAAAGGGTGCCATTTGTCATAGGCACTATATAAGCTAAAACTTAGAATATTACAAAATATTAATCATGGGTACTACCCACGTTATTTAGGAATTATTACATCATGGAAGTTATAACATTAAGGGTTAGGATGGGATCCTAACATGTCCTTACCCTTGAAAAAGCTTTGTCCTCAAAGCTGAAATGAGGAAACTATTTTTGGAGTTGGTGGAGAGATTCTCATGTAGCATCTTCAGGTTGAATCCCACAGCACTGAACTAGGATCTCTGTAATTGTATGGTTGCGAAGAGTGTGAGTCTGACGATCCAACAACTGCTCAAGTTCAAGTAATATGGATCCTTCTTCATCCAATTCAGGAAGTGTGGATTGAACCTGTACCTGTGTACCCACAACTTTCTTGAGAGCGAAAACATGAAAAACAAGATGAAGCTTGGAAGTAGGTGGGAGCACCAATTTGTAAGTTGTGGGGCCAATCCTTTGTAGAACTTGGTAAGGACAATAGAATTTTGCAGCAAGCTTCTGGCACCTGCAAATTTGTAGGGATGATTGTTTGTATGGTTGCAAGTGAAGGAAGACCATATCACCTACATCAAAACTATGCTCAGAATGATGTTGATCAGCTTGTTGGCGCATCCGATTCTGGGCCATGTTCAAATTTTGCTTAAGTTGACGAAGGACCTTGGTGTGTTGACTCAGAGTGTTGTCGACGGTCTAGACCTTGGAGCTGTCAGGAATGTAAGAGGAACGCGTAGGTGGAAGGCACATGTAGACTGATTCAAATTGTGTGAGTTTGGTTGTGGTATGATAGGAAGTGTTATACCACCATTCGACAAAGGATAGCCATTTGGCCCATTGAGTGGGATGATCTGAGACAAAGTAGCAAAGGTAGGTTTCCAATAATTTATTAACAACTTCTGTTTGACCATATGTTTGCGAATGGTAGGCTAAACTCATTTTGAGCTGAGTCCCCTGCAACTTAAACAACTCTTGCCAGAAATGACTAGTGAAGGTGGGATCACGATCAGATACAATGGAGGTGGGCATGCCATGAAGGCGAAATATGGAGTCAAGAATTTTTTTTGCAATAATGGATGTTGTATAAGGATGGGCAAGGGCACAAAAGTGAGCATATTTTGAAAGGCAGTCTACTACCACAAAAATAACTGACTTGTCTCTAGATTTAGGGAGCCCTTCTATAAATTCCATGGAAATGTCGGTCCAAACCTGATCCGGGATAGGCAATGGATGAAGAGTGCCCGAAGAGCACACTGTTTCACCTTTCATCCTTTGACATGTGTCATAGGCATCAACAAAATAGCGGATGTCACATTTCATACCTTTCCAAAAGAAGGTGCGCTTGAGTCGCTCATATGTTTTAAGGAACCCTGAATGGCCTACAGAGGGAGTGGCATGCAATTCCTTCATGAGGAGCTCTCAAAGTGGGGACTTATGAGGTAGAACTATGCATTGATGGTAGCATAGATCATGGTCATTCCAATTATACCCTGGTGCAGAATATGGATCATCCATTAGTGAGGCTATCAAAGCTTGCAAATCTGCATCCTGACGTTCTTCTTGATGCAAGGAATCAATCCATTGGGGAAGTGGTGCTGAGATGGCACACAACATACTTACGGTCTCCATTTGGCGAGAAAGAGCATCAGCCACAATATTCTCCTTTCCTTTTTTGTAGGTGATATCATAATCATAGCCCATGAGTTTAGACACCCACTTTTGTTGGTCAGGCATGGCAACTCTTTGTTCCAAAAAATATTTAAGACTTTGATGGTCGATTTTGATGGAGAAGTGACGCCCAATGAGGTAAGGTCACCAATGTGTGACTGCATGTAATATGGCTAACATTTCCTTAGCATATGTGGATTTCCCCATATTATGATCAGATAGTGCCTTGCTAGTAAAAGCCACAAGTCATCCTTCTTGCATCAATACCACCCCAATACCACGACTAGAAGAATCACTTTCAATGACAAATGGTTTAGAGAAATCTGGCATGGCTAAGACAGGAGTGGTGGTCATAGCATGCTTGAGTTCAATGAAGGCTTCATCAGCAGGCCCTGTCCAAGTGAAGGAATAATTTTTCAACGTGGAGCTGAGGGGGAAGCCATCTTCCCACAATTGCAAATAAATTTACGATAATAGCCTGTAAGCCCTAAAAATCCTTGAATTCCCTTGAGGGTGTGAGGTTTCAGCCACTCTTGAACTGCTTGAATCTTCTTAGGGTCAACCTTGATGCCATCCTATGATACAATGTGTCCCAGATACTCTACTTCAATCAGACCAAAGGAATACTTGGACCTTTTGGAAAAAATATGATGGGTGACCAACAGCTATAAAGTTTGATCCACATGATTGAGGTGCTCTTACCATGTGCGGTTGTAAATCAAGATGTCATCAAAGAACACAAGGATGAACTTCTACAGAAAGGGCCGAAAGATGTTCATAAGACTTTGGAATGTAGAAGGAGCATTTGTGATACCAAATGGCATTACCAAGAATTCATAATGACCTTCATGAGTGCGAAAGGTAGTTTTGGGGATGTCCTCATCCTTGATCCGGATCTGATGGTACCCAAAGTGGAGATCAAGCTTGGTGAAATACATGGTCCCATGTAGTTCATCGAGTAATTCATCAACCACTGGAATAGGAAATTTATCCTTGATCATAGTCTTTTTGAGTTCCTAGTAGTCAATACATAGGCACCATGAGCCATCTTTCTTGGGAACAAGTAGGATAGGCGAGGAGTAGGGGCTAGTACTAGGCCAGATGACACCAACCTTGAGTAATTCCTGTACCAATTTTTCTAGTTCTAATTTCATGGTATGAGGGTACCTGTATGGCCTGATATTTGGTGGTGCACTACTCGGGAGAAATGGGATAGCATGGTCATGAGAGTGACACGGTGGTAGTGTAGTTGGTTCTGCAAAGACAACATCATGTTTGTGTATAACTAGTTGTAGGTCTAATGGAATTTTAGCCATTAGTGAAGTGGTTGGTTGGATGGAGAAGAGTTGTGCAATGACCCCATGTTTTGATTTCTTTAGCACTTTCTCCATACGATTGGAACTAATGAGGTGAGGTGTTCTTACAAGGAAGCCCTTGAGTAAGTGTGTTTGTCCATTTTGGGAGAATTGCATCCAGAGTTTTGCAAAGTTCCAACTGATAGTGCCCAACGTACTTAACCATTGAGATCCCAAAACAATATCACATCCTCCCAACTGGAGGGTAAGCATGTCCTACTTGAGTTCATAGTCCCCTATCTTGATCTTGACATTGCAGCATTTTCCTTTACAAGGTAATGTTCCCCCATTGGATATCATGACCTCGAATGAATTATAAGTGTGGATATAGAAATTTTCCTGCTTAGCAACTCGAGGATCAATGAAGTTGTGTGTGCTGCCTAAATCAATAAGGATAGTAAGACGTTTGCCCTTGAAAAATCCCACAACTTTCATGGTTTATGGAGTGATAATGCCTGCAAGAGAATGGACTGAAATCTCTACCTCTGACACCTGTGTATCTTCTTCCTATGGAGAAGGTGTTTCAGGGGGGTCCTCATCCTCATCACTCTGGTCAGTGTTAGCAGGTTCCTCAACGTCTATCAAGAACAGTATTTTGTTTGCACACTTATGTCATTTAAAAAAAAATTCATCACAATTATAACATAATCCTTAGGCATGACATGCATCCGTCTCCTCTGTAGTCAGTCGCTTGGATGTAGTAGGTTTACTATCCACTGAATTTTGGGTTCAAAAATGAAATGAAGGTTAGTTTTGAGGAAACTACAGGGGGCACATTTGGTTTGAGAGTTTATATTTGGCCAGATGGGCCAAATTGATAGCTTCCATCATGGAATGTGGTTTCAACATCTTTACTTTAGCTTGGAGATCCCCTTTTAACTTGTTGATAAAACAACTCGTGAAGAACCCTTCCATCAATCCTCTTGTCTTATTAGCCAATTTTTCAAATTGAGTTTGGTCAAGGCCCCTGTGAAGTCCTCATACTCACTAGGCCCAAATCATTCAGTAGTTGGGACTCAAATTCCTCCCAAGAGAGATTTGGGTTGGAATTACATAACCACTGGAACCAGTGTAGAACCTCAAATTCCAATTTGAAGGAAGCCATATGAACTCGATGATATATGGGAACATTATGAAGTCTAAAGAATTGATCAACCCTACATAACCACCCATCATCATCCTTCCCGTTAAATTGAGGGAAGTCCAATTTTGACATTTTAAATGATGGGTCATGGTCATTCCTTGTAGATTTTTCAGCCTGGTGTTCTATTTTGAGTGGTCTCTTATGTAACTTACTACCCACATTTATCAGTGTTTCTTCTAAGTGAGCGCTAGTGGCCTCATGATCTATACGAAGACTTTGGACCTCTTTCCTTATGGAGAAAATTGCCAAGTTTAAATTCTCAATGGCTTTTGTTAAGGAGTCCATCTATTCTAGCTATTTTTGATGTCCACGGGCACCTTGGGCCATTTTGGAACCTTTTGTGACCAGTTACTAAAATTAGAATTGGGTTTTAGGACTTAATATTTTTAGTAAGTGTCCAAAAAATTTCTTGGATGCTATATATCAAAATGATCAGATCAAATAGGTGGTCACAATGAGCTATATCCCACAACACTACTTTTGGGAACCTTTTTTTTCTCCTATTTTTCTGAGTCTAACGATGTTTACAGTTTTTTATTTTGAGCTACAGTGCAAAAGTTGGGTACTAGAGCACTATCTATAATTGGTCTCTGATCACTCGCTCACTATTTTAATTAGCCCGAACAGTCTCTCTAGCACTAATTACCTCACTAGTCTGAAGATTATTTGTATTGTGTAGGTTACTATTATGACAGTTCTATTCTGACACTGAAAACTGTAGTCTCTGACCTGACTGTGCTGACCTGACTGACCTCACTATTACTGCCACTATAAATTTAACTATTATTCTCCAAACTATCAACTTAATTGTCACCCTCATATTCTATCCTGAATTCATGCAATGTATGCTATTTTTTTTGTAGAGGATTCCTTTCTCATATGCTCACTTTTGGGAATTTGGAATGCAGGTTTACAAATAGGGAGTTTTGGTTTGTGATTTTGTTGCAGGTTGAATAACAGAACCAGGGTATGCTAAGTAAAGGAGTATGTAACACCCATAGGCTCTCTGTTATACCGCAGTGAAGAACAATAGTGCTCGGACCAATATTTCAGGCCACTACCCAAGGAGGATTCCACACATACCCTTGAGCAAACTATCTGCCTCTCTGACAGTATAGGAGGGTAATCGTCTAGGACGCTATATCCCATGGACTATGGATGATACAAGGATGATAAGCTTCCTACTGGATAAAATTTTGTTAACCCTAGAATGGTCTTCCGATACACCCGAAGATGTGTGGGATCTCAAGTCCATGGACAAGTTTTGTCTAAGGCCTGGGTATTGGAGCTTGATCCCCTATCACTTCACTAAATGTTGTATGGGCTATCTAGCTTAGCCAATAATGATAGATCCTTTATGAAAATAACATAGTATTATACCTAACAAGTAAGAATCGTTACTGTTGTAGCAAAACTTGGCCCTAGAAAGTGCTATGATACCACTTGTTAGGATCCTACTATAAAATAAACTCAAATAAACACACTCTCACACAATTGCTTGGAAATAAACTCACATAAACATCATATTAATATTCAGAACAAAATACACATTATAACAGAAATTTGCATAAAGAAACAATCTCATAATAAGATAGAATCGCAGGCCTCTTCGAGGGGGCAACCTCCTTCAACAATTCATTAATTTGCAAAAATATGAATACATTGGTGCCTTCTCGGGTATTTAAAGAGTTTTCTTCCATGGTTGGCTTACATGCAAAATGCCACCTGGATTACATGCATAATGCCACCCGAATTACATGCATAGTGCCACTCGAATTATATGCACAATGCCACTCAAATTACATGCACAAGCTGACCTTACATAACCTATCTACCATGTGTTACATAAAAGGGGTGACATTTGTCATAGGCACTATATAAGCTAAAACTTAGAACATTACAAAATATTAATCATGGGTACTACCCACGTTATTTAGGAATTATTACATCATGGAAGTTATTACATTAAGGGTTAGTATGGGATCCTAAAAGTTGACCAACCTAAAATAAAGATAGGTAGTGGGAAATGAATGCTAAGAAGGTATGCTAAAGCATGTGTCCTTACAACACCCAAAGGTGTGTTAGAGTTACTATGCTATAGTAACTATAATTATTACCTCATTTGGTAAATTGTAAATTATCTTGGGTAGATTATTAATTTACTACCTAAGGTTAGATATTCGTTAATCAATTAATTTACTACAAATATTAGTTGTTAGCAACTTTAGTTAGTTGTTAGCGACATTAGTGAGATAGGTTAGTGGTTAGCAACAATTAGTATATTGTTAGCTATTTTAGTTAAATATTTTATTCAACCTTATCGTGGCTATCTTTAGCCTATAAAATGTTATTTAAACCTTTGCTTATGAATAATATAGTTAATGTCTATGTTTCAATTATCAATACTGGTATTAGAGCATTTGAAGTGGGCAAGGTGAATGGTGATTTGCTTGGACAAAGGGGCTCAAATCTCGAAACGGGACCCCCTCCTACACTTTGGTGTTGGCACATTTTTTGAGCCAATATTTCCTCTGGAAATTCTTGAAATCCATTGCATGGTTCCCTGGTTTTGCCTACACATGGAATTGACTGGGACAGTGTAATTTTAATTATTATATCATTGATATTTTAATTGTTAATTATGTTGATTTATTTTTCATTATTCCTTATTTATGGGCTAAGTATTACCTGTATGACTCCTCTGAAACTTGACATAAGCACATGGAGAATGAAGCTAAACTGCATGTAGGTGTTGACTTCAGCAGTGGGTACACTGCACTACCAGTAGTCTACGATGGGGCACTAAATCCCACCCTTGGCATCTCCTTGGTGGCATCAACCTACAACACCCAGATCCCAAAACTTAATATCTACCTGTTGCACATGGAAATCCTATGATCTGACTCCAAGACCGACTATTTTGATGCAACCTAGTAGGCATTGATCTCCCTTATAGTGCAAAGCACAAGTTTTAATTGATAATCCGCTCAACGGTATCTGATGCAGTGCTAAGAACGAGGTGTGAATCCCACTTCGACGGAACCTACTGACCATCTAATCTAATGGTACAAATCCTAAAGTAGATACTAACACCAACATCGAACACATGAGCATACATAGAATCTAAGGGATACATGGTGATCCACTCTAAGTTGATCTAGCGAACACATGGCATAGAGTTGGAGGCTGAGCTGGCAAGCACAAAAATCAAGGTAGGTGCTGAAAAGGTGGCTAGAAACTGGTGCTAACATGGCATTTGACTGGTCAAACCCTTGCTGATGTGTCTAGGTTTGATTCGTTGTGTTGTGCAAAAAAATGACAAGCTTGTGATTGCTCGAAGGCAATCATTTTAAAAAGCGCATTGTTTGAGTTGTAAAGAAGAAAAACTCATCTGCACAACAAATGTGGGATTTAAATCCCATTTTTTTCTTTTGTAAAAAGACGTCTCCTATAAAGAGGCACCGCTCCCTCCCTATACTCATTGATGGTGGTAACCGGGATGGTAGGGATTCAGGAACTAAGGTGCTCCCTCTCGTAGGGTTACGCGTTCAAACCCACGTGGATGCATAAAAGACATTTTTTGCTACAAGGTAAAATATTTGTTTTTGTTTGTATTGTTTTTAATTAAAGTTTTTTCATAATTGTTTTTAATAATTAAAATATAAATTATGTTTTTAAAATCATTTTTTTTAAATTGATTTTATTAAACCATATTTTATTTTTATTATTAATTAAAACTATTTGATTAACTTTAAAAAAAATTACAAATTAAATCAAAATTAAAGAGATAAATAAGACCTATTTATTTTGCAAAAACCAATTGAAATAGTGCTTTTGTTTTCTCAAATTTTTGGGATATAACACAAATAATAGCACATTTTTTTTTGCAACTTAGGATTCTTTACAACTTCCTCAAAATTGTGTTTTTGTTTTCTCAAAAAAAAATTGAGATGTAATACAAATAAATAACACATTTTTTTGCAAAACATCAAAATTGTGTTTTTGTTTTCTCAAAATTTTGAGATGTAATACAAATATATAGCACATTTTTTTTGCAAATCTAGGAGATTTAAAACTTTCTCAAAAAATTTCTAACACACTAGTTTTGAGAGTAAGAGTTTTTTCTCATGAAAAATAGACCTTGGGTCCACTAATACCAAGTCATGTGTCAACTGGTTCTGGAAAGCCTTTCAAAAGCTTATCATGTATCGACTTGACTTGAAAGGTGTGCTACCTTGTTAAATTTGCAAAGCAAAGGGGAGACAAGAAATTGTGATTCTTTTTTACAAATTTGTAACACAAGGTGGAAGGGGGCACTTGAAAATCAAAACATTTTGCAAAATCAAAAGCAACTTGTGCATTTTGTTTTCTCAAACCTTGGGATATAACACAAAATATTGCACATTCATTTTTTGCAAATTGGAGAAGGATCTCATCACATAATTTTTCAAAACCTTTTTTATTTTGCAAACAAAAGGGGGGACAACCAGATTTGAATTCTTCTTATGCAAAATTGTAACACAAGGGGAAATTGTGAAAATCAAAGGGTTGAAGCAATGAAACTTGTTTATTTTGCAACACAAAAAAGAGGGCAATTGTTTTTGTCACATTCTTTGCAAAATTGTAAGACAAGGGGAGAATTTTGAATATCAATTTTTTTGCAAACACAAGATCAAATATTTTACAAAAATTACTGTAATAAGGTGTATTTTCAATAGCATTCAACACCTTTTTTTAAATTGGCACTGTTAAATTAGGTGCATTTTTTGAAGAATCCGACACCTAAGTGTTAAAATTTTGTGGGCACTTTTGATGGATTATTGCATTTAAATTCTTGTTTTTGAAATTACCTCTTAAGTTAAAATCAAGCGAGCATAAGATCCCAAATTTTACACCCATTTGTATAATTTATTGCATAGGTAAAGCCAATTTTTTAATATTCACTTTATAAAACCCTAAAATTCACTCCTCTTGTTTGGCTTAAACTCCTCAAACTAATCATCTTTTTTTCAAAAGGGTTTTTAGGCAGGTGCCATTAAATATCAATTAGAGTGAATTCTCTTTTGGTACTCTTTTAGGGTATATCGAAAGAAAGAACAAGTTTTTGTGAAATAAGGAACCTTCAAAGTAGCAATTGTTTGCACTAAGGGGGGATAATTCCTTTCTTCCTTCAAAACATATTTTGACAAAAGGGAGATAAAACTTGTAAAGGCAATCAAAAAAGCAAAAGTCATCAAAATTATATCTTTTCTTTTAGGCTTCATAACAACAATTTTTTCTTGAAGTACTTGCAACAAAGGGGAATTTTTTTGTGAACCTTTTTTGATAAATTTGCCTAGGAATCAAATTTTTGTACAAAACTATTTAGCACTTAAGAGGAAGACTTCAAAAATTACCTAAGGGAAAAAAATTTGTAAACCTAGGTGGCACCATTGCAAACCTCTTTTTAGGCTTCATAAATAGCAAATATTTTTGTTTGAAGTACTTGCAATAAAGGGGGGATTGTACCTCTTTTTAGGCTTCATAAATAGAAAATATTTTTGTTTGAAGTACTTGTAATAAAGGGGGGATTTTTCTAGTGATTTTTTTTTTAAATTTACCTAGGAGGTAATCTTTGTAAAAGCCTTAAAAAGCTTCATAAAGTTGTAAATATTTTGCACTTAGGGGGGGATAAAAATTTATTTCCTACCTCACATAATATTTTGAAAAAAAAAAAGGAGGACGACTTATAAGGGTGCACTTTTGACAGAGACTGGCACCTTAAACTTCTTGCAAAAATTCCATTACAACATATTATGCAAAAAGGGGAAACTTGTAAGGGTGCATTTTTAGTAGTGACTGACACCTTAGATACCTTAGTAAAACTTTTACAAAATTATATTGTAATAGAGTGAACCTCGTATGTAGTGGTCTAATATAGTACACCTAATGGTTGGTTATCCATGCCATCTGGTAGGATGAAAAGATTACAATAAGGGAATTTTTTTGTTGTTAAAGTAAAGTGAGGAATGACCCGCTTTTGCTTAAGTAATTTGGAATTACTTATTTTTCTTAGACCCAGAGGTAATAGATCCAGAGGTGGACCTAAGCAAGAGCAGTTAGAATCATGAGCTAGAGCAGCTCAACCAAGATGAAAGAAATGTTGTATAGCTTCTATAAGAAAGGTAAATTCTATGGTAGACCCAATGGTAGATCTAGTGACATAACGAGTGGAAATCCCAAAGGTGATGATCTAGTGGTAAATTTACAGGAAGATCAATAGATAGTCCCTGAGGTACTCATCCAAAGGTACACTTATAGCCAGAGTCAAAGCCATGACCCAAAGCCTGATCCAAAGCAAGAGCCAGCATATCAACATCTTTCATTTCTCTCCTTCACTATATTGGGGTAGTTATATGCATGCCATTTCCTTAATTGGGTGTGTATTTGTTGATTGGTGACTAAGTTGCATCTTGGCTACCATGGGCCTACTAAATAAACTTCCCATTCACATGTTTTGTGACAACTCAGGTGTTTTGAACTTGGTCAAGAATCCAATGCATCATGAATAAACTAAGCATATTGATAGAGATTGTCATTTCATTCGTGATGAAGTTCCTAAGCACATAATCAAGATCCAACACATTCCCAGTGGCGATCACGGTGGGACCCTATCCTCTATTTTTGAGATCAAACTTTTGATCAAAAATTGCTTGTTTTTGCTTACAGGTACCAAGTTTTCAAACGTTGGACTGCTGTTCGTTCTAGTCTATGACGAATACAGAGCTGGAATTTGTCTTACCCAGGGATGAATGGGCATTCGCCCCACCCTGTGACGAATACAGTTCTTTTATTTGTCCCACCCAGGGACGAATAGCTCTCTGTACAATTTTAGGGAAAAACCTCAGAGCCATCCAATTTGGGCAGAGAAGAGGTAGGGGTCCTAAACACCTTCTATCATTTTCTACTTTTTGTTTTCTATTTTCTGGTTATTTGCTTGCATAGGAGAGTTTTTAATGCTTGTTTTCTTCATTTATGCAAATTAAAAATAACCCCACACACCACATGGTAATTTAAACAACAAGGAGTTGGTCGTAAAACCCCAACCCTTGATCAAGACCAACGGTGGATTTCATCACCACCTTGGCTTGAATTTTTGCATCCATAACCCCGATCACTACTATTGCTAGACATAAATCCTGATGAAAGCTGATCGAGTGTAGCTAGGGTGATTCCCAACGCATGAGGATAAGTCTTCTATGGTAGGTTTCAAAAATAGGGTGATCCCCGTTCTGTACCGCCTATGTTCCACGTACCATTCTACTCTCATGTACCCCAATAGTTTCCCTCACGTAAGGGTGGGTATATTGAGAGGTTTGGTATAATGGCTTGGCAGTGGTATATCGAAGGGGCAACCATTTTGGGAGACATAAGAGCCATCATATTGCATGTACAACAACACGTTCTTCACAAAGCATTAAAAAAAAAATCAAAACATACTAAACCAGATTTAGGGCGCACTTTTAATCTATAAACGAGATAATCACTTCTTTGATTGTGTGGCTCCTGTTTGTTTAGTGTAGCACAGAAAAATTCATAAAAAAAAAGAAGATAAAAACCTACATAGCTTATAGAGAGACACCACCATGGTGTATACTCGTAGCCAGGCCCAATCACGAGCAGGAGCTGCAGAGAGTGTACAAGGGGGCACAAGTCTCCTCTATTGTAGCCCCAAGGACTTGGTCATACCACCTTGGCGGTTTGACCCACAAGATAGTCCACATCGTGCCATTTCAGAATGGGACTATAGAGGCACCCCTTCGAGGGGCACTCTCATCCAACATAGACCCTTTCAGGAGGAGTCCCTACACGTGGCACTCAATATAAATGGGAAGGCTCCCTTAGATGCTCGGTATGAGTGGCCACCGTGCAATGAAGTGCTAGAACAGCATAGGGTCCATAAGGAGAGGCCACATGATTATGTCATCCCTCCTCTACCCCTCATCACTGTTAGGAATAACAAGCCAAATCCATAGCACAAGGGTCTTCAGACAGGGCAAGCCAACTCTGCCCGCCCCTTTCACATATACGAAAGGGAGCACGAGGAAGACTATCACATTCCTCAAGAGCAATACATAGCACAGGAACAATGTGCCTCTGTACCTGCTATCTACCAAAATCACCTACTGAGACCAGAACCTCAGGTAAATGCCGCCAACCTCGATAGAGGAAAGCGACCCGTAGAGATCTCAGATCATCACGACCGAGATAAACACATAGGAGAGGCATTTAGCCCCCCTAGACCTAAGACGGCAGAAACATAAACGAATCGAAACTAGATAGAAAGCAAATATGGAATACAACCCTTTTTATTAGTTTGCTTTAAAATCTCGGTTACAACACGTCTCCTCCCTTTTCAGGGGCTAGGAGCGTTAAATAAGGTTTCGTTACACCATGGGTGGTATGCCTTCTTCCGCGTGCCCACATGTAAAATGGGCGGACCAAACATTGCCATCGCTTGCGTGAAAGGGTCTTTGATTCTTTTCTGCTCCTCCGGTGTCGAGATCCTGCATTCAAGGAAATAGAAAACAATCAGTAGCACCTGTGGATGAAATGAAACATGCAATCCCCAAGCCTAAGATTAGTGCATGCAAAGAATAAATAAAATGACAACTAAAAGAGATCCAAATGAGCTAAAAACTTGATAGAGGCATGAGAACATCACCGGGAAGGCACTGCAAAAAGAACAGTCGAAAAATTCGCCACGGATTTCTAATCGCTCCGGGGTGGGACGATTAGACCTACAACAAAATGTCAAAAAGCACTGTCCCAAATGTCCCATCCGGGAGGCTCCAAATCACCTGCAAAGTTGGGGGTTAGGTAAAATGGGGTATTTTGGAAAGACCCAGAAGGTCAGATTTTGCCAATTCGGCCTCTATCACCGGGAATTTGATGATGCTACCTGCATGTTAGCGAAAGCGAGAAATAACAAAAACATGATCAAAACTGCTCAAAATTACATGAAATTTGAATGCAAGCCTATCTAAGCAACCTAGAATAAAATGCAAAAATAATAGAACTGAAATCTACTACAGATTTCTAATCGCTCCGGGGTGGGGCGATTAGGACTGCAACAGTGTGGGGGGCGCCCGGGGGCAGGACGCCCACCGTTTGGGGCCCGATTTTGGCACCAATCCACTTGGGATGGGTCCAAAACCTCTTGTGGGGTGTTGTCAAAAAATTTGGGTGGGATACTATGGCCAAATGTCGGGTTTGGGGTCCGGATTGTGCTTCCAATAACCACCCAATGACCTCCCTTCCAAAAGAGAGATCAAGGATGTGAAAGGCACAATCAAAAGTGAGTATGCAAAATGGCAGCACTTCATTGCTCAAAATGCTCCTTCTCTGTATATTTTTTGGGGTGAGAAGACTCACCATTTTATAGACCTGACGGTCTCTGTGTATGAGCATGCAGAGGCGCCACTTGGCAATCATGCCTTTCCAGGAGGGGAGAAGATTCCTCCCTGATTAAGGGCTCCATGACTGCCTCTGTAACTGCCTCTAGCGCTCCAAAATGCTCACTCGCACTCCCATGCAATGAAGGAGGAGTTAAGTGGCGGATCTGGGCTGCCATTTGTCGAGATTTGACCTTTTTCCCGTCAAACCTGCTATTCGCCCCACCCTGGAGCGAATACTGCTAATCGTCCCTGGGTGGAACGAATACCAGTTTGTAATCGTCCCTGGGTGGAACGAGTATGGAGCAGAGTGCCTGAAAGGTGCCAAATTGACCTCTGACCTTCCAAAACTACTGTGAGAGTGGTTAGGACCACTGTTTAACCTCTAGGGGCTGCCCTGGGGGCTATGTGTGTCAACTCGATCAGTGTTTGCAGTCACATAATCGGATTGGTGTTGTTTTGGTGTCTACAGATGCCCCTTTTTGGGAAGCGCTGTGCGTGGCGTAGTGCTGAGCAAAAATAGATAACCAAAGCACTAATGATTAGGGTTTCTCAGTAACCTAACCAAATTTTGATGCCCCAAGTATGGAAAGGGCATGCATTCTTGAATCCTTGCTTCTGACGAGCTAAGGAACTTAATTCAAGTGTTAACCTTTTTCGGTGAGGTGTTACTTGAGCTTGGACATTGATCAGTCATGAATAGGCAAAGGGCGCAACCTTTTGTCTATGGGAACCTTGAGTTCATGATTCATGAATGCCAAGTGTTTTGATCAGCTTGTGATTATTGCTTGTTTGCTGCCCCAAGCAGGGGCGTGATTATCTTTGTCAATGATTCTTTGAATGCATGCCATTTCCTTGATTGGGTGTGTATTTGTTGATTGGTGACTAAGTGTGACTACCCCCTCAAGCGACGAATCGATGAGGGAATGACCTACATGAGAAAAGTGATGAGTCGCTTGACCCAAGATGACTTGTGTAAGGGTGCCTTTCAGTTGTTTATCTTTGAATGTGTGTGCAGTTTCCCAACATTTTGACCTATTTTTGGGTGGGTGTTAACCCTTTTGGTGACGCCATTTGGGGATGAAATTCTCGACAATCCGTCCTCTCGTGGAGCGGTCCAGCTATGGTAGCCTTCTTAGGGAGTAGGATAGTGAGGATTTGTGACCCCGACGTCTATTTTGCATGCCAAGAAGCAGAGGCGCAAAGGCGCCTTGTTCGGCAATGTTATTGCTATTTTTGGGTGGGTTTGGACCCTTTTTGGGACGTCGTTTGGGGATGAAATTCTCGACAATCCGTCCTCCCGTGGAGCGGTCCGGCTATGGTAGCCTTCTTAGGGAGTAGGATAGTGAGGATTTGTGACCCCAACGTCTATTTTGCATGCCCAAGAATGCAGAGGCACAAAGGCGCCTTGCTCGGCAATGTTATTGCTATTTTTGGGTGGGTTTGGACCCTTTTTGGGATGTCGTTTGGGGATGAAATTCTCGATAATCCGTCCTCCCGTGGAGCGGTCCGGCTATGGTAGCCTTCTTAGGGAGTAGGATAGTGAGGATTTGTGACCCCGACGTCTATTTTGCATGCCCGAAATGTCAAGTGCAAAAGCACTCTTATTGGACAATTTTATTGCTTGTTTTTGTGCATTTTGGTGCAATTTTTGTTGTTTTTGCAATTTTTGCTCTGTAATCATCCCTGGGTGGGATGAATACCAGTTTTGTAATCGTCCCAGGGTGGGACGAGCGCTAACTAGAGCGCTCATCCCAGGGTGGAATGATTACAGGCCTAAAAGCCTATTTAAGGGCCAAAACTAGGGTTTGGGCTCATTTGCATTCGATTTTTCTGGCGATTTGGAGCTCTGAGGAGGAGGAGGTCGAGTCTGCGAAGCGAAGCGCTATCAAATTTTTCTCGAAACCATGAGTTCACGAACTGGATCGAGTGGCGAAGCCGAAGTGAGACCGATAAGTGCTCCTCTTCGTTTAGTTAGCTTGTGTTTTGTTTTATAGTTAAAAAATCGTAATTTATTTTGCCATTTGTTTTTCCGTTTAAACTAAGGTAAAACCCTAGGCTAAAAAGAAATGTTTTTTATTTTTTGTTTGTATTTTTGTTAAGGTTATAAGAAACCCTAGGTTTAAATGCGATGTTTTTATTGTTTTAAAACTAAAACCCTAGGTTAAACTGAGAGCAAAACCCTAGCTTAGAAAAATTGTTTTAATTTAAATTTTTGTATTTTCATTTAAAAAACCCTAGATTTAAATGCGTTCTTTTTGTTGTTTTGTTTTTAAACTAAAACCCTAGGTTAAACTTAGAGAAAAACCCTAGCTTTAGAAAAATTGTTTTTATTCTGAGTTTTCATTTGTGAACTTCAGTTATAAACCCGAGGTTAACGAAAAATTGTTATTTTGATTTTGATTATTTTTTTGTTTTTATTTATCAGTTTAAACGTAGAGTTAAAAACCCTAGGTACTGACAAACTATTTTTGAATTTGTTGTTGTTTTTATTTATCAGTTTAAACGTAGAGTTAAAAACCCTAGGTACTGACAAATTTTTTTTGAATTTGAAATTGTTTTTGTGTTTATTTATCAGTTGAACTATAGAGTTAAAAACCCTAAGACTGACAAATGTTTTTTTGAATTTTTTTGTTTTTTTTTATTTATCAGTTGAACATTAGAGTTAAAAACCTAGGACTGACAAATTGTTTTTTGAATTTTTTTGTTTTTATTTATCAGTTGAACGTTAGAGTTAAAAACCCTAGGATGACAAATGTTTTTTTGAATTTTTTGTTTTTGTTTTATGTAGAATTAAAAACTAAAAATTTTTATTTTTTTGTTTTATTTATAGTTGAACGTTAGAGTTAAAAACCCTAGGATTGACAAATGTTTTTTTTTTTGAATTTTTTTTGTTTTTATTAATGTTTTTTTTTTTTTTTGTTTTTTTAGTTGTACATTTTTTTATGCATTGTTGTATATTCATGTTATTGTTGTACAGTTTATCATGTTTTTAATGTTTTTGTTGTTTTTGTTTTTCAGGTGGTTAAGAGCCGGTACCGTCAGCCGACGGTGTTCTCTGACACCCGAGGGCGTTGACTTTGGCGGATTGGGAATGGCTTGACGCCCTTGGGCTCAAGCATGTGACGCGACTAGAGCCGATGGTGGGGGATCGGGCGTACCTGACCATGCTGATCAACCTATGGGATCCCCGCACCAATACCTTCCATCTCCCAATAGGGGAGATGATAGTGACTCTGGAGGACGTCTATCGGATTCTACGGATTTTGATAGATGGGCTACCGATCAGGACGACGTCACGTGATCAGTGGATAGCTGTACTAACGTGATGCTTCGGGCATGGGGAGGAGTTGGGTGTGGACAGCCCAGTGGAGAGGGCAGAGGGCGACTGCCATATTGGCAGCATTTTGGTACGGTGGTGGCTAGAGAGGGGCATGTTGGGAGTGAGGCACACATTACTGATGAGCCTCATTTCCAACATGCTGCTGCCTGACTCTTCGGGTGTGAGGTTCCCATGGAACCTGCTGGAGGTGGTCTTCAGGTTGGTGGAGTGTCCGACCATAGAGCCCTTGATTATGAGATGGGGTCAGACACTACTGGCATAGCTCTACGATGAGTTGTACGAGGTCCGTTGTCAGAGGTGAAAGGGTATTGGATGCAGTTACCTATTGTAGTGTTGGGCTTGGCAGCACATAGCTATGGAGAGGCCGGTGGGGTTGTCGTGGATGACTCGGGTAGAGATGGTAGATAGAGAGATCGGGTATGGGGCACTGTGGCACCGGTCAGAGGAGCGAGGGCATAGTCGAGATGGGCAGGTGTCGTGGGGCACTACGTTGATGCTTTCTCATGGCTTGCTCCTGGGGAGGTAGTCTGGCGGCCATACCTAGATTGTCCAGCTTGGCCTGAGGTTAGGGAGTGGCTCTGACGGGTTCATAGGGGGAGGTGGCTGATCGGGCGACACGGGACCGAGCAAAAGTTCTTCTCGTACGGTCGGGTGACGTGATAGTTTGGGGTGCACTAGGGATTGCCAGGGAGCCCTTGATCTATCGACATCGGGCGATGAGAGGACACTGGACTGGCTGGTCATTGAGCCGCTGGGTGAGGATTCGGATACAACGATTGACGTCCCGGACGTGGATGACATCGGGGTTACTACTGAGTATGAGCAGTGGTGGACGTTGTGGCGGTGGCGAGGCGAGGGGCCTCTAGGGGGTCCAGAGGCGGTAGCAGGAGGAGGGTGCAGAGGCACCAGGAGAGGGTTGGGGGGCTCCGTTGGATGATGCGGACATGGTGGAGGTTGATGAGGTGGGTGAGGATTTTGGGGTTCCAGAGCAGCCAGAGATGCAGGACGTCTCGGAGTAGTGGGAGCTAGAGCAGGCTGCCATTTTAGAGATGTCGATGCCTCAGGCTTTCTTAGAGGATACGGAGGTAGGGTTGCATGCTGAGATAGCACGATTGGAGGGGCTGCTCTAGAGATGGGATGAGGAGCTCGAGGATGCGCTGTAGGAGAGGGATCTCCTATGGATGTAGCTGGCAGAGAGGGAGAATGCATTCGCTGCATACCACCTGCGGGATGGGGATACAGATGTTGCACGAGAGATGGATCTCCTATGGATGTAGCTGGAGTAGTGCGACGAGAACTTGGCGATGGTTCATCAGTGGGAGATGGACTTGATTCGGCATCGGTTTGAGCTGGAGGTAGAGATTATCCACCTCGATGGGCGGATCCCTATGGTTAGTGGAGGTGGATCATCACGTCGCATGAGAGGGAGTGATACTGAGTAGTCAACATCCTCTCGATGTAGGCGACTGGATGAGGGAGGCACTAGTAGGCATGATGCGGGGGCTAGCAGCAGCCACCTTGAGGGGTCCCATAGGACCCACACCATGGGGGTAGTTCCCGTCGCACCGATCCTACGTGATCATGGTGGCCGACGCCCTAGGCTTGGGGGTTTTTGAGCTTTTGCCTTTTTGTGAGGTCAGAGGACCGGTTTATTGTAGCCTACGGGCATTTTTGATGATATATATATACAGATGACTTTCTTTTGTTTATACACATGTTGTGATTTGATTTTATGCATAGTGATTGATGTTTGATGGATGCATTTTAATTTATATTATGTATGGATACATTGCGATGAATGCTAATGTTTCTAATTTATATGATATGCAAATGGAATGGATGAATTGAATTTGTGATTTTTGGTGGTGGCACCATAGACTGTTTAGAACTTATGGCTTTTTGTCCTAGGCGATTGTTGTGGTAAATGACTTTTTATGTATACATGTTATTTTTTGTATTTTCTGATGGCGATGCAAGGATGAAAGATATCATAGTTGGTTTAGAATGTAGTTAAGGTTTTCTGAGACTCAGATGTTTTAACTAACTAGCCAAGACTGTACTTTTATCTTACAAGACTTTTGAACAAGGTATGAATCCGACTTGTCTTTGACCAAGTTATTTCACATCCCTGTGTGTGCAATTGAGTTTGTTTATGTGGTATTTGTCAGGATACCGCCAGTGCCAAATAGGTTGTCAACCAAACCTGTATTGAGGATCACCTAATTAGCTCCACTAACTCCTTTGTTGTATTTAGTCAGATTAATCTATGGTGCTATCTAGGATACCATAAGCTAGCTCATCCACATGCAAACATTGATCTGCACACAAGTTAATGTGACAGATATATCATCATGCGGGAGGTTTGCCACTAGTGACCGATAGGCTATCCACCAAACCGATACTGAGGTTTACCTCATGACCTTCTGAATGTTGAGAGTTCCAGGGATTCAAGTTTGACTCCCTTCTTTTCTTCAATTGTATTGGGATACTTGCTCTTCTATAGTGATAAAAATCACTATTTATTTTTGTTTTTTTCTTTTGAGCAAGGGATTTGAATATTGAGTGATGAGAATCACTATTGTATGTGCTTTTTGATGTATGCACTTTGGTTGTGATGTCAAATTTTGGAGTTTTGACTTTTGCAAATTTTTTGATGTTTGCAACTTTTTGAGAACTTGGGATTCTTGGGGAATTGGGTAGGGAAGATGCTTGTCCTTTTGCCAACTCTCAGCATTTTTGGGGTCATTCGCATAGGGGGATGAGCAAGATAACCTTTTCACTAGATGGTATCCTGGATTGCTTTGCAGGTTTCATCTTTCGTTCACACAACTTGGGAATTTTTATGTGTGTTTTAGCTTGTGTTGGGATGCTACGTAACAAGGGGTGGTCCAAGTAGAACTCTACCTTTGTAAAATCTGTCTGACTTTGTACAATATTTGGCTAGAAAGCTAAAGACAACTTGAATGACGAAAACTCTAGATACATTAGAAGACAATCGATGCTATGATATGGTGAAAATATGTGGATGGCATTTATTTTTGATGGACTATTTATAGAGTGGAGAAATGTGGAAAATGATGGATTTGCCGAGTAATTACAGTCTATGGTGCCTTTGACCTGTATGACCAACAAATATGCAATGTATGGATGTGATGCTTAATGCAGCTATTATTTTTGTGTTTTCGATGGATTGATTTTTGTGAGTATGAAGATGAGATGCAAAAGAGTTCTTTATTGTTGTGATGATTTTGAGTATGCATGGAAATGAGATGCAAATTTTTGTTATTTTTGATGATTTTATTGTTTTTGAATTTTCTTATTTTTGACCAAGCGATTGTGGGAGCCCTTGGAGCTTTTGGTTTGACCAAAGGGATGATGGGTACCTTTGGGGCGTTTGGTTTGACCAAAGGGTTTGTGGGCACCTTTGGGGCATTTTTGGGTGACCAAGCGATTGTGAGAATCCTTGGAGCTTTTGGTTTGACCAAAGGGATTATGGGTACCTTTGGGGCGTTTAGGGGTTGACCAAGCGATTGTGGGAATCCTTGGAGCTTTTGGGTTTGACCAAAGGGATTATGGGAACCTTTGGGGCATTTTGGGGTTGACCAAGCGATTGTGGGAATCCTTGGAGCTTTTGGGTTGACCAAGCGATTGTGGGAATCCTTTGGGGTTTTTGCGAGGAATCCTTGGGGTTTTGGTTTGACCAAAGAGATTATGGGTATCTTGGGGTTTTTGGTTTGACCAAAGGGTTTATGGACACCTTTGGGGCATTTTGGGGGTTGACCAAGCGATTATGGGAATCCTTGGAGCTTTTGGTTTGGGCTATGGCTCTTTTAGATATGGAATGGCCTCAAATGACTGATGTTCAAGGGTTCTAGTTCCTTGATTCCATCAAGAGAGGTGAGTCGGTATGTTCCAGGTCCTATTTTACTATCAATCACATAAGGACCTAACCAGTTTGCCGTGAACTTGTCCCTTAGATGGGGCGGCAAATTAGAATTCTGTTGGTTCTCTTTTAAGACCAAGTCACCAACCTGAAAGTCCCTCAGGTGAACCTTCATGTTGTATGCTTTCTTAAGTCGCTCTTGATAGATACGCAAATGCTCGAGAGCATTGATGCGTCGTTCGTCGAGCAACGTAAGTTGGTCTAACTGGGCCTGCCGTGTAGTGTCATCATCGATGAACTCTTGCATTGATATGCATAGGGAAGGTATTTCCAACTCTAGAGGCATGACTGCCTCAGAGCCATACACCAGCAAAAATGGAGTTGCCCTAGTGGGCGTCCGGATGCTAGTGCGATAAGCCCATAGAGCAAGTGGGATTTGAATGTGCCAATCCTTATGACTATCTACGACTGTATTTTTGAGGATGGCGACTAGCATTTTGTTTGACGCCTCTGCTTGCCCATTTGCCTACGGATAATAGGGTGTCAAAAAACTATGCTAAATTTTGTACTTTGTGGTCAAAGCATGCACGTCTTTGTTCTTAAATGACGTCCCATTATCCGAGATGATCTTGGATGGAATACCAAAATGACATATGATGTTATGTAAAATGAACTCCACAATGCGGGGTCCAGTCGTAGAGGTAAGCGAAATTGCTTCCACCCACTTGGTGAAGTACTCTGTGGCCATTATGATGAACGTGTGATGACCTGACGATGTAGGGGAGATCTTTTCGATTAGATCTAAGCCCCACTACGAAAATGGCCAAGCCGATTGGATCGATTGCAAGGCCTGAGAAGGTACGTGTGTCAAATTGGCATGGTGTTGACACTTCACGCACTTCCTTACATATGCGCAATAATCTCGCTCTAAAGATGGCCAATAATAGCCCATGCGAAGAATGCACTTTGCGATGGCCATACCACTGAAGTGGCCACCGCATGTACCATCGTGCGCTTGGGTGATCACCCAAGTGGACTCCTGCTGGTCCAAGCAATGAAGGAGGATTCCTTCGTAGCTATGATGGTACAAAATGTCTCCTAACAAGACATGTTTTGCCGCTTTCTACTTGAATGATCATTTCGTGGCGTGCATCAATCCAAGTGGGAGGTTACCTAACTTGAGGTAATCTCGTATGGGTGTGTACCAATCCTGCTGATCGAAAACCTCGATAGTATGAACAACCAATCCCTCTTGAAGTTCATCCCTAGCAAAAGCTGAGCGGGAAAGAACTTGTAAGAATAGCGTTGTGTTGCTATTAAGGGGAGTAGGGGAGAACAAGGACCCCTAGTTGGCATGATTCAGACAATCATGGATTCGAGAGAACTTGTCCGGGGATGGTTCAATCTGGATCAGGTGGATTCCTGGCGTTAAGTCAGAGCTTGCACGCTCCATCATGGATTGCGATAGTGTTTTGACTTGAATGGTTGTCATATCACCAGAAATGTCTTGCGGGATTAGTGACCCCAAGGAGGCCATAGTGTCCACAAAATGATTCGATGATCGAGGGAGTGCCTCGATGTCGTACCATTCAAGCTTTGCCAGGAATTTGTCCACAAGGGCTTTGTAGGCCTACAGAACTGGGCATTTACATTGGAATACCCCTTTGACTTGGTTGACAATTAACAACGAATCACCAAAGATGTTCAATCATTTGATGTTCATGGTGATTGTTGTCTGAAGACCTATGAGCAAGGCTTCGTATTCGACATTGTTGTTGGTGCACGGGAAATCTAATTTAAATGATAGAGGCATTGGAGCCCCTTGCGGTGTGAAGAATACAATTCCCGTGCCACCCCCTTGCTCACATTTAGAACCATCAAAAAATAGGGTTATGTCGGCCTGTGACTCAGGCTCATCAAAATCTGGCGATTCTGAGACATGGAAGACCCCATCATCGGGTAGCTCTATGGTCAGAGGCTGATCATCTTCGAGAGGAGCCTCTGCTAGTTGATCGGCGATGACTTGACCTTTGATGGATTTTTGTCCAATGAACTCGATGTCAAACTCCGTCAACAACATGATCCATTTCGCCGTGTGGCTACTATGATAAGTATGACTCATCATGTACCGCAATGGATTCTCCTTAGACACAACATACGTCATGTTGCTCAGCATGTAATGGCATAGCTTTTTGGTAGCAAACACCACTGCCAAGCAGAGCTTCTCAACGTATGCATAGTTAAGTTCATAACTGACCAAGGTGCGGCTAAGATAGTAAGTAGCCTGTTCTTTGTGTAGTTCATTTTTTTGGGCTAGCATGGCGCCCAGTGCCACCTCAGTAGCTGAGATGTATAAGTAGAACGACACTCCTGGTCTAGGTGGTGCCAATACTGGCGGTGAAGCCAAGTATTGTTTAATATCATCGAAGGCTGATCGGCACTCGTCATCCCAGTGAAATGCTACCCCCTTGTGCAATAATTTATTCATGGGTCGACACTTGTCAGATAGCTGCGCTATGAAGCGCTTGATTGACGTGACCTTTCCCTGCAGGCTTCTGAGCTGCTTGATGGTAGTTGGGGGAAGCATTTCAAGGATTGCCTTGACTTTGTTTGGGTCCACCTCGATGCCTCGCTTTGAGACTATGAAACCCAAGAGTTTTCCAGATGTGACGCCAAATACGCACTTCTTGGGATTCAGTCTGACTTTATGTTCCATGAGGCGATCGAGGATCTTGCTTAAGTCATCGAGATGATCTGGGCACAAAAGAGATTTGGCCAACAAATCATCCATGTAATCTTCCAAAGTTTTATGCATGTGATCATGGAAGATGTATGTCATGGCACGTTGGTAGGTGGCGCCAGCATTTTTAAGGCCAAAGGGCATGACCTTATAACAAAATGTCCCCCAAGGCGTTGTGAACGCCATTTTTAGTTGGTCCTTGGGATTGATACGAATTTGATTGTATCTCGAGAAACCATCCATGAGGGATAGCATTTCATGGCCTGCTGTAGCATCTACCAATGCGTCGATGCTAGGCAAGGGAAAATCATCCTTAGGACTCGCTTTGTTTAGATCTCAAAAATCAGTGCATATGCGAATCCTCCCATCAGGTTTTTTGATGGGCACCATGTTGGACAACCATGGTGGGTAATCCACGCAGATGACAAACTATGCATCCAACAGCTTTTGTAATTCATCTTTGACCATTAAGGCCACTTTTGGGTGCATCTTACGTAGTTTTTGCTTAACTGGCTTGACTGTCGGATCAAGCGTTAGATTATGCGTGACTAGCTATGGATCTAGCCCCGGCATGTCTTTGTAGGACCATGCAAAAACCTCCTTCTTCTCTGTGAGAAGGGCAATGTAGTCGGCTTGCTCTTCGAGGGATAGGCTTACCCCTAGCTTGATGATCTATGGATTCATTGGATCAGAGCCGATGTCTACGTCAGTCGTCTCCTCGATCGACATGTGGGACCCATCCTCCAACTGGTGTGGAGTTGGGATCAAGTGGATATCATTTGCTGAATTTAGATCATCGTTAGGAACTTCGGGTCCCTCTTCAGCATGGAAGATATCCTGAGTTGGTCCTGGGGTGAAATGAAGCATCTCACCGCAAGGCCGAGAACTCGATGGGGATGGTGGTGAATTGACGCGATCCCAGTCTATGGCATCTATGTCTAGATATAATGACTTTTCTGGATCGGCTGGATTGTGGATGGGGGTGGTTAAGTCAATGGAGATCATGTTGATGAAATGATTTTGGTCTCCATTACCGTGGGTGTGGTGACTCAGACATCTTGAATGATTTTTGTGCTTCGAATCTATCTCTGGAGGTATTGGCATGAATGGATCGGCCCTATATGCAGAGAGGAGGACAGGGTCTACCCACAGCACTGATATCACTATAGGGTCTATGGGCGGAAGGTGCTCTTGTTGAGCAAGGTGCAGCAAAAGAATTGCAAAAGTATTGTCATTGTTGTCAACATAGATAGATTGATGCAGTTGATGCAGTTCAGAGGTCAGTCAGATCAAGTGCAGTGAATTTCAAGGAAAACAGAGGTGACCCGTATTCGTAAATTGGCGAAAAAGACAAGGAAGAAAACTGTCGCGATATCGCGACATGTTTTCTGTCGCGATATCGCGACAAAACAGAGGAGAGAGAAAATGCAAGAAAAATTGTCGCGATTTCGCGACATTGCCGAGGAGAGAGAAAATGCAAGAAAAATTGTCGCGATTTCGCGACATTGCCGAGAGAGAAAATGCAAGAAAATTTGTCGTGATTTCGCGACATTGCCGAGGAGAGAGAAAATGCAAGAAAAATTGTCGCGATTTCGGAGGAGAAATGAGAAATGTGATGAGAAAATTGCGATTTCGCGACATGGCCGAGGAGAGAGAAAGTGAAAGGCAAACTGTCATGATTTCGCGACATGTTGGCAGAGAAGGAAGCAAGGTGAAAAGATGTCACGATTTCACGACATAAATGGAGGAAAGGAGCTTGCAACGAAAAGTGTCACGATATCACGACATGTCGGGTTTTCGCGACCCGAAGAGGAGAGCGTATATGGAAATGCAAGGCACAAAGGTGTAGCGATTTCGCTACAAATAGGAAGTGCATAAAACAAAGGTGTAGCGATTTTCCGCATGTTAAAATGAATGACAACAAAGGTGTAGCGATTTCGCTACAAGTGAAAAGGCACAAACAAGAAGGTGTAGCGATTTCGCCGCATGACAAAATGTATGGAAACAAAGTTGTAGCAATTTCGCTACCACCAAAATTGCAAAACTAAAAGATGTAGCAAGTCGAAAGCACAAGGCACAAAGTTGTCACGATTTCGCTACTGCATAAAGCAAAGATTGTACGGAAGTAGAGAACGTCGTGATTTCGTGACATGTTCCATTTTGCGTTGCTGGCAAAGAAGAGTGTACGGAAGTGAAAGCATCATGATTTCGTGACAAAGCTGAGGATGACGTCAACAAAATTGAAAATGTCACGATTTCGTGACAGAGTGCAAGGAAAGCTGCTGGAAGCCGAAAGTGTCATGATTTTGTGACAAGAATGATGATGACGTCAGCAAAAGTTGAAAGTGTCACGATTTCACGACAAGGTGCAAGAAAAGCCTCAGGAAGCCGAAAGCGTCACGATTTCACGACATCATTAAGGATGACGTCAACAAATGTTCAAAGTGTCACGATTTCGCGACATGAACAGAGGGAAAGCTTTCAAAAGCCAAAATGGTCACGATTTCGCGACAACAAGGGCATGAAGGGTACGGCTACAAAAAGTGTCGCGATATCGCGATAGGTAATAGTTTGGCAGGTAAAAGCCGAAGGAGCATGCAAGGTGACACGTGTCGGATAAAAGCATACAGAAAATCATGCAGCCAGTTACGTAAAAAGTAACTGATGTCAGATCGGCAGTTACACATTGACAGGTGTCGAACATGCACTGAAACAGCTGAATATGCATGATTGAAAAGCATTCGAAGAATCGTATAGGCAGGATCAAAAAGCATTCGAACAGCTGTATTTGAAGTATTCGAACAGCCAAATATGCAGGATTGAAAAAGCATTAGAAAAGACGTATTTGCAGAATTCAAAGAGTCGGATATGCAGAATAGAAAAAGTATTCGAATGGCCGTATTTGAAGTATTCGAACAGCCGAATATGCAGGATCGAAAATGCATTCAAACAGTCGTATCTGGAAGGACTCGAACAACCGTATTTACTAGGTTTCGAACAACCGCTTATTGGCAAGAAAAAAGAATTCGAACAATTGGGTATGTGTTTCGACTGCATACATGATTGAAGAGAGATAGAAGACGAAGAATCTCTATGAGAAAAATGGGCTATAAAAGGACAATCGTGCAGAGAATTTATGTTGCTACTGTAAGAGGGAAATTGCTGTAAAAAGAGGGTTAGAAAAGAGTCAAGAGAAAAATTAGCAGAGCCGTGAGAGTGTGCAGAGTTGGGTTAATTGCAGACCAGTCAGGGTCGTGCATGAAGTGAAGACATTCTTATGTCATTTTAAATTGATCGTAATTGCGTACCCAAGTTGGTGCTTGGTACTAGGGGTTGGTGCTCCATCTCATTGCAAAGAAAAATTAAGGGGTTGGTGCTCCTTCCAGTAGATGCTGGTAAAGTATTTGTAAAATTGGTATTTTGCAAAGACTCGGATTTGGATTGGAGTCCAAGCAGTCATTTTTGAGGAGTAGCCAAATTGGTGAACCTCGGTATATTGAGTGTTGTGGTGTGCTCTCTTGTTCAATTTGTTTTTCTAGTTTTCAAGTTCTCTTTATTTCATATTAAATGTTGTAGATATTAAAATTAATAGCTACACTGATTCACCCCCCTCTCAGTGTCATTGTGTGAATATCAATTGGTATCAGAGCAAGGTGCCTTGTTCAAGCTTAATCAGCTAAGGAGATCTTGGAAGAAACAATGGCAGGCGATGAAGGATTCTCATCCAACAAAGCTCCCTTATTTGATGGAACAAATTACACTTTCTAGAAACTCAGGATGCAAACATATCTGAGTGCATTGGGATATGATATTTGGGATTCTGTAGATAGTGGATACACAACACCCACTACTCCTCCAACAGATACTGCTGAGAAGAAAAAATTTGAGAACAACTCCAAAGCTAAGAATGCCATAATGTGTGGGCTTGTTGACAGTGAACTGATAAGAGTCATGAGCTGTAAATCAGCAAAAGACATGTGGGATAAACTGAAGAGCATCCATGAAGGAGACAACAAGATCAAGGAAGCCAAGCTGCAAACTCATCGAGCACAATTTGAAGCACTGCAAATGAATGAAGATGAGAACATAAAGGCTTATATGCCGAGAGTCAACGGAATCATTAATGCAATCAGAGGACTCGGTGAAGAAATTGATGATGCACTTGTTGTGAAAAAGGTTCTCGTAACACTCGCACAAAAGATTTAACTCCAAAGTTTCTGCAATAGAAGAGGCAAAAGATCTAAACAACTTCAGCTTGGATGAGATGCATGGTTCCCCTGACAACCATATGAAATGAGAATAGGACAAACCAAGTCTATAGACAGAGAAGCAGCTTTTAAAGCACACAAGAATATAAAAGCTGAACATGAATCTGAGGATGAAGAGACACTGGATGAAACAGAAGCTAATTTTGTTCGAAAACTCACAAAGGGAAAAGGAAAATATAGAGGAAAGCTACCTTTTAAGTGCTTCAATTGTGGAGGAGTCGGTCATTTTGCAGCCAAATGTCCAATGCATGAGAAAACCAAAAATGGTGAAGGCTCACTCCAAGAAAAAGGTGATTGGAAGAAGAAACAAAATTTCAGAAAGAACAACTTCAAGAAGAAAAGCTTCATATCCAAAAATGTCAAGCACTTCTGAAGAAAGCTCAGATGAGGATTCTGAAGAAGAAAAAGGTGAAGCTCTGTTCATGGCACTTGAAGAGGAAAGAACAGAAGAAAATCAGGAAGGTGATGAAAACTTTAAAGATGAGGCTGAAGTTTATCTGGAAGGAGAATTGGTTGCTGCACTTGAAGAGTTGAGTGCTGAAAGGAAAAAGAACAAAAAGTTTTCAAGAAAACTAGAGGATGCCACTGACATAATAAACGAGTTTAAAAATACGGACAGAGGAATTCAAGAAAATGTCCGAAGTTCTTAATGAACAATTAACTCGTAAAGAAAGTTGAATGCAAGCAAGCTAGAGGAAGATATTGTTAAGTTAAGGATGCAGCTAGAGGAGATGAATAGAAAATTGAGCTGTTTTCATAAGTTTGAAGAAAGTAATGTTAAATAACCAAAGGCCTTCCGACATCAAATTTGGTTTAGGCTTCGATGAAGGAGAATCATCAAAGGGTTCAAAGGCCTTGAATGTAGAACCCATAAAGAAAGAAGAAAAGATCAGTGGTTGACCTAGAAAAAACAAATCATGCCAAAGAAAGCAACAATGCCGGACTCAAGAAAAGTACTCGACAAAGATGGATTCACAAAAGTCACACATCCAAGAAGGAAAAGATTCATGGCTCCCACTTCAAACTGGCAAAGACCTGCACCCAGGTTTAATCATTCCTTTTCTGGTTATTGTTTTAAATGCAATGCTTATGGTCATAAGATTTCAGATTGCAGGCATAATGTATCTCAAAGGAATTTCACCAGCAGAAATGTTTTTTCTCCTTTAATGAATTATGCAATTGAATGTTATAATTGTCATAATTTTGGACATATTGCTAGAAACTGTAGAAGCACTTTTGCATCAAATAATTATCGTGGTAGAAAATCTCAACCAAGTGGGTTGAAACAAAACAAGAAATTTCCTGAAAAACAAGCACATGCTAATAAAAGGACAAAGGCAAAACAAGTAGACAAATCTGTTATCAAACCGTAATGGAAAGAAAAGGAATCTTTGATTGTTCAGATCGCCTTTAAAGCTCGGAACAAATCTGCACCTTGGATACTTGGACAGTGGTTGCTCCAACCACATGACAGTGACAAGCAAAAATTTGAGAATTTGCAGAATTATGAAGGTGGTTCTATGAAATTTGGAAATAATGATGGAGCAAAGATTGTTGGAAAGGGATCAGCCAAGATCAGTGATGGCAATATAAAATCAAAAGAAGTCTTGTTTGTGATTGGTCCGAAGCATAACTTGCTGAGTGTAAGTCAAATCTGTGATAGAGGTCATGATGTAATCTTCAAGAAGGAGGGTCATGAAGTAAGAAAGACAAAAAATGGAAAGTTAATAGCCACTGGACTGAGAACTTCTGGAAATCTGTATACTCTTTCAGAGAATTCAGAAGGAGCTTGTTTGGTTGGTCAGGAAGAAGAAAACTCGGCCGTGGCACAAGAGACTCGGTCACATAAGCTTTGATAATCTGGTAAAAATCAGCTCAAAAGGGGCAGTAAGAGACATACCAACTATTGGTAAACCTTCAAAAAGTATTTGTGAGTCATGCCAAAAGGGAAAACAAACCAGAGCCACTTTCAAAGCAAAAGAATATTTCACGAGCAAGCCATTAGAACTAATTCACACCGATTTATGTGGACCCATGAGAACTGAAAGCATAAATGGACACAAATATTTTATGCTGTGTATAGATGACTACTCAAGAATGACATGGGTACTATTTCTAAAACTTAAATCGAAGCCTTTGAGATGTTTAAAACCTTCAAAAATCTTGTTGAGAATCAATCAGAAAAATAATTAAATGCCTAAGATCAGACAGAGGAGGAGAGTTTATTTCAGAAGAATTTGCAGAATACTATCAAAAATATGGGATAAGAAGACAGTTTTCAGCAACTAGAACACCTCAGCAGAATGGTGTTGTAGAAAGGAAGAATAGGACAAGTGCAGGAAATGGCACGGACAATGTCGAGCTGAGAACAAAATAGTCGATAGATTTTGGAAAGAGGCAGTACATACTGCAGCTTTACATTCAAAACAGGTGCATGCTAAGACCACATGAAAGCAAAACACCTTATGAGCCGTGGTTTGGCGTAAAGGCAACAACAAGACATTTCAAAGTATTTGGCAAGCAAGTGCTACATCAAACGGATCGAAGATAATCTCGATAAATTTGAAAATAGAGCCGATGAAGGTATCTTTCTTGGTTACTCAACAAAAAGCAAAGCCTACACATGTTACAACAAAAGGCTAAAGAAAATTGTTGAGAGTGCCGATGTGAAAGTTGATGAAGGTAGAGAACAAGAAATTACTTATCAAGAAAACTACCCCATCTATGAAGAAGTCATTGAAGGTGATGATGAAAAGGAAACAGATAAGAATCAGAAAATTGATCTAGATGGTGTAAAAACTGAATCAGAAGAAGAAGAAAACAGGAAATTTAAAACAGGCAACTCGCAGAAAAATCATCCAAGTGAACAGATTATTGGGGATCCCAAAGATGGTATTCAGACAAGAAGAGCAGCAGTGTGGAACTATTCTCTGTTATCTAGCATTGAACCTAAAAATGTTGCTAAAGCAAGCACTGATGAAAGTTGGTTGAAGGCAATTAATGAAGAACTAGATCAGATTGAGAAAAACAATACCTGGGAATTAGTACCTAGACCAACAAATAAAAACATAATTGGCACTAAATGGGTTTTTCAAAATAAATTAAATGAAGATGGACAGGTTGTCATAAATAAGGCAAGATTGGTCTGTAAAGGCTATGCTCAAAGTTGAAGGCATTGATTTTGAGGAAACTTTTGCACCGGTAGCCGAACTAGAGGCAATCGTAATGTTTCCGGCATTAGCAGCTCATAAAAACTTCAAAGTATATCAAATGGATGTAAAATCAGCATTTTTGAATGGAAAACTGGAAGAAGAGGTTTACATTGAACAACCGGATGGCTTCCAACTTGGTGACAACCCAGATTTTGTTTGCAGTGTTAAAGAAAGCATTATATGGTTTGAAACAGGCACCCGGAGCATGGTATGCAAGGTCGGATAACTATCTAATTAAACAAGGGTTCAAGAAAGGTTTGGTGGACAACAACTTATATGTCAAAACAGAGAAGGGCCATCTTATTGTTCTTGTTGTTTATGTAGATGATATAATATTTGGCAAGCAAGCATGGATGAATACCGCAAAGACATATCAACTAAAATGAAGAAAGAATTTGAGATGTCTATGATTGGTGAACTTTCTTATTTCCTAGGACTCGCAGGTCAATCAAAATGAAAAAGGCATTTTTATTTCTCAAGTTAAATATGTAAAAGAAATGCTGAAAAAGTTCACAATGGAAGACAATAAACCGGTTAGCACTCCCATGACAACAGGTCGCAAGTTGAGCAAGGATGATAAATCCCCAGATGTAGATCAAACAATGTACAGGTCTATGATTGGAAGCCTGCTGTATTTAACAGCCACTAGACCAGATATATTACAAGCAGTATGCATGGTTGCAAGATTTCAGGCCAGTCCCAAAGAAACTCATGTAACAGCTGTAAAGAGGATCTTCAGATATCTCAAGGGCACTATGGATTATGGGTTGTGGTACCCAAAAGGTAAAGATTTCACTTTGATTGCATATTCTGATGCAGATTGGGCAGGATGTATTGATGACATAAAGAGCACAAGTGGAGGAGCATTTTATCTTGGAGACAGTCTGGTAGCATGGCACAACAAGAAACAAGAATCGATATCTCTATCCACTGCAGAGGCAGAATACATTGCAAGCAACAACATGTTGTACTCGGATATTATGGATGAGACAAACGTTGAAAGATCTTGGTATTCATTTCAAAGAGCCAATTTCAATTAAATGTGATAACACTAGTGCTATCAACATATCCAAGAATCCAGGAATGCATTCAAGAACCAAACATATTGCAATCCGATATCATTTCTTGAAGGATAAAGTTGCGTAAGGAGAGGTCAAATTGGATTTTGTTCCAACTACAGAGCAAGTAGCCGATATATTCACAAAACCTTTGCCAAAGGAAGTATTTGAATACCTTCGAAAGAAGTTGGGAGTAGTCACACTACCCAAGCACTGACTAGTTATGGGAAAAAAATTCTCAGGGGGAGCATTCAAACTTTTTCAGTCTGAGAATGTTGTGCATAGACTCAGGGGGAGTCTGCAGCAACCCTTTGGTATTATTGGCAAAGGGGGAGAAGAAATTGAGCAAGGTTGCAGTAGTGTTGCCAACAATTCCAAAGGGGGAGATTGTTGAGCAAGGTGCAGCAAAAGAATTGCAAAAGTATTGTCATTGTTGTCAACACGGATGCATTGATGCAGTTGATGCAGCTCGTAGGTCATCAGATCAAGTGCAGTGAATTTCAAGGAAAACAGAGGTGACCCAGATTCAAAAATTGGCAGAAAAAGACAAGGAAGAAAACTGTCGCGATATCGCGACATGTTTTCTGTCGCGATATCGCGACAAAATAGAGGAGAGAGAAAATGCAAGAAAAATTGTCACGATTTCGCGACATTGCCGAGGAGAGAGAAAATGCAAGAAAAATTGTCACGATTTCACGACATTGCCGAGGAGAGAGAAAATGCAAGAAAAATTGTCGCGATTTCGCGACATTGCCGAGGAGAGAGAAAATGCAAGAAAAATTGTCCGATTTCCGACATTGCGAGGAGAGAGAAAGTGCATGAAATTGTCATGATTTCGCGACATGGCCGAGGAGAGAGAAAGTGAAAGGCAAACTGTCATGATTTCATGACATGTTGGCAGAGAAGGAAGCAAGGTGAAAAGATGTCACGATTTCATGACATAAATGGAGGAAAGGAGCTTGCAACGAAAAGTGTCGCGATATCTACATGTTGCAAGTTTTGGAGGTGAGATGGAAATGCAAGGCACAAAGGTGTAGCGATTTAAAATAGGAAGAAAACAAAGGTGTAGCGATTTATTTAAAGAATGACAACAAAGGTGTAGCGATTTGCTACAAGTGAAAAGGCACAAACAAAAAGGTGTAGCGATTTCGCGCATGACAAAATGTATGGAAACAAAGGTGTAGCGATTTCGCTACCACCAAAATTGCAAAACTAAAAGATGTAGCAAGTCGAAAGCACAAGGCACAAAGTTGTCACGATTTCGCTATCGCATAAAGCAAAGATTGTACGGAAGAGAGAACGTCACGATTTCACGACATGTTCCATTTTCGTGGTTGCTGGCAAAGAAGAGTGTACGAAGGAAAAGCGTCACGATTTCGTGACAAAGCTGAGGATGACGTCAGCAAAATTGAAAATGTCACGATTTCGTGACAGAGTGCAAGGAAAGCTACTGGAAGCTGAAAGTGTCACGATTTCACGACAAGAATGATGATGACGTCAGCAAAAGCTGAAAGTGTCACGATTTCGTGACAAGGTGCAAGAGAAGCCTCAGGAAGCCGGAAGCATCATGATTTCGTGACATCATTAAGGATGACGTCAACAAATGTTCAAAGTGTCACGATTTCACGACATGAACAGAGGGAAAGCTTTCAAAAGCCAAAATGGTCACGATTTCGCGACAACAAGGGCATGAAGGGTACGGCTACAAAAAGTGTCGCGATATCGCGATAGGTAACAGTTGGCAGGTAAAAGCCGAAGGAGCATGCAAGGTGACACGTGTCGGATAAAAGCATACAGAAAATCATGCAACCAGTTATGTAAAAAGTAACTGATGTCAGATCGGTAGTTACACATTGACAGGTGTCGAACATGCACTGAAACAACTGAATATGCATGATTGAAAAGCATTCGAAGAATCGTATAGGCAGGATCAAAAAGCATTCGAACAGCTGTATTTGAAGTATTCGAACAGCCAAATATGCAGGATTGAAAAAGCATTAGAAAAGACGTATTTGCAGAATTCAAAGAGTCGGATATGCAGAATAGAAAAAGTATTCGAATGGCCGTATTTGAAGTATTCGAACAGCCGAATATGCAGGATCGAAAATGCATTCAAACATCCGATTGCAAGGACTCGAACAGTCGTATTTACTAGGTTTCGAACAACCGCTTATTGGCAAGAAAAAAGAATTCGAACAGTTGGGTATGTGTTTCGACTGCATACATGATTGAAGAGAGATAGAAGACGAAGAATCTCTATGAGAAAAATGGGCTATAAAAGGACAATCGTGCAGAGAATTTATGTTGCTGCTGTAAGAGGGAAATTGCTGTAAAAAGAGGGTTAGAAAAGAGTCAAGAGAAAAATTAGCAGAGCCGTGAGAGTGTGCAGAGTTGGGTTAATTGCAGACCAGTCATGGTCGTGCATGAAGTGAAGACATTCTTATGTCATTTTAAATTGATCAGAATTGCAGTCCAAGTTGGTGCTTGGTACTAGGGGTTGGTGCTCCATCTGTTGCAGAGAAAATTAAGGGGTTGGTGCTCCTTCCAGTGATGCTCGGTAAAGTATTTGTAAAATTGGTATTTTGCAAAGACTCGGATTTGGATTGGAGTCCAAGCAGTCATTTTTGAGGAGTAGCCAAATTGGTGAACCTCGGTATATTGAGTGTTGTGGTGTGCTCTCTTGTTCAATTTGTTTTTCTAGTTTTCAAGTTCTCTTTATTTCATATTAAATGTTGTAGATATTAAAATTAATAGCTACACTGATTCACCCCCCCATCTCAGTGTCATTGTGTGAATATCAGCTCTCTGTATGCCCAAAGTGGTGGATGTAGCACTTGGTCCAATTGTGCTGGGTTTAGGTGCCACCTATGCCTTGGCCCTATGTTTAGTTGTTTGAACACGTCGTCAATATCTAGGGGGTATTGTTGTTGCATCTGCTACATGTGATTGAGATATGCCATCTCAGTTTCATCTTCATAATCACTGTCGGAGATCCAAAGGCCTTCGTTGGTTCCAAAAATTGTTTGCGACACGTGAGGCTCATCCTGCTCGAGCAAATTGATCTGGCCCCATCGAGGTTGTTCCGCTCTCTACGGGGGGACTTGATTTTCTTGAGGTGGCACTTGCTCGATTGGAGCATCCAAAGGGAACATTGCCAAGAGGTTTTCTTGATAATCATCCATGGGGGTCCTTTGTGAGTGATTGCTATCCGATTCGAAGGGGTCCCATGGTGCTACCTCATATTCTGACTCGTCTTTCGAAGATCCTTCTTGACCTTGTCTATACCCCTCTTGTAGGTGAGTTTTTGAACTTTCTCCTTTCTTGATTAAAGGGAAGGGGTTGTTGAGGCCAACAAGGTCGGTTGTCAATGATGGGAGAAAATCCCCCAATGTATATGTCGTGTTAGGATTGGCATATGGATCTAATGCCAACCCATCCTTGTTACCTATCCCTAGGCCTTGCATGTTCTCTACCAATATGTCAAGGGGTAGGGGGTGGTTGAACCCTACTCTCGACTTGTCATATGGCATATGATATCTTGGTTAGAAAATAACTCGCACTCCTTGCTCATATCTGCCTAACCCATAGCCATGCCAATTACATTGGCCAAGATATCTCAAAGCAAAATCTGGGTTGGACAAATAGTTGACGTCTTCAGCAAAGGTCTCTTCATCTTCGTCCTCTTGCATGTAAGGTTCAATGCCACTATCTTGGCCCCCATATATAAATTTTGTCTGGTTTTGCGGGTAGCCAAGAGGAACAATAGTTCCTATGGGGAGGTGAGGTCTCCCCATGTCCTGCATGGACTCAAGTGCGGGCATTGCTATAATGTTTTGCACCAGATACTCCCCCAGGCCCATATTGTCCATATCAAAAGTGATTGTTGGTAGTTGAGGGGGAGGGAATGGGAGTTCTTCCTGAGTCCACTCCATGTTAGGTGAACTAGGCGTCTCGACTTCTATTTGTCTAGGCATATCTTTGGTAGATATGGTTGAGACTAATGGCGGTGCCTCTTCTAGGGGTTTCTTCCCATTGTCCTTCGGTGTGGCCATCGTAGGTGGCATCGTTGGTGAGGGACTAGATGATGAAGATGGACTAGGCTGGGGATTTTATGGACTTAACAACGGGGATGTATGCGGAATCGGACCCTATTTAGATGGATTCAACTAAAAATCCAAATGTGTTGATGGAAGGGTCGATTGCGGCATCAGCTGCACCACATTGCAATATTTGAAGGGTTCTAAGTCCATCGAGACTACATGCACCTGCCCTTCGAATGTATACTTTAAGCATTGGTGGGCTATTGAAGGGACACACTTCATGTCCCTGATCCATGGCCGGCCCAACAAAATGTTATAAGCCATCTCACCCTCCAAGATGTGGCACAATGTAGGAATAGTCTTTTGTCCCACTTGGATGGGTAGGACAATTGTGCCAACTGTCGAGCATATCGCATCATTGAATGCTCGTAGAGTGTAGGTGGAGGCCACGATGTGAGATGTTGGCAACTTCAAATGTTTCAATGTCGCTGTTGTAATGATATTACTAGATGAGCCAGTGTCCACCAACACCCTCTTATATGGAATCCCATTGACCCGTGCAATGATGTGCAGGGGTGGATCCGCCATGTCACCAGTCACTGATTTCAACTCATCCTCTCTAAAGGTGATGACTGGCTCGGTGCATCTTTTGACATGTCCCACAAAGTTGTTGAAAGAGTTTGCTTCATGGGGCTACAACTCGATGGCTTTTAGTATCTCCATTAGAGCCTCCCGATGGGGCGATGATTTTTGTATGAGCTCGTATATGGAGAGCCTAGCCGATGTGGTCCTCAAACTCTGGGTGAGTTTGGTCCGAATTGTGGCCACTGGTCTAGGCGAAGGAGGTTGCGTAGGGTGCTGTTGTGGTTGTGACGTTGTTGGCACCTCTCTTGTAGCTGTCGTGGGGGCAGCTGTGCTTGGGTACCTCTTGTTCCGAGTCACTATATTGATCATCCCTACATACCCCTACATGGGGTAATTCTGTGTCACTTCATTGACTTGTAGGGTCTTTGCCTATGCATCATGGGCAGGAAGGGGGTCTTTGAAGACCTCCATCTGTTGGTTGTTTGGCGCTACTATATTATCCACCACTAGCATCTTGTTGTCGATTAGGTCTTGCACAAAGCTTTTAAACTTCCAACATGCATAGAGGTCATGTCCCTTCTATCGATGAAACTTACAGTACAAGTCTTCCCTATAACCTTTGGGTTTTGGTGCGTTGGGGTCTATAGGTCGACTCTCTGGAAGGTTCATCAAGTTTACCATGGTCAAACGGTCAAACAAGGAGTCTTTAGACTCTGTGAAGGGTGTGAACTATCGCCTAGGGCGACGCTGCTGATTTTGATCTTGTCGATGGTTTTCTCTTTCATAACTGTCAAGAGGGACCACCTGATAGTTAGCCTTTGGGGGTTGTGTTGCTTGTATAGGCTTAGGTATGTTTATAGCAACCTGATTGACCGCAACGGGTTTTGGTTGCGTGGTCCTTGTCTTGGCATTCTTAGACCATTCTTTCTTCTTTGGCTTGGCAATCTCACCATCCTAAATCTTGATCTCCTTAATGATTCTGGCTTGTGCTAGAGCTTCCTCTAAAGTGGCATATTGTTGTAGCTACAATAGCACGGAGATCGATCTCAAATAGCTCTTTGAGAACATTTGGGTAAGGTCGGCCATAGGAGGGAGGTAGGGCAGCTTTGAAAGCAACGTCCTCCACCGATTCCCATAGGCTGCCATGGTTTCTTCCTCATACTGCCTGAGGCTGGCTAGGTCTCTTAGTGACACCTTCTTCTTGGTGTTGAAGGTGAAGCGTTTGAGGAACGCGTCCACTAGCTGATCCAAGTTACTAATGCTATGTTTTGGCAATTGAGTGAACCAATTCGAGGTAGGGCCTGTGAATGTGGTTATAAATGTTCTTAGCAACAAAGCATCATTGTCCTGAATGCCAAAGCATTGGCTCAAGAATCTAGTCACGTGCTCTTGGGCATCCTCCTCACCTCTAAATATTGCCAACTGGGGCAGCTTAAAGTGTTCAGGGTAAGGGGGTGTCGGCACTAACGGATGCACTGGATGACTGCGGAGTTGGCATAAAGTGGGCTTTTGGGGCCCAAAAGTCTTGGTCTCCATAGACTCTAAGCGCTCTAGCAGCGCTTTATATGCATCGAAAGATTTTCTCTTCCTCCTTGGTTAGTTCCCACTGTGGGTTGTGGGAAACTTGAGGCCTATTGAGGGGTGGCCGGATAGCACCCCTTTCGCCTTGGTAGGGCATTTCGGCCCACTCTTCTTCTTGCTCATACTCCTCATAGGCTTCTTGAGGAGTTTTTGGGCGAGACCTATAACCATGGGTGGGTCCCCGCGGAGGGTGCCCATCGTTGTTCCTGGGAGTGGCCTCCCGCTCAGGTCTAGGAGGTCTCGGAGGCAACACTTGGTAAGGTTGTGGGGACCTGTCTCGCACCAAGGGGTTGCGCCTCTCATATAGTTTTGCTCTTTGGGTGCGAGGGGTTGGAACCCTCTCAGGCACAGTGTTATGGAGCAGCTCATCTGTTTGACGTCGAATGCGCTCTTTGCTAAGGCGATACAGGTGCTCCAACTATTGTTGGTCTTGCTCAAGCTGCATGATTTGTGCTTGGTGGGTGGCATGTTTGGAAAATGCCAAGTCAATTTGTTCCACCGTATTAGTTCTAGGGGGCCTAGATGCCTCTCCTACATGTTTATCTCGGTCGTGATGATCCGAGATCTCTATGGGTCACTTTCCTCTATCGAGGTTGGCGGCATTTACCCGAGGTTCTGGCCTTAGTAGGTGATTCTGGTAGATAGCAGGTGCGGAGGCGCATTTCTCTCATGCTATGTATTTCTCTTGAGGAATGTGATAGTCTTCCTCGTGCTCCCTTTTGTATATGTGAAAGGGGCGGGAAGATTTGGCTCACCCTGTTTGAAGAGCCTTGTGCTCTGGATTTGGCTTGTTATTCCTAACAGTGATGAGGGGTAGAGGAGGGATGACATAATCATGTGGCATCTCCTTATGGACCCTATGCTTTTCTAGAACTTCATCGCATGGTGGCCACTCATACCGAGCGTCTAAGGGAGCCTTACCATTTATATTGAGTGCCACATGTAGGGACTCCTCCTAAAAGGGTCTATGTTGGACGGGAGTGCCCCTTGAAGGGGTGCCTCTATAGTCCCATTCTGAAATGGCATGATGTGGACTATCTTGTGGGTCGGGCCGCCAAGGTGGTATGACCAAGTCCTTGGGGCTATAGCGAAGGTGACTTGTGCCCCCTTGTACACTCTCTGCAGCTCCTACCCATGATTGGGCTTGGCTACGGGTATACACCATGGTGGTGTCTCTCTACAAGCTATGTAGGTTTTTATCTTTCTTTTTTTATGATTTTTTTTGTGCTACACTAAACAAATAGGAGCCACATAATCAAAGAAGTGATTATCTCATTTATAGATTAAAAGTGCGCCCTAAATCTGGTTTAGTGTGTTTTGATTTTTGTTTTGAAATCTTTGTGAAGAACGTGTTGTTGTACATGCAATATGATGGCTCTTATGTCTCCAAAAATGGTCGCCCCTTTGATATACCACTGCCAAGCCGTTATACCAAACCTCTCAATATACCCACCCTTACGTGAGGGAAACTATTAGTACACGAGAGCAGAATGGTATGTGGAACATAGGCGGTATAGAAGGGGGATCGCCCTATTTTTGACACCTACCATAGAAGACTTATCCTCATGCACTGGGAATCACCCCAGCTACACTCGGTTAGCTTTCATCAGGATTTATGTCTAGCAATAGTAGCGATTGGGGTTATGGATGCAAAAATTCAAGCCAAGGTGGTGATGAAATCCACCGTTGGTCTTGATCAAGGGTTGGGGTTTTACGACCAACTCCTTGTTGTTTAAATTACCACGTGGTGTGTGGGGTTCTTTTTAATTTGCATAAATGAAGAAAACAAGCATTAAAAACTCTCCTATGCAAGCAAATAACCAGAAAATAGAAAACAAAAAGCAAAAAATGACAAAAGGTGTTTAGGACCCCTACCTCTTCTCTGCCCAAATTGGATGGCTCTGAGTTTCTGCCCTGAAACTGCATAGAGAGCTATTCTTCCTTGGGTGGGACGAATAACAGAACTGTATTCATCACAGGGTGGGGTGAATGCCCATTCATCCCTAGGTAAGATGAATTCCAGCTCTGTATTCATCATAGACTGGAATGAACAACAGTCCAACGTTTGAAAACTTGGTACCTGCAAGCAAAAACAAGCAATTTTTGATCAAAATTTTGATCTCAAAAATAGAGGATAGGGTCCCACCATGATCGCCACTGAAAGCACGAGGATACATAAGCAAAAAGGAAACACCAAGTGCGATGCAAGTGAAGCCAAAGATAACGCTAAATCCTATGAATTGAAAATGCATGAAAGGAGAGAAACATAAACGAATCAAAACTAGACAGAAAGAAAATATGGAATACAACCCTTTTTATTAGTTTGCTTTAAAAGCTCGGTTACAACACGTCTCCTCCCTTTTCAGGGGCTAGGAGCATCAAATAAGGTTTCGTTACACCATGGGTGGTATGCCTTCTTCCGCATGCCCACATGTAAAATGGGCAGGCCAAACATTGCCGCCGCTTGCATGAAATGGTCTTTGATTCTTTGCTGCTCCTCCGGTGTCGAGATCCTACGTTCAAGAAAATATAAAACAATCAGTAGCACCTGCAGATGAAATGAAACATGCAATCCCCAAGCCTAATATTAGTGCATGCAAATAATAAATAAAATGACAACTAAAAGAGATCCAAATGAGCTAAAAATTTGAAAGAGGCATGAGAACATCACCGGGAAGGCACTACAAAAAGAACAGTTGAAAAATTCACCACTGATTTCTAATCACTCCGGGGTGGGACGATTAGACCTGCAACAAAATGTCAAAAAGCACTGTCCCAAATGTCCCATCCGGGAGGCTCCAAATCACCTACAAAGTTGGGGGTTAGGTAAAATGGGGTATTTTGGAAAGACCCAGAAGGTCATATTTTGCCAATTTGGCCTCTATCACCGGGAATTTTATGATGCTACCTGCATGTTAGCGAAAGCGAGAAATAACAAAAACATGATCAAAACTACTCAGAATTACATGAAATTTGAATGCAAGCCTATCTAAGCAACCTAGAATAAAATGCAAAAAGAACAGAACTAAAATCTACTATAGATTTCTAATCACTCTGGGGTGGGAAGATTGGGACTACAGCAATGTGGAGGGCGCCTGAGGGCAGAACGCCTATCGTTTAGGGCCCGATTTCGGCACCAATCCACTTGGGATGGGTCCAAAACCTCTTGTGGGGTGTTTTCAAAAAATTTGGGTGGGATACTATGGCCAAATGTCGGGTTTGGGATCTAGATTGCGCTTCCAATAACCACCCAATGACCTCCCTTCCAAAAGAGAGATCAAGAATGTGAAAGGCACAATCAAAAATGAGTATACAAAATGGTAGCACTTCGTTGCTCAAAATGCTCCTTCTCTGTATCGTTTTTGGGGTGAGAAGACTCACCATTTTATAGACCTAACGGTCTCTATGTATGAGCATGCAGAGGTGCCACTTGGCAATCATACCTTTCCAGGAGGGGAGAAGATTCCTCCCTGATTAAGGGCTCCATGACTACCTCTGTAACTGCCTCTAGCACTCCAAAACGCTCACTCGCACTCCCATGCAATGAATGAGGAGTTAAGTGGCAGATTTGGGCTGCCATTTGTCGATATTTGACCTTTTGCTTGTCAAACCTGCTATTCGCCCCACCCTGGAGTGAATACTGCTAATCGTCCCTAGGTGGAATGAATACCAGTCTGTAATCGTCCCTGGGTGGAATGAATAAGGAGCAGAGTGCTTGAAAGGCACCAAATCGATTTTTGACCTTCCAAAACTATTGTGAGAGTGGTTAGGACCACTGTTTAACCTCTGGGGGCTGCCCTGGGGGCTGTGTGTGTCAACTCGATCAGTGTTTGCAGTCACATAATCGGATTGGTGTTGTTTTGGTGTCTACGGTACTCATCCAAAGGTACACTTATTTCCAGAGCCAAAGCCATGAGCCAAAGCCTGATCCAAAGCAAGAGCCAACATATCAACATCTTTCATTTCTCTCCTTCATTGTATTGGGGTAGTTATATACATTACCCAAATAATGTAATAAGGGGGGATGTTAGAGTTACTATGCTATAGTAACTATAATTATTACCTCATTTGGTAAATTATAAATTATCCTGGGTAGATTATTAATTTAATACCTAAGGTTAGATATTTGTTAATTATTTTTAATTAACGAATATTAGTTGTTAGAAACTTTAGTTAGTTGTTAGCGGCATTAGTGAGATAGGTTAGTGGTTAGTGATAATTAGTATAGTGTTAGCTGTTTTAGTTGAATATTTTGTTCAACCTTATTCGTGGCTATCTTTAGCCTACAAAATGTTATTTAAACCTTTGCTTATGAACAATATAGTTAATGCCTATGTTTCAATTATCAATAAGGTGCGTTCAGGGAATCTAAGTTGCTCAATATTCCTGAGTTCCTTTTTCTATCAATGGACTACACCATCACCTCAGTTCGTGCCAAGAAGGAAGAAGCATGGCCTTCTCATCAATGTCTCTTTAAGGTTTTATATGCATTTATTTTGGAAAATTTTCCTAAGGGAAACATTGTGACTCAGGACACGTAGGTGACTCGGGACATGCAGGCAGACACTAAGGATGACATCTATTCAACTTCGACTTATGAATAATATAGTTAATACCTATGTTTTAATTATTAATAAGGTGCGTTCAGGGAATCTAAGTTGCTCAATATTCTCGAGTTATTTTTTTTGTCAATGGACTACACCATCACCTCAACTCATACCAATAAGGAAGAAGCATGGCCTTCTCATCAAGTTCTCTTTAAGGTGATGTATGCATTTCTATTGGAAAATTTTCCTAAGGGAAATGTTGTGACTCAAGATACGCAGACGAACACTAAGGATGACATCTCTTCAACTCTTGATTCTAGGGTTCAAGGATCCAAAAGGAAGAGGATGGAGGACAAGTGTCAAGGTCCTAATCTAGTAAGGAAGAGGGTCAAAGTGGAGGTTACTCCCATGAGGAGTTCCCAATATCTTAAAAACAAATAGCTTTAGAGTCCCAGGAAGCCGAAGGAAGCTGACGAGGATGACTCTAATGATCCGGTGGAGAAGTTTCTATAGTAATTAAGTCTATTTCATCTACTATTGATCACTTGGAAACTGCTTTGGATGCTATTGGAGGAGCCATTTTATAGCTGAAAGAGCATAGAAACACTCTTAGTCTTTTGTTCTATTGTGATAGCTTCGAAGAAGATACCCTAGAAAAATCCACTAATGCTGCTAAACCTAAAATTAAGGAGGATGAAGTTGTGGATATTGCTAAGGATATTTTCAAGGATCTCCCTAAGGACGAGGCCAAGGAAGCCAAGAAGGAGGATTTTGATGAGCCTGTTACTGCTTGAGTGGCTTCTATGTTGTTGTTTTTTCCCTTTGGGGTTTCTTCCTTATCTATTTTTTGACTATTTTTGTTATCCTCTATTCAATTTGGTCCTCAAGGATGCTCTTTTTGTGGTTTACGCATCCTTTTTCTCTCCTATTGTACTAAGGTGTTAGGAAACCTTTCAAATTACCTCTTTAAAAAAAAAATTAACTTACCAAAAACAATTATCAATAAGGTGCACAAAGGGGAAACTATGTGACAATGAGTGAATAGTAACTAATTAAAGGTACAACAAAAGGTAACCAAAATGGGGATAATCTAAAAAACCTCTTATGAAAGAGGTGACATTGTCTAAGACATGCTACTAGCCTAGTTGGGCTTTCACTTCACCCTCGGATGAGCTTAGTCAAAAGTAACATTTACCAACTCATAAATTATGTAAATCTCTATGAGTGGGGACATCTAACCTTAACCTAACTAAGGATATCTCAAGAGTAGGGGATATTTTAGTGATAAAGTCCAAAAAATTGGTCGTGGTGGCTACTATGGCATCTAGGGGTAAGCCAATGGAAGGAGAAGAATTCCAACATCATTGGTCTCGATTGGAGGTTGGTGATGAAGTATAACCTTACCAATGTGTATGATGCATGCAAGTGTGTGAGGTTGATTTGTTGTTTTAGAAATCTAATGTGTTGGAAGCATATTCTGATATGGAAGAAATGGAAAAGAAATATTTTTAACTAATTTTGGAATGAAAGTTGTGATTTGAAAAGCAAATGTATGCTATGTGTGTTTGAAATGGAAGTCTATGCTAGAATTTGAAAGAGAAAATATAAAGTAGATGCTTTTGAAAGTGAATTTATGCTAGATGTGTGAAAATATAAACCTAGATTAGATGCTTTTGAAAGAGATAAATTTAATCTAGCACTTGAAAAGAGAAATCTAGACTTAGATGCTTTGGAAGAGAAGAAATCTAAGCTAGTTGTTTTGAAAGAGGAGGAATCTAAGCTAGATGCTTATGAAAGAAATGTCTATACTAAAACTTTGAAATAAATCTACACTAGATTCTTCGAAAGGGAATCTATGCTACATGTTGTTGAAAGTTAGACTAAGAGAGAAAGAAGACAACAAATTTGCTTGATTTCAATGAATACTTGTGATAAGTTTTTCTTGATTGCAATCCTATCTACACTAGTCAAGATATGTTTGTTAACGTTATGACTAGATGTCGCATAAGAGCCTTATAAACAATTATAGATAAGAATCTATCTCAACTCTAAGTGAACAAGGATATTTGAGGCTTCCTTTAGGCCTTATGAAAATGGCTAAAATGCAATTTTAATTCTAGGATTAAGTAATTAAAAGAACACAAGCTCATGATTAAGAAAATATATGGAATGACCCCAAATATATTTGGGGCTTTTGTAGATTGGATGTTAAGCTAGATCAAAAATCAATATTGCACTTTTGGTGAAGAAAAACCAGATTTTATAAGGAAAAAGTTTAGTTTTGGAGGAGATTACCTATCGCAAGATGTTGCATGAGGTTTTTTATAGTCTATTTGATGTAGAATCTTGCTAATTTTTGGAATTTGCACACGTGTGTGAATCTAACTATGCCTCAAGATTTGCACACCTCTATGAAAATCTAAATATAGTGGTTTGTTTAAATAGCTTTGGTGTCTGTGAGTCAAGTTCTAGAATCTCACCTTATTCTAAGAATATTTTCTACAATAGAAAGGGGTAGAAAGTTAGTTTAAGTCTTAGAACTAGCTACAAAGCACCAAAATGAAGATTGCAAAATGAAATTTGAGGAGGTAAGAAACCAAGTTGTAATTTTGATTAAAAAAGATATAAATGATGATTTCACCTTGGAAAAATTATGTCAAGAGGTATTTTGGTCTATGGAGGCTGAAAAGGTGTGTGAGCTAGCAATCTCAATGGGAAATAAGTGTTTTTACCCCTTGACTTACCTTGTTTTTTGTGTGGATGTGCAAAAATAGATACCTTGCTATTAGGGACCAATTTTTGAGGTTATTTTCAATATTCACACATATCTATGCAAATTTGATAGGTTCTAAGATTCGCACACATCTATGCGTATTTGGATTGCAAGTCAAAAAAGTTGCAGATTGAAACTTGTGGTGTATATCAAGGTTTTGGTGGACTTTGTTCTAGTTTTTAAGAACTTGAAACATAGAAAAATGATCAAAATGATAGTTAGCTAGCAAAAAGGCTAAGCTAAATCAATAAACATGGTGGGGGTCCCACCACACATGCCAAAATGAGGTAAAATAAATGGTTGTTTTGTAATTGATATTTGAGAAGGGATTATAGGATTTATCCTTTTACAAAATACCCTTAAGGGCTACAAAACAAAGTTTTCCACAAGGGAAGATCTCTTTTAGTAGATATGGTAAGCATACATCAGTTATTCTCCTTGTCTTCTTCGATTGGAGTGGGTTTCTTGCTCACGGATCACTTTCGATCGAACTTGTCCTCAACACTTGTAAGATCTACAAAAACAGGGGTTAGTTAAGCTTAAATCATGAAAAATGGTGAAAAACATATTAAACAAGAAAAATTACCTCGTTTAGGGAGGTCAAGGATGCTCCTAAATCAGAGAAATCTATTGATTTTAGGATTCACACATGTATTTAAATTTGACTATATTTTTCACAATTAGTGGATTTTGAAGTAAACTTTCTCCTAGTGTATTTTCACTCCTATTGTATATTGAGTCACCTTCAAAAACTACAATATTTATTAGAAAACTATCAAGCAACAAGGGATGTTTATGGATTTAATTGGGTCTCCATGTGGATATGGATGGTGAGTGATTTTGGATGATTTTGAGTGATGTTGGTGGTCTAGGTTAATTTCAACATAGTTTTGTTAAGCAATGTAGGATCTCTTTGAAATGAAGAAAATGGTATTCTATTTCTAGTGTTTTCCAAGGTTAGGGTAGGGGATGAGGTATCCCATGAGGTGTCCCATGTGAGGTGTCCCCTATGAGGTGTCATATGATATGGCATACTCCATAAGTGCATCTGGGTGAGACACTCCCTCACCCACCTACAAGTCATAAATGAGCATGGGGATGTCAAGTGGAGTCAGGGTTAAACAGTAACCTCGATAAGGTTAACCAAGTGTTATTTTTTGACTTGGATGAGGTGGAAGGTGAGTCATCTATGCCCATACCTTAAAAATAAAAAAATTTCTTCAAAATTCATTTATGAATTTCAACTCATATGGGAATTTGAAATGGAACAGGAGTTAGGGTTAACCAGGGTTGGATTGACCCTAGATTAAGTGTTGAATTTTGGGTGAGGTGGAATGTGAATCACCATGTCTTCCATGCTTTGGGACACAAAAGTATCCAAATGGCATTTAAGGCCCTAAATGCACATAGGAAGTGAAGCCACGTAAATAGTAAAACGAATGCAATATGAATACGAAGTGTATGAATGAATATTATTTGCCACTTTAGGAGGGCTAAGTCCTTCACCACTAAGGAGGGCTTAGTCCTTGCGATTATGCAAATATTATTCAAATATGAAAATATGATTAAAACTAAATCATTCTACTCCTACTTATATCAATAAATCAATGATTAGGTTAAACTTGGAAATATAGCCGACTTGGCTATATTGGTGTTGTAACATGGCTCCCCTCCTCGAAAATCTTTGTCCTCAAAGCTGGAAATGACTCAAAGATACTTTATGTTTCCCATGTAGCATCTTCTACTGGTAGGTCCTACCATTTGATTAGAAATTCTTTGATGTGACGGGATCGAAGAATACGTGATCTGCTTTGCAATATTGCTTCTGGCTAGAGATATATACGTCCTTCTTCATCAAGTATTGGAAGTTCTGATTGAGAGTGTACTCTTTGTCCTATCACCTTCTTGAGACATGAAACATGAAATACTAGATGTATATGGGATGAGGGAGGAAGCTCTAGTTGATATGCCACTTCGCCTATGCGGCGCACTATCTTGTAAGGACCATAAAATCTTGGAGCCAACTTCTGACTAGTCTTGATCTTCAATGACAGTTGTTTGTAGGGTTGCAGATGCAAGAAAACCATATCACCTATATTGAATTGTCTTTCTGAATGGTGTGAGTCTTGTTGCTGCTTCATACGATTTTGTGCTTGGACCAAATTGTCTTTGAGAATGTTGAGCATTGTCTGTCGGTGTTGGAACCAATCATCTACTTGAGCCACTTTGGAAGATCCTGGAACATAATCTACTATTGCTGGTGGTTTCACTCCATACAATGCTTCAAATGGGGACATCTTGATGGAATAATGGTACGAAGTATTATACCACCATTCTGCTAATGAAAGCCAATGACTCCATTGATACTGCTTATCTTGAGCAAAACATCGTAGATAGGTACCCAAACATTTGTTAACTATTTTAGTTTGGCCATCTATTTGAGGATGGTATGCAGAAGATATATTTAACTTTGTACCACTAAGATGAAATAATTCTCGCCAAAAATTGCTAGTAAATATGGGATCACGATCACTTACAATATTTTTGGGCATTCCATGTAACTTGAAAATTGAGTCCATAAATACCTTAGCCACTTTGCTTGCTGAAAATGGGTGTTGTAGAGCATTGAAGTGAGCATATTTGGAGAGGCGATCCACTACCACAAAAATCACTATTTTACCTTCCGATTTAGGAAGACCTTCAATAAAATCCATTGAAATATGTTCCCATTGGTGATCCGGAATTGGTAGTGGTTGAAGAAGTCCTAGAGATTTGACTGTTTCACCCTTATTGCATTGGCATACTTCACATTCAGCCACCAATGTTTTGACCTCAGATTTTAATCCTTTCCAATAAAAGGATTGTTTTACCCGCATATATGTCTTCAAAAAACTGGAATGTCCTGCTAATGGAGAAGCATGTGATTCTTCAAGAATCCTGGATTTGATATTAGAATTGTGCGAAATGTAAATGTGATTCTTTCTTCTTAATACCTTGTCATCATATGAAAAATGAGGATGCTTGGATGATCCTAGAATCAAATCTTGAATTATTTGAGCAGTTTTTGTGTTCGATAACCATTCTTCTTGGAGCTGAGAAACCCATTGGGAACAAGGACCCAAAATGGCGTTGATAACCACTTCATCTTCATATTTATGAGACAATGCATCTGCTACCACATTTTCTTTCCCTTTCTTATACTCAATAACAAAATCATATCCCAATAATTTTTTTAACCACTTGTTTTGCTCAGGATAAGAAAATCGTTGTTCTAGAAAATGCTTGAGACTACTATGATCTATTTTTATGATGAAACGACTACTGATTAAGTAGTGTCTCCATTTCTCAACTGCATGTAGAATAGCCAACATCTCTTTCTCATATGTGGACCTTCCCAAATTCTTACCTGAAAGTTGCTTGCTCTCAAATGCCAAGGGATGCCCTTCTTGCATTAATACTACCCCAATACCTGTTCCCGAGGCATCACATTCAATCACAAATGGTTTGTGAAAATCTAGGGTTGCCAAAATTAGAGTAGTACACATTGCTTCCTTGAGTGCCATGAATGCTTGAGTGGCTGCTTCCGACCAATGAAAAGCATCCTTTTTTGTGAGAGTTGTGAGAGGGGCTGCAATTTTATCGTAATTGCGAATAAACTTGCGATAGTAACCAGTAAGACCCAAAAAACCATGAATTTTCTTGATGGTTTTAGGTAAAGGCCAATCTTGAATGGCCTTAATTTTATTAGGATCCACTTTAACACCTTCATGAGAAATGATATGACCCAAATATTCAACTTCTTGAACACCAAAAGAACACTTGGAGCATTTGACAAAAAAGTTTTTCCTTATGTAATATATGAAGAACCTTTCCCACATGCATCAAATGATCCTTCCATGTTTTATTGTATACTAGAATGTCATCGAAGAAGACTAAGACAAATTTGTGAAGGAATGGATGAAAGACATGGTTCATGAGACTTTGGAAGGTGGAGGGGGCATTAGTGAGACCAAAAGGCATGACTAAGAATTCATAATGACCTTCATGAGTATGAAAGGTAATTTTGGGAATGTCCTCATCTCTTACTCTGATTTGATGAAAACCAGAATGTAGATCCAATTTTATGAAAAATTTTACATCATGCAATTCATCTAATAAATCATCTATGACAGGGATAGGGAATTTATCCTTGATTGTGATTTTGTTGAGGGGATGAAAATCAGGACACATACGCCAAGAGTTATCCTTACGATGGGCCAAAACCACTGGTGAGGAATAAGGACTAGTGCTATGATGAATGACTCCATGTTCTAAGAGTTCTTGGACAATCTTTTCAATTTCTATTTTTTGAGGTTGAGGGTAGCGATAAGGACAAAAATTAGGAGGAAGGCTTCCTGGAACAAGATGTATGGCATGGTCATGAGACCGTTTGGGAGGTAGTCCTTTTGGTTCTTTGAAAACTTCATCATAGTTAGCCACAATATCTTGAAGATCCTTTGAGTGAATTTTAGGAATATCTTGTGCTTGCACTTCCAAACAATTGATTTGAGCTATGAATCCATAACCTCCTTTCCTTAATATTTTTTCCATGTTGTGAGAACTCACTACCTTTGATGGTGGAGTTTGAATTCCTTGGAGGTGAATAGTCTTTCCATTTTCTTTCCATTCCACAAATAGTTTTTTGAAATTAAAACTGACAGTGTCTAGTTGTTCTAACCATTCAACTCCCAAAATAACATCTGAATTTCCTAAACTCATGACAAAGAGAGTTCCATGCCAAGTATAACTTCCCATTTGTATTGAAACTAGAGATGTTCTACCAATACATTGAGCATTTCCTCCATTTGCAACTAAAACTTGAAACTTATCTTGATTGGAGGAGTTAATGTGCAAGTTCAATGCTTTAGCAGTTTTGAGGTCAATAAAATTATGAGTACTACCTGAATCGATCAACACATTTATCCTTTTCTGCCTAATAAATCTTGGTACCTTAATTGTATGGTGAGTTGTTAATCCCATAAGAGCATGTACTGAAATAGCCATAGTATCTTCATCAAATGTTGCTTCATTATTATCTATTTGTTCTTCATACATAGGTGATTCTTGTTGATTGATATCCTCTACTTCCTCTTCGTCTTCCTTATTATCATATTCTATTTGAAATTTTTGTCTTGGTACACATGCTTGATCTTTTGGATGATGATTGTGATATTTATAGCAATAATATCTTGATGGTTGGTCATTTCTACGAAAGGAATTGTTGCGATATTGAGGACGATTATAGGAGTCACGTTTAAAAGATGTCAAATTTTGCATCTTTTTCTCAGCAAGCTTAGCAATCCTTATAGTTTCATCCAAAGAGTATGGATCATGTAAGTCTACTTCAATTTGAATATTCTCTTTCAAACCATGTCTAAAGGCCAAAACCACCACATCAGTTTGTACATCTCTCGTATAAGCAAGAAGACTTGTGAATTCTGAAACATAATCTCTGACAGACCCAGTTTGTTTAAGTGCCAATAGTCGAACGATGTAGGAAGAGGAACTACCTTCATCAAATATCTTGAGGAAAATATCCTTAAATTCAGGCCATAATATGGGATGAATATGTTGATGTTTTTGCCAAGCGAACCATTGGTAAGCTTCGATACCTAATTTGGAGGAGGCATAAGAAACTTTTTTGGCTTCAGGAACACGATATAGGTGTAGGATACCCTCCATTTTAGCTAACCAACCATGTGGATCCCCACCCTCAAAAGTAGGCATATCAACACGTGGAATATTAACACCTGTAGGCCATCTTGCATGTTGATAAACTTCCTCTATATCTTGATCTACATTATCATTTTGTCTATGGTAGTTATTTGGGGAAGGAGGAGCTTCTTGGTTTTGTTTATTCACTATTCATCCAAGCATTATTGACATGTTGTTCATACTAGTCATTATTTGAGTCAAACATGCTTGTAATTCTTGGTTGCTTGTATTGGGGATTTCTATTTCCTCATGTGTGAGATTTTCTTGGGATGAGTTGGGTGAGTTGGAAGGAGCCATGGGGTTAATAGTAGGATGGTCGGGGTTAAAACTATTAATGCATAAAGGAGAGTTATGTTGTGTACCTTTATTTCATGGAGGTCTTCTTGGTGAATTTGAGGGTCCTTCATTTGTATTATTTGTGCTATATAATCTTCTGTTTGGCCCTTTATTCCACCTACCACTCATGCACTTATAGAATTCCAAAAATTGTGTACAAGGACACTATTAGAGTAATTTTGTTTATGTCTGCGCAATATTTGGTTATGAAAAAATTAAATAAAATAAAAAATTGTTATGTTCCTTTCAAATTTGCTCCAAATGCAAAATGAAATATAGTTTGGCTCTTTCACTCCAATGACTAGTTGGTATCTTGAATTTTCAATGGCTAGTTGGTGCTTTTGAATTTTCAATGACTATACGTTTGATGACAAGACAGGTTCAACGACTATATATTTTTGCGATAACGAGATAGGAATGGGATAGCACATGAGGTTCAATGGCTATATATTTTTTTGTGATAACGAGATAGGAATGAGACATGATACGCACAATAAGACCAATGCTAATTGAAGAAGGATAAGGTCATCGTAGGAGACTAGCTACGTGAGACAAGACACACAAATCGAGATACAACAATAGTAGGCTGGAGACAAGACCGCAGTAGGTGACTGACTACATGAGACAAGACACATGAATCAAGACACGACCATAGTAGACTGGATATAAGACCGTAGTAGATGACTGGAAATTTGGGATAAGATACATGAATTGAGAGAAGACCACGATGGACCAGTTGCACGTGGGAGTGGAGAGTTCGTGTGGCCCAAAGCCACAACTCTATTAGTATCCTATAGTGAATATAAAGGGTGTAGTTTTATCTTCTCGCTATATGTGGGATATAATATATTTTCCATTGATGGTGAGTTTTGAATTAAACCTTATGAAATAAATTTAATAAATGTTACCTGGGCATGTGATTAGTTGTTGCAAGTGTTTATTTTGTGATTGTCTTAACTAATTCACTTCTACTCTATGTTAATAACATACGTCGATCATATTTAATAATTCTCTTCTACCCTTAATAATGTACGCTCCACTTCTTTCCTCACAATGTTTAATTTATTTCCACAAATTTTGACCTTAGCATTCAAAAAAATTAACATAATAAATGATGGCTTCGCATGCGATTGTATGGATTATCTTTTAATCGTATTTTGACATATACTCATGCATTTTTTTTTTAGTTAAAAACCCCTTGCAGGGCCACCTTGGTCTGAGAGACCACGACCAGGGGGTTCTACACCGTCAAATTCACTCGAGAGTCACGCTCGACCTTGTCCAAACCAACATTATCAATTGGATTTTGGGTACCCAATTCAACTTTTTAGTAGGGTGGAGATTTGAACCTGGGACCTCCCTTGGAGGATTACCCTCTCCTATCCAACTCACCTACAACACCTGGGTATATACTCATGCATTTAACGGTTGCATTTTAATTATATAAATGTTCCCTTATATAATGTCATGGAATCTTCTTTGCTCCTTTCTCATTTTGGATGTTCTTTGTTGGTGAGTGATTTGTAGTCCTAATCCCAAAATACCTTTTATCAGTTCTATAAATGCACATCAATTTTTTTCTAATTTCTGCGTGATGAATTTTGTTTCAATAGTCAAATAGTTTGAACTATGTATAACTCCTCGCAACGTAAGTCCTTGTATATCAAAGGATTAGTATATTTTTTATTAATTCATTGTGATAGTTCGCCTAAGCATCCCTTGAAACTTCATATTTATTTGACACCAAACTAAAATTTGAAATGACGAGTGGTTTGTGATAATCTGCCACATAGCTGTATTTAAAAATTTTAGGGTTCTTTCCAACTTAGAGAAATATTAGAGGAAATCAAAAAATATTTAATTTCTTAGGCTTTATATTTCTTCTGCTACTGCGAATGAGTGAAAATTGATTTGGAAAAAAATTCTGACCGAACTTGCTAGTATGAATTTGTCTTTCTGGAAACCTACGAACTGTTACAAAACTTGTGTGGAATCCTTGCTTTGTAAAAAAATTCTCCATCTTCCTATATCTTGGCTCTAATACCACTTGAGCCACACAAATAGTAAAATGAATGCAATACGAATACGAAGTGTATGAATGAATATTAATTGCCACTTTAGGAGGGCTAAGTCCTTCACCACTAAGGAGGGCTTAGTCCTTGCAATTATGCAAATATAATTTCAAGATGAAAATATCATTAAAAATAAATCATTCTACTCCTACTTATATCAATAAATCATTCTACTCCTACTTATATCAATAAATCAATGATTAGGTTAAAATTGGAAATATAGTCGACTTGGCTATATTGGTGTTGTAATAGGAATATGTGTAGAGCAAGGGTTAGAGGTAACCTTGCTTAGATTGACCATAGGTTATTGCTAGGGTCAAATGGGTGAGTTGGAGGCCAGGCTAGTCAAAGAGTAGACTAGGTGAGGTGACCATGAATCAGATTGACCATCATTAGATTGACCATAGGGTGAAATTTGACCATAAAGTGACTTTTGACCAAGGTAGAGATTAACCCAAGTTAAGCCATAATGGTGGTCACATGAGGATCCAAAGTTAAGCGTAGGAAGGATATTGAGTGGCCCAATAGGGCTTATGAATATTAATAGTGTTTTTTATATATGAAAAGTTTTTTGAGGCTAATTTATGTAAATTTTGTTGGTTTTGCAAATTGATTACTCGTGATAATGGGAGAAGTGGCATTGTGTGCCTTTTGAGTGTCTACAAAAAGAACTTGGTAAAAATATTTAAGGTATGGAATTCATCCGACACTTGATATATGAAAAAGAGCTTCACTAGGCTAAAATATCAAGGGAGTGTTAGGCATTATAAATGTTGATGTCAAACTAGGGTGCATAAATATCTGATAGAAATTAATGAAGTACCCAATGCCTTATAAAACAAGAAGTAGATATGAAAGGGATAATAAAAAGAAAAAATATTATGAAGCATGTGCATCAGAGAAGGATTAGCTAGAGTGCCCAAACATGCTTTAGAAAAGAAAAATCCTCTATCAAATAATATTAATGATCCTAAGATCTCCTAAATAACACATGTACTACTATAGTTGAGGTGGTAGTGTGATAGCTAAAGTAGAACGAACTTGTCATAATATTCAATGCATCAGATGAAGACACAATAGTCACCACTCTCTAGGATAAAACAAGAGCAACTACATAAGCACCATGATGGTAGATCAGTTGCAATAGAATGAGGTGGAGAAGATACACATGTGTTGCAGTAACCTATCAAGACTGCAATCCACTCTCATAATAATGATGCTATGATAATTGAAGATATTGTAAATCTATATATACTAGAATGTAAGACATTTTGATTATCAACTCTTTAGTCTTTACAATTACATAATTGTATGATCAAGGCTATATAACTTTTGAATAAATATTGGATTTTTATCTAGCCTCTTTCTCAATCCTTTTGCAAAATATGTATGTATGTCTCATTGATTCATTAAGCATTTATTTTAAAGCAATGAATGGATAATTTTGTTACAGTTATTCTGCTTTCTAGATTTCTCCCTAGATTTATTGTTCTAGTTCTAGAATGACTTAATTATGCTTATATTTTATTATGATTAACTGTTTAAGTATAAATAATGTAAGTTTGTCTATGAGGTAGTTTATTCTAAATTCATATTATGATATTCTCTAAACTATATCTTTTGATGTTGCTAAATCTGCACCATTTTTATCTTAGCTTCTAGCCCTTTACATTCCTTACTTTAACCTGCAATCCCATATTAGTTAGATTAGCTAGGACCAAAAGGAGCTAGCCTTCTCTAAAGGTTGAATTAGAGACCCCTATTTTTTAGGCATCCAATTTTGATCGAGGTCATGAAGGCACAACTCATCCACTTAAGTGGATTTCAGATCAAGAGTTACTAGTCCAACAACAACATAATCATTTTATAGTATCTCTTAATGTATCAAATTCAATTTCTAAAATCCTATAGATCTATAGAATACTAAAACAATATTGAAAGTGTTCCTTGCAATATATTTATTTGTAGAAAAATCCATGGCATAGAATGTCTAGATTATTTGTACCTATATCCCCAAGCTACTCACTACAGGTTTTCTACTTGGTGCTTCATAAGACTACCATTTCTAGTTTTTAATCCCATGGATCAATTTTCTAAATAAGATATTCTAATCTAACATGTCTTTATTTTGAGACCTATAAAATTTTGGTTTACAATAATATTAGTAGTCTCATAAAACAAATGGACCATTTTGTATTAATTACTACCCTACTATAAAATATTGTTGTCAAGTATCACTATGAGAATAATCTCATAAACAATATTTCTAACAACCAAAGTCTCAAGTCCAAATATAAAATATAGACTATTAAATATATAGGCAAATATGTCATCTTTGGGTGTTGATTTTTACCAATGCCATATCTATAAAATCACTTTCTTCCTACAAACTATATAATCCTAGTTCAAATCAATCTTAATATACATTCTAAGATTTAATAGATCAAAATCTATTCATTATATTGTGAATGAGATATCAATAATTGTAACACCCCAATTTCTAACCAACCGAAGAGAGGGTAAATTTTTTATATATAGTCAAGTAATAATCTAAGTCAAGGTTCACTAAATTGTTTCCATTTTGTTTAGAGTAGATAAGGCATTACCACTATAGATGAGAAAAATCATCCTATCATGTACGATTCTTGACTACATCTGTTGGGAGCTGAGGTTAACTACGAGGGTGTGTTATATTCTCTACACTTGAGGACATATAAGTATGGGTTCACCAGGAATGATTTTAAGACTCGCTCCAATTTTGGGATGGAAATGTTTGATGTGTCAATTAAGCATACACCTATTGTTTGCATTTTCTAAACTAAGCTATGAAAATGAAAGAACAATGCAAGACACACTAGATGCAAAAATACACTAACTCTAGTATGATTTTTTAATTCAATGATGTCTAACCCTAGGATTGCAAAATGAAGTCTTTGAGCAAGGGTCCAAGGGAATGCACAAACAAGATTGAAAATCCTAGATGTACACTATATGCTTTTATTCTTTCAAATGCCTAGAAGTTTGACCAAATACTTTTCCTTCCTTATAATATAGGTTTTTAACATAAATGAACAAAAAAAAACACCAAATAGCCTAAATATCTAATATGTTACTTATCTAATTTGATAGTTGATCCAAGATTTATCTTGCATCTAGAATATCTAATGGTTTCAAACCTGAAAATAACTTCACAAAACCCTAGAAAATTTGATTAGCGTTTGGGGGCCTACTTAGGTCGCTAGAAGAATAAGTAAGAGGTATAGCACTCAATACCTCAATAAAATGAATGGATAGCTATCATCAAACGAAATTATCTTCAAAATATGGAATTTCTAAGTGATTCAGTTCCAATTAGAGGTTCTGCTTTTTGGAAAGCTATTCTCAATTGTAAGGAAATCATCAAAAAAGGTCTAATATGGGTTTTAGGCAATGGTGAGAGGATACATTGTTGGAATGATAGGTGGGCTAAGGACGAACCAGTGATGCAATATACTAACTTAGCCCAAATTAGAGATATCATGAAAGAACTCATTGGCAGAAATGTCTTTGATTATATGGTTGAGTACAGAGGCAGAATGAAGTGGAAACAAATAAGGATTCAGGGATTTCAAGTGGAATCAAATGATCTTTGTAACATTCTTAGGCAATAGTTTATCCCCATGAGACCCAAGGAATATCAAGTGACCTGGGCTCCTATGGAAAATGGGCAGTTCACTATTAAATCAACTTACAAGCTTCTGCTTGATGACGAGGATTTTGTCCTCCAAAAGGACTTAGTTTGGATAAAAAAATTAATTCCAAAAATTGCAATCTTTTCATGGCTGGTTATCCAAGGAAGAATTCTAACCATTGATAATATGATGCATAAAGGTATTTGTATCACTAATTGTTGTTATTTGTGCAGGGCTAATTGGGAGACCATTTATCACATTTTACTTGAGTGCCCTTTTTCCTTGACTATCCTAAGTGGGGTTTTTTAGGCCTTCAATATTTCCTAGGTTAAACCAGCCATCGTACTTGATTTGTTCGTCCAGTGGCCTTACCCCTTTTCAAGCCAAAGACTTAGATACATGTGGAAAATTTGTCTCAATCACTATCTTTGGCAGGTGTGGTTAGAAAGGAACCATAGAGTCTTTAATGAGTCTATCCATGATCATCAAACTATCATTTCCAGGATCCTATCCTTTTCCAACGAGAATGTGAACCTTATCCCTTTTGATAGTCGTAAACCTCATCTGCAGGAGACCACGATTCCTCAATATTTAAGCTTAACATTTTTATGAGTCTGTGTCTAGGGTAGTCAACCCCAGAGCCAATGTTAAGTGGTCCCCACCTCCTACGGGTTGGTTTAAGATTAATTTTGATGGAGCGGCTAAGGACAATCCTGGCAGAGTAGGCACTGGCAGCATTGTGTGAGATCATAATGAGAATATGATACTTGCATTTTCTGAATATTTGATAACAAGGATGAACAATGAAGCTGAAGCTAGAGCTATGTGGAGAGGCCTTAAAATTACTCAAGACTTAGAAATCAATTTGATCGTAGAAGGATACTCTATGCATATTATAAATATCCTCAATAATTGGAAAACATCTCCTTGGAGGATTAAAACAATTGTTGACGAGGCTAGGATCCTTTTCTAGGGAAGACAGGACAGAAAAGCCCAACATGTCTTTAAGGAATCTAACAAAATTGCTGGTAAGCTGGCCAATTTGGGTGTCGATGGTGACAGACTTTTCAAATGGGAACACAGTGTCCTGAGCGAAGTAGAGGAGCTTATTCAACAAGAATACCAAGAATGATCATCAAATTTACCAACAAGGAAGGCACTGTAAGTTCGAAGGCTGGGAGTATTCCCGTCTCTTTTTTGAAATGAACTCACAATAAAAATTATCCGAGTTGTTAGTATTCGTGGATGCTACTTGGAAATACCACAAAGACTAATGGGGACAGTCACATGTCAAATAACATGGCTCCTAGTCATCTTAGTAATTTGAGGTTGGTTGATAATCATAGGATAGGAAAGAAACAACAATATAAGACTTCGAACCAAAGCCACATGGACCACCAGATAGCCACCGCCATAAATCTAGCCAACAGGTTCACTTCTCCAAGGTTGATTGGTCAAGACGGGATGTGGTCCTAAAGCATGTCATAAATGAAAGAAAGCAATTATCAAATAATTATTAAGAGTAACTGTCAATATAGAGCTTATGGGAGTTTTTTCAGTACTCTGCTATGTGTGTCTGTAGCTTTTTGTTTCTCCACTATTTCAAAGAAAGGGATTCGTGTCTATTTCTTTTTTTGTAATTATTATGCAGGTGTGTTTTCTCGGGGTATACCCAAAATGTTGTATGGGAAGTTTCTTTTTGATAATAGGATATGTGCCTTACTATATGTAATGGATTTGGTGGCATGTAGATTTTACATATATAGGATCCTTAGTAAGGACATGTTCATCAACAGCCCTGAGCTAATTTTTGTAAAAGGTTTTGGGTCAACCTGTCAAACTCAGTATTAATGCTATAGTATCTTATCTATCAAAAAAAATTACCTCTTGGTCCTTTAAGATGAATGTTCAAAAGTAAAAATGATCTTTGACCTTTGGAACATGCACAAACAAAGTGAAATAGATAGATAATAGTGAAATATAATGCAGATAGGGTGGACACAACAAAACACTAAAATGCAAGTGTGAAACTTTCCCCAAGCTCTAATTTATCAAATGTGTACCTTATAAATTGGGAGCACAAATATGGATTATGAAATTTGTGCCTTGTATGTATAGGGTGTGAATATGGTTTAGATGCCCTTTTCGGGACCTAAAACAAAGGGCAAAACAATGAAAATAGACTTGTAAAGTAACTACTATAAATGTAAAACTTGATGAGTTTATGGAGGAAGCAAGGAGCAATGAAAGGGTGGATGAAACGCTCCAATAAGGTTGATCTATCCAATCATGAAGGCTCATCCACTTAATCCCCAAGGGCAACCAACACCAAAGCACAAAACAACAACTTGCAATAGAAAGGTACTTATTAGTGTGAGCAAATGAGTGACTCAATAATTAGAACATCCAAAGAACTTGTTAGGGATATTATTGGAAAAGAGGGAATCCAATCCTCTATTTATAAGATGTTTGGAAGGCAAAACGAGTGAGAAAATAAAATTTCACCATGGGTAGAGGTCGACCCCAAAACAAGTCGATGAGGGGAGGGGTTTTAGAGACAAAAATCTCTAAACTGTCAAATTCATGCCTAACCATTACAGGATGTAAATATAGCAAGCCAAATTCATGTCTCATATGGACCAGACATGAATTTGGTAAATCTAAGCGAATAGGGCAAAATTAGAAGGCAAAAAGGTCCCAAATTTGCACTTAACAAGTTTGGGTGGCTGACTAGGGATCTAAGGAATAATTGACTCATTTTATGGGTCAATTTTCTATGTCTACATTTTACCACCACTTTGATGCTTTTATGGCTGAATAAATACGTCAAAGAAATATTTAGACTCCTATGGGAAAAATTAATGAACACAAAAGGGGTGGCTAGGTTAGGATGTAGGGGTAATGCAAAAAGGGGTGTTAGCCTGAACACCACAAATTTACATGCAAAAGGAGGCATTACTACCATTAATTCCTCTATGGATAGGGTGCCCCCTAAAATTTTGAAAGGAATGCAAAATTCCTATGGTAACTCAAAAAGGATGGACACAAAAAAGAGAGTGACAAAAAAATAAAAGGAACACACATTATTATTATTAGTATTAGTATTTTGTATGATGATCACAATCATAATGAATGCAATAAAAAATAGTCCTAGCTAAAATGCATGAGTGAATCTGACTAAATGCAATCTAACATGCAAGCTAAAATGAATGTAAAGTGAAATGCATGGATGAGTAGATGGAAAAATAAAAAGGTAAACAATAAAAGAGAGAAGAAAGGTGAAATAAGAAGAAAGTGAAAGCTCCAAAATATCAAAGAAAATAAATAAAATAGATATCTATGAGGATGTATGCTCACAAATGAGAAAATGGAGGCTACCCCTTGCTAGTTGCCATGAAGTTATCCTATAAGGGTGTTATGCTTGTAAATATGGACAGTTGGAGCAATACTCGCTATGGGTGTAGTGCTTGCTAATGGCCAAAGAAAATAAGAGATATATCCACTAGGATGTATGCTCATAAATGGTTGAATGGATGTTTCCCTTCAATCATGACCATGAATTTATCCACTATGGGGTGCTAAAATGATATGATATTTCTAAAATGACTACTATCTGATAGGGGTGTGGTGTGTGCAATAGATGAATGATCAAAGTGAAGCATAACCTATGTATGCATGTGCTAGAAAATAGAGAGAAGAATAGATATGAAGAAGAGGAACGGTGCATGTAGACCCCTTACTAATAAAAATATCAATAAGGAGCAGGTGTGAACAAAAGAAATATTTGAAAATGGAAGAAAGAACATGTATCCTTATCATGAAAAAAAAGGAGAAAAAGAAAACATGTGAGGACAAGGATACATAGAAGAAGAACTATATTTTTTGACTCAGTGAGGATAAAAATATGATCATTAAACTTGCAAGGCCAAGGAATACAGAATGGCATGAGTGAATTAAATGATGGAAATACACAGATATGAGCCCTAGATTGGGGATTCGCTAGGCATCAAAGCCCTAATGTGAGTGCAATGTCTGTGAGCTTTGACCTAACTAGGTGTCATCACTTGCCATTATCTTAAAATCCCCAAAAAACCATATGATCAAGTAGTCATGCAAGTATGAACAAGCAACAAGTACATTTGTATGACATGCAAAATGCAAAGAACAAAATTCTAGGTAAAACATGCAAAATATGATATAAAATCATGTAGTATGAACAAGAAAACCAAATGCAGTATGAAAACTAAGTTAAATGTAACATGAATATGCAAAGTGCTAAGTTATGCATAGTATCTCTTTAGATGCATTATATCCATTGGTTCTTTAAGCTTTGTACCATCCAAAGAATCCAAACGATAGGCCCCTAAACCAAACTTGGCTATTATTATAAAGGGGCCTAACCAATTGGGCTTAAATTTATCTATAATATCAGACCAACATTGGTGTTCTTTTAGTTTTCCTTAAGGGCAAGGCCCCCAGCCTCACAAGAATGATTGTGAACTCTCTTGGAATAAGATCACTTGATCCTATTCTGATAGGCTCACAAATTCTCTAAGACATGAATGTGCTTTTAATACAATAGCTGCAATTGATTCAAATGATCTAAGCGATACTCATCATCAATCGATGCATCTTGGAGCAAGATACACAACAAAGGAACCTCTAACTTGAACAGAAAGATCACCTCAATCCCATAGACCAAGACATATAGAGAAGAACCTGTAGGAGTTCACACACTAGTGTAGTAGGTCCATAGGGCTAGATAAATTTGGATATGACAGTCATTATTGGTCTTACTAACCAACTTCTTGATGATCTTGATCAAAGACTTATTGGATACTTCAGCTTATTTGTTACCTTGTAGATAATACAAAGTTGACCACCTATGCTAAATCTTGTACTTATCAAAAATTTTATGGACATCCTTTTTCTTGAAAGGAGTGTCATTATCAAAAATGATCATCAAATGAATCTTTAACCTACAAAGGATTTGGTTAAATATGAACTTGGAAACCTGATTTCTAGTCACCGTGGCTAGGGTTATGGCTTTGACCCATTTAGTAAAGTACTTTGTCACTATCATGATAAACTTGTGACCATCAAATGACATGGGTTTAATATTCCCTATAATTCCCAAATCCCACATGGAAAATGTCCAAGGGGAATAAATAACCTTAAGGTGCTAAGAAGGAGCATGAACAAGGTTGTCATGGCATTGACACTTATCACAACATCAAACATGGTCACATGCATCTTTCTCCATGGAAGGCAAATAATATCCCATCCAAAGGAGCTTTTTGGCAATGACATTACCGCTAAAATGGCCTCCACATGAATCCTCATGAGCCTCACTAAGATCTAGCCAAGCTTCATTAGAGTTAAGGCACCGCAAGAAGATACCCTCAAAAGAACATTGATATAGAGTAATTCCAATTATATGAATCAACACTCTCTTTTACACAAAATCTTATGTTGATTATCATATAAACTATCAATAATAAAACCATATACAAGGAAATTAAATATGTCAATATACCATGGCTTAGATGGGGAAGCTTTGATGGTCAAAACATCTAACAAAACAAGACAAGAACCAAGAGATGTAGGCTCCTAGAGTTGTCTAATGATAATCGATGTTTAATCATCATCCAACTCTAAAGGAAATAAAAATGGATCAGTGGCCATGGCATCCACATGGTAATTAGAGGATCTAGGGATAGACTCTATGGTTACCCGATCAAACAGGGATAGAAGCTTGGTGATAATATCCTTGTATGCTTTTAGCTTATCATTTAGATTCTAATACATATCATTAATCTGATTGACCACAAGTTGAGGGTCACCAAATATGAAGAGAACTCTAACCTTAAAGGCTAAGACTGCTCTAAGATCAAGGATCAAAGCTTCATACTTAGTAGTGTTGTTTGTGCAAGAAAAAATAAGCTTGAAGGAGAGAGGGATGAGCTATTTTTAAGGGGTAACTAGAATGACTCCAACACCAATTCCCTTCATGCATCATAATCCATAAAAAATAAAGTTCAATACTTTGGCTCTTCATCCTCTATGCTAAATCACTCATTGAGAAACTTGATGATCAAAGGATGGGCATATTCTAGGGAAGTGGAGGCTAACTGATCAACAATGACCTGATATTTGATAACCTTATGATCTATGAAAGTTAGGTCAAACTCACTAAGGGCTAAGACCCACTTAGTAGCTTGACCTTAAATGTGGGGTTTAGATATTAATTAATGCAAAGGATCAAACTTTGTAACCACCAATATCTTATGGTTGAGCATGTAGTGTCTTAACTTCTAGGAAGCAAACACAACAACAAGGCAAAGCTTCTCTAAGGGAGTGTATCAGGTTTTATAACTAACTAAGGTTCTTATAATATAGTAGATATATCACTCTTTATTTTGATCATCGTTTTGAGCTAGAAAGGCTCCCAAAGCATGAGTGTGGCTACTATGTAAAGCATCAGATGCTTATATGATAAAGGTAGAATTTAAAATAGATCAGGAAGTGAGATACTTCTTCAGTTCATCAAAAGCTTGCTTACACTCAGAATCCCACTGTAACACAATATCTTTCTTAAGAATATTTAGAAAGGGTTGACACTTATCAACTAATTGGGCTATGAACTAATAAATAGATTGAAGTCAACCTTGCAAACTACATAAATTGGTTATGGTGCGGGAGGAGGCATGCTAGTGATAGTCGCTATCTTAGCAAGGTCTACTTCAATACCTCACCTAGAGATGATGGAACCTAACAACTTTCTAGATGTGACTCCAAACACACATTTGGAGGTCTTAAGATGAACTCTAAACTATCAAAGTCTTTCAAAAATTTGTCTTAGATCGTGAACATGATCTTGTTGATGTATGGAATGACCCAAAAGATCATCCACATAATCCTATAAAACATAATGCATCATGTCATGAAAAATATAAGTCATAACCCTCTCATATGTGGCACCAGTGTTTTTCAATCCAAAAGGCATGAATTTATAGCAAAAGGTACCCCATGGTGTGATGAAATATATCTTGGCTTGATCCTTAGGGGTAATCATGATATGATTATATCTTAAGAAACCATCAATGAGTGAGAGCATGCCACATTTGGAAGTGAAATCTAAAATTTGATCTATATTAGGTAGGGTAGATTCATCCTTGGGAAATGCTAAGTTAATATTACAAAAGTCAGTACATATCTTGATTGTTCCCATATTCTTAGCCACAATGATGATATTGGACATCCAATCAGAATAGTTGATAGCTTTTATAAAACCAACGTCAAGGAGTTTTTGGAGCTTCTTCTTGACTAAAAGGGTGACCTTAGGATGCATCCTCCTAAGTTTTTAATTAATAGTCTTAGAACTAGGGCAACCTACCAAATGATGCATAAAAATGGAGGGATCAAGCCTTGGCATATCGACATATAACCAAGCCAAAAAAACCATGAAATTATTTCAACAAATTGATCTTCTCTTGCTTATCCATGGATAAGACTTTACCTAGCTTAAAAATTCTAGGGGTCTCCTCAGAACCTATGTTAACATCTATGGTATCCTCAATGAAAATGGATGACATCCTCAAGAGGATGCAGGGTAGGAATCACTCCTAGTTGCTCAAGGTCCTCAGGAGACATGGAACCAAAGTCCTCTTGAGAACTAGAAGACTCAACCTGCATAGCACAAGGTACTAACCCTTCAAAACAAATGCTATTTTGATGGAAATCCTCATGAACCATGTCATGAAGTGTATCGTATTTAGGATACTCCTTTGGGTTCATAACTAACAAATAGGGAGAGGATGATCCCTCATCCTTATCACTCCACTCCAAACCTTGATGAGATGTCCTCATAAGAGGCTCTTTAAGAGAAGGATTAACTTGATCCTATGATAAAATATTGATTAATGGTTCCTCACTCACATTCAAGTTTTTAAATTACTTAGTCATGTGAGATAAATAAATTGATGGAAATAGATTTAAGATCATATTGGGTTTGTTAAACTAGTATAAAATATTTGAATGGTGAGGATCACCTAAAATGGTGATAAATTGATTCTTAATTTTAAACTTCAAACACTAGTGAAAAGTAGAAGGTACAACCCTCATCACATGAATCCAAGGGTTTCTGAGAAGAATATTAAAATATGTAGGGCAAGACACCATATAGAATAAGGTATCTAAGATCTTAAGTCCAACCATAAGTGGGAGAGACACAAAGTTGGAAGCCTCTTGACACTCATTGTTGAAAGTCTTGTTGATGATATCAGATTTAGTTAAGTATTTATCTTTTGATCCAAAATTTTGTAAGAATTGATAATGCATAAATTTAGGGAAGAACCATTATCAACTAGAATCTATTTAATAAAATTTTCCCCAATAAATACAATAATTTAGAGGGAAAAATCCCCCCGTAAGTCTAAGGAATGCATATCGTCATCCGATAATGTGATATGATGTATCCCAAGATAACTTACAACATTAGCCATAGCACTAGGGGAGGTGTCTTGAGTAATAGATTGTTGTCTTAGAATTTTCTAAAGAACACAAGCTTATACTGAGAGGGGGGGTGAACAGTATAAGACCACTTTTTACTTTTGCTTCAAAACAACTTTCAAATCAGTATTATACAGTGTATAGATAGCAGTATTAAAAGCAGTAATCAAAGCAATGCACAAAACACCATCCACAAAAGAGACAACAATTTATGTGGTTCACCCAATGCGGGCTACTCCACGGATAAAATTTCTCTCTAAATTTTATCAATTCACAATCTGGGAATACCTTTCCCGATTACAATATTTATGGGCATCAACCCAAAGGAGATACCTTCCCCTAGCTCTGCTCTTTAGTGGTGATCCTCTAGAAGACCTCTACCTCCTTTGCCCTTAGCAAGTGGAACTCTATCCACAGAAGACACCTGTCTTCCCTACTCTAGCTAGAGATCTCTATCCTCAACTCTATCACCGCAAAACTGGTCCTCAAATATGCACCAAACACAGTCCTTTAGTCTGGCACAAATCTGTCCTCTTCCTCTTTTTGTTCTGTTACAGCCGCACTTGGTCGAAGCCAACTTTTGCACTAAACACGTAAACACAGCAGCACTCGATTGCACATCAAATTATGCACCTCTACGCAACCACAACAGCACATTCTTCGCACACTCTACTTCTTGATGATCGAACTTCTCCCTCGCACTCTATCTGTGAATATCACGCTACAAACGCACACTTCGATCGATTCGACACGACTACTCTTTGTGCATAGCGGACTTAACTTGCGCAATTTTGATACACATTCAATACTTACAAACTTGAAACAGCCCACCTTTTATAGAATAAATGTCAAGATTAAAACACTCAATCTTAGTCGGCTATAACCCTATACTCCGTCGGCTGCACAACCCTAAACATCGTCGGCCCAGATTTAACTTTGTCGGCTCAAAGTTAACTTTGTCCTTCAACTGCCTCTAGTTCTGTAGCTTTTCTTGCGAAACTACATGTCATGATATCGCGACACCTTTGCCTGCTGTACACCTTATTTTGCCTACTATCGCAAAATCGTGACACTTTTTGCCTTTGTCTGCCTTGACTACGTCCTTGTCGTGAAATCGTGACACTTCTGTCTTTGTTGACATCATCTTCACTCCTGTCGCAAAATCATGACACTTTAGTCTTCATTGCCTTCTTCTCTGCTTTTGTCGTGAAATCGTGACACATCTACTTTTGCTAACGTCATCTTCAACTCTGTCGCGAAATCGCGACACTTTAGTCTTCATTGCCTTCTTCTCTGCTTTTGTCGCAAAATCGTGACACATCTACTTTTGTTGACGTCATCTTCAACTCTGTCGTGAAATCACGACCCTTTTGACTTCATGGCCTTCTTCTCTGCTTGCACTAGCAAAAACGGAACATGTCACGAAATCGTGACACTTTCGCTGCCTTGAGCTTCTCTCTACCTTACACCCGTGAAACTGGAACATGTCGTGAAATCGCGACGCTTTTGCCTTCGAGCTCTTCCTTCTTGAATTCATCGTGAAATCACGATGCTTCTTCTGTTGAAGACTTGCTAACCGTTTCTATTGCGAAATTGTGACACTTTCTCCAACTGAATGCTGCCATCTCAACCTGTCACAAAATCGTGAAACTTTCTGCATTCGCAAGCTTTCTCTTCAACCTGTCGCGAAATTGTGACACTTTCTGCATTCGTACAACTTCTTTGTAGCCTATCACAAAATTGCGACACTTCTCATTTTAGACTTTTCCCCTTTGTTGCGTGTCGCAAAATCGCGACAATTCTCACTTCGAGCTTTTCAGCATGTCGCAAAATCGCGACAGTCCTTACTTAGTCTTTTGCAGTATGTCGCAAAATCACGACAGTCCTCACTTAGACTTTTGCAACATGTCATGAAATCGTGACATTTTTCATGTAACTTTCTCTCTCTTCTAACTTGTCGTGAAATCACAACAGGTCATACTACGGACTCTCTTTTCTGCATTATGTCACAAAATCATGACACTTTTTCGTCCGTACAAATTTCCTGGCAATGTGTCACGAAATCACGACACTTTTCCTTCTCTGCCTTCATGTAGCGAAATCGCTACAGTTTAGCCAAAACTTTCTCTCTCCTCAAACATGTCGCGAAATCGTGACAGTTTTGCCAGCACTTTCTCTCTCCTAAAACATGTCACGAAATCATGACAGTTTTTCTAGCACTTTCTCTCTCCTCAAACATGTCACGAAATCATGATAGTTTTTCCAGCCTGCTGCATACTTTTTCTTGTCTTTTTTCTTGATATTTTGCAAATGGGCTACTGAGAACTTCCTGGAAACTCACTGTCCATGCTCTGAATAATCTTTATCAAAACAAAATCCTTGACATCAAATCAAATTGCTTCAAGAACTTCTTGACATCAATGACAACTTCTACACTTGAGCAAAGGTAATGTACCCAAGGTACCCAAAATTGCCAACAATCTCCCCCTTTGTCATTGATGGCAAAACCTTTACTAAAACACATCTTAGGAGCCAAAACTGAAACCAACTGTGCCAACAACTGAGAATCTCCTTGTTGAAATTTTGCTCCCCCTGACTTGAAGCTTTCCTCTTCATATTGAAGCTCTCCCCCTTACTCATATCTCTCCCCCTTTGTCATCAATGGCAAAGGGTCACCTTTGGGGCTTAGGACTAAGAATGAGCCTCTTAGCTTAGTCCCTCCCCCACCTCCTGATGAGGTGATTAAAATAGGGTTGGGAGTAAAACTCCCATTAGGCACTGATCATCATCAGTGTCTACAATTTCCTTGTCGGGCCTTTTCTTGAACTCTTTGCCCGCATTCCTGTTTTTGTCACTATTCTTGTTCTTGTTCTCATCTCTATCCTTTTTCATGCCTTGATCCTTGGACCTGTTCATGCCATTGTTCCTATTCCTGTTCCTATACTTTGGAAGATCAGCTCTACACTGTCTAGCTGAGTGGCCTGCATTGTTGCACTTATAATAAGTAACACTATTATTTCTATTTGGCATACCTGTTCTTTGAATCCGCCTGTTATGACTAACCATGTTCCTGTAATTAGTCATGTAGAAAATTGCCTTATGCCTGGACTGTTTACAAGAGTAGCAATACCCTTGAAAGAAATTACGGCCCCTGAAACTGTCATTTACCTTCCTTACTTGATTCATGCAATGCGAAGCCATGTGGCCAAACCTATGACACGCAAAACATCTATCGTGAAATATTCTTCTGTTTGACCTCTTGGGTCCCGAAAACTTCTTCTTTGCATTCAGAATTCTGTTTTCTATTTTTTGTTTTTGTGCATCTATCACTCACGGACTCTTTCTCTGAAATACTCTCTTCATCAAAACTCTCTTCTTTTTGAATTCTCTTACTAGATTCCCCAACCTGTTCCTTGTGTGGTTTAACAAAACCAAGGCCTGTTTTATCTGTTGTCTTTCTTTGTCCTTTGATGAGAGACTTAACCTTTTTGGAGCTATCTTGAAACCTGTACAGCTTATCCTTGTACTCTTTAGTTTCCTCTTTCAAAGAAGCCATTTTCTGTTCTAACTCACTAAACTCAAGCACCTTGGAATCTAACTCATTCTTGAGTTCTTGTGTCTTAGCCATAGAGACGTCAAGACTTTCTATAAGATCATCTCTCTCCATACAACATTCATCTAACTTATCCTTGAGTCTAGCATTCTTCTTTCTTTCCTTTTTCAAAACACTAAGAGCATTAGTAAGTTCACTTTCAAGATCCTCTATTTGTTTGCTTTCAGAATCCTCAAGGCCTTTTCTAGATTTCTTATCACTAGAGGTGCTACCTTTTTCAAAAACCATACAAGCATCTTCTTGATAGTTTTCTGAAGCATCCTTATACATACTGGAAACCAAATCATTATTTGTACAATCATCCTTAAGGTGACCAAAATTTCCACATCTAAGACATTTCATAATAATGAATCTATGTTTTGGTTCTTCCTCTTTTTCTGATATGAACAACATCTCATTTTCCTCATCACTTGAAGAACTTTCACTATCACTGCTAGAACACTTACTTGCTTTGTCTAGATAGAAACTCTTCTTGTTCTTGTGTGAATACCTCTTTTCTTGATTGTTGTGCTCATCTTTGTTCTTTCCGTAATACCTGTGCTTTTCGTAATCCTTGCTCTTAACATCCCGTATATCTTCATCACTTTCATTCTTGGAAATAGTACAGTCAGTAGCATAATGACCAAACTTTCCACAGTTAAAACATCTTATATTTTTCTTGCTTTTGTGATTTCCAGAGAACTTGCCTTTTTTGTTGTAATATGCCTCTTCATCACTAGAAGACTCATCACTCTCTTGAATCTGTTTGCCCTTTGATTTCTTGGTAGTTTTGAAAGCTGCCTCTTTCTTGACATCAACTTTCATTTGAGTTCTCAGCTCAAATGCTGCAAGTATACTATGAAGCTCATCCTTTTTCAATTTATCTAAATCTTTAGCTTCCTCAATAGCAAAAATATTTTCACTAAATCTATTAGGAAGAGATCTTAAAATCTTATCACAGACATCATTTTCAGCAAGCTTAAGACCTAAGTCTTTCATGGAGTTAACAACCTCATCCATACGAAGCATGTAGTCACTAATTTTTTCATCATCATTCATCTTGAGTTGTTCAAACATACCTTTGAAGTGTCTCAACTTGGCCTTTCAGACATTTACATAACCTGTGTGAACCACCTGCAGCTGTTTCCACATTTCACTAGTTGTCTTGCAGTGAATCACCTTGGTAAGATCTACCTTCTATAAACCCTTCAAGATTGCATTCATTACTTTTGAATTTTTGTGATGTAGGAGCCTGTCTTCTTTAATATAAGGACCATTTTCAATAATAGTGTACCTGTATTCAATTACTTCCCAAACCTCATTACCAAGTGCCATTAGATAGACCTTCATTCTTGCACTCCATAGACCGAAATCTAATCCATCAAGAATAGGTGTTGCATTGCCACTTGAATAATCCATTGTGTTCTTAACCAGTTCTTCCTTCAAGCTGTTAAACCTTTCCGAAGGAACCCGCTTTGATACCAATTGAAGAACACAAGCTTATACTGAGAGGGGGGGTGAACAGTATAAGACCACTTTTTACTTTTACTTCAAAATAGCTTTCAAATCAGTATTATGCAGTGTATAGATAGCAGTATTAAAAGCAGTAATCAAAGCAATGCACAAAAAACCATTCACAAAAGAGACACATCAATTTACGTGGCTCACCCAATGCAGGCTACTCCATAGATAAAATTTCTCTCTAAATTTTATCAATTCACAATCTGGGAATACATTTCCCGATTATAATATTTATGGGCATCAACCCAAATGAGATACCTTCCCCTAGCTCTGCTCTTCAATGGTGATCCTCTAGAAGACCTCTACCTCCTCTGCCCTTAGCAAGTGGAACTCTATCCACAGAAGACACCTGTCTTCCCTGCTCTGGCTGGAGATCTCTGTCCTCAACTCTATCATCGCAAAACTGGTCCTTGAATATGCACAAAACACAGTCCTTCAGTCTGGAACAAGTCTGTCCTCTTCCTCCTTCTCTAGTCTGCACAAAACACAGTCCTTCGATCTGGCACAAGTCTGTCCTCTTCCTCTTTCTATTCTGTTACAGTCGCACTTGGTCGAAGCCAACTTTTGCACTGAATGCACAAACACAACAGCACTCGATCGCACATCAACTTATGCACCTCTATGCAACCACAACAGCACAGTATTCGCACACTCTGCTTCTCGACGATCAAACTTCTCCCCTGCACTCTATCTACGAATATCACACTACGAATACACACTTCGATCGATTTGACATGACTGCTCTTTGCACATAGCGAACTTAACTTGTGCAATTTCGATACACATTCAATACTTACAAACTCAAAATAGCCCACCTTTTATAGAATAAATTTCAAGATTAAAACACTCAATCTTAGTCGGCTGTAACCCTATACTCCGTCAGTTGCATAACCCTAAACATCGTCGACCCAAATTTAACTTTGTCGGCTCAAAGTTAACTCTGTCCTTCAACCGCCTCTAGTTCTGTAGCTTTTCCTACGAAGCTACATGTCACGATATCGCGACACCTTTTCCTGTCGTACACCTTTTTTTGCCTGTTGTCGCGAAATCGTGACACTTTTTGCCTTTGTATGACTTGACTACGTCCTTGTCACAAAATTGTGACACTTCTATCTTTGCTGATGTCATCTTCACTCCTATCATGAAATCGTGACACTTTAGTCTTCATTGCCTTCTTCTCTGCTTTTGTTGCAAAATCGTGACATATCTGCTTCTGCTGACATCATCTTCAACTCTGTTGCAAAATCGTGACACTTTAGTCTTCATTGCCTTCTTCTCTGCTTTTGTCATGAAATCGCGACACATCTGCTTCTGTTGACATCATCTTCAACTCTGTCATGAAATCATGACCCTTTTGACTTCATGGCCTTCTTCTCTGCTTGCACTAGTGAAAACGAAACATGTGAAATCGTGAGACTTTTGCTGCCTTGAGCTTCTCTCTGCATTACACTTGTGAAACTGGAACATGTCACGAAATCATGACGCTTTCGCCTTCGAGCTCTTCCTTGAATTCATCGTGAAATCATGACACTTCTTTTTTTGAAGACTTGCTAACTGTTTCTGTCGTGAAATCATGACACTTTCTCCAACTGAATGCTGCCATCTCAACCTATCACGAAATCATGACACTTTCTACATTCGCAAGCTTTCTCTTCAACCTGTCGTGAAATCGCGACACTTTCTGCATCCGTACAACTTCTTTGTAGCCTATCGCGAAATCACGACGCTTTTCATTTCAGACTCTTCCCCTTTGCTGTGTGTCATGAAATCGTGACAATTCTCACTTTGAGCTTTTCAGCATGTTGCAAAATCATGACAATCCTTACTTAGTCTTTTGTAGTATGTCGCGAAATCGCGACAGTCCTCACTTATACTTTTGCAGCATGTCATGAAATCGTGACATTTTTCATGTAACTTTCTCTCTCTTCTAACTTGTCGCGAAATTGCGATAGTTCATACTGCGGACTCTCTTTTTTGCATTATGTCGCGGAATCGCGGCACTTTTTCATCCGTACAACTTTCCTGGCAATGCCTTCTCTGCCTTCATGTCGCGAAATCATGACAATTTTTCCAGCACTTTCTCTCTCCTCAAACATGTCGCGAAATCGCGATAGTTTTGCCAGCACTTTCTCTCTCCTCAAACATGTCACGAAATCGTGACAGTTTTGCCAACACTTTATCTCTCCTCAAACATGTCACGAAATCGTGATAGTTTTTCCAGCACTTTCTCTCTCCTCAAACATGTCACAAAATCGTGACAGTTTTTTCCAGCCTGCTGCATACTTTTTCTTACTTGTCTTTTTCTTGATCTTTTGCAAATGGGCTATTGAGAACTTCCTGGAAACTCACTGTCCATGCTCTGCATAATCTTTATCAAAACAAAATCCTTGACATCAAATCAAATGGCTTCAAGAACTTCTTAACATCAATGACAACTTCTACACTTGAGCAAAGGCAATGTACCCAAGGTACCCAAAATTGCCAATAGTTTCAACAAGGCTTCCCCATGAATAGGATAATTTTACAAAATTTAAAGAGAGATCTTGGCTAGGGCACTAGATAGTTGTTTTTGAATGTAAAAGGAGACTTTAGGTTGTGGTTTCAACACTAAAGGTAGATTTTCTACTCTTGTTCTCCTTTTTTGGGTATTCTTCAAAACTAAGGTCAGTTTCGAAGGTGGGTTGGATGAAGTACTCATCCCCTACTAATATTGTTGAGTCTATTGCATATGTACTTATTGTCTTATGGTTACTACTATTATACCAACCATGTTATCATGGGGAGGTGGCATATTTTGATAGGACACTTGATTAGTTGCCTACTGACCATGCTTAGGGAGGGGATCTTAGAATATTTCCATGTCTTAATTAGTTGTGTGTGTTTTTTAAGTAAGATATTGATTATTTTTTTGAGGATTAGGTCGATAACCTTTTATGACAAGTTGTCCTTCATCAATTAGGTCGTGAACCACATATTTCAACCTCTTACATCTATTTTTCACATGCCCCTCCACTTTATGATACTCACAGTGTTGGCCAATCTTGTACCAATTAGCTATGGTATTGGGTTACCTTATATGAGGTAATTTAATCATGTTGGATTTCAAAATTTGTTGTAGGACCACTGTCATAGGTATGTTGAGTCTTGTTAAATTCCTTTGTGGAGGTTTTTGAGATTGGCTAAGCACCATCTTTTGTAAAGTGTTAACAACACTATTAACAAGTCTACTATTTGTTACCTCATCACCAACCACATGCTTGTTCTTATGCTAATTTTTAGTTGTCCTATCTTATTTTATATTAAGTTGACCTCTTCTTATAAGGGCTTGCTCTACCCATCTTGTTAGGTAAATTGCTTGATCAAAAGATGTAATAGTTATTTCCAATTCATAAGATATTTTCTCTTGTAAATTTCCAATAAATATCTTAAGCATGTCTCAAGGAGTTAGGGTATATCTTAACTGTTCAACTAAACTCCTCCAGTGAGACAATTTTTTTGAAAAACTTTCATCTTTAGCTTATGTCAACATATAGACATCTTTCATAGCCACATTCTTTTCAACATAAGCACAAAATTGTTGAATAAACATTTTAATTCTCTTCATAATTTCTCAAATAATGATAGGAAAACTGATAATACCACTCTAACACCATACCACCAAGGCTCTTAGGGAATGTGTTAAGCAACAACATATCATTATATATAATATCATGACATATTATCCTAAATAATATTAAATGCTCAATTGGAACTTTAATTCCTTTATAGATAAGAAAAATCAATATTAGAAAATGCTTAGGGTAGGGCCTAGAGGTAATGATAGGGTCTAAGGGTTGGTTGCACATTTCTCGGTAGTTATAGGTGAAACTAGGTGGTTGAATCATATCCACTCTTGAAACTAATTGTTTCACCATATTTGTTAAACTTTGCACTTCAATATTGTTGTTGTGCAATGCCCTTAGGTTCCCTAGGGGAGGGGTATAGGTAAGTTGTTGAAAGGGAACTTGTCTCATGTTGGAGGTATTGACACTACTATGGTATGGGTTATAATATGTGGTATCTTGTTATGAAGAATAACCAACATTTGGTGGAACGTAAGCATGAATGTTGAGATTAGCTAAATGAGGAGGAAATTGAATATATCTTGAGATGAACTACTAGTTGGAGTAACTTGTAGAATTCTTCCAATGTTGGTGGTTACAATAGTAGCATATATTGCGCTAGGGCAAGGATTAACATGATGTGAAGATTCAAACAATGGATTACTATGAACATATTGAGAGGAAATGGTTTGATGATGAGATGCTCCAGCTTCCTTTAGTTGGGCTTCCTCTTCCATAGCCTTATTTAAGGTATATTTATGATGCTTATAGAAATTCCAAACATGTTTGAATGATTTAAGATAAATTTTGCACTGGGTCCCTTAGTAGGATCAAGGTCATTGCTAACTTATTTATTCTAGATTATGATTTTCTCTATAAATATGATCATCTTATTGAAAAATCTCATCAGACTCTAAAAGTATTCACCCACTCCTAAGGTTAGAGAGAGAAAAGATAGAGTAGAAAAGGAGAAACACTAAAAACTAGTGAAAACACACAAAATATTTTTAAGATGTTTTTAAATGTTTTATGATCTAAACAAATAAAATTAGTGGTCTTATTGAAGTTTTCAATAAAATCAAAGGAAGAGGCTTCCTATATTGACCACTAAGAGGTGTGTTCACGTCGGGTTTACCAAATATGTAGAGGGGAAAAACTACCCTATCGCATATGTTCTCGACTGGATTCGCTAGGAGCTGAGGTGAACCGTGGGGGTATATTATATTCTCTACACTTAGGGACACATAAGGATGGATTCACCAGGAATATTAGGACTCGCTCTAATTCTTTGTGGGAATTTTTAATGTGTCAATTAAGCATACACCTATTTTTTGGCCTTTCTAAACTAAGCTATGAAAATGAAATAACAATGCAAGACACACAAGATGCAAAAATACAAGGACTAACCCTAGTATGATTTTGTAATTCAATGATTTCTAACCCTAAAGATCAAATAGGAAACTTATCTAATTTGACAGTTGATCAAAGATTTATATTACATCCAAAATATCTAATGGTTTCAAACCTACAAAATAACTTCACAAAACCTTAGAAAATTTGATCAGTATTTGGGGATCTGCTTAGGCTACTATAAGACTGAGCTGGAAGGCATAGTAGTCAAGACCCCTTGGTACTTTTAGTTGACTGTTCAAAATTTAAAATGATATTTGACCTTTGGAATGTGCACAAACAAAGTGAAACAGATAGATAATAGTGAAATATAATGCAGGCATGATGGACACAACAAAACACTTAAATGCAAGTACAAAATCAAGGTTTTGGGGTGTGAAAATTGCTCCCAAGCCCTTATTTACCAAATTCACACCTTGTAAAGGGGGATAATGAATATGGATTACCAAATTCATGTCATGTATGGGCATGGCATGAATCTGGTTCAGATACCCTTTTTGGGCCCTAAAACAACAAAAAAATAGAGTGCAAAATAGCAAAAAAAAAACTTGTAAAGTAACTAAAGTATGCAGAACCTGATGAGTTGATAGAGGAAGAAAGGAACAATTAAGAGGTGGATGAATCACTCCAATAATTTTGATCTATCCAATCACCAAGGCTCCTCCACTCAATCCCCAAGGGCAACCAACACCAAAGCACAAAATAGCAAAATAGTAACTTGTAGTAGAAGGGCACTTGTTAGCATGAGAAAATGAGTGAGTCAAGAATTAGAAACTCCAAAGAACTTGTTAGGGATATTCTTGGAAAAAATGGAATCCAATCCTCTATTTATAAGAGGTTTGGAGGGAAAAATGGATGGGAAAATGAAATTTCACCATGGATAAAGGTTGACACTATAATGGGTTGACAAGGGGAGGGATTTTAGTGAGAAAAATCCCAGAACACCAATTCATACCCATCCATTACAAGGCATGAATCTGGTAAGCCAAATTTATGCCTCGTATGGATCGAGCATAAAGTTGGTAAAGCTAAGGAAATGGGGCAAATGGAGAAGGAAAAAAGGCCCAAAATTTGTACTTAGCAATTTTGGATGGCTGAATAGGGATCTAAGGAAGAATTGACTCATTCTTGTGAGTCAATTTTTTGTGTCTACAATCACATTTGAGATCTTGTCACTAAAGATGATCCTCGAGTAGTTAGGACTAGGAAAAATCTTGTAGGTTCTAGGGTTCACCTTTATATACCTTCATGGTATAAAGGATGCTTGAATGGTCTTCCCACATTTCTTAAATTCTTCATAAATGTAATACAACTCAACCATAGCATTGGGATTATCTCTTCTTAGTCATTAAAGAAGGGGATGCCAATTCCCTCATCAACATAAGTCAATCTATATTGGTGTATTTAGGTGTAATGCATTTAAGTTTGGACATTGCACCTCCATGATGGAATGACTAATATTGCAATGCTCAATTATCTCATCTCCATGATGGGTTAACTAAGGTGATTATCACTTCGTATGATAATTTCACATGGACACCTAAACTTCTCATTCGAGGTGCCATCACCTAACTCAATTGCATATGGGTTCCTAACCTCCATGGTAGGAAATAAGATTCAAGTTACACCACTTAGAATATTATCTAGAAACTCTTTGTCTTTGGATAACATCATCTTTTTCCACTCTAGATGTACTCATTGCAATAAGGTCATAGGTGTTGCCTCCTCGCAACTCCCTTAGGTTTGGATTCATCTTAACAAGGGTTCTAATAAGGTTGCTTAAAGTATGCCCTCTTAACCCTGTGATCCAAAAGCATAACATCAAATATTATTCACCTTAACTCTCTCTCTCTCTCTCTCTCTCTCTCTCTCTCTCTCTCTCTCTTCCAAAATTAAAACATGATCACTTTGCTTAAATAAGAAATGGCTTAAAACATTCCTAATGCATATTATTGAAAGTATTAAACATCTAAGTAAGTTTACTCTTTCTGGTAAGCAAGAACATGTTTTATAATCAATTTCATAACTACTTTCCATTCATTTTGCCAAAACATATAATCACCCCTATGGGGTTTACATCAAGAATAACTATAATTTAATTCTTTCAAAATGAATTGGAAATAACAACAATGAATACTTAAACATCAATATTCAATCTTCTTATAATAAGGAAACTTAATACAAAAACTCTTTAATAATACATTTCAATATACATCTCTTTCCTTGAGATTCCAATTACATCATAATCATAATCAATATAAAACCCTAGTAAAAGCATGATAAAATTCTTTCTATCCATAATCTAGTTCACTGTATTCCTTGAGCTCCATTGAGAAGTAGATGGAGTTAGGGATCAGGACAACTCCATAATATGGTAATGCATTACCTAAATGCTATTTCATACTCAATGCATTCAACAAAACATATAAAAATTTGTTTACAATTTTATATCATTTATCCATTTCATCAATTAACCCTTGTAGAAATTCCAGTACATTTCTACTTCAATGTTAAATCATTCACGTGAAAAAACCCCATAAATTTCTTCACTCAAAAAATACTCCATATCCAATTAATATTTTCTACTATTTAAGGAAAAACAATACCTACAAAGAAATCCCGTAATTTCCTTATAGTAAAGGGTCTCCATGCCCATTAAAAAAAAACTTTCAATCTAACAAAATATTCAAATTTACCATTTAAAAAGAATATTTCAACTTTCACTTAATCTTCTTTTCTTTCAAAATAAAATAGCTAAATCTTTAAACCATCTTAACAAATTAAAAAAATAGATTGCAACCACCAAATAAAATAGGTCATTTTCATATTATTTAATATTCAAGTAAGTTTGTTTCGTAATATCAAATAAATAATCTTCTTTTCCAATCTAGGTATATTAAAAACCCATCTTTTCTAATAATGCATTAAGTCTTTCTTTCTTTATAAATTAAAGCACATAAACATCCTACATCTACTGGAATTATTTTTTAATAAACATATAAGTCACACATTTCTATTCCCACTTTAAATTTACAGAGAAAAGCAAACAACCGCACATCTCACATGCATTCATTTACCTCCTCATTTCTAATCTAATTCGGAGAAATTAGGTCCTTCATAAAGCATGAAACAATCTATTCGGTCAAGCTCTAATCTTCACCTTAAGCAAAATAGGGATACATAGCACACGGCTTAGCGAATTAAAAAGAAACCCAAAATCTTATGCTTTTAACACAAATGCATAGCTAGAAAAAATGCATCATAATAAGAAATTGGGAAGAGACCTTAATTTAAACTACCAATTAGACTATTAAACATTGACTACCCGTGAAACTTGGATAACAGGGTTCACCACTATAGGTTTGCAAAATAGATGTTGGGTTAAGCACAGAACAATCGCAGGTGATTTAAACTTGGACGTCGCTGCTCTAAAATAACCCAAGCGCACCTTAAAAAAAACACTTCAAACCCTATTCGGTTAACCTCACAACAATAGAGGTAAGAGAAGGCCATAGCTCTAAAAATGAGCAAAACAACTTAGCTATTCAAACTAAAGTCTTAAGAGAGGAAGGTCTCGGGCAAGGTTTTTTACACTACAACAATACAAATGAATTAAAAATCAAATAAAAATTTTGTTTATCACGTAAGATCCCTCTACAAATTATATAGAATCTCAATAAGCATCAGTTTTAAATGATAGCAAAACAACACATATTTTAAAGCATATATGCATACTCAAAGGAAAATACCTTTATTGTTTGAACCACTATCAAATAATACGCATATGATGGACACTGGCCTTCCAATCTTCTATGTCCCAGCACTCTGGTCTTTTTCTCCACCCATTCACGTTGTGTAGTTCTTCCACGAATTCCCCCCTTTTTCTTTCATGTAATCCAAGAAAAATAAAAAGGATTTACGAACCAACTCCATAACTTCCCTTGCAAATATCTTTTTCTCCACCCATTCACGTTGTGTAGTTCTTCCACGAATTCCCCCCTTTTTCTTTCATGTAATCCAAGAAAAATAAAAAGGATTTACGAACCAACTCCATAACTTCCCTTGCAAATAACTTCAATTTAATAAAGAATATGAACTTTATTATATAAACTCTTTTTAAAATAACTTCAATTTAATAAAGAATATGAACTTTATTATATGCACTTTTTTTAATTTAATAAAAAAAATTAGGGATTCATATTATCATAGTTAGTCTAGCATGCACTCAGAGGATTTGTCTACTATTTTTACAAAAGACATGCTTCCAAGGTTTGAACATAGATTTCTTCTAGGTAAATGTGTGGTCAAACAAACAATTATCAATCCACCTAATCCTTGGGGACATAAAAAAACATTAAATGGGTAGTGTGATAAACCCCTACGATCGATGGATAGGACTGAGCAGTCTCCTCCCAACCATAACCCCTCGTAAAGTCGAGAGCTACACTTATCAATAGGGAATCAACACACAGTTTGAACCTTGGACCTCCCAAAGAAGAACCAAACTTAACTTATTAACATTATGAAAAGCCAATTGGATAAAGCAAATAAATAATATCATTGGTAATATCACAATATCAAATTATTTATTTTTAATTTAATTTTCCAATTGTTAAACTTGATCATTAGAATAAATATGATAATTAAAATGATTATTCCTTAATCAATTTAATTTGATGTCAAATGTTAATATGAATTATTAACATTGACATTAACCATTAGGGATTAATAAAACCTCTATATTTATCAATCATACCCTTTATTGAATCCTTTGCTAGATTTATTTCGTAACAAATATATATTACCAGATTCATTCCAACCCATAAACAACACCTATTAAATTCAAATCTTTATAAACAAAACATTTCCTTGTTATTAGTTAGCAAGTTTTCAATGACATATCATCACTTGCTTCTAAGAACTACTCTTTTGTTTTGGCAAGTTCCTAGCTAGTGGTATCACCTTAATCAAACATGTAATATGATATGCAACTAAATACGGATAAATCCTACCCTAGAGTTATCTATAGTTAAACTGACCATCATTTCCCTTATTTCGGTCTCTCATTCTCGGTGGCCAACTTCCTCGTCCACCTACAAGAGTACCTAGTCCTACAAACACACATAAAATCAGTAGTACCATATCCTTATATAATATAACCAAAACAACAAATGCATATGACCATCCAAATGCATCAAAAGCTAAGCATTAAATAATCATATAACAATGCATAATCCATCTCATTAATGAGTCCTTCCAATGTGGGTCATGATAATAATAATATTTTTCATAGATGACACTCTCTAGGCAACTTTTCATAGGTGACTGTTGTGACTTTTTCTATCTATAGTGATTCAAAAATAGAATTGTGAATAGTTGAGGCAATGGAAAATCCTTCTAGCTTAGGGAAAAGTAAAATCCCCTAATCTAACTTGATATGTTCAACTATTTTTCCAATGACAATAAACATTGAAAACAAAGAATGTGTGCTTAGTTTCAATAAGCACAAATGATACATCCATTGTATCCTCCCCAACCAAGATGTCTTTGCTCCCCCAATGACATTGCATAGTAAAACTTGAGAGAAGACCTACATGGAGAAATATTTTTTTTTAGTTTGCTTGCCAGGAACATAGCTTTCAAACAAACTTTTGTTCAACTATACCATGAGGTTTATTTTAATTAAATGATGAAAAGGAGTTTTTAAAGGGTCCCAACCTTTTTTTATAATCAGAGTCTCCTTGACAAAGATAATCACATAACTTCATCATGTGATAAATGAAATAAAAAACATCCAAAATGTTACATCTAGAAATTGTAGCATTGTTTCAATTTAACTTTGCTTATACAACTTCAATTAACAACCTAGAAAAAAAAATATATAAAAGCATCTACAATGGAATTAAAATAGAAATAACCCAAAATAGGGCTATAATATTTAGCCCTCCCCTTGTTCATTTAGACCAAAACAACACATCTATAGCGTTATAATATTAGAAAAGAAAATCCAAATCATCTTTCATATTGTCCATAATATTATTCAGGTTCTCTCTAGATGAAAAATATCAATTTTAATTTCATGTAACCTTGAAATGGAGCTAAAATTTGTTGATTCCCCTCTTGGATCAACACTTTTCACATCCTCTGATAGTTAAAACAATTCCTTACTCAGAACAATTATTTCTACCTTGTCTTTCCCCTACTTCTCAATGGATTGATCACCCTCAATTGACTATTTTTCTTCATAGACTACCTCTTTGGTATGAATTGGATAGAAACATAGCTAGACACAAGGACATATAGACAATTGAACAACTACATAACTAAAAAAATGGATAGCTTTTGCATTCCAATCTTTGCTAGAGATCCTCCATCCATAGCAACAAAACTAAATCTCCATCAACACCTAGAAAACCATAAACCTCTAGATGAAACAAAGGATCTCGAGAAGCTCATTAAACATGCTAACTCTCTCCCAAAACTACAAAAACTAGCAAAAAGGAAACCTATAACAACAAAGGCCAAACATCAACTAGTTAATAACTATGAAACCATTCTGGGATATAATACTATTCTTCCTATGATTAGTTTTACTATTTATTACTCTTTTCATAATTATCAGCAACATGATATTTCTCCTTATTAATAATAGAGTTCAAGGTATCAAGAAGATATTCCCTCTAGACAATCAGTTAATGACTCTCAACTCCCTTCTTTGTTAACCAATTAGATGCCCCGTTTCCTTCCCTATAATTATGATTAGTTTCCACTCCCTCAAGAGATGATAGTCTAATCTTAGCATCCTTAAATATTTCCCTAATAACCCAACTAGATGCATTCATGTTTTATAGGTAGTTTAGAATTTTCATAGAATCACCCTCAACAATGATTTTCTTATTATTCAGTTTGATTCTTGTATGCAAAGCTTTGGTTTATGAAAAGTGTTTAGTCTAGATATCGTAAGGTTTTATATAGGAAACAACAACATGTTCATAGTGGTCCCTTATAGATCCATCTCCTTCACTACCCTACCTAGGTCACCTTTTGTGGCACCATCAAAATTAAGTTTAAGCCAACCAAATCTAGGGGAACACCAAAAGGTATTTTTTCTAGCAATAATTTTTGGATCTATTTCTTGATTATGAATAGGTGTAAGATCCCACAAAGAGGCTATCATAGCCTCCTAAACATTTTTCCAACCTTCAATATCTTCTACAATGGAAAAGTTATCTTTAATAGCTTATTTTATTTTGTGGAAAGTAACCATCTCATTCCTAAAAACTTCCTTAAATATTCTATTATTTCTCTCAAACCAAATACCCCAAATGAAATGAGGTAATAACATCTTCCATAAAAATGTGAGCTTATTGGAGCTTATGCAAAAAAAAAATTCAATTCAAACTTCCCACTTTGTGGAAGCTAGAGCTTTGCTTCAAGAGATCCTTCTTATTGAGGCTATGGGCTTCCAAAAAGTTTAGTTAAAGGTGATTCATTGAATATTATTAACCTTCTCAATTCCTCATCTCTATCAAGTTGGATGATTGTAAACCCGATATCTGAGGCTAACATAATCCTTCTCTCTAGAGAGGAAGTGCAAATCTAGCATATCTTCATATAAGGGAACTCAACAGTAGATTTAATGGTAAACTTGGGCCTTTCACAATAGCAGCTTAAGGTTTGGTACTTAGATTTACCTCAAAGTCTTCAGGCATTGATAATTGATGATAATGGTTGATCCCAGTACCTACTGGTGTTGATTTTTTTATAGGTTTTTTACTTATTTTTATTCTCACACTATTTGGATTATTGTTAAGATTTCATCGCCTTACTCTCAGTTAATCAAAGGCCTAGGAGATTGTTTGTGTGAATTTTCTAAGGCATTTTTTAAATTTAAATTATTTCCTACAATGTCCCTTTTTGGCACCCTATCTTTTGAATTATTTCATATTGTATCAGGTAATCGTTAGGTGTTGTTTCAAATGCAATCAACTACTGTCATGGGCTAAGACCATCTCCATCGAATAGTGCACTAACTATCATTTTTTTAGTGATTAGATCACTATTTATTTTGTAGTACCTGGGACCATCCGTAGCCTTGTGGAATCATGGGACCTCTTTATGGTGATGGATCAGTTTGGTTGGAGTCATGGGTCCATGTGGCCTCCTTTCAACATGCTTATTTGGCTTCTAGAATGCCACCTCAGGACTACCTCTGGTGGTTTTTATTATTTGGTCCTAGTCCTTTTTGGTAGTTCTCTCACCATTTTTCAAGGGTTTTTTTACCCTAGAAAACTGAATAATTGTATTACACAAGTTTATGGGATTGGAAACTACCACTCTATCCCATGGCCCTCATGGGGGAAGGTTGAACCCTTTCATGCTTCATTATTGTTTTATGTTGAAAATCTTGAAAGCCTCAAGATAGATAGACAGTTTTGGATTGGACTCATATTGCATCGTTATCATGGAAGGACAACATTTTTCTTGTGGCTTCGAGTCCCCTAGAAAATACTTTAAATTCTCATTGAAGCTAGTTTCTAGGGATTTCTTAGGTCTTTAAACTGACTCTTCTAGTCTAAATTTTTTGTCTCAAGTGTGGTTTGTAGTCAGGGTGGTTGTTTAGAACTTTGTTTCCTTATTAAGTGGAGAAGCATTATGGGTCAGCATTCTACTCAAAAAGTTTGTAAGGTCCTGATAGAACCTAGTGTTCTAGTTATTGATGATGAAGTCCAAAAAAATATTGCATAAAGGGGGTCTGTCAAAATGTATTCTATCCTTTCATGGAAATAATATGGGTCTTTCTAGAATGCTAGCGCATTCATGGACAAAGGGTTGGGTTCAAGTTGATGGTGTAAAATTCCATTTTAGAGGAATTGATACGAGAAGTGATGGGTTTATCTGATGGAGCTAATCATAAATTCGAAGAAACATTCCCTTAAGAGGGAACTAAGTTTTTTCAAGGAAGTGGGGAGTATCTCTCAAATAAGCATAATGGGTTTAATGCAAAAGTGCTCAAAATACCATAGAATCAGGTCATCTTGGTTGTTATGTATTATTTCACCTTAGATAGGAACAGGGAGGTGCTTCGAAGTTTCCATATGTTGTTTTTGGACCAATTAAAGGGGAAGCATCTCATGAATGTTCCTCTATTCCTTTACAACTCTCTATAAAAAGTCCTTGATAGATGTGAGAGGCAGAAAGGGACCAGATCCAATCCATTAAGGGTTGATCCTGTTAACCTTTAAGAATGTTGTAAAGTCTAAAGGAGTGGTGGTTAAGGAGGCTTTAGCAAGAATTTAGTTTCAAAAAATGTTGCTAACCTTGCACCCGAGTCTAAGGACGTCTAATACCTTAAGTGATCCTTCTAAGTTAGATTCATATGACTCATTGGATCCCTCTTCATTTATGAAAGGGAACACTAGTGTTGGGAGTGATGTTAAGGCAACCTTGAATGGTGTAAAAGGGGATAGTTCTCATCGTTCTAAATAGTTGTCTTCCAAGGTGGGAAAGGCTAATAAGACCTCGATCTCAATTGAGGTGATGGATTTGGAATAAAATCATCCAACATGTAAGAAACCAAAATACTCAGAGATTCTAGAAGATTCCAAGGAGACCTCCCCCTCACTGGGACCTGAGCCCCCTACCCATTCACCCTTCATCAACAACCTTGAAGTGAAACACCAAGCTCTTTTGGGCACTCTCTAGGTGGTAATCTCATATGTTCAAGACATTCATAGAATGGCTCAGAGCTCTAAGTGAGCTAGGGCTTTCCTCTTTGTGGGTTTCATCTATTTTTATGGACTCTACATCTCGATTCATTCTCTAATCTAGTTATTCTTTGCAGGATCTAGATCATTTTTTGTATTGTCTTGTTTTTATTTTTGGGGTCTATCTTATTTATAGTATTTTTAATATATTGTGGTTATACCAATTTCCTATTTAGCAAGTGCCTTTTATTATACTGTATTTTTGCTTGAGCCTTAGGGTGGGACCCTGATCTCTAGTAGTCTCATTTTGTAAAAAGGGGTTGGGAACCCTTTCAAAACTTCATCTTTTATCCACTCAAAAAAAACATCTTCCATAAAAATATCATCCTACTACTAAGAAATGGATAATGTCATTGTTCAAAGAGCTCAACAAAATTGTTCAAACTAACCCAACATAAAGATAAAGTCCTTAACAACAACTAGAAAACTTTAGAAGAAAAAATATAATGCACAAAGATGTGATCCACTAATTCTTCATTGGACTTACATAACACACATATTTGGGAAATGGAAACCTCTTTTTCTCAAATTATCAATAGTTAAAATCTTATTCTGCACAACTAACCAAGAGAAAAAGGATATTTTAGGAGTCAAATGCTTCAACCAAATTCTAGAGGCTGGAAAATCCATACTAGAAGGAGAAGATAAAATTTCATATCCTAATTTAACCGAGTAAATTCTAGAAGAGTTAAAAGCCCAAATGAGGACATCATGGTGGAAGGATTGACTTAAATAATAAAGTTGTAAAATATTATTGAGTTTCATCATAGCTTGTTGAGTTATCTGCTCATTTGATTGTAAAGAAAGAATTTTTCATCTCTTGAAGTTGTTATCCATCTCAATGTAGTCCTTAAATTTTCTTCCATACAACCTTACCAAGGGTTCTTTAATGACAACCAAGTCATCAAAAGAGATGAGAGGTTTGTCCACTAACCAAGTATCTTCCCAAAACTCAATTTGATCTCCATTTTCCACTCTCCATATAAGGCCCTTCCATAACATAGGCCTAATTTTGATTATGTTATTCCAAAATATAGAGCCTATTGGGTGATTTTCACATCTCACAAAAAAATTATTATAGTCCAAGTATTTAGCCTTAATAATTTTTTTCCAAAGAGAATCATTGTCTTGAATTAGCCTCCATCCTACTTTACTTAAAAGAGCTCTATTAATATTCTTCATATTTCTTAACCCCAAACCTCCCTCTTTCTTGGAAGTATAGACTTTATCCCAAGCAACTAAGGGTATTCTTTATTTCTCTTCTACTCCTATCCATAGAAATATGTGTTGAATATGTTCTATTATTTCTGCAACTTTAGCAAGGATTTTAAATAGATAGAAAAAATATCGATAAACTTTGTAGAATAGATCTAACCAGCTGAATCTTACCTACTTGGCTCAATAGAACTCCTTTCCACCTTGCTAGTTTCTTTTAAAATTTGTCTAGGATTAGATTCCATAAATCCTCTTTCATCCTACCTTTAAAGAGTGGCATACCAAGATAGGTGGTTGGAAAGTTATCAATGCTACAACTAAAAATCCTTGAAATTTTTTGTTGCCTTTCAACTAGAGTATTGATATAAAAAAATATGCTCTTTGTATAATTTATTTTTTTGGTTTGAATCCTTCTCATAAGATTCCAAGATATTCTTAATCTCTTTTGCTTCCTTTACCAAATATTGACCCACTATGATAGTGTCATCAATAATATTTTGATGAGTAATAGCATTGTAGAGGGCATATGATTCTCAATTGGATCCACTAGGAGCCGAGGTGACCGCGGTGGTTGTTATATTCTCTACACTTGGGGAAACATAAAAGGTTTCACTAAAAATGGTTTTAGGACTCATTCAAATTAATATATTCAATTAAGCAATCACTTATGTCTGACCTCTATAAACTAAACTATGCAAATAAAAAAGTGATACAAGACACACAAGATGCAAGAAAACAATGTATAACCTTAGTATGATTTTGTAATTCAATGATCTCTAACCCCAAGCTGCAATAAATGACATTCATTTTATTTGAGCAATTATATAAGTGAAATGTACAAACAAGACTAAACCCTAGATGTACACTGTATGTCTTTATTCTTTTGAATGCCTAGAAATGCAAATCAAATGTTCTTTTATTTTTATTTAATCTATGTTTGGAACAAAAATAATGAAATACATAGGACACTTATCTATTCTAGCATTTTATCCTAGCTTTTTCTTGCATCCAGAATATCCCATAGCTTCAACCTGTAAAAGAGCTTCACAAAAACACTAGAAAATAAGTTTAGCGTTTGGGGGCCTACTTAGGCCATTATATGACTATGCTTGAAGGTATAGTAGTCAAGCCCCCTAGGTCCTTTTAGCTAACATTTTAAAATAAAATGATCTTTGACCTTTGGAACAAACATAATGAGATATAACAACATGAAATAGTAAATGATGTGCAAAATAGAATAAACACAAAGCTTGAACAAGAATGCAATTTCTAAACTAGGGTTTAGGGACAAATGGTTTCCTCCAAGCTAATATGATATGAAATACAAGTAAAAAAAAATTATGGGAACTAGAACAGAACAAAAATAGAGATGAAATAGTAAATGAAACACATAATAGAATGGACACAAAGCTTGAACAAGAATGCAATTTCTAAACTAGGGTTTGGGGACAAATGGTTACCCCCAAGCTAATGTGATATGCAAGCAAAACAAAATTATGGAAGACAAAATGTAAATGATGTTATTATGCCCTAAGAGTAGTATAAAAATAAGACCTAGAATTTAGGAACAAATCCTTGTCCCCAAGCTTGACATAACCAAAATCATGCCCTGTACAAGGTGACTATGATCTCAGCTCTGTCAAAATCATACCCTATAAATATGAGGTACGATTTCATAATAGAATAAAAAATCAAGAGATTGATATGAAATAAACAATAAAAAATGGAAGATTAACAATGTATGAATGCAAATGAGAGAAGACAACCTGGTGGCAGTGAAAAAGTAGATAAAAGGATGAAGACCTCCAAGATAGTAGACTTCCCCTCAAGGCTCCAACACTTTTCCACCAAGGGTATCAAAACAATAGCAAAGAAATAGGAGCAAACACCACAAAAACTTGTTAGCACTTGGAAGAAGCTTTTAACATATCACTTTCACAAAAATTGCTTAGCATCAAAAATCACTTGCGAAATCACTTGTTAAAAAGAGGATCCAAACCCTCTATTTATAAGAGGTTTGGAAAGCAAATGGGTGGGAAAACCCTAAGGGAGGATCAACCTCCTTGAAGTCAACCTAAAAGTTGGGTTTTCTAAGATAAAAATCTAACTTGTTGAAATCATGCCCTATAAGGAGTGATCACAATTTTTTCAAAGCTAAAGAAAATGGGAAGAAGGGAGAAAGGACCAAACTTGTGTTAGGACAAGTTTAAATGTCTTTTAAAGGTTCTAGATAAAACAACTCACCTGGGTGGGTCAATTTTCAATGCCTATATTTCCCCCCTCTTTGATGCATTTACGGCCTAATAAATGCATCAAATAAATATGTAGACACCTACAAGCAAAAAATAGCAAACGTAAATAGAAAGATAAAAAGAGAAACAAAACAACAACAAAAAAGGAGTGACTATTTTAGAAGAAAGGGATGGTGCAAAAACGGTATCATTTTAGACACTTGCATATTTTTACATGCAAAATGAGGTACTAGGGACATTAATGCCTCTCAAGCTAGGGTGCTCCCTTGATTTTTGGAAGGAATGCAAAATTTCTAATGAAACTCAAAATGGTAGACTCAAAAGAAAATAGAGTGGCAAACAACAAAAAATGTGAAAAAAATGAGGAAAGAGAGAGAGAAACAAACCTAAATGAATGAAATGGAATGAATGCAACATCTAAATGCAAACCTAAATGAAATACAACATGAAATGCATGGATGAACAAATGAAAAGAAGAAAAGAAGGAAAGAGAAGAGAAGAAGAAGATAAAGAGGAAGAAGAAGGTAAAAGATCCACAAATGTCAAAGAGAGAGGAAGAAAAGAAGAGAAAAGGAGTGAAATCCTATAAGGATGTATGCTCATAAATGACTGAGATGGAGGCTGCCACTCACATATGGCCATTAATCTATCCTAAAAGGGTGTTATACTCAAAGGAGATGGATAAATATGGAGTTATACCTGCTATGGATGTAATGCTCATAAAAAATATGGATAAATAAGGAGTGATACCCACAATGGGTGTAGTGCTCGCTAATATGACCAAAGAAAAGAAGATTCCTGCTAGGATGTATGCTCGCAAATGATTGAGATGGAGGTTACCCCTTGCATGTGGCCATGAAGCTTATCTTGTATGGGGAGAAGATTTTATTGATGTGCCAACAAGTACTATCTGATAGGGGTGCACTGTATGCAATAAGGTGTATGGATAAATCAAAAGCAAGACATGAGTGTGTGCATGTGTTAGAAGGAAATAGAAGAAAGAGAAGATCAAAGGGGAAATAAAAGTGTGTGTATCCTTGTTGAAATTTTAAGAGTTAAAATGTGTGCATAAGATATTCAGTGGTCGTATGAATACCACAAATGATATCCATGTGGTATCTACCCTATCCCACGAAGACTGCTTAACAAACAAAAAATCAATAAGGAAAAGTGTGAGCAAAGACAAGATGTGTATATGGAAGAAGCAACGTATATCCTTTATCTTGGATAAAATAAAAAATGAAACATGCAAAGGACAAAGATATATAAAAGGAGGAACTATATCCCTTGACTTGGAGAAAAATTGATGATCAATTTATACTTTCAAAGGTCAAGGAATATATAATATGGAAGAGAAGCATGATTTATGCTAACGGATGATTTGTGCTTAGTGTGTGCAAAAGCTTCAAGGTGGAATGCCCCTTTGGTGAGAGTACATGAAAAACCTTGATAGCTTGTGATGGAAATATGGTGGGCTCATTTAAGAGTGCTAGACAAAGAAATGAGAAAAGATGTGGGATCATTTAAGAGCATCAAACAAAGAGATGAGCAAAGATGTGGGCTCATTTAAGAGCATCAAAAAAAGAGATGAGAAAAGATGTGGGCTCATTTAAGAGCACCAAAAAAATATTGATGAGAAAATTTGATGACTATATAGAGCTCCATATGGTCATACGTTTATGAGAACACACATGGAGAATGCATAGATGAATTTGTTAAATATGATTTTTTGAAGTTGGTCATAGCCCCTTTAAGCAAGAAGCTTAAAGGGGTTGCATGTTTTAGCTAATTGGATTTGGACCACTGATAATGGGTATTGATGAAGAATTTGGAGATAGAAGATAATTTTGCAATGTATGGGACAAGTTATATCTTAGAAGGATTTATGATTAAGGACAAGTTGGCCCTTTTGCATAAGGTCATGGATATGCTTTCGAAGTATTTTGCATCGATTAGTTGAATGACCTTGATGAAAAGCATAATATTTGTGTGAAGGTTGTCTTTGATATGTAGTAGGTTTGGAAGATGAGAAATTTATCGTTTTGGCTTCTAATAATATGGTTAAAATGAAAGTAGGGTGTAGGCCTATTATTGCATGAAAATGCCTATGCAAGGATAAGTTGTGGTTGACTTTTTGAAGAGGGGAATAATTTGTCTTTTCCCACCTCTAATTGCCCTCTCTTCTTAAGAGCGACCTCCACACATGTGTCTAAGTCAGTTGCACACACTCTGTATTTTTTTAAGGGGTAGGATAATTGGTCATTAATGCTTTTGATGAAGATATTAAGAAGTTCAAATTGAGGAGAGACATGATTGAGTTTTCCTACAATGGTGTTCCATCTAGTAAGAAAATATTTAAAGGATTCATGTTCAAATTGTTTTAGTTTTAATAGATCAATAAGGCTAAGTTTTATTTCAATGAATATGGAAAAATATTGTATAAATAGATCAACAAGGTTGCTAAAAGTTTTAAGGGAATGCTTTGGTAATTGATAGTACCATTCTAGTGCACTACCCCTAAGGCTTTTAGGGAATGTCTTGAGTAATAAGATCTCATCATGTGCAATGTCATCACAAGCCAAAAGAAAAGCTCTAAGGTGTTGAATAGGGTCTTGATCACCTTCATATGTTTGGAGGTTAGGTATTTTATACTTAGGAGGAAATGGATATTTGAGAACAAAGGGATATAAAGGTTGATTGAATAATTTTTTATATGATGGATTATGATAGAGAGAAGGATTATAGATAGAATTTATTCTTTGTTCTAATTGTTTTATTTGAGTGGTGAGAATTTGAATTTGAGAAGGTTCTTGATTGGATGATTTAAGTATTTGAAAGAGGAAGAATATTTTGACGATAACCATATTTGGAGAACTTAATTGTAGTTGAGGGATAAATTAATGAAGGGAAAATATGATTATTATTAGGTATGTTCAAATTATTATTGGCTTGATAAGGTAAAGAATATCTTATATTATTCTTAAATAACTTACTATGAGGAATGTTTTGATTATTATTGATGAGAGAAGTGGTTTGTTACTTAATTTTTTTAGGAATATTTAAAAGTAGGAGGATGGGAATTAATGCTCACTTGTGAGTTAATCATTGATGGTAAAGGAATATTATGTTGTTTATTTTTAGAATTATGCATGATGGGATTATCTTTTATGAGGTCTTGTCATGAAGGGTAATGAAGCTCATTACTAATATGATTAAGAAATCCTTAAATATTATCTTTACATGAAAGGGATGATTTGAAAATATTATTATCAAGATTATTGAGGAATTCTTGAATAATTCTTTTTTGTTCATTAGTATACCCTAAGGCTAGGAAAATTTGAGGAAGATCAAGAAATTCATTAATAATTTCTTTATGTTCTTTATTAAAATGATTATGTGATGGGATTAAATTTTCTCTATTTTCTTTATGATTTTTATGAGTTTTAAACCACTTTTTAGATACTCGTAAATTTTGGAAAGGGAAAAGAAAGAATTTTAAAATTTCAAGAATGTCTAGAAAGATGGCAATTGAATAAGGGTGGATAGATACATGGATTAAGATAATTCCATATATAATATGTCTACCCTACACAAATCCCCCTTGTTTATTGGAGATTATTCCAGAAAGAATTTTTCTGAGTCTATTTGTTAGAAGTTTAGTTAAAATTTTATAAATAGTATTGCATAGACTAATCAGTTGAAAGTATTTAAAATCCTTTGCACCTTGCTTTTTTGGAATGAGAACCAAAAAGGTGGAATTCCAATCTCTTAAAAGGCTATTAGCAACTTGAAATTCTCTAACTACTGCCACAATGTCACCATGAACTATGTGCCAAAAAGACTAGAAGAAACCATCTAGACCTAGGGCCTTATCTTTTTGCATATTGAAAACAACCTCTTTGAATTCATCCTCTGAGAAGGGTTTCACTAAAGCTTCATTCATCTCATTTGATACAAATTTTGGGATGTTACTTAGCATGTAATTTACCACCTCTTAGTCTATATCATTGTTAATTGAAGATACTTATTTAAATAAATTCATTACTACATATTTAATTTATTCTTCACTTACAATACTACTTCAATCATTTTTTATAATATCTCTAATTTTTTTGGTGCTTTATATGTCTTAAGGTAGATAAATAAAAAAACTTAGAGTTTTTTTCACCTTCTTTCAACCATAAGGATTTCATAATTGAGCTCTTTTTTTCATTTTTGTTTTTCTTCTTTCTTTTGGTTTGTTGAAGTGCAAAAGAGCATATAACATAGGAAAGTGCTTCGATATCTATAAAATATGCACCAAGGCTTTCTACAAAGGTTATACATCATGGAAATTTAAATGGATATAGATATATGTAACAAGCACACATGATAAGCATGGGTACGAATCTATATAATAGAAGGTAAATGACCATATAGTGATATAAGAATATAAGTATAAATAATTGTATGATGTATACATAATGACCACCCAAATTATTGCAAATGATACTCATTATGTGAGACAAAAGGAAGTCGGTATAATGGAATAGCTATCAATCTAGGCTAGAACCTGATCCATAAGGAAATATGTAAAACATAGAATTAACATATATATATTTTTGGGGAATGTGGTGCATAATTTGCAATAGTAGATGTTGTTAGCAACTATAAGAAATATACTTGTTTCATTTTCTAGACTTGCATCTCCACCAAGTATTGATATCTTATATCTATCTAAAGCATATTACAACTTAAGACATGTTCCTATAACAAAAAGAAAAAATATATCTACAAAAAAATTATGTAGCAAATAGTTAGTACATTTAAGCATTTACGAATTCAAGTATACTAGATAGAGAAAAAAGAAGCAAGTTTTATTAATTCTCAAGTACTTCTAGAAAATAAATCTATCCTACTCTAATCTAGCATATGATAAACATGTTATAATATACTCTAAATTAAATATCTTGTTAGCTTAATTTTCAATAACTTCTTGTGAGGCTAAGTCCAATTCCCAATATGACTCTTACATAATATTAATAAAATAATTCCACCTGTAAACGTTTCGTAATGCTTTCCACATACATAAATTATAAATAAACCATGAGATGTAGGTTATGATATTTCCTTTAAAACAATCCATGGAAGAAAAGAATTGCTTAAGCCATGTAGAAGAAGAGATGGAATGAAGAAGAAATCATGGAGTGAGAATAAATGGAGCGGTGCGGAAGAAAAGTATAAACGGAAGAAAAAGGAATGTGTAAAGATAGAGTATGTTGAGTACAAATGATAGTTTTTAGAAAAATACCAGCAGACAAGATTTCCTAATTTATCGACGATAAAAATACTAAATCTAAATTTTGGGAATACATTATACCACATCTCATGGTTTGTTAGGAATTCCTATATTTTCTATTTTTCTTGTTTTTGGGAAAGTAAAAGCCTTTCCACATATTTTTGTTTGATAGAAAGCCTTTTGTTTCTTTTTTTTGGAGGGGAAACCTCAATGCATTAGAAATAACATTTTTTGTTTATATCACTCATGTAAGTTATGATATATACCAATACTACCAGAGTGATCATGCTCCCTTATATATGTTATTTAAATGATGTAATAAATATCATCTATATTAGAATGATATATACAGAAATTATGATCCAGTATGGGTAGATATGTGCATTAGTTATAACTTATATAAGATGTTTGATGAACTTAATAAGCACATGCAAGGATCCTTAATTATTCAATCATGACAGATTTTAAAGATATATCCTTTGAATATACATGTTATTAATAGTAATTGCAACCTATAGGAAGACTCTTCTGTAATATTGGTAAGCCAAAATTTTAGAAGTCAAAACCAATACTATAGAATACTATAGAATCCTCCCATAGAACCATAGGATTATTTAGAAACAATGATACATCATAGAAGTATTATAGGATTATTTTTACAACATTGGCAAGACCTATTTTAATAGTGTTGTGGTTCATATTGAACCTAAATGACAATGCACTATAATTATCATCTAATAATTAGTCTTGAAGGTGAGCACCAACTAGTTACATTCTAAAACAAACATTGGATGAATACAATTGCTTTGACTCAACCTCACGTTGACTCTTTTAAGCTCAAAATGAAATGATAATAGGTTAGGTATAGGGATGAGAAAGGTTAAGAAAATATGAAATGTAAAATGGATGGATGAAGCTAACAACATAGGCTTCTACTAACAACCTCTCATAAATTATATGTAAGAAAACCACTAGGACTAACAACATTCATAATTTGTGCTCTTCACAATTAAAGATCATAGCATACCATAGGAACCATTTCAAACATCTAAGATACTAGAAATCCAATATCAATAGAATAAACCAATACTTAGACTAACAAAAATGAATTCCCAGAAGCATACATTCATATTATGAATCATTCCAATTACCTTAGGCTAGAAATCTAATATAAGTAGAATAAACTACCCCAACAACATTAACATAAATCACTTCACAAGATTAATACTAGATGATGAAGAAGATCATAAATTAGAGGTAAAAATCCCAAGTAATTCTCCTTTATTTGATTATAAGAAAATGTTATAGCAGTGCAAGCAAACACTTTAGATCCGACCATTTAAAATGAAGGTTTAGCCTCTATTTATAGATTTTTACATTAATAATGATTATGAGTATTACAAGGATCTTCAGATGAAGTTTAACTCTCTACAACTTGCTTAGAATTTATGCCCTCCAGTTGTATCTTCTTGATTTGGTTAAGGGGAACTAAATATAGGTCATCCCATATTCTTATAGTAGTTTGTAACCATAGATCCCAAATAGAAAATTATTAATCAGATGGTTTTAGAAGCTTCCAGACCAAAAAATCTTCATCTTCTTGACCACTTCATCTTCCATTGCTCTAGTTATTTCTTGATTCTTTCGATCTGTCACATGGCCATGGAAAAAATCTTGCTATTTCTTGAATTCCTATCAAGATTCAATGTCATCCATTGATCTGGAGGTGAACGAACATGATCAAGCTTGTCAAAATCAAAGTTGACATGTTGCTCAGTCAAAATAGGTTGACCTTCCCAAAATTGTGCCCTTGCTTTCACATTTTCTACTTTGGATGATCCTACTTGTAGTCATGAGGACTTGCCTTCAATCCATTATTTTCCTCGAAATCACACTCGATTTTAGAACTAGGGGTTTTTGACCATTGTGATCGTAGTTTTAGGGAAAATCATGGTTTCAAGGCTTCAAATTCTCTTGGATAGAATTGGATCCTAACCGTTATCGCTTTCCAAGATAGGCATCTTTTGACTATGTTGACCATGGAAGGAAGATCACTTATGGACGTGGGTTGAGAAGAAGTTATGGTTTTTGAGAGGGCTCCACCTTCAACCATCAAACTCACAACTATACCCTTTTACAAAGGAGTACATGTAGTCGTGGTCATAACTCCCAAAAATTCAAATTTTAACTAATCTAACCATGGTTTGAAGGACTTCCATGGTTTTGGGCACCTTCCATCTATGGTCACACTCCTTTTTAGTTAAGCATGCATTTGTCTTTCTATCACACTATTTACAAAGAAATGCTTGCAACCACAAGTAAAACTCCCAAAAGTCAAATTTTGACCAATTTGACCACGGACTCACAAAAATTCATGTACTTGAGAACCTTGACATCACACAATCATGCTCCTTCTTTGGATTTCTTATGATCATGGCTTTTAGGAAATTTCTCACGATCGTGATTATTTCTTTCTAGACAATGTTATCTTGCCTTTGATCATGGTCTTGAGCCTTGTTTTCAACACTTAGCCATTTGTTTAAAACTTTGACTAACCTTTCTATGATATAGTTGTGTTTGCCTACACCTTCTTTTTATCCCTGTAATGGAGTCAAAATTTTACCTAAAAAAAATTCTTTTACGAATTGTTATAAGATTCTTCTATAGAACTGTAGAATGATTCTAAGATAATTATAGGTTATATTTTGACTGTTAGTACATCAAGAAAGTAGAATTTCTACTAAGTTTTTGTGGGAGAATTCTATAGGATTCTATGGTTTGATATCTATTATCATATAAAAAATTTGAACCCTTCCATTTGATTGGCTATTGAATAATATTTTTTTTTTTAAGTTAAAAACAATTTGAAGCAATAGATAGTTATTTGACCATAAATTTTTTACACTATGTCAAAATTATATGATTAAAAAATCATATAAATTTTTTTTAAATCCATAACTTATGTATTAATAGAAATTTTTAGGCCACCCTTGTAGTCATTTAAATCCATGATTAGACTTTCTATTAAATTTGTTGTTTATAGTGGGATAGCCTAGACCAAAAAATGGATATCTCCCTCATATGACATTATGTTAAGGTAATTTTAAATCTAAATTAAATTAGACTCATAATTTTGCAAGTGTCATAAATAGAAAATTTTAAATCATTGGTTTTCTCCCTCAAATCTATAAAAGAATAGCCTGCTACATCTAAACAAATAAACAAGACAAATTAAACCAACATGTAGTATTTTGATTGTATATCCTTTTTATGATAACAAAATTGGATGGTTCAAATAAATTTAGAAATTATAAATTAAAAAAAATTAACATCTAATTGCTATGTCAAATCTGCTAAAAAAATGGTTCATTTTCTATTTTTCTATCAGTTTTTAGGTTAGACCAATGGTTAGTTTAGGCATAGATCTTTAGCCCTATAACAAAATTAAATGAATCCAAATGTCTATGAAAATATATTTAAATATATATTTTTTATAAATAGTTTCTAGTGATTCATCCAATTGGTCCCTCAAATTATAGCAAAGCATTTTAATAGCTTTACAAAATTGTAAATTGAATGGGCATATTTTTATGCAATTCAAGATATAATATCTTTCTATCAAATTTTGGAGTTTAGGTCATTGGACTATGTTATAATAAATTTCTATCCATGTATCTAATATGACCAATGCAAAATCATGCCACAAGGATGAATGCGGGTTGAATGTTGACATTCCTTTTGTCTCTCCCTATAATGTTATGACTAAATCCAATTTTGACACCTATGCTCATTGATTTATAGAAATTTTTTTGTTAAATTCATGAGGTTTCCAAAAGTTAATAGGGGTATTTTCTAATTTATTTGCTAAATTGAGGCTAAAATGAAAGCAAACACACTTGCAAATAAACTACTTGCTAGAACTAAAACCCACTTACAAAAAATAAAAATACACTTACTATAAAGGAAATCAAACTTGACAAAAAATAAATACACACTAGTAGAAATTAAAACTCCTACCTAATTTCCTATGATCTACTTCTATTTAACAGAATTATCCATGACTATCATCCATTTTTCCCATCCATGTCCTCAATGAAGAACTATTTTCCCATAATTAGATCCTCTCTAAGAGACTATGAGTCACTACCCTCTCAATAAATGAACTATGAATGATTCCTTCACTTCCCAAAAATAGCCAAAATGATTGGGTCACATATCAACCATTAATTGCTCAAGACCATAAATTGATTTTTCCAAGTGGTAGAATACAAAAAGTGTTTCTTGCAGCACAAGAGATGAACCTAATAAGGCCTAATATATATTTGATAACAATTTGACTAGCTAAATATATGATCATAATAATTTATCAATTTGAGGGTGTACAAACCCAATCAAATAATGTGTTGTATACATCCTCAAAAACAAACCCTAGATCTAGACTAAATAGAATAAATCTACATAATTTACTAACTTATTTAATGAAACTAAAATAAATTTATACTAATACTACTCTAACAAACTATTGATATCTCCTACTTATGCAAATACGAGGGCCCGGCCTTTCTACATTTAGATATATCCATACCTTTACTTAACTCATAATATTACTCAAATAACAAGAAAAGAGAAATTGGTAAGAGAAAATTTTATTCAATGCTTTGTTATATCATCTTCAATATTTAAGATGTGATGTCTTTTCTTTTATAGAGAGGCTATACAAAATAAGCCAATAATAACTTACTAAAGTAGAATATATCAAATCTAAATTAGTTGGAAATAAATCCAATCAATTCTATCTAGAGAAGATAACAACTAGAATAAGTTGATAAAGAATCTAACTAATTTGGATCTAGACAAATTATCTAGAAACCAATCTCAACAAATCTAATTTTTATCTAACAAATTTGGATTCAACCAAACCATTTGGAAATCAATATCAACAAATTTGATTCATATCTAACTAATGTGGAGTCAACCAAATCAATTGGAAATTAATATCAACAAATATTTATCTCCAAATTTACTTGGGATTTGGTTGGGCTTAGATGTTGTTATTGAAGAATTCTATTATAAATTTGAAAACCTTTTTATAGTTGATCTTGTAGATCTATAGTTGGTTCCATAGTTCATCCTTAGTTTCATAGTTAGTCCATAGATCCATAGTTCGTCCATAGTTTTATAGTCCACACATAGTTCTATAGTTATCCATAGTTTTGTAGTACGTTCATAGTTTTGTAGTTCATCCATAGTTTTGTAGTTTATCCATAGTTTTATATTTCATTTTTAGCTTTGTATTTCCATAACTACAAATTGGTTCTCTAGCTAGTTCTATAGTTATCAATTAGTACCATAGAGCTACTAAATTTTTCTATAATTAATTTCTCAACCTAGAAGTCCTATAAATTATATCTTATTCTAGTATGTTTAAATAAAATGTAATCTACTTCCTAAGTTGCAAAACATCTACAAATTACATTATAATTATAAAAAGTAGTCACATAATAGCATTTTTAACATGAAAAATCATGCCAAAGATGGCCCTAAAATGTGACATGACTAATTAGCTTTTAAACTATAAATTTTAAAAATTAATATAGGGCCAATCCCCTATGGATTTCTTAATAGTTTAGCTTTAAAATATTTTACCCAATATTTTATCAACTCTTTTAAAGTTGATGAAGCGTCCCAATAGATTTTATTTTAAAAAAATGTATCCCCAAATATTGGAAGTAAAGGAATAAAAAAGAAGTAGATGATCTATTATTTATAGCTTCTTTCACATAGGACACATATAAAGTTTCATAATACTATATTCATTGCCAAATATCACCTATAGGAATTTTGCTTTAGACTATAAACTAAAGGAATTTTCAGGCCTTAGGAATAGCCTGAAGTGACCAACCACTTTTCCAAGTGAAATCCTTGGGAGAAGAGAATTTTGATTACTTCAAAACCTTATATCCCAAATTTATCACATATCCATAATTTTTTTATAAATATCAAATCAATTTATCCTTTATAAAATATAAGAAAATAAAACTCTTAGAACATCTTTTAGAGCTCATTCACCACTTTTTTGATGTCCTATCCCTTGACAAAAATGCTAATAGAAATATAATATCTAGAATTATTCCTCACACAAATATAATTTTAACCCTTGAAGCTCAACAAGCCAAATAGACTCAAATCAATGTCATTTTTTATTAGAAATAAGAGAATAAGGCTTCAACAAAGCATTAAATCAATATTTGAAAAAATCCCCTCCATGGCTACCACCTAATATTTTTCTTTATTAGTTACAAACTCTCTAATGTGAATTTAATTGTTATTGAATCCCTAAACAAAGTATGTTTTCTTAAAAATTTAATTAAATCCACAAATTCTATATATTTTTATACAACTCTTTCCTTAGTATTTCAAAAAATCGGCCAAGATTTATCCCTAATGCCAAACATATAAATTTTATAATTCTTCAAGATTTTCAATCCAATAAACTTTCCTTTATGAACCCTATCAAATTTACAAATAGGAAATCTAATTTTATTCTGATTTCAAAGAAAAATCCCATTAAATTTTGTCAATTTAGATGTTATACTTGTGGGTAATGTTGAAAGTGGCATTATTATATAGAGATACACTGTCATGTAGCCTTTATAATTTGTAGCATACTAGCTATTTTTAGGACCTCACCTTTCCAACCTACTAGTCAATATCTCAAATCATCTAAAAATTATATCCCAAAGCTTCTTCTTTATCTTATAAAACAAGGGAATGTCCAAATATGTTTATGGCAATATTCTAACTTAAAACTCTAAAATATCTACAATAATCCAAGAGCAATGTAGAAAACAAATATTTGGTGAATTTTATCATATTAACATATTATCAAACCTCATATAGCATAAAAATATTAATTTAAATTTCATGGCTTCACTAACTGTGTAAGGATTTTGCTTGCATAAATCAACTGGAACAATAAATAACTACACACCTAAACACAATGTTGTAATTTTAACATAAGATAGCAATTATTTTACTAATTGCACTAAAAAGCAAAAAGTATCATAATCCACATCTAGGGGACAACCTCCTTTGTCCTTGGTTGCATTGTGGTGGTAACCTCCTTTATGAACAGTGCTCCTATACAATATATTTGTTCAAGATACCTTCCCTTTCTGACACTACAATTTATAAGGATAATTTTACCCAAAAAAACTTACAATACAAAAATAGTTTAAACCCAAAAGAGATTTGAGCTATCTATCCTTAAACCTAATTATTGAGGATCACCCTTACATTCAAATGGGATGGCCCACTTATTAAATACTAAAATATTATAATATAAATAAAAAGGGTTAGGACATAAGATCCTAACACTGTCTCCCCCTTCAAAATAAGATTTATCATCAAAACTAAAAATGAGGATACTATTGCGTGAAGATTTGTGTGGCGGCTTCCATGGCAGAAAGTGCAGAATACTGTGGCGGCCATAAAATCTGGACAGCCTGCCTGAATTCATGGCGGCTACCGATTCCACCATCTAAAAAAAAAATGAGGATACTATTATAGGAGTTGTTTAGCAGTTCCCATGTGGTAGCCTTAGGATGTAATCTACACTATTACACTAAAATATCTATAATGGTTTGGTTTCATAGTTATCACAATGTTCAATCCAAAATAGATTCTAGTTGGAGAATTATTGATCCTTCATGAAACTCTTATTGCCATTCATCCACTAGAATTGTCTAGAATATATAGGAAGAGAGTTGCTGGTGGCTATAATTTAGTCCATTGCATCTAATGCCCCTAAATAAAACACCATAATATTTCAAGTACTTTGTGATAATTTTATTTTGGCCATTCATCTAGATGTGGTATGTCAAACTCATCTACAATTATATTTCTTGAAGACTTCCTTCTAAAAATTATTTTTGAGAGTAGGGTCATGGTCAAAGAGTATATAGGATGGCATTTGAGGGAGCCAAAAAATATGGTCAATGACTATTTGGGTAATGGTGGAAGCTAGGTAGGCATGTGCAAGTGGAAAAAAATGGGTATACCTTGAGAGACGATCCACAACAACCAAAATAACCAATTTACTTGTTATCATAGCTAGTCCCCCAATGAAATGCATGGAAATGTCAATATATATTGTTGCAAGAATAAATAATGGTTGAAGTGTGTTTGGATTTGGAAGTGTCTCCCCTTTATGATGCTAAAAAATATCAAATTGTTGAATAACCTATTTAATAACTTTTGCTTTTAACAATTCTTGGATCAACTTTGTAATTTCTAATTTTTGTATAGAACATTGGTAAGGGAAGATGTTGGATGGAATATTCCCTAGACTATGGTATATAAATTCTCTAATATTCTTCAAACACCTAGGTAAAACTATTAAGTAATATGTGCAATATTATGGATGGATTGGTTTGATCAAATTTTATAGGCTACACTATGAAAAATTGAGCCATGACTCCCCGAGTACATTTTTGTGTAAATTTTCGGTGAGAACTGATTTTTTTTGTCCAACTATAAAACTATTGAGAGTGTATAATTTATCCTCTATCATGAATTACTATCATATTTATGAAATTTCCTATAATATAGGACCAATTTTGTGCAACCATTGAGTTACTAAGACTATGTCACAACCTCATAATGGAAGCACAAACATATTATTTTTTACATTATAGTCTCCCACAATAAGCTTGAGATTGATACATTTGTATTTTTAAGAAATAGTACCTCCATTGGCTATCATGAATTAAAATTTGTTGCATGGGTACAAGTAGCAGTTTACTTGTTTCTCCATCTTAGGATCAATGAAGTTATGAGTGCTACCTATGTCGATAAGAATTGTTAGAGGACATTTCTTGAAATACCCATGCACTCTCATTGTTTGTGGCTTAGTTATACCTACCAAGGTTTGCAAATATATTTTAGGTGTGGGATCTTGTAAAGTATTGATGTCCTAATGTTTTTCATTATTTGATTTATCAATGGTTTCCTCAAGCCTAGGAAGGGTAGTGGTGGACTCAACTTCTAGTAGGTATAACTTCTGGTAAATGTACTTATGACTTGGTTTGTATCTCTCATCACAATTATAGCATATATTCTTATCTTGTTGAGCTTTCATATCTATCTCACTTAATAATTTTATAGGGATCATCATGTTTCCTACACCTGGAGATACTAATGGTTTTAGAAAATTTTGGAATTGGGTCAACTTATTTGTGTGGCATTGTGCTACCAGCTTATCTTTGACCAACCTTTCTAGTTCAATTTATTCCATCATGTTATTTTTTAAAATGTTATTATCTCTATTCGGATATTTTTCTTCAACCCACTGACTAAGAAACTTGTAAAAAATATCTTAGCTAGACCTTCTATCCTAATTAATTTTTCAAATTATTTTTTATAGTCATGAACTATGTAAGTTGTTTGAGCTTTTTTTAAGCTCCTATAAAATCCTCATATACACTAGGGTTACATAAAAATAGTGTATTTTCATAAAATTCATTTCATTAAGGTGTTACTCCCTTAGATTTATGTAACTAGTGGTACCATTGGAGTGTCCTTTCTCCATGTTGAAAGAGGCTATAGGAACTTTGAGAAGATCTTGAGTTTGATGTAAATTAAAATTTTGATTTACATGATATATCAAACTAGTAGGATCTTCACCATCAAACTTGGTGATATCTAATTTTATGGTACAAGGTACAATCAGTAAGATATGTTGTCCATCCATAGTATTTTATGACTTTTTTATAGATTTAGTGAATATAGGATTTTATTCTCCATGCTACAATGTATCTCATACTTCTTGGATAGTGTTGTAGAGATCAATGATGAATGTTTTATTGGATCTGAACTATTTTCTAATATCGCAACATATAACTTGGAGTTAAACAAAACTACACAACCCAAATTAGAGGTAACAAGCAATATCTTGAATAGATAAACTAAAAACCTCACTAAAATATCATGTATTACAAAGTCTTTATGGCAAAGGAGAAATATAAAGCTAGTGACACATGTCACCAAAATAAATCCAAATGACACATGTCAAGTACACATATCAAGGGAAAATAAGGGGTAAAGTACAAATTAATAATATTTCTAAGATTTCCCCTTAATGTGTAGTTTCCTAAAAAAAAAGTAAGTCAACATTAGATAGATTCCCCCTTAATTTTGACTTCCATTACAACATGCATAGAGCATTTTTCTAAAATTGGAGAATTTGTCAAGTCCAAGTGACTTGGTGAAGATGTAGGTGACTTGATCTTGAGTAGGTACATATCACAACTGTATGATGTTCTCTTGGACCATTTCTCTGGTGAAGCGATGATGGATCTCAATGTGCTTTACTCAAGCATGGAAGATTGTATTCTTTTTCATATTAATGGTACTTTTATTATCACAATATATGTGTGTTGGACCATCTATGAGTAACCCAATATCCTTAAGTAGCTACCTCAACCAAATTGCTTCTTTAGTTGCCTCAACTGTTGCCTTATACTCTACTTCTGCTGAAGACAAGGAAACTGTATGTTGTTTCTTGGTGCTCTATGATATGGTACCCTGACCAATTGAAAGCCATAACCAATAGTTGATCTTCTAGTTTTAGGACAACTAGCCCAATCTAAATTTGTATACCCAATCAATGAAAATTCATTACATGATGTGTATATAAGACCATGATAAGGGATCCTCTTGAGGAATCTCAAAATCCTCTTAGCTATTATCCAATGACTCTTCTTGGGATCATGCATGAACCTAGAAATAGGTCCCATTGAATAGATTATATTTGATCTAATTGAAGTTAAGTAGATTAAACTTCCAACTAGTTGCCTGTAAAGGGTGTCATCAACCCTTTCTTCATCATCACTATTAATCAATTTCAATTGGGTTTCCATGGGTGTGAGGGATGGTTTACACTCCTGCATGTGAAACCTCTCCACTAGATATTGAATATGTTTAGCCTAGGATATGAAGATATTTCCAATTTATTGCCACACTTCTATGCCTAAGCAGAAGTGAAGGAGACCCGAACCGGTCATTTCAAAAAATATGCATAAGTCCTCTTTTAGAAACCTTATTCCATCTGTATCATCACCTATAATAAGAATATCATCCACATACAATATCACAAAACTGATGGATTTCCTCCAATGTTTAACATAGAGAGTAGATTCTATTGCAGATCTAGTGAAAACAAGGTTGATAAAATAAGAATCAATTTTTGCATACCAAGCTCTTAGTGCTTGATTCAACCCATATAGAGCTTTCTTCATTCTAAGGACTTTGTTTTCTTTGCCTTTTACTGTGTACCCTGGTGGTTTATCAACATATACTTCTTATTTCAATGCACCATTGAGGAAGGCACTTTTTACATCCATCTGATACATAGGCCAATATTTATGAGCGACTAAAGGAATAACATTGCGGATTGTAGTCATTTTTGTCATTGGATCAAAGGTCTCCTCATAATAAATCCCTTCTTGTTGCTTATAGCCCTTAGCTAATAGGTGAGACTTGTAGCAATCTAATTAGCCATATAATTTATACTTTTCCTTGTACATTCATTTTATGCCAATGGTATATTTACCTGGGATAAATCAACTAACTTTCATATGTGATTTTGTTCAATGGAATCCAAATCTTGTTCCATGGTGATATTCCATTTAGAATCACCAAGTTCTTTGATATTATAAGGTTCTAGTTGGTTGATTACTTTGGTGATTAGAGCATAGTTAACTTGGTGTCTTAGGGCAGAAGGCCTTTTACCTATATAAATGGGCAAGTGGCTTTGGGTTGCATCTATGGTAGATTGAAACCACTTAGGTAAATTATTTGATGATGTGGAATTATCATTAGAAAAATGAGAATTAGGAGGGGAAGGAGGATAAGGATCATGAGTGGGGAGGTCCTCATGTTGAGAAATGCTTTGAATTATGATGGAAGAGGAAGGATCGGGTGAGGGAGTGGATGCCAAGGGATCAAATGATTCCTTATTTTGTTGAAAATAGGGGGCCATAGGAGAAGTATTTGGTGGGGAATAATCATTGAAGGTAACATCCCTAGAGAGAAAAAAACCTCTTGGAAATAGGCTCATATAAATTATAGGCTTTGGCATTTTCACTATAGCCAACAAAGATGCATTTTTGGCTCTTATCATCAAATTTATTTCTTTTTTGATAAGGTATGTAGGCATAGGCATCACATTCAAATACTATAAAATGGACCACAAAGGGTATATTTCCACTCCATAATACCTCTGGTGCTATATCATGCAAAGCCTTAGTATAGTACCTATTGGTCAAGTATGCAGTAATAAGGATAGCTCCTCCCCAAATTTTGTTTGATAATGCATCATCAACTAGCATAGAATTGACCCTATTTGTGGTGGTATGATTCATCCTCTCAAACATCCCATTTTTCTAAGGTGTATAAGGTGTTGTGAACTACCTCCTTATCCCATTATTCTTACAAATACTAAAAAAATATTTGGAGATGTATTCTCCACCATTATCTATCCTCAAGGTGGAGATTTTATAGCCACTTTCTCTTTCAACAAGTGCCATGAATTCCTTGAATGTATCAAGGTATTGTCATTTATATTGAATGAGATAGATCCAAATTCTCCAACGATAATCATAAATGAAAGTTATGTAATATTTGACCCCAATATGAGAGGGAAAAGACATTGTCCCACAAATGTTTGAATGCACTAGTTGTAGTGGCTTGTTGTCTCTCCAAGCCTTTCCCGAGTCAAAAGGTTGTCTATGGTGTTTTTAAATAGTGTATGGTTCAAAAAACATTTAGAATCCTTTAAGTGAGGGAGTCCTTTGACCAAACCCATTATTTCCATCATTTGAAGATTATGAAAGTCTTAGTGATCCATTATTTCATGCCACATATACTTCAAATAGAAAGTAGTAGTTGTATGCAAATATTGTTGGATGGAAATAATCAAATTAATAGAGAAAATTGTCGTATTATCAATCATTTATCAACCTTAGTAAGAGGAGACTACTATGAATCCCTTGATTTCTGCTGCTTCCGTTATTGCTGCTGGATTATCCGTAGGCCTCGCTTCTATTGGACCTGGTATTGGTCAAGGCACTGCTGCGGGCCAAGCTGTTGAAGGTATTGCGAGACAACCAGAAGCGGAGGGTAAAATACGAGGTACCTTACTGCTAAGTTTAGCTTTTATGGAAGCTTTAACTATTTATGGACTAGTTGTAGCCCTAGCACTTTTATTTGCAAATCCCTTTGTTTGATCTCGGAAAGAGAGATCCGTACCCCTCGTGATTCTAAGTACCCTCCTCTAATAATTTTATTGTTCAGCCCATAGGGGAGGGGCTGATACAAATGATCAGCAAATTATTGGCTCTTCGCTATACTTCACTTGTTCCGATTAGAAAGATCCGTGACACTTGAAGGAGTGGATAGGCCGAGCAAAGTTTTTCTGCTTTCCAATTTTATCCTTATTTATAGATACGGGACCTGGGACTGACTGAGTACTCGAAATCTCCTTATCCGGAACTTTAATAATAGAGTCGAGTCAGAGAAAAAAAATTTGTTTGTAAAACTTAAATATCCTTATCTATGAGGGGAGAGCATATGAAAAATGTAACTGATTCTTCCATTTCCTTGGTTTATTGGCCTTCCGCTGGGGGTTTCGAATTAAATACCAATATTTTCGAAACAAATATAATAAATCTAAGCGTGGTGCTTGGTGTGCTAATCTATTTTGGAAAGGGAGTGTGTGCGAGTTGTGTGTATTGAATAATATGGCTGGGTCCAACCAACTGCACTTTATAGATATTTGTTTTATGAAAAAAGTAAATTTATATTAAATTAATATAAAAGCCTTTACATAAAAAAAAAGTGGGTGGGTTAACACACCCCATGGGGAATAAAACTAACCCTCATAGACAAGGGTTAGTAAACAAATCCGTCAACAAAACACAAGTTTACCAATCATGATAATTATTGATTATTACATCAAAGAAAGCATATCATATGGGGTAATGTTCCCTAGCATGTTCTCTTGCATAAACGTTTAGTGATTATGGTATGGGAATCCATCCCTCTGCATCACAATTAAGGCCTTCAGAACCCACATCACTCCAACCAACAACTGGTCTAGGTGAAACTAGTTGAACATCATCCCACCCCCCAACCTAGTGGGATGAATAATCAATGTCAACATTAGGTTGCTTCTTGACTAGTGAGGGATGGGACCAGTGCCTGTCTGCAAAAGCACTTCTTATATATTATGGAGGCTGACAGTGAGAGCAGGATAAAAAATACTCCTGAGAAGAGTGCTCTGGGGGGATCCAATTGACTACACACATAGCATTGGTCCAGTGCACCAAAATAATTTGTAGATGATCCAACTCCATAGAAAATTTGTTGGCTTGAGTACATATCTATAACCACATGTCATTAAAAAATTCTAATTTATTAGCATGAGTAAATGTGATAGAAGGTGTATACTATTTAAAAATAATTATGTTATAGGCATTCCAAATATGAAAGAGTAGGCTAATCTTGAAAACCTACCATACTTCAAAAAGTAGGAGATTCAAAGTAAAAGAGTTCCCAAGAAGAAATTGGGGCCAAGAAACTCTTGCAAATGTAAATGGGAAAAAAAGAGGAAAGAACCCATTCCCAAGCCTACTGAGATCTTCTGTAATTCCAAAATAGGTGAGCACAAGACTCAGGTACACCACAAAAATGACATTTAGGATCAAAAATTCTAAGGTGCTTCAAATTTTCCCCTAAGGGAAGGCCTCGACATAGCAAGTGTTGAGCAAGGTGCAGGAACAATATTGTCATTGTTGTCAACACAGTCAGATAGATCGATTGATGCAGTGGACAGGAGTTCAGTGATGCAGTGGATAGGAGTTAAGAGGTTCATCAGAGTATGTACAATGGTTTTCCAAAAGATAGAAGTGGCCCATATACTAAAAATCAAAAGAAAATCACTAAGGTAGAAAACTGTCGCGATATCGCGACATGTTGGAAGAGAGAGAAGAAGAAAGAAAAATTGTCGTGATATCGTGACATGTTGAGAGAAAGAAAAACTGTTGCGATATCGCGACATGTTGAGAAGAACAAAAATTGTCACGATATTGCAACATGTTCGGAGAGAAAGCACAAGCAAGCAAAACTATCGCGATTTCGTGACATGTTCGGAGAGAAAGCGCAAGCAAGCAAAACTGTCACGATTTCACGACATGTTCGGGGAGAAGGCGCAAGCAAGAAAAATTGTCGCGATTTCGTGACATGTTCAAAGAGAAAAAGGCAAGTAGAAAAAGTGTCGTGATTTCGTGACATATTGCAAGGAAGATTGTACGGACGAAAAAGTGTCACGATTTCGTGACATATTGCAAGGAAGGCTGTACGGATGAAAAAGTGTCACGATTTCGTGACATATTGCAAGAGAAATAGGAGAGAGAAAAAGATGTCATGATTTCGTGACATGTTTCATTTTCGTGGTCCAAAGCAAAGAGAAAGAGGAGAGAGAAAAATGTGTCGCGATTTCGCGACATGTTTCATTTTCGCGGTCCAAAGCGAAGAGAAAGAGGAGAGAGAAAAAGGTGTCACGATTTCGCGACATGTTTCATTTTCACGGTCCAAAGCAAAGAGAAATAGGAGAGAGAAAAAGGTGTCGTGATTTCGCGACATGTTTCATTTTTGCGGTCCAAAGCGAAGAGAAAGAGGAGAGAGAAAAAGGTGTCACGATTTCGCGACATGTATTTTCACGTCCAGAAGAGAAGAGAAAATGTAAGGAGAAAAAGTGTCGTGATATCGCGACATATATTTTTGGAGGCCAAAGCAAAGAGAAAGTGCACGGAGAAAAAGTGTAGCGATATCGCTACATGTTGTATCGCGGGCCAAAGCAAAGAAAAAGTGCAAGGAACAAAAGTGTAGCGATATCGCTACATGTTGTATTATCGCGGGCCGAAGCAGAGAAAAAGCGCAAGGAGCAAAAGTGTAGCGATATCGCTACATGTATTTTCGTGACCCGAAGGCAAGAGAAAGAGTACAGAGGCAAAAGTGTCGCAATATCGCGACATGTTGCATTTTCGTGACTAAAGGAGGAGAGAGAAAGTAAGAAGGCAGAAGTGTCGCGATATCACGACAAAAGTAAAGAGGAAGAGTATGGAGGCGAAAGTGTCACGATATCGCGACATGCTATGTTTTCGTAGGTACAAGCAAACAGAAGCAGCAAGGAGGCGAAAGTGTCACGATATCGCGACATGTGTTTTCACGGGTATGAACCAAGTAAAGCTGCAAGGAGGTGAAAGTGTCGCGATATCGTGATATGTTGTGTTTTCGTGGGTATGAACCAAGTAAAGCTGCAAGAAGGCGAAAGTGTCACGATATCGTGACATGTTGTGTTTTCATGGGTACAAGATGAGAAGAGGAAAAAGAGGCAAAAGTGTCATAATTTTACGACAGGTCACTTTGGCGCAAGCTAAGAATAGAACCCAGCCAAAATAAGATATGTGACCGTTAACTGAAGTTATGCAACAGTTACAGGGGTCGTTACAAAAGAAAATCATGCAGCTAATTTAAGAACAGTCAAAGAAGGAGAAAACGAATAGTCGTATATATAGAATCGAATATACATGCATGCACAGAAAAGAATACGAACAGTCATGACCAAGAAGATGAACAGTCATGGTAGGGGTATATGTGTAAATTCGTAACATGCATCGTGTTTGACGAAAAGCCTACTCTATATATATACAAAAGCAGTTACAGTCGAAAGGCATTACAACTAACAAGTGGCGCATGAGAAATGAAAGAAGGAGTTACAGAAGAAGTCGATACGACGGTTACAGGTGCAGTTACAGAAGAATATCATACAGCTAAAATAAGAACAGTGAACTAAAGTCAGTACGAAAGTTACAGGGACAGTTACGGGTTGCATGCGAGAGTCAGAACTTTGTTATAAAAGGAAGTCTACGTGGAGAATTAATTTGCTGCTAAAATTGTGTGAGAGTGCTGCTGAGAGAGGGAAAATGTGCTACTTATATATAAGGAAAAAGCACTATCGAAAAGAGTGAAAGTGCTACAAAAATGGAGAGCCGGAAGAGTGCAGTAAGAAGCACAGCAAGAGGGCTATAAGAGGGCCATAAAAGTGCAGTAAGCAGAGCCGTAAGAGTGTGTGCTATTTTGGTGAATAGCAAGAGAGGTTGGGTTAGCAATAGACCAGTCAGGGTCTTGTATAAGAGAAGGCATCTTTATGTCAAAATTATAGTTTCAAAATTGCAGTCCAAGTTGGTGCTTGGAATTAGGGGTTGGTGCTCCTTTCTGTTGGTGCAGATAAATTAGGGGTTGGTGCTCCTTTTTATTGGTGCAGATAAATTAGGGGTTGGTTCTCCTTTCTGTTGGTGCAGATAAATTAGGGGTTGGTGCTCCTTTCTATTGGTGCAGATAAATTAGGGGTTGGTGCTCCTTTCTGTTGGTGTAGATAAATCAGGGGTTGGTGCTCCTTCCAGTGGGTGCTAGTAAATTGATTGTAAAATTGATATTTTGCAAAGGTTGGATTTGGACAGGAGTCCAAGCAGTCATTTTTGAGGAGTAGCCAAAACTGGTGAACCTCGTTACATCTTGTGTTGTGTGATGCTCTCATGTAATACTTGCATTATCTGATTTAAATCTTCATTGTTTCAGTATTAAGAGTTGTATAGTTGAATTTAAATAGCTACACTGATTCACCCCCCCTCTTAGTGTCATTGTGAGACTAACAATTGGTATCAGAGCCAAGTTCCTGAACAAAGCTTAACCAGCTAGGGTGATCTTGGATTAGTACGCAATGGTAGGTGGTGAAGGCTTCTCATCAAACAAAGCACCATTGTTGGATGGAACTAATTACTCATTTTGGAAACTCAGGATGCAGACATATCTTTGTGCTTTGGGATATGACATTTGGGATTCAATAGACAGTGGATACACAATACCCACCACTCCTCCAACCGATGCTGCCGATAAGAAACTATTTGAGAATAACTCTAAAGCAAAGAATGCTATCATGTGCGGTTTAGTAGACAGTGAACTGATAAATATTATGAGTTGTAAAATGGCAAAAGACATGTGGGACAAACTAAGGAGCATTCATGAAGGAGACGACAAGATCAAGGAGGCCAAGTTACAAACGCATCGAGCTCAGTTCAAAGCATTAAAGATGAATGACGATGAGAACATAGAGGCATACATGCTGAGAGTTAATGGAATCATTAATGCGATTAGAGGACTCGGAGAGGAAATGGAAGATGTTGTCATCATGAAAAAGGTACTAAGATCTCTTCCCAAAATATTTGATTCTAAAGTTTCAGCAATAGAAGAACCTAAAGATATAAATACTTTTAGTATGGATGAGATGCATGGTTCTTTGACTGCATATGATATGAGAATAGGAAAAACTAAACCCATAGACAGAGAAGCTGCTTTTAAAGCACATAGAAATATAAAAGCAAAACAAGAATCCGAGGAAGAAGAGACATCAGATGAAACGAAAGCAAACTTTGTTCAAAAACTAATAAGGGGAAAAGGAAAATACAGAGGAAAGCTACCGCTTAAATGTTTCAACTATGGAGGCATTGGGCATTTTGTGACTAACTGTCCACTTAATGAGAAGGACGAAAATAATGAAGGATCGCACCAAGAAAGAAGTGACTGGAAGAAGAAAACAAATTTCAGAAAATGCAACTTCAAAAAGAAAAGTTTCATCTCCAAGAATGTCAGTTCATCAGAAGACAGCTGCAGTGAGGATTCTGAAGAGGAAACAGGTGAAGCTCTTTTCATGGCATTTGAAGAAGTAGAATTAGAAAAGGAAGAAGAAGTGAACTCTGAAGTATGTGGTGAAAACTCTGAGGCTGAAGTAGATCTAGAAGGTGAGTTGATCTCTGCACTTGAAGAGTTGGGTATAGAAAGGAAAAAGAACAAAAGACTGTCCAAGAAGTTGGAAGAATATGAGGGTAATATTGAAGATCTCTTCTTACAAATTCATAAATCCAAGAAAATAGAAGCCTTGAAGTAGAATTAGATCAATGAGGAAGTCACAAAGTCACAGATCAATGAGAAAGATATTTTTTACTGCAACCAAGAAGAGGAGATTGTGTTATTGAGGAAACAACTAGAAGAGGCCAATACAAATCTCAAATTTGAGAAGAGCACAGAGCTGCTAGATAAAATGATAAGGCAAAAAAGAAGCCCCATGTGCAAGCTTGATCTTGTATATGAAGCTGAACAACCTTCATCATCTAAATCTACAGAGAAGAAGAAGTCCACTGCTGAAGGATCAAAGCAAGAAAAACCTGAAGCTGAATCCTCAAAAGGAAGAAAATCTCAAAGGAGATCTACAGCAAAGCAACCACAACAAAAGAGGTTCTATCACTCTCACTTTATTCATAATAATTCTTTTAATGGCAACTATTTTAGATGCAACCATTATGGTCACAAAGCAATTTATTGTGGACAGAATAATAGATCAAAGAGGTATGCTGGTAGAAATACATCTGTTATTTTGGTTGAACACCATGTGCAATGTTTTAAATGTAATGGTCATGGGCACATAGCAAGGTCTTGTCCAAATCTAAGGCAATACAGTAGATTTCATCAGACACAAAGAATGCAACATAGATAGGGAAGAAATCATGTGCATCAAAGAAAGGAAAAGAATCATCCATCAAAGATGTACAAGAAACAACCACCCAAGAGAAATGTTCAAGTTCACGAAAAGGTTCAAAATAGGGATGCAGGTGAAAACCTTTAGCCTAAGTTCAAGAAATACTGGAGAAAGAAAGAAGAGAGGAAATCGTGTCTCCTTGGACAGAAGGAGATTACTCCTCTATTGCACTAAGCAACTCCAGGTAGCACATCCTCAGGGGGAGCAATGTTAAAGTTTATTTTAATGCTCCTATGTATTTGTGTAATTATCTGAGGATGAAAGGAAAGTATTCGAGGAGTTATTGTATAGCTTTCAAAGTGTGTTTTCTATTCATGCAGTTGTTTGTGGTAGTGTCATGAAGGGTGGTGATTAAATTGAGAGTTGTCTTTATTGGTAATATTGCTATATGTCATTGTTGTATTGTTGATGGTTCTTACTGCCACTGTCCAAAGTTAAGGATTATAACAGTTAAGATAGTGTGGTTAGTGAAAGAATGTTGCCCGAGCCGCATACATGTGTTTCGATAAAAGCAATGTGTATTTGAACTTCACATTGACATGAATATTGTCAGATCTTTTATGATGTTGTGTTGAAAAATATTGAAGTCTGATTTAGCTCATCAAGATGAGCAACTTTGCTTTGTGAATCTTACCTATCCGAGGTCTAGTCGTATGAGTTTGAGTAAGGTGCACTATAGTTGGCCGTGAAGTGTTTGACAAAATGTTGTCTCCTAATTCGAACAGTTGGAAGTAAGGTGTGACCAGCGGTGATTGTAGAAAACATAGACCAAGTTGAAAATGAAAAAAAAAAGGGGATTTGGTTGGTGTTGTGGTACAGTGTTTGATGCTTGCACAGAGTTGGTTGATACATGCTTCGACGAGGGTCTATGATAAAGGGATGTTATTTGAGGTGATTGGCTGAGTAGAGTTGATTAAGCCTATTCAAGTAATTGGATGCATGTGGTTGTTCAAGTTCCATAAAATAAACTATTATTGATTTGATTTGAGATTGGGATTTGAGTATAGAACATATTGAGTCTCTAACAATTATTTTTATGATTCTATAAGATCTAGGCAAGTTCTTGGTGAGCTTGCTAGAGCAGGTTCTTAGTGAGCCTATTGACAGGGTACAGAGGATAGAGTCTCAATGGATAGAGATCCAGTAGCCAACACAGTTGAAGATAGATCTGAGTGAGGGACCACATTCTCAGGGGGAGCATTTATATATTTAATTATAGTTTTGCTCATGTTTGTAATTTTTTTGCTAACTATATTAATTTGTGCCTGAGAATGATGTGCATGGACTCAAGGGGAGTCTACAGCAGCCCTTTGGTATTATTTTCAAAGGGGGAGAAGAATTATAGGAAATTGCATGTGTGTTGCCAACAATTCCAAAGGGGGAGATTGTTGAGCAAGGTGCAGGAATAGTATTGTCATTGTTGTCAACACAATCAGACAGATCGGTTGATGCAATGGATAGGAGTTCAGTGATGCAGTGGACAGGAGTTAAGAGGTTCATCAGAGTATGTATAGTGGTTTTCCAAAAGATAGAAGTGGCCCATATACTAAAAATCAAAAGAAAATCACTAAGGCAGAAAACTGTCACGATATCGCGACATGTTGGAAGAGAGAGAAGAAGAAAGGAAAACTGTCGCGATATCGCGACATGTTGAGAGAAAGAAAAATTGTCGTGATATCGCGACATGTTGAGAAGAACAAAAACTATCGCGATATCACGACATGTTCGGAGAGAAAGCGCAAGCAAGAAAAACTGTCACGATTTCGTGACATGTTCGGAGAGAAAGGGCAAGCAAGCAAAACTGTTGCGATTTTGTGACATGTTCGGGGAGAAGGCGCAAGCAAGAAAAACTGTCGCGATTTCATGACATGTTCGAAGAGAAAAAGGCAAGTAGAAAAAGTGTCGCGATTTCACGACATATTGCAAGGAAGATTGTACGGACGAAAAAGTGTCACGATTTCGCGACATATTGCAAGAGACTGTACGGACGAAAAAGTGTCACGATTTTGTGACATATTGCAAGAGAAAGAGGAGAGAGAAAAATATGTCGCGATTTTGTGACATGTTTCATTTTCGCGGTCCAAAGCGAAGAGAAATAGGAGAGAGAAAAATGTGTCGCGATTTCGCGACATGTTTCATTTTCGTGGTCCAAAGCGAAGAGAAAGAGGAGAGAGAAAAAGGTGTCGCGATTTCGCGACATGTTTCATTTTTGCGGTCCAAAGCGAAGAGAAAGAGGAGAGAGAAAAAGGTGTCGCGATTTCGTGACATGTTTCATTTTCGTGGTCCAAAGTGAAGAGAAAGAGGAGAGAGAAAAAGGTGTCATGATTTCGCGACATGTATTTTCATGGCCAGAAGAGAAGAGAAAATGCAAGGAGAAAAAGTGTCGCGATATCGCGACATGTATTTTCGGAGGCCAAAGCAAAGAGAAAGTGCAAGGAGAAAAAGTGTAGCGATATCGCTACATGTTGTATTATTGCGGGCTGAAGCAAAGAAAAAGTGCAAGGAACAAAAGTGTAGCGATATCGCTACATGTATTATCGTAGGCCAAAGTAGAGAAAAAGTGCAAGGAGCAAAAGTGTAGCGATATCGCTACATGTTGTATTTTCGTGACCCGAAGGCAAGAGAAAGAGTACAGAGGCAAAAGTGTTGCGATATTGTGACATGTCGCATTTTCACGACTAAAGGAGGAGAGAGAAAGTAAGAAGGCAGAAGTGTCACGATATCACGACAAAAGTAAAGAGGAAGAGTACAGAGACGAAAGTCTCACGATATCGTGACATGTGTTTTTGTGGGTACAAGCAAACAGAAGCAGTAAGGAGGCGAAAGTATTGTGATATCGCGACATGTGTTTTCGTGGGTATGAACCAAGTAAAGCTGCAAGGAGGCGAAAGTGTCGTGATATCGTGACATGTTGTGTTTTTGCGGGTATGAACCAAGTAAAGCTGCAAGGAGGCGAAAGTGTCATGATATCGCGACATGTGTTTTTGCGGGTACAAGCCGAGAAGAGGACAAAGAGGCAAAAGTGTCACGATTTCGTGACAGGTCACTTTGGTGCAAGCTAAGAATAGAACCCAGCTGAAATAAGATATGTGATCATTAACTGAAGTTATGCAGCAGTTACAGGGGGCCATTACAAAAGAAAACCATGCAGCTAATTTAAGAACAGTCGAAGAAGGAGAAAACGAACAGTCGTATATAGAATCAAATATACATGCATGCACAGAAAAGAATACGAACAGTCATGACCAAGAAGATGAACAATCATGGTAGGGGTATATGTGTAAATTCATAACATGCATCGTGTTTGATGAAAAGCCTACTCTATATATATACAAAAGAAGTTACAGTCGAAAGGCGTTACAACTAACAAGTGGCACATGAGAAATGAAAGAAGGAGTTACAGAAGAAGTCGATACAATAGTTACAGGTGCAGTTACAGAAGAATATCATGTAGCTAAAATAAGAACAGTGAACTAAATTCAGTACGACAGTTACAAGGGCAGTTATGGGTTGCATGCGAGAGTCAAAACTTTTTTATAAAAGGAGGTCTGCGTGGAGAATTAATTTGTTACTGAAATTGTGTGAGAGTGCTGCTGAGAGAGGGCGAATGTGCTGCTTATATAGAGGGAAAAAGCACTGCCAAAAAGAGTGAAAGTGCTACAAAAAGGGAGAGCCGGAAGAGTGCAGTAAGAAGCGCAGCAAGAGGGCTGTAAGAGGGCCATAAAATTGCAGTAAGCAGAGCCATAAGAGTGTGTGTTTTTTTGGTGAATAGCAAGAGAGGTTGGGTTAGCAATAGACCAGTCAGGGTCTTGTATAAGAGAAGGCATCTTTATGTCAAAATTATAGTTTCAAAATTGTAGTCCAAGTTGGTGCTTGGAATTAGGGGTTGGTGCTCCTTTCTGTTGATGCAGATAAATTAGGGGTTGGTGCTCATTTCTGTTGGTGCATATAAATTAGGGGTTGGTGCTCCTTTCTGTTGGTGCAGATAAATTAGGGGTTGGTGCTCCTTTCTATTGGTGCAGATAAATTAGGGGTTGGTGCTCCTTTCTATTGGTGCAAATAAATCAGGGGTTGGTGCTCCTTCCAGTGGGTGCTGGTAAATTGATTGTAAAATTGATATTTTGCAAAGGCTAGATTTGGACGGGAGTCCAAGCAGTCATTTTTGAGGAGTAGCCAAAACTGGTGAACCTCGTTACATCTTGTGTTGTGTGATGCTCTCTTGTAATACTTGCATTATCTGATTTAAATCTTCATTGTTTCAGTATTAAGAGTTGTAGATTTGAATTTAAATAGATACACTGATTCACCCCCCCCCTCTCAGTGTCATTGTGAGACTAACAGACAAGCTCCATGCAAAAAATGATTGCTTGGGCTCAACATAAGTAGCCCAAACATTCTAAAATATAGAATTCCATCTAGTCCTTGTAGAAAATAAGTCCCAACACTAATTGATATTAGGCACCAGAGGAAGATGAGGATATAACCATTTATACCCCAAATGAGCCTTATAATTAAGCAAAGGAGTGTCAACATGCCATCTCCAGTTTGACCACCAAGAATACTACGAGTGCACACCAATCTCAACATAGAAAAAGGGGTGAGAGAAATAATAGCATCATACGTATCTTTGTCTACACCATTCATCCTAAAGGTACAATTGAACTCATTCCATGGGATCCAATCCTTGGTCTTGCGAGAAAAGAAATCAGCTATTGTAACAATACCCTTTTTGAAAACCGTTGAGCATGAATTCATTACACCCAATATAAGGGAGAAATTTGATGAAGAAACATGGGGGACCACCAAATATTCATAGAATTTATGGATAAGCCTTTACAGAAGCCATCTCCTCTCCAACAGATCCAAGGAGTGAGTTGTTTTCAGGCTTTCCATATACTTTTAATAACAAAGGAGCCAAAAATCTTAACAAAAATTGGAGCAACAATGAGAGAGGTAAAATCCAACCCTCTCTATGCTCTACGGTTTAAGGGAAGACCAAAGGAAATGAAATGTCAAATAAAAAATTTCCAAGATTCAACTTCCCTTAGAGCCCTGATCACCCACTTAGCACATAGAGCAACACCTTGTCTTCTATAGTGCAGCAGACCCATTCTGCCATATTCTATGGGAAGACAACAAATATCCCAAGAAACTCTATGAAATATTTTTGTTTCAGAAGAATTATTCAAAAGAAAATCACGAAGGAGTTTCTCAAGATTTTTATAGCAATTCTGTGAAGGAACCTAGCAAGAGGAATAGTATACATAAGTGGTAGCTAAAACTTTAGATCAAATCTAAAATTTACCTGCTAATAGCTTCTTAATAAGCTAGAAATCAAGTTTTGTTTCAAATATTTGAAGCACATAATTCCAAAGCTGAGCGGGAGAGCCTTGAAAGGCAAAATGAATACCAAGAAACTTAAAAACTTCTCCAAAAGGGATCTAATTCCAATGATACCCTTTAAACCAAGGCAACATAGGCAAGGAAGACTATCTGAAGCAAGAGGTCTTCCTCCATTGTATGCTAGAACTAGAGGCTGTGCAAAATATGTTCAAACAAATAGAGCATTAGAAATATATTGCTCCTCTTCCCTTATAGTAAGAAAAGAGTCATCAACAAATTGACCATTAATAAGTTATCTTTGGTCATTTGAAAGAGCAATTCCTTTAATAAGATCTGTAGAATCTTGAGCAGCTAAAATATAGCCAAAGGCTTCAATAGCAAGCACATATAAATAGAGAGCAATAGGACATCCTTGTCAAACAGACCTAAAAAATGTTTACTACTTCAGACTATGAATTGTTCAGATTGAGAATAGTCAAAGCATATCTGAATAGCATAGAAATAGTTTGAATAAAAATTGGCCCGAATCCCAAAGCTTTGAGCATAGAAATAATGAATATCCATTCAATACATTCATAAGCTTTATCAAAATCAAACTTAATAAAAATCATGTTCTGGTTTGACATTCGGGCCCATTCATGCCCTCCTAGATAGCCAGAACATTATCGAGGATTTACCTTCCTTGAATAAATCCAGTTTGCTTAGATTTCAATATCAAATAAAGAAGATGCCTAAGGCTAAGAGCCAAAGCTTTGGCAATGATCTTGTAACTAACATTCAACAAAGTGATAGACATTCAATTAGTGATTAAATTCAGGTCCCCTTGCTTGGGTATGAATTTAATATTACCCCTATTAATAATTACTCCCAAAGAGCCTACTAGAAGAGCCTCTAGATAAAATTTATGCAGATCAGGACCAAGTCCCAAAGACCCTTGTAGAAATCATAGGAAAATCCATCTAGACCTGGTGCTTTATCATTTTCTATTTGAGATAATGCATCCTCCAGATCTGTAAGGGAGAGTATTTTATCACACCCTGCTCTTTGAGACTTTGAAACCTTAACTGGTGCAACTACCATACAAGCTGCCAATGCTTACTCCCACTCAATGGAATAAGCTTGAGCGGAAAAAACATTAGTATAGTGCTTGAAAAAAGCATCATATTAGGAAGAGAGGTAAGTTGTATTCCATTGTCTTGAATGGCCTTGAATTTAGTAGCTTGCCTAGGAGGGTGAAGCCTTTGAAAAAATTCTTTGGTGACCCTATCACCAACTTTAATCCAATGAAGATGGGATTTAATTTGATCTCCCCAATCCTCATAAATTTTAGCAAATTTTAATTTCATGCCTCAAATGGGAAACATGAGACTAAAGATCAGGATTAAACGGACAAGCCTCAAGCCTAAGAGAAGCTTTGGAAATCTCATCATGAAGGACAACATTGGAATATCTTTTGAACTACACCACCCTTTTCTCCAAAGTACAGATCAAGGTAGTTGTATAAAAAATGGCATCATTCCACCATTCTATCCAACCCAACTCTCTAGTACATCTAGGAACTAGATTCCAAACTTTTCAGATATGATAGACCATGGAAGGGTGCAAAAGAAAGGAAGTATTGAAAAAATATTGTGACTTGTAGTGTCTCTGAGGTACAAATTTCATAAGCATATTAAATATTATGGGTGAATGATCTGAAGTAGTGGTAACAGGAATGGTTTCCACAAATAGAGCTAAAACATTTATCCTATGAAAGAAAAACTACAAATAATATGAAAGCATGGCTCTATCCAGCCATCTCAGAATTCTTGCATGGCCAACCTAGAAATTGGACCATGTATACCACAATTTTTTTTTAAATCTTGAGGTAAAAAAAGAATTGGGGTCTGACAAACCCAATTTTTTCATGAAGTACCAGGTATCTCTTTCCCCAATAACCCACCACACGAGAATTTGTTCTATCTTGTATGCAGGATTTTTAGTCATATTAAAATCTCCACACATAACCCAAACAGTAGGTGGTAAATAAAAAGCACACCGCTGCTAGAGGCTACAGTGCTCTTGAGTGTCATTGGAGGCATAGACATTAATAATACCAAAAGACAACCCACCAACCTCAAGTAAAATCTAAACTGTGTGATTGGAGGGGTCCACATCCCATGAGACAAAACTATCTTTCCACCTAGCTACCAAAATAATGATAGCTCCCCCTCTTCCAGGGAAATAACTAGTGGCATAAAAAAGCAACTTGGTCAAATAAAAGGGTAAGTACATTACAGAATAAGTTCAAAAATATTAATCCTTTGATGACAAAGAAATTTAGGATTACCATAAAAACTAGAGCATAAAGCAATCTCATCTCATACCAAGTATTTTTGGATTCAGTTTGTTAACCCTCTGACATTCCATGATAAAAAAAATCATGGAGATTGATCAAGACTCATATGTCTAACTACATATTCAACATCTCCAAGGTTTGAAAGAGAATCATAAATATTACTAAGAAAATACTCATGACCTGCTTTCCAAAACTTCATTTGATACATTTTTTCTTGGTGAACTAAGGATTCTCCCCATGGTGGGTTGTGAGATCTTTGACCATTTGCGAAAGCCTTTTTAGGTTCCATGAAGCTTGAGGAAGACTTCCTTTTGATATGCGAAAACTAGAGAATTTGAAGACTGAGTAGGAGTAGAAGAAGTGGCAATTTTGGAAAAGGAAGAACTAGTCAGTGGTACTTTAGCAACCATCTATGAAGCCCTAGCACTGGGTGTTGTTGGTTGTGTGATTTTTAAGTTTTACAAACAATTTTTTTCTCTAACTCGACTTTATTATTCAAGTTTGAGATAAGGAGACTTCGAGTACTCAATAAGTCACAGGTCTCATATCTATAAGGATAAAATTAGAAAGCATAAAAAACTTTGCTCGGCCTATCCAATCCTTCAAGTATCATGAATCTTTCTAATCAGAACAAGTTGAGTATAGCGAAGAGCCAATAATTTTCTGATCATTTGTATCAGTCCATCCCCTATGGATTGAACAAGAAAATTATTAGAGGGTACTTCGAATCACAAGGGGTACGAATTTTTATTTTTAAGATCAAATAAAGGGATTTGCAAATAAACTTGTTAGGGCTACAACTAGTCCATAAATAGTTAAATATTCCATAAAATCTAAACTTAGCAGTAAGGTGCCTCGTATTTTACCCTCCACTTTTGGTTGTCTTGCAATACCTTCAACAACTTGGCCTATAGTAGTGCCTTAACCAATACTAATTCCAATAGAAGTGAGGCCTATAAATAATCCAGCAACAATAACAAAAGCATTAGAAATCAAGGGATTCATAGTAACCTCCTCTTACTAAGGTTGATAAATGGTTGAGACTATTGGGAAGATCATGGTGGTGGTATACCACCCCTCCCCTTGTTTTGCGACTTTTCGACCCTTTTTTAGAGGCTTCCCGGGGAGGAGAAGGGGATTGCTAAAATGACCTTTTATCCCTATAATATAGCTATATTCTATAGCTAAGGTGGGGTGTATTCAAAATTACAAGAGTCTCGAGGAACCCATTGCATTAAGTTTCTCAATGGTTCATGCACTAGTCATAGGCCGGTTCAAAGAACAAAAGTCTTGAACGTATATGAAATTTTATTATCCATTGTTCCTCAGTAGCTCAGTGGTAGAGTAGTCATTTGTTAAATGATTGGTCATAGGTTCAAATCCTTTATAGCAAAGGAGAAAGAGAAAGCTGGTGACACATGTCACCAAAAGAAACCCAAATAACACATGTCAAGTACACATGTCAAGGGAAAATAAGGGGTAAAGTATACATTAACGATATTTCTAAAATGTTTGGTTACTTTATATATTATGTTCGATGTTGTTAATATTTTTTATCCCATAAGTTGACTCCCAACAAAACTTTGAAAGTGATCCTTAAATTTGTATAGTTTCTTTACCTCTTCACTCACTTTTCTAACTAATTGTACTATGATCATCACCCAATAGCCATTTTTATTTTTATTTTTATTTTTATTTTTTTATGCTTGCCTTTGACCCTCATTTACAACACCCTTTAATGATAATTACCATCACCTGCTACTCTTTCTTTCTTTCTTTTTTATTTTAATTTTAGTGATTTAGAATTTTTTTTTTTTGTTTGGTCCTCTCTTTTTCCTTTTTTTAAGTGGACTATCAAATATTGTGTTTAGAATTATTTTCCTAGAAACTTGTTGAAAACCTTGCAATCCTTACTTGTGATCTCTACCTATAAAATCCCTATAATATCTTCGTATAAAACCTATGTAATCCCTTTGTTTCTCAAGTATGTAAAGTTCTAAATATTCTCTAAAAATGCACTCTGTATGTCCAAGAGTCCTCTCACTTTTTTTTAGTTCTATAAATTCCTAAATATTCTTGAAAATGAGTTTTGTTATGGTCAGGATTCTAGCATCTTATAAATAATTCTCCTAGTATGCCCAAAAATTCCTTGTGGGATTTTTTTCACTAGGTGTGCTAGGCTAGGGTTTGTTTGGTTTGTGGGCTCACAAATTGTTGTGGAATTAGTTACACAGACACAAGAAAATGAGAAGACAATCCAAACTTAGTTGTATTAGCATAAGAATAGGTGCCTATAAATAGGCATTACAAGACATGACAATGGATAAGAACACATTAAATAATGCTTATCCATAACTAACAAATTATTAAAACATGTACTATAATCCATATCATTCCTCCCCACTAAAGAAGCATTGGTCCCCAATGCATACAAAGGTGGAAGAGAAAGAAAGAAAAATAGCTAGGAGTATCAAGTAAAACCAAAAATATACTCTTGTTACAAAATACAAAGACAAAAATAACAAAGTTTGACATGTCTTTAGAAAACCAAAATCTGACACTAGATCTGGATCAGGCTTAGAAAATACTCTCCAATGACTGTAAACACTGCTATGTTGGTGGACAACTGAAATGGGTCCCTAAATTCGGTAGAAGAAAATAGCAACTAAAATATCAAAGAAGATGCAGTAGAATATGCTTCAAACCATGTGCTAAACAGAAAATTTAATTGTTGCAACATTTAAGACAAGCGGGTATGCATTGAATTTTTTGAGTCATGCATTAATGGAGATGGGAAATATTAAATTAAATTAAAAAAATAAAATTAATTTAATTAATTTGTGGTTAATTGTGGGTCGCTTGCATTAAATTATTGGTGGATCGAGACAACGGTCAAGTGGACCAAGACAACGATCAATGGAGATAGAAGTGATGGATTAAATTAAATTAAATTAAATTTTAATTTAATTTAATTATGGGTTTATGGATGATGTGAATGGGCAACGATCAATGGATAATATTTAATTTAACCCATAATTATGGTATTTAAAAATAATTACGATATTAAATATTGTAATTTTAAATTAAATTAAATAAAATTTAATTTAATTTTAAAATATCTCAAAGGGAAAGGGAGCAATAACTATTATGGAATGACAACGACTAATTTGATGGCAACATGGGCAAGTGGCAAGTGGCAAGCATGTTTGATGGTGATAACAACTAGAAATCAACACAGGGTGATAGGGGAGGCCATGGGGGTGCACGGGCTAGAGAAACAAGTCATTGATCTACAAAAGTAGGGAATGGCCAAAACGATGCTCAATAAATCAAGAGCAGATCAGGTCGACATAGGAAAATAGAGATAACACCAATAAACATCATATCATCATCGAATACGTGATGTTGCAGGCATGAAGTGTGGAAGCAATGTCCAAAAACATAGAAACATGTTAAAAAATTGTAGAGGAGATAAGGAACCATCAAGGAATATGGCATGAAAGCTATGGGTAGTAGATCATCACCTTAAATAAGAAGATCATCATCGTAAAATATTGAATCATGCAGCGACGGCATAAGTTCAACATCCAAAAATAGGAGAACATCACCAGGAGGAACAAGTGGATCATGAAGTGAATTAGGCACGATGACAAGGGTAGAGAAGGTAGCGGGGTCATCAACTACAATGGATTTGGAGAGCTTGGATCTGCAACATTCGAATGGGCCTGATCTACAATAGGAGCTTCAAATGAGCTTGAATCTACAACAAGAGCCACATAATCTAGTGGAAAAACGTTGGGTATATCACCTAGAGACCCTGGTTTGAATCCATATGTGGCTACAAATTTTTCAAATTTTGGATCAAGGGTGGAATCTTGATCTTCTTCATTGATATCTACTTCGGCATGAACGAGATCTTTGACATCTGGTTCTTTGTCAATAGTAGCAATGATGTCAGATTTGAACTGCTAAATATTAGCGATGAAATCCGCTTGGTTTTGCTGAATTTACATGAAAATGTTGATAAGGTTGGTAAAAATATCTATGATACTCAACATCATGAAATATGGTCATGAACGGAGTTTGGAAATGGTCAAAAATGCAATGCTGAAACAGGATGAAACCACATAGAGAAAGCCTGCAAAAAAAATATCTGAAACAAATGTAACTACTCCACAGAAAGATCTACGAAGGTATTCTCATTCCTCATTTAAAATAATCTCGACCTAGGGGAAGAGGATACTAGCCTGTAACCTATAACCTACTTTGATACCAATGTTGTTGAATCAGTTACATAGACACGAGAAAATGAGAAGACAATCCAAACTTAGTTGTATTAGCATAAGAATAGGTGCCTATAAATAGGCATTACAAGACATGACAATGGATAAAAATGCATTAAATAATGTTTATCCGTAACTAAAAAATTATTAAAACATGTACTATAATCCATATCACGAAACAAAAATAAATTTGCACAAAAATATAATGTTGCAACTTAAACACATAGTAGTAATAACTTTATTGAATGTATTGAAGAGTACAAAGTATTGCAAACCACCTTGAGAGGTGTCCTCGTTTATTGTAGACTATTTCGAAGGAGCAACCTCCCTTATAAGTAACACTCCTTTACAATATAGTTCTTCATGATGCCTTCCCTTTCTTACAATAAATGTGGCATTAGTTCCACTTATTATAGCCTTGTTTTTTCTAGGATATTCAACCATAATGCATATATGAATCTTCATCATATCCCATTTTTTAAAATAAAATTAGAAAAAATTCATTGAGGCTAAGCACCTTGTTAAGGAGGAAAGAGAAAAAAAACCTTTTGTAGCTCCTCCATTATGATATTTCTCATCAAAAGTTCATTTTGTATTATTCAATTTTTTATGGTTACATGGGATTGAAATTAACCCAATTATATTACATCATCACCATGGTCCCAAGGTATTTTGGCAAACACATAGAGGTATTACAATGACCTTTTGATAATTATGCATATATTGCCTAGAAACATTTAAAGTTGGCTCCCCACCTTGGAATTCCATGTATTTAACCACTTGATATCATGTCATATGATAGTTTTTTTTGTGTGTTTGTGTGATAATTGATGAAATATTTTACTAAGTATTTTCTTGGTCATCCTTATCCTCCCTAATTTCTGATCTAATATATTTGAAATATATATATTTTTATTTTCTTCACTAATACTTCTTTCATTTAGACTTAAATTTTTTAATTAGATGAAAGGACAAATGTAGTTTAATAATTTCAAATGGTTAAACTCCTCAACTTTCAAGGAGAAGACCTATGTTTGAATCTTGTTCAGTGATACATGCATTATAGCCAAGTTATCGTAATACCACTCTATGGTCATGATGTAATATGGGTGGGCCCATATATATAATAAATAGCATGAAAAAAATGGTATTTTAACCACCTTTCTTAATTCATATCTTCTTAGATTTTTGAGCCAAATATTAGTCTTCCTTTTATAATATGTTATGATAATTTCAAAGTAATTGTTTTTTTTTTTTGCACATAAGCATGTTGGTCCATTCCATTGATTTCTACTATCTCTTGTAAATTATTGATCTTAGATTTAATTTCCTCCTTTTTCAATTACATTACCAAAATATTTCATATTCCAAATCTTCATATGACCTTTATATATTTCATATACTAAATAAATTCATATATACATGTTCATTTAGGATTTGATTAATCCTACGTAAACATAATCATTTGAGATAAACTAGGGTCTTGAAGCAAGATGGACTAAAAATAAAATGAATTTTGATGACCATTATTGTGTAGATCACATCTCAAAAGAATGGGTTTGTGATTTGGTCTTGTTTGAATCAAATTGTTTTAAGAGATTGTGTACTCTATTTGTAGCCAATTATAAGATTAAAACCTATCCAATATTTCTACCATATAAGATTACTTAATATTCTCATCATCCCATTTATATTAAAACTTGAAGGAGAAACATTCCAAAGGCAATTCAAATTTATAGAAAATCATAGTCCTCCATTGTTATGGACTAGCTTAGAATCCCACCCTTTTTTTTAAGGATATATAACGATTTTCAAGTCCCTCAAGAATCCAAACATTACAATTGTTTGTAATCATTGAATTTGACATGAATAAATTAGAGTTTTTCTAATATGTATATCATGATTCATTGTATTTAGAACATATATGTTTTGAATTTAATTTTCATATTTTCTCTTTCTTGCAAAGAAGACTAGCAATGCAATTACTTATTGCTTCTAAAAATCATCCTTTTCCATTTACAATTATTTTATTATTTTGTCATACCTCATGAAGATCTTATAGCTTATACTACTAGCTAATTCTCCATATTCTAATTCTTTTTTAATGAATCTTTATATTACTTTCTATCTATTTTTTTTATTTAAATAAAGTGCAGACCATTGTAGTCTATTGATTCCTTTATAACTTTTTGGGGGCAATATTCATATGCCAAGCATTCCAAGATACCATCTTCATTATCATTTTTTTATTATAGGCTTACCTAACCTTGTAACACTTATAATATTTATTTTTAAATCTTTAAATAAATATGTCTTTCAATTTCCTTTTATCTTTTTTTTTACTATAACGATATCCCTCTTTTTTCATTCACATGAATTCTTTCATCTTCACAATCTCTTCTATTTTTACATACTAGTCATAATTTAACTTATCATCTATATATTTATATTACCATGAAGAACCTAAAGTGCAAGGTGTAACCTCAAAGAAAATTAATATTTTTATATTTTCCTATAAACCATGAAGTTCAAGGGGAACCCTCCATAATAGTTACTTTTTAATTCTACACTAAAATCCCTAAAGTGTATTACACATTTTTTTGTCCTACTTTATTTAGTATACTATCCTAACAATTGTAAAAGTGTAAGGGATAACTTTGTGCTACTTTCAAATTTATTATAAGGTGACAATTTTATATTATTTGAGAAAGGAGATGCCTTATGTAGCTTATACTTAACCTCTTCCACCTTCCCTACTTTGAAATTTGACTTCTCAACTTCTTTTTCAACTTTAATTCCTTTGGAAATTAAACTTGCACATTTCATATTTATATCTTGTGCATCCTTCTTAGTTTTTTTTATGCTTATCTAAATGAATTGTGATGGTCTTCACAATCTAATGATACAAAGTGGATTTCTTTGTCATTTCTTGGGGAGTGGAAAAACTTGATCTAAGCCAACTTCCACTACAACATGATCCCCTTGCTTCAACATTGAGCTTGTCTTATGACTAAAACTTTCCATCTCTTTCTCCATAATTTTCACTTTGTAATTCCTTTCCATGTATCTAAATTCACAACATTTAGACCATTAGAATACAATTATTTCATGGTTTATTTGTTGACCCCATTCTCTTTATTTAGATTTAGTCATAATATATTTTAACAAAGATTTTGAAATATCCATGTCAATACATATCTAAGCATACACTAGATGCTTTTGGTTCTTAGTAATTGGTTCCTTTTGGATACATTCCCCCTAGAGTATTACCAATATTATTCAAAACCTCCATATTAATAAGCTAATATGGAATTACAAAAAAATTGCCTTGTAATAAAAATCATTTCAATAATATTTCTCCTCATAAAATTCTCACTCCATCGGATAATACTATAATTTTATCCCTAAATTTTAATGTAGATAAGAATATAAGGGGAAAAAATCCTTTAAAATAAAATTTACTAAACAATATGAACTAAATTCCAATTTCTATTGAATCTACTTTTGGATATCAGAAAACTTAATCAATATCTATTGAACTTGTGCATTAATCTTATAGTTTTAAGAACCATTATGTGGTGCTCAATCATCTCAACCATTATAATAATCATATTGAATCATTTACCTCATGAATTGGGTATTTTTTTCCTACTTTTGTTCTTTATTGAAAAACAATTAGTTTCCTAAGGCATCCTTACTTTCAACTAGGCCTTCCTTAAATGAAAATTTCCCTTGCTATCAAACTTTTCGTCATGAAAATACTTCATTATTTTATTTATCCAAATATAAAGATCAAGAATTTTGAATGTGATAATCACTTCTTATTCATGCTCATTTTTTCTCACACTTATTGAATAAGTATTGAGATTCAACCATGGTATTAGAACCTTGTCTTGTGGTGTGAATATCCTCACTCTTCACCACTTGTTCCAAATCCATTCAAATCATAATTACTAACATTATTTTTTTATTTATTTTAATAAGCTATGTGTGGATTTAATTGGGAGCCACTCCCTTCAAAACATCAAAAATGTTATATTTTCTATTAAGTCAATTAGACCATATCTAGCATGACTTTCTATCAAAATTATTTTAATATTTATAAAACCACTAATTTTTCTCTATCAAATTCTTGATATTGATTTTATTAAGGGGTAGAATTTTTCTTAACTATTTGCCTTCTAAATTTTAAAATTTACCAATATAAAAATCAACCCCATGATTGGATAAATTATCTTCCACCCTCTTTCTTGATCCATAGATAGATTGACATTTCTAAGATATTACCTCCATAAAAAACTAATGGTCATGTGCAATAATGTTTTTTTATTATTATTGATTGAAGGAAGGGGTTTTGAAAGGGTCCCCAAACCTTTTACACCAAGGAGAAACAAAGAAGAAGATCACCCAAAGGATACAAGAGAGACAGTCTCTACAAGATAAAAATGGAGGAGCTCTCTACGAGGTCGCAAAAGATACTGTCATCATAGGGTAATCCTAACGAAATGAAAAAAAAATAGAGATAGAAATGAGGGGGTCTCTAGAGAATAGGAATCCCACAAAAAAACAAAGAAGAGGGTCTCTAGAGCTCAGAGAGCCTACAAAACAAACAAAGAAAGGAATAACATTGACAAAAAACAAAAAGATAATATGAAAAATGCCCTTCATTCACCATAACTAGGAGCAAGGGAAATCACACGGTCCATCAAATCATTCCCATAAAACTAGTTTTTGTACTCATCCAAGATGATTATGGCCTATTGGATTAGAGAGGTACTCATTTTTGTTGCTCTGGTTAGGGAACTTATTAGGTCACTAAGCTCCTGGATGTAGCTTTTTTTTGTTTCAAATGGCACACAAGCCCTCTACTGAGTGTGACTAGATGGCTTGGAGGAGCCTCTCTAGGGAGATCCCTTATGAGTAGATGATCGCAAAAAAAATATTCCTACTTGAATTTTTTGTGAGGTGGGGGAGTCCTCCAAATTCTCTGGATCATCTACAATAATGTTATTATTGATATGATCTTCACATATTTTTTTGATAACATTAATAATAATTTACGAGTCCTCCTCAATTGAAATATGTCTCCATATTTTCCTATGGTAATATTGATCCTTACAAGGAGTTTCCCAACTGAAGAACACAAGCTTATACTGAGAGGGGGGTGAACAATATAAGACCACTTTTTACTTTTTCTTCCAAATCAATATTATGTTGTGTAAAGATAGCAGTATCAATAGCAGTAATCAAAGCAATGCACAAAAACCATACACAATAGAGACACCACAATTTACGTGGTTCACCCAATGTGGGCTACTCCACGGAGAAAATATTTTACTAAAAATTTCTCAATCAATCTCTTTGGGAATCACTCCCAATTACAATGTTTATGGATCTCTGTCCAAAGGAGATGCTAATCCCCTAATCTCAAGTTCATGGATCTCTTCCACAGGAGAACTCTTTCCCCTTATGCTCTGGCTATGTGATCTTCTAGAAGACTTTGTCTCTCTGCTACATTGACTGGTGGACCTCTCTCCACTTGAAGACTCCTCACTCAGATCTGTCTTCAACTATGTTGGCTACTGGATCTCTATCCACTGAGACTCTATCCTCTATACTCTATCACCTCCAAAGCTCTATCAATAGGCTCACTAAGAACCTACTCAATAGGCTCACACAAAACCTGCTTAACAAGCTCACACAGAACTTGTCAAATCTGCTTAACAAGCTCACACAAAACTTGTCCAAATCTGCTCAAGCAAGCTCACCAAGAACTTGCCCAAATCTGCTCTAGCAAGCTCACTAAGAACTTGCCCAAAATCTGCTCAACAAGTTTACTAAGAACTTGTCCAATGTTGTCCAGAAATCATCTCAAAGGCCTTCTCAAAGGCTCAACCAATCATGCTCAAGTAGCACTCAAATCTCAACCACAAGTCTATGATGAACTCAACAATGAATGGTAAGGTACTCTATGATGATGATAGCAATGATCCACAATGATCTCAACTCAAGTCAATCTCATAGAAGCATAAAGAGAATTGTTAGAGACTCTATATGTTCTATACTCAAATCCCAATCTCAACTCAATAGAAGCATAAAGAGAATTATTAGAGACTCTATATGTTCTATACTCAAATCCCAATCTCAACTCAATAGAAGCATAAAGAGAATTTTTAGAGACTCAATATGTCCTATTCTCAAACTCAAATCAGAATATAGAATAGATTGTTTCTAGGAACTTGAACAACCACATGCATCCCCTTGACTAGGCTTAATCAACTCAACTCAATCAATTACCTCAAGGATCAATCCTTTCTCACAAACCCTAGTCCAAGCATGTATCAACCATCTCACAATGTTTCCAACAATGCTCAATCACAAGTCTTCACATAACAATGATACTCATGTTCTTCTATAGCTCAAGTTCATCTCACAATCAATGGGCTTCAACAACAATGCTTATAAACAAGGTTTAAACACAACTCTCAAACCAGAAAACCTTGAAGCATTCAACCAACCAATTTTGAAAAGGAAACCACAATACAATCCTTTTCCCTCCAATGATATTTCAGAAATCAACCACCACAATCAATCAATAGGAGAATGTGCCCATACATTTTTATGAAGAGAAGAACCCCTTTGGAAATCTGCCACACTCAATCACACTTTGACAAAGAGCACAACAATATTTACTTTTCAACCCCTTCACAAAAATAGAAATATCTCTCTATACACTCCTTATTTCTCCTTCTAAATGAGTTAGTCAAATAGCCCTCGAAATAAGCTTTCCAATGATATATAATATGATATACTTTCATAAAAGAAACATACCAGAAATATCTTTTCTACTAAGAGCACATATATCTTGCCTTCCAAAACAACTCAACCCTTATCACCTTATACCTCCAACATTAGGCAAAAATTAATTTTAATAATAAAAAATTACTTGCCTCTAGAGGGAATCGAACCCTCATCGTCTGCCCATGCACTTCCTTAACCGCGATGCCAATGACCACGTGAGCACAATGCTCACATGAGACAATAAGTGCGAAAGGCGCTTTTGTCTTCTCCTCTCTCTTCGCAAAACAAAACGTGGGCCTTTCTTGCCCCGAAAACACAACCAAACGTGGGCCTTTTTTTTGCCCCAAAAATCTCAACCGACGGGAATCGAACCTCAGTCTTCTGCCTAGCAAAACACCTTTGTCTCCCCTCGCTCGCCGTTAGGCCACGCTTGCCACACGAATTATCTTTTGCGCTCGTCGTCTTCTCTCCACTTTGATTCCCAGGTTTTTAAACAAAAGCCTTGGTGTATATATATGCACCCTTCATTATTTTTCCAACGTCGGTGGATTTTGAATAATTTAATTTTTATGATGACGTCGATGGTGATGTCATTAAATTTTAATTTTAAAATTTAAATATTAAATTTTAAATATTAAAATTTGCACCGATTATTCAAGGTTGAATATCTTCATCTCCAGGGCACATTTTTCGATGAAACGAAAATCCAACCTGGGTTTTAAGAAAAACCCATATCAAATCTGCCATCCGTGGTTTTAAATAAAACCTTTTATTTTACCTGCCTTGGTTTTCACAAAAACCCTATTTTTCGAAATATCATAAATGCTTATTTATGAACTATTTCGGTCACCAAAACCAAATGTGATCCATGTGACATCAATGATCCATGTGACATCAATGACAACATAAAATACCTCATATTACCTCAAATTTCCAACAATCTCCCCCTTTGTCATTGATGGCAACACCTCTAATGCAAAAACCATAATCACTACAAAAACCATCTCTGAGAATCAAAGTTGCTCCCCCTGACTCAATACTTTCTATGGAGGCTGCTCCCCCTAACTCAATGCTCTCTTTGGAGGCTGCTCCCCCTAACTCAATGCTCTCCCCTTTACTCAAATCTCTCCCCCTTTGACATCAATGGCAAAAGGGACACCTATGGGGCTAAAAGATATGACTCTTAAGCTTAGCCCCCTCACCACCTTCTCTCTTGAGGTGATTAATTTTGGGGTGGGAGTACCTTTACTCCCATATCACTTTGTTTCTTTCCTCTATCAACTTCCTTCCATGTTTTTTTGATATCCTTCTCTTGATGAATTACTTGATCTTCTTGTCTTGAACCTTTTTGACCTTCTTGCCTTGAACCTGTTTGGAATTGAGTCCTACACCATTTTGCAATATGCCCAAAGTTATTGCAATTAAAACACTTGATATTGTAGCCTTTGGATGGTGCCCATGTCCTAAAATTATTCTTGAAATAATTTCCATATCCATTCCTTTCCTGACCCCTGTATTGTGAAGCTCTGTTTTCATGACCATTATGACCATGACTTCTGAATTGTGTAGCTCTAAAACCAAAACCATGTTGCTCATTTCCTTTGCATTGAAAATCTCTATGACCAATCCTGTTGCATGAGAAGCAATGTCCCTAAAAATCATACCTTCTTCCTTTGAAGTTTCTTCTAGCAAAATCAAATTTCTTTGATCCATAGACCCTGCAATGTATAGCCCTGTGTCCAAATCCATTACAAGAAAAATAATGTCCTTGAAAAGCCCTTTGTTCATGCCTTGGTTCCTCATACCTTTCTTGACCATTATCCCTATGATCATCTTCAACTTGTGCATTGCATTCTTGAACCTTCTTTGTAGTATCTAAATCCTCTTCCTTAATTTCTTCCTTGCTTTCCTCTTCAAGAATTTCTTTTTCCTTTGAACTTGATTCACCTATCTCAAAACAAGATCCAAACTGAATATTTGGAGCCATATGAACTTTGGAACTTTCTTCACAACTCTTAGGTGCTTCTTGTTTCCCTTGTTCTTATTTAGAACTAAGTCCTTTTATGATGACTGATGACCTTTGTGCATTGATAGTCCTTTCCAAGGTCCTTGAATTTTCCTCAAACTTGTGTAACTTGTCCTTAGAACCTTTTACTTCCATCCTTAGTGAAACTATCTCATGCTCTAATATTTCACACTCTAGATCTTTTGTTTTTAATTTTTTGGCCATACTTTCTTCAATTTTCCTTGTCTCTTCAACTTTGATTTTTAAGTTGGTGAGTTCTTGTAAAAACCTTGCTTTTACTTTTTCATCTTCTTGAGCTTGAACCCTTAATCTTGAGTTCTCCCTTTTTAATTCTTCAAGAGTAACCATAAGCCTTTCACATTCTATCTCTTTTACCTTTTACTTTCAACCATACCTTTTTCAACTCTTCTTGCCTTTTCAACCTTATCTCTCAAGTCAAATATATCCTGTAGAAGTTTTGTCTTACATTTCTCGTCTTCTTGTATTTGATCCTTCAATTCTGAATTTTATCTTTTCAATTCAACAAGTTCCTTAAGAGTGGCTTCCTCCTTTTCTTTATCTGAATCTTCCTCTTCTTCAACATCACTGCCATTATAATCTTCTATAGCAAACAAACTCTCAAGATTTCTTTGACCATGCTTTTTTCCTTGATGTATCATTTCATCTTCACTATCACTGAAACCATTGCAATATCCTGATCTGTGATCTCTTTGACCACACACAAAGCACTATTCTCTTTCACCTTCTATTTCTAGGAATAGATGTTCTTCCTTTTCTTTCATAACCATAGGTGTTCTTTTCTTCTTGTGTCTCATGCTTCTACTCTTGCCTTTCTTTGTCATTTGTGTTCTTGTAGAATCTTCCCTCAAGTTGTTAGCCTTTTCGAAGGAACCCGCTCTGATACCAATTGAAGAACACAAGCTTATACTGAGAGGGGGGGTGAACAGTATAAGACCACTTTTTACTTTTTCTTCCAAATCAATATTATGTCGTGTTAAAGATAGAAGTATCAATAGCAGTAATCAAAGCAATGCACAAATACCATACACAATAGAGACACCATAATTTATGTGGTTCACCCAATGTGGGCTACTCCACGGAGAAAATATTTTACTAAAAATTTCTCAATCAATCTCTTTGGGAATCACTCCCAATTACAATGTTTATGGATCTCTGTCCAAAGGAGATGTTAATCCCCTAATCTCAAGTTCATGGATCTCTTCCATAGGAGAACTCTTTCCCCTTCTGCTCTTGCTATGTGATCTTCTAGAAGACTCTGTCTCTCTACTACACTGATTGGTGGACCTCTCTCCACTTGAAGACTCCTCACTCAGATCTATCTTCAACTATGTTGGTTATTGGATCTCTATCCACTGAGACTCTGTCCTCTATACTCTATCACCTCCAAATCTCTATCAATAGGCTCACTAATAACCTGCTCAATAGGCTCACATAGAACCTACTTAACAAGCTCACATAGAACTTGTCAAATCTTCTTAACAAGCTCACACAGAACTTGTCCAAATCTGCTCTAGCAAGCTCACCAAGAACTTGCCCAAATCTGCTCTAGCAAGCTCACCAAGAACTTGCCCAAATCTGCTCTAGCAAGCTCACTAAGAACTTGCCCAAAATCTGCTCAACAAGTTCACTAAGAACTTGTCCAATGTTGTCCATAAATCTATCTCAAAGGCCTTCTCAAAGGCTCAACCAATCATGCTCAAGTAGCACTCAAATCTCAACCACAAGTCTATGATGAACTCAACAATGAATGGTAAGGTACTCTATGATGATGATAGCAATGATCCACAATGATCTCAACTCAAGTCAATCTCATAGAAGCATAAAGAGAATTGTTAGAGACTCTATATGTTCTATACTCAAATCCCAATCTCAACTCAATAGAAGCATAAAGAGAATTATTAGAGACTCTATATGTTCTATACTCAAATCCCAATCTCAACTCAATAGAAGCATAAAGAGAATTTTTAGAGACTCAATATGTCCTATTCTCAAACTCAAATCAGAATATAGAATAGATTGTTTCTAGGAACTTGAACAACCACATGCATCCCCTTGACTAGGCTTAATCAACTCAACTCAATCAATTACCTCAAGGATCAATCCTTTCTCACAAACCCTAGTCCAAGCATGTATCAACCATCTCACAATGTTTCCAACAATGCTCAATCACAAGTCTTCACATAACAATGATACTCATGTTCTTCTATAGCTCAAGTTCATCTCACAATCAATGGGCTTCAACAACAATGCTTATAAACAAGGTTTAAACACAACTCTCAAACCAGAAAACCTTGAAGCATTCAACCAACCAATTTTGAAAAGGAAACCACAATACAATCCTTTTCCCTCCAATGATATTTCAGAAATCAACCACCATAATCAATCAATAGGAGAATGTGCCCATACCTTTTTATGAAGAGAAGAACCCCTTTGGAAATCTGCCACACTCAATCACACTTTGACAAAGAGCACAACAATATTTACTTTTCAACCCCTTCACAAAAATAGAAATATCTCTCTATACACTCCTTATTTCTCCTTCTAAATGAGTTAGTCAAATAGCCCTCGAAATAAGCTTTCCAACGATATATAATATGATATACTTTCATAAAAGAAACATACCAGAAATATCTTTTCTACTAAGAGCACATATATCTTGCCTTCCAAAACAACTCAACCCTTATCACCTTATACCTCCAACATTAGGCAAAAATTAATTTTAATAATAAAAAATTACTTGCCTCTAGAGGGAATCGAACCCTCGTCGTCTGCCCATGCACTTCCTTAACCATGGCACCAATGACCACGTGAGCACAGCGCTCACATGAGACAATAAGCGCGAAAGGCGCTTTTGTCTTCTCCTCTCTCTTCGCAAAACAAAACGTGGGCCTTTCTTGCCCCGAAAACACAACCAAACATGGGCCTTTTGTTTGCCCCAAAAATATCAACCGGCGGGAATCGAACCTCAGTCTTCTGCCTAGAAAAATGCCTTTGTCTCCCCTCGCTCGCCGTTAGGCCACGCTTGCCACACGAATTATCTTCTGCGCTCGCCGTCTTCTCTCCACTTTGATTCCCAGGTTTTTAAACAAAAGCCTTGGTGTATATATATGCACCCTTCATTATTTTTCCAACGTCGACGGATTTTGAATAATTCAATTTTTATGATGACGTCGACGGTGATGTCATTAAATTTTAATTTTAAAATTTAAATATTAAATTTTAAATATTAAAATTTGCACCGATTATTCAAGGTTGAATATCTTCATCTCCAGGGCACCTTTTTCGATGAAACGAAAATCCAACCTGGGTTTTAAGAAAAACCCATATCAAATCTGCCATCCGTGGTTTTAAATAAAACCTTTTATTTTACCTGCCTTGGTTTTCACAAAAACCCTATTTTTCGAAATATCATAAATGCTTATTTATGAACTATTTCGGTCACCAAAACCAAATGTGATCCATGTGACATCAATGACAACATAAAATGCCTCATATTACCTCAAATTTCCAACACCAACATCGCATAGTTATTAATTAAAATTTCATATGATTATAAGTAGGTTTGGATAATTTTCCTATAAAACCCCACCTTCTCAACTTTTTCCAAGGTTTCTTTTAAAAGCATCATCAAAATTATATTTAGTGAATCCACCATTTGGACTTTTTAATTTTACAATGAGTCATTGTAGATCTCATGTATTAAATCCACTATTGCATATCTCCCTTACATGTATCTTCAAATCCTATAACCACGTGACTAAAATATTTTTCTTCACATCTAATAATCCTCATGATGTGGACCATGCCTATAAGCATTGTCCAAGATAGGAAAAAAATATTAAACCAAATCTAAACTTGGGTGCAATTTTGAGATTTATTTTTTCAAATTCTATTATTTCTTTAAGCAACTAATTTAAAGAAATTATGATAGGATAAATCCTTCATAGAATAATTAATTCTTTAGCTTTGAAATAAATTCTTTTCCATTTCATCATATCTTTGATTGTTAGTAGAGAAATCCAATATGTTTTTTATTTTTAAATAGAATACTCATATGTGTTGAAAGTGTAATCTAATTCATGGCCAAGGCCAACATTGTATGATGTAATAATGTATAGGCCTAAGGGAAATCATTGTACAATATATTTAATTTATTGTAATATTTTATTATGTAATCCCTATAGGTTTAAGTTAACCTTGTTATAGTTAAACCCACCTTATAACATGTAATTAACCTAACACCCTCTTGTTATATCAACTTAGGATTAGGTATTGGTACAAATACTCCCATACACTATAACCATTGTATCAGAGTGTGGTGATTCTTATCTATAGATAATATAGTAATTATTTATGGTGCCTATGGAAATCCCACTATATATTTTTGTCTTTCATCATTTTTTACGCTTTTTGTTTAATATTTGAGTGGATGGAATGCTTATGTCTGTTTCTAGAAATTGGTGTGAATTCCAACATGATATCAGAGCAAGTATGGAGTAGCATTTTCTTGGTCATGTAGAAAGTATATTTAGTGGCTTTGATACTTCTTCCAATTCTTTAGACAAACTACTCTTTAAATATTCATAAGCATTTATAGCATAATAATTTTATATGAAACTTCTTTCAACAATTCTTCATTTAGCCTTCAAAACATTTAGAGTTTTTTTGTTTATTTCATTATTACTAAGGTATTTCAAATATTTTGTACAAAGAATTTAATTTAATTCCTTAAATTTCCTTTGATATTTTCATAGGATTGCTACAACAATATTAGGAAAAAGGAAAATGGAGGATATGTTTTGAAATTTGATATTGGTTTTGGAACCATGATTTTGATGCACGTTGTCTATTTCATGTGTGCTTTACTTATAGATATTGTTGGTATTAAATATGATTCTATGTCTTTCTTCATGAGAAACAAACACATATCCAATAGTATCATATTAATGTTGAAATAGTTAGTAGAAGGGATATTAAAGCATGTAAAATAGAAGGTTGTAATATAAATCCTTGGTCTTGTCATTTTTCCTTATTGAGATAACACACACCTCAATCAAAACTAAGATCTTTAAAGACAAGTTTTAACTTAGCAATGTGATCATTTGGACAACCAATATGCTTTAATTGCACATGGTTCAAGTTTTGAACCACTTTATGTTTAGTAGAATCCATCTTTGTTGTAATAAATGGCATACTTTAAAGAAAAATTATGGAAAAGATATCAATACAGCATACAGCCCAACTAATTATCCCACCTTAGCCAAGGTAATCATAACTCCAGAGACCCAAGGTCCAATCATGAGGAGGAATATTTTAATGAGTACTTTATTTTGTCTCAACACCAAGTAAAATGTTCTTGTTTATGAAGGATTTTTTATTCACCACAAAATAATGGGCACCTTGGTTAGTCCAAGGTGCCCAACACATAAGAGACCTAGGTTTGAGGCCCCATTTTAGAACCTTCAAGTAAAAAATTATATGATTAATATTTAATCTATGTGATAGACAACATGTCATGCAAGGGTGCCACATAAACAATTTTTTTACATATATAAGTCTAGTCAACCAATAAAAATATAACAAGTGTCAATGATCTTTTAAACCAAAGGAGCTAAAATGGAAAATAGGATTGGAGTGTAGCAACAAATTAGAATTTACCAAGTGGTAAGTCAATATTAGCTCTCGCATCTCTCAAGTTTAGGCATCTAATATTTGCATTTTTGAGATCCATTAGGGAAAAACTCTAGAGACCATAACTTCTTCATATGGAATAATTTTGAGCCCACTTTATTAAATAGCATGATTTCTCATTCTCTATGCATTGGTAGCATCAATTCAAGGACGTATTGTAGTATTAGGATTTATATTATGTAAGATATGTGTGGCTTCTATTGGGGGCCACTCCTATTACGAAAACAAAACATTACATTGATCTCATTAAATTTCTAACAAGTTAATTAAATGATATCCAACTTTATCTTTCTATCAAATATATTCTTCATTTACCCTTCTATCAAAGGTATTCTTCATCTTCCTCAAACTGTTATGTTTCCACAATCAACTCCTTTTATATCAAATGCCTTCAAAAATTTAAATTCTATCAATATGAAATTCAACACTACGAATGGTTAAAATATTTTTTGCCCAACTTCTATATCCAAAAATATCTTATCTATAACAACCTCACAATTTTTTTAATATATTTTTTTAGGGTTCTTATTCATCCCCCTAACTTTCCAAGATATTAATTTCATTGTTATTTTTTTTTATTTGTGGGTTTAACCCCATTTCTTGTTAACACTTGTGATATTTGTTTTCCCATATTAATATCCCTTTATGTTCCTTTTTCTCCTTGTTTTTGCTTCTTGGGTCTTCCTCTCTTTTTTCATTCTTAGCAATATTTTCATCTTCATCAATCTCTTCAATCTTCTCACACTGCTCATAGTAAGACTTATCATCTTTAGGTTTGCCTTGTTATGAAGGATCTGAAGTGCAAGGAATAACCTCAAAAGCACATTCTTCTTTATATTTCCCTAGAGACCCTAAAGTGCAAGGATGCTCTTTTCTAGCAATTACCTTCTTATTCTATCCTAAAAACCCTAAATTGTTATGGATTTCCTCCAACATCATATCTATATTATTCTTCTCTTGCAACATTAAAGTGCAAGGGATAACATCTTCACCAGTTTCACTTTTATTACCTAAAGAGGATTTTATACTACTTGAGGAAAATGAAGATGATTTACCTAAAATAAACTTGACCTTTTTTGTTGTCTTTGTTTTGGGTTTTATCTCCACATCTTCTTTTGCACCTTTAATTCCTTCTAAACTTTCCAATTGATATTATCGATAGGATTTATTTACCTCTTTTTTTGGAATGGAATATCCTTGATCTGGTCTAGCTTCTATTACTGAATGATTTCCTTGCTTCATATTGAAGTTTATCTCATGGCTAGATTTTTTGTCTCTTTCTTCATAGTTTTTACTTTGCAAACTCTTACCATGTGTCCAATCTTAAAATAATTGTGGCAATGAAATGCAATATTTTCATAATCTATTTTATGGTCCCATTATCTTGATTCAAATTTAATATTAATGGATTGTGACAAAGATTTTGAAATATCCATAGCAACACATATTTGAGTATATATAGCTTGTTTTCACTCCTTATTTGTTGGTCTTGCCTTGATGAACTCCCCTAGGGTATTTCCAATATTTTTTAAAACATCCTTATTTATAAGTTGATATGGAAGTCCAAAAAGCCTAACCCACATTGGAAGCTTCTTAATAGTTTTTGACTCAACGAAAAAAAATTAATTCCATGGTCTCAAATAAAGTGCATCTCTTCCCCTAAACCATGGACCACCAGCCATTATTTTATCCCTAATTTCTGAATTGGAAAATATTATGAGGAAAAATATTTTAGGAAGAAAAGTCATAGAATAATTTGAATTCAATCCCCACTTCCACTTGATACAATTTTGAATCTCTAAAAACCTTAGTCATGATCTATGGAACTTACATATTAGCCATCTTCTTTTAATAACCATTATGTCATGCTCAATCATCTCATACCTAATACTTCCTTTTGGTGCACCATTTGCTCCTTAGATCAAACTTGTCATGTATTCGCTCTTCTGCTTATCTCTAGCTTGGGCCTTCATACTTCCAACTAGAGTATTTTTATTTCTAGCTAGGGCATCTTGAATTTTCATTAGGGATTTCAAAAATGACTTTCCTTCCACAATATCTAATAGGTCTTGCTTTTGGCTTGCACTCCCTCTTGGTTTGCACTCCCTCTCTACTCGCACTCGCTCTTGATCCCAACTTGCACTCTCTCTTGCTTCAAACTTGCTCCTAGCTTACACTCCTTCCTAGCTCACAATTGCCCATGTCTCTTCTTTTTCTTGGTGTTCCTTCACTTCAATAATATTTTGGAAATAATGTTCCACACATTTGTGGTAAGGATTTGAAGCATTGATGTACTCTAGATGAACCTATTACTCTTTTGCCATGATGGAATTTTAGCTTGCATTCCCTTTTAGTTTGCACTTCCTTTTGATTCGCACTCTCTTTCCTCTCGCTCTATCTTGCCTTGCACTCACTCCTAGCTTGCACTCCCTCTTGGCTCATAATTTCCCTTATCTCTTTTTTTTTTATGGTATTCCTTGGCTTAGACTTTTTTTGGAAATAATATTCCACATATTCATGGTAAGGATTTGAAGTATTGATGCACTCCAAATAAACCTGTCACTCTTCTACCATGACTGAATCTTAGCTCGCACTCCCTCTTGGTTCACACTCCCTATCTGATCTCATTCACTCTCATCTTGCACACTCACTCTCAGCTTGCACTCGCACTTGTTGTTGCACTTACTATTAGCTTTTTCTTGCACTCACTTGCACTTGATTTTGACTACACTTACTCACACTTGTTGCTGCAATTACTGCTATATCATGCTCGCACTCACTACTATACTTACTCCTAGATCATGCTCCATCATCAAGTCATAATTACTCATCTCAGTGGATAAAATTATATTATTTATTCAACCCAAATTATTGGCCTTTTATGTAATAAGAATTTTTGGTGCATCTTTAAAGAAGATAAAGTAACAACCCTTTACGAAGAAAATTTCAACATAAGAAAGAAGCTTTTGGCCTATTTTCCTTATTGATTGAACCAGAATTACTTTTCTATATCAAAGAAGAAAGTGAATTTATCAAGATATGATTGAAATTACACAAGTTATTTGAAAAAATAAATACAATTAAAGTAAGTTGTTTGGAATTAGATTTTTCTTCTCTCAAATTGGATAATTTTGATAACATTGAGGACTATATTACGAGATTTAATATGTTGAGAGTAGATATTACATATTTTAAAGGAAAAAATAAATATGATGTATAATATGTGAAGATTGTCCTTTTTAATCTCTCTCCTTTTCAAATGTTAAATCTCATGGTTCATATAATTTCTATGTTCTTGATTAGCTTTTATTTATCCTAGTTTATTTTATATGGTAGTGAGGAATTGTAATGGTACTTTACAAATATAGGCTCATGCAAGGGGATTCAAACTTGAGAATTCTAAGACCCAAGGTCCCAAGCAAGGTTATGCATAAATGGTTGGACTCAAAATGTACTTGTAAAAAAATGGTGAATCCTCAATGAAATAAAGGTGAATCAAGGTGAATCTTAAGCAAATCAAATCAATCATCTTCACACCAAAATTTAGGGCATTTGAAGCCCTAAAAATTAAGGTCATATTTGGGGCATATTTTGACCTATTAAATCACCTTATAACTTCATAAAAATACCACCATTATATCAGGATTGAAAAGAGCTTTCCAACGAGTACAAATATGCCTATGTTTGGATATATATTGTGGCAAATTGACCCTAAGAAAAAATTGGTCCCAAAAATTTTAGGTGAATGGGCCAACATCGAGGGTCCTCATATTCACCAATTTTCAATTTTGGAAATCCTAATATTCATCCAATTTATGAATATTCACCACTATGCATAACCTTGGGACTCCCAAGGGCCAAGATAAGTTTTTAAAGAAATTAATGGTTATTTATGGGTATTGCAAGAGGGAAGGACATTTTATGAAAAATTACTTACTAAAATTACAAAGAATTAGGTTCAAGGTGTAGACCAATTGGTTCATCCAAACCCCATAAGGGGGGCAGAGGTCCAAGGTTCAAATCTTGGGCCTCATCGGACTGAACGCTTATCCCTTTCCTGGTGCTTTCAGTGGTGTAAAAGGTTTAAAATGATTGTGGCATAGTGGTTATAGGGGTGGACTACGTGAAGATATGTGTGGCGGCTTCTAGGGTGGACAACACAGAATACTATGGCGGCCATAAAAGCTAGACAACCTACCCATATTCATGGCGGCTACCGATTCCACCATGTTAAAAAAAAATTACAAAGAATTAAAATTGAGTTCCTCAATATGGGTGGACATCTTCCATATGATGAGGGAGATTCAAGTATATCTGCCTCAACTACATAGATCCTATAGATCATCTATTATGGGGAGAAGATTTTTTTTTAGGTTAAATTAAAATTAAAATTAAAATGGGTTTTTATCAAGGGACCCAAAACTTGATTACAATGAGACAAAATAGGAAAAGCCCAAGGATGGACATCAGGATAGGCATGAGGAAAGCCAGTAGGAAAACCTTCAAGAAGGCACCAGGAAAGCCTTTAATAAGGAATAGAGAAGCACACCCAGGAATCAGGAAAAAGTAATTTGAAATGCCTACCTAGTGGGAAATTACAAATTTGAACGTCCAGGAAGTGGTAAACTACCATTTGAAATGCCCAAGAAGTGGGAAACTACCATTTGAAACCAGGAAGCAAGAATCTATAGTTTGAAACACCCAAAAAGTGAGAAAATGTAATTTGAATCACCCAAAAAGTAGGAAACTATTGTTTGAAATGCCCATGAAGTGGTAAAACACCTAGGAAGCGGGAAAAAGTAATCTAAAACATTCACCTAGCAGAAAAATAAAAAATAAATTTAAACAACCCCAAAGGTGGGAAAAGGAACAACCCACACAGGGGAAACCAAAAACTAGAATAATTTGACATCCCACGCAGGGGAAAACTAGCATATATGGAAAAACCACCCTACACTAGAGGGTGGAGTAGTGATACTACAAATACATCAAATCCCACCAAAGAAAGGATGGGAAACAAATAGGGATGCCATAATATCAAGCAAACTGATAAGAAGCCACATCCCTCACAATCTTGGAAAGTGGATCAACATTCTTAGGAACTCCACAGGCCATGAAGTCCTCATGCAGTGAAGAAAGGAGCCTTCAAATATGCCATCCAAGCAGAGGAAGCAGTAGAAGTAGAACATCAAACCATAGGAAAGAGATGGTAAAGTTCCCAAGGAACCCAAAAGGAAGGAGTCACGGGGAAACCTAGCTACAGACATTAGAGCCCAGATAGAGAGGATGTAGCCAAAAATCCCAGACAGCCTTTAGCACTTCCAATGAATAGCTTCAAGGAAACAGATGAGGAATTCTTGCAAGAACACAACAACAAGCAACCTAGAGGTCCTATAGGAAGGCCATGAAAAAATTGAAATCCTACTAGACCCACAATACCAAACCCAAATAGCATAGTCATAGTAGAAAGTACATGGTACCCATGAAGACCAAAAAGGATGTTGTACAAAACTGCTCATGAAGCCACTCTCCCATAGCCCCAGAAGTCCACAACTGAAGAACCACAAATGGTAAGCATCAAGAAGACACCTAAAAACCCTAGGAAAATTTGAGAAATTTAAGAAAAAAATCATTGAACAACCCATAAAACCCAGGGAAAGTCCTAGGGAAGAACCCAAAACCATCCTAGAACCTGAAAGAGCGGAGAACGTTTGATTGTATTGATAATTCATGGGTGATATATACATTTTGTTAAGGCTAAAGATAGACTTGAATAATAAATAACCCTCAAGGAGCGTAATATCTTAAACAACTAAGATACGCTCCAAATATCTAATAAATATACCAACAATAAGATATTGGCTTACAAATAAAATATCACCTAATAAAGTTATGGTAAAATAAATGATATAAACTATATGCTAACATCCCCCCCTTAATACATTATTTTGTAATACAAAGTGAGTTGCAAAAGAACTCAAACTTGATGCGTGTAAGAGCCTTGGTGAAAATGTCCCCAACTTGATCATTGGTGGGAATGTATTGAAGCTTAATTTTGTTTCGTGGAACCTCGTTCCGAATGAAGTGGCATTGTGTATTAATGTATTTGGTTTGTTCATGATGCACTAAATTTTTGACTAGGTTCAGAACACCTTGGTTGTCGCAAAACAAGTGAATTGGATATTTGGATGGATAACCCATACTTGTCAAGATGTGACGTAACCATATCGCCTCACACACTGCTTCTCATGTGGTGCAAAACTCTACCTCTATAAATGATATAGCAACCACCTATTGCTTCTTACTGTGCCAAGAGATAGGACCAGATCCAAGATGAAAGATATATCCTGAAGTTGACTTGCGATCATCATATAATCTAACATAGTCAAAGTCCATGTATCCTTGCAAGAAGAATTGATTATTCTTCTTGTATTCTAGGCCATATTTAATAGTACCACAAACATAGTGAAGAAAATGTTTTGTTGCTTTCTAATGAGTGGTCTTAGGCTTCTGCATGAACCTCGAAAGATAGTTGACAACAAACATGATATCTGACCTAGTGTTTTTTAGATATATGAGACTCCCAATCAGCTATTAATAGAGAGTACCATCTATCTGAGGTGAATCATCATATCATGATAACTAAAGTCTTGACTCCATCATAGTTGCCATTGGTTTACAATCAGTCATACGGTATTTTTCTAACAATGTCTTGGCATACTTTTTTTGGGTCACCTTGATGTGATGCTTTTTTTGGTTCACTTCCAGGCCAAGACAATAGTGGATAAGTTTGAGATTTATCATCTCAAAAAATATGCACAAGTCACTTTTGATAGCAACTATCAAATATTCAAAGCTACCTATGATAATCAAATCATCCACATACAGTACAAGTAGCACTATCTCAGAACCTATTTCTTGAAATAGAGATTTGCATCTACTGGACTTCTATTAAATCCATGCTGCATAAGATGATAATCCATATTTATATACCAAGCTCTAGGAGCTTTGATGCAGGAGCATCCGGAGACAACAGAGCAATCTTGCATCAACCAAAACTTTTCTAAGTGTTTTACAAATCGGGAAAGTAGGACAGAAGTTGCAGTAGGCGGAGGGGTCGCGAAATCGCAACATGTCACAATTTTGTGGTGTCGCAATATCGTGATGTAGGAAGGGCAAGCGAAGAAATGGTAGGAAGGGTCACGATATCACGACGTAAAGCAAAGAGGGCAAGCAGCGGTCAAAAGGGTCACGATATCGCGACGTCGCGATATCGCAACGTAAAGCAAAGCAGGCAAGCAGCGGTCGAAAGGGTCATGATATCGCGACATCGTGATATCACGACGTCGTGATATCACGACATAAAACAAAGCGAAGGGCTCAGAGGTGGAGTGGTCACGATATCACGACGTCGCGATATCGCGACAAACAAAAAGAAACCAAGACGGAGGGCGAAATGGTCGCGACGTCACGATATCGTGACATTGCGATATCACGACGAACAGAAAGAAACCAAGGTGAAGGTAGAAGTCGTCACGATATCGCGACTAGTAGAAATCAAAGCAGAAATGAACACGTGAATGGCTATGCGCATGAAAAAGAGATAGCAGTCCAGAAGAACAGTCTGACAAAATGGCGGTTGCAGGTTAAGGGCCTATTAAATGCGTGCTTTCATGGTGGATCAGGGAGTTGGCCAATTATGAAAGGAAAATTGAAGACTCGGTGGGGGAAGCCGATTTTATAGGTTTTGATTAATATTTTCGTGCAGGTGGGTCATTAATGGCCTAGAGGGTCGAGAACTCGATAAAAACTCAGGATTGTAAGAGAAGCGATGGTGGTGGATTTAGGAAGATCGCACGTAGAGTGTGAGTGTGAGAAAACCAAGCCGAGTGCTGGTTCTTGTAAGCCTACGGGCTATTTTTGTAACTATTTTTAGATTTTTGAATGAAAAAGTAGGGTTTGAGAATGTGTGATTTTCCCGTTCGCCATCAAATGGTATCAGAGCTGAAAGTTCCTGAGTGTGTAAAAGATCACCGGACGTGAGGTAGTTACACCAGGATCTGTGGAAGGGCTTATGAGAGAGTGAGCAGAATGCCTCCAAGAAGAAACCCCGTTGGCAAAAGAGGCACGGCGTCAGCAGAAGATGTTCGAGTTTTGCAGAGGCAAATACAAGCCCTACAAGAAGAGATGTGTAGAATATCAGAGCCAAGAAGAGATGAAGGCAGTGAAGACGAAGTGGATGAAGAAGAAAACCAGTTTGAAGAAGAAGAAGAGGCTGTAGATCTGGCACAAGCCAGGTTGTACAAAGCCATCTCTTAGATTGGAAAGAAGCCGAAGATGGAGGTTTCCACATATTCCGGGAACCTGGATCCGGAGGAATTGATCGACTGGATCAACGATCTAGAAGAATACTTCGAGTATGAAGAAGTTGAAGATCCTGAGAGGGTCAGATTTTCTAAGACCAAGCTGAAGGGACATGCCAGCATATGGTGGAAGGGAGTACAACTGGAGTGGAACAGAAGAGGAAAAGAGAGAATAACAAAATGGGGACGGATGGTAGAGAAGTTAAAAAGGCAGTTTATTCCTGTAGATTATGAATTGGATCTGCTAAGGAAAATGCAGAGTTTGAGGTAGATGAACAAAATTGTCCAAGAGTACACAGAGGAGTTTTATAAGATCTCCATCAGAACTGGCCATTTAGAGGCAAGCAAGGAGAAGGTAGCCCGTTATATCAATGTGTTGAGACCCAGTATCTAGGAAGAGTTGAGCCTAGTTCGGGTGAGCACCATTGAAGATGCTTACCAGTTTGCTCTGAAGGTTGAAGAAAAGTTGAACAGAAGGTTTGAGAGTAAGCAGAATAGAAGAGGTCATGGAGGAAATACTGGTGGAAGAAAAGATGAAGGAAAAGAGGAGAAGAAAGAAGAAGCTAGCAGCAGCCAAGAGCAGAAGGCAGGTGATGATTACAAACCCCAAGTTCAGAACAATGGCTACCCAAGAGGAAGAGGTAGATCTGGATGTGGGTATGGAAGAGGAGTGTTTCGTGGAACCTGTTTCCACTATGGAGAAGAGGGACATCGGGCATATGAGTGTCCCCAGCATCGCGAGAGGGTGAACAAGAGACCTGTAGGTCCTGCCAGAGCTATGGTAGCAGAGGAAGATGCTGAATCAGAACATTTTGAGGAGGCAGAGAGAGGAGAAGTCATGGTCGCAAGGAGAGCCATGCTGATTAAGGAAGACAAACCAGAGCAGAGGAGAAGCCTGTTTCGCACGAGGTGCAAAAGTTTAGGTAAAGTCTGTAATGTTATTATAGACAATGGAAGTACTGATAACTTAGTCTCCGAAGAGATGGTTGCTAAGTTACAACTGGAAAGGAGGAGACACCCGCATCCATACCGGATTGTGTGGTTGTAGAAGGACCACAGAGCATGGGTCCGTGAACAGTGCTTAGTCACGTTCAATATTGGGAACTACCAGGATGAGGTCCTGTGTGATGTTTTCCCCATGGATGCTTGCCATTTGCTGTTAGGAAGGCCATGGCAGTTTGATCAAAGTGCAGTGCATGATGGTCGTGCAAATACGTACTCATTGACAAAATATGGAGTGCACCACAAGTTAAAGCCATTATAGGTAGTGGATGAGAAGGTGTGCAGCAGTGCCAGAATTTGTCTGGTAGAAGGCAAAAAAAAATTTTGCCAGGAGATGGGGTTTAAGCGGGTTGCAGAAGCGGGTGTACGTTTGGAGCTGTTACAAAATACGGTGACCGAACAACATAGAAGTGAAGGTCACTTCTCTATTTACCTCGGGTGTCTGATGCAGGAGCATCCGGCAGCAACAGAGCAATCTTGCATCAACCAAAAATTTTATAAATTTTTTGCAAATCGGGAAAGTAGGACAGAAGTTGCAATAGGCAGAGGGGTCACGAAATCATGACATGTCACGAAATCACGATGTTGCAATATCGCGACGTAGGAAGGGCAAGCGAAGCAATGGTAGGAAGGGTCGCGATATCACGACGTCGCGATATCGTGACGTAAAGCAAAGAGGGCAAGCAGCGGTCGGAAGGGTCATGATATCATGACGTAAAGCAAAGCGGGCAAGCAGCAGTCGGAAGGGTCACGATATCGCGACGTAAAACAGAGCGAAGGGCTTAAAGGCGGAGTGGTCGCGATATTGTGACAAATAGAAAGAAACCAAGATGGAGGGTGAAATGGTCGTGATATCATGAGGTCACGATATCACGACGAACAGAAAGAAACCAAGGCAAAGGTAGAAGTCGTCGCGATATCGCGACCAGTAGAAAGCAAAGTAGAAATAAACATGCGGACGGCTACACGCACAGAAAAAGAGATAGCAGTCCAGAAGAACAGTCTGACAAAACGGCGGTTGTAGGTCAAGGGCCTATTAAATGCGTGCTTTCATGGTGGATCAGGGAGTTGGCCAATTACGGAAGGAAAATTGAAGACTCGACGGGGGAAGCCGATTTTGTAGGTTTTGATTAATATTTTCATGCAGGTGGGTCATTAATGGCCTAGAGGGTCGAGACCTCAATAAAAACTCAGGATTGTAAGAGAAGCGGTGGTGGTGGATTTAGGAAGATCGCACGCAGAGTGTGAGTGTGAGAAAACAAAGCCGAGTGCTGGTTCTTGTAAGCCTGCGGGCTATTTCTGTAACTGTTTTCAGATTTTTGAATGAAAAAGTAGGGTTTGAGAACGTGTGATTTTCCCGTCCACCATCAAGCTTATTTCAAACCATTCAAGGATTTTACCATTTTATAAACTTTTTGCTTTTGACCTTCCACTTCAAATCCTTCAGGTTGGGCCATATAGACCTCTTCTTTAAGATCACCATTTAGGAATGCACTCTTAACATCCATTTGATGAACTTTCCACCCAAAATGTGCTACCATAGCACAAATAACTCGAATGGTTGTCATTTGAGTAGTAGGTGAAAAAGTTTCCTCGTATTCAATGCCTTCCTTTTGCGCATAGCCCTTTACCACAAGGTGGGCCTTCTGCTAATAAATTGTTCCATCTACCTTGTACTTGACTTTGTACACCCATTTGTATCCAATGGGTTTCTTTCCATGCGGTAGATCAACAAGCTTTCATGTCTAATTTTTCTTTAGAGACTTATACTATGTTTCCATAATAGCCTTCCATTGTGGCTTACCAAGGGCATCTTGTACTATTGCGGGTTCATGCTCATCAAGTGAAGATATGAACACCCTTTCATAATCCACATCCATATATTCTATTTCTTTCTCAGGATCTATAGAAAGCTCCTCAAAGTATTGACAAGGATCATCAACCTCAGTAGTCTCTACTACAAATTTCTCTTGATGAGCCATACTACGAGTACGAGGTCTATTAAGAGTTATATCTGGTGGAGTGGATATTTTTGAGTCTCTAATAGTACTTTTATACCACTTAGGAATATTTTTCTATGGAGAAGAAGGAGATCCTCCCTTCTGTGATGAAGAAGGAGACTTCTTATCCTTAGATTCCGTAAAATCTAGGTATATATCTTATGTGTTTTGTGATGTGAAAGCCTCATAAAAAACATCTCTGTAATTATGAATCTTCTTGGTCAAAGGATAAATCAATCGATAACCCTTTGAATGTTCATCATAGCCAATAAGAACACATTGTAAGGTCTTCTCATTTAGCTTCTTCCTTTTCTCTTTGGGTATGTGCATAAAAGCTTTACATCCAAAAATGCGTAGATGAGAGATGAAGGGTTTCTGACCACTCCATGCTTCCTATGGAGTTATTCCCTTTAGGGCCTTTATGGGTGCCCTATTCAATAGATACACTATTTTGGTGATAGCTTCTACCCAAAACTATTGCTCTAGATAGGCTCCTGTTAGCATATAGTGAACCATTTCCATGATGGAACGGTTCCTTCACTTAGCAACTCCATTTTGTTGAGGAGTATAAGTAGTAGTGAGCTATTTTTTTGATCCCATGTGTGGTCAAATATGCAAAAAATTCTTTAGAGGTGAACTTTGCCCTCGATCTGAGCAAAGGATCTTGATTTAAGTCCCTAACTCATTCTCAACAAATTGCTTGAATTGTTGGAAGTAACTGAAAGCTTCAAATTTCAAATGAAGAAAGAACACCCATATTTTTTGTGAGTAGTCATCTACAAACAACTAAAAGTACCTATTGTCCCTAAAATTTTTTGGGGTGAAAGGACCACATAGACCAATGTGAATTAACTCTAGATGTTTCTTTGCTTGTGTAGAGTTCTTTTCAAATGGTACTCTATGTTGATTCCCTGCCAAGCAATTAGAGCACAGTCGTAATGTAGAGGAAAGGGAGGGAAGGCTCTTTACCATCTCATATTTACTTAGCTCAAGTAAATATCCAGAATTGAGGTGCCCATATCTCTTGTGCCAAAGTGAATTTGACTCCTTTGTAGATATTTTCATGGCTACATGAGGGATGGAGAGAGCATCCAATGCGAATAAGCCATACTTGTATGAAGCAGTTGCAATGTTTTTACCCCTCTTAGTGATAAAGCAACACTTCTAACCATCCTCAACACAAAAATCAACAACCATATTCTTATCCAAGATTTATGGGACTGACAACAAATTTTTTGCCAATCCTGGAACATAAAGGATTGTTTCAATCTAACACTTGCCATCTAGAAGATCGACTAAAATTGTACCCTCACCCTAAACCTTGTAGGTTTTAGCATCAGCAATGGTGACGAGTTTTCCTTCCATGGCTTCATATGTTACAAACCACTTGTCACCAGGCATGTGCTTAATGGCACCAAAATCAACATGCCATAGAGGATCCTTTGACTTGGATATTATGGTAGTCATGAGCACCTTGTGTGCCCACTCAAAATCTGAGTCAGATTCTTCAACAACAACATTCACCTTGGGTTGCTTGTTTTTGTTATGGGGTTTTTTATGGCCTTTGTTCTTAGGTTGTTTATTCTTGTACCAACATCGATTGGTGTCATGGGTATCTTTATCACAAATCTTGCAATAGCACTTCTATTGTTGAGGTTGTTTTCCCTTAGAATCCTTGGAAGAGGATCCTCCCTTCTAAAAATTACCTTTTTTATTTGAACCCTTCTTGTTGGAATAGAGTACTGTATTAGAAACATCATCTACTTGAAGTTGAATGTCCTCCTCGGTTTGAAGTAGATTGATCAACTCTACAAAGGTAACTTTTCTTTCTGATACTTGAAGGGTAGTTATCAATGTTCTATATGAAGCTGGAAAAGCTCTTAGAATCACTGAAGTGAGGAGCTTATCCTCTACAATCTCTCCCATAGAATTCATCTTTATCTTCAACTCGACCACTCTACATAGAAATAGTTCAACTGTCTCACCATGCTTCATACTCAAATTGTGTAGTTGAGTTTGGAGGTTAAGAATGGTGGAATCATTCTTACCCTCATAGATGGTCTTAAGGGCATCCCATACCTTATGATAATTTTCTTTGTCAGCAATGTGAGGTTGAATTTCATCTAACACAGCTAGCAAAATGAGCACTCTGGCCTTACTATTTTTCTTGTCAAATTTAATCATCTCCATAGTTAGTCATGTAGGTTGAGTGGAGATTACTAATGGTGAAGGTCTTGTTTTCATGCCTAAAACTATATCCCATAATTCTTCCATTTGTAGAAAAGCCTTCATATTTGTTCACCATGGTATATAATTGGAACCTTTCAGTAATTGGGCATCTATCAGGTACTTGTGGATAGTAGCCATAATGAGGGTTCCTTATATCACCAAATGGTCCCCCTTTCTTTATACCTTTGCTAGGCCTTTATACCGAACCTCTCTATATACCTGCCCTTATGTGAGGGAGACTATAAGTACATGAGAGCATAACGATACGTGGAACATAGGCGATACTGAAATGGAATCATTTTGTTTATGACACCTACCATAGAAGGTATTTCCTCATGCGTGGGGCATAACTTCCTCTAAACACTTTGGAAAGCACTTAGTCAGGATTTATGTCTAACAACAATAACAATTAGGGTAGTGGAATGGAGTGAAAAAAATAACAAAAGAGTAAACTTATTTCTCCCCAATGATTTATAGTGAACAAGCTCAGACGTCATTGTTGCAGCTATGTTAGGTGATAGATACAGTAGCCCAAAGTATGACAGCATTACCTATAAGTTTGGGTTAGAGGTACTGTGTATACCAAACTATTGGAAATGGTAAATATGAGATGTATTATACAAGAAATGAGTTACAACATATAGGCAGGAGGCCTATATGAAAAGATGACGAGTGTCAAGATAAACTGACAAGTTTCAATATAGAAGGCATAGTGTACATTAAAATAATATTCTAACATTCCCCCTTAATGTGCACTATCCTAATTATAGAAAAAAATAAGTCAAAATTAGGTAACATTCTCATTAATGTTTAATTCTCTAAAAGAACCCTATCATCATCTTTTATTACATGATTTGGTCTACGCTCGTGCTCTTTGTGCTTGGCTCTCCAAATTTGAATAATGCTAGATCAATGGTGTATACTTATTTGTATGTTACCTCAGGTTCATCCACTTCCTTGGATCTATTGCCACTAGTTCAACCATCTAAGTGCCTTAGGGTCATCTTAGGTGTCTCAAGGTCTGTCACTTCTGGGTCTATTGCCTCTACAAGTCATCCTCTAGGTATGTTGCCTCTCGTAGGTCACTAACTAGATCCACCATGAATATCATCCCCCCTCATGGTGAACTCAATATAGAAGGTGTCGGTATCTGCCAAAAATACACCTTAATACAGAATAAAATACGATCCATCTATGAGTGTCGGTCTCTACCAAAAATACACTCAAAAAATACAATATAAATGAGCCATAGAATCTAAATGTAGAGGATAAAAAGAAAGAAGAGAATAGAATCTTTTAAAGTGTCTTCGTCTGTAGTCTTCAAAATTTGATCTAAAAAAGTCCTCGAATAGAGTCTAGGGTGTCTATGTCTATAGTCCCTAGAGTAGGTGTCCTTATGGTAATCACCTCATCCTACCGAAATGCATGGGTAACCATTTTTTGCATCCACCAAGTATGATAAAGGAGAATACTAGATACTAGGATCACTTACATAGAGTGTCGGGTTTAATCGAAAGTGCACTCCAAAGGTACAAAATTTTGAGGCTAAAAAGAGTAATAAAACAACCTCAAAATTACAATCTGACACTACCAATGTGTCCATCTCAAAAAAATATTTCTGATGACTATAAATACCCCTGTGTTTGGTTTTCAATGGGGCCTTCATCATGTGGAAAAAATAGGAGCCTCTCTTGGTAGCAAATAAAAACAATAATACAATATGAAATTTTTAGTAGCATTTCAAATTTCAGCGGACATAAAATATTATGTCGGCCATTTATCAGATGGAATCAAATTTTGGGACTCAAATTATTCATACAAGTTTAAAAATAAAGGGCCCCCATCTTGAATTAAACTTCACCACCATGTTTTGAGTTTTTAATAAAATAGTATCCTCATGGCCATTTTAAATGATAGTGATAAAATATTATCCCCACCATGTGATATTTTTACCTTTAAAACATTTATGATTAAGAGTTCTGAATTGGGTCCACTATCAGTTCCCACGCTTACAATAAATTCCATGAATTGTTTCTGTACCAAACAACAGGTCATGCAATGTTCACACAGCATGCACCCGCCTATCTCAACGACCATGGCATCAATCAAATGGTGCAAGTAGTTTAAATATTGCGTTGGGTTTTCCTACAACTGTAATACTGTTAAAAATACATAGAACAATTATCAATGTGGCTTCATAAGCAACGCCCCATCATTGCACCATAGAAATTCTTCCTCATGCTTGATGCACCAAAACTATATTTCCAACTTCTACCTATTTTGAAGTGCTACACAGTCTAGTCAGAATAAACTTAGTTAGAGCAATGAATAATACGTTGTGGATCTCGATGCAACCCTTGCTTGTCATTAGCACGTAAAAAAGAACTACGCGCTGCAGAAGGGCTGTAGAACTTCATTGAATAATAATACCACTGCGACGCTACCACGGGTTATTCCCATAATAAAAAAAACCACCAAAAAATAGATCAAGCATTGTATTTTTTCTTTGCTTCAGGTCCTTGTCTCATAGGAACAATCAACTACAACTTGAAAATAGCATGTCGCACACGAGAGTAGCGAAGTTGAACATGAAACAACAAAACAACTTGGAATTTTGAACAATCTGGTGCTCCACCCACTCATTTTGTTCTCAATAAAATACCATATTTCTTAGCACATGCTCAGTGAGACAACGGGTCCACCGGGAAATACCGGGATTCCCTGGACGAAAATGCCACCGAATCAAACACATTGTGATCACCTATTTTTTCTCGCTTTTTGCTCAATGGTGGGAAAATAAAATCATAGTATCATTGGTTGGCGATGATGTTTTTCCTCATCAACATAGAATGATGCCCAATTTTTAAAAACCACCTGTAGCTGCAGCGTAGTGCCCTCTTGCACGGTGGCTTACCTTTGATCCATGTTGCTCCAACATGGAATCTGCAATGACATTTCCATTAAAAAACCCATCTAGATTTTTCAACAAAACATATTCCTTCGACGATATCCTCTCTCCCATAAACTGCCAACGATCCAATGAAAAAACACCTGCGCACGAGGATCCTCAAAAAAATATATATCTATCTCACTATTCAGATTGGCATCACTCGCCACTCACCAAATGAGATGGATTGTGAACAATTCTCCGTCATCTAGCACTTTTCCTACAGCAGATCAATTGCAAAACCTTTCACATATTTCATTACAAACTAGATTTTTGTAATAGCAAGCATGAAATGGACAAGTTCGAATCTTCGTTCCATTAAAAAAAATCTTTTGCAACTGGGCAATTCTCTAACATTCCTAGTGTCATTGGTACCTTTTGATGCAGCCAAAATCTATCAAATATTTGCTCTAGAGATCGAACCTTCACCATCGTCAACCTCCACTTCACACTTTGTAAGTTCTAATGAACACATCAGTAGTTGTTGTGGGTCCCCAACAAGAACACATCGTGCAGATAACTAGTAGGCAATGGTAAATTTGGTACAATCCAACATGATTGTCACTAGTTCAATACCAATTTTAAAAATGCATCCATGTTATGCAGTGAATCCTGACTTCTTCATGAAATATTTGAACATTTGAATCGACATACTCCAAATCCAAACCTGAAAAGCGCCATCATCTTTACCAAAACTACAACAGTAACTATTATTGCTCCATGCTCAAGGGAACTTTTCTCTATCATGTTGCATCATATTTGTCGGCTAAAAAAATCAAATCTCCATATTTATCTACCAGTAAAAACTAAATTCAAATAGGTGCACCACGCTGAATGTCGCAGCTTGAAGTTTACGTTCCACTATAGCTCACTCTTGTTCATTGTGAATCTCATCGTTGGGAACAGAAACTGGCACCAGTGTTAATTTCAGGATTAATTCCACTGGGTACATAGTCGATGCGCACCAAAGATATCTCCAAAGTATTTAGACCAACAATGGCAACTTTGAAATAGAAAGTTGCAAAGCAGATTTTCTTAGGGTGTTGAATAGAAAAATAAATAGTGACATTTTTGCCCTCACATGCTGCTCATGTCAAATGTTTGGGTGCACGATGCAGGCGGTTTATTTTCTCTGTGGACTAGAAACTTTAGCAGGCGATAGTGTACCTTAACATAAGAAACATGGCCTTGCAATACGATCTACTGGCGTCTCTATCTCAACATCCTCTACAAGATAACAATGATAAAAAAAATATCCTCTCCAACAGTACTATGTTCACGATCAATAACATCACTGTAGCAAGCATATACAGGAACAGGGCATTAACAAAACTTTACCCTATAAAAAAAATGTGTGAAACCGATGTGAAAGCGTTGAACTAATAGTGTTGGTTCTATCCAAATACATAGTGCAAATGGTAAGGGTCCGAAAATTTGCTACATTACTACTAAAAAAATAGCTTCTGTCAAACCAGGCGATGCACAACCTACAGAAAAAAAAATTGCAAGTAAAACCTAATAGCTTGCCTTGTATCCTGTTTTTCATTTCTTTTCCAAGAAACTACTTTTGTGGATGGATACATAGGATCAACCATAAATTTCAATAAATATTTCTAAAAAAATAAGGGCAGCCATTGGTTTTTCTTCAAACTTCTGGTTTTCGATCCATCAATGATGGAGAGCATACTCGCTATTTTGAGAGAAAAATGGGGGGAGAAAAATATGACATGAGGGAAATCCCCCCTCAAACTAATAGGGTAGGGAAAGCCTACTCTGATACCAAATGTTGGGAATGAGAAATATGAGATGTATTATACAAGAAATGAGTTACAATATATAGGCAGGAGGCCTATATGAAAAGATGACAAGTGTCAAGAGAAACTGACAAGTGTCAATATAGAAGGCATAGTGCACATTAAAATAATATTCTAACACAAATGTTGTGGTGCAAATAAATTTGCATGGATGGGTTCAATTTTTTGGGACTTATTTGTGCTTGATTTTACTTAATGAAGTATTGCAATGTAAAAGGAAATGCAACATACATCAGAAAGTGCCCACAAAAAAAATGAACTTAAGGTGTCGATTTCGATTGAAAATGCACCTTATTACAAATGCCAAATTGTTTTTCAAAAACTAGAAAAATTCACTCTATCCCCTCCTTTTCATCCTGTTTTGTAAATTTTGCAATAAAATAGCATGAAAATGCCCCCCCTTGAGTTTGCAAAATGTTGGATGAAAAATGTGTGTTTATTTTTCAAAGGTATTTTAAATTCAAGTTTGAAAATAAAATAATTTCTAATGAATCAAAAAAATTTAGTTTAATTAAATTTAATTTTTCTTAAAAAATAATTTAAAAAATATATTTAATTAAACTAAATTTGAAACAATAAAAAAAAATTAAACAAACTTAAAAAAAAATCTGGCGTCCAACCGGTCGGGCTAGATCATAGGTCGGGATGGAAGGGGAAGGTTCCCCTACTTGTAGAGGTGTCACTATCGATTTACCTCCAACGGGCGGTAGCATTGCCTCCTCTGCGGGTGGGTGGATGTCGAAAGATAAAACGTCCCTTTATTTACGTATCGAACGGAGTGAGGACACGAACAATGTTTTGCCACCTCAATGGCGCCTCTACATTGGTGTCTCCTCTAGCAGTGGATTTTCGTGCTTCTTGCTACACTGCTTTGATCAAGGTGGCGGCTTTGTCCTCGGCAAGACGATCTCCCAACGACTGAATACCTACAATCACATTTTTAGCTTTGTAAAAAAAATTGTTATGCTCAATGGCGCTCCGTTGTCTATACCTCCGACATCATGTGAGAAAAAAAATTAAATACTCTATGACAAACGTAACCAGCAAATGATCTATCTCTCCTACAAATGATCGATGTCGATAGCAAATGAACAACCAGGGAAAGATTATGTTAAACACCTTCGATCATCCGCAAGTTGTTTAGATCAACTCTCACCACACAATCAATATCGCCAAAAATGTAGATGTAAAAAATAGATGCATGTCACAGGTTTGGGTTCAAATGAGATCTTCTTCTACTGCAAATGGTTGCTTCGTTGAATCCTCTATTAGGGTGCGCGATCTTTCATTTGCTCATACTATCTACGTGAATAAATTGAGCTCTTGGGACAATAGTCCCACATTGAGCATGCGAAGCTCAAGATATTGTTTAAAAATAATTATATGCAACTAATTAAATGTCCACCTTACAATGAAGCCTCCCTTGTGACATCTTTTGCTCGCTTATCCCATCGTGCGTTGCCTTGTAGGTCTAGGTTCTACGTCACTCTATTTGGCCATCCACGTAGTTGTCTCTAGAGGGTCCATCAAGTGGTTGTCCACCATGTCAGTAGGGTCTACATCCGGTCTAATGGTTGTCTGCCATGTGTCCCCCTAATCAGGGTCTGTGTCTAAGTGCCTCGATATGCGTGCACAAGTTGTAGGTCTAGCTCTACCTTAGGAAAAGTGCCCAGATCAAAACTAGTTAGGGCTATAAAAAATCAAGCCTCCAACAACCTTGCTCTGATACCATGAAAGAGTGGAGAACACTAGATTGTATTAATAATTCATGGGCGATATATACATTTGGTTAAGGCTAAAGATAACCTTGAATAACAAATAATCCCCAAGGAGAACAATATCTTAAACAACTAAGATACTCTCCAAATATCTAATAAATATGCCTATCATAATCTATTGGTCGACAAATAAAATATCATCTAATAAAATGATGATAAAATAAATGAAATAAACTATATGCTAACAGAACCCAGACATCGAAAGAAAACCCCACCAAAGGGTAAGGAAAGGGGTAAACAAGTGGAGAAGTGACATTCCACCCCAAGGATATCGTCTGCAACACCATCCTGCCAAGGAGGAAGGGTTAAGGAAGTGCTAGGGAAGCTGGGACAGGATCAACGACCTAGGATAGGGCTAGGGAAGGGATGTAGGGAAGTGGAACAGGACTTCCCAAGGAAGTCACCTACAGAGCCCTTCTTAGGGAGAATATAATATTGTTGCTATTGTTTTCTCTCCTTTACTCCTTAGTTCAGATTAAGAGGGGGTGTTGAAAGTGTAATATGATTCATTATATGATGCAATAATGTATAAGCCAAAGCAAAATAATTGCACAATGTATTTAATTTTTAGTAATGTTTTATTAAGTAAGTCCTATGGGTTGTAGTTAACCTTATTATGGCTAAACCTACATTATAACTTGTAATTAACCTAAATCCCTCTTGTTATGTCAGTTTAGGTTAAATTTATTGATGTAATATTGTGGATTAGATATTAATTTAAATATGGTCTATCCACTCCATTCATTGTAGTAAAGTGTGGTGTTTCTTATATATAGATAATATAGTGGTTATTTATGGTGCATATAGGTGCCCACTAGATCTTTCTCTCTTTTGTACTTTTTATGTTTTTTGTATAAGATTTGAGTGGATGGATTGTTTTTTTTCACTTCTAAAAATAGGTGAGAATTCCAGCAAAATAATATAAGAAAAACATCAATGAAGAATTAGATGATCTAAATTTTCTACCTCCTTGTTACATGAGACACGCCTATAATTTTCATGATATCATCATCTTTATAACGCTTCATCAATAATAAAAAAAATTTAGACTACTAACCAAAGGAATTTTGAGGCCTTGGGGAGGGATTCAAGTGAGTAGACACTCTTTTGAGGAAAATATTTAGGAGTCAAGAATTTGATTGCTCTAAATACTTAAATATCAACTTGGGAGACCATCTATTATAGGTTGATCAATTTAAACCAACTCATCCTTTCAAGAAAAAATAGAAAAATAAAACTCTTGAATCACCTTCTAGAGTTCATCTACTACTTGTTTGAGGTCCTCTCCCTTAACCAGATTGGTAATAGAAATCCAAAATTAAAAATTATTGCTCATGTTAATATAATTTTTGTAAAACGTCTATAAGATAAGAAAAATCAATAGTTGTCATTTTGGAAGAAAGATAAGAGGATAAGGCTTCAACCAAACATAAAATAAAAAAAATTAAAATCCCCCTACTTGATTGATAAATTTAATATATTTTTCTTATTAATTGTAAATTCTTTGACATGAAATTCCATGTAACTAAACCACTAAGCAAGGTTCAATTTCTTAAAAAAATTATTGCATCCATAGAACCTATTTATATTTTACATAACATTTTTTGCTTAGTTATTTCCTTGTTCTTTGAAGAATATCCATCTAAGTCTTGTCCCTAAATCCAAACTCATAAACCTATAACAATGCAAGATTACCTTTCTAATATTATTTATTCTATAATTTCATTTACAAGAAGAAAAAATAAATCTTTCTTTACATGTTTTCCAAATAAAATCTCTTTGTACTTTGTTAAATTTAGATACTATGCTTAGTAGTAATCATTGAAGTGATAAATTATATTTAAGGATAGTAATGTAGCCTTTATGAGCAATTTTTTCTAGCCATGGTTGGAAACTTGTGTTTCCAACTAATTAGACCAGATTATATTCTGTACAAAATTGGGTCCTAAAGCTCCTTCTTATCTCTCTTATCAAACAACAAGATACCTAGAAATATTGAAGGAAATTTTGTAACTTGGAACCCTACAATATATATGATAATATATTATTAACCAAAGGTAGAGTTGACTCAAAAAATCCTAGATTTTGTTGTATTAATCTAGTAGTCTTTTCATAACATGATAGTATTTATTTAAATTTCATGGCATAACTAAGTAAAGGATTATTTAAAAGAAGTTTTATAAATAAATTGGACCTAAGATTTAAAGGGATCATTTATCACAACTTCATTAGTTTTAAGTTTACCTTCTATTTTTTCCTTTCAAAGAGCTCCTTCCAAAGTCTCAACATGAATAAGGAAAATATAAGGAGATGATTCTAAGTATCCAATCAAGAATATATTAATCAAAATAGAATATTTCAAAGAGTTGTAGCAAGATCTAATTTATTCATGCCAACCTTGATCAAAACTAAATTTTTTAAGAATATAATATAGAAACTTTGGCGAACTCTATTTTATTCTTTATTCTTATCTAATTTTATGAGCATGCCTAGTTTATTTGGGTTTAATAGAAAGTGGGACCTCAATGGCGCCTCTACGTTGGTGTCTCCTCTAGCAGTGGACTTTCGTGCTTCTTGCTACACTGCTTTGATCAAGGTGGTGGCTTTGTCCTCGGTAAGATGATCTCCTAACGACTGAATACATACAATCACATTTTCAGCTTTGTAAAAAAAAATTGTTATGCTCAATGGCGCTCCGTTGTCTATACCTCCGACATCATGCGAGAAAAAAAATTAAATAATCTACGACAAATGCAACCAAAAAATGATCTATCTCTCCTACAAATGATCGATGTCGATAGCAAATGAACAACCAGGGAAATATTATGTTAAACACCTTCGATCATCCATGATTTGTTTAGATCGACTCTCACCACGCAATCAATATCACCAAAAATGCAGATGCAAAAAATAGATGCATGTCACAGGTTTGGCTTCAAACGAGATCTTCTTCTGCTGCAAATGGTTGCTTCGTTGAATCCTCTGTTAGTGTGTGTGATCTTCCATTTGCTCCTACTATCTACGGGAAGAAATTGAGCTCTTGGGACAATAGTCCCACATTGAGCATGCGAGGCTCAAGATATTGTTTAAAAATAATTATATGCAACTAATTAAATGTCCACCTTACGATGAAGCCTCCCTTGTGACATATTTTGCTCGCTTATCCCGTCGTACATTGCCTTGTAGGTCTAGGTTCTACGTCACTCTATTTGGCCATCCACATAGTTATCTCTATAGGGTCCATCGAGTGGTTGTCCACCATGTCAGTAGGGTCTACATCCGGTCTAATGGTTGTCTGCCATGTGTCCCTCCAATCAGGGTCTGTGTCTGAGTGCCTCGAGATGCATGCCCAAGTTGTAGGTCTAGCTCTACCTCAGGAAAAGTGCCCAGATCAAAACTAGTTAGGGCTATAAAAAATCAAGCCTCCAACAACCTTGCTCTGATACCATGAAAGATTGGAGAACACTATATTGTATTAATAATTCATGGGCGATATATAAATTTGGTTAAGGCTAAAGATAACCTTGAATAACAAATAACCCCCAAGGAGCACAATATCTTAAACAACTAAGATACTCTCCAAATATCTAATAAAGATGTCGACCGTAATATATTGGCCGACAAATAAAATATCATCTAATAAAATGATGGTAAAATAAATGAAATAAACTATATGCTAACAGAACCCAGACACCAAAATAAAACCCCACCAAAGGGTAAGGAAAGGGGTAAACAAGTGGAGAAGTGACATCCCACCCCAAGGATATCGTCTACAACACCATCCTGCCAAGGAGGAAGGGTTAAGGAAGTGCTAGGGAAGCTGGGACAGGATCAACGACCTAGGATAGGGCTAGGGAAGGGATGTAGGGAAGTGGAACAGGACTTCCCAAGGAAGTCACCTGTAGAGCCCTTCTTAGGGAGAAGAAATTATTGTTGCTATTGTTTTCTCTCCTTTACTCCTTAGTTCAGATTAAGAGGGGGTGTTGAAAGTGTAATATGATTCATTATATGATGCAATAATGTATAATCCAAAGCAAAATAATTGTACAATGTATTCAATTTTTAGTAATTTTTTATTATGTAAGTCTTATGGGTTGTAGTTAACCTTATTATGGCTAAACCTACATTATAATTTGTAATTAACCTAAATCCCTCTTGTTATGTCAGTTTAGGTTAAATTTATTGATGTAATATTGTGGATTAGATATTAATTTAAATATGGTCTATCCACTCTATTCATTGTAGTAAAGTGTGGTGTTTCTTATATATAGATAATATAGTGGTTATTTATGGTGCATATAGGTGCCCACTAGATCTTTCTCTCTTTTGTACTTTTTATGTTTTTTGTATAATATTTGAGTGGATGGATTGCTTTTGTTCACTTCTAAAAATAGGTGAGAATTCCAGCAAAATAATATAAGAAAAAAATCAATGAAGAATTATATGATCTAAATTTTCTACCTCCTTGTTACATGAGACACTCCTAAAATTTTCATGATATCATCATCTTTATAACGCTTCATCAATAATAAAAAAATTTAGACTACTAACCAAAGTAATTTTGAGGCCTTGGGGAGGGATTCAAGTGAGTAGACACTCTTTTGAGGAAAATATTTAGGAGTCAAGAATTTGATTGCTCTAAATACTTAAATATCAACTTGGGAGACCATCTATTATAGGTTGATCAATTTAAACCAACTCATCCTTTCAAGAAAAAATAGAAAAATAAAACTCTTGAATCACCTTCTAGAGTTCATCTACTACTTGTTTGAGGTCCTCTCCCTTAACCAGATTGGTAATAGAAATCCAAAATTAAAAATTATTGCTCATGTTAATATATTTTTTGTAAAACGTCTATAAGATAAGAAAATTCAATAGTTATCATTTTGGAAGAAAGATAAGAGGATAAGGCTTCAACCAAACATAAAATAAAAAAATTTAAAATCTCCCTACTTGATTGATAAATTTAATATATTTTTCTTATTAATTGTAAATTCTTTGACATGAAATTCCATGTAACTAAACCACTAAGCAAGGTTCAATTTCTTAAAAAAATTATTGCATCCATAGAACCTATTTATATTTTACATAACATTTTTTGCTTAGTTATTTCCTTTTTCTTTGAAGCATATCCATCTAAGTCTTGTCCCTAAATCCAAACTCATAAACCTATAACTATGCAAGCTTATCTTTCTAATATTATTTATTCTATAATTTCATTTACAAGAAGAAAAACTAAATCTTTCTTTACATGTTTTCCAAATAAAATCTCTTTGTACTTTGTTAAATTTAGATACTATGCTTACTAGTAATCATTGAAGTGGTAAATTATATTTAGGGATAGTAATGTAGCCTTTATGAGCAATTTTTTCTAGCCATGGTTGGAAACTTGTGTTTCCAACTAATTAGACCAGATTATATTCTGTCCAAAATTGGGTCCTAAAGCTCCTTCTTATCTCTCTTATCAAACAACAAGATACCTAGAAATATTGAAGGAAATTTTGTAACTTGGAACCCTACAATATATATGATAATATATTATTAACCAAAGGTAGAGTTGACTAAAAAAACCTAGATTTTATTGTATTAATCTAGTAGTCCTTTCATAACATGATAGTATTTATTTAAATTTCATGGCATAACTAAGTAAAGGATTATTTAAAAGAAGTTTTATGAATAAATTGGACCTAAGATTTAAAGGGATCATTTATCACAACTTCATTAGTTTTAAGTTTACCTTCTATTTTTTCCTTTCAAAGAGCTCCTCCCAAAGTCTCAACATGAATAAGGAAAAGATAAGGAGATAATGGGTCACTCAAGCAAAGACCACAAGATGATTCTAAGTATCCAATCAAAAATATATTAATCAAAATAGAATATTTCAAAGAGTTGTAGCAAGATCTAATTTATTCGTGCCAACCTTGATCAAAACTAATTTTTTTAAGAATATAATATAGAAACTTTGGCGAACTCTATTTTATTCTTTATTCTTATCTAATTTTATGAGCATGCCTAGTTTATTTGGGTTTAATATAAAGTAGGACCTCTTAGATAATGAATATACAATTAATAATTTTCTTTTCGTGAGAAAATTTTGGATTCAACTGCCACGTAAAATTGAAATATGGTAGACTATTATTGATAATACCAAGAGATCTATTTAAATCGAAGAGAGAACACAAAAATAGTAGTAGCTTGACATTGATCAAGATAACCTATCCAATGTGCACCATAGTATTCTTGTAATCAAAGAGGAGGTCCAACAAAAGCACCTAATGAATAATAAATAAACACCTCTAATATATTGTAGAAGTAGTTATCATCCCAATGACTCTCATGTAGTGCCTACATGTATCTATAATACTAAATAAAAATAAAATGATGTCCAACCAAGCATATGAGGTAAATAAGACATCCCAACAAGATATAAATATAAAGTGGTATCAACCAATGGAGTGGAACAGCAAGATCAAAGCATCACCTCTAAATCAAAGGAGTATAAGCAAGTTTACACTCTTGCATCCTAAAATATTACAAAATATCCAAGGAATTCTTAGGCTATAATAAAATGATATCTAATTATTATTGATTAATGTAAATCACCATGAAGTAGTGGAAAATACTCAAAACTATCATGTCAAATCTATCTTGAAGCCTTCATTTAATATCTCAAATCATGAATCTTATAATCTCCCTTTGATGAGGAGACTACCCACACACAACATAATGATAAGAATTTAGTTGCCATAATGCGTGGTGTACACATCATGTTATGTCTCACAGTCATGAAAGCCATAACTAAAAAATAATAAGTAGACCTTCTTATACCTAGTATGAGGTGCCTACCTAATCTTATACAAGGAGTTTTTGAACCTATAAACTAAGGGTGTTTTATTATGTTGAGGAATATTACATTATCTACATGCTAATATACACCCATGGTACATTCATTATGCAACTATAAATATGTAATAGATTAGGGTTGAGTATATAGTTTAGGTGAATGATTTATATTTCTCCTTTCATATAAGTTTCAATGTGTAGGAAATACATAAGTGTCATGTGAGAGTGCAATGTGTAAAAATTGCACAATTGTCAAAGTGCAAGAGTAGATTGAGAGAATGTGCATGAGTGTCATGTATGTAAGAGTGAAAATATATAATGTGAGGATGTGCACAAGTGTCTTAGATTAGGAGTGCATGTAGAAGTGTAAGATTCATGTTTATGTGTGCAAGTTTCTTAGGGTCAAGTGTCCATGTAAAAATAAAGTGAAGAGTCTAGTATGCAAGTGGCAAGATGATAAGCCAAAGGTCATAGTACTTGTCATATGGAGAGCAATAATCAAGTACTTGAAGATTCACTTTATTATACAAGCCTTGATATACATATTAATTTGTTCATATATCATTCTACTCTTATATTATTATTTTTATCTTTAATATTAAGGCTATTTTATAATGGGATCTATGATATTTTGTAGTAGTAAGGCTTTAAAAGACAATAATGGTATCAGAGTTACCACCTGACTCTATCTATTTTGATAGAGTTCATTGGTCCACCATTATTAATTATCTTTGTTCACTTTGAAGGTAGTGCAAACTTGGACACTAATTTTTAAAAAACTTCTTAAGTAGAATATTAAGGGGACAAGGATTCAGTCACCCTGATTTGAAGGCTAGGTTCTTTCCACTTGGTTGAAGGAAAACCAATGAAGACTAGAACTCAGCTAGATTGACAAAAACGGTCAACTTAGAAGAAAAGTTGGACATTTTATATAGAGGAAGCCAACTTGAAAGAAAATTTGGATATTGAATATTGATGATAAACCAACTCAAGAGATGGTCATTCATGGACATTCAAAACCATCCTGACATTGATATTGGGTTCTCTAGTAAGGAGTAGAATCATATTGAGTTCATAGGTGTGACCTAAGACATTGAATATTTGAGATTGATAGAGGAACAATTAAGATTATATTAAATATTAAGCTACAAAGGTTGAGAATCTTACTACAAAGATAGAGAAGAATTTTAGCTTCTAAGTACATATAGAAAATACAAAAAAAAGAAAAGAAGCAAGAAAAGATAAAAGGAGTAGAAATTAGAAAGATTAAAAAGCATAGAGAGAAAAAAGAATAGAAGTAGTGAGAGCATATAGAAACAGAATAAAGCATTGTAAGCTTTCTAAGACAAAGGAATAGTGAAGAATTAGGTCAAGACTAAATTAACCTTGACATATTTGAATAAGCAACAATTTATTATAGTGCGGAGAAGAGGGAAGAATATTCCTAGGATACATTGAAAAACTAGTTTGATTGAATATATCTATATATCATTTTACTCTTAGTTGTGGATCACTTTTTGAATCAAGTTCTTCAAGGTAAACATATTTTGGAATAGTGAAGAAAGAGGTCCAAGAGGTAAATATAGAAGAAAGGGGGTCAAGAAGCCAATATAGCATAAAGAATAGGCCCAAGAAGTCTATAGGCAAAGAAGACAATATAGCAAAAAGAATAGGCTTCATGTGGAAGGAGAATATAAAATTCTAACTCTCCCGAATGGGTATTTTTCTATAGAGTTCACATCAGTGGTAAACCAACAAAAATTATTTGAGGGAGAGTCGTATCATCATAGGCCAACAGGACTATTCCTACAAACATGGAAGATGGGATTCGACCTGAGGGTGGAACTGAATGTGATACCAATATGGGTAATATTATTTACCCTTCCCTTTGAATATTGGAAAGAGGAGGTACTCAAGGTAATAGGCAACTTACTAGGTCATTATCAAGGTAGGTCAAAAGAAACAATTTTAGGAGGATCGATAATGTTTGCTAGGTTTTGTGTAGAAATGGACCTCATTAAACCTCTTCCAATAGAGATAGACCTAAAAATAGGAGATATTTTCTAGCACCAACAACTAGATCATGAGGCTATTCCATTCAGATATTGGATGTGCCACATTCATGGACATTTGGCTAGAATATGCCCAATAGTTAAGGATCATCAATTTGAACAAGAGGGTACAAGAGCAAATATTAATATGGTGGGACAATATCCTTAGTAGAAAGTAAATTAGAAGAATTTAAAGGTCCAATAGACTCTGAAGGATTCAAAAAATTAATCAGAAGGTCAAACAAAATAAATCAGCACAGTAACTAGATACAAGGAGAAAAAGCGAGAAGAATAAACAATAGATATAAGATATTCAAACAATTGGGAAGCTTGGAAATAGAAGGGGATTTTCAAATGGAAGTATTAGAGGAGGATACCCAGCAAGTCACACTAGTAGATAAGAATAATACTCTAGTCTATTGTCATGGAATAAGTGAGGAGCGGAACCAGATACAACCTCTCTCATGGAAGAGGAGATTCAGCCCACGAGGGAGACCAGAGGAGGGGAAATAGAGCAGGGGATATTTTTAACTTAGGAAATAGATATGAAAGAAGGAAATAAGAACAAATACAACCCTACTTTAGGTATTCATCAAGGGGAGAAGAAATAAAAACTGAACCAATTTGTAGGGAGGAAGTCAAACAAGGAAAATATGGAGGAACAGGGAAGAGATTTGAGCTTAAATGGAAAGGTAAAATTGATGGCTGATTTTTTCTCTCCTAATTCTCAATGATATTAATTACATGGAATGTGAGGGTTTTAGGCATTCACCCCAGACAAAATGTAGTCAAAAACATTATCATAGATATGAGTTCAAATATAGTTTTTTTATAGGAAACCAAAATGCAAGGAGAAGACTTACAAAAAATAAATAGGAGGATATGGCAAAAAGGAGAGATCCTTACTCAATTTGCATAGGGAAAATCAGGTGGATTGACCACTATGTGGAATCACCAACTGTTCCTAGTGATAGGGGGCCTCTACAAGAGGGGTGTTAATGGTTCGATTACAAAATAGGGAAAGTGGAAAATATCTGACTATAGTTAATTTTTATGGAGCTCAAACATCCATAGCACAGAGAAATCAATGGGAAGACATCCAGACTTTCAGAGACAACCACCCGGAGGACCAATGGATTGTGGGAGAAGAATTCAATGCAAAGCTTATAATAGAGGAACAATAAGGAGGTAGATCCATGTTGGAGGAAAAGAATAGGTTTTTTTCATAAATAACATGTCAAATGAATATAATAGATATCCCAACTGTGGATAGCTCCATGACCCTGGACAAATAGAAGAAAGGAAGAGGAGATAGTCAAATATTTCTTAGATTATTTCTCATGGGAGAGGAACTATACCTACATACCAAGCATCAATCGAGGGTCATGGATAGGCTTTCTTCAAATCATTTTCCAGTAAACCTTAACATAGAATAATATAATCATAAAGTTGCAAGAACTTTTAATTTTGAGCTATGATGGCTGAAAGATGAGGAGTTGGGGGACCACATAAAAGAGTGGTGGGAATTAGGAAAACCAAGATATGGGACATCCCAATTCAAACTTCACAAACAATTGAAATATGTTAGGACTCAACTAAAGGAGTGGAGTAAACACAAGAAGGAACTCACTAGAATCCAAAAGAATGAAATCAAGGATCAAAAAGAGAAGATTGCTCAAGAGATAAGACAAGGAACTATTACGAAAGATCTGTTGCAATGTAAGAAAAAAATTATTAGGATAGAGGAATCTTTGGAGGAATAAGAAGATATCTATTGGAGGATAAGATCCAGAGTTACATGGTTACATGAGGGAGATGAAAACACAACTTTCTTTTATAAGACAGCAACAACTAGAAGATAACAAAATAGACTTACAGGTCTTACAGATATGATGGATCAGGTAAAAACTAGTGGAAGTAAAATGAAAACTATAGCAAATCAGTACTTCCATACTATTTTTAGTAGCAATAAAAATTTAAATGCAATATGGTAGGAGAATATACTAGAGGCAATTCCGCAATTAGTCAAACCAGAACATAATAAATTATTAATGGAGGAAATTTCTTTGGAAGAAACATTTTAGATTATACAAAAATGCAAATAGGAAAGACCCCAGGACTAGATGGATTCCCCATTGAATTTTATCAAAAAATTTGGTAAATTGTGGGCCAAGCAATGGTGGAGGCACTGGAGGAAATCAGATAAAGTAAGCAAATGTTAAAATCCTTGAATCATACTTTTATCACTTTAATTCCTAAGGGCCCACCTAGTGAGATAATTGATAATTATAGGCCTATTTCACTCTGTAATGTAGTATACAAGATATTAACAAATATTATGGCAAAGAGGTTAAAACCTTTTTTTTTTAATCTGATTTCAAGTGAGCAAGGTGATTTTATTGAAGGCAGACAAATTCTATATGGAATATTAGTGGCATAGGAAGTGATACACACAATGTCCAAGCAAAATGACCCAAGTTTATTTATTAAATTAGATCTTTCTAAAGCCTATGATAGAGTAGACTGGTCTTGTTTGTAGAGGATTTTAGAAAAATGGGCTTTACAAAGTAGTGGAGAGATTGGGTAAAAGCCTATACACATACAACATCATTCTTAGTTCTGGTAAATGGAAGTCCCTCTTCCATGTTCATAGTAGGAAGGGGGTTGAGGCAAGGGGATCCTCTTTCTCCTTACCTTTTTATCCTTTATGCAGAGGGTCTAGGGATACTGTAAAAAAAAGGGATACAAGAGGGATGTTAAGGGGTCTAAAAATCAGTTCTCAGATTGAGATAAATCACCTCTAGTTTGTGGATGATACAACTCTTATTATTCAAACCAATCTCCTAGTAGCAAGAAACATAAAAGAAATTTTAGATGGGTATACTCAAGCTATAGGGTAAACTTTTAATGAAAAAAATCTCAAACTATTTTTTCAATACAATGAAGAGGGTGAGAGATAAAATTATACATTTTTTAAACTTCATAGAAACTCCTTTACCCATAGAATATATAGGAGTACCTCTATCTGCAAAGAAAATAAAAAGCAGGGAGTGGAAAGGGTTGATTGACAAACTTCAAACTAAGTTGAGCAACTGGACAAACAAATGGCTAAGCTTGGGATGAAGGCTTACAATTATTAAAGTTGTGCTACAAGCTCTCCTAGTTTATAAATTTTCTATAATTTAGGTTCCAAAGAAAATTTTGAAAGATATTGATAAGCACACAAGCAAGTTTTTGTGGCCAGGTGCAAGGGAAGAACAAAAATTAGCACTAGTTGGGTGGGAGAAGATATGTCAACCAAAAAAAAAGGAGGATTGGGGATAAGATAAACATCCCAAAGCAGCAAGATACTAGTTATGATTGTCAAAGTGTTACAGTATGTGGATCTAGTTTACTTATATATTCTTTACAAATGAATAGATATGGATGGTTTTTAATTACTATTTCATCTTAATATCATTATTTATGCATGAAAATTATTAATTGTTATAAAAGTGATTTATGAATATATTTTACACAAATTTTGTGTGAGATGTTGTGTTATTATGCAGATTTGTGTATGAGGTTGAGCAAATCCCATGGTTGATGAACCAAAAAGTAGGTATACGTAGATTGGTTGAACGTATGGTGCACTTGCAGTATCTATGGGTAGGTGCTACAGAAAGGTGCTACTCAAAGTGTCTATCGAAAGGCACTATGAAAAGAGTAAAGTTTGAATTGATCGAACCATATTGCCACATCACGTCTAGCAGGAGCATATTATACACAGTCAGCCATCTGACTATCAACGTTGACGATATATTTGGAATTTTTATTATTATTAAATAAAAAGTTGTAATTTGTTATTAAAGTTGAAAAGGATCAAAGTTGTTAAATTATTACACCAACTTATTTTGTCTTTCCTTGAGATTAGGACAAATAGGCTATTAAATTTATTCCTTAAATTAAATAGTTGTTAAAGTGGTTGCCACTTGGACTTGCGTTGATTAGTCCAAAGTCTCATTTATTATGAAATTGTATTTGTTTAGAAAAGTTATTAGTACGTAGGTTAGGATTTATATTTGCTAGTTAGAAAGAGACAAAGAACATTATGCAAGACTTAGTTGAGAATAATTGTATAAATTACAGTGAAGAGGCCTTTGAAAAGGTCCTCGAAACAAGAAGTTGAAGAATTCACTCTTAGAAAAAGTCTCTCATAGTATTCTGAGGAAGATTACAATTTCCAACAATGTACATGATTGAAGTTCAACAATAAAATAGTATTTTCTTTCCATATTGTAGGTCTAAAATTCTTGCACTCCTTTCCTCTAGGTTAATATATTTGTGCCTCGAAGGGGAATGGGAGAATGATAGATCTACACCTCGGAGAGAGACACTTGAGTTCGTATCTTCTTTGGTGATTTTTTGACGAATTGTTTAGGGTTCACCAGGAAACATTTTATGGTAGTTTCCACACCTAGGTTTTGGAGTTTGTTTGATGTGTTACTTTTAAATTCTCATAATCACCTAGTTTTTGGCCAATATACAACTATGATAAACTATATGTAATTTTTATTCATATGCAAACAACAAACAATAGAAACAGAGCTTTAATGAACAATGCAATGTGTAAAAAACAATTTGAAACTCTGACCTATATTCAAAAGTCTAATGAAGATTCTAATTTTTTTATAGCAAACAAGATCGTATACAACAGGGCAAGATCATATGATTCTATTCAATATCGTACGTACAATCTATGATCGTACTATTTGATTAGTGATCGGATAATCTGATCTTGACAGAAACCTGCAGTTTCATGGATAGAGTGCAAAAATAGAGAACCAGGATATGCTATAGACTTTACTAGATAGAAATCAAAATAGGAATGGTTTATTGAATGCCTTAATACAAATATCTAATATGTATATGCTTTAAACTATGTGAAACATGCAAGTGAATGCAGTTTGGTAAACTCCAAGAATGAAAATGATTAAATCTAATATTGTATGCAATGTGAAATGATAAACCAGATGATAAATATGCAAATGGGATGGTTAAGAAATGCAAACCAACACTTAGAGTTACCCCTAAGTGCTCTAAAATCAATATTGTACATCAGCAGCAAGATCGTATGCTCTAATTTCGGATCGTATCGTTCGATCCCCTGATCATATCCTCTAATCCTACAAAAAATAGAAAATAACTAGGACTAATGCAGAAATTACAGTGATTCAAATGCAGAAATTATGTCACAGAGTTAGGAGGAATTTGAGTGGAAGGATTCCTGATTAAATAAGATGAACCAGTATGGAAAAATAGGATGAAAACATAATAGGTTGCAACTCCTTCCAAGCTAGTACTGATTGGCGGATTTGATCCTGTAACTATCGCACGGTTGCACAAGTAAAGATAAAAAGCATTGTAACTGGTTTGTCATTTTGCTACTTTGATTTTTTTTGTTTTGGATAAGATTGTACATACAATATTTGAGATCGTACGTACGATCTCGTCTGTTTTACCCGATCTCGTCAAGAAGGCACAAAAATCAAGGTAACAAGCTACAAATTTGTTTGAGTTAATTTTTGGATATTTTTATCTTTAATGCAAATTATTATGTGTCAAATTTAGGGTGTTACATTTTACCCCCTCTTTAGCGCATTTTAAAAAAAAAAAATGTGTTAAAGAAAAGACTAGCACGCTTTACGAGAAAGTAAAATTTTGTTGCAAAAAAATTTACAATTTGAAGTTTTATTGTGAACTGCATTAGGTGTTATACCCCCTTTGAGTTTTTATGTCAAATATTTTGTTTGAAGAAAAACTCAAAATTTTCTGCATTAAGGGTAAATAAATAAAATTAGAAAAAGGGGTTAAAACTCACTTCATTTGTTATTTGTCTTTGTTGATTTAAATATTTGGAGAAAACATTGTGAATGCTCTCCATCATGCTGATTTCGTCCGGGTAGGAGACGGATCTCTCAGGGTAAGTATTTTTCTCTTTTAGCTTAGATTTTTCATGTTTTCATTTTTAATTTGATTTAATTTTGGATTTTTAGGGCACGACTTTGACACAACCCTAATATGAAATCATAACAATTTTGCAAGATCGTAACAATTTCGTGATATCAAATGATATGATATCGATGAAATCGACCCGATGATGAAATCGACCCGATTTCACGATATCGTATCATATGATATCAATAAAATCAATTTGATCAAGTTCAATATCAAAATGATTTTGGTGATATCACAGTGTATGATATCATGGAAATCGATATGATATTGCCCTCTCGATACGATCTCACATTTTTTATCCGATCACTAAATTTTTTTGTTATTTTATTGTTATTGACAGATGGCTGAACTAAAGAATCAATATTGGAGACACGCTACTCTCTAGGTATATTTGGCTGCTCTCTCATCTGATGAGAGGGCCTACTTATAGACAGTGGTGTTGAGGCATATGGCGGAGATGCCACAAATCCTAGTGGGTATGAGACTATTGACAGCTCTAGTAGAGAGATGGTATCTAGAGTCATCATGCTTCAGACTATCGAAAGGGGAGATGACTCCCACACTAGAGGATATTTGGAGGATTTTGAGGATACTAGTGAGGAGTGCTCACATAGCTACATTTGGCAACCAAGTCTAGGAACTGAGGAGATTGACATGAGACCCCAACTTCTTACTAAATAAATGTGGGGTTAGCATTGACAGGCTCAGGGAGACAGAGAGAGTCTCTCGTTTGATAGTTTTATTGAGTGGCATCGTGGGAGGTCTTATACTGTGCCACTTCATCGAATGCCACCTACCATAGACCTTAGGAGAGGTGATCTACGATATGCATGATCATAGCATATGGTTTTCTTGGGATCCATTCTTTATCTGTAGGTTGTATAGATTTTTGCATAAAGTGGTCTATAAGAGAGAAAGGATTGGTTTTGACATCTTTTCTATAGGTGTGGTGCTGGTAGCACTTAGCTAGCATATGACCTATAGGACTTCCTCTAGCTTGAGTGAGATATGGTGAGCCCATAGTAAAGGAGGAAAAATCGAGGATCTTCTACTGGCCTCTACAGAGGGGGTACCGAGGATGGGTTGGCCTTGATGTAGCAAGGCAACTTTTTGATGAGCTACTAGAAAAGGATATTAGGTGGAGACCCTAGAGAGAGGTACTACGGTGGGGTGAGGATGCTTTTAAGCTGACTCACATAAAGTGAACCATTTGGTTATGGATGGACCAGGGAGATGTGGAGTTACATTGCATGGACAGGGTGCAATGACAGTTTGGGCTACGTTAGGATATTCCTCAGTATAGGAATATCACTTTCGCTAGATCTACTCGAGACCCTACTAATCTCAGTGGGGCTTTGAACATGGCATAAATTTTTAGATCCACAACCAGATGATGAGCTAGTATAGATGGTGGATGGAGATGATGTTGGGGTTACGAATAGGTATCGACAGTGGTACACTGGCATTAGACTTGCTCAATTGACATTACAAAGGAATGCAGTGTAGCGAGTAGCCTAGCAGTTATTTAGATAGCACCGTGTAGCCAACCAGCAGTAGTCTGAGACACAGATACCTCTAAGGAGATAGGGTCCTCATACTAGGGGTGGACATCAGAGTCTACTGTTGATAGCGGGGATGTCGAGGGAGGAGAGGAAAGCCTCTTCTCAGCAGATGATGGATGATAGGGTGGAGGAGGAGCATGTAGCATTTACTCAATAGGAGGTTATACCTGAGGTGCCAGATAAGGGCAAAGGGATTATGGAGGAAAGGGAGACTAGTGAGATGGTTTCTCTATGAGAGGAGGTTACTAGTCTGAGGGAGGAGAATGCCTCTTAGAAGACTAATATTGAGTCTTTAGAGGCATGAGATGCGGATTTGAGGAGTAGGATCCAGACTCTAGAGGTAGAGCTTGCGCAAGCACGAGATCAGGCATAGGCAGGACAGGGATATAGGGATCCAACTCCTACATATTCTCAATCAATTCACTTAGGGAAGATTAACTCAAGGAGGGTATTGACTCAGTTGCTTCAGTTGGTGGGTTTCTATAAGGGTTTATATCATGCAGTAGTGCTCATGGATCATAGGCAGCCATAGCCTCTAATGCTTGACATACCTGAAGAACACAAGCTTATACTGAGAGGGGGGGGTGAACAGTATAAGACCTCTTTTTACTTTTTCCTTTATACTTCAAAATAGTAAAGCAATATACCCAAAGCAATATCAAAGCAATGCACAATATCATCCACAAAGTGACACCAATTTTAACGTGGTTCACCCGAATGGCTGGGCTACGTCCACAAAACTTTTCTCTAAAAGTTATCTCAAAGTTCTTTGGGAATCCTTCCCAATTACAATGTTTATGAGCCTCGGCCCAAAGGAGATACCTTCCCCCAATCAGAATTTATGAGCCTCTGCTCAAAGGAGATACCTTCCCCCAATCGGAATTTATGAGCCTCTGCTCAAAGGAGATACCTTCCCCTCTGCTCTGGAAATGATCCCTCGGAAGATCAACTGCCTCTACCTCTTGCCGGCCACGTGGAACTCCTTTCCATCGAAGACCTCCTGTCCTCAATGCTTAGCCTAAGAGACCTCTGCCTTCTATGATCACGTCCACAGTGGCTCAACAACCTGTACCAAACACAGTCGGTCGGTCTAGTACAAGTCTTCCTCTGTCTGTCAGATCTGTCCAACTCTTGAACAAATCAATCCTCTGCATACAAGCCTTCTCAAAGACTTGCCAATTGTCCTCAGGTTCTTCTCATAGAACCAATGCACCTCTATCCTCAAGTTCTCTGATAGAACTATCAAACTCAGCTCACAAGTCCTCTGCTAGGACCTGTCCAAATCTGCTCACAAGTCCCCACCAGAACTTGTCCAAAACCTGCTCACAAGTCCCCACTGGAACCTGTCCAAAAACTCAGCAAGCTCACCAAGAAAAACTTTCTTAGTAGGAAATCACAAAGTGAATTGTTAGAGACCCAATGTGATTTGTCAAACTCATAGAAGCATAAAGAGAATTGTTAGAGACTCAATATGTTCTATACTCAAATCCCAATCTCAAAACTCAACTCAAATCAACTCAGCTCAATCTCAATCTCAAATCTGAAAACTCAACTCAATATCTGAAATGGATAGGATAGAATGTTTTCTTTCAAGAACATGAAACCCCAACAATTGCCAACTATGCAAAGAATCACATAACAATGATACTCATGTTCTTTTCACCATCAATTAGGGTTTCAACAACAATGCTCATCAAACAAGGTTTAGTCAACCAACACCATTCAACTCAACATCAACCTTGAAGCATTCAACCAATCATCACAAGAAAAGGAAACAAGTAGAAATCCTTTTCCCTCCAAAGATATTTGAACAAAACAGCCACCAACACAATATCACCAAATGCAAAGAATAACTTGCTCAAATCAACTCAATGGAGTAAGCCCAATATCATGAATCAAGTAAAGCAATAACTTGATCAAACAACCTCTATGGAAGCAACTCAACCATCAAACTCAAAACAGCCAACCAAGGGTTCCACCAACTCAATGCAAGTAGCTAGACTCACAAATATAAACCCTAGTGCACAAAGCTTCCACTATCTCAAACCAGAAATTATGCATTCACCAAAAACTCTCCTTAAGGATAACAATGCATAAGTAGTCTTCAACAAACCAGGAAAATAGGATTTACACCCAACCAAAGGAAACCTAGTTGAAAACCTTTTCACTCCAACCTTATTTCAGAAAAACATACACCAATCATACTCATAAGGAAAATGTGCCCATACCTTTTTGGAGTAGAAGAAAATTGATCCTTAAAGTTGTCACCACACACAACCCTCAAACTTCCAACCAAGTTAGGGTTAGAACCAAGATAAATGAGCATATATAAAAACTTTCCTTAATACACCTTTTAGCTCCTCTTCTTTAAAAACAACCACCAAAGAAGCCAAAAACACAACAACCAAAACTTACACCTTATATCTCCATTTTTAAATTTAGCATAGCAAAAGACTAATCTCAAAAATACAACCAAAGAAATATCCCCTTATTTCTCCTATGTCTTTTAAACAATGCTAAACAATGCCAAAAATCATATCAAGAAAATAATCACACCTTATAATGGCTGCCCTTGAAGAATCCGAAATTCACGGCACAAAACACGTTTTAATAAAAACGTGACTAATCCATGCACAACTCCCTCCGCGGGGATCGAAATGCAGACCTCCGCCTATGCAAGGCCCAAATGCAGCCTTCGCTGCCACTAGCCCACAAGGGGCTTACGAAGTCCAAGACGGACTTCCTTCCACATAAACGGTCAAGCTTTCCGAAAGCTTTTCAAACCACGAGCTCTCCTCTTTCGCAGCGTAAAGAGAACATTCGATCGCAGCCAAACCAATTAATTGCCTTCGATTTTCCAAGTGGGTTTAACCTTAGGAACCTTCTCATATTTATAGTCCATACGTGGACTTTAGAACACGTCGGCTGCAAAGAAAAGTAATTTCGAATTTAATCGAAATTTGCTTTCTAAAGGGTTTAAAAACCCTTAAAGTATTTTTAATAAATTAAAAATAATTTCTCCCTTAATTAATTAAATAATTAATTAATTAAAACCTTGAAGGGTTTTAAATAATAATTAAATAAATAATAAAGAGAACCTCCATTGGTTTTAATAAAAACCATTGCCAATGGAATCTCTCCGGATTCTCTTAAAAATATTCTCTTGGAATCTTCCACCTTTGAAGCCAACACATCCTCTTAACATTAATGTCATTTCCTTTTGACATCAATGACAACTCATAGACAAGAAGCTAGGATCTCAAACCCAAAATTGCCAACAATCTCCCCCTTTGTCATTGATGGCAAACCATGCTTCTCAACAACACAGAAACTCAACATAAACAACTCCCCTTGTCTTGAGGCTCTCCCCCTTACTCATATCTCTCCCCCTTTGTCATCAATGGCAAAGGGTCACCTTTGGGGCTTGGGACTAAGAATGAGCCTCTTAGCTTAGTCCCTCCCCCACCTCCTGTTGAGGTGTTTAATTTTGGGGTGGGAGTAAAACTCCCAATGAGCATTGATCATCATCAGTGTCTATAGCTGCCTTACCATGTCTTCTCTTGTTCTCCTTGTCCATATTCCTATTCCTGTTCCTATTCTCGTTATCATTCCTGTTCTTATCCATGCCTTGATCCTTGGACCTGTTCATACCACTGTTCCTGTTCCTGTACCTTGGAAGTTCAGCTCTACACTGTCTAGCTGTGTGACCTTCATTGTTGCACTTATAACAAGTAACAATGTTATTTCTTTTAGGCATACCTGTTCTTTGAATCCACCTGTTCTAACTAACCTTGTTCCTGTTATTAGCCTTGCAAAAAATTGCCTTATGCCCAAACTGTTTACAAGAGTAGCAATACCCTTGAAAGAAATTACCACCTCTGAAACTGTCATTTACCTTCCTTACTTGAGTCATGCAATGTGAAGCCATGTGACCAAACCTGTGACAAGCAAAACATCTGCCATTAAACTTTCCTGTAAATGACCTTCTAGGTCCTGTAAACTTTCTCCCCTTTTTCTATTTCCTATTTTCTATTTCTGTGCATCTATCACTCAAGGACTCCTTTTCTGAAATACTTTCCTCATCAGAACTCTCTTCCTTTTGGAGTCTCTTACTAGACTCTCCAACTTGTTCCTTGTGTGGCTTAACAAAACCAAGGCCTATTTTATCTGTTGTCTTTCTTTGACCTTTGATGAGTGACTTAACCTTTTTGGAGCTATCTTGAAACCTCGTAAAGCTTATCCTTGTACTCTTTAGTTTCCTCTTTCAAAGAAGCCATTTTCTGTTCTAACTCATTATACTCAAGAACCTTAGACTCTAACTCATCCTTGAGTTCTTGTGTCTTAGCTATAGAGAAGTCAAGACTTTCTATAAGATCATCTCTCTCCATACAACATTCATCTAACTTATCCTTGAGTCTAGCATTCTTCTTTCTTTCCTTTTCCAAAACACTAAGAGCACTAATAAGTTCACTTTCAAGATCCTTTATTTGATTTCCTTTTGAATCATCAAAGCCTTTTTCAGATTTCTTATCACTAGAGGTGCTACCCTTTTCAAAAACCATACATGCATCTTCCTTATAGTTTTCTGAAGCATCCTCATACATACTAGAAACCAAATCATTATTTGTGCAATCATCCTCAAGGTGACCAAAATTTCCACATCTAAGACATTTCATGATAATGAATCTATGTTTCGGTTCTTCCTCTTTTTCTGATATGAACAACATCTCATTTTCATCATCACTTGAAGAACTTTCACTATCACTACTAGAACACTTACTTGCTTTGTCTAGGTAGAAACTCTTCTTGTGCTTGTGAGAATACCTCTTTCCTTGATTGTTGTGCTCATCTTTGTTCTTCCTGTGATGCTTGTGCTTTTCAGAATCCTTGCTCTTAGAATCCTGTTTATCTTCATCACTTTCATTCTTGGGAACAGTACGAGTCGGTAGCATAATGACCAAACTTTCCACAATTGAAACATCTTATATTTTTCATACTTTTGTGCTTTCTAGAGAACTTGCCTTTCTTGCTGTAATATGCCTCTTCATCACTAGAAGACTCATCACTATCTTGAAGTCGTTTACCCTTGGATTTCTTGGTAGCCTTGAAAGTTGCCTCTTTCTTGACATCAACCTTCACTTGAATTCTCAACTCAAATGCTTGCAAGTATACTATGGAGCTCATCCTTTTTCAACTTATCCAAATCTTTAGCTTCCTCAATAGCAGAAATATTTTCACTAAATCTATTAGGAAGAGATCTTAAAATCTTATCACAAACATCATTTTCAGCAAGCTCAAGACCTAAGTCTTTCATGGAGTTAACAACCTCATCCATACGAAGCATGTAGTCACTAATATTTTCATCATCATTCATCTTGAGTTGTTCAAACATACCTTTGAAGTGTCTCAACTTGGCCTTTCTGACATTTGTATCACCTGTATGAACCACCTTCAACTGTTTCCACATTTCACTAGTTGTCTTGCAGTGAATCACTTTGGTGAGATCTACTTTCTGTAAGCCTTTCGGGATTGCATTCATTGCTTTTGAATTGTTGTGATGTAGGAGCCTTTCTTCTTTAGTATTAGGACCATGTTCAGGAATAGTGTACTCATCTTCAATCACTTCCCAAACCTCATTCCCAAGTGCCATTAGATGAACCTTCATCCTTGCACTCCAAAGACCAAAATCTGACCCATCAAGAATAGGTGTTGCATTGCCACTTGAATGATCCATTGTGTTCTTTACTAGCTTTTCCTTCAAGTTGTTAAACTTTTCGAAGGCACCTGCTCCGATACCAATTGAAGAACACAAGCTTATCTTGAGAGGGGGGTGAACAGTATAAGACCTCTTTTACTTTTTCCTTTATACTTCAAAATAGTAAAGCAATATACCCAAAGCAATATCAAAGCAATGCACAATATCATCCACAAAGTGACACCAATTTTAACGTGGTTCACCTGAGAATGGTTGGGCTACATCCACAAAACTTTTCTCTAAAAGTTATCTCAAAGTTCTTTGGGAATCCTTCCCAATTACAATGTTTATGAGCCTCGGCCCAAAGGAGATACCTTCCCCCAATCAAAATTTATGAGCCTCTGCTCAAAGGAGATACCTTCCCTCAATCAAAATTTATGAGCCTCTGCTCAAAGGAGATACCTTCCCCTCTGCTCTGGAAATGATCCCTCGGAAGATCAACTGCCTCTACCTCTTGCCAGCACGTGGAACTCCTTTCCATCGAAGACCTCCTGTCCTCAATGCTTAGCCTAAGAGACCTCTGCCTTCTATGATCACGTCCACAGTAGCTCAAGCAACCTGTACCAAACATAGTCAGTCGGTCTAGTACAAGTCTTCCTCTGTCTATCAGATCTATCCAACTCTTGAACAAATCAATCCTCTGCATACAAGCCTTCTCAAAGACTTGCCAAATCTGTCCTCAGGTTCTTCTCATAGAACCAATGCACCTCTATCCTCAAGTTCTCTGATAGAACTATCAAACTCAGCTCACAAGTCCTCTGCTAGGACCTGTCCAAATCTGCTCACAAGTCCCCATCGAAACCTATCCAAAACTGCTCACAAGTCCCCACTGGAACCTGTCCAAAAACTCAGCAAGCTCACCAAGAAAAACTTTCTTAGTAGGAAATCACAAAGTGAATTGTTAGAGACCCAATGTGATTTGTCAAACTCATAGAAGCATAAAGAGAATTGTTAGAGACTCAATATGTTCTATACTCAAATCCCAATCTCAAAACTCAACTCAAATCAACTCGGCTCAATCTCAATCTCAAATCTGAAAACTCAACTCAATATCTGAAATGGATAGGATAGAATGTTTTCTTTCAAGAACATGAAACCCCAACAATTGCCAACTATGCAAAGAATCACATAACAATGATACTCATGTTCTTTTCACCATCAATTAGGGTTTCAACAACAATGCTCATCAAACAAGGTTTAGTCAACCAACACCATTCAACTCAACATCAACCTTGAAGCATTCAACCAATCATCACAAGAAAAGGAAACAAGTAGAAATCCTTTTCCCTCCAAAGATATTTGAACAAAATAGCCACCAACACAATATCACCAAATGCAAAGAATAACTTGCTCAAATCAACTCAATGGAGTAAGCCCAATATCATGAATCAAGTAAAGCAATAACTTGATCAAACAACCTCTATGGAAGCAACTCAACCATCAAACTCAAAACAGCCAACCAAGGGTTCCACCAACTCAATGCAAGTAGCTAGACTCACAAATATAAACCCTAGTGCACAAAGCTTCCACTATCTCAAACCAAAAATTATGCATTCACCAAAAACTCTCCTTAAGGATAACAATGCATAAGTAGTCTTCAACAAACCAGAAAATAGGATTTACACCCAACCAAAGGAAACCTAGTTGAAAACCTTTTCACTCCAACCTTATTTCAGAAAAACATACACCAATCATACTCATAAGGAAAATGTGCCCATACCTTTTTGGAGTAGAAGAAAATTGATCCTTAAAGCTGTCACCACACACAACCCTCAAACTTCCAACCAAGTTAGGGTTAGAACCAAGATAAATGAGCATATATAAAAACTTTCCTTAATACACCTTTTAGCTCCTCTTCTTTAAAAACAACCACCAAAGAAGCCAAAAACACAACAACCAAAACTTACACCTTATATCTCCATTTTTAAATTTAGCATAGCAAAAGACTAATCTCAAAAATACAACCAAAGAAATATCCCCTTATTTCTCCTATGTCTTTTAAACAATGCTAAACAATGCCAAAAATCATATCAAGAAAATAATCACACCTTATAATGGCTGCCCTTGAAGAATCCGAAATTCACGGCACAAAACACGTTTTAATAAAAACGTGACTAATCCATGCACAGCTCCCTCCATGGGGATCGAAACGTAGACCTCCGCCTACGCAAGGCCCAAATGCAGCCTTCGCTGCCACTAGCCCACAAGGGGCTTACGAAGTCCAAGACGGACTTCCTTCCACATAAACGGTCAAGCTTTCCGAAAGCTTTTCAAACCACGAGCTCTCCTCTTTCGCAGCGTAAACAGAACATTCGATCGCAGCCAAACCAATTAATTGCCTTCGATTTTCCAAGTGGGTTTAACCTTAGGAACCTTCTCATATTTATAGTCCATACGTGGACTTTAGAACACGTCGGTTGCAAAGAAAAGTAATTTCGAATTTAATCGAAATTTGCTTTCTAAAGGGTTTAAAAACCCTTAAAGTATTTTTAATAAATTAAAAATAATTTCTCCCTTAATTAATTAAATAATTAATTAATTAAAACCTTGAAGGGTTTTAAATAATAATTAAATAAATAATAAAGAGAACCTCCATTGGTGTTAATAAAAACCATTGCCAATGGAATCTCTCCGGATTCTCTTAAAAGATTCTCTTGGAATCTTCCACCTTTGAAGCCAACACATCCTCTTAACATTAATGTCATTTCCTTTTGACATCAATGACAACTCATAGACAAGAAGCTAGGATCTCAAACCCAAAATTGCCAAAAATACCTAAGACTTCGAGTCGCTCCAGATCTCAATCGACTTCCAAGACAACCACTACTACAAGATCAGGGGGTTCCGAGCACCACGACCCCCTAGTGGAGATGATTCCCAGAGTTCTAGGGCTTCTAGAGGATAGGGGTTAATTTATGTGGGGATTCTTTTTGTACTATATTTTTGGTGACTGAGTATGCTGATGTTGGAGATTGTGGCGTACTAGTCTGACTTTATTTTTGTATATAGACTTTCAAGATATATATATTGATCTTTGCATCTTATGTAACTTTGTATGATTTGATTGCATTTGATTGAATTTTATGATGTTTAAATTTCTTATAATAACACTTTTGATTTAAATATTTTGATATTGCTTAAAATGAAAATGATTTAAATTTTTGTAGACGTGTTTTTGAAAAGATGTTTTTGTAAAATGATGAAATAAATGGATTAGCAAAATTCCTCAGAGGATGTTGTGATGTTATATGACCGTTGGTGGAGATCTGTGCTCGCTATGTCATGAAGTAAATCTTTTTGTGAGGAATTTTGTATTGCTAATAATAGAAATGTTTTTGTGGTGCTCAAGTATAATCTTGAGGCTTGCGATGATAAAATAAGATGTTTGATTTTATTTTTGATAAAATTGATGTTTAAGAAATATTTTGATAAAGGTTATTGCTTGTGAAAATAGTGTGATTTAAGCATGAAAATTGGGAAGGATGACTTGCGCTAGGCATAGAATTCTTAGTGTGAAATTTTTGAGGACAATAGTTACTAAGAATTATACCATCATCGCGAAGTCAAAAATGTAATGCATGATAATATGAAATTGTTTTATTCTTTAAGATATAAGTTCACATGAAGCAAATCATTTGTATCATATATTTAAGAAGATTAATAAATATGAAATGTTTTAGACCTAAAATTGAGAAAGATGACTTGCACTAGGCATTGAGTTCCTAGTGTGAAATTTGAGAAGAATAAATCCTATGAATTATACCATCATCGTGAAGTCAAAATTATAATGCATGATAATATGATTTTTTACTACGAGTTATTTTTGAAATAAATTGTTTTTGGATATTTTGAAAACTTTTTTAAATATAAATGATAGACTAATGTTTTCTAACAAATTTTAAAGGAATATTTTAACTTATTTCTAAGACAAAATCAAATTTATCAAGAACCAGTGTGTGATAAGTGAGTTCATTATCCATATTGATTTGACACAATGATACAAAATCTCTCAATGATCAAATGTGTGTGCTTGTGAAATTAATTTACCAATTTTGAGTAAGGTAGTGATACCAGTAAACTTTTATGAACCAATGTGTGTGCAAGCGAGATGTTCATTAACCATTATTTTGTGCATGCCACTGTACTGAACTACTATGTAAATCAAGTTAACAAAAGCTATCTAATCCACAAGCGGACATTGGTTTGTACAAAATAAGTTCACTAATGTGATAGACATGTCACCACACAAAAGGAATTGCAGTTCCTGAGCAGAAACGTGAACAAGGTCTGCATGTCTTTGACACTTTTCATAATGATGCACATAATCATTAGCTTCCTTTTCCATGGAAGGTCAAAAATACCCCATTCGAAGGATTTTCTTAGCAATGGCACTTCCACTAAAGTATCCTCCACAGGATCCATCATGGGCTTCACTTAAGGCTTTCTTAGACTCTTATAAATTAATACATCTTAATAGGATACCTTCAAAGGATCTCTTGTATAGGGTATTACCAACAATTACAAAATGAACAACTCACTTACGTAATAACCTATGTTGGTTTCTATCTAATCCATCTGGGAAGGTTCCATTTTGGATAAAATAAAGACATCTCTATACCAAGGTTCTATGGTTGTTTCATTAATCAAAAACACATCTAATGGCTCTAGACATGGCTTAGAGGAAGTTATTTCTTGGAGTTGGTGGATAATTATAGTGATTTCTTGGAGTTGGTGGATAATTATAGTAGCATACTCATAATCCAACTCCAAATATAACAAAGAAGTAGTTTTTGCCATGGCATCAGCGACATGGTTGCTAGTGCGAGGGATGGCTTCTAAAGTTACTTTCTCAAATAATAAAATAATCTTAAGAACATACTCCTTATAAGGGCGGAGATTCTCATCTTGTGTCTTATAAACTTCATTGATTTGATTTATCACAAGCTGAGAATCTCCAAATACTAATAATATTTTAATTTTTAATGCTAAAGTGGCTCGTAACCCAAGGATTAGAGCCTCATACTTTGTAGTATTATTAGTACAAGAAAATTGTAATTTGAAATACAAAGGGATAAGGTGCTTTTATAGAGATATTAATATAATACCAACACCTTCACCACTCATGCATCTAGCTCCATTAAAATATAAATACCATGACTCAGATAGATCTTCTTCTAAGTTAAGGCACTTACCAAGAAATTCTATAGTTATAGGGTGAGTAGACTCTAAAGGTGCAACAACTAACTGATCAGCTATAACTTGGCCTTTAAAATATTTTTGGACAATAAATGTAAGGTAAAACTCACTTAGAGAAATAACCCACTTATTTTTGCGCCATGACAAGTAAGGTCTACTCATCAAGTACCTTAATGGATCAAACTTAGTTATAACAAATGTTTTCTGACTAAGCATATAATGACGCAACTTTTATGTAGAAAACACAACTGCTAAACAAATATTTTCTAGTGGATTATAACGGGTTTCATAACTTATTAATGTTATGTTTATATAATATGTGGCTTGTTCTTTCTTTTCATCATCAATTTGAGCCAACATAGCTCCAAGTGCAAGTTTCAAAGCAGAAATATATAAAATAAATGGACAATCGGGTCTAGGAGGAACAAGCACTGGAGATGTAAGAATATACTATTTAAGACTCTCAAAAGCTTCTTTACATTCCTTATCCCATTGTAATGGGATGTTTTTCTTAAGCAATTTAAGAAAAGGTCCTGTTTTATCTGCCAATTTATCAATGAAACGATGGATAGACTATAATTTACCTTGTAAACTTCTTAACTCTGATATATTTTTAGGTGGTGGCATATCATGGATAGATTTAATTTTGAAAGGATATATTTCTATACCATGCTTAGAAACAATAACCCTCAATAATTTTCCTGACTTAACTCCAAATACACATTTCTCAGGATTTAAGCGAATCAAATATTCTCTTAATCTATCAAATACTTTTCTTAAATCATTGATATGCTCTTCTTCTTTAGCTGAAAGATCTACAATATCATCTACATAATCATGTAGAATATCATACATCATATCATGAAATATGTATGTCATAGCTCTTTGATATGTTGCTTTTGCATTATTTAAACCAAAAGGCACTACTTTCCAACAAAAGGTACCCCAAGGTGTAATAAAATTTGTTTTGTGTTGGTCTTCAGGAGCTATTCTAATTTTATTGTATCTTGAAAAACCATCCATGAGGGATAACATCCCACTCCCGGCTATAAAATATATGATTTGATCCATATTAGGGAGAGGGAAATCATCCTTAGGGCATGCATCATTAATGTCTCTGAAATCAGTACAAACCCTAACTTTAGTAGCTTCTTTTTTGGCTACTGGAAAAACATTTGATATCCACTCAACATAATCAATAGCTTGGATATAAATTACATTCAAAAGTTTTTCTAACTCATTTTTAACTAGCAGTGCTACTTTGGGATGCATTTTCCTAAGTTTTTTCTTTATAGGTTTTGCATCAGGGCGCACTACTAGATGGTGCATTACTATACAAGGATCTAGGCCTGGCATATCTGCATATGTCCAAGCAAAAACATCAACATACTCTATGAGAAATGCTATATATTCTTTCTATCTTTATTCACTTAATTATGCTCCAATTTTGACCATGCGAGGGTTTTCCTTTGTCCCAATGTTAACTTGTAAAACATTTTCTACCACAATATTTGATTCTCTTTCAAAGTTGGGTGGTGTTGGTGACACCCCCATTTCTTGTAATTATTCTAAGGTTAATTTTGCTAACTCTTCTTGAGGGGTAGTTGCTTCAACATGGGCTATAAATGGTATAGATCCATCAAAGTAGAATTGATTCTTTAAAACTTCATCAATAGAATCATGAAAAATGTATCCCTCCAAATATTCATTTGGTTCAACAATCATGTTTGGGTGTCCTATTGATAACGTATTACAATAATATATCCTTATTCTTGTTTTACAAAATTCTTTTTGTTCTAAATATTCTTGATATGTTATAAGGTGATCATCATCCTCAAATGATAATGGTTGGGTTTTTGTAGGAATGTAGTCGATACCACATCGGGCAGGCCATCCTTCAACTTCTAAAGGTTATTGTATTCCATTTTCAAGAGGTCCTAAACCTTTACCTCTATAACCCATGTCACACATAATTTATTTTGATTTTATATATCCATTAGAAAAGTAACATTTAGCAAACCCATTTTGATCAATTCTAACACAATATTAATTTTGCCATAATCATACCCTACGTAGACAAAGGCACAACTCCCAACATGATAGATACTTCCCAAATTTTGTGGCAAGCCCATCGTTCGGGGAGATGGTGGTGATTTAGCTAACACTAGGGAGTCTTGAGTGGAAAAATTATTATTTTATTCTGAAGTTGTGAGTATCGAAGATAAATGTAACAACACTTCATCCGAAGTAGGACATGAAGTAAAGGGACTATCTTCTTTAGTTGCATATTTAGATGGTGTAGTTTTATATGATGAAGGTGTTGATGATGAAGGTGGATTATGATGTGCTGATGACATAGCAGGACAAAATGGAACTCCTATTGGTTCTACCATAACACACATATCAAATGGTCTAGGATCACCATGTATAGTAACTAGTTGATTTTTAAATTCAAACTTAACACACTAATGTAATGTAGAGGGTACCGCTCACATCGCGTTGATCTAAGGTTGACCCAAAAGTATGTTATACGATGCAGGACAATGTACAACAAACATGGTCGTATCCAAAATCCTTGGACCAAATTGTAATGGAATCGATAACACTCCACATGTTTCTTGAGTTTCATCATTAAATGTTTTAATGATCATTTCAGTCCTTTTTAGATCTTCATTTCTAAATACAAACCTTTGGAAAAATTCATATGTGCATATGCTTAATGATGATCCATTATCAATTAAAACTCTTTTGACTCCTACATCTCCAATTAATGTTGTGATGTATAGAGGGTTATCCCTATACACGCTTTGAGGAGGAATATCCTTATCCAAAAATCTATGTAATTTGTTCCATGAGAGCTTACAACATTAACCATAGCATCAGGTTCTATATTTTGTGGTACCATAATTTTACTTAAAGTACTCATTAGTTCTTCTCTATGGATAGATGAAGTTCTCAAAAGATCCAAAAGAGAGATTCTAGTTGTGATATTTTCTAGTTGTTCATTAATATCATAAGGAGGTTTTTGTTGTGAACTTGATATATTATTCCCTTTTGTTGGTGTCTTTAATACAAATGGAGTTGTTTTCTCATTTTGAGTTTGAGTTTGTGTTTGAGAATTTTGATTTTGGATTTGTTGTCTAGTAATGGCTCCAATAGTACCCACAACATTATTATTTCATAAAAAGCCAAAATGAGGTCTAGCATTTTTTGCTTGTTCATTTGTAAGTATTTGTTGAGATGATGGTCGAATAGTCATTCTCCTAGGGAATGGTTCTTCTGGAACTAATAAATCTATAATGGGAGTAACTCGATCTGATTCATACTCAGAACTATTTGAGGCAATGTCTAGTTCACTTTCTATGTCACTTTCTATGTCACTTTTAGTATCTTCTGAAGATGAAGATTGAAAATATTGTATTGGTCTAGTTGTGACTATAGATAAAGTAGGTACATAGGAGGTTTGAAAATTGTGTTGTGGTAAAAAACTACTAATGGTTCCTACATATTGGGTTGGATGAGGAACATTGTGATGATCAACTTGATTTATTGCTTCTTTACCATGTTTAGGTAAAGGATGTTGAAAAATATCTAGGTTTTGATTTACATTTTGATTGGTTTGTTTTCGGGTATTATTATTTGCAAGAAATTGTTGTACTTCCATCTTACCTTTATCAATCAAATATTGTATCATATACTTTAACCTTTTACAAGAATTTGTAGAATTTCCATCTACTTGGTGAAAATTACAATGTAAATCAGCCCTATATCTAGCTACAGTGGTATCTGGTTGTCTTACCTCAGGTAATCGTATCAAGCCTTGTTCCAATAATTGAGGTAAAATCATAGTTAAGGGTTTATTTAATCTTGTGAATTCTCTTGGTGGCTTATTAGGAATTTTCAATACAAATTTCTTTACAGTTTCAGCAAGGTTAACATTTGAGTTGTTTCTGCTATCAGTAACTCCATCACCCACTACTTGCTTATTCTTATATTTATTTTTAGAATTTTTGTCTTCATATTTCTTCTTAAATTGTCCTCTTCTAATGAGGGCATATTATACCCTCCTAGCTAGATCAATGGCTTGATCAAAGGAGGTTACTGTAGCAGTAGAAAGCTCATAAGATAGTTGTTCTTGCAAATTACCAATAAATATGTCCAACATTTCATGATGAGGTAATAAAAAATGTAGTTTTCCTAAGAGTTGTCTCCACTTAGTCAAGAATTTAGCAAAACTCTCATATTTACCTTGTTTCAAATTGTATAAATCTTTAATGGTCACATGCCTCTCTATATAGGAACTAAATTGGTGGAAAAACATGTCTGCTATCTCTTCAAAATTCCTCAAAGAATTTGTAGATAGTTTATAATACCATTATAGAGCTATGCCTTCTAGAATTTTAGGAAATATTTTTAGCAACAACAAGTCATCATGAGAAATATCATGACATGCCATCCTAAACATGCGAAGATGCAAAATAGGATCTTCGGTTCCTTTATATATCAAGAGGATAGGCATAGGGAAATATTTTGGATATGGTTGGGCAACCACAATAGGATCCAAGGGTTGGCTACACATATCTCTATAACTATATGAGGGACGGTAGGGATCTATTTGATCTAGTCTTGAAGCTAATTGTTTAACTATATCTTCAAGGCCCTGTGATTGTCCACCAGATTGATTTTGTTGCACCATGTTATTGTATCTTTGATAAGTTGGTATTATTGTGTATGGATTTCCATCTAAAATACTGTTGTGCAAAGTGTTATGAAGCTGATTTTGTTGAACTTTCTGTTGATGATTGGTATTTTAAACTTCTTTAGCCTTTTTTTTATTTGATATTTGTTTATTAAGAGCTTGAGATAAGATATAAGTGAAGGGTTGTTTTTGTTGTTTAGAATCTATTTTAGTGTTATTAATAGCAATTTTGGATGATTGTGCCATTGGTTTTTGAGCATTTTGATTTAAAGGTATCATGTTTTGATGAGATGGTCCTACTTGATCATTATCTTTGTCTATTGAATTCATGTATGATAATGGATTTTTATGTATTTGAAAAGCAGTTGCTAAGGCTTATTCCATAGCACCTTCTTTTGAATTATCAATTTGTACTACTTGATTAAACTGTTATATGTGGTTTTTAATAAATTGGGTAAATTTGCTAAGAGACTCACATTTAACATTTCCTTTTTCAAATAATGTAGGTTTATCAGGATCTTCTATTTCATCCTCTCCATTATCACCTTCATACGGTTGTTTAAGACTTTCTGAGTCAAGGCTCTAAGTTTGTCTAGTGTTATCGTCCGATCTTCTACAACTTTCCACAATAGGGCTTCCTCTAAGGGTGTCCTATTAAATAGGGGATTTATGATGATTCATTCTTCCCCAAGTTGATGGGATGAGGAGGCACTTTGCACAAAGTGCGGATCCTCACTCCAATGGATTGCTGGTGGTGGGTCGGGTAAGTTTAATTCAAATTCATAATGTTCGGCTGACTCAAGTTCTGGTGGATTGGTTTTTATAAGCCGACCGTCAGGTCTTCTTCTCGAAGAACTCATACAAGGTCAGATAGAAGGTTTTTAGGTATTGTAAATAATATAGTTGAGACGCTTCCCCGACAATGGCATCAAAATGTTACCGACCAAACAAGGTTAACTTCTTTCCTACTTTTGTCACATGCTCATGCATTTAATTTATCAACCCAGGGAGCTTCGTAAACTTGCGAATGGTCTTGAACAAGATTTCTTACAATACTACTTGAGATGATTCCGCTAGTTCTACTATTGGGGGGTGTTTCAACGGTCGTCAATCATTCATACACTCCTCAATAATTTACATAAAAATAATTAAATCTATAGAAAGTAAATATTCACGCATTCCTAGAAATAAACCTATTGCAATACTAGAAATAACAATGCAATAAAAAATCTTATAAAAGCGGTAAACTAATCTATAAAACACAAGAAAAATAGGGGAAGAAATACTAGCTTGGAGTGGGCCCAAGCTCCAGTAGCTTCCTCCCAGCTGAACACGCACTTAGAAACTCTTAGAACTGTATTATAATTATCAAAGTATTACAATGCTTCTTCTGTATATCTCTCTACATTTACTATCAAAATATTCTATATATCCTCAGAGAGGTCTGCGTGTGTTTATATAGCACACCCACAGATATTCTGTTACAAAGAAGTCATAACAATCGATTCATTCTAGACTAAACTAAGACAATCTGGTAAATATGATCGACGTCTGCTAAAACTGGCATTCATTTCTAATGGTGGTGTGCTCACTGATTGGTTTGTGCTTCACCTGGCATTGGTAGGACATTCTCATACGTCGGTACGATCCCCAATTTAACTCTACATGATGTAGAGTTGGAACTGCACCAGTCTCTGTTGTCCACGTCGTGCTTGTTTGGTCAACAGGCGAAGAACAGGGGCACCTTCCCTATGAGGAAGGTGCCTAAGTATGTCAGGTGCCTTATCTATATGAAAGGTACCTTACTGTCGTTGGCATCTTCCTGGAAGAGGAAGGCGCTTATCTTATGTTGACGCTTTCCTGTGAGAGGAAGGTTCTTGCCTTCTAGTGGCGCCTTCCTATCGGTCCCTTCCTTATGATAGGAAGATGCTTGCCTTCTAGTGGCACCTTCTTGTCGATGCCTTCCTGTGAGAGGAAGGTGCTTATTTTCCTTTGGCACCTTCCTAGAAGAGGAAGGCACTGGCCTTCTATTGGCACCTTCCTAGGAGAGGAAGGCGTTTGTCTTTCCTTAGCGCCTTCGTAGAAGAGGAATGTGCCTACTTTCTCTACGTTGATTCTGAAAGAAACAAAGTGCCAGGTCCATGAAAAGACCTCGACTGATCCAAATCTAACTAAATCAACTACAATTCCACAAAAACACACTGAAAACACACGAATTAGATAATACGCATAATTTCATCAAATAATTATATAATAATTCATAAAAATATGCAATCCTTATTATACAACCGCATAATAATCCAAAAATGTATACAAAATATGAGCATCAATCCTAAGGAGGATGAAGACTACATCCTAGAATGAGGAAATGTTATCGGGGTGCCCCTTTTTGTTATCAGATTGTCCCTTTTATTTCTGGATTATCCCTATGTATATAGCATTTTGTGCTTTGTTTTATTTGTGCCTGTAGGTCGTAATCGATATGTATTTTCCTATTTTTTTTTTTTTTGTGTGGCCACAGCTTTTGGCCCCTTTTTGGCTTGTTCTATAGTGAGTCGAACATTCACAGGATCCTCTCTACGGTATGTATAGAAGGTTTTGGGTCCCTTTCAAAACCCATTACCAATCAAAAAAAGTGTGCAAATATGTAATGTGAAGAAAATGCACAAGTATCATGTATTAGGTGTGCATGTAGAAGTGTAAGTATCATGTAGAAGTGTGCAAGTGTCATAGAGTTAAGTGTGCAAGTAAGTAGAGAGTCAAGAGTCTTGTATACAAGTGGCAATATGAGAAGCCAAAGGACATAAGAGGATTTATCTTATGCATGGAATAGGAAAATATGCATCTCCCGGATATGTGAGGAGAGCAATAGTCAAGTACATGAAAAGTCATCTTTGTAAGGTTATATTATGGAGACAAAGCTCCATGTATTGTATATCAAATGGATCTATGAAGATCATATTCAAGCATTAATAATATTGAAGCTTGTATGCATATTTTGAGCAATTCTATTGTAATTTTCTTCATGTTATTGCATGAATTATTTTGGCCATTTATATTCATATTTAATATTTTATTGAATATCATTATTATTTATAGTGGCCAACTTATATTTTAATTGCTCTTATATTTGAGACTACTCAAAATATAGATCATTGAGACTTAGATAATCTGGCTATAAAGGCTACATAACTTGTATACCTTCTGCATAAAATATTGATGTAAAATGACCCTCCTCTTGGCTTATAAATAGGCACATATTTGTATTGTAACAGCATTGGGAGTTGTCTACTCATGCCTAGTATTTGTCCTTATGGGCTATATAGGTCACACGCCTTGTAATCACTTTTGGCACATTAATGAAAGTCATGACTAATTTTACTCTATCCTCCTTTGATGTGTTTTTGATTCTTGGGTATGTGAGGTTTAATTGTATTTATCATAGCTATTAGATAGCATATCCCATGTTCATTTATGACCACTTGTTTTAGTTAAAATAGGGAAATTTATTCTTGGCACGTTGTCCCCGTAGATTAAGTTTAAATTTATGCAAAGTTTACTTCTTTTTTTTACTTTCATTGTAATTCCTTTCCCCTACAAACCGCCTAGCCTTAGCTTGTGAAGACCTCCATGCATCAAGGATTCATTCTAATGAAGAGTTAGCTTCGATTAAAAACCTTGAAGGTTTCCCTATAGGTGGTCCTTTCGTCTGTAGTGCTTCATAATATTTCACTCTATGTAAGGCATGGATGCCATTAACACATCAAGTTTTTTTCTTGGATAGGCAAATGCATTCTAAGATGACAACATGACCCATAGAAACAAGGTATACATTATGTCAATCATCCAAAACCTACTCCCCTTGTAACCAAAAAAACCACTAAAACACTATAACAAGTCATTGAATTATATCACTAATGCATAGAGATAAAAAAATCTTATGATTTGAAACAAAATGGGTTTGAAATGCTTGTGTGTAGAAGTTAAGGCCTCCAAAATTTTGGGTTAATTAGTGCTTGTATTTAAAAAATAAAAGTAATATATTTTAAACCTTAAGGAAAATTCAACGAATCTAAGTCTATTAGTTTGCAAAAACTTATTGAGAGTCTTCTACTACTTGTTAGAAAATTCAATATTCTCACAGGTTTATCACTCTTCCAGGATCAAACAATATCTCAAGAACATATATGCACAATAACAACAATGAACATAAAACTCATTGAATATTATTGAAAATATATCTACTTTAAGCAATGCATAAATGCTATGCTTATTCTTAAATACCTCTTACAGTTATTTATCTTTAATATATACATAAATGAGACTCTCCATATCCACAAGACTCTTGACCTTTACTTACATAAACTCATCATCTTCTCATACTCACGAGAGATCTAACTCTTCATATTTCTCACATATTTATATAAATATAAAGACTCGTGATTGCACTTAACTCCAAACTTATTAACATGAAACATAACTTAGAGTTAATAACATGACACCTCACTCATATAACTCCATACGTATTTACATGACACATAACTCATACTTAATAACATGATACTTATTGGGAACTGGCTGGGCGGGAAAATTTTTGAGCAGGCGAGAGGCGATGTTCTAGGGTTTCTGGAGCGAAGGAAAATCCAGGGCATCAGGTGGGTTGCCGTAGTGTTTCTTCGGTTACTTGTGGATTTGAAGGAAAGTCTCGCTGCCCCAGGAGGGTCCAATGGGGACTCCTCCGGATCCTCTCTCTGGGAGAAAGAGCTCTTACGCTGAATTGCTAAAAGAAAATTCTTCGTCTTCTACTGAAGAAGATCAGAGAAATACTCTTCATACGCTATTCAAGAATTCTGGAAAGAGCTCAACAGCACATCGAGTTAATGGATGCCTTCTGCAATCTGCCTCAAGACCCAAGATTGTCATCGAGCCAAATATGGTCGAAGACACAATCATATACAGAGCCAACCATGATCTGATCTGTAAATTCATGGGTATTCGCCCTACCCTGAATTTCTTACATACCTGGGTCATACAAAATTGGGAGCCTCATGGTGAGTACTCCTTATGGTTTATTAGCAATGGGTATTTCATTGTTAGTTTTTCTTCTCTAGCCGATAGAAACAGGGCTTCTGAATCAGAAAAGAGGAACCATGGTCCGACAAGGTTATTTGTTCAACCCTGGAGAGTGGGTTTTGATCCTCGTATTGAACCCACGGCTGTCCCAGTTTGGATATGGTTGTATGCTCTTCCAATGGAGTTTTGGGGTGATCAGGTTTTGGAAATGATCGGTAACTCCCTCGGTAGACATCTGGACGTCTCCAAAGACACCATAGAAGGAAACACAGCTGTTTTTACAAGAATTTGTGTGGAAATGGATATTAGCCAGCCTCTACCGGTAGAGGTGGAACTGGAACTGGCAGGACTATCTTGGATCCAACGACTAGATTATGAGGCTCTGCCCTTCAGATGCAGAGTTTGCCACAAACATGGCCATTTGGCCCGGTTTTGTCCAAATATTTTGAACACAAAAATGGAGGCCCCGCTTGGAATGCCAAATCGCCCCAGGGAGGGTAAGTCTACTCTTACCAAAGAACCAACCAATACTCCTCAGGGTAATTATGTTCGAGAAGATGGCTTTGAAGCACCCAAAATAAGGAGAAAGCAAAAGAAAAATGGTAAGGAGCAATCACAACTCAAGCCAGCCAATAGGTATGAAATTTTTAAGACACTAGTGGACCAAGAGGATCAATTCATGGAAGGAGTGGATGGGAATATTGAGTACAATAACATCCACGCTCATGCTTCTCCTTCATCTCCCACCATCATAGAATAGGTGATTGAGTACACTGAGTTACCGCAGCCAGAGAATGCAAGGGCATTGATAGTGCACTCCCAAGCGTAGCCAATAATCAAGGATGTTAGCATGGGAATAGTAGAAAAGAGCAGAGAAAGGCCAGCCCTAGGGATAACTCAGGTGGAAAAGAGATTCAAAATTAGCAACTCTCAAGGAGCGGGCAGAAAATCAAATAAGGACCTGCTAGCAGTTCAAGGAGACAAGGTGATCACTGGAGGATCGGTGAGGACAATTGATTCTTATTGCTCTCAAGGTTTTCAATGATTATTAAATCATGGAATATTAGGGGTTTAAATAGTAGAACCCATCAATATGCTGTTCAAAGACTCTTAGGAAAATGCAAAACAAATTTTTTGCTTATCCAGGAGACCAAAATGTCGTTAGATCTTATGAGTAAAATAGTTAACAGAATTTGGAGGGGTGTTGGTCATATGGATGTGGCGGCCCAAGGTGCCTCGGGGGGATTTTCACTCTTTGGAACTCTCTGGAATGGACTGCAATAGAACATATAGCCCTGGAGGGGTGTTCTCACATCTCATTTTAGGAATAATGTCACAGTTGAACATGTTTTAATCACAAATTTTTATGGGGCTCAAACCCTTGATGGCCAGAGGCTTCAATGGAAAGTTGTGCATAACATGAGGACCTCAAGGGATGATTTAGACTGGATTATTGTTGGGGATTTCAATGCTAAATTATCTTCTAGAGATCAGGAAGGAGGAACCCCAATTTTGGACCCAGGGATTGACTTCTGATTGCCCAAGTCCAGGCTTTTCACCTAGTGGATATTAAAGGCCCTGGACCCAACTTTACTTGGACTAACAAGAGGAGGGAGCCACATAGCCGAAAGGTAAAGCTAGACCATTTTCTAGTTTCAGAGGAGGCATTCATAAAATGGAATACAAAATTCTAGATTTTGGAGGGCCCGGTTTCAAATCACTTTCCCATTTTGTTGGAGGGAGGGATTACGACAGGGCATCATCACAAACCCTTTAAATTTGAGAATTTTTGGTTACAAAAAGAGGATCTTCAAAAGAAAATTCCACAGTGGTGGGAGGAAGGTCATCTACCTTTTGGGACAGCAATGTTTAGATTCCACAAACAGCTTCATTATGTCAAAGCTCAACTGAAACAATGGAGGCAAGCTAACAAGACAAACTTCCAAATCCAAAGAGCTCCTTTGGTGGCCAGATGGGATGAGGTTCAAAAACACTTTAGGGAAGGAACAATTTCAGAGCAGCTTCAAAGCCGAGGATGATGCCTTGCGTAAAGCGGTAAAGGATATTGATAACCAAGAGGAGATATATTGGAAACAGAGAGCAAGAACCACTTGGTTATTGGAAGGTGATAGAAATACCAAATTTTTCCATCGATCGGCTCGTGCTAGGAGACAGATGAATAACATAGAAGCTCTTCAAGATGAGAATGGACATTCCTTTGATACTCTTCCTGGTATGCATTTCCATTCAATGGATTATTTTTCTAAACTTTTTAAGGCAAGTATGGAGCAAGATGTAGAGACTCAAAATGAAGTGATTGATGTCATACCCTCTGTTATCTCTGAAGAAGAAAATCAGGCCCTTCTTAAACCCATTGGTAGAGAAGAACTGAAGAATGTGGTCTTTGGAATGAGTACCGATAAAACTCCAGGACCAGATGGCTTTCCAATTGAGTTTTTTCAGGCCTTTTGGGATACTTTGGATGAGGATGTTTTGGCAGTCGTAGAGGAGTCCAGAGGTAATAAAAGAATGCTTAAGGCATTAAATCATACCTTCATCACTTTAATTCCAAAAGGGGAGGAGGGGGTTCATATTTCAGATTATAGACCTATTGCCTTATTCAATGTGATTTATAAAATAATCACAAAGGTAATGGTTGAACGGCTAAAACCCCTTTTACATAACATTATCTCCTCAGAGCAAGGTGGTTTTGTAGAGGGTAGGTAGATCTTGGATGGGGTGGTTCTTGCTCAGGAGGCAATCCATACAATGCAAAAATTTGGTAATAAAGGAATGTTCATTAAATTAGATATGTCAAAGGCCTATGATAGGGTGGAGTGGAGTTTCTTGTCAAAAATGATGGCAGCCTTTGGTTTTTCTCAGGACTGGATAGATTGGGTCATGAGTTGTGTATCTACGTTGTCTTATTCAGTATTAATCAAGGGTCTTCCCTCGCAACCTTTTGGAGCCTCTCGAGGTCTTCATCAAGGGGATCCTTGCTCTCCCTATCTTTTCCTCATTTTGGTTGAAGGATTAGGTAGACTTTTCTTGAGGAGAAGACACCAAGGTTTGCTAACAGGTATCAAGGTGGGTGAGGAATTTTTGACTCACTTACAGTTTGTGGATGATACAGGATTGGTTGGAGTGGCCAGCTTCAAGGAATCAAGAGTGATAAGAGATACTCTTAATTTCTACCTTAGGGCTTCAAACCAAGTCATCAATGATAAAAATTCCAAAGTGGTCTTTCTTAATCTTGATCAAAGGCTCCAAGACAGAGTTCTAGAGATCTTGGGATTCACAAGGACTTCTCTTCCAGTGGTTTACTTGGGGGTTCCTTTGCATTTCAAAAAACTGAAAATGGATATCTGGAAGGATCTTTTGGATGGTATCAAAGATAGAATGAATCATTGGTCTCACAAATGGTTAAGCTATGGGGGTAGATTAACTTTTTTACAGTCAGTCATTTAGGCCATGCCAATTTACAAATTTTCTATCCTAGTTGCCCCTCATAAGATATGGAAAGAGCTGGACAATATGGCTAGAATATTTTTATGGGAAGGAGCAAAAGGAGAGAGGAAATGGGCCTTAGTTGGTTGGGATAAAGTTACCCAGCCCAAGGTAAAAGGAGGGTTGGGACTTAGAAGATCCAAGTTCAATAATAAAGCTTTGGCTGGAAATTTGTACTGGAGGTGGATTTCCCAACCAACCTCCTTATTCAGCAGAATCCTAACTAGTAAATATTTGGGTCATGTTAACCCCAATGAGGTGGGCCATTTCCCTTTGGATGGCCCTGGATCCCTAGTGTGGCAAGCTCTCAAGCTAGGATCTTAGGTGGTTAAAGATCGATTGTTTTGGAAAGTGGGGAGAGGGGAGAAGGCTCGTTTCTGGACAAACTCTTGGGATCAGTACCCACCTATCATTGTTGAATTTCCTGAATTGCAACCAATAAAAATTGCCATAGAAACCAAAGGATGGGTCAACATTGACAGTTACTTCATCACTAGTCAGCTGGGGGAGTATAATTTTAAGAAGTTTAAGAAGCTGGAGGAGTGGCCAATTTCAATCCCTCCGGAGTTGGCACCCATCATGACTAGAATCTTGTCAGAAAGATTTCTCATAGGTAGAGACGAGGAGGATGAATTAGCTTGGGGCTATGGGAGCCTTGGTGTCTTTATAGTGAAGGACGGATATGAGAAGATCCTCCCAGAGCCTCCCCCCCACTCATTCCTGGTTAAGGATTGGACAAAGATTTGGCACTCCAAGGGTCAGGTCGAAAGTAAACTTTTTTGCCTGGCAGTTTATGCACAACGAAATTCTCTCTTTTGACAATCTCAGATGTAGAGGAATCATCGGTCCATATCAATGTGTTTTATGCTACAAGAACGAGGAAACAGTTGATCACCTGATGTTTGAGTGCCCTTTCACGCATCAGATTTAGAAGCATTGGCTTTCTTGCTATAAAATTCAAGTTAATGGTGACTTGAATCGGACTAATATCTAGAAAACATGGAAGAGGGGTAGATTTAAATCTAAAGCTCTTCGAATTGGTTGGGAGCTTGGACTAAACTTCATTTGGTGGCAAGTGTGGTTGGAGAGAAATGCGAGAATTTTTAGAGAATTTTTTTCCTCGTTAGATGGAGTTTGGCATATTATCTAGAGCAAGGTTACAGAAACTGTTGTTGTCTATGCTATAGAGGAAACTCAGGGTGTTATTGGGCCAATGGAAGAGGGAGTTGAAGAACAACAGGGACAGAAAAGAGCTAGTTGGAAACCACCACCAGAAGGCTAGATTAAAATTAATACTGACGGAGCTACAAAGGGCAATCCGGGTAGTGCCGAAATTGGAGTGGTTTGCCAAAATCATGATGGATCAGTGCTATATTGGGAACTGCAAGGCTTGGGAAGAGCCACAAACAATGAAGCAAAAGCCATAGCTATTAAATCCGCTTCTATTTGGGCAGTGAAACAGGGCCACAGGAGGATAATTATTGAATCAGACTCTCAAATAATGGTTGGAGCTCTTGATTACATGAGAAACTTTGCTTTGAAAGCATGGATTTTGAGGATCCTTGTCTCTCAAATTAAGGAATTATGGAAGGAATTAGATGACGTGATCCCAGTTTATGTGAGTCGAGATTTAAACAACGCGTCCGACTTCCTGGCTAAGATGGGTGCTGAGAAGGAGGTAGGGGTCCAGCTTCATAGTGATATGGCTATTGAGGATGAGGTGATCAGGTAGGGTCTGGAAAGGTCCTTGAACAAATGATCAAAGAAAAAGCAAAGGGAAGTATGTTGTCACCAACACGTCACGGTCGCTAGAGGAATGTTGTCACGATATCGCGACATGTTGCACCGTCGCGATCGCTGGAGGGAAGTTGTCACGATATCGCGACATGTTGCACCGTCACGATCGCTGGAGGGAAGTTGTCGCGATATCACGACATGTTGCGCCGTCGCGGTCGCTGGAGGGAAGTTGTCATGATATCATGACATGTTGTGCCATCGTGGCCGCTGGAGGAAAGTTGTCGTGATATCGCGACATGTTGTGCCGTCGCGGCCGCTGGAGGAAAGTTGTCGCGATATCGCGACTAGTTGCGTTGTCGCGGCCACTGGAGGAAAGTTGTCGCAATATTGTGACGTGTTGTGCCATCACGATCGCTGGAGGAAAGTTGTCACGATATCATGACATGTTGCGCCGTTGCGGTCACTGGTGGAAAGTTGTCGTGATATCACGACATGTTGCGCCATTGGAAAGTTATCGCGATTTCGTGACATGTTGCACTGTCGCGGTCGCAGGTGGAAAGTTGTCACGATTTCACGACATGTTGCACCATCACGATTGCTGGAGGAAAGTTATCATGATTTCACAACATGCAGCGCCATCGTGATCGCTGGAGGAAAGTTGTCATGATTTTGCAACATGTTGCACCATCGTGGTCGCTGGAGGAAAGTTGTCGTGATATCGCGACATGTTGCGCCGTCACGGCCGCTGGAGGAAGTTGTCGCAATATCGCGACATGTTGTGCCATCGCGACCGCTGGAGAAAAGTTGTCGCGATATCGTGACATGTTGCACCATCACGGTCGTTGGAGGAAAGTTGTCATGATTTCATGACATGTTGCACCGTCGCGGTCGTTGGTGGAAAGTTGTTGCGATATCGCGACATGTTGCGCCGTCGCGACCATTGGAGGAAAGTTGTCGCGATATCGTGACATGTTGCTTTTTCATGGCCAAAGGTGAGAAGGTGTCACGATATCGTGACATGTCACGTTTTTGGGACCAGTTGCATCATCTGTCCATGCCGATCCCCTGCTAGCTAGTTATTGATTTAGGATATTTGGCTACATTGCAAGTCTTCTTCTTCTTTTGTATGTTTGTGTTCTCTTTGAACTAGGCTGGGAAGAGTCTCTTCCCATATTGTAATTGATCTTTGTTTTAATACAAGTTTTTTCAAATTTTTCAAAAAAAAAATAACATGATACTTACTCAAATATTAAACACACCCTGGACTAAACTATTTACAAGGTCCTTGCATTTATATTGAAAGATACCAAATAATGTAATACCTCCAACACCACTTGTATTAACTTGACAAATATATGTTTTACACTTGGAATTAAATGATTGGTGGAATGCTTTTACATATTAAAAAATATTTTGTATCATGTTAATGCCATAATACCTTTGAAATTAAAGGAGCACAAAAATATCTTATAGAATGAGGGTGCTAACAGTTCTTACCTTCAAAAATATAGAAAGGAATATTTTTTAGGCTTGAACAAGGGTCCTATGAATTTGGAGTTCCTTATGAGCATTGTGTTTCCATCATCCTAACATAATGTTTAAGATAAAAAAACAACCATCTTCTCCTTGAGTTAGAGATAACAACATTCACCATAAACACAAAAGTAGGGTGCTAAAGTGGTTCAAACCTTAGACCTTACTCCCACAAATATAATTGAATGATTGTTGTTCCACTCAAGCATGTTGGAGTGTGAACATATATTTTTGCATATAGTGGTGAGTAAAGGATGCATTATAGGAGAAACTAAAAGAAACTACATTACTTGATTCAAAATGTAGGACATTGGTGCCATAAGCAAGTTTACAAACCATCACACCAAGCTTGTTGGTTTGGATAAACTTTGCTTGTAATTCATTGAAGTATGGCAGAAAAATACCATCAATGGAATAAAAAATTTATGGTGTTTGAACTTAAGACCTCTCATATAGAAAGCTAAACAAAAATTGCTTGCTAACACATCCTCATGCTAATAAAAAACATGGAGATAGGACTTTGTAGATTACTTGTCCCTCCTAAAAAATTATTTGGTTGTAAATATGCACAAAAATAATATCCATTGGGTTTTGAACTTGCAACATCAAGGGAAACAACAATAAATACTATTGGTATGCTAGACATTCTAATACAACTAGAGTTATGTAAAAAAAATCATGTTACATAAAACTTGAGATTGTGATGAAAATAGGGGTAAATTTTTTGTGCTTGCAACTTGGCTACAAATTTTCAAATCTTCAAATTTGAAATTCTGAACTAATTTACATTTAGAACCTAAAACGGATTTTTTTAAACTTTTGCTCCTCAAATTGCCAAATAAGAGATTTTATTTTATTAAGTGATGTCACTTAAAATCTACTCTAATACCATGTTATAATTTACAAATATTTCCAAAAAATCATTCTAAAGCATCCATTCACCACATTCATATGCAAAATAAAAATATGAAATTGAGAAAGCATATAAACAAAATAAATAGGAGAGAGAGATAATGGAAATAGAATAACCATGTGGTTGCTTGTAAGAACCCCCATAATTACATATTAAAATTTGATAAAATGGATTAGTCATTAGGGGTACTTATAGTGTTACCTAATTCCAAATTAAATGTTAAGATCAAGCCGACATATCCTAACTTGAAGGTTAAATTATAATATAAAGTGTATTAAACTCTTTAATTAAGTTCAACCATATAGTTGGTTTAACCAAGATTGATAATAGTGAACATATCAAAACTATTGTATGCTTACTTATAGATGCTCATAGGCTTATATATAAGGTGCTCATAGGATTACATAAATAATACCCATAGGATTATATAGCACATGCATGTAGGCTAACATCAAGAGTGCTTGTAGACACCTGTTGTACTTAGTATGGCACTGAGAGGGGGGGTGAATCAGTGTGGCATTCCAAAACATGAATTAACAGCTCTAAAAACCACAACAATTAAAACTTATAAACAAATATAATAAGTACAGCAAGAGAACATCACACAACATAGATTTTTAACGAGGTTCACCAAAATGGCTACTCCTCAAAAAGAACGGCTGCTTGGACTACCATCCAAATCCAGCCTCTTGCAAAGCACCAACTTTACAATTTGTTTACCAAAGACCAACCGGAAGGAGCACCAACCCCTTATTTATCTCGCACCAACGTAAAGGAGCACCAACCCCTAATTTGCCAAGCACCAACCGGACTTCAATTTTGAATGAAAATGTTTGACAAATACCTTTGTTATTGCAAGACTCTAACCGATCTACTTCACCTTTGCAATCTCTCGCACACTCGCTCTTTCTTGCGCAATCACATCACACAGTCTACTGCACCGCTACAGCCAAACTTTGCAATCAACTTTGCCCTTTGCGCTCTCTCGCACATTCTCGCTTTCTCTCGCTCACACGCTTCGCACACTCGTGTCGTTCCACACTCGCTCTCTTGTGCGCATTCACAATCGCACTTCGAACAACTTGACACAACTAGCTCACATTATGCACTTCGCTATCATCTCGCCGATTCTATGCTATCTGCGCTTTTACGGCCGCATCTCGCACTTCAACATTCACCCGATGGATGCCTAAATCTCCAAACAGCCCCGCTTATATACTTGAGATTTTGAGATGAAAACCCTAATAGTAGTCGGCTGATTATGCAAATGCAAACCCTAATCTTGGTCGGCTGCAAACCCTAAACATGGTCGGCTGCAAACCCTAAATGTGGTCAATTGCAAACCCTAAAATCTGTCAGCTTGCATTGAATGACTTCTCGAACCGCCCGTCCACCGCATTATTAGATCTAACTGCCCGAGTTGACAACAATGACAAAACTCTTGCAACACCTTGCTCAACAATCTCCCCTTTGGAATTGTTGGCAACACCCCGTGTACATTCCTCGTAACTCTTCTCCCCCTTTGTCAATAATACCAAAGGGCCGCTGCAGACTCCCCCGAGTCCATACACACCATTCTCATAACCACATTGAAATAGTTAGCAAAAATCATGGATATGATCAATAAGATGAACAAATGCACAAATGCCCCCCTGAGAATTTGATCCCAATGGCTAGTCAAATTTTAGACTATTCTTGGGAATATGTGGCCACTTCAATTCACGCTGTCTTCTGAGCCTCAACCCTCTAGTTGCTCCGCAATCTCAAACTTGTCCACCGATTTTAGTGAAAGCATACACCGATCGTTTAACTATCCAACTTTTTGCTCTGTAATGCAAACAACATCTGCATATACATCTTGAATATTCTCAACAGACTTGAACCTACTGACAACTGTTTGTCTTTCTCTGTAGTGAGAATCCAACAGACTACCTCAATTCTTTATAAAAGCACCTCAAACATTCATCACCAGGCTGGAAATCATCCGTCGCACATTATAAACTTTTTCTTCAATCTTCCCATTCAACATGCCGATTTCACTTCTATCAACGTAATTGACAAGTGACTCACATCTCGTACCAATTTTTGTCCAAAGACTCGCAATTTTATCGCCAACTCTTACTTTCAACCGTGCATGTCGAAAGAAGACATTTTGTCAAACACTTTATGGCCAACCGTAGTGCACCTTACTCAGCCTCAAACTTCTTATCCTTGAATTGGCATTATATTAAAAGTTAAAACAAAACTGTCTGTGAATTAAATATATTCACCAAGGTGTAATGAAAGATCTGACAATCTTCACATCAAGCGTCGAACAAAAACACGCTGCTATTATCGAAACACAAATACGCAACTGGGGCAAGCATTCTTTCAATAAACAAAAACAATCTGAACTGTTATAATCCATAGCTATAATCAGTGGCAGTAAGAACCATCAACAAAACAACAATGACATAAGCAATACTACCAATGGTGAAGATTCTCAATGCAAACACTACCCTTCACGGCACTTCCACACACAACTAAATGAACAACCAACACACTTGACAATTATACCACAAAAGCCCAACCGCTGGTCTTTCATCCTCGTATACCTGCACAAATATACGTAAGCATTAAAATAAAACCTTTTTCAAAATGCTCCCCCCGAGGATGTGTTACCCGGAGTTGCTTAGTGCAAGAGAAGAGCAGCCTCCTTTAGTTCAAGGAGACACGATTTCCTCTCTTCTTTCTTTCTCCGGACTTTCTTGACCTCGGGCTTGGATTTTTCACCCGCGTCCCTATTTTGCATCATTGCATGAACTTGAATATCTCTCTCGGTGTGGTTGTCTCTTATGCATCCATGATGAATGATTATTTTCCTTTCTTCTATGAACCCGATTTATTTCCCCGTCTGTGTTGTGTTCTTTGCGTCTTATGAAATCTACTGTTTTGCCTTAGATTTGATACATAAGCGCTTGGACAAAACCTTGCTATGTGCCCATGACCATTGCATTGAAAACATTGTACAAAGTGTTCACTCATATATGCAGATGTATTTCGACCAGAGATAACTCTTTGATTTATTATTTAATCCACAATAAGTTGCCTTGTGACCATACCGGTTACATCTGAAACAATAGCCATTAAAAGTGTTAGTATGAAAAAAGTGAGAGTGGTAGAACCTCTTTTGTTGTGGCTGCTTTGTTGTAAATCTCCTTTGATATTTTCTTTCTTTTGAAGATACAGCTTTAACCTTTTCTTGCTCGAACCCTTCAACAGTGAACTTCTTCTTCTCTGCAGAATTGGAAGATACAGGTTGTTCAGCTTCATATCCAAGACCATGCTTAATCGTGGAGCTTCTCTGATGACTTATCATTTTATCTAGCAATTCTGTGCTCTTCTCGAATTTAAGATTTGTATTGGCCTCTTCTAGTTGTTTCTTCAATGAAACAATCTCTTCTTCTTGTTTGCGGCAAATAATCTCTTTCTCATTGATCTCGCGACCCGAGAGTTTCCTCAATCCTTTTAGACTCTTCTACTTGCAGCTTTAGATTACTAACTACTTTGTTAGAATCCTCTTCATGTTTGTTACACACATTGACTTTATCATTCAGCCGTGACTTCAAGTCTTCTTCTATTTTCTTGGCCTGTTGGAATTGTAAGAACAGATTTTCAATCTCATCCCCATATTCTTCCAATTTCTTGGACAGTCTTTTGTTCTTTTTCTTTTCTATACTCAACTCTTCAAGAGCAGAGATCAACTCACCTTCCCGCCTACTTCAAGCATTGAGGTTTTTATTATCTCGCTTCGTTGTTCACCCCTTCTCGCCTTTTCTGGTTCAATTTCCTCTACCACAGAAACCGAAACTGGCTGAGATGTCCTTTTGAAGGAGGTTCTATTCTTCTTACTTGGAGCCGTAATTTGATCTTCATTCCAATTTGCTTCTGCATTCATTTCTTCTTTATTACATTCCTGTTCCGATTCTATTTCTTCTTCATCTTCACTGCTACTAAACCCATAACACTGACGTTCATTATGCCGGAGTTGATCAAAACATTCTGAACCTTGAGAACCTGCATTATGACCGAGTTGACTCTTGGCCTTTTCTCCATTGTTTGATTCATCTCTTGAATCTACAACAATAATGAATTTATATTTATTTTCTTTTATGACCCCGTGTGATCTTTTCTTCTTGTGTCTCATGGTTCCATTCTTGCCTTTCTTTGCCATTAGAGTATTAATCCAAGATCAACCCTAGCTGATTTAGCCTTTAAAGGGAACTTGGCTCTGATACCAATTGTTGTACTTAGTATGGCACTGAGAGGGGGGGTGAATCAATGTGGCATTCCAAAACATGAATTAACAACTCTAAAAACCACAAGCAATTAAAACTTATAAACAAATATAATAAGTACAAGCAAGAGAACATCACACAACATAGATTTTTAACGAGGTTCACCAAAATGGCTACTCCTCAAAAAGAACGGCCGCTTGGACTACCATCCAAATCCAGCCTCTTGCAAAGCACCAACTTTACAATTTGTTTACCAAAGACCAACCGGAAGGAGCACCAACCCCTTATTTATCTGCACCAACAGAAAGGAGCACCAACCCCTAATTTGCCAAAGCACCAACCGGACTTCAATTTTGAATGAAAATGTTTGACAAATACCTTTGTTATTGCAAGACTCTAACCGATCTACTTCACCTTTGCAATCTCTCGCACACTCGCTCTTTCTTGCGCAATCTCTTCACACAATCTGCTGCACCGCTACAGCCAAACTTTGCAATCAACTTTGCCCTTTGCGCTCTCTCGCACATTCTCCTTTCTCTCGCTCACACGCTTCGCACACTCGTGTCGTTCCACACTCTGCTCTCTGTGCGCATTCACAATCGCACTTCGAACAACTCGACACAACTAGCTCACATTATGCACTTCGCTATCATCTCGCCGATTCTATGCTATCTACGCTTTTACGGCCGCATCTCGCACTTCAACATTCACCCGATGGATGCCTAAATCTCCAAACAGCCCTGCTTATATACTTGAGATTTTGAGATGAAAACCCTAATAGTAGTCGACTGATTATGCAAATGCAAACCCTAATCTTGGTCGGCTGCAAACCCTAAACATGGTCGACTGCAAACCCTAAATGTGGTCAATTGCAAACCCTAAAATCTGTCAGCCTGCATTGAATGACTTCTGAACTGCCTGTCCACTGCATTATTAGATCTAACTACCTGAGTTGACAACAATGACAAAACTCTTGCAACACCTTGCTCAACAGACACTTTACCATTATCAACCTTTGCCAATAAGGTTAGATAATATATATTTCAAAAAACCCCTAATCTAAGTTGAGGAGCCAAGGATAGAATATGCTATAGATGGTAACATATCCCCCCAATGAATTCTTAAATGGTCCAATAAATCTTCATCATAAAACCTATTATCTTCTCTTTTTAAAAGTACATGGACTAGATCAACCCATCTAAAAAATGAAGTCATGATTCCATCTTCTAGATCAAATATGTTGAGATTCTTATGAGAAGATATTCAATATACAAACATGATGGACATAAAATATCCTCCAATCCCAAAATAAAATATCTAAATCATCAAATAATAGGTAGGTTTCCAAATAATCAACCTCCATGATTAAAAAGTGATCCAGAGCAATAAATCTTACCTTCTCTTGATCATCTAGAATCTACTCTTCTTACAACCAAAAAATATTCTACAACACTATAACAAGTCTTTGAACTAATTTCACCAATGTGTAGAGCTCAAAAAATCATGCAATCTAAAAAATGGCCTGAAATCCTTATGTATGTAGAAGTTATGGTCTTAAAAAAATGGCTAATTAGTGTTCAAACTCAAAAAAAATCAAATCTTAGGGGAAAGCTGATGAATCTAAGGCTGACACTTGGCACAAACTAATTAAGATTATTTTACCACTTGCATTGAACTATTGAATCTATGTTTAGTGGAACCCTTATATACATACATACGTATATATATAAATAGATAGATAGATAGATATAGATTTTTTTTTGTGGCACATCAATGTTGCATCAACTAAGGTATTCAAACATGGATAAATTGAATGCTAAGCATTCTAGACACATTGCATTGGCTAGGTGCTTCCATAGTACCTTTGAAACTAAAGGTACATATAAATACCTTATATAATTAGGGCATTAACCATCCCTACCTCTAATAGGGTAAAAGGGAATGCTATTGAAGCTTTAACAAGGGACCTGTGAGCTGGGAATACCTTATGAGCACTATGTTGGCCAGTCATCCTAATAGAATGCTTGAGATTAAAAATAATATCCTTCTTCTTGAGGTGGATATAACACCATGTACCTCAAACATAGAAGAAGGGTGCCAAAGTGATTTGAACCTTGAACCTCTTGCAACCAACACAACTAAACAATCACTACACTAGTCAAACATGTCAAAGTGTGTACATACAACATCATAAATAGTGGGAAAAAAAGGTTATATTCTAGAATAAAATAAAATAAGACACACCACATTATTCAAACATAGGACATTGGTTCCATAAGTTTACAAACCCTCACACCATTCTATTTTTTTGGTTAAACTCTACTTGAAGAACACAAGCTTATACTGAGAGGGGGGGTGAACAGTATAAGACCACTTTTTTTCTTTTTCTTCCAATTCAATATTATGTTGTGTATAGATAGCAATATCAATAGAAGTAATCAAAGCAATGCACAAAATACCATACACAATAGAGACACCATAATTTATGTGGTTCACCCAATGTGGGCTACTCCATAGAGAAAATATTTTACTAAAACTTTCTCAGTCAATCTCTTTGGTAATCACTCCCAATTACAATGTTTATGGATCTCTGTCCAAAGGATATTGTGATCCCCTAATCTCAATTTCATGGATCTCTTCCACAGGAGAACTCTTTCCCCTTCTGCTCTGGCTATATGATCTTCTATAAGACTCTGTCTCTCTATTGTACTGACTGGTGGACCTCTCTCCACTTGAAGACTCCTCACTCAGATCTATCTTCAACTATGCTGGATGGTGGATCTCTATCCATTGAGACTCTATCATTTGTACTCTGTCACCTCCATATCTCTATCAATAGGTTCACTAAGAACCTAATCAATAGGCTCACATAGAACCTGCTTAACAATCTCACACAGAAGTTGTCAAATATGCTCAAGCAAGCTCACCAAACAATTTCCCAAATCTGCTCTAGAAAGCTCACCAAGAACTTGCCCAAATCTACTCTAGCAAGCTCACCAAGAACTTACCAAAATTTGCTCTAACAAGCTCAATAAGAACTTTTCCAAATCTGCTCTAGCAAGCTCACCAAGAACTTGCCCAAAATCTATCCACAAATATGTCCATAAATCTGTCCACAAATCTGTCCCAAATCTATCCACAAATCTGTCCCAAAACTATCCCAAAACTATCCACAAATCTGCCCCAAAACTTTCCACAAAGCTTTCTCAAAACTGTCCACAAATGCCTTCTCAAAGGCTCAATCAATCATGCTCAAGTAGCACTCAAATCTCATCCACAAATCTATCAAGGCAAAGCTCAAATATGAACTCAACAATGAATGGCAATGTACTCTTCAATGGATGACAACAATGATTCACAATGATCTCAACTCAAATCAACTCATAGAAGCATAAAGAGAATTTTTAGAGACTCAATATGTTCTAGGATCAATCTCAACTCAACTCATAGAAGCATAAAGAGAATTTTTAGAGACTCAGTATGTTCTAAACTCAATCTTAACTAATCACCACAAGGGACAATTCTTCCTCACACAACCCTAGTCCAAGTATGTATCAACCAACTCAAATATTTCCAATAATACTCAACCACACATATCACATAACAATGATACTCATATTCTTTTCTAACTCATGTTCTTTCACAACCAATGGGATTCAACAACTATGCTTATAAAACAAGGTTTAAACACAACTCTCAATTTAGAAAACCTTGAAGCATTCAACCAACCACTTTCAAAAAGGAAACCACAAACAATCCTTTTCCCTCCAATGATATTTCACAAATAAACCACCATAGACAATCAATAGGAGAATGTGCCCATACATTTTATGAATATGAAGAAACCCTTTTGGAAAATCTGCCACACTCAACACACTTTGAAAAGAACAAAACAACCTTCACTTGAACCCTTTTACAAGAACAGAAATATCTCTTTATATACACTTTATTTCTCCTTCTAAACAAAATAATCAAATATCCCTCAAAATAAGCTTTCCAACGATATATAATATGATATACTTCTAAAAGGAAAATCACCATAAATATTTCTTTTTCACAACATGCACCACAAACCTTATCTCTCCTAGGGCAACCTTAGAAAAATAAAATATTTGAAAAATTAATAACTTGCCTTTAACCTCAGCGGGATTCGATCCCCTGTCGCTGCCCCTAAACCACTCAAACCATGGCGTCAACAACCACGTGAGCCAACCGCTCACATAGAAACCAAGAGTGCAAGACCTCCTTCTTGCTTCCTCCTTCTTGCCCTCAAAAACCACGTGCGCAAAAGATTCTCCCTTTTTACCTTGCAAAAACCAACATCGGCAGGATTCAAACTTTGGATCTGATGGTACTTCAACACCTTACATGCATTCCTCTTGCTGCTAGGCCACAAGTTCCTACGATGATAGGTAAGTAACCTCCCTTACCTTTGTTCCCTCTTCTCTTCATTGGTTTTCGAATGAATACGACACTTTTGTTCCCTTAGCGCTTCGAATGGATTATCTTCATCGAGGACTTAGGAAAAATAAAATTTTAGTGGCATATTTATATATGCCCACCTTTTTCTTTTGACGTCGGCTATAACTTAATATTATTTGCCTCCTTTTTGATGTCAGCAATAATAAAATATTAATTTAAATTTTAAATTTTAATTTTAGTTTTAAATGATTAAAATTTAAACTTAAATATTTAAAATTAATTATCTCCTTCACCGGGGCACCTTTTTCGACGAAAAAAAAATCCAACCTGGGTTTTAAGGAAAACCCATTTCAAATCTGCCATCCATGGTTTTAAATAAAATCTTTTATTTTGTCTGCCTTGGTTTTCACAAAAACCCTGTAAATAGTCATGCTTTAGAAAATATCATAAATGCTTATTTATGAAATATTTTGGCCACCAAAACTCAATGTGATCCATGTGACATCAATGACAACATAAAATGCCTCAAATTACCTCAAATTTTCAACACTACTTACAATTCATTGAGAAATGGTGTGAAAAGACCACTGATGGAATAAAATGTCAATGTTGTTTGAACTTGATACCTCTCATATTGATATCTTTAAAAAACAACTTATCAATACACCTTCATGTCAATAAAAAATATGGATATGTATATAACTTGTCCCTCCTCAAAAATGATCTACATGCAAAGATATAGGAAAAAAACATTCATTAGCTTCAAAACTCACAATGTCAAGGGAAATAATAATCAATACTCCTACTACACTAAACACTCTGACATGACTATAGACAAAAAAATATTTGTCATACAAAACTTAGCACCATGAAGAAAAAGGGTAATTTTTTGGTGCTTAGAACTTGGTTCCAAAGTCACAAATTTTTTAATTTGTATTTCTAAAATGTTTCCCTCTCAAAACCAGAAGTGGATTTTCTTCTTCATTTTTACTCTTCAAATTTCCAAAAAAGAGGTATTTTTAAGCAATTAACGTCACTTTGATTATGCTTTGATACCATGTTGGAATTTACAATATTTTTTAAAAAACTTTTTTAAGCATACATTCAACAAAAATGATACGCAAAATATAAAGATAAAATAGAGAGCATATAAATGAAATAACTAGTGGGGAGAGAGAGAGAGAGAGAGAGACTCAACATAAAATAAAGGGGTTGGTGTTTGTAAGCACCTAGATTATTGCATATTACAAACTAATACAATGGACTAGTCATTGGGGGTATTTATAATGATACCTAATCCCCATCAAATGCTAACCTTAAGCATACATATATTGACTTGAAGGTTAAATTACATTATATTAAATGTATTAAACCCTTTAACTAAGGTTAACCATATAGGTGGTTTAACCAATATCGCTAAGGGTGAATACATCAAAACTACTCATAGGCTTACATAAATATACCCACAAACTTACATTGAATATGCCTATAGGCTTACATAAATAATGTCATAGGATTATATAACACATGTTCATAGGCTTACATCAAGAGTACCCATGGGTACTTTATTACTATAGCTCTTGACCAATGAGGTCAAATTATTGATATTCTAACACCTGCATGATGAGGTTAAGGGAATTTGTTTATGATTTTTAAGGACTAAGAAAACCTGGAAAACCATTTCTACTACAATATGATCCCTTGCTTTATATTTAAAATTTTCCTATAGGTAATTATTTTTATCTTTCTTGATTATTTTCACTTTGTAATCCCTTTTCATTTTTTTGGTTTCATAACTTTCACAACATAAAATGCAATATTTTTTTATCATCCAATTGTTGATCATGTTAACTTGTTTTGTATTTAATCTTAATGTATTTTGGTAAATGTTTTGAATTATCCATGGTAGCATATTTTTTGGTATAAATAACATGCTTTTGCTTATTCATTATTAAATCATTTTGGTCGAACTCCCTTACCTATATTCTTCAAAACCTCCTTATTGATGAGTAGATACTATAGTAAAAAATCCTAACCCATATTGGACTTAAGGTTATTAATAACATCGATAACATCACCCATCAAGAGTTTGTAGATGATACAACCCTTTTTGGAAGGGCAAGAATAAACAAGGCCAGAACTTTGAATAAATTTTTAAAAGAGTACGAAAGAGCTTTAGGGCAGAAAGTTAATAGGACTAAATCTAAAATTTACTTCCTTAACACTCTCGCTAATATCAAAGCAATAATTTACAGGTTGCTTCAAATGGAGGAGGTAAATTTACCAACAACTTATCTAGGGATGCCTTTATTTGAGGGGATAATGAGGATAGATTTATGGAATCCAGTTATTAGTAAAGTTTAAAATAAACTTCTATCTTGGAAAGGTAGATGGTTATCGTTAGCAATAAGAGTGCAGTTAATTAAGTCAGTCTTACAAGCCATTTCAACATATTTATATGTCATTGTATTCTATGCCAAAATCAGTTGAAAAAAGTTTAATCTATATTATGCGATCCTTTTTATGGTCGGGTTTACATGATAAAAGGAAATTTCCTTTGGTGAAATGGAGCAAGTTGTGTGATGACAAAACTAGGGGAGGTCTTGGTTTAAGATTTCTTAAAAATGTAAACTTAGCTCTTAGGGGAAATGTTATTTGGAGATTGTACAAAAAGAGTCAAAGACAATGGGAAAGAATTCTTCTAAGTATGTTGATCCTAATGACCCAAGTTTAATATTTATTGCACTCTCCCTTCCAAATGGCTCTACTCTTTGGAATGTTTTATGTAGACACCAAAATCTAGTCACTTGTTTTCCATCCATAGTTTCCCGCCACATTTACCCATTATTTATATATTTATATATATTTGTTTAATATATAATTAAATAATAATATTTTTTATTTTTTATTTATATATATTTATATGAATTAATCCAAGTCATATACCATGATCCAATCCCAATCGTTCATCCACATTAATCCATGCCACATGCCTAGATTTAATATTCAGCGTCCATCATGTTTTAATCTTGACCACACAAATTGTATCATTGAAACCCTAACATGCCCTAGAAGATATTATAAAGAGGAGTCATTTTGATGACTCAACCCTTGAATCCCTAGAGCTTTTGGAGTCCCTAAGTCTTTTATGTTAGTTGCACAATGACACTGAGAGGGGGGGTGAATCAGTGTAGCTCTTTTATACATAAATCTTCAACACTTAAAGCCAAAACAATGCAAACATGAAACCAAATAAAGCAAGTATAACAAGAGAACATCACACAACACAAGATGTACCGAGGTTCACCGATTTGGCTACATCCCCAAAAATGACTGTTTGGACTCCCATCCAAATCCAACCTTTGCAAAGCACCAACTTTACAATCAATTTACCAACACCCACTGGAAGGAGCACCAACCCCTGATTTACCAGCACCAACTGGAAGGAGCACCAACCCCTGATGCCAAGCACCAACTTGGACTTCAATTTTGAAACTAGAAGATTGACATAAAAATACCTTCACTTTTACAAGACCCTGACTGGTCTATTGCTTACCCAACCTCTCTCACAATTCTCAAAACACACACACTTACAACCCCACTAAAATTCTCCAAGCAACACTCCTTTTATAACTATCTTTTCTCTTTGTAACTCCTTCTTTTGTAACTTCCATATTCTCACATGCCACCTATCAATTGTAACTCCTTCTTTTGTAACTTCCATATTCTCATATGCCACTTATCAATTGTAACTCCTTCTTTATGTAACTCCTTTATGACACAATATTCTCATATGCCACTTGTCAATTGTAACTCCCTTTTTATATAACTCCTTTTGTAACTCCTTTATGACACAAGATTCACATATGCCACTTGTCAATTGTAAATCCCTTTTTATATTTTCAACCTGGTCCATGTTTTCTACAGTCACCGCTGGTCACATCTTACTTTCAACTGTTCAAATCTGGAGAAGACATTTCGTCAAACACTTCATGGCCAACTACGGTGCACCTTACTCAAACTCATACTTCGGGACCTCGGATTGGCATGGTTCAAAAAGCAAAGTTTCTCATATTGATGAGCTAAACATGAATCCATAATCAGACTTCAATATTTTTCACAAAATGACATGAATTTTATCAATTTACCGTTGTCACATAAAACTGTCCAAAACTGAAAAAAGTTCTCTGAGGCCATTTTTTGAGAGTCATAACTTTCTTCTGGGATCTCCAAATGAGACGAAACTTGGAAAATTGATTCATAGTATATCCAAATACCTCCAGTTCAAATTTCAGCATCTAAATCTTTCCGGATTGCTTGGAATTCTTCCTGCAAATAGGCCTCCTACGCTGATTTTGCACCTGTCAAAAAATTGTCAAGTGACCCACACCTGTACCAACTTTTGTCCAACACTGTACCGACACTGCAATTTCACTTCCAACTGACAAACAAGATGCCAAATGATATGTTGGGCCATCCAACACAGTCCATTTACATGCAGGAGCAAGATTTGCAACTTTTGCTCCTTGTTGACAACTTTTGCAATTTTTGCAACTTTGACAACTTTGTGACAACTTTTGCAACTTTTGCAAATTTGCACAAATCACCTACAACAACCTCAACCGAGCGTACACCACATCTCCACAATCACTAAACAACTATGTACAAGCACCAAACACTGTACCACAACACCAACCAAATCCCACTAAGTGAGTGTGTTGACAACAATGACAACACCTTGCTCAACAATCTCCCCCTTTGGAATTGTTGGCAACACACGAGCATGCACCTACAAATTTTTCTCCCCCTTTGACAACAATGACAAAGGACGGCTACAAACTCCCCTTGTTCAAGACCACTTCATTTCACTGTTTGACAACATCATGATAAGCATAATAAGCATCAACAATATCAATAATATGAATAGCAGTAATAACAAGTGAATGACACCATCACCGTCAACTTCACCAATACAATATGTGTAAGAACATAACTGGACCACTGTCTTCTCAGCATCAACCCTCTGTTGCTCTGCAATCTCAAACTTATCTTTCAATTCGCACACCTTAGCTTTGACAATTGCCTCATTCTCCACATTTTGTTTCATTAGTGCATGTCTGCAGAGTGTCAATCTCTTTTCTCAAAAAGCTAAATATGCTATCAAATTCAGAATTTTCATCCATCCTTCATACCACCTCACTCGGATTAAATACAAGAACTAACAATCACCAATAAATTGGCTCAAATGTTACAACCATGCACAAGTTATAAAATTGAAAGGCCTCTGTCAATCCTCCCAACTATTGCAGGCTGAACGATACCAAAACTGCAGTGACCTTCCTTTTACTGATGTGGATGACTTATCTGGCTCCCTTTATTTCTCCTCTGCACTACAACATCATAGATGTAGACACTTGTATTCATTTCCTGTTATAAGGCATAAGCAGATCAAACAATTCAAAAATGTTACCACTTTGTACAGCCAATGAAAATCCTCTATGACCTGAAATACAACAGAGTAATATATAGTGTTTACAATGGCCCGTGATGTAACCAAATACAGGATGGCATGAAAAAAAGGTGCACTTCTATCAAATCATACTCCAAAATATCCGCCATGTTTGATCAAGTCCATATCTGAAGAAGTGATGCTAACTAGCAATAGAAATCTTGTCTTCGAAAGGTAATTTCCTCTGGGCTTATATAATTCTCCTCTTGCTTAATGGAGTCCCCATTTCCTTGGCAGTGACATGTAGGTGAAGGTGACAATGGTGTACAAATGTTCATTGGTGTGGTCCTTTCAGAATATTTTGTCACATGTAATATGATCGTCCCTGAAATATCGGTAATGAAACCACATATCTCTGACACGATACTACTTGCACTCTGACCATCTTAATTTTTGTACACTAATTGTTCATGTTTTGCACCCTGACCATTGCTTTTACCTTGCTTTTTCCTATTTATGGCAATTTTCATGCTATGTTCTCGGCACTTAAGCAAAGGAAATCCCCTCAATGAGGTTAGAGTCACGGCTCCTCCAGGACAGAATACTGTAGAGCAGTTGTTGGTTCTGCAATAGGCAGTTTCTCAAATAGAAGCACTTGTTCAAGATGGGAATATTGTTCTTCTGAAGCTTCGGGCACTAGTGCTTGCTGCTTTTCCTCAAGCAATAGACCGGGCAGCTTTAGTTCTGATTCTTCTTGAGAAACCTGAGTTCGATGAACTATCCAGCTAAGATTTCTTTGGCATACTATTACATGGGGAATGACAGCAAGTGCAATCCTTCGAGTCAAAATCTAGGCTTTCAGATCGAATATCTGACTTCTGCAACCGCTTATGCAGGTCATATGGAAACCTTGGGAGCTCTGGCACCCAGAAACCCAACATCCTCGCTAATTTTTTTTGTAACCGCCATAACCAGAGAGATTTCACAATAATAAAAAATGGCTCTGTCAAGCCAACGTCTCATGCTCCTGCTTATTACCTCCACCTAACTGTGCCACCCGAACATTCAAACATGTAACGCCCGACTGCTTGGAGTCACTATATAAACTCATTGTCACATTCAAAAAGGCAACATTTTGATTTGGCATTTTATCAACAGTTCAAGAGAACTGTCTACGAATTTGTACAGAGTAATTCGCAAACTGTATTGTATCTATTCCTCCTTGATTTTTTATTTATTTTATTTTTTATTTTTTATAGTCATGCATTGCTTACTAATGTGATCTTCAAAATTGCAGCGTTGATTCATCATGAGGTCACAAGGATGCTATAAAGCTTTGCTAACATTTTTGGATAGTTGGGATCCTCATGCATTTGATCAAGCAGTCGAGACACTCGGCATCAATGTTGTCTTCCATAGCTTGCAGAACCATGTGACCGAGAAACAGACTGACTATGAACTGGATGAACTTACTCCACAAGAAGTGACTGATAACGAAGGTGATGATGCATCTAACGGTCATAGTGACAGTGTAGTTGAGTACTTTCCTTCCTTTTCAGAGCCTGAACTTATCATCATTAGTGATGATGAAGAGGAGGTGGCTGAGAACAACTATGAACCTGAAGAACCTGCCTTCATTGTCATCAGTGATGATAGTGACAATGGCTATGAACCTGCTTCATACAAATCAGAAGAAATCGGATACCCGGAGATCGGTGACCCGATGGCGATTGAACAAAACATTACACACGCAGTTGAGAAAATGTGTAACGATCAAATGTGGATCGATCTGAATTTGTCTCCCTAAATATTTGTACTCAATTTGTATTGATGTAACTTCCTACTCATGTAGGCACTTTGAATGCAATAATAAAATGTGAGCTTTCTGATTTTGCACATGAATTGAATGTTTTCACCAAAGCATCATAACAAATCTAACAATCTTCACATCAATGTGCAGCACAAATACACACTACTTTTATCGAAACACATCTATGTAGCTAGGGCAACATTCTTTCACTAAACCAAATTGTCTGAACTATTATAATCCACAACTTTGAACAATGGCAGTAAGAACCATCAAAAGTACAACACTGACATATAGCAATACTACCAATGGTGACAACTCTCAACTTAATCACCACCCTTCACGACACCTCCACAAACAACTACATGAACTGAAACACACTTTGACAACTATACGACAACTCCCCTTGACTACTTGCCTTTCATCCTCAGATAACCAAACAAATACATAGGAGCATTAAAATAAAACTTTAAGATTGCTCCCCCTGAGGATGTGCTACCTAGAGCTGCTTAGTGCAATAGAGGAGTAGTCTCCTTCAGTCCAAGGAGACATGATTTCCTCTCTTCTTTCTTTCTCCAAACTTTCTTGAACTTGGGCTTGAGTTTTTCAACTGCATCCCTATTTTGAACCTTTTCGTGAACTTGAGCATTTCTCTTGGGTGGTTGTCTCTTGTGCATCCTTGATGGATGATTATTTTCCTTTCTTTGATGCACATGATTTCTTCCCTGTCTGTGTTGCATTCTTTGTGTCTGATGAAATCTACTGTCTTGCCTTAGATTAGATACAAAAGTGCTTGGACAAAACCTTGCTATGTGCCCATGACCATTACATTTAAAACATTGCACATGGTGTTCAATCGAAAAAATAGATGTATTTCTACCAGCATAACTCTTTGATCTATTATTCAATCCACAATAAATTGCCTTGTGACCATAATGGTTGCATCTAAAACAATAGCCATTAAAAGCATTATTATGAATAGAGTGAGAGTGATAGAACCTCTTTTGTTGTGGTTGCTTTGTTGTAGATCTCCTTTGAGATTTTCTTCCTTTTGAAGATTCATCTTCAAACTTTTCTTGCTTCGATCCTTCAGTAGTGGACTTCTTCTTCTCTACAGATTTGGAAGATGAAGGTTGTTCAACTTCACATCCAAGACCGAGCTTAGCCATGGAGCTTCTTTGTTGCCTTATCATTTCATCTAGCAACTCTGTGCTCTTCTCAAATTTGAGATTTGTATTGGCCTCTTCTAGTTGTTTCCTCAATAAAACAATCTCCTCTTCTTGTTTGTAGCAAACAATCTCTTTCTCATTGATCTGTGACTTGAGAGTTTCTTCAATCCTTTTGGACTCTTCTACTTGCAGCTTTAGATCACTAATAACTTTGTTAGATTCCTCTTCACGTTTGCTACATACATCGACTTTATCATCTAGGTGTGACTTCAAGGCTTCTTCTATTTTCTTGGCTTTATGAATTTGTAAGAAGAGATCTTCAATCTTATCCCCATATTCTTCCAACTTCTTGGACAGTCTTTTGTTCTTTTTCCTTTCTATATCCAACTCTTCAAGTGCAGCGATCAACTCACCTTCTAGATCTACTTCAACCTCAAGGTTTTCATCACATACTTCAGAATTCACTCCTCACCTTTTCTAGTTCAATTTTCTCTTCCACAGGAACTGAAACTGACTGAGATGCCTTATTGGAGGAGGATCTATTCTTCTTACCCATTGCGTACTAATCCAAGATCAACCCTAGCTGATTTAGCCTGACAAGGGAACCTTGCTCTGATACCAATTGTTAGTCGCACAATGACACTGAGAGGGGGGGTGAATCAGTGTAGCTCTTTTATACATAAATCTTCAACACTTAAAGCCAAAACAATGCAAACATGAAACCAAATAAAGCAAGTATAACAAGAGAACATCACACAACACAAGATGTACCGAGGTTCACCGATTTGGCTACATCCTCAAAAATGATTGTTTGGACTCCCATCCAAATCCAGCCTTTGCAAAGCACCAACTTTACAATCAATTTACCAACACCCACTGGAAGGAGCACCAACCCCTGATGCCAAGCACCAACTTGGACTTCAATTTTGAAACTAGAAGATTGACATAAAAATGCCTTCACTTTTACAAGACCTTGACTGGTCTATTGCTTACCCAACCTCTCTCACAATTCTCAAAACACACACACTTACAGCCCCACTAAAATTCTCCAAGCAACACTCCTTTTATAACTATCTTTTCTCTTTGTAACTCCTTTTGTAACTTCCATATTCTCACATGCCACCTATCAATTGTAACTCCTTCTTTTGTAACTTCCATATTCTCATATGCCACTTATCAATTGTAACTCCTTTATGTAACTCCTTTATGACACAATATTCTCATATGCCACTTGTCAATTGTAACTCCCTTTTTATATAACTCCTTTTGTAACTCCTTTATGACACAAGATTCACATATGCCACTTGTCAATTGTAAATCCCTTTTTATATTTTCAACCTGGTCCATGTTTTCTACAGTCACCGCTGGTCACATCTTACTTTCAACTGTTCAAATCTGGAGAAGACATTTCGTCAAACACTTCACGGCCAACTACGGTGCACCTTACTCAAACTCATACTTCGGGACCTCGGATTGGCATGGTTCAAAAATCAAAGTTGCTCATATTGATGAGCTAAACATGAATCCATAATCAGACTTCAATATTTTTCACAAAATGACATGAATTTTATCAATTTACCGCTGTCACATAAAACTGTCCAAAACTGAAAAAAGTTCTCTGAGGCCATTTTCTGAGAGTCATAACTTTCTACTGGGATCTCCAAATGAGACGAAACTTGGAAAATTGATTCACAGTATATCCAAATACCTCCAGTTCAAATTTCAGCATCTAACTCTTTTCGGATTGCTTGGAATTATTCCTGCAAATAGGCCTCCTGCGCTGATTTTGCACCTGTCAAAAAATTGTCAAGTGACTCACACCTGTACCAACTTTTGTCCAACACTGTACCGACACTGCAATTTCACTTCCAACTGACAAAAAAGATGCCAAATGATATGTTGGGCCATCCAACACAGTCCATTTACACGCAGGAGCAAGATTTGCAACTTTTGCTCCTTGTTGACAACTTTTGCAATTTTTGCAACTTTGACAACTTTGTGACAACTTTTGCAAATTTGCACAAATCACCTGCAACAACCTCAACCGAGCATACACCACATCTCCACAATCACTAAACAACTCTGTACAAGCACCAAACACTGTACCACAACACCAACCAAATCCCACTGAGTGTGTTGACAACAATGACAACACCTTGCTCAATATTTTACCCTAAGAAAGTCTAAATCTCCTTGCCATTATTTCCATCCATCATCTTCACCTCCACATCCATCATCCTCCACATTGCACGAACCAAATTTGCTTCTACAAATTCTATTAAAGTCCTAAAAATACCCCTTCGAGTTCTTCGAGCATCTCTGGGAACTTCCTACCATCACCAAACGCCTCTGGGTGCTTTTTGCCATCATCGTGCACCTCTGGGTACCTCCTACCATCACCAAGTACCCACAAGTGTTCACAACCCTATTTTTACAGCCCTATTACCCCTCGGGTGTCGCTAGGGAATCTGTGCACTAGTTTATGCAACAATGACAAAGATCAAAAGATAATATGTCAACGTGAGACAAGGTACATTGTTCATTACATTCATTTTAGTATTCTTAGATCTTTTTATAGTATTATTTTTGCAATTAGTATTTTCAATAATTTTATTTTTGAGGGTCTCACTTAGTGGAGCCCTCACAAGTATTTCTAACTCTTGTTACTATTTTCTATGTGCAGATCTAGGAGTCATGTTCATTGGTAGCTATTGAAGCTCAAGTTGTCCTGCATAGGATATCAAAAAGCCCACTCACCTTTGTTAGTATCAGACCGAATGTGAATACACCACCACTATTTTTTTACTAGGGTTTTAGAGAACCCTAGTGTATTGTAATCATTGTATCAAGCATAATAAGATTTGTAACCCCATATTTGGAGCACATTTTATTGTAACATTGAAGATCCACGAGCAACATAATAAAAGTTTATTTCATTGTGCAATTTTGTGTATTACATTACTTATTTAATTCTATAGTTCATATTTTGGTGTTGTTCGATTTGCATTCACAAATGGTGATCACGGTGGGACCCACAAAGGGTTTTAAATTATAAATTATCTTGTAATTGACTTATAGTTTTCTATTATTGTGTTGCGGATTTTCAAAAAAATAGATCGTGCAAATTTCGTAGAATTAGAGTTTCTAAAAAATTGCAAGAGTTGAACAAAAGGTGTGTGGATGCCTTGCGGTGCTCGGGAGACATTCAAGAAATGCCTAGGTGCATTTCACAAGAGCCTAGAGGTATTTCATAAAGAGGAGGAAAAATACGTAGGCTTATCTGTAAGTCTGCCAAAAAACCCTAACCCCTTTGTTTTACATATTTTTATCTTTTTACAGATTTTGTGTTAAAAGGAATATCATTAAATATTTGTTAAAACAAGCATGTTTAATCTACATTTTAGGCATTAGAATAGTTTTTGCATCCATCTTCATTCACACATTTTATATTTCCAATTAAAGTTTCATGATTTTCTGGTGTGCTGCAGCTAAATACCTGCATTATGTTTTCATATGAATTATTAATTGCATGAAATAGTCTACATTTTAGGGTTAGGAATTTATCCTTTTGTTGGTCTAAGTAGGAACAACATTAGTATATTGAAAGTACCCCCGCATTTTGTGATTCAAGGTAGAAGAGTAGATGAACCCTCCTCTGTTTAGAGAGTGGTCTTAAGCGGTGTACTCTACTTCTTTTGGAGAAATTAATATTTCTAGTGTTGGCTTCTAATTTAGACTCATAAAATTAGTTATTTTTGATATTGTGTGTACACCATAAAATTTTGAAAATGTTGAAAGGAATAACACACAACATGCATCACTTTAAACAGTAATATGTTGGATTTCATCACCAACCATTGTTTGAGATCTGGTGACGGTGGGTTTTATCTCCATCCACCAATCTCTTTCCTTAGAAACTTTAGGACACCCTTGAGCAAACTTTTTGGACTTCATCACCAGTAAGAATCTCATTGCCCATCCAAGACATAACATTTACTTGTTTTAATTCAGATTAGTTCATCAAAACACACAAAACCAAAAAAAAACATTAAAACAAGATTAAAAAAAAAATAGAGGTAAGACACATTTTTTGTATAAACATAAGATTGGATTGCCTGTTTGATTTTTTGAGTTTTTCATTCCGCATTTTACTTTCCAGCACATTTTATATTTGGTTCATTAGTTTATGGTATTAACAAGAAATCAAGCTAAAACAATGAATCAAACATCCACCAATCAAACCACTTTAGCAATGGAGTGTTCATCACCTTCCACCACCACTTCCATGATCAATCCCCCTAGTATGATACAGGTAAGTCATTAGGATTTATCTGTGGGTCTATCACACACTATGTTACCCACACAGTCATTTCACATGGCTATTCTACAAATTGAATCATCCTCACCTAAATTTGGTCACCACATCACTCATATAGATATGGCCCAAGTAGAAGCTCTTCAGAGATCTGCTAACTATATCTTAGAGTTAGTCCATAACTCACCTAGGCATGATTATGTTTTTCAACAAGAACTTACCTCCTCCCAGCATTCAAGCTTTACCCAGGTGTACAATAACCCTCTTTTTGAGGTATCTATTGTACCTTCCCAATATTTTTCCATATCCCAATCATCATGTGCCCAAAGCACATCCATCCCATCCTCATACACCTCATTCTATGGTAACCCCTTTTATGAAACACATGTTAATACTGCTTCACAAGTGCCCACATCCATGCCATATAGTGTCTCCCATCAAGTTGCAATTCCTATTGCAACTTACCTTCCACCTACCTCATCAATCCCATCCACATCCACTTCATCAACCATTGATATGGAAATACATGAAACTTGGGAACATCTCAACAAATTTCTTAAGAAGCAACAGAACACTCAATAGAAATTTCAGGTGATCAACCCTAAGCCTCAACCTATTTCCACTCAACACATCTTTGTTAGCCAAATTTCATCTTGGATACCACAATATTCTGTGGTTTCCATTCCAATACCACCGCCAACACATACCCATTTTATTCCCATTAGTCAACCTATCCAAAGCCCTCATACATCATCTCCATATCTTTATTCACAATCATTCCTTAATCAACCCCATTATTATCAACATCAATCCACTCCACCAAGTTATAATTACCTCATTACACTTCAACGACTTTCCACCTCGCCATCACAAAATCATCATGTGATTCAAGGTTTCCACATTCCTAGGGAGGACCCTCGAAACCAGGCTATGCAGCAATAGATTGATATTTTGATGCAACATACTCCTATCAGGATAAACTAGAAGCCTACCCTACATCAACTAATCAATCAACCAATTCATCCTTTGGTACCATCATCGCCTCTGGCATATTTCACTATACCGAAGTCTGATAAATTTAAAGGGACGGAGAACCCTAAAGAGCATGTGAGCTCATTTATTCATTCTTGCTTCAAAATTCAAAGCAATGATGCTCTAATACTTAGAACCTTTCCTCAAACATTAGGGGAGATGTTGTAGAATGGTATAACCATTTTCCCAACCATAGTATTATACTTTTGAGCAATCTATTGACCAATTTCTTTAAATATTCTCTCTCAATATAAGAAATAAAGTCCCATTATCCAATATATATTATTTAAGAAAATATGATGATGAGTTTGTCTATACTTTGGTAACTGTTGGAGGGTTGTTATCACCAAATTGCCAGTTGCCTTACCAACAAAGGAGCTGACCCAATTGTTCACTAAGAGTTGGTTAAAACCCATCTCTTGGTTATTGCAATTACAACAACATAGATCATTTAATGAAGCTCTTGCCCAGGCTAGCACAATCGAGGAGATAAAAATCCGAGTGCTTAAGCCTAAGAAGAAAGAATGGTAAAACAAGGGCAAATATAAAGGAAGTTATTCTGGCCAGTCAAAATCCAATCAGGCCAATCCGGCCAATTCATCCAATCAAGTAAATCAAGTGGTCATGAGCCATCCAATAATGGCTCAACAACAACCCATGCAACAACATCCTTGACAAATTAAATATCATACGGTTCCCTCAACTACTCAATCAATTCAAAACACAATATCAGTTATGGAAAACCAACCACTTCGACAATCTATTCGACAAACCCGTCAATATACCCCATTGGCTAAATCTTATACCTCCATTTTTTGTAGGTTATATGACACAAATCAACTTCCCTTGCCTAATATCGAACTTGATGATCCCACTAAATACGGTAAACACTACAAGGAGCATTTATTTTGTCCTTATCATAGACAAAATGGGTATGATATCAATAACTACCATCAATTCAAAGATAGAGTACAAGACCTTATTGAGTTAGGAGCTATCAAGCTTGACAATCCTCTAGCTCAACAAAATTAAAATCTTGGAATTTATCAAACACCAATTCTTCATCATGAGGAAACACAACCAACAATAAGAGGTTTAAACACCAAGACCCCTCCTAATAATGTTAATGATATTCAAAAATACCAAGGGTTTGTAGATGTTATTCATGTAGTAACACGAGGTCAACAACAATGCACCAATCAACAAAATGTTCAGCAGTAATCTATTCAACTACCCATACCTCCATAGGTAAATGTGTCTCAACCTACCACATCATCATCTCCCATCCAATTTTTTGCCAATACCTCCCAACCAATCCATATTATAGCCCATCCATCTCAACACCTTCATCCTCCCAATCATCTGTCTAGGCCAATCATCTCATTAAGTAGCCAGTTAACCATAAGCTTAAAAATGGCTTCAACCAAAATGTCCATATATGAGCTAATCCAACAATCTCCTCCAAATCATGAAGCATTAATGGATATTATTAAATCTATTGAACTTCAATATCAAGATTCTAATGCATTTAACAATTTTGTGGGGAATATTCAAACATGTATGGAGCCTTCCATCACTTTCTATGATTTTGAGATCAAACCAATATCATCATAATCAGTGGACCCTCCATTACATATCATGGATCAAACTGATAGGAAGTCTTTCAAAAGAATTTTAATTGATATTCACTCCTCCATAAACATCATCACCACATCTACCCTTCAACATCTCAAGCTTCCACCAGACCACATCACCAAATCATCTTTTACCTTGAAAGCATTTAATGATGCTCTATGCTCCATAGTTAGCTTTGTTGTTTTACCCATCGAAGTGGGGGTCAAAATATTGCATTCTATATTCCACATATTGGAAGGCTCCATGGCATAAAATGTACTTCTTGGACGACCTTGGATGAGTAAAATGAGATGTGTCCCCTCTATATTACATCAATTCTTGAAATATGTACATGAGGCAAAAGTACATTGCATACCAGTAGATGTTGAACTGTTTAAGTATTGCAAGTTTATCTCAAACTCCTATGAATCCATGCTTCCTTCCAATCATCTATTCCTCACTTAATTAGCCATTTTTTCAACCATCCCATCCACATTATCATCTAAAGCTCCTATTCTTGATGAGCTTCCAATCACCAATTCCCATCAAGATTCCACTTCCATACCCCCATATTCATCACCATTGACTACATGCACATGTGGTCAAACTCAATATACATTAGCCACATCATAAACATCCTCCACCACTCTTTCCACATCATTGCCAATTCAATAATCCACCCAACCAAATCCATCTTCATCCACATCATCCAATGTCTCACAATTCAAAATGATGAATTGTGAGATAACACCAATCAACCATGAGTCAGTTCCATCCATATCCAACTTATCTACATCATCCCAAGTTGAGGTCCACCTCACTAATTTTGGTATTGGTGAATATGTGGTCTAATACATCACAGTTACACCGCTCAACATTCAAACTACTAAGGATTACGGTCACCCATGTGACCCACTTTTATCTATAGGAGTGGTATATAACATGGGTTCAGTGTCTAATAGCATTAATTTTGTATATGGAGGTGTAGACACCTAAAATGCGTCATGTCGAGGGTGACTACTCATATGGACATGCTACAAAACCATATGAAGGATCTTGGATAGACTCCAAGATAGAGCAGTGGTTCTAACCACTCAATTTAGGCATTCTAGCCTAAGCAGTCTGAACCGTAGCCCAGACCTACGGTCTCCAGTCTGAACCATGGTTGACACCTACGGTCTGTAGTCTGGACCATAGCTGTGACCTACGGTCTGAACTAGAGTTCAGTTAGGCCTTCCATCCGAGCCAAATCGGTTGGAACGGCCAAGAGATCTAGAAGGAGGCAGTTGGAGGATGGAAGATTCCAAAGGCTTCCATCCCAACTGTCCTAACCAACCTTCTTGGTCTTGGCTTCTCCATGAAGCCACCCCTAGCCCTAGGGGCATGCTATAAATACCCCCCTTTTTCAATAGGGAGGAGAGGATGAAAGAGAGATAATTTGTATAGCGAAGCGCTGGCGAATTATCGAGCGAGCTAATTGATCAAGAGAGCAGCGAAGCCCTATCAAATTGCATAATGACCTTGTGCATTTGAGAGCCCCTTTGCTATCCATTCAAAGACCAATTAGCCATGGATGCCCTAGGTGCCTAAGAGGATCAAGAAATGCAAATCTAGGTGAACGAAGGCCCTTCACAGTGATTTGACCACCAAATCTGTCAGAGGACGACAAAGGCGACCCTTGAACATCAATTCGGACAAGGAGGTCAAGCCCACTACCCCTAATTCTAAGGGTAAACACATCAGAGGTCAAACCATGGCTGTCAACCATGGTTTATAGTGCAGACCGCCCCTCACAGCTATGGTTTGCAATAGGTTAGAGATCACCTTACTCAGTTTGCTTTTTACCGCATAGATTAGTCATGTTAGTCTTTTCATAGGTTTAATTGCATTTTTAGAGAAACTCTGATCGTAGGAATTAGGTATTTTATGCGTTGTAGTGGGTAGGAGTATATTGGATCTTTTTGATGTTTTATTGCTTCTAATTCGATATTTTTTCAATGCATCATGTGCTTATTCATGTCTTGTATGTTGTAGTATAATTCTTGATACGATTAGAATAGCTTAAAACCTTTCTTTATGCTTTCTTGTTTCATTAGTTTAATGGTATTTACATGTATGATTCTTTAAAGGGCCTCATCACGAGAGGCTATCAATCTCTGTAATCGTGCATTGTTGTTTCTTGTTCATAGGGAGACAGGTGCAGAAAGGAGCCTATATCATAATCCTTCCACATCACGGAGAAGGGGGTTAGCTCTACCCCAAGGCAGTTTGTGAGTAATCACCGGAGCAACAAATAAGCGTGCCTACCCTGTTGAGGGCATTGGCAATTGTAAACATCTGTATCATCTTTGGAGTGACCCTGAGAGGGCATTTTTGTAACCCGAGATCCTTTGAAATATCAATACAAGAAAACTTTGCATTAGTTGGCTTTATTTGTTCGATTTGTGCATTTTTGTGTGGATCTTTGTGTTTTACGATGGTATAGATCAGTACACTAGCTAGGCGCGCACTCCATGGTTACGTCAGATGGTGATCACGATGGAACCCCATAATTTTAGCCTTGAATTTTGACTATTCTTGGCTTTTTCTTTCCATAGGTGCTAACCGTAGCTTTTAGCTATGGTTATTTTTTGGCCCATGGCTGTAACCTGCGGTCTCCACTACAGCCCGTAGGTCGGACCTACGGTTCATAGAGGAAGAAGCAGACAACAAGGAAATCAGTGGGCAATAGAGTAGGAGTTGAGGTAGGTCCCAATTTCACCTTCTGTATTGAACTTTCTGCTCTGCATCTTTCCAGAGATCATCGAATCGTTGCAAATTAGGAACAAAAATATAAGGGGTCAATGAACAAGTCCTAGTTTGTGTTCGATTTCCATTTAGTGGAAAGGCGTTGTTGGGAATAGCGGACCTCTGAGTGTAGTCTGCCCCTAAATACAGTGACCTTGATAAATATTGTGTGTCGTTTGCATGCTTGAGGTCCAATCAGCGGCCATGTCATTATAATTGCATCGTCAAAATATCATGTAGGACATTAGCATGCATTATTTTTGAACTTGAAACGTTCCTTTTCTTTTCATGTACATCATGTAGGAATGGTCATTATGCTCTGTGATGCATTTGTCATTTTTGCAAAATAAAAGGAACCACACACACCATGTATCATCTAAACATCAGTGGCGTTGGGCTCTCACATCCAACCCGCTTGATTGAGATCAATAGTGGATGTCATTACCACTTGGTTGGCTCATTTGAAATTGTATTATCGGGACCCGCTCATTGCCAAGGCCGACCCAAGAACTATCCTATCCATGCAAAATAGCACGCACTCTTCTTCGAAAGGGTGTATCATTGCGCACGGTGTGTTGGGTGAGGGTTGGTAGTACCTATGCTACTTCATTGAGTATGGATGTCATTACCATATTCGGCTTGTGCGAGTATATAGGTGAAAGCCAATTTAACTGAGTTTAAAATCCAACAATATTTCAAAACATGCGAGAGTTTCTAACACTGATACAACACATCTGAAAACAACATCAAATAGTTTAGGGCTCACAATCAAACATTTAAAAGAGATAATCACCATTTGTTTACATTGTCTGCATAATAAAATACATCTAGACGTCAGGAACACAAATGGTGAACACACGGGGTGATCGACAAAGGTCTAGGACCGATGCCCATGATCAACCCCCAACTGGTTCACAGCAGCATGTGTCGAGTCCTCATACACATGAGCGAACCGAATGACGTTCGGCTAGCATTAGAGGTGACAACTCGACACGGGGAGATCCCATTGAGTGGACCCTCGATAGAGGAGCTTTAGTACACTCCTCTAGACATAGGACTGAGCACGGAGCTTCTCAGCATGAGGATGCTCTACCCCAAAGCCATTATCGAGACCGCACTACACACGCATCCATGGGATCGATCGAGGAATATGTGGTGCAGGGGACCAAGTTGGTTCCCATATGTACTAGGTCCATAGGAGGTTCTAACCCTCCACCGTCAGAGTATAGATGAGTCAGAGATCCACCCATTCAGGGGCAAGAGGATAGGCTCACTTTCGAGCATAGGTCCACCCATACTCCCATGCGTGGCTCACCATGCAAGATCACCATTGATATATCAAAGGTGGGAGCTAATGGAACACCACCGCATGAGCGATGGAGGTCTAGATAGCTAGATGGTCTAGGTAGTGTTCTTGAGCAGCTAGGCTACAAGCCTATAGCTCCACCCACTCGTGCTCCGAGTGAGCGTAGCGACAGTTGTATCAAGATCACTAGAGAGCATGGAGAGGCTTCTAAGCGCCCTCATGTCACACGTCCACCATCCACACATCTGTCTGATGGGTACAGAACCCATAAGGTAGCTCACATAGAGCATGCACATCGAAGGCCTCCTACGGCCGACCAGATCGATAGATCACATAGACTGGTGTCCGAGCAAAGACGTCAGCTACTCCAAGATCAATTGGATGATGCTCGCCTAGAGAGGCAACATATTGAAGATGAAAATATTCAAGCACAAAGGCTCTTACGATAGAGATTATATGAGCAACGCATGCACGAAGAGTGTATTCTAGCTCAGAAGGAGCGCATAGAGTAGGAGGATCGGCTAGCCAGGGCTGGCCTATACCCTCTCGAGGAGCATAGAGAGCATGTGCATAGAAGGGTTGTGTCCCTAGCCGATATGCATGAGGAGCGAAGAGATGCTCGTACTCATGTCAGTGCCCAATAGAGGGAGCGACTACCGTCACTCAATGATCTTAGATAGAGGTAGCATGAGCACATAGATGCAGATAGATACGATCAGGGGTACCCTGAGAGTTGTCGAGTTGAGGAGGAGGAAGAGCCATGTCCTCCACCTCCCCCCAAGAAGACATTACCTCCTAGACCACCTCCATGGTAGCTTAGGGAGGAGGACTTTTTGTCTTCTAAGGCGTACAAGGTTTTGGTCGATAAGGTCAAAGCAATAGAGAGGCAAGGTGCGACTATGCAAAAGCCGACACTGAGGAAGATACACAATGAACCTCTAGACCCCTCGGTGCCTACACCTCCATATCTCGAGCATTTTGATATGCCTCGGTTGGAAAAATTCAAGGGTGATGAGGATGCACAAGAACATGTTACAAGTTTTCTGGATGCTTGTTTCTAGATAGAGAGTCAGGATGCCTTGTTGTTGCACACTTTCATTATGACACTTTTTGGCCCGGCTCGAGAGTGGTTCAACCAATTGAAGAAACATAGTATTACTAGTTTTGAGTAGTTGGCCGATGCATTTCTTGAATGTTATTCATTTGGCATCAAGAAATAAGCCAACCTTTTTGATTTGGCTATGCTAGCTCAGCGCGATGATGAGCCCATCGAGCAATATAAAAAGAGATGGCATAGAATAATGGCAAAGCTGCCATTCCCTATTCCTATGGCTGAACTGACCCAAATGTTTACAAAGAGTTGTGCCAAGCACATCTCGCTATTGTTGCAGCTATAGTAGTACCCTACATTCGAGGAAGTTATGGCGCAAGCTAGGGTGATCGAGGACATCAAGTTGCAAGAAGGCAGCTTGAAGCTCAAGACCAGGAAAGAGGGGTTTAAAAAGAGTACTACGAAACAATAGGGCAAGCAGGCCCATGTGAATCAAGTAGTACTAAATCTTGGAGGAGAAGACAAGGGATAGTAGAAGCCTAATTATCAGGCTCAACCTCCTCCTACGCGTTATGAGACACACAAAAACAACTATAAGGGCAAAAAAAAGAAGAGCACCCACCTCGCTAGTTCACACCCTTGACGGAATCGATGACTTCAATTTTTCATCAACTATGCGAGGCCAAGGCCATACGATTTCTTGAGGTCAAATTAGTAGATCCGAATGTGCCAAAGTCAAAGTGGCATCAAGATGATCTATTCTACATATTCCATAGAGCGAAAGGCCATGACATCGAGACATGTTGGTCCTTCAAACACATCATGCAGAACATGATAGAAAAAGGAGAGCTGGTAATACCAAGCAACCCATAGGCACTCGACAATAGAAACATGGGGATTTTCAAGAATCCATTACCTAATCATGAGGTGCCTCATAACAATGTCGACCAGGTCAATCAAGTGCGAATCGAACCACCTACCCAGGGGTTCGTAGGCATGGTCAATGTTGTTACTAGACATGAGAGGTACGATCAACCGAATCGACCTCATGCTCCCATTAGAATACAAGCTACGCCGGATCAATGACCAACTCAGAACATTCCAGGCCCACCAACTAGACCGGTGGTGACCATAAGGAGCAAGTTAGTTCAGAACCTGTAGACAGCTCCTATGAAGTTGTCAATATATGAGCTTATTCAGTAGTCCCCTAGACATAGGGAGACTCTTATGGACATTTTGAGGTCCATTGAGGTACAGTCCCAAGATGCCCATGCATTTACAAATTTTGTGGGACATGTACAACAGTGTCAAGAACCCACGATACAATTTTATGATCATGAAGTGAGGATGGTTCCTACTATTATGGCTGACCCACCATTGCATATTATCACGTGTGTTAACCACATGCCTTTCAAAAGGGTCTTGATCGACACTGGGTCCTCGATCAATATAATCATGACCAAGGCACTGAGCCACCTCAAGTTACCCAAGTCACACATTGTACCTACCACCTTTACGTTGAGAGCATTTAATGATGCGCTATGCTCGATGGTTGGTACAATTGTTCTACCTATTCAGGTGGGACTCAAGACCATCTCTGTGATGTGTCACATGATAGAGGGTACCATGCAGTACAACATTCTACTCGGGAGGCCTTGGATTCATGAAATGCATTGCATCCCCTCTATCTTGCATCAGTGTGTGAAATACATTCATGAGGGACAAGTTCACGTAGTGTCCTCGGATGAAGAACCATTCAAGTTCATGAACTTAGCAGATTTGCCTAGGGGTTTTGTACTCCCATCGATGCACTTGGATATCTGACCTGTCTCATCGGTTAAGATTCCAATAGGCAAACCAGTAGCCCATGCTCAACCATCGACATCTGTGTCACATAGATCTGAGCATACGACTACAACTTCTCTAAAGTCGACTGCATCGACGATGCACCGACAAGTCGAGAAGCTAAAGGTAAAATTGGGTGAGAAAGTGGAAAATCATGTGCCCAGATCAGTCGCCAATGAGACTCCCACTCCCATGGATGTGGAAGAACCTCAAGACAAAGTCGAGGAGGCACCTCAGCCTGCTTCACCTGCATCTTCAGCAGGGTCATCTGCACCGTAGGTGACCATTCATCTGGCCAACACAGGGTTGGGTGAGTATCTTGTGCAAAATGTTACTTTCGGACCTATCCTAAAAATTGCACAAGAGATGGGCCGACCGCACGCCCATCAATTTTTGATTGGATCTATAGTGTCATTGGGTGAGCCACCCAACCAAACAAACTTCGTCTACGTAGGGTTGGATCAAGCACCCACCAAAATGTCCATAGATGAGGATGATGATGAGCCATTCACTATGAATGTGCGCTATCTATCCAACCTAAAATATGCCATGCACATTTTTGAGTCGTATCATTGGCATGGGCATGGCCTTGGTCTTTTTAAACAAGGATGTAGAACTCCGCTCGAACCTCATTATCAGTTAGCTACTGATAGGTTTGGGTTAGGGTTACAAGTATAGGGTCATGACGATTTGCTTGCTGCATCCTTAGATCACATGTACTTGAGTCTAGGGGATGATGTGGATTTTACTCCATATCACCTTGATCCTTCCAGCTATTGGAGGACTCGCCAGATGGTATCGTTTGTTACCATAGGGCCACCTGATTCATACCATGATGGGCCCTTAGAGGACAACCCTAGAGACAACCTGGGTAATCAAATCTGTGGTGCTACCAATGACACTGGTATGCAGGGGCATGACCCCCATGCTGTAGGCGATCTCGAGTTAGGAGATCTTTGTGATGATGATGGAGAGGAGTCCACCTCCGAGATGAGTGGACCTAGTTATGATGTGGATGATGAGTCCTCAAATGATGATCAATCTAAGGAGGAAATCAAGCCGACCTTTCTAGGTTCGACGTTTATATGCCATCTGCTGCCTATGGAACAAGTGGAAGAGACGAACGAGCGCTTCATAGTCGATAGTGATTATAAATATGAAATAGAGGAGGCTTACTTAAAGCCTCACCCAACTAATCTCCCACTATGCATAGACATAATAGAGTGGCCCATCCATGGTAGTGACCATAGTGATGTAGATGAGAGGATCGATTCTAGGCTCGTGTATCCACAATATCTATTGCCTAGGGAATCAAAGCATGTTATGGAGGAAGTCCCTCCCAACATTGAGTGCTCTGAGGAAGGAGTAGCACTAGTTTATGTGGTAGTATCATATATACGATCATTCTATCAGATTTATCTGGATAGTGATGATAGCGATCGTAGAATCAGATACATGGGACCACATCTGCCTAATCGCTCCTTAGAAGAGGGGGGAAGTGATGGATTGTATTTGTATAGTGATGATGAGGACTCGATGGAGATGGCCTATTTGGGACCTCACCACTTATGCAATAGGCCTCCACCTAGAGGTCCCCCACCTATTACAGCTGTAGGTTTGCATCGAGAGATTAATCTCCATCGTAGCCTGAGGGAAAGAAGAGAGCTCGAAGAGAGGTATCAGGAACTCTTTCTCGATCCACCTACGTACGTGGAGCTCCTTGAGCTGAGAGATCCCATTCTATAGCTAGTGCATCAGGAGGATCCAGTTATATGGGCATCCCATAGAGAGGATCCATTTGTGCCCGTACCTTCCGAACCAGATCTCGGGTATGAAAGCTACGCTTCAGAGATAGAGTTTTGTCCATGTGGTTTCGGAGATCAATTCCATTCCATCAATATGGTCTCCATCGATTTGACCACTCCACTCTACAATCCAGTAGATCCATCCAAACCACTGCATCTGAACATGGATGCTATCGATTGGGATCATGTTGACTCGCTAGTCCAACCTGAATATTTCTTCCCAAATGAAGAAATGTTACAACCATTTCATTTCACACCAGGTTGTGCTCATGATGTTTGTCATACCGAGAATGCTTCCCAAGAGGAACATGTGAACCCGGTTGATGACATCCATCTGATTCCTATGCCTCACCAGCTTGAGGAGGGATCACATATGTCAATAGAGAAAACCTTCGATGTGGATATCAGTAAAGATCCCACCAATCCAAAGAAGGTTAGATTTGGAGAGAGTCTCACTCCGGATGAGCATGATAGCATCATCCCTCTACTGAAAGAGAGACCTGATCTCTTTGCTTGGACTTACAAAGACATGTCGGGTCTAGATCCAAAATTGGTTACTCATAACCTTTCACTAGATCTATCGAAGAAGCCAGTCAAGCAAAAACTTAGAAAGATGCATCCAATAGTAGCCTTAATGGTAAAAGACGAGTTGCAAAAGTTGTTGGACGTAGAGTTCATCATCTCCATCGACTATCCATAGTGGGTCTCCAATATGGTGCCCGTAGGAAAGCCAGATGGAAGGGTCCGTATTTGTATGAATTTTAGAGATCTCAACAAGGCAACACCCAAAGATTCATTTCCATTGCCAAATATCGATGCTCTGGTAGACGCCACTATAGGTCATGAAATGCTCTCCCTTATGGATAATTTTTTTGGATATAACCAGATTCAGATTAAACCCGAAGATCAGCATAAAACCATGTTCATAACGCCATGGGGGACATTTTGCTACAAAGTTATGCCATTCGGTCTTAAAAATGTTGGTGCCACATATCAGCGGGCTATGACATATATCTTTCATGACTACATGCATAAAATCTTAGAAGATTATATCGATGACTTACTAGCTAAGTCGTTGCTATGAGCAGAGCATGCGGAGGTCTTAAGGAAGGTCTTCGATCACCTGATAGAGCACAATGTCAGGTTGAATCCTAAGAAGTGTGTATTTGGCGTAACTTCAGGAAAACTCTTGGGATTCATCATTTCTAAATGAGGCATCGAAGTAGACCCAACAAAGGTCATGACTATTCTAGAGATGCGTCCTCCCACTAATATCAAAGAACTAAGAAGCCTTCAGGGCAAAGTAGCATCCATAAAGTGATTCATCACTCAATTATCGGATAAGTGTCGACCCATGAATCGATTGCTACACAAGGGGGTCCCATTTGATTGGGATAAGGACTACCAAGCAACCTTTGCTGAGATTAAGCAATACCTAGCAACGCCACTAGTACTAGCTCCACCAAGGCTAGATGAGCCTTTTCTGCTATATATATCAGCAACCGACTTTGCATTAGGGACCATGTTAGCCCAAAAGAACATGCAAGGCAAAGAGCAAGCCGTATATTACATCAGTCGCACCTTGGTGAGTTATGAGTCAGGATATGCATATGTTGAAAAACTTTGTTTAGCAGTAGTGTTCACTACCAAGAAATTATGGCATTACATGCTAAGTCATACCACATATGTTATATCAAAATAGAATCCTTTGCAGTACATGATGAGCAAGACATATCATAACACACGTACTGCAAAGTGGATCATGCTATTGATAGAATTTGATTTGCAATTCATCAGCCAAAATTCCATCAAGGGACAAGTCATAGCTGATCAACTGGCTGAGGCACCACTATCCAACAGTAGGCCTCTAACCATTGAGCTTCCAGATGATGCGGTCTTCATAATATCTGAAGCTCTCAAACCCGAGGAACCAGAGAATAATGTTGATATGACATTGTTCTTCGATGGTTCGAAGTGTGAGCAAGGGGGTGGTGCAGGAATAGTGTTTTTCATGCCACAAGGAGCTCCAATGCCCTTGTCATTCAAGTTAGACTTTTCGTGCACCAACAATAATGTTGAGTACGAAGCCCTACTTTTGGGCCTCCACACAGCCATCACCATGGGTATTAAAAGATTGAACATTTTTGGTGATTCTCTGCTCATAGTTAACCAGGTTAAGGGGCTCTTTCAGTGTCGATGTCCCATGCTGAAAGCCTACAAAGATCTTGTTGCCACTTATCTGGCTAAACTTGAATGGTATGACATCGAGGCAATCCCTCATTCATCAAATAGGTTCATAGACACCATGGCATCTTTGGGGTCCTTGATCCCTCAGAATCCGTCTATCGATTTTACTACCATCCATGTTAGAATGCTCTCACACCCAGCAGTGGAGCGTGCAACCTTTGATAACAAAGAGTCAGTCAACATGATTGTCATGGAACCAACAACTGATTGGTTCCGTAGAGCAGAAGACTTTCTTAAGCAGGCACCCTAGGAGTCATTGACTTCTCAGAGTCCTACGGGGAGTGGTACTACCATTCACCACAAGGTTGTTTCCCAGTCTGCATTTGCAAAGCTAAATACGTAGGGGGAGCAGGCCATCTTAGCAGTCGAAGCTGAGGCTTGTCAAAGCTGGATGTTGCAAATCCAAGACTTCCTAAAACTTGGTATGATTCTAGAAGGATTGTCACGTGCCACAAGATGCACATTTAAATAGAAAGTGACTAAGTATGTCTTGATAGGAGACATTTTGTACCGACGTAGCTATGAAGGAGTCCTCCTTCGATGTCTTGAGCCCCAAGAGTCATCTTGGGCAATCTCAGAAGCTCATGATGGTACATGCGATGGCCATTTCAGCGGCATGGCTATCATCAAATGCATCCTTCGCATGGGTTATTATTGGCCCACTATGGAGAAGGATTGCAATGTGTATGTCAAGAAATGCGTTAAATGTCAGCATCATGCTAATCTTACGCACTTGCCATCATAGGCCTTACAGCCCATTCAGGCGGCTTGGCCATTTGCTCAGTGGGGATTAGATCTGATTGGCAAGATTTCCCCTCCATCATCAGGCCGACATACATTCATTATCATGGCTACTGAGTATTTTACAAAGTGGGTGGAAGCCATTCCCCTTACAATGACCACTGGAGCTCGCATCACAGAATTTATTCTCGAGCATATCATATGTCATTTTGGGATACCATCCAAAATAATTTTGGATAATGGAACTTCTTTTAAGAACAAAATTGTGTGGGCTTTAACGTCTAAATACCGTATTAAACATAGTTTTGCAACTCCATATTATCCGCAAGAAAACGGGCAAGCTGAGGCCTCAAACAAGACTATGGTAGCCATCTTGAAAAAGATAGTGCAAGAACACCACAAGGATTGGCATATACAACTGCCCCTTGCACTATGGGCTTATAGGACTAGCATTCGGATGCCCATTGGGGCAACGCCATTTTCACTAGTATATGGCACTGAGGCCATTATGCCCTTAGAGTTGGAAATTCCAATGTTGCGCATCGCATTGAAAGAGTTCATCGATGATGACACCGCATGACAAGCTCACCTCGATCAATTGATGTTGCTTGATGAACATCGCGTGAATGCCCTCGAGCATCTTCATGTTTATCAGGAGCGATTAAAATGAGCTTACAATATCAAAGTCCACCAGAGAGACTTTGAAGTTGGGGATCTTGTGCTGAAAGAGAACCAATAGAACTCGAATTTGTCGCCTGACATGCGAGACAAATTTATGGCTAACTGGCTAGGGCCTTACATCATATCTAAAAATATTGGTCTAGGTACCTATCACCTAACATCGCTAGAGGGTGTGGAAGAGCTTGAGCCTCTCAATATCATCCATCTTAAGGTGTTCTATGCTTGAGAGTGTAGTAAAGGCACCAAAGGCATCTGTAAGCCCTTTGGTCAACCCAAAAGCCTCAAGGGTTTTGTCTAACCGCTTGGTCATCCCAAAAGGCCCCAAGCTCTCTGATTAAGAAGCTTGGTCAAGTAAAGGCACCAAAGGCATCTAAACCTTTGGTCAACCCAAAAGCCTTGAGGGTTTTGTCTAATCGCTCGGTCATCCCAAAAGGCCCCAAGCTCTCTGATTAAGAAGCTTGGTCAAGTAAAGGCACCAAGGATTTCTAAAAATTGCTTGGTCAACCCAAAGGCTCCGAGAGTTCCTATAACTTCTTGGTCATCCCAAAAGGCTCCATGCCCTCTTGCTGAGAGTTTGGTCAACTAAAAGGTTCCAAAGGTGGTTGTAAAACCTTTGGTCAATTCAAAAGGCTCCAAGGATTTCTAAAAATCGCTTGGTCAACCCTAAAAAGCTCCAAGGACATGTACTCATCGTTTGGTCAAATATGAAAGCTCAAAAACCTATAAAAATCAAGAAAAATATATAAAAGTCCAAAAAAATTTGATAAAGCTTAAAATCCAAAAACATGTGCATTTGCATTTTGCATTTTCATCTGCATTCACACATGCATTCACATCATCATATTGCATTTAGGCATTTTTCATCCATTGCATTCCATAGTAGAGTGTAATGCATTTATCAAAGTTTTACAAATAGTCACACGTTTGTATGACAATCATGCACCCTTGCATTTATCATAATTCATTGCATTCGTACACGATACCTGTTGTGGAGACCTATGTATGTATATTAAGTTTTCCTGTCACTCAACCATACCTAGTGGGTTCTTCAGATATTGTAGAAAGCTTGCTTTGCTGTTATAGACAAGGTCATTAGTTGGGATAGTGCTTCAACATATCAGAATCCCATCACTAAGCAAAACAATATAAAATCCTGCTAAGACGAGAGAGGATGAAAGCTATGAAAGCAGTCTTAGGTATCTAGAGAGATGGGTTTCACGACCTGCTTATCTTGCAAATAGTCGGTTTATAAAGGTGTACTTTGGCAAAAGGACAAGAATTTCCCCTATAAATCCCAAAGTCACAAAAGTTAAATCCCAAGTTACAAAGTGCAAAAAATATATACAAATTTCAAGTTCAAAATATAAAGTGACATAGTGAATCAAAAGCACTATAAAAATCCCTTGCTCAAAGAAAATGGTAACACGTGGACTAACAATGATTTTTATCACTACATCTGAGCAAGTAAGAAGGGTGAGAACTTGAATCCCTGGATTGTACACCTTTTGAAAGCCATAGAGTGATCCTCGATCATAGTAATGGGTTGGAAGAGTCTCACCTGCAATCGGAGGGGTAGTTCTATTGGGTGATCCCCAAACGTAGCAATGGGTTGAAAGAGTCTCACCTGCATTTGGAGGGGTAGCCCTGATCAATTTGCAAGATGAGCTAGCTCTAGGTACTTAGGATTGTCTAGTTGTATAAGTCTAATCAAAGTTGAAACAAGGATGATACAATCGTATGAGGAACCTTATCTCACATATGGGTTGAAAGAGTCTCGACTGACATACGGGGTATGCTTACGATCTATCTAAAAATACTCACATGCACACATAGGGATTATGAATAGTTGGGTCTATCACGGCAAAAGCCTTGTCCAATATAAGCCTGGTATAGTTAGTATGTGATTTTTGGAGAGGTCTACTAGGGTGTTTGAGTCTCAAGGAAAACCCCAAAAACATGCTCCAATAGCAACAAGATACCACATATCATTAGACTACAGAAATATGAGTCATTCATTCATCAAAATGCATTTTACAAAGCACAATCAAATATATAGGATAGATACCGCATGAATATCAGAAATGATGTTTAGACGACCACTGACTATATAGTACAAAATGACATAATCATTCATTAGCATTTTAACCAATCCATTTCACTGCATTTCATAAATGGGTGATTAATTGATTAAGTTCTTGTAATGAGAATTATCAATTATTTTGCATGATTGTTATACATTCTGTGGTGTCATATTTTAAAAATTGATATACACAGTTTACATTCATTCCTTATGTTTTAAGTGATTAAAGCATACAGGTTCATCTCCATTAGATTATGATTTCGTACATAATGCATTACCATACATTGCATAGCATATCATAAACTGCATAAAATATACGCATGCCCACAAAGCAAAAATAAATATGCGTTAAAAATAAACATCGCATCCATCTACATACATCATATGTCACACATCTAATCATCTAGATCACTGCATATCATCATCATAAAGTAGAAAATCTATCTAGTGCATGACATCCATACATCACATCATATAAACATAACATTTAAATACGCATTGCATCCATGTGCATCAAATAAACATAAAATCAAAAATTAATAAATACACATGTACACATAATGAGCCATGAAATATCATATCATATATATGTGTCCAAATGAGTACATAGGGAGTACAAAATGCTCATAGGCTACAACTATGTAGGTCCTCGACCTTACACACAAAATGATACATCAAAACTATAGTAAGAGCTGCTATAAATCGGATCTAGGCTGCTCCCCCTGTATTGGAGCTCTCGTCGCCTCCCTCTACACTATGCTCTGGAGCCTACTCTCCTGGCTGACCTAGCACCTATGGTGGATCCTACTGTGGATCCTACCTACCTCCAAAGCCTAACACACCCAACACATGGGAAACTGGTAACTATAGTAGGCTAGTCCTCTAGCTGGAGGCCCCTGATGTCTACCCTGGATCTCTAGCCCTGGCCTGTGACCTTATTGTGTGCATGCTAGAGGACCTATGCGTCCTCTCAGTCCTATGAGTCCTATGACTCGAGCTCATTGTGGACTACCCTGAGGTCCTAGACCTGGTACGCTATGACTCTACTACAAAAGGATCCTCAAGAACTGGTAGCCCCTACATCTCTATGTAGCCGACCAACTGATCAATGCGGGCAAGTCGGGCTACGTGCATCTCATTGGTCCTCATGACCATACCACACAATCGTATCACCTTAGTATTCGGATCTTGTATAGCTAGTGTACCTATTTGGTACCATAGGAGGCCCCATAATAGCCTGAGGAGGCCCCATAATAGCTCCCCTCACTGCTCGTGTGAGATCCTACTCTACCTCTACTATAGTCCGTTACACTTATGCCAACTCTAGGGTAGTCTATAGTCTCTGCACCTGGGCCTCTACATTAGTAGCTCGAGTCATGAGCTCTTGTATCTGGCCTTGCACCTCAGTCAAGCGCCACTCCCTATCAACCACCTTCACCTCTAGAGTGGCGATGGTGGTATCTCTCTCCCTTGTTGCATGTGAAATCACCCAATCTGACTCTACAAGTCAGCAACCTATGCTAACAACTATCCCTCTACACTATCAGGAGGGACCTCACCCTCCTCTAGAGTGTCCTCCTTAGGGTCGATCTCTGGTAGGTCCTCAATGGTGGCCTCTATGCCCCAACCACCCTCAGTACATTGGCACACCCTACGCCCATCAGGATCTACCTCTACCTCTACCTCTGTTGGCTCTCACCTAGAGGCCCGGTATCATGCCATCTAAATAGAGACCACCACCCATCATAGTCAGGCGTGGTCCTAGCTATCTCAACTCCTCGACTCTTGGAAGTCATCAGGTGCATCTCCTAGTGGTGGAGGAACTATCAGTGGGAGATCCCTCTCTAGAGCTAAGCGTCTGTACCTCAGGGGCATATCTGGTAGGTCCTACACCATGCCAAACTATCATAGGACATGAGAGAAAAATTGATACTCTCTCACCTCTAGCTTACGCTAGATGAGCCATCTATCTTGATGGGCCCATCGTAGCCACTCGTCCACCTCTGGCCATATAGGACAATCCATGTAGGGGTGCTAGATGACATCCCCCAACCCAAGTGCCACAAAATTGATGATGTAATGTTGTGTATCCCTAACATGAGCCCTACTATGGACACCCTCCTCAACATGAGGCCAAAGGGTGCATAGCATTGATGAGCGTCATCTAGGGTAGTGATGCATAGAGGTAGGTCAATAGGATGCTCGATCTGGATATGCTACCACCCCTAGATCTATAGCAAAATGCTATAGTTGATGCCCTTATGGCTTCGCTCTATAATCTGGTATAGCTCTCGGTAGAGCTGACATAGTAAAGTGCTCCCCTAGGCTAGTAGTAGTGGCTCCTCCATCGAGCTCTAAAGCACCCTCCAAGTAGGGGCTAGCATGTTCTAGGGAATCCTCATGCTCGAGGAGTCTAGAAGGACAATCTAAATGATGAGGTGCATGAAAAGGGCCTCTCGAGTAGAGAAGACGTCATCCCGATACCAGTCCCTGATGTGCACCCCTCCATGGTCTGCATCATCCTGTGCATCGATGCTCTGATCATCGAATATGGTAGCAAAAATGACATCCTTTGTCATGTAGGTAGAGGAAATGATAGCCTCACCATCGATAGGGATCCTAAAGATCTTGTAGACATCCTCTAGTGTGATGGTCATCTCACTAGGAGGTAGGTGAAATGTGTTGGTCCACGCATTCCAGCATCGAGCCAACATAGTAATATAGGCCTGATCTACCCTAATGGTGGGTAGATCCATGACATAACTAAACTCGATGGCTCGAAACCATGCTCGGTCATCATCCGACAAGGCCTCATGGAGAGTCTTCATCAAGTCAGGCTCCCGCGCTCTAGAAGTTAACTTTTAAAAAGCAAAAAAAAAAACATCATGTAAGCTAAATCTAGCTAAGCAGAGCTAAAGAAAACTAAAAAAAAAAAAAAAAAGCAATTGCAACTGCAACTACAACTTGCGGTCCCCAATTTGCAAATTGGGAACCGCAGCTGCAACTTGCGGTCCCCAATTTGCAAAATTGGGGGCCACAGCTGAAACCTATGGTTCCCATTTTGCCACCTGGGAACCATAGCTACCAGCTACGGTTTAGGAGTGGCACCCATTTTGGGTACCCTCCTAGACCACTAATGCATAAAAATTAAATTCTAGTCTAACCTAAACTAGTGGGGTTCATTACCGATAGTTTAATGAGGTTCAATTTCCGCATTTATTAAGTGTGGTTTATTTTACTCATATGGAGTGCGAGGTCTCGGTTTTGAGTTACCTTGCCCGCACCCTACCCCTGGCTAGTCGATGGCTGATCAGGATCCACCATCAGGGAAGAATGAGTGTAAAGGTTGTTGAGTTTGACAGCGTTCCGTATCAGGGAATGTCTTCTCTCTCTCAGAGCTCTCAAATTGCTAAAGGTTGCAGGAAAATAATGAAAAATTGCAAATAGGATTTCAATTTATAGGTTCTCCTAGTCTCTGCGGACCGCAACTGACACCCGTGGTTCCAAAACTAGGGTCTTCCACTCATAGGTCTGACCTGCGGTCCCCAAAATTTGATAGTGCAAACTGTAGGCCGTACCTACGGTCCACAACTAGTAATAAATGCACTAAAAACCCATCGTGGGAAGGTCTGAAAAGGTAAATTAATGACTCCCAGTGGATAAAAATCAAAATAAATGATCAAAATTGCAAATTTGGTGACATTAAAAGCACCAGGATCAATCCAATAAATGCAAAATTAAACAAAAAAAATCAAAAAATGAAAAACCAAATGCGCCTCGTATTCAGTGATTTATCCTATAAACTTGGCGGTTGCAGCGACTTGCGATCCATGCAATCCGACAAGATGAGTAAATCACAATAAGGACATTTGGGGTAAAATTGTCATTTCTTTTATGACATCTTTCAACAAATCATCGACAATATGATTCAACACAAGTCTTCTTGAATTTGTATTATCTTGACTCTCTAAGACGACTATCATAGCCTGACTGCTCCATGGGAGAGAGATGTGCAAATACTACTAAGCATTGCAATCATAAGCTGAACTAGGCCTCGCCAAGGCATTTAAACATCTCAAATCTAAAGTTGTTCAGGATCATTCATTATGGTCAAGCGATTTCGTCACTTCAGACATTGTCATTACCCTCATCGACTCGTCGCTTGAGGGGGTAGTCATAATTTCATGTCATAATCAAAATCAATAGAAGATCTCGGAGATCGTAGATCCCTTGATCTTGTCAAAATTGTGTTCATCCTTACGAATCATTGCTAACAACTATCATAAGCTTCCCCCTCTGCTTGGGGTAAATAGCAAATATGAAATTTCGTTTGTAGCTCTCATCCTTCGGTTATATAGGCCTAACTCCTATTGTAGCACCAAAGCTACCCGAATGTCTGATGATGAGTGCAGACTTTTCAAATGTAAGCCTTCCCATGTTGGAAGCAATGATTCCAGGATGCGCATCCTTTTGCTGGACCTAGGGCATCTAATGTTGATCAGACTAATGATCATCATAGAACCTGCGACATCATTTTAGGAGGTCTATTTTTCTCAACATTGTTCGATCTCACAATGCATCTCAAAAGGGGCATCTGTAGACACCTAAAACATGCCATGCCAAGGGTGACTACTCATATGGACATGCTACAAAACCATATGAAGGATCTTGGATAGACTCCAAGATAGAGCAGTGGTTCTAACCACTCAATTTAGGCATTCTAGCCTAAGTAGTCTGAACCGCAACCCAGACCTACGGTCTCTAGTCTGAACCATGGTTGACACCTACGGTCTGTAGTCTGGACCATAGCTGTGACCTACGGTCTGAACTAGAGTTCAGTTAGGCCTTCCATCCGAGCCAAATCGGTTGGAATGACCAAGAGATCTAGAAGGAGGCAGTTGGAGGATGGAATATTCCAAAGGCTTCCATCCCAACTGTCCTAACCAACCTTCTTGGTCTTGGCTTCTCCATGAAGCCACCCCTAGCCCTAGGGGCATGCTATAAATACCCCCATTTTTCAATAGGGAGGGAGAGGATGAAAGAGAGATAATTTGTATAGCGAAGCATTGGCGAATTATCGAGCGAGCTAATTGATCAAGAGAGCAACGAAGCCCTATCAAATTGCATAATGACCTTGTGCATTTGAGAGCCCCTTTGCTATCCATTCAAAGACCAATTAGCCATGGATGCCCTAGGTGCCTAAGAGGATCAAGAAATGCAAATCTAGGTGAACGAAGGCCCTTCACAGTGATTTGACCACCAAATATGTCAGAGGACGACAAAGGCGACCCTTGAACATCAATTCAGACAAGGAGGTCAAGCCCACTACCCCTAATTCTGAGGGCAAACACATCAGAGGTCAAACCACGGTCGTCGACCATGGTTTACAGTGTGCACCACCCCTCACAGCTACGGTTTGCAATAGGTTAGAGATCACCTTACTCAGTTTGCTTTTTACCGCATAGATTAGTCATGTTAGTCTTTTCATAGGTTTAATTGCATTTTTAGAGAAACTCTGACCGTAGGAATTAGGCATTTTATGCGTTGTAGTGGGTAGGAGTATATTGGATATTTTTGATGTTTTATTGCTTCTAATTCGATATTTGTTCAATGCATCATGTGCTTATTCATGTCTTGTATGTTGTAGTATAATTCTTGATACGATTAGAATAGCTTAAAACCTTTCTTTATGCTTTCTTGTTTCATTAGTTTAATGGTATTTACATGTATGATTCTTTAAAGGGCCTCATCACGAGAGGCTATCAATCTCTGTAATCATGCATTGTTGTTTCTTGTTCGTAGGGAGACAGGTGCAGAAAGGAGCCTATATCATAATCCTTCCACATCACGGAGAAGGGGGTTAGCTCTACCCCAAGGCAGTTTGTGAGTAATCACCGGAGCAACAAATAAGCGCGCCTACCCTGTTGAGGGCATTGGCAATTGTAAACATCTGTATCATCTTTGGAGTGACCCTGAGAGGGCATTTTTGTAACCCGAGATCCTTTGAAATATCAATACAAGAAAACTTTGCATTAGTTGGCTTTCTTTGTTCGATTTGTGCATTTTTGTGTGGATCTTTGTGTTTTACGATGGTATAGATCAGTACACTAGCTAGGCGCGCACTCCGCGGTTACGTTAGGAGCACTTGATTCATCATCCAACCTAGTTACCCAAGATAAACCCAAATTACCAACACCAACCAATATACAACATATGTCGGGTTTTCCATCCCAATATTTTCACATTGTTAATTGGCAAGGATATGGCCCAGGATAGCATGAATAGGGAATGCATGAGATTGTCGATGTTTTATATCAAGAAATGCATGACCATGCAAGTTTAGGTTATCGTCCACTTTCATCCATCTCTTCTCTTGAAAAAGTTTTTCAAAGCTTAAATTTGAATTCAAGAGAAGATATCCATCACATAGATGATTCTGAAGATGAGATCTATGAATAATTTGACTTAATGTCGATATCTTCTGATGAATCTAAAGAATAATTAGACCCCATCATTCCACACGCTGAACAAGATGAGTTTTACCTCAGAATGCTACTCATCCATCAGCCCATCATTCTCTTACTTCTTCCACAAGAATGAGCTGACCCAACCGGTGAACCACCACCTTCATCTCATTGGACACTTTGTTGTAATATATGTACATAACACAAAAAAAAATTGCATGTACATTCCATTTATTTGTGTTGCTTGTTGCTATTCAGGTTCAACAGAGCTCTAGCATTGGTTTTACCAAATAGGATCCACCCATTCATTTTTACTTTTAAGTCAACATGAATCTTGTTGACTTATTCACCCACTCTATCATCCATACGATTTGGCAAAGCCAATTTCTATTGACATGAGTCTTATTGATATAGACCGTATTTCCTCACATCCATCCTTTTTTGATTTTGTCCTATCTGAGGAATTTGTTGGAGAATAAAATATTTGATATTATTCAACGAAAGGAGTTTTTCTTAAATAATAAAGATGTACAATATGATCCATCGGATCATAACAACCTGAGTTAATCTCAGCCACTCAAACTTATCCTAGTAATAACTTAGGATATATTATGATATACTCTAACACCCCCCTAACTTGATAATATTCAATGAAATGAGCTTTTTTTAAATAGCAAAGATGTACAATCTGATCCATCAGATCATAACAAACTAAGTTAATCTCATTCACTCAAACTTATCCTAGTAACAACTTAGGATATATTATGATATACTCTAACATCCCCCTTAAGTGGTACTAGGATATCTCTAACACCCCCCTTAAGTGATACTAGGAGGTAGTGAAAAAAAAAAATCAAAACAAGTGGCATATCCACAAGTATGAGTCCCAACAACAAGGCCTGATAAGGTACTCATGTATAGTATATCCATAAGAAATATCTGCTGAAGGATGATGAAATACCACAAGGGATAAAACCACCTGCTATAATAGAAGAAGGAGGAGGAGGAGGAGGAGGATGAGGAATATGTGCAAGGAGGATGGTGAGTAATATGTCCTCTTCAACCCCCTAGGACAACTTCCATCAATAAGCCTGCAAAGGATCCATGATATGTCTCAAAAAATTAGAGATGCTTTGTCGTCAAACTAAAATAAATCTCACTCCCAGACTAGTGCTTGTGACAATGATCAGGGTTGAGAACCATGAAAAAAAATGTCACTAAATAGAACCCCTTGAAACCAAAGTGTCTCACAAAAAGATAGTGAGAATATAGGATGGAGAAAGAACCACCATAATCGCAAGGGTAGTCCAAAAATGACTCCACAAGCATAAATTGTGGTTTCCACCTATATGAACACAATGGGCTGATAACAAGGTCCAAAACTTGTGGATAAACAACAAAACAAGGGAATAAAAAAATGTAATGGCACCAATGTAGCTGTGGAATGTGTCCTTATGGTGACCTCCTCATCCTACCGGAATGCATGGGTAACCAACCACTGCAACCTCTAGGTGATATAGATGAGATGACTAGATACTAGGATCACTTACAAATGCCTTGGGAGTGTCGGGTTCAACCGAGAGTGCACTCCATGATACAATATTTTTGAGGTCAAAAAACATAGGTTAAACTGCCTCAAAATGGAAATTGGACACCACCAATGTATCCATCTTGGAAAAATCTTTTCGATGACTATAAACACCCCTATGATCAGGTGTCAAATTGGCCTTCATTTACAGGAAAAATAATAATCTTCTCCTTTCCTTATACAGGAATATTCCAAAAATGCCCTTCAGAAAAAAGGCAAGTTTTTTAAAAAAAAATCTCTCTCAAGAAAAAACAATAGTCTTCTATTTTTTTTTTTTTACAAAGACATTAAAAAAAATTCCCACCCACTATAATTTTATCAAAGGATAAAGATAGCCTATTCCATATTCAAACGAGACAAATAAAAAAAAAAATGTATATAAAAAATGGATGGTATTAGTGGCTCTTCCCTGTGATTTCATCCAGGCCTCATAAGATGCTCTCAACAATGACCTTCATGCGTATGGCCCATGGAAATCATGGCCAAGATCATGGAGGCCCCTTGACTACACTACAGAAGATCATGGTGGGAATCCTTCACACCTCATCTCGATTCTGTTCGACCCATCATCAAACTTGGTGTTTCTATGCCACAATATTCAAAAGTAAGCAAAATGGTAGGCACATCGCAGGAAGCTAAGTAAGATCGAAACTCTTCATCTCCCCATAAAATTGACAACAAATTTTCTCGTCTCCTCCTTAAGAACTATTTCTCTAGCGGATCGAGTCCCTCTTCATGGTGGCTCAGAGCTGCATCAACATCATAACCTTCTTCCTTATTTCTTGATCCTAGTTTTTCATCAAAGGCATGGATGCATATTCTATCGCGTCCACAAGATCCGACAAGCATCGCATGCTAGAGGAGATTTGAGATATTTCCATCAGAAGCGTGCCACCATCACTGCAACATTAGTACAATATTTTTGATGTACCATTTATCCCTCGGATATATCTACCATGCAAATTGTTTGGAACAAGTAACACCTTAAGCAATCAAACACGACCCATCATGCCACATCGATGACTCTATCAACACGCAGCCAAAAAGTGAATAAGAGCATAACATTTTTTTCTTTGCTATGATGAATATCCATTACGGTGGCGATGCAAAACTAGGGTTTCATCATCACCCAAATCTTTTGCGATTTACCTTAGACAGCGTCAATGAAGTCATGGGCCTTGTGGCCCATCTGGTCATTCGTCTCGGAGATGCGACTACATGCGTATATGAGCAGCAATCCAAAGTTGCTCGAGTGTTTGAAAAAAATCCTGCTCTCCATATTTTCTAGTTTGCAATGCGATAATTTAGTGGAAGTGGTGGCCTTTTGCATGCTTCAAAAAATATGCCACTATTGTTATCTATAGAAATTGCAGAGTCATCATGAGCTAGCCTCAAGATAATAACCGCTCATGTCATCACCGCCCGTAAATCTATTTCATATTGTTTTTGCAGCATATCAAAATTATCACATGAGCATGGCCAAGAACTTCCATGCCTGCATCAACCATGATCACACCTCAAAGCAAAGCTATCAAAAAATCCTTCATAATCTCCTCCACGATGTGTGCGATTCAAAAAACTATAGGCATTGATGCCCAACTTACTCTTAGGTCTTTCATTTTTTCCATGTCATACACACTCACTCCCATGCCCGACCACAACCTGATCATGTGACCAATCTCCCATCCAAAGTGCAGAACCAGATTTAAAAAAAATGGGTCATTAACTGCAATTCATCATAGCAGTGCTATAATGACCATAATTTTGTCTCCTTGTGACATGCCTTCAAAATGTAGAATAAAAAAAAGGCTCTAGAATCATAATCAAAAAATTGATAGCTCACTCGTTATCATATTTTTCTTCGCATCATTATTTCATTTGAGACCGCTCTTCCATCATGAACATTGCATTCAGATGACCAGGGTTGTTGAAAATTGGTAGCAGTGCACAAGATAGAGGTATCAACATGTTTTTTCTTACATTATGGCTTCTTTCTGCAAAAAAACAATTGCACACATATCCAGTATTTCTCAGGTTTACATGCTCTGTGTAGGATATCATCCGTTCTTAGTTGTGTGATCCTCCCCTCTATGCACGCAGCCAAGCTGGTGTCATTACCGTGGAGTCGCCCTGGTTGCTAAAGGAGGTCAGTCTAGATTGTAGGTCCAAAATTGACCAAAAAACCATGTTGACATCAAACAAAAAACACAGGATATTTTTTTGTCCCAACTGATCCAAACTAGATCCGATAAGGTAAGCAGAAAAGATAGTGTTGATGGAAGAAACTACACTGCATTGAAGCAATCAACCACCCTTCCAACCAACAAAAAAATTTAGCATGACAGAGAGATAGATCTGTAGATAGAAAATACAAGTACACTATGCTTTCCAAAAATGATGGCACCATTATACAAACCCATAACTGTAGTATAAGACTGCAAACCCACAAAAAACTAAAAAATAACTAAAACATAACCTCCCAAACTCTAGATTTTTTAACCATCTGGTTTTTGATCCATCAAAAATATGGAGAGCATACTCCCTCGGTATTAAAAAAATGGAGAAAAAAATGAGGGAAAAAAAGGGGGTATTTCCATGAGGGAAATCCCCCCATGAGGAAAATCTCCTTAGGCTCATAGGGTAGGGAAAGCCTACTCTGATACCATGTTGGAAAATAAAAGACTTGATATTATTCAATGAAAGGAGCTTTGCTTAAATAGCAAATATGTACAATTTGATCCATCGGATCATAACAAACTGAGTTAATCTCAGCCACTCAAAATTATCCTAGTAACAACTTAGGATATATTATGATATACTCTAACAAAATTATTAAGGGCTTCAGCCAACTACATTCCTCCGTCACCTCCACCATAACCTTCACCTCCAACTTCACCTTCACCTTCACCTTCAGATCCTGAGGTTTTCTAGGCAGACGTAGATGAGGATAAGTTAGAAGAGTTTGATGACATCATAGATGACATTCATTTGATCCCAATGCCCCATCAACTTGAGGAAGGTTCCCACATGTCTATTGAAGATACTATCGATGTGAACCTTAGTTCAGATGCAGACAATCCCCAAATTGTCAAACTTGGAAAAATTTTATCCATTGATGAACAAGAGCAATTAATTGCTCTCCTCAAGAAGAAAGAAGGGTATTTTCATGTGGTCTTACAAAGACATGCCTGCTTGACCCTAACTTGGTTGTCCACAATCTCACCTTACACCCTGATGCTAAGCCGATCAAACAAAAACTTAGAAGGATGCATCCTACCATTGCCCTCTTGGTCAAATAAGAGCTTCAAAAGCTATTAGATGTGGGTTTCATTGTACCCATTGACTATCCTGAGTGGCTCTCAAACATGGTACCCGTTCGCAAGCCTAACGGGGCGATACACGTTTGCACTGATTTTTGAGATCTTAACAAAGCATGTCCTAAGGATGATTTTCCTCTTCCAAACATTGATACTCTTATCGACACCTGCATTGGCCATGAAATGCTTTCTCTCATGGATGGTTTTTCAGGATACAACCAAATTCGAATAAATCCTGATGACCAACACAAAACAACATTCACTACACCTTGGGGGATTTTTGTTACAAGGTGATGCCCTTTGGCCTCAAAAATGTAGGTGCCACTTATCAACGTGCCATGACATACATCTTCCATGATTACATGCATAAGATCATCGAATATTATGTGGATGATCTCTTGGAAAAATCCAAAACTCGACAAGAGCACATTGGTGTATTGGAAAAAGTCTTTGATCGACTTCTAGAGCATAATGTAAGGTTGAACCCCAAGAAATGTGTCTTTGGTGTTACCTCTGGCAAACTACTAGGGTTCATTGTCTCCAAAAGAGGCATTGAGGTGGACCCAAAAAAATTCAAGGCCATCATGGAGATGCCTCCCCCAACAAATTTAAAGGAATTGCGTAGTTTACAAGGAAAGATTCAATCAATCCATCATTTCATTGTGCAACTTTCTGACAAATGCAGGCCATTCAATCACCTGCTACAAAATGGGGTGCCATTTTCATGGACAAATGAATGTCAAAAAGCCTTTGATGACATTAAGCAATACCTGGCTTCTCCACCAGTCTTAGCTCCTCCTCGTCCAGGGGTCCCCTTTCATCTATATGTTTCAGCAACGGACTTTGCATTAGGGACAATGCTTGCACAAAAGAATGAAAACAATCGAGAGCAAGCTATCTATTACATTAGTTGAACATTGGTAAGCTATGAAACTAGATATGCTTACATGGAAAAATTGTGCTTAGCAATGGTCTTTGCCACTAAGAAACTCAGATATTATATGCTTAGTCACACCACATATGTCATAGCTAGAGAAAATCCTCTGCGTTATATGATGTCTCACACTTATAATAACACTCGTACCACTAAATGGATAATGCTTCTCACTAAATTCAATCTTGAGTTTATTAGCCAAAAATCCATTAAAGGTTAGGTTATAGCTGATCAGCTTGTGGAAGCTCCACTACCTAGTGATCATCCTTTGATTATTGAGCTCCCAGATGATTCGGTATTCACTATCACTGAACAAGAAGAAGATGTCATTCCGGAGGAAGACGTTGATATCACACTATTCTTTGATGGTTCTAAGTGCAAAAAAGGTCAAGGTGTTGGAGTCATGTTTCATACACCCTAGGGGTGCCCATCCCCTTATCATTCAAGCTAGACTTCCAATGCACAAACAATAATGCAGAGTATGAAGCCTTAATATTAGGTCTTCAAGCAGCTATAGCTATGGGCATTAAGCGTATCAGGATATTTGGTGATTCTCAACTTGTTGTCAAATAGGTAACCAGAGAATACCAATGCAAAGAGCCTACCATTAAGCTTTACCATGAAGTAGCAATGAAATTGCTCTCTAAGTTTGATTGGTATGAAATTGATAGTTTTCCACATTTGACTAATAGATTTGCAGATGTGATGGCCTCTCTTGGATCATTGATTCCAAAGGATACCTTAGGAGAGGTACAACCCCTCATAATTACAATGATCTCTAAATCTGCAATTGTCCATGCTGAATCTAAGGATGAAAAGGATGTTTGCTTTATCCATTTGGAGCCATGTGAGCCTTGGTCAAACCAAATAATAGCCTTTCTCAAGTTTGGAACACTCCCATCAGATATGTCATGGACTGCTAAATACACTTTCAAGCAAAAGGTAGCTCATTTTACTCTCTTGGGGGACGTGTTGTATAGACGTGGTTATGATGGAATCCTCCTTCGTTGTCTTGAGTCTGCTGAGGCACAAAGAGCCATAGCTGAAGCTCATGATGGTACTTGTGGTGGTCATTTTAGTGGAATGGCCATTGCAAAGCGTATTCTATGCATGGGTTATTATTGGCCCACAATGGAATGAGATTGTTGCACATACATCAAACATTGTAAGCAATGTCAAGAACATGCTAATTTAACTCATGTACCATCACAAGCATTACAACCTATTCAAAGCCTTTGGCCCTTTTCACAATGGGGTCTAGATTTAATTGGAAAAATATCACCTTCTTCCTCGGGATAACATACATTCATCATCACAGCCACAGAATACTTCACAAAGTGGGTCGAGGTAATTCCTCTAACTAGTATGATAGGACCTAGAATTGTGGAGTTTATACTTCATCATATTATTTGTCATTTTGGTATCCCCTCGAAAATCATCTCTGATAATGGCAAGTCTTTCAAGAACAAGGATGTTCGAGCACTTTGCAAGAAATATAATATCCAACATAGTTTCTTGACTCCTTATTACCCATAAGAAAATGGACAAGTTGAGGCTACCAATAAGACCTTAATTGCTATTCTCAAGAAACTTGTTAAAGAAAATCATAGAGATTGGCATACACAAATTCCCTTGGCATTATGGGCTTATCGAACAAGCATCCACACGCCTACTAGGGCAACACCATTTTCATTGGTCTATGGAGCCAAAGCAATCATGCCTCTTGAGCTTGAGATCCCCTCATTGCAAATTTTATTGCAAGAATTCATAGATGATGATACTTCTAGACAAGCACGTCTTGACCAACTCACACTTCTTGATGAAAGGTGAGTCAATGCTTTAGAGCATTTACGAGTATATCAAGACCACCTAAAGTGTGCTTACAATGCCAAAGTTCATCTACATGAATTCCAAGTAGGAGATCTTGTCCTTAAAGAGAATCAACAAAATACCAATGCATTGCCACACCTTCGTGATAAATTTATGGCTAATTGGTTAGGTCCATACATTGTTACTCAAAAAGTGGGTAAAGGAACTTATAGACTTGCCAGTCTAGAGGGAGTTGAAGAACCCGAACCACTTAATGTTATACACTTGAGAGCATTCTATGCATAATGTGATTTATATATGTATATATACATGGCTATTACACAAAAATAAAATTGCATTTCACACATCACATTGCACACATTGCATTTTCATACATTGCATTACACACATTTTATTTCATTTCATAAAATTGCATTTCACAAGCTACATTACACTCATTCCATTCCACAAACTGCATTTCATACATTACATTCACACATAATTAGGGATCATTTATTCAGTTTAGATATTAATTGGTCCAATAAAGTCATGTTGCCTTAATCAGGGGCACCTTCAAACACCATCCATTTCATTGCATCATTCCATAAAGCCAAATTATCATTAGCAAAGTCACATGTCTATAATTCCTAGGTGTTTTCGGTCACTCAACCACTCCTAGTGTTTTAAGCAAACTCCAAATACATGTCAAGTTTTCTTTAGGACCAAGACACAATTTTCACTAAGAAAATCTTGAGTTCTGGGAATTGACTCCAAAACATTCTTGAACCAAACACAATCACACATCTTAAAAATATCTTGTGTCAAAGAGGGATAACACCATACTTGGGTTGAACCTCAAAGTGAAAAGGGTATTCCTTGCTTGTCCCATCATGCAACATAGTCCACAAAAATAGTGGTTTTCACCACTATCACAGTTGCTTCCAAATACAAAAGATAAAGTAGTAAGGATAGGGTACAATTCTCATCACACTTAGGTTGAGAATCTGATTCCCCAAAGCTCTAAATATTTCATCACACACCACAGATCCTCAAGCTGTAAGGATAGTACTACATTTCTAGTCATACGGTTAGGTAGTCATCCCCAAAGCCTAAAGATCAAATTCTTGGACTATGGAGCTAGTCTCCACCGGAGCTATAGATGCTTGACTGGTAGTGGAGTATGCTCATGCATGGCGACACGTCTCTTTTAAAGAGACCTCTGACCACACATAAGGACAAGCTAGCTTCTTGGTCTCATCCATAATAGGTTACACCCAATTTACTCAAGATGAGTTAATGAACTCACTTGCACACACATTGGTTCTTGATTACCTCGAGTCATTACCATACTCATGATTCGGTAAATGAATTCATTGCACACACATTTGGTCTTAGAGAAATTAGGCAGTATTTAGTGAGTTTGTTTGATACCACTAGTATGTCTGAGTCTCTACAAAATAATCAGTTTTCCATATCAACATCCATATCTTCTTCCATATCAACATCCATATCATTTCATGAGTCTTCCACCTCACATACCACCAGTTTGGTGCCCCTGATTAAACAACAATGCTAAAACATGGCCAAGAAAAATCTAAACTATGAATGATCATTAGAACATTTGCATTCATACACATTCTATCACTTGCATTAATCATCCATATACACATGCATCCACACAAAAATATTCACACAAAATCATAACACAAAAGTAAAAGCCATATATATATATAAATATCACATGTACAATGAAAGCCCAAAGGCTATATACAATGGAGCACCAAGGCTCATATACAAAAAGTGCATCTAAGCACTAGCTAATGCCTATAAGAGGACCCCTATGACCCTGAAGGAGCCCTAGACCTAGAGCTATACCTAGACTCACTAGGCCTAGCAGACCCGAATATGGATGAGGAGGGTGGATCTGGAAGCCCAATGTCATGCTCCATCAGTCGATCCTCCAATAGTTGGATATATCCATCTCGAGCTCGAAGGTGGTGTACATCATGTCTCTATCGATGACTCTTCTCTAGCAGCTCTACTTGGAGCCTCATGATCCTATCCTCACCTCCACCTATAGTCGATCGTGCCCCTAGCTCCACCCATAGTTGAGCTACCTCTGCATCTCGAGCTGCTATCTCAACATCCCAAGCCCTCTCCCCATCCCGTAACCTAGCTATCTCTACATCTTGAGCTGCTACCATAGCATCCTGCTCTACCACCAACTACTCCAATATCACCCAATCCTCCTCACTCTAACCAAGAGGCCCATCTAAAACCTCATCCCTATCCTTCGTGCTCCCTCCATCTCCTCCAAACTCTAGAGCCTATTTCCTCCTAGTCCACCTCCTTCGACTACTAGCTCGAAGGTGCCTCCAGTGCTTAGGAGCCTCATCGACATCCTTGACCTCATCCCCATCCCCATTACCCCCATCTACTACTGGACTCGGTACCCATGGTGGCTGAGTCACGAACCATGCATCATACTCCTCAGTAGTCCCATCCACATCGGGGAGATCCATCTCCTCATCATCCTCATAAGTAGACCTCCATGCCTCGACACAAGGGAGACCCATCTCATCTCGATGATGCCTGTAGAGCATGGGTGCCTCAGGAACCCCCTACCTCAATCCAAACTATCATAGCACCCATGAGAACTGGATCAGCTCCACCTCCTTCGTGTGCCTCCCAACCACCCATCTAGCCTACCACACCTACCATAGATGCTCCCCATCACCTATCCACATGGCACCTCACCATGGCCTCCATACCACCTGAGCCATTGTCAATCCAACCCATAAATCCCTATACCATTGACTCATCCAAATAGGATGACTCAATTGCACCTCCTCTACCATCGGCCACCTCATCACATAGGGTTGCTCCCTATCCCATCCCCTAGTTGGTAAACCCATAGGTCGAGCCACACTAAAGTGCTCCCAACCCCAACATTGTAGTAGCAAACTACAACCTAGTCCTTGGTACCTCTACCTCCTCACCTCATATAGCTCCTAGTACAACTATACCAATAAGGTAGGAGCCCATGCATACACCTGAGGTGTAGCGATCATATCGCACACCAACCCGATAAGGTTCCATGGGAACCGACAACTAGTACTATTTGGGGCCACTATGTTGGCCAACACGAACATCACCAATGTGGGTAGGGCATCCAACTTCTTGTCCACATACATGGACAAGTATGTTATCCCTCCACCCATCACCTCCACATCCTCCCACCCATATCCGAACATGTGACTCAACTCATGCTTCTTATCGTGTCCAACCTCGACATGCAAGCCCTCCATTGGCAACTTGAGGATGTGGTATACATCCTCAAGTGTCACAATCACCTCTCCAGTAGGGAGCTAAAACATCCCCCTATCTGGATCCCATCTCTCTACCAAGGTAGAGAGATACCCCTCATCCACCCTCACCACATCTATCTTAGCTACCCCAACCAACCCAACATCCTCCAACCACTTCCACTCGTCCTCCCGCAATGCCTTCCTCACCCCAGGGATGAGAGGTGAGAACCAATGTCGAGCCTCCAAAATATTTAGCTACAACACAACACAAAGCATTAATGTCAAATACATTGCATTATTTCAAAAAAAAAATTGCACAAAAATAAAAAGAGTTTCAAAAGCACTTACCTTGGCAAAGTGCACACCTGCTCCCGTAGTCACATCCACTCCATCCATCACCATAGCTTTCGCAACTTCACTTCACTCCACTCCACTCCCTCAGACGCATCTTTCAAAATTTGTGGATGCACAAATGAGCTTGATTTCCCCTCTACAGGCCTTTTATAGTTGTTTTAGGTGCACTAAAATGCCCATGGGTGCTCCTAGGTGCATTGAAATGCCTCCCTACATTTGGAAAGCGCCAAACTCTAGCGGGCATTTGTGCAAGCAATAAGCGCCCATCGGTGTTTGGTGTCAATATTGACAAAAAGAACAAACTGATCCAAAAAGGTAGCTTACCTCCACCACTTCATTCCAAATTGCATCCATACATCAATTTTATCATAATTTCATGTTTTGTGAAAGCCAAAATCATTTTGGATTCTTAATTTTTGCTCACGACCAAAAGTCGCAAAATCACATTACAAGTTACAAAATGTTTCAAAATGGTCCAAATTTTCACAAAATGACCATTTTCATCATTCTCATCATCAATTCCATCATTGCACTCATTTTTGTGAAAATATGAATTGATTTGGAGGACTAACTATTATTTGCGCCCACAAGGCACAAAATTGTCCAAAATTGCTTCAAAATGCTCCAAATCAATGCAAAAGTTCACAAAACCATACAAACAAATCACCAATGCATTTCTCATCATCACATATTCATTCCAACATCATTTTCATCCATCAATCATTGCATTTGCACATTTTTCCAAGTTCATATACAATTTCAAGTGAACCTCGTATCTAGTGGTCTATTCTATCTCCTTGGCGATTGCAGCGATTTGCATCCATGCAATTCGGTAAGATGAGTAAATCACCATAAGGACACTTGGCCATCTTCATCATCACATATTTCATTGTTCAAAAATAAAATCAATTTTGGTACTTCACCTTTTGAGTGAAACTATGCCAAGACCAATTTGCTCTACAATTGTCATTGATGCCCTTTTCCATGGGGTTCCCAACATGGATAAATTTCATCATTTCATTTACAATTACACCAGTATCTGAGGATATAGGTCGGGTAAAGTGATTGAGCAACCATTTAGGGATTCCATGTGGGAATTGCTACAATCATGAGTGGCTCCGAGGGCAAGACTATTTTTCTTTTCTTTTTGCATTTGCATACTTGCATTTCAATGATGCCAGAAGGCACATTCTTCAACAACATGGAATCACCCCAAACTTGGGGCAACCACATTTGACTTTGATTTTCCCACAATGGGATACATCTTACATGATCATGGCATCTACACTTGGCAAAAACCCCTTTTCTCTGTTAGGGCAAAAATAGAATCAATCACTTGCATTTTTCAACAACCCCCTTCAACCATTGGGGCAAAAATGACATCACATTTACATCATTCATATCATCCACAATTACACCATGCATTTCACACAATCATCTGCACAAATCTATCAATTGGCTTGTGAGATGCATCCATCACTCATTCACCAATTGAGGGGGTAAGCTACACAATCAAAATTCTTTTATCTCCAAGTTCATCTTTGCATTCCAACAAGAAAGTTGCTTCTACATCAGGCCAAACCAGGTGTCTTGTATTTTTGCACCGCATTGTGTTTCACACAACACGATACAAAAAGGGGCATCTGTAGACACCAAAATCTAGCCACTTGTCATCCATCCATAGTTTCCCACCATATTTACCCATTATTTATATATATTTGTTTAATATATATTTAAATAATAATATTTTATATATTTTATTTATATATATTTATATGAATTAATCCCAACCATCCATCATGATTTAATCCTAGCCATTCATCCACCTTAATCCATGCCACATACCCAGATTTAATCTCCACCCTCCATCATGTTTTAATCTTGACCACACAAATTGTGTCATTGAAACCCTAACATGCCCTAGGAGAGATTATAAAGAGGAGTCATTTTGATGACTCAACCCCTAAATCCCTAGAGATTTTGGAATCCCTAAGTATTTTCCCCTAAGAAATTTTAATTCTCCTTGCCATCATTTCCATCCATCATCGTCACCTCCGCATCCATCGTCGTCCACCTCGCATGAACTAGATCTACTTCTGTAGCTTCTATTTTAGTCCTCAAAATGCCCCTCCAAGTTCCTCGAGCACCTCTGGGTGCTTCTTATCATCATCAAGCACCTCTAGGTACTTTCTACCATCATCGAGCACCTCTGGGTACCTCCTACCATCACCGAGCACCTATAGGCATTCACAACCCTAGTTCTGCAGCCCCACTACCCCTCGGGTGTCGCTAGGGCATCTGCGCACCATTTTCTGCAACAATGACAAAGATCAGAAGACAACAAGTCAGCGTGAGACAAGGTAAATTGTTCATTGCATTAATTTTAGTATTCTTAGATCTATTTACAACATTATTTCTGCAACTAGGGTTTTTAGTAATTTTATTACTGAGGGTCTCACGCAGTGGAGCCCTCACAGGTATTGCTAACTCTTGTTGTTGTTTTCTGTGTGCAGATCTAGGAGTCATATTCATTGGTAGCTATTGAAGCTCGAGTGGTCCTGCATAGGATATCAGAAAGCCCACTCACCTCTGTTGGGATCAGACCGAACGTGAAGACACCACCACTATTTGTTTACTAGGGTTTCAGAGAACCCTAGTGTATTGTAATCATTGTATCAAGCATAATAAGCTTTGTAACCCCATATTTGGGGCACATTTTATTGTAACATTGAAGATCCATGGGCAACATAATAAAATTTTATTTCATTGTGCAATTTTGTGTATTACATTGCTTATTTAATTCTATAGTTCATATTTTGGTGTTGTTCGATTTGCATTCATAGTTTAAAAAAATCTATTGATCTTATGATTAAAGGTTTAAGATGGATGGTGGGAACTAGAGAAAAATTTTCTACTTGGATGGATACTTGGTGTGATATAAAACCACTCAATTTAGATCCAGTTTTGAAACCTTGGATGAGATTGCTTCAAGACAAATACGGTGATAGGGTTTCAAAAATTTTGTACAAGGATCGAGAAGGAAAATACAAATGGAAATAAGATTTTTTTACAAGTATACAAGACATTGATTCTAGGAGGCAATTGAGTAGAAAGATAACAACTATGATTATTTCAAGGGGTTCTAAGGATAAATTGATTTTGGAGTTGAATAACTTAGGAGAATGCACAACAAGAAGTTGATATAATGTTCAACACCAGCATAATAATAATGTCACTAGAATATGGAGGGATATTTGGGATAGCCCAAGCATTCCTAAAGTCAAAAATTTTGTTTGACTAGTAGGTCATAGAAGAATTTTATCCTGGTATAACCTTATGAAAAGGTATTTTCATGGCCCCTACCAATGTGTTTTCTGTAATGAGGAGGAGGAGAATATAGACCATTTCTTGGGGCATTGCTCAATAGTATAGAATCTATGGCAATGGATTCTTAATATGTTTGGTAAATGCATGGTGATGAATAGTAGAATTGAATATTGGTTAAAGCAATGGTAGAGCACTTATAAAAGTGAGGCTTTAAAAACAATATGGGATATATCAAAAGATACAATACTTTGGACTATATGGCTAGAAAGGAATATAATAATATTTAAAGGAAAGGAAAGCAATTTAGAGGTAATGAAAAAGAAGATTTATTTAGCCATAGAGGAGTCTAAACCAACCCTATCAACTCACCCAGTCCCTAATTTGGAAGCAGAGAGTCTTTATAGATGGATTCAAGTCATTAAATGGAATTATAATGTTCGGTACAAGAGCAGCAAATATAAGACAAAGAATATAAAGTGGAAACCACCAGATGTGGAGTGGGTTAAATTAAATTTTGATGGAGCATCTAAAGGAAATCTAGGACCAGGAGGAGGAGGAGGAATAATTAGAAATAATAGAGGAGATATTTTGTCTTATTATGCTTTCAATAGTGTATTTAAGATAAATAATGAAGTTGAAGCTTGGGTAGCTTTAGAAGGGTTAAAAATATGTAAACAAATGAAATGGAATAGAGTATGGATGGAAGGTGATTCTCTCATAGTAATAAATATAATTTTGAGGAAAGCAAAGGCTCCATGGAACATACAAGATATAATTATGGAAATTCAAGATCTTGCTAAAGAGTTTGAAGAAATTAGGTTTACACATATATTCAGAGAAGGAAACAAATGTGCATATAAGCTAGCCAATAGAGGGATTTTTATTGAGGATCATGCAGTTAAATTCTCCTTTCCATGGCTAGAGGAAGTAGAAAGTTTAGTTGAAGCTAACAAAAACTGTTGATTGCCTAAATCAGTTAATGATTAAGATTTACTTTAATGTTTTCCATTGGTAATATCTACTATATTTTATAACAATAATGTGTTTTCATTTAGACTTTATAATTTTTGTGGTTGCACTTGTGTTTTAAGAAGGAAACTAGCAATCCAGATTTGGTAAAGCAAACTATGATAATGCAATGTTTTGGAAATATTACTCTACCAAGATGCAAGGCATAGACAATAGAGGTGCAGTTTTGGCACTGTGAAGTCTGCTATAGGAAAATGTCAAGAAAGATGCTAAATTCTGGAGTAATTGTATTCATACATAGATTTGAAAAGATCTAGAAAATGAAAATTAAGAATTCAAACATTTTATGTAAAATGATGTAGGTTTCTAGCTATAGCATTTCAATTGAGATGAGAAGTGTATCTATTTGTAAACTCTCAAGATCTAAAGAAGAGAGATGTAATTTTTCAAGGGTGGGGGACCCGAGTACAACCCCTTATTATCCAAAAAAAAAAATCCTAACCCATACTGAAAGCATGTGTAGAGTTTTTATATCCACAAAAAATAAACCTTACTTCATGGTTTGTTAGGACCCCATCCTAACATTATTATGTAATGGCCCCCTTTCTAATATGGGGACCCCATCCTAATGATATTATGTAATGTTTTGTAATGTGCATGTGGTACTTGAGGTGCCTATACAAGCGATGCCTTTTAATGTAACCATTATAAATAATATAACTATTTGTTTAAGAAGATTCTAGCTTGGTTCTCCACTTGCATGTGAAGTTGACCCTTGAGCATTAGGGTTGGAGTTATGTAGATTATTTAAAAATGCAAGGGGGTATATATGGATGTATCTAATTTTACATATTGCATTGAAGTTTTTCTTATGATGTTGCCCCCTCAAAGAGACTTACGATTTTATATTGTGATTTTGTGTGATTAATATAGTTGTTGCATTTTCATTTTGTATTGCAATATTTTTGTTCATTTCATGATTTTTTGTATATATTACAATATATATATATATGGATGTGCTTATTTTAATTGGAAGGCTCCTAACAAGTGGTATCAAAGCACTTTTCAAGGCCACTTCCTTTTACAATTACTGCAATTTTTATCCCGCCCTTTTCAATATGTTAGGTATAATTTTCCTTTATTTTTATTTACTCTATGATCCATATTTTTTTTGTTCTAGTTTAATAGATTATAAACCCTATGCTATAAGGAAGGAACTTTTGAGGGAGCGATGGAGCAGCGAAGCAGTGGGAACAGTGAAGGCAGAGAAGGAGGTTCGAAGGTTTCGGGCGGGAACCTCGAGCAAGCGATAGGTGAGGATCCAGAGGTAGGCAGGTCGATTGTCTCTGGAAGGGGACAAGGGCCCATCCACGAGCAAGTTGACAAGGTACGAGGACCCGAACCCCCTGACAAAGACCCAAACAAATGGACCCAACAGAGTATTGCGGGTCCCAGAAGAGGTCTATCCTTTGTAGAAACCCTAAAAGGCAAAAAGAGTGATTTTCATTCACTCCCACCCCTCATACCTGAGAACAACCGGATTATGGCACCTGCGAATGCTATGGGTCCATTTTTATCCCTGGAGGAGTTTTCACTAGTAGGCAAGTTTCTGGGCGGAAGGTCGGATATAGAAACTATACGCTCCTGGGCGCTATCCAAATGGAGAACAACTGGGAACCTGGAGATTGTTGCTTTGTCCAGGGGCTTTTTCATCTTAAGATTCAATAACAAGGAGGATGCAAATCGCATTCTAACAGGCGGACCATGGTTTTTAGGAAAACGCAGCTTGTTTCTCAGAAAATGGGGGGAGGACTTTGACCCCGAAAAACAAAATATTAATATAGCTCCCATCTGGGTCCGCCTGCCAAACCTTCCCGCTCAATTTTTTAATGAGTACTGGTTGCAAGGGATTGCCAGAGCCATTGGGGAGTTGGTTGCCATTGACCATTCAACCCTGGCAAGGACAAGGATGATGCATGCAAGGATCTGTGTCAACGCAGACTTAGATTCTGAACTGCCAACCTTCGTAGAACTGGGCTATGGAGATTATCTGAGAAAATAGTCGGTGGAATATGAAAATAAGCCAGCATTTTGCATAGAATGCAAAACTCAAGGTCACCTGCGAAATCAATGTCCAAGTCTAGCAGCTAGCAGAGAAGCTCAGAGGACAGAAGGCAAAAGGACAAATGGCAAAGCATTCCCCAGGAACCAATCCATGGGAGGACCAACAGGCAGAGGAGGGTTCAGGCCGGCCAAGAACAACAATATTTACCAGGAGCAGGACAACCAGGTTCAACCCCAGGAGAAAGGAAAGCAACAAATCACCAACGAGCAGGAAAATTAGGTAAGCCCTAGAATCCCGAGTTCAAATAAGTTTAAAGTTCTTGCTGACCTGACGGTAGAAGGGGATATGGGCGAGGACGAAATCCTTCAGGTTGAATTACCAAAAACTTTAGAATCCCCATCCATATCGGGTCCTTCCAACATCAAAACTAAAAGACTCCCAAACCATCAGGAAGGATTAAAGCACACCCCTGAGGAATATAGGAAAAGGATGGAGGAGATAGGATCAAAGGAATCGGGTCCTTCCAATATCATAACCAAAAGCCCTACAAACTTTTAGGAAGGTTCACAGCAGAATTGTGGAGAATATAGGATAAGGATGGAAGAGTTAGAATCAAGGACTGAAATGGTAGGAACAAACAGGCCAGAAGAGTGTTCTAGTCCAGTCCTTCAACAGATTGTACCTCCTCATTTTAGCCCAAAATAGACCAGAAGCACAACTAAATCCCCAATTAATTATGACAGTGAGAAAAATAGGGGAAGGATGTCTAATGCTGAACATAATAGATTGAGGACTGACAATGAAGTGGCAAGTGGAAAACAAAAAACATTGATACAACAGGTTATCCCAGGTCAAGATGATAACAAATTAGGCAAACCTCCCCAAGGAAGGGGGAGGGAAAAAAATCCCAAATAGTCTAAATGAAGGTACTCTCATGGAATGTGAGAGGCCTAAATGGCCCACCGACCCACAGGGTGGTCAGTTCAATAAGAAGGCAATACAACCCAACCATTATTCTCTTACAAGAAACAAAAACAGATGAAGCCCAGTCGAAAATAGCAGCAAAAAAATATGGAGTCAAGGAGATTTGGTTTTCAAGCAGGCAAGAGGAGCTTCAGGAGGACTCATGGTGCTATGGGATTCTAGGAGTGTGGAAGGCAGCATTATTCAGGATGATGACAGGGTGTTAAGTGTGTTTTTTCATGACATTGACAAGAATAGATCGTGGATTGTGTCAAATGTGTATGCACCCAATTCAGTTCAAGGAAGAACCTCATTGTGGGAATATCTGAGCCACTTGAACGCAGTCTTTCATGATATTCCCTGGATGGTAGCAGGAGATTTCAATACTCCCTTATACCCTTCAGACAAAAAGGGTGGGGTTGGGCTTCCAACAAGGAGCATGGAAGAATTTAATGAGTTTGTCAATTCTAACGAGCTGATGGATGTGAGGCTAAGAGGGGCTAAGTTTACTTGGAGCAACCGTAGGATAGGAAGCTAGCTTATTCAGGAAAGGTTAGACAGGTTCTTTCTATCAAAAGAAGTTGTCACAGTTTTTGGAGACTCCACTCTGCAAGCTCTTCCCAAAATTGCGTCAGATCATAACCCCATTTTATTGGAGGTCCCGCAAGCTAACTCATTTAAGAAATCCTTTCACTTTCAGTCAATGTGGATCAAACATCCAGACCTGAAGGAAAGAATCAAAAGCTGGTGGCAACAACCCATTCAAGGCAGCTCAACTTTTAGGTTAGCCCAAAAGTTGAAATCAGTGAAGGAAAACCTGAGAATCTGGAATAAGGATGTTTTTGGGAACCTGTTTGAGAACAAGAAACAAGTGGGAGAAAGTCTGAAGGCTATTGAAAATAGGATTCAAAATGGTATTTATGATGAAACAATAAGAACAGAGGAGCAAATTAAGCTTTCAGAATATCATAATATTCTGGCTTGTGAGGAAACCTATTGGAGGCAGAAATCCAGGGCTTTATGGTTGAAGGATGACGACTCGAATTCAAATTTTTTTCATATCACTACCCTGAGAAATAGAAGTAATAATAAGATCAGAGAGCTGACTAGAGCTGATGGATCCAAAACTCAGGACTTAATTGAGATCAGAGAAGAAGTTGTTAGTTATTTTAGCTCCCTCCTCGGGGATGAAACCCAATGCCAAGAGGAAGCCAAGGAGACTCTCCTCCAATTCATACCTAGTGTCATAGATGGGGCCACCAATGCCAAACTTCTAGCTCCCTTCATAGAGGAGGAAATCAGAAATGCTTTGTTCAGCATGGAACCTGATAAGGCCCCAGGTCCTGATGGATTCCCTCCTCGTTTCTACCAGGTTTTCTGGGACATTGTTGGGGAGGATGTAATCTCGATGGTCAAGGAGTTCCAGGCTTCAAAACACATCCCTAGAGGGTTTAATTCTACTTTCATTGCATTGATTCCTAAGGGCCCGAACCCCAAAATGATGGCAGATTTTAGACCAATCAGTCTATGCAATGTGTCCTACAAAATCCTTACTAAAGCCATAGCTAATAGGATGAAAGGAATCTTGCCCCTTATGATTGATCCTTGTCAAGGGAGCTCGGTTCAGGGAAGATCGATTCTTGATGGGGTGATTACAGTCCATGAAGCTCTTCACACTGCAAGCCAAACCAAGAAGGCAACCTTTGCCCTAAAGCTTGACATGAATAAAGCCTTTGACCGCATCAACTGGGAATTTTTGATTGCAGTTCTTCTGAAATTTGGTTTCCATCCTCAGTGGGTAAGACTTATCAAAGGATGTATTCTCAAGCCTTGGTTCTCTGTCCTTGTAAATGGTATGACAATAGGGTATTTCCAAAGCCTTAGAGGCCTCAGACAAGGGGATCCGATCAGTCCAATGTTATTCATTATTGTGGTGGAGGCTCTAGGAAGAACTATCAAAGCGGCCTGCAATGCAGGTCTGATCTCTGGGATTAAAGCCACCTCCCTTACCAATCCGGTAACCCACCAACAGTTTGTTGATGATACCCTTATGTTGACCCAGGCGTCAGTAGTTGAAGCTAGAAGGATAAAGCGCATTCTAAAGCTTTATGAGGAGGCGGTTGGGCAGAAGGTGAACTTCTTCAAGAGAAAAATTTACTTCCTCAACACCCCCATTCCAAGGCAGGTCAGGATAGCTAGGATTTTGGGATGTTCAATTGCTGCTCTCCCTACTTCTTACCTAGGTCTTCCCCTATTTACAGGCTCCCCAGGAAAATCAATGTGGGACAATGTGGTAGAAAGAATTCAAAAGAAACTGGTTGGTTGGAAAGGGCTCTTTTTGTCTTAGGAAGGTAAAGCTACCCTCACTATGGCCTCCCTTCAGAGCATCCCCGTGTATTTTTTATCCATTTTTAAGGCCCCAACTAAGGTATACCAAAATATTGAACAACTCCAAAAGAACTTCCTCTGGTCAGGGTTGGAGGAAAAATAGAGAATACACCTAGTTGGGTGGAGTAAGGTATGCAGACCTAAAGAGAATGGGGGGTTAGGCCTGAGAAGAGTATCTCAGTTGAACACAACACTGCTAGCTAAGCAAGCGTGGCATCTCATAACCAATGAGGAGAACCAATGGACTACCATTATTAAAAGAAAATACCTCCAAGGCATTAATTTTCTAAAGGACAGTATCCTAAATAGAGGATCAACTTTTTGGAAGGCAATCTTGACCAATATAAATGTCATCAATAAAGGGCTGAGATGGATCTTAGGGAATGGACAAAATATTAGCTTTTGGGATGATAGGTGGGCTAGGGAGGAGGCTCTCTCTCAATTGCCACACCTAGCCAGGGTCAAGGATTATACTGATCAGTTCATAGGAAGGAAAGTGGTTGATTTTATGATGCAGAATAGGGGAAGGTTTAGATGGAAACAAATCAGGATACCGGGATTTGAAGCCGAGTCAGAAGAGATCCAAAATATCCTGCACCAACAATTCATTCCCATGAGAAGTGGAGAGGACCATGTAACGTGGGCTGCAACCGAGAGCGGGTATTTCACTGTCAAATCCGCCTATAAGCTTATGATTGATCCTGAGGATCCCATCCTCCAGACCCAGTTGGTGTGGGTCAAAAATCTCATCCCCAAAATCTCCTTTTTTTCATGGCTGGTGATCCAAGGGAGGATACTCACCATTGATAATATGTTAAGGAAAGGTATGATAATTGCTAATCGTTGTTATCTGTGCAGGGCTAACTGGGAATCCACCCTCCATATCTTCCTTGAATGTCCGGTTGCAGATGATATTCTAGGTGGGGTTTTCCAAGCTTTTAGCATTTCGTGGGTCAGACCGGCCTCCATTATTGACCTCTTCCAGCAATGGCCTAACCCCTTTACTAACCTTAGGCTCAGGTTCATGTGGAATATTTCCCTTCACCATTTCTTGTGGCAGGTCTGGTTAGAAAGAAACCACAGAGCCTTTAAGGGTTCTAGTCATGATCCCGTAACCATTACCAACAAGATCCTTGCCTTTGCTCGTGAAAATGTCAGTATCATCCCCTATGAAGCTCAGTATAACCATCCCTGGGAAAAACAACTTGCTCAATCCCTACATATTACCTTGGAAGAGGAACCCTTGGTCATTAAGCCCAATCCCAGAATAGGTGTGAAGTGGACCCCACCCCCGGTTGGGTGGTTCAAGCTCAATTTCGATGGCGCAGCTAAGGACAATCCTGGAAGAGCAGGTGTTGGAGGAGTGGTTCGCGACCACCAAGGAAACTTGGTGCTGGCATTTTCTGAATAGCTTGGAAGAAGGACCAACAATGAGGCAGAAGCAAGAGCCCTATGGAGAGGGTTGCAGATGTCCCAGGAAACTGAAGGTAAACTAATAGTTGAAGGGGACTCAATGAACATTATAAACCTCCTAACCAATGGGAAAAAACCTCCGTGGTGGATCAAATCAGTCATAGAAGAGGCAAGGATCCTTTTTGAAGCTAGGAATGACAGGTTGGCACAACACGTGTTTCTAGAAGGCAATAAAACGGCAGATAAGCTGGCCAACTTAGGGGTGGACGCTGATGGACTTGTCACGTGGGAGCAAGGGGTCCCCAATGATGTGGAAGAAGTAATGCAAAATGACCGCCAATGAAGTCTGAGGTGGGGACACTACGGGCAATATAATTCAGCACATGAATGAGCTCCATGGAGCCCTCACCAATCTATTTTTTAATGAAGGATATCAAGGTGGAAAGTCGGCTGAACTTGTCCAGGACTTGGATGAAGAAGAGGAGGATGAGGAGGTCGAGGAGCTCGAGGATGATGATGAGGAGGAAACTTAGCTTCCTCCATCCAGTCACCTGGTACAGAGGAATTTTGGCTTGTCAGCCCTGTTCTGTTCTAATCCGCCCTGTTCTATCAGCCTTGTCAGCCCTGTTCTATCAGCCTTGTCAGCCCTATTCTATCAGCCTTGTCAGTCATGTTCTGTTCTAATCCACCCTATTCTGTCAGCCTTGTCAACCCTATTCTGTCAGCCTTATCAGTTGTTCTGTAAGCCTTGTCAACCTTGTTCTGTCAGCCTTGTCAGCCATGTTCTATCAGCCTTGTCAGCCCTGTTCTGTTCTAATCCATGACAAATTTTGGTTTTCTGTCTGTACTGAGGAAAGGGTCCTTCGTGGGGATATCGTTCTTAATAGCTCTGTAGATTGTCTTGAAAGATGTTTGGGGGTCTATAGTGTTCTTACGGTATGTTGTCAGCTTGATGGTTGGGCTATTAGTATGGGTAAGGGGTATCGAGCCCACTCGTTTCTAGGGCTTATAAAGGCAAGGAATAGTAAAGGACAGGTAGTCCTTAACAAGGCAAGGATCCATATCAGCTTAAGGTTGTATTTTGTAATAGGTTTTGGGTTAACCTTTAAAACCCGATATTAATGAAATGACCCTTAATTACCAAAAAAAAAGAAACCCTATGCTAGGGATTTTAAAATTTCATGGAGGAGTTGTCATTATTGGCTAAGCTATATTTACTATAAAGAGTCTAGTGAAGTAAGGAATGATCAGACTTTAATACCTAGGCCTTAGACAACACCCATATATGGACTTGAGCTCCCATGTATCTTTGGGTATACAAGGAGACCCCCTTAATATTAGGAGAAACCTTTAGTCATAGGAAGTGTTTCAACCGTGTATCTATCCATAGTGTACCAAGCACAAAACTTGAGAAGATTACCCTCATGTACTATTAGAGAGGTAGATAATGCACTCAAAGGTATGTATGGAATCCTCCTTGAGTAGTGGCCTAAAATATTGGTCTAAAAATTATCGTTCATCACTACGGTATAACAGAGGGCTATGGACAATGCACACACCTTGGCCTAGAGTTACCCTCTTTCTATCATATGTCAAACCCTAACACCAATCATCAAATATCAAGAACCCTAACAATGAAATCAAGCATACTATAGAGACTGCACTTATCACTAGATTGACTATACTATAATAGATGAAGGTAACTATTGGAAGTTAGTAACAGTCAAAACAAAGTCTAACAGGGTAGTTGCCAATTTTAGTTGGGAATAATATTAGATTGGGCAATTGTCAATAACAGTCAAAAGAGATTCTATGAAGGCAGTTATCAATAATAGCCAAAAATAGAGTCAAATAGGGTGGTTTTTAGTAATAAATAAGACATAGCCTACCAGGAAGACAAGTCATTTGTTGGGAATAGAGAAGAAAATAATTTTTTTAGGTAAAAAAAGGCTTTAGGAGATAAACAAATGACACTTGACCATATAAAAAAATTATAGGGTGCCCAAAAATGTCATCATGAGACCTAGTCCATTATGATCGTCTTTTCAAGGTAATCTTTTTTATTTATAGCACCCAAATATTTTTTTGGGACCATTACTAAAAATAGTAACTACCAAAATAACATTTCTATTTGTAGTATCTTTAGAAGGTCTAAAATCACAATGTATGGCTATAAACACTAGGGGATAACAAATGGAACAACAGTTGGATCAAAAAATAATCACACAAGTGACTTAATGGGGAGAGCATCTGGAAAATCAATTATCTAATGGTTTGAACCATTTAAGGGCTGAAATCAAAGCTTTACATGACTCTATAACCTAGATAAGGGAACAAAAGGAGATGAAGGAGGGAGTAAATGGACAATTTGTAAAATTGAAAGGTTGTTTAAGTGGTAGCACCCACACATATGACTGACATGGGTCTTTTGACTGTAAGGGTGAAGGATCAAGTAATAAAGAATGGGATATATAATAATACATACAAGCTACCTAAATTAGAATTTCTAGAACTAGATGAAGAAGGATCCATCATTCTTGAGCCAGAACAAATTTTGGACCAAATATCGCACACACTTTACAACCGTGCCATCAATGATGTTCTTGTGAAATGATGGTATTACAACCTAAATATGTCACATGAGAGTCACTGTGTTAGCTCCAACAATAGTTTTCTCATATCTAGCTATGATGACAAAGCTTTTTGAAGGGGAATGGTATGTTAGGACTCTATCCTAATATTACTATGCAATAACCCCCTTTCTAACATGGAGATCCCATCCTAATGATATTATGTAATGTTTTATAATGTGCATGTGGTACTCGAGGCACCTAAACAAGTGGGACCTTTTAATGTAACATCTATAAAGAATGTAAATATTTCTTTAAGAAGATTCTAGCTCAGGTCTCCACTTGCATGTGAGGTCGACCCTTGAGCATTAGGGTTAATGTTGCGTAGAATATTTAAAAAGGCAAGGGGCATATATGAACATATATCCTTTTAAATATTCTATTAAAGTTTTGCTTAGGAGGTTGCCCCCTCGAAGAGGCTCAAAATTATGTATTGTGATTTTGTGTGATTAATATAATTATTGCATTTCCATTTCATATGGCAATATTTTTGTTCATTTCATGATTTCCTATATTTATTATAATATTTATGTGGATGTCCTTATTTTAATTGGAAGGCTCCTAACATGGTCCTAAACAAAATTTATTTCTTCCTGTAAACCATAGGCCAACATCCATTATTTCATCCCTAAAATGTAAACAAGAGAAGATCATGACAAAAATCATTTTGAAATGAAAGATATTGAATAATTTGAACTCAATCCTCACTTACATTCAATCTACTTTTGAATCTTTGAAAAAACTAACCAATATCCATTGAACTTGCATATTAACCCTATTCTTTTAATAAATATTATGTCATGCTCAATCATCTCATCGTTGATAATCACATTGAAAGTATAATTATTGCCTAGATATGGATTTTTATAGATTTGTTATTTATTTTTCTTAATCAAAAAAATATTATTTTCCCTTACTTCCAATCGAGGTTTCTTTAAATAGCATTAATCTTTAACACTTATTATTCATCATGAGAATCCTTTATTTTTTTAATTTCTCTAAAGATCTAGAGTAGTAACTTTGAAGGCTAGGCTAATTATTTCTTACACTCATTCCCTCTTACACTCATTCCCTCTTACACTAGTTCCCTCCTAACATAAATATCAAGGTTCATTCATGGGTTTTGAACCTTGGTTTATAGTGTAAAACTCCTTGTTCCCTACAACTTAACCTAGACCCTATTAACATTACTAATATTAAATTTTAAATAAACATAATTATTAAATTTGGACATATATTTTTACATGAAAGAAGAAAATGTGAAAGTTATAGTCATAAATGTATATGCTTCAAATATAGTTAATCTTTGTGATAAATGTTGGAAATACCTAGGTTTATTCATGTCAAACTCAAGAATGAGTTACAATTGTATTCTTTGGAATTTTAAAAATATTTCAACGCAGTTCTATTTCCTTCAAAAAATACATTTGGTATTTCCTTATCAATTTAAATGGTAAGCTAGATATAACAATTGACGCAATAGAAAAAGTGCATTATTTTGATATTTAGATGTGAGTGGCCCCAATAAAAGCCACACACCACTTATTAAAATATTAACACATATCTTTAAAAAATTAACAAAAGCTCATATGTAGTTTCATTTTCTTTCAAAAGAGAGTTTTTAATTAAATTATAAATGTTTTGAATAAGAGTTAACAATATTTTAGTGCTTATATTTTCCATCTCTATTTTATAATCATACTTGTATTCCAAGTTGATCACACTTAACCATTGTTTCAATTTATGCTTTTGAACTCATAATCTAAGTTTTCTTTTCCCCTGAGAAATTCTTAGTTATTCTTACAAATTTTGAATATTTCTTATTCTTCTCTTTCTATATCCAATAATCCAAGTGTATGCTTTCCTTGAGAAACCCAAATTCACCCAAAGTTCCTATTTTTCCATTCTTTAATATTTGTAAAATATGTTAGACACATAGAAAAATATTATAAGACTAATTACTTCCAAACTCCAAGTAAAATTTGTATTTATTTTTTCAATAAGTTTACATAGGTTTTTATAAGGGGTCTCGGTCCCCTCACACTGAGTGGGGTTTGAACCTTGGACCTTTCAAAGAGAGGTCAAAGCCCTTACCACTGCAATAAGCTTGCATCTTAATTAAAAATGTATTTCTTGTATAATATGATTAAATTTTTTAAATGTTAATATAAAGAAGAGAGAAAATTAAAATCTTCACAAAGGATTAGGGCAATTTTTTGAAAAATATCTCATCTTTTAGGAGTCATATCTTTTTTTTTTTATTATTATTTGTGGAAAACATCCCAAAAGGGATGCCACTTTCGGGTAAGACCCAAGGAGGCGGGGGTATCCATTCCACCAAAAACGCCCAGGACTCAGACCTGGCCTACCACCTTTGACATACTCAAGGAGCAAACAAACACACAAAACCAAATTAAAAAAAAGAAAATAACAACAAAAATAATAAAATAAAATAAAAAACAAACTCCTTGAGTGTGTCAAAAGCAAAAGCACAACCAAACACGCACAATAAGATAAAATAAACCACAACACAAACCACATATAAAAACACAAGAACCACATAACAAAACACAAACAAGACAAAAACAATAGAACACTACAAAGACATAACCCAAAAAAACATAAAATATAAACACAACCAAAACCTAAAAAATAAAAAATAAAAAATAAAAATAAAAACAACCAACAACAGACAATAAACAAAAACAAAAAACATAGAAAACACTCACACATAAAAAAATGAAATAACACAAACAAAGAGAAACCCAAGAACAAGAACGAAAAAAACACAAGAACAATAACAATAAACATAAAAAAAAAAACAACAAAAACACAAGAACAACAAAAAACAACACAAAGAACACAAAAACAAAACAAAACAAAAGAACCCACCCACCTTAAAAAACTAAACAAAAAAACAAAAAAGACAAAAGATAAAAAATGAACAAAACAATGACCTATCTAGATCAGAAGACTATTAATGCAAGAATCAACAGAGGAAACAAAATAAAGAATAGAATGAGCTAGGGAACTAAAAAACTGAATGAACCAAATAGAAAAAAAAAAAAAACAAGAAGAAACTAGGTACCTTCAAAACTGGAGCCATCCAAAGAAATGATAGAAAGAAGAGCTTCCCTAATTTGAGAAGCCCACCATATAGGAGGGTGGCCATAACAAGTAAGATCACCTTTGTCCAAAGCCCAATTAGCTAAAGCATCGGCACTCTTGTTTTGATCTCCGACCACATGATTGTAATCAACTTTCAAAAATCCCATCTGGATTAAATGAATCTTCTCAATAATTCTTTTTATTCTCCAATCCACCTTATGATTCTTAGAAGGAGTCTTCAAGAGATTAATCATAAGTTGAGAGTCAGACTCAACTAACACCTTTTCCCATCCAACCTTAGTAGCCTCCTGAAGGCCTCTAAGGATACCATACCCCTCAGCAAGGTTATTGGAAAGAATACCCAAATTCTTAGCAAAAGTAAAAACTAGGGAGCCATCTGAAAGTCTACCAATTCCTCCCACATTGGCTTTTCTAGGGTTCCCTCTAGAGGCTCCATCAGTATTGACTTTTCCAAAATCCTTAGGAGGAGGTTGCCAATTTCTAGTCCTATCCATCTTACTAATACTCACATTCCCTTTAAGTTGGTTGCCCTTAGAAGGTTTAATCTTCAATCTTTGCATCACTTGATCCCATCTTTGGTGGGAGTTTTAGGGGTGATTAAGGAGATGATGGATGATTCAACTAAGTTGGCTATGGTCTTTTGCCAAATATAGTGAATATCCTTCCTATCTTGATTAAAAATTTGGTTGTTCCTTTCATTCCAAATATTCCAAAGAAGAATGGTAGAACCCATCCAAACTAACTGCCTAATAAAATGATCAACACCCTCTTGATTAGGCCAATCCCTCCAAAGTCGTTCAAAAGTGAAAAAATTGGACCACTTGTAAACCAAGTAAAGTTGCCATTCTCCTCCATAGCTCAGAGGCTAAAGTACACTCAATAAAAATATGGTTGATATTTTCTACATTCTCTTCACACATTTCACATCTAAAAGGGCCATGAAAACCACGCTTCATAAGTTGCTCACCGGTAAGCACCCTATGATGCAATAAAAGCCAATTAAAGAACCTCACCTTAGGCCAGAGCTTTTGAGCCCAAAATTGAGAAAATATGTCAGAAGAATGGTTGGGATTATTATGGCATAAGGTCAAATAACCTTGAGCAACTGAATACTCACCCTTAGTAGTGTCGTTCCATCCAAAACAATATTTTTCATGGGACCAAGAGAGGGATCTCATATGAAGGATGCCTTGGATATCTTGTCTTTGCCTTTATTGGATTTGATTAGGAGTCATATCTTTGCAAAGGGTTTTTCGATTCAAATAATTCTTGGACCAATTTGTGTGGAATTTGAAGAGCTTCAAATTGATTGGTCATATGAAGGAATTTGACCAATATTGAGGGACATATGACCCTGTGAAGTCATCCATTTGAAACAAGGGCAGTGATGATTTAATTTAAAAATATTATTAACCATGGTTTGGATGATGGGAGGAGAAATGGAGGGATAGGGCTTCAGTGAGGCAATATATTCTATCTGGGCATATAATTTTATAGCTAAGTTTAATTTTCCTTCTTTATATTAGAAATTTTGCATGCAAATTATTATAAGTTTTTTATCAAATATTATATTCACTATAGGATATTCTGGTAAACTTTTTAGTAGATTTTGAGTTTTTAGTTTCATTTCCATGGACCGATTTCTAGATAAATCTTATAATCATATCTAGTAGTAGAGGTTATTGAGCACACCATAAAGTATTGATTCTTGTTGCTCAAAGATAGGGTGGTTTTTGGTAACATTAATGGGTATTGTCTAGGAGCTTCAGCCTTGAGAATATGGATTGATAAGAGTTGGAAGTATATAGGAGTGACTCTATCCTTTCTTTACAAATATTTATTTCTATCCATTTTTTGTTCTAGGGGAGAAAGAGATAGAATCCTAAAAGGGGGTCCTTGGTTTATGGGAAGAGCAAGATTGTTCCTTATCCATTGGTATGAAAGTTTTTCACCTAAAAAATATAAATATGTCCCTAGTACTAGTATGGGTTAGGATGTATGGGTTACCAATTGAATTTTGGGATATGAATACTTATAAGGCAATAGGTAACACTTTTGGATAATTCCTTGAGATTCCCAAAACCACAAAATATGGACTCTTGGCTATTTATGCTCAAATATTGATCATGATTGATATAAGTAAATTTTTACCAAAATTAATCATTCTTAAGTATGGGGATAAGATATGGATCCAAACCATAGATTATGAAAACATATATTTTAGATGTAGAATATGTCATGAGGTAGGGCATATTGAGATATCATGCCCTAAGAAAAGTCCAACATAATCATATGTATAAAATCACAAGAGAAACTTATAAATGGATATGGATGAGGATGGTTTTCAACTTCCAAAACATAGATCTAGACAAATGAAAGTAATTAAATAGTAGAGACCATTAAGGAAGGATAGTGGAAGAAATACCAACTCTTTTGAGGTTGTATCCTATGAAGAAAAAGTAGATCAAATCTTATAGGATACATTACAGTAGGTTCAACATATTAACAAAGAACCATCTATTCAATATGATATTGATTTAGGGATAAACATTCTCGATGAACCTAAGGAATGTGTCTCATTAGATTTTGAATATTCTCTTGAAGTGTAATGCACCATTTAGGAGAAAAAATTTGATAAATAAAATGCAATTTTAGATGTTAATACCTCTACCATTAATAAGGAAATACCAAAAAATGAGTAGGACAAGTCAAAAGCTTTTGTAGTAGAGCCAAGATAAGATAAATATGATGATAAAGAAACTTATGAAAGAATATTGAAGAATAGAATCATAAGACCTAATCCTAATATAGGCAAGGCAAAAATATTAAAACCCTCAAATTATCAAGCTAGATCTAAGGAAGCAAGAACAAATATAGAAAAAGGAACACAAACTAAGTTGGTTGAACTTCTCTTTACCAAACAACAAAATGATATTGGTAATTTGTAGGTGGGGCCAATAGCCCCTAATGAGACATGATTATCATCTCATGGAATATAAGGGGTGTTAATATCCCCTCAAATCAGAGGTGTATCAGGGACCTTTTTTTAAGTAATAAGCTTGATATTTTTTGTATCTAGGAAACTAAAATAACAAAAGAAGTTTCCAAAACTATGAAAGCAGTATGGACAAGACGTGGATGGGATGCTATGGATTTTGAAGGAGCAACATGGGGAATTATTACTTGTTGAAATCCTATTAGAACCTCTTATGTGTCCATTCATAAAACTAGGTATTATGTAGCCTCTTTAGTCACATGCTTCTTTGCAGATATTTGTTTCATCCTTATCAATGTCTATGGACCTACAACTCAGTCAGGAAGATTAGAAGTTTAGAGTGGAATTGAAGCCTTTATGAGAAGTAAAGACCAAGAAAAACAATTCATTATCCTAGGATATTTTAGTGTCTAACCAAGTTGGAAGAAAATTTTGTGGGAATTAGGAAATTAACCCAACGTATGAGATACTTCTCAACTTTTATTCAAAACAATAATCTATGGGAGGTTGAGTTTAAAGAAGACAACTATACATGGACCAACAAAAAGAGAGGCCAGAACCTCATAGAAAAAAATTAGATAAATGCATACTCTTAGATCATTGGCTAGATGAAGGAACTTGTGCTAAAATTAATACCTTGACAAGGATTGGTTTAGATCACTAGATGATAAGAGCTAAAATGGTGGTAAGTGAATTCAAAAAATATAATATTTTAAACATGATAATATGTGGTAAGACCATCCTCAATTTGTTGATATGATAACACAAAAATAGAATTCTTCAATAAATGGTGGGTTGTATACACTTACAAAATAAATTAAATCAATGACATCTAGATTAAAATAATGGAACAAGAACACTTTTGAAAATAATTTTGAGAAGAAAGAACTAAAAGATAAAATTTCAAAAATCCAAAAAGGTGATCATAATAATCCAAACTCGGAGGAAAGGGAGTTGCTTAGTGAATATCATAATATTTTGAGTAAGGAAGAGAAATATTGGAGATTAGAATTGAGATAGACTTGGTTAAAAGGAGATAGAAATACAAAGTTTTTTCTTAGGATGGCTATAGTACAAAGATCAACATGTAGAATTAGTAGAATTAAATTAGTAGAAGGGTTTGGATTGAAGACGAGTGAAAAAGGAGGTAAGGTATTTTTATCAAAATATTCTAGGATTAGAAGAGTTTAAAGTTCTTAATGATAAACTTCTACAAGAAGTACCTTTAGTTATAACAAATGAAGACAATAGGAAACTGATGGAGCCTATTACTCTAGAAGTTCATTTAGCTCTTCTCTCTTTTAAATGGATAAATCTCTAGGTCTAGATGGGATCTCTATGACATTCTATCAATATAATTGGGATATAGTGAAGGATTCTATATTGGTGGCAATGAAATAGTCTAGGGTAAAACAATGCATACCTTTTAAAATAAATACAACATATCTTACCTTGATTCCAAAAAAGAAGGATGCAAATTGTTTGATTCATTTAGACCCATAAGCATATGTAATGTGGCATATAAGATTATCTCCAAAGTGATGGTGAATCAGTTAAGACCACTATTAGACAAAATTATTTTAAAAGAGCAAGGAGTATTTGTGAAAGGGAGACAAATTTTGGACGGGATCATAGTAGCTCATGAAGTTATTCATTCAACAACTTCAAGAAAAGAGAAAGCAACGATATTAAAATTTGATATGAGTAAAGCTTATGATAGGGTTAGATGAAACTTTTTTTGTAGTATTAGAAAAGTTTGGATTTGTAAATGAATGGATTAGATGGATTAAAGCTTGTATCTCCATAATTTTATATTCATTGTTGGTCAATGGGTTAGTAACAAAATCATTTAAAGCCAAGAGAGGTCTTAGATAGAGAAATCCTCTATCACCATAGATGTTCATTATTATGGTAGAGATTTTGCATAGGAACTTGAAGAGGGCTAACAAAGATGAGCTTTTAAATGGACTTAAGGCTAGTAATAACATTGAAAACATCACCCATCAACAATTTGTAGATGATATAGCCCTTTTTGGGAGGGCAAGGATAAATGAGGCCAAAGCTTTGAATAACTTATTAAAGGAATATGAAAGAACATCAAGGCAAAAAGTTAATAGGACTAAATCCAAAATTTACTTCCTAAATACCCCAACTAAAATCAAAGTAGGGATATGCTGGTTACTTCAAATGGAGGAGGTAAATTTACCAACAACTTATCTAAGGATGCCCTTATTTGAGGGGAGAATGAGGATAGAATTATGGAATCTAGTTATAAGTAAAGTTTAGAATAAACTACCGATATGGAAAGGTAGATGGTTATTATTAGCAGGAAGAGTGCAACTAATTAAATTAGTCTTACAGGCCATTCCAACACATTATATGTTCTATACTATGCCAAAATCGATAGAAAAAAGTTTAATATATATTATGTGGTCATTTTTGTGGTTAGGATTACATGATAAAAATAAATTTTCTTTAGTAAAATGGAGCAATGTGTGTGATGATAAAACTAGGGGAGGTCTTGGTTTAAGAGTTCTTATGGATGAAAACTTAGCTTTTAGGGGAAAATTAATTTGGAGATTGTACAAAGAGAGTCAAAGACAATGGGCAAGAATTCTTCTAAGTTTGTTGAACACAATGACCCAAGCTTAATATTTTTGCATTATCTCTACCAAATGGTTCTGAAATATGGAATGATTTATAAAAATCAATTGACCTAGTAATTAAAGGTTTAAGATGGGTGGTGGAAATTGGAGAAAATATTTCTATTTGAATGGATACTTTGTGTGATAAAAAACCACTCAATCTAGATCCAATTTTGAAACCATGGATGAGATTACTTTAAGATAAATATGATGATAGGATTTCAAATATTTTGTACAAAGATCATGAAGGAAGATACAAATGAAAAGGATATTTTTTTACAAGTATACAAGACATTTATGGTAGGAGGTAGTTGAGTAGAAAGATAACAACAATGATGATTCCAAGGGGAGCCAAGGATAAGTTGATTTGGGAGTTGAAGAACTCAAAATAATACACAATAATAAGTGGATATAATGTAAATCACAAAAAAAATAGGAATATGACAAGAATATGGAGAGATATTTGGGATAGCCCAAGCATTCCTAAAGTTAAATGCTTGTTTGGCTAGTGGATCATAGAAGAATTTTATCCTGGGATAAACTTATGAAAAGGGGTTTTTCATGGCCCCTCACAATGTGTTCTTTGTAAAAATGAGGAGGTAAATATTGACAATCTCTTGGGACACTACTCAATAGTCTGGAAACTATGGTAATAGATTCTGAATATGTTTGGTAAATACATGGTGATGAGTGGTAAAATTGAAGAATGGTTAAAGCAATTGCATAACATTTTTAAAAGTGAGGCTTTATAAACAATATAAGATATATCAAAAGATACAATACTTTGGACTATATGGCTAGAAAGGAATAGAAGAATATTTAAAGGAAAGGAAAAAAATTTAGAGGTAATGAAAAGGAAGATTTGTTTAGCCATAGAGAAGTCTAAACCAACCCTATCAACTCACCCAATCCCTAATCTAGAAGCAAAGAGCCTTGATATATGGAGTGAAGTCATAAAATAGAATTATGATGTTGGGTACAAGAGAAACAAAAAGAAGGCTAAGAATATAAAGTGGAAACCACCAGATGTGGGGTTGGTCAAATTGAATTTTGATGGAGCCTCTAAAGGAAATCCAAGACCACCAAGAGGAGGAATAATTAGAAATAATAGAGGAGATATTTTATCTTATTACACTTTCAATAGTGGATTTAAGACAAATAATGAAGTTAAAGCTTAGGCAACTTTAGAAGGGTTAAATTTTTACAAACAAATAAAACAAAATAGAGTATGGATGGAAGGTGATTCACTCATAGTAATAAATATAATTTTGAGGAAAGCAAAGGCTCCATGGAACATATAAGAGATAATTATGGAAATTCAAGATCTTGTTATAGAGTTTGAATAAATCTGGTTTACACATACGTTAAGGGAAGAAAATAAATGGACAGATAGCCAATAGAGGGGTTTTAATTGAGGATCATGAAGTTAAATTCTCTTCTCTATGGTTAGAGAAAGTAGTAAGTTTAGCTGAAGTTGACAAGAAAATGTTGACTGCCTAATTCAAATAATGATTAATATTTACTTTAATATTTTCCATTGGTTAGGGATTTGGCTTCTCTTTAGGGAGGTCCTAGGTTCAAACTACGACATACACAGATAGGGATAGGCTAGATGGTAGCAACTAAGTATTTATCGATTGGATGCCCTAGTTTGATGCCCTAGAGGGTTAGGAGTCATGTTGACTTCATCTAATCCAACGAGCTAGGGTTTATAGTGGCAACACCCAATGGTGTTAAAGATTCCCCTATGTATTAAAAAAATAGTTGCTTTATTTTATAGCATTAATGTGCTTTCATGTAAATTTTTTATTATAATTTATGTGGTTGCACTTATGCTTCAGGAAGAAAACTAGCAATACAAATCTGGTAAAGCAAACTATGATGTTGCGATGTTTTGAAAATATTACTCTACTAAGATGCAATGCATAGATAGGAGAGGTGAAGTTTTGTTATTATGAAAATTGTTGTATGCAAATGTCAAGAAGGATGCTAAATTTTGGAATATATGTATTCACACAAAAAAATAAAAAATATCTAGAAAGTGAAAATCAAGAATTCAGACATTTTATGTAAAATGATGTAGGTTTCTAGCTATAGCAACTCAATTAAGATGATAATTGAATCTATTTATAAAATCTCAAGTTCTAAAGAAGAGAGTTGTGATTGTTAGGGGTGGGAGAATCAAGTACAACCCCTTGTTCTCCAACAAAAAGAATGATTCATTTTTTTTATGTCAAACATTACCATCATGTGACCTAATTTTAAGATTTTATTTAAGCTACATGTGGCTTCTATTGGGGCCACTCCCATCAAAATAATAAAACACTACATTATTATTACACCAAATAAACCATATTCAACTTGTCTTTTTATGAAAAATATTTTTTATTTACCTTTATGTAAAAAATATCCTTTATTTTGACCCACGAGGGATATTGTAGTGGTAAGTCCTTAAAATTTTCATCTAGGATACCCAAGTTCAAACCCCAATAAAAGGGTACTAGTACCCCTCATAAAAAAACGTGTAAACTTAAATTTTTAGATTCGCGAGGGATACCATAGTGGCAATTCCTTGGGTTTTCATCTAGGAGACCCAAGTTCAAACCCCGGTAAGAGGGGACCAAGACCCCTCATAAAAACTCATGTAAACTCAAATTTTATCAAATAGCATTAGCTCAACTGGTTAGATTCCTCAACGTTCAAGGAGGAGACCAAGGTTCAAATCTTGCCAAGTGATACATGGATAATATCCAAGCTTCGTTGTAATACCACTATGTGGTGATGATGTAATATGGGTAGGGCCCATTTCAATACCATATGATCAATTGAAAAAAAATCCTTTATCTTCTTTAAACTTCTATGTTTTCACAATCAACTTCTTGACATCATTTTCATTAAGAGATAAAATCTTACTTGGCTAGTTGCCTTGTAATATTTGAACATTGCCAAGATGAATATCAACAATGTAATTGGCTAAATTATTTGTTGCATGATTTTCTTCTTTATAAATATATTGATTTTTTCAAGATATTGCCTCCAATAATAGTTGATGGATGCATAAAACAATATTATTTTTAATTCAGTTTCCAAATCCATTTTTCATGATAACATTAATAATAACTTGCGAGTCCCCCTCAACTAAAATATATTTTTACCTTCTTTCAATAGTAAATCTGTTCCCTAAATGAAGTTCACTAAACTTTGTATACTTGATAGTTAAAGTTCCATCTAATTTTAAGTAAGTGTGGAAAATTTTTCTTCGTTGTTTTGTAAAATATCACTTCCACCAGCTTTACCTATATTTTCTTTGGAAGAAGTGGTATTGTTATTGGACTCTCATCTAAGATACCCAAGTTTGAATCACGGGGAGGGTGGCCCTAGTTGTGCCCCCAATTGTATTTGCATTTCTTTGACAAAAAGAAATAATCTTAATAAATCCAACTTCTAAATATTTTTATTTTACTATAGAGAGAAGTATATTTTTTGCGTTATGACCCTCCATGTACATTTGGATCTTATTAAAAAGAGGTGTTTTGTTACACTTAAGTCTTCCCACGATGAGCTTCATGTTTGTAAATATTCTTTAAAAGAGGCAATAATATAATTCCAAATATGGTCGATTTTGAGATTTAAAAAATATATATTATTTCTTTCAAACTATAATTTCTAACAAATAGTACTTGGAATAATCCTTGCTTTAGATTTGAAATAATTTTTTTATTAGTTATATAGGGTTGAGCCTCACCCATATAATTAATATAAAAAAGAAAAAGAAAAGAAATGAGCTTCACCCTTATTACATCATAAAATGGTGTTTGAACAACTTGTTTATTATGCATGTATTGCATCTTAAGGTTCAAACCTAAGTCATCTCCTTGAAAATCAAGGAATTTAACTAATAAAGTTAATGTCATTTAATTAAAATAATAAATGGGTTCGAAATGAGGCCCACTTGTAATATATCATCGAGAGATACTTGTATTACAACAACTTGACAATTAATGATGTATCTCTCAACAAGACTCAAACTTTGGTTTCTTCCTTGAAAGTCAACGAATTTAACTAGTTGAGCTAATGCCATTTGAATAAAATAATAAATAGAATTGAAAAAAGCTCCGTCCATTTTTATTAGGGTAGAAGGGGTTTTAGGGTCCCCAAACCCATACATTAGGCTATAAACAAATTTTTAATAGACCCAACAACCTGTTCAAAAGGAAACAAAAAAACATCTATTGGACCATAAGATTCTACAAGACAAAATTAAGACAACACACTAGGGACCAACTGAAATTAAAACATTACCACAAAATCAAACTAGCCAAAGAAAAAAACACCATAAACATAGAATTATTGCACATAATCCAGGTACTACAAAAATTCCAATACCTCCTTGAACCCAAAGGAGTGCAATTTACTATGAGTGTTTTCAAGGAAAGTACCTACTGCGAGAGGATCTCCACATGAACTTAGCTAGTCACTGTGATAGAAGATTTAGACTGGACCATCTAACTTATTCTATCATAACCACATAGTGGTGTTATAACAACTTGGTAATCATGTATCTCTTGGTAAGATTTGAACTTAAGTCTCTTCCTTGATGGTTAAGGAATTTAATTAGTCGAGTTAATGTCATTTGAATAAAATAATAAATGGGATTAAAACAAGCCCTATTGGTATTATATCATTGACCACATAACAATATTATAAAAATTTAAAATTATACATGTATCTCTTGACAAGTTTGACAAATTTTGAACCTAGATCTCCTCCTTAAAAGTCGAGGAATTAATTGGTTGAATCAATGCCAATGGCATTTGAATAAAATAATAATTGAGATTAAAACAAGCTTCATTTGTATTATATCATGACCATATAATTGTATTAAAAAAAGAAGGAAAGAGAGCAAAGGGGCAAGCAGGTTTTAGGCCCAAGCACTCAACTATTGATCACTATATCACACTCAGACACATAGTGGAAAAAATATGGGACAAAAAAGAGGAAGTTTTTTGTTGTTTTGTAGACTTCAAAAAGGTATTTGACACAGTGCCAAGGAAAAAATTATGGAGCAGAATGGAAGAGCTAGAGGTTCCAATTCACTACAGGGTAGCAGTTCACGGACTATATGAGCATGTAAAGGCTAGAATCCGAACACATGAAGGGTTATCTGAATGTTTTGGTAGTGACATAGGTGTCAAACAAGGTTGCCCTCTATCTCCTACCTTATTTGAGTTGTACATTGACAAGTTAGAATAATGGATAAACAAATTTGGGGGAGAGGGTGTGCACTTAGCCAAATATGTGGTAAAACTCCTCATGTATGCAGACGATGTAATTCTTGTGGTCAAAACAACCAAAGATCTAGAAGACTACCTTCGAGCTCTAGAACTCTTTTGTAAGGAAGTTGGGATGTAGGTGAACATGAGCAAAACAAAAATTATGATTTTTTCAGCAAAAAAGAAGCAACAACTTGAATTTCAGTTTGCAGGAGAACCGCTTGAGGTAGTAGTAGAATACAAATACTTGGGCATAGACTTTCATGACAAACTTAATTGGAATACATGTAGGATGAAAAGAACTCAAAGTGGTTGGAGAGCGCTATATGCACTTCAAAACAGGTGTAGGAATACCGAGTTGTGGGACTGGAAGACCACCAAGGTCTTATTTGGCCTACTTGTTACACCGGTTTTGTTGTATGGTTGCGAGGTGTGGGCTAGTGGCACAACAAATGCAAAATGGAGGCAAATAGAAAGGATTCAAAAATATATAATCACAAATTTTCTCAAAATTAAGGCCACAACCTCTTATGAAATTATTCTAGTTGAAACTGGAATGTTCCCTTTACAAGCAATTGCTATGACCAAGTTGTTATGTTACTTGAAAAAAACAAAAAACATGAAAAACGATAGATTGCCTAAGGTAGCTAGGGACGAAGAGTTGCATAGATGGAAGAATACATGGATGAAACAAAATCAGAAATGGATGAAACGTTGGGATATCAACATAAATGAATGCCCAATATCAACAAAGACATAAAAAATTATGTGAATGAAAAGTTTAGAAGTGGAATGTGGAAACATGCAAGTAGGAAAAGACAATATTATATTGCAAAGTTTAACCCAACATATGATCACAAAGAAAAAACTTATATAGGCGTTGAAATCAAGTGGAAGGAAAAAATCCTCATTTCTCAAATAAGGACTAGTTCTCATAGGCTTAGATGTGAAACAGGGAGATGGACAACGCCCAAAGAACAATGGGAAGAAAGGATATGTACTCTATGCAACACAGGGGCGAAAGGATATGTACTCTATGCAACACAGGGGCAGTAGAGATAGAGGAACACTTCATCTATAAATGCCCGAGTTTTTCAAATATTCGTAACAAATACAAAGAAACACTTGGAAATGAATCTATGACAAAGTTATTTGAAGATAGTAAAATAAAAAAAGTTGGGAAATTGCTAAGGTCCATTTGGGTCTCGCAGATGTAATTAAAATCTTTCATTTCATTTCAATAACTTTTTAATTATAAATACACCTGTCAGTAAGATTTGAATTAGATTTGAATTTGGATCTCCTTGAAAGTCGAGGAATTTAAATGGTTGAGTTAATACCATTGGATTAAAATATAAATGGGATTGAAATAATCTGTCTTGATATTATATCATGACCACATAGTGGTATTCTAATAGGTTGACAATTATGTAAGCATCTCTTGGTAAGATTGGAACTTAGATTTCTCTTGAAAGTCTTAAAGTTTAAGAAATTTAATTTATACCACTTGATTTTGGCTATGAAATAATTAAAATCTAATATTTTATCAAACTCTTAATTAATTATATGAAATTTTTTCATATTTTTAATTTTGTTTTTAATTAGTTATATGCTATTCAAATAAGCCCATGCCTATCCTATTACATTATGACTATAGTGGCAATACATGCATAACTATCAATTTATATTAACTTGATAGTTTTTTTTGTTTTTTTAATTCCTTGTTGGGTAAAGACAAAATCAACTAACCCCGACCCTAGGGGAATATAACAACTTTATAGTTATGCATGTAGTGTTGTTGGTTATAATTCGAATCTAAAGCTTCTCTTTAAAAATAAAATAATATAAACAATTAAACTAATATCATGAATGATTTTCATTTTTTTATTGATACAATACAATAATATACATTTTAAAATTTTTAATTAAATTAATACATAACAGAATATTATAATATAATTAAATCAATAGATAATATTATAACATAACTTAATGCATATCTATCAATTTATAACAACTTGATAGTTTTTTTTTTTTTGTTGTGTAAGGAACCTCTGTAATCCCTTACTTGTTGGGTAAAAACAAAGTCAACTGGACCTCCATCCTATAGGAATATGCATGTACTGTCTCGCTGGTTATGCTTTGGATCTAAGGCTCCTCTTTAAAAATAAAAGATAGAAGCAATTAAACTAATATCATTAATTATTTTCATATTTTACATTGATACAAATATATTATAATATATATTTTATTTTTTCATTAAATTAATACATAGCATTATAATATTATATATAATTTTTATTTAATTAAATTAAATATAATATTATAATATTACTTAATTTATAAATTTTGTGCAATTGATCATATGATACAAATTGAATCATTTAATTATTATTATTATTTATTGGAGTCAGCGATTATATTAAATAATAGAGATTACAATACAAAAAAGTGTAAAGATCATAGCTCGAGGTCAAGATCACCCACACAATCAAAACTTTAAATAAGACACCAAAACTAAAGTTCGAGAACAACCAAAGAAACCATAATACCATACTCAAGGTCAAATACAAAACCAACCCTACTACTGATGCTCAAGGCTAGTTAGTATGAGAAATACCGATGCTCAAGGCTAGTTAGTATGAGAAAGCCTACTACCGACGCTTAGGGCTAGTTAGTTTGAGAAACAGTGTGAGTAACTCTACTATTGCACCTTAGACCTCCTGAAGAAGAGCCAAAACCCAAACCCTTCCCCTGGACATTATTAATATGCATATTTTAATAGTCACATGACATTAGTTCAGTCCATTAAATTTTAAACCTTTTAAGAGAGATGAGGTTCAAATCTTGTTGTTGACAATATATTGATAATATCTAAACTATTATAACACTACTATTTAGTAACAATATAATATATATAATATATATAGGACCCAGACCCCTTATAAAAACCCGAACTTTACTATCTCAAACCTCCCTGAGGTCCCTTTAACAATATAATATATATAGGACCCAAACCCCTTATAAAAACCCGAACTTTACTATCTCAAACCCCCCTGAGGTCCCTTTCACTTGGAGTAAAAGTTTACTGGAAGGGGCCGGGTATAGTGGTAGTTTTTTGGTTTCGAACCGTGCCCATGGCGATAATATGATGGAGGTGATCCCTTTAATAAACAATATAAGATAAACAAGATTGATTTAAAACAATAAAATATAAATAAGACAAATCTTTTAAACAAATAATTAAAAAAAACATATTTTTATGGCATAATTAAGAAAATATGTGTTTAATGTCATACAAGAACAACGTAGTGGTTGGAATTTTAGCTTGTCTTTGGAGAGGTTCAAGGTTCAAACCACGACATACTTAGACATACTTAGAAGGGAATAGGCCAATGATATCGGCCTACTTCGTTTAACGGACAAAAGTATATAATGACATCATCCAATAATTTTCCATTGACTTAGTGTACCTCAACAAGCCAAAGTTTATAATGTTAACATCCAATAATGTTGCCAATTCAAGTAAGAAATATCTTCCCCATTGTCCAAATTTAAGTATTATGATTATGTTATTGTCCACCTCCACCTCACCCTCACCAAACCTAAAATTCCACCCCCTTAATTCTGGTTGTAGAATTCAAGGCACGTTGACTAAGCCATACACCACGCACTGGTGCCCAAAATGTCTACCTTACCCATCTTAGCGTGTTCCGTTTCAAACCCGAGGCCTCCACTCATTTCCATTTTGGGGGTTCCGCTTCAACTTTCAAACTTTGCATGCCAACATAGTCGCATGAACGGTGGACGGGCTTACATTGCTACGTTTTTCAAACGTCTACGCTTCAACGTGTCACCTTAAATCACACGAGGTGTTCGTAGAATGGCCAGGGGATTTATATATTTGATTCGTCACATTCTCCATTAACGAATATTCCATTCTTCAACTCTGCACGCAATCATAGGATCTAGACGCTCAAAACTTTCAAACTATGTGCCTTATTACAACCTAATTCAAAATGCCAATTAGGTGATTCATTAGGCAATAACAAAGATGAGTTAGAACGGTTTGATTTTTCCCCCTGATAACGCCAAACATTTCTCAGCTAACATACTCCAGTCTGGATCCCTTGTTATATTTTTCAACATTTTTGTCAAATAACTTGATCATGTATAGCCTTATATGACCTTGTTCTAAATCTAGAACTAGCTTTCATAAAAAAATTGGGAGGGATCATCCTTTGGTTATAAATAGCCCTATCATCAAAAACTACATACTTTCTCAATCATTCTTTCGTTTTCATTAAGCTCTATCCACTCGTCAAGAAGGAGAGGGAGGCTACAAGAGACAAGACAACAAAAAATGGTGTAAGAAGACAAGAAAACAAAAGAATAGGGGCAAGGCATCGATGGCAGCACGGCGACGTTAAAGAACAAAGCAACCAGCCTTCATAACTGGGATATTGTCATTAAGGATATTGAACTTTAGTTACAGGATTCCTTGTTTCCAGGATAGCAACTATAAAGAATCTCTGTGGAGATTGAGTTGCAAATGTTTGAAGGACAGGGTTTTGGGCTACAGTTGCAGATCATAACGTCTATTTGTTGACCAATTTCTGCTGTCAAAGGCCTGTTTCCACTACCCTTTTAGGTTTCCTTCAAATGGGTGATCTTATTTTTAAGGTTTGCAGTTTTTTTAGTTGATTCTACGGGGTATTTATATGGTATGTTTTAAGATTATTCAATGTGGGTGTCATTTATATATTATTGCCATTTTTGTTTTGTAGAGTAGGATGCCCTCGCCTTTTGAAAGACATACAGTTGTGCTCTGTATTTAAATAAGAAAGAAAATTTCCATTGGTCTGGTTTGGCCTAGTGATTGTTTTATGTTCAGTGGGTCATGAACCAGAGTTTATGCCCAAGATCTGGTGGAGGGCAATTGCAAATGCTTGTTCTGCATTTGTTCGTAGACCTGCAAATGTTAGCTAGACCCATGGCAGAAATTAGATGCTTCTATAGCTTCTCACTGTAGGAAAGCTTGTTTATGTTGGAGAAAAACCAAAGGGTATTTGGGTGTTGGGAATTTTGATCAGGGAGTACATACCGTTAAGAGGTACCTAATCAGAAAGGTGCTTGGGTCACTCACATAAGTTGCGCTTTGAACCCATTTTCAATGAAGAAAGGAAAACTGGAACTGAATGGTGGAGGCCGGTTGAAATTTATACATGTATTGTTGGGCTTTGCTTGTTTGTATTTGTTGTTTTTATCCTTGGAATTCAGCGAGCTATTCAGACCGAGTTCCTTTGTCAATACGGAGGAGGGTTCAAAGAGTCTTGATGACTTGATCAAAGAAGGCTTGGGAGAGGGGAATGAGTTGGTGGACCAGGACAAGTTTTTTTTCAAGAAGGTTTATGAGGATAGCTTTCATAGGAGGGTAGATGACAGTCAAAGCAATAATGCTCCACAAAGGCCTCAAAAGGAGTCCTTCAGGGTATTGCAAGGTACAATCCCAGATAGAAGGGAGGTTAAGACCGAATATGGTCGGATATCAGGTGCCATTCTTGATCAAATGAATAAGACCAAAAACTTGTCCGAGCTAGAGAGAATGGCAAGGGATGCTTGGGTCATTGGATTGAAAGCATGGAAAGAAGCCGAAACAACTGCATTGCAAGGAAATAATAGCATTGGGGATCAGGTAGAGAAAATAATAGAATCTTGTCCTCAGTCGATATCTTTAAATGGCGAGGAAGTTGAGAAATCTGGTCGCCTCATGCTTCTTCCCTGTGGCTTGACATTGGGTTCTTCCATAACATTGATAGGAAAACCTGGTCCGGCCCACAATGACTATGCATCTTCCAAACTCGTATCTCAATTTATGCTTGAATTGCAAGGTCTAAAGGCAGTTGATGGTGAGGAACCACCCAGAGTCCTACATTTCAATCCGAGGCTGAAAGGCGACTGGAGTGGGAGGCCTGTGATTGAGCAGAATACATGCTACAGGATGCAGTGGGGAACAGCTCAAAGGTGTGAAGGTTGGCGATCAAGGGATGAAGAGGACACTGGTAAACATCTCCTTTTCCGTTATTAAAAATGTTCTTAGGTACTATATCTGCCTTAGCCCAGGTTTGAGTTTACCTTGCCATTGGTAGTTGACTTCTTTGTGGTATCCACCTCTCTGGGTTCAGGGCTCTCTCACACCCCTAAGGTTCCAAAAAAGAACAGTTTACCAATTAATATAAAATAAAATTCTTAGTACTAAACAAAAGATGTGTAGTCAAGTTTGGAACAATTTTGGTGCTGAAGAAGATTATAAAATTTCATTTACTGTGGATTAAAACATGTTATTTAGATCTTGGACCTTCCCATGCAGTATTTCTCTCTCATTGGGGTGAATACCCTTTCAGATTTCCAAAAGCATGGTTTTTTATGTGCATTTGTATCTCCACTGAATCCTGAACAAAAGAGGACAAGAATAGGGTTGTCTTTCTTTGTCACTTTACTTTGTTTCTATTAGAAGTTAATTCATATTTTCAGGAGCAAAGGCAATTTCACGATATGGACTAGAATTTACAGTAGGAAAGTTTCTTCAAAATTAAGCTATCAAGAGAAACTTTGTGGATCGATGAAAATGCTATGCCAAACTTCCCAGAGAAATTAGCAAATACACAGTGTAGCTGAAACCGAGATAAGAATTTAGATCCAGTTTGTCTGAGCTGATTGGCTTTTGATTAAGAATGCATCTTTAGTAAATAGTTTGAGATTTCTTTGTTTCACTCTGTATATTAGCTGAAGGATTGCCTTTTGTTTGTTTTGACAGTTGATGGATTTTTCAAATGTGAAAAGTGGATTCGGGATGATGATGAAGGTCCAAAGGGATCAAAGACTACGTGGTGGCTGAATCGATTTATTGGTCGTGAAATGAAGCCAGAAATGGATTGGCCATTTCCTTTTGTGGAGGATCGTCTGTCTGTAATTACATTAAGAGCAGGAATGGAAGGTTATCTTATGAACGTGGATGGTAGGCATGTGACCTCGTTCCCTTACCGAACTGTGAGTTACTGGTTGTAACCTATACATCTTTTCCCATGAATATGCTATGCAATAAAACAGTTATATTTTTAAAGATTTAAAAGACTATGATTGTCTAAACATTCAATCATCTTTCTTAGACATCTGGATGAAGCAAATTCTATTTGTAATATAGGATTCAATGCTAGTCATTTTGTATTTTAATTCTCAGTTTCAGTTCAAAAGTTGCAGTCCTTATATTACAAAAGAAAAGAATGAGAACATGGAAGATGACAATTTAAATTCAGTGTATTCCACATTGAGTTTTGTTGCTTTGCTAAGATATATCCTGTTTACAATTGCCATTGCTTTGAATTTTACTTTAATTGCTGAAGCATTTTTCTTCGGCACATTGGATTTTGTTTTTGAGACAGGGGTTTGTTCTTGAAGATGCAACTGGCTTCTCTATAAATGGTGACATAGAAGTTCATTCAGTCTTTGCTACATCCTTACCTACATCTCGTCCAAGCTTTTCAACTCAAAGAATCTTAGACATGTCCAGCAAGTGGAAAGCCCCTCCTTTCCCGGAAGGTACTGTAGATCTCTTCATTGGGATACTTTCTGCAAGCAATCACTTTGCAGAGCGCATGGCTGTGAGGAAAACATGGATGCAGTCGGAGCTTATCAAATCATCAAAGGTGGTAGCTCGATTTTTTGTTGCCTTGGTAAGTGAATAATCACCAGTTGTAATACTTTTCTTCAAATTTGTTGTTTAGTAGTTTACAATTGGCATTGATGGGACATGAAATTGCCAAATCATTTTATTGCATTCCAAAATGTAGAATTTTAACTTTGATTTCTAAAGCATTTTTAAGATCAAGAAGAGATGCTTGAATCCATTGACACCTATTGATGTCAGGGAAACCCTGTTTCATAAAACTAATATTAGCTACCTCTTGCTTTTACATGTAATATGCACCATCAAACACCTTACAGGTGACAATTTGCAAATGATAAGCTTAGTAACATGCCTGTAAGATTGTTTTTTTTACAAGAGCTATTTGCAGATAAACATTACAACAGCCTTAATCTACCCTTGAGAATTGTAGGGGTTCATCTGTTGGTGTGGGCTTGCCATTTTCAAGTTTTGGGTTGTTTATTTGTTTCAAGATTCTGTCATATATGCATGTATGCAAAATTTAGAATTTAAGTCATTACACGCATATTAGTGAAGCCTAAAATTGAAAGTAGTGAACATGAAGAGTAATGACAAAGTCTTCAAGTTAAAACAAAAACTTAAGTTGAATGACAATATGATTCCAATGATTGAGATTTTATTGAATTAGAGAATTTTGCTATCAAACCTTTTACAATTATATCAAGTTTCAACAATAAAAATTAGTATATGCCAGTATCACCGTTGGTCTCATCTTTATAGTTTGCATCATCTAAAGCCTTGGTCAAGTGCATATTGCTCTTAAGCTCTAATTCATCCATAGGGCATGTGACTTCTGAATTGTGTGGTAAGTATTTGCAATCTAGGTTAATGCGTTGCATAAGGCATCCACCATCCCATTAGATCCTTTCAAACATGTCTATCATATGAAGTCGTCATTGCATGAAACAAATTCTTGTATGCTATAATTTGATAAATTATCTGGGTATAGGTGCCATCTTCCTAGTCACAATGTTTTCTTCATCCCGAGAAGAATCCTGTCAAAACCTCTATAATGAGAGGGACAGCCTCTAACTTATCAGTTAAATATCTCTTCATTTTTGGTTGCAAACGTTTGAGGCATGTGAAAAAACATAGTGTTCCTTTTAACTTAGACCTTTCTGTATTAACATTGAGTACAAAACTGCGTCACTTCTATGTGTGATGGCTCAATCCTCTCATATTGAGCCAATTGTTTCATAAATTAACCTTTCTTTACTAACACTGAGTACAAGACTGTGTCACTTCTGTGTGATGGCTCAATCCTTTCATATAGAGCCAATTGTTCTTAAATTATGCCCAAACATGGGTTATCTGTATCTGCAATGAAGACGAATCATCTCACAAGTAGGCTTAATGGAACAATCATGAAGTAATCATCACTCAAAAACATTCACGGGTTCAAATGAAGAATATGTTTATGATGCTCATGTGTCATTGAAAAGAATTGGAACATAAAGTTTCTTTGGCATCATTATTTCTTCAAGTGAATGTTTATTCTTCTGAAACGAGTCATCCTTGTATTTTGGAATTACATTCTTTTTGAAGGCAAATTCTTATAAAAACCAAATTTCCTTTTGATGCTAAAGACACTTTTTTTTGCAAAAAAAAATGTTTTCCTTTCTCAAATAATAACTTATCTATAGCAATTACAAAGCCTTCCATTTCTTCTTGCAGTAATACCTTTTTTCTTTAAGAAATAAATGGCCAAAACTGAGATGCTGAAAAAGGCAATCTTTTTCTACTACAAAGTGACCTCCTTATTCCAAATGATAATTCCTCCTCCCCTTCAAAAGAAAAAGAAAAACGTATGTTCTCTTGAACCCAAAAGTGTGGCCTTTTTCATCTTGCTATTATTGTTTGGGTCAAACCAAGTTACTGACTTTTTTGACCTTTTACTGGGGATATACATTGACGAGCTTGAGTAGTTTCTTCTAAATACTAAAGATGGAGATGATAATCGTACGATGCTTTAGCTTACTTCACAAATTTTGTTAGCTTGTATTTTAACCTTACAAAACTAGAATTATGGTTAACATATGTAAAGATGCCTTATTCTTTTGACAGAACCAATCAATATCTCTACAGCTGAGGTGTGTATAGCTATGGATGCAACTTATTTTTCCTTTGTTTAGTTTGAAACAACCTCTATTTTTAGGATAATTCCCTTCCAAAACGAATCTCTTCAACATTACCAAGATCCTTTTCATGGCTTAAAGGTTTGGGGAGGGTAACTGATTTAAATTGTGTTGAGAAAACTCAAATCATTATGCTTCCACGTATGATCCGTTGGAAGTGAACTCTTTCCAAAGCATTGTTCAAGCCGAGTTCAGGTGCCACTTCTCTATCTCTTGAGTGTGTTTGGACTCATGTCGTACCTTCACAAACTTTAGTCCTTGGGGGATTTGGCTTTGGGTCGAGGCAGATGTTCTTTCTTAGCCCTTTTGCTACTTTGAGCTTGAGAGAACGAAGACTCTTCAATTTCCACAGCCTTTTTTTTGTTCCTGTATGTGTATAGTATTTGGAATTCTTGCTTCTTTAATGGTTTCTTGAGCACATTCAATTGATTGCTGTAGGAAACCATTTTTTTTTGTCTTCAGCTGAAGTATCATAGGATCAATTTGTTTCCCGCTTTATGTTCTTTCCCCTTTACCAATTGTTGACCAATATGAACATTGCTCCTTAAGGACATGTGTAGATAGTTGGATTGCTTGTCAGTAGATAATTACTGTTTAGTTTATTCTTCTTGCAAAATGACTCAGTGTAATGATGCATAGGGAAAATGACCCATATAAAAAATATTGTACAAAGGTCATGTCAAAATCAAATCAAAATTTCCCCACTATTAAACCGAAAAAAGAAAAAAAAAGAAAAGAAGAACCTCAGTATCCAAATTCAAATAATTTTTCCAATAGTATTGGAAGGCTTCTTAAGAAAATTTACTTTTAAATCTGGGATGGAGCCCTTTTTTATCATGATATACAAATTGGCTGTCAAAATCAAGGAATAGAACCAGAAGTTTAAAACTGTACAAAACATTACAAAGGTCTTGGTGGATTTATTTTATTTTCCAGTCTGAAAGTATCAAAACTTTTCTTCGTATAGCATTTGAACTCTTTGATCAATGTTTGTTTCCTTATTGCATTGTATTTGATTTCCTTGAAATTATTTCATCTCTTTTTTTTTTTTGGATCAATACTTCTTATACACATCCGCTGTGGGGGTTGAACCCGGGTCTCATCACCGATAATGCAAGTGGCATCCTTTCCGGTAGACCACATGCATGCGGATGAAATTATTTCATCTCTTAATTGGATCAATATGCAGTATTTGTGGTGTCTGATTTCAATCATTGAGGGGTTTTCAACTCCATGATTTATGATAAACATGACCACCTGTCACCTTAATTTTAGGGGATGGTATAAATGCTTGGAACTTTGGGGAGGCTAAACACTAAATTCATCATTATAGCATATATTTATAATTCTACTCATGAATTATCGTGAAATTTTTTATATTTTTTTCTCTTTATAAGATGTAGAATATATATATTCTGAATCAGAGTTTCCTAACATTCTCAGATGTCCTGAATTTTCGAATTTTTAAGCCTCCCAAATGGATTGGATTTTTCAAACCTGGTAAACATGGATTTTGTTGCTACTGGCTATTTGAATCTCATCGAAATGCACTTGTGTTTGTTCCATTTGAACAAATACAGGAATATAGAAAAAATTCAGAGGATGTTTGAGAAGGATCTGTTCTCTGATAAATTATGATGTGAAGCAGACAAAAAGGAATAGATACATGGAGTAACATATATTTTTATTTTTCACTCGTCTTGAGGCCATAGATTGAGTCTAAAAACACTTCATTAGCCTTGCCAGCAAGCCACATAGACTTCTCACAGGCCAGTTCAGTTGCCCCATTAAGCCAACATTTTACCCGCTGGACATCCCACATTGGTTTATTTAACCAATTCAGATGATTTTGATCTTGCCCATGGATGGTAGAGGAGTTTGCCTTTATATTCTCCTCCCGTGCTGGTTGTATGGGATTACTTGACATTGCTTTGACTTGGGTTAGGTAGCTGCTAATTTCTTTCTAGCTAGGTTGCTCATTTTGCCCTACTGCCTTGCATTTGACTTGTGCTACTTTTATGCATATTTTCTCTTTGCTCTTCTTTTAGTAGGGTTTCTGGACATATCTTGTGCATTCCTTTAGATATTATTACACACTTGTAGTTAGCCCTATTGGCTGCTTCTGACCATTGATATAACTTTTCCTTTCTTTCTAATTTCTCTTCATGATGGCTTTATGAGGGGATTTCATGTTCCTGCCCGTCTTTCAGACAACATTTTAGGCCTTCATTCAATTCCTCAGGCATTGCAAATCCTCTCAGAGGGTCCAGTCTTGTGTGGCATTCATATGGATTTCATCAAAATAACATAAGATTATTTCCTTCAATCTTTAATATGGCTTTCTCTGATTTCAATGTCCGAAGATCTGAATGTAACTTACCATACTGGGTTACTGTGCATTCATGACACTTTGATCAGTGCCTCAAACTGATGATGTCAACCTCATCTGATGTTGAGCTTGTCTGGAATTACTCTTGAAATGGACATTACATCTTAGAGGACGCATATTAAATTGTCTTGATTAATGAATGGTTCTAACCAGCTTTGTCAAGACTTTAGATCGAAAATTATGTTGCTTAACTTCATGTCTGATGTTGTCTAATTTTGCATGCATATCAGGAACCTGTCCAAATACTCTTATTGCACATTTTTCTATTTTTCTAGGTGAACTAACCTTCCTTTGGTTAAACATCTCTGAAGATGGAGCCCATGGAGGAACTTGGATCTGTCTTGCAGTGTAAGTCCCTCTGTATTTTTAGTGAGGTTTAGGACATGCGAAAAATCTGTGTCTAAGGTGACTGTCAAACATTGAACTTTTTGATGGAAAAAAGGTTTAAAGACTTTGTTAAAAATTAGCGGGGCCTTGCTATTTGAGAAAATCTTATTGAAGAGTCCGACTCAGCCTCTTTTATTTCTCAAAATAATTTGTATCCTGCATGGTGAACTGCTATATAGCATCTCTAGTTAGAAAACTTATTAGAAGCCCCGTTCAAGTGAATTATGTGAATATTGTCATATGTGGTAGAATATTTTTAATATTCATCTTTCTTACTTTTCTTGCAACACAACCATAGTGTCTATGAAATGTCAGCAAGTTTCTTAAGTTTAGGCGGGCATAATGGTTTTATTTATAAAAACAGTCATTAAGCAGAGATACTTGGATTTTGTAAAAACAAAGGATATGCTTATATGCTTTCCATACACATGTATGGAACAATATGATGCGGAGTTAAGTAACAAACTTTGTCTTGTGTACTCTGTAGAATGCAAGAAAGGAGGTAAACGCACAGTTAAAGACTGAAGCAGATTTTTATGGTGATATGATTATTGTTCCATTTATGGACCGTTATGAGCTTGTAGTTTTGAAGACTGTTGCAATATGTGAATATGGGGTAAGTTGCTAGTACTTTTACTCTCAAATCATAGATTCCATAGCAAATGCAAAAATTGGTTATTGGTGATGCTTGTGCACTTTTGCGGTGATTTTTAAAAATTTCTAATGCATCTTTTAGATTTTCTTCCTGCATCTTCCCAATACCCAAGGAATGCAGGTCTGATATCATATAATTTTACATCAAGAAATTCTCTTGAATCCATTTTCCCACCATTATACCTCCACATAATTGTTTCATTTTGGGAGAGAATGTCTGAGATTTGATCTGCTTCATTAGTCATTCGCAGGGACTTGTCCTCCTTGAGATTCTTTTAAGTGGATACCTGCTAAACAAAAGGATGCCACCTGTGATTTGGAAGAAGCCTTTGCTGACTGTTTGCTTAAATGGTTCCATCTGTGAGGAAATCATAAAAAGTATTTTATTTGCTTGGGAACCCCAAGTCAAACTCTTGTTTGTACTAAGAGGTGCAGCCTACAGTGTGGCTGGTGGGATTTCTTTGTAAGCTAGCATTGATGGTTGTCAGTGTGTCTGGGTTAAACATATCAGCAAACAACCTTAGCCCAGCTTTCCAAATATGACACATGCCAAAATGTCTCCAAAAGACTGACAATCTCCATATTTTTTAACTGACCATTCCCAAGCTAACCATACCGTGTGAGTGAGAAAACACACGGATATCTATTAGCATATGCCAGATCTGTATTAAGACAGATTTGATATTTTCTCAAGCACTCTTCAGATAAACTATTTTGTAATTTTCTTTATTATCGATAACTGCCAATAATAACTCCATCTATTTCATAGATTATTTTTAGAATTCCTTTGTTCTTATTAGTAATGCATTCATTTGATTGGTTTCCAAGATTGGTTATGCTTTGTATGTTAATACACTCCACAGGTGCGGAACATATCTGCAAAGTATATTATGAAATGTGACGACGATACCTTTGTGAGAGTGGATACTGTATTGAAGGAAATCAAATCAACTTCTCATAAACGTGGCTTATACATGGGTAACCTCAATCTTTTCCACAAGCCTCTCCGCATGGGCAAATGGGCTGTAACTTACGAGGTAAGTTCCGAGGCTGTTGGAGGTGCTTCATCTTTTGATTAAGCTTTCTTATGTGTTTTGTGATATTGGTTGCCTAAGATTATTTGAACACTGGAAGGTTTAGTCTTGTTTTTGTTCTCTCCCTGAAAGATCTATAGATATGGAACATGTTCTTCCTAATTAAAGCTTTAATTAGTCGAAGTAAATAATTAATTCCTGTTTACTGATGTCAAATACGAAGATATTCTGTCTCATTTAACATCGCAGTTGAGTTCATGCCTATCATCATATCTAAGATCATTTTTGACATTAGGAATGGCCAGAGGAAGAGTACCCCACTTACGCAAATGGACCAGGGTATATCATTTCTAATGACATAGCAAATTTCATTGTATCTCAACATGCTAATCACAGTTTGAGGGTAAGATATGCAACTTCATTCTTGACACCCATATGATATTCTAATTGCAGTTGAGTTTATTTTGATTTTTTTTCCAACTTAGTTTCCATCATTAATAGGGTGCTTCAACTCAAATATATGTTAAAGTAGTCTATTTGACCCAACATTGTTTGCTTCCTTCAGCTGTTCAAAATGGAAGATGTTAGCATGGGGATGTGGGTTGAACAATTTAATTCTTCATCACATGTTCAGTACTCACATAATTGGAAGTTCTGCCAGTATGGATGCACTGATGATTACTACACTGCACATTATCAGTCTCCCAGGCAGATGATCTGCATGTGGGACAAATTATTGAAGGGAAAAGTTGAATGCTGCTCTTTATGAATGTATTTTTATATTGAAGTAAGTAACCTGTACATTTAAAAAGTCTTGGTTACCTCTATCAAAAGTCCTAACTTGTTTTATTGATCTATCCAGCTATCAATTTTGATGCATTTTCCCAAAAGGTTTCCTCTGGTAAAGTGGGATTGCGGTTTGTTTCTTGAATCCTGAATCATTTATTTTTATGATTCTGTATGCTTAAGAAAGCATGGACACAATGGCACTTTTTAACTCCAACCTTCATGCTTAGAGATCCAAATGCTCTGATGCTGCTTGTCCTCTGCATGTTTTTAAGGGGAGCTGTAACAATCATGTAGACAAAATATATGCATAGTTGTTTTTATTTACATCAAATGTAAAGTACGTAGTTTCTTAGATGACAGGAACCATTAATATTTCAACTTCTTGATCTCAATGCTTGAAAATTAGGTGCATGGACATTGGTTGTCATTTGCTAAACACATTCTTATTGAGAATGTAACAATTGCATGGACATGAGGACATGAATTCCATTGCTAAACTGGATGTAAATGTAAATTGCTCGTGCACCAATTAATAAATCTGACACGGGATAGTAGTTTTGTAACCCTTCTTGCCTGTCCACTGTGGAAATTGAACAGCCCAGATTTTTTTTTCGTGTTCTATCTGTTTGAAGTTTAATCACATATTCATTTCATTACAAGATAATAAGATAAGAAATTTTGATTAGATTTATCTCAAAATTTATACTATGCATTTTGGTATTACAAGTGATCCATAAAATATGGCAAAATGTACAGATAAATCAAAATGGCTCCGGGGAGGTGTGTTTAGTTTTGTCACTAGATGGTGAGAGAGCAGGTGTTAATGGGTTATTAAATTCAGATTTTTGTGGCTTGTTATCATAACAATCAGCACGTTTTCGTCCTAAAATTCAACATCGTTTTTCTTAGGTGCACCAATTGTATTTGCCGGGAGGGTTTTTTCCCAAAGTTATTCACTGGGTGGATGTACTCGAAGACTTGATAACTGATCACATTCTTGATGTTGATTTATGTGCAGGTGAAACCTTTAGTGCCACTTCGAAGCTGAAAGTATTATTCTTAGTTTGTTGCCTAATGATAGAGTTCTTGGACTTTCTTATTCCACATTAAGAGGTTGCTAGTCTTGTTTGCTTACAGACGGTTGTCCTTTGTTGTCAAAGGACAACAAAGGACTTTGAGGTCTACATTGTGAAGACTACATTTGCATGGATCATATGGATGTCCTAAATGTTCGATGTCAGCAATAAAGTAAATGAGCTCTCATAGTGAAGATACTACAGGATGACAAACAGTTCAAATGCTTCAAAAATGACCAATTGTAACATTCTGGTGGTAGAAGCACTAGCCAGACCGACAAGGTGGAGATATGTTGCTAGAAATGTGGGAATCAACAATAACATCACATTTCATTTTCCATAAATTGTGATAAAACCTTTAATTTTCTTATCCTTAAAAAGATTTATGGATTGGAGGCTTATTATTTTGTAAATATCATTTTTTAATGAGATCAAACACAAGGAAAAAGGTAAGCGTGGCTTTTTCTAACAGCATACAAGGTGCTCTCTGAGAGTGAAAGGGCTATGAAACTAGCTATAAAGTTAGCAAGGAGATTTAGTGAAACCAATAATTCATTGTTTAATGTTTGATTAGATAATTATATAACATTGTGATAGTTATAATTTTGATTACATGGGATTGAAAGGGACTTCTCTTTTATTATATCATTGACCATATAATAATATTACAAGAGTTTGACAATTATGCATCTATCATTCAACCATGTTCTAACTGGAGTCTCCTCTTTAAAAATTGAAGAATATAAAGGATTAAGATAATACAACTAAATATTAATATTTTATAATTTAACGGTGAACAACCCTTTACATAAATGGCTGCTCAAGTTCTTTCGAGGCAATAAACTGTACGTTATCTAAAGCATTCAGATGCCTTAATCTAATCTAAACGAAAAGAGCTTAGTGATGGATTTAAGCATTCCATCCTATCCATCTTTTGAGTGTTATTTATGGTAATGAGATTACAAGTAATAAGGGTTACAAACAAGTGTTCATGGAAATGCATTGCAATGAATTGTTGATGTCACTTGGCAGAGACATTTTTCGATATCGTAGAACTTTTTTGGCAAAGCATACTAATGATACTTCTAGTTATCTAAATTTAGGGTGGATAAACTCCATAGATTTGTTAAACAAGCAAGTTCCTTTATAGCATTGTTTGTGTGAGCAACATTTTTCTTGTAATAAACACGATTTATTTATTTATTTATTTTGTTATGTTTTGTTTGAATGAAAAAACCTTATATTAATTAAGATTAATTATACAAAAAAGGGTGGGTGGAATTAGCACACTCCACTAAAAGCCGCTAGGGGGAGGAAATCACACCTCCTCAATAAAACAGAGACCAAAAAACATTACTACATGCTGTCGTGAGCAATCATTACACAGACATCCCAAGACATAATCAGTTTACAAAGATCAAGGAGCAGGACGAAAGTTATCTTCTTTGTTGACACACTGCCAGTCGCCATCCGAAGAGATTGGGGCAGTCCATCTTTCATTTGCATTACCGCCAACCATAGTCCGTTGAGGAGGACCTTTGGCTGTTGACTCAACTTGGAATGCTTGGTAGAATACATGTTGCTCGTAAGCTGCGACCTCTGCTACCTCTGGGACGACAACTCATTTCCAAGGCAAATGCTTGGTAGAATACATGTTGTGCATAAGCTGCGGCCTCTGATAATCAGACCTGAACAAACTTTATGCTTCAAGCAATGGGCTTTGGTCAGTTTTTCATCAACACAACTCACATGAGGACTTATCAGGATTCATAATATCCATGACATCCTCGGAATCACCTAGGCCCCGAAGTGCACTGAATGAATTAGCGCCTCCACTGAAATTACCCTCGCCCGAGGACATTTGATGACGCTTGTCAAAGCTCAGGCCCAAGCTGTCCCTCGAGGGGCTTGTTCCTCCGCAACCATGGAGTATGTGGGCACCGTTGATGAAAGAGTTGACATGGTAGTGGGACGAGCATCCACAACAATCAAGGCCCAAAGAGAAGCCAAAAAAGGTGGTGGCTGAGTAACTACGGGGGTGGCTGGAGTAGCATTCGGGACCCTTACAACTTGCATGGCGGGCTACATGTTAATGATAGCCGGTGTGATGGCTTCAGAAGTTGCACAGAGCTAGTGGGGGCTTGCATAACCTGGGTATCAATGGGCCTGGTCTGAGTAGGTTGCACAAAGGGACTAGCCTGCTCAGAGTGCTTAGAAGAATGATTTTTTCGTGTAGGAATCGTTTGCTAGTCGCCTTGGCATTCCCGGGCCCCGTTAGACTGAGCTACCGGGGTAGTCGAAGGGGTTTGGGTCTGTTTGAACTTCCACTCCATCAGTGGGCAATCTCGAATCTTGTGAGCAGCAGACTGGCAACGATAACAAGTATTCGGTAAATTGATATAGGCGACAGGTTGCCTAATGGAGGTATCACCAATTTGGATATCTATGAAATCCGACAGGTCTTTGGTGAGGTCGACTTTGACACAAGCTCGCTTGGTAGGGCGAGCTGAGAAAAACCGTTCAGGCTCAAGACATACAAACTTGTCGAGGGAAGAGGCGAGCATTTGCAAAAAACCCCAAAAGGGGATAGGTAAACCCGAGAACTCAATCCACACAGGAACTTCCAACTCAGCTTGGTCACTGGTTGTGAAGTCACGAGTGTAAGATTGCAAAATTAACAAGGAATTTTTCACCGTCCAAGGACCTTTGGCTAACACTTTTTGAGCTTGAGCAGGATCAGGGAAGTGAAAAAGGAAATAACCCTTGGTGAGATTATGAACATTCTCAACTATCACACCATGCGGACCCCAAACTTGTTGCACCCAGGACCTAATGAGGGTATCATTGGGAATTCTACCCAGGAAATACCCGACAAGGGTATGTGACTCAAACCAGTGGCAAGCATTATGAAACTCATGCAAGAGAATGGAAACAACAGGGATAGTACTCTAGTGAAACACTTTCGGGACAAACTTTCTCGGGTGCTTCCCTAGCACCATTGCTCTCCCCAGCCGGCTCAATAGCAACTGAGCTAGCCATTTACGAATGATGGCAGACCCAAACCCTAGCAGAGCAATTTTTCCTCATCAAACCCTTTTTATTTTATTATTTTACCTTCCCACTATTTTTCTCTTTGGGATGCATGGATGTTCGGTGCATCTGGAAACTGCAACAGATGACCATGACATTTTGAGTGACCAATAGTTCATTGACATACCTGATATCATTGATAATTTAAGATAAACACATTATAATATATAATCTTATTAATTTAATAAAAAATATTTTATTTTGAAAATAATATTTGATTTATTATGTATATTTTTTTATTTTAAAATTGGATATATAGTATTAAAATTAACCCACCATTAATACATTGAAATTTTATTACCATGGGATTTTAACAAACCACATTTATATCAGATTGCATCATGACAACCCGTGAATTGGATCTTGATGGATTTTTTTAGGAGTTCAACTTTATCATGACAACTTTATCATTTATAGGATTTCAATCCATATATATATATATATATATATATATATATATATATATATATATAAAAGAGATTGAAATGAGCCACCCAAACTATACCATCATTATGTTATTACTGCACATTAACAAACCATATAATAATATTACAACAAACTTTATTATAATTACATTACATAGGGGTTGAAAACATTTTAACATAGGTTCCTTTTTTTTTTCGGTTGGGGTTGTACTTGGGTCTCCCACCTTTGACAAATTATAACTCTCTTCTTTAGAGCTTGAGAGTTTACAAATAGATACACTTATCTCAATTGAGATGCTATAGCTAGAAACCGACATCATTTTACATAAAATGTTTGAATTCTTGATTTTCATTTTTTGTATGAATACATATATTCGAGAATTCAGCATCCTTGATATTTTTCTATAGTAGCCTTCACAATACCAAAACTTCATCTCTACTATCTATGCATTGTATCTTTGTAGAGTAATATTCTCAAAACATTGCACTATCATAGTATGCTTTACCAAATCTAGATTGGTAGTTTCTTATTTGAAACACAAGTGCAACGACAATAATTATGATAAATAATTTATATGAAAATACATTATTATTATAAAATAAAGCAAATATTACCAATGTCAAATATTAAAGTAAATCTAAATTATTATTTGATTTAGGCAGTCAATATTTTCTTGTCAACTTTAGCTAAACTTACTACTTCCTCTAACCATGAAAAGAAGAATTTAACTTCACTATCCTCAATGAAAAACCCTCTATTAGCTAGCCTATCTACACATTTGTTTCCTTCCCTTAATGTATGTGTAAACCTGATTTCTTCAAACTCTTTAGCAAGATCTTGAATTTCCACAATTATATCTTGTATGTTCCATGGAGCCTTTTCTTTTCTCAAAATTACATTTATTACAATGAGAGAATCACCTTCCATCCATACTCTGTTCTATTTCATTTGTTTGCATATTTTTAACCCTTCTAAAGCCGCCCAAGCTTAGACATCATTACTTGTCTTAAATCCACCATTGAAAGCATAAAGGGACAATCTCTTCTCCATTATTTCTAATTATTCCTCCTCCTGTTGGTTTTGGATTTCCTTTAGATGCTCTATCAAAATTCAATTCAACCAACTCCACATTTGATGGTTTCCACCTTATATTCTTTGCCTTCTTTTTGTTTCTCCTATATCCAACATCATAATTCCATTTAATAACTTGACTCCATCTTTTGTTGATAGGGTTGGTTTAGACTCCTCTATGGTTAAACATATCTTCCTTTTCATTACCTCTAAACGACTTTCCTTTCTCTTAAATATCCTTCTATTCCTTTCTAGCCATACAATCCAAATATTGTATCTTTTGATATATCCCATATTGCCTATATTTCCTCACTTTTATAAGTGCTTTGTTATTGCTTTAACCAATCTTCAATTATGTTATTCATCACCATGCATTTACCAAACATATTAAGAATCCATTGCCATAGTTTCTAGACTATTGAGCAATGTCCCAGGAGATGGTCTATACTCTCCTTTTTACAAATAACACATTGAGAGGGGCCATGAAAACCCCTTTTCATAAGGTTATTCCAGGATAAAATTCTTCTATGACCTACTAACCAAACAAATATTTTAACTTTAGGAATGCTTGGGCTATCCCAAATATCTCTCCAAATTCTAGTGATATTACTATTTTGTTGGTGCTTTACATTATATCCACTTCTTGTTGTGTATTCTCTTGAGCTATTCAACTCCCAAATCAATTTATCTTTGGCTCCCCTTAGAATAATCATAGTTGTTATCTTTCTACTCAATTGCCTCCTAGCATCAATGTCTTGTATACTTGTAAAAAACTCTTCTTTCCATTTGTATCTTCCTTCCTGATCCTTGTACAAACTGTTTGAAACCCAATCACCATATTTGTCTTGAAGCAATCTCATTCAAGGTTTCAAAATTGGATCTAAATTGAGTGGTTTCTTTATCACACAAAGTATCCATCCAAATATAAATTTTTTCTCCAGTTTCCATCACCCATCTTAAACCTTTAATCATTAGATAAATAGATTTTTTTAAACCATTCCAAAGAGCAGAACCATTTGGTAGAGAGAATGCAGTAAATATTAATCTTGGGTCATTGGGCTCAACATACTTAAAGGAATTCTTGCCCATTGTCTTTGACTCTCTTTGTACAATCTCCAAATTACTTTTTACCTAAGAGCTAAGTTTGCATCTGTAAGAACTATTAAACCAAGACCTTCTCTAGTTTTATCATCACACACCTTGCTTCATTTCACCAAAGGAATTTTTCTTTTATCATGTAAACCTGACCATAAAAAGGATCGCATAATATAGATTAAACTTTTTTCAATTGATTTTGGAATAGTATACAATGACAAGTTGGATGGCCTGTAAGACTGAATTAATTAAGTACACTCTTCTTGCTAAAAATAACCATCTACCTTTCCAAGCTAGTAGTTTATTCTAAACTTTGCTGATAATTGGATTTCATAGTTCTATCATCATTCTCCCCTCAAATAAAGGCATCCCTAGATAAGTTACTAGGAAATTTGCCTCCTCCATTTGAAGTAACCTGCAAATTCTTGCTTTGATATTAGTTGGAGTGTTAAGGAAGTAAAATTTGGATTTTGTCCTATTAACTTTTTGCCCTAATGCTCTTTCGTATTCCTTTAAAAATTTATTCAAAGCTTTGGCCTCATTTGTTCTTTTTCTTCCAAAAGTGGTTGTATCATCTACAAACTATTGATGGGTGATGTTGTCGATGTTATTACTAATCTTAAGTCCACTTATAAGCCCATATTTGTAATTATTATTTAAGTTTATACTTAAAACCTCTGCCATTATAATGAAAAAATAAAGAGATGGAGGATCTCCTTGTCTAAGGCCTTTCTTGGCTTTAAATTTTTTTGTTACTAACCCATTGACCAACACCGAATAAGAAACTGTAGAGACACAAGCTTTAATCCATCTAACTAATTTCTTTCCAAATTCAAACTTTTTTAAACTGCAAAAAGAAAATCCCATTTAACCCTATCATAGGATTTACCCATATCAAGTTTTAAAATCATTGCTTTCCCTTTTCTTAAAGCTGCTAAATGTATAATTTCATGAGCTACTATGATCCCGTCCATAATTTATCTCCCTTTCACAAAACCTCCTTGTTATTTTGAAATAATTTTGTCTAACAATGACCTTAACCGATTCATCATCACTTTGGAGATAATCTTATATGCCACATTACATAGGCTTATGGGTTTAAAAGAATCAAATAATTCAACATTTTTTTTAAATTAGGATAAGATATGTTGCATTTATTTTATAAGGTATGTATTATTTTACCCTAGATTGTTCCACTACCACCAATAAAGAATCCATCACTATATCCCAATTATGTTGGTAAAAGTTGCAGAGAGCCTATTTGGACCTGGGGATTTATCTATTTAAAGAGAAAAGAGCTAAATGAACTTCTAGAGTAATATGCTCCATCAGTTTCCTATTGTCTTCATTCGTTATAATTGAAGGTACATCTTGAAGAAGTTTATCATTAAGATGTTCAGTCTCCTCTAATCCTAGAATATTTTGATAAAAAGACTTTACCTATTTTCTAATTTCACTTTGATCTTCAATCCAAACCTCTTCTATTGATTTAATTATACTAATTCTAGAAGTTGATCTCTGTACTATATCCATCCTATGAAAAAACTTTGTATTTTTATCTCCTTTTAACCAAGTCTATCTTGATTTTAATCTCCAAAATTTCTCTTCTTTACTCAAAATATTATGATATTCACTAAGCAACTCCCTTTCCTTTGAGCTTGGATTATTATGATCACTTTTTTAAAATTTTGAAAGTTTATCTTTTAGTTCTTCTTTCTTCTAAAAAATGTTTCCAAAAGTGTTCTTGTTCCATTCTTTTAATCTAGTTGTCATAGATTTAATTTGTTTTGGAAGAGCATACAATTCACCATTTCTTGAAGAATTCCACGTTTGTGCTATCATATCAACAAGTTGAGGATGGTCTTCCCACATATGCTCATATTTAAAATATGATCTTTTTTTTGAATTCACTTACCACCATTTTAACTCTTATTGGCCAGTAATATGAACTAATCCTTGTTAAGGTATTAATTTTACCACAAGTTTTTTCATCTAGCCAATGATACAAGAGTATGCATTTGTCTAATTTTTTTGCTATTAGGTTCTGGCCTCTCATGTTGTTGGTCCATGTATAGTTGTCTTCTTCAAACTCAACCTCCCATAGATTATTGTTTTGAATAAAAGCTGAGAAATCTCTCATACTTTGGGTTAATTTCCTAATTCCCCCAAAATTTTCATCTAGATTTGTTATGGAATTAAAATATCCTATGATCATGAATCGGGTTTCTTGGTCTTTACTTCTCATAAAGGCTTCAATCCCACTCCAAACTTCTAATCTATTAGACTAAGTTGTAGGTCCATAGATATTGATAAGAATGAAATGAATATCTGCAAAGTCGCAAGTGACTAAAGAGACTATCCAATACCTAGTTTTATGAATGGTTACATAGGAGGTTCTAAAAGGATTTCAACAAGTTAGAATTTCCCCTGTCACTCCTTTAGAATCCATAGCATCCCATTCACATCTTGCCCATACTACTTTCATAGTTTTTGAAACTTCTTCATTTGTCATTTTAGTATACAAAGAATATCAGGCTTATTACATAAACATAGGTCCCTCATACACCTGTACTTTGAAGGGGCATTAGCACCCCTTATATTCCATGATATGATAATCATGTCTCATTAGGGGCTATTGGACCTGCCTTCATATTACCAATATCATTTTATTGTTTGGTAAAGAGGAGTTCAACCAACTTAGTTTGTGTTCCTTTCTCTATGGTTGCTCTTGTTTCCTCGGATCTTGCTTTATAATTTAATGGTTTTCCTCTTGTTGCCTTGCCTATATCAGGAGTAGGTCTTATTATTCTATTTCTCAATATTCTTTCACAATTTTGTTTTTCATCATATTTATCCTCTCCTAGCTTTACTACATAAGCTTTTGACTTGTTTAGCTCATTTTTTGGTATTTCCTTATTAATAACAAAGTTATTAACTTCTAAAACTATATTTTATTTACTAATTTTTTCTTCTAAATGGTGCATGGTACTTCAAGAGAGTCTTCAAAATTTTATGAGACACATTCCTTAGGTTCATTGAGAATGTTCTTCCTTAAATCAAGATCATACTGAATAGATGGTACCTTGTTAATATTTTGAACCTGTTATAATGTGTTCTCTAAGTTTTGATCTACATTTTTCATAGGCTAAAGCCTCAAAAGAGTTGGTATTTATTCCAATCCTTCCTTACTGGTCTCCACTATTTATTTTCTTTCATTTTTCTATCTTCATCCATATAAATTTGTAAGTTTCTCTTGCACTTTTCTACATATGATTATGCTGAGCTCTTCTTAGGGCATGATATCTGAATATGCCCCACCTCATGACATATTCTACATCTAAAACATATATTTTCATAATATATGGTTTGGATCCACATCTTATCCCCATACTTAAGAATGATTGATTCTAGTAAAGCTTTACTTATATCAATCATGACCAATATCCGAGCATAAATAGCCAAGAATCCATATTTCGTAGCATCTAAAATCTCAAGGAATTATCCTAGAGTGTTGTCTATTTCCTTTAAGGTATCTATTTCCAAAAAATTAAATGGGCAACCCAAACACCCTAACCTAAAATGGTACTAGGGATAGATTTACCTTTTTAGGTGAAAAGCCTTCATACCAATGGGTAAGGAAGAGTCCTACTCTTCCCATAAACCAAGGACCCTATTTTAGGATTTTTTATCTTTCTTCCCTAGAACAAAAAATGGTTAGGAATAAACCTTTGAGAAGAAAGGATTGAATCACTCCTAGAGACTTTCAACTCCTATCAATCCATTTTCGCAAGGTTGAAGCCCCTTAAATTTACCAAAAGCTACCCTATCTTGGAGCAGCAAGGATCTCTCTAAGGTGTGTTCACTAGCCTCTACCACTAGAGATGATTTTAAGGATTTAACTATAAATCTGTCCATGGGTAGGAAACAAAAACTCAAAATCTATTGAAATTTATCAGAATGTCCTATAGCAAATATAATATTTGATAAAATAATAATAATAATAATAATTTGCATGCAAAACTTCTAAGATAAGGAAGGGAAAAAACTTAGCTAAAAAATTCTGTCCAGATTGAATGTCTTGTCTCACTGAAGTCCTAGCCCTTCATTGCTCTTCCCATTATTTGAACCCTAGCTGACAAATTTTTGCAATTTCATTTTTTGCAACTTGAAACATTGTCATTGCCCTTGTTCCGAATGGTTGACTTTAAAGGGTTGTATCTCCCTCAATATTGCTTGGATTCCTTCATATGACCACTCTTTTTAAAGCTATTCAAATTTCATACAAAGTTGATCAAAGAATCAATTGAATTGGATAACCCTTTGTGAATATATGGCTCCTAAAAGATGAGATGTTTTTCTAAAAAAGCTGTCCCAATCCTTTGCAAAGCAGATGGAGAATACCTTTGATAGAAAGGTAAATGAATAATATTTCCATCCTCAAATCTTTAGTGTAATATAGGTCCCCCTATTTTTTCAATGAGTTTACACAAGCTTTTATGAAGGGTCCCAATCCCCTCATATTGAGTGGGGTTTGAACCTTGGACCTCCCAAAGAGAGGCCAAATCCCTTAGACATAGGTCCCCCTCTTACTCGTATGGACATTTTTTATTTTTTATTTTTTAATAAGTTATATGTGGGTTCTCTTGGGGCCACTTCCATGAAAATACCAAAATATTGCTTTTGCAATTAGATCAATTAAACCATATCCAGTTTGCCTCTTTCTCAAAAATATTCATTATTTTCTTTTCTCCAAATATATCCATCATCTTCCTCAAACTATTACGTTTTTACAATCAACTTTTGACATTATTTCATTAAGAGATAAAATCTCACTTGGTTAGTTGCCTTCTAAAATTTGAATTTCATGCCAAAATATGAAATCATGATTGACTAAATTATCTACTACTTGATTCACTTTACAAATATTACTCATTTTCCCAAGAGATTGAGTATGACAACAATTGATGAACATCAATAATAATGTTATTATTAATCCAATACATACGTCCATTTCTGTTGATAGTATTAATGGTATATGAATCTCCCTCAATTGAATTATATTTCTATCCATTTTCAATTGAAATTTAATCCTTATAAGAAGTACCCTAGCCTTTGCATAGTTAGTTAAAGTTCCACATGATTATGATTAAGTGAGGAGACTTTTACCTCCATTATTTTGAAAAACACTACCTCCACTAGCTTTTCCTTGTTTTCAATTAAAAATACCATAAAAATCAATTTCGATAAACCCAATTTTTAGACTTTTTCATTTTACCATAGATCAAAACAATTATTTGTGTCAAATCCATTATTGCAAATGACCCTTTCGTGTCTATTCAAATATTGTAACCAAGAGGCTAGCATACATTTTTGCACCCTTAAGACTTCCCATGATGAACACCATGTACATTTTTTCATACTTGAGACTTCCTATTATGAGCACCATGTGCATAAACATTCTATAAGAAATGCAATAATAAGGTTCTAAACTTGGGTAAAGTTTTGAGATTTATTTTTAAAATTTCTATTGTTCTTTATAGGCATAAATTCCAGTAAAGAATACTAGGACCAATCCTCCGTAGAATACATAATGCTTTAGCTTTGAAATAATTAATACAATGCTTCATCAACTCTTTCAATGTCGGAGCTACCCAATATATTTTTTATATTTTTGAAAAAGTAATCCCAAATGATGTAAGAAAAAGGTAAAAGAATATCACAACTTGCATAGGCCTTTATGGACTTCAAATCACAATTCTTGTTTTCCTTTTGATGAAGATCACTAGTGTCACAACATGCATTTGTCATCATGGGTCTTAAATCTATAGTATCACAACTTACATCTATATTTTGAAGTAGGTCACTAGTATCACAATATATACTTGTTGTCATACCTCTCAAATCATTTCTGTTACAATCTACACCTTTCATCATAGGCTTGTTTTTTAGATTTTTAATCATTTTTTCTTATCTTCAAGAGAGAGTAATGCTATATACATTATCTTTCCTATGTCATTAAGTAATGTGATAATAGAGTGATCATCAACTTCATCAATAATAATATTGAAGTAGTATTTAAGTGTTGAAAAATATTCATCTTTAGCTTCTTTGAGAATTGTTTGTGAGTGCAATATCAATTTTGGTGACATATAATATTCATCTTGATCATCTAAGAATTTTCTAACTTATTGAAAACATGAATCTTTAGCTTGTTTCTCATGTTCATTTATCTTTGATAATTCATGTTATTGTGTATCCATACTAATTTTTGATGAATTATATTTTTGATTGTTTGTTTGTATTTTTGTTTGCTTTCTTTTTTTGATTGCCATGCTAGCAATATCTATAAACAGGGATACACTTTTCTTTGTGGTTGACAACCTTATAACTCCAAATTTAATGTTTTTTCTTTAAAAAAATTTCTTCACTCAGATAATATTTTTGTCTTCATTCTTCTTCAATTTCAATTTAATATTCTTCTTCTCAATAGTCAATATTTCTTGTTCAATATTCTTCTTTACTTCAATTATTTTTATTCTATTTTAAAATAACCTTTCTTTCAAATTTTCTTCAATATTTTCATTCTCAATAATATTCTTCTTAACAATAATCTTTTCACATTTCAATATCTTCAATCAATAATCTTCTTCTTTAATTAATTATATTCTTATAACTCCCTTCAATAATACACTATTCTTCTTTCACTTTAATATATGCCCATTCAAGTTTATTTTAATATTCTGAACTTGCTAAGCACTTTTTACTTATGCATTCACTGAATAATTAAAGGTAATCTAATGTAACTTAAACAATATGGTGCTTCTTCTCCAATTAGGGCAACTTCTTCTCTATGCATTTTCAAATGTTTCACTTTCTAAATCTGCTTAAGTGTTATCTAGATCGTTACTTATGATTCATATAGACTTATGTGTTCACCTAGTGTCTATCAATGTGTACTCTTCTCTAGTGTTTTTCCAATTGCTCGATGTCCAAAAAATCTAGAAACTATGTGCACTCCTAGCTACTCGACGTTCAAAAAATCTGGATTCAACATCTATGAATCCTATGCTTGTGTGCACTCTTTCCAATATTTTCCAATTACTTTGACATCTAAACTTCTATGTTTAACTTCAACACGTTCTTCCAATAATTGATATATTTTATAGTTTTCCTTTCACAAGCTTGACTTCCTTTGCGTTCTCCTTCTTCCAACGTATTGCTTCCTTTGAATTTCGTTGCGTAATAACTCTTAGACTCTTCAATGATTTCTCTCTTTATTCTTGCATATAAACACTATCTTATGATATGTCCTCTACAAACATGGGTTGTGGCTTCTTTCAAACATGATATTTCTCAAATAATCAATATCTCTCTCACTAATCACCCTCAATGTGGCTCTGATACCACTATTAGAAATTTAATATTTTCACTAGATCTTACAATTTCTTAGGAACAAAATTCATGCAATATATTCACATATTCAATCAAATAATGAACAATAACTCATTGAATATTTTATTGATATATCTACTTAAGCAATGCATAAAATGCAATGCTTATTTGATCACTTATTACAAAGCTTTATCTTCACACACACACACACACACACACACACACACATATATATATATATGAGAATATTTATTATCACAAGAATCTTGACATTTACACTTACATAAACCTTTCATCTCCTCACACTTATGGAATGATGGCTTTTTAAGCCTTAATACTATCACAAATATCATAGGATCAAATATAATGTAGCCACAATATAATAAAGTCAAGATAATGATAAGAGTATAATAATATGAGCAAATTAATATGTAGAATAAGGCTTATAATAACTCAAATAACATTCAATAATATGTAACAATATGAATGTAAATAGCCTTAATAAACATGTACTAAGCATGCAATATAACTTACAATATTAATTGCTCAAAATGTATGCAATATTTATTGCTCTTATTTCTCTTATAAATATGATAGTGATTGTATGTTATTATTGCTTATGGAATATTATCTCTATAATATAGCCATAGTAGTGTGACTCTTTGGATACTTGACTATTCATTTCCATATGACAAGTCTCATAAATCTTGGCTTAATAAACCTACATGTGTGGGAGTCGGTTGAGCAATCCATTCTTCTTCTTCATATACCCCTTCCTTCATATCCCTTAGTATCATTACTTCTAGATATACCTCCCCCTTGTGATCCTTCATCCACTTTTCATATTTGGATTTAAATTCATTTTCAAAAAGCTTATCAGAGGCACCAGGGAAGGCCTTATTTTTTTTATCATGCTAACAACATGAGAACCACCATTTTCTAATTTTTTTGTGACTTTAGTTTAGATTATATTCAATTGAATCTATGAGTTCATAACTTATCCATTGTTCTTTATTTATTTTTAGGTCATAAACCTGCTTGAACTCATAACATTTTCTCCATGGAGGTTTTTCTTGCATTTCATTGATATTGATTTCCATGGTCTGATCTTCATAATTATTTTTTAATTACTCAATATTTGACCATAATATATAATCAAATGATGGTGGTTTATTGTTCAATTCTACCAATTTTATTTTGAACTTACCCTCTGGCCATAATGCCACATGTGAGGCACAATCTGCAATTGGAGGGCATTAAGCTTATTGAATAGAATTTTTGATTGACCTCTTCTTGTTATGGCTATATCTTCAAATCTAAAGGGGTAGCAATAAGTGCTAGTCTTCTTGGCACAAAAACCAAAATTTTCATCCATCTCATCTATTTGACTACATAGCTTCATGTTGAATACCTAATTTGTGATGTAATATAGGAGTAGATAAGACATTCTGAGAAAACTATATGCTCTGATGATGGTGCCATCTAACAAAAAATAATAGTCTCCTAGTTCATGCTTCTTACCTCTTAGCTTGTCTATAAATTTAGAGCTGAGTCAATGTATTTGACCATAGATGGATGCTAATGTAGGACCTAAAAACATTATGTTAAAATCTAGGTATGAAGAGGTTTCCCTAAGGACTAGAGCCCAATCAACTACAAAGTGTTGTTGCTCATTGTATTTTGTACAAATCCTAATACTATGCAAATTTGGAGGCATATAGAAAATAAATAGCCATGCTAAATATGACGGATAGTAGAATTTATCACTTTCTTTTAGCTTAAAGAAACCTAGCTAATTATGGATTTGATAGCTTAGAAAATAGGCCTAGTCAAAGAATACATTTTTACTAGCACTAGAACCATCATAGTTATGCACATTAGTGACTACATATGCAAGAGATATTTGATAGTCATATACAAATGCATCAAAATATAACCCTAGAATGATAGCTAACATGGACAACACTATTTGTAGAATATTCTTAAATTTTTCAAGCTTTAGAGGATTTTCTAGAAAGTCCTTGGGATATCGCGTATATGCTTACTCAATCATGTTTTAAAATGTCTTTCTTTAAAAATCTTATGTGCTCATGTATATCTATAGGCTTAGATCTTGTACCTAGCTATGATCCTATTGTAAAAGCTCTTCAGATTCCCTCCTTTGTGATGGTAAATAGCTTCCTTATTTACATGACATACACCATCACTGTCTCCAGATCATAATTTTTAGTAATTCCTTTAACAAGCTTAGGGCAAGGGTGGATGAACCTAGGCATATATGTGGACAAGAATAAATTCCAAGGAGTACCCTCAAGCTTACTAAGTTATATTCTTGTTCCTTTCATCTCTAACATTTTTTGAAGTTCTTTAACTTTGATTTTATTATGATAATTGGGTCATGGATATCTACGATTCCATCTTGCATCTCCTTTGTCCTCTTCTATACTTTTTGCCTTCTTTTACCTTGAACCATTTTACACCAATAAAATACTTTAATGGACATGGGCATAAGCAATTACACAAATTTCCTTCTCACACAAAGTATTTTAGTAATTATGTAGCATTTCACTCCTCCAAACACTAAATTTTGTAATGCACATGCCCTTTTTTGGACATATTTATATAGCAAGAAGTGCTTGTAAAGAAAAACTATTGTTGATTTAATGTCAAGGATTGTGTGTGGTCAACTTTTATGATAAAATATTTTCTTGAAATTGCAAGTTCATGTAAGCGATTATGGCACATGTCCCTGTTGGCATTTTTGCCACATTGTTTTTGTTGTCGATGTTCAAGCAAAAGAATGCTCAAATTGTGAAGACACTTAACAAATTTTGTGAAAAAGCAAAGGTGTCGCGATTTCATGACATGTCGCGAAATCGTGACCTGTCGCGTTTTCGCGACGTCCGTACCAAAAAAAAGCTAAGGCATAAAAATGTCGCGATATCGTGACATGTCGCGTTTTTGCGGTCAATGCAGTCAAAGGCAGCAAGGAGGTCAAACTGTCACGATATCGCGACATGTTGGAGTTTCGTGACTTGTTGCGGTAAGGGAGCATCAAAAGGAAAAGTTGTCGTGATATCGTGACATGTCGTGTTTTCGTGACTTGTAGTGGCCATAGAGCAGAGTGATGAAAAATGTCATGATATCGTGACATAAAGCAGCAAGGAAGAGTGCCAAGGAAACATGTCGCGATATCGTGACATGTCATGTTTTCGCGGGTAGTAGGTAGAAAAAGGCAAGTCCTAAGGAAATTGTCTCGTTATCGCGAAAGGACTGCCAGAGAAACACAAGGCATGAAAGATGTCACGATATTTTTGGAGATGAAGTCAAACGAAGGAAAAAACATCGCGATATCGTGACAAGAAGCGGCAATGAAGAGAAGCGCAAGAAAGTGTCACGATTTCGTGACATGTCAGGGCAGAAGGACCAAGTGCGAAGAATTGTCACGATTTCGTGACATGTCACGTTTTCGCGAGGAGGAAGCGAGGAGGCAGCCAGATTGTACGAAATGTCACGATTTCGACATGTCAAATTTTTGCGGCCTACAAGCATCAAAGTGAAAGAAGACAGAAAATGTCACGATTTCACGACATATTGTGGAGATAAAGCCAAATGGAGAAACATGTCGCGATTTCATGACTTGTTGAAGACAAAAGAGCCAAACGGAGAAAATGTCGTGATATCGCGACATGTCACATTTTCACAACCTGTCGCGTTTTCGCGGAATGAAAGTTGACAAGTACAAGGCAAAACAAAAATTATCACGATTTTGTGACATGTCACGTTTTCGCGATGCAAAGGCACGAAAGGAGCAAAATGGTATGGACGTCACGATTTCGTGACATGTCCCATTTTTGCTACTTGTAGGAAGATGAAGGCCAAGGAAGAGAAAGATGTCACGATTTCGTGACATGTTGCAGTTTCACGGGTATACAAAAGAAAAGGACACAGAAGGAAGAAGATGTCACGATTTCGCGACATGGTGAGTTTTCGCGACTTGGAGTAGCGAAGAAAGTCAGCGAAGAGAAAGATGTCACGATTTCATGACATGTTGAGGAAAGAAGCTAAACGAAGAGAAGACGTCGCGATATCGCGACATGTCGCATTTTCGTGACTTGGAGGCAAAAAAGAAGACAGTAAGGTAAAAGTGTCACGATTTTGTGACATGTCGCATTTTCGTGACCTGTCACATTTTCGTGATAGAAGCAACGACAAAAGGCCCGATACAGTTTTGTTTGCATTTTCCTTCAAGATTGCATAGGAGAATGTGAAGAGAAGATAAGGATCAAGTAAAAGCTCTCCAACTGATTTTCAGATCGTGGTCAAAGAGGCTCCAAGATTAAATGTTGTTGATTACCGATGTGCGCAAGATGGAAGAACATGAGGCAGTTTTCGATGCCACCAACATTAAAGATGCCTCCAGCATTGAAAGTTTTGTTCGTGGTCTCCTAACAACTTTTGGCTTGCTCTGATAATGGTCATTTAATGTGTCATTTCTTCGAGGCAGATTAAGGGGATTGTTCTCTCTTTTCAAGTGCACATTTTGTGGATCACCTCTTCGAAATCTGTTGTATGTTTTAAATGTTGTGATGCAAAAGAGAGAGGGAAGACCTCTATAAATATTCATGTATATCTAAAGCAAAAAAGGTTAGACATTTTGTAAGAAAAACTCTCTAAGTTCTCTGCATCAATAGAAGAGACTCGGCTTCTAAAATTTGCAAGCATTCTTATGTGTGTGATGTCCCTCTGTTTTACAAGTCATTTCTATTCATGCTCATGCTCTTGCTGTTAGGTTTTGAATTCTGCATGTTGAATTCGAACATTGCTAGTTAGTGAGTAGATTTTGGAATGCGATCTGGGGATTATCTCTGCAAAGGTGTGAGTTTAATTCTGTTGCTTTCTTTTTCTAGATGTTGTAATACAACTTGGTGTAATTCCTGCTGTTAGTCTACCCCAAATCATACACTTTGGCCTGTGGCCATATTTCCATTCCTTTCTGTTATTTCCCTCTCTTTCAGCATTTTCCCATTTCTTTCCTGCATCCTTATCTTCAAAACCAGTTTAGAGTAGTTTGGGAGCCAGCCCTCTCTGGAGATTGGCCCGAGAGACTTCTCTTTCTCTCGGCCTTTCAATGTTGGCCAAGTCTAGGGCGCATATATGTACAAAATCCTTTCCTGTGGCAGATTTGTGACCAACAATTTTTGGCACGCCCGGTGGGACAGACTGTTTCTGTCTCTCAAAGATCCATAATCGGTGGGATAAGCATTATTTCAAATTGATAAACCCACCTATGCCAATAGTTTTTGGCATGCCCGATGGGACCCTGAAAGTTTCACTTCCAATAGTATTAAGGTTTAATGTTCGCCTTCATGCTGTATAATTAGAACATTTGGCGACTCAGCATTACCCAGAAGCCTCCGAACGTGGATACAGTGAGAGTTGTACTTCATGATCACAAGATCGAAGGCCAAAAAATCTAAAAATCCCATTGAGTTTTTTGAACTTGACAACCAAAAATTAAGCGAACACCCTAAGTTGGTCTCCCCACCACTTATATCCTCTACAACATCCTCACAAATTGTTGGTGTGTTCTCTGTTCCTTCAAATTCATCTAGTACTGCTACTAGTTTTCCACCTCTACAGCCATACGTACCATTCCAAATGGCCCAACAGCCTCCACCAAGGAAGTTCTCAGCATGGAATGATTCGGGAGCCTTGAATTTATCGACACAGAATCAAGTCCCTCAAGCTACTTTGAAAGCTTTGCCGACCTATGATGGTACTGGTAAGACTGCTTATGAGCATATTAATGATGTAGCCTCTTTGGTGGCTATCCATGACATAACGGATGAGGATGTGATGGTAAAGTTGTTGGTGTTGTCACTGAGAGGCAAATTGTTGTATTGGTACCGAACGTTGCAACCAGGCACCATTGCATCATGGGATCAATTAGGAGAGCTATTAGTCAAAAAATTTCATGAACAAGCTGATCCATACTCCTTGTTGCATCAATTTAATGCGATCCAAAGGCACCCGTAGGAGGAGATAGCTGACTTCAATGTTAGATTTACCATAAGCTGGTAGAGAATTCTTGATGGTCTTCGGCCTGCTCATGAACTAGCTGCATTCTACTATCTTAGAGCTTTCAACACAGACATCGGCTTGGCTGTCCGGCAATCTAATGTGACTACATTTCCAGAGCTGTTCGAACAAGCACAAAAGGCGGAAGCTGATTTGATTGCCATAGGTAGGCTTCCTCCAAAGGTAACAATGCCTATCATACCTGATCTTCCTAAGCATTTGTATTCTGGTTCATTTTCATAGCCTATGCCTTCCATGTATCCTATCCCATCATGGAGCTCAAGTGCACCTCAGATCACACCCATTCCAGTTCCCCAGCTCCCTGCTCCAACTATTCCACAGTTGCCTGCAACAAGCATTCCGCAATACCAGCATACAGGTATAGCCCCCACATCTTACACTGCTCCATCCATGTACCCTTCATCTTCATGGAATCCTCCCACAACTGCAGTACCTATGGTTCCCATTCCACGGTTAGCCTCTCCACTTCCAACTCCTGCATTACCTTCCCCATCGGTTCCATTACCTTTACCGGCATCGCCTGTGTCCTCAAGCCTAGATCCTCAATTGGCTATTTTGCAAGAAATTCAGTCGGCCATGAGATCTCTCACTAACAAGGTGACATCTATGGAGCGGAGAGAGGTGGAAAGGAACTCTCAGCCATGAAGATTTATGCCGACAGTAACAAGAGAACAACTTGCTCCTAGCAAGGCTATGGAGAAAGTACCTGTGAGGAACTCAACGATCCTGGTAAGTGAAGAGGCTGGCCCTTCTAAAGTTTCACATGAGCCATCTTACTGGTGTTCTTCCTGCAATGACCCACATGATGAGTCCACTTGCATGGTCCACCAAAATTATTTGCAAGTTCTTGCAGGGAGCCGTGTAAACATGATTCGAGAGGTGGATCTTAATTTCGTGAAGTCTCTTGAGGAACACATAGCAATCTTGACACGCAGCGGCAAGAAACCAATGTTGGTAGATCCGGCTAAGATGGAGCCATTGAAAGTGCCTCCTGTACAAGCAACAAAGTAGCAAATACCAACAAAGGCTCATGATCCTCCAGCGCAACGACAATCACCTATTTTGTCGAAGGATCCGCTTCCACCACCAGCAAAAGAGAAGGAACAAGCTTCTATCTCTCAGCCGCAAGCGAAAACAAAAGAACAAGCCAGAGAGACATTGCGGTATCCATCATTGACCAAACGACAATGAGTGGAGGCCACCCAGCAATATAAAAGCAAATTTGAATCTGCTAGTGGAGGAAAAGAGCAGATCTCCATGGAGTACAATATTGTTGAAGAACTCAAATGGATACCAGCTAAGGTAAGTCTGTATGACACCTTGCAGTTGCCTGGACAGGTAAATCTCTTACAGGAATCCCTGAAGACCATACAAAGTAAGGGGAAAGCTCCAGCCCAGGTAGTTATGTCTCAAACTCTGACCTCTTCAACCACTCGAAAAGAATAGACCACCCCCATTTTATCTGTCACTCAGGATGGAGGGTTGGATAGTACACAACTGCCTGGTTGATTCTGGTGCTGCGACAACTGTCATGCCAAAGGCAGTGTGTGAAGCCATGGGAATGGAATATACAAGAAGTAGCCCTGGTGTCTTGTAGTTGGATGGGACTCCCATGAAAATAGTGGGTGTAATCAAGGATGTTCCTATTGCTCTGCATAATATGCCTCAGATTACAGTAATTCAGGAGATAGTTGTGGTCGATTTGGAACCATTTTTTAGCATGTGTTTGTCAAGGGAATTCACTGCCAAGCTAGGAGGCTACCTTTCTCTGGATTATTCTCACTTGGAGATTCCTTTCAAAGGGAGAAGAATCCGTATTTACAATCAGAAGCCTTCTACTTTTCATATAGAGAAGATGGGAGAAGAAGAAAAGTCCAAACATTCTGTCAATCTGATAACTGAAGAATTGGACAATTCTGATTTGATGGATGAAGTCCTGGATGAGCCTTGCTTAGAGGATGAGTTTTCAATGCTCAATTTTAATGCCATGGTGGAAACTAAAATTGGTTGTTACTCTATCACAAAGCCTGAAGGGGTTGAAGTAGAGTTATCTCCTGATCAAGTTGGTCAAGATCTTGTGCAAGATCAGTTCTATTTTGATGAAGCACAATACAAAAATGACGCTGAAGCTGGGACTGTTCGAGTATTACCTTCTGGAATTCAAAAATATTCTTCATACCAGTTGACCTGGAGTTGCACAACTAATACAACAGAGTATGAGGTTTTATGCCTAGGTCTCACGAAGGATGAGACACTTGGAGCGCGACGATTGCAAATCTTTGATGACTCCGAGTTGATTACCAATCAGGAGACCCATGAGTGTCTGTCGAAGGTCTGGGATCTAGGAGATCATAGAGCCATGCTCTGGTAAGGGTCTCTCCCAAAATTTCATAGCTAAATTCGGGGGTTACCATGTACATAGCTAAAAAAAAAAAAAAAAAATTAACTTCGGCTCCTTTTGCACACGAGCCCGCAGGTATGTTTCTTTTCTTTCTCTTTTTCCTTTTCCTTCCCAGCAGTTAGTGGCTTTCCTCTACTTCTTCTTCCCCTTTCTCATATGCATTCCCTTCCTCTCCTACTCCTTCTTCTGCAATTCCTACTCCTTGTTCTTCTGTACATAATCCAGCCACTACTGTTGTTTCTACTTCCCTCTCTGATGTTCCCATTTCTACTTTCCCTTTCTTCCAGTCCTTTGTCTTGTGAGTATTTCATCACAGCCACAGTTCCTCCTACCATCTCCATTCCATCCACTTCCATTTCATTATCTGTTTCATAGCAGCTGGTAGCACAGTAGCACCCTATTTTTGTATCTACCACTTTTGCTCTGCCATCTTCCACCATTCCATCATTCCCCATTCCCATTCCATGGCCTGCGCATCCGCTGGTCATCACTCCATTCATTTCCATTTTTGTAGTTAAGGTGCTTTTCTCTACTGCCATGAAGATCCTTTCACAAGCACCTGGTGATTACCTGGCTCAACCGAGCTAGGCAAAGTGCAGTAGTTCTAAATAAATAAAGGGAGTTCTGCTCTTCCATAATTTTTTGTTGCAGGTCCTATTTTTAAGTGCCGAGTACCAGCAAGAGTTTGTTGCAGCAGCCTACAGAGACGTCCAACATCACTCAACATTCACTTCTTCTGTCCCTCCTATTTCTTGACTCTGTTGCCCAATGGATAAAGGCCTGAGGTTCGTGCATACAATAGAACTGTATACCCCGCGAGCCGCCAAGAATGTTGGCATTTTTGCCACATTGTTTTTGTTGTCGATGTTCAAGCAAAAGAATGCTCAAATTGTGAAGACACTTAACAAATTTTGTGAAAAAGCAAAGGTGTCGCGATTTCGTGACATGTCACGAAATCGTGACTGTCACGTTTTCGCGACGTCCGTACCAAAAAAAAGCTAAGGCATGAAAATGTCGCGATATCGCGACATGTCGCGTTTTTGCGATTCGCGATCAACGCAGTCAAAGGCAACAAGGAGGTCAAACTGTCGCGATATCGTGACATGTTGGAGTTTCGTGACTTGTTGCGGTGAGGGAGCATCAAAATGAAAAGTTGTCGCGATATCGCGACATGTCGCGTTTTCACGACTTGCGGTGGCCACAGAGCAGAGTGATAGAAAATGTCGCGATATCGCGACATAAAGCAGCAAAGGGCAATGTCAATGAAAAATGTCATGATATCATGACAGAAAAGCAAGGAGAAAATGGTACGGAATGTCGCGATATCGCGACATGTCGCGTTATCGTGGGAAGGACTGACAGATAAACACAAGGCATGAAAGATGTCACGATTTCATGACATTTTTGGAGATGAAGTCAAGCAAGAGGAAGACGTCGCGATATCGCGATAGGAAGCGACAATGAAGAGAAGCGCAAGAAAGTGTCACGATTTCGTGACGTGTCAGGGCAGAAGGACCAAGTGTGAAGAATTATCATGATTTCGTGACATGTCGCGTTTTCGCAAGGAGGAAGCAAGGAGGCAGCCAGATTGTACGAAATGTCGCGATTTTGCGACATGTCAAATTTTCGTGGCCTACAAGCATCAAAGTGAAAGAAGACAGAAAATGTCATGATTTCATGACATATTGTGGAGATCAAGCCAAATGGAGAAACATGTCACGATTTCGTGACTTGTTGAAGACAGAAGAGCCAAACGGAGAAAACGTCGCGATATCGTGACATGTCGCATTTTCGCGACTTGTCGCGTTTTCATGGAACAAAAGCTGACAAGTACAAGGCAAAATAGAAATTGTCGCGATTTCGTGACATGTCACGTTTTCATGATGCAAAGGCACGAACGGAGCAAAATGGTACGGACGTCACGATTTCGTGACATGTCCCATTTTCGCTACTTGCAGGAAGATGGAGGCCAAGGAAGAGAAAGATGTCACGATTTTGTGACATGTTGCAGTTTCGCGGGTATACAAAAGAAAAGGACACAGAAGGAAGAAGATGTCACGATTTCGCAACATGGTGAGTTTTTGCGACTTGTAGTGAAGAAAGCCGGTGAAGGAAAATGTGATGAGCAAGGTGCAACCAAAGTATTGTCATTGTTGTCAACACAGTCAGGTTGATCAGTTGATGCAATGGATAGGAGTTCATTGATGAGCAAGGTGCAGCAAAAGTATTGTCATTGTTGTCAACACAGATAGAGGATCAGTTGATGCAATGGATAGGAGTGCAGAGGTCATTAGATGGATCGGTTGATGAAGTGAACAAGAGTTCAGAGCAGTCAAAGCATGTACAGTGAATTTCCAAGAAGATAGAAGTGGCCCAGATTCAAAAAATCAAAGAAAAAGACAAGTAAGAAAACTGTCGCGATATCGCGACATGTTTTCTGTCGCGATTTCATGACATGGCCGAGGAGAGAGAAGGCGCAAGCAAAATTGTCACGATTTCGCGACATGGCCGAGGAGAGAGAAGGTGCAAGCAAAATTGTCACGATTTTGCGACATGGACGAGGAGAGAGAAGGCGCAAGCAAAATTGTCGCGATTTCGCGACATGGCCGAGGAGAGAGAAGGCGCAAGCAAAATTGTCACGATTTCATGACATGGCCGAGGAGAGAGAAGGCGTAAGCAAAATTGTCGTGATTTCACGACATGGCCGAGGAGAGAGAAGGCGCAAGGAAAACTATCACGATTTCGCGACATGTTGGAGGCAAAGAAGCCAAGTGGAAAAACTGTCACGATTTCGCGACATGTTGGAAGCAAAGAAGGCAAGTAAGAAAACTGTCACGATTTCGCGACATGTTTGGAAAGAAGGCGCAAGCAAAGAAAACTATCGCGATTTCGCGACATGGTTGGAGAGAAGGCACAGGCAAAGAAAACTGTCACGATTTTGTGACATGTCGGGTTTTCACGATCCGATGAGAAGAAAAGCGCCAAGGAGAGAAAGTGTCACGATTTCATGACAGGATCGAAGAGAAAGCGCCAAGGAGAGAAAGTGTCGCGATTTCGCGACAGGTTCGAAGAGAAAGCGCTAAGGAGAAAAAGTGTCACGATTTCACGACATATTGCAGGAGAGAGAAGGCAAGATAAAAAGTGTCACGATTTCGTGACATATTGCATAAGGAAGAGCTCGAGAGAAAAAGTGTCATGATATCGCGACATGTCGCGTTTTCGCGACCTGAAGAGAAGAGAAGAGCTAAGGAGAAAATATGTCGTGATTTCGTGACATGTCACATTTTCGTGACAGTAGCAAGGAGGAAGTATAAGGCAGTGAAAGTGTCACGATTTCGCGACATGTTTCGATTTCGCTGGTGCATGCGAAAAAGAAGTACAAGGCAACGAAAGTGTCACGATTTCGTGACATGTTCCGATTTCGCTGGTGCATGTGGAAAGAAGCTCAAGGAAGCAGAAGCGTCACGATTTCGTGACATGTTTCATTTTCATGGGTGCATGCAAAGAGAAGTGCAAGGAAGCAGAAAGTGTCACGATTTCGTGACAAGTGTTGTTTTCGCGGGTGCAAGCCGAATAATGAAGCAAGAAGGCAAAAGTGTCGCGATATCGCGACATGTCTTGTTTTTGCGGTCAAACGCCAAGAAAAAGTCAAAGGGGCAAAAATGTCGCGATATCGCGACATGTCTTAGTTTCGTGGGTAAAAGCCGAGAAGCATACACAGGGACAGTTGCAGAATAAAATCATGCAGCAAAACAAGAACTGTTACAGGTGGGGTTACAGAAATGCTACAGTGTAACAAGCAGACAAAAACTACAGTGCGGCGGAATGAGCACGGCAAACGAGGAAAATGAAAGCATGGCAAAACAAGAAAAAGGAAGCACGGCAAAACATGGTAAAAAGGAAAGCACGAGAAAACAAGGAAAAAGTAGAGTGCAGTAGTGGGTCCGCAGTGCTGCAAAAAGAGCGTAGAAAGCATGGGCTGTAATAGAATATAATAGGTTGCTGTAAAACATGCAAAAGCTGAGAAAGAGCGGCAGTTAAAGGGGCAGTTATAGTGACAGTAAATGGGAGTCAGAACTGCAGTTACAGGAGTGTCAGTGAAGTCAGAGCGACAGTTACAGGGTCCATTACGGAGTAAATTCGATGAGCGGTGGCTCCGAGAATCCCAATTAAAGAGACAAATCTATTAATAGGCTGCATGCGAGATTATGGCAGTTATAGAAGACTTAGGGTTTCAAGATGAATATATTATTATAAAAGGGCAGTTGCGTGTAGAAGTGAATGCTGCTCAGAATTGAAAAGTGTGCCGCCATAAAGAGGGAAGGTGCCACAGACAAAAGAATAAATGTCCTGAGAAAAGTAGGTTGTAAGAGTGTGTTGTAAGAGAGCATTGAGCTCTGTGCGGGAAGATATAAAGCAGTGTGTTGCTCAATAAAAAAGAGTGTTGTTGTATAGAGGGATAGTGTTGTGGGCTGGAAGAATGTTGTAAGAAGTACAGAGCTATGAGAGCTGCAAGTGCAAGCCATATGAAAGGGCTGTAAGTGTGCAGTAGGTAGTGCTGAAAAAGAGTGTATGCTTTGTGGATAGGAAGTTGAGATTAAGAGTAAGAAATAGAATATATTGAGTCTCTAACAATTCTCCTTATGCTTCCATGAGATTGATTTGAGTTAAGATAGACCAGTGAGGGTCTTGTAACACAGAAGGCATTTTTATGTCAATCAAGATTTAAAATAGAAATCCAAGTTGGTGCTTGGAATCAGGGGTTGGTGCTCCTTCCAGTTGGTGCTAGTAAATTAGGGGTTGGTGCTCCTTCCAGTGGATGCTGGTAAATTGATTGTAAAGTTGGTGCTTTGCAATGGCTGGATTTGGATGGGAGTCCAAGCAGTCTAATTTGAGGAGTAGCCAAAACTGGTGAACCTCGTTACATCTTGTGTTATGTGATGCTCTCTTGTGGTACTTGTTGTTTCTGGTTTTAAGCTTTCATTGTTTTGGCTTTAAGAGTTAAAGTTTTAAGTTTTAAATAGCTGCACTGATTCACCCCCCCTCTCAGTGCCATTGTAAGACTAACAATTGGTATCAGAGCCAAGTTCCCAGTTTTGGCTAAATCAGTCAGGGTTGATCTTGGATTAGTACACAATGGCTAAAAAGAATAGATCCTCCTCCAAAAAGGCATCTCAGCAAGTTTCAGTTCTTGTGGAAGAGAAAACTGAACTAGAGAAGGTAGAAGAAGTGGATTCTGAAGTATGCAATGAAAACCTGGAGATTGAAGTAGATCTAGAAGGTGAGTTGATAGCTGCACTTGAAGAGTTGAGTATAGAAAAGAAAAAGAACAAAAGAATGTCCAAGAAGTTAGAAGAATATGGGGATGAGATTGAAGATCTCTTCCTACAAGTTCAAAAGGCCAAGAAATCAGAAGAAGCCTTGAAGACACACCTGGATGATGAGGATGATGTATGCAACACAAGTGAAGAGGAATCTAACAAAGTTATTGTTGATCTAAAGCTGCAAGTAGAACAGTACAAAAGGATTGAAGATATTCTCAGGTCTCAAATCAATGAGAAAGAGACCGTTTGCTGCCAACAAGAAGAAGAGATTGTTTCATTGAAGAAACAACTAGAAGAGGCCAATATAAATCTCAAATTTGAGAAGAGCACAGAGTTGCTAGATACAATGATAAAGCAACAAAGAAGCTCCATGGCTAAGTTTGGTCTTGGATATGAAGCTGAACAACCTTCATCTTCCAAATATGCAGAGAAGAAGAAGTCCACTGCTGAAGGATCGAAGCAAGAAAATTCTGAAGCTGAATCCTCAAAAGGAAGAAAATATCAAAGAAGATCTACAACAAAGCAACCACAACAAAAGAGGTTCTCTCACTCTCACTCTTTTAATAATAATGCTTTTAATGGCTATTGTTCTAAATGCAACCACTTTGGTCACAAGGCAATTTATTGTGGACTGAACAATAGATCAAAGAGTTATGCTGATAAAAATACATCTGCTTTCCTGAGTGAACACCCTGTGCAATGTTTTAAATGTAATGGCCATGGGCACATAGCAAGGTTTTGTCCAAGCACTTCTGTATCCAATCTAAGGCAAGACCATAGATTTCATCATACACACAGAATGCAATACAGACAGGGAATAAAACATGTGCAATGTTTTAAATGCAACGGTCAAGGGCACATAGCAAGGTTTTGTCCAAGCACTTATGTATCTAATCTAAGGCAAAACCCTAGATTTCATCAAACACAAAGAGGACAACACAGACAAGGAACATATCATGTGCATAAAAGAAAAGAAAATAATCATCCATCAAGAATGCACAAGAAACAACCCCGCAAGAGAAATGTTCAAGTTCACGAAAAGGAGCAAAATAGGGATGTTGTTGAAAAACTCAAGCCCAAGTTCAGGAAAGTCTGGAGAAAGGCAGAAGAAAGGAAATCGTGTCTCCTTGGACTGAAGGAGGCTACTCCGCCATTGCTCTAAGCAACTCCAGGTGGCACATCCTCAGGGGGAGCAATATTAAAGTTTTATTTTAATGCTCCTATGTATTTGTTTGGTTATCTGAGGATGAAAGGCAAGTAGTCGGGATATTGTTGTATAGTTGTTAAAGTGTGTTTTTTAGTTTATATAGTGGTTTGTGGAAATGCCATGAAGTGTGGTGATTAATTTGAGAGCTGTCACCATTGGTAGTTTTGAGATATGTCATTGTTGTACTGTTGATGATTCTTACTGCCACTATTCATAGCTTTGGATTATAACACTTCAGTTAAGTTGGTTGAGTGGAAAGAATGCTTGCCCTAGCTGCGTATTTGTGTTTCGAGCAGCGTGTATTTGTTTTACACTTTGATGTAAAGATTGTTAGATCTTTCATGACGCCTTGGTGAATATTATTTAATTCATAGACAGTTTCGTTTTAACTGTTGATAAAATGCCAATCCGAGATTACGAAGTATGAGGCTGAGTAAAGTGCACTATGGTTGGCCATAAAGTGTTTGACAAAATGTCTTCTCCTGATTTGCATAGTTGAAAGTAAGGTGTGATCTGCAGTAACTGTAGAAAACTCAGATCAGGTTGTAAATATAAAAAGGAATTTGGTTGTGCTGCAGTACAGTATTTGATGATTGCACAGAGTTGGCAGTAAAATTACAGAGTTGGTACAAGTGTGAGTCACTTGTCAATTTTGTTGACAGATGTGAAACCAACATGTTGAATGGGAAGATTGAAGAAGTGGTTTTTAATGAGCAGCCAGATGATTTCCAGCCTGGTGATAATTGGTTGAGTTGCTTTCATAGAGGTTGTTTTGATCAAGTTAATGCTTTACTTGATACATGATTTGGGCTTACTCCATTGAGATTGATTTGAGAAAGTTATTCTTTGCATTGGTGATTTATGTTGGTGGTTGTCTTGTTCAAATACCTTTGGAAGGAAAAGGATGTCTACTAGTTTCCTTTTCATGTAGTGATTGGTTGAATGCTTCAAGGTTAATCTTGAGTTGAATGATGTTGGTTAAACCTTGTCTATAAGCATTGTTGTTAAAGCCCTAATTGGTTGAGAAAAGATATTGGTTGTGGCTAGCATGGTTCTGTTGTTATTGCGGGCAGTGGAGATCTGTGCGCTTTGGGGTCATGCTGCGTTTTCTTGATGAACTTGTGAGTGGTTTGAGGTAGTCTCGCTGGATTCTCACTGCAGAGAGAGACAAACATCTATCGATTAGGTTCAAGCTTGTTGAGAATATCCAAAGATGCATATGCAGCAGTTGCTTGCATTGCAGAACAAAAAGTGGATATATACGAATATTGTATGCCTTCACTAACAGTGGACAAGTTTGAGATTGCAGAGCAATAGAGGGTTGATGCTCAGAAGACAGCATGAATCGAAGTGGTCACATATTCCCAAGAATAGTCGTAAGGATTGACTAGCTATCGTGATCAAATGGGTGCTCGGGGGAGCATTTATGCATTTGTTTATCTTATTGCTCATGTTTATGCTTTTGCTAACTGTAATAATTTTTTCTTGAGAATGTTGTGCATGGACTCAGGGGGAGTTTTGCAGCCGCCCTTTGGTATTATTGTCAAAGGGGGAGAAGAATTACAGGTAATTGCACTCAATTACGTGTGTTGCCAACAATTCCAAAGGGGGAGATTGATGAGCAAGGTGCAACCAAAGTATTGTCATTGTTGTCAACACAATCAGGTTGATCAGTTGATGCAATGGACAAGAGTTCATTGATGAGCAAGGTGCAGCAAAAGTATTGTCATTGTTGTCAACACAGACAGAGGATCGGTTGATGCAATGGAAAGGAGTGTAGAGGTCATTATATGGATCGGTTGATGAAGTGAACACGAGTTTAGAGTAGTCAGAACATGTACAATGAATTTCCAAGAAGATAGAAGTGGCCCAGATTCAGAAAATCAAAGAAAAAGACAAGTAAGAAAACTGTCGCGATATCGCGACATGTTTTCTGTCGTGATTTCGTGACATGGCCGAGGAGAGAGAAGGCGCAAGCAAAATTGTCACGATTTCATGACATGGTCGAGGAGAGAGAAGGTGCAAGCAAAATTGTCATGATTTCATGACATGGACAAGGAGAGAGAAGGCACAAGCAAAATTGTCGTGATTTCGCGACATGGCCGAGGAGAGAGAAGGCGCAAGCAAAATTGTCACGATTTCATGACATGGCCGAGGAGAGAGAAGGCGCAAGCAAAATTGTCATGATTTCGTGACATGGTCGAGGAGAGAGAAGGCACAAGGAAAACTGTCACGATTTCGTGACATGTTGGAGGCAAAGAAGCCAAGTGGAAAAACTGTCACGATTTCGTGACATGTTGGAAGCAAAGAAGGCAAGTAAGAAAACTATCACGATTTCGTGACATGTTTGGAAAGAAGGCGCAAGCAAAGAAAACTGTCACGATTTCGCGACATGGTTGGAGAGAAGGCACAGGCAAAGAAAACTATCATGATTTCGTGACATGTCGGGTTTTCGTGATCCGATGAGAAGAAAAGTGCCAAGGAGAGAAAGTGTCGCGATTTCACGACAGGATCGAAGAGAAAGCGCCAAGGAGAGAAAGTGTCATGATTTCATGACAGGTTCGAAGAGAAAGTGCTAAGGAGAAAAAGTGTCACGATTTCATGACATATTGCAGGAGAGAGAAGGCAAGATAAAAAGTGTCACGATTTCGTGACATATTGCATAAGGAAGAGCTCGAGAGAAAAAGTGTCACGATATCGTGACATGTCGCGTTTTCGTGACCTGAAGAGAAGAGAAGAGCTAAGGAGAAAAGATGTCACGATTTCGCGACATGTCGCGATTTTGTGACAAAGTCAAGGAGGAAGTACAAGGCAGCGAAAGTGTCATGATTTCGTGACATGTTCCGATTTCACTGGTGCATGCAGAAAAGAAGTACAAGGCAGCGAAAGTGTCACGATTTTGTGACATGTTTCGATTTCGCTGGTGCATGCGGAAAGAAGCTCAAGGAAGCGAAAGCGTCATGATTTCGTGACATGTTCCATTTTCACGGGTGCATGCAAAGAGAAGTGCAAGGAAGCGAAAAGTGTCACGATTTCGTGACATGTTGTGTTTTTGCGGGTGCAAGCCGAATAATGAAGCAAGAAGGCGAAAGTGTCACGATATCGCGACATGTCTTATTTTCATGGTCAAACGCCAAGAAAAAGTCAAAGGGGCAGAAATGTCACGATATCGCGACATGTCTTAGTTTCATGGGTAAAAGCCGAGAAGCATACACAGGGACAGTTGCAGAATAAAATCATGCAGCAAAACAAGAACTGTTATAGGTGGGGTTACAGAAATGCTACAGTGTAACAAGCAGACAGAAACTACAGTGCGACGGAATGAGCACGGCAAACGAGGAAAATGAAAGCATGGCAAAATAGGAAAAAGGAAGCGCAACAAAACATGGTAAAAAGGAAAGCGCGGGAAAACAAGGAAAAAGCAGAGTGCAGTAGTGGGTCCGCAGTGCTGCAAAAAGAGCGCAGAAAGCATGGGCTATAATAGAATATAATAGGTTGCTGTAAAACATGCAAAAGCTGAGAAAGAGCGGCAGTTAAAGGGGCAGTTACAGTGACAGTAAATGGGAGTCAGAACTGCAGTTACAGGAGTGTCAGTGAAGTCAGAGCGGCAGTTACAGGGTCCATTACAGAGTAAATTCGACGAGCGATGGCTACCGAGAATCCTAATTAAAGAGACAAATCTATTAATAGGCTGCATGCGAGATTATGGCAGTTACAGAAGACTTAGGGTTTCAAGATGAATATATTATTATAAAAGGGCAGTTGCGTGCAGAAGTGAATGCTGCTCAGAATTGAAAAGTGTGCCGCCATAAAGAGGGAAGGTGCCACAGACAAAAGAATAAATGTCCTGAGAAAAGTAGGTTGTAAGAGTGTGCTGTAAGAGAGCATTGAGCTCTGTGCGGGAAGATATAGCAGTGTGTTGCTTAGTAAAAAAGTGTGCTACTGTATAGAGGGATAGAGCTGTGGGCTAGAAGAATGTTGTAAGAAGTACAGAGTTGTGAGAGCTACAAGTGCAAGCCATATGAAAGGGCTGTAAGTGTGCAGTAGGTAGAGCTGTAAAAGAGTGTATGCTTTGTGGATAGGAAGTTGAGATTAAGAGTAAGAAATAGAATATATTGAGTCTCTAACAATTCTCCTTATGCTTCCATGAGATTGATTTGAGTTAAGATAGACCAGTGAGGGTCTTGTAACACAAGGCATTTTTATGTCAATCAAGATTTAAAATAGAAATCCAAGTTGGTGCTTGGAATCAGGGGTTGGTGCTCCTTCCAGTTGGTGCTGGTAAATTAGGGGTTGGTGCTCCTTCCAGTGGATGTTGGTAAATTGATTGTAAAGTTGGTGCTTTGCAATGGCTGGATTTGGATGGGAGTCCAAGCAGTCTAATTTGAGGAGTAGCCAAAACTGGTGAACCTCGTTACATCTTGTGTTATGTGATGCTCTCTTGTGGTACTTGCTGTTTCTGGTTTTAAGCTTTCATTGTTTTGGCTTTAAGAGTTAAAGTTTTAAGTTTTAAATAGCTGCACTGATTCACCCCCCCTCTCAGTGCCATTGTAAGACTAACAAAATGTTGCGATTTCGTGACATGTTGAGGAAAGAAGCTAAACGAAGAGAAGATGTCGCGATATCACGACATGTCACATTTTCGTGACTGGTGGCAGAAATAGAAGACAGTAAGGTAAAAGTGTCACGATTTCGTGACATGTCGCATTTTCATGACCTGTCACATTTTTGCGACAGAAGCAACAACAAAAGGCCCGATACAGTTCTGTTTGCATTTTCCTTCAATATTGCATAGGAGAATGTGAAGAGAAGATCAAGATCAAGTAAAAGTTCTCCAATTGATTTTTAGATCATGGTCAAGGAGGCTCCAAGATTAAATGTTGCTGATTATCGATGTGCGCTAGATGGAAGAACCTGAGGTAGTTTTCGACGCCACCAACATTAAAGATGCCTCTAGCATTGAAAGTTCTGATCATGGTCTCCTAAAAATTTATGGCTTGCCCTGATAATGATCATTTAATCTGTCATTTCTCCGAGGCAGGTTAAGGGTGATGGTTCTCTCTTTTCAAGTGCACATTTTGTGGATCACTTCTTCAAAATATATTGTATGTTTTAAATGTTGTGATGCAAAAGAGAGAGGGAAGACCTCTATAAATATTCATGTATATCTAAAGCAAAAAAGGTTAGACATTTTTACAAGAAAACTCTCTAAGTTCTCTGCATCAATAGAAGAGACTCGGCTTCTGAAATTTGCAAGCATTCTTATGTGTGTGATGTCCCTCTGTTTTACAAGTCATTTTTGTTTATGCTCATGCTCTTGCTGTTAGGTTTTGAATTCTGCATGTTGAATTTGAACGTTGCTAGTTAGTGAGTAGATTTTGGAATGTGATCTGGGGATTATCTCTACAAAGGTGTGAGTTTAATTCTGTTGCTTTCTTTTTCTAGATGTTGTAATACAACTTGGTGTAATTCCTACTGTTAGTCTGCCCCAAATCATACACTTTGGCCTGTGGCCATATTTCCATTCCTTTCTATTATTTCCCTCTCTTTCAGCATTTTCCCATTTCTTTCCTGCATCCTTATCTTCAAAACCAGTTTAGAGTAGTTTGGGAGCCAGCCCTCTCTGGAGATCGGCCCGGGAGACTTCTCTTTCTCTCGGCCTTTCAATGTTGGCCAAGTCTAGGGCACATATATGTACAAAATCCTTTCTTGTGGTAGATTTGTGACCAACAGTCCCTTTTTAATATTACCACACTTTTGGCCAATGATATTGTTAAGAATTCAAAATTTGGTGGCTACTAGGTGCAATCCTTAGCCTGCAAGGTTCTTCTATTTACAAATTTCTACCACCACTACTGCCACTGAAAAACTATTTACACATGTCACTATTTATATATGTACACATCATTGACACACTCTCATATGCATAATGCTTTAAATATTGGTTGTTCAGTGAAATTGGAAAAATATGACCATCCATATCTTGAATATCATATGCATTTAATTACTTCCTTCTCAATCTTAGATATAGACTAGACCACAATAATTAAAGCTTATGATGCTTTCCCAATTTTGCTTGAGTCCCATTTGAGCACCAAGTCATCATCTTTGAAGGATTTTAATTATGACCACTTATAAAACCATATTTAGTAGTTGCTTGGTATTGGTAGAAATTATTATAGGACTTTTCTATTTATTTCCTCTAACAACAACAATTTTGACATTCGTTTCTCAACTAGCCTAACATCCTCTAATTTTGATTGATCTATGATCTTTAAGGCAAGCAACTCAATATTGATTGGTAATGTGACTTCTTTTTCGTAAACCAGCATGTAAGGTGTGGTCTTCAAATCCTTCTTGATCATGATTCTACCTCTCCATAACACTTGGTTTAACATTACATGCCAACTCTTTTTATTATCATCAATATTGATAATTCTCATCAAATTATTATTTGTGAACTCTGCTAGTCCATTACCTTGAGTATAACAGTTTGAGGATACCTTCAATTATATGTCATATCTTCTTGCAAAATCCATGGTATTAGCCCCTATGAATGCTTTTATATTATTGGATACTATCCTAGAAGGGATACCAAACATGGAGATCAATATTTCTAGAAATTCTATGATGGTGCCTTGATCTACATTTTTTATTTCCTCTACTTCAGAAGACCTAGTGAAATAATTTTAGCAACACACCATAATTTTTTTTTGGTATAAGATGCCATTAATTACAGAGTAGTTCAAGACTTGCAATATATACCTTTGTATTTGAGAGGCTATAAACCCATTCAAATGATTACAAGTCTCAAAAAATAAACTATTTAATTTATCCACATGTTTTGTTCTATCTAGTCATATTTCAACTAATGTTATTATTATTGTTCAATTATTAAATTGGAGTTTGATGTTGCAGAATTCATCAATTCTTCACAAAATGCTCTTCCTTTGACCAACATAGTTGACTTGATAGCTATATGATACTCTTGTATATTTTTTATCCAACCAGCTTGTTTTTTTCCCAACTCTCCTTGCACTATGAAGTTTTGGATATCAAGTGTACTACATACAACAATGTTTTGCTATGAGAAATGTAATAATTTAGCTTCTTGAGTTATTTTATTAAAGCAAAAATCTATTTTTATTTGAAATTATAGCATTCTTCATGATCATGTAGAGTTTGGCTCAGAAAATCTATAGGCCACTCATTATTATCTTTGTCTTTTTGAGTGAGCATGATTGTGTAACTTTCATCCACTCCAAATACATAGAGAATGAAGTCTAGGTTAGCTAATACCAAGATTTTGGTAATAGATTCCTTTATGTTCATAAAAGCATCCCTTCTGGATTTTATCCATGTGAATTTTGCTTGCATTTTCAACATTTTTTTCATAGGATTTACTATCTGAGCAAAGTCAGACACAAATTTATTGACAAATTTAATTTTCCCAAAGAATGTTTGTAAGCTGTTTTTTTTTTTTTTTTTTTTGAGGCAAAGAAATTGCTAATATGGCTTTGACTCTATCTATATCAATAGCTAGACATTCCTTTGATATTGTATGACCCAGTATCTTACCTTCATGGATAATAAAGACTAATTTTCTTGGGTTGAGTAATACTATGAATTCTTTGCATTTCTAAAAACCCAACCTAAGATGATCAAAATGCTTCTTCTTTTGATGAGAGAAGACTATCATATCATCTAGATATATTAGTATGAATTTGTTCACTAGTTCATCAAAAGCTAAATACATAGCCCTTTGGAATATAGCTACAACATCAGAAAAACTGAAAGACATTATTTGATAAGCAAATGTTCCCCATTTAATTTTTAATGAAATTTTATGATGATCCTCATATTTGACCCATACTTGATTAAAAATTGAAAATCAATCTAGTAATGAAAATATTTCTACCCTGGTAATAGTATGCAAGATATAATCGATCTAGGACAAAGGATAGTGATCCTTTAATTATGTTTTTTTTAGGTTCCTAAAATCCATACAAAGGCAAATATTTTCATTCTTTTTTTATTGACACCAAATTGGCTGCCCATATGAAATGTTTGATTGGTTAAATAATTTTTGCATCTAGTAGCTTTAGCGATTCTTGTTTCATGAACACTCCTATTTTTGGATTTACCAGCATTTTATTTTGCCAGAATGGCTTAACATTAGGTAGTAATTCTATAGTGTGTTGGATGGTCTCTTTACTATAGACTTTTAAGTCATCATAAATCCAAGCAATGATGTCACTAAATTATTAACACAAACTTAAATTCTATTGAAATTCTTCTTCAAAGCATTGTAAACCAACATTTAAATTATTTTCAAGATCCAATTGAATTTCTTTGAATTCATGTTCATCAATATTCTTATTTTAGCCAATTGGTTGGTCACTACTATCAAATAAATTCTTGAGGGTGGTCATTCCTTTAGGAATATGGTTATTATTGAGCTGAATCATTTCATCCTCAATTATGTCATTAGTTGCATTTGTTCAGTCCATTTTCTAAATTAAGAAGTCTACTATTTGTTTATCATTATCAAATACTTGATAGAAAGAATCCTTATTTGTAATAGATGGCCTAAAATCTAGTTTAACATATTTTGAGCTTTTTATTAAATCATAGGCTAGATAAAAAATGGTTACATGTGAAGCCAATGCATCAGCTTACTATCATGACCCTCCCTAGCTGACTTTATGGCACAAGAAAAGAATGTATTAACCTATGATATGGTGATACCTAGTTTGAACAATTGAACCAACTATATGATGTTTAGTTTATTTATAAGGGCATGCTATCGTTAACATATTGCCAAGCGTGCAGGATCAAGTACACTCGTTGGTGGAACAAGTAGAGTCACCCACCAAAAATGAGGGTACCAAATATCATGGGAAATGATGATTAAGGTACTTAGAGGTAACATGGATAGATACCTTCATATAGGTATGCATTGATGGAAGGGATAATCATTGATGGCTAATCACCTTGAGATTTAGTTGATAGCCTAGTAGCTATTGTAAAATATCTAGCTAAGATAGGTGATTGGGTTGATGGAGAGATTCCCTCTTTGTTGTTGTATAAATGTGTTTTCTCTCTATTGCATCATGGTTTGAGTAGTTTAATGTTGGGTTTTCTATATGATAATAATTGCAAAATGTATATAGATGCATAAGATAAGTTGTCACGTCGAAGTGAAAGTAGAGCATCATCCTTATGAAATAAAGTAAATTAAATTATATGCTGAATGAAGATTCATTTAAATTAATTAATGAAGTTCAAGTAAAAAATATTTGGCTCATTGGAGCTCATTAGTAAATTTCATTGCAATTAATAATAAATGAGTTTTCATTTAAATTAATTAAAAGTGTTCATTTTAATGATAATAGAGAATTCATTAAAAGACTTTAATTAATTGAAATAAATGAAAAATAATTCATTTTAAAAAAGTATATATAAAATAATAGATATATTTTATCAAAAAGCAATAATGTAATTGTGAAAATAAAAGAAATATATTTTATGGTTTATAAATATCTTGAGAATGATATTTTAATTAAAAGAGCCATTCTTAAAAAAAAAAAAAGGTGATGATCCCTTTCCTATATAGTGAAACCTATAAAATAGCCTATGAGGCTACTAAATTTCCAAAGGTGGAAATTATGGGAAGAACGCATAAAGGATAGGGGATAGTGCATTGAACAAAGGAGGCTCAAGATGGGGGCTCAGGATTTGAGAAGACGGTGGACGGGCCACCTAGGCGGACAGGCATGTAAGGAGGAAGGAAAGAAAAAGAGATAGAGGGGAATGAAAGGAAAGAAGGACAAGAGCAGAGTAGACATAGGGGAGGCATGGAGAAATGGAAGAACAAACCAAAAGCGAAGAGGAGAGGTAGTTAGACATTGCCAAATTTCCATCTCTACAGAAGTTGAAGGTTGGGTTACTTCAAACCTTTAATCTGGTTTTTAAATGAAAATACCATATGCTTGTTGAGAACTATATTTTAAAATGAAACCATCATATTCTTGTTGAGCATTGTGTTTTTAAATGAAACCACCATATGCTTGTTGAGCATTGTTTTTTAAATGAAATCACCATATGCTTGTTGAACGCTATGTTTTAAAATGAAACCACCATATGCTTGTTGAGCGCTGTGTTTTTAAATGAAACCATCATATTCTTGTTGAACGCTATGTTTTTTAAATGAAACCACCATAAGCTTGTTGAGCGTTGTGTTTTTAAATGAAACCACCATATGCTTGTTGAGCATTGTGTTTTTAAATGAAACCACCATATGCTTTGTGGGGCATTGTGCTCTATGTTTAAGAAAAACCACCTCATGTTTAGATAAGCGTTGTGTGCCATGAACCAGAGTGAGCATTTTAGTGAGAACAGGTTTTAGAGGAAACTAGTGAGCGTTGTTGTGAGCGCAGGATTTAGAGGAAGCCAATGAGTATTTTTGTGAGCGTAGGATTTAGAGGAAGCCAGTGAGCATTTTTGTGAGCACAGGCTCTAGAGGAAGCCAATGAGCATTTTAGTGAGCATAGGTTTTAGAGGAAACCAGTGATATTTTTAGTGAGTGTGATTTTTAGGAAGCCAATGAGCATTAACAGTGAGCACTGTGCATGTTCGAAGGCCATGTCATGTTGAAGGGAGTTTTGTGAGGGTTCGAGGGCTATGTGTTTGAAGAGCGTTGTGGAGTTGAAAGCACCAAGTAATTTTGAGATCTATGTTCTAAGAGTGGGAAATCTGTTAAGACTGAAGTGAGAGCATTTCATAGTTCTAGTTGCTTAGACGCTAGGTTTTATCGTGGCTGCTTAGCATTCGCCTTGGAAGGCATTTGCCTCTAGTTGTAGACCCTGCATTAGGTAAGGTACTACGTAACTTGATTTAATTAAAAGGAAACCTTCGTTTTATGATAAATAATGAAGGATTTTAATTTAAGAAACCCTTATTTTATGAAAAATATAATGAAGGCTTTTAATTAAAAAAACCCTTGATTTTTATGAAATTTATTGAAGGCTTTTAATTAGAAAGAACCTTTGTTTTATATAAAATATAATGAAGGATTTTAATTAAAAATAACCTTTGTTTCATATGGGATTATTGAAGGCTTTTAATTAAAGAGAACCTTTGATTGATATGAGATTTATTTAAGGTTTTTATTTAGAAAGAACCTTTGATTGTTATGAAATCTATTGAAGGCTTTTAATTAGAAAGAACCTTAATTTTATATAAAATATAATGAAGGCTTTTAATTAAAAAGAACCTTTGTTTCATATGGGATTATTGAAGGCTTTTAATTAAAGAGAACCTTTGATTGTTATGAGATTTATTTAAGGTTTTTAATTAGAAAGAACCTTTGATTTTTATGAAATCTATTGAAGGCTTTTTAAAAAATAGAATGAATGCTTTTAATTAAAAAGAACCTTTGTTTCATATGGGATTATTGAAGGCTTTTAATTAGAAAGAACCTTAGTTTTATATAAAATATAATGAAGGCTTTTAATTAAAAAGAACCTTCATTTCATATGGGATTATTGAAGGCTTTTAATTAAAGATAACCTTTTATTGATATGAGATTTATTTAAGGTTTTAAATTAGAAAGAAACTTTGATTTTTATGAAATGTATTGAAGGTTTTTAATTTAATTTAAAATAGAACCCCTTTGATTAATGTTGATTATATTAGTAGTTTTAAATTAAAATGGATGTGGATTTATTCGTGAATTGAAGTTATGGTGCTTCAATTTGGGGAATGAATGAATGATTATTTTAAAGGTTAAAGGTATTGAAATTTAATGCTTTAAAAGGTAATTGATTGATTGGAAATTGTAAATAAAAAAGGATGCAAATTTATTCTTTTAATTGAAGTTATGGGACTTTGATTTAGAGAATGAAAAGGAAGGGATTGTTTTAAAGGTTAAGGGTATGAGACTTTAATGCTTTAAGACATGAATGAATTTTATTAAAGTTAGACCTTGATCTATGTAGTACATGTTGGATGACTCTCTAAGGGAACTTGAGAGGTGAAAATAAAAGTAAAGGTTCTTTTATAATATCCATTATGCGTTAGATGGTTAGAAACTTAATTGAATTTTGTATAGTTGAAATTTGGCAAAGTAAATGAATAGAGACATTTATAAGGTATGCCTATCCTGAACCATGAGTATCCTGATCCCCTACTACCCTAAAATATCCAATGTGAAGCAAGGAGAAGCAAGGAGTTAAATAGAAATAAAGTATAGGTAATTGTATCTTACGTTGATTTAATTATGATAAAATAGACCAAAATTGTGGGGATATATCCCCAATGCAGATAATGTGATACTCTTTAAAGTAAGAAGGATTTATCATGTGAGATTTAATGAGATAGCTATGTATTGGTTTAGTGAAGGTTATTTTACTTTATTTTTGTATCTGGTTATATTATATAGTTGATTCTCTTTTAGTGTTAAGCTTGCTTTATTTTCTCTATAATTGTTTGATTGCTTTTTGATGTTATAGTAACTAGATATATTATTGTTTGGTTGCTTGATGATAGAAATCTAAGTGTAGAGTTCTAGGGTGAATGCAGAGGTGACCTAAGGGAATTAAGAACCCCCTAGGGTGAACATAGGTAACCTAAAGGAATTTGAGAACCCCTTAGAATGAACATAGGAGACCTAAAGGAATTGAGACCCCCTTAGGGAGATAAAGGACTAAGTTGTGAAGAGATTACATTTGAGTTAAGATAGCTCATCGTGGAGACGAGATAGATAGCTTAACTCATAATACCTGTAGTATACCTACACATAATGATTTGTGTATGGTATGGAGATGTATGTATACCTTCGATGTACTGAGGGTGATAGGTCTAGCTCATCAAGAATGATGGGAAATATGGACTTATCTGTAGTAACACATGTTACGCCTACATAGACGAACTTATGATAGGATACTTCATGAGATGTAGCTTCCAGGAAAACATAGGTGATTGAAAATTTAGGTTAATACTACTTGGGTTAGGGTTTTGTGTATCCCTCTCCGCAGTAACTTTTCTATTTTTATATTTTTTTGTTTGTGTATTTTTGTGTCATTATATTTGGTATCTAAGCTCTAGGTACGAGGGTATAAAGCTTCTATGTGTGCTAAAGAGAAATTATATGTATCTAATGAGGGCTTACTTAAGGTAAAGGCTAAAGCTGGGATGATCTAGGATACCTTATTTGTTATAATCTGATAAGAATTAACCCCAAGGGAGAGTGGATGTCAGGATGTCTTAGTATAGGCTTTGGTATCAGTGATACATCCTACCATGGGATATTATCCTAGTTAGGTTGTTAACACATATAGCAAGAGAACTCTATATTATGGCTTTATTGGAGATACAACTTAAGATGAAACTATAATCTAATCTTCTTTCTTGGATGGAATCAGGTTAAGATGACACCTAAGACTAGAAGAGGGAGGCCTACATCGAGATAAACTCAAAAAAGTAATGTCAAAGAAGAAAACTAGGATGGGGAACCAAAAAGTCCTAATAGGGAGGTATAAGACCTCACTGCTACAGTCATTGCTATGTAGGATTAGATAATATAGTTGCTAGAAACAAATACAAATCAGAATTTGCAAGTTCAAGGCTCAAATATTGGTCTAGATAGTGGATTAACTATAGAACAAGTGCAAGCCAGAGCCTTAGCAGAAAAGGAAACATCTAGGGATATGAAAAACATCAGTATATCCAAGTTTTATGGAGAGGGTGATGGGGATGTAGTGGAAGCATGGCTGAGAGAAGTAGAGATTCACTTTATGATAAAAGGCTGCTCATCAGGAACCTGAACACTTTGGGCTACGATTAAATTGGAAGGGGATGCTCTGGAGTGGTGGGAAACCCACTATGAGAAAACTAAAATTGAACCCATTGATACTCCATGGGAGGAATTTATAAACATCTTTAAGAAGATATTACTAACAGAGCATTTCTATACCTTAAAGTTTGAATAATTTGCTAGTCTGAGACAAGGAACCAACATAGTAGACGTGTACTATAAGAAGCTGGTAAGACTGTTCAAATATGTGCCTCTTTATAATGAGAAAATGTGGGTTCACAAGTTCACTATTGGATTGGAACCTAGGTTAAAGCATGATGTAGACATGCAAGAGCCTAAATCACTACAAAAGGCATATGACCTAGCAAAAAAAGTAGAGTCACACTTTTGTTAGAAACAACACTCTACTCGAGCAAGCTCAGCAAGATCTAAAGAAGACGAATAGTAATGGATTTGTAAAATGGAAGGCTGAACAAAAGCGAAAGGCTAAGAATCCCCAAAATCCTGAGAAGAAACCTTATGGAAATTAGAAAAAGTTTAAGAAGAACTTGCGTAAGAGGGATAACAAACCCAACAACATGAAACCTCAACCACAAAAGTTGCAAGCTCCAACTCCAGTAGTTAAGAGTGGGAATGAGAAACTTTAAAAACAACAAGGACCCAAGGAAGGGTGCTATAATTGTTGAAGACCTCATTACTATAATCAATGTCCATATCGAGCAGGGACTAGCACATCTAATGCAAAAGGGAAGGAACTGGAACATCGAATCTATGCCGCAACCGAGAAGCAAAAGCTAGAGGGACAAGCCACCCCATTACTTGTGAAAGGTAAGGCTTTTAATAAGCACGTAAACATTTTGATAGATAGTGGAGCCATTGATAGTTTTATTTCATCTAGTCTAGCAAGGACTGTGTTAGAAAGGCCTGGACATTTTGCTTAAGGGTGGAAGGTTGAGTATGGTTCTGGGCAGACCTACTTTATGAAACAGTGTTATCCTATGGTAGAAGTCACTATATCTAAAGGGACTACATAATGCTATTTATATGTAGCTCCCTTACACACCTTTGATGTGATTCTAGGGATGGATTGGCTACAGGCTCATAAAGCCTTAGTCAATTTTCAAGATTGATGGATTGAGTATTTAGAGGAAGGCGGAGAGAGACTAAGAATTCATAGCAAACAAGGGGCGTTTGAACCTCAAATGGTATTCGCTATGCAATTGAAAAAGTCCCTAAAGAGAGGAGGGACTAGTATGTGATAAAACACAATGAAGTGGAGGACCATGAGAAAGAATAAATACTAAGACAATATCTAATTTTACAATATTTTCAAGACGTATTTCTAGAGGACCTTCCTAGACTACCTCTTGCATGAGAATTTTGACTTCATAATTGAACTTATGACGAGATTCGAACCTATTAATAGATTACTTTATAGTATGAATCCTACTAAAATGCAAGAATTGAAGGTTCAATTGCAAGAATTATTGGAAAAGGGTTTGATAAAACCAAGTGTGTCACCATGGGGCGCACCCATTTTTTCATGAAAAAGATAGTTTGCTAAGATTGTGTATTGATTACAGGATGCTAAATAAGGCTACAATCAAGAACCGGTATCCTTTACCTAGGATTGAGGATTTATTTGACCAACTAAATGATTCCAAGGTGTTTACTAAGATCGATCTGAGGTCAAGGTATCACCAGTTAAGGATTCATGAGGAAGACACTCACAAAATAGTATTTAAGACTAGGTATGGGAATTATGAGTTTAAGGTTCTACCCTTTGGACTGACTAATGCCCTAGCTGCTTTCACGAACTTAATGAACAGTGTGTTCCGAAGGCACTTGGACTAGTTTGTCCTGGTATTCCTAGATGATATCCTTATATACTCTAGAGATAAAGAGGAACATGATAAACATCTTAGGATAGTGTTGGAATTATTAAGGAAGAATCAACTTTATGGAAATATGGCTAAGAGTGAATTCTATGTTCTAGAGGTACGATATCTTGGACACGTTATATCAGCAAAGGGTATTGCTATGGATCCAGAAAAGATAGAGGTTATTCTGAATTGACCACCCCCTACTAATGTGATTGAAGTGTGAAGTTTCATGGGGTTAACGGGTTATTATAGACATTATATAAAGGACTACTCCAAAATTGTTGGACCCATAACGAACCTTCAAAATAAGGGGAAAGAATTCAAGTGGTCAGAGAAGTGTGAGGTTGCCTTCGTACTACTAAATAATAATCTTACTATTGCATCGATACTAAAGGTTCCCTATTCTCAAGGGGACTTTTCAGTGTGCACTAATGCATCAATAGACAGGTTGGGTGGGGTACTCTCACAAGAGGAGTCAATGGTGGCATATACTTCAAGGAAGCTCAAAAAGTATGAAGTTAATTATGCTACGCATGATTTGGAGCTAGTTGCAGTGGTGCATGCTTTAAAGGTTTGGCACCACTACTTGGTGGGAAGTCCATTTGAATTAAAAACAAACCATCAAAGTTTGTGGTATATATTCACCCAACCAATATTCAATGCGATACAGAGAAGATGGGTGGAATTTCTCATTGAGTATGATTTTGAGATTGAGTACATATAGAAAAAAGAGAATAAAGTAGTTGATGCTTTGAGTAGAAGGAAATATATAGCAGCCATAACCAGAATTCACATGGACCTGATGGATCGAGTGAGACAGGATCAATCTCAGGATGAGTATTGCCAAGAAATTTGAGTCAATATGGACAGAGATCCTAAAGGAAATAAGGAATTTAGTATGAAATATGACTTTCTGTGTTATAAGGGAAGGGTCATCATACCAAAGATGGGTGATTTGAGGAATTTTATAATGCAAGAAGCTCATAGATATCCTTATTCTGCTCATCCATGAGGAGCCAAAATGCAAGAAAACATGAAAATAACCTTCTTTTGGGTAGGAATGAAGAAGGATATCACAAATTTTATCGCTCGATGCCTCAAATATCAAAAAGTTAAGGCAAAACGCCAACATCCTGCAGGAAAACTTCATCTTCATGATATACCTATGCAAAAATGGCAGGTTATATCTATGGATTTTATTGTGGGTTTACCCAAGACTCGGTACCAACATGATGCCATATTTGTAGTGATTGACAAATTGACTAAGGTTTCCCACTTCATACTGGAGAATACCAAGGACGATGCTTAGATAGAGGCTAGCAGATTCGTCAAAGAGGTATTCTAATTGCATGGGTTTCCTGAGGTAATTATCTTAGATAGAGACTCCAAATTCACTTCTGAATTTTAGAAATACCTTCATAGTGCAGTTGGTATGAAATTGAACATGAGTTTAGCATACCGCCTTGAAACCAATGGTCAAATGGATTGGATAAACCAAGTTTTGGAAGACATGCTTTGCATGTACTACATAGATTACAAATCTCAATGGAAATATTGTCTACATTTGGTAGAGTTTGCCTACAATAATGGACATCACTCCTCTATAGGAATGACACCTTTCAATGCCTTGTATGGGCAAAAGTATAGAACACCATTGTATTGGGACAACCTAGAGGATCAAGTTGTGATTGGGCCAAAAATGGTTAGGGTAAAGTAAGAGTAGCTAAAAGAAATTAGGCAAAGGCTTAAGGAATTTGCGGATAGGTAGAAGAGTTATGCAGATCTAAAAGGGACTCCAAGAGAGTATTATGTTGGAGATAAGGTTTTCTTAAGTATTAAGCCAAAGAAAAGTGGTATCAAATCCATGAAGTTGGATCCACGTTTTGTGGGGCCCTTTGAAATCATGAAAAATATCAGTCCGGTTGCATACCAACTTGTATTACAACCTAATATGTCCAAAATCCATGACACCTTCCACATATACTTGCTTAGGAAATATTTTTCCAACCCTGAACATGTGTGGGATATTTCTAAATTGTAGATGGCAAATCCGAAGGCCATTGAAGTACTATCAATGAAGATTCTTGAGTTTCATTCTAAATCTCTACAGAATCAGAATCTCAAACAGTGTAAGGTCTAGTGGGACCAGTTCTATAAGAAGAATGCCACTTGGGAGAAAGTGGAGGTTATGCAAAAATATTTTCCCTTTTTATTTGAAGCTATATGATGTAATAATTTTAATTTTTGTTAAAAAAAAAGGAAAACTGGAAACATAGAGGACGATGTTTAATCCTAGTGGGGGAGGATGTCATGACCCTTCCTAGTTGACTTTATGGCATAAGAAAATAATGTATTAACCTATGATGTGGTGATACTTAGTTTGAATAATTGAACCAACTATATGATGTTTAGTTTATTTATAAGGGCATGTTATCTCTAACATATTGCTAAGTGTGCAGGATTAGGTACACTTGTAGGGGAACAGGCAGAGTCACCCACTAGCAATGAGGGTACCAAATATCAGAGGAAATGATGATTAAGGTAATCTGAGGTAACATGGATATATACCTTCATATAGGCATGCATTGATGAAAGGGATAATCATCTATGGCTGATCACCTTGAGCTTTAGTTGATACCCTAGTAGCTATCGTAAAATATCTGGCTAAAATAGGTGATTGGGTTGATGGAAAGATTCCCTCTTTTTTGTTGTATAAATGTGTTTGCTCTGTACTGCATCATGACTTGAGTAGTTTAATATTGGATTTTCTATATGAGAATAACTGCGAAATGTATATAGATGCATAAGGTAAACTGTCATGTCGAAGTGAGAGTAGAGCATCATCCTTATGAAAGAAAGTAAATTAAATTTATATGCTGAATGAAGATTCCTTTAAATTAATTAATGAAGTTCAAGTAAATAATGTTTGGCTCATTGGAGCTCATTAGTAAAATTCATTGCAATTAATAATAAATGAGTTTTCATTTAAATAAAATAAAAATATTCATTTAATGATAATAGAGAATTCATTAAAAGACTTTAATTAATTGAAATAAATGAAAAATAACTCATTTAAAAAACAAGTATATATATAATAATAGATATCTTTTATCAAAAAACAATAATGTAATTGTGTAAATAAAAGAAATATATTTTATGGTTTATAAATATCTTGAGAATGATATTTTAATTAAAAGAGCCATTCTTCAAAATATAAAACGTAATGATCCCTTTCCTATATAGTGAGACCTATGAAATAGCCTATGAGGCTACTAAATTTCCAAAGGTGGAAATTATGGGAAATGCATAAAGGATAGGGGATGGTGCATTGAACAAAGGAGGCTCAAGACGGGGGCTCGGGGTTCGATAAGATGGTGGATGGGCCACATGGGTGGAAAGGCACGTATGGGGGAAGGAAAGGAAAAGAGACAAAGGGGAATGTAAGGAAATAAGGACAAGAGTAGAGCAGACATAGGGGAGGCATGGAGAAAGGGAAGAACACACCAAAAGTGAAGAGGAGAGGTAGTTAGACATTGCTAGCTTTCCATCTCCACAGAAGTTGAAGGTTGGGTTACTTCAAACCTTTAATACAGTTTTTAAATGAAATCACCATATGCTTGTTGAGCACTATATTTTTAAATGAAACCACCATATTCTGGTTGACCGCTGTGTTTTTAAATGAAACCACCATATGCTTGTTGAGCGTTGTTTTTTAAAATGAAACCACCATATGCTTGTTGAGTGCTATGTTTTAAAATGAAACCACCATATGCTTGTTGAGCACTGTGTTTTTTAAATGAAACTAGCATATGCTTGTTGAGCACTGTGTTTTTTAAATGAAACCACCATAAGCTTGTTAAGCATTGTGTTTTTAAATGAAAATACCATATGCTTGTTGAGCGTTGTGTTTTTAAATGAAACCACCATATGCTTTGTGGAGCGTTGTGCACTATTTTTAAGAAAAACCACCTCATGTTTGGATAAGCATTGTGTGCCATGAACCAAAGTGAGCATTTTAGTGAGCATAGGTTTTAGAGGAAACCAACGAGCGTTTTTGTGAGCACAGGATTTAGAGGAAGCCAATGAGCGTTTTTGTGAGTGCAAGTTTTAGAGGATGCCAGTGAGTATTTTTGTGAGTGCAGGCTCTAGAGGAATCCAGTGAGCATTTTAGTGAGCACAGGTTTTAGAGGAAACTAGTGAGCATTTTAGTGAGTGTGCTTTAGAGGAATCCAGTGAGCGATGTGCATGTTCGAAGGTCATGTCATGTTGAAGGAAGCACTATGAGGGTTCAAGGGCTATGTGTCCGAAGAGTGTTGTGGAGTTGAAAGCGTCGAGTAATTGTGAGCACTGTGTTCCAAGAGTGGGAACTTTGTTAATACTGAAGTGAGAGCATTTCCTAGTTTTAGTTTCTTAGATGCTAGGTTTTGTTGTGGCTGCTTAGCATCTGCCTTGGAAGGTGTTGGACTCTAGTTGTAGACCCTGCATTAGGTAAGGTGTTGTGTAACTTGTTTTAATTAAAAGGAAACCTTCTTTTTATGAGAAATAATGAAGGAGTTTAATTGAAGAAACCCTTGTTTTATGAAAAATATAATGAAGGCTTTTAATTAAAAAGAACCTTTGATTTTTATGAAATTTATTGAAGGATTTTAATTAGAAAGAACCTTAGTTTTATATAAAATATAATGAAGGATTTTAATTAAAAAGAACCTTTGTTTAATATGGGATTATTGAAGGCTTTTAATTAAAGATAACCTTTGATTGATATGAGATTTATTTAAGGTTTTTAATTAGAAAGAACCTTGGATTTTTATGAAATTTATTGAAGGCTTTTAATTAGAAATAACCTTAATTTTATATTAAATATAATGAAGGCTTTTAATTAAAAAGAAACTTTGTTTCATATGGGATTATTGAAGGCTTTTAATTAAAGAGAACCTTTGATTGATATGAGATTTATTTAAGGTTTTTAATTAGAAAAAACGTTTGATTTTTATGAAATCTATTGAAGGCTTTTAATTAGAAAGAACCTTAGTTTTATATAAAATATAATGAAGGTTTTTAATTAAAAATAACCTTTGTTTCATATGGGATTATTGAAGGCTTTTAATTAGAAAGAACCTTAGTTTTATATAAAATATAATGAAGTCTTTTAATTAAAAATAACCTTTGTTTCATATGGGATTATTGAAGGCTTTTAATTAAAGAGAACCTTTGATTGATATGAGATTTATTTAAGGTTTTTAATTATAAAGAACCTTTGATTTTTATGAAATGTATTGAAGGTTTTAATTTAATTTAAAAGAGAACCCCTTTGATTAATGTTGATTATTTTAGGAGTTTTAAATTAAAAGGGATGTGGATTTATTCGTGAATTGAAGTTACGGTGCTTCAATTTGGGGAATGAATGAATGATTATTTTAAAGGTTAAAGGTATTGAAATTTAATGCTTTAAAAGGTAATTGATTGATTGGAAATTGTAAATAAAAAAGGATGCAAATTTATTCTTTTAATTGAAGTTATGGGACTTTGATTTAGGGAATGAAAAGGAAGGGATTGTTTTAAAGGTTTAGGGTATGAGACTTTAATGCTTTAAGACATGAATGAATTTTATTAAAGTTAGACCTTGATCTATGTAGTACATGTTGGATGACTCTCTAAGGGAACTTGAGAGGTGAAAATAAAAGTAAAGGTTCTTTTATAATATCCATTATGCATTAGATGGTTAGAAACTTAATTGAATTTTGTATAGTTGAAATTTGGCAAAGTAAATGAATAGATACATTTATAAGGTATGCCTATCCTGAACCATGAGTATCCTAATACCCTACTACCCTAAAATATCCAATGGGAAGCAACGAGAAGCAAGGAGTTCAATGGAAATAAAGTATAGGTAATTGTATCTTACGTTGATTTACTTATGATCAAATAGACTAAAATTATGGGGAGATATCCCCAATGCAGATAATGTGATACTCTTTAAAGTAAGAAGGATTTATCATGTGATATTTAATGAGATAGCTATTTATTGGTTTAGTGAAGGTTATTTTACTTTATTTTTGTATCTGGTTATATTATGTAGTTAATTCTCTTTTAGTGTTAAGCTTGCTTTATTTTCTCTATCATTGTTTGATTGCTTTTTGATGTTATAGTAACTAGATGTATTATTTTTTGGTTGCTTGATGATAGAAATCTAAGTGTAGAGTTCTAGGGTGAACTCAGTGGTGGCCTAAGGGAATTAAGAACCCCTTAGGGTGAACATAGGTAATCTAAGAGAATTTGAGAACCCCTTAGGGTGAAAATAGGAGACCTAAGAGAATTGAGACCCCCTTAGGGAGATAAAGGACTAAGTTGTGAAGAGATTACATCTGAGTTAAGATAGATCATCATGGAGATAAGATAGATAGATTAACTCACAATACTCATAGTATACCTACACATAATGATTTATGTATGGTATGGAGATGCGTGTATACCTTCAATGGACTAAGGGTGATAGGTCTAGCTCATCAAGAATGATGGGACATATGGACTTATCTACAGTAACATATGTTACGCCTACATAGATGGACTTGTGATAGGATACTTCATGAGATTTAGCTTCCAAGAAAACTTAGGTGATTGAAACTTTAGGTTAATACTGGTTGGGTTAGGGGTTCATGAAGGTTTCATGTATCCCTCTCCTTAGTAAAAAAAAAAAAAATCTATTTTTTTATTTTTCTATTTGTGTGTTTTTTGGTCGTTACACTTACACATTTCACTCTCTAGAGATTGCTCTTATATTTAGCATATCAAAGATTTTAAATAGATCCTCAAATCTATTTCTATAAGCTTTCAAATAATATTTCTTGCTACTATTTTTCTATAACATGATTTACCACCAATTTAGAATCTCCAAAAATCATTAATAGCTTGATTCTAATCTTCTCTACTTCTTTGAGTTCAATACAAAATGTGTCCTACTCTATTTCATTATTAGTACAACTCCAGGTTAGCCTATATCACAATATTCTAGTTTCTTTAGATAATGAAGTCAACATAATCCCTACTCTAATGCCATGTTTACATCCAACCCCATCAAAGTAGAGTTTCCATATCTTAGTTTGTCAAAGATATTTATTTGCGATGGTTGGAGAATTTTTCTTTTTTAACTTTGAAGTAGAGTAAGTGTTAATTCCTATTTCAACCATAGCATTGAATTTTTTTAGTGAGAATTGATCTTCAGTTTGTAGTTTATCTATGATTTCTTCTAGGGTTATGCATAAGTGCAAAATATTGCAAATTGGCTCTATTTGGGATTTTCAATATTTTAATTTGGCTAATTTTAGATCCTTTCAGTGGGGCCCATTCACCCGCAATTTATGAGGTGGAAGTTTTTTTGGGGTAAATTCACCCATCGTTGATAATCATGAAAATAATTTTATTTTAATTCGTCGACCTCAAATTACAAATGATTTTGATATTCCCCCCCAAATCTCCTTCAAATTATAAATGATTTTTTATTTCCCACCCAAATTGCCTTCAAATTATAAATGATTTTATATTTTCTACCTAAATCGCCTCATATACTACCCGTATATATACTGTATTGGGTATCGATAAACATACATCAAAATTATTTTAACTCAAAAATAGCTCTGAAATAATGAAAAACTTGAGGTGTCGATCGACATACATCTATCGCTTGTAGAGGTGTCGATCAGTTGCAAAAGTATCAATTGGTATTAGCCTATAGGTTGTAGGGGTTGTCGATCGACATTTATCCATCGGTTGTAGAGGTTTTGATCATCATTTGTTAGTCAGTTGTAGCATCGTGTCTATCGGTATTAGTCGGTTGGTTGTAGAGGGGTCGATTAGTAGCAGGATATCAGTTGTAGGGACTGTCGATCGATAATTATCTATCGATTGTAGAAGTATCAATAGGTATTAGTTAGTAGGTTGTAGTACTATGTCGATTGACATTAATCGGTCAGTTGCATGGTTTTCAATCACCATTAGTATATCATCATACCTAAAATCGATCAGCATGTCTACAACCGATCGATAACTAACATTTCTACAATCGATTGGTATGTATAAAACTGATCAATATATCTAAAATTGATCAACATATATACAACCGATTGGCATGGCTACAACCGATCGACATGGCTAAAATCAATTGATATGGCTACAACCGATCGATATGGCTACAACCGATCCATATTGTTGCAACTGATCGACATGACTGTAATTGATCAGCATGTCTACAACCGATCGACATGTCTACAACCGATCGACATGGCTACAACCGATTAGTATGGCTATAATCGATCAACATGGCTATAATTGATCAGCATGTCTACAGTCGATCAGTATCACTACAATCGATCGGTATCTCTACAGTCGATCGTCATTGCTACAATCGATCGACATCTATGTAACCGATCAACAATCGACATGTCTACAACCGATCGACATATCTGTAGCTTATCAGTATGTCTAGAATTGATCAATATATCTACAAATGATCATCACCATTGCAACTGATTGGCATATCTGCAACTGATCGATATCTCTACAACCGATCGTCAAGTCTGTAGTCGATCGACATGCCTGCAACCGATTGAATTTTACATCTCAGATCGGTTGTCATAAATCATAAAGGCTAAAATCCTTTCTTGTTGGCCTAAATCCTTTAAGTTTACTATACATTTTTAGAGTTTGTAACCTGATATTCAAGGCCCCAAACACAGAAAAATTCACCATGGTTTGAAAATTTTTGGAGAAAAAAAATTGAAATTCGCCATGGTTTGAAAATTTTTGGTAAAAAATAATTGCAATTCGCCATGTATACTTCTACATATTTTTTCGATATTCCAAGACAATTCATCTTCATTTTATAAATAGATTTTGGGGTTGACCCCTTACGCATAACCCTGATTTCTTCTATTGGATCAATTTCTTCACTAATCATGTTGACATTATTGTCTTATTGCACTTCTTCTTTTATTTTTCCTATATAGTAGGAAAATGGCTTTTTAACAAATATTTTTACCATTTTTCCTTATGAGGGATTTCCATGTGCTAATAATCCAAGGATAGGTATCCACCTAATTTGACTATGAATTTACAAGAAAGGTACATACCAAAGTAGGATCCAAATCTACTACAACCACCTCTTGTATGATTGTTATCTAAGGTATTATATGTAGCACAATAAGTATGTCCTTGATCACTCTGACACTATTTAGTAGAGTTCCATCCAATTGCAACACTCCCAAACTGAAACGTGTGTATTCCATGTCCACTGCTTCACATATGATTTTTGTCATAAACATTGTTGTTGCTCTAGAATCCAGCATGCAATTGTGCATGACCCATCCTTCCATACACAGGGACCTATAGAATGGGGATGGTCTATATCCTGTGCCAAATTTATTTTTAACTAAGGTTGTTTTTCAGACCTGATGGACTTCAATGATGCTTGAAGAAGATCAATTTGTATCAAAATCATTAAAGCATCATACATGATTGCTTTGGATGGTATTTTATTTAGCTCATCCATAATGTTGAAGCTAGAATATTCTAATTATTTCTTTTCTACCTTATTTGACTCATTATATTTATTTCGATATTCTTGTGTTGCTTCAATCCTTTGTCACTTAGTGATGAAAGGGTACCAAATTTTATTTCTAGTCTATTCTTGTATTTCAACTTATTTTACTTACAATGGTTTATGTTGTTATTTAAAAGGATCTATTGTAGAATATTCTATTAGCTAAGTAGGTTGAGGTACTTCCCCTTTTATATGTTTAATTTTTTGGGCTAGAACATTGAATGGGTCAATTTTTTTGGGGTCTACTTGAAATGGTTTTTTTCTCAATCGAGTCAACAATGAAATTGGCTCTTCTTCCTACACCATTATATTTTGGTCTTCTTCCCATAGCATGTTTATCTAGTTCTTCTATGCTCTTTCTACCTTCTCAACTATAATATTTTGCATATGATGTTGGTGAAGCATACAAGTACTTTCACCATGTGGGTCATTACAAGTTGAGCACCAATAATTTTGCTACTGATGCAAAGTTAGAAGGATTTTATTCTTGATTATTATACACTACATTATATTTTTCATTAGTATTGATAGCACAAGATCCTTGATATTTTACCATGTATGGAAATCTCCTAGGCTAGATATTTCTCTCATCATCTCTCCTTTTCATGGTGGTGATCTCTTTTGTTAGATTTTTTAATCCTATCATAATATTATTCATACTAGTGGTTTGAGGCTCAGGAGTTGGTAATGCAAGTATGGTAGGAGGTGTCAATAATACTAGAGTTGGTAATGTTGGGAATTTGGATGCAGTGGTTAGAGCTATATTTGGAAAATGAGTGATTGTAACTGGTGTTTGTTTCTCATGTTCTAGTTGTAGGATTTATGAAAATATTAGTATTACATTCATGGAAGGAATTATACTTATAGCTATTAGAGTACTTTATAATACAACTACTTGATAAATTTTTAGAAATGTTAACACATTATATTGTTGTATCATTAAACCTAGATCCAAGTTGAAGGTACAAAAATAGTAGTACATTATTTGGGCATTTGTTGACCTAATTTTTTGTGTCACTCTTTTCCATGTTCTACTAAATATGATATTAAAGTCCATTACTAAATCCTATGGATACCTTTGTATGGTGGTGAATTGGGGCAGTAGTGAAAAAAATCCACTTGTTCATTGAATTATTGCACCAGTATACTCGTAATATATGCCCATGAATTAATGCAACCATATTGAAGGGTTTGATACCAATATACTACCTTACCTTTCAATGATACTACCAAAAATCTAATCATAACATCCTTATCATGATTATTATGGATTGTAGCTACGGAGACCATGTATTGGTAATGCTCATAGGCTATATTTCCAGTGCCATCATACATTGGTAAAGTCTTTAGTGTTACCAAAGGAAAGGAATTCTGATTGACCAAGTTAAGTGGTCCTATATTATTCTAGTTGGAAAATTTTTGAGTCATTTGTTTAGATTTAGCTAAGTGGACTAATGGAAGAGATGTGAAATATGTAGATCCTTGACTTCATGTAGGGTTTGTAAGGTATGATGATGAGGATCTACATCTTCTGAATGCTAAAGGAGATAATTCTACAAATAATATTGGTTCATCTAGTTTCCTAGATGTTGTACATGTCAGCATAATCTTATGAGTTAAATGGTAGCTGGGTTTCTTTAGAATATCATTTTAGTGGAGTTGTTAGGTGATTGGATATTGATCTATTAGAGTAGAATATCACATAGTTCTACTCAATCAGGAATATTATATTTGGGTCTCATCGAGCATGCCAAAGAACTCAGTCTAAAATTTGTCTAAGTGTATGAGTTGTGCCCTTAAGACCTCAACCAATATTGGATGACTAAAAAATAGGGATCTTTGAGTCAAACTCTAGAGTAGGCTAACTACTATGGTCCTAGATAAAACTAACTAAAATGGGGTTGTAGACTAAAGTAAGGGATGCAAAAGTTAGAAGCTAAGTTGAAAGTGGTGTATATTTAGAAATATTAAGAGACATAGTGCATGAGATTTTTGAAATCTGAACTAAACTAGACTACATAACAAACCAAATTGCTTTCCATACTGTAAAATATTTAATCATAACTAACACTAAGCATTATTAAGCATTATAGGAACTAATGAATAAAAAATCCAAGGATAAATCTAGAAATTAGAATAACTGTAACAAAATTAACCATTCATAAAGCTTTAACAAAAATGCCTAATCACTCAGTTGACATACATACATGTTTTGCACAAAGTTGAGAAAGAGGCTAGACAACAATCCAATATTCATTTAAAAAGCATATAGCATCATCATATAGTTATGCAATTGTAAATACTAAATATCTAACGATTTCAATGGCTTACATTCAAGTATATATAGTTTTAAAAATGCATTTAGTAAGCTTAGTATTATTTCTCTAAGAGTGGATTATAGGTCTTCTAGGTTGCTTTAGCATGCATGCATCTCCTCCAACTTATTCAATTACAACCAAATTGGTACTGGGATGTTGATGTGGTTTGTCTTTGTTTCATCCTAGATAGTGGTGGCTAAAATATCTTCACCTAGTGCACTAGATCTTCTGACAAGTTTATTCTATATTTAGTTGCCCCACTATTACCTTAGCTATATCAACACATGTATCAATTGGAAAAGCTATCAACTATTGAGATTTTTTGATAGAATATCATAATATCTAGGAACATGCTTGATCCTTTCAACTCATCAGATACCTTTAGCTTCCATTTTATTCTTATTGAATGCTAGACTTTTTATCCTTTCTTGATGATGTCAACATTTGAAATGTTTGATGCTCTTTTATGCATAGTTGAGTGAAGCACTTTTATAGGAATTGGATACACTTTATATTGCCTAATGTGCTACGTTTTATGCCTTAGAATAGTTTTTATTCAACTTAGTCTTTCTTTCACTGCATTGGATTTTTTTGCTACTCTTGATGACATCAACATCTAAAATAATCTGACACTCTACTTGCCTTGTGATTTAAAATCATTGTAATCGATATACTTTTCTACAATTCCATATATTGGGCCATCCATACTTAGCCAAAACTCTATATAAATATGTTAGATGCTTCATTAGGTCCTTGGTAACATTAGCATTTTATTTTTCTAGTTGTGTTTGATAGTGAAAATTTGAGTCCAAAATATTTTGCCTTTGGTTGTCAGGTGTGGGACACTTTCATGCTTGTTACTGATGTCATTGCCTCATAGTTTTTGATAGCTTTCTACACTTAGCAAAATTTGACATTATTTTTACTTGCCTTACCTTCCTCTTATCTGATGACTATTTCAAGTGTCTAGCTATATTTTGGGGCTACTTATATTAACAAAATAGTAAAACAATTTTTTGGTAAAATCCATCTCCTTCTAAGGAGATGGATGTCGATGAACAATTCTACCCATACTTCCCTAGAATTCATTTATCACATGCACAAATTGGAGGGGATATACATGGAATACTAATGACCATATGACACTAACTTATGAATATCAAGGATCTATAGCTAAGATTCCCAAACCTATGATGCCACTTTTAAGTTTCATTATTTAAAAGTACAACCATAACAACACACATTTTACTCCTAAAGGGAGGTGCAGAAGATACAAGTATTTCTCCCAATTTATACATGTGGTTAGTTTAATAGCAAAAAACAATAATTTTGAATTCATTTTATCTATTCTTAATTACCCATCTGTCAGGTCAAATTCTACCTTCTTATTTGTATGAGTAATATGATAAATAGACAAAACTTTAGGGTCAATATTAGGAACATAAAGTGCCTCATAAAAATATATATATCCAGTTCCAATGTCTCCACACCCTTCAATCTATAATGAATTATCATTGCCTTTCACAACATGTTCCCCTATATATACTTTGTCGTATCCCTATAGAAGATGTTTGTGCTTGGTCATATGCCTAGTTTCCCTTGAATTTATCATCCACTCATAAAAAAGTGGATGTCCACTATGCAAATTAAACCACTACATATGTTTGTGAGATTCCTACACTAAAACTATCCTCACTTTACACATATGAGAGAAACATAAACACCCCCTATCTTGTTGTTTCCTCAAGCTTCTTGATTGGAATCATAAAAAACTCTTTATACCCCCCTTTATTTTTATAAAACTCATAAGCATATTTTTCAAAGGCTTATTGGATTGCTTCTCATTTGTTTTGGCTTCTTATCATTCTAGATTTTAAAAACAACTTCCTTTAGATAAGATTAATTGAAAATATAATTTTCCGTATGATTACTTCTTCTAGCTTGATGGTATAAATAGTACTAAAATTACCTCATTAATGAGTTGTGTGGGAGAATCTAGAAAGCACATGCAAAGTATCTAAAAAATAACTATATAATATATTTATAAAATTTGTTGAAGATATTGTTGAGCAATTCAATGTTCTCTTCCTTTTCTAATGCTTCATATCCTTCTCTTCTCTCCTTTGAAAATCATCTTACAATTTAGATGTATTCTTCCAGTTTCTTGAACTAACTAATATAATCATCAATAGTGTTAAATTATTCCTTGAACAAGGTTGTAAGCTTAGCCTCCAATCTATCAATTCTTGTGGAATCAATTTGATCACACAACCCCTAAAATTTCTCAAATAGTACTTTAAGATTCATAGTGTTTCTAAAATGGGTTCCATATATATTGTCAATATGAAGAGAAATGACAACATGAGCCTCATACTTTTAGTCCATATAGAGATACTTTACTTCTTAAAAATTAGTATCACAAGGTGCCTCATTCACATATTTGATCAATACCTTGCTTCGGAGTAGAGCTTCAATATTAATTTTCTTGGTAGCAATATAGTATAGACCACTAAATAAGGGAACATGGTGATGCATAACTATTTTGCTAGAATATAAAAAATTACATATAGTTATGACAAAAAATAATATTATCAATGCAAAGATCTTGAAAAACCATGTGATTTTAAAAAATAGGCCAAAACACTTTTGTATGTGAAAGTTATGGGCCTTAGAAGTTTTTGCCTAAAATCATATAAACTACTTCCAAAACCTTTTTTAAAAATTAATACTCACAACAAATGGGAGGTTGCTATGTTTCACCATGTGAGTGGATAATGGGTGCCAAACATGCACTAATTATGCAATTTACTGATCTATGGACCACACTATACCATTTATTGCATTTAGATTTGCTCTAAAATTTATATGTTACCAAGTATGATACTAATTGTATAAGCTATTTTCAAGTTTGATGATATGGTGAAATATGATTATTCAAACCTATTTTTATATGCCTTTAGCATGTATGCCTTACCACATTGGCCCAATCAAATAATTTCATGTTAGTGCCTATGTCAATATCCACATGTCATGCCATATCACCTGTATGGACTGCCATACGTTACCTTAGGATTCTTGCACTTTCTTCCATGTTATTTGTATGGAATGCCATGTCAACCATATGGACTGCTATGTATCATCAGAATAGTTCTACCATTTCATCATATTTTTCTAAAGAGGTGACATCATGTAGTACTGCATCATCATAGGGTGACACATCATCAAAAGTTGTTTCATTATGCATGCTGATGTCATCAAGATTAATTTTTTTTGGTATGGGAGGAATGTAACCTAAAAACTCCCATGATCAAGTATCTTACAATGCTTTGACTAGCCAACTCTCCAAGGACTAAACTAAGGAGAGAAAGAGTAAAATCCACATTTAATTTATAAAAAACTACCACTTTCCCTCTTTTGATATCCCATGTTGATATAGACATGTTTCACACTAATACAAGCACATGCCACACATCCAAATTTTCTCTCCATTATAGGGAATGCTCCATTTTTAAATTTAAAATTTCGAAAGTTAGAGGGAAATGACAATTTTTTGGATGTAAATTTGGAGTACCTATTATCATCTCCAATTTTCCTAGTTAGAACAATTACACCTCACACAAAATGACATAGTAAGGTCTTAGTAGAGAGTGCAATATTAGGCTTAATCTAGGGCCTTCGAGTGTTTTTTATAAGGTTGGCTCCTTGTTATGATATGATATTTAGGTACACTTGAACTCAAGGTGGAAAATAGTGAGAGAGATAAAATAAAAGTAATTGAATAGAAATAAAAACCTAAGCTACCAAGGTTATGATGTACAAAATATCTACTAAGATCTCCTTGCATAATAGGCTTAAATCCTATGTTCCAGTAGTGAACACTTCCTCTCCTCGACATACCAACATATATGCACATAAAGAGGTGGGTCAAAGCAAGAGAACCATAGATGGCTACCAAAAAAAATGTATGTAGGCCTCCCATACACATGTATAATCCTCTTAATTGTCTGAGCATATAATATGTTTCTTAATCTATTACAAATTTTCTAATATAAAATTCCATTATAGTGGCCCTTTAGGTAGGGTTTTCTTCTTGAATAATTTTAGTCCATTAAAAGAACCTATATATATTTTAAGTAAAATGTTTTCCTAATGCTTTCCTTGATCTTTGAATATTATCTATACAAGTTTTGCACCTAAGGCCAACCTTATAAATTTATAATTTTCAAGTCTATCACTCCATTATTTTTCATTTGCAACCCCTATTCCATTTAAAAAGAACAAACCTAATTTTTTTTTTCTCATTTCCTTTATTAAAAAATATCCTTGAATTCTATCAAAGTTAGATGATATGTCTATTGGTAGTCTTGAATGTGACAACATATACATATGAATGGATTTTAATGTAGTACTTGTAAGTTGTAGCCTTCCAACCATGATTAAGAACATACCTTTCTAACATGTCAAACAATATTTTAATCTATCCAAAATTAAGTCCTAAAGCTCCTTTCATTTATAAGACAAAGGAATACCCAACTATGTTAATGGAAATTTTCTAACTTTAAACCCTCAAATACAAAATAAATCTAGGGTAGTGTTAATGAAAATGATCTAGATTTTATAGGATTAATCAACTATCCAAAATCCCTCACTTAGCATGATAATAATGATTTAAAATCAATGGCCTCATTGACAATGGGATGACCCAAAATAAAAGTATCATAAATAAATTGGAGATAATATTTGAAGGGACCATTGTGTAGACACCCAATTTACATGCCTAAACATGTCACCAATCAATCCCATAAGCCAATTTGGCTAGTTCAACTATTTCAAATCCAAAATTGGGGAAAAAAGTGATAATAAATTTAGGGCTTACAAAACCTAAACAAAAATTCAAAAAATATCTCCATTATAATGGGCTCAAAAATATCTTTCCAAAGAGTATAAACATGTCTATACTTGTAAAGCAACTAATACCTCTAAAGGTAGGAAAATAAGGTTATACCCTAACACTATGTAGTAGTGCCATAAGCCCATAAAAGTATTGTTATGGCAATTTTTCTTCCCTATAGTACTTATGTCAGTCAGGGGAAAAAATAGTAGTGTCATAACCTCATGGAAGCATCATTGTAATATTTTTATTTCCTGTAAAACTCTTGGTTAATCATTTCCAAAGCCAAGAATTTTACTTCTTGACTGTCTGCCATTGCCAATTACCTATAAATCTTATCTACCCACTAGGTTTGTCACACATTTTAGTTGGAAAATTATCAATTTCAACTTCCTTGATTGGTAGTTCCATGTATTTTTTCTAGGATTTTTATTCTTTTTCCGTAGTTAAGCATCAATCAAGCTCATGCAACTCCTGCAAACTTGCCATCTCCTACATATTGCCTTCTCTATCAAAATCCTTTGTGGATTCCCAAAGAACGTTACAACTACCTATAAAAACACCTCTTGGGTAGGCCTTTTAAAATGAGTCTCCTATGCATTAACACATTACCAAAATTCCTATAGCATACATTTTGTGACCTTATACTATCAACAATGTGATCAACAATCAAGGGCTTACAAAGTATTGTTCAAAAGTATTGAATAATATTTTGGAAAGCATTATCAAACACCAAGTCACCTTCAAAGAAAATCAATAGACACTCCTCATAAATATCCATTGGGAAAGGGTAAATTTACGATTGTGATTGTATATTCCTTTTCAGATCCATTTGATATCTATTTTTTTGGCTTAATTTTCATATATCTTTGTGCATTATTCTACTTTACTCAATCCATTATATTTTATAGTTTATAATATTTCAATATTTTTGTCAAAAATAGCAGGGGTTTGATCCATTGTAAGTAAGGACATTTATTATTCCTTACAAAAAGCAAACAAATTCGCCTATGCTTATCACCTATTTTTTGTTTCTATTTGAAATTTTTTTACTTTGTCGGTACAATCAAAAGTTCTAAAAGGAAGTGATAGGGTCGTATAGTTTTGCCTATGGCAAATCCATGACCCTATGGAAAACTTGTAATTCTACAATGAATTTGTGACCCTGTGGTACATATGTGACTCTATGGAAAATCAAAGAACCTATGGAAAATATGCAAGGTTATAGTGCTTCTGAGAGGTTATAGAACTTTTGATTCTAATCACCATTAGGTGTTACAATTTTTGGGTTCTTTTATCTTTGTCTAAGAATCTTACATTCATTTGTTTTAGTTGTTTGGAAGGTTTAATTCATATTTTGTAGACTAATTCTAGTAAATTAGATCATGTTGTGGCTCGTGTTCTTATTTTTATAAAGACATGTACGAAAGAAATAATTTTGGATCTCATCAACCATTATCATAATGAAGGACAACAAGTCTTTAAATTTTCCATTCTAGGCAATACTTGGAACCTTGTATAGTTGCATGATAGGATAATTTATTTTGTTGTATCACCTTCTTACACCCATGCTTTAAAAGGAAATGGAATGTGTTTACTTTCTATCAACATTCAATTGAAAAATAATTTAGAATAGGTATATGCATGCATGCACCTTTTGTTTGTGCATCTTACACCCAAAAATCAAATTTTGGCATCAAGATAGAATATTAGAAGGAAGTTGCTTCCCATGAAAACCTTAGGTGTTTGCAAATTAACCCCATGAAACTAGCTTATTAATATTCATGAAACGTCTTTTAATCTTGAGTGTGATCCAAGGTGAAAACAAAAAAGCACATTTGAGAATACCCTCGTAATTCTCCCATTTTGTTACGATTGCAATTTGTTACAACCTGAATACCTTTATTTTTTCTTCCATGTTTTCCTTTGAGAAAGCTCCCCTTAATCTGTGAGAATAATAAATAGATAAGTTGATAGTTGATCACATTGGTGGAGTCCACGAGATGAATCAAAGTATCCAAGAGGGGATACAATGATCAAAATAAAATAATTTGAAATTTTATAACATATAATACATTCATACCAATCTTGATCAAAATTAAATGTTTTGAGAATATTTTATAGAAAAATCTAGCAAACCATATCATATACTTATTCATATCTAATTTAAAAAGAATACCTAGATTTTTCATGGAATAAAGAGAACATATGATCTCTTGTTCAATTATTAAACCTTAGAGAAGTTGTCTACCATAAAGAAAACCACTTTATTCCTTGATATAACATAATATAATACTTCTCAACCTGTTTACCATCATTTTTACAATGATCTTATGAATCAAATTACAAAGTATTATTATATGTAAATGATCAAAATATTTTGTCTCGTATTTTTTGAGAAATAATTTAGCAAATGTGGCATTAATCTCATTAATTGTAGCTTTCTTCTTTTGGGACTCTTCAACTATAGCCAAAATATCACTTTTCAATATATCCCAAATATTTTGAATGAAAATTATAAGAAATACATTGGGACCAGGTGCCTCATTAGGGTGGAAAGAGAAAACTACCTCATGTAGATCCCCTATAGATGTATTCTTGATCAAGCTTTCATTTTGACCCTCTATGATAATTGATGAAATGTTTTGTAAAATATCACCTTGAGATTTCTTATTTTTTCTAGCATCTGACAAAAAATATTTGAAATAATAAATTGCTTCCTTATATTTTTTTCTTCCTCAACATTTCTTCCATCTAGTGTTAAAAAAATTAATGGGATGAAAATAAAACTATATATTGTCTATAGCACATAAAAATGGTATATCTATCTTCTTACTTGAGCTCTTTCTCACTAAATTTTTAGAACCAAGATGACTCATTTTTCAATACATTATGATAATTAAAAAGTAACTATCTTTCTTACACAAAAGAATCTTGACCCATTTCATTGATGTCTATAATCTCCTGTAGTTTTTTGAGATTGGATTTAATTTCCTCCTCTTTAGATATATGATCAATAAATTTGGCATTTTAATTTTTTTTTGTCCTCTCGATATTTTCTTTTGATTAAACTTGTACATACATGATAATTCAAAATTTGCTTTATCACATTAGAACATAACCATTTGCAAGAGATGAAGGTATTGGAGCCACAAAGACTAAAAGTGAAATAGAACTAGATGACCATTATTTAGTAAATCATATCTAATGAGAATGAGATTATGATCTTGTTGAGCAAGGTGTTGCAAGAGTTTTGTCATTGTTGTCAACTCAGGCAGTTAGATCTAATAATGCAGTGGATAGGCAGTTCAAAAGTCATTCAATGCAGGCTGACAGATTTTAGGGTTTGCAATTGACCACATTTAGGGTTTGCAGCCGACCATGTTTAGGGTTTGTAGCCGACCAAGATTAGGTGTTGCCAACAATTCCAAAGGGGGAGATTATTGAGCAAGGTGTTGCAAGAGTTTTGTCATTGTTGTCAACTCAGGCAGTTAGATCTAATAATGCAGTGGATAGGCAGTTCAAAAGTCATTCAATGCAGGCTGACAGATTTTAGGGTTTGCAATTGACCACATTTAGGGTTTGCATCCGACCATGTTTAGGGTTTGCAGTCGACCAAGATTAGGGTTTGCATTTGCATAATCAATCGACTACTATTAGGGTTTTCATCTCAAAATCTCAAGTATATAAGCGGGGCTGTTTGGAGATTTAGGTATCCATCGAGTGAATGTTGAAGTGCAAGATGCGGTCGTAAAAGCGTAGATAGCATAGAATCGGTGAGATGATAGTGAAGTGCATAATGTGAATGCACACAAAGAGTAGAGTGTGGAACGACACAGAGTGTGCAAAGCGTGTGAGCAGAGAAAGCAAAATGTGCAGAGAGCACAAAGGGCAAAGTTGATTGCAAAGTTTGGCTATAGCAGTGCAGTAGATTGTGTGAAGAGATTGCGCAAGAAAGAGTAGAGTGTGCAGAGATTGCAAAGGTGAAGTAGATCAGTTAGAGTCTTGCAATAACAAAGGTATTTGTCAAACATTTTCATTCAAAATTGAAGTCCAGTTGGTGCTGGAAAATTAGGGGTTGGTGCTCCTTTCTTTGGTGCAGATAAATAAGGGGTTGGTGCTCCTTCCAGTTGGTCTTGGTAAACAAATTGTAAAGTTGGTGCTTTGCAAGAGGCTGGATTTGGATGGTAGTCCAAGCAGCCATTCTTTTTGAGGAGTAGCCATTTTGGTGAACCTCGTTAAAAATCTATGTTGTGTGATGTTCTCTTGCTGTACTTATTATATTTGTTTATAAGTTTTAATTGTTGTGGTTTTTAGAGTTGTTAATTCATGTTTTGGAATGCCACACTGATTCACCCCCCATCTCAGTGCCATACTAAGTACAACAATTGGTATCAAAGCCAAGTTCCCTTTAAAGGCTAAATCAGCTAGGGTTGATCTTGGATTAATACTCTAATGGCAAAGAAAGGCAAGAATGGAACCATGAGACACAAGAAGAAAAGATCACACAGGGTCATAAAAGAAAATAAAGATAAATTCATTATTGTTGTAGATTCAAGAGATGAATCAAACAATGGAGAAAAGGCCAAGAGTCAACTCGGTCATAATGCAAGTTCTCAAGGTTCAGAATGTTTTGATCAACTCCGGCATAATGAACGTCAATGTTATGGGTTTAGTAGCAGTGAAGATGAAGAAGAAATAGAATCAGAACATGAATGTAATAAAGAAGAAATGAATGCAGAAGCAAATTGGAATGAAGATCAAATTACAGCTCCAAGTAAGAAGAATAGAACCTCCTTCAAAAGGACATCTCAGCCAGTTTCAGTTTCTATGGTAGAGGAAATTGAACCAAAAAAGGCAGAAGGGGTGAACACTGAAGCAGATAATAAAAACCTCAATGCTGAAGTAGACTGGGAAGGTGAGTTGATCTCTGCTCTTGAAGAGTTTAGTATAGAAAAGAAAAAGAACAAAAGACTGTCCAAGAAATTGGAAGAATATGGGGATGAGATTGAAAATCTGTTCTTACAATTCCAACAGGCCAAGAAAATAGAAGAAGACTTGAAGTCACAGCTGAATGATAAAGTCAATGTGTGTAACAAACATGAAGAGGATTCTAACAAAGTAGTTAGTAATCTAAATCTGCAAGTAGAAGAGTCTAAAAGGATTGAGGAAACTCTCAGGTCGCAGATCAATGAGAAAGAGATTATTTGCCGCAAACAAGAAGAAGAGATTGTTTCATTGAAGAAACAACTAGAAGAGGCCAATACAAATCTTAAATTCGAGAAGAGCACAAAATTGCTAGATAAAATGATAAGTCATCAGAGAAGCTCCACGATTAAGCATGGTCTTGGATATGAAGCTGAACAACCTGTATCTTCCAATTCTGCAGAGAAGAAGAAGTTCACTGTTGAAGGGTCCGAGCAAGAAAAGGTTAAAGCTGTATCTTCAAAAGAAAGAAAATATCAAAGGAGATTTACAACAAAGCAACCACAACAAAAGAGGTTCTACCACTCTCACTTTTTTCATACTAACACTTTTAATGGCTATTGTTTCAGATGTAACCAGTATGGTCACAAGGCAACTTATTGTGGATTAAATAATAAATCAAAGAGTTATGCTGGTCGAAATACATCCGCATATCTGAGTGAACACTTTGTACAATGTTTTCAATGCAATGGTCATGGGCACATAGCAAGGTTTTGTCCAAGCGCTTATGTATCAAATCTAAGGCAAAACAATAGATTTCATAAGACGCAAAGAACACAACACAGACAAAAAATAAATCGAGTTCATAGAAGAAAGGAAAATAATCAGTCATCATGGATGCATAAGAGACAACCACACGAGAGAGATATTCAAGTTCATGCAATGATGCAAAATAGGGACGCAGGTGAAAAATCCAAGCCCGAGGTCAAGAAAGTCTGGAGAAAGAAAGAAGAGAGGAAATCGTGTCTCCTTGAACTAAAGGAGACTGCTCTTCTACTGCACTAAGCAACTCCAGGTAACACATCCTCAGGGGGAGCATTTTGAAAAAGGTTTTATTTTAATGCTTCTATATATTTGTCTGGGTATCTGAGGATGAAAGACCAGCAGTTGGGCTTTTGTGGTATAATTGTCAAGTGTGTTGGCTGTTCATTTAGTTGTGTGTGGAAGTGCCGTGAAGGGTAGTGTTTGCATTGAGAATCTTCACCATTGGTAGTATTGCTTATGTCATTGTTGTTTTGTTGATGGTTCTTACTGCCACTGATTATAGCTATGGATTATAACAGTTCAGATTGTTTTTGTTTATTGAAAGAATGCTTGCCCCAGCTGCGTATTTGTGTTTTGATAATAGCAGCATGTTTTTGTTCGATGCTTGATGTGAAGATTGTCAGATCTTTCATTACACCTTGGTGAATATATTTAATTCACAGACAGTTTTGTTTTAACTTTTAATATAATGCCAATTCAAGGATAAGAAGTTTGAGGCTGAGTAAGGTGCACTACGGTTGGCCATAAAGTGTTTGAAAAAATGTCTTCTTTTGACATGCACAGTTGAAAGTAAGAGTTGGCAGTAAAATTGCAGTGCTGGACAAAAATTGGTACAGATGTGAGTCACTTGTCAATTTTGTTGATAGAAGTGAAATCAACATGTTGAATGGGAAGATTGAAGAAAAAGTTTATAATGTGCAGCCAGATGATTTCCAGCCTGGTGATGAATGTTTGAGGTGCTTTTATAAAGAATTGAGGTAGTCTGTTGGATTCTCACTGCAGAGAAAGACAAACAGTTGTCAGTAGGTTCAAGTCTGTTGAGAATATTCAAGATGTATATGCAGATGTTGTTTGCATTACAGAGCAAAAAGTTGGATAGTTAAACGATCAGTGTATGCTTTCACTAAAATCAGTGGACAAGTTTGAGATTGCAGAGCAACAGAGGGTTGAGGCTCAAAAGACAACGTGAATTGAAGTGGCCACATATTCCCAAGAATAGTCTAAAATTTGACTAGCCATTGGGATCAAATTCTCAGGGGGGGCATTTGTGCATTTGTTCATCTTATTGATCATATCCATGATTTTTGCTAACTATTTCAATGTGGTTTTGAGAATGGTGTGTATGGACTCAGGGGGAGTCTACAGCAGCCCTTTGGTATTATTGACAAAGGGGGAGAAGAGTTACAGGAATGTACACAGGTGTTGCCAACAATTCCAAAGGGGGAGATTGTTGAGCAAGGTGTTGCAAGAGTTTTGTCATTGTTGTCAACTCAGGCAGTTAGATCTAATAATGCAGTGGACAGGCAGTTCAAAAGTCATTCAATGCAGGCTGATAGATTTTAGGGTTTGCAATTGACCACATTTAGGGTTTGTAGTCGACCATGTTTAGGGTTTGTAGCCGACCAAGATTAGGTGTTGCCAACAATTCCAAAGGGGGAGATTGTTGAGCAAGGTGTTGCAAGAGTTTTGTCATTGTTGTCAACTCAGGCAGTTAGATCTAATAATGTAGTGGACAGGCAGTTCAAAAGTCATTCAATGCAGGCTGATAGATTTTAGGGTTTGCAATTGACCACATTTAGGGTTTGCAGTCGACCATGTTTAGGGTTTGCAGCCGACCAAGATTAGGGTTTGCATTTGCATAATCAGCCGACTACTATTAGGGTTTTCATCTCAAAATCTCAAGTATATAAGCGGGGCTGTTTGGAGATTTAGGTATCCATCGGGTGAATGTTGAAGTGCGAGATGCGGCCATAAAAGCGTAGATAGCATAGAATCGATGAGATGATAGCGAAGTGCATAATGTGAATGCACACAGAGAGCAGAGTGTGGAACGACACAGAGTGTGCGAAGCGTGTGAGCAGAGAAAGCAGAATGTGCAGAGAGCGCAAAGGGCAAAGTTGATTGCAAAGTTTGGCTGTAGCAATGCAGTAGATTGTGTGAAGAGATTGCGCAAGAAAGAGCAGAGTGTGCAGAGATTGCAAAGGTGAAGTAGATCAGTTAGAGTCTTGCAATAACAAAGGTATTTGTCAAACATTTTCATTCAAAATTGAAGTCCAGTTGGTGCTTTGGAAAATTAGGGGTTGGTGCTCCTTTCTGTTGGTGCAGATAAATAAGGGGTTGGTGCTCCTTCCAGTTGGTGCTAGTAAACAAATTGTAAAGTTGGTGCTTTGCAAGAGGCTGGATTTGGATGGTAGTCCAAGCAGCCATTCTTTTTGAGGAGTAGCCATTTTGGTGAACCTCGTTAAAAATCTATGTTGTGTGATGTTCTCTTGCTGTACTTATTATATTTGTTTATAAGTTTTAATTGCTGTGGTTTTTAGAGCTGTTAATTCATGTTTTGGAATGCCACACTGATTCACCCCCCCTCTCAGTGCCATACTAAGTACAATAGATCTAATATTGCTTGTTATAAAAGAGATTGTATATTTTCTTTGCAACCACATGTTGGATAAAAAAATCTATCCAACATTTTGCTAAATGAGTTTTCCTAATGCATCCTTGTCCCGTGTTTATTAAAAACTTGAAGGAATAGCATGCAAAAGGCATTTCTACTAATAAATTAAGCAAAATATTGCATTGAGTTAAACCATCTAGGAGTACCACCCTTGTTTTTTGAAAGATATGGAACTGTTATGAAACCCCCTAAGAATCCATAGATCACAATTATAAATCATCACCGTATTTGACAAAAATATGCTAAATTTTCCAACATCTTTCACAAGGAGTAACTATATTTAGAGCATATATATTTATGACTGATGCAAGAGTCTATCTTTAGAGGGTTTTTTAAAAGAAGTTTTAAAGTAATTTTTTTATTACTCAAAATGAAATTATTTGACGCAAAATATAATTTTCCAAAAATGGTAATTACTAAAAAGACAAATTTTTATGAAAAAATAATTTGCCAAAAATAGTAATTTTTTTTATTTCTAGGGTTTTAAGCTTTAGGGTTTCTTTTAGGGCTTCAAGTTTTAGGGTTTTCTTTTAGGGTTTCTTTGGGGATATATATTCCCTTGGTATTGCATTGTAAAAGGGAAAGTGAATCCAAGAATGAGTAAATAAATTATTTACTGGTTTATTTCTATGTACTGTAGTTTTTATGTGAATGGAGGGTTTTACTGATTATTTTCATTTATTGCAGTTTTTATGTAAATGGAGGGTTTTACATATTATTTTCATTTACCGCAGTTTTTATGTATTGGGAGGTATTTTATTTTGACCTCGTGCAAGCTGGATTCACATCATTTGGTATCAGAGCAAGTTGGATCTTGTTGGGAGGAGAAAAAATAAGAGAAGAAAAAAGAAAATGAGAGAGCAAAGAGGCTCAAAAAAAAAATTGGCACTCTATGTAGTGCTTGTAGAAGGTTTGTAAAACCTTGGAGACAAAAATTGGCACTCTGTGTAAGTGCTTGCAGGAGGTTTTTTATGTAAAAGCCTTAGAGAAAGAGATTGACACTTTGTGTAGTGTTTGCAGAAGGTTTGTAAAACCTTAGAGAAATAAATTGACACTTTGTGTAAGTGCTTGCAAGAGGTTTTTTTTATATAAAACCTTAGAAGGAGGAATTGACACTTTGTGTAGTGTTTGCAGAAGGTTTGTAAAACCTTAAAGAAATAAATTGGCACTCTGTGTAGTGCTTGCAAGAGGTTTTTTTTCATTAAAAACCTCAAAAGGAAGAATTGGCACTTTGTGTAGTGCTTATAGGAGGTTTGCTATTTTAAAACCTCAAAGGAATAAATTGGCACAATGTGTAGTGCTTGCAGGAGGTTTGAGATATAAAACCTCAGAAGGAGATTAGTACTTTGAGGAGTACTTACAGATGTGTGACACTCTATAGAGAGCGATTATGAGTTTGATAAGAGGAACTCCCAGGAGCAGAGTTCTTTTCAACCAGAGGAGAATGATGCAGGAGTCTATCTTTAGAGGGTTTTTTTAAAAAAAAGTTTTAAAGTAAATTTTTTATTACTCAAAATGGAATTATTTGACGCAAATATAATTTTCCAAAAATGGTAATTACTTAAAAGGCAAATTTTTATGAAAAAATAATTTGCTGAAAATAATAATTTTTTTATTTCTAGGGTTTTAAGCTTTAGGGTTTTCTTTTAGGGTTTATTTTAGGGCTTCAAGTTTTAGGGTTTTCTTTTAGGGTTTCTTTGGGGATATATATTCCCTTGGTATTGCATTGTAAAAGGGGAAGTGAATCCAGGAATGAGAAAATAAATTATTTACTGGTTTATTTTTACGTATTATAGTTTTTATGTGAATGGAGGGTTTTACTTATTATTTTCATTTATTGCAGTTTTTATGTAAATGGAGGGTTTTACATATTATTTTCATTTACCGTAGTTTTTATGTAATTGGAGGTATTTTGTTTTGACCTCTTGCAGCTGAATTTACATCAATGACCCTAAAGTTGATGTTTTATATATTTTGTAAAATAAACCAGCAACCCAGTCACTTTTTGCTTCTAGCAATTGTCCATCCAAATTATGATTGTCCCATATTGGCCTAATGCCTTTAGGAGATCCTATAGTATAAATTGTCATACAATCCTCCATATTATAAATATTGTTGAATGTCCTTACATTCCACATTACTTAATTTTATTTCTTGTATTAAAATAAAATTAGGGTTGTAGCAACCTATTAAATTTTTTTTTAGGGGTCTTATTAACACCCCTAAAATTCTACAATACCATTTTCATCATCAATTTTCTACTTTGTTTTTATTAGGGTAGAAGAAGGTGTTTTGAAAGGGTCTCCAATTTTTTTAACAAAATATTACAAGTAGATAAGCCCATACACTCCTAAGATAACCCATTATAAATAAGCATCCTTCCATACCCAAAAAACAACTAAAACTTAGAAAAACAATTTGCATCATATACTAGCTAGCAACTATTAAACACATCAAACACTACAACAAACTAAAGTAACAAAGGAGAGGAACAACATAAATCAGATATCTCCATCCTCATTCACACCCTTAATTTATTACTTGAGAAGGGTAATCTTATTTTTCAGGTCCTCTATAGCATTATCCATATTACCAACCAACCAGTGGGTTAGTCTCCTCAAAGTTTCATTGAGGTCCTTTAGAGTGATAGTTATTCTATAAAATTTTCATTATGTGCTCATGGGATCACTATCCAAGTCCCTACAAAGAGGTCTCATGTTATTCTTATGCTATTTCTTAAGGAATTCCCACCCTCCAATAATGAAAATTTCATAGGCACCTCCTTATTAAATTTCTCAAAATTTTTAAACTCAAGATTATCCATTTTATGGTCAGGAAAATTCGTAGACTTCCTTTTCCATCACATGAGTATCATCTTCCTTTTCATCCTATTGGGTCTTCCCAACATGCATAAAGAATATTTTTCTAGTTCTTGGCGATGAGTACTTCGGGTTGCACATCCCAAACTATTTTTCCATAGATTTGAAAAGGAAGACTGGGATGCTCATTCTTCTACCTTTATGAAGGTAGTTCAAAAAATCAAATGGAAGCTCCTAATGATATAAGAATTCACATCTAGAGTTATATAGTCTATAATATTCTTGATAACCCTTCTCTAGGGCTATGACAAATAATTCATAGCTACCCATTTTAATTATCTTCTTGGATGTTAAAATTTAGATAATAAATGCTCTATTTCACCAATCAATGAGTGCTCTGTCCTCCTAATACACCCATTTTAGTAGGTAATTCTGAAACCTCATAAAATAAGGTAGTGTTGATAGTAAAATTATAGCCAAAATCTTTCACCCTACCAATAGACTAGGAGTGGCCAATTTGTTTTGAAAAATCAAAGTCATACCCATAAAATATTTTCAAAAACTATAGCAAACCATCTTTTTCCAAAATTCCTTAAACCTCCTAATCCACATTGAGAATCAGTGGCTCAATTCTTAGATTCTCTCCTCCCATAGTTGTTTTTATCATATTGAAATTAACCTTCTCACCCCAAATCGAGTTGTTTCTTGTTTGATTATGAAGGTTAAGAACATAATGGGTCACCCAAGACTCCAGAACTTTGTGAGTATTCATCATGGAATTTACTAAAAAACCACCTTGGCAATCATCATGAGAATCAATCATCATTTTCATGAAAGCATTTCTTTGGATGATTTCAATTAGATAGAAATCCTTGAAGTCTTGATGCCTTGTCCCAAAATACCCAACTCTCTTGACATCCAGTAAGCGACCCTTACACAAAACATCCCATGAGAGGTAGCCGGTGCAATATGTGGGTTTAATACTAGAGGAGATGGGGATACTGAGATGTATTTTCAAAACTATAAACTTGCACACTTGATTGAGATTTATGGATAACATGCTCTGAACCAATCCCATAACCCTGCTATCCTCAAAATATGAACATGATTTCCCCCTAACCAAATCCAAATAACATATGGATGAGGGTTGTTCTCCCAATCCACTATGAGAATTACTACTAAGGCTTTATCAACACCATCACAAGTATATGTTCTCAGTTTGATGGCAGCTTTAATCTGAATAAATTCTATTGGACAATGAACCATGGAGTTGTGGTAATTTGTTTCTACATACTCAAATCCTTTGAAACATAGGAAATAACCCCAAAGTAGAACATCCTATAAATGGTAATTAGTACATATGTGAGCTTCATACCAGAATAAACAAGGATCATGAGATGCAATATAGATGACACAAACTAACACATATGAATCGAATGTATGGAAAATACTCTTTGAATCAGCCCCACAAGCCTTTCATCCTTGGTATTGCAAAAAATAATATCCAATAACAAAATTTAATTAGGGTGGATTACCCAGGTCAAAAAAACCTGGGGAAGGTACTCATCTACAAACAACATATTCAAACCAAAAAATATGAAAATAAATTTTAACAAAAAGAAGGCCTGAATGACCATGGAAATTTTCAAGGAGCACCTAGAAAAATTGAACTTAGAATACCTCAAAATACTAAATTTTCTTTGAAAATAGTGGTACAAATATGAGCCAACACCACTAGAAATCCTTGTTCTACAAATCAGGAAAAAAGGGGGGGCATCATCATTGGAAGAGTTGTACCATATTTTATTTGTAAACTTTCTTCCATTCTTCAATCTACATGACCAATCTTCCAATTTACTACATCCAGGATCCCACAACATACTTCTATGAAATAAACCACACACATTGTTACAGAATAAAATATTATTCAATGCAAACCCCATTTTTTTTTTCATTATCAATAATTGCAATAACCTACTCAAGGAAGTCTCTTTCCTAAACATTGAGCCCTTATTGTGTGATTCAAATTTTAGCCATACAATATTCTCCATCATTCCATTCCCTATAAATATGATTAAATTCCACTACCTCTATAAGATTTATATTATGTCGAGCTTCATAAATCATAGAGGCTAATTTTTGTATCTTTTCTCATAATATTGATCATGTTTGAGGAATCCCCTTCTATAATTATTTTTTTAACCTGAATATTACTCAAAAACTTTATTCCCATGCACATAGCATGGGAATTCACAAAGTGGCTTGATTGGCCCCCTAGGGCTTCAACATAAGCACTTAAAATATTACTATTTTCATCTCTTGTCAATCATCAAATTTCAATTTCAGCATACCACCTAGAGGGAAGGTCCATTTTGTTTACCTTCTTAAAATATTTTTAGAAGGATTAATCATACCTATCACTGGATCAAGATCCTAGTCGATAGTAATCATACCTTCCCCCTATGATTCCTAGACCTCTTCCCACTTAACCAATCTAGCATTCTCCATAGTATGAGATAAAATATTATTGGCTATAGCAAGATTATCTTTTTTTATTCCTTTAAAAATGTAGTTATTTCATTCTTTTCGAAGAGCCCACAAATAATGAGGAAGATTAAATCCTATAAAGAGTTAAACCTCTTACTTTTGAAAGGGAATTTCCATTAGAGACACGGATTGCTAAGGCATATAGGAAATATCCAAAAAACTTGGAATCTATTGAGTATCAGGTGGAGGACCTCTTGAGAAAAGGGGTAAGTTAGGCTCAAATTGTTAACACTTTGATGAGTAACTCCCAAGAAATCCTATCATATGCCTTACTCTTATAAAACTTGAGAAGCATCTCCTCCTCCCCACTTTTTTCCTATAGAATGGATGATTTCATGAATTGTAATTATACCATCTAAACTATGCTTGGAGTAAGTTCCAAGAAGGTAGCATTCATATCCTTAGGAATATGATGATTCCTCTTAATCTACTTCATTGCAACAATGATATCAGGTCCCACAATGTACCAAAAATGTTGGAAGAATTCAACTAGAAAACCTTGTAGCCTAGGGTCTTTATCCCCCTTCATACCAAAGAACGCCTTGTGTACCTCCTCATCCATGAAAGGACTCCAAAGATAATCATTCATTTGATAAATGACTAGAGTAGGAATATTTTGGATCATGTAATTCATTGCTTCCTCATTAGGGGGCTTCCATACCAATCAACTCTAAGAAAACGTAAACTGACACCTTTCTAATCTCCCTCAAATCCTCTCTCACCTACCCATAATTTTTTAAAATTTTCATAATTTTATTGTTTTTTCTATGTCTTAACACATAATATGAAAAAAATTTGCGTTGTGATCCCCTTTTTTAATCCAAGTTATTCTTGATTCTTACCTCCAAAAAATCTCTTCACGAGCCAGGATATTATGATACTCAACAAGAATAAGTTTTTCTCTATCTCGCAGATCACTATATAGACCCTGCTTATTCATTAGGTGTCAATATCCTACAGTTGGTTTTTAACTTAGTTTTTTTTAAAGATACTAAAAACATGGTTTTTCCACTACTAGGTTTAGCCTTGATTCTTGATAACACTTTTTTTAGCCTTGATTCTTGATAACACTTTTTTTTATTTCCCAAATTGATATCTTCTTGTGTTTTATTTTCTTCTTATTCTTTCTTTGAGGTTCTTACTCTCCTTTTCCATTTCCACCATGACTTCCATATTCATAAATATATTCTATTTTTCATATTGTTCATAATGAGACTTACATTTTAAATACTTAATCTACTCTAGAGAATATGAAATGCAAGATTTAGCCTTACAAACACTTTCTTCTTTCTATTATCCTAAAAACATAAAGTAAGGACGATCCTCCATAATAACTACTTTCTTATGTTACCCTAGAAATCCCAAGTTTTCATGGATATGCTCCATACATATTTTTTTATTATGCTACTCTTAAAACCCTAAAGTGAAGGAAATATGTGTTGGCTTTATAAGTCTTACTACCACAAAATATTAGAGGTAATCTCACAATTTCACACAACCCAAAAATTAAATAGCCACAATAATAAAGGTCAGTATAATTAAAATAATAATAAGAATGAGATAAATACTCACAATATACAATCTCTTTCTTATTTTTTTGAATAAATTAGAGAGAATACATTTTATGAAACTTTGTCTCCATAATATAGATGTACAAGATGACTCTTCACATTCTTGACTGTTGCTTTCCATATGAATTTTAGATTCTTAACTTGCCACTTGCATGGAAAACTCTTAACCTTATTCCATGACACATGTACATACTATGCACATATTAATTTATCAAATAATGTAATATCATCTATCTCTTCATATTACATTATATGATATATATACTTCTTGTGATGTACATAGTAGATTATAGAATATCTATAAAAATATTCGACCAAGTGCTTTTATAAAATTATCTGCAATTTGATCTTTAGTAGACATATGCTTTAATTGAATATAATGATGTTGAACATGATCCCTGATAAAAATAACACTAAGCTTCAATATATTTTGTTCTTTCATGAATAATTGGATTATTGATTAGATTAAGTACTTCTTGATTATCATAATTTATCTATATAGGAGTTCTTATGATGCCCATATCTGATGATATATATTGTAACCATAGTGCTTCATAGACTACATCCTTTGATGCATGATATTTTGTATGTTGTTTTTTACTATACCATAAAATAGGTCTAGAACCAAGATAGAAAACATATCCTGATGTAGATTTTCTATCGTCTATAGATCTCGCATAATCTAAATATGAATATCCCTATAAAAAGAATTTGCTATTATTTTTTTATATGTTAGTCCATATTCGGTATTTTTTCTAGCATATTATAGTATTATTTTTGCAGCTTTCCAATGAATTTCCTTGGGTTCTCACATAAATCTCAAAAGATAATTTACAACAAAAACTATATTTGCTCTAGTATTTGTTAGATATAAAATACTTACAATTAACTGATGATAAATAGTGGCTTAGACCATAGGTTTATCATCATATAAAGATAATTGTAGCCCTTGTTCCATAATAGTATCCTTGGTTTTACATGCATCATGTATTACTCAAGTAATATTTTTGCATATTTTTCTTGTGTTATCATGATATTGTTTTCATTTTGATGTATTTCTAAATCAAAAAAATAATGACAAAGTCCCAAATTTGTCATCTCAAAATCCTTTTCTATATCTTTTTTAACTTCATTTATCAAAATTTTTAAACTTCTTGTGATTACTATATCATCAACATATACTACAAGTATTATTATGTCATGTCTAACCCTTTTGTATAGAGATTTGGATCTAACAAGCTTCTTTTAAATTATGTTGTAGTAAATAGTTATTAATCTTTATATATCATCCTCTCAGTGCTTGCTTCAGACCATGTAAGAATTTATTCAGTTTGTAAACTGTATATTCTTGTCGTTTAATCACAAAATCTTCTAGTTGTGACATATATAGTTCATCTTCAATATCACCATTAATAAATACACTTTTTACATCTATTTGATGTAGTTTTCATCCATAATGTGCTACTAAAGCACAAATTGTTTGAATAGTAGTCATTCTTGGAGGTGCAAAAGTTTCTTCATAATCAATTGCTTTTATTTGAGTATATACCTTTTTAACTAATTGAACTTTATATTTTTCAAGTGAACCATCTGCTTTATATTTGATCTTGTAGGTCCATTTACATCCAACTAAGTCTTCATCTGGTGCATTGGATCTTCTGACAAGTTTGTTTTGCTTTAGTTGTCCCACTGTTACCTTAGTTGTAGCAGTGCAAATGATTGTTAGAAGATCTTGAGGCTATTAAGATTTTTGAAAAATAGATTTTCCTTATCAAAGGCATGTTTGGATAATCTAGCTAGGTTCAATTCTTATTTTATAATGCACATTTTTTTGCTCCACTTTTTGTTTGATATCTTTTATACTTTTATCCCATGCTTCACTAGGCATCAAGTACTTCATTTATCTCTACTAGATCTTTGTACACCCTAGGATGACATTAGCATTTAAAATATCTGGTGCTTATTTGATATTTTAGCTTGGTGAAGTACTTTTTCAGACATTGGATTCATTTCATGTCTTAGAAGTTTTTTCTCTATTGGATTTTTATGATACACTTGTTGATCTATGCACTCAAAACCACTCGATATTATATGTGCTCTATAATTAAAGTTTATTATACCTGATAGACTATGCTACTATGTCATGTGCCAAATTTCCATTCATACTTACCCAAAATTTTGCTTCAACATGTTGAGTGCTTCTTCAAACCATGCCAAAATTTTATGTTGCACTGCTAACACCATCATCATTAATCCTTCCAACCCAATTTATTTCTTTGCTCTTTGTTTTAATGTTGGACGTTATATTTTTATTGTCCCTACTAAAATCATCATTGTTAATCCTTCCAACCTACTTTCTTTCTTTTCTTTTTGTTTAATATTAGACACCAAACTTTTACCGTCTCTCCACTGGAAACACTCAAAATGTCTAACCAGCCCTTAGTCATTTTTAATCCATATTATCTTACCTTCAATTATTGGGTGTTAGATACTTTCACGGATGTTGTTGATATCATCACCTTAGAATTTCGGATAACCTTCTACACTTGGCAAAATTCTACATTGTTCTTAGGTGTATGATAACTTCTCTTATAAAAAGACATGATGTTCTATTGGAAAAATTCATCTTCTTCTCTAAATATGGATGTGGATGAAGAATTTTGCCCACACTTCTCCAATCTAGATTCTAGAGAAATTGTTTTTGGTAGTAGTTTTTGAAGATATAGTCTCAGACATATTCTAGCACAAATAACACTTGATATATGTTCAAATTGAAAATACAAAGCCATAAATTCTCCTAAGGCATCTCCATTATATTTCATTAGCTTGGAGTTTCAAAATTCAAGTGATAAACCATAAATCCATACCTAAACTAGGACTCTATCTACCATCTCTTTGTTTGGTTTTAATCTTACTCACCATCTTCTCAAGTAAATACCAACATTCCCTATGAACCAAAGACTTCTTGTTGGGAGGCTAAAACACAAATCTCAATCTATCATCTCTTTGTTTGGTTTTAATCCTACTCACCATCTTCTCATATAAAGACCAACATTCCTCATCACCATCTTCTCATATAAAGACCAACATTCCTCATAATAAAGTTAAAAAAATGGTTAATAATGATTATTTCAAAATAAAAACTTTAGTAATAAGATTAGAAAAATGTCACTAATGATTATTTTAAAATAAAAACCTTAATATTAAAGTTAGAAAAAGGTTAATAATGACATTTTCCATCACCATATTCTCAAGTAAAGACCAAAATTCGCCATGAACCAAAGGCCTCTCGTGGTGAAGTTGACACAAAAATCTCATATTGTACATTAAATAAAATTTAATATATTAAATAATAATTATTTCAAAAAAAGAACATTAATAATATAGTTAGGAAAAGGTTAATAATTATTATTTCAAAAAAAACTTTAGTAATAAGGTTAAAAAAATGTTACTAATTATTATTTCAAAATAAAAACCTTAATAATAATAATAAAGTTAGAAAAAGGTTAACAATTATTATTTCAAAACAAAAAACTTGTTAATAATGTTTTTTTTTTTGGTAAGTAGTGTTTGTATTTACAGCGGGTTTTAACAAGGATCCCAAAACCTGATTACATAAGAAATTGGCCTAGGGCATCAATCCCTTGAAACTGAACACCAAAACAGAAATCCCGCCCGATGGTAACAGTAAGCATGAAATAATCCCTCTCAGCGGGAAACAAACAAAAAAGAAAGAAAGTAGTTTTGGAGATCTTGCCCAGCAGAGAGTAGCCAAAAACCACCATCGAGAAGATCCCGCCCAACAGGAAGCAAAGAAAAACTGTTACAATAAAATCTCGCCTTGCGGGAAGCAGTCAAAACCACCATAAACAGTCTCGCCTAGTGGGAAGCAATAGGGAAATCCTGCCATCTGGGAAATCAATAGAAAGAAAGGATCCCGCCTTGCAGGAAAACCGGCAGATTTGGTGGATCTCGCCCTGTGGAGAAACCAGCCGCCCATCGGGAAAACATTCCGTTCAGCGAGAGCCATCCTGCAGAAAGCCGACAGCCAGCACAGAGAGGATCCAGCCCACCAGGAAGTGACCAGAGAGTTGCACCACAAGGAACCCGCCCCGGGAAAATAGAAGAGGATCCCAGTAGCAGGGACCAAGAATCCCTTCCAAGCACAGAGCCCACCGAGGATTCACAAGAAAAAGGGGGAAGCTGTCCAAACCCTAAACCGTCACCTCCATCGCACCGAGAAACGTAGAGGACCAGATCCACGCGAATAACCTACAAAAAACCCCAGGGGGAAGCCTGAGGGAAAAAGGGAAGGGATCCCCAACCAAACAGGGATCCCTGGGAAGCACCAGTCCGAAAAAACAACCAAGGAAACCCTAGCCGGACGAGAAGGGCGCAGATAGTGGAGAAGGATCTCCCCCCAGGAGATCATCTGCAAACAACCACTCTCCGGGAGGGATGACCTGGGTTGAGCCAGGGACTGGGTAGAAACCAGGAGCCATGGGAGGGGGAGCAGGGGAGGGACCAGAGCCCTCCCCTCCACTTGTTAATAATGTTACTGTGTGTGCTACATAAAATTTTAAAATTTTAGTATTTATTATGATTATTTATAAAATATTTTAATTGAAAATGATAAAATATTTAATTTTTTATTACATGAATTGAATTGGTAATATACCATACTTTTAGTATTTATTATGATTATTTATCAAATATTTTAATTGAAAATGATAAAATATTTAATTTTTTATTACATGGATTGAATTGGTAATATACCATGCTATACCATATTATGATAGGATGTTATATTATATTATGATTTCATTACATTCAATATTATGACTTAAGTTGTATTCTTTTTAAATAATTAAAAATTAAAAACATGTATAATTGGTAACTTATTTTTTTTTCCATTAGTTAAAATAAATAATATTAATAAAAATTTGGTATTATTTTTTTATTTTAAAACACAAATTCAAACCACAACAACTTTTCCATATAAACTATTAACTTAAAATAAAACTAAACTAAACCAAACTTCTCATCATAATTTCTTCATCAAACATCGTTATACCTTCATGCAAGACAAACCCATATATATGTTATTCATAATATAATCTTATTTTTATAAAATAACCTCGTTTCCTAAAATAATCTTATTCTCTATAATTTACTTTTTAAATATTTTTCTATATCACTATTTTTACAATTTTCCTTGGTATCTCTTAATATAATATAAATTCTTGGTCTATTGTTCTCGTTCAGAGTCGTTAGATTTCCTCACAGCCATAAATATGAGATTTGGAGCATATAATGAATAATGATTATCCAGACCTCACAAAGACATCGTAACAGCCATAAATATAAGATTTTGATCATATAGTGAATAATGATTATCCAGACCTCACAAAGACATTGTGATTGAAGAAATTGCTAATAAAATTAGCATAAGGAAGAGAAATCGTAATGACTGATTTTTCTTGATTTTGAGATCTAAAGTCACGACCAATAGAGATTCTCCTTCAGTCACTGTCAATAGAGATTTTGTTTGGTTTTTCAAATATTACGTGGTAACAAAAGTATCTCGGAATTTAGCAAATAAAAAGGGCTCTGTATTGAAGAAATTGCTAATAAAATTAGCATAAGGAAGAGAAATCGTAATGACTGACTTTTCTTGATTTTGAGATCTAAAGTCACGACCAATAGAGATTCTCCTTCAGTCACTGTCAATAGAGATTTTGTTTGTTTTTTCAAACATTACTTTGAATCAAAAGTATCTCGGAATTTAGCAAATAAAAAGGGCTCTGTATTGAAGAAATTGCTAATAAAATTAGCATAAGGAAGAGAAATCGTAATGACTGATTTTTCTTGATTTTGAGATCTAAAGTCACGACCAATAGAGATTCTCCTTCAGTCACCGTCAATAGAGATTTTGTTTGGTTTTTCAAACATTACTTTGAAACAAAAGTATCTCGGAATTTAGCAAATAAAAAGGGCTCTGTAAAAATATGGATTCTTCATAAGAACTAAAAATATATAATAAAGACCAAACGGTGTGGCAGTGAACATACTAGAATTGGAGGTCTTTGATCATGTTGAGCCTTTGACTACACTTTTGCAGAAAGCGACGTTCGGCGCACTGGACAATATTCCAAAGTTGGTAATGTTCCAAAGGTGTTTGGCTACCGAAGGACTCGCAATAACAACTAAATTTAGAAAAGACTGAGATTTAAACAGAGTGATAAGGACTGTATTTTAAAAAGACTGAGAGGTTAACAGAGTAATAAGAACTGTATTTTAAAAAGACTCTGAGGTTTTTTAAGAGTGATGATTGAAAGACTGTAAAAAATTAAAGATTTGACGCGATAAGATTTTAGTAAACCTCAAACGAACAGGAAAACTTCTCTAACTGGTTGAAAGGAACAGGAAAAAAAAATTCATAACGCATGTTTATCGGGCCTTAGATTAGATAGATTAGAGACTTCCTGTAGGCCCAACACAGAATACTGTGCAGTTGCAGGGAAGGGCAACTAGAAAATCCTAGAAAATATAATTTTTTTTTTTTGGAGAAATTAATATAGAAAACCCTCTCAGATAACGAAGGACAAAATACTTAAATCCCTAATTGTGTAGCTCCACGGGGCTCAAAAAGGGAAAATAGAATGCACAACCATTTTCATGTTTTATCAATGCCGATGTTGAAACGAAGGACAAAAATACTTAATTCCCTAATGATGTTGAAACGCTACAACCATTTTCATGTTTTACAAATGCCGATGTTATGTACATGTGAATGTACATGTTTTACAAATGCCGATGTTATTTACATGTGAATGTACATGTTTTACAAATGCCGATGTTATGTACATGTGAAGATGCTCTGAAAGTAAACGAAATCTTATAATGATAATGAGGTTCCAAAGTTTACAGCCTGCAAGGGGCTCTAGCTTGAACCTTATAAAAGACGGCATTTATGTCTGTAGAGTTTAAATTTTAAAAACAAAATAAAAGCATGACATAAATGATGAACTCACAGTACATATAGGATTTATAAGCGATGCAGCCAGATTGTAAGATGCATGAAGGTTAACAAACAATTTCTATCTATATAACAAGCACTCCATAACCCCCATTTAAAAAACTCAAAAAACATTCCATGTCATTTATCTTTTCAAAATCGTCTTGTTTCTATTTAAAGGGATAAGAAAACAAGCGGTACATGGTAGAAGATCACAGCGTGGGCAAAACAAGACTAGCACGCGTACAAAATTAATCTATTCATTTATCTACTAATTAAGGCATCGGAGCTCTCATAGCATTAACCCCCTCTACTCCTCTTCCACGCTGCCACAGGTGCTGCAGCTTACAACCTGCAGGGCAAACACAAAAACCCATCACAAAATTATCCCAGACTTCTCACCAGTCCAAAATTACAAACAAGAAATTAATAAGCAAAATCTCTATCCTAAACTCTTACTTGTTGCAGTTGATGTTCTTGCTGATTATGAAGCCAAGGTTGGCATTGCATTTGATGGGAAGATTACCGAGGGCGTTGTCGTTATTGTGATTGCCATAGGGTTTCAGACAATAGCATATCTGACGCTTTTCTGGTGACGTTTTTGCCATTCCAGCGAGGTTTTGAACACCCTTACAGCACTCAGCATCCGGATTCCCATTTCCATTCGATTGTAAAAATTTCAAGCACGGAGCAAGTGCCTGCACCACACCATTGCAGGTCACCTCTGTCTGTGCATGCGCTGCCATTACCATCACCATCACCAGCATTGCAAGGACTGCAACCACCCCAGCGTTTCGAACCCCCGCCATTTTCTTTTTCTCAGCTCTTACTTTCTCACTTATCACCTTCCACTATTCTTTTTTCTCAAATGCTTTGTGAAGCAAGTGGGGATCTGTGTGAAGTATAAATAGACGAGATACGCATTCCCCATAGGTCGTACAATTTTGTCCGTTTTAAGTATTGGCCGTTCCACCGACACGGATCATTGAATCGTGTGCCAGTAGATTTTCTCAAGGCTGCATTCTTGAAGCCCAATAATTTCTTTGGGAAGGAAAAATTAAACGCAATGGTAAAATCGGACGTGTTAGACTGTACCTGCTTTCCACTTCCCATTGAATATTTCGTGAGAGAGAGGAATATGGGTTACTTAGGTACACACACGCGGCTACGTGTACGCAGGTTGTTTATTTTTTTGTTTCGTTTTTGTATAGCGAAAAACCCTTGCGGGCCGCCTTGGTCTAAGAGACCACGAACAGGGGTTCTACACCGTCAAAGTCACCCGGGTCGCACCCAGCCCTGCCCGCACCAACATTATCAATTGGATTATAGGTACCTAATTCAGCTTTTTGGTACTAATTTAGAGTGGAAAATACCCTTTCGAGGTGCCACTTTCAACAGGTTGGACATAGGAGGAATGGAGCCTTGTCGGCCTCTACCAGCACATAGGACATTCCTAACTATACCATTTATCTGCAGGATGTAGACAAGGAGAATGGAACCTGGGTCGGCCTCTACCAACACCCAGGGCATTTACCACTGCACCACACCAAACATATTAAAACTAATTTATAGTGGAAAACACCCCTTTCGAGGTGCCACTTTCAACAGGTTGGGCATAGGAGGAATGAAGGTGCCACTTTCAACAGGTTGAGCATAGGAGGAATGGAGCCTTGTCGGCCTCTACCAACACATAGAACATTCCTAATTATACCATATATCTGCAAGATGGAGACAAGGGAAATGGAACTTGGATCGGCCTCTACCAGCACCCAAAGCATTTACAACTGCACCACAACAAGCAGATGCGCAGGTTGTTTATTAACCCAATTGCATTCATTCTTAATTTTCAACTAAGACGCTTAAGGGTGATTCCAAATGTCGATGGCTTCTTCAAGCAAGCTATTCTAGGTTTTCTAGACGCTCTGCAGTAGTCTTCGATTGCAATAAATGAAAATATGGCATCCATCTCATATAGCAATTACTGCTGGCTCTGTTATGAATAAAGCTCAGGTCCAGAAATCATTTCAGAGTAATGTGTAATGCTACGATTCGCAAATGTGAATGTGCTTAAGATAGTTCCCATGACCTTTCCATTCAACATCAAATATATGACTTGAGCTTAGCCCGTCACATGACTTTTTAAAACGGGAGTTTTTTTTAAAAAGTGTTATTACAGTAATATTTGTTCAGATTCGTGGTGGGTGCTTTTAATATACAAGCAAGAAATTAAAGTTTTTTTTTGTTTACAAAGATGCTGGCAAAAGAAGCATCCAAAGTAACAACCATGTATAGTAGTTGTTTTAGATTAAATTTAAATTGGATAAATATGAAAATTTCATTTACAATCAACCCCTTTAGAGTAATTCTGAGTCTTTTACTAGTGTTGGGATTACAGTTGTGTTAGTTCCTCATTTGTGGTTTATTTGAATTTTTACATTAAAAACATTTTTTTAAATTTATTTATAAGTTATATAATTGCTTATTTTATGGTTCCTTGTTCTTTTTAGAAGTTCATTCTTAATTTCTTTTATTTTTAATATATAGAAGATAAAATATGATTTTGAATAATTTATGATATTGAGATATTCATTTGCACTCATCATCATCATTTTTACTATCCATTTCAATATTAGTTGTTCAATTAAAAAAAAAATAACCGTTGCGTAAAAGAAGCATAAAAGAAGCATCGAAAGTATCTGAATTTGACAAAAAGAGATATTTATTTGATCAAGTAATTCAACACAATGTAAACTACTCAAGAATGCTGCTTTTATTTCATAAAGGAATGCTCTATCGACTACAAAGAGTAATGTCCCTGTTTTCTTTACAAAATACACAATATTCTGATGATGTCTTTAAGAGCTCGTCAGTGAAAGTGGGCTTATGTGTGCGCAGGCCACCGGTATGCTTTGCTTGTGTGGTTTCTTCTGTAAATGGCTTTGAGGCCTACAAAAGATGATTAATAAGTTTGGGGGGCTATCTCAATCAAGCCACATGATGATAAAAGACAACTCGACATAAAAATAGCATGAAATAATGATAAAAATGAATTAGAATACTATTAAAACATAAAAGAACTGATACCTTTTGATTTTGCTTGTGTAAACCCACTACAAAGTCAATTCACAGGGTGGCCTACGAATTGGAACCTGGATTTGTAGGGCAGGGAGTGAATTGGACTGTGACTGCTTTATGGTGGAGATTCTTTGTTCGGATGGGCTTCCAAGATGCTTTGATGTTGTTTGCACGGTCTGGAATTGTCATAAATAGCTCTGGTATGATTTTTACAGAGTTTCTGTAAGGTGACCAAAAGGGGAGAGAGAGATAAAATGAGAGAGGGAACCCTCTATTTATCGGAGAGGCTAAGGTCACTATAGAGGGTTAGATAAACCAAAACTTAGCGTCACTTCCTAATATAGTTAGGTTAGGGTTTGAGGAGGTGTCAAGTCCACATGTCCTAAAGAAATATCTCCTCACACATGTATGAAGAAGAGTTAATGTTAGCTAGGATTAACTAAGTCCTAGGTTAGGTTAGGGTTTTCAGAAATATAATAACTAATCTCATGGTGCACACATGTGTGGAAGTGTGCTTAGGGCTAATTTTGGTTTAGAACCTTAATTAAACTCACTTAAAGGAAAAAGTGCATTTAATTGAAAGTCAATGATGAATTAGAATGTTAATTAGCCTAATTTAGGATTTTTAGTGGGGGAATGGTCCCATGGGGTCCTAATTAAGTGTAGGAAATGGCTTAGGTGACCTTAGGGGGCTAGTAGATGGATTCCAAGTGGGTAGGAAGCATCATAGGTATGTTTTACCTAGTTTTTGTAGGTTTAGGAGTCTACAGATGACTAAGATAGCCTATAGATGACTAAAGTGATCTATGATGGCCTAGAAGCAAGGATGTATGACTTTTGGGTGGCTACATTTGCCTCTTTTTGTACTATATTGTGTGGAATGTAGTTTAGTACAAATATATGATGTGAGGAGGTGGAATGTGTGTGAACCGAGGAAAAGAAGGGTGGACCCTAATCAAAGGTATGTAGCTGCTCGAAGCATGACCATACAACAACGATTGAAAGCCAAGAGAGGAAGGGAAAAGAAGAAGGGAAATAATGGGATCCAATCAAAGGTATGTAGTCGATCAAAGCGTAGCCATACAATATTGATCGTTAGCCAAGAAGAGAAGGAAGAAGAGAATAAGGGAAAGAATGTAATCCAATTAAAGGTATGTAGCCACTCGAAGCATGATTATACAACATTGATCAATAGCCAAGAAGAGAAGGGAGAAGAGAAGAAGGGAAAGAATGGGATCCAATAAAAGGTATGTAGTCACTCGAAGCGTGACCATACAACATTGATTGATAGCCAAGAAGAGAGGGGAGAAGAGAAGAAGAATGAAATGCAAAATACAGATGATGAAATATAAATGGATGACTTTGGATGCAATGTGATGTTTTGCTAATTTTGTACGATATTTCACAATATCGTATTGATTGCTTGTGAGGGAAACTTATGATTGCTTTGCTTTTTATGACCAATGCAATATGGTTCAAACATGAATAAAAAAAATGCCTATTCAATTTTTTACTTTTGATTGATTGATGAGTACATGGTGACACATGTTAAACCATTTGATCTAAGGGACATGGATGAATCCAGTGTAACATTCAATATGTGATTAGGGTCGATATACAGAATGAAAGCAAGATAGATCTGATATTGTGCATGGCTCTCTTGACTTAACACATGTATGATTTGGGATGGGGTTTATCTTGAGATAATCTTCAAAAAAAAAATTGTACACAGATGTGATATTCTTGATTGGATTTTTGATTGTTTGGTTGCATGTAAAGTAGATTTGTATATGAATACCCCCTCAAACGATGAATTAGCAATGAGACGAATGAAATGAGGTGATGATAGTAATGAATCGATTGATAGAAGAAAATGGATGACAAAATGGATGAAGAATGTTGTAGATAGGTAGAAGAAAAGGTGAAATAGTTGTTGGCATGAAAATTTTGTGGATTTGGGTCCAAGAGCTTCAATTTGTAGGGTGACCTACGAATTGGACCTGGATTCATAGGGTGACCTATGAATTGGACCTTAATTTATAGGGTGACCTATGAATTAGGGCTTTTAGGTGTATTTAACCTTTTTGATGCACATGGGGGGTCATTTGCATGACAAGTGAGTTGGAGAGTGAGGAGCGAGTGACATTTGGTGATGTAGAGCACTTGTGGGTTGGAGGAGTAGATGTGGAGATGACAAGGGGATAGAATGGTGTTGGTGATCGATGCGAGGATCCATCGGTAATTATTCATTACTTAACTTTGTTGAATTTTTATTTTTGGAAATGTGTGAAATGAAGGGGGGATGTTTTTACATGTTTTTGCATATGAATGTAAGAATTATTAAAAATTTAAACACAAACAAAGTGTTAAATAAGCCAAATGGGTATCTAAATGTGTGATTAGATATTGGGTTTGACTCGTTTTTGTGCTAGTTTGACTATATGGCAGGAAATGCGAGTGATTGATTTGACTTTACTTTTTGGGGGTAAAGTGGGAAATGGGTTACTGTTGGATTAGGTGTATAGGGAGTTACATGACATGGTGCGTGCGGGATGGAAAGGGTTGATTTGGAATCATTTGTTACAAGTGTGGGTAGGGGAGCATATAGTGATAGAATAACTGACATTATTGCCCTATGATTCTCATGTGGAGGGCAAGAATAACTTACCATATGCATTGAGGTGCTAGATAGATGAGGAGAAGGGGATTAAGAGACCACATGAGGATGATCATTTGTTCTAGAGGATTAAGTTTGGAGAGTTGGAGGAGAAGGATATTAAGTGGATGCCTTGGAGGGATGGGGTGGTATAGGAGAAGGATGAGGAGCAGTTAGGTGCTATCCACTAAGGACAATGGGTAGTGGTGCGGTTTACCTGCCAGGTAGAGTCCTTCCAGTTTAGTAGGGTGATGTAGCAGTTTGGTTTGTGATAGGATGTTCTAGAGATGCCTATCATGATTTATAGGCGACAAGGTGATAAAGGAATTTGCCCTATAGTACTACCATGGACCAACAAGAGGGATCCACTGATGATTATTCTAGATGTAGAGGATATCGGTACAACACCAAAGTATGATACTTGGTGGGTGACTCAAAGTTAGGATGTTGGTAGGGAAATGATTGATCGGTGGGTGCATCCAGGTGGTGGGGTGTTTGTTCCAAAGGGCGAGCATCAATAGGTACCAAGTCTAGGCCATAGGAGGGGATAAAAGATGAGGCCAAAGTACCTCTTTATCAGTCAAGATGATGATTAGGTGGCACGTATAGTGCATCTATGGAGAGGGTGGTTGAGGCACCGATGAGTGATAGGGTGCAACTTACAGAGGAGGTGGATGAGGATGTCAGGGTTTATGTGGGTACTAATGACATGATTTATTTAGGAGATCTTGGTGACATGGGAGATATGGGAGACATAACCTATGAGTAGCAGGAGAGGAGGGATGCTGAGGAGGAGCTACTAATGTTGTGGGAGAGGGTACATCAGCTAGAGGGGCAGTTGCAGGAGAGTGAGAGAATTCAAACGGTTGACTTGGAGACATAGCTAGGAAAGAACCATAATTTACGAGAGATATTGATAGCTATGGATATGGTGAGTGATGCCAAGCGAAGAGATTGGACTGATATATTGGGGGTAGCAGAGTAGGCACATGCTACAAAGAAGAGGGTATTAGAACTGTAGGGCATGAAGTTGCATTGGTGACTCATAGGAGTGGATGCAAGGCATGCAAATATGGTGGAGAGTTTGCATAATTTGACTATAGAGACTATGGAGGTAGGGGAGAGGTTGAAAGTAAAGGTGCATAGGATGCAACATGTGATAGAGACCAGGGATGCTGAGTGAGAGGTTCATTTGGTAGAGATAGCTGAGTTGCATGCTGAGGTAGAGAAGCAACGATAGGAACAAGAGGATTGGGAGCAGGTGAGGGCAACATAGCAGGTCCTTGCAGATGTGGTTGCTTTGAGAGTAGATATAGAGCAGCTATGAAAGGATAGTGAGTATGTGGTGGAGCAAATGAGGGAGGAGACATCAATGTAGTATGATTGTGAGATTATATTACTAATGCATGGGATTCCACTTCTAGATTATGGTAGGTCACAGTCGAGATTGAGATCATGATCACAAGCATAGACACATTCTCAACAGAGTCACCAGAGCACAACACCAATAGTGCCAAGAGAGGTGAGGACAAATGTGTCTACAGTGTTATAGATAAGAGATGTTGTCCCAAATTTGGATAGGGTGGTAGTGCTTGTGGGTGCTTAGACATTTGGGGTAGTTGCTAAGTCGAATGGGACGACAATAGTGCATGGGGTATAGTAGGCGAGGGCAGCTCATGAGGGGAGTGGAGAGACTCTTGGTGATTAGTAGGGTTGAGGTTGGTTTGTGATGGTGTATTTATTTTGGTTTGTAGCCTACGAGCATGTGTGAGGATGGTTGTTGGGCTTAGTACCATTTTGTAGCCTGATGGTATTTATAGTCATTATATATATACCTATTTTGTTGCGGCTCTTATATATGTGTATTGTGATTTGATTTGAATGTGTTTGCGATCTTTTGATGTTTTTGTAATGTGAATTATTGATAAGGAAAAGTATGATAGATGTATATATGTGGATGTGGTAATATGTAGGAAGATGGTGTATGATATAAGATAGATGCCATGATCCATGATGTGATGTAACTAGATGCATGTAAAGTAGATGCAATGATACATGTAAATAAATACATGTAAAATATATGCAATTATGCATGTATGTGGAAGCTAAAATGTGTAGAGGAAGCACTTGTATCATGAAATAACTAAGGGTAATGTGATCCATTTCATAATCTTAGGGATATATGATAGTATAGTGTGTATCCAACAATTTTTATAATCATAGTTGTAGCAATCAAAACTCATGAAAAACTGAACGAGATATGTCAACAACTCATAACTAACATGGCTAGGTCAAAGTCTATCAAGGATCAATGTGCATAAATAAGTGATGTGCATTTATCCATTTTGAGGGAGGTAGGACTAACCCATTGTAAACATAGCCAAAGTAGCTAGCTCATCCACAAGAACATAGTTATCTATACAAAATATTGCTAATGTGACAAATGTATCACCACTTGTAAGACTATTCCACTGGCAGGCATGCACTTAGGGCCTATAGCTAGCGATGGAAATTATCCCATGATATTATGTTAAACCTAAGGATCAAAGGCGAAGAAGCATAAAAATTGTGTTTCTTGGAGGCTTTTCCTTTTGTTTTTTGTCCCTCATTTATTGCTTGTCTTTTTTGTGGTGATGTTTTCTTCTTCTTCTTCTTCTTCTTATTATTATTATTTTTTATGGGTGTTTGCTTTTGTTTTTTACCCATTTTTTGATATTTTCTTATGCTTATCCCTTTATTTATCCATAGTTTGTATGTTGACCATGCAAATTATAGGATGAGTAGGGTAAAAAGTTTGCTATATGGCGATATATATGCAAGGCGTTATCTTCTCTAGACTCAAAATTTATTTAAAATGTGACCTGTGTGAGTGGTCCTTGAAAGAAGTTGACCCAACCAAAGAAAGCTATGAGGAGTGTAATAACTTGTTAGCTAGGGGTGACATTTGATTGACAAAACTAGTGAATGGTCAAAAATTATAAGAAACCATGTGCCTTGTAATCCTAAGAAAGAGAGTGGACATCCAAGTGGTAATGCTAAAAAGTGCATATGTTATTCCTGCTAAGGGCGCATTTCTATAGAGAGAATATACAAAAAAAAGTGAAATCATATAAGAAATATGGATATATGCAACAAATGTAGTGCGAGATGTAGTATGAGAGAACAATATATACAAGAGGAAATATGTGAGAAGTAATCGTATGAGATTAGAAACCATATCGAGATATGAGTGCATGGGGTGATAATGACGAGAATAGGGAGTCATGATAATGGTTGCTCTAGCATGTGGGGGGATATAGAAAATAGAAGAAAAGCATATGAGTGGGATAATACATGTGATAATGGGGAAATTGAGGAGTGAGAATATATGTGGAGGAACATGAAGGTGAAGAAGTGCGACAAATATGAGGGAATGAAACAACAACATAAGGAAAGAATAAGGAAAATAAATGAGAGAAGAAGAGGGGGAATCAACATAGGAATGTAACCGCTCGAAGTGTGACCATTAAATAATGTGAAAGAGGAAGAAATATAAGAGATGGAATGGAAGAAAATATGAGGAAGGAGAACCAACTAAGACTATGTGAAGTGACACGTCTCAAGGCATGGGCAACTGGGTGAAGTGATGAGGCGACTAGGATTTTTTGTAGTTGGTGTAATTGGATAACTATTGAAATTAGAGAGTTGCGGAGATGAATAAGCCACGTGATGGGATGGAGTGAGGTGCTAATCAAAACGGAGGGCTCTAGAGTCGAGTAGATGAAGGAACTTGTTCAAGATGTGAAAGAGGTCATCAAAAAGTATTTCCTACACAATGGTATTGAATGTATGACACACATTGATGTCATACCCTGGTTGTTGATGGTAGAAACAAAATTAATTTTATTTATAATATTGTAGCTTAGGGTGCAAGGGGTTGATAAGGCAGATCTCGAGTAGTATCAGGAGGCCCTGGTGAAGTAGATGGTAAAATTTTTGAGACAATGGTACTGACTGGACTGGCATAGGATAGAACTATGGGTCAGGTGGTGATGAACGTAAAGAAGGTGGGGTATGGATGAGTGGTTGGGTTAGGATACAATAATAGGACATGGGTCAAATATAATTTTAAAGGGTAGGCCTAGAAGAAGATGATGTGGATCAGGTTGTGGTAGAACAAAATGAAGGAGAGTGGAAGCAATAATGGCTCAAGTGTAACTCAAGGTTGTCGAGGTGGGAGAGGATATGCTAGATGTTGATGGGAGGGGATAATGGAATTGAGGAAGGTGGGGACCAAGATTCAGGCAGATAAATGGATTGGAGATATGTGTGTGGAGTAGAAAGTGAACAGGAGGAAGAAGGGGGAGAGTGGAATTGTTGCACTGATGGTATGATAGGTTGAAGTGGGAGGCTGTAGAGTGGGGATGGTGGTGTTTGAAGAATAAATGAAGCAAGTGATGGTTGTAGATATCGACATGGTTGGGATAGGGCAATGTAAGCAGAGATGGCATGGGTGACATGCTAGCATAAGGATAAGTCATAGGGTGACATACCAGTCAATAGGGGTGGAGGTAGTCCTACAAAAGATGCATGAATAGGTGCAGCTCCCCTGTTAGGGGAATAATATGCAAGTAAAGGTCAATAAACTAAGGAAGGTGGTAGATATGGATCTCTCGGGTCACCTACGTAAGGTGGAGATGATCTGTGTGTGTGAGGGTTTGTTGTATAGGAATGTTACTCCTTATCTACGAAGGAAGATGAGGAGACTTGGCTATCTCCTAAGCGGGGTGAATAGGATGAGTCCCTATAGTGAGGTGATAAAAGGTGGGGTGAATTATGGTGGTTGAAATATGATAATGTGGAATGTTGACGTACATGGACCATGTTGGGTGGCCTAACCATATCAGCTAGGGTGACTGGTACTGGGGGTAGTATCGAGAGATCCTACATGATGAAGGCAAGTGGCATACTGAATATGTATGTATGAAAAAAGGTATTTGTTACTGAAGATGTCACTGTTGGTGATGAGAGACCTACAAAAACCAAAAATACCCACAACATATAAATGAAAAAAAGTATAAATATTTCTATTGTGTAACAGAAAGTGAAAACCATTTGTGTAGTACGATGTGGATTGTGGGTGATGTGAATGAGGATGATTTTGTGATGATACTATGTACAATCCATGGTGATGCATGCCTAGGAAAAATAGGAATTTAATGTGCAAAGGTGAATGGTGTTGATAGGCTTAGGTTCAATGAATCCTTCAAGAGTTGTCAATTGATAGGCGCTAGAACCAAATTTTTATGTGACAATGTATGGACTTAACTAGTTAGGAGTGAACTTGTCGTACTGTTGATGGGATTGGCTTGTGATCTATTGGGTTTCCTTGAGATCCAGTTCACCAATTTGAAACTCGTGTTTATGTACCTTACTATTGTAGGCACGACAAAGGTGGTCTTGATAGACACGTATGTGCTCAATGGTGTGGATGCAATGCTCATCCAAGAGCATTAATTGGTCAAGCTGGGATTGAAGAGCACTGTCATCATCGATGAAGTCTTTCATGGAGACTCGTAATGAAGGTATCTCAAGCTCAAGAGGTATAATGGCTTCAGTGCCATAGACCAATGAGAAGGGAGTTTCCTTGGTGGGAGTACAGATGCTTGTGCGATAGACCCACAAGGTAATAGGAATTTGATTATACCAATTACAGTGGTATTCTACAACTATTTTATGAAGGATAGAGCAAATGGTTTTGTTTGTGGCCTCAACCTGACCGTTACCCTGTGGGTAGTATGGGGTCGAGAAGCTATGGTGGATATTGAATTTGGTGCAAAGGGTGCATATGGTTTTGTTTTTGAAGGGTGTTCGATTGTCAGAGATGATTTGGGAAGGAATGCCTAAGTGATATATGATGTGATCGGTAATAAATATTATGATTTTGGCTCCCGTGGTTTGGACAAGTAGGATAACTTTAACCCACTTTCTAAAGTACTATGTGGTAGTGATGATGAATTTCTGATTGCTTGATGAAGTAGGGTGTGATTTATCCAATGAGATCTAGGTCCCATTATGAGAAAGTCCACATGGATTAAATTGGTTAGAGAGCTTGCGAAGGTAGGTGTGTGAGGTTAGAATGTTGCTGGTATTTGATACATCGCTTGATATATTTACAATAATCATTCTCTATTTTGGGTCAATAGTAGCCCATGTGTAGGATACATTTTATGATAGCCATGCCACTGAAGTGGCCATTGCAGGTGCTATCATGTGTTTCTTTTACTATCCATTGAGATTCATGTAGTTCAAGGTAATGTAAAAGGATACCATCATAATTGCGGTGATACAAGATATCCCCCAAAAGTGTGTAGCAAATGGCACATCATTTGAATGCTCAGCACTAAGCATGTGGTAGATCGCAAGGTAGGAGATCTAATTTGATATAATCCTTGATTTATGAAAACCAAGGATCATGTGGTTTGGTGTGGATAACATGAATACCCTCATCATCTGTAGGGGGTGAAGATGAGATAGCTGATTGTGTAAGAGTATGAATGGATACATGTTTTGTGTCAAAGAGGGGATTTTGTGGTATTAATGATCCTAAGAAAGCCATTGTATTGACAAAATGATTGGAGGAGCATGGAGTGGCTTCAATAGCATACCACTTGAATTGAGTGATGAGTTGTTGAGTGATTTGTTTATATTTTTGGAGGACGGGATAATGGCATTGCCATATCTCCTGAATTTGATTCATAATAAGGAGGGACTCTCCAATGATGTGAAGGCACAATATGTGCATAGAATATGCCTACTTTAGACCAAGAATGAGGGCTTTGTATTTTGCATTGTTGTTTGTATAGGAAAACCCTAGTTTGAATAAAAATGGGAGAGGTTTCCCATCTGGTGTGAAAAAGATAATGCCTACACCACCAGTGTGTATGCAGCGAGAACCATCAAAGAATAGTGTGAGGTCAGTAGTTATCTCTAGTTCAACATATTATTCAACTTCTATGATATTGAATGTGGAATCATTAGGGAGTTGGATGAGGAGAGGATAATTATCAAGTAATGGGGCCTCCACGAGTTGGTGTGTGATAACCTACACTTTTATGGATTTTTGTGAAATGAAGTCTAGGTAAAATTTAGTAAGGAGCATGATCCATTTGGTGGTACGAGAGTTATGATAACTCTTGTTCATCATGTAGCGAAGTGGATTATCATGGGAAATGACAAATGTAGTGTGATTAATCATGTAATGTTGTAGTATTTTGGTGGCAAAGACTAAAGCTAGGCACAAATTTTACATGTATATGTAGCGAGTTTCATAGCTAACTAGCGTACGATTGATGTAGTAAATAGATTTCTCATGATTGAGGTCATTATTTTGGGCTAGGAGTGTGAATTATGTAGCAATAATGTATAGGGTGAATGGCAGTTGTGGGTATGAGGGAGACAAAACTGGTGAGGAGGTGAGGTAGGATTTTATTGAATCAAAGGCTTGTTGATAGTTTTCGTCCCATTTGAATATGACCCCCTTTTACAAGAGGTGATTAAATGGCTTGCATTTATTTGAGAGCTAGGTAATAAAGTGATGTATGGACTGAATCTTACCTTGTAAGCTATGTAGTTGTTTGAGGTTTGTGGGTGGGGGTATCTCAAGGATGGCATTGAATTTGTTAGGGTCAACTTCAATGCCTTATTGAGAGATAATGAACCCTAGGATTTTTCCTAAAGTGATACCAAAGACTCATTTCTTTGGGTTAAGGTGAACGTTGTGTTTCAAAAGGTGATCAAAGATTTTGCGTAGATCAGCGAGGTTCTGTGAATGCTCTTTTTATTTTATGATGAAGTCATCGACGTAGTATTCTATGATTTTATGCATGTAATCATGGAAAATATAAGTCATTGCACACTGGTTGGTTGCCCCAACATTTTTAAGGCCAAAAGGAATGACCTTATAGTAAAAGGTTCCCCAAGAAGTTGTGAAATAAGTCTTGTGTTGGTCAGCTGGGTTGATTTTGATTTGGTTGTAGATAGAAAATCCATCCATGAGGGATATCATTTTGTGGTCCAAGATGGAATTGATGAGTGAGCTGATGTTTAGTATGGGATGTCCTTGGCATAAACTTTGTTCAAGTTACAGAATTTGGTGCATACACAAACTTTGCCTGAGGGCTTATGTACTGGTAGCATATTGGAGACCCATTTGTGATAATAAATTAGTTGAATGAAGTCAACATCGAGGAGCATTTGGAGCTCATATTTGACTAGCAATGCAACTTTGGGATGCATACCTCACAATTTTTGCCTAATGAGTTTGGCATCTTTGTCAAGAGTGAGGTTGTGCACTACTACGGAAGGATCAAGTCCAGGCATGTCCTTGTAGGACCAGGTGAAGACTCTGATGTAATTCTTAATAAATGTAGTAAATGAGATATACACTTTTGGAGAGAGGCTAGCAACAAGTTTGACAATGTGCCAGTTTGTGGGATCATCATGGATATCGACATCGATGGTTTCTTATGCAAGCATGTGGGAGCCATCTTGGAGTTGTTCTAAAATAGGGATAAGGTGGAGGTCATCAATAGCATCAAGTAGTTAAAATTCATCATCGGTATATATGTATGTATGATGGACCTAGGAGCATGAGGTGGGATAGATGGTGAAGGTATATTTACCATGCACAATATGGAAGGTGATAGCAAAATTTTTTACGATGAAAGCATTGGTGAAATGTGGGTGAGATCAATGAAATTAGGGTTGGGTGTGTTGTTACGATGCATGGAATATGAGTATCGAAGTGGTGAGAATAGATCCACATTAAACATGCTAACATAAGTCATGTAAGTCATGGAATATGAGGAGTTTGATGATGAGGATTCAGGGATAATTGAACATTGTGTGAGGTGTAAAGGTGGTCGTAACACCACAGGTGGAGAGCGAGGTCGAGTTGTGAATCGATGAAATTGCCAAGAAGTGGGTGTTGGTGTGATAAAATGTGTAGGTAATGGAGACATAGGTAAAATGGACCACTATGGATGATGAGGCATGAGAGATAGGGTGGCAAATTGATCAACTAGCACATCAATACAATAATTAGAAGTTGTGTCATTAAGAGACACATCTTGGAAGAAGGTGCATGGGATGGTGATAGTAGAATGAGGATATGGGATCTCATCTAGGATGCACATGTCAATTTAGTCTTCCAATGTGTGTGTAGGTACTAGTGTAGGGTGTAAATAAAGGTCTTGGAGCTCATCCTCAAGCGTGTGTACGGTGGAGGGGCAATAGCCTAGACCGTATTTATCTATAGGTAATTGAACATGAGGGTTGATAAGTGTTCATAACCCTTGTTCATAACATCCTAACCCAAATTCATGCCAGTGGAAAAATTGAAGATAATGTAGGGTGAACTGGGGGTTTGACATGTGGTCTAGAGTTCCATAAAAGTTGGATTGTAGTGGTGGAGGTATAGAGACTAGAAGCAAGGAGTCTATGCCAGCATAAATGAAGTTGGTATAATTATCGGGGGACCTAGCCACACAACATTACTGATAGTTAGGACCAAATATAAAGGACAACTAAAATCCTGCGTGGACTGGATTATCAGGGGGTCGTACATGAGCATCATGAATATTGTAGTCATCAGTTTCAGAGTTTGTCATAAAGTTTAACACTAGGGGTATCGCATGTATTGGGGATTGTAATGGTGAATCATAATCTCAGGAGGATGATGCTAGCTAGGAATCATGAATTATGAGAGGTGGAGAGTGAAGCAATTAAACATCTAAGTAGGAAGCTTATTATTTCCAATCATGGTATTCAGTTATGGTAGTCGAAATGGGGTGGTTCGCATGTGGGAATTATGTGGAAGGGGATAAGGGGTAGGCATAAAGCTACATAAATATGTGAAAGATCATGGTCATGGATGAAAAGAGAGTGGTGGTGTTTGAGGAGTGGGAAGGAGAGGATGTTCAGTAGAGGAAGATAGGTGAGATGAGATAGGAGGTGACAATGATGGTGGTGAAAACGATGGGAAGTTAGGAAGGAGATTCATGGAGCAAGACGGTTGAGGAGGGGAAGATCATGAGGAAGGTGGTGAGAAAGGAATGGTCATAGAACGAAGTGTCATGCTAGGTGATGATTGTTGTAGGGAAGATATTGGTATTGAAGGATGTGTAGATGCTCTTGATGCATGAGGAGGAGGGATAGGGAGGATCTGAGTGGAGGACGATGTGGGTCTTGGAGGAAGGTCTACGATGTTGTAGAATTTAAAAGGATCCCTATAGGTAGAAACACAATGGATGAGACTATCGTAGATATACTTAAGATAGTAGAGTAAGGTAGAAGGGATACACTGCATGTCCCTGATCCACATGCGTCTGAGCAAGATGTTATACTGCATATCACCCTGAATAACATAAAATAGGATGGAGATGGTTCGAACACTAACATGAATAGATAGGACAATAGAGCCTACCATGGGTCACATGGAATTTTCAAATTCTCTAAATTAGAGCAATGGTGTGATGAAATGAGCGGGTGGGATGTGCAAATGATGTAGTGCAGTCATAGATATGATGCTTATGGATGACCCAGTATCAATGAGAACACACATGTAGGTGATATAATTAATAGTTGCTTGGATTTAAATAGGTGGATCTACTCCTTCTCCTATGAGTTTGGTGATATCATGGTCATGGAAGCTAGTGGAGGGTTGGAGGCAATGGGGTATGTTTCCCACAAAGTTAAAAAATGCATTTATGTCATGTGTTTTGAGGTTGATGGATTTGAGAATTTCGCTCAAGAACTCACGATGGGATTGAGATTGTTGTAATAGATCAAATATGGACATCCTAGCTGGGGTGTTGTGTAATTTATGTGTAATACTACCACGTATGGTAATAATATTTTGTGGAAGATGTGGTGAGGCTTTTGCTATTGGAGTAGGTTATGGATAAGTGAATGGTGTTGGAGGAGAAACCATTGGTGCATCCCATTGGGATGGATAGCGTTGTACTCAAGTGGTAAGGTTGATGAACACTTGAATCTATATTGTATACACACCTAAACATGAATCTTACACTTATATAATTTGTACACCCTAATATAAGACACTTGTGCACATAGAATTAACTTACACTTGCACACTAACTCACATGACACTTGTGCATTTCCTTCGCATTAAAACTTTACATGACACTTGTGCATTTCCTCCACATTCACACTTACATAAAGGGAAAATATAACTCACACTCTAAACTATGACTCAACCCTAATCTATTATTTACATATGTACCATGAAGGTACCATGGGGTACATTAGCATGTACCAAATAATGTAATATACTCCAACATAGAAGATCTAACTCTTCGCATATCCACACATCTACATAAAGATAAAGACTCTCATAATTGCACATAACTCATACTCACTCTTACTAACATGACACCTCACTTATATAACTCCACACTTATTAACATGAAACATCACTTACATAAATCACATCTACTAACAAGAAACATCACATAAATCCATACTTATTTACATGACACCTACTTTATACTCAAATATTAAACAAACTTTAGACTAAACTATTTATATGGTCCTTGCATTAATATTACAATGTGGTAAATAATTTAATACCTCTAACAATGAACATACATAAAAGGTGTCGGATACCTCATTTGAAACATAGTCTTTAGCTTCTATGGAAGGCTAAGAAATAGTGGACTACCATCTAGAACACCAAGAAATGAGGCCATAACCAAGTTAAAAGAAAAAATCTATAGTGGAGCACCATTAATCCAAGTCACCAACCCAATTTACATCTATGAATATGATCAATATTGGAGGTATACTAAATATTGAATACTCATTTAAGATGTATAGTTTATGCACCAAAGAATCCTTTTAATTATAGTCTAGTAACTCTTTCAAGGTGCATGCATATACCTAGAACAATAGATAGTTGTAAATACATTGTCTAGTTTATTGTGAGGTAAAGGAAACCTCCCACAATGAATTGGTAGAAAATGGTGTATATTAAGGAAATTATACAATCTACTTGATGCTTAAATCTAGAAGCAAAAGGTGTCATTGTAGATTTGTAATCCTCCCATCCTAAAGCATTAGAGAATATCCAATGCATAATAGGATTATGATATTATGATCTAAGAGGAAGTCTGATTAATCTAAATGTCCAATAAATAATGTGGAAGACCTAAATTTGTCATCTCAATGGTAACATAAAGTTGTGACTTCATGTTCTAAATCAATGTAGATGATTTTCTTGTAATGATAATATCATCCACATATAGCAGAATCACTAAAGTTTTCCCATCATTATGTTTCATGTAAACATCATATTTGTTCCCACATCACTGAAACCTACAATTGAGAAAGGCATGGGCCTTATCATACCAAGCATGTAGTTCCCACTTAAGTCTATACAAGGACTTAGTCAAATGACTTACTATAGACACCAAATTTTGAGTGTATCATCAAGTCTCCAAAACCTACCAACATATCCATCAGGTAGTCAATTAAGCATGCAAATTAAGCCAACCATATTAAAGCTCAATCTAAGAGTGCTTATTCCTCCAAAAGCAAAAGTGCCAAGATTGAATTAGTAGCATCAATGGTGCTACTGCTCACTTGATAGCATTTTTTTAAACTTTTTAAATTTTGTTCTTTCTTTCCCAATTAAGCCTAAAAATGATCATTTGGCACTAGCACTAGGATTCTTAGCACTGATAAAAATTATGATTATGTGGGTGAAAATTTTATGTTCACCCACTTGTCCCTTTTTGATGCCCAAGATGATGGATGCTAGAAAGACTAACGTTTTGGAGTCAAATTTGTATGCATTTGTTAACACATGATGAGTTAGAGCCTTTGATGTGTGGTGGAACTATGGTGGAGCATTTCAAAGGTAGAGTAGGTTGTAATGCAGATGGTAAAAATTTGGCGATGCCAAATTTGGAAAAAAATGGGTCACTTTGGGACATGAAGCCTATCCCAAAATCTACCTCAAGGAAAAAATTAAGAAGGAAAAGCATTTTTGAACTGGGAATATCTCCCAAAGCCTTGTCAATTCAAAGGCACAAAATTTGGCTAAGTGATCAGATGGACGGAGAATCAGGTATTTGAAAGCTTTGGGGGGATCCCAAAACCTTACCCTGGTCATACTAGGTGGAGAAACAGGGTCTCAAAATCCCATCATAAAAGAAGGGGGTGGAGAAATGGGAGAGTGACGGTCCCATGTTAACTCTTGAATCACTGCCTTGAAGGTAGGCCAATTTTGGTTAAGTACAGGGCCTGGTGAAAAATGGAGTCTGTATCCATCAGACCACTGAAGGATCCCAAATGCCCACTAGTGCCAGAATATTAGGGCATAGCCTAGAACACCACCCTGTAGAAGGAAAAAGGTGTGCTTGACAGAGTTTTATGTCAATAATAGATAGTAGGTGGGTCCTAAAAAGTCCATCTAGTGCTAAAATCATCACCCACCTTAGAAGACGTTAGGAGATCTTAGAAATAAAAATCAATAGGCTTAATTTTGAAAGAACGTGATGAAAAAATGGCATAGGAGGGTTGAATTCTATCTAGTGGGTAATAGCTAGAATCATGGGTCCATGGAAGTTGTCAAATCCAACCATAAGTTCACTCATTTAATAGTCATCTACATTTAGGTGTAGGTGGGTGAAGGTGGTAATCCATTATGGTTTTCAGATGAGTCAGACCGATCAAAGGTTTGGATTCAACCATTGCTACCTGCCTCATTCAAACAGGAAACCTCCAACCAAATTTGTTAGAATGGTAAGGACCAACAACCTAGCTACTTCTTTGACACTACTACAGTCCCTAACCTAATGCCATAAATGCCTATATAAAAAATCTTTGTAAGGGATATATATACTAGAATGTAGGTCATTCTAGAGGGTCGGATCTTTAACCATCACAAATAATATGTAAATATTTTACTATTTGAGAAATACAAGTGTATTACTATTTGGTCTCCAATCAAGCTCTTGAGTGTGTGAATATTGAATGTTTATTTTTGTTAAAGCTAGTTGAGTGGATATGCTCTAATTTTGTAATCTTGATTTCATGCATTTTATTTGGTAGTTCTAGAATTTGCTTTTAAACGGGCGTAATGGATGCTAGATAAGAGTAAGATTGGTTGATTTTTTAGGTGGTTCACTTGTGCTTCTTGCAATGGTTTAAGTTTATCTTGCATATGTTTTGATGTGGCTAAATCCATCCCCCTTGTAAGTTCTAGCTTTAGTTCCTTTCAGTTTATTTCAACACCCTTTTCCCTCAAATAGTTTTAGTTAGGACTCACAAGGAGCTAGCCTTCTCTGGAGATTGATCTCAGTTATTTTAGTCTTTATGCCATTCAAAGTTGGTCAAGGTTCATGGGTGTGTAAACCTTCCCATTAGGTGGAATTATGACCAACAATTTTTGGCTTGCTCTGTGGGACTCTCAAGTCTCACCCTTTTTGTATACAAAGTCTGGTGATACTCTATTTTGAAATATCTATGTTTTATTCACTTGGAAAATCTATAAAGGATTAATCTAGAATCTCTGATTTTTAGTTCTCTATGTTATTCTAAAATATTATTTTATTGAAGGTCTCAAGATTTTATGAGTAGTCTTGACCTCATTTGCAGAGATCATAAGCTCATCTGGTGATCCCACCCTGAAGATAGATCCTAAAATATTTTAAGGATTAGTGTCATAATGGCTTAGTAATATTAACCCTATTGAAATGATGAATGCCCCCTAAATGTCTTGAGCCTACATAACATACCCAAGGTAGCCTTGAAAAATTTGTCAAGTTTTGATGGCACAAAGAAAACTTCACATGAGCATTGTTAGGACGTAGCCTCCTTGGTTTCCATTCATAGTATTACATATAAATATGTCATGACTAGATTGCTTGTTATTTCTCTTAAAGGGAGTGTTGCTATGGTGTGAATCCTTAGAAAATGGAAGCACCAACACATGGACTAATCTGGAAGAAGCACTCATTGATACATTTGATGATTATGCGGACCCCTTCTTGTTGCTCACTCAGTTTTCATTTATCAAGCAGACCCATTGTGAAAACATGGCCGACTTCAATGTCTATTTCATGAGAATGTGGAGAAGAATTCCCCATGAAGTCTTTCCATCACCTATTCAAGCATATCTATACTACGTTCATGTTTTTCACCCTAATATAAATATCCTTACCAGTAGTCCAGAGAAAGAAAATTCTCATAGATTTTAAAAGAAGATATTCATGCTTAAAGGATGTTGATCCAAGTAGGAAAAATTCCATCTCGAGAGGTTGCACTACCTCTCCTACCTTTCATATCTTTATTCCATAAGGATATTAACCCTTGTTTATATCAAATAACATCATATTGGCCTCCCATAAATTCTCATAAAGAGGAATACCAAACATAATGAGAAATGAGAGTCAAGGTTCCATAATGAGCTAATGGGGCTATCAAAATGAAGCAAAAACTCACAAAGGGTAGAAGGTAAAATATAGATAAATGCTTACTAGCCATATGGTCATCCCAAATCCCTACTTATCTGCAGTCGCCACATCTAGCGGTAGAGATGCAACGAGAAGATGCTAAGGTATGTGCTTATGATCAAAGATTAAAATTAGAGGAGCCTTTGATCTGTAGCACTCTCTCATTTGAAGAGAAATGTATCCTTCTCCAAGTATAAGCAATAAATTTTGTAATGGATAACATTATTGCTTGTAAGCTCTTACAATCGTATGACCAACAGTAAAATGAATGCTTAATGATTGAGCAAGACACACATGACAATGTTGTAACTCTGTCTACACAAAGTATGGAAGTGGGAGATAAAATCCCTCCAACACTGCCACCTCAATAAAAACTCACCTCTTGGCCAATAAAGGCTCAATATCTATAGAAAGTTGTATTTCCCAACTATCAATGCTGAACAAAGAGCAAAACTAATGGAACAATTGCACAACTTATGTAAAAGCTCTGTGCCTACCTCAATAGGATGGAGGGAAGATTTTTTGGCATCTAAAAAGGTCAACTTGATCAATATTTTCCTAAAAAAGTCACCAACGGCTCGTGGTGCTCCTACATGTACTAAGAAATCCCTTCTCTACTCTCCCAAAGATCATTCTCCTCCTTTCTACTCATCCTTGGCCCTGGAAAAGTATATACTACACAATTGTGTGGTAGATATTGAGGTCTCGATCTCCATTATGTTAGCACATATATATAAAAATTTAGGGCTTACCCTAGATACAAGAGGCTCATAGGTATTATTTTGTAAGGGAGAACATCCCAAAAGAGTGGGAAAATTACTTAATTTCCTAGCATTAATATAGGGGCACCTGGGTGTGGCCGTCATTTAAGATGTGGAGGTAGTAGAGGTACCTTTGATATGCAATATATGTTTATCCTCACACTTTATCAAAAAAGTGAGAGGATTTTTTAATTAGGAGTGCAACTTAATGCTCATATCGTTGAAGGGGAAGTTCATCATCGTGCTAAGTCGAGGATTACACCCTTTTTGTATTGAGGGATATTCCAAATAAGAGCTGAGCCCTATACAAGAGGTCACATGTGAACTTGGTGCAAACTAATATGTTGTGCAAGCACCATATTTGTTCCAAATAGAGTTGAGCTATGGTACCTATTCCCTGATATTCTTCATCAATTCAACAACTGGTTTTCAATCCCAATGGGATCCAAAGGGCGGTGATCCTAGTGGTTGGATAAAGGTTCAAAGCAAGAAGGCAATAGATGAGAATGATGTATGGGTGACACACTAGATCAATTCCAACAAAGGGCGGTCTTAGTTTCTATCTCCAGTATAGTCAATATCCAAGAGGAAGGATGACAACCTAGGAATGAGTTCTACACCAATCACCTATAGCCAAAGTATGAGAAATCCAAGGCAAGACGTGAAATATGATTGGAACTTTATGGTAATGGAAGATGGCTGTGAACAATACCAAATGGGATACAAATAATAATTCATGTTTGGTGCCATTTGATCTGGGTATTACAGGTTCATAGGATTATCCGTAGAATAATTCCTAGTTTTGGTGTGCCAAGTATATTGTAATTTTGTGTAAATAGCTAGCAAATAAAAAAAAAGGAATTGCAACAAGTACATCACCACTTGTTAGGTTTCATAATTTTGTGTAGTGGTGGTAGGGGTGATTATTGTAGCAATTTGTTGTAAGGTGACCTGAACATAAATATTTATGGGATAAGGAATGCTTAAGAAATCATGCAAATTATCAAAGGTGGTCCACAAAAGCACTTTCTTCTCATTTTCCTCCTTTGCTTTTCATTTTTCACTTTTTTTAGTGTTGTGACTCCATAGCCCAATGGATAAAGGTAGCAAGTACAAAAAGCTTCAGATATTGCTCCTAAAAATTTATGATCACATGAAGTGAGATTGGTAGGATTTGTGTAAGAAAGATAATATGCCATACCAATGTGGACATAGAAGCATGTGATTAAAAGACACCCAAAAGAGAAGGATTTGGAATCACTCGCTAAAAGGACTACTAGACGATCCACATCAAAAGTGAGACACCCATTCCATGAATAGCTAGGAGAATTATTCTATATATATCACCTCATATGCAGTAGTAGAAACCCATAAAATATGAGTCTGAGAGCACATCCGTAGTTGAGCATTTCCACGATGAATTATTATGGGTAAAATGAGTTATTGTTGAACTATGTGATGAAGAAAGGCTACAACAGGATTGAAAAATGTCTTTGGAATTTTGTTTTCTTAAAGTAGCCTTGGGCTACAATGAAGTATGTTTACGGGAGTGCAGTCTATGGGGGTATCCCATGGATCAGGAAATCTTAGCTTGATAGTGCCATAGGACAGTCCGAGGGTCACCTTATCTTTTGTTTCTTTGTTTTGTTGTCACTAGCTCCTTCCTTAGTCCTCCCTTTTTTTTTGCTATCACTAACCCATCTGATTAGTGGAACTTGTAATATTCCTACTGATACCTCTCTCCCTATTTCCTTTCCTTCTATGTGTTTTTGTTCTTGTTTCCCACATTTCTATCTCCTTTTGTCCTTTTTTCTCCCATTTGGTCCCTCTTCTTTTATTTTTCTCCATTTTGTCCCACTGTGTTGTATGTGTAGTTCCTACCCCATCGTGCATTACCCTTCTTTGTCTTGAAAACTCCTCTGGTTTTTGTTTGTGCCTTTTCTATTATTTTCTTTCTCTTTCCCTATTTGGAAGCACTTTTTTGGTAAGAATAGCCATTTGGGTTCTTGTTTCCACAAAGTGAAAATCCCTTGTGAGCGACCAAAAGTATGGGTGAAAATTTTATGTGTATTCACCCACTTGTCCCTTTTTGATGACCAAGATGATGGATGTTATAAAGACTAAATTTTTAGATCTAGATCTATGTGCATTGATTAATGCATGATGAGTTAGAGCCCCTAATATGTGGTAGAGATGTGGCAAAGCATTTCAAAGGTAGAGCAGGTTGTAATGTAGATGATCAAAATTTTACGATGCCAAATATGATGGAAAATGGGTCACTTTGAGACATCATACCTATCTCAAAAATATACCTCAAGGCAAGAAACAAATAAGGAAAAATGTTGTTGAACTAGGAATATTTATCAAAGCTCCACCGGTTCAAAGGTATAAAATTTGGCTAAGTGATCAGATGAGCGGAGAATTGGGTATTCAAAAGCTTTGATGGGATCCCAAAACCCTATCTTGGTTATACTGGGTGGATAAATGGGGTCTCAAAATCTCACCATAGAATAATAGGTGGATAAATGGGAGAGTGACGGTCTTGGGTCAACTCTTGAATTGCTGCCTCAAAGGCAGGCCATTTTTGGCTAAGTATAGGGCTTGGTGGAAATGGGGTCTGCATCCGTTAGACCCCTAAAGGGTCCCAAATTCTTGCCAGTGCTAGAATATTAGAGAAGAGCCTAGAACCCCACCCTGGATAAGGGAAAAGGTGTACCTAGCAGAGTTTTGGATCAATAACAGATTGTAGGTGGGTCCCAAAAAGTCTGCCCAGTGCTGAAATTGCTACCCACCTTAGAAGACATCAAGAGATATTAGAAATAAAATTAGTAAGCTCAATTTTAGAAGAATGGGATGAACATTTGGTGTAGGAGGGCTAAATTCTATCAAGCAGGTAGTAGCTTGAATCATGGGTCCATAGAAGCTATCAACTCCAACCATAAGTTCACTCATTTAATAGCCATCTGAATTCAGGTGTAGGTGGGTGAAGGTGGCGGTCCATTATGATTGTCAGATTAAAAAGACCGATCAAGGGTTTGGATTCAGCCATTACTACCTACCTCCTCCAGGTAGGTATCCTCTAGATGCATTTGTTAGAATGGTAAGAAGGACCAACAACCTAGATACTTCTTTGAAACTACCACAATCCCTAACCTAATGCCATGAATGCTTGTATCAGAACTCTTTGTAATGGATATATATACTGGAATGCAGATCATTCCAGAGGGTTGGCTCTTTAGCCATTACAACTCATATGTAAATATTTTACTATTTGAGAAATACAAGTGTATTACTATTTGGTCTCCAATCAAGCTCTTGAGTGTGTGAATATTGAATATTTATTTTTGCTAAAGCTAGTTGAGTGGATATGCTCTAATTTTACAATCTAGATTTCATGCATTTCATTTGGTAGTTATATAATTTGCTTTCAAATGGGCATGATGAATGCTAGATAAGAGTAAGGTTGGTTGATATGTTAGGTGGTTCACTTGTGCTTATTGCAATGGTTTAAGTTTATTTTGCATATGTTTTGATGCAATTGAATTCATCCTCTTGTTAGTTCTAGCTTTAGTTCCTTTTAGTTTATTTCAACACACTTTTCCTTCAAACATTTTTAGTTAGGACTCACAAGGAACCTACCTTATCTAGAGATTGATCTCAGAGATTTTTGTCTTGAGGCCATTCAAATTTGGTCAAGGTTCATGGGCACACAAACCTTTCCATTAGGTGGATTTTTGACCAATAGATCCCAATCCTATTGACTGACAATAAGAAAAAAATTAAAGCATGATAAGCAACCATCCATTGCCTATAAAAATTGGATCAACTCATGCCAATCACATATGACACCCCCCAAAAAATTTTATCTTAGAATTAACCATTCCATACACATGATGCCACCTCTCCAACTACTAATCTCAATGGATTTTTTAGAAGATCCCATGAAGGAATCATGACTTCCTAGAAAACCAGCCCTCGAGAGAGCCAAATGACATGGACATCTTTTAATAGCGAAGCTTTTCCAAAATTATTTTTGATATCCAATCTTCTTTATAAGAAATTTCTATTGCCATATTCTCTCATATATGCAATTCTTTGTCAATGAAGCTTTTTTAAAATCGTTATTTGAGATATATAATTTCTTGACCATGAAGTATTTCAAAATTAGCTCCCATTTGTACCTTTTAGATAACAAATTTATTGTGGTGGTTTTCTCTCAAGAAATAATGATTTATCATCCTCATAATAACGTGGGTCATTTTCTAAGACTCTTTGGGTTACAAGCCTATTCGTATCCAACTACTTGTGCCCTCCCATCCCTCAACTTATCATTGTCTCTATTCTTATATTTTTTATCACTCTGGCATTGCATACTAATATTGTATTTATTTAATAACTTTCCTATCTATTATAATTTTACTCTCATCATAGTTGTAGATGTTGTTGTCCATTAGCTCTATCTTTTTATCTTCATCTAAATGTTATTACTTCTATCTTGTTTCTTTTTAACATCTTATCATGGTATACTGATATTGTCTTTGTCTAGTAACTAGATCATCTATTATAATTTTATTAATAATAAAATTTTCTTGTTAGTCTAAATCCTTGCACCTCCTAGTTAGGGCCTCTCATTGAGTCACTTTAAATCAAAGATTCCTTCCTCAAAAGACATGTTTTATTGCACCTATAGGCAAAAGAATTGCAGGATTGTAATCATAATGGTGCTATTTGCATCATATTTCTACTACAACAAATATTGAGACTCCACAGTTTTATTCTATCAGTAAGAGTGAAAGTTCCACCAATGGATATAAGCATGATCAGTGCTATTGATCTCTAGTGGTACTTTTTCCACTAAACTTACTATCATTATTACAATAATACTTATAGATTTTGCATCTCTTATCTCTATTTTCTAGATAAGAGTCTAATGATAATTATACATTCTAGATAGACCCCTTAGCTACAAAGTTTTTTTCTATCCATTTTGCAAGTTTTTGAAAAGTAGGAGTCATTAGCAAAAGCACCATCAGACAGTGATAGTTCTTATGGTGCTTATGCCTCTTGCTAGTGCTTCTATCACTAAGGAAGAAAATAGGTAAAAAGTTCTAGTATTGTTCTTGTTATTCCATATTAGTGAAATTACCTTTTTTTCTATATAAGGATGATAAAAAGATATCCTCTCCTTACCTCAATATGTGCAAGTTTCAAATACATGATACATGAGACATAGAAACTAAGTTTCATAGGTCAATTCATGAACACCTACATTTGGGATTTTACTAAGATCCTTGACCTATGTGTTATGAGTTTATTAACAAGATAAAAATATATGCAAATAGTCAAATGTAGCAAATATATTTCTTATGCTATATGCTTATTTTTATTTGTATAACTTAAAAAATTCTTATTTTATTCAAAAAATTAACTTTAGAATGTAAGAATAGTAGACAAGAATCTATACCCATGCAACTATGAATATTTAATTTTAAATGCCTGTAGATCTACACAGAATACATTTTATTATATACAAAAATATACAACCATTAGATTAACTTGAACAACTGAACTAGAATGGAGATAATAGTGATATAAATATTGTAAGCAAGCATTTAAGCTAATTTCATGAGAAAAGCATCAAAAGTAAAGAATAAATATACCTAGACTAAAGTGATTGATGAACTTGCTATTAGATATGCATGTTGGTAAGTAGCATTATGGTTATATCCTGGTCACACGATCGCCCTATGAGTATAAAAGTAAAAGAAATATGTTAACAAAAATATCAACTACGATTAGCTTAAAGGGCCTACTAAGATTAAAAAAAGTAATGAATATCCTTGATCATATAGTTAAACCCTTATTTTTTAAAATATTTTAAAAGCAAATGATAAGCAAACACAAAGACATGTAAAATTGTTATAACAAAAGATAACTAAAGCAAAAAAAATGCCTATGCAATCTTAGGAATACAAAGCATACAGGAATATGATATACATAAGATAGTAGAATTTAGCTAATTATAGTGACTACATGATCAAAATTGTTTATGCATTACATGAGAGACTAGAGAGACCAGGGAAAATGATAAGAAGAGCTAGAGAATGATCAATCCCACAAACACTAAAGGTTTAACGAACTACTCACACGAAAATTTCAGCTAAGATCAAGAAATAAAAATATCTCTAACAAGGAAGCTCCAGGGTGATAACAGAGATACAACAAGATCAACTTGTCATAGACGAACATCTACGACAACATCCAACTCTTATATCACTCACTTCTCTTCAGCCTTGAATGTTGGGAGTAATCATTGATCCATAGATATTGTATATCATATGTCATTCTATTTACTATTTTTCTTACTTTATTTTCTCAGAAGCTGCATTAGGCACTCCCGTTGCTTTGTATATGTCTTACTTTATAGTCTTATTGACCTCTTTTGGTCACTGATGGATATTAATACAAATTCAAATTCAAATTCAAATTCTAAAACTATAAGGCAAAGGGTGATAGGGACTATGCAATCATGACCAAGCAATAGTACATATTCTACATTTTGAACTTATCCCAACAACGTACGATCATCAAAAACAATACTAGAAAACATCCTTTTTAACAACTAGGTGGTAGCAAGACTCCTAATGGAAAGTGGGATATAACAACCTAGAGTGATGTTAGATGAGTAATAGTAGATGAGTATAGTAGAGTATCATCAATACATAAGATTTCTATCAAAATTTTAGCAACATTTTGCTAGTACATGGTACTCCTTATTATCACAACTATCATAAGAACCACATTCATATATGAGATTGGGAAACTCAAACTATTGTAGGGGAGAGAATTTTGAGTCAAGATCCATTGCACCATGTAGGAACCCTTGGTTCATGGTAGATCAAACCAAAAATATTTGGGTATCATGTTAGTCATGGTTCGGTACATATGACCAATGACAACATGTCTAAGTGAGGTATAATTTATTTCCAAGGTAAGGTTAGACATAATATTTAAGGGTGACCAATGGAATGATGATAGATTAAATATTTCTTGATTTGGTTAGTGAATAGGAATTTAAAGTGTGCTTGGCTTAGGTAGTGGTAAGGAGAAAATTGAACTAGATAGTTAATGAATTTACTATTATATGCAGTACAATTGACCTACTACATAAATGCAAGTCAAGATTTAAACTATTGAGTTACCATGGTTACAACCAAGCCTTTATCTTAGCTTTCTTACAATAGAAATCTTAGAATCACGTGATGGGGGTTATGTTGAAAGCATACCCACCAATTTAGCCCACAAAAAATGACTAATGTGATTGCATCCAATAGGAGAACTTAGAAATAATCATGTCGAATGTGTGTTAGAGCACATCCTAAAGCAAACAATTAACATGTGGAGGATCCATAGTGTCTTGCTACCATGGTTGATTTGGACAGTGTGGCAAAGGATTCACTGCATGGATGTGTTAGCTTTTGATGGGTATGCAATGAAGGAAATAAAACCATAAATGAGGTAATATGTAGGCTCAGTTATATCTATGATAATGGCTAACTAATAAGCATGAAAATAACATGATAAAATTCTGAAATAACTCATGTAACAACTATTAATGAAAGCTTACAAAATGGAAACTTGATACAATATCTACTCTACTAGTGCATGCTATGGATAATGCATGATTCATTATCTATTACAATGCTAAGTCACACATATTTTTAATAGTATGTGACTCTTCAATTTACTACCCTAAGGACACATATGCATTATGCATGATAGACACTTGTACACATGCACAACTAGCTTGTTACAACACCAATATAGCCAAGTTGGCTATATTTCCAATCATTAATCTATTCATTGATTTAATAATATAAATAGGAGTAGGTTGACTATTATTTTATCATCATTCAAATATTCATTTCCTATTTGCATATGCAAGATACTTAACCCTCTCTAAGTGACGAAGGACTTAGCCCTCCTAAGGTGGCAAAATAATATTTGATTCCTTATTCGCATTCTTGTTCGTATTGTGTTTTGGAATATTTTTGCTTCAAGTGGTATTAGAGCTACGTTCTAAAAATTTACGCAATTTTTTCATTATTTTCATTTAAAAGACCCTTAGAGAATAGCAGTGCCACCCTACCTAGAACCTGGCACTGTAAGAAAACAATGGGAAAGAAGATTTCCATGCATGATAGGTAGGATAAATTCCTACAACTATCAAGGTCAGCGTATCTGAGAAGTTATTGTGCTGTTGTGTTTATATGGACACAATAATTATACATCCGAGGTGGTTGAACAATGTAGAAGCATGGGTTTCTATTCACAATACTCGTGAGGATACTAGAAATTAGGTTAAATATAGCACATCCCTTCAAATTAAGCTTTTGCTATTTTAAAGATAAAATAATATTTCCTAGTTTACATGACCTAATACAAGCAGAGATAATGGTTGTACAAAGTGGTTTCAGGCAAGAGAAGCATTGGTTTCTAGAAACTCACAAGTTTTGGTGAAAAATTAACATTAACAATTCTCGTGTCAATCCAAGAGTAAGCAATAATAAGTAATCTATCTAGGTCACTTATAAACGTTCCAATAAACCATCCAAGCCATCCAAAGAAATTTATCTTGCTATGTTTGGTATTATTTTTATTGCTACGATTCATTCTAAATTACGAATAAAAGTGTCTCCTTATTCCCTAAGGTGGGGAGCTTAATTAATCAACAAGGTCTCTGGAAGCATTACGACATATCAAATCCTAATTTTTGTTTAATCCCACATCTATCTCCTCACAGTGAATAGTCGATTTATAATCATCCATGCATTATATTATGTTGTGACTACCATTGGTAGTCACAAGCCACTTAAGCAATTCAATCCCCTAACGCAACCATCCATGTCTTCTTAGCCTCATAATTGTGTCTTGCAAAAAGTTGTTCATATTATTCTAGTCCAAGTGGTCCAACTTACTATGTAAACTTCATCCATGTGTGATTATATTAGCCATGTTTTGTATCATTTTACGTCTGGTAATAGTCCACGTCTTGTACATCCTATTGTAATTTAATGTCATCTACATCTTGTACATCATATTGTTATTACATGTTATCATGTAAAGTGTCAATACTAAGTGTCATTGTCATAGTTCGTGTCATCGTGTAAAGTGTTAGTACCGAGTGTCATCGTATTAGTTTTGTGTCATCGTTTAAAGTGACAGTATCAAGTCAGGTGTCAATTGGATCGTTGTCTAGGGTCATCCAGTCATCACATCATAATATAAGTCTTTGTATCTTTATGAGGGTACCACATCGTGCATCACTTCGTGTCATCGTTCGGGCATAGTCAAGTACCCTACTAGCCATTGTGAGTCACCTATAAACTAAACATTGCAAGTATATCCATGGATAATCCGATATAATAGTTGATGAGATTCAAATCCCAATTAACCATTGGAAATTCAATCTAGCCCATCGTAGCCATTGGGGGTCAAAATCTGGCCATTGGAAAGCTATAGGCGTTGGAAATTTAAAATTTCCTAGCCATTGGAATTAAAAAATTCAACTAGCCGTTAGAGTAGTAGAGCCATATTCTATCCGTTTCGTAGTTGGAGCGAAATTGAGCAAAAAATAACCAAATGTTTTGGTCAACTTGGTCAATTTTTTTGTAATTTTTTTTATAAAGCAAGTGCATGAGAGACAGGTGGGATCGAGGACCAAAAATAAGACTAAATAACACAAATATTCCAAACAAAGTACCAATAAATCCACCAAGAAGACCTCCACAAAATAAAGGTATGCAACATAATTCTCCTTTACGCATTAATATTTTTAATCCCAATCACTCTATCCTTAACTCCATGGCTCCTTCCAACTCATCCCACGAGAATATCCAACATGAGGAAGTCGTAATCCTTTCTTCTTGCAACCAAGAATTACAAGAGTGTCTATCTAAAATAACTAGTAATATGAACAATATGTCATTAGTTTTCCAACAACTAGTAAAGAAATAAAACCTTGAACCACCTCCTTCTCCAAATAATTACCATAGACAAAATGATAATGTGGATCAATATTCCCCCATAGGTCACAATGATTTTAACTTAGATACAAGGGAAGTGTCTCAATATGCAATATGGCCTACAAGTGTTAATGTTTTACATACTGATATGCCTACCTTTGAGGGTGGGGATCCATGTGGTTTGTTAGCTAAAATGGAGGGTATCCTACACTTATATCATATTCCTAAAGCCGAAAAAGTTTCTTACGCCTCTTCCAAATTAGGTATGGAAGCCTACCAATGGTTATCTTGGTAGCAACATCAACATAATCATCCCATATTATGGCCTGAATTTAAAGATCTTTTCCTCAAGAGATTTTATGAAGGTAGTTCTTCTTCCTACATTGTTCGCCTATTGGGGCTCAAACAAATTGGTTCTGTCCAAGATTATGTTTCAAAGTTCACAAGTCTTCTCACATATACAAAATATGTAAAAGCTTATGTGGTGGTTTCTACCTTTCGACACAGTTTGAAAGAAAATATTCAACTAGAAGTGGAATTACATGATCCATACACTTTGGATGATACTATAAGGATTTCTAAGCTTTCTGAAAAGAAGTTTTAAAATTGGACATCTTCTAGATGAGACTCTAATACACATCCTCAATATCGCAACAATTTATTTCATAAAAATGAACAATTATTAAGATATTTATGATTTAAATATTGCAATCATCATCATAGAGATCAAGCATGTGTACCACATCAAACCTTTCAAATAGAGTACGAAAATAAATACAAAGAAGAATTAAAGGATATCATTAAAAAAAAACCACCCATAGAACAAATATCAACAGATACTAGTGAAGTAACATCATAAGAGGACACTATGGCTATTTTAGTGCATGCTCTTATGGGGTTAACAACTCATCATACAATCAAGGTACCAAGATTTATTAGGCACAAACGTATACATGTGTTTATTGATTCAGGTAGTACTCATAAATTTATTAACATCAAGACTGCTAAAGCATTGAACTTGCACATTAATTATTCCAATCAAGATAAATTTCAAGTTTTAATTGCAAATGGAGGAAATACTCAATGTATTGGTAGAACATCTCCAGTTGCAATACAAATTGAAAGTTACTCCTAGTGAGGAACTCTCTTCGTTATGAGTTTGGGAAGTTTGGATGTTATTTTGGGTGTTGAATGGTTAGAACAGCTAAACACTATTAGTTTTAACTTTAAAAAACTATTTGTGGAATTAAAATAAAATGGGAAGATTATTCACCTCCAAGGAATTCAAACTCCATTGTCAAAGGTAGTGAGTTCCCACAGCATGGAAAAAATATTACAGAAAGGAGGTTATGGATTCATAGCTCAAATCAATTGTATGGAAGTGCAAGCACAAGATACCCTAGTAATTCCCTCAAAGGATCTTCAAGATATTGTGGCTAACTATGATGAAGTTTTCAATGAACCAAAAGGGCTACCTCCCAAGCAATCTCATGACCATGCCATACATATTGTCCCTGGAAGTATCCCTCCTAATGTACATCCTTATCGATACCCTCAACCTCAAAAAATAGAAATTGAAAAAATTGTCCAAGAACTATTAGAACATGGAGTCATTCATCATAGCACTAGTCCTTATTCATCACTAGTGGTTTTGGCCCATCGTAAAGATAATTCTTGGTGTATGTGTCCTAATTTTTGTCTCCTTAAAAAAATCACAATTAAGGACAAGTTCCCTATCCCTGTCATAGATGATTTATTGGATAAATTGCATGGTGCTAAATTATTGATAAAATTGGATCTACGTTCAGGTTTTCATCAATCAGAGTGAGAGATGAGGACATTCCCAAAACTGCCTTTCGTATTCATGAAGGTCATTATGAGTTCTTACTCATGCTTTTTGGTCTCACAATTGCCCCTTCCACCTTACAAAGTCTCATGAACCATATGTTTTGTCCATTCCATTGCAAATTTATCTTAGTCTTCTTCGATGATATTTTAATATATAGTAAATCATGGAAGGATCATTTGATGCATGTGGGTAAATTTCTTCATGTTTTACATAAGGAGAAACTTTTTGTCAAATGCTCCAAGTGTTCTTTTGGTGTTCAAGAAGTTGAATATTTGGGTCATATCATTTCTAATGAAGGTGTTAAAGTGGATCCTAATAAAATTAAGGCCATTCAGGATTGGCATTTACCCAAAACCATCAAGAAACTTCATGGTTGTTTGGGCCTTACAGGTTACTATCACAAGTTTATTCGTAGTTATGGTAAAATTATAGCTCCTCTCACCACCATCACAAAAAAGGATACCTTTCATTGATCTGATTCTATCATTCAAGATTTCATGGCACTCAAGGAAGCTATGTGTACTACTTCGGTTTTGGCAACTCCATATTTTTACAAACCATTCATTATCGAATGTGATGCTTCAGGTATAGGTATTGGGGTAGTATTAATGCAAGATGGTCACCCCTTGGCATTCAAAAGCAAGCAAATTTTAGGTAAAAATTTGGGAATGTTATCCAACTGGGATAACCCAGTTGGTTGTGTGACTTGTGTGAAGCACTAGCATAAGGAATGTTGTAGGTTCAAAACCCCTGGACATTATATTTATGGTGGAATGGATACCCCTACCTCCTTGGGTCTTACCCGAAAGTGGCATCCCTTTTGGGATGTTTTCCACAATTAAATTTTTTTTTGGGAATATCCACATATGAGAAATAAATATTGGCTATTCTACATGTAGTCAAGAAATGGAGACATTACTTACTCAGCAGTCACTTCATCATAAAAACATATCATAGTAGTCTTAAGCACTTTCTCAAACAATGTTTCTCCTATCCAAAAAAGAACAAGTGGATGACGAAGTTATTGGGATATGATTTCATAATTGAGTATAAGAAGGGCAAAGAGAATGTAGTAGCAGATGCTTTATCCCATAAATATGAAGATGAAGTTTCCATCAATGCCATTTTGGGTCCTTGTTCTCAATGGGTTTCTCAACTCTAAGAAGAATGGTTGGAGAACACTAAAACTGCTCAAATTATTCAAGATATGATTCTTGGATCAGTAGAGCATCATTATTTTTCATATATTTACAAGGTGTTAAGAAATAAATATTACATTTACATTCCGCAAGGTTCCACTATTTAATCCATAATCCTTGAAGAATCACTTGCTTCTCCATTAGCAGGACACTCAGGATTTTTAAAACATATCAGCGGGTGAAACAATCCTTTTCTTGGAAATGGTTAAAGTATAATTTCAATATATTTGTGGCCGAATGTGAAGTATTCCAGCGCAATAAAGGTGAAACAGTCAAATCTCCAGGATTTCTTGAACCATTACCAATTTTAACTGCTAGTGGGAACACATATCAATGGATTTTATTGAAGGTATTCCCAAGTATGAAGGAAAAACAATTATTTTTGTAATAGTGGATCATATTTCTAAGTATGTTCACTTCAGTGCTCTACAAAAAGCAAAGTGGCCAAGGTATTCATTGACTCCATTTTCAAGTTACATGGAATATCCAAAACTATTGTAAGTGATCGTGACCCCATCTTTACTAGCAATTTTTGGTGAGAATTATTCTGTCTTAGTGGCACCAAATTACATATATCTTCTGCATACCATCCCAAAACTGATGGTCAAACTAAAATTATTAACAAATGTTTGGGTACCTATTTGCGTTTCTTTGCTTAAGATAATAAGTATCAATGGAGTCACTGGATTTCTCTAGCGGAATGGTGGTATAACACTTTTTACCATTATTCTCTCAAGATATCCCCATTTAAAGAATTGTATGGGGTAAAACCACCAACAATAACCGATTATGTTCCAGGATATTCTAAAGTTGCTCAAGTCGATCATTGGTTCCAACACCGACAAAAAATGCTCAAAATTCTTAAAGATAATTTTCTTCAGGCACAAAATTGTATGAAGCAGCAACAAGAATCACACTGTTCAGAGTGACAATTCAATATCGAAGATATGGTTTTCTTACAACTTTAACCTTACAAACAACTAAAATTAAAAATAAAGACTAATAAAAAGTTGGTTCCAAGGTTTTATGGTCCTTACAAGATAATTCGTCGCATAGGCGAAGTAGCATATCAACTGGAGCTTCCTCACTCGTCTCGTATACATCTAGTTTTTCATGTTTCCTATATTAAGAAGGTGATTGTCCAAAGAGTACACTCCCAGTCAGAGCTTCCAGTACTTGATGAAGAACGACATATAAATCTTCAGCCAAAAGCAATATTGCAAAGCAGATCACGTCATCTTCGATCTCACCACATTAAAGAATTTTTGATCAAATGGTAGGACTTACCAGTAGAAGATGCTACATGGGAAACAAAAAGTATTTTTGAGTCATTTCCATATTTGAGGACAAAGCTTTCTGAGGAGGGGAGCCATGTTACAACACCAATATAGCCAAGTCAGCTATATTTCCAATTATTAATCTATTCATTGATTTAATAATATAAATAGAAGTAGGTTGATTATTATTTGATCATAATTCAATAATAAATTACTTGTTTACGTATACAAGGGACTTAGCCCTATTTAAGTGGAGAAGGACTTAGCCCTCCTAAAGTGGTAAATAATATTTGATTCCTTATTCGTATTCTTGTTCATATTGTGTTTTGAATATTTTTGCTTCATAACTAAGGACACTTGTCCTTTTACATATTGCACATTCTAACACTTGTGCATTTGTTACTTCTTCCTCAAGTAACCACTTAACCTAAGATAAAATCCTAGTCTAATAATGTAACCAAGGTGGTACATTGATATGTACCAAATAATGTAATATACTCTAACACCTCTCTGTATTATATTATTTGGTTATTGAAGACTTTAGTCTTCAATATGGATATTTATATTTGTCTTCATTCTTAAAGTGGTATTGGATTTGATCTTCTGCTTGAGCTTCACCTTTTTCCTTGAATTTGTATTCTGACTTTGGTACTGCTACTATTTTACTTCTAGTTCTATTATCGAAGAAGTTCATACCTTTCCTGTGTCCATATGTTCCTTGAGAAATATACTTGAGAAAACTCACTAATGAAGTTTCTTGTCATGGTATATATCCAATCAAAGAAATATTTTATTTGTACCAACAATATCTTTGAGAATGATTGGTTCCTCCACAAATTTTATAGCTATGGAGATTCCAACATCTCTCTATCTTGTACCCATATATGTTACAATGATTGCACCTATTTTCTATTACTAAATCCCTTTGACCATTCTATCCTTCATAGCAACCGTTCTTATCAATATCTATCACTGATTTGATATCACTATTATCTGTTACAAATTTTGTTCCTTGATTACTATTGCTAGTCTAACCTTTATATTCAAGATCTTTGTACTTTGATCTGATCTTTGATACTATTGGTTCTTTCATTACTTATTCATATTTTTATGATCTAGAGTATTCATATCTTGTTTTTTATGAACAAAAATAATTAGTATGACCATTATAGTCATTAGAACGATCTTTATCAGTATCAATATGATCATGTGCATCATCTCTATCCATGCCTTCATCAATTCTAATAGCATAAGATTTTCCTGAATAATCATGAACTGTGTTCAAATCACTAGTATCACATATAACATCAATATTTGTAATATATTCTATCTTTGTCAAGAATTATACATCACTAGTGTCAATGCTTGCATTGCAATATTCCCTTTTATTTTGATAAGAATCATGATTTGCATTTTTATCCATTTGAATAAGATCACTAGTATCATAGCATGCATAAATCATCAATGGTTTTTATTCTATGGTATTGCAACATGAATCTACCATCATAGGTCTTAAGTCAATTGTATTATTAGAATCATCTTTCATTTCTATCTTGTTCTTTACATCTTCAACCTTTTCATGTTCTCTCATATTTAAAACATTAAGAGTGACAATTCCTTTGTATATTATTCTCCATATATTGGTAGGTATAGTAACAAAATATTCATAGTAATCATTAGCATTACTAAGAACACTTTGCATGCATTTTTGTGTAGAATAATCATCTTTGTCTGTTTCACTAGTAATATCTATAAGCCTATTGTTCAAAGTATTTGATTCATCAAAATACTTATTCTTCAAATATTTTATCATGTTCTCTTGTCTTCTATTATTTTCTTTGAGAACATCGTTAGAAGTAATGCCATATACATTACTTTTCTTATATCATTAGGTAAAGTGAAAACATATTTTGATTTTTCAATTGCTTCTTCAATTTCTGAATTTAAATAATCTTCTAGTTTTGAAAAGCTTTCACTTTTGACCTCTCTCATGATTTATCACAAAACCTTATTTCTATTTGTAGATGTATTCTCTTGACTTTAAATTTTTTCTATCATCGTTTGTGTGCACCCTTTTAGTAGTTGCAACCGTTTCTTAATATTTTATAATGAGTCATCTTGAATATAAATATATTCTTGTTGAAATTCTAAGTCTTATCCAATGTAAATTAGTTCTTCTTGTAGACATAGATCTTCTTCTTCAACTAATTCTGACAACTCATGAAGTTCTAGTTTTTGAGTTTCTATTTTTGGATTACTTGTTTTCTTTTGCTTTTTCTTTGTCATGTTACTTTGATATAGGCTACCTTATGGCTCCCTAGATATTATGATTTTTGTAAACTATATTTTCAAAATTCAATATCCTAATTTGATGTAGTAGACCTTATCTCTCCAGTATTATCAATTTACAAATATTAAATCTTATTTATAAAACCTAATTGATTGATTACAAAACTTGTAATACTCTAGGTAGAATACCTTTTAACTCCCAATTACCTTTAGTAAAATATAAAGTATGCTAAGTGTAAAGCTCTAGAAAGCATACATCTAAGCTAATTGCAACATGATAATAAATTTAAATCAATGAAACATGTATAACCAAATTCATTCTTTGAATTAATCAATTTGAAATCCCGGTTACATATTCATCCCTCTTAGGGATAAAAAAATTGATACATGATTAAAATTATTTTAAGCCCCAAAATGGAGAGTGATGTATTCTACAAGCTCTCTAGGTCTCCATAAATTTGATTATAAGAGGGCTTATTAGCTACATCTTTCTTTGATGTCAAGAATGTATGATCTCTATGATGCTCTTGTCCTTGAATGTCCCTGTCTCTTGCACACAAAGACACTAAAATTTGATCAATAGCATTGTATGCCTCTCAAAATGAGGCTAATTTCATGAAATATGCAAATAAGAAAAGGATACATGAAAATACGTAAAAGAATGCAAATATGCTTACAAAACTAGAAATAAACCATGCAAATGTAGTAAAGATAGCTAATCTATGCTATATAAAGCAAAATAGGTGCAAATAATGGTAAATATAAGGCTAAAATAAAGAAAAAAACATTTGAAACCCTAGCCACTATCGCACAGAGCAGCTAGATTTGCTAGTCACTATCAAATTAGGTGGCTAAGCCTATGGGCCACTGTTGAAAAAAAAACCATGGGGAAATTAATATGCTCCTTGAATATCGGCTTAATGATGCTCAATATCTCTATTGAATTGATGTTCAATGGTCACCTATGTCTTAGAACACGGATTTGTGGTGGATTATCTTGGATTTATGGTGAATTGATAAATAATTGCAAGCTTACTCCTCAAGCCTTTGGAAGCTCCATTGATGCAACAATAGTTGTCATACTCCAATTGGACAACACCTTACTACTTATCAAGGGATGCAAAGTCACTCTCCAATCCAACAGGGCTTCATTAAAATGAATTTAGGATCAATAGCTATCTTTGGGAGGCCTATAAATAGACTTTCCAAATCCTCACCTTGGCTTCTTAAGGAAGCCAAGATCAAGAATCTATTGGTATGGATCAGTTAGGGAGAATATTATAGAGGATTCATGGATCAAACCACTCAATAACCATTGCAAATTAGTTAAATTCAACTGATTTTTCTTATCTTGGGGAGCTCGAGTTGGTTACAGGGCTAGCCACTCTCACTCAGCATGGCTAGGAAGCTAGTCACTATCATCATTAGTGGCTAGCTCATAGCTACTCTGATCGTTAGTTGCTAGGATCCTGACCACTATTAACGTTAGTGGCTAGATCTACATAGGACTAGACTACTCTAAATGAGTAGTTAATAACACTTTTGGGTCTTGGAAATATCCAATCTCATTCATATAGTCTACAAAAATGCCCATATGAGTAGTCTCCCAAACATGACATGTTTTAGGTGTCTACAGATGCTCCTTTTGGGATGCGTTGTGGGAAAACATGATGCTGAGCAAAAATAGATAACCTAAAGCCATATTATAGGTTAATTGGTGTTCATTGATCTGGTCAACGTTAGATACCCCAATTATGCAAAGGATGCACATATCATAATCATTGCTTCCAATGACATGGAAGGCTTAAATTTTAGTAAATATTTGATTGGGATCTAAAATTAATTGATTCATATTGTTCATATGATAATGATCGATGGATAAAATTACCAAATATTTAGTTCATAATATTTTATTTTTACCCCTGCAAATGGGGAAGCTTATGATAGTTGTTAGCAATGATTCATAAGACGAATGCGATTCACATGATTAAGTGTTCAAGTGTTGATTTTGATTATGAATTCTTGATTATGACTACCCCCTCAAGCAATGAGTTGATGAGGAAAAAGACAAGTGATGAAAGCTACGAGTCGCTTGACCAAGATGATTGATTTGGAAAGTTCAAGATGATTAAAGTTGTTGTAAGACAGGTCCTATTAAAACTATGATTTATAGTAATTATACATCTCTATTCCATGGGGTAGTCCAGCCACAATGGCATTATTAGGGAATCAAGATGATAGAAATTTTATATAAGCATGTGATGAGTCACTATGTTCGATAATTATCTAAAATTTCATAGAAGAAAGGAAATGAATACCTCGTTACCATGGAGCAATCCAATCAAACGACCTTCTTGGGGATTGAAGTGAGGATATTTCAAATTTTTGATGAATAATTTAGTTCAAATAGCCTTATGGTAATTGAAGAACACAAGCTTATACTAAGAGGGGGTTGAACAGTATAAGACAACTTTTTCCTTTTCTTTCCCAATCAATATTATGCAATGTATAGATAACAATATCAATAACAATAATTAAAGAAATGCACAAAACACCATACACAATAGAGACACAATAATTTATGTGGTTCACCCAATGTGGGCTATTCCATGGAGAAAATATTTCACTAAAATTTTCTCAATCAATCACTTGGTAATCCTCCCCAATTACAATGTTTATGGACCTCTATCCAAAGGAGATGTGATACCCTAAATCAAGTTTATGGATCTCTATCCACAGGAGAACTCCTTCTCCTTTGCTCTGGCTAGTGATCCTCTAGAAGATTACTACCTCCATTGCACTAGCTTGTGGATCTCTCTCCACTGAAGACTCTTATCCCCACTCAGAAGACCTATCCTCACTACCCTGGCTGATGGATATCTATCCATTGGAGACCTCTATCCTCTTTTCTCTGTCACCTCCAAAGCTCTATCTCAAATTTGCACTAAACACGGTCCTTCGGTCTAGCAAAAATCTGATAAATCTCAGTCTCTAGTCTAGCACAAACTTATCCTAAAATCTACACCAAAATATTCTCCACATGTCCACTCAGAACTTGCTCAATTCTACTCAAAAAGTCCAATCAAAACTTGCCTAATCTACTCAACAAGTCCACTCATAACTTGCTCAAATATGCTCAAAAAGTCCACTCAGAACTTACTCAATATGCTCAAAAAGTCCACTCAGAACTTCTTTGCACTCAAATATGGTCAACAAGTCCACTCAGAACTTGCTCAATATGCTCAACAAGTCCACTCAAAAAATCTCACATAACAATGATACTCATGTTCTTTTCAAACCCTAGTTCAAGTTCTTTGCACAACTCACTTCAACAATAATTCTTATAAATCAATATTCACATAACAATGATACTCATATTATTTTGCACAACCCTAACTCAAGTTCTTCACACAATAAATGGCTTCAACAACAATGCTTATAAAACAAGGTTTTAACAACAACTATTTATTCTAGAAAACCTTGAAGCATTAACTCAAACACTCTAAAAAAGGAAACCCTAATCAAATCCTTTTCACTCCAAACTTTGTTTTCCAGAAAACCAACCAATCAACTCAACCAAGGAATAATGTGCTCATACCTTTTTCTTGATGATGAAGGGATCTCATAAATCTGCCACAACCACAACAACTTCTATGCCAATCTCAAAGAAAGGTTAGAAGATAATAATTTTCTCAATAAATCACAATACAAAATGATATCAAACAAAAATACACCTTATCACTCCAACTTTAAAATAATATCCAATAACTTCATAATAATCTCTTTGGAAAAAGTCCCTTTAAAAATAAAATCAACACACTTACTCCTCCAATATGCAAATTTAATAATTAAGACTTTATTTAAAAATAATATCAAATTCCTTATAACTCCAAATTTTATTAAAAAAAAATTCCAACAAACATCAATTTTCAACTAGCAACCCTTTCAACTATTTCCAACTAACAACCCCTTTTAACTCCCAACTTTATTAAAAAATAAATTTCAAACTAACATTCCCTTTAAGCAACCTTTTAACTCCAAACTTTATTTAAAAATAAATTTCAATTAACAAACCCTTTCAACAACCTTTTAGCTCCAAACCTTAGGCAATACCAAAAACTAATTATCAAAAATTTTACCTTGCCTTGGAAGGGATTCGAACTCCCAACGTAGCTCTCGAACAATGCCTTAGTTGTGGCTCCAAATACCATGCAAGCTAAGCGCTCACTTGGGGAGTGGAGAGCACCACGTGCTCTAAGAATATCCCTTCTCTTCCAAGTGAAACATTCACCGATCCCTTGGTGCTTCCAACACCAATGCAAACACTACTACCATGTTTTGAATGCAGGCCACTCGACGCCTCAACGCTTTAACCAATGCCTCCTTGCCACTAGGCCATGCTACCCATCTGGCTCCCAAAAATTTTGGTGCTTTCTAATTGTTCTTAATCATTGTCACATTAAACACGAATTTCACTGTCTTTTCTCACGAGCTCCACTTAAATCAATTTGCATGCAATAATAATTTAAGCAAGGATAATTTGAATACCTCCTAAGGTAAGGTATATACAATGCCTTCCCTCCTTTATTCAAACATGTCAGCGCTCCTCCAACCTTATTAGACGTCGGCGCTCAAATTGATTTGTAAATTATTTAAATTCATTTGAATTTAAATGTTATAAATTAATTTAATAAAACCCTTTGGTTTTTTTAAGACCTTATCTTATTGCACAACTTATTATAAATAGCATTTATTTTTAAAATTTAAATTCACATTGAATTTAAATATTTTATAAAATATATATTAGACCTCCTTTTAACTTTGCAATAAGCCTCCTTGGATTTTTATGAAAAACCTTTTAACTTATGCTTCCATATAATATTGAAATATCATGAAGCCCTTTTGCCTTTAACCTCTGCACTGATTATCTTGACCTTTGGCATTATTTGAAGCTTCTTCTTGGATATCAAATGAAAACCTTGACAACTTTGTTTCTTGACGAAGTCCTTGATATTAATGATGACTTCATCCGGTGACATCAATGACAACTTTGGCTTAAGGACTCAAAATATCCAAAAATATCTTCCTTTGTCATTGATGGTAACCAAGATTATTTTTACCAAAACTTGACTTGCTTTTTGTCCTGCTCCCCATGGGACATTGCTCCTCCTGGCTCAATGCTTTCTCAAATACCAAATATCTCCCCTTTATTCAAACATATCAAATCTCTCCCCCTTACTCAAATATCTCCCCTTTGACATCAATGGCAAAGGGTCACCTTTGGGGCCCGGGTCTAAGAATGAGCCTCTTAGCTTAGTCCCTCCCCCACATCCTTTTGAGGTGTTTAATTCTAGGGTGGGAGTATTTCTACTCCTAGAAAACACTGTTCTTTACCCATATCCTCTTTTCTTCTTATCTGAATTTTATGACTCCTTTGACTATTTCTATCCATGTCCATGTTCCTATCCATGTCTACATTTCTGCTGCTATTCCTATTCCTGTTCATATCCATGTTCCTATTATTTTTACTATTCCCATTCCTATTCATATCCATGTTCCTGTTCATATTCCAGTTTATATTCCTATTCTCGTTCATAGTCATGTTCCTGTTCTTGTTCATACCTGTTTATGGAATGTATGCTCTACACCATTTTTTTGTGTGACCATAATTATTGCACTTATAAAACTTAATGTTATTATTCCTTGGAGGAGCAAATGTCTTAGGATTTCTCCTAGTGAAGCCATATCCTCTCCTGTCATGAACCCTGCAATTCATTGCCTTGCGACCAAACTGATTATATGAGTAGAAATACCCATGGAAAAATTGTTTGTTCCCATATTCCTATTTTTCATGTGTCTTGCATTGTGAAGCCATGTGCCCAAACCTATGACATGAGAAGCATATTACATTGAAATTTTCTTGTCTTGACCTCATTGATCTCTTGGTCTCTCTTGACCTATTCAGATTGATGTTCCATCTGTATCTTCTTTGTGCATTGTTCCTATTTTTGAAGTCTCTATTGTTCAACTAATCTTTAGATGTCTCACTATATTTTACATTGTATTTTTCTGAAGTATCTTCATCTAAATTTTCTTCTTCTCCAAAACTTGAAGTTGACTCTCCTTCCCATTTCTTTTGAACCTGTTCAAATTCGAGACCTGTCTTGCTTGATGTAGTCTTTTGTGTCTTGATGAACTTATCCAAGTTCTTTGAGCTAATTTTAAACCCTTTCATATTGATCTTGGAGTCCTCTAAATATTCTTTTAGTAGTGCCACTTCTTGTGCTAACTTCTCACATTCCAAGATATTTTCTTCTAACTTATATTTGAACCTCTTTGCCTTAGCATTTGATTTTTATAAATCCTCTATGAGCAATCTTCTCTCTTCATCACATTATTGAAACTGAATTTCAAGTTTAGAGTGTTGCTTCATTACCTTATTTACCATGTCAAGGGCATATATAAGTTCTTCGTTTAGATCATAACCATCATTTTTTGAATATTACTCTATTTGTTTACCTTTGTCCACATATCTATTTTCTTTTGGCTTGTATTCTATAGGATAACTTACTTTTTCTTCTAAAGCCATTAGAAGATGTTGATCTGGTCCTTCAAGTGCATTATCATATTCATCATCACTGAAACTATAACCATCCCTTGTACAATAATATTCAAGATGTCTAAAGTTACCACATCTAAAACACTTGGAAATAATTGGAGTCTTTTTCTTAACTCACTCTTTTTATTCAATCATAAATAGGACTTCATCTCTATCATTATCTAAAAAACTAGCATCACTATAACTTGAGTACTTACTTGCATTATCCGCATAGTAGCTCCTCTTTTGTCTTTGAAAGAACTTATTTCCTTGTCTGCTTTGTCTATCCTTGCTTTTCTTCTAATGCCTATATCTTTCTGATTCCCTGTTCCCATGATCCTATTTTTCTTCACCATTATTGTTCTTTGGTTCTTGAAAATCTTGTAGAATATGACTGCATATGGTTCATCTAAAGGTGTGAACTGTCGCTTGGGACGATTATTTTGCCAAGGTCGAGTTTCCATGGTTGGCCCAGTATTGGGAGCTGGTTGAGTAGGGGCGGGTACCGCATGATAAGCAATTGGTTGTGGTTGACTTTGCATTACTTGTTGTTGTTGAGCCATTACGGGCTGGCTCAACACCACTTGATTAACTTGGTTAACATTTGAGGCTGTACTAGCCTGTGCTTGTTTGTTTTGGCCATAATTATTATTTCGTTGTTGGCCCTTTTGTTGCCATTATTTTCTACGGGGTTTTAAAACACCCTCTTGGACTTTAATGTCTTTTATGATACTTGCTTGGGCCAAAGCCTCTTCAAAAGTCCTGTATTGTTGTAATTGGAGTAACCAAGAGATAGGTTTTAGACAACTCTAGGTGAACATTTTGGTTAACTCCTCCATTGGTAGGGAGAATGGCAGTTTATTAATGATAGCCCTCCAACGGTTTCCAAAGTCATAAACAATCTCATCGTCATGTTGCTTGAGCTTGTATAAGTCGGACAATGAAACTCTCTTTTGTACATTCAGGGAGAATCGTTCTAAAAACAAATTAATCAATTGCTCGTAAGCATAAATGCTATGGTGAGCTAAATGATTGTACCATTGTACAGCATCTCCTCCTAATGTCTGAGGAAAAGTTATGAGCATAAGAGCATCATTATTTTGGATTCTAAAGCAAGCATGCATGAATGAGCTCACATGTTCATGAGGATCCTCAGTTCCTCGAAATTTGTCAAACTTCGGTAATATGAAATCGGTCGGATATGATGGTGAAGGTATAGAAGGATGAATTGGTTGATTGATCAATGACATTAGCGTAGGTTTCTGACTAGATGAGCCAGGCATGTTGAGCATAAGGTTGTCAATCTGTTGTTGCATAGCATGGAGTCGAGAATCTTCATTAAAATTTTGACTTGTTTGATGATTATGATGATGCAATGGAAGAGTGGAAAATTGATGAGATGGAATGAAATTGCCTGAATTAGGCGGTGTGGAATGGACAGGTTGTTGGTATGGATGATACCGAAAAGGAGGTGATTGGGGTAGATGATGAACTGGACTAGGTTGGGAGAAAGGTGGGGTAGGAATGGACACCACCAAAGATTGGGGTACCCAGGTGGGGCTCGAGCTAATAAAAGTCGGTCTGGGTAGAAATTGGTTGAGGTGTAGGATTTACTACGACAGGTGGTTGGGAATTTTGTTGCTGTTGTTGCAAAATCAATTTGTCGAGATACTCCTTAACCTTATTAATCTCTAACCCAAGGGAAGTGGGATGATTGGATGAAGGTGGAGGGCAGGCTACCATGGTAGTCACAGAAGACTGCATAGCAGGGGCGATGAAGTTGGGAGGGCAGGCTGCCATGGTAGTCACAGGGGACTGCACAGCAGGAGCAATGAAGGTGGTTGAAGTAGGCGATACCTGGGAAGGAACAGTAGACTGTGTCCCAGGTAGGGTGAAACCATAAATGGTTTGGGAAGAAGAGGGTTGAAATTGGTTATGGCTAGAAGAGTTTACACCAACTTCATAAAGAGAATTGGTGTACACTCGGGTACATGGAGGAGAAGGTGGTCGGGAAGACACTACATTTGTATCCAAAGGAGGGCAATTGAGCATTTGAGAAGATGTTGGAGATGAAGCCGGCTGAACAGATACCACATTAGCCTCAAAAAAAGGGTTAGTGTAGACCTGAGTGAAACCAACGGGTATGGTTGATGCAATATCCTACTAAAAAATAGAATCTTGCATAGGGGAATCTTGGATTGGCTCAAGGACATAACCAATGCCATCTCTTAAGTGAGTTTGCACTTGGGCCATATCAATGTGGGTAATATGACAGAAATTGTCTTCCTCCATGGGCATGGCCATGTGATAGATGGTAGAAGGACGTGAAAGACCTACAGGCGAACCTGCCTGAAATTCACTAGGATAAGTGGCCATGTTGGTGGTGGGGATGTTCTGTGAATTATTCATTTGATTATTTAGATTTAACATTTTAGATTGATTTCTTGTTAAGACCATGAAGCAATAAATATAAACAAATTTAGAAAAGAAGAATGCAAAACTGGAATGATAAATTTACACTAAAGAAATTATCAGAAAACAGTCACAACCTAGGTTTCAACCAATATGTCTTACCTTGCGGTTAATTAATTATTTTTTGATCTTAATCTGTAGTAAATTTTAAGTGTCCGATTTATGAGTTTTGCATGTGATCTAATCTTGAATTATTCACAAAAAAAAGGTAAAAACTATGGCTAGGAAAGGACAACGAGATTCTTACTGGTGATGAAATCCAGCAAGTTTGCTCGAGGGTGACCTATGGTGTCTAAGGCAGAAGTTTAATGGATGGAGATGAATTCCACCATCACTAAACTTCAAGCAATACCTGGTGATGAAATCCATATATTACTGTTTTAAATGCAATATGAAAATGCAATGAATTTTTTTTTTTAAATGTTTTAGTTATCTAATGTGTACATACAAGGCTATAAATCAAAAGTTCTAATGATCTAAGCAAGAGGCTACTGAAAACATGTCATTTCCTCTGAAGAAGTGAAGTACACCATTTAAAACCCCCTACCTACCAATGATATCAGATATCAAAGGAGAAACCGGAAGGTTCGTCCACTTCTCTGCCTGGAATCACCCAATGGCAGGAGTACTATTGACATCCAATCAATAGTCCTACTTAGATAATTAAAACAAATAATTCGTAGCTATTCTAATATGCAGCTAGGTATGCAAATTTTTTTTTTTTTTTAATGCAAGCAACAATCAATAATGCAATGCAAAGAAAAATGTAATTTAAAAATAACTGTTCTTTTCCAGATTACTTAGTTTTTGTTCATTTTAAAGTAATGATCTGAAAAAGAAACAAAATATGGCAAAAAAACCAAAAACGTAAAAAGTACAACACTTACTTGGAAGCCTACGCTTTTTCGTAAAACTGACTTCAAACGCCCACGGGAGTCTGCACAGTCTGAAATGCACCTCTGCGTTTCGTATTGGACTTCCAGACGCCCCTCTGCATCTACTACGTTTTCTGCAAGCTCAGAAACCCTAGTTCACTGGAACAACGAATTTCACGATTTTCGAAACCTACAAAATAAAACAGAAAACAGGAACAGATTAGTAAAGCAAGTATTAAAAATATGAAACCCCAGGGGGTCCCACCGTGATCGCCATTTGTAGATTAAAAATACACGCCAAACAAAAATAAATAAAATCACAATGACAGAGTACAGAATAGTTGCACAAAACAAACGATTTCTATTAATCGATGGAGTTTAAAAACTCCTTTTTGAATACAATTGGGCTTGTAACCCTTTATTTGTGATACACAGTTACAAGTTATGCTAGGGTTCTCCGAAACCCTAGTCGGCACAAATGGTGGCGCTTCCGAAGAATGTATCTTCAATCCCAACCGAGTGAGTGGGCTTTGTTGTATCCCTTGCTTGGACCACTCTAGCTTAATCAGCTGCCATCAATAAATCGGATCTGCTGTCAAAAACCTGCACACATTAACACTATCAAGGAGTTAGAAATTAATAATAGGGCTCCACTGTGTGAGCCCTCGAAAACAATCTAAAACCATAGAAAAACAAAATGCAAGAATTCAATAACAGATCAATAAAAGAAAAGAAGTTACTTGCTTTAAACTAATTTATACCTGTTCTCTATTAACGCAGCTAGACCAGGCGACGCCTGGAAGTAATGTAGCTATCAAATCGGTTGCAGAAGGCACCCTGGTGCACTCACTGAACGCCCGCGTGCTTCTGGATTAAGGTTTTAGACGCCGATCTGAGTCTGTGGCTGTGGGTAAACGCCCGCGGGCACTTGGTAAACGCCCATGGGCACTTGGTAAATGCCCGTGGGCACTTGGTAAAAGGGTAAACGCCCGTGGGCACTTGCGGCAAGAATGGGGAAGGCACCCTGGTGCACTCGCTAAATGCCCGTGTGCTTCTGGATTAAGGTTTCAGACGCCGATCTGAGTCTGTGGCTGTGGATAAACGCCCGCGGGCACTTGGTAAACACCCGTGGGCACTTGGTAAAGGGGTAAACGCCTACAGGCACTTGCGACAAGAATGGGGGATTCTACAGAATTCTACAGAAGAGATGGCGGTGAAAGCGGCGACGGAAGCGGCGATGGATGCGGTGAAAGGGTAGCAGAAGAGAGATAGAGGAGATAGCAGTAGAAGAATTAGAATCAGAGATAGCGCATAGGAGATAGGTCAAAAAGATAGGGTTTGAGCCATCAAGGTGACTCAATTTATAATCTACTCTTAGGGCACACTTTAGGGTTTTAACGACACTTTGAACGTGTGGCTAAGATTAAAGTGGATCCAAGGGTAGAGAATAAATCTTGGTTGTGAAACAAATTAAGATGGATGGACGGATGAGATTAAATGAAGGACGGACGGCTCAGATTAAATCACTTAAACTATTATTTAAATATATATATTAAAATATTAAAATATTAAAAAATATATATATATAAATATTAATTTAAATAAATTTGGGGATGAAAAATGGCGGGAAAGGTGAAATTGGGCCAAATAATGGCGGGAAAGTGTGGATTTGGGCCAAATAATGGCGGGAAGGTGGATGACCGACACGTGGCTGACAGGAAGGTATAGATGACTTGCAAGTGGCTAGATTTTGGTGTCTACAAATCTATCACAAAATATCCATTCTTTCCATAATTTAAACACTTAACAGATTTTAGATCTTTGGATATTCTCAAATATTTATTTTTTCTACCATAATTAGCTTCTTCATCACTAGATGACTCACTGCTTGATTTTGACTTCTTACTCTTTGTATTTTTGATTGCTTTGAATGCTGCTTCCTTCTAGGGAATAAGATATTTTGTTCTTATCTCAAATACTATGAGCATACCAATCAACTTATCTCTTGTCAAGGTATCACCATCCATTGACACTTCTATAGTAGAAACCTATTCACTAAATATTTTTGGAAGAGTTCTTAAGGCTTTATCACAAATATCAGATTCATCAATATTCATTCCAGGTCCTTGCATATCATTAAAAACCTCACAAATTTGAATTAGATAAGCACTAATATTTTCCTCTTCATTTATTCTTAATGCTTCAAGTTGTCCTTTGAGATTTCACATCTTTGCTTTCTTGACACTTTTATCTCCTTCATATATATTTTGCAATTTATCCCACATCTCTTTTGCAGTTTGATAATGCATAACTTTCATAGATTCTGTTCTACGCAAACCTCTCACAAGTGCATTTATTGATTTTGAATTATAGTGCTCTAAAAGCTTACCTTCCTTATCTATAGGAGGATTGACTAAGGGATTGTATCCAAATTCCACTAATTCCCAAATTTCATTGCCAAGTGTCATAAGGTAGATCTTCATCATCATACTACAGTACATATAGTCACTTCCATAAAATACTAGTGTTGAATTATTTGAAGACACCTCCTTAGGATCCATTATGTTCTTGTTAGATTTTCTTTCAAGATGTTGAACTCTTCTGAAGGAACCTACTCTGATACCAATTGAAGAACACAAGCTTATACTGAGAGGGGGGTGAATAGTATAAGACCACTTTTTACTTTTATTTTCCAATAAATATTATGCAATGTATAGATAGCAATATCAACGCCAGTAATCAAAGCAATACACAAAACAACATACACAATAGAGACACCACAATTTATGTGGTTCACCCAATGTGGGTTACTCCACGGAGAAAATATTTCACTAAATTTTTTTCAATAAATCACTTGGGAATCCTTCCCAATTAAAATATTTATGGACCTCTATCCAAAGGAGATGTTGATCACCTAAATCAAGTTCATGGATCTCTATATATAGGAGAACTCCTTCTCCTCTACTCTAGCTGGTGATCCTCTAGAAGACTACTGCATCCACTACACTAGCTTGTGGATATCTCTCCACTGAAGACTCTTATCCCCACTCAGAAGAACTATCCTCACTACCCTGGTTGATGGATCTCTAGCCATCGGATACCTATGTCCTCTTTGCTCTATCACATCCAAAGCTCTATATCAAATCTGCACTAAACATAGTCCTTCGGTCTAGCACAAATTTGATCAATCTTAGTCTTTGGTTTGGCACAAACTTATCCTCAAATCTACACCAAAATATTCTCCACATGTCCACTCAGAACTTGCTCAATTTTGCTCAACAAGTCCAATCAAAAATTGCTCAATTTGCTCAACAAGTCCACTTAGAACTTGCTCAAATTTGCTCAATAAGTCCACTAAAAACTTGCTCAATATTCTCAACAAGTCCACTCAGAACTTGCTCAAATTTGCTCAAAAAGTCCACTCAGAACTTGATCAAATATACTCAACAAGTCCACTTAGAACTTGCTCAAATATACTTAACAAGTCCACTTAGAACTTGCTCAAATATGCTCAAGAAGTCTACTTAGAACTTGTCCAAATATGCTCAATAAGTTCACACAGAACTTATCCAAATCTACTCAATAAGTTCATACAAAAATTAACCAATCTCATAGAAACATAAAGAGAATTTTTAGAGATCCAATATGTTTCAACTCAATGCTCAAACAATTTCTCAACTCAAATCAGAATATAGGATAAGTTGTTTTATGGAACTTGAACAATCACTTCATACACCCACTTGACTAGGCTCAACCAACTCTACTCAACCAATGACTTAAGAAACAATCCTTGCTAACAAGCCCTAGTCCAAGCATATAACCACCAACTCAAAATATTTCCAACAATGCTCAACAAAAAATCTCACATAACAATGATACTCATGTTCTTTTCAAACCCTAGTTCAAGTTCTTTGCACAACTCACTTCAACAATAATTCTTATAAATCAATATTCACATAACAATGATACTCATATTATTTTGTACAACCCTAACTCAAGTTCTTCACACAATAAATGGCTTCAACAACAATGCTTATAAAACAAGGTTTTAACAACAACTATTTATTCTAGAAAACCTTGAAGCATTAACTCAAACACTCTCGAAAAGGAAACCCTAATCAAATCCTTTTCACTCCAAACTTTGTTTTCCAGAAAACCAACCAATCAACTCAACCAAGGAAGAATGTGCTCATACATTTTTCTTGATGATGAAGGGATCTCATAAATCTTCCACAACCACAACAACTTCTATGCCAATCTCAAATAAAGGTTAGAAGATAATAATTTTCTCAATGAATCACAATACAAAATGATATCAAACAAAAATACACCTTATCACTCCAAATTTAAAATAATATCCAATACTTTCATAATAATTTCTTTGGCAAAAGTCCCTTTAAAAATAAACTCAACACTCTACTCCTCCAATATGAAAATTTAATAATTAAGACTTTATTTAAAAATAAAATCAAACTCCTTATAACTCCAAATTTTATTAAAAACAATTTCCAAAAAACATCAATTTTCAACTAGCAACCCTTTCAACTATTTCCAACTAACAACCCCTTTTAACTCCCAAATTTGTTAAAAAATAAATTTCAAACTAACATTCCCTTTAAGTAACCTTTTAACTCCAAACTTTATTGAAAAATAAATTTTAATTAACAAACCCTTTCAACAACCTTTTAGCTCCAAATCTTAGGCAATATTACCTTGCCTTGGAAGGGATTCGAACTCCCAACGCAACCCTTGACCAAAGCCTTAGCCACGACTCCAACTACCATGTGAGCTAAGCGCTCGCTTGGGGAGTGGAGAGAACCACGTGCTCTAAGAATCTCCCTTCTCTTCCAAGTGAAACGTGCATCGTTCCCTTGGCACTTCCAACACCAACGTAAACACTGCTGTTGCATTTCAAACGTAGGCCACTCGATGCCTCAATGCTTTAACCAATGCCTCCTTGCCACTAGGCCATGTTGCCTAGCTGGCTCCCAAAAATTTTGGTGCTTTCTAATTGTTCTCAATCGCTATCATATTAAACACAAATTTTACTGTCTTTTCTCACGAGCTCCACTTAAATCAATTTGCATGCAATAATCATTCGAGCAAGGATAATTTGAATGCCTCCTAAGGCATGGTATATATAGTGCCTTCCCTTCTTTATTCAAACATGTCAACGCTCCTCCAACCTTATTAGACGTCGGTGCTCGAATTGATTTGTAAATTATTTAAATTCATTTGAATTTAAATGTTATAAATTAATTTAATAAAAACCTTTTGGTTTTATAAATTAATTTAATAAAAACCTTTGGTTTTATTAAGACCTCTTATTTCACAACTTAGTATAAATAACATTTATTTATAAAATTTAAATTCACATCGAATTTAAATATTTTATAAAATAAATATTAGACTTCCTTTTAACTTTTTAATAAGCCTCCTTGGGTTTTTATGAAAAACCTTTTAACTTATGCTTCCATATAATATTGAAATATTATGGAGCCCTTTTGCCTTTAACATTTGCACTGATCCTCTTGACCTTTGGTGTTATTTGAAGCTTCTTCCTGAATATCAAATGATAACCTTGACAACTTTATTTCTTAACAAAGTACTTGATATTAATGATGACTTCATGTGATGACATCAATGACAACTTTGACTTAAGGAATAAAAATCTCCAATAGTAATTTACTCATATTTTTGGATTGCATGGAGTGCAAGTCGTTGCAATTGCCAAGTGTCAGGTTAAAAAACATAGATACGAGGCATACTTGAAATTTTGTTATTATTATTTTTTTTTGTTATTTTGATGATTTTTGAAAATTTTGGATCGGTAGATATGCTTAAAAGTCCATTTTGAAGCTCTTCACAATGATAAATTGAGAGCATTTATTGTTACCTGCTGTCCATTGTCAAAAGCTATAGCTGGGATTTGCAAATCTCATAGCCGTTGACAATGTCAGTGGTTGGGGTTGCTGGGGTTGCCATGATCTGCATCTACTATAGACGTGGGTGACTGGTGAAATTGCAAAAAATATATAGGAATTTTAGGGTTTTTACAATTCATTATTTCTTGTTGGAAGTTTAGGAGGAGTGAGCTCTGAGAGGAGAGAGATAGACATTGACATACGATGCTACCAGATTTCAGATCCACAATAATTGCGGAGCAACATGAGGTATCCATGAGTGGTGGAGCTAGAGCTCCTAAGGTAGGTTCTCCATATCTCTAGTGAATTATGCATTATAAAATGAACCTCACTAAGTAATAAGATAAATGAACCTCATTAAACCATGGACAATTAACCTCACCCTAGTTAGATTTAGCATTACGTTAGCTTAGATGGGTGGGTCGTAGTTTTTTGGGTATTTTTGGGATGGAAAATGACCTCGCATGGGGTCAATCCTGTAGTTGTTACCAATTATGGTGGCTTCAAATCTGCCAAAGGGGGTCGTTGTTACTGTAGATGGCTAGGTTCAAACCCAATGGTCAATAAATTACTGTTGGTGGCTATCCGTTGATGACTTCGATGGTGGCCATGGTGGTTTCTGTTGATGTGGGTGGCTAGGAAACCTTAGAAAATTTTTAATTTTTAATTTTTGACAGATTTTTTATTTTTTTTTAGAAATTTGAGGTTGATTATACTTTTGGATTTGTACATTAGACCTTGAAAATGTGGGTGCGAGAGCTTGATCTACTGATCGAGCTGCTGCTCTAGCTAGATGATGTGGACTGAGGGTGGTTTGGGGTGATTAGCCTTAGTTATTTCATTAGGCTACTGATGATTATGTTGGACCATGCTTACTTGATAGTCCTAGCACATCAATGGGATTCTAGGACTAATACCTTTAACATATCCATAGGAGATATGATGGTGATGTTAGAGGATATCTACCACATATTCAGGATCTTGATCAATAATCAAGCCATCACTTCTTCATCGATGACAACAAGGAATGTAGTTTTTACTCGGGTGTTCTGAGATAGGGTGATGTTAGCACTGCTAGACATTAAGCATGGAGGAGTACCTATTGAGAACTGGTACATGGTAGATTTTTTCTCTCGACACCAGGCAATACTCATGCACATTATCTGTAATATAATTCTACCAAATACTTTAGGTGCAAGGTTCCCATGGAACCTCCTAGATATGCTATAAGACCTGTTAGAGAGCACCATAGAGTAGTCATTGATCATGGCATGGGGGAGTGCTCTCCTAGCTCATATCTATGATGAGTTGTATCAGATTACTCAATGGGAATGAGTAGACATTGGATGTGTAATACAAGCAAAGTCTCCCCAAGATCGAAGAATTCTCCACAAGATAAATCACACACAAAAGAGGAAAACCCACAACACCAATATTAAGTGGTAAAACCCTACTTCAAATGAATAAGGGAAACATCGACTATGAATCTCACTATATTACTCATTTGATTCAACACAAGAATGCTTCAATGTTATGTAACAATATGCATCAACATGATATTACAACACAAGTCAATATGACAAGATATATTAAGATGTAGTAGACAATACCCCTATTTAAAGAGAAGCTTTTCTACTACAACCCTAAATATTATCACAATATAATATTGAGATGTGTGACAAGTGGCATCTATCAAATATTAGAAAGTGCTTAGTTACTTTCTAATCTTATCACAATCTAATCTTTGAGATGTGTGATAAGTGACATCTATAAAATATTAGAAAGTGATTAGTTACTTTCTAATATTTGCTAGAAAAGGGGAAATAGTTTTTTCCCACAAATTAAATATTCATAACACCCTTATTTTATTTATTAATTGGGTGGGAATATTTTTACATAAAATATAATTATTTTCTAATTCAAATATTATTCTTTAGACTTTATATTTTAGTCTAAGATTAATTTACACAATGTTGCATTACATATTCCAACACTCCCCCTAAATGCAATATTGGGGAAAGGAATTATGAAACAATGAAACATTATCCCCCTAAAGATACAAATGGGGATGAGAATCAAATGAGTAATATAGTTACAATGAGATTCTATGACCAAGAATGGTCTACAATAAGGCACCAATACAAAATGGGCCAAAATAACACTGCAAGCCCCCAACAGAGTAGCTTCAGATACAAGCAGCTTACAAAGCCATCCATCAACCACAAGTGGTTGCAAAGGACAAGAATAAAACATCACAAGGGTGTCTTCAATAACCCTGCAAAACCCCAAACGAAAGTACCTACAAGCTACAAGCAGCTCAACATAAGATCAGTTAGATACATCATCATAAATATATTCACCACAACATATATGAATATCCAAAGATGATAACAAAACTGATCTAACAAATAGTGAACTATAAGTCATCACAAAAATATGCCAATTCATACTTATAGTCACGTGCTATATAGTTGATCAAAAAATATCATGATCAAAGTTGCATAAAGAAAACAAGGAGTACCATGATAATGCAAACTCTAAAGTACCATGTACAAAAGTTACATAAGGTATATGAAAATAATAAAGTGTGCACACCGGTTGCATAAAGCCAACCATAAAATATCATGTACTAAAGTAGCATAAATGCTAACAAGAAAGTACCATGATAAACCAATTGCATAATGCCAACTACATAAAAACATGTACAAAGTTGCACAAGGCAACAAGAAAGTACCATGTAAAAGAGTCACATAAATCAATTACATAATATACCATAATTGCACAATGCCATCTACAAAGTAACATGTACAAAAGTTGCACAAGGCAAACAAGAAAGTACCATGTTCAAAAGAGATGTAAAAAGCAATTATACCACCAAATATCAACTCATATATATAGCACAAAAAACCTCATAAGGATGAAGTTTTCATCACACAAGTGTAACTACACTTCATTCCCCCTTGAGGACAAATTCACCAAACCAAGTGAGTCCCTCAACTTACAAAACTACTCCTTGGGAAGAGGTTTGGTGAACGAATTAGCAGAATTAGAAAATGATGGGCAATACTCCAACTGAATAGTCCCATCCAATATCTTCTATATGATAAAGTCGGCTTGGATTTCAACATGCTTTGTCCTTTGAAGCATTACAAGATTTTTAGCCAAGGAAATACTTGATTAATTATTGGAGAGCAAACATGAAGGACCAAATTGGTCAAAGCCAATTTCCTTCATGATGGTATGAAGCCAAACCGCTTCCTATGTAGCTACTGTCATAGCCTTATACTCCACTTTCATTGTAGAAATAGTAATTGTATCTTACTTCTTGGAAGACCAAGAGATAGCTACAGACCCAATACTAAAAACATATGTTGTGGTAGACTTTCTATCTATTCTATCACCTCCAAAATCAGAATCAACATAGCCAAAAAGAGCAAAGAAAGGAAGCCTAGAATACTTAGAGTGCCAAATCTATAGGACCTGAAAGGTACTTCAAAATCTTCTTGGTAGCTTGTAAGTGCTCAATATAAGGTTTTTGCATGAACCTATCCATCATACCAACTACAAAAGCAATATCTGCCCTTGTGATGGTAACATAAAGAAGACTACCAATGAGCTGCCTATACAATGTAGCATCAGCCAATTGAGATTCTGTACTTACTTCCAACTTAACCCCTGTAGAAATAGGAATGGAAGTAGGATTGCCATCCTCCAAATCAAACCTATTAAGAAGATCTCCAATATACTTGGATTGAATAAAAAAGGTACAATACTCATGCTGATAAACTTGCATGCCAAGATAGTAGTGTAGAAGACCATGGTCAGTCATTTCATACTCTGAATTTAATTTGGAGATGAAATAAAAAATGGCCTCATTATCATTTCTAGTAACAACAAGGTCATCAAAAAATAAAGCAATTAAAATGAACAAGTTATCCTTCCTAAGAACATAGAGATTTGTATCTGAATAACATTTATCAAAACCAAGAGACAAGAAGTAACTTGAAATCTTCATGTACCATGCTCTAGGTGCTTGCTTTAGACTGTACAAGGTTTTGTTTAGTTTACACACAAGTGTTTCCTTACCTTGTACAAAAAATCCTTGTGGTTCTCATGTAGATATCCACATCCAAATCACAATTTAGAAAGGTACTTTTCACATCAAGCTAAAAAATTTGCCAACCTTGAGCAACAACAATAGCAATGAGAAGCCGAATGGTGGGCATTTTGGCAACTGGTGCAAATGTTTCATCATAGTTAATGCCATGTTTTTGAGCATAACCCTTAGCAACAAATCTAGCCTTATACTTTTCTATCTCTCCATTAGATTTGTACTTTATTCTATAGACCCACTTGTTCCCAATAACATTTATCTTATTAGGATAAGGCACTAGATACAAAGTTTTATTCTTTAGAAGAGAATCCATCTCAACCTTCATGGCATCAACCCAACAAGAGTGTTGTGAAGCTTCTTGATAAGAATTAGGCTCATGATCATTATCTATCTTAGCTAGAAGAGACATGTTAAGGGTTATACTTCTAGTTATCCTTTGGCTAACTAAATTTTGCCCTTTAGGACCCTTAGAATGATCCAACCACTTGGTCCTTTTGACACAAGGCCCACCCTTTTCTAACTCAAGAAGGTCTTCATTGAATTTGACATCTCTTGAAACAAATACAATGCGTGAAGAAGGTGAGTATAACCTGTAGCCCCTATGTTCTGCATCATAGCCAACAAAGATGCATTTTTGAGACTTTTTGTCCAATTTATTCCTCTTTTTTGAAGGAATATATGAAAATGCATCACATCCAAACACTCTTAAGTGTGACAAATTCGGCTTCTTACCATTCCAAACCTCATAAGGAGTCTTCCCCTCAACTAATTTTGAAGGACACCTGTTAAGAATGTATATTGTTGTACTAGCTGCTTCACCCCAAATAAATTAAGGTAAGTGGTCACCAAGCATGCATCTTACCATCTCCATGATTGTGCTATTTTTCCTCTCTACAACACCATTTTGTTGCAGAGTGTATGGACAAGTAAAATACCTTTTGATCCCATGAGAAGAAAAAAACTCATTGAAATCATTACTATTGTACTCTCCTCCATTGTCACTTCTAATCATTTTGATCTTTTCTCCCTTTTTATTTTCTACCAAAGCTTTGAACTCATTGAATGTATCAAAACAATCTGATTTATTATTAAGTAGATACCTAAAGATCATTCTTGAATAATCATCTATAAAGGTGAGAATATAGGATGCACCACCAAGTGATCTAACATGTAATGGAACCATAATATCTGTATGAATGAGTTGAAGAATTTGTGTGGCCCTTGTTGACTTGTCCTTTGCAAACTTTTGTTTGCTCATCTTGCCTAAGATGCATGTTTCACACAAAACATGAATAGATGAAATGTAGGCAAGCCTTCAACCAAATATTTGGACTTCATCATTTGAATATTTTTATAGTTTGTATGACCTAACCTTAAGTGCCAAAGCTTGATACTAGGAGAAAAATTAGTTTCTAAACACACTTTAGGAGGAGCATCACATAACACATAAAGATTATTCTTCACATAACCTGTAATCATTGGTAGCATGCCTTTCCTAATGCTCCATGAAGTTGCATTGAAATCAATAGTGTGACCACTTATATAAACTTAAAAAACTGAAATTAAATTTCTCCTAAGGTTAGGCACATATAAGACATTATCAAGTAATTTCCCTTCAAGTATAACATTGCCAACACCTTCTACTTGAAGTCTAGTATTATCACCAATGACAACTAAATTTGAAGAGTGCTTATGAAAGTCCATAAAATTATCCTTTTCAAAACATATATGGTTAGTGCATCCAAAATATAACACCCATTCATTAGAAGTAGATGATTCAATGGAGTAGAGGGCACAAACAAAGGCATTTTTATTAGAATTTTGCTTTACATTGTTGTTCTTTTTCTTTCCCTTACCAAACCATTTCTTAGGTCCTTGTCCCTTAGCCTTTTATTGCTCTTCCTTTTCTGCAATCTTCTTCTTCTTGAAATAATTTTGTTCCTTGTGGCCTTTCTTTCCACAAAAGTTGCAAGTGAAATCAACTCTAGGATTGTTGGGTTGGAAATTTTGATTTTTCCTTCCCTTGTATTTCTTCTTGAAGGAAGCCTTAGTGGCACTCAAGGCAACATTCTTCTCCTTGAAAACTTGACCATTCAATTTATCTCTATTAAGAGACTCTTCATGTTGAATCAATAATCGTGAAAGAGTGTTGAGAGGAATGCCATCCTCTTCTCGCTCTAGCCTAGTCTCAATAATGGTGATAAAATTCTTGAACTTGCTTGACAAGTTCCTCAAAATGATAAAGCTTAAGAGCTTCTCACTTATCCAATCAAAATTACAAGCCAATAGTTGAGTTCTCATGTATTTCATCTTTCAGAGGAATATCAAGGCACTTTCTTCTTCACCTTGCATAGTGCTAAGAATTTTGGACAATAAAGTGAATTTCCTTGATGTGTTGGACCCTAGATGGACTTATTTTAGCAAATCCCATGCATATTTATCATGCTCACAATGGCTTATAGTGAGCAATATCTCATCACTCACACTATTGATAATCATGGAAAGTGCAAGGTGACTCTTGTTGTTGTATGTCTCAAGTGCCCTTGATTGGGTTGGGATTGCTTCATCTCCATTCACAATGGACCATAACTTTCTTGCTTGAAATTCAGCCCTCATCCTTGGTTCCCATATTACAAAAATTTGATCCATAAAGGATGTGCTTAGGTGTGAAGGAGATTCCATGATTAGCCATTCTAGAAAGTGAACATAATCAAAACATAATATGCATTGACAAAGGAAATAAATGATGCGATAAGAAAGTAGATAAACATACTTGCATATATAAAAAAACATAACTTTCATGTAATCTACTTTTCAATCATCAAAGATAATCATCATGAAAGATAAACATCATGAAAGATAATTAAAATTAAGCATCATCAAGAGAGCTAAACATCATTATGAAATATAACATTATCATGAACTACTATAACCATCTTGCAATAAACAACTATAACCATATTGCAATTGAATAAAGGAAATAAACCAAGATCAACTTGCAATAAGAAGGTAACTAATCATAACAACCATCTTGCAACAAAATAAACTAACTTGAATTGAACCATAAAAAAATTGTTAAATGTTATATAATCAATAAGTTAGTAAGTTAGTGTTCATTTTAAGGTATTGCTATAGCCTAATGAATTGCCAATTCATCTCACCCAAGGTCAACCAAGCTACCCAAAAGGGTACAGGTACGAGGACTCGAAAAGGACTTGCTATCGATAGAGCGGATTCTTTTGGATTCAATAGGTGTTTAGCAAATATAAACTGTGTTGCAATATTAAGTAAATTTTAATCAAATACTAAAGTTGTGGTTAGGAAGTTGATTCATTTTTAACCTTCTTGATTAATATGAAAATTAGTAAATTGCAAGTTAGTTGGTTAGTATATTGTTTAGTAGCAAGTTAGTAAGTTAGTAGTTAGATTAGTTGAGATGCAAAATGCAAAAGATGCAAAAAAAAAATGTAAGAAAGATGAACAAGAGATAGTGGAGACACAAAGAAAAACACAAATACACACACACTCTCTCTCTCTCACTCTCACTTTCATTCTCTTTTACTTTCATTATGAGAGATGCAAGTTACATTAATTTACATTATGCTTCAAGTAAATTCTTGCGAGATATTAGAAGAAATTAATAAAAATAGGGGAAGATAGTGAAAAAGTTGATCCGAAATTGCCTTGTATACTCCAAAACATACTTGGATAACCTTGCAAAACAAGCAAACTCACAAACAACCATTGTTAATGTGAGACAAAAAAATATTGCATTTTAAGGAAAATAATAATAATTTTTTAATACAAAAATTGCTTAAAAAATGCAATTAAATTAATAAAATTTATTTTATTAAATAATTAATAAAAAAAATTGCATGAAAAAGTTTAAATATTTTTATAAAGCAATTTTTTTTAGACTACATAGCCGATTGTTTTTTTTATATAGTTGACTGTTTATATATATATAGCCGACTATTTTTTTTATTTAAAAAATAAAAAAAATGACTATATGGAAATAGGGTTTTTTGGGTCTTCTGGTTGCAACCATGGGGTCCGTTTGGCTCCAAAACCCTTCCAGCAAAAGCTCAATGCCAATTTTATTTTATAGATTTAAAATGAAAATGCTATTTGCAAAATATCTAACAACTAGATATAAAAACACAATAAATATATAAACCCTAATGACATATTTACAAAATAAGTTTGCATAAAATACCCAAATATCAAATGCATGCAAAAAAAAATATACCTTAATGAGTTTTTCATCTCAAATGATTGAAGATACTTGATGGAGATCCCAACTGCTCTGATACTAAATATGAGACAAGCAAATTCTCCCCAAGATCGAAGAATGCTCCACAAGATCAATCACACACAAAAGAGGAAAACCCACAACACCAATATTAAGTGGTAAAACCCTATTTCAAATGAAGAAGGGAAACATCCACTATGAAGCTCACTATATTACTCATTTGATTCAACAATACAAGAATGCTTCAATGTTATGCAACAATATGCATCAACATGATATTACAACACAAGTCAATATAACAAGATATATTAAGATGTAGTAGACAACACCCCTATTTAAAGAGAATATTTTCTACTACAACCCTAAATATTATCACAATCTAATATTATCACAATCTAATATTATCACAATATAATCTTGAGATGTGTGACAAGTGGCATCTATCAAATATTAGAAAGTGCTTAGTTACTTTCTAATATTATCACAATCTACCAGGTGTTGTAGGTGAGTTGGAGAGGAGAGGGCAATCCTCCAAGGGAGGTCCCAGGTTCGAATCTCCACCCTACCAAAAAGTTGAATTGGGTACCCAAAATCTAATTGATAATGTTGGTGCGAGCAGGGCTGGTGCGACTCCCGGGTGACTTTGACGGTGTAGAACCCCCTGTTCATGGTCTCTCAGACCAAGGTGGCCCTACAAGGGGTTTTTCACTTAAAAAAATATTATCACAATCTAATATTTGAGATGTGTGATAAGTGGCATCTATCAAATATTAGAAAGTGATTAGTTACTTTCTAATATTTGCTAAAAAAGGGGAAATAACTTTTTCCCACAAATTAAATATTCCTAGCACCCTTATTTTATTTATTAATTGGGTGGGAATATTTTTACATAAAATAAAATTATTTTCTAATTCAAATATTATTATTTAGACTTTATATTTTAGTCTAAGAATAATTTACATAATGTTGCATTACATATTCCAACAAGGTGTAGCCTACTAATTTAGATTTTGGGATGAGAGCACACTTGAATAGATAGACCTGGTAGATTACCCCTAGGTATCACAATAGTAGTAGCAGTTACCCAGTTTTATACTGCTTGATGGTTATGTGAAGTAGAGACACGATGACGCATATCTCATGCTAGGGTCTTGGAGCATTACATAAGGTCATTTAAAGGGCTATAGGTGGGGCAAGTAATATAGAGATCTTATCTATATTTCTTGATATGGGATGAGGCAAACATGTATTTGGAGTGGGTGAGGTGTGAGAGATGGCTCATTGGGTGTTGTAGGAGGATTAGGAAGTTATTTCATTTTTCTAGGGTTACTATGTAGTTTGGCATCAGGTAGGATGTACCAAAGGTGCTAGTCATATATCACCATGTATAGGTAGAGACACAACTTCTTGCATCACAAGTGATAACCTTATATAAGGAGGTGGATCCTATGATAGAGGACATAGATGTAGTGGATCCTGGTACCATAGGATATTATGGAACCTGATGGGTAACACAGTTATGGTAGGGTGATGGTATCTTGGGTCGAGATAAGGGTAAGATCATGATAGAGGGAGGTGGAGATGATGAGCGATGAGTCCATCATAGGGTATATGAAGCATGGGGATAGGTTGTGGAGTAGGTGGAGGAGCCATAGGATGATAAGGAGGATGAGGAGGAGGATGCTCTAGATGATGAGGTATCCCAACTATGGGTACAGGTACATAGTCTATAGGCACAACTTCAAATAGTCCAATGATAGATAATGGAGCAAGATACATATATTGCTACCACACAGAGCCAACTTAGTGTAGGGTAGAGGCAGTGGTGAGGGTTTGCAGAGAATAAGACCACTCTATAGGTGTAGGTAGATATAGATAAGGTCACTACCTAGAGGGATCTCTTGTAGGTATAGTTGGATGCTAGGACTACTGAGAGAGATGCTCTTAGGACATAGCTGGAGGCTAATCCTATTGGATCAAGATAGGTATAGACTATAGCAAGCACACATGTTACAGGAGATATATCATTATTATAGGCTCAAGTGGCTAAACTACAGGGTCTGATCAATCAGTATGATGCTGGGCACTATTCTGATGGTGCATACATTAGGAGACTAGAGGGGGAGGTGGCCATGCTTGGTGGTACCTTACCTATGTGGTCTTCTACAAGAGGATCTCACAGGAGTGGACGGAGTGAGTCTGGGTATTCCTTAGTATGCCCTAGTCACAAGATAGGTTATCGATCTAAGATATCAGTGGGTACCAACTCTAGATAGCCTCGTGAAGAGGGAGCTACAGGAGGAGGTGACTCAAGGGGTGTAGGTGCTGCATGATATATCATGATGAATTATACCATTTTGAGTGTGAGGTCTGAGGACCTATACTATTATAGCCTACAAGCATCTTTTTATCTCTATATACATTTTGACACACACACACACACACACACATATATATATGATATTCTTTTATTTCTCATTATGTGTATTATGATGTCACTTTATTGTTCATGTGATGCAGTTATGGATGCCATGCTTATATGATGATTTGATTTAATTATGCTACATGTATGTGATGTACTAATGATATGCACTAGCTAGATGATAGATGTATGACTAGATGTTGTGATCTAGATATGCCGATGTACCATAATGTATGATTATATGGATGCAATGGTGAATGTTAAATGCATGTTTAATTTGTTTCAATTATTTATGCATTTAGTCTATGTGATATGACATGATAGATGATATGTATGGAATGCATTAATTACATGAGGATGATCTAATGCAAATGTACCTGTATGTTCTAATCACTTTAAACATAAGGAATGAATTTAAAATGTATTTAACAAACTAATGGACAACACCATAGAATGTATAAAAAATCATGAATGAAAATGGTAACTCTTATCATAAGAATTAATCATTTAAGCATCCATATGTGAAATGAGATGATGTGAGATGTATGGTTTTTCCTTATAAGCTTCTGTAAATTAAGAGATATGCAAAAAATAGTGAGTGGATGTCTAAATATCATTGCTGATATCCATATGATATCTATTCTATTTCATGAACATCCCTTAATAAACAAAACCTTCTAAGGAAAATTGTGATTGCTTGATGAGATGAGTTGTTGCTATAAAGGATTGTTGAGGTTTTCCATGAGACTCAAACACCCTAGTTGATAAATTAAAATATGTATAATGACTACACAAGACTTTTAAAAGATAAAAGCTTTTATTATGAAGACCAAGATATTCATTATCCCTGTGTGTACAAATGAATATATTAGATGAAACATAAGACTACCTCATTTCCAGGCGGGATTCATTCAGCCCATTTTTGTAATGAGGATCACCAAATATTCATCATGATCCTAGGTTTGGACGTAGTTGGATTAGACTACTAGGTAATACAATCCACCTAAAGCTAGCTCATCTATAAATTTCTTAGAACTACCCCATTGCCAGACAAGATTCATTCAACCCATTGCTATTATGGATATCACTCAATGACATTGAATACTAACCATTCAAAGGATTCAAGCTCTTCACCCCCTTGTTTTATTTTCATTTATTGGGACACTTCCTCATGTTTAGTGATTAAAATCACTATTTATTTTACAATTTTTTTTCTTTGAGCAAGGGATTTGCTTAGTGATGACAATCACTATTTATTTTGCTTTGATTTGATTTGGGAATTTGCTCATTTTGTATGAAAGTAAAGTATTTCTTTGGGCAGGGGTGATTTTGTCCTTTTTTCAATGATCAAAATTATAGACCATGCACATCACAAGATGAGCAAGTAAAAACCTTTTACTTTAGGTGACTAAAACCACTTTGTAGTGTTCATATTTCCTTGTTCAAAATAGGATTATTAATGTTTAAAATTGTGATAGGATTTTGATATATGCAAGGTACTATTAAAATTGGACCTCATATTTAAAATTGAAGATAGCTTTCTACAAAATCTGATAAGATCACTAGGTATGGATGAATGACCGAAAAACCCTAATATATACCTTATAGCAATTGAATGGTTGTGTTAAAAAACATAATTACTTACAGGGGATGATGGATGATGATGAAAGTAAGGATGCATGATTAGAATACAAATATGGTTTCATTTGTAAGATTGTAAACACAACCTATCCTAATGCAAGTGCAATGGATGACATGTCTAATGTAATGCAATTAAATGAATGCATGTGCAAAATGTAAATTGTAAATGTTTTTATGTTTTTGAATTTTAACTTTTCAATTGTTTTTTGATTTTAATGATTTAATAATTTTTTGTTTTTGGATTTTATGTATGAAATACCTTTATATGAAGGATTTTGAGAGGATAAAGCTCTTCAACACCTTCTAGCGATGTTAGGCGATAGGTCCTAGGTCCAATATTTTTTGAAATAATGAATGGACCTAACCAATTGACCATGAATTTATCTTGCAGATGCGGTGGTAGGTTTGAGTTATGTTGGTTTTATTTTAGCACAAGATCCCCAAATTTAAAGTCCCTTAGGTGGAATATGTTATTATAAGCTCTTTTCAGGTGATCTTGGTAAACATGGAGATGCTCAAGAGCATTCACGTGATGTTCATCAAGAAGCATCAATTGATCCAGGTGAGATTTCCACATAATGTCGTCATTAATGAAATATTTCAATGCGACATGCAGTGTTAGAATTTCAAATTCCAAGGGCATGATGGCCTGAGTGCCATATACCAGTGAAAATAGGGTTACCCTAGTAGGTGTTTGTATGCTAGTTCTGTAAGCCCATAATGCAAGAGGCAGTTGAATGTGCCAATATTTATGATTTTATTTTATGGTTTTCTTTGATATGGATACCTATAACAACCCCATTTGTTACCAATTATATATATATATATAAACATTCATCTTTCATGAGGCAAGGGTCATAATCATGAGCTAAAATAGAATCATTCCATTTGGATTGTAAGCTATCAAGGAAAATAGCATCAAGAGTTATTAAGAATTGATTAAAGTCACTCTTGAGTAGAAGTGATCAACTTCTACAATACCCTCATATCACTCGGATATGGGAATGCTGGCCAAGCATTAAACTTCATCCCTCTAAAAAGGGAAATCACCCTTAACTAAGACCTAGTATATAGGTGAATGCCTTGAATATGGAAATCCATCATAATAAAATAACCTCAACAATGGTTATTCATGGATCTTAGATCCTACCCTCATATTTTCTATGGGATAACAAAATCACTACATGTGAATAAAATTACATAATCCTTGGAATGCCATGATTATATTACCTTATAATTCTTAAGGCTTATTTGTCCACCCTTTTTATTTAGGCAACCCTTTTATTATATAAATGAATCATTTAAGTTCATTATAAAAGGATATTATTTGCCAATGATGGGAGTACCAAATCCTCATGTATATTTAATACTTAAATTAGAATGTAAAGTTTGACTTGGTTCACAACACAAGTCCCAATTTCCTCTTTGTGGGTTCCAACCCACTCCGAGTTTCCACTTGGATTAATCCACAATTTGTTATCATAATATTTTAGGTTATATCAACCATGAAAGTTTATGAGGTGGAATTAATTCGATTAATCCTTAAGAAATATAATCAATCACATTATGATTCTTGATATTGTAACACAAATGAGTTGTTCAATTGAGCAAGATATACATTCCATTACATTCTAATTTTTACATACATCAAGTGCTAGTTGTTGAGAGGTAAATCTAGCTAACTAAATTATTCATAATTACCCAATAGATTCCAAAAAGTAAATGACATATAATTTATCATTAAAGCATCAACATATTAAAGTTAGCATACATTCCTTGCATTATAGTACACATTGACATAATTTAAGAATTACATAATTGTTTTGTCAAGCATTTAACCATCTTAAAGCATTTTCATTTTGAAGTAAAAGCAACATGTACAAGAAATAACACATCAAACCATAAATAGAGTGACACATTTTTTATCCTAAGAACCCTCATGGGGAATAAACCCAACCTTAAAAATATGTACTTTCCTCATATTCATAAACTTAGGATGTCAAATATTACAAATATAGAAGGGCCACTATGGGTCCCTTTCAATCAATTATACATTGCAAGGAATACAACCGTTCCTTATCAAATTCATGATGCAATTAGGGAATTTTCCTAATTCCCTTCTCTAAGTCATCATTGTATCATTAAGGTATTTACCATACCAATAAGGATTCCAATTGCACCTTTAAACTCATGATGTAATTAAAGAATCTATTGATTCTAAGCCATCCTAAGAATTGTTCATATGTTTATGATAATAATCAGAATCTTATTTTGGAGAAGTCGTATCGATGTTAGAGAGGACCATATAAGTTCATTCAAGAATGAATTCCAAATTCATTCCACACAATTGACACAAAGTTAATCCATAAATTAATATCCCATACCATTAGTTCATTAAATAACCATTCTGCCTAAATTAATAATTTAAGCAATCAATTTAAATTATCTATTATTTCATGATTGTGTCCTGTTGTAACAACCCATGTTAGCCACCTTTTTTCTTGGTATTAGGTTAATAAAAGTAAACCCTTAGAGATTTAGCATGGGTAATATATATAGCTCATTATACTAAAGCTATTTCCTTCAAACAATAAGGGGTCTAATTCCCCATTGACTACAACATATTAATCTATTCAATTGGTTCTCAATTTCTATAAAATTTGCTTTCTAAATTTAATCTAAGATTCATCTCATTACTTTCTAAATCCTATAAAATTTCTTTCGAATTGAGATCTAAAAACACAAAATATCCTACACAATTTTTATATATCAATCCAAGGTTAGCTCTCAAATCAAATTTATTTCCATCACTGGATCCCAATATGCATTAAGTTATTTCATCCTCTAACGTAAAGTTTTCAAGATTGCATTTGTAAACGATTATCAAAATTTTCCCAAGATTTGATCCAACATAATCTCGAATTATCTTGCTAATTTGGTTATCAAAATACAATCTTAATATTATTTCTATTATCTCCAAATGATACCAAATTTACCTCCAGGAACTGCTTTAATACTATTCAATCAATCTCTCAAAAGATGAAATCCCTATAAATTTTCATAAATCATCTAGCATCAAGGTCTATTTCTAAATAATTTACTTTTCTAATCCCAATCAACATGAATTTCATTCCTTTGATTGTCAGGGACATTTGGAAGAGTCCCATACCTCTTCTTGAATGGACACAAATATCATCCATTCTTCTAATGGATTCCATTCATTAAAATTTCATAATAAATCATAGTATGTATTTTACATACAAAATATATAATTTCACTTAATTCATTCATCATAACAAGGATTAATTCTTAATCCCATTCATCATTTATATGCAAACATGCATCACATATTTGTATTTCACATACAAATAAATCACCAATCATGAATAGATGTTTCATTCATATTTAATACTTTCGTAAATAAGGTTGATTCATAATTCCAACCATATTTTTTTTGGATTATCACCAAACATTGAAAAGAATCCCATACCTCTTCCCAAGGAATGAATACCAATCCAAACATTACAAAACTAGAATGCATGTTTTCAAACTTCTAGAGGAATATATTCATTCAACATAAAACATAAGATAGTTTATGTACTATCTCTATTCATTAAACACAAATCTTTGCATTCAAAGTATGCTTAAAAAATTATGTTCAATTTAGTCACTTTTATTTTATTTCCATGCATTATAGATCATGACAACAAACTAATATTTAACGTATTAAAGAAATTAGATCTATAAAATAGATACAACTTATAAGATATAAAAGGAAGTTTTTCAATTAATGAAAACTAATTCCCATAAAATATAATATATAAAGGAAGAATTAGATGAAGCACTTTATGTCTAAAATTCATCCTTCTAGTCTAAAATAACTATCCATATGAATGGACTTTTACATCACATAAAAGAAATAGGTTAAACACCTATTCGTTCAAGGCATAAGAGGTATTTATCATTAGGTAAATTCATATGGATATCTGTGTATTGCCAAACCAAATAATCCATCTATTGTTCAATGACATAAGAGTGGGGTATGAGATATGATTAATATACTACATGATGAAATGAGCATCAAACACTCCATCCTTATCATATTTTGTTATAATGGTATATCCAATCCGGAGGTAAGGATCGGGTTTGGAACTCAAACTTCGATGCTTGGATATTTCCACTAGCAAAGCAATATATTATATAGACGGTTTCGCCCAATGTCAATACCCAACAAAGTTCAATAATCATTTTTAAGTCACTGTTGGCAACATTCATTGTTTATAAAAATGACTACAGTCATAAATATAATAGATCGTAACAAATATTGGGTACACATTTCATTCATCTACCATCATTTAAAATGGATTGAGGCTCGGGTCAATATTATATGAAAGAACCATATTAAGAATGCAAAATTATACCACGAGTCACTGATAGACTCTGGGTGCATCTAAATTTTTGGGATATATTTATGATCACTATCATAGATGAAGGATAAATCTTCGAATGATGAAGGTTCTATGATGACAGTCAAATATTGGTTCATCCAAAAATATGCAGTTGATATAGAGGCAAGTGATACATGTTAAGATTCATAGCAGGAGAGATTATAAATTGAAACCCTAATATCCCAAGCATCGATGCAGTTCAAAGGATGTATATAAATATTGATTCATATTCAAGAATGAATAGACCTAGCTGGTAAGTATTCTATTATCCAAGGCAAAAATCCTTTAACGTGAATTCTGCTACCAAGGTAATTGGTGGATAAAAAATTTCATTTAATGTTTGAGAAGCTTAAAATACTCATGTAGATCCCAAAAGAAACCATCTATAGAAATATGTTTGGAATGGGCAACGATGGACGAATATGGCAGAAGTCAAGTTTTGAAATCAACTATCCTACTAGTCCCAAAATGAATTCAATGCTTCACTTGTGCTACTATATTATTGGTCAAAAATCTACTCACAGTGGTCGAGGCTTTGCCATAAGAGTACATAATTTAATAATGTGACTCATAGTCAAATCTGAACTTTAGTCAAAAGAAAGCATAATATAATATCCTCAAATACGTGTCATCAATCCTAGCTTGGGCGACACGTAGTCAAGACGCAGATAAAATACATTCTAACATTCTCGTGCACTATGAGGAGACTAATTTGATCCCTTTGCTCTCTATGGGGATGTTAGAAATGCACATGAAGCATATAGAGTGATAATCCTTATACATCATGGAAAAAGGGAATTACATTCTAGAAATTAAACTGGCATAAATTAGGTTATACTAATCAATTTAAAACATTAGGTTACTCAGGCCCAGCTGTTCTAGAGCATGCATTGAAAAGAGATTAATGAGTTGGAAATAAACTATACATACAACATCAAATTTTTATTTCAACTCATATTGAACCAACATTAAGGAATATTATAGTGGACAGACCCAACCTAGAATTCTTCAACAGTTGAATGCCTCCCTTGTGTTTCCCTAAGCTCTTCTTCTTCTCCAACTTTCTCCTTTCAACATAGCATAGCCCCATTTTCTGTCAATGTTAATGGTAATTTATAGTTTTCCTTTATTCTTAGGCAAGAAATATGATTCTAAATAGAAATTTTATTTATATTTCTTTTTTCTTTCTTTCTTTCAGAAAATATGTTTTTAAATATAAATTTTATTTATATTTCTTTTTGCTTTCTTTCTTTCAGAAAAGATGTTTCTAAATAAATATATATTTTATTTATTTTATCTTCTTTTTCTCACCCCAAGATAAAGCTTCCCTTAATATACATATATATTAATTGAAAGGGAATCCATAGAGATAATATAAGAATATTATCTATTATTTTAACCTTCCCATAATAACCATGTGAAGGAAATATTTATTATTTAAATCCAAAAGATAGTTTTTTTTTTTTTAAATCCAATTTAAAATTGAACAAGCTCATAAAAAGCAAACTACCTAATTTCCTTCTAAAATAAAGGTAATTAAATTAATTAAGCATATTTAAAAAGTAAATCTCTACTCTAGAAGTTGCCCAATTTAATGCCCAATTTAGCATTAATTGACTTCATAGGGATACCAATGTAGGAGATAAGTCCTATTACCGTACATAGAAGGGCTTGCCAAAACGGATCATGACAGACTACCCCCATTATAATAAATACAGTCCCTTGTGTTTGCTAGGATCAGAAGGTAGAAAGGGTATATAATGCAACAACATATCCTTTAAAACCTTAAAATATCTCAATAAAGCATTAACTATCATAAATTAGAAATCATAAGCAACCATGTAATCTCAAGTTTATCCCATTATTTTATCTTTCTATGGATGATATTTGATAGCTCTTGCTATCACCGTCCTACTCGATGCATCCATATATGGTAACCATCCATGTCATTACCCATAATATGGCATCATTGATCACCTGTGAGAGTACCAGGACCTATAATGCAACAAGAATATCAACAGTACCATGTCCTATATGCAAATAAATATTCATATTATTTCATAGATAAATGTTGATACATCCATCAATACATTAATTAATGCATTTATATGTCATAAAAGCATCCTCAAATACAATATAATTTAGCAATATATTATTTTCAAACAAGAGAAATAATATTTTATTATTATTTTTGTTTATTGCATAGGCTCTACTAGTCCTTGCATTATTTCATAAAAAACAATAAAACATAATTTTTGGTATAGTTTCCACTTTGCCTAAGTAGTCCATAGTTCAGCCTGTATTATTCATAGCATCGTTAAATAAACAAGGACACTGTCTTATCAAAATATTGTACTTCCTCATAGTCTTGGAGTGAAACTCTAGAATCTTAGTTGATTCCATTGGAATGACTAAGGGATTCACCCTCATTCGTGAGTGATAGAGTAGCTTGCCCTTCCAAATTTGGACTTTCGATGGTGATGTGGATTTTGTGATTCATCACAATTTTACTTGTTCCTACATGTTGTGGGCATATTTTTGCATAATGTTGTCCATTACATGTAAAGCATCCCCCAAAGGACTTACATGTTTCTTTCTATTTTCCTGCACAATGGAAGATGATTCTTGTAACTCATTAGTCTCGGTTTTCTAGAGTCTCCTCTTGAAGTAATCTTACTTTTTTTCTCTGATTTTGTTCTTGCTCCCACTTCATAAAACCGAAACTCTTTCTCTTCCTTAAAATTTGTCGTTCAAGTTCTGAAAAATGACATAATTAAAAATAGACCTCTTTTCTTGTGAATTGGACTTGACTCACAATGTCCCAGATTTGCACTTTTGAGCTTCCAAGTTATCTAGTAGTTTGTCCTGTTGGACCAATTTTTTCTTAAGATCATTTACTTGGTCTTTCAACTCAAAATTCATCACAAAAATGTCCTCCACCATTTGGTTTAATATTTTCAACTTTCCTCCAAGAATTTTAGTTTTCTTCATCTTGTGAGATAGTGTGTCCTCTTCGCTTCCCAATTTAGGGGCCATTTCATGATATATAAAGAATGGTGTTAGATTACAATATTTCCTCAAGTTGTAATTCTAACTTCTATATCCTATATTTAATGTTTTAATTGATAAAATTCATATTTATTCATGGCTACCATTGCTAGTCTATTAAGGGTATAACGAACTAGCTTACTCATGGAATAGTCACTCCTTATAAAACACATGTTTACGACCTTCCAAAGTTCTACTGACACACAAAACATATTACTTTATGACACATTTCAATGCTTAAATAGCACAAAGTACATTACAACAAAGCAATATGATATCTTCAACCATGGTAAAGGTTCATATTACGGCTATCTTTGGGTGAACCGTTGCTAAAAAAAATAGCAATCTACCAAAATTTTTCATGGTTGAGATATTCAGTTTCTTGGCCAAAATTCAGATTGATTAAAGAAAACATTCTTTTATCTTGTCGTATGTACTACATTATACCAAATTTATATATAAATAGAATTAAATCCAAGAACATCTATAGTCCAATGATGGGTAGTTTTGGACTATATCAAATATATTTATCTTCTTTTATGCTATCACAAAGAACTAAATTTCAGCTCACTTAATTCTTATTCACACAATGTTCCACTTCGAGCCATTTGACCTAGGCAATTAACAAGTTATCCATAATAATTCGATAACCTTAATTCAAGGGGTTCTTTAGCGATTTTAAACCAACTTATGATCCCTCTTATTCATACGCACTTGAAAATAAGAAGTAAGCCAAGAAACATAGACGTCGAGTAGTTTTCCAAAAAAGTTTAAGGTACACCACTTAAAACCCATGGAAGGGGGGTTGGATTAGCTTTTTCAATTTTGAATTACTATGGATCTATTCATAGGATAAAGGAACTCAAGCATCGACAATCTCAAGTATTGACTTGTCCTTACCAAGTGTGCATTGTTTAGAGCTATGGGATTTTATGTTTTGAGTTTCTCTCATGTTATTGTTTCATGGCCAAATATTTTGCTAACCTAGATCTAACTGATTAGTTATCTTGAGCTCTGATACCAATTGTAACAAATCCATTTGTTACCAATTATATATATATATCCCTCTTTCATGAGGCAAGGGTCATAATCATGAGCTAAAATAGAATCATTCCATTTGGATTGTAAGCTATCAAGGCAAATAGCATCAAGAGTTATTAAGACTTGATCAGAGTCACTCTTGAGTAGAAGTGATCAGCTTCTACAATACCCTCATATCACTTGAATATGGGAATGCTGGCCAAACATTAAACTTCATCCCTCCTAAAAAGAGAAATCACCCTTAACTAAGATCTAGTATATAGGTGAATATATTGAATATGGAAATCCATCATAATGAAATAAACTCAATAATGGTTATTCATGGATCTTAGATCCTACCCACATATTCTCGATGGGATACAAAATCACTACATATGAATAAAATTACAAAATACTTGGAATGCCATGATTATAGTACCTTATACTTCTTAAGGCTTATTTGTCCACACTTTTTATTTAGGTAACCTTTTTGTTATATAAATGAATCATTTAAGTTCATTACAAAAGGATATTATTTTCCCACCATGGGAGTACCCACTTCTCATGTATATTTAATAATTAATTTAGAATGTAAATTTTGACTTGGTTCACAACCCAAGTCCCAATTACCTCTTCGTGGGTTCCGGCCCACTCCAAGTTTCCACTCGAATTAATCCATAATTTGTTATCATAATGTTTTAGGTTATATCAACCATGAAATTTTATGAGGTGGAATTAATTCAATTAATCCTTAAGAAATATAATCCATTACATTATGATTCTTGAGATTGTAGCACACATGAGTTATTCAATTGAGCAAGATTTACATTCCATTACATTCTACTTTTTGCATACATCAAGTGCTAGTTGTTAAAAGGTAAAGCTAGCTAACTACTTTATTCATAATTACCCAATACATTCCAGAAAGTAAATGACATATCATTTATCATTAAATCATCAACATATTAAAGTTAGCATACATTCCTTGCATCATAGTACACATTGACATAATTTAAGAATTGCATAACTTTTTCATCAAACTTTTAACCATATTAAAGCATTTTTATTTTGAAGTAAAAGCAACATGCACAAGAATTAACACATCAAACCACAAATAGAGTGACACATTGTTTTATCCTGGGAACCCTCATGGGGAATAAACACAACCTCCAAAATATGTACTTTCCTCATATTCATAAACTTAGGATATCAAATATTACAAATATAGAAGGGCCACTATGGGTCCCTTTCAATCAATTATACATTGTGAGGAATACAACCGTTCCTTATCAAATTCATGATGCAATTAGGAAATTTTCCTAATTCCCTTCTCTAAGTCATCATAGTATCAATAAGGTAATTACCATACCAATAAGGAGTCCAAATACCCCTTTAAACTCATGATGCAATTAAAGAATCTATTGATTCTAATCCATCCTAATAAGTGTTCATATATTTATGATAATCATAGGAATCTTATTTTGGAGAAGTTGTATAGATGTTAGAGAGAACCATATAAGTTCATTCAAGAATGAAATCCAAATTCATTCCACACAATTGACACAAAGTCAATCCATGAATAAATGTCCCATACCATTAATTCATTAAATAACCATTCTACCTAAATTAATAATTCAAGTAATCGATTTAAATGATCTATTATTTCATAATTGTATCCTATTGTAACAACCCATGTTAGCCACCTTTCTTCTTAATATTAGGTTAATAAAAGTAAACCCTTAGAGGTTTAACATGGGTAATATATATAGCTCATTATACTAAATTTGTTTCATTCAAACAATAAGGGGTCTAATTCCCCATTGACTGCAACATATTAATATATTCAATTGGTTCTCAATTGCTATCAAATTTGCTTTCTAAATTTGATCCAAGATTCATCTCATTATTTTCTCAATATTATCAATTTTCTTCCCAATTGATAGCCAAAAATGCATCAAATATTCTACACAATTTTTATATGTCAATCCAAGGTTAGCTCTCAAATCAAATTTATTTCCATCACTAGATCCCAATATGCATTAAGTTATTTCATCCTCTAACGTAAAGTTTTCAAGATTGCATTTAAATGGTTATCAATTTTTTTCCAATATTTGATCCAACATAATCTCTAATTATCTTGCTAATTTTTCTATCAAAATATAATCCAAAGATTATTTTTAATATCTCCAAATGATACCAAATTTACCTCTAGGAACTGCTTTAATACTATTCAATCAGTCTCTCAAAAGAGGAAATCCCTATAAATTTCCATAAATCATCTAGCATCAATGTCTGTTTCTAAATAAGTTACTTTTCTAATCCTAATCAATATGAATGTCATTCCTTTGATTGTCAAGGACATTTGGAAGAGTCCCATACCTCTTCCTAAATGGACACCAAGATTATCCATTCTTCTAATGGATTCCATTCATTAAATTTTCATAATAAATCATAGTATGTATTTTACATACAAAATCTATAATTTTACTTAATTCATTCATCATAACAAGGATTAATTCTTAATCCCATTCATCATTTATATGCAAGCATGCATCACATAATTGTATTTGACATACAAAGAAATCACCAATCATGAATAGATGATTCATTCATCTTTAATACTTTCATAAATAAGGTTGATTCATAATTCCAACCATCATTTGTTTGGATTATCACCAAACATCAGGAAGAGTCCCATACCTCTTCCCAAGGAATGGACACCAATCCAAACCTTACAACACTAGAATGCATGTTTCCAAACTTCTAGTTGATTATATTCATTCAACATAAAACATAAGATAGTTTATATACTATCTCTATTCATTAAACATAAATATTTGCATTCAAAGTATGCTAAAAATTATGTTCAATTTAATCACTTGATTTCCATGTCTTATATATCATGACAAAAAACTAATATTTACCATATTAAAGAAATTAGATCTATAAAACAAATACAACTTATAAGATATAAAAGGAAGTTTTTCAATTAATGAAAACTAATCCCCATAAAATATAAGATATAAAAGAAGAATTAGATGAAGCACTTTATACCTAAAATTCATCCTCCTAGTCTAAAATAACTATCCATATGAGTGGACTTTTACATCTCATAAAAGAAATAGCTTACATACCTACTCGTTCAAGGTATAATAGGTATTTCTCATTAGGTAAATTCATATGGATATCTATGTATTTCCAAATGAAATAATCCATCTATTTTTCAATGACATAAGAGTGGGTTATGAGCTATGATTAATATATTGCATGATGAGACGAGCATCAAACACTCCATCCTCCACAAATTTTGTTATATCGGTATATCCAAGTTGGAGGTAAGGATCGGTTTTGGCACTCAAACTTCGATGCTGGGATGTTTCCATCAGCAAAGCAATATATTATATAGATAATTTTACCCAATGTCAATACCCAATAGAGTTCAATAATAATTTTTAAGTCACTATTGGCAACATCCGTTGTTTAGAAAAATGACTACAATCACAAATATAACAGATTGTAACAAATGTTGGGTACGCATTTTGCTCGTCTACCATAATTTAAATTGGATCGAAGCTCGGGTCAATATTAGATGAAATGACCATATTAAGAATGTAAAATTATACCACAAGTCACTAATAGACTCCGGGTGCATCTAAATTTTTGGGATATCTTTATGACCACTATCATTGATGAAGGATAAATATTTGAATGACGAAGGTTCTACAACGATAGTCAAATATTGGTTCATCCATAAATATACAATCAATACAGAGGCAAGTGATACATGTTAAGCTTCATAGCAGAAGAGTTTATCAATTGAAACCCTAATATCCCAAACATCGATGCAGTTTATAGGATGTAGACGAAGAATGATTCATATTCAATAAACTAAGATGGTAAGGATTCTATTATCCAAGGCAAAAATCCTTTAATGTGAATTCTACTACCAAGGTAATTAGTGGATAAAAAATATCATTTAATGTCTGAGAAGATTACAATACTCACGCAAATCCCAAAAGAAACCATCTACAAAAGTATGTTTGGAATGGGCAATGATGGATGAATATGGCAGAAGTCAAGTTATGAAATAAACTATCCTACCAGTCCCAAAATGCATTCAATGCTTCATTTGTGCTACTATATTATTGGTTGAAAATCCACTCGCAATGGTCGAGGCTTTGCCATAGGAGTACATAATTTAATAATGTGACTCACAGTTAAATCTGAACTTTAGTCAAAAGCAAGCATAATATAATATCCTCAAATGCGTGTCATCAATCCTAGTTTGGGTGACACTTAGTTAAGATGCAGAGAAAATACATTCTAACATTCTCATGCACTGTGAGGAGACTAATTTGATCCCTTTGCTCCCTATGGGGATGTCAAAAATGCACATGAAGCCTATAGCGCGATAATCATTACACATCATAGACAAAGGGAATTACATTCTAGAAATTAAAGTGGCACAAATCAGTTTATACTAATTAATTTAAAACATTAGGTTACTCAGGCCCAAATTTTCTACTCTGAGCATGCATTGAAAAGAGATTAACGAGTTGGAAATAAACTATACATACATCATCAAATTTGTATTTCAACTCATATTGAACCAGCATTAAGGAATATTATAGTGGACAGAACCCACCCGGGATTCTTCAGCAGTTGAATGCCTCCCTTGTGTTTCCCTAAGCTCTTCTTCTTCTCCAACTTTCTCCTTCCAACATAGCATAGCCCCCTTTTTTTTCAATGTTAATGGAAATTTATGGTTTTCCTTCCTTCTTAGGCAAGAAAGATGCTTCTAAATATAAATTTTATTTATATTTATTTTTGCTTTCTTTCTTTCAGAAAATATGTTTTTAAATATAAATTTTATTTATATTTCTTTTTCTTTCTTTTAGAAAATTTGTTTCTAAATAACTATATATTTTATTTATTTTATCTTCTTTTTCTCACCCCAAGATAAAGCTTCCCTTAATATACATATATATTTTAATGGAAAGGGAATCCATAGAGATAAGAGAAGAATCTTATCTATTATTTCAACCTTCCCATAATAACCATGTGAAGGAAAGATTTATTATTTAAATCTACAAGATAGTTTTATTTATTTTTAATCCAATTTAAAATTGAACAAGCTCATAAAAAGCAAACTACCTAATTTCCTTCTAAAATAAAGGTAATTAAATTAATTAAGCATATTTAAAAAGTAAATCTCTACTCTAGAAGTTGCCCAATTTAATGCCCAATTTAGCATTAATTGAATTCACAGGGATACCAATCTAGGAGATAAGTCTTATTATCGTACGTAGAAGGGCTTGACAAAACGGGTCATGATACTACCACTATTCTATTTGAGGCCTCTGCTTTCCCATTAGCCTATGGATAATAACGAGTTGTAAAACCATTTTGAATATTATACTTGGATGTTAAAGCCCTTACAATTTTGTTCTTAAATGCAGTTCTATTATTCGAGATTATCTTGGATGGGATCCTAAAACAACAAATAATATTATGAAGTATGAACTCTATAATATGTGCTTCATTCATAGAAGTTAAGGGGTCACTTCCACGTACTTGGTAAAATACTTAGTGGTCGTTATGATAAACGTGTGTTGGCTCGACAACGAGGTTGAGATATTACCAATTAGATCAAAACCTCACTGAGAAAATGGCCAAGCCGCTTGGATGGGCTATAAGGCCTACAATGGCAAGTGTGTAATATTAGCACGATGCTAGAATTTAATGCATTTCTTGACATACATGCAATAATACTTCTCCATGGTGGACCAATAATATCCCATTCAAAGGATGCACTTGATGATGGCCATGCCGCTAAAATGGCCACCACATGTACCATCATGAGCTTGTGAAACCTCCCATGCTAATTCTTAGAGCTCAAGGTGATGAAGGAGAATTCTATTGTAGCTATGACAATACAAGATATCTCCTAACAAGACATATTTGGTCATTTTTTGTTTCAATGATCTTTTGGCGGCATGCGACAATCCCTACAAGATTATTCCAAGTTTAAGGAAATCATGTAATTGGGTTAACCAATCTTGATAAGCAACAATTTCAACTGAAAAGATGATTTTTTCCCCCTGTGATTTGATGTGTACAAATGTATATTGGGAGACAACCCTATGGTGAATGGTAGTACCATTCTCCATGGGACCCTGTGAGATCAAGGACCCCCACGAACCTTTTTTATAAAGTCTCTAGCTTTATAGAACCACTCATGATTTGGATCTATATGAATAATGTGGACTAATTCCTGGTTATCTTGAGCCTCATGCAGCATTGTGGATTACGAGAGCGTATTCACATGGATGGTAGTAAAGTCAACAGATGGATTTTTAGGGTTTAAGGATCCCAAAGATTCCATGATGTCTATAAATCTGTTTGATGTATGAAGGATTGCCTCGATGTCATACCACTCTAGTTGGGCTAAGTAACTGTCCACAAGTTCCTTATATACTTTCAAGATTGGATTCCTACACTGATAAATTCCCTTAACTTGGTTAACTATGAGAAGGGAGTCACCAAAGATATTCAGATTTATGATCTGATCTTTATGGTGAGCGTTGTTTGAAGATCCAAGATTAGGGCATCGTATTAAACATTGTTATTGGTGCAAGAAAATTTGAGTTTAAATGACAAGGGCATTGGATCACCTTGTGGTATGAAAAACACAACACCTGTGCCACCCCCTTGCTCGCATTTGGAACCATCAAAGAACAAAGACATCAAATTTATTATCCGATTATTCAGGTTCTGGTGACTTCAACAATGCAAAGACTACATCATCAAGAAGTTCTATGACAAGAGTCTTATGATGCTAAAGAGGTGTCTCTACTAGTTTATCAGCTATGATTTGTCCTTTTATTGAATTTTGACTGATGAATTCTAGATCAAATTCTATCAATAGCATGATCCACTTTGCAGTATGTGTGTTATGATATGTCCTGCTCATCATGTACTGCAAAGGATTTTGTTTTGATATAACACACATTGTATGACTCAACATATAGTGGCATAGCTTCTTAGCTGCAAAAACCACTGCTAAACATAGTTTTTCTATATATGCAAATCCTATCTTGTAGTTTTTCAAGGTGTGACTTATGTAATATATCGCCTGCTCTTTGTCTTGCATGTTCTTCTGGGCTAACATGGTTCCCAGTGCAAAGTCAGTGGTGGATATATACAATAAAAATAGCACATATGGTCTTGGTGGAGCTAGTACTAGTGGCATGGCCAAATATTTCTTGATCTTAGTGAAGGATTTTTGGTAGTCTTCATCCTAGTTAAATGGGACCCCCTTGTGTAGCAGTCGATTCATGGATTGACATTTATCTGATAACTGTATGATGAAGCACTTTATGGATGCTACCTTGCCCTGTAGGATTCTTAATTCTTTGATATTTGTGGGAGGGCCCATTTATAATATAGCCTTTACCTTAACTGGATCTACTTTGATCCCTCATTTAGAAATTATGAATCCCAAGATTTTTCTTGAAGTTACACCAAAGACGCATTTCTTGGGATTCAACCTGACATTATGCTCAATTAGGTGATCTTAGACTTTCCTAGGGACCTCAACATGCTCTTCATGCAATAATGACTTGGCCAGTAAGTCATCAATATAATACTCTAAGATCTTGTGCATATAGTCATGAAATATATATGTCATAACCCACTGATATGTGGCACCAAAGTGTTTAAGGCCATATGGCATAACTTTATAGTAAAATATTCCCCATGGAGTGGTAAAAGTAATTTTATGCTGATATTCGAGTTTAATCCAAATATGGTTGTAACGAGAAAAACCATCCATGAGTGAGAGCATTTTGTGACATGTAGTTGTGTCTACAAGAGCATCAATATTAGGCAATGGAAATGAATCCTTGGGTGTTGTCTTATTGAGGTCCCTAAAATCCGAGCATATGCGGATTCTTCCATCTGGTTTTCCTGTAGGTACCATGTTTGATACCCATTCTGGATAGTTGAGGGAATAATGAAATCTACATCCAAAAAGTTTTGTATTTCATATTTAACCATCAAGGTGATGATTGGATGCATTTTCCTAAGTTTTTGCTTGACTATATTTTTAGTGGGATCCAACAAAAGGTTGTGAACAACCAATTTCATATCCAAACCCGACATGTCCTTATAATTCTAAGCAAAGAGTCTAGGTCTCTATTTCAATAGAGAAATGAGGTTGGCGCATTCCTCAAGAGATAATATTTCTATAAATTTAACTTTATTTACATTTGTGGGATCTTCACTAATATCCACTTTGAAAGTTTCCTCTATTGACATATGCGATACCTCCTCAAGTTGATGAGGCATAGGGATCAAATGGATTTAACCTACTGGGTTTATAGGTTCCACTAAATCAACATTGACCTTAGCATGATAAAAATCATGTGCACAACTTGGTGCAAAATGGAATGGTTTCAACATTTTTTTGTTAGGAAAGAAATCTTTAGGTTCTAGGGGCAAATTGACATGATCAAAATGACCTCAGGATTGAGGTGCAATGGCTTTGAAGGTTCGGATGGATTTTGGGGTGGAGTGGTCAGATCGATGGAGGTCATATTTATGGATACAAATAAATATCTAGGACCACATGGATGAAATTCACTGCCTTTGGGTCATTCCCTGTGATCTAGATGTGGCTCAAGTAGTATGGGGATAACCTGATCTACTCTGGAAATAGACAAGACAATTGGATATTTAAATGGAAGCAATTGTCTTAAGTTCAGAGGACTAGGGAAGACCATGTGATAAATCTCCTCTAAGTTCACTGGTCTCTTCAGAATGGGATGACTTGGGAAGACTACATGATACACTTACTCCATATCCATAGGCTTCCTAAGATGACATAGATGCTGAGGCCCTAGGTAGGTCATCTCCGTCTCATCCTCATATTCATCGTAATCTAAGAAGTACTAACTATCATATTATTCAAAAATGGATTCTAAATCAAACTCTTCATTTATACTAGACCTCTGAGGTTCAATACCAACATTATCAGCATGCTTATTATTCCTAATAAACTAGTCGATCACTGGGATGATTACTAAACTAGCCTCTACAAATATGTTCTCATGATAGACTAATAGTGATTATGTGGTAACCATGGTCACATTCCAATTACCCCTCTATGAATGCGGAGGGTTGGGGTGATAGGGATTCTAGTCAACATCCTCCCTTAATATTAGATTTAGATGATCCAACAATATGGTCAATAATTCATTTTGACCTTGAATATGATATCCTAGGCCAAAATTTTCAATTGGCAGTTGGTACTATGGCGGATACGAATTTCTACACCCTTGCTAAAATAAACCTAGTTCATAACCATGCCAATGGTGACGTTCAAAATACCTAAGGGTAAACTTTAGGTTGGATAGATAATGAACGTTAGTAGTGAATGGTTCATCATCATCCTCTTCCATGGGCAAATGATCTGTGACTTGATATGAACCCTCGTAAATGAAATTAGTCTAATTTTATGGCACCCCTAGTGGTACCACCATTCCAATAGGAAAATGGGGAGCTTGAGTCCTCCCCATATCTTGCGCATACTTGATTATAGGTGTGAAAGTTATAGTCTACACAAGATATTCAGATAACCCAAGGATAACTAAGTGAATCATTACCTACATTTCAAATGACACGGTTGATGACATAGACAAGGTAGGTTGAGCTACCTCCTCGACTACATTGTGAAAATTTTCCTCCTCCATAAGATTTGAAATTTATCCATTTTCTATATTTAGGAACACCCTGGTTCCTTTTCACCTAAAACTACCTTTAGCTTCTGATCATCCTTTAGTTTTGACGATGTTGTAGGCTTTTCAGAAGCAACTATTGTCCTAGGGGTTGGTTGTGGTGCTGACGTAGAAGGACCGGCCTACACTGAATTTGATTTGCTCACTAGATGTCTAATGGGAGACTTAGGTCAAATATCTAAGTGAGTATATAGGAGGATGAAATCTATTAGTAAGTCAAATTGATTTACATATTTAAATGACTCTTCATCTGATGGAGCCACATGCACTTGCCATTCATGTACATACTTAATGCATAGATGTAGAATTGAGGGGACACAACACATTTCCCTAATCCATGAGCGACATAGAAGGATTTTGTATTGCATACCACCTTCTAAAACATGGCACATCATCGAGATGGTTTTTATCCTGATCTAAATAGGAAGGACTATTGTGCCTACTATCGAGCACTCCAAATCATTGAATACTCGTAGCATAAAAGTTGAGGTGACAATATACGACTTAGGGATATTTAAATTTCATAAGGCCTTGGTGGTTATTATATAGATTTATGAGCCTATGTCAATCAACACATAATTGAATGGAGTGTGGTTAAGACACACAATGATATGTAGTGACAATTCCACTATAGCAGTGGATACTGTTATGATTTCATGATTGTAGAATTTGATCACGGGATCCTAACACTACTGTACATGCCCCAAAAAATTAGTAAATGCTTTAGGATTTTGGGGTTGAAGTTCTATGGATCTCAAAATATCCATCAAAATCTCACTGTTCCTAGGAGACTAATGTATAAGCTCATATATTGATAAATTTGCTGAAGCTATTTGGAGACTCTCAGTGATTCTGTCCCTAATTGTAACCACCAGTTTTACTAGTGGGCCTGGCAATGGGTTTTGCATTGCCCTCTACTAAGGAATAATTATGATACGAATGGGAGTTGTTGGTGGCTACAGTTGATTATATCTGCTATTCCTAGTAACCAAATTAACCATATCGACAAATCCTTATGTAGGAGGATCTATCCAAACTTGGTTAACTTGACCTACATGGTTCCTTTGTGGCCATGATTCAGTAAGGGATATTTAAAGATTCCCATGTTTTGGTTATCGGGAACCAAGGGGTTGTTGATTCACAATTGATCATTGTCGATCATATTTTGTACCACATGTTTGAACCCATGGCACACTTCAATTTTATACCCCTTTTAAATATGATATGGGGAATAGTGATCTTCCCTATATCCCTTAGGTTTGGGGTGGTTAGGATATAGCAGCTAAACTTCTAGTAAGTGAAGCACCTTAGCCTTGCATATGGTTACATATAGATGCCAAATATTCTAACAATGACGTAAACTGGCAAGGTGGGTGACATTGCTTATCCTTACCCTAATTTCTATTGCATTTATTATATTGCACAAGGGGTAGTTGGGCCTGATAGTTCTATTTTTTTTGGGTCTTATCCCATTTAGGAATATTCAACACAACTTGGTTGATAGGTGCAGGTTTGGCCCGATGTTGTTGATTTCACGTGTTCTTGTTATTCCAATATTTCTTGGTTTGGAGATTTAGGTCTCCTTCCTATAATTTGATATCTTCAATTACTTTGGCTTGCACTAAAGCCTCTTCGAATGTCATATATTACTGTAGTTGAAGCAATAGCGATATATATTTTGCATAATTTTTTGTAAACATTCGAGTGAGCTATGTGGTGGGAATGGATAATGGTAATTTTACCATTATTTTTCTCCATCTATTCCCATAATCTATGATCAAATCATCATCATACTGTCATAAGGCAGCCAGATTAGACAAATTAATATTTTTCTTAACACCAAATGAAAAGCGTTCAAGAAAGGCATTCACCAACTACTCAAAGTTGGTGATGCTATGCCTCAACAACTGGTTATACCATTCTAGGGATGTACCTGAAAGGGTGATCACAAAAGTCCTTAACAACAAGGAATCATTATTTTGTATCTGAAAGCACAAAATCATAAAGTTTATTATGTGCTCTTGTGCATCATCATCACCTTGAAACTTGTCCAGCTTCAGTATCTCAAAATGATCAGGATATGCCAAACTTGGGACTAAGGGACACATAGGTTAATTATGAATTTTACTTAGGGTAGGATTTTGGTAAAATATTCCCTATTTCTCGAGATATTTGAGGATTTTATAAGCTTGAAAATATATGATTTATTCTTCCTTAAGCAACCTTTGGGGTGGACATGGAGGTAAATTCCTTTGAGATTGAGATGGTAAATTTGTTTATCATCCATGTCTATTGAAGATGGTTCAAGAAACTACTGATATTGATCATCCCTCTCTAACTCTTTGTACTAACTTTTCTCTATATTATTTAGCAGTTGATGCTACTTTTACCTATATGCGTGATGGGAAGTACGATGAGCATGGTGCTCTCCTTGTCTAGTGTGCAGCTCTAGGTGCAATATAGCACATATTGTATTGTACAGCTCTCTATACTCACTATTGGAAGGTAGGTTGGCCTGAGCTAACCTGTTATCTCTCTCTTCACACTCCTTTTGGTCAAGGATACATTTTTCTTGCAAGTGGTGTTCATACAAACATTGCCAAAGAAACATTTGTCATTGTGTATCTTCTTGTTCTAACCACTCACGCTCTACACACAAATCCTCCAATTGGTCTTGGAGTATATATTATATTTGATCTTAACTAAGCCTAAGTACATTATTTTAGTGATCTACTATGTAGGGTATTTGACTATGAAACTCTGTACAAGGAGTTTTATTGGTATGAGTTCTAGCGGTGGGATCCTTTATACTCTTCCCTCTATCTGTAGAGGTTGCATTAATACTATGCTGAGATCTTTACCTCGTGCTAGCATGTGTGGATGGGTCATTTGTGTTATGGGGGTATTTTTAGAATTCGCCCTAGACATAAGTATGCCTCTCTATGGTAGAGGTGTCCCTACGCTCTGATCTTACAAGATCTTGATCTAGTTGATTAAGTTGACTAGTTCTCCATGGTTGATCAGGAGGTGTACCATTTACTTTGATAGCATTGAGATCTATCACACACCTTCCTTGCTTAGTATGGCTTGAAACCCTTGTGGATCTATGATTAGATACACCCCCTGTATTTTACCCCTCATTGGGTAGATCTTGTCTATTTATATCTTGTGATGGTGAGGTAAAATACAGGGTGTGCATCTAATCATGAGAGAATATTGGATTTGGTCCTTTAGTTGGGATTTCTCGATGAGAATCCTCATGAGTTGTGTTTTCACCTCTAATAATAGTTGAACATCGTTTGGGGGAATTTTGTATGGGTGGCTCAACTTCAGTATCATTTGTGTTAGATGGGACATTGGTTTTTACCTCAGTTGTATATCGAGGGTGATGGCCTCGTGTGTTGACCATAGCTTTATGAAATTATCTCTTGTGTAAATTTTAGGATACAAACAAAGTAAATAGGGTGTTTATCTCTTTTAAGTTTTTCTTGTGTTCCTAAAACTAATTTTGTGCATTTTGATTTATTGTGAATACAATATGAACTCTTATCGTGTTTGCAATAGTTGATGTAATTCTTAGATTATTCAAAGCTTTCACTTATAAAATCACAGCGACAAACCTAGTAATGACATCTAGGTTGTCTACCCATCGAAATATGAATATGAAATCCATACCCTATCAGGGAGCATAGGTACTACCGATTCTCACCCAGAACACTGTAGGTAGTAATATACCTTTTGAAGAAGAGTACATGCTATTTTCTATGGATAGGACAATTCTTGAATCGGTCTTAGCCATGAACAAGAATGATGTGATACAATTTCAACAAGCCAACCAAGTGGTAATAACTTCCACTGTTGGTCTTGATTAGTGGGTTGGATGTGAAATCCCAATGCCACTAATGTTTACTTGAGTTGTGGTGTGTGGTGTGTTCATTTTAAATTTACATAAAACAAATGCATCAATCAACATACAATGCTCTTTTCACCTACATGCATATAATTTGTGTTTTATATTCAAAAAATGCAAAATGAAAAGACGTTTAATGTTTAGAAATATGTAATGAAGATTAACATGAATCGGCCTTTTATTAGGCCCCAAGCAAGCACACCTAAAAATCAAGATAAACTGTAGTCACTACTGTAATCAGTGGTGCACAATATCGACCACTATACACAGTAGCAACTAGAAACCTAACCACTAGAATCTAGGACGGCTAGCAAAGCTAGCCATTATTCCTAGTAGCAGCTAGTAGAAATAGAAAACAAAATTGATTTATCTTGCTAAATATTTTTTAATTTTATCTAATTAATCTTATTACCTTTCATAAACATAAAATAAGCAAGAAATAGAGAAATGGAATAGAGCCACATATAGGTTAATCCACATCTGATAAAAAAATAGGCTACTGAATATTTTTGCTATCTTTTCTGCTAGCTGCTGTTGATCAGAGCGAGTACTAGACTAGCTGTTGAAGCTAATGGTAGTTGGCTTTGCTAGCTGCTATCGCTCAGAGTAATTATACTTACATGAAGGAAAAATATGAAAACATCAGTAAACAATGAAAAATAGGGCCTTTCTGACCATGATCGCCACTTGTAAAGCTCTAGAAAGCATATATCTAAGCTAATTGTAACATGATAGCAAATTTAAATAAATGAAACATGTATAGCCAAATGAATTGATAAAAATAAATGCATTCTTTGTATTAATCAATTTAAAATCCTGATTACATATTCATCCCTCATAGGGATACCAAATTTGATATATGATTACAATTATTTTAAGCCCCAAAATGGGGAGTGATGTATTCTAAAATCTCCCTAGGTCTCCACCAATTTGATTATAAGAGGGATTATTAGCTGCCTCCTTCTTTGATGTCAAGAATGTATGATCTATATGATGGTGCAAAAACATCAGGAAAAAGGCTGCTAAAAAAATTAATAAAAAAAATTTCGTTTCGGAAAAAATTATGCAAGAAAAAAATAGCTGCAACAGTCCGTCTTCAAACAACCATATCTTGCTCATTTTTTGTCAAAGTTTTGTGTGCGAGTACTCAATTTTGTAGTACTCCTCCTGATATACATGCTGGTGTACTCAGATTTTGAAGATGACTGCTCTAAAAAAAAAATCACTGCTGCAAAATGTGACGTTTTTTTTTTTTAAATGTGCCTTCACCTTGCAAAAAAAAAAAAACAGCCCCACATTGCCAGAATCGCCAAAACTCTTAAAAAATTCTCTTCGTTTCTCATTCATAGGATCAAATTAGCAATTGAAGAGGATACTTCGGAGAAAAAATTCAATCCTAAAAAAAAACTCTCAAACCCTAAGGGTCCCCATAGGTGAATCTCACCACTCTGATACCATATGTTGGGACTGAAAAATAAGGCACACTTTATTTACAAGTTATCTTACAATATATAAGCATCAATCTTAGGAGGGAGATATGACAAGTGTCATAAGCTCCACTCCAAGTGTCTTTCAGAAGACACCACTCCAACTCAAACTGAAGATAGGGACAGGTGGCAGAAGACAAATGTCAACCTATCAATTATAGGCATAGTGCACATTATAACAATAATAATATTCTAACACCATATACCCTTACCTTCGTAAAAAATCCTATTAATTCTAAACCTAATGCTCAAGGGTTAGATTCACATGTAAGTTGGGACCCAAGCTAGTAACTTTTGATAATGAAACAATTAAATATTTATTAACTCTTCTTACAATAAATAATGGTTACATTATATGGCTCATATGTCTAGGCACCCAAGGTGCCTATGCATGTTACCAAACATCTACATAATAATGTTAGGATAGGGTCTTAACACATTTTTACTATGAGATATAAGAAAATAGAGTTCTACATCCCCTTATTTTGTATGATTTTTAATAACTTGTAACCAATGCCCCAAACATCATAATGTACTAATTTGACCACCCATTCTAGAAGAATTTAGGGATGTATAGACAGATGACTTGAAAAGTTTTTAAATTTTATTTTTTAGTTGTATTTATTAGAAATTTTTAAAATGTCAATACTTTTGTGCATTATTGGTGCTACTACATGGTAATTTTACAATCTTGTCATGGTTTTGGAATAAAAATGTGGCTTTTAACAAGAACATTGGCACTTTCACAAAGATGAAGTTTAGACTTGACAAATGAAGATAGCTTAAATTTAGATTATCTCTTTGAACATTAAATGTTGGATTCTAAAATTTGCTTGGTTAATTATTATAATTTTATTGGCGCTAATTAATAAAATATTGATACTGATTTGTTGAATATAGAAGAGGTTGAGGATATTACAGATGATAGATATGTCATGATGGACAAGAATTGTGGGACTCTACTATATGGTAACTATGTCTAAGGCAGGTTTTAATAAAGCATGATTGAAAGAATTATGAGAAAGGTTATATTAAAATTTAAATACCTTTAGGTTGAGAATAGAAGAGATGAAAGAGATATTAGATGATATATGGTGCATCTTATACATAATGATATACAAATTTATATAAATACAAAGTTAGTCATAGAGGCATGATTAGAGAGATTGATAGAAAATTCAATTTTTTATGTTGTGAGGTCTGGCATTGATGTCAATATCATATATGTAAGATGTCATATTGGGAGATAGGAATCCCTCTTGTTATCACTTATACCTAGTATGACATTTTTGTACATGAGTAGGAGGTCCATAACATGGGAACTTGGAGAGGTTGTTACAAACATGATAGACCATCCGATTTTTCTTATAAGACAACTATTTTGGATAAAATATATCATGAACTCAATTAGGTTATTCACAAGAAATGCAAAAATCGTACCGATTGTATAGTACTCTAGGTATATGCATGGGAGTATATTGTAGTGGTTTTATTGCCGAGTTTGTTAATAAATATTGCTAATGTTGGAATATATTACATTATTTGGTACATGACAATGTACCACCATGTGTACATCTATAGATTAGGAAATAGTATCTTATATTAGGATGAAATTATTTACTTTATGCAATGTAATAAATGCACAAGTGTGCAATGATATTTTGGCAATGTAAATGCATAGTTGTCCCTATGTACATGTGTCATTAGAATAGGAATATGAAGAGTCATAGGAAGAGTGTAGGCCAAGAAACACCATATGAAGAGTCATATTCCATCCTATATATGGATGTGCAATTTTAATAGAGAAGCATCACAAAGGGAAGATCAGGAGATGGGATATCACCTGTGGAGTAATGGAAGGTGATGTAATATGATGTATTTAAGGTCTTTTATTCAATAAGTGTTTATTGTATTTTTTATCATTTGCCATTAGCAATATTGGAGTTATTTCATATTATGAATATAATCTTATTTGCTTAGCATTATTATTTCCTTCATATTGAGTTGAGTATTATTGATTTAGTGGCCATATTATTGAGTGGTTATTCATAAAAATCTAACAATGGTATCAGAGCCATGGTAGATCTAGCCATAATAGGTCTATATAGGAATTGAGAGAGCCACTAGAAACTATTCTAGTTTTTCATCATTCGATACCATTGTTGTGCTTTTGCAAACCAGGCGCATCTTTGGACCTACCCCTTGTAAATATTTTTGGCTTTGATATTGTTTTATAGAAGTTATTATATATATTGGAAGGAAGGAAATTTCTATTGTTTAAGAAAAGACCAGCAAAGATAAAGGAAATTACATCTACAAAGAGAAACCAAAGAAGATAAAGGAAACTACCTCTGGAAAGAGCAACCAGAGAAGATAAAGAAAATTACCTCTAGAAAGAGAATCTAGAGAAGATAAAATAAAATTACCTTTAGAAAAGAAAACCAGATAAGATAGCATTTATCACTAGGTTGAAATAAAACTAGTGAAAGTTAAAGATTTACATATTCCAAGAGAAAAATTGGAATATAAAACATTTACAGGTCTTGAAGACAAACCTTGATATTGAAGATTTAGAGACCATTAAAAGAGGTCCTATTGATAGAATTGATTGATTTAGATAATAAATATTCTAAATTATTGATTGGCTAGAATATTTCCACTAGGTTGAAGGAACACCTATGAAGACTAGGATTCAACATTGATTTGATTTCACTAGTTATAGCTAGTGAAGATTATTATTTCTGAAACTTTGAATATGTTATTGTTTCTTAAGTTCTATTGTAGAAAATAGAAATTGAAGGAGGTCCAAGAAGAAGGCCCTAATTAAATATTGAGAAGAATTAAGGAGAGGTTCTCATTGCAATATTGTTGATTGAATATATCCTAAGAGAGGTCATATTGAAGAACTTCCAAGATTAGAAGATTGAATATTGAAGTACTATTGAAAGTCCCATTGTAGATTGAAGATTGAATATTGAAGGACTATTGAAAGTCCTATTGCAGATTGAAGCAATAGATTGAATATTGAATATTGAAGCAACAAATTGAAGATTGAAGACTGAAGATAGAAGGACTATTGAAAGTCCTATTGCAAATTTTGGAGATCCAAAAAGAGATCTCATTGAAGAATTTACCATAGTGGAAAATTAAAGAAACCAAGGTAATTTTTTATTAAAATATATATTTTAATGTTGTAGAATTTGAAGACCCAAGATTAGAGGTCTAAAGAATATTTTGAAGAAGAAAAGAAGGCTATAGAAAGGCCTTATTGAAGAAGCTAAAGCAACTACCATTGGAGAAGAGTTGAATCAGATTTCATGGTAGAATATTACAAGTAGAAGGATTACATTACTAGAATAAATTGGTAAAATAATCGCTATCCGACAACAATCCCACAATGAAAGGATTTGGCAAGAAGTTTGTCAAATTTGAAGAAGATTTTGAAGAATTCAAGACATTGAGATTCTTGAGAAAGAAGACAGAGAAAGAGGTTAGATTTGAAGATAAAATTCATCAAGAAGTCAAAATAAAGCAAGAAGACTATAAAATCCACAAATTTAAAAAATTAGAAGATAGCCACACAAGTTTGTAGGCTAATTTGTAAAAGCACAAGTTGTTGATTTTTAGAAGAAAAGTTGAAAGGAAAAGGACTGCAAAAAGTAGAAGCAAAAAGTTGCAGATTGAAAATATTTGGAGAAGCTTTCAAGGAATATTTGGACAGCCAACTAAGAGAAGGCTTGATAGCAAAGAGAGCAGCAAATTTGAAGGTTAGTAAACTTCATCAAATCAGATTTTGGAATAACAATTAGAAGGTGTTTAAGCTGCATTTTTGGGCAGCATTGTAAGAAAAAAAATTATCTGCATTTTAAAGATGCTTTGGGAAATATTTGAGATAGATTTGGACAAAAAAGCATAAGTATTAGTAGAAGAACCTATTAAGGAGGTTGATTGCAGATTTGGAGTGCATTTGGACAGCATTTGAAGCTGTAAAAATCAAAGTTAGAAAGCACCTGTTTGAAGAAGAAGAAAGCACCTGTTTGAAGGAGAAGAAAGCACCTGTTTAAAGAAAAAGAAAGAAAGATTTGAGGCAGCTATTATTTCTGAAAATTGAAGGATCTACTAACATAAAATTGAAGGGTGAAAATCCAGAAAATACAAGATAGTAAGCTACAAAGGAAGAAGCTACAAAAAGGTGTGTAAAATTGATACCATATAGATTACTATTACAGAATTTTAAAAGGAGTTTATTAAGAGTTTTAAAGCATCAGATTTTAGAGCCATTTAGAGCTAGCCAAGAAGAATTTTTTAAGGTGTAATTAAGCTATGAAAGGACACTATTTCAAAACCATTTATTTTATAGAAAAAAATCATATTGTAACAGAAAAATACAAGTTTAATTGGAGTGATAAGAAGTTGATTATATGTTGTTTTTTAATAAGAGAAAATCATATTTATTTAACATTGATTAGTAGGATAGAATCACTTTATTATCTGAGAAAGTTGAAATATTATAGCAGCATTAGATTGATTTATTAAAGGAGTTATAAGTGTTAGTATATGCTAAATTTTAAAGTGAAAGAAGAAGCAAAATATTCTACATTTGTGAGGGAAAATAATGCTCAAAGTACAACAGATTTTAGAAAGGAAAAGAGCTCCACATTTGTGCATATTTCAGTTGTTTAAAAAAATTGTATAAAACCACTAAGGAAGTGGTGAAAACTACCACTATATAAAGCACCATTCGGCAGAAAATTATAGGGGGAAAATACTCCATCATACATCCATCCACTTGTAGGAAAAAGCACCAATAAAAGAACATAAGGAAAATAAGACATTAGGATCAAGTTTTGGCCAGCCCAAGAAGGTAGAGAGCATCATCCACAACCTGCAAAAGTACTATTACAACCATTCAAAATAGGGTAGATTGCAAGAGAAATAAAATACATGGTGCATTATCAAATAAGAAATAGAAACTGCCATAGTGATTACCATAGGGACATCATTGAAGCATACAAGAAGGTCTTTGGTTGAATCCATCCTTGAGAAAGTCCACCATAATCCAAAGGAAGGAGAAATATCAGCAAGAATACATTTTCAAGAAGCTAGAATACATTTTACAAGGAGCAAGAATAAGTTTGATAAGAACAAAGACATTCAAAAGCCTTACAATCCATATGTTTGGAAAAAGAGTGCATGCACAAATATTTTATTACACTTGTCTCTTCCAAGAGAAGAGATTATATCCTCTTGGCACTAAAGACATAACTTGGTGCATAAGGTGGAATGTAACTCTACATGAGAAAAGAGCGCTCAAACATTCAAATATTCTTCAAACACCCAAGAAGACTAGGTAACTCCCAAGTTTCAAGAAAAATATGACAAGTGTCCACTTTGTTCTATTCATTAATTTTAGGACCTCCAAGAAGGAAGACAAGGAATCAAATAATGTCTACACCACATGGCACACATCCAAATAAAGGTGAAGCGCTCATATATCCATAAAGGTATTAATATAGCAGTTTTTCTAGTGCCTTACATAGCAAATGCAAGACAAGAAGTATTAAATAAGGTCAAAGCATCTTTGAAGAGTTATACATAGCATTCCAAGCAAGTTTGACCAGAGATATAAGCACGCACCAAGACCAGTAAGGAGTGCCTGAATATTCGAGGTATTTAGCATAGCATTTTACCATATATTAAAGTTTTATATTGTTAGGAGGAATAAGAAGGGAATATATTCTAAAATAAAAGTTTAGTAAAAGTAAAAGTGGAGAGATAAGCATTTTTTATAACCTTATAAAATTAGATTATTATTTTGGAGCTTATAATCATATTTTTGAAGAGCATTTTCTGGAATTTGAAGGTTATATTGGAGTTTTGTAAAATTGCATACCATAGTTTACAAAACCAATTAAATATTTGTAAATTAATTAAGGTTGGAGAAATAAGAATTCTACATCAATTTAGAATTACAAAATATTGCAAATATTATTTTCATAATTTCTAAATTTCTAATTTTGGAGGTATAAGGATTTCTACATCAAAAATAGTATATTAAATTTAGAACTAATTTTTTTATCCACAAATTTGGTAGATAAAAGGAATCCTACATATTGAAAATATTGCATTGAATAAATTAATCTCTAAATTCAAATTATTAGATATTTTAAGATTTGTAAAGGACTATTTATTAATAATATTGTCTTTCAAACCTTAGGGAGATACAAGGGTTTCTACACAACATATAATTGAAATAACAATATTTGAAACTTGAGAAATATCATCCTTAGTCTATCTATCACAACTAAGGAAGTATCTTTTGAAATTGATAGTTTTTTGATAAATTCATCTAGGGATTCATAAGGAAGTCTACTCCAAAGGTTACATCAACATTCTTTGAGAGCTTAACTTAGAGTACAAGGGAAAATTAGTCTATAAAGTCTAAAAGAAGAAAGAGAAAAGATCTACATCAAAGAATATAGTAAATAATGATGTGGAAAATATCATTAGAACAGAAAGATCAAATGATATAAAAATGGAGATCAAGAACTTTCTCACAAAAGGAAACTTAGATCTTACTTCGAAGTTGATCTATAGTGAAGCTTTAAAAGAAGACTTCACAATCCTAGAATACTATAGTCATGCTAGAATCATTGAAGTAATTGATCAAATAAAAGAGGAAGTTTCCCTTCCACTAGACATTGGAAGTGTATTATATATATGTTTACTTACACTTCAATATTACAAATAGGAGAATGCAAAGCAACAAGAATTGTTTGTATCACTTAAAGCAAAAATGAGAATAGATGAATCTTTCTTAGAAAAGGTATTTTCATCATCATGCAATATTGATACTTCAAGTTCCTCTATTTCAAATCCATATCATGATGCTCTAAGAAATTGTATAGATGATACTATACTAACAAAGAAATGCAATGAAAAGAGCAAGGACAAAGAAAAAGTCATCTTGCAAGAATTTGAAGATAGCATGACTACAAATACCATCACAAAAAATGAAGAAGAACCTGACAGAGAAGGCATACAATGCAAAATTAATTGAAGATAAAAGAAGAAGATCCATATTGAAGACCAAAGTTCTCAAGAACCAAATAATGTAATACATGGGCGTGTTGGAATATATTACATTATTTGGTACATGAAAATGTACCACCATGGGTACATCTATAGATTAGGAAAGAGTGTCTTAGATTAGGATAAAAGTATTTACTTTATGCAATGATATTTTGGTAATTTAAATGTGCATAGTTATCCCTATGTACATGTGTTTTAGAATAGGAATATTAAGAGTCATAGGAAGAATTTAGGTCAAGAAACACCATATGAAGAGTCACATTAAATCCTATATATGCATGTGCAATTGTAATAGAGAAGCAAAACAAAGGGAATATTAGGAGATGGGACATCACCCATGGAGTAATGGAAGGTGATGTAATATGATGTATTTGAGGTATTCTATTCAATAAGAGTTCATTGTATTTTTTAGCATTTACCATTAGCAATATTGGAGTTATTTCATATTCTAAATATAAACTTATTTGCTTAACATTGTTATTTCCTTCATATTGAGTTGAGTATTATTGATTTAGTGGCCATATTATTGAGTGGTTATTCATAAAAATCTAAAATATAGTTTAAGCTTCCATTAGTTTATAGGTGGAGTCAATATCTAGAGGCAAGACATATATATCCCTATAGAAGAGATTTAGGAAGAGCCCAAAGAAAATTTGATAAGTTACAAATATGGTACATTATCTAGAACCCTTATAAAGGTCATCCTAGTTGGATTATTATGATCATGAGCTAGATCAAATTAGGAGGAGATGATAGTTTGTTATCCATCATGGTGATTATAAGATATTTTAAAATGAAAGACTTGAAAAATAGTTTGGCTTGAAATAGGACATACCACCAAATATCATATGGTATTGACATCTAATCAAATGGGTGGAATTTGGTAATTTTTTAAATAAGGATTTATATTTATAGGTAGACACCAATAATCCCCTACTTTAGGATCCTATGGTCAATGATGTGATGACTAGTACAACACATGATATGTTTGCTTTAGAACGACGAGGGTCATTAAACCAAGTAATCTCTGCATACTACATGAGGCTAGATTTGGAAGGTTAGAGATAAGAGTGACACCATCCATACCACTATTATTTAGATGGTGTTGATTAAGGGAAAAAATTAAGAATAATGGAATTATGGCACCACTTGTACTATGACCAACAATAGAGAGGGAAGAAAAATTAAGTGTAGAGGCCAAAGTAGTTATCATGTTTGAGTACGATGAAATAGTTATAGAATGGGATATGATATTTTTTTAGTGAGATCAGATGTCTACTAAAAAAGATGTGGTATCCTAAGGAAGGGATAAGTTGGTGAGTTAGGTTCCCAATCGATAGGTAATCATTGTGATTGACCTCATAGTTATACTAAATAATGATAAATCATGATATATTGACTATGAAAATGGGCTACTTAGTAGGCTAGATAGCCAGGATATAGTCCATACTAGTAGCATTAACCATAGACAATGATCAAGTAGGAGGTGGCTCAGGAAAGAACTAACATATCTAGAGATGGAAAAAATAGTTACTTTTTTAGAAGATCCTTAGAAAGACATAAAAGCATATGGATGTGATAGATTAGGTACATCATGAGGAGGTGACATGACTATAGGAGTAACTAACTACTATGAAAATACGATGATCTTTTATCATAAAACCTATTATAGGCTTATTCCTATTGAGTGGATATATCTTCTCCTACTTGTGCCCCCTCTACTATGATATCCAAATCATGATCTTGTAGACATACTCATTAGTCATAGGGGACTACTAGGATTCAACCACCTTAGGGAGGTTGTGTAGGTGGGATTGCACTAGATACTATATGTAGCATTTGACTTTTATGAGGTATAGGTAGATGAGATGTTATATATTATACATAATATGATGCATAGACATTCATTTGCAATATATATGATCATTTTAACGTTTGATATGTTTATTATATTGAAGTGTTTTTATATGATAATGTGATAATTTAATAATTTCTTTGATGTATATAAATATTTAAGTTAAATAAAAGGATTCTTAAAAGATATTTTAGAACTAGCAATAATTAACATATAAAGACTCAAGCAAGTGGTTAATCTATCATGCACGCAACTAGAATAATTTGAATTAGAAAACAAAGACAAATTTAATGTGCCTAATGACATAAAATTAATGTCCTTAAATGATATGTTTAAGAATGCAAACATTTGGACATATCTCATATTCAAATTATACTTGTGGAAAATTAAATAATAAGTATTTTTTGATTAGTCATAAAGGACTTATAGGTGTTCAAGAGAAAGGATTTTACTTAGGTAGAAATTCAAGAACTTATAATGATAATAGTTTTCCCAAAAAAGGACTTTCTATATACAATATAGAAATATTTGGATATAGTCTATGTATAAATATGTAATTTAATTATACCTATAAGAAATTCTAATACAAAATTGATACAATTTATTTTATATGAAAAATATTTTAATTTAGTTGTGCCTAGAGGGACTTTGTATTTTCCTTGAAAAAATGCTCAAAGACTTTTTTTTATTATAAATATCTCTAGATATTCAATTTACCTTGAACAAGTTTTCAAGGACTTGTATGCCACATGGGAATTTTGATATCTATACTATGATATTTTTATGTAGTGTAAGTGAGGGGATCTAATGAAATAAATCCTCTTCTAGCAGCCCACATGTCTCACAACAAACTCATACAACTAGAAAAGGAACAATGAATTACTTGCATTTCTTTATTAAAAAAATTACAATAGCAACAAAAATATTGCAACCACTAAACTTTTCTTGTTAGTAAACTAGAAATTAAAGTAAAATTCAAAACTTCCCTTGTTGGAAAACTAGAAATTATAGCAAAACTCAAAAATTCCCTTATTAGTAAACTTGAAATTACAAAAAAATTCATAACACCATTGATTTGCTTCCTTTTTTGATAAAATAAAGATTGCTTCTCTTACTGATAATTTGGAAATTGTCGTAAAACTCAAGACTTATTCCTTTGGTAGGTATCCTTGCTGGTAATTTAGAAATTATAGCAAAACTCAAAACTTCTTCCTTTGCCAATAAACTAGAAATTCCAACAAAACTCAAATATCCAATCATTTTAATTTCCTTTGTTGGTCATCTAGAAATTGCATCAAAATTTTCAATTTATGTTTTCCCAACAATGGGAAAGAAAGTGGTAAATGGAAGGCCAAAAGTTATGCCCCTCCCTCTTCTCTTGGCAACTGGAATTTTTTTTAATTTTTATTATTATCACTTTTACCTAGATGCTCCTACATCATACACATCAAGTAAGAGACATCTACCTAGTTTATCCTCAAATTTAATTATTTAACCATACCTTGAATTTGTTGGAATATGTAATGCAACATTGTGTAAATTATTCTTAGACTAAAATATAAAGTCTAAAGAATAATATTTGAATTAGAAAATAATTCTATTTTATGTAAAAGTATTCCCACCCAATTAATCAATAAAATAAGGGCGCTAGGAATATTTAATTTGTGGAAAAAGTTATTTCCTCTTTTCTCGAAAATATTAGAAAGTAACTAATCACTTTCTAATATTTGATAGATGCCACTTATCACACATCTCAAAGATTAGATTGTGATAAGAATAGAAAATAACTAAGCACTTTCTAATATTTGATAGATGCCACTTGTCACACATCTCAAGATTAGATTGTGATAAGATTTAGGGTTGTAGTAGAAAAGCTTCTATTTAAATAGGGGTGTTGTCTACCACATCTAAACATATCTTGTCATATTGACTTGTGTTGTAATATTATGTTGATGCATATTGTTGCATAACATTGAAGCATTCTTGCATTGTTGAATCAAATAAGTAATATAGTGAGCTTCATAGTGGATGTTTCCCTTCTTCATTTGAATTAGGGTTTTACCACTTAATACTGGTGTTGTGGGTTTTCCTCTTTTTTGTGTGATTGATCTTGTGGAGCATTCTTCGATCTTGGGGAGAATTTGTTTGTCTCACATTTGGTATCAAAGTGGTTGGGATTTCCATCAAGTGTCTTCAATCCTTTGAGGTGAAAAACCCATTAAGGTATATTTTTTTTTTACATGCATTTGATAGTTGGGTATTTTATGCAAACTTATTTTACAAATTTGCCATTAGGGTTTATAGATTTATTGTGTTTTTAGATCTAGTTGTTAGATCTTTTGCAAATAGTATTTTCATTTTAAATCTATAATTTTTTTTTGGCATTGAGCTTTTGTTGGAAGGGTTTTGGAGCCAAACGAACCACATGGTTGTGTCCAAAAGACCCAAAAACCCCTATTTCCATATATAGTCATTTTTTTAAATTTTTAAAATAAACTAACAATCGGCTATATATATAAAAAAAACAGTCGGCTATATATATAAAAAATAATAATCGGCTATATAGTCTGAAAAGACTTTTCATTTTTTTTTTTAAGTTTTGCTTTATAAAAATCTTTAAACTTTTTCATGCGATTTTTTTTATTAATAATTTAATAAAATAAATTTTATTAATTTAATTGCATTTTTTTAAAGTAATTTTTGTATTAATTTTTTTTTTTCCTTAAAACGCAATATTTTTTTTGTCTCACATTAACAATGGTTGTTTATGATTTTGCTTGTTTTGCAAGGTTATCCAAGTATGTTTTGCAGTCTACAAGGCAATTTCGGATCAACTTTTTCACTCTCTTCCCCTATTTTTATTAATTTCTTCTAATCTCTCTCAAGCATTTGCTTGAAGCATAATGTAAATTAATGTAACTTGTATCTCTCATAATGAAAGTAAAAGAGAATGAAAGTGAGAGAGAGAGAGAAAGAGAAATAGAAAGAGAAAGAGAGAGTGTATTTGTGTTTTTCTTTGTGTCTCCACTATCTCTTGTTCATCTTTCTTACATCTTTTTTTTGCATCTTTTGCATTTTGCATCTCAACTAATATACCTACTAACTTACTAACTTGCTACTAAAAAATCTACTAACCAACTAACTTGCAATTTACTAATTTTCATATTAATCAAGAAGGTTAAAAATGAATCAACTTACTAACCACAACTTTAGTATTTAATTAAAATTTACTTAATATTGCAACATAGTTTATATTTGCTAAACACCTATTGAATCCAAAAGAATCCACTCTATTGGTAGTAAGTCCTTTTCGGGTCCTCGTACCCGTACCCTTTTGGGTAGCTTGGTTGACCTTGGGTGAGATGAATTGGCAATTCATTAGGCTATAGCAAAACCTTAAAATGAACACTAACTTACTAACTTATTGACTATCTAACATTTAACAAATGTTTAATGGTTTAATTCAAGTTAGTTTATTTTGTTGCAAGATGGTTTTTATGATTAGTTACCTTCTTATTGCAAGTAAATCTATTGCAAAATGATCTTGGTTTATATCCTTTATTCAATTGCAATATGGTTATAGTTGTTTATTGAAAGATGGTTATAGTAGTTCATGATAATGTTGATTATATTTCATGATGATGCTTATCTCTTTTGATGATACTTAATTTTAATTATCTTTCATGATGATTATCTTTGATGATTGAAAAGTAGATTACTTGAAAGTTATGTTTTTTATATATATGCAAGCATGTTTATCTACTTTCTTATTGCATCATTTATTTTCTTTGTCAATGTATCTTATGTTTTGATTATGTTCACTTTCTAGAATGGCTGATCATGGAATTTCCTTCACACCTAAGCACATCCTTGATGGATAAAATTTTGGAATATGGGAACCAAGGATGAGGGCTGAATTTCAAGCAAGAAAGTTATGGCCCATTGTGAATGGATATGAAGCAATCCCAACCCAAGCAAGGGCACTTGAGAGATACAAAAACAAGAGTCACCTTGCACTTTCCATGATTATCAATAGTGTGATTGATGAGATATTGCTCACTATAAGCCATTGTGAGCATGCTAAATATGCATGGGATTTGCTAAAACAAGTCCATCTAGGGTCCAACACATCAAGGAAAATCACTTTATTGTCCAAAATTCTTAGCATTATGCAAGGTGAAGAAGAAAGTGCCTTGATCTTCCTCTCAAAGATGAAAGACATGAGAACTCAACTATTGACTTATAATTGTGATTGGATAAGTGAGAAGCTCTTAAGATTTATCATTTTGAGGAACTTTTCAAGCAAGTTCAAGAATTTTTTCATCATTATTGAGACTAGGCTAGAGCAAGAAGAGGATGGCATTCCTCTCAACACTCTTTCACAATTATTGATTCAATATGAAGAGTCTCTTAATAGAGACAAAGTGAATGGTCAAGTTGTCAAGGAGAAGAATGTTTCCTTGAGTGCCACTAAGTCTTCCTTCAAGAAGAAATACAAGGGAAGTAAAAATCAAAATTTCCAACCCAACAAGCCTAGAGTTGATTTCACTTGCAACTTTTGTGGCAAGAAAGGCCATAAGGAACAAAATTATTTCAAGAAGAAGATTGCAGAAAAGGAAGAGCAATAAAAGGCTAAGGGAAAAGGACCTAAGAAATGGTTTGGCAAATGAAAGAAAAATAAAAACAATTTAAAGCAAAATTCTAATAAAAATGCCTTTGTTTGTGCCCTCTACTCCATTGACTCATCTACTTCTAATGAATGGGTGTTAAATTCTGGATGCACTAACCATATGTGTTTTGAAAAGGATAAGTTTGTGGACTTTCATAAGCACTCTTCAGATTTAGTTGTCATTGGTGATAACCAAAAATATCTTGTAATGCATCAAAGGACAAAGCATGTTGAAATATAAGCCCACTTTATCAGAGAGAAGGTATTGGAGGGGACTATTTAGTTGGAGTTTTGCCTATCATCTTCTAATTCTACTGATTTGTTCACCAAACCTCTTCCCAAGGAATAATTTTGTAACTTGAGGGAATCACTTGGTTTGGTGAAGTTGTCCTCAAGGGGGAATGAAGTGTAGTTACACTTATGTGATGAAAACTTCATCCTTATGAGGTGTTTTGTGCTATATATATGAGTTGATATTTTGTGGTATAATTGCTTTTTACATCTCTTTTGAACATGGTACTTTCTTGTTTGCCTTGTGCAACTTTTGTACATGTTACTTTGTAGATGGCATTGTGCAATTATGGTATATGATGCAATTGCTTTATGTGACTCTTTTACATGGTACTTTCTTGTTGCCTTGTGCAACTTTGTACATATTTTTATGTAGTTGGCATTATGCAATTGGTTTATCATGGTACTTTATTGTTAGAATTTATGCTACTTTTGTACATGATATTTTATGGTTGGCTTTATGCAACCGGTGTGCACACTTTATTATTTTCATATACCTTATGAAACTCTTGCACATGGTACTTTAGAGTTTGCATTATCATGGTACTCCTTGTTTGCTTTATGCAACTTTGTACATGATATTTTTTGATAAACTATATAGCACGTGACTATAAGTATGGCTTGGCATATTTTTGTGATGACTTATAGTTCACTATTTGTTAGATCAGTTTTGTTATCATCTTTGGATATTCATATATGCTATGGTGAATATATTTATGATGATGTATCTAACTGATCTTATGTTGAGCTGCTTGTAGCTTACATGTACTTCCATTTGGGGTTTTGCAGGCTTACTGAAGACACCCTTGTGATTTTTTCTTCTTGTCATTTGCAACCACTTGTGGTTGATGGATGGCTTTGTAATCTGCTTGTATTTGAAGCTACTACATTGGGGGTTTGTAGTCTCATTTTGGCCCATTTTGTATTGGTGCCTTATTGTAAATAATTCTTGGTCATAGAAGCTCATTGTAACTATATTACTCATTTGATTCTCATCCCCTTTTGTATATTTAGGGGGAGAATGTTTCTTTATTTCATAATTCCTTTCTCCAATATTGCATTAAGGGGGAGTGTTGGAATATGTAATGCAACATTGTGTAAATTATTCTTAGACTAAAGTATAAAGTCTAAAGAATAATATTTGAATTAGAAAATAAATCTATTTTATGTAAAAATATTCCCACCCAATAAATAAATAAAATAAGGGTGCTAAGAATATTTAATTTGTGGAAAAAGTTATTTCCCCTTTTCTAGAAAATATTAGAAAGTAACTAATCACTTTCTAATATTTTATAGATTCCACTTATCACACATCTCAAAGATTAGATTGTGATAAGATTAAAAAGTAACTAAGCACTTTCTAATATTTGATAGATGCCACTTGTCACACATTTCAAGATTAGATTGTGATAAGATTTAGGGTTATAGTAGAAAATCTTCTCTTTAAATAGGGGTGTTGTATACTACATCTTAACATATCTTGTCATATTGACTTGTGTTGTAATATTATGTTGATGCATATTGTTGCATAACATTGAAGCATTCTTGTATTGTTGAATCAAATGAGTAATATAGTGGACTTCATAGTGGATGTTTCCCTTCTTAATTTGAAGTAGGGTTTTACCACTTAATATTGGTATTATGGTTTTTTCTCTTTTGTGTGTGATTGATCTTGTGGAGCATTCTTCGATCTTGGGGAGACTTTTCTTGTCTGGAATTTTTTTAATTTTTATTATTATCATTTTTACCTAGATGCTCCTACATCATACACATCAAGTAAGAGACATCTACCTAGTTTATCCTCAAATTTAATTATCTAACCATACCTTGAATTAACATCACCAATAAAATTCCCTAAATGTTCCTCAGGTTTCATCACTTCAATTTTTATTATAGGTTCCTACAACCTTGGGCTTGTCTTTATTATGCCTTACCTGAAAGCACTATAAGCTACAAGTTGGAATGCTAGTGCACTAAAGTCCACTACATGATATGATCCATCTATAAAGACAACCCTCACATCAACAATAGGATATCCTTCAATAATACCATTGTTCATGCACTCTTATAATACCTTCATTACACCTAGAATATAAACCTTTTGCATAGCTCCACCTTTAATTTCACTCTTGAATTCATATCCACTACTAGATTACATAGGTTTAAATCTTACACTTACATTTGTAAACTAACCTTGACCCATGATTTTTTATCGTGCGCATACTTCACTTTTACTATCCTTGAGATACGTTCTTGGTATTTCACATGATGAACACTTGCATTTACGTCAATCTTGAATTCTCCCTTCAAAATATCTATATGTTAGAATATATTACATTATTTGTTATATATTGCAAGTGTCATTTGAGATAGACCAAAGGTCATTTTGTAAAACCTATATTATGGACTCTTAGTTCCATATTTCATTGTACAAGTTCATATATGAAATATCAAGCTATGTGCATTTATTCTCATTTGGAGTATTTTGAGATCTCCATTATATTTTTGTGAGCTTTTGTGAATGGTAGTTCTCTGAGTTATTATAGAAGTTATTCTTGAGTTTTATATGTTTAGAATATTGCCATTATATTATATTTGATATAGATTTCATACTTTATATCTTGTGGTTCTTTTCTCATTAAGTATTTAGCATCAAAATATTACAATGGTATCAGAGCCACAAGGGGTTTGTTAAGAGATAGGGAAATTGCAATTAGAATATTTTTGAAGAACTTGAATATTGCATGTTGAAGATAGAGGAGACTCAAGAAAGAGGTCTCATGTTAAAATTTTAAAGGTCACATGAAAGCATATTGAATGATACATAGAGCTATATTTTTGAAGCTTTTTAGGGTAAATTGTAGAGTTTTTGGATAGTAAAAAGGTGACATTTTGGATAACATAAATAGCTATAAATTTTAGAATCTGAGAAATTATATTTGAGGAGAATTGAAGTTATGTAAATAATAATTATAAGGATCAATTTAAAATATAGAAGGCAAAAAATTTGGACAACAATTAGAGCTACAACTATATAAAAGTTTGGGCAGAATAGAGGTTTGTAATATTGGTGCTATAAAAAGTTTTTTTTATCCAAGTATTAAAGCTAGTTATTCTAAATTTTTTGAAAGCACGACATTTAAGTTTTAAAGTAGAAAAAAGGAAGGCTTAAAACTCAAATAATATTGCATCATTGCTATCTTAAAATATGCATAATACAACAAGCAAAACAAGAGTTAGAAAAGGAGTTATATGGGGAAGAAAATATTAACTTGAAAGGATAATATACATGCTGAAGAAAATAAGAGTTTGATAGCAACCACTTGAAATAAGAAGCTAGTTTTTATGTATTCGGAGCACCATAGATTGAAGAAATATAATTTAATTGAGTGGTGGAGCACTAAATATGAGTGCAGGAGTATGAATCATCATGGAAGAAAAGCCACCAAGCAAGTAATCACCAGAATGTTATTGCAAGGACAAATATGTTATAGTTAGAGTATATTACATCATTTGGGTCATATAAATGTACCACCTTTGGTACATAGTTAGAGTAGGAGATTACTATAGGGGGAAGTTAGCTAGTTACTTCGAGCAATGTAATAAATGAACAAGTGGCAATATGCAAGTTGTAATGTGCAAGGTGTCCCCTTGTATAGCTAGGTAGAGTATTGGCCAAGGAATCTATCTTCCTATATAAAGGGACTCATAGAGATATATTACATATCAAGTGCATTATAGTAGAGAGTAGTAGATAGTAGTAGAACTCCTATATGGAATAAAATGTAGATCTTTAGCTTCTATTGATGGAGTGACCATTACCTCCAAACTACATTGTATTTTCGTCATTTCTATTTATAGTTAATTTCAATCATATTGAAGAATTACTTTCTTTCATATTTTTTGCATCTTATTAGAACCTGTGTTAGATATTTCCCAAGCTATATATCCTCAAAAGCTAATAGTGGTATGAGAGCTATGGTGAATCGATATAGGAATAGGGAGAGTCACAATTGAGGACTGAAATAAAGCTTCGTTACAAAATTTTTGAGATTACATCTCGATAGAGTCTTTCCACAAAGTTGTAAGAAAACTCATGAAGACTAGGACTCAAAATTCATTCCACTAGTTTGACAGATCAACTAGTGAAGATTACTAATCTCAAGAGATATAAATATTATTATGCTAACCATTATCTAAAGTTCTTTATTATTGGAAAACAAACATTGCAGAAGAGACTCCAGCAGTAGAATATTGGTGAAGTTTGGAGATTAGAGATCTTCATTGATAGATTCAAAAACTTCATATTGCAAAAAAAGGCCATAGAAGCCTTGATCCAAAAAAATGTGTTGGAAATATGAGCAGGATTTTCTCAGCAGGAGTTGTCATTGATGTCAAAGAAATGCTAATCCAATGCAAAATAAAAGGGTTGCAAATATATCCTCGTTTCATGATGATTGGAAGCAAATAATATGGTTATTTTAATTATGGAAAAATATTCTCCCAAAATAACAAGGAGGTTCATATTTTATTTCATTTAAAAAGGCCAAATGGATATTTAATTATTTAATTTATAATATTTAAATTCATTTTTGAATTTAAAATAATTATAAATTAAATATTAAAGTCAAAATGCAAAGGTTAATTATCTGTCGATGTGAAGGTAAATGCCTAGAATGACATATAATTTAAATCCGTCGATGTGAAGGAGAAATGCCTTAATGGCATATAAATATTGCCTCAAACATAGGCTAAAGTGATCATTCGAATTTCATGCAATAATAAGAGAGTGCTCATCGATCAAACGTGAAAGTAGGAAGGAGTGTGCACAATGTTAATCTAGAGAAGGTGGAAGACATAAGGACCAGAGGTGCCAAGCTCTTAGACCCATCCAGGTGGGTAGCCCAGACGATGCTTGGCTTGGGTGCTAAGTCATAGCACCGGAGAGGTCTCGGGTTTGAGACTCTATAGCAGCAAAAGGAGGAAGCCTTTTTGGTTCAAAGGCTCTTGGCGGTAGCATTAAGGATAAGTGTGCGCATGCACACTTAGGTCTCACATGGACCTTCATATCATGAGGCGAGCTAACCTTGGGGTAAGGTACTGGCAGGGAAAGAGTCGTAGGTTCAAATCACACGCTCACCATTTTGCAAGGCAAAGAGGACAAATATTTTGCATGGGCACCTTTTGCAAAGTGGGGAAGAAAATAATTATTTTTTCTAAGGTATGAGGGCCTAACTTTATTATTATAAAGCATTTAAAGGTTAATTTTGTGTTGATAATTAAGGAGTGATAAGGTTTAGGTGGCTTATGATTTTTGAAGATTATTTCTGGAGTCATAAGGTGTAGAAAAAGTATATTATTTTGTAAAAGGCTTTTTGATATTGTTGAATATTAAATTGAGTATGGTGGAGTAATAAGTTTCATAAGGTGATGTTATTATTTTGAAGGTAATTTGTTAAGTAAACTTGTGTTGGTTAATACACGGTCCTTGAGAATAATAAAATAATTATTTTAGAATTCTTTGAGCATATTATTGGAGCAAAATATTGAGGATAGATATATGCTACTTAACCCTTGTGATTGACAAAGAAAGGTGTTATGATTAAAACAGGTGTTTGAAGTCAAATATTCTTCAAACAAGAGGTAAGGGCATATTATCCTTGAGAGTGATTGTTGAATGTTGTGAATGCTAAGTTGGAGTGAAAAGGGTTGTTTGATAAGCATTGTTGAGTTTGATTTTTCTGGAATGAAAGTTGATTCTAGAAACCTTGTTTGATAAGCATTGTTGGAAATATTGAGAAAGATTTCATATTCTTGAACTAGAGTTTGTGAAAGAACATAAGTATCATTGTTATCTGAAGTTATGAACTATCTTGAACTAGGGTTTTTGAAAGAACATGAGTATCGTTATTATGTGAAGTTGTGAACTATCTTGAAGTAGGGTTTATGAAAGAACATGAGTATCATTGTTATGTGAAGTTGTGAACCATACTGAACTAGGATTTGTGCAAGATCATGAGTATCATTGTTATCTAAGATTTTTTGATAAGCATTTTTGAAAATAAGTGAGTGATTTTTCATATACTTGGACTAGAGTTTGAAAGCAAGGAGTGCTTTATTGAGTGGGTGATTGAGTGGAGTTGATTGAACCTAGTCAAGTGGAAGTTTTGAAGTAGTAGTTCAAGTTTTAAATTGTTCTACATTCTAATTTGATTAAAGAAAGATATTGAAAGTGATTGAGCATTGTTGTGAATGTGAAGCATATTGAGTCTCTAAATATTCTCTATATGTTTATGTGATATTGGAAAAGTTCTAGTGAGGACTTGTTGAGAAGATTTGAGGTAAGTCTTGGTGAAGACTTGTTGAGCATATTGGACAAGTTCTAGTGAGGACTTGGTGAAGACTTGTTGAGAAGATTGGACAATTTCTAGAGAGGACTTGTGGATATATTAGTGTGAGCTTTTGTGGAAGCTTACAAGGTAGATTTGAGACAAGTCTTTGAGAAGACTTGAGAGCAGAGTTGATTGATTTGTTCAAAACTTGGATTAAGGTTTGGGGTAGATCTAGCAGATTTGATTTGTGATTGAATAAAGCTTTGTGTTAAGGCTTGAGGATAGATTTGAGGATAGAGTTTGGTGCATATTTGAGGATAGGTTTGTGCCAAATCAAAGGACAAATATTGAGTAGATTTGTGTTAGATAGAAGGACTATGTTTAGTGTAGATCAGAGGACATATATTGAGTAGATTTATGCTAGACCGAAGTACTGTGTTTAGTGTAGATCATAGGATAGAGATTGAGAAGATTTGTGCTAGACTTAAGGACTATTTTTAGTGTAGATCAAAGGAAAAATATTGAGTATATTTGTGCTAGATTGAAGGATTATGTTTAGTGCAGATCAGAGGATAGATATTGAGCATATTTGTGCTATACTGAAGGACTGTGTTTAGTGTAGATTTGAGATAGATTTGAGAGCTAGCTTTGGAGGTGATAGAGTATAGAGGATGATAGTCTCTAGTGGATAGAGATCCATTAGCCAAGGTAGTGAGGACAAGTCTTCTGAGTGAGGATAGGAGTCTTTAGTGGATAGAGATCCATAAGCTAGTGCATTGGAGGTAATAGTTCTTCTATAAGATCACTAGCCAGTGCAAATGATATTGGTGTCTCTTGTATATAGATATCCATGAACTTTATTAGGAGATTGGTGTCTCATTTGGACAAAGGTCCATAAAAATTGTAATAAGGAAAGGTTTCCCAAGAGATTTATTGAGAAAATTTTAGTGAAATATTTTCTCCGTGGAGTAGCGCACATTGGGTGAACCACGTTAAATTGGTATCTCTATTATGTTTGGTGATTTATGCATTGCATTGATTATTTTTGTTGATATTGTTATTGATATATTGCATAATATTGATTGCAAAAGAAAAGTAAAAAGTGGTCTTATATTGTTCACCCGCCCTCTCAGTATAAGCTTGTGTTCTTCAATTGGTATCATAGCGAGTTCTTTCGAAAGATTTTAACTTGAAGGAAAAGCTTACAAGAACACAAATGGATTCTAAGAGTGGATCCTTAGATAATTCAGCACCAGTGTTTGATGGAAGCGATTATGTATTTTGGAGTATGAGAATGAAGATTCACCTGATGGCACTTGGCAATGAAATATGGAAAGCAATTGAAAATGGATACACACCACCAGCTACTCCACCTACAGATAAATATGGTAAGCTTCTACATAATTACAATTTAAAATCAATGAATACAATTTTGAAATATTTGCATAGAACATTGTTCATAAAGGTTATGCATTGCAAATCAGTAAAAGAAATTTGGGATAAGTTGCAAAGCATATATGAAGGAGATAAAAATGTCAAAAGGGTAAAGATACAAAATCGCAAGGGAAAATTTGAATAACTAAGAATGAAGGATGAGGAAAGCATTAATGTTTATCTACTTTGTGTATATGAGGTTGTTAACTCCATGCAAGGACTTGGACTTGAGGTTCAAGAATCTGATGTTTGTGATAAGATCTTAAGATCACTAAAAGAAACTAAAAGACCAATGAGGTCAAGGCAAGATAGTTTCAATCGATGATTCTTCTCATGCCATAGGTTTGGGCACAAACCTTCACAATGCAAGACATATGGAAAATAGGAATATGGAAGGTTTGGCAATAGGTAGCTTTTTAAAGGGTATTGCTACTCTTATAATCAGTTTGGTCACAAGGCAATGAATTTCAGGGTTCATGACATAAATAAATATGGCTTCACTAGGATAAATCCCAAGACATTTGCACCTCCAAATAATAAAATATTAAGTGTTATAAGTGCAATAACGATGGATATATAACAAAGTGGTGTAGAGAAAAAATTCTAGAGACAAGCAAGAATAGAAATGGTCAGAGGAATCAGAAGGATCTTATAAGGAGAAAAGTTGAAAAAGGTAAAGATCAGTGCTTGTTGGGAGTAGAAATACTCCCACCCTAGAATTAACCACCTCAAGAGGAGGTGGGAAAGGGACTAAGCTAAGAGTTTCATTCTTAGCCCCGAGCCCCAAAGGTGACCCTTTTACATTAATGAAAAAGGGGAGAGATTTGAGTAAGGGGGAGAAATTTGAGTTAGAAGGAAAGTATTCAGTTAGGGGGAGCAGTTTCCTAGGGGGAGCAGAACAACAAAAGGTTAAAAAATTGTAAAAGGTAAATGGGTTGCCATAAATGACAAAGGGGGTGTTGGTCACGAATCTGCCACAGGAAAGGATTTTCTAAAAACTATGCACCCTAGACCCGGCCAACATTGAAAGGCTAGGAGAAAGAGATGTCTCCCAGACCAATCTCCAGAGAGGGCTGGTTCCCTTACTAAAACTAAGTTTGATTTCAGATTAAAGTTGCTGGAAAGGAATTATAAATGTGCAGAAAGAAACAGGAAATACATGGAAAGAGATGGGAAATATAGCCGTAGGCCGAATTTGTTAGATCGGGAAAGAAACTCAGCAAGAATTAAACCTCAAGTGTATGAACAACATATAATAATAGAAACTACAACATAATCCACTTACGACCTTGCGCAGACAACCTCCAGTATGGCATTCCAGAACTCACTTTCTTTTAAGCAATATTCAAACTCAAATGCAGAATTTGAATCTAACAGCAGATTGGAAAGATGAGCATAACTGAGAAATACATGGAATAGAAGGAAATCATTACACAGAAAGACGCTTGCAAAATCAGAGGCCAAATATTTCTTATTTACGCAAAACAACTTGAATGTTTCCAGCAAAATGTCTCTCAAACTCCCGATCCCTTTTTCTGAGATCTACATTGCTTTATATAGAAGTCTTGCTTCTTTACAACATTTAAAACTTGCAACGGACCTCCTCGAGATCTACAAAAATATGCAACAGAAACAAGGAAATGATCCCCTTAAACCAGCCTCGAAACAAGGAGTCGGTCGTCTTCATTAAATGGTCATTCTTGAAAATATGCTTGGACCGTTAGAAAAACCATGAACAACCACTTTGAATAATGGAAATATTTAATTCTGATGGCTTGGACACGTTCTTCTACCTTGCTCGCATCGGAAAGCAACAAAACATTTAATTCTGGAGTGCTTTTAATCATCGAAACTCACAAAACTTCATCGGACCGTTTGAACTACTTTCTGGCGTGAAACTGTAATCGGTCACGAAAACATGACATGTCATGAAATCATGACGTCTTTCTACTCCGTACACTTTTTCACTTTGAAATCACGAAAATCATCCATGTCATGAAATCGTGACGTATTCGGCTCCTTTGTCTCCTTCGCTACCTTGAATCGTGAAAACGCGACGCGTCGCGATATCGCGACGTTTCGTACAATTATGTTCCTTCTCTGCTCTGTTACCGTGAAAATGTGACAATGCACGATTTCGCTACATTCTTCATCTTTTGTTCTCTTCGCTGCTTCGAATCGCGAAAACATGACACTGCACGATTTTGCTACATCTTTCAGTCGGCACCTTCATCGTTATCTCAGGTCGTGAAAACCAAGCAAGTCAATCTCACTATCTTCTGCTCAATCTTCTCTTCTAAGTCACGAAAATCGACATGTCACGATTTCGCTACATTTCTCTGCTTTACGTGCTCTTCTAGTGTTCTTCATCTCCATGTTTTTTTAGAATGATTGGTCCTTTTTTATGTGTGATTGACGTTTCTTCTTCATCATCCACTTCTTGTCGTGATGTTTCTGACGTCTTCGTCTTGCTTGGCTTCATGTCACAAATGTCATGAAATCACGACGTATTCATGCCTTAAGCCTTTTTGTCTGCATCTTGCCGCGACCACGCAACACGTAGCGATTTTGCTACGTCTTTCGCCTTTCATACTGTGTGCCATATTTTGTCGTGATATCGCTACAAAGTTGATTCTCATTGCCTTTCACTTAGTTATGTCATGATTTCATGACCTTTTCTCTGCTCTGCTCCATTGACTATTTTGACCATGATTTTTTGACACGTCACGATATCGCGACGATTTTACCCCCTTGCTGTCGTTGATTGCGTTGACCATGATTTTGGAACACGTCACGATATCGTGACAGTTTTACTTTGCTCTTTTCTGCCTTTTGCACCATGAAATTGTGACAAGTCACGATTTCGTGACACCTTTGCTTTTGATTTCTCTCTCCTCGAACGACCCGCGATAACGTGACATGTCGCGATATCACGACGGTTTTCAACTTTGGCTCTCCATGCTATTTTTTGTCATGATTTCATGACAGTCTTCGGACTTAGCTTTTTTGCATCAAAACCTGTATAGAAGTGAGAATTTCAACATCTTATGCATGAATAATCAATAATCAACATAATGTGGCAAAAATGCCAACATTCTTGGCGGCTCACGGGGTATACAGTTCTGTTGTATGCACGAATCCCAGGCCTGAATCCATTGGGCAACAGAGTCAAGAAAATTGAGAACAGAAAGCTGGCTGATGGGGTACATCTCGGCGGACTGCTGCAACAACTCTTGTTGAATGACTGAAACTTCAAGTAAATCTGTATTTGGCTGAACTGACCATGGAATGGAAATGATAAATGATGGAATAATGGAATGGAGGGAGTGAGGTGGTAGATACAGTAAAGAGTGCTTCTGTGCTACCAGCTGCTATGAAAGGGAAATGGAAGTGAATGGAATAAACAGAATGATGACCAGCAAATGTGTAGGCTATGGAATGAGAATGGAATGGGGAAATGAACTGTGGATAAATGCTTAAAACAATAATGTAGTTAGAAGAAAAGGAAAAGAAGAACCGAGAATATTAGAAAAGGGGAAAAGAAACAACAGCAGTGGCTTGATTACTTCAGAAGAAAAAGGAGTAGGAGAAGGAGGGAATAAAGAGGGGAGGGAAGAAATAAAGAGGAAGCCACTAACTGCTGGGAAAGAAGAAGAAAAAAGAAAGAAATACGTACCTGCGGGCTCGCATGCAAAAAGAGCCGAAGTGGACAGAGGAAAACAATACTTTTTTTTTTTTTTTTGCTATATACAAGGTGATACTGGACTGACAGTTCATGAAGTGTAGGCTTTCAGATGAAAGCCGTTCACTGAAATAGGAAGTGGGCTGCCATCCAAATCTTCCAGATGAAACGAATTTGCTGCACCAGCACTGACAATGCGGAAGGGACCCTCCCACAGAGCATCAAACTTCTTGTGCTTCCCAGGCTTGGCTTTCTTTTCATTCCATTTCAGGACCAAATCACCCACCTTAAGTGGACGATCAGTGGAATTCTTATGGAACCATTTTGAAATAATCTGTGTATGCTTAGCAAACTCCTCATAAGCCAAGGAACGTTGTTCTTCCAACTGTAACAACTGAGCCAACCGCATATCCATGGAATCTACATCTGCTTCATCATCCTGAAATCCCTGCAACTGCTGCAATACTGGCAACTCTAGATGAACAGGCAACCTTGCCTCCTTTCCATATACCAGGGCGTATGGTGAAGTCTTGATAGACTTCTTGATTGAAATCCTATCTGCCCATAAAGCTTGATTCAATAGAAGGTGCCATGATCTCTTGTTATCCCCCAAAGACCTCTTTAAAATCCGAAGCAAATTTTTGTTTGTGGACTCTGCCAAGCCATTTCCCTGAGGGTAATAGTTAGAGGATGTCTTCAGAAAAACACCATACTTATTTGCAAATTCAGCTAGCTCAGCTCCAATGAACGGAGTTCCATTGTCTGTGATGATAGCATCAGGAATGCCAAAACGTGTAATCAGCCCTTCAATGAAAGAAATCACCACATTTTGATTTGCAACCTTGGTTGGAATAGCTTCAGACCACCTCGTAAAATAATCTGTAGCTGTCAAAATATACTTGTGTCCAGCTGAAGAATTCGGATCAATAATCCCAATAAAGTCCAATCCCCACTTCTGAAAAGGTGCTTCAACCTGAATTGGATGCAGGGGCAATGATGCATTTCTAACCCTTCCTGTATACCTCTGACATTTGTCACATGCTTGGGCAATCCTGAAAGCATCTGTGAATAAGGTTGGCCAATAATAACCAGCCCGAATAATTTTTAAAGCCATTGGTCTACCTGCATAGTGTCCTCTGGATATGCCAGAATGAAACTCCTCCAGGAGTCTAGCCTTCTCTGATTCCTTGACACACCTTAAAAGAATGCCATCAATGTTCTTAAAAAACAATCCTTCGGGCAGCAACACATACCTGAGAGCTTGCAGACGAAACCTTCTCCGTTGTGAGGCATTTAACTGTGAAGGGCATCTACCAGTTGTGAAATAGTCAATGAGGTCATCTGCCCAATCTTGTTCTTGTACTAAGAGGTTCACCAGACTGTTATCTCTAGCAGAATCATCCACTTGATAATCAACTATTTCAGATGTTGTAGTCTTTGCTAAGTGCTGGCATAAGGCTTTACCCCGCACTAGCTTGGCCGGATGAATCTCAACATCAAATTCTTGAATTTTGGTGACCCAACCTGCGCGTTTATCACCCATCTCACCCTGAATGATGAAATTCCTTACATCGGGATGAATAACATAGATGACTGTCCTACTCTGAGATATGAAATGCTTGAATTTTTTAAGAGACTTCATGACAGCATACACCTGTTTTTCAATGAAATTATACTTTGCCTCATGAGGTAAGATAATCTGACTAAGGAAAGCAATGGGTCTTTCATTCCCATCATCTCCTTTCTGTGTGAGCACTGCGGCATAGCTTTCATCTTCCCCAACTGCATACAGAATGAAATCTTTTGAATAATCTGGATTAACTAATACAGGAGCCTGTGCTATTCTGTCCTTAATTTCTTGGAATGCCTCCTTCCTCTGAGTTGTCCATTTAAATTCTGCATCCTTCTTCAACAACTCAGTCATGGGCTTGACAACCTGGGCAAAATCAGAAATGAACTTCTTGATAAAATTAATCTGTCCAAAGAAAGACTGCAGCTCTTTCTTGTTGGTAGGGAGCGAAAGTTTCTTCAATGCTTCGACTCGAGATGGATCAATTGCCAAACCATCTTCTGAAATAACATGCCCCAAGAGTTTACCTTCCTTCACTGCAAAAACCGACTTCTTTGGATTAATGGAAATACCAAACTCTCTACATTTTCCAAAGATTTGCCTCAGATGCGAACCGTGATCTTCCCGTCTATGTGAAAAGACAGTCATATCATCAAGATAAATAACAATAATCTTGTTCAAGAGTTCCTCGAATGCAATGTCCATGGCTCTCTGGAATGTAGCCCCAACATTTGATAATCCGAAAGGCATTCGTTGATAAGCAAAAGTGCCCCACTTAGTTGTGAATGTTGTCTTGTACTGGTCCTCATCCCTAACCCAAATCTGGTTATATCTAGAGAATCCATCCAATAGTGAAAAACGTTGAGCCCCAGCCACAACATGCAGTATCTGATCAATGCGAGGCAAAGGATAGTGATCTTTCAGAGATGCACGGTTCAGATTTCGAAAATCTACACACAGTCGTATGTCTCCATTCTTCTTTCGAACCGGGACCAGATTAGCAACCCAAGTCGAGTGCTTAACCGGGTATATAATCTTGGCCTGCAGCATTTTCACAAGTTCGGCCCTCATGAGAGTCTCAATCTTTGGATTCATTGGTCGCTGCTTTTGCCTGAAGGGTCTGACACCTTCTTCCAACTCAATAGTATGCTTGAACAATCTGTTTATCATATCCCTTCAGATCCTCATAACTCCAGGCCACAATATCAAAAAATTCTTGACACAGTTGCTTGATTTCTTGCAGTTCATCAGGAGTAGAATCAGTCCCAATCTTAATGACCTTATTGGGTTCCAACTGCAACTCCATGTACTCTTTCTTATCAATCTCAATCCGATGTTTCTTGGACCGATCATGCTGATCAAACAAACTTTCTAGAGTGATAAGACCCTTCGGAATGTGATTGTTTCGCAACTGAATTAGACCTTCGGCTTCTTCGTGCTCCAAGGTTCTTCCTTCGATGGTGGCAGCTTCTTGAATCAAAAAGTTAACAATTTGCTCATCACTCTCGAAGACCTGCCAGAAAGTATCTTTGTCTGGGACACTAGGCCTATACACCATCCTTATTGTCTTTGGTTTCTTCACTACCTGCTCAATGGGAGAAAAATTTGCTCCAAGAGATGCTAGGAGATCTGCATGCTTATTCAGCTCTCGAGAAATGGCTTGAATATTCAGAGCTATGAAAAACTCAAACAGGTCCCAAACTTGGTTGCGGTATGCTTTGAGATAATGCTGCTTGGAAATACACCTGTTTGTTACTTGGTTTACAATCAGCTCAGAATCACCAAAAATCTGCAACTGTTCGATTCCCAACTTCCTTGCCTTTTTCAAGCCTAAGCATAATGCTTCGTACTCGACAGCATTGTTAGTACAATTCCAAGTAAGACGGTATGAATATGTTCTTTGTAAACCAGAAGGAGAAATCAAAACAATACCTGCTCCTGCACCGTTTTTGCATCTAGCCCCATCAAAATATAACTTCCATAGTTGATCCGTGATAGAGTTATGATCATCTTGGTTAGGGGGTACCTGCCTTGTGCCATCCTCGGGTTTTGTGATAGAATAACAGCCGATTTCGGTCTCTAGCATAGCATTGAAATCAAGCATGGAAAACCCGTCTTCCAACTGAAGCTCATCCAAAACCTCATTCATCAAATCTGAACCCTCTAACTCTTCGGTTAGCATGTTAACAGACTGCATGGTCTTTCTTGCTTCTTCCAACTTCTCTATATGAAAAGAGGAAGGTTTTTCATTCTGAATCCTGAGTCTTTTACCTTTGAAAGGGATTTCCAAGTGGGAATAATCCAGTGCAAGGTAACCTCCCAACTTTGTAGTAAACTCTCTGGATAAGCACATACTAAAATACGGTTCTAGATCTACCACAACAATCTCTTGAATGACTGTAATCTGAGGCATAGTGTGTAAAACAATCGGGACATCCTTGATTACACCCACCATTTTCATAGGAGTACCATCTAACTGCAAGACTCCAGGGCTACTTCGTGTGTATTCCATACCCATAACTTCGCAAACTACCTTTGGCATGACAGTTGTAGCGGCTCCAGAGTCGATCATGCAGTTATGCACGATCCAACCCTCTATTTGCAGTGATAGATAAAATGGGGGTGGTCTATTTTTACCAGTGATAGAAGTGGTTAAGGCCTGAGCATAAATTGTCTGGGTAGAACCCTTTTCACTATCCTTCATAGATTTTAAAGATTCTTGCAATAAATCTACCTGCCTAGGCAATTGCAATGCATCATAAAGACTAACCTTAGCTGGGGTCTTCTTCAGTTCTTCGACAATGTTGTATGCAACCGCAGTAGATTCCTTCTTCTCAATGGGGTGATCATATCTATTCTGATACTGTTGAGTGGCTTCCACTCTCAGCCTCTTTGTCAATGAAGGGTACTTCAACTTTTCTCTAGCTTGCTCCTCTGCTTCTGATCTTGCCTGTGCAGTTGCGGCCTTTTCTTGTACTCTATGTGAAACAGGATCTTTCGGTAAAATAGGCGCATCTAGCTTTGATGCTTGCACAGGAGTTTTCACTATTTTCTTCAAATCAGTTGGCACTTTTAATGGCTCTAACTCAGCAGGATCTACTATAACAGGCTTCTTTCCAGACCTTGTGAGAACCGAAACTTGCTCTTCAGATGGAACCATTAAGCTATAACCTGGTTCAGATATCATATTGACTTGCCCTCCCGAAGAACTAGCAGCCAATGTCTGCACATAATTCAAATGAACCATGCAAGTGTCTTCTCCATGGGGATCATTGCATGTCGAACACCAATATGTTCTTTCAGCAAGGACTGCATCTTCATTTGCCAAAACAGTCAGGTTCTTCTCGGGTGCTTTGCTTGTTGAAGCAGCTTGTTCTCTAGTAATCGGCGGAGGTTGAAATCTCCTAGGCTGGAAATCTCGCTCAGCTTGCTTCCTTTCAATAAGCGTGATCTTATTACCCATTGCTCTTATTGCAGAATTGGCAGATTTTACCTCTTGCAAGAGTGTTGTATAAGGATCAGGATTTACAGGTGCAGGAGGTGCTGGTAAGGGCAAAGGTGCTGGTGGTGCCGGTAATGCTGGGAATGAAGTGGAAGCGAGGGAATGGCAGAATGCTGGGTGCAGGCAACTGGGGATTTGCTAAAGTGGACAACTGAGGAACTGGGATGGGTGCAATTTGAGGAGCACTGGAATTCCATGATGGGACAGGGTACATAGAAGACATAGATTGCGAAAAAGAACTAGGATATAAATGCTGTGGAATATCAGGTAAAATGGGCATTGCTACCTTTGGGGGAAGCCTGTCGATTGCAATCAAGTCTGCCTCCGCCTTTTGTGCTTGCTCGAATAGTTCCGAGAAAGTCATCACATTGGACTGCCTGATCGCCAAGCCAATGTCTGTATTGAACGCTCGAAGGTAGTAAAACGTAGCTTGCTCAGGGGTAGGGCGAAGTCCTTCAGGCACTCGCTGCCGACTTCGGTGAAACGAACATTGAAATCTGCTATTGCCTCCTGCGGGTGCCTCTGGATTGCATTAAACTGATGCAACAATGAAAATGGGTCAGCCTGTTCATGAAAATTCTTAACTAACAGTTCTCCTAGCTGATCCCAGGATGCAATAGTGCCTGGTTGCAGAGATCGATACCAGTACAACAATTTTCCTCTCAAAGATAACACTAATAACTTCACCATCACATCTTCATCTGTTATATCATGAATGGCTGCCAGAGAAGCTACATCATGAATATGTTCGTATGCAGTCTTTCCCATACCATCATAGGTTGGCAATGCTTTCAAAGCAGCCTAGGGAACTGGATTTTGAGCCTACAAATTCAAGGCCCCTGAGCTGTTCCATGCTGAAAACTGTCGGGGTGGAGGATACTGGGCCATTGGAACTAGTGTATGTAACTGAGAAGATGGAAAACTAGTAACAATACCAGGGATTTGTGTGGATATGGCAGATGATGCAAGCGATGGGGAAACCAACCTAGAGTGTTCACCTCTTTTTGTGCTGTCAAGTTCAAAAAACTCAACAAGATCTTCAACTTTTTTAGACTTTGATCTCGTGATCATGAAGTACAACTTTCACTGCATCCACGTTCAGAGATTTCTGGGTACTGTAGAGTCACCAAATGTTCTAACTTTATGGCATGAAGGCGAACATTAAACCTTCAATACTATGGGATCTTTTTGAGATAGAAGAAGTCTGTCCCACCGGGCGTGCCAAAAACTGTTGGTCACGAATCTGCCATAGGAAAGGATTTTCTAAAAACTATGCACCCTAGACCCGGCCAACATTGAAAGGCTAGGAGAAAGAGATGTCTCCCAGACCAATCTCCAGAGAGGGCTGGTTCCCTTACTAAAACTAAGTTTGATTTCAGATTAGAGTTGCTGGAAAGGAATTATAAATGTGCAGAAAGAAACAGGAAATACATGGAAAGAGATGGGAAATATAGCCGTAGGCCAAATTTGTTAGATCGGGAAAGAAACTCAGCAAGAATTAAACCTCAAGTGTATAAACAACATATAATAATAGAATACAGCATAATCCACTTACGACCTTGCGCAGACAACCTCCAGTATGGCATTCCAGAACTCACTTTCTTTTAAGCAATATTCAAACTCAAATGCAGAATTTGAATCTAACAGCAGATTGGAAAGACGAGCATAACTGAGAAATACATGGAATAGAAGGAAATCATTACACAAAAATACGCTTGCAAAATCAGAGGCCAAATATTTCTTATTTATGCAAATAACTTGAATGTTTCCAGCAAAATGTCTCTCAAACTCCCGATCCCTTTTTTTGAGATCTACATTGCTTTATATAGAAGTCTTGCTTCTTTACAACATTAAAAACTTGCAACGGACCTCCTCGAGATCTACAAAATATGCAACGAAAACAAGGAAATGCTCCCCTTAAACCAGCCTCGAAACAAGGAGTCGATCGTCTTCATTAAATGGTCATTCTTGAAAATATGCTTGAACCGTTAGAAAAACCATGAACAACCGCTTTGAATAATGGAAATATTTAATTCTGATGGCTTGGACATGTTCTTCTACCTTGCTCGCATCGGAAAGCAGCAAAACATTTAATTCTGGTGTGCTTTGAATCATCGAAACTCACAAAACTTCATCGGACCATTTGAACTGCTTTCTGGCATGAAACTGTAACAGGTCACGAAAACGCGACATGTCACGAAATCGTGACGTCTTTCTGCTCCGTACACTTTTTCACTTTGAAACCACAAAAATCATCCATGTCACGAAATCATGACGTATTCGGCTCCTTTGTCTCCTTCGCTACCTTAACTCGCGAAAATGCGATGCATCGTGAAATCACGACGTTCCGTACAATTATGCTCCTTCTCTGCTCTGTTTTCACGAAAATGTGACAATGCACGATTTCGCTACATTCTTCATCTTTTGTTCTCTTCGCTGCTTCAAATCGTGAAAACATGACATTGCACGATTTCGCTACAATCTTTCGTCGGCACCTTCATCGTTATCTCCAGGTCATGAAAACCAAGCAAGTCACGAAATCGCTACACTATCTTCCCACTACTCAGTCTTTTGTTTTTATGTCATGAAAATCCGACATGTCACGATTTCGCTACAATTTTCATCCACACTGTATGGTCCTGCTTCTAAGGCATGAAAACATGACACTCTTGCCTCAAGTGCTTCTTCAATCTCCACCATGTCGTGATTTCGCGACGTTTTTCATCTCTGTGGACTTTACTGCTCCTGACTGCAAAAATTCGTCATGTCGCGAAATCGCTACCACTTTCTGCACTTGGTCCTTCCATTCCACTATGTCATGATATCGCGACGTTTCCTTATCTTCTTCATCATAGCCACTTCCTGTCGCGATATCGCGACGTCTTCGTCTTGCTTGGCTTCATCCCACAAATGTCACGAAATCGCGACGTATTCATGCCTTAAGCCTTTCTGTCTCCACCTTGCCGCGACCACGCAACACGTAGCGATTTCGCTACGTCTTTCGCCATTTGTACCGTGTGCCATATTTTGTCGCGATATCGCTACAAAGTTGATTCTCATTGCCTTTCGCTCAGTTATGTCACGATTTCGCGACCTTTTTCTCTGCTCTGCTCCATTGACCATGTTGACCACGATTTTTTGACACGTCGCGATATCACGACGGTTTTACCCCCTGCTGTCGTTGACTGCGTTGACCGCGATTTTGGAACACGTCGCGATATCGCGACAGTTTTGACTTTGCTCTTTTCTGCCCTTTTGCACCGTGAAACTGTGACAAGTCACGATTTCACGACACCTTTGGCTTTTGACTTCTCTCTCCTCGAAAGACCCGCGATAACGCGACATGTCGCGATATCGCGACGGTTTTCAACTTTGGCTCTCCATGCTGCTTTTTGTCGCGATTTCACGACAGTCTTCGGACTTAGCCTTTTTTGCATCAAAACCTGTATAGGAGTGAGAATTTCAACATCTTATGCATGAATAATCAACAATCAACACAATGTGGAAAAAATGCCAACAGGGGGATATTATTGGAAATATGAGTAGGATTTGCTGAGCAGGAGTTGTCATTGATGTCAAATAAATGCTAAGCCAATGCAAAATAAAAGGGTTGCAAATATATCTTTGTTCCATGGTGATTGGAAGTAAATAATATGGTTATTTTAATGATGGCAAAAGGTTCTCCCAAAAGCACAAGGAGGTTCACATTTTATTTCATTTAAAAAGGCCAAATGGATATTTAATTATTTAATTTATAATATTTAAATTCATTTTTGAATTTAAAATAATTATAAATTAAATATTAAAATCGAAATGCAAAGGTTAATTATCCACAAACGTGAAGGTAAATGCCTAGAAAGGCATATAATTTAAATTTTTTGATGTGAAGGAGAAATGCCTTAATGGCATATAAATATTGCCTCAAACATAGGCTAAAGTGATCATTCGAATTTCATGCAATAATAAGAGAGTGCTCGTCAATCGAACATGGAAACAGGAAGGAGTGTGCACAATGTTAATCTAGAGAATGTGGAAGACATAAGGACCAAAGGTGCCAAGCTTTTAGACCCATCTAGGTAGATTGCCCAGACATCACTTGGCTTGGGTGCTAAGTTGTAGAACCAGAGAGGTCTCGGGTTTGAGACTCTGCAGCAACAAAATGAGGAAGCCTTTTTTGTTCAAAGGCTTTTGGTAGCAACATTAACAATAAGTGTGTACAGGTGCACTTACATATCACATGGGTCTCTAGCTCACGTGGTGAGCTGACCGCAGGCTAAGGTACTGGCAGGGAAAGAGTCATGGGTTCAAATCATGTGCTCACCATTTTGCAAGGTAGAGAGGACAAATATTTTGTGTGGGCACCTTTTGCAAAGCGAGGAAGAAAATAATTATTTTTTCTAAGGTATGAGGGCCTAACTTTATTATTATAAAGCATTTAAAGGTTATATTGTGTTGAGAATTAAGGAGTGATAAGGTTTAGGTGGCTTATGATTTTTGAAGATAATTTTTGGAGTCATAAGGTGTAGAAAAAGTATATTATTTTGTAAAAGGCTTTTTGATATTGTTGAATATTAAATTGAGGATATTGGAGTAATAAGTTGTATAAGGTGATGTTATTATTTTGAAGGGAATTTGTTAAGTAAACTTGTGTGGGTTAATGCATGGTCCTTGAGAATAATAAAAGAATTATTTTAGAATTCTTTGAGCATATTATTGGAGTAAAATATTAAGGATAGATATATGCTATTTAACCCTTGTGATTGGCAAAGAAAGGTGTTATGATTAAAATAGGTGTTTGAAGTCAGATCTTCTTCAAACAAGAGGTAAGGGCACATTATCCTTGAGAGTGATTGTTGAATGTTGTGAATGCTAAGTTGGAGTGAAAAGGGTTGTTTGATAAGCATTGTTGAGTTTGGTTTTTCTGGAATGAAATTTGATTCTAGAAATCTTGTTTGATAAGCATTGTTGGAAATATTGAGTAAGCTTTCATATTTTTGAACTAGGGTTTGTGAAAGAACATGAGTATCATGTGAATTTATGAACTATCTTGAACTGGGGTTTGTGAAAGAACATGAGTATCATTGTTATGTGAAGTCGTGAACTATCCTAAACTAAGGTTCGTGCAATATCATGAGTATCATTATTATGTGATATTGTTTGAAAAGCATTATTGGAAATAAGTGAGTGATTTTTCATATATTTGGACTATAGTTTTAAAGCAAGGAGTTCTTTATTGAGTGAGTGATTGAGTGGAGTTGATTGAACCTAGTCAAGTGGAAGTGTTGAAGTGTTAGTTCAAGTTCTGTGAAATAAATTATTCCATATTCTAATTTGACTAAAGAAAGAGATTAAAAGTGATTGAGCATTATTGTGAATATGAAGTATATTGAGTCTCTAACAATTCTCTATATGTTTTTGTGATATTGGATAAGTTCTAGTGAGGACTTTTTGAGCATATTTGAGGTAAGTCTTGGTGAAGACTTGTTGAGCAGATTGGACAAGTTCTAGTGAGGACTTGTTGAGAAAATTTAAGGTAAGTCTTGGTGAATACTTGTTGAGCAGATTGGACAAGTTCTAGAGAGAACTTGTGCATAGATCAGTGTGAGCTTTTGTGGAATCTTGCAAGGTAGATTTATGACAAGTCTTTGAGAAGACTTGAGAGCAGAGTTGATTGATTTTTTCAAACCTTGGATTAAGATTTAGGGTAGATATAGCAGATTTGATTTATGATTGAATCAAGCTTTGTGTTAAGGCTTGAGGATAGAGTTTGGTGTAGATTTGAGGATAGGTTTGTGCCAGATCAGAGGACAAATATTGAGTAGATTTGTACTAGACCAAATGACTATGTTTACTGCAGATCAAAGGATAGAGATTGAGTAGATTTGTGCTAGATCAAAGGACTATGTTTAGTGCAGATCATAGGATATATATTAAGTATATTTGTGCTAGACCGAAGGACTATGTTTAGTATATATAATAGGAAAGATATTAAGAATATTTGTGCTAGACCGAAGGATTGTGTTTAGTGTAGATCAGAGGATAGATATTGAGTATATTTGTGCTAGACTGAAGGACCGTGTTTAGTGTAGATTTGAGATAGAGTTGAGAGCTAGATTTGGAGGTGATAGAGTATAGAGAATGAAAGTCTTCAATGGATAGAAATCCATTAGCCATGGTAGTGACGATAGATCTTCTGAGTGAGGACAAAATTTTTTAGTGGATAGATATCCATAAGCCATTGCAATGGAGGCAACAGTTATTCTAGAATTTTACTAGCCATAGCAGAGGATATTGGTGTCTCCTATGGATAGAGATCCATGAATTTTATTAGGGGATTTATGTTGCCTTTGTACATAGGTCCATAAACATTGTAATAGGTAAAGGTTTCCCAAGAGATTTGTTGAGAAAATTTTAGTGAAATATTTTCTCTGTGTAGCCCATATTGGGTGAACCATGTTAAAATGGTGTCTCTATTGCGTATGGTGATTTATGCATTGCATTGATTACTACTATTGATATTGTTATTGATATATTGAATAATATTGATTGAGAAAGAAACGTATAATGTGGTCTTATATTGTTCACCCCCCCTCTCAGTATAATCTTGTATTATTCAAAATGCCATAGAAGCCTTGGTTCAAAATTATAAATGCTTTCATTCTAGTTCTAACAACTTGTTGTAGGAAAAGGATATTTAGGAAATAGGTTGGGAAGCTTCCTACAAGAGAGCTAGTAAGAATATCTTCTTAGAATCATTCCAGAACTTGTAGCAACAAGGAGAAGACTAAATATTTCAAATACTTTAAAAAAGAGGGTCTCATTACAAGAGTTGCAAATATTGTAGATTCTAAAAGTGAAGAAAAGGCCACAGTAGCCATATAGCAAACTCAAGAAAAAATAGATTCCAGAATTTGAGTTAAGAAGGATATAGGATATTGGTGATCTCTATTCAAGATCAATACCTACAAAGTGCAAAAGTAGAAAAGGCCACAAAATCCTTAATTCAGAAGAAAGACTCCAAAGAAGAGTTCCTAAAGAAGACCTCAGAGAGGAATTTCTGATTTAGAAGAAAGACTCCAAAGAAGAGTTCCTAAAGAAGACTTTAGAGAAGAGTTCCTAATTTAGAAGAAGAATTCTTAATTTAGAAGAAGACTCCAAATAAGAGTTACTAAAGAAGACTCCAGAGAAGAGTCCACAAAATAGGAGATTGGTGATCTCCTTTACTGATTAAAGACTTCTTTCATAAGAAGCTAAAGAGATCCGAAGTAGATCTCATTGGAAAAACTTCTAATATTGGAAGAGATAGAAAGGGACTAACAAAGCCCTATTCTTGATGAGAGAAGTTGTAGCAATCTAAGATGCATACACCTAATGCTGGTAATAATTGAAATTCACATATAAAGCATAAAAGATGAATAAATTTTCATATAATCAAAAAAAGGGTTTCCTTTATTAATTTTCCAATGAAACTTGGTTACAAACCTGTCCCTCTTAGGGATACCAAATGTGATACATTTATTATAGTCAAGAAAAGTCCCCACACAAGGGTAGGTGTAATTCACAAGCTTCCTAGAGTGACACAAACTTCTCTAAGGCAAATGTAGCCTTCTTATCCACGATTAGAGGCATTTGTTGCTTTGAATGTCAAGACCTTGTTAACCCTATGTTCAAGAAACAACAAGAAGCAATTAGAAGCAAAGGAGGCCTCTCTTAATGAGGCTTTTGATCCAAATATTGCATGAAAATACTATAAGAAATATGAAATCAAGAAAGTGTATAAAGATATGAATCTATGCTAGAACATGATAACTTTGCCATTAAGAATGTGAAAGAAACATAGATCTTGTCATAAAATATCCTGATTAAGCATTAAAAGCACATATGCATGGAAAGAATAGAACCTAATCTAGAATTTATTAATACTAGAAAATGAAGGTAATCTACTTCAATCAACAATTCTGACAATCTAATGACCAGATAGAAAGTAATTCTATAGTAAATCTATCTAAATGATCAAACAGAAATGCAAATCTATTGCTAAAATTGACTGAATTAAATATTAAACCTTGATCGTAGGTCCTTCAAATAGTTGGCACTGTTAGTCATGGCTGACAGCCACGATTGAGGCATAGATGTCTTTGTCCTCCAAATCAAGGCTTGATTCTTCAATTCAGTCCGAGGAATTGATGATCAAGGGTTTTCATGGTGTCCTATGACGGATTTGGTGGTTGAATTGCTCAAATTGGTGATGGATTGGGCTCAATTTATTTTCTTGATTCTTCCTAGCCCTCCATAGCCTTCTTGATCTCAAATGTCATTTGTCCTTCAATTGGGCAGCAAAAGTATTCCTCTCAATGCATACAAGTGAGTATACAATTCGATAGGGCTTCACTACGTTTCAAATCAAGGTTCATATCTCTTTCTTCCCCATTTATAGGGGGTTCTTATAACATTTAGGAAGGTCATGTATTAGATTCATGGGGAAGCTAAGATCAAGAAAGAGCAGCTGGATATGCGCATCCTAGAATCATTGCTTCCAACTGGATGGAAGGCTTAAATTAAAAATATCTTGCACTTATTATCAAACATTCGGGTAGCTTCAATGCCACTATAGGTTTTTGCACCTATGTGTCCAAAAGGAAGAGAGCTACAAACTAAACTATCATATTTACTTTTTTCCCCAGAAAAAGGTAAGCTTATGATAGTCATTGGCAATGATTCGTAAGACGAACATAATTTTGACAAGATCAAGGGATCTTCTATTGACTTTGATTATGATTATGATATTATGAATACCCCCTCAAGCGATGAGTCGATGAGAGTAATGACAATTAAATGAAGCGACTAGTCACTTGACCACTTTGAATTATTTGAACAAATTAAAATTTAGCATTTGATACTTGATTAGGCCTAATCAGCTATGATTGCAACTATTAGTAGTAACTACATATTTATATCCCATGGAGCGGTCCAACCACAAAGGCTTTCTTAGGGAATCAAAATGATAACAATTCCAATTAGGCACATGTTGAATCATATTATCGATGATCTACTAAAAATTTCATAGAATAATTGGCATGATTTCTTCGTTCCCGTGGAGCAGTCCAACCGTCAAGGCCTTATTCGAGATTGAAATGAAGCATACCAATTCCACGATGAGAGAGTTTGCCTCAAATATCCTTATGGTAATTTACTCATATTTTCAGATTGCATGGAATTCCAGTTACTGCAACCACCAAGTTTAAAGGGTAAATAACTAGATACGAGGTGCATTTGGCTTTTGATGTATCTAAATTTTTTATTATTTTTAATATTTTTGACAATTTTGGTCAAATGGGTATTTTTAATTTAGCATTTTGAAACTCCTCATGGTAGGATTTTGAAGAATTTATTGTAGGTTGCTATCCGTGCTTATCAAAAGCAGCTAGATTTTTAAATTTTCCTAGCAATGGCTATGACCCGCGATCAAAAAACCCTAATTTTGCACTCGTGGGTGCCAACCACAGTCAGGAGCAAAATAAGAAATATTTAAAAAAAAATTGTCATTTTCGATGTCATTTTCAACCTAACGGTTTGGCAAACCTTGAGTGCTCTAAGAGGTGAGAAGATAGATTTGACATGGAACGCTGCCACAAATCAACCTCACTACCACCTATATTGATGGTAGACCAACCTAGAGGAGCTAATGCTACTAAGGTAGAAGCACACAAAATCCTTGACTATTATTATATTTACCGATTTAAAATAACCTCACTAAGTAATGGGTTAAATGAACATCATTAAACCACCAGTAATGAACCTCACCCTATTTAGTCTTATATTAGGTTAGCTTAGAGGGGAGGGCTTAATTTTTTTTTGTTTTCTTTTTCTTGGAAATCTCGAGATGAGGAATGACCCTGAAAAGGTCATCCTTCCTAGTCGTGGCTGGCAAGCGCGATCCCCAATTAGAAAATTAGGGGCCGCAGCTGTCAGCCATAGTGGGATTTAAATCCCAATGGTCACAAATTTGATCACCATATCGACTGTGGGTCTGAGTTGCAGTTCAATACCTTTAGGAAAAATTTTAAATTTTTTAAATTTTTTTTATTTTTAAAAGCAATTAATTGATTTTTTTATTTTTTGAAGTACATTTTCTATTATTTTTTTAATTTGCTGAATGCATTTTTTATTTTTATGTAATTTTGTGATTTTATGATTTTTTTGTTGTTTTTAAGGCATTTTTTTATGTTTTTGGTTGATTTTTAATTATTTTGCCCTTATTATTCTAATTTTGACTAGACTCTGACTGTGAGAGCAAGGGAATTAGAGATCCTTCGCAACCTATGTAGTTCCCTAACTTAAGAGAAGGATTGGCTTAGGGCCATGGGCTTTGGCCATGTCTTGCGCCTCCCCACCATCTGAGCTGATCAGACCTATATGACTGCATTGGACGATGTTGGGACGTGCGGACAAATACCTTTCACCTATCGATAGGTGAAATGATGGTGACCCCTGAGGAAATATATTGCATCTTCAAACTCCCTCTAGATGGTGAGGCCATCACATATTCATCGACAAAGGTGAAGTATGTCGTATTCTCTATGATCTTTGGTGACCATAGTGATGTAGCATAGTAGCACTCAGACTACAATGGTATCCATATCAAGCATTGGTACACATAGAGATTTTTATCCTTGCAAGTAGTCGTTTTCATACACTTTATTATGCAGATCATCCTATCGAACACTTCTATAGCGAGGTTCCTGTGGAACCTCCTGGATATGATGCAGGATGTCCTAACGAGTAGCACTGACCATCCCTTGATCCTATCCTGGGGGAGTGCCCTACTAGTGTAGCTCTATAATGAGTTGTACCATATTACATAGAGGAGTAGATTGGGCATCGGTTACAGCGTACTAATTTAGATTTGGGGGTGGCAGCATATTAGTATTGAGTGTCTCACTAGCCTACCACTCAATATTGGCACCATTGAGGAGGTATGCTAGTGTTATGCAACATGTTGGCCTTGCGAGCAAGAGGGCTTCCAAAGTAGGCCTCACGCATGGGACCTAAACTACTACATTGGGTAGTTTTCATGACTACAGGTGGGCCAAATTTAGTGACACTCCTACCTAAACTACCCTCCATGGATTAAGGTTGACGAGTACCTACGATGAACACACAAAGACAGATGGCTCCTTAGATGTAAGTCCAAGGTACAAGAGTTCTTCTACTTCTCTCACATCATTAGACAATTCGGCATTAGGTAGGATATTCTAGAGCTACTGACTATCTACCACCACCTCACTCTAGAGAGGGACTTGACATGGCCCAGGGTGACTCCACTGGGTGATGAGGACAATGAATTTTAGGAGTCGACCTTGACAAATGCAGGGACTACTCCTGACTATAACACTTGGTGGACTACCAAGGTATGGTGGGGCATGGAGGTCCTCTTGGGTAGGCTAGTAGATGATGCAGCCAAGGGTGCATAGGGAGTTGAGGTTGATCCTCATGATCGTCAGGCTTGTTAGAGGAATGAAGGTGGATGGGGTGAGTGAGGAACTACAAAGAAGGCACCTCAGGCTAAGGAGGAGGGTGACACTCTCAAGGAGGGTGAGGCAGCACCGGACAACGAGATTGGGTAGCTCAGGGCCCAGGTAGCCAGCCTATAGACTCAGGTAGGCACACTACAGACAAAGATTCTAGGGAGGGATACCACTATAGCTACCTTAGAGGCATGAGCTAAGGACCTTCAAGCATAGCTCACTATGGCATAGACTAAGATCCATACGGTTACAAGGTAGCGCATCCTTATATAGTCACAACTAGATGCTATGACTGCATATCGAGATTCACTCAGGGCTATGAGGGAGGACCCCTCAGCTTCATAGGTTTCTCTAGTAGCTCCATTTGCTCTAGTATCCCCAATAGTCCCAAGAGTTCTAGTAGTGCAAGGATTATTAGAATTAGCAATGATGGACCCGACGATAGAGATCAGGTGACTACAAACTCTGGTGTAGTAGCATATCAATGATGGATCAACATATGTTGCCTACATGTCTACTCTAAGGTAAGAGATTGAGCTAATTTGGGGTCAGGTTCTTAAGAGGCCCATGGCTTCAATATCTCAGAGGACTCATACTCGGGAGACAAGGTAGTCTTCGGATTTCTCCAATCACATGAGTCACATGTCAGAGAGGACCTCAGGTGCCAACTCCAGATGCAGGGATGGTGGAGGCGATGGTGGATCCTCTCAGACTAGGGGTGCAGGACCTATTTAGTATAGATCTAGATATATTATGTTGTACCATTTTTGTGTGTAAGGTCAAGGACCTACATAGTTGTAGCCTATGGGTATTTTTGACATATGTCGATGTACTGTCTATTATATATTTTTGATACATATATATATATATATATATATATATATATATATATATATATATATATATATATATATATATATATATGATCCGACATTTGAGACTCATTATTTTTGTAGCTTTATTATTTATTTTATGTTTATGAGATGCATATGGATGCAATGCTTATATGTTATGCTAATTTTATGCTATATGATGTGATGTATGTATGACATGCACTAGATAGCTATGGAATGTATGATTAGATGCAATGATATACATGTATAGATGGACTACTTATGATGAATGTATATGAGTGCAATATTTGCTATTAAATACATGTGTAATTTATTGTACTTGTATGTATTTAATTTATGATGTTTATGACATAATTTATGCCATGTATGTGTTGCATAATTTTATTATGATATTTTATTGTAAATGGACATGTATGATTTATTCAATATGAAATATAGTGTATGAATGCAATATGAGTTTGACAATCTAATGGATGACACCACAGAATGTGTAACAATCATGAGATGTGATTGCTATATATTTTTATAAAAATTGATAAATTGTACACCCATATGTGAGATGTAATGATATATGGTTTCTATTCATAAGATTTTTGTAAATTAAAATAATATGGATAACATAGTCAGTGGCTATTTAAATATCACTTCTGACATCCATCCAGTATCTAACCTATATTATAAATAATTCTAATAAACAAATTCTCATAAAAGAAATTGATATTTGATGATTGCAATTTGATTGATTGTTGTTATTTGGGACTTTTTGAGGTTTTCCATGAGACTCAAACACCCTAATTGACTTATCAAAAGTTGTATACTAACCATACTGTACTTCTGAAACATAAGGCTTTCACTAGGACAAACCCAACTATCCATTATCCATGTGTGTGGGAATGAGTATATTAAATAAGGCATAAGCATATCCCGATGTCAAGCGGGATTATTTTAGCCCATTGCTAATATTGGGGATCCTCAAATTTCTATCCAATCCTAGGTTTAGATTTTAGTTGGATTAGACCACTAGGAAATACAGGACACCTGAAGCTAGATCTTCCACATTCAAACATTGATCTGCACAAAAGCAATATGCTAATGTATCAGACATATCATCATGCGTAAGGTGCAATAGTATTGACAATTTTAGGGATTCAAGTTCACTCCCTTATTTTCTTCAATTTATTAGGATACTTGCTCATTTAAGAGATAAGAATCATTTTTTATTTTGTACTTATCTTTTAGTGATAAAAACCACTGTTTATTTTGTACTTCTCTATTTGTTTTTCTTTGAGCAAGGGATTTGATACTAATTTGATTTTTGTTTTTGAATTTGATCTTGATTTGACTTGATTTTTGGGATTTCATTCTGGAATTTGATTCAAGGATTTTGCTCATTAATTTGTAAGGAAGGGATTTATATGGGTAGTGGAAACTTGTCCTTTTGCCAATTGTCAGCATTTCTCAGAACGTCCACACAGGGGATGAGCAATATAAACTTGTCACCTCAGGATACCTGGTCCTGCTTCATAGCTTTCATATTTCCCTTGTCCTAATTAGGATTGTTTAATTTTTTGATTAGTGATAGGATTCTGATATGCTAAGTGCTATCAAAACTAGACCTCACCTACAAAAGTAAAGCAAGCTTTCTACCAACTCTTGAGAAGACCTCTAGGTATGGTTGAATGACTAGAAAACCTTAGTATATTCTTCATAGCAATAGGAAGGGTTGTGTTGAGAAACATAATTACTCACAAGGGTGATGAATGAACATGATAGTGCATAGATGCATGATTGAAACACAAAACATCATACCATTTTTCAGATTATAAACACAACTTATTCTAATGCAAGTGTGTCAGATGGAAATGCCTAATGCAACGCAAAATAAAATGCATGTGCAAAATGAAATGTATGTGCAAAATGAAATACATGTAGTAAATGGAATGCAATAATGTAAATGAGCTACAATGTTTTTGAGTTTTTGATATTTTACAATTTTTTTAGATTTTATAACTTTTTGATTTGACCAAAGGACTTACAGACGCCTTTGAAGCCTTTTATTGGTTAACAAAAGGGCTTACGGATGCCTTTAGTGCCTTTTGATGGTTTTAGGTATAGAACGCTTTAATATGAAGGATTTTGAGAGTTTCAGGCTCTTCAACCCTTTTAAGCGATGTTAAGCGATATGTCCTAGGTCCAACCTTCTCAGATATGATATAAGGACCTAACCAATTAGCCACAAATTTGTCTCACAGTTCTAGTAGCAGACTTGAATTATGTTGGTTCTCTTTCAAAATAAGGTCACCAACCTCAAAGTCTCTTAGGTGGACTTTATTATTGTAAGCTTGTGTTAGGTGCTCTTGATAAATGTGAAGATGCTCGAGAACATTCACACGACATTCATAAAGTAATGTCAATTGATCTAGGTGAGCTTGTTGTGCAGTGTCATCATCAATGAAATCTTGCAATATGATGCGCAGTGTTGGAATCTCCAACTCTAGGGGCATAATGGCCTCAGTACCATACACTAGTGAAAATAGAGTTGCTCCAGTGGGTGTCCAAATGCTAGTTCTATAAGCCCATAATGCAAGGGGTAGCTAAATATGCCAATATTCATGGTGTTATTATACCATCTTTATAAATATGGATACCATTGTATTGTTTGAAGCCTCATATTGCCCATTTACCTACAGATAATATGGAGTCACAAAACCTATGTTTGATCCTGTACTTGGACATCAAAGCCCTCACAGTTTTGTTCTTGAATGACGTTCCATTATCCAAAATTATCTTGGATGGTATCCCAAAATGACTTATGATATTGGTGAGTATCAAGGTTATGCATAAGGGGTAGTACCAAAAAAGTAATTATAAAATCGGGGTGAATCAAGGTGAATGGTGTATAAAATTTGGGGTGAATTTTTCAAAATTTCGAAGAAATTTTTTCAAAACATGGTGATTTTTTCTTTTTTTTGCACAAAAATTATCAATAAAATTTTATGGCTACTAGTAGAGGGTGACTTGCAGAGGGTGACTTGCAGAGGGCGAGTGGCATAAGGTGAGTGGCACAAGGTGAGTGGCATAAGGTGAGTGGCATAAGGCGAGTGGCACAAGGCGAGTGGCACAAGGTGAGTGGCATAAGGTGAGTGGCATAAGATGAGTGGCATAAGGCAAGTGGCATAAGGCGAGTGGCACAAGGCGAGTGGCATAAGGCGAGTGGCACAAGGTGAGTGGCATAAGGCGAGTGGCATAAGGTGAGTGGCATAAGGCGAGTGGCATAAGGTGAGTGGCATAAGGCGAGTGGCATAAGGTGAGTGGCATAAGGTGAGTGGCATAAGGCAAGTGGCATAAGGCGAGTGGCATAAGGTGAGTGGCATAAGGCGAGTGGCACAAGGCAAGTGGCATAAGGTGAGTGGCATAAGGCGAGTGGCATAAGGTGAGTGGCATAAGGTGAGTGGCATAAGGCAAGTGGTATAAGGTGAGTGGCATAAGGCGAGTGGCATAAGGTGAGTGGCATAGGGTGACTGGCATAATGCGATTGGTAGATGGTGAGTGGCATAAGGCGAGTGGCATAAGGCGACTAGTAGATGGTGAGTGGTAGATGGCGAGTGACACAAGGCAAGTGGCATAAGGTAGCCACCGTAATTTGTCAATTAGATGATGCCATGTGTCCTCTCCTCTACCATGTGTCATGCATCTATTAACTTCTGCCATGCAAACTTCTATAAATTCATTTGCAGGGTCATTTTTTGCCTCTCCCACAATGTTTTCTAGAGCAATTTTAAACCTTTTTCTAGCATTTTCAAGGTGTTTTCCACAGTAGTTTTCGAGCATTTTGGCAATATTTTTAGAGCATTTTGGCAACATTTTTAGAGCATTTTGGTAGCATTTTGGCATTGTTTTTAGAAGGTTTTGGTAGCATTCTCTGAGTTTTTTCTAAGGTATTTCTGAATGTTTTCTTGGGTTTTTCAGAACATTTTCCTGCATCTTTTCAGATATGGCTAGCTCTTCCTCTCCTCTTCCCTCTAAAGTGTATTTCAAGAACATATTCTACCCCAACCTCAAGAGCATTTTCAACACTCCTAGAAGATATTCCCAATGGCTTTACACCGCTGGACTTGTTGGTGTGTTGAAGATGCCATAGTTGAACATTAACGTTCAGTTGATGCAACGGATCATTACTTGTTACAACCATGACGTGTCCATTGTTTCGATCTGAGTGGATAACAAGGATATTGTTTTTCTGTTAAACCCTCCAATGTGCATCGACTAACAGGGCTACCATTTTTGGATGGTGTACTGGTGAACAACTAGTACGCCTTAACCGAAGATGATAAATCCACCCTAGCAGTCGTTTACTCTGTTCATTCTAACAATTTGAAAGGTATAATTTTAAAATTTATTTTTTATTTAACATTAAATATTGTTGTATTGTAGTTTCCATTCTCTAATAATGTTCTCCTTGTTGTACTTTTTGTTTTCTAATAATGTTGTCTTTTTTTTTAGTTAATTCTTCTAAGTCCAAAAGGGGCTTAAACATTTCCAATGTTGCAGACAAATTTCTATATGCTTGCATTGAATTTTTTTAGGCAAGGCTTATTCTGTAGGGGCGACCTACAGAAATACCTTTTGGGGACTTTCTTTATTGATTTGTTGTATTGGTGGTGGTAGATTTGACTGGTCCATGCACATTTCCAACCACCTAAAACACGACCTTTTGAGTGCCCAAAAAATTCAATCTACTTATATAGTGACTACCAACAATTTTATTCTTTGTCTATTTCAAGAAGCTTATTTCAACCTTCAACAAAGCAGTCCTCCCACTACATTGCACCCTAGTTTGTTGTCTATTGGCATGTCTGATGATGAGATACAGGTAAACATATTTGTTGGAATATATTTGTTTTCTTTTTTCATTCTATCTTGTTATTCTCTAATTTTGTTTTGAAAATAGAGAAGAGCATCTCAGTCTTCAAGTAAAAGGGATGTCGCATTTAGGGTTCAGGAAGTATCTACTGATTCTGACACGTAGTCGTAGTCATCACCAATAAATCCCACCAAACGTGTGAGGTCTCATGGTGATCGGATTTAGCATACACCTGCGACACCTTTTACTTCTCAAATTGTTACTATCGACGTGGAAGAGGTTACCTCCAACCCACAAGGTAACCTTATTCTTCAAAAATAATATTTTAAATGATTTATTTTAATGACTTAAAATTATGTTTTTTAATGTATTTTAAATATTTTTTAGAGAAAGGGCAAATGGTTGAATCATCAATGGCTGCAGAGTCTGAGTCTGGTATGTATGGTTTAAATAAATCTTTTTTTAATGATATTGTTATTTACACAAGATTAAATTTATGTTTTTGTGTGAAATTTTACAAAGGGACCTGCTAGATTCAAAAGGCTGAAAAAAATATGCCTCCTCCATCTTTCCAGCCACAACAACATCCACAACAATAGCCATAGCAATAGCAAGTTCCACTATCTGTCCATTCAAAGCAAGTTCTTGTCCATCCACAACAGGTTCCACCAATGAGGAACCAATCACGCATGCATGGTAAAATATTCCTCACACTGCCGTCTCATCATGCAAGAAGTGCTACAAAGACACAAAATATGTCATCATCTAATGTTTTTGTTTTATCGATATTAACCTTAGAGAATTTTTCAAATGTTGAGAGTGCATCTCAAATGCCCTCGAGAACTCTAGAATGTGATTTTCTTTATCAGGGTATGAATCCTAAAAATTACCCTTTAAAGGCAAGTGATATTCTTGAGGATGAAGAGGGCATTGATGGAGAAGAGGATGTCAATGTAGATGCCACCGAAGTTTCCCCCTCTGCCCCACAACAAGTCATCGCCCATCATGTAACAGATGATGATATCCTAAACTTTTTTGAAAATGTGTTATTAGCCGATAGATGTAAAGTTGTAGTTCATAATACTCTTCTTTTGGATATTGATAAATTGAAAGAATGGGAATATCGGGCCAAGGTTTTGATTAAAGAAATCAATGGCTGATATAAGAATTTTTCAAAGAGAAAATAGTTGTTTTTAAAGGTTGAGAATGAGCCCCAAAAGCTCGATGCTTTGCTACATAAAGCTGAATCTGGCACTATGGAGGTCGAGTCTACATACACAGATGAAATTTTGGCCATTGTTTTGAATCATTTGGAAAACCTCAATGTAGAGGCCCAAGCATATTTCAATGAATGGGCACTAGATCAGAATAAAGTAGCAGTTGCAGAAACAACATGACTTACAACTGATGTAAGTTTTACATCTAACTAAAAAATCATTTTTTGTTAAATATGTTTTGTTTATAAATATTAACCTTTTTTAATTTATGTTTTGTAGTCTAATTTCCAGCACCTAAAGCAACAGGTCGGTGCCATGAAAACGTTGATCAAGACTACCAAAATTAGCATTAATAATGCTATTGAAGTGAAGAAGAGGTTACAACAGAAGGTTAGAGAAAATAATTGGCTGAAGAAGTTTATCAGAGATAGGGGCCTAGATGTCGAGGCTAAACTAAAAGAAAATGAGAAGGAGCTAAATGCACCTTTCAAAGAAGATCCAACGAAGGAATAAAGTGCCTTGTTATCGGGGATCAACACTACAACAAAAAGTTTGGTTAGGGTTGGGGCATTAGAAGAAAAGGATATTGAGATAGATGAGGGTGGACCTTTAGGAAACATTGAAAAAGAATAGAAGTTTGTTGTGTTGCATTTGAAGTGAAACAAAAACTCTTTGATATTTTTATAAATTATTAAAGACTGGTATTTTTTTTAAATTGAAATCAATGATAGAGACAATTTCTGAAAAAATTGTATTATCATTTTGAAATTTTGTTTTTAATTATTGTTATGTTTTAATTTGAAGTGGAAGAAATAATGTTTGATATGTTTTGTAAATTGTGAATGAATGGTATCTTTTTTGAAAATTGAAATCAATGAAAGAGACTATTTCAAAAATGTGTTATCTCTTGGAAACTTTGTTTTGAATGTTGTTATGTTTTGATTGTTTGTGTTGATGTATTAAGTAATTTTGAAGTATTTGGATGCAGTAAGATGTTCTTTTATGTTATATGAATTAATTTGAAATGACATAAAATGCAACATAGATAATTACTTTCACAAATTGCCAATAATGATTTATACAATACAAATCTACAAGAAAAATTGAAACTTTAGACTAATACTTCAATAACAAGGCTTATGTAAAATGATATACAAAATATCTAGTAACACATTTCTGATAATCCAATAATCAAATCATGTGTAATCAAAGAATATGTGTAACACATGTGTAATCAAATAATACATAATCAAATCAGAGGGCTATGCTATATAGAGTATCCAATGGCAAATCTAATATCATATTATATGAATAATGACATCAAAATTATACAAAGTATCCAATTGCATTTTTAATATCATATTATATGATTAGTGACATCAAAATTACATGTAACAATATAATCTCAATATTACTTTCATTATAATGTTGAACTCAAATCAAATCAAATGAAAGCATCCTTTCATTCTGATATGTGAAATCAAATCAAATGATAATATGTGAAATCAAATAAAATGATAATATGTGAAATCAAATCAAATGAATGCATCCTTGCATCATAATGCTGGAAGCTAGAACAAACTATTCAGATTGTACAAAATATTTAGCACTCATTCCCAAAATTTCTGTCATCACAATCTGACCAGTGTTACCATCATCCTCATCATCCTCAGTATTCGTTACACCTCTTCTCTCTGCCATAGAATTCCAATGTGACAATGCTCTTTCATAAGGAAACTCCTCCACCTCATAGGTCGACACATATACTCTCAAACAATTCTCCAAATTTTTGTCCAACCTATTTCGAACTTTAGATTTTACATATGATAGTGCATTGAACACCCTTTCATCTTCCACGGATCCCAAAATCATTGTTTGACATAATTCATATAAATGAAAATATTCACTCATAGTATGTTGTAAGATAGTACTTGGTTGTAATATTCTCCACAAACGTGAAATAGAACCTGCTTCATGACGGTTAGAGAGATGTGAAACTTGAGTAGACATTGTTGTTCCAAAATAGTTTGATTGTTTTGTCAAAAGATCTCTATTGAGAATGCCATTGATTTCAATACCATTGACTACAACACTTTTACTGAAATGGCTAGCAACAATGCCCATGTATTTGAGAAACAAACCATTTATAGTCTGGTATTCATTACAAGGATCCCAAAACATCGGATTAACCACACCCATAGCCTCTAGCAATTCATCTCTTTGAAAATGGTCTCTTATTTCTTTTGTCAATGATTCTGCTATTTGTTTTAGTTTAAGTTTTGTATCATCTACAACTACATGAAATCTATTGTAGGTTATGGGCATTTGCTCAACTTCATTTGTAGCTATATCCATTTGCACGCCATAACAATATAAAGGTATTTCCTTTCCACGAACATTAATACATAGATGATCGTTTATATTGAACTTCAGAAAGCTTTGAGGATCATTCATGTTTGTTAATGCTCTCCAACTCTCAAACATGGGATCCATAAAATTTTGACCAGATGCATACATCATATCAATATGCATGCAAATTTGTATTCTCACCCTGATGAAATCCACAATATAAATCGATCTTTCTTGTGCAATTTTGATCAAAGTATTCATTTTTTCCAACATTGGAAGAATACCGCACAATGTGAGAAGAGTTTCAAAGTCACTCATTCGAAAAAGTAAATATTTAGCCTTATCAACTACCCTACGATTTGCATACATAAACCCTATCAAGGATTGATATTCTTTGAAAACTCTTAATATCGGTTGATACATCGAAATCCACCTAGTATCCACATCTTTCAACAGTTTTTTACCTTCGGTAACTCCTAGTGCAAATTGTTGAAACTCTAAAAATATTTTTGGACTACGTGAAAAATAATCATGAATTTCATGGACAAGCTCTTCCACTCTCGCAACATTTGTAAATGTATCCACAATTTTGTATGCAAGATTCATTCTGTGAGCCATGCAATGAATAGGGATCAAATATGGTGTAATAAATGTTTGTAGTCTAACACAAAGACCATTCTTGTGTCCTTGCATTGTAGCAGCACCATCAGCTCCTACACATATTAACTTAGTGGCTATTTCAATTTCATTCATTCCTGCTTCTTCTTTTAAACTAGTTACAACAACATTGTAAATATTTTTTGCATTACAATTTTCCACCATCTTGCGTATTCCAAGTAAATGAGGTTGCCTTAAATGATTTTCCAATGTGTAAACATGCATGCAAATCCAAGATGTATTGTCAACAGCAGTCACCTCATCAATTGAAAGTGAAATGAATTTTGCCTTTTTTACTTTCTCTCTAAGGTCATCCTGCTCAACCAATGAGAGACATTTTGCCATTTTCCAACCACTTCGATCTGACCAATGGGCGCTGGGTAAGTTCTGCACATCAGCTAGTCAAAATAGAGATTTATAATCCATGAAATTAGACATAGGTCTACCCTTCTTAAGAATAGAGAATACAACAACAAACTGTAAACTTTTTGAAGCTAAAGTTAACTTATTCATTTTTCGAAATTGGGCTTGAATCGTTGCACCTTTCTCAACCAAATTTTGCTTTTGTTTCATTTCTTTATCATATTCTTGCACATATCTTATATGTGTGCACTCTAATGCATCCTTCCACCTATAAGTTTTTGGTGTTGGTCGATCACCTTCTTTTGTTTTGATATAAATATTTCCACAATGTTTTTCTATTGTATCTTTCTTAAGTTGCAATCTATGATCCTTTTCGTGTTTCCAACTGCAAATTATGCATCTCAATTCTGTTATATCATCACTACTATTCTCTGGTAGCACTGGCTCAATAAATGGAAATTCTGATATCCAATCAGGTTGAAATGATCTGTTAATTGTCCACCTAGATAACCTTGCATGTTTATTTTTTTTAGATGAAGATTCTTCGAAAGTAGGGACTGCATAAGAACTATTAGTTTCTTTTCCACTTGGCATGTTAGATTTAGGAATCTCTTCATGTTGTTGTTCGATTTGATTGAGAATATTTTCATCTGTGGATTGTTCATTAACGTGGATATGTGGAAGTGGAGGCATACCAGGGTAAACAATATTTTTTGTAGAGATAATACTAGTGTCAATAGTAGGGTCATTATCACTATGGCATTTAAAAGCATACCTTCTATAGATAAAAATGGACAAATCCATCAACCAAAAAGCACACTTCTTTATGAATGAAGACATTATATTTAAAATTAACAATGTAAAAAAATTAACTAGTGAGTAAAGGCGTTCATACCTTCAGTTTGTGCATATGTTGATGGTTGACCAGATTTTGAAATATTATGAAAGTATTTGAGGATACTCCTTTTATTGGAAGATTGGCCTCCCTTATTTCCATTGCCTTTAGTTGACATTTTACCTATATGAATAGAAGAATAACATGAACAATGAACATCATTTTTAAAAATGAAAATAACTGGTAAAAAGAGAAGTACTGCTAGAGACAACAAAATATCTATCCCAAGAATATCGTTTGCAAGTAGAATAAACCTCCTTATTGAGTGTCCATGAATAAAATGTTAAATGAAATTTAATGGTAAAAGAAACTTACCGATAAATTGAGTCACCTTATGCCACTCACCTTCTGCCACTCGCCTTCTACCACTCGCCTTATGCCACTCACCTTATGCCACTCACCTTATGCCACTCACCTTATGCCAGTCACCTTATGCCACTCACCTTATGCCACTCACCTTATGCCACTCACCTTATGCCACTTGCCTTATACCACTCGCCTTATGCCACTCACCTTATGCCACTCACCTTATTCCACTCATCTTATGCCACTCACCTTATGCCACTCACCTTGTGCCACTCGCCTTATGCCACTCACCTTATGCCACTCGCCTTATGCCACTCACCTTATGCCACTCGCCTTGTGCCACTCACCTTATGCCACTCACCTTATGCCGGTCACCTTATACCACTCACCTTCTGCCTCTCACCTTCTATCGATTACCATCCACCAGTCACCTTATGCCAATCGCCTTCCGCCAGTCGCCTTATGCCACTCGCCTTTTGCTAGTCACCTTCTACCAGTCACCTTATGCCACTCACCTTATGCCACTCACATTATGCCACTCGCCTTATGCCACTCGCCTTATGTCGGTCACCTTCTATCGATCGCCTTCTATCGGTCACCTCCCACCAGTCACCTTCTATCAGTCATGGACTCAGGTTTTGTCAATCATCTGCTTTGTATCGCTCGCTATCCAAAAAAATATTGTAATTGTATGGGAGTCATTGTCAGGGTTAGCTATATATAATGGGGTACAAGGGGTGATTTGGGCGGGATATTTCTTATTTTTAATAAATTTAGGGCGAAAATTAGGTGGGAAACCTTATGAAAATGGGGCGAATTTACCCTTAAAAAAATTGGATCCCAAAATTTTTGGGCGAACGGGCCGACCTCTATGGTCCCAAAATTTATAAAATTAACATTGTGAAAATGTGAATATTCATGCTAAATTGTGAAATTCACCACTATGCAAAACCCTGGTGAGTATGAACTCTACAATACGTGCTCCAGTTATCGTTGTTAACAAGATTGCTTCCAACCACTTAGTAAAATAATTAGTAGCTGTAATAATGAATGTATGTCGACCCAATGATGGAGGAGAGATATTATTGATTAGATCCAAACCCCATTGAGCAAATGGCCAAGACACTTGAATGGCCTGTAAGACCTGTGATGGCAAGTGTGCAAAATTAGCATGATGTTGATATTTAACATATTTCCTGACATACACATTGCAATCCTTCTACATTGTAGGCCAATAATAATCGATGTGAAGGATGCACTTGACGATAGCCATGTCGTTGAAATGGCCACCGCACGTACCATCGTGAGCTTGTAAAATTGCCCAAGATTATTCTTGGGGCTTAAGAAAATGAAAGAGAAATCCATTGTAGCTTTGACGATATAAAATATCTCCTAACAAGATATACTTTATCACTTTCTATCTAAATGTGCATCTTGCGGCACGCGACAATCCCTGAGATATTACACCAAGATTTAGGAATTCATGTATCTATGACATCCAGTTCTAATAAACGTCAACCTCAACTGACAAGACAACATGCTCCCTCTATAGTTTAACATTTGTAAATGCATATTGGAAAATAACCTTATGGTGAATGGTGGTACCATTCCTCGTAGGACCCTGTAAGATCAATGACCTCTAAGGCACTCTCTTGAGAACGTCTCTGGATATGTAGAACCATTCATAGTTTAGTTGTATATGAATAATGTTGATTGAATATTTGTTATACAAAGCTTCACACTGCACAATAGAGTGTGACAATGTTTTGACATGGATGGTAGTAAAATTGGTAGACAAATTCTGAGGTATTAAGGATCCCAAATATGTCATAGTGTCTATGAATCTATTCGACGAACGAGGGATTACCTCAATGTTGTACCACTCTAGTTGAGTTAGATAAGTATCGTGAAGATATTTGTAGACCTTTAGGATATGACACCTACATTGGAAAATTCCCTTCACTTGGTTGACAATGAGAAGGGAATTGCCAATGATATTTAACCTTTTAATTTTCATGGCAATAGTTGTTTGGAGGTCCAAGATTAGGGCTTCATATTCAACATTATTATTAGTGCAAGAAAAGTCTAACTTTAATTACAAGGGCATAGGATCACCTTGCGGCATGAACAATACTATTCCTGCACCACCCCATTGCTCACATTTCAAACTATCAAATAACAAGGTCATGTTAGCTTTGTTATTCGGTTCTTCAGATTTGGGTGCTTTTGATAATGTAAAAACCCCATCATCAGGTACCTCTATGATTAGGGATCTACTATTCTCTAGAGGCACCTTAGCTAGTTGATCAGCTATGACCTATCCCTTAATGGAATTTTGGCTAATGAATTCCAAATTGAATTCTATCAATAGCATGATCCACTTTGTAGTACGTGTATTATGATACATATTGCTCATCATATACTACAAAGTATTTTTTTTATATGACATACGTCATATGATGTAACATATAATACCATAATTTCTTTGTAGTGAACACTACTGCTAAACACAACTTTTCCATGTAGGCATATCCTAGCTCATAACTCACCAAGGTTCGGCTAATGTAATATATGGCTTATTCTTTGTCTTACACATTATTTTGGGCTAACATGGTTCCCAATGTAAAATAAATTATCGATATATATATAGAAAGAATGGTACTTTTAGTCTTGGTGGATCTAGTAGTGGTGGTATCACTAGGTAGTGCTTAATCCTAGCAAAGGCTGCTTGATAGTCCTCATCCCAATTGAATGGGACCCCCTTGTGTACTAGTCGATTCATGGGTCGAAATTTATCCGATAATTGTGCGATAAATTGCTTTATGGATGCTACTTTGCCTTGAAGGCTTCTTCATTCCTTGATATTCATGGGGGATGCATTTATAAAATAGCCTTGACCTTTACTGGATCAAATTCGATCCCTCATTTTGAAATGATGAATCCTAAGAGCTTTCCTGAAGTTATGTCAAACACACACTTCTTAGGATTCAACTTGACATTATGCTCTATCAAGAAATCAACGTCATTTCCTAGGACCTCTACATGCTCTAAACGCAACAATGACTTTACCAACAAGTCATCGATATAATCTTCCAAGATCTTATTCATGTAGTCATGAAAGATATATGCCATAGCCCGATGATATGTAGCACCAAAATTTTTAAGGCTGAATGGCATAACCTTATAGCAAAATGTCCTCCATGGCATTATGAATGTGGTTTTATGCTAGTCTTTGAGCTTAATCCAAATTTGGTTGTAACCAAAAAAACCATCCATTAAGGAGAGAATTTCGTGACCCGCAATTGCATCTATAAGAGCATCTATGTTCGGCAATAAAAATGAATCCTTTGGTATTGCCCTATTGAGGTATCTGAAATCCGTATAGATACATATAATTCCATCAGGTTTTCCTATAGGCACGATGTTTGATACCCATTCTAGATAGTCAATGGAAATAAAAAATTCTACATCCAACAACTTTTGCAATTCATATTTAACCATTAAGGCTATTGTTGGATGCATCTTCCTAATTTTTTTCTTTATTGGCTTCTTCGATAGATCTAGAGAAAGGTTATGAGTACCCAATTTTGGATCTAGACCTGGCATGTCCTTATAAGTCTAAGAAAAGAGATCAGGTATCTCTTTCATTAGAGGGATGAGGTTGTCATGCTCATCAAAAGATAAACTTTTTGAAAATTTAACCTTCCTAGGATTCATTGGATCATCGCTGATATCCACTTCAAAGGTTTCCTCTACTAATATGTGGTATCCCTCCTCAATCCGGTGAGGCATAGGTATTAATTGGATGTCATCTACTAGGTTTATGGGTTTTACATCAGAAGAATCCTCAACATGATAGACATCATGTGCACAACCTGGTGCAAAATGAAAAGGTTGTAATATTTCTTCATTAGGGAAGAAATCTTCAGGCTCTAACGATGATTCAGCGTGATCCCAATCAATAGCATCTACATCAAGACATAATGGTTTGGAGGGGTCGACTGGGTTGTGAAGTGGAGTGGTAAAATAAATGGAGATCATATTGATAGAATGGATCATGTCTCTAGGACCACATGCATGTGACTCTAAATTTGTATAACTTCCATCTCCAAGATGTGGTTCTAGGGGTATGGGGATCTCTGGATCCAATCTATGGATAGACTCAAAAATAGTATCACTAGACTCAAGAAACTCTTTGAATGTCGATGTATCATGGAAGACCATATGATAAATTCTATCCAAGTTAGGAGATCTTCCTCTAAGGCATGGATAGATATTGATATATTTACACATATCTGCTATAGTGTATGGTGCATTACAATGATGTAAGTAGGGAGGCCCTAGATAGGATCTCTCTATTTCATCTTTGTCATCACTATTGTAATGAAAACCCTCACTGCTACCTACTAGAACTAGGATATCAGGAAGATGGGGCCCCATGAAATCCCACTCTCGATAACTGCTATCATCCATGGAGGATTGCTCATCCTCTATGATTGTCTTCGAAGGTAAAATATGACATAAATTAAGAGGGCCCAAGTAGGGCAACTCATTCTTGTCCTTTGATTACTCATTGTTTGAGAACTCATCATCATCATCACTCTAATACTTGCAACTTGGTCCATCTACCTCAAATATGGACTCTACACTATCCTCGTAAAAATGATATTTTGACTTGAAATCTATCTCTATACCAGTGATATGAACCTGCATGCATGTATCATCGACTACCTCACATATTTGTTCATCCAAGTTGTCTCTTGGGATATGCTCTAGATCGGTCTCCACCAAGATGTCTTCATGATATATCTTAGGTGGTTCTATAGTGATGTAAGACACTAACTAGTTATCCCTACGAAAGGCAGATGGATTGGGGTGATAAGGATTGAAGTCAAATTCACCCCCTAAGCTGAGGTACAGGTGGTCTAAAGATGTCACGAGGAGTTCATCCTATCTTCCAATATAATATATTAACCCAAACCTATTAGTAGGTAATTGATACTATGGTTCATATGGCCTCATACGCCCCTACTTGAATAATCTAAGACTGTAACCATGCCAATGGTAATGCTCAAAATATCATAATATGTACTCTAGTTTAGAAATATAATGAACATTCACGAAAAATGATTCATCATCGTCCTCATCCATGGAAGTGTGAGATGCAAGTTGGTCGAGCCCTCCATAGATAAAATTGGTTTGGTTAGGAGGTACCCCTAGTAGTACCACCATCTCTATTGGGAGGCGATGGGTTTGTGGTTGGCCCATGTCTTGTGGAGTCTTGATGATCAATGTAAATGTCATATTTTGCATGATATATTCCTCTAATCTAGTATTAATCAAATGAATGGTCACCTATGGTGCAGATGACCCTACTGAAGACATTGAAAAAGTAGGATGAGGTGCCTCTTTGACTTCTCCTTAAGCATCCTCTACTTCCATGGGAGTAGGAACCTCGATGACAACTGGTTTGGGCACTCACTGAAGAACATAAGCTTATACTGAGAGGGGGGTGAACAGTATAAGACCACTTTTTACTTTTCTTTCCCAAATAGTATTAATCAATATAATCAATGGCAATATCAATAGCAATAACCAAAGCAATGCACAAATCATCACACACAATAGAGACACCACAATTTACGTGGTTCACCCAATGTGAGCTACTCCATGGAGAAAATATTTCACTAAAATTTTCTCAATCAATCTCTTAGGAATTCTTTCCCTATTACAATGTTTATGGACCTCTATCCAAAGGAGATGTTGATCCCCTAAATATGGTTTGTGGATCTCTATCCATAGGAGAACTCCTCCTCTGCTCTGGTTGGTGATCCTCTAGAAGACTACTGCCTCCACTACACTAGCTTGTGGATCTCTCTCCACTGAAGACTCTTGTCCCCACTCAGAAGACCTATCCTCACTACCCTGGCTGATGGATCTCTATCCACTAGAGACTACTATCCTCTCTAGCTCTGTCACCTCCAAATCTCTATCTCAATTCTATACTAAACATAGTCCAGTAGTTCTAGCATAACTCTTCTCAATCTATTGCACTAAACATAGTTCATTTGGTCTAGCACAAGTCTGCTCAATAAGCTCACTCAAATCTGCACTAAACATAGTCCATTCGGTCTAGCACAAATCTTCTCAACTCTTGTACTAAACATAGTCCAGTCGGTCTAGCACAAGTCCACTCAAATTTGCACTAAACATAGTTCATTCGATCTAGTACAAATCAGCTCAATAGGTCCACTCAGAACCTACTCAAATATGCTCAACAGGTCCACTCAGAACCTGCTCAAATCTGCTCAATAGGTCCACTCAGAACCTACTCAAATCTGCTCAATAGGTCCACTCAGAACCTGCTCAAATCTGCTCAATAGGTCCACTCAAAACCTGCTCAAATATGCTCAATAGGTCCACTCAAAACCTAATCAAATATGCTCAATAGGTCCACTCAGAACCTATCCAAATCTGCTCAATAGGTCCACTCAAAACCTTCTCAAATCTGCTCAACAGGTCCACACAAAACCTGCATAACTTTGCTCAATAGGTCCACTCAAAACTTACCCAAATCTACTCAACAGGTCCACACATAACTTGCACAACTCTTCTCAATAGGTCCACTCAACTGCACAACTCTGATCAACAGGTCCACTCATAACCTGCATAACTTCCAATCTCATAGAAACATAAAGAGAATTGTTAGAGACTCAATATGTTCTTTACTCAATGCTCAATCACTTTCTCAACTCAATCTCATAGAAACATAAAGAGAATTGTTAGAGACTCAATATGTTCTATACTCAAAGCTCAATCACTTTCTCAACTCAATCTCATAGAAGCATAAAGAGAATTGTTAGAGACTCAATATGTTCTATACTCAAAACTCAATCACTTTCTCAACTCAATCTCATAGAAGCATAAAGAGAATTGTTAGAGACTCAATATGTTCTATTCTCAAAACTCAATCACTTTCTCAACTCAATCTCATAGAAGCATAAAGAGAATTGTTAGAGACTCAATATGTTCTATTCTCAAAACTCAATCTCTTTCACAACTCAAATCAGAATATAGAATAGTTTGTTTTATGGAACTTGAACAATCACTTCATACATCCACTTGACTAGGCTCAATCAACTCTACTCAACCAATCACTCAAGAAACAACTCTTGCTCACAAACCCTAGTCCAAGCATGTATCATCCAACTCAAAATGTTTCCAACAATGCTCAACAACAAATCTCACATAACAATGATACTCATGATATTTTCAAACCCTAGTTCAAGTTCTTTGCATAACAACTCACTTCAACAACCATGCTTATCAAACAAGGTTTTAACCACAACTCTTAATTTTAGAAAACCTTGAAGCATTAACTCAAAACACTTCACTCAACCAATGATCTCAACAACAATGCCTATCAAACAAGGTTTTAATCACAACTCTTAATTCAGAAAACCTTGAAGCATTAACTCAAACACTTTCGAAAAGGAAACCCTAATCAAATCCTTTTCACTCCAAACTTAATTTTCAAGACAGCAATCAATCAACTCAACCAAGAAGGAATTTGCCCATACCTTTTGTTTGACAAGTAGTTGGTCTCACAAATCTGCCACACTCACAATTACTTCTTTGCCAATCTCAATAAGGGTTAGAGGATAATTTTCTTCAACAAAACATATCACAAATATAATATCAAAATTACACCTTATCACTCCAACTTGATTAGTAATCAATATCCTCACAATAATCACAAAAACCCTTAATTCAAAATAACATACTACCCACAAAGTCTTAATCCTTCTAATATTCCACAATAGCAATTTAAGACTTTTAAAAATAAAAATAGAATTCTCCTTATAACTCCTAAAGGTAATTCTCAACTACCACAACTTTATTACAAAGCAACCTTTCCAAACTCAACCACTAAACAACCTTATACCTCCAACTTAGGCATTTAATTAAAATTAAAATCAAAAATATTACCTTTGCCTTTGGAGGGAATCGAACCCTCGACGTTGCCCCCTATGAGCACCTTAACCAATACCAAATTTTATTCACGAGCCAAGCGCTCATTGAGATTAATAAAGCACCATGTGCTTCTTAATATCCACTCTCTCCTTCTGCCTTGGAAAAATAACGTGTGTCGTAGGCACTTCACTCAACACACCTCATGATGCACCCATCGTGATTCGAACATGAACTTCCTTGCAAGCCAACACTTTTACGCTTTCCAAAATGCCACTAGACCACGTTGTCTTATGCAACTTCAAAAATTGAAGCTTCCTCCCTTCAACACTTTGCTGTCATGTTTTTCACATACACTCATGAGCTCTTACTTTCGTAGGCCAATATTTTTACTTTAGAGCAAGGATAATAAATTTAAACTTTAGGCATAGTATTTATATGCTTCCTCCATTACTTTGAAAATGTTGGCGCTTTCCTTGTTGTTTTCTATGATGTCAGTGGAGATCATAAAGGCTTCGAATGCCTTTGGTATTAAACCCAACCTTTGGGTTTATTAAAATATCTTTAGACTTTATAAAACCCACTCTTTGCATTATAAAATATTATAATAAAAATTATAAATATTTTATTTGGGTTTTCACCATGGCACATTTAATATTATAATAACCATTATTATAATATTATACCTTTGATAAAGTACCTTTAATATTTATTTATAAAATTTAAATTCTCACTGAATTTAAATAATTTATAAAATAAATATTATAACTCCTTTTTAACTTCTATCTTTTGCACTATTTCACTTGATCTTTGGCCTTCTTCCTGGATATCAAATAACCATTTTATCCCCTTTGTTTCTTGCTAAAATATTTGGTATTAATGATGACTTCATCTGGTGACATCAATGACAACTTTGACTTAGGGACTCAAAATGTCCAACAATCTCCCCCTTTGTCATTGATGGCAACCCATACTCTTCTTACCAAAATCTGACCTTTCTTTTTATTCTGCTCCCCCTAGGACATTGCTCCCCCTAGCTCAATGCTCTCTCAAATATCAAATCTCTCCCATTTACACAAATATCTCCCCCTTTGACATCAATGGCAAAGGGTCACCTTTGGGGCTCGGGGCTAAGAATGAGCCTCTTAGCTTAGCCCCTCCCCCACCTCCTCATGAGGTGGTTAATTCTGGGGTGGGAGTATTTCTACTCCCCGAAAGCACTGTTCTTTACCTTTATCCTTTTCCCTTCTTTTCTGAGTTTCTTGAATCCTCTGACTATTTCTATCCAAGTCATCATCCCTATTCCTGTCATCATTCTTGTTCTTATTCCTATTCTTGTTCACATCTAGGTTCCTATTCCTGTTCCTATTCCTATTCTCATCCATGTTCCTGTTCTTGTTCCTGTTCTTGTTCCTGTTCATGTTCATGTTCTTGTTCATACCTATTTCTGGAATGTCTACTCTACACCACTTTGTTGTGTGACCATCATTATTGCACTTATAACACTTAATGTTATTATTCCTTTGAGGTGCAAATGTCTTAGGATTTCTCCTAGTGAAGCCATATCCTCTTCTTTCATGAATCCTACAATTCATTGCCTTGTGACCAAACTGATTACATGAGTAGCAATACCCATGGAAAAGTTGTCCATTCCCATATTCCTTTATTTCATGTGTCCTGCATTGTGAAGCCATGTGCCCAAACTTGTGACATGAAAAACATCTTCCATTGAAGAAACCTTGCCTAGACCCCATTGGTCTCTTAGTCTCTTCTACCTGTTTCCTGTTCCATCTGTTCCTTACTTGTGCATTGTTCCTTTCCTTGTTGAAATTTCTATTGTCCAACTTCTCCTTAGAAGTCTCACTCTCTCTTTTACTTACTTATTTTGAATCTTCTTCTTTTTTGGTGTTTGAGCTTGACTCTCCTTTTTCTACTTCCTGTTTCCCTTGTTCTTATTTAGAACTAAGTCCTGTTATGGTGATTGATGACCTTTGTGCATTGATAATCCTATCCAAAGTCTTTGAATTTTCCTCAAACTTGTGTAGCTTGTCCTTAGAACCTTTTACTTCCATCCTTAGTGAAACTATCTCATGCTCTAATATTTCACACTCTAGATCTTTTGTCTTTAATTTTTTAGCCATACCTTCTTCAATTTTTCTTGTCTCTTCAACTTTGATTTTGAAGTTGGTGAGTTCCTGTAGAAACCTTGCTTTTGCTTTCTCATCTTCTTGAGCTTGAACCCTTAATCCTGAGTTCTCCCTTTTTAATTCTTCAAGAGTAACCATAAGCCTTTCACATTCTATCTCTTTTACCTTTGTCTGTTCAACCATACCTTTTTCAACTCTTCTTGCCTTTTCAACCTTATCTCTCAAGTTAGAAAGATCTTGTAGAAGCTTTGTCTTACATTTCTCATCTTCTTGTATTTGACCCTTCAATTCTAAATTCTCTCTTTTCAATTCAATGAGTTCCTTAAGAGTGGCTTTCCCTTTTTATTTTTCTTCTATTACTAAAATCAGAGTTTCTTCTTCATACCTATTTTGATTGTCCTTGTTATCCTTTCTTGAACCAATATCTAGGATTTCATTTTTGAGAATATCATCTTCATCTTCACTGCTACTAAACCCATTACAATAACTTGCATCATGGCCAAGTTGACCACAAACAAAATATTCTTCACCTTGTGGACAATAAGTTGCATGGTGACTTGTGTTCCCACATCTGGTACAAAACTTTATCAGTCTGGATATTTCTCCATTACTTGATTCATCTCTTGAATCTATTTCCATTTGTCCTCCCAACACAACAATATTAAACTCATCTTCCTTTTCTTTCATGACCATGTGTGTTTTTTTCTTCTTGTGTCTCATGGTTCTTACTTTGCCTTTATTTACCATTTGTGTTCTTGCAAGATCTTCCTTCAAGTTGTTAAACCCTTTCTAAAGGAACCAACTCTGATACCAATTGAAGAACACAAGCTTATACTGAGAGGGAGGGTGAACAGTATAAGACCACTTTTTACTTTTCTTTCCCAAATAGTATTAATCAATATAATCAATGGCAATATCAATAGCAATAACCAAAGCAATGCACAAATCATCACACACAATAGAGACACCACAATTTATGTGGTTCACCCAATGTGGGCTACTCCACGGAGAAAATATTTCACTAAAATTTTCTCAATTAATCTCTTGGGAATCCTTTCCCTATTACAATGTTTATGGACCTCTATCCAAAGGAGATGTTGATCCCCTAAATCTAGTTTGTGGATCTCTATCCATAAGAGAACTCCTTCTCCTCTGCTCTAGCTGGTGATCCTCTAGAAGACTACTGCCTCCACTACACTGGCTTGTGGATCTCTCTCCACTGAAGACTCTTGTCCCCACTCATAAGACCTATCCTCACTACCCTAGCTGATGGATCTCTATCCACTAGAGACTACTATCCTCTCTACTCTATCACCTCCAAAGCTCTATCTCAATTCTATACTAAACATAGTCCAGTCAGTCTAGCATAACTCTTCTCAATCTCTTGCACTAAACATAGTCCATTTGGTCTAGCACAAGTCTGCTCAATAAGCTCACTCAAATCTGCACTAAACATAGTCCATTCGATCTAGCACAAATCTTCTCAACTCTTGTACTAAACACAGTCTAGTCGGTCTAGCACAAGTCCACTCAAATTTACACTAAACACAGTTCATTCGATCTAGTACAAATCAGCTCAATAGGTCCACTCAAAACCTGCTCAAATATGCTCAATAGGTCCACTCAAAACCTACTCAAATCTTCTCAATAGGTCCACTCAGAACCTACTCAAATCTACTCAATAGGTCCACTCAGAACCTACTCAAATCTGCTCAATAGGTCCACTCAAAACCTGCTCAAATCTTCTCAACAAGTCCACTCAGAACCTGCTCAAATCTGCTCAATAGGTCCACTCAAAACCTATCAAATTCTCAATAGGTCCACTCAACTGTCAAATTGTCAATAGGTCACATAATATAAATTTTTCAATAGTCACTCAACCTGTCAAATTGCTCAACATAACACACAAAACTTGTCCAAATATGCTCAACAAGCTCACACATAACTTGTCCAAATCTGCTCAACAAGCTCACACAAAACTTGTCCAAATCTGCTCAATAAGTCCTCTCTAGGACTTGCTCAAATCTATATTGTAAGCTTCCACAAAAGCTCACACAAAATCAGTCCACAAGTCTTCTCAAAGACTTACCTCAAATATTCTTAACAAGTCCACACAGAACTTGTCCAATCTCATAGAAACATAAAGAGAATTGTTAGAGACTCAATATGTTCTTTACTCAATGCTCAATCACTTTCTCAACTCAACGCAAACTCAAGAGAATATATTAGAGACTCAATATAGCTTATTCTATACTCAAAACTCAATCACTTTCTCAACTCAATCTCATAGAAGCATAAAGAGAATTGTTAGAGACTCAATATGTTCTATACTCAAAACTCAATCACTTTCTCAACTCAATCTCATAGAAGCATAAAGAGAATTTTTAGAGACTCAATATGTTCTATTCTCACAACTCAATCACTTTCTCAACTCAATCTCATAGAAGCATAAAGAGAATTGTTAGAGACTCAATATGTTCTATTCTCAAAACTCAATCTCTTTCACAACTCACATCAGAATATAGAATATTTTGTTTTATGGAACTTGAACAATCACTTCATACATCCACTTGACTAGGCTCAATCAACTCTACTCAACCAATCACTTCAAGAAACAACTCTTGCTCACAAACCCTAGTCCAAGCATGTATCATCCAACTCAAAATATTTCCAACAATGCTCAACAACAAATCTCACATAACAATGATACTCATGATCTTTTCAAACCCTAGTTCAAGTTCTTTGCATAACAACTCACTTCAACAACCATGCTTATCAAACAAGGTTTTAACCACAACTCTTAATTTTAGAAAACCTTGAAGCATTAACTCAAAACACTTCACTCAACCAATGATCTCAACAACAATGCCTATCAAACAAGGTTTTAATCACAACACTTAATTCCAGAAAACCTTGAAGCATTTAACTTCAAACACTTTCGAAAAGGAAACCCTAATCAAATCCTTTTCACTCCAAACTTAATTTTCAAGACAACAATCAATCAACTCAACCAAGAAGGAATTTACCCATACCTTTTGTTTGACAAGTAGTTGATCTCACAAATATGCCACACTCACAATTACTTCTTTGCCAATCTCAATAAGGGTTAGAGGATAATTTTCTTCAACAAAACATATCACAAATATAATATCAAAATTACACCTTATCACTCCAACTTGATTAGTAATCAATATCCTCACAATAATCACAAAAACCCTTAATTCAAAATAACATACTACCCACAAAGTCTTAACCTTCCAATATTCCACAATAGCAATTTAAGACTTTTAAAAATAAAAACATAATTCTCCTTATAACTCCTAAAGGTAATTCTCAACTACCACAACTTTATTACAAAGCAACCTTTCCAAACTCAACCACTAAACAACCTTATACCTCCAACTTAGGCATTTAATTAAAATTAAAATCAAAATATTACCTTTACCTTTGGAGGGAATCGAACCCTCGACGTTTCCCCCTATGAGCGCCTTAACCATGGCCAAATTTTCCGCACGAGCCAAGCGCTCATTGAGATTAACGAAGCACCACCTGCTTCTTAATCTCCACTCTCTCCTTTCACCTTGGCAAAAGAACGTGCACCGTAGGCGCTTCACTCAACACACCTCACGATGCACCCACCATGATTCGAACATGAACTCCCTTGCAAGCCAGTGCTTTTGCACTTTCCAAAATGCCACTAGACCACGTTGTCTTATGCAACTTCAAAAATCAAAGCTTCCTCTCTTCAACACTTTGCTGTCACGTTTTTTGCATACACTCATGAACTGCTCTTACTTTTGCAGGCCAATCTCTTTACTTTAGAGTAAGGATAATAAATTTAAACTTTAGGCATAGTATTTATATGTGATGGCAAGTCGGGATTCACACAAACAGTTTTACAGTAAATTCACAGTAATTTTCATTAAAATGTCCAGTGCAACTATACAGCAGTAATTCCCAGGCATACAACTTCTTCCCCAATCCCGAACTTCACCATCCCCTTCCCTTACATTTTTCCCCGCTTTTATCCCAACTCCCGATCCCCCTGGCATTCAATGCTCCCACCAAACTAAAATTCTCCGTTCGAATTTCCCTCCAACCGGCTTTTCGAATTTCTGTCATTAATGGCCATCTGCACGATCTACTGAGGAACTTGCATTAATGACCTTACTGTCCTACAACCACCGCTCCGGTCAGACTGTCTTTTGTCCTATTGTCTCTTCAATGCTATCACCTCCGCATTCCTTATCTTTGTTTTCTTAATCGTGGCCGACCGCTTGTAATTCTGACCACGCCTTCTTCTTGATGAAAAATAAATGATACACGTGCTGCCCTTCACAACTTTTTGATACACATGGCAGCCACGTGTCGAAATTGGCCTTACATGGTCATCCGTTATTTTCTTCGGCCTTGACCTTACTTGGTCGCGGTCGACCCCTCCACCTTCGTCTTCACCTTGCCTAAGTCCTTTGCTATGATCCTGGCTTTGTCTTCGCCCTCGGTGTTGCCTTCGAAATAATCCATGTGGCAGCTTCTGATTTGCCGCGATATCGCGACAGGGCTCTTATCCTCTGTCTTGCTCTGAAGACGATCGCGATATCACGACGTCGCGATATCGCGACGCCTGAAGCTCTTCTTCACTGTCGGGCACATCGATCGCGATATCGCGACGTCACGATATCACGATGCCTAAAGCTCCTCTCCACTGTGGTGCCAACCGATCGCGATATCGCGACGTCACGATATCGCGACGAAACCCGCCAAGGACACTCTGCAACTTTTGGGGTTGCGATATCATGACATGTCACGATTTTGTGACCCCTCTCCCCTTTGCCTTACAAAACTTCCTCAAACAAAAAAATTGCTTTGCCAAACCTCCCCCAAGCTAGAAAATGCACGATTTCTCGACTGCAGCCGGATGCTCCTGCATCAGACACCCCGGGTAATTGGAGAAGTGACCTTCACTTCTCGGATGTTCGGCCCGTGTTTCTTGTAACTCCTCCAAACAGTCATCGGCCTTTACAACCTGCTCAAATTTTGTTTCTTGGCAAAAATTTCTGCCTTCTACCAGACAAATTCTGGCATTGCCGCACACCTTCTCATCCATTTTCTGCAATGGCTTCAACTTGTGCCGCACTCCATCTTTCACCAAGGAGTAAGTATTAGCACGGCCATCATGCACTGCATTCCGGTCAAACTGCCATGGCCTTCCCAACAAACAAATGGCAAGCATCCATGGGGAATATATCACACAAGACTTCATCCTGGTATCTCCCAATCTGGAATGTGACTAAACACTATTCCCAGACCCAAGCTCGATGGTCCTTTCACAACCATGCAATCCGGTACGGGTGCGGGTGCCCCCTTATTTCTAACTGCAGCTTAGTAACAATTTCCTCAAAAATCAAGTTGTCTGTACTCCCATTGTCTATAATGACATTATAGACTTTGCTTGCACTTTTGCACCGGGTGCAGAACAAGCTTCTCCTTTGTTCAGAATTGTCTTCATCCATCGCATGGTCCTTCTCACAATCATGGCTTCTCCCTTTTTAGCTTCTTCAGAATGCTCTGAGTCAGCATCTTCAACTGCCACAACTGCTCTGGCAGGACCCACTTGCTTCTTATTTGTTCTTTCTCGGTGTTGTGGACATTCAAATGCCCGATGCCCTTCTTCTTCGTAGTGGAAACACGTTCCTCGAAATACTCCTCTTCCATACCCACGTCCAGATCCACCTCTTCCCCTCGGGTAGCCATTATTCTGAACTTGCAGTTTGGATTCTTCATCTTCTTCTTTCTGACCTCGACTGTTGCTCTCCTCTTCTTTCTTCTCTTCTTTTCCTTCTTTCTTTCCACCGTTCTTTCCTCCCGGTCCTTTCACTTTTTACTTGCTGTCAAACCTTCTGTTCAACTTTTCTTCAAACTTTAAAGAAAATTGGTATGCATCTTCGATGGTGCTTACCCGAACCAAGCCCAACTCCTCCTGCACACTCGGCCTCAACCCATTAATGTAACGGGCCACTTTTTCCTTGCTTGCTTCCAAATGCCCTGTTCTGATGGAGATTTTATAGAACTCCTCCATGTATTCTTGAACTGTTCTGTTCATCTGCCTCAAGCTCTACATTTTATGTAACAGGTCCAGTTCATAATCCACGGGGATAAACTACCTTTTCAATTTCTCCACCATTCTGTCCCATCTAGTTATCCGCTCCTTTCCTCTTCAGTTTCTCTCCAACTGTACCCCCTTCCACCAAATTCTAGCATGACCCTTCAGTCGGGTCTTAGCAAATCTGACCCGGTTAGAGTCTTCAATCTCCTCATATTCGAATTATTCTTCTAAATCATTCACCCAGTCTATCAACTCCTCTGGGTTCAAGTTCCCGAAATACGTAGGAACTTCTAACTTCGGCCTCTTCCCGATCTGGGATATGGACTTGTACAATCTAGCTTGTGTCGGATCTACATCTTCTTCCTCTTCTTCAAACTCATTCTCCTCTTCCACTTCATCCTCACTGTCTGCATCCCTTCTCGGCTCACGTCCTCTGCGTAGTTCTTCCTGCAGGGCCTGGACTTGCCACTGCAATGCCCAAAAATCTTTTGCTGCCATGCCTCTTCCACCCATGGGATTTCTTCTCAGAGGCATCTTCACTTGAACTCAAGCTCTCCCACAAGTCCTGGTACAACTGCCTCTCCTTCGATAGTCTGTTGTACGCTCAGGAACTCCCGCTCTGATACCACTTGATGGCAAGCCAGGATTCACACAAACAGTTTTACAGTAAATTCACAGTAATTTTTATTAAAATGTCCAGTGCAACTATACAGCAGTAATTCCCGTATCATACAACTTCTCCCCCAATCCCGAACTTCACCATCCCCTTCCCTTACATTTTTCCCCGCTTTTATCCCAACTCCCGATCCCCCTGGCATTCAATGCTCCCACCAAACTAAAATTCTCCGTTCGAATTTCCCTCCAACCGGCTTTTCAAATTTCTATCATTAATGGCCATCTGCACGATCTACTGAGGAACTTGCATTAATGGCCTTACTGTCCTGCAACCACCGCTCCGGTCAGACTGTCTTCTGTCCTGTTGTCTCTTCAATGCTATCACCTCCGCATTCCTTATCTTTGTTTTCTTAATCGTGGTCGACCGCTTGTAATTCTGACCATGCCTTCTTCTTGATGAAAAATAATTGATACACGTGCTGCCCTTCACAACTGTTTGATACACGTGGCAGCCACGTGTCGAAATTGGCCTTACATGGCCGTCCGTTATTTTCTTCAGCCTTGACCTTACTTGGTCGCGGTCGACCCCTCCACCTTCGTCTTCACCTTGTCAAAGTCCTTTGCTATGATCCTGGCTTTGTCTTAGCCCTTGGTGCTGCCTTCAAAATAAGCCATGTGGCAGCTTTTGATTTGTCGTGATATCGTGACAGTCACGATATCGTGACAGTCGCGATATCGTGACAAGTCGCGATATCGTGACAGTCGCGATATCGTGACAGGGCTCTTCTCCTCTGTCTTGCTCTAAATATGGTCGCGATATCGTGACGTCACGATATCGCGACGTCGCGATATCATGACGCCTGAAGCTCTTCTTCACTCCAGGCACACCGGTCGCGATATTGCGACGTCGTGATATCGCGACGCCTAAAGCTCCTCTCCACTGCGGTGCCAACCGGTCGCGATATCGCGACGTCGCGATATCACGACGAAACCCGCCAAAGACACTCTGCAGCTTTTGGGGTCGCGATATCGCGACATGTCGCGAAATCGCGACATGTCACGATTTTGCGACCCCTCTCCCCTTTGCCTTACAAAACTTCCTCAAACCGAAAAATTGCTTTGCCAAACCTCCCCCAAGCTGGAAAATGCACGATTGCTCGACTGCAGCCGGATGCTCCTGCATCAATATGCTTCCTCCATTACTTTGAAAACATTGGTGCTTTCCTTGTTGTTTTCTATGACATCGGCAGAGATCATAAAGGCTTCAAATGCCTTTGGTATTAAACCCAACCTTTGGGTTTATTAAGATATCTTTAGACTTTATAAAACCCACTCTTTGCATTATAAAATATTATAATAAAAATTATAAATATTTTATTTGGGTTTTCACCATGGCACATTTAATATTATAATATCCATTATTATAATATTATACCTTTGATAAAGTACCTTTAATATTTATTTATAAAACTTAAATTCTCACTGAATTTAAATAATTTATAAAATAAATATTATAACTCCTTTTTTACTTATGTCTTTTGCACTGTTTCACTTGATCTTTGGCTTCTTCCTGGATATCAAATGACCATTTTATCCCCTTTGTTTCCTGCTAAAATATTTGGTATAAATGATGACTTCGTCTAGTGAAATCAATGACAACTTTGACCTAAGGACTCAAAATGTCCAACACTCGCTTTATCTCTTTTTTTCCCATCTTTAACTTTAGCTTCTTATCATCCTGACACATTATGGATGCAAACGGTTTAGTAGAAGCAACTGGCATGTGCTCTGATCATTGAGATACGGGTGTTGTAGGTTTAGCACACACTTCATTTTGCCTCATGGATCTTTGATCGATGATGTTGGTTGTATGTCTAGGTGTGTTGAGGGGAGCATGAAGTCCCTCAAAAAATTTACTAAATTCATGTATTTGAATGGTTCTTCATTTGAAGGCACCATGTGAACCTATCCCTCATGCATGTATTTGATATATTGATGGAGAATGGAAGGGATGCAACACATTTCTCTTATCCAATGCTGCTCTAGAAGTATATTGTACTGCATAGCACCTTCAATCACATGATACATCACAGGGATGGTCTTCAATCCCACCTGGATGGGTAAGGCTATAGTACTGATAGTTGATCATAATGCATTGTTAAAAGCTCTCAACGTGAAGGTCGAAGGTATGATATGCATATTTGGTAACTTTAGGTATACCAATGCCATGGTCATAATTATATTGATTGATGATCCTGTATCAATCAAAACCTAATTGAAAGTTTTGTGGTTTACACACATAATGATATGAAGCGGTGGATCCACTGTGATAGTGGAAACTGTATTGATTTCATGATTATAAAATTGTATAATCGGTTCTTGACCCTGTTGCACATGTCCCACAAAGTGTGTGAACACTTGAAGATCCTAGGACTACACTTTTATGGATCTTAAAATATCCATAACTATCTCCTTATGCTTGGGGGATTACTGAATTAGCTCGTAAATAGACATATTTGTTGGAGTTGTCTGTAGGTTTTGAACTAACCTACCTCTGATTGTCACCACTGGTCTAGTTTATGGGCCTGGTACATTTTGGGTAGCCTTAGAGGAGGCGTAGCTTGGAATCTAATGGGTAATGGAGGTTGATTTGTTCTTTCATACATCGCATGTCTTGTGATGATGTTTACCATTCCAACAAACCCATGGGTTTGTTGGTTCGATGCGTACTTGATTGACTTGGCCAACATTATTCCTTGGCACCTCATGGTTGGGTAGAGGGTTCTTTTAGATCCTCATATTCTAATTGTCAGGTGCTTGTAGGTTGTCCACAAGAAGTGTATCTATTTCGATTATATTTTACACTAAATTTTTGAATGACCAACATACCTCTATGTCATGGCCTTTCATTTGATGAAATATGTAATATTGATCATCCTTATACCCCTTAGGCTTGGGTTGATTAGGGTCCACTAATTTAATTTTTGGTAATTTTATTGCCTTTGCCTCACACAATTGATGGAAAATTGATGTTAACGATTTTGATAATTGAGTGAATATGTGATGAGGGCATATTTCTTTATCCTTACCCTTCTGGTTTTTTTTGTGCTACTCATATTACATAGGAGGAGGTCAGGCTTGATAATTTTGTTGTTGCTACCCCTTATATCCTTTTTGAAGATTTAAAACCACCTGATTAACATGGGCTAGCTTGGCATATTTTTTCTTAGTGCTCTTCTTTTTCCATTCCTTCTTATTCCTGAGTTTCAAGTTACCCTCTTGCAACTTTATATCCTCACTTTGGCTTACGCAAAAGCCTCCTCAAAGGTCTGATATTACTACAACTGTAATAATAATTAAAAATTCTTTGTGTAACTTTTCATAAAAATTCAATTTAATTCAGAGGTAGGGATGGAGAATGACAACTTTTCCATAATCTTTCTCCATAATTTATAACTGGCTCATCATCATGTTGCATTAAAGTAGTAAGATCAGATAGGTTCACCTTCTTATTCACACCAAAGGAGAAGCATTCAATAAATTCATCGGCTAGTTGCTCAAAAATGGTGATGTTGTACCTCTTGAGTTGATTAAATGACTCTCGATCTAGGCCTGAGAGGGTTGTAATGAAGGTCCATAGGAGAAGGGCATAATTACTTTCAATATGAAAATACATGTCAAGAAAACTAGTAACATACTCCTGAGCATCCTCCTCTCCTTTAAAATTTTCCAACCTAGGCATCTCAAAATGCTCAAGATAGGCTGGAATAGGCACTAATGGGCATAAAGGTTCATTATGAATTTTGTTTAAGGTAGGATTTTGATAGGTAGTCCCTTGATTTTTGATATCTCAAACCTTTTTTCCAAGGCCTTATAGGCCTGCTAAAATAGGAACTCCTCTTCTCTAGATTTCCTTGGAGGCACTTTTGGAGGCATGTTCTTATTTGGTCAAGGTGGAGAACTAGGCTCATCATCCACTTTGACTTGGGATATTTTAGTATATTATTGATCTAGTTCCTCTCCCACTTCTTCATACTACCTATGCCCATGATATTTGGATGCAGGGCATCGATCTCTATGTTGGGTCATACGATGAGTATGGGTGTCTATATGGTCAGGGTGAAACTTTGACTATGAAGAAGCTCACCTGTCAATGCTCTCCCTGTACTCACTACAGGGAGGTAAACCAGCACTAGATAATTTGTCCTCCCTCTCAACACACTCATTTTGATTAAGGATACATTTATCATGCATGTGTTGTTCGTATAAGTGTTGTCTTATGAACCTTTGCCTCTGAGTGTTCTCATTTTTTAGGTATTCCCACTCTACACAAACATCCTCCAATTGGTCTTGGATAATCTGACATCTCTACTCTGACTAGCTTGTGAGATCTATCTATGTGATCAGACATATGAGGACTCTAGTGTGTACACTTTGTTCAAGTGGCTTTATGAGTGTGTCCTCTAATGGACTGATCTGCTACACTCTTGCCACTGTTTGTAAAGATAGTATTTGCATTTAGTAGTCACCTATACTCTGTGCCTACATGGGATGCAGGGGTATGCATATCACAAGAATATTTGGAGCACTCTCCAAGTTCTCTGAAGGTCCTAATGGTACTATCGCTATGCACGCTCGCAAAACAAGAAGGTGTAGGAGTAGGCTTATAACCTAGATATCCTAAGACTGTCTAGACTATCTAACTATCAACTACACTATGTCTCATGAGGTGGCATACCATTTACTCCCAATTTAGACATTTCTATGGTGATATTACAAGGTTCACCTCTATGGGGAGTTTGCATGGGCCTACGCTCAGAAGCGGCCCCCTCTGATTACCCTTGAATTGGTGGATTTCAGACTTATCTATAGTCATATGGTTGGGGATTTGAACCTTCCTTATCTATAGGTCGAAGGGATACCAATATAGATCCCTCGATGACATACTCTTTAGTATATCCCATGGAACCACAAGGAATGTGGTTATGGTAAATGCTAACATATTTTGAAACCCCCATGCTGGGGAGCTCCATGCTCTGATCTATGTCTTGAGGAGTGTCTAGTAGTTTCTCTAATATCAATAGGATCCCCATGCATAGAATTATCCCCTCTAATACTCATCAAATGATTTTTGGTAGGATTATGTGGTTGAGGGATCTACGCGTCTTGATGTACATTGGGTGGAGCTTCGGCCTCGACCTCGGGTCTATGCCCAGCTCAAATTCTTTGTGTACGCACCATGATTTTATATTATCTTGTATGTAATTTTTAAGGTAAACAAGAAGCAAACAATAATGATTATATCTTTTAAATTTTTACTTGTGAACCCTAAACTGTTTTGATATGTTTTGAGATTTGGTGTATTAAAAATTAACTCTCATTGTGTTTTCAATATGTTGATGATATACTCAAATTTTAAAGGGCTTTCACCTGTATACTCGTAGCTTGACAACATGGATATGAACTCGAAGTTACATAATCCAACATATAATATGTGGTAATAAGGTCCACACATGATCAGGGAGCATAGAACCTCACCCAATCTCACCCAATCAGTGTCATACCCTTTGAATAGGAGTACGTGCAAATTTTCCAGGCTACGGATGGCTATTGGGTCTAGTATTGGTCTAGTAACAAAAAGATCGAGGGAGTTGGGCCAATGGATGGAAATCACTGCCACTATCATTAAACCCTACTAGTGGTTAGATGTGACTTCCTACTCACTAGTGTTTAAAGTGTGTCATGGTGTGTGGGGTTCCTTTTACTTTGTATAAAATAAAAATGCATAAAATAGAACTCAAATAATTTTAATACATGCTTTTCAAAAGAACATTTCACTTTAAAAAAATGCACGACTATGCTATGATATTTTTTAGAGAATGCAATTACCTATGAAGGAATGGCCACTGATTAGGTCTCAAGCATACAAACTCTAAAACACAAAATTTCCTAGACCTCTAGAGACTAGGATGAACTGCAATCAGATATTTACTATTCCTAGCAACGGCTAGTAGAAAACTAAAAAAGTATCTAAGATTTCTCCATTTTACTTTTTGCTATATTTTCTACTTAACATCCATCTATTACATTCTGCTTCTATAAAAACACAGATAGAAAAAGATAAAGAGGGTAAAATGATCCTACCTCAGATCCAAGTCCGATGAAGGTATCTAATATCTATTTTTTTTGTTCTCTACTAATCACGTTTGTTAAGCATGGCTACAACTATTGCCCACGTGTGTCAGGCATGGTGATAACTATTAACCATGATTTTCAACTGTGGCTAAGCCCTAACATAAAAAAACATAGTAATTTAGATTGCAAATCACTTAAATTGTGGAGTTCTATCATGATCACCTTTTGTAGCAATCCAGGATGCATGCACCTAATGCTAGTAATAAATGAAATTTGCATAAACCATAAAATATGAAAAAAATTGCATATAACCAAAATTAGGGTTTCCTTTATTAATTTTCCAATGAAATTAGTTACAAATACATACCTCTTAGGGATACCCAATGTGATACAATTATTACAATCAAGAAAAGTCCCCACACAAGGTTAGGTGTAATTCACAAGCTTCCTAGGTTGACGTGAACTGCTCTGAGGCAAATGTAGCCTTATTCTCCAATATTAGAGGTATTTTTTGCTTTGAATGTCAATACCCTGTTAACCCTACATTAAAGAAATGATAAGAAGTAATTAGAAGCAAAGGAGGCCTCTCTTAATGAGTCTTTTAATCCAAATATTGCATGAAAATACTATAAGAAATATGAAATCAATAAAGTGTATAAATATATGAATCTATGCTAGAACATGATAACTTTGCCATTAAGAATGTGAAAGAAATATAGATCTAGTCAGCAAAAATCCTGATTAAGCATTAAAAGCACATGCATGGAAATAATATCACCTAATCTAGAATTGATTAATACTAGAAAATGAAGGTAATCTAACTTCAATAAACAATTCTGACAATCTAATGAGAAGACAGAAAGTAAATCTATCTAAATGATCAAATAGAAATGCAAATCTATTGCTAAAATTATCTTAATTGAATATTAAACCTTGATCGTGGGTCCTTAAAGCAGTTGGTATTGTTAGCTGTGTCTGATAGCCATGGCTAAGGCATAGATTTCTTTGTCCTTCAAATCAAGGCTTTATTCTTAAATTCAATCCGAGGAATTGATGATCAAGGGTCACTGTGGTGTCTTATGATGGATTTTGTGGTTTAATTTCTCAAATTGGTGATGGATTGGGCTTAATTGATTTTCTTGATTCTTCCTAGCCCCCCATAGCCTTCTTGATATCAAATGTCATTTGTCCTTCAATTGGGTAGGAAAAGTATTCCTCTCAATGCATACAAGTAAGTATACAATTTCATAGAGCTTCACTATATTTCAACTCAAGGTTCATCTCTCTTTCTTCCCCATTTATAAGGGGTTCGTATAGCATTTAGGAAGGCCATGTCTTAGCTTCATGGAAAAGCCAAGATCAAGAAAGTGAAATTGGAGCATTTGGAGGGAAGATTCTGGATCTTTCCACCCCTAAACCACTCAGATCTACAACCAATTGGTTGTTGCAACCAATTTTGGTTTGGCCAAGGTCCAAATAATTTATGAGGCTAGTGGCGGCTTTGAGGCATGGTAGCTCTGTTAATCGTGGGTGTCAGCCATAGCTAACACTGATTAGGTGAAAATACCTAAATGAGTGGTTAGAACCACTGCTATACCTTGGAATCTATCCAATATATTCCATATGATCTTCTAGCATGTCCCATATGAGTAGTCACCTCGATATAACACATTTTAGGTGTCTACAGAAGAAAAAAAATTTAGAGATCCTAGAAGAAGGTCTCATCACCAACATTTCTAGATGCAGAAGGCTAAATAAAAGGTCTCAATTGGAAGATCAGAGAAGCTTCAAGATAGAAGACCTTGGAGAGGTCTCAAGGAGGAAAAAATAAGGCTTGGAGGGCCTTATTGTAGAGCTTGTGGAAGCATCATCAAAATAGTTCCTAGGAAAACTCATTGGAGAAATCCACTACTAAGGAGAAAGCTCTTGATAGTGAAGGACTTGGGATAATTATCATCATCTAAAAACAATCCTAAGAGAAAAAGAATTTGGCAAGAAGTGCCAAATCCCAAAATAAGAATCCAGTGAAGACCTCAATATATTCAAAATCTTGAGAAGAAGAATATCATGTTTGAAGTCAAAATTCAACAAGGATATTGAAGGACGATTCATATAGAAGAAGCCTACCAAATATGAGAGATTTGGAGATTACCTCTCATAGTAAGAAGAAACAGTTCATAGAAAAGAGTTATCTAAATCTATAGAAAAAAATAGAAGATCACTGGAAGGATTAGACCACAAAACCCTAGGATCAAGAAAGAAAGTTCAAGACCACTGTTTGGTGAAGCAAGAAGTTGTTCATTACAGTCAACAAGAAGTTGTGAATTCATCTACTATAAGGTAGCAACTTGGTGAATCAAAACACCAAGTTATACATCTACTTCAGAAGGCATAAAAATGCAAGCAACTTGGGTGCAATTAGGTTCATTGATTAAACTGTAAATCAGGATTCACTATCAAATTCTATTAAGCACCATATTTGGATTAAAATTTGCAAGAATAAGAACCGATATTATAGTTTTCAATAAAGTGCAAAAAGGAGAATTTATTTTAAGATATATTTGCACATTTAATAGGAATATATTTTTAAAAGAAATAAAATTATAATATACCTATTATCCATTTAGAAAGCAATACGACTGCATCCTAAAATATTGATTGTAATGAAAAATTGCATAATACTCATTAAGGGTTCATTATAGATTACTCTTGAAAAGTTGCAGAAGATTATTAAGTGCATTTAAAATTTATTTTAATATTTTATTAGAGAAATAATTAAATATTATTGTTACCATTAAATTGCATTATTAATCCATTAGCACTACTCTAGTTAATCTTTAACTAGTTACTCTCAAAAGGATTAGTTTGTGTTTTTTGATTGTTAAAGATCAAGGACACAAAAACTAGCAGATTATCAAAGTGTCTAGAGATACTATTTAGTGCATAGAACCTACAACATTTTGTGGATCAAATAAGCCATGAAAAATAATATCATATTCCTCCAAGTAAGTGGAGAAGAAAGCCACCAATTCAGAAAAAGAAGCTTCAAATTGAGACTTGGTGAGTCTCAGATTCAAAGTGCACTAAAGGCTATTTACAAAACAAATAGTGCAAAATTTACTTCTACAAAAACCTTCTATCTACATGGTTATTATATTGGGTTTATTACCAAAGTAACCAAGCAAATTAGAGAGTTGTATAGCAAAATATACAACGTCGAATCAGCCCTTGCCTACAAGAAAGTCGCCATTAAAACTAGCATAATAGAGTGCAAAAGCAAGTGCAAAAATAAGGTATTATATTTGCATTTTTATTTACATTATCTTGCACTAGACTAATTTTTCCTACGTAGGAAAAAGGACAAAGTTTAAAGTACCTCAAAGGTATATTCTTCTCAGGGTGAAAAAACTCAAAGTGGCCACATAAAGAGCATTTTCCAAGCAAGGTAGAAGAGTATCTCAAAAGGCTCATATATTCTATGATTTGGATAGTTAAATCTGCAAGGAAACAAAGCACAATACAAAGTAATGATAAGGATTATATTCAAGGGCAATATTATCTACAAAAATGATTTCATAACAGGTTGGAAAAAATAAGGGAAACAAAGCATAAAAGATTACACTAGATGTACATCCAAGAAGCATCATTGGAGTATTTCAACCTCCACCATAGAAGTTCTTGAAGTATTCAAAATAATTGCTCAAATCCTATCTCCAAGTCTCCAAAGGTATTGCTCTCCACTCCAACTGGAACCAACTCATACCAAGCGCTATAAAAAAGTAAGAGTTGGTCGTGTTGCATTGTTAATAAGGGTGTTGCAAAGATACATTGAAGAGGCATTACGTAGAAATATCATGCACAAAGGGAAGGTAACACTTTCTTCCTAGAAGGAAATCCTAACATTTCCCACATGAGCACCCATTCATTGCAAGTTTTACCAAGAAAATATTACAAGGAAGAAGGTTGGTGTGTTAGAAGGAAGAAGACACATGTCATCAAAAAGAATGAGTGCTCATCCTTTACCAGGAAAAAATTTACAAGTGGTAATAAGTATCTTCTCATCCCTTAAGTTCTCAAAGATAATTGTTGTGACACTTGTCACACATTTCAAGATTTTTCTTCTATTAAAATATGCCAAAGACCAAGGAGGTCATCATTCATAGCCGAATAGTTGCATTTATAGCACATTCGTAGTAGCCTAAGTTGCAGCGTGGAAGAAAGGTGAAGAGCATTAAAGGCTCTAGTCAAGGGAGGTCAAAGAATCCATAATTGATATGCCACCATCCAAGCATTGAAGCCAAGTAAGAATCAAAGCATTCTATTGGCTATAGCACCCAAATAAAGGACATAAATCTTGTTGTCATCTATGATAAAATCCAACGTTGAATATTTTAGGTTTGCAACATTACAAAGGTAAGCATTTACCTTATTCTATTTTTCTTTAATTAATAGGAGTTATAAGGGTATAATATAAGGTTGAAAACTATAGAGAAATCAACCATATTTAAAATAAAAATTAAAGGAAATTTATAGCTTAATATTTACAAATTAAACTTAGGAGAAATAAGGATTTCTACCTGGAAAATTAAAATTCCATTATTGCAAATATTATTGTTTTCTAATATTCCAAATTATGGAGTTATAAGGAATACTACACCAAAGTAGGATATTGGAATTTAGAAACATTAAATATCAAATATCAAAAGCTATAAAAAGAGGTTCATTAAGAATGATCAAGAGTTGGAAATTAATTGGTATTCTTGTCTCAAAACTACATTAAAGGGGTAAAAGAAATCCAACCATTAGAACCTCATCAAACTAGAAAGTGATTTTTTCAATAGGAGAAATGAGTAACAAAAGTTGATTTTGGTATTTACAAAACTTTACATAATCAACCTAAAATTGAACTACTATTCACAAAAAGCACTTTATCACTCATACAACATATTCAAAATCACTAGGGAGACATAAGGTATTCTACAAAACTTGATAATAATAGCATTCATTCAAAATTTATCAAGTACTCAATCCATTTGGGAGTCATAAGGTTTCTACAAAACCTAAAATTCTACCAAGGTATCATCAAATCAATACTAAGGGATTAAAAGGGGACCACAAGGATCATCATGGCATCAAAAAAATTCTTTCTTGTAGAATCTCAATTACTTAAAGATCCAAACTATTTTTCCTAGAAAAATATGGTAAAAGCAATCTTAGTTTATGAAAAACTTTGGGAGATAGCTCAAGGAATAACAAAAAGACCAAGCATAGGTGATACTGAGATTCAAAATTTTAAATAAAATGATGCAAAAGCCCTAATGATAATAACCTTTGCTATAACTGATGAAATACAACCTTATATTAGTTTAGCAAAGACATCTCCAGAAGCATCGAAAAGCTTAGAGAATATATTCAAAGGGAAAAATAAAGGCACTATCCTTCATATTCAAATTCAACTACATTCTCTAAAAATGGATAGTGGCAAGAGCATAGAACTATTCCTACAGAAAAAAAGGAAATTATTAACCTTAGGAGAAGATATTAAAGATGAACTTATTACTCAAGTAACCATAAGAGCACTTCCAAATAGCTACAAATATTTGGTTACATATTTACAAGTCCTAAGTAAAGATACTTCTTTTGATGACCTAATCAATATTCTTCAAGAGTATGAAGTGGAGAATAAAATTAAAGATGAAATTACTAACACTACATTGGCATCAAAAGATAATCCACAGGGAAATATTGCTTCATCATCAAGAGGATGAAGACCATGGTATAACAGGTATTGTCAGATATGCAAAAGAAAAGGTCATAGCACTAACTACTGTAGATTCAATCCTAGAAACAAGAATCAAGGAAATCATATGAACAATTGAAATAGATTTCAACCATGATAATATCCAAAAAAGTAGCAAGTTCAAAATCCAACCAATTATCCCCAATTGGAGTATCGACAAGAGAATCATAAAAGACACCTAGCTCAAAGAATAGAAGAAATTAAAGAATTGAAAGAATATACATATGATTATGAAGTGAAAGCTCTTTCAGCAAGAATAGCAAGTTATGAATATACTAACTACTTGCTTTAATAGGTTACAAAGAATAAATAATATGAATACAAACTCCAATACCAAGAAGAAGATCCATAGTGAAGATTGAAATCTTCAATACCTAAATATTGTAATACAGCGGGGTGTTAGAGTTGGAGTATATTACATCATTTTGGTCATATAAATGTACCACCTTTGTTACATAGTTAGAGTAGGATATTAATTTAGAGGGAAGTTGTCTAGTTACTTCAAGAAATATAATAAATGCACAAGTGGTAATGTGCAATTTGTAATGTGTAAGGTGTCCCCTTGTAGAGCTAGGTGGAGTGTTGTACAACTAGGTAGAGTGTTGGCCAAGGAATCTATCTTCATATATAAATATCCTCATAGAGACATATCTCATATCAAGTGCATTGTAGTAGAGATGAGTAGATAGTAGTAGAACTCATGTATGGAATACAATGTAGCTCTTTAGCTTCTATTTATGGAGTGACCATTACCTCTATACTGCATTGTAGTTTTATCATTTCTATTATAGTATATTTCAGTCATATTACAGAATTACTTTCTTTCATATTTTTTACATCTTATTAGGACCTATGTTAGATCTCTCCCAATGTATATATCCTCAAAATCTAACAAAATCCACATTTTGTGAGATAAAAGTTATTATAGGAAGAAGATGAAGGATTGAAATCAGGTTTACCTTTCCTATTTGGAGGTCACCCAAGTTTGATAATGGTTTTGATATTTACTCATTACATTTATTTACCCCCAATCAAGAAATCCACATCGAAAGTGTATCATCCAAGTGTGATTCATAGGTCAAAAATAAAATTCTTTCATCAAAGGTTCAATTTTATTGTTCCCTTTATTGATCAAAACCTATTTAAAAAAGCTAAAGCAAAAACCGCTTTTTGGATGTCTAAATAAGAAGAAAGATAATAAGAAAAGAATTTGAGAAAATGTAGCTAAGGTGTTACTAATTTAGAGTATTTTCTATTGTTTAATAAGAATCCAAGATGTTACTATTTCCACCACCTATTGTCAAACGAGCGTTCACATAGAGAATTCTAAATATTAATATTCCAAGCATTGGAATAATAAGGTAATAATTGGAACTTGTCATACACAAAAAATCATGTCGATGTTTTCTAAAATACCCTAGGTTAGAGAAAACCTAGATGTGGAAATGTCGCATTGAAGATAATCCAAGCAAAACGTTTCAAAATTGAGTACAAATATAAAATGATCATCCTTAAGTGTGGAAGAGAAAGGAGTTAATACGCCTGAGTTCGATAGAGTGGATTAAGATTGGATACATGCGACAAAAGGGAGTTACTTTGTGTAGAAAAGTGATGAGAATAAGATATGCTCATATTTTTTTATAAGTACAAATGGTTTTTGTGCGGCAATATATTATGAGTTGTATATTTTTATGAATCATTATGTATTATTTAATTAAATCATGTGTACTATCTAACCGGTGTGTAAAGTGAAATCTCTCATATTGTGAAGTGTGTTTTGTATTTTTTTGTATAGCATGAGACCAGTGGCACTGAGGGGATTAGATGAGAAGTCCATAACTGGTTTGAGGTAGCCAGGTGGATGGATTATAGTTTCTTGGTCAGCCAAGACCAGGACAAAGAGGCATCAAAAGAGTTTGTTGTCGCTATGAGAGGAGGGGTCACCCAGTTGTGTGGACTGGATATCCCAGTCACCTGAGAGCACATATCTCATGTCACTGGCCTCCCATCACTGGAGAGTGCACATACAAGGATGGAGCAGTAATCCAATGTGTAGAATTATTTATCGAACAAAGAAATATCCAACTTGATCATGGAGGTCTCCTGAAGCAGGAACTTTTGATGCACCAGATGAAGATCTTCAAATAGGTTGTGAGATACTTTACATGCACAGGGAAGTACTCACACCTGAACATGAACCACATGCAGTTTTTGAACCACCTAGTGCACAGGTGAGAAATTAATATGTTGTTCTATCTAGAAAATACCTTGTAGGACGAGGATTCATAGTACTAGAGAGGGACGGTCTCTGCCCTAGCCCATCATGAGAAAATTATAGTCCTTATGCACCATGCTGAGGAACACAGGGGAAGATCATCAGCGGTAGGGGCCAAACATTCTGATGCATAGGAGCAAGTGGTGGCTAAAGTAGGGCAATAGGCTAAATTACAAGAAGTTTGTCTAAGAATTAGGGGCCAAAATTTTTGATGCACAAGATAAGGTGGTGGTAGAGGTAGGATACGAGGCTGAGTTGAGGGGAATTACTAAAGAAGAACAACCCTAAAATTTATTGGATACTATGGAAGAAGGGCATATTTCTACCTAATTATACAGAGGATAGGTCAAAATCCTCTAGCCCCAAACTAAAAGCTCGATGGATGGAGTGCATACACAGTTGGAGATGCTTGTGGTGACTAATTATGTTAATAAAGGAAGAATAGGAAGACATAGAGGTCAAATTAATGGCACGAACCTTACAGAATTTGGTTGCCCATGATCCATAAGACCCATAGTATTTAGTAGGCCTGCAACAGCAGCCTAAGGTATCGATGGGAGAAGACCAGACTGGATAGAGTGAGAACTTCATGATGTAGGTACTATTTGAGGAATTCAAGGAGATGATTGTGAGAAAAATTTAGAGGTAGGAGGCCATCTGTTGGCAATTTTGGGTACCTTGGGTACATTGCCCTTGCTCAAGTGTTGATGTTGTCATTTATGTCAAAGAGCGGAAGGGTTTTTGTGAAAACCAAGGCAGACTAAATTATAGGTTTTGTTTAAATCCATGGTCAGCAGCTTTCGAAATGGGTTTTTCTTAAAACCCAAGTTAGCTCTTCGTTTTGTTGAAAAAGGTGCTCCGATGATGAAGATATTTAATTTTAAATATCCAGTTTAAATTTTATTTATTTATTTAAAATTTAAATTAATATTTTAAAATTAAATTAAAGTTGTTCACCGGCTTGTTCTCAAAGCCGACGTTGCTAGGGTTTCGCAACGGATCAATTAGGGTTTCTCGTTGACAAAGCAAGGTTAAGCAACCGAAAAATTCTAGGGTTTCATGTTGACCTAATTAGGGTTGTAGCCGACGTGTTTGAGAATGTTTTGATGGGATATTCTCTTCTATAAAAATGTGGGACTGTTGCAAGGTTGATGTGTGGGTGTGATGTGATATATGCGAATGAAGTTCATGTGCAGCAGAGTGTAAGTCGGTGATAGTTCTTTGGAGTTAAATAAAAGAGATCACAACGATGAGATAGTGAGTGAGTGCATATCGACTGATCGAGAACAAAGAGAGCGATATGCAGACGGTGTGTTTAAAATTTGAGGCAAAAATAAGCAGATGGTAGAAGTGAGATTTCATGGAAGGTGCAGCAGAGTGAGTGGTGCAAAGAGAAGATAAGAACGCGGTATGCAGAAGTCATGTTTCGAGTGTGAAATGACAAGTAGGTGTTGGTCGTAGAAGTAATATTTCTGTGAAGTTGCAGCAGAGAACGCGGAGAGATATAGAGGAGTGGTTGAAAAAGTGTGAATCATTTTTCACAGCAGCAGCTGAATGCCGACAAGCAGCAAAACGCAATAAAAATAGTAGATCGTGCAAATTGAGGTGACAGTTTAATTTTGCAATTTTTATTACTATCTCCAAGTTGTAGCTTGGTAAAAGGGGTTGGTGCCTCTTTCTAGTTGGAGCTGGAAAAATTGGAGTTGGTGCTCCATTCTGTTGTAGCAGATAAAATTTAGAGGTTGGTGCCTCTTACCAGTTGGTGCTGGTGAATGATTATGTAAATTTGTAGCTTTGCATTTGACTGGATTTGGATGGTAGTCCAAGCAGTATTTTTGAGGAGTAGCCACATCGGTGAACCTCATTAAAATTTCATGTTATGTGTGATGCTCTTAGTACTTTTATTATTTCTGTTTTAATCTACTGCAGTTTATTTAAAAGTCTAAATTGCTTTTAAGTTTTTAAAGAACACACTGATTCACCCCCCCTCTCAGTGTCATTGTGATTATAACAATTGGTATCAGAGCAAGGTTCCCAATTTTGGCTAAATCAGTCAGGGTTGATCTTGGATTAGTACACAATGGCTAAGAAGAATAGATCCTCATCCAAAAAGGCATCCCAACCAGTTTTAGTTCCTATGGTTGAGAAAATTGAACCAAAAATGGTAGAAGGAATGAACTCTAAAGTTGAAGAAGTTGAGGCTGAAGTTGATTTAGAGGGTGAGCTAGTGTCTGCCCTTACGGAATGGGAATCGGAGAAAAAGAAGAATGAAAAATTGTCAAGGAAACTTAAGGATGCAAACAACATTATTACCAGTTTAAAAATACAGATCAAGAATACAAGAAAATGTCCCAAGATCCGGAAATACAGGTATCAATGAAGATAGACCACTGCAGCAAATTGGAAGAAGAAAATGTGAGTCTTCGAATACAGATACAAGAGTTGGATCGAAAAATCAACTGTCATATAAAACGTGAAGAAATCTCGATGAAATTGGACAAAATTTTGAGCGATCAAAGATCCACAGGTATCAAATTTGGTCTCGGCTTTTCTAAAGGAGAATCATCAACTGGACCAAAAGCAAGCAATGTTGAAAGTGAAAAGAACAAAGACAATAATCATGCAAAAGAAAGATATAATGCCAGACTTGAAATAGCAGTTGACAATGATGGCTTTACTAAGGTCACACATCAAAAGAATAGAAGATCCAAGGCTCCAACAACAACCTGGCCAAGACCATCTTTCAGGTTTAATCATTATTTCTATGGTTTTTGTTTCAAGTGTAATGTTTATGGGCATAAAATTGTTGACTGCAAATACAACGTAGGTCCAAGAAGTTTCACTAGTAGAAATGCGTTTGCTCCTTTAATGAGTTATGTAGTAGAGTGTTTTAAGTGTCACAACTTTGGTCATATTGCCAGAAATTTTCGTAGTATGTCTGTTTCATATCAACCTCATGAAAGTAGATTTCAACCGTATAGAGCAAAACAAAATAGAATTTATACTGAAGGATATGTGCAAAATTATAAAAAGGGGAAGTCACAGCTAGAACCCAATACCACAGTTAAAACAAAATGGAAACAAAAAGAATAGCTCAGGAAAGAACAGGATTCTTTAATAGTGCAGACAGCTTTTAGAGCTCAGAATAAACATGTTACTTGGATTCTTGATAGTGGTTGCTCAAGTCATATGACAGGTGACACAGAAATTCAAAAATCTACAAAAGTATGAGGGTGGTTCTATAAAATTCGGCAACAATGACGGAGCCAAAATAATAGGTAAAGGAACGGTCAAAATTAGTGAAGGAAAGATCAAGTCAGAGGAAGTTTTATATGTGGATGGTTTGAAACATAATCTATTGAGTGTGAGTCAAATTTGTGACAAAGGACATGAAGTAGTTTTCAAGAAGCATGGTTGTGAAGTCAGAAAAATAAACAGCAGGAAATTAATAGCAACCGGCTCAAGGATGTCTGGCAATCTGTACACACTCTCAGAGTTTTCAGAAGGTATGTGCTTCATGGGACAATAAGAAGAGAACCAGTTGTGGCATAAGAGGCTTGGACACATAAGTTTTGATAATCTGATAAGAATTAGCGCTAAACAAGCAGTGAGAGATATTCCAATCATTAAAAAACCTGCAAATAGTATGTGTGCTTCATGTCAGAAGGGTAAACAGACTGCAGTTTCATTTAAAACAAAAGAACATCACACTAACAGGCTTGGTCAAAACGGGTTTAGTCGAACTAGCTTAGTCGAACATGTGGATTCAAAGAACAGGTATGCCTAAAAGAAACAACACTATTACTTGTTATAAGTGCAACAATAAAAGTCACACTCGTCGGACAATGGCAGAGTTGAAATTCCAGGATATAGGAACATGAACAGTGGCATGATCAGGTCCAAGGATCAGAACAATGACAGGAACAAGAATATGGTCAAAGAGTTCAAGAGAAGACCCGACAAGGAAGTTATAGACGTTGATGTTGATCAGTGCCTAATGGGAGTTTTACTTCCACCCCAAAATTAATCACCTCATCAGGAGGTGGGGGAGGGACTAAGCTAAGAGGCTCATTCTTAGTTTCGAGCCCCAAAGGTGGCCCTTTGCCATTGATGACAAAGGGGGAGAGATATGAGTAAGGGGGAGAGCTTCAAGTGAAGAGGAAAGCTTCAAGTAGAACAGAACAAAAGGATTGAAGATATTCTTAGGTCTCAGATCAATGAGAAAGAGACTGTATGCTGCCAACAAGAAGAAGAGATTGTTTCATTGAAGAAACAACTAAAAGAGGCCAATATAAATCTCAAATTTGAGAAGAGCATAGAGTTGCTAGATACAATGATAAATCAACAAAGAAGCTCCACAACTAAGTTTGGTCTTGGATATGAAGCTGAACAACCTTCATCCTCCAAATATGCAGAGAAGAAGAAGTCATCGGTTGAAGGATTGAAACAAGAAAAGTCTGAAGTTGAATCCTCAAAAGGAAGAAAATATCAAAGAAGATCTACAACAAAGCAACCACAGCAAAAGAGTGTTTGGTACCTGCACAGAGTTGAAAGTGGATTGAGGTAGCCTGCTGGATTTTCACTGCAGAGAGAGACAAACAACTGTCATTGGGTTCAAGCTTGTTGAGAATATATCCAAGATGCATGGTGAAGTTGTATGCGAGATGTTGTCGGCATTGCGTAACAAAAAGTTGGCTATATAAGATTATTGTATGCCTTCACTAAAAGTGGACAAGTTTGAGTTTGCAAAGCAACAGAGGGTAGTTGCACAGAAGACAGTGGTTCAGTCATGTTCTTACACATGTTATATTGGTGAAGTTGATGGTGATGGTGTCATTCACTGGTTATTGTTGCTATTCACATTGTTGACTTTATTGATGCATTTAGTATCTCTTTTATCTGCTTTAAACTGCTAAACTTCAAAGAGATTGATTTCAGTTTTGGCTCTTGAAGATGTGTTTTTAGTAAAGGGTTGCCATCAATGACAAAGGGGGAGATTGTTGGCAATTTTGGGTACCTTGGGTACATTGCCCTTGCTCAAGTGTTGATGTTGTCATTGATGTTTTTGTGAAAACCAAGGCAGACTAAATTATAGGTTTTGTTTAAATCCATGGTCAGTAGCTTCGAAATGGGTTTTTCTTAAAACCCAAGTTAGCTCTTCGTTTTGTTGAAAAAGGTGCTCCGATGATGAAGATATTTAATTTTAAATATCCAGTTTAAATTTTATTTATTTATTTAAAATTTAAATTAATATTTTAAAATTAAATTAAAGCTGTTCACCGGCTTGTTCTCAAAGCCGACGTTGCTAGGGTTTTACAACAGATCAATTAGAGTTTCCTGCTGACAAAGCAAGGTTAAGCAACCAAAAAATTCTAGGGTTTCATGTTGACCTAATTAGGGTTGCAGCTGACGTGTTTGAGAATGTTTTGATGGGATATTCTCTTCTATAAAAATACGGGACTGTTGCAAGGTTGATGTGTGGGTGTGATGCGATATATGCGAATGAAGTTCGTGTGCAGCAGAGTGTAAGTCGGTGATAGTTCTTTGGAGTTAAAGAAAAGAGATCGCAGCGATGAGATAGTGAGTGAGTGCGTATCGACTGATCGAGAACAAAGAGAGCGATATGCAGACGACGTGTTTAAAGTTTGAGGCAAAAATACATAGATGGTAGAAGTGAGATTTCATGGAAGGTGCAGCAGAGTGAGTGGTGCAAAGAGAAGATAAGAACACGGTATGCAGAAGTCGTGTTTCGAGTGTGAAATGACAGTGTGCTGGCTGTAGAAGTAATATTTTTGTGAAGTTGCAGCAGAGAACGCGGAGAGATATAGAGGAGTGGTTGAAAAAGTGCGAATCATTTTTCACAGCAGTAGCCAAATGCCGACAAGCAGCAGAACGCAAGAAAAATAGCAAATCATGCAAATTGAGGTGACAGTTTAATTCTGTAATTTTTATTACTATCTCCAAGTTGTAGCTTGGTAAAATGGGTTGGTGCATCTTTCCAGTTGGAGCTGGAAAAATTGGAGTTGGTGCTCCATTCTGTTGTAGCAAATAAAATTTAGAGGTTGGTGCCTCTTACCAATTGGTGCTGGTGAATGATTATGTAAAGTTGTAGCTTTGCATTTGACTAGATTTGGATGGTAGTCCAAGCAGTCTTTTTGAGGAGTAGCCACATCGGTGAACCTCATTAAAATGTCGTGTTATGTGTGATGCTCTTAGTACTTTTATTATTTTTGTTTTAATCTGCTGTAGTTTATTTAAAAGTCTAAATTGCTTTTAAGTTTTTAAATAACACACTGATTCACCCCCCCTCTCAGTGTCATTGTGATTATAACACCATCGTCGCCCAATTATAGCAACTAATACAGTAGGTCAGGGTAGAGTTCTAGCAATTACAAGCCAAGGTGATTGAGAAATGGGATGCCTCTACCCAAATAGATTACGCAATTAAGGTGCCCATGAAATATCCAACATCACTAGATATGGTAGTCCCATCTAGGGCAGTCAGGTCAGATGCCCAAAATGAAGAAGTAGAATTAGGGGAGGGTTCATGTGCATATAACAAAGAAATTATAGAGGAACAAGAGAATCTATTTTTCAAATAGAAACCCCTGTAATAGACATTGATGATGATGATGAGCATTCAGAGTAGATCCAAGGGTAAGACCCTGAACTCAAGGACAAGAAGGATTCTCAAGAGCACTAGGTGCCCAAAATTGAAGGACCACTACCTAAATAACCTAATGAGTAGGCACCAGGTGACCAAGAAATAAGGGAGACAACTAAAAGGGACTTAAGACTAGAAAGGTAGATTCTTAGGTCCTCTAATAGGGAATCATCTCTCGTGGGAAAGTAATATATCCCCATGCAGACCATTGCAATACCAAATAGGAGAAAGGGGAAGGTGCCTCAAACATCACATAGAAAGACCAAAAGAAAGACCAGAGTTACATTCACTGAACCGAACCCCCACTCGGATGAATAATGGGAAGAAGGCATGCAGGCCTTCATTTAGTGAAAAAAAAAATTCAAAAAGCTCTGTGAAGATTTTGAGGTAGTAAAGGTAGCTAGAAAAGCTACCAAGAAGGCCAAAAGAGGGCTCAACATCTATGTGGATCCTACTACGAATGACCAATTCTAGGAGATATATGGTTTGTCATAGGGCTAGCCCTCCAAATTGAGGAAATGGTTGGAAATACGAGGGGTATTCAGACCAGAGGTAGAGGCGAAAGTGATTGTAGAAGAAAATGTTGACCTCACCCTTGAATAAATTTGGTTGTACAAAGATAGTGTGGTCATTCAAAAGAGGGACTACTTTGATATTCCACTTATAAAATTAGGCCCTCAACACACTAACCTATGGTAGGAAGCAGAAGCAGTATTCCAGAGAGGAGAAATGACTGTGGCCACAGTGTCCAGCACATGCACTGGGCCGAGCATGACAGAGAGGTGTAGCCAGTGCACCAAGAAGTCGACATAGAATGAAGGCCAACCCAACATAGTTAAAATATAGTGTAGTTTAAGGTTAGCACAGCCCAAAAATGGCTTGCAACAAACCAATGCCCCTCAGCATAAATGAAAGCCACAGAATTAAGGGAAATCCAAGGCCACGAATAATAAAATGAAATAAGGAGAATTGGACTATGTGAAGGAGATGATTACTGGTTTCAGGTGCCACGAGAGTGTGGCACATATTAGGCATGGGGGGATGATGAGCATTAGATATGCTCATATTTTTGTATAAGTATCAATGGTTTTTGCGCGACAATATATTATGAGTTGTATATTTTTATGAATCATTATGTATTTATTTAATGAAATCATGTGTATTATCTAACTGGTGTGTGAAGTGTGTTTTGTGTAGCTATTCACATGATGTTGTCATATTTTCTCAATCGAGGTGCTATATGGACCTGGCACGCTTACGATTCATCATTCTAAGGTATACTAAGTAGGCGCCTTACTCAAGTAGGTGCTTTACTCAAGTAGGCACCTCACTCAAGTAAGCGCCTTACTGAAGTAGGTGCCTTACTCACATAGGTGCCTTACTCAAGTAGGTTCCAAGCATGTACCTTACTCAAGTAGGTTCCAAGTAGGCACCTTACCCAAGTAGGTGCCAAGTAGGCACCTTACTCAAGTAGGCACCAAAATTATACATGTTGATCAAACAACTGTAGAAGGACCCTGTTGACCACCGTTCCACGTCATCTATGGAAACCATTGAATGGACAAGTTGCCCCAGATGGAGTGGATGAACACATAGCCACTCAATGAAGTAGAATCCAAAAAAATAAAAAATAATCCGATTGCCAGGAAATGCAAAAAAGTTGTTTATCATCTGCCTATTACAGTAACTAAACTATCCCAGTTTAGACTGTAACCAGGATGCCTATTATAACAGAACTGCAATAGGAAGTCCTATGTGTGTTATATAAATACACGGACTTCTCTAAAGTAGGAGAGGCAAATATTTCAGAGAACACTATTGCATGTAATATTTCATTGCACTGTAAATAAAATCTTGAGAGTTATTTCATTAGTGTATTGTCTTCATGATTCGTTGGGCAGGATATGCTGGAGCTTGGGCCTACTCCAAACCAGTATTCCTTCCCTTCTTCTTAGTTATTTTCTTAGATTTAAATATATATGGTAGTATGTTTATTTCTTAGATTAATTTATTTGATTTAGTGTGGTGTGCCTTTTAATTACACAAATGTGTTTACCGCTTTTAGTGTGGAGTGTTTAATTTTACATATTTTATTTATGCATAAGTTTTATTGGTATGGATGAATGAATTGCTATTTTATAAACACCCCCACTGATAGTTGAACTGATTCATCTCAGAAGTGGTAGTGTGAGAAATATCAACTGTGGCACTTCAAAAAGTCTACGATATCCCTGGTTTAACAATTTAAATGCGAGGGTTGTGACATATATAGGACAAAGTTACAGTATTTTATCCCAAACACAATGCTTCTTTAGGAAGGTCAAATGCCATTGACCATGAATTGCATACCTATTTTGGAGGTAAAGCTTAAATTTAATTAATTTATTTTTCACCTTGATTAATTGAAATATTGGAGAGATAAGATATTATAGTGGAAGTTAGAAACCTTAAAAAGTTGAATTTCTATTTTTGGAAAATTTTAAGAAGCCCTAAATTTATTTTAAAAATTTTGGGAATTATTTTTCAAGTTTTGGAAAGTTTTTGAAATTGAATTAAAAGTTTTGTAAAGCATTTTTAATATTTGTAAATTTTTTAAATTTTGGAGAAATAAGGTTTCCTACATCAAATTTGGAATATAAAGTTTACAAATATCCTTTTACTAGATTTCTAAATTTCTAATTTTGGAGTTATAAGGAATTCAATACCAACATAGGGTTGTGGAATTTAGAAACCATTGAAAGAAAATTATGGATTATTGAAACATATATTCAAGAGAAAGTAAACATATGACTGGAAACAAACAATGGTTTGATTCCCTACAAGAAAAATTAAGAGACCAGTTGCTATAACAGATAGTAATACTTATGAAGTAAAAGGGATAGAAAATGTTCTGGTCAATTTGATAAATAGAAAAGGAATAATTAAAAATGTGTTATATGTTCCTAGATTGAATACCAACCTTCATTTAGTTTCTCAACTCATGGATCAAGATATGATAGTAGAATTCAAAATTATCGATGGAATAAAAGAATGTCATATCATCAAACAAGAAAAATGATAGCTTCAGGTTCCTATAAAATAAGTCTATTTATTTTGGATACTACTACACATTTGGCTTTTTCAATTAAGACATCATATCTATGGCATAAATTTTTGGGACATACCAGTGCATCATCTATAAATAAAATGGTCAAATATAAAATGGTTGAAGGGATACCAAACCTATCTTTGGAATCCATTGTTTGTCCAAAATGTTTAGTAGGAAAAAAACATAGAATTCCTTTTGAACTTCATCAAAATAAATCTCAACAACCATTAGAATTAATATATATAGATTTATGTGGTCTAATGAATGTTACTAGTATTGGAGGACATAAGTATTTTCAACTATTTATTGATGATCATACCAAAAAAATATGGGTATACTTCATGAAGTACAAATAAAAAGCATTTAGTCATTTTAAATAAATAAAAATTCAAGTAGAAAAGAAATCAGAAAATACTATCAAAATTATTCATTCAGATAGAGGAGGTGAATTTGTATCAAAATAATTTGATCTATTTCTAGAAGAAAATAAAATTAAAATACAACTCACTACAACATATTCACCACAACAAAATGGAATTGCAGAAAGAAGAAACAAGTCTATAATTAAAATGGTGAGATGTATGATAAAAGAAGCTCATATTGATCATCAGTATTGGGTAGAAGTAGTCAAAATAGCAATACTTACAAAATATATTACCTACAAGAATACTTAAGCATATTACACCAGAAGAAGTATGGTCAGGACAAAACCAAATATTGAAAAGTTAAGAATATTTGGATGCAAAGCTTATATGCATATTCCAAAATAAAAAAGGATAAAATTAGATGAAAACTATGGTTGGTATATTTTTTGGCTATGATGATGAATCTATAGGGTATAGAATAATAGATCCAAGTACAAAGAAGGTATAATATGTAGAGATGTAGTTTTTGATGGAAAATCAAGATTGAAGCTGAAAAATAAATTAATGATGTAGAAGTTCTAAATTTCTTAGATGAATAATTGGTACACAAAGAGACAGAGTTAGAATCCCAATATGAAGAAAGTGAATATACAGACACTTCTACAGTATCTCAAAGGAAGGAACCAATATGACTTAGAAACACACTCAAGGAATTAAACTTGGAATAAATTCCAGATATTATGACTACAAGACCTCAAACTCATAGTCAAAGTAGAATGAACAAAGGATTACTGAGTACTACAATAGATCCAACATCAACACTTCAAGCCCTAATCTCTCACATTGGAAGACAACCATGGAATCTGAATATTCATCACGACAAAAGAACAAAACATGGAATCTAGTAGCATTACCTCCAGGAAATAAAGTTGTTGATTGTAAATGGGTTTACAAGTGATGAGTGTCGTAAATCACATCATTTAATCTTTAAGTTTTTTCAATCCAGGGCGGTGTCCAAGGCTATATATGATAGCAAAAATAGGCAACTAAAAATTAACTCATTCAAAAAATAGTCTTTATTAGTCATACAAGTTAGCTTTGGGGGTTTTTGGTGTCACTTCTAATTGTATGAACTGAATTTGAATGCTAATTACACTTGAAGAAGTAAAATTACATAAATGGAAAGTTTGTAGAAAATAAAACCTAATTACTCTTATAGAATAGAAATAACAGGAATAAAAATATTATAGAAAATGAAACATAATTACATTTGTAAAATTGAAATGACAGGAATACAAATTTTGCAGAATTAAAATACACAAGCTGATAACCAATCAACAATAATGGAAATGCCAAGAAATTGGAAATAACTGCTAAAAATAAGGGAAAACCACACATGTTGTAAATTCCAAATTTAAGCTATTTGGTCAGCTGACACTAATATAATCTGATATGAGAACACAAACTACAAATTCATCTACAGTAACGCAGTTAATAATCAAGAAATATTAACTGTCAAGTTTTCTTTTAACCTGCTACAACAAAAAGTTTACAAGAAACCTATCAGCAATTAGTCTGTCTTCTAGGCCTGGAAGTGGCCCTTTATTCCTAATACACAAGAAGGTGAAAGAACACTTCTAACTACTCAATGCTCATATAATAAGTCAAAATAGAAAATAGATGGAAATACTGCACTTTTATTGAAACTCACACAACATTACAACATTGCAGAAAATCCTGCAATATGGTTGTTCTGCTACATCTTAACAACTAACTCTTATAGATTTATTTTTTTCTATTTTCTATCTCTATATGCTCAAAAAACATAGGAGCATATTATTTATACTAATTTATGACATGTGTTATGCCTACAATCCATTATGTTGTTGTTTTTTAGTTATTCAACAACTGTTCTGAAGCTATTTTTTTGAAATGCAGGAAACTATTCTGTTGTAGCATCTTCATTATTCCTTTTTGTGCATCCTCCATTTGTGTAAATGAGTGGGAGAGATGATAACATATCTCAAACAACTGTATCCAATCCTAAATTTCCATACTCTACCATTCTGGGCATTTTTACCTTTTTGACTAGAATTGGTCCTTCTCTGCTCATTTCGGAGATACTCTAGAATATCAGGTAGTGCAATAAACTTGATGCTTATCCATACACCAAATTCTTAGGAAAGCAATTTTTACCAGCTAAGAATTCTCCCTAAGTCCTCAGAAGACCACTTCTATAATTTTTACATGCTGGAGTTGACAAATTCCAAGCTATGCTATTTAAAGATAGCTGGCTAGAATTTATATGGTCAAAATTCTATGTTTTAGATTTTTTGCATAATCATAACAGTTTGGTGCCCTTTTGCAATTTAAACCAGTTGGGAAGCAAGGAAATTAATTAAAATACCACTGGAATGGAATACACATCAGTACACATCATTACTTATTTCAAATATACTTTTATTTGCTAAGTAAAACAGTTGAAATAGTGTAAATAAATGCAAAAAATGGTCAAAACAGAGTATTGTGCTCCTGAACATTCAAACATGTAAATATTAATACATAATGCATTCAATCATCAAATTTGGCATTAAAACATAGCATAAGGTTTATAAAGTAGTTTGTAAAATATCCAAAATAGTCCATGAATGAGGCAATTCTTGGCCTCATCAACAAGATTAAGTATAAAGTAGATGGGAAACTTGACAAATACAAAGATCGATTAGTAGCAAAAATATATACTTAGACAAAGTAAAATGAGTATGAAGAAATATTTGCATCAATGGCTAGAATGACTACTATCAGAATAGTATGTGCTTTAGCAGCTCATCAGGGTTGGAAACTTCATTAGTTGGATGTAAAAAGCGATTTTCTTAATGGTGACTTAAAAGAGGAAGTCATATCACAACTATAAGGATTTGTTATTAAATTTCAATAACATAAGGTTTTCAAATTAAACAAATCCTTATACGGTCTGAAGCAAGACCATAGAGCATGGAATATACAAATTAATAATCATTTGTTACAACATAGTTTCAAATGAAGTACATCTGATCCAAGTCTATATACAAAGAAAATTGGAAATTATATATTAATTCTTATAGTGTATGTTGATGATATAGTTATTATTGGAAGATTTGGAAAACTAATAAGTGAGATTAAAAAGGATCTTGAGAAGGCATTTGAAATGATAGATTTAATACTGATGAAATATTATCTTGGTCTAGAAATTCATCAAAATAAAGACAATATTACAATTACACAATAAAAATATGTAAAAGCTCTACTTGAGAAATATAAAATGAAGGATTGTAAGCCTAAAGATACACCTATGGAACAAGGGCTTCAATTATCTAAAAATGATGGAAAACCTTTAGTTTTAGCTGAAAGGTATCGCAAATTAATTGGAAGTCTTTTGTATTTGACAAATACTTGACCTGATCTAATTTTTGTTGTAAATTATCTTTCATGATTCATGCAAGAGCCAAGAGAGAGTCATTGGAAAGCTAAAAAAATAATATTGTAATATATCAAGAATACTATTGATCATGGACTAACTTTTATGAATAATGTTAAATGTTTTTGTCTACAAGGTTATTTAGATTCTAATTATGATGGTTCTATTGATGATAAAAATCTACTTCAGGATACAATTTTTTATCTTGGATTGGCATAGTAAGAAACAATATATAATAGCACAATCATCTACTAAAGTAGAATATCGTGCAGTAAGATATACAACTTGTGAAGCTTTGTGATTACAATATATATTATTTGACATGGAAATCAAACAAGCTCCAACTCTAATATATTGTGATAATCAACTAGTACTCAATATGATCAAAAACATAATTGTACATGAACAAACTAAGCATATTGAAGCACAATATCATTTCATTAGATATCATTTTCAAAATTATCATATCATTTTAAAGCATATTCCTATAGAAGAAAAAATGGCACATATATTTACAAAAGCTCTAGGACAAAACAAGTTTCAAACATTCAGAGATCATCTATGTAGATCAAGAGAAGTTCATCCCAAATAATGTAATACATGGGGGTGTTAGAATATATTACATTATTTATTGTGTATGTCAATTTTCATTTGAGGTAGACCAAAGATCATTTTGGAAAACCTATATTATGGACTCTTAGTTTCATATTTCATTGTACAAGTTCATATATTAAAGATAAATCTATGTGTATTTATTCTCATCTGGAGTATTTTGAGATCTCCATTCTATTTTCATGAGCTTTTGTTAATGGAAGTTCTCCAAGTTATTCCAGAAGTTATTCTTGAGTTTTATATGTTTAGAATATTGTCATTATCTTATATTTGATATAGTTTTCATATTTAATATCTTGTGGTTGTTTTCTCAATAAGTATTTAGATTCAAAATCTTAAACTATAATGATTTCAATATGTAACTCCCCAATTCTTTCTATAATAGTTTCATTTATATTCTCATCTCTTGAGAAGTGGAAAGAAGGATATTTGTGGGCAAGTTTGAAAATGACATATTTTCTACACCAACTTTTGTTTTAGGTTCACAAATTTAATAACATGATTAGAAAATTCTATTTTATGTAGCTAGATGGGATTATTTAGATCACACAAAGTCTCTCCTATTATAATATCCTTTAAGCTAGTAAGTGCCACTTTATCCCTTGTCACAACAACCTTGATATCACCTTGACTAATTGCATGTATTTACAATAGTTTTTCAATCCTCTCCTTATTTCTTTATTGGTATTAATCATGTATGTTCTAGCATTTAGTTTGCTAGAATAAACTTGTATAAATGTTAGAGATCACATGAAGGGATCTAACATAATTTTAAAAGCTAGTCCTACAAATGGTTCATCACCACTCAAACATACTTCTAGGGTCACCTCTAGATTCTTTGCATTTTTTCCCTTAATTGGTGGTAAATCAAGAGGCAAAGGAAAATAATCCACAATAGCATCTAGTAAAGGCTACACACTAGGATTTTTCTTAGTGGTGAATTTCACAATTTAGCATGAATTTTCAGATTTCCAAAATGTCAATTTTGTGATTTTTGGGACCATAGAGGTCAGTCCATTTGCCTGAAAATTTCGGGATCTAATATTTTTAGGGTAAATTCGCCCCATTGTCATAAGGTTTCCTACAATTTTTTTGCCCTAAATTTATTTAAAATAAGAAATATCCTACCCAAATCGCCCCTTATATCCCATTATATATAGCTAACCCTGACAACTACTCCCATACAATTACAATATTTTTCCTGGATAGCAAGTGATACAAAGTAGAGTACTGACAAAACTAGAGTCCACGACTACAAGAAGGCAACTAGAATAAGGCGACTAGCAGAAGGTTACTAGTAGAATATGACTAGTAGAAGGTGACTAACAGAAGGTGATTGGCAGAAGGCGACTGATAGAAGGCAACTGGTAGAAGGTGACTAGAGAAGGTGACTAGCAGAAGGCGACTGCCAGAAGGCAACTGATAGAAGGTGACTTGTAGAATGTGACTGGCAGAAGGTGACTAGCAGAAGGTGACTGGCAGAAGGTGACTGACTGAAGGTGACTAATAGAAGGTGACTGGCAGAAGGTGACTGCCAGAAGGCAACTGACAAAAGGTGACTGGTAGAAGGTGACTGACAGAAGGAGACTGATAGAAGGTGACTGACAAAAGGCAACTGGAAAAAGGTGACTAACAGAAGGTGACTAATAGTAGGTGACTTATAGTAGGCGACTGACAGAAGATGACTGTAAGAAGGCAACTAGAAGGGGACCGATAGAATGAAACTGGAAGAATGTGACTCAATTTATCTCTATGCTTCTTTTACCATTAAATTTCATTTTTCATTTTATTAATGAACACTCAATAAGGAGGTTTATTTTTCCTGTGAACAATATTCATTGGACAGTCACAGATTCTGTTGTCTCTAGCAATAGTTCTCTTTTATACCTGTTATTTTCATATTTAAAAATGATGTTCTTTGTTCATGTTATTCTTCTGTTCATACAGGTAAAAATATCAACTACAGGCAATGGAAAAAAGGGAGGAGAGTCTTCCAATAAAAGGAGTATCCTCAAATACTTTCCTAATATTTCAAAACCCAGTCTACCATCAACATCTACACAAACTAAAGGTATGAACACCTTTACTCACCAATTAATTTTTTTACTTTGTTAATTTTAAATATAATGTCCTCAATTCATAAAGAAGTGTGTTTTTTGGTTGATGGGTTTGTTCACTTTTATTTGTATAAAACACAAGTATGCTTTTAAATGCTATAGTGATAATGAATCTACTATTGACACTAGAATTATCTCTATAGAAAACACTGTTAACCCTGGTATTCCTCCACTTCCACATATCCACGATAATCAACAGTCCACATATGAAGATAATCTCAATCAAATCAAACAACATGAAGAGATTCCTAAATCTAACACGCCAAGTGGAAAAGAAACTAATAGTTCTTATGTAGTCCCTAATTTCAAAGAATATTCATCTAAAAAAATAAACGTGCAAGGTTATCTAGGTGGACAATTAATAGATCATTTCAGCTTTATTGGATATCAAAATTTCCATTTATTGAGCCAATGCTGCCAAAGAATAGTAGTGATGATATAACAAAATTAAGATGCGTAATTTGTAGTTGGAAACACGAAAAGGAGCATATATTGCAACTTAAGAAAGATACAGTAGAAAAACATTGTGGAAAGGTTTATATCAAAACAAAAGAAGGTGATCGACCAACACAAAAAACTTATAGGTGGAAGGATGCATAAAAGTGCGCACATATGAGATATGTGGAAGAATATGATAAATAAATAAAACAAAAGCAAACATTGGTTGAGAAAGGTGCAACGATTCAAGCCCAATTTCAAAAAATGAATAAGTTAACTCTAGCTTCAAAAAGTTTGCAGTTTGCTATTGTATTTTCTATTTTTAATAAGGGTAGACCTATGTATGATTTCATAGACTATAAATCTCTATTTTGACTAGCTAATGTGTAGAACTTACCCAACGCTCATTGGTCAGATCGAAGTGGTTGAAAAATAGAAAAATATTTGTCATTGGTTGAGCAGAATGACCTCAGAGAGAAAGTAAAAAAGGCAAAATTCATTTCACTTTCAATTGATGAGGTGACTGCAGTTGACAATACATCTTGGATTTGCATGTATGTTTACATATTGGAAAATCATTCAAGGCAACCTCATTTACTAGGAATACGTAAAATGGTGGAAAATTGTAATGCAAAAATCATTTACAATGTTGTTGTAACTAGTTTAAAAGAAGAAGTAGGAATGAATGAAATTGAAATAACCACTAAGTTAATATGTGGAGTTGATGGTGCTGCTACAATGCAAGGACACAAGAATGGTCTTTGTGTTAGACTACAAACATCGGTTACCCCATATTTGATCCCTATTCATTGCATGGCTCACAAAATGAATCTTGCATACAAAATTATGGATACATTTACAAATGTTGCTAGAGTGGAAGATCTTGTCAATGAAATTCATGAATATTTTTCACGTAGTCCAAAAATATTTTTAGAGTTTCAACAATTTGCACTAGGAGTTACCGAAGGTAAAAAATTGTTGAAATATGTGGATACTAGGTGGATTTCGATGTATCTACCGACATTAAGAGTTTTCAAAGAATATAAATCCTTGATAGGGTTTATGTATGCAAATCGTAGGGCGGTTTATAAGGCTAAATATTTACTTTTTTGAATGAGTGACTTTGAAACTCTTCTCACATTGTGTGGAATTCTTCCAATGTTGGAAAAAATGAATACTTTGATCAAAATTGCACAAGAAAGATCAATTTATATTGTGGATTTCATCAGGGTGAGAATACAAATTTGCATGCATATTGATATGATGTATGCATCTGGTCAAAATTTTATGGATCCCTTGTTTGAGAGTTGGAGAGCATTAACAAGTGTGAATAGTCCTTGGAGCTTTTTGAAGTTCAATATTAATGATCATCTGTGTATTAATATCCATGAAAATGAAATACCTTTATATTGTTATGGTGTGTGATTGGATATAGCTACAAATGAAGTTGAGAAAATTCCCATAACCTACAATAGATTTCATGTGGTTGTGGATGATATAAAACTTAAACTAAAACAAATAGTAGAATCATTGACAAAAGAAATCATAGACCGTTTTCAAAGAGATGAATTGCTAGAGGCTATGGGTGTGGTAAATCCAATGTTTTGGAATCCTTGTAATGAATACCATATTATAAATTCTTTGTTCCTCAAATACATGGGCAGACTTGTTGGCAATCTTAGTAAAAATGTTGTAGTCAATGGCATTGAAATCAATGGCATTCTGAACAAAGATATTTTGACAAAACAATCCAACTATTTTGGAACAACAATGTCTGCTCAAGTTTCACAGCTCTCTAACCATCATGAAGCAGGTTCTATTTCATGTTTGTGGAGAATATTACAACCAAGTACTATCTTAAAACATACTATGAGTGAATATTTTCATTTATATGAATTATGTCAAACAATGATTTTGGGATCCGTGGAATATGAAAGGGTGTTCAGTGCACTTTCATATATAAAATCTAAAGTTTGAAATAGGTTGGACAAAAATTTGGAGAATTGCTTGAGAGTATATGTGTCGACCTATGAGGTGGAGGAGTTTCCTTATGAAATAGCATTGTCACATTGGAGTTATTTTGCAGAGAGAAGAGGTGTAACAAATATTGATAATGATGAGGATGATGGTAACACTGGTCAGATTGTGACGACAGAAATTTTGGGAATGAGTGCAGAACATTTTGTACAATCTAAAAGAGTTTGTTCCAGCTTCCAACATTATGATGCAAGGATGCATTCATTTGATTTTATTTCACATATTATCATTTGATTTGATTTCACATATTATAATGAGAGGAAGCTATCATTTGATTTGATTTCACATATCAGAATGAAAGGATGTTTTCATTTGATTTAATTTGAGTTCACATGTTATTATTTGATTTGATTTCACATATCTGAATGAAAGGATGCTATCATTTTATTTGATTTCACATATTAGAATGAAAGGATGCTATCATTTGTTTTGATTTCACATATCAAAATGAAATGATGTTATCATTTGGTTTGATTTGAGTTCACATGTTATTATTTGATTTTATTTCACATATCATAATGAAAGGATGTTTTCATTTGATTTAATTTGAGTTCACATGTTATTATTTGATTTGATTTCACATATCTGAATGAAAGGATGCTATCATTTGATTTGATTTCACATGTTACATTATTTTTCTTGTAAAAGAACATCTTAATGCATTCACATAATTCAATATTACTTAATATATCAACACAAATAATCAAAACATAACAACATTCAAAATAAAGTTTTAAAAATATAACACATAACAAACATTATTTCTTCCACTTCAAGTTAAGAACAACAAACTTTTACATCATCATAAATAATCAAAACATACTCTCTTTCATTGAATTCAATATTTAAAGAAGATACCATTCATTCGTTATTTACAATACATATCAAACATTATTTCTTCCACTTAAAATTTCCAATAGATAACATATTTTTCAAAAATAGTCATTCATTGTTTCAATTCTCAAAAATGATACCATTCATTTGTAATTTAAAAAACATATCAAACATTATTTCTTCCACTTCAAATTACTTAAAACATCAACACATATAATCTTAACATTTTTTGACAATAGTCTCATTCATTGATTTCAATTCTCAAAAAGGATATCAAACATATCAAACATTATTTATTCCGCTTCAAATTAAAACATAACAATAATTAAAAACAAAACTTCAAAATGATAATATGAATTTTTCATAAATTGCCTCTAACATTGATTTCAATTTTCAAAAAAATACTAGTCTTAAATATTTATAAAAATATAAAGATATAAAGAGTTTTTGTTTCACTTGAAACCCAACACAACAAAGATCTATTATTTTTCAATGTTTCCTGAAGGTCCACCCACATCTACCTCAATATCCTTTTCTTCTAATGCCCCAGCCCTAACCAAACTTTTTGTTGTAGTGTTGATCCCCGATAACAAGGCACTCTCTTCCTTCACTGGATCTTCTTTGAAAGGTGCATTCAGCTCCTCCTTTTCTTTTAGTTTAGCCTCGATATCCAGGCCCCCATATTTGATAACCTTCTTTAGGTAATTATTTTCTCTAACCATCTGTTGTAACCTCTTATTCAATTCAATAGCATTATTAATTCTAATTTTGGCAGTCTTGATCAAAACTTTCATGGCACCGACTTGTTGCTTTAGGTGCTAGAAATTAGACTACAAAACAGAAATAAAAAAAGGTTAATATTTATAAACAAAATATTTAACAAAAATATATATTTTTTAGTTAGATGTAGAACTTACATCAGCTGTAAGTCATGTTGTTTTTGCAACTACTACTTTGTTCTGATCAAGTGTCCATTCATTGAAATATGTTTGGGCTTCTGCATTGAGGTTTTCCAAACGATTCATAACAATGGCAAGAATTTCATCTCTGTATGTAGACTCGGTCTCCATAGTGCAAGATTCAGCTTTATGTAGCAAGACATTGAGATTTTGGGGATCATTCTCCATCTTGAGAAACAACTCTTTTCTTTTTGAAAAAATCTTATATCAGCCATTGATGGCTTTAATCAAAACATTGGCCCGATATTCCCATTCCTTCAATTTATCAATATCCAAAAGAAGAGTATTATGAACTACAACTTTACATGCATTGGCTAATAACACATTTTTAGAAATGTTTAGGATATCATCTTCTGTAATAGTACGGGAGACGACTTGTTGTGCGACGAAGGGGGGAACTTCGACAGCATCTACATTGACATCATCTTCTTCTCCATCAATGCCTTATTCATCCTCAAGAATATCACTTACCTATAAAGGAAATTTTCTAGGATTCATACCCTGATAAAGAAAGTCATAATCAAGAGTTCCCGAGGGCATTTGAGATGCACTCTCAACATTTGAAAAATTCTCCAAGGTTAATATCGGTACAATAGAAATATTAGATGATGACACATTTTGTGTCTCTGTAGCACTTCTTGCATTGTGAGGTGGTGGTGTGAGGAACGTTTTACCATGCATGTGTGATTGGTTCCTCGTAGGTGGAACCTGAAGTGGATGGACCTGAAATTGCTTTGGGTGGACCTAAACCTGCTTGTGGCTATGGTTGTGGTTGTGGTTGTGGCTATGGTTGTGGTTGTGGTCATAGAGGGTCAGATGGTGGAGCCATCCTTTTTTTTAGCCTTTTGAATCTATGAGGTCCCTTTGTTAAATTTCACACAAGAACATAAAATAAATCATTTGTAAATAATAATAGCATTAAAAAAGATTTATTCAAAATATACATACCTGACTCAGACTCTGCAACCATTGATATTTCAACCATTTACCCTTTGTCTGGAAAATACGTAAAACACATTAAAAAAACATAATTTTAAGTCAAAAAAAAATCATTTAAAAAAAGCATTTTTGAACAATGCAGAGTAAGGTTGCCTTGTGGGTTAGAGGTAACCTCTTCTACCTCGACTGTAACTCATTATCCAGTAAAAGGTGTCGCATGTGTATGCTGATTCTGACCATCATCAGACCTCACACATTTGTTGGTAGTCATTGATGATGACTATGATTGCGTGTCATAATCAACAGATACTTCCAGAATCCTAAATGCAACATCCCTCTTACTTGAATACTGAGATGCTCTTTTCTGTTTTCAAAACAAAATTAGAGAATAAAAAGATAAAATTAAAAAAATAAAATAAATATATTTTAACAAATATTTTTACCTGTGTCTCACCATCAGACATGCCAATAGACAACAAACTGGGGTGCAATGCAGTGGGAGGACTGCTCTGTTGAAGGTTGAAATAAGCTTCCTAAAATAAACAAAGAATAAAATTGTTGGTAGTCACTGTGTAAGAAGATGCTTGAATTTTTTGGGCACTCAAAAGGTTGTGCTTCAGGCGGTTGTAAATGTGTGTCCACCAGTCAAATTTACCACCATAAATACAATGAAGTAATAAAGTGCCCAAAAAGGCATTTTTTTAGGTCGCCCCTACAGAATAAGCCTTGCCTAAAAAAATTCAATGCAAGCATATAGAAATTTGTCTCCAAAATTCGAAATGTTTAAGCCCCTTTTGGACTTAAAAGAATTTACTAAAAAAATAGAACATTATTAGAAAAAATAAAATAAAATAAGGAGAACATTTTTAGGGAAATGAAACTATAGCAGAACAATATGTAATGTTAAATAAAAAATAAATTTTCAAATTATACCTTTCAGATTGTCAAGATGAACAACGTAAAGGTTTCCTAGGGTGGATTTATCATCGTTGGTTAAGGCATACTGGTTGTTCACCAGTACACCATCCAAAAATGGTAGCCCTGTTAGTCACTGCACATCAGAGGGTTTAATCAAAAAAACAATTTCGTTGTTATCCATACATATCAAAATAGTGCACACATCATGGTTGTAACAAGAAACGATCCGTTGTATCAACTGAACGTTAATGTTCAACTGAGGCATCTTCAACACACCAGCAAGTCCAGCAATGTAATTCCATCAGGAATCTCTATTAGGAGTGTTGAAAATGCTCTTGATATTGGGGTAGAAGGTGTAATTGAAATTAACTATGGATGGAAGAGGGGAGGAAGAACTAGCCATCTCTGAAAAGCAAGAAAATGTTGGCAAAAACTTATAAAAATGATGCCAAAATACTGCTAAAATGCTCTAAAAATGCTACCAAAATGCACTAAAATTTCTTGGAAACGCTCTAAAAATGCTCTAAAACCGCTATGGAAAATGCCCTAAAAATACTGGAAAAATGTTTTAAAGTTGCTCTAGGAAAAGCTGCAAATGACCCTACAAATGAATTTATAGATTTTATGCATAGCAAGAGTTAACGCATGAATGACATGTGGCAAAATGGAGGACATGTGGTGCCATATTATTTATGGTTATGGCAGTCACCTTGTTCCACTTGCCATCTGCCAATCGCCTTGTGCCACTCACCATCTGTCAGTCACCTTGCACCACTCGCCATTTGTCAGTCGTCTTGCACCACTTGCCATCTATCAGTCACTATGTGTCACTCACCTTCTACCATTTTCCTAGTTCCACTCACCTTTTGCCACTCACCATCTGTCAGTCGCCATGTTCCACTCGCCATTTGTCAGTCGCCATGTGCCAGTTGCCTTCTACCAGTCACCTTCCAATCACTTTCTACCAGTCGACTTCTACCAAATGCCTTCTTCTAGATTCCTTGTGTCAGTTGCTTTCTACCAGTCATCTCCTGCCAGTCACCTTCTACCAGTCGCATTCTATCAGTCACCTTGTGGTAGTCCCCTTGTATCAAATGCCTTCTACTAGTCGCCTTGTGACAATCACCTTATGTCAATCGCCTTTGACCAGTCGCCTTCTGCCAGTCACCTTGTGTGAGTTGCCTTCTACTAGTCACCTTCTGCCAGTTGCCTTCTATTATTTTCCTTCTGTTAGTCACCTTATGCTAGTCACCTTCTACCAATCACCTTATGTCAATCGCCTTTCGCTAGTCGCATTGTGTCAGTCGCCTTCTTCCAATTGCCTTGTGTTAGTCGCCTTTTGCCAGTCGCCTTCTGTCAGTCACCTTCTATCAGTCGCCTTCTGCCAGTTGCCTTCTTCCAATCGCCTTCTGTCAGTCACCTTCTGCCAGTCGCATTCTTCCTATTGCCTTCTGATAATTTTGTTGATACTTTTAGTTGAAAAAAAATCACCATGTTTTAAAAAAATTTCTTCAAAATTTTGAAAAATTTGCCCCACAGTTTATACAGTTTTCACGTTGATTCACCCCGATTTGATAAATATTTTTTTGGTACTACCCCTTATGCATAACCATGCTACACACCCTTATTCTTAAATGTTGAACCACAAAAAACTAGAACAAATTTAATGGATGTAGTATCCTTTCTGATCAATTTCTTATTTTTTTTCTCATCAATATCCTCTCCCTCAAGATACTTTTACATGGATTCATTGTCAAGTTCCACTATAGTCTCAACCATTTAATTCTTATATTCCATGGATAAATCTACAAGATCAACAATAATATCCTTCTAGAAAAACCTTACACCCAATTCTTCTCTAGAACAAACCATAGCCTTCATTTTGATCAGGTCAACAATTCCTTAGAAATTATCCTCTGGCCCAATTGGGATTTTCATAGTAAGAGGTTTTTCCCCTAAGTTTGTTATTATCATGTCTCTAGTCCTACAAAAATTCTCCAAGTCAATCCATTTTGTTAACAAAGAAAATATTGGGAACTCCATACTTATCTGATTATCTCCATATAGTCTTAGACTATGGCTCCATACTAGCAACATTGTCAAATAAACAGATAGTCCCATAAAGTAGTCTAATAGCTCTCTCTATTTCCAAAGTGAAGTCCACATGACCTAGAGTATCAATAATGCTTATTCAATGATTGTCCTAGATAATTTTTTATTGTAGTAGAAGTAATTGTTGTCTTTTTCTTGCTCCTACTTCATCCAATCCATTGTAGTAGTCTTCATTAACCTCCCCAATTTTATAGTTTTTTCCTATATAATATAGAATCCTCTCCATAGTAGTAGTTTTCCTTACAAATATATGTGCCATAATTTTGATATTCTTGTAATTTATCATGGAACCTCATATTTATCTGCAACCATGCAGACAATGGGTAGTCTCTTAGAGATATTATATGAAGTTAAAATAAATATCTTGTGAAGTAGATGGCTGAATTTCAATCCCTATAATGATGATGAGATTAAAGGAAACCCTCTTATATTCTTCACTCCATGAAAGAAATTTAGTAGAAATCTATTCTTGTTTTTTATACAATTATGCCTATGGAATCCATTGATCTTCTATAGATTGCAAGTGAAGCACTTGGAAAGCCTTTGGTTCTCTTCCATTATTCATGATATTAAAATCCTACAAGCTACAAAATTTCTAATACCTTTTCTTATTTTGCATAAGACTTAGGAATGCATTAGAGTCTAGTTGTTTACACTACTCTTGTTCAAATGGTAGAAATCCATCTAGCAACTCCTCTAAAATAATATTTGCATATTCCTCCAATAATTTCTTCACTTTATTTGGAATTTTAATCATCTCATCTATTATCTCATCCTCCATGGGTTTAGCAAAGAAATCCAAACATACTTCATTCCTTTCGAGAATTGTTTCCCCCAATAAAGCATAATTTATGATTGTTATCCACTTCTTCTCCTTTATCTTTCAATGGACTTAATGTGTACCTCTTTTCATCCTTTGCAATAGTTAAGTATTCACCCTACCATCATGCATTTACTTTCTATCAAATTGGCATGGCCTTCCCAACAAAACATGACAAGCGTCCATAGGTATAATATCACATAGTATCTCATATTTATAAGAACCAATTTGAAAGTTCACCATTCATTATTCACTTACCAAAATTTATTTTACCTTTTGAAACCATGATCCTTTGAACAAATTTGGGTATTTAATCCTCTTCAACAGAATCTTTTCTACCATCTTTGTAGACACTAAATTATCCATAATCCCACTATCCACAAGGACATTACAACACTTGCCTTTTAATTTGAATATGGTTCTAAAATTACTTCTTCTTTACACCAATTCATGCTCCTTTTTGGTTGGTTTCAATAAAATTTTCTTCATCATGAGATATTATTCTTGTTTTGGTTCCTCGGTGTGTTTTAATGAGGCAATATTTTCTATTTTGGTTCCTCGACGTATTTTAATGAGAGATTTTCCTTTACTTTATTGCCCTACTATACTATTGGACATTTAAATACTGGATGGTTGATTTCTCACATCTAAAGCAATTTTTAGGGAATCCTCTATCCCTTCCTCTACCATAACCACCTCTTCCTCTTGAGAAATCTTTTCTTTCTCTATATATTCTGGCTAAAATTAATTTTAGAAGTACTAGATTCTCTATCTTGATTTTTTTACCCTCTTCCACTATTTGATTGTTCTTTTCCTCTAGATAATTATCCTCTTCTTTTTGAATTTATTTTGTTGTCTTTGAGACAACTTCTCCTTTACCTTCAAAGCACATTGATAGGCTTCTTCTAACTAAGCTTAATATTATTATGCTAAACTCATATTGAATAGATATGCAAAGTATATTAATATACCTTGAAATTTTCTCTTCATTATCTTCTAAATGACCAACCCAAATGGTGATCTTGTAAAACTCCTCATGTAGTTCTTCACATTTATCTCCTTTTGCTTCATATTTTGCAACTTCTTGAAAAGATCCATTTAATAATCTAATACAATGAACTTGGCCTTTAGTTTAGCAACCATCCTATCCTATGTCTCGATAGTTTATTTTACTTTTCTCTACCTCTCCATTCGGACCTAATCCCACTAGAAGGATGCATGCCATTTCAGCTTAGTATAGACAAAGTTCACCTTCTTAGGGTCTTCTATTGATTCAAATTCAAAGTATTTATTCATTTTTGTAATCTAGTATATGAGTTTCTTTATATTCAAACTTCCATTGTAGCATGGGATTTCTAAATTTGGCTTACTACCCATTTTGTGATTTCTCTCAAGAATCTACTCTCTAGTTCATCCATATTAATCCCTTAATGAAGGGTCAAAGCTTTAGTTATAAATATTAGATGGGGTATTCCTGGGAATACCACTCGAGTGGTCAAGTGCCTAGATGATGCCTTCTTCCTCTAAATATTTAGTTCAATAGCAGGAAAAAGTATGAGATATAGTAGATGGATTTCATGTAATGAACTAAGTGTATTCTTGATGATATTACTTGTATGTAATCCAGATTAACAATGATAGTTGTAAATATGGTATTTATGAAAAAATTTAAACAAAAATTGAAGTGCATTTAATCATTTGGATAATGATGGTTAAGGTTGCTTATCTTTCATAGATGATTAATGAAAAAGGATACATAACTTTCTTTGTGGATAAATGCATTTTGGTTTGGTTTTCACTACATTTACTTCCTTATTGTTATACTATCATGATGAGTTGATTTAGTACCAACATCACTCATTGCATTAATGAATTATATTATATGGATAAGTAGACTTTCTCTTACTTAAAATGTTATAAAGTAGTAATGTATTTAGTATAGAATGAGTTTCTAGGAATTATGACAATGACATTTAAATGTGTTGGAATAATGGACTATTATAGTTATGATAGAAATACTTTTTTAGTAAGCTTTTGGATATGATAGAAAGCTCTCAAAATAATTATAGACATTTTCTTACTACAATATGTTCCTTCAATTTAGATTAGGTTTTCATGTAAGGTATCTTGTAAACTTATGGCTATAGCATCTTTGACTTAGAAATAGTTAGTCCCTTTTATTGGATATACTATAATAAAATAATTGTATTACTTTTTACTTAGTATTTTACTATTTAGGAAAGTATAAAGCTAAAGGTAGTTCTATATTTGTGAAATCTGGTGAAATTTTTTTATAAGGACTTTAAGGTCTAGATAACAAGAAAGTGAACAATAAACTTTAGTTATTAGAGAAATTATAGAATTCTTTCTAATATATGAATACTAGACACTTAAAATGTGTTGATTACCTAAATGACATAGTCAAAGTGTGAACCATTGTTTGAAAAATAATTAACTAAAAACGAAAGAAATTTATCCTTGAAGCTAGGCAAATAGTTACCTAGAGAAAATATTATACCAAAGCTTCAAATAGAAACTTCAATAAATTGTAAATATTATACGTCTTGGATAATTATCCTAAATGGGTTTGGATAAGCAACTTATATTTCATGAACTGTGGGGTTAAGGACCATTGAGAACAAAGTAACTCTTAATTATTGAAAGATAGAGAATGACTCTCTAGGGTGATCATGGAGAATGGCTCCCTTAACACTAACTAAATTAGTAAACTAAATTCTTGATGAACTCACTTACAGAAAGAAATTCAACTTTTTGAATTTGATAAGTGGTTGTGTGTTTGAGATATTGATTAAATCACTTTTGAAAAGAAATTTAATTATTTGAAATTGATTGAGTGATTTTGGGTTATTAAGTTAAAATTTTGATGTAATCGCTTTATGCAAAATTCAATTATTTGAATTTGATTAAGTGATTGTGTTATTAGTGATAAGATTTAAAAAAATTATAGATATTTTTGAAATTGGAAAAGGGGTTTATTGAAATGAAATGAGAAAACAATGTTACAAAAAGTAGTATTCACATGGTTCATAATGTACAATTATTTATATTATATATAAATAAGCAATACAAAAGAAATTTATGAGAGAAAAATATGTACATAAGAAGTTCTTGGATATTAAAAATAAATTAGCTTTTTGAACATTAGGCAAACAAATGTATAAATATAATACGCATATGATTATCTCATTAATTCACTATATAACTATGTTTCATCAACCTACACCACCCCATGTATAACTACCTAATTACACTAAAATTAATGCATGGTACCTAACTATATATTTATTTTTTTAATTTGAAAGTTGTCATTATGGCCCAACATGTTAGATTTTTATGTACCTAATAAACCTCCAATGAGAAGAGTTATCAATCTAATATTTGTAATTAGAAGATTGTTTTTACTGAGGTTAAGCTTTGTAATAAATTATTTAACCTTTGTTTCTTGTCTTTAAGTTATAAGTATGATTATACACATTCATGTGGTTGAGATTAGAAATATTAAAACAAAACATACAAGTTAAAAGGAATTATATTCCATTTTTATTTAAATTATATATCCTATTATTTTTTCTCAAAACATTAAAATCCTTACATGAGTTCACTTTTCATGTAAATTGTATGAGTTTCCTTATGAAATATGTGAAAGCTTCTCTATAGTTTTACTCTTTTTTGATATTTGTCATTTTTCTAATACATTATATGGAATTGAAATGATATCCTTCTATGTTACATCGTTACCACATAGTATTATTAAAACAACTTGACAATTATTCATATCACTTGGCAATATTTGAACCTAAGTCTCTTCATTGAAAGTTGAGGAATTGAATTAGTTGAACTCATGCCATTTTATTATTTAGTATTTGTCATTAATTTTAATTAAAATAATATTTATTTATGTATATTCTCAAGTGCCTATTAAAAATATTTAAAAGTAATGTTGGTGAAAAACTTTACCGTACCTTATACTTATTTATTAATAAGTTATATGTGGCTTCTATTGGGGGCCACTCCCATCAAAATACCAAAATATTACATTTGTTGTAGCATACCTTTTTATCACAATTTTTCATTTATTTTTTCTCTTAAATATATTCTTCAACTTCCTTGAAGTGCTATGTTTCCACAATCAGCTCCTTTACATCATTTTGATTAAGATAAAATCTCGCTTGGCCAGATGCCTTCTAAAAATTTGAATTTCACCAAGATGAAGATCAACATCACAATTTGCTAATTTATCTACTACCCAATTTCCTTCTCTATAAATATTTTCACACTTCCAAGAGATTGCCTCTAGTAATAGATGATGAACATCAACAATAATATTATTTTTATCCTATCTCCAAATCCATTTTTTTTATTAACAATGATGATAATTTATTTTTAATTTTTTATTGGGTAATGGAAGGGCTTTCGAAAGGATCCCTAAACCATTTACAAGATGAAATCTACTACTTACCAATACCAAGAGACTACACATAATGAGATATTCCACCTAATGGGACTTACATCCAAATGCAATAGCATCTATAAAAAAGTAGAGGAAAGAAACAAGAGAAGATCTAGGAGAACAAAAAAAACACAGAGATCCTCACGCCAAAACAACCCAAAACTCAAAGTGGACTCATTAATAGTTGTTTCAGCATTCAGAGACTTGGTAATATAATTTTTGTAGTGGGACCTAGGGGAGTCCTCATTAGAATGGGATTCAATAGGGTAGTCCACCAAAGTCACCTTCGCCTTCCCTAGGTTGACACCATTTTTGCACACATGATCAAAAATTAATTTTATCAAAGCCCTAATGGAGCAGATCCAAAGAGTCCCATTTCTTAATCTACAACACTGACTTATCTAGGGACTTAAACAAGGAAATGTTCATCCTTCTCATGTGGTGGAGCTAGTTCAAGAACGAAAAGTGAAAACTTTTGGATGTCCTTATCAATATCAAGAGTACAATTATCCATTAAAATGAGAGCTACTTTATTCCAAGGCATATTGAGAGAGCTCCATGAGTACCCATTTTGCATCTTCTCCACAGCCTAGTCTTCACCCAAAAAATCCTAAGTTATTTTTCTAGGGAGTACTTTTCCTTGTTCAACCAAACTCCATATGCAGGAAGGCTAGTGGCCTCAGCGATAAGAGAAATGGAAATATTGAATTCTAAACCACCAACACTCACCATTCTTTGTGAGTCCCCCTAAATTAAAATATATTTCCATACTTTTTCTACTACAACTTTAATCCTTGTAAGAAGTGCCCTAGACTTTGCATAGTTATTAGTTGAAGTTCCATATGATTTTGAATAAGTGAGGAGAATTTTGCCTTCACTATTTCCAAAAACACTATATCCACCAACTTTTATTGGATTATATTTAGAAGCACCATCAAAATTAATTATGATAAACAAAATTTTGGATATTTCTATTTTACAACAATATGGTTGGGGTCATATGAGATTGACTAGGTTTATAACAATGGTGTTATGTGACTTTTGCCTTGTGATGATTAAAGGTAATGTATGGCAGTGAATGACCATTGACTAAGATTGTACCATAAGCTACTAAATAAAGATAATTTTTTTTCTTATTTGATGTCACATTTTGATAATTTTTTTTCTTATTTGATGTCACAGTTTGAATTCCACATTGTAAGAGATGCTTCCTCTCTTGAAATAATTGATGAGTAATTACATTTGTATCAAAAAAATGTTTAGTCCAATGTTGAAATCCCTATCTAGGGTACTATTGGACCAAGGTTAGCTTGAAATATGGTTTCTACTATGTTTTTCGTACAAATTAAAACTTGGTTATGAAAATCCTTTATGGATGTAGCCATGGAAGAAGAATATTGAAAACAAAAAATAGCAATATCTTTTATAAAAAAAAAATAGTTTGGTGCAATGATTATTTTTTAACTTGATTCTAATAGCTCTTATTCTCTTCCTCTAATATACCTACAGGATTCTAATTATTTGGAAGTACCTTACATCATCTATCTTATGAGGTATATATTTTTCCTATTTGACTATCACTTAATATGAGTATTTAGTATAATTATAGTTAATTTAGGTTATGGTTCACAAAAGGAAAAAAAATGAGCATAGGAGGTCATCCTAAGGACCATATAGTTTCAAAATAGGAGGTGCATAGCCTTAATAACAAGCTATAATTGAGCTTTGTAACCTTCCAAAGCTTAACGTAGTGGACCATGTATAGGGCAAAGCATTGAAACCCTCCAATGATAAACAAAAAGGCAAAAATTTACCTATTGTAGGAATAGTTTTGGGTATATTTTTAGGTATGGTTCTAAGTGCAGGATCAACATAAGTGTTGGTTCTATGTACCACATAAAAATTATATTATAATATGAATAATTATAAGTGGGCATGCACTCCTTTTCCTCATGGCATACATGAAAATGTAGGTAGTGATAGTTTGATGCCCTGTAAAAGAAGGCACGACCTCCAAATCTTCAGAGCTCTAAAAAAAAAATTGGACACCATCATCAAGTTCCATGTGGATGGTTGAGCTACACATAGAATTCATGCACATTCAATCCCTTTTGACTAATTTATATTGTACATGACACAAAGGTCATGGGGTTCATGCATGGGTATGTGGCACACATGGTAGGGCAATGAGAATGCATACACTATACAACTTTGATGGAAAGTAACCTGAGACACGACATCACTAACACCAACTGATAGGGGGTTCATTGTCCAATAAATATGCAAAGTATAATATCAAGGTAATACATGTTAGATCCATACTTTAGTAATTAAATATTATTCTCCATGTGATTAATTGGCAAGATGTCCAAAAAGGGCTCATCATGAGACCATAGGTAATCAAGGAGTTAATATTAAATTAGAGGCATTTGTATTATCTTCATTACACTCCTACTCGACCACCCTACAATACACCAACCTATCCACCATCAAAACCATTCTACATCTACTCTCATCAACATCATGGGAATGAAATGTAGATCAAAACTTGATAATGCTAAGGAATTATTGTAATATTTAGAGGTCATAAACATATTCCAGTTGGTTGGGTGGTTGCAATTCTTAAACTCTTTGATGCTCATGATGCCTATTTGGCTAAAAAAGTTTACCCTAAGTCTGTATGAGGGGGTTTCTATGGTTAGAGGGATGCAAATTTTATTTAGTCCCAAAGTAATAAGTGATTTTAGAAATCCTTGATGAGGAGTAAGATTTCTTCGAAATCTTTGCTCAAAATCAAAATTTTTTGTGCAATTTCACAAATATGGATATTCAAAGCTTGAGTACAACATCCAAGGAAAGCAATGCAAAGGCCTAAAGTGGGTGATCCTAGCATGACCCTAGGATTAAATAGCTTCATAGTAATAAAAATTTTGGTCTATGACAGATAATTTGTAGCACTCTCTAGGCCACATCTAAAGATTATCATCCACCTCTACCATAGTGAGCAAACTTTATATTATCATATCAATTTACCTTTTTATTTAAATTTTTTTGTATGATATGGCAACCAAATATCAAGTAGATAAATTCATGCTAAGACCCCACAAATTGATTATGTTTATTTACCACCATTATTTGGGGTTTATGGGAAGAGTTAGAAAATTTGGTAGATGTTTCTTATGAAAACAACCAAAATCCTCAGCTAGAGCCCCTTGAGACCAGAAGTTAGAAGAACCAAATTTAAAAGAGAGGAATTAGAGGCTATAGGAACTTGTTGGTTTTGAGGAGAGTTTATGTGAACCAATGATGGAACTAGAGCTATCTAAAGAACCTAGGGCCTCTAATGCTTAAAATCCACCTAAGGCCTTCAAAGCTCCAAAGCTACCTAAAGAGCCAAAAAATCAATATGCTTTAGAATTTATCGAGGAGTTAAAGATCTCTAATGCTCCAAAGGCATACAAAAATTAAAAGAGGCACAAGAAGGTAAGACTCATCATGCCAGAAGAGGATTTTATCTTATGTCAACCTCATGAGATAGACATGCTCCATGGGAGGTCCCACCAAACACCTCCAATGAAGCAAATCTAAAGAGAGAGCCCAGCCAACAAGAGGTTCTAGAAATTAGTGATGAAGAAGAGATGCCCAAAAATTCCCTTTAATATGTAGAGAATGCATATGTGGAATATCCATAGGAAGAAGATGATAGGTTGCTATAGGAGGTACCTTTGGAAGAGTTGCAATAGCCTATGGCCCATGAAAAGGATGACCAACAAAATTATCATAGGATATGCAGGTAGAAGTTAAACCTCTCAAGGATGTTTTGTGGTGTTATGATGAAGGATTAAGTAGCCCTATACCACTATGGAAGGATGAAATTTATTTAAATAATTTATATTTAGAAGGGGACAAGATAATTATCTAGGCCCTATAGATAAAATTTATAGGGATTGAAAGCTTGTTGCAAGAGAATAACAGATAGATAGCCCAACTCTAATACCAATTGGTTGAAACATGGATCCTAAAGAAAATAATCTCAACATTCAACCCTAAGAATATACCTAGCATAATGAGAGAAGGGTCTGAGTATTTTATTGACCAATCACTGCACACCCTTACATAATTAGTAGAACTCTTTGGACAATGGGAGGAGTTGGAAAAAACTACTAAACTAGGTACTAAATTGCAATAGGATGCACCAAGGTATTCAAAAATATCAGAGGAGGTAAGGGAAGATAGGAAAATAGTAGAGTAGCCACCAGATTCATATGAATTAGCTAAAATACAAAATTAATAAGTGATACAAATTGACCCTTTGGAGCCCTCAAGGCCAACTCTATGCATGATACCAAACAAAGTTGCATTTGACAAGCATAATATAGTTGTGGTATGATGGGAAAAGTGGTTATATCATTTAAAGTAGAATATTTAAGTTCTCAAGGTCTATATGGAATAGAACAATAAATTAAAGTAAAATTTGGAAGAGTAGCAAGAGAAAAATTCTAAATTATTGGTGATGTTTGATTTTTCATGCCACCTTTCTAAGAGATTGCTTGAATGTAGGAGACTAGTCTAGATGTATAGTTTATTTTTAAGGGAACAATATTATCGATGGTAAATCTTACGATTTTATTATGGCCAAGTTATTCACTTGGGAATATTTATAAAATTCTTGAATGTGTACATAGTATTCCAAAAAATATGAATTCATTATGTGACTTTTATGTTCATAAGCATACCATTCCCAAAGATTTTCATTTCTACCCCAAAAATTGTGTTAGAGATGTATTATTAAGGGAATTTATGTCTACTTTGTACAATTAGGTTCAAAGAGCAAATATAATGGCAGAGTATGAAACTAGAGAAAAGAGAGGTAGGTTTGTTGATGAAATTTGAGTTTCCTAGGTCCGGCCCTATGATCGAGGATCATGTTGAACTCATAAGGCATGAACATATTCAATTAGGATATGTGAATAAACTTAACCACTACATACATGAATTCAACCACTTTTGTGAATTATAGTTTGGGGCAACTGATTCAACTTGTAGCTATAGGTGGGAGGAGTTGAATGTATCATTAAGAAAATGGGAACCCATCTTCCCTGGGGATCTAATTTGATCCCTTTGTTGTAACAACCCTCCTTGGTGTAACTCCTTATGGATAATTAACTATGTTTTTGTGTGAATATTTAATTGCATGGCTTCATTTTATTATGTCTTTAAGATGAGAGGATTTCATTCTTTTGAGCTTGAAATATGGTATTGTCAATGTATTTGTGGGTGCAAGACCAAGGGCTCTATCTCTGGTAGGATCATATGGGTGAACCATCTACAAAGAGAGATATTTTAGGAAATTATGGTGATGACTTGCTAATAAATAATTTGGGATAACAAAATATTGTTCATGTATATGCATTTGCATTTTTTTTGTTTTCATGTTCACACCATTGGGCTAGGAAGTTGCTTATGCAATGAATCTCCTAAATAGATTGAAGATAGCATTAGACTATCTTAAAGGAAGCCAACCACTTAAGGATAAAATAATGGTGTGCAATATTGTATGCTTGAATGACTTTATAGCTTTATTATTTGTATAATTTTAGATTAAATTAATAAAGTATTAATAATGGTAGTTTTAATACTTTATTAATATTAATATCATTGTTAATAACCAATATTAACAAATGATATTAATTAATACCTTATTTCAAAAATAATAATGTATGAAGAAGATAATGGTTTAATAATTTATTGCTTGGAATGCTATTCTTCTTTAAATTGCTTTAAGGGAAATCATATGGTGGAAGGAAAAATTTAATGATACTTAATTGTGTGTTATTATTTTCCTTCACTTTGTCTTCTTGAACATTTCCTCTTTTGCAACGTTTGATAAAGAAAGTTATTAGCCAATATGAACAACTTGGAGGGTGGTAGTATGGATCTTGAGAAACACCCATTTCATAAGCTTTTTGCTGCTCTTTTCCTTAGGCTATTTGTAGATAGCCTAGATGAGGTTTTGGGGACCTTTTTGGAGGGGTAAAAAGAGGATGGGTGTGTGCAATAGGATGGAACATAGTGAATCAAACTAGGGAGTTGTAGGAGGCTATATAAGAGGTATTTTTCTTGAATGGAAATTCCTTTGTCTATGTTTTTATTCATCTTATGGTTTTACTCTTTGACCCTAATGAATGTTTGAGAAATCTTTTACGTGTTCCTTTTGAGTTTGGATTTGTTTTAGAAAATTCTTCTACTTTATTTTTGCTTGATTGTTTTATCTTGTTGAGATGAGTTGGTGGGTCATTACCTATAGTTTCATTTGATGTTTTTTATATTCTATAAGTGTCAACCAAATATTGGTCTCTAAAAGTGCTTCTTGTTCTTTGTTATATAGCATTGTCTTATTGGCAACCTTGTACCTATGGTTTGATATGAGTATTTTTTCTTAAAGCCTTTGCTTGCTTGGTTGTATGTCTTTATTGTACCCTTTGGTTTTTCTTTTGTGTTTATATTGGGTGTTATCTTAGATAATCCATGCTTTGGTAGTGAACCTATCTCCAAGATAGTTTTAAGGCTATCATACGTACCTAATCATCTTGTGTTGTTGGCATCATTTATTGAGTATCGAGCGCCTTTCTATCTTGTGTTGTTATCATCCTTTGGTTGGTTCTACTTGAATTTATTTCTAAGTATTATTGAAGTGCATTCATTTAGTTGAGTCATTACATGAGTGAGTTTTTGATGGTTTTGATTCCTTATTTTTAGATATCATAAGTGTATCTTTTACTTGAATTAAGTGCAAAAATTTTAGAGCAGTGTTATCTTCATTAAAAATAAAAGGGTAAAATGAAAATATCTTGAATAAGGTTTGTTGTAGTTGTTAGTCATTTCCTTCTATAATGTTGCTATAGCTTTTGGAAAGAGGAATTATTAGGGTGATATTTCTTTCTATAAACCTCTCTCATGATGTTTGTGAAGGCTTGAGCTTGTGTGTATTGATGGTTGCTTTAGGAAAAGAAATGATTTAATTGTTAGTTTCTATTTTCTTAAAGAGATAGTATTCTAATGAATGATCTTTAGGGAAATCTAAAATTGAGATGAGGTTGTTTTTTATGTGGTTATTTTAGTAGATTGTTAGAAGAGGTTTCTTTCTTATGTGTTACCTTATTTGTTAAACAGGAAGTTATGAACTTTTGCTGGTTATCTTTAATTGCAAGGACTTTTGGTGTAGAATAAATATATTATAATGGTTCTCTAAGAATTGAGTAGTTAGGAAGCTATTATAAAGTGAAGTATGGGATCTTCTTTTATAAAATGGATTTTTGTGTTATGATTTTGAAAGAGAAACTATATAATTATTCTTGAGATTTTTGTGAGTTCGGGGATCGTTATAAAGAGAAATATGGGATTCTCTTTTATAATATGGTATTTTGTATGATGGTTTTGAAATAGAAACTATATAATAATTCTTAATACTTTTGTGAGTTAAGAGATCATTATAAAGAGAAGTATGGGATTCTCTTCATGTTGGCTTGTTTTCATTATGTTTTTATGCATGGTTGTTTGCATAAATAGAAAATGGCATGTCTTAAGTTGCATTGCATTTAGAGTTGTCCTGATCCCTAAGTAGTCCTCATGAGCCATGTATGGATTCCATATCATAAATAAGCTTGTAAATTTATGGGTGGCATGAAGATCCTTGGTGGATGGCTTTATAGTACTTTAATTGTATAGATGATCTAGAAAAACAAAGGCCATGTAAAATAATATTTGTTCAATTAGTTTTATAAACTTGATTATTGTACCAACTAAAAGATTATGTTGTTTTAATGATATCTTGAGTTTTGTAAATTAAAATGATTTTATTTTTTTTGTATATGGATAGTGAGCACTGAGTTCTATCAATTGTAGGAATACATATTTATGTTAGATACTTGCTTTATTATGCTATAGCAATTTATGTTATAGGAGTGCGTCTTTTGAATATTATGTCAAGTATTTGAGTTAAGAAAAATATGGTTTTATTTAAGAGGCATCCTTGTTTATCTATTATAGAATTTTATTTTAAGTTTATTGTGACTTTATTTAAAGTGCTTTTGATATGATGTGATTTAATTTACTTTAGAATTATATTTTAAAGTGAAATAATTATTTAAGATAATATTATATTTGGGTGGTTAGAATATCTTGTGGACCCAAGTCAAATAAACTAAAGCCCAATCCTAGAGGAGTTGTGTGAATGCAATATGTAGGTAGCCATGAGCCTAGGAGTTGTGAGAATGTAATAGCTAGGGACTCATGAACATGGAAGGAGTTGTATGAATACAATATCCAGGTTTCTTATTAATTCATTGCACCTTGAACGAGAAGGCTTGGGTGTACTTCAACTAAAATTTATGGAACCAATCACAAGATAGCAATGGTGATACATTAAATGCGTAGGATTGGATGATCATGTTTATTGCCAGGGAAGTGGTAATGACCTTAGTTAGCCCACAGAGGTATGGTAACTAAGTACCAAGGCTCTATGTTTGATTTACCTACCTAGATGTATTTAGGTTAATATTAGGGAATAAGCATCCCCCTTCAAGTGTTATGGGCCTTAAAGGATAAACCCTATAGTATGATCACATTGTCCTATGCGGGTGAGGGTATGGGAAAGGTGAGAGAACCACTTTTTGCATCCTTCTAAATATGTATATTTAGTAAGGTGAACCGTAGAAACCATGAGAGTTGGCCACTCTTGTCCATTGAGTGTCATATACAATGACTTGGAAATCAAATGTGGTGAAGCCTTGTATGCTGGAAATATACAAGGGTTTCCCCCTTGTGAACCTTTTCTTGTAATCATTCTTTTAAAAAATTGGTTTGGTAGTTTTTGGTTGTTACATTTGTAGAGCTCAAGAAATAACCACCATAGTTAAGTACCTAATATTTATGTTGATAAGGCTATGATATAGAAATTCATTCATATTGACTCTAGTCACTCCATTCTATCTTATTCTGTGATAAAGCAAGGAATGTTTTGAACAGTGGATACAAGAGGTTGTTCAATTGGAAGTCTATTAACCATGAGATGAAATTTTCCCCACTAAAATTATTGAGTTTGACCTTAGTTCCTTGTTGGATGAGGCAAATGCATGAAGATATGCATTAGTATTAGCTAGGGGGAGTGATGTGGCCTAAAATTTTCTCATTTGATACAATGTCTATACCTATTTTTGTGACAATTAACCTTGGGTTAAACTATGGTTTACCTAAATATTTTAGATAGACATAGCAAATTCGAGAAATATGGCACCAAGATATACTTATGTGCATTATAAGAGTAGAATATGAGAACTGGAACCTAAATAATGGGTCTTTTGGTCTAGAATACATGTTTTGATTTTTTACAAGAATATAGAATGAGCAACACCAAAGCACCTCTAATGACCTAGCACTAGAGCACCTCTAATGACTAAGTGTTATAGAAATTTTATTGGGATAGCACTAGAGTAACATCATAGTTTAGAGCACTAGAGGAACCTCATAATTTAGAGCATGAAAGATTGTGTTGATTATATGCAACTAGACCAAAAACATGAAATTCAATTCAACAAATGAGGATCAATATTTGTCTCAAAACTTTTCTAAGATTTTTTTTAATAACTAGACATATTTATAAACATTATAAAACCATAGTTGGGAAAATACAATTATTCCAAGATTAAGAACATAGAAAATAAGTCTAACTAAATTGTAGGATAAGGTCTAACAACAAGATTGGCCTGACACATTTGTAGGATAAGGCTTGTAGGTCTTTTTAGAACGTATTAAAACCTAATTAATTTAATTAATTAATTAAACATAATGTTTAATTAATTAATAATATTTAGCTCCCTAACACTTCTACCAACCATAAAATCATTAGACTCTAATGCATCCAAAAATGAAGGAGATAATCTTAAAAAGCATAGAATTGGAAGGTAGACCACCTAAACTTCAATGCTTTGGTATCTAGAGTAGGTATTCATAAAACTCAAAAATAGAAAGTCCATTGGATCAGGATCATAAAGATACTTTGATGATTATAAATGCCTATACTCAAAGAAGGTAGGTGTTGAGCAAGCAAATGACATAGTCACCAAAGGCTACTCAACATGTGGAACATAATAGTTTTATTCCCTCTTGAAAAGGAAGTTTGATTCCCCCAAGGTTCGGGTAAGCCAGGTCTTGGCTGATTGGGATGAACTCAGAGGTTGTTGTATGCTATTCCACCAAGGGGTCAATATTTTTTATTCTCTAGTTAATTCTCTAGCTTTCCTATCAATAACTACAACTCAAAATTGATTGCCTAGGGGATTACTCTGTTATAAAGTGATAACTGCAATTAAATCTAAACAAAGTTGGATCAAAATTGATTTTCAAAATGAAAGCTTTTTAGATTCATTCCAACCATAGCAACCGGCATTGAAGTGACATGGAAGTAAGCATAGAAAATTGTAGTTTAAACTCCAATGCTTGGAAAATAAAATAAATTACAATTAAATCTAAACAAAGTTGGATTTGGCAATACAAAATTGATTTTTCAAAATTGAAAGCTATCTAGATCCATTCCAATCATAGCAATAAACATAGAAAAAGTGTAGTTTAAACTACAATGCCTAGAAAATAAAATAAACTATTCCTAATCTACCCGATGTTCCAAAAAAAGAGCAAAATTTTAGGGTTAGAGAAATAAAATAAAATAAAAATCAAATAAAGCATGTACTACCCTAAAATTTTGATCTTGATCCTTTAGAGTAGCAAATCTATGTAAAAAGAACCAATCTATATTCGACCAGCATTCACACAGCTTGAGATATAGATGGTGCAATCTTCTAGGGAGCTAAGACTATGAAGCAACTGAATACAACCACCATCAACATGCATAGATTGGACACAACAAACTCCAAAGCCTTGAATTGCATAAGATAATCTTGAAGCACTTTCACAAATTCACCATTCAGGTGGATTACAAACATAGAACTCAACTCAGTACAATGCTTGGTTCAGAAACCAATGAACTACAAAGAGCCTAGAAAAAATCCTAAAACATGCTAAGTGCTAGATTTTTGACCCCTTAGAGCAATCCCAAGAGCTCTTATTTATACAACTATGGCCATATCTTGCCATTACATTTGTAGTTACAATCAATTACTCTCACATTATGCTTCACAACAAAGCCATTTAAATCAGGTATGGTGAAGTAATTTTTGCAGTTATAAAGCATTAAATTGCCTCCACCAAGTTCCTCTTTTAATGCATATAATTCTCCATAAATCCACTTTTGCAATTATGGTAGCACATTCAGGATCATGCTCCCACAAATATCTTCTTTATAACATGCAAGATCAATTTTATGGCAATGTGCAACAATTAATTCCATTAGAACTCCACTATCCTACAAAATAACTTATTAGAGCAATAAATAATTCATTCATTAACCTTAGTCATGGTTGTTGGCATAAAATAATTCATTAAAGCATTTTAAAAAAATCACACGTGGTCTCTAAAATGAAATATTGTAGTTCATCAAATTAATATGCCCAAAAAAATTGAGCTCTCATTGGTCAATAAACTGCAAAATATTTTGCTCATTCCTAAGGTTTTATGCCCAAAAGAAAAAAATAAATATTTTTGCCATTGATTCATTGTTAGAAAACTCATTTTTAAATGCAATTCAATGGACCATGTAGTTTTGCAAGCTAAATCCACCAAAGAAATTAATGCAATCAATAATAAAAGCATCAAGGCAAACAAAATTTATACCAAAAATCCAAAATTTTCAAGTGGGGTCCCCAATTGGGGTGAGTTGTGCTATGCAACAACAAATGGTGACTCTGCTGGAAAATGCTCTTGAGAATTTTGGGATGAAGAACCCTCCCTAAAACTAGTGAAACCTTTGATTGGAAAAATTCAACAAACTAGTATACATCCATAGCTAGAGTTAGACAAATCTTTCTCAAAATAATGCTCCATTCTGCCTTAGCTCCAAGTGTGTGTAAGTGCATTCATTCCTATTCTTGAATCAATCAAAACTTCACCAATTAAGCTTAAAATTAGGTTATTTTGGATCACTCTTTATTTAAATTTACCTTGACATTGCTCCACTGCCAGCCATGCATCTATAGCCCTAGTGGAGATGTCCTTAATCCCTCTCAAGACCTTGCTCTACTACCAGCCAGGCATCTATAGCCTCAGTAGAGATTATCTGAATCACCCAAAGCACTTGAGTTTATGCTTCTTCTTCTTATTCTTTTATATTGCAAATGCATAAGTGTGCCTTGGGTTGGGGATTGATAAGGCTAAGAATAGAGTGTATAAATTCATTTTGGCCTAACCATCAAGCTCAAAAGGTTACATTTCTATGACTCAAGAACTTTCCTAAGGTGTTTGAAATATGGAGCTTCAACATTACTTTGCAATACCTCAAGTTTAATCTACTTTGGCTCTAAGACAATGGATAGACACCAATAGTTTGATTGTACCAATCATTAATTCCACTAAGCTTCAAAGCAAACTCTTTCATTCCCAATTTGCATTAGAACACTTCTAGCTTAGAATAACCAGAATTCAATTGCATATGAACAAACCATCCCAAGTGAGGGCAAAAGACACAAACAATCATAAAAGCATTCCAAAAATTATCAAACTCAAGTAACACTGCAAGGTAATAAATTGCATAAAATAATAGTCTTTTCCATTCATTTGTGAAATACATGTTTGTTGCCTGATTTTTGGTTTACAGCTCCATTTTGCATGTGTCATACACCGTTGGAAATTTTATTTTGTGTAGAATCTGCCTATAAAATTTGAATTTTGAGTAGTTTTGGTCCCTCAAATCTTGACTGTCCTATGTTGCTGCAATTTTTTTTTGCTAAGTTTTTTGTTTTTTTTTGAGTTTTTTTGCTGCATTTTTTGTTGATTTTTTGTTGTAATTTTTGTTTTTTTGTTGTTGATTTTTTTTGCTGAGCTTTTGCTGCAATTTTTTTGTTGATTTTTTTGCTACAATTTGTATTTTCTGAGTTTTTGCTACAAATTTTTTTTTCTGAGTTTTTGTTTTTTGTTCAAATACTTCAATAGCATAGTATAAACTAGAAACATACTCAAAACTGAGGGGATGAAGGTAGTAATCAAACTCCAATTGAAATCCAAAAAATTTAAATTGAGGATAGCATGAATGCATTAAGGAAATTAAAACAAAACCAACTAATCATAATCAAATCAAGCAAATCACACCAAAATGACTATTTACAAGGTAGGATTGAAATACCCTTTAGGGATGAAAGTAATGCTTGAGGAACTATCCATTCACAGGTAATGGAACATCCTTTCCAGTTAGACTCTTGATTCTAAAGGTATTCTCTCCTAATATTTCAGATATTTGAAAGGGACCTAACCAAAGGTTATCAAACTTCTCATGGTCTCCTTTCTTTTCATGGGCTTTATCCCATAGCAAAACTAAGTCAACAATTTTGAAAGCCTTTACCTTGGCCCTCTTGTCAAACCACCTTTTGATCACTCCTTGGTGTTTGCTAAGGTGTTGGAGGGCATCCTCTCTCTTCTCATCTAGGCTCATCAAGTTTGTTAGCCTTGCTTCAATTTTATCCTCCTTCTCTAGGAAATCTTGCATAAACTGCAATGTCAAAATCTTCAAGTTGGTAGGGAAAATGGGATCTTGGCCATACACTAAGTGGTAGGGAGATGTGCCTATGGAATACTTGACCCTTGTCCTATCTTCCCACAAAGCATACTTTAGTTTGTTGTGCCAGTCTCTAGGGTTCTCTAAAATTTTCTTGATTATGGTTAGCAAGTTCTTGTTAGTGGACTCAACTAGACCATTCCCTTGGGGATAGTAATTTGAAGAAAATTTTAGAGTCACTTTATTATCATAGGCCCACTCAACAAACTTGATGGAAGAGAAAGCAAAACCATTATCACTAACTAAAGCATATGGTATTCCAAATCTAGTAACAATGTGCTCTTCAAGAAATTGAATAACGTATTTTCAGTGGGTAGTTTGGGGGTTTGGTTTGAAGAATTAGGGTTTATGACTCCTATGAAATCTAATCCCCATTGAGAAAATGGGTGAGCTTCAAAGATTGGTTGCAAAGGCATGGCAATGTTCCTTTCCCTATTGGTAGAGACTTGGCATATATGACATGACCTAACATGTGTATGAGAATATTTAAAGATATTAGGCCAATAATATCCTACCCTTAATATTTGATGTGTTGTGGCATTCCCTGAACCATGTTCGGTCCCATATCTTCCATGGAAATCTTCAAGAACTTTAGCAACCTCATTCTTGCTTAAACATCTCAAGTAAATGCCTTCATGATTTTTCCTATACAAGATACCAACTTTAATCATAAACTTTGTGCTCTTAATATGAAGTGCTCTCCTTTGTATAACATTTAAATGGTTGGGGCAATTACCATGCAATAAATAATAAACATCTTTATACCATTCATCACTTGTTATTTCCTCCATAGAATATTGTTGGCATGAAATCCTATGATCAATCTCAGCCAAAGTTTGAGATAGCCCTTGTCCTCAAACAATTTTCATAGGGTGAATCTCTAAGTCAAATTCTTACAAAGTAGACATCCATTTTCCTCTCCTCTCACCCAACTCATTTTTCATGAGCATTGACTTCACAACTAGGTCAGGGACTATAGCAAAGACTTTGCTATGCAAAATGTAATACCTAAATATTTTAATAGCTCTAACCAATGCAAAGGCTTGTTTATCTAGGATTGAGTACCTCAATTGTGCATCATCCAAGAAAAAACTATTGAATGCTATGGGTATTTAATCTCCATTTTCCTATATTTGAGTTAAAACTCATATAGTTGAATGCTCAGATGCAAATGAATATATATAGAATGGCTTAGTGTATTTAGGACTAATCAGAATAGGAGCATTCACAATTGCCTTCTTGATTTCTTGAAAGGTAGTTTGGGCCTCTTCAGACCATGTAAGCTTAGCATATTTCTTTAGCATAACATTCAAAGGTTGAACTATTTCTGTGAAACCATAAATAAACTTCCTCACAAAATTAATTTTCCCAAAGAAAGACCTTAATTCCTTTTTGCTTCCTAGAAGGGGAATCTTCTGAATGGCCTCAATCCTATCTAGATCAATGGAGATACCAACATCAGAGATAATGTGTCCTAAGAGCTTCCCTATGGTTACTCCAAAAATACATTTCTTAGAATTTAAAGAAATTCCATGCCTTCTACATCTTTGAAACACTTTTCTCAAATCCTCAACATGATTTGCATGAATCTTAGAAAACATAGGAAGGTCATCCATATAAATTACAATACATTTTCCTATGAGACCTTTAAATGCAATGTCCATGGCTCTTTGAAAATTTGCTCCTACATTAATCAATCCAAATGGAATTCTTCTATAGGAAAAAGTTCCCCACTTAGTTGTGAATGTAGTTTTGAGCCTATCCTTGGGATCTATCATGATCTGATTGTACCTTGAGTAGCCATCTAAAAAGGACATCATTTGAGAGCCATTTATAATTTGTAATATCTCATCCAATGAGGGTAGGGGATAATTATCTTTCTCAGAAGCCTTATTGAGGTTTCTAAAGTCAATGCAAAGGTGTATCTCCCCATTCTTTTTCCTGATAGGAACCATATTAGCAACCCACGTGGAATGTCTTATTGGAAAAATGATATGTGCTGCCAATAATTTTTGTATTTCTTTGAAAATAAGAGGTTCCAATAAAGGATTGATTGGTCTCTATTTTTTCCTAAAAGGTTTAGCTCTTGGTTTTAGAGGAATGGTGTGGGTGATGATAGAAGTATCATATGTTTTCAAATCCTCATAACTCTAGGCTATAACATCCCTATAATCCTTCAAGGCTTGAATTATTCCCTCCTTTTCTTCTTTAGTGCACTCTTTTCCTATGAAAATATTCTGAGGGTTCTCAACACTTCCCATATTATAGGCTTGGTATGCTTCTTTATTAGGTGCAACATTTTGTTGTCCACAAGCATGAAAATCCATGTCAAAGAGTCTTTCTAGAGAAATCATACCTTTGGGAATAGCATTGGTTTTAGGAGTGGTCTCACCTTCATCATCCAATTTAGTATGATCTCTATCTGCTTCATCAATAACTTGAGATTCAAACAAACCTGAATTAGTGATGAAGTCTAGAATGTGCGCATCATCATTAAAAACTTGAAAATTATGAACATTATCAGGAATAGAAGGAATGGTAACTAGCTCTACTAAAAATATTTTTACTTTGAAATGAGCAATTGGTTCCAAAGTGCTAGCTACTACTACCAATGAATCAACAGTGTGATTCTTCTTGCGTGAGATGGTTTGAATGTTAAAAGCACTGAACTCTTTAATCATATCCCACACTCTATTATGATAGCAAGTGAGACATTTATCATGACAAGCATAATTATTTCTTATCTACCTAATTACTAATTGTGAATCACCAAAAACTTGTAGACTTTTGACTCCTTTTTTAATAGCAAGTTGAAGACCATGAATCAAAGCTTCATACTCTACAACATTATAGGTGCACAAAAATTGTAATCTATAGGCAGCTAAGAAGGACTTACCTTTGGGATTTATTAATTCAATTTTGGCACCACTACCATGCTTGCTCTTGGATCCATCAAACTTGAGAATCCATATTTGATCAATCTCAATGTTTTGTTCATCTATTGGAGTGCTAGGAATTATATTGCTCTCTTTTGATTTACTTTCCATAGTAACAGTGTAAATCCCAAGTTCTGGTTCATCAAAAGAAACATCATTGACATTGTTATAATCAATGATTAGCTCTTTTAATCTAGGCTCTCTATCTACCCTGATTTGATTTGCTATACCATGCCAAGGGAGCCACATATGGGAGAAGTTTATTGCCATATAGCCATTCAAAGTCCTAGATCAATCATGACTAAGCAACATCCCATATCCATATGGAATATCTACAACCTGAATGTCAATGTATTGCTGCACACGAGGTTCAGATGCCAATTGTATGTGGATTTTATGCAATATCCCTACCACATTAACCTTATTTTATCCAATTGCACAACTTTATTATTTTATGGGGTAGGAGTGAGTCCTAACCTTTGACTTACTACATATGGCATCACATTAGCAGAGGCTCTTGAATCTACAAGATAATTGTGTAGGTTCTTACCTACAATTTTGATGGTCAGAAGGAAAGGGGGAGACTCTCCTTTCTCTTTGTATAAGGCAACCTGAGCATTAGTAGTCCCCTTTTGCTCCTTGTTTTGACCTACAAGTGTATTAAGCAATAAATCCTTTTGGTCAGTCAATTGAGCTACTTCAAACAATGAAATGTTAGCCTTAGTTTTCTTGAGATCTTCAATGATGTTATAACTTGGCTTATTGTACTCTAAGACTTTCTCATCTAGATGCAAAGGTATCTTGAGTTTTGGTTGAGCCTGAGTTTCAGATGCTCTAGGAGGAGGTGGATTCTGGTTGGCTCTCTCATCAAGAGGTATTGTAACCTTGTTAGGAGGAACATAAGAAGTCATAGGTGCTTTTCCTTTATTCCTAAGCATATAATCATTACCTCTCTAGAACTATCTAAAGGCTTGCACCTCTCCTTCTAAAACCTCATCATATTCCTCTTCTTTAGCCCCTAAAGGTTCATAGGATTCTAAAACTAAAGCAATGTCATTTTGTATATCCATCTGATTGACCATGTTTTCGTTGGGTAGCATTTGCTCTAAATTGTCCACTTCTCTCTGATTAGGGTTTGGAACTCCATTATTAGGGTGAGTGTTCCACTTCCTATTAGGCCTTTGAAAGTTAAAGTTCCTATTGTTATTATTTGTAGGTGGGTTTTGAGGAACTTGTCTTTGCAATTGCAACATATCATTGCTCAACTTTTGGATCATTCTCTGTAGATCATTTAATTGTTCTACATTGTTGGACTGATTTGGCACTTGTTGCATTGGGGTATTGGTTGTGGGTGTATTTAAAAATATAGGTATAGTTGGTTGATTAGTTGTTTGAGCTACTAGAGTGAGTGCATTATTTATGATGACCAAATTATCCATGTAGGTTGAGATAGTAACTTGGTTATTCAAGTTGGGCATTACTTGGCTCAAAGGCATGGGATTGTATGGTTGAGCTTGATTTGGATGCAAGGTTCCTGGTAGAGCATTTAGCATGGGTAGTTGTTGAGTAAGAGCTTGATTAATCAAAGGTATTTGATTATAGGCCCTTGGTAGTCCAAGCATGGGTAATTACCCTACTCCAAAACCTTGTGGTATTAATTATTGCTCAATAGTCAAAGCTTCACTATAAGCCATAGGTAATGTAGTAATCTAAGTTACTCTTCTCACAAACATAGAGGTTAAGGGATCCAAAGCTCTGAAATACATTTGAATAGCAGCTTCAGGTGGAAGGGTGTAAGGTGTTATCAACCTAGTATACAACCTGTGAAACCTAGTATTGAACAACCTTAATGGCTCATTAGGTTCTCTCCTAGCTGAAGCAAATTGATGGTAGATAATTATTGGATAAATGGGAAACTTGAATTATCTTATGAAAGCATCTTCTAATTGAGCCCTTGAAGTGATTGAATAAAAAGGTAGGCTAATGTACCAATCATAGGCTAGTTCATCTAAGGTGTGAGGGAACATCCTACAAGCTACATCTTCATTTTAGATTTACAATTAAATCAAAGCATCTTTGTATGCTTGTATATGCTCCTCAACTAGTCTAGTCCCATCATGCTTGTACTTAGGAAGGTATCTCTCAGCATTCTTAGGCATATCATGTGTAGGCCCTAGAATATTCAAAGGGCTACTTCCTACTAACCATGGAGCTAGACCAACCATTGGTGGATTTTGAGGAGAATTGACCAAAGGTATAATGACTTGAAGAGAACTTGGGAAAGTTGGAGGTGTATTTGGTGTTTCCTTAGGAGTTTTAGATCTTCTTGTTGGAGAAAGACTAAGGAAATCAATGCTACTACAACCAGCTGACTTAGATCTTGTGATAATAACTCTTCACTCCAGTGTAGACAATCAAGCTAAGACAAAACCTAAATGGTAGGAAAATAAGACTAAGTGCTTTCTTCCCTACCAATTTTTGTTGCGTGAGGAGAAAAAAGGCTTAGAATAATATGAATTTACCAGAAAAGAAATTAACTAAAGACTTAGATAGCTCAAGCCCTCCTTCTAGTGCCAATTCCATTGAGTAAGCAAATGACATAGTCACCAAAGGCTACTCAACATGTGGAATAGAATAGTTTTATTCCCTCTTGAAAAGGAAGTTTGATTCCCCCAAGGTTCGGGTAAGCCAGGTCTTGGTTGACTGGGATGAACTCAGAGGTTGTTGTATGCTATTCCACCAAGGGGTCAATGTTTTTTATTCTCTAGTTAATTCTCTAGCTTTCCTATCAATAATTGTAACTCAAAATTGATTGCCTAGGGGATTACTCTATTATAAAGTGATAACTACAATTAAATCTAAACAAAGTTGGATCAAAATTGATTTTCAAAATGAAAGTTTTTTAGATTCATTCCAACCATAGCAACCAGCATTGAAGTGACATGGAAGTAAGCATAGAAAACTATAGTTTAAACTCCAATGCTTGGAAAATAAAATAAACTATAATTAAATCTAAACAAAGTTGGATTTTGCAGATAAAATTGATTTTTTAATTTGAAATCTATTTAGATCCATTCCAATCATAGCAATAAACATAGAAAATTTGTAGTTTAAATTACAATTCCTAGAAAATAAAATAAACTATTCCTAATCTACTTGATGTTCCAAAAAAAAGAGCAATAAACTCCAAAGCCTTGAATTGCATAAGATAATATTGAAGCACTTTCACAAATTCACCATTCAAGTGGATTACAAACATAGAACTCAACTCAGTACAATGCTTGGTTCAAAAACCAATGAACTACAAAGAGCCTAGAAAAAAATCCTAAAACATGCTAAGTGTTGGATTTTTGACCCCTTAGAGCAATCCCAAGAGCTCTTATTTATACAACTATGGCCATATCTTGCCATTACATTTGCAGTTACAATCAATTACTCTCACATTATGCTTCACAACAAAGCCATTTAAATCAGGTATGGTGAAGTAATTTTTGCAATTATAAAGCATTAAATTGCCTCCACCAAGTTCCTCTTTTAATGCATATAATTCTCCATAAATCCACTTTTGCAATTATGGTAGCACATTCAGGATCATGCTCCCACAAATATCTTCTTTATAACATGCAGGATCAATTTTATGGCAATGTGCAATAATTAATTCCATTAGAACTCCACTATCCTACAAAATAACTTATTAGAGCAATAAATAATTCATTCATTAACCTTAGTCATGGTTGTTGGCATAAAATAATTTATTAAAGCATTTTAAAAAAATCACACGTGGTCTCTAAAATGAAACATTGTAGTTCGTCAAATTAATATGCCCAAAAAAACTGAGCTCTCATTGGTCAATAAACTACAAAATATTTTGCTCATTCCTAAGGTTTTATGACCAGAAGAAAAAAATATTGCCACCATTGATTCATTGTTAGAAAACTCATTTTCAAATGCAATTCAATGGACCATGTAGTTTTGCAAGCTGAATCCACCAAAGAAATTAATGCAATCAATAATAAAAGCATCAAGGCAAACAAAATTTATACCAAAAATCCAAAATTTTCAAGTGGGGTCCCCAATTGGGGTGAGTTGTGCTATGCAAAAACATAAAAGTATTGGATTCCAATGCGTACAAAAGTGGAGAAGACAAGATTGAAAAGCATAGAACTAGAATATAGACCACCTAAACTTCAATGCTTTGGTATTTATAGTGGGTCTTTACAAAACTCAAAAATAACAAGTCCATTGGATCGATATTAAAAAGATATTTTGATGAGTATAAATGCCTATAGTCAAAGAATGGAGGTGCCTTGATTTGCACAAAAATAGAGTCTTTACTATCATTAAAAAGAGAAGGTGTTTGGATACCCTTTACAAGTTAAAGTAAAAGAATATTCTCCAAAATATTCATTAGGATATGTTTTGGTTTTTCAAAATTTATATTGATCACCCATATTTTTCACATGCATATAAAATATAGAAAGAAACAATATAAAAAGGCACCAACTACCGCTCCCACAATGCATATGGGATAATGAATTTCAAAATGAGTCTAATGTACTTGGAACCACATGGTAGATGTAGGCCATTAGGGTAATTGGTGAGTCTAGTTGGTGCATAGGTATGTTTAGTTGTGCATGTGATCCACTTGTGGGTGAATCAAAGGTGTCATGCATTTCATGTCATCCCTATGGTAGAGGTAATGTTGTTCCAACACAAAGGGAAAGGAGGATTGATGGTTCATCTAAGGTAGCATCCAAAAATATGACTAACCAAGGAGGATTGACGGGCAGAAGAAAGTATCCATGTGCTTGGAGGTATTCATGATTTCTAGGTAAATATTATGGCAAGAGTTTCCTGGTGGCTCCATACCAAATATGGTACCAATATGTTGGAAAGAGGATAGGTTTTTATGATGGCATTGATGGCCCCTCTCATTTTGTACATTTTAAAAATGCATGTAAGGATGAAAATACAAACATGAGGCTTAACACTTCCTCCATGTCTTTGAGCAACCAAATGTTCATTCATAAAACTAAATGCATAGCCTTCAATCCAACTAGCAATAGGGATTTCTCAAAAATTGCTCTAAGGCTTTGATATCAATAGTGGTCAGCCAATGAAAGGAGCACCATGGAGTTGAAAGAATAAGAAAGGGTAGATATTATATCTGACTCACATAAATAGAGGTATGGTAAATATGTAATTATAGGGTCATGGTGAGGTAGCACACTCAAGGAAAAGCACCATTATAGGGCAGCTAGCTAGGATAATGGTAGTGGTGGGCAATCATGCATCAGTGAGAGTGACATTTTAGAGCAAGTTATGGTAATGAGTAGCATGGCTTATAGGTGGACATGCAATTTTCATGCTACCATATAGAGAAATGCTAGTAACTACTAATCAACATGCATGTCTAGAAGTAGTTTTCATTTGCATGAGATTTGGAACTGTGTAAATTGAGGCTTCAGTGAATCTATCAAGGGGGGCTACAATATTTCTATAGGGTCGATGGTGGCCAAGGATGTGGCTAGCCATAAAGGAATGCATATTTAATTTTTTCCATAAAAATGATGATGTGGATATCATCATCATAAACCCTAACAAGTTTGAGCATTGATACCAGCCATGGTTGTGTTTCATTAGCAGTTTCTTCTTAGGCAAAGCCAAAGTCATCATGGAGAGCATTGGTTTCACACTAGAGAATTGCTACAATTTTTTTTTGACACAAAAAACCAAAACCTGATAATGGTTGGCCATAAAGATATGAAGTGCAACTTTAGTCAATCTCAATAAAGACTGCATTAGAGGTGGCAAAGGGATATTTTTATGTTGTGAACTATGGGGCCATGTTTGGGGTGGACATGTGTAGATAATGTAATCGAGGTCACATCAAGGGTAGATGGATTCAATTGTAGTTAAGGCCTATTCATGGTCACTAAATAGCTTGGTTAGTGCTATGTTGCATACAAATGGTCAAGCAAGAAAAAGACAGATGTGGTGGACATCAAGCAATAGAAGAATGAGGCCATGAATAGAGCATCTATGACTATGGATCTAAGGATGGAGATGATTTCATGCTTACAATATGTATCCAAGGTTAGTAATATATCCCTACAATTATTGATGCATACATCCATAGCGGAAGCCATTGTATATAGAATAAAATAGATGTCCACATCATCCTCATCCTATTCTTTAAATCTTTATCAAATAAACCTTTAAATTTTTAATCCTAAATAAAAATTATATTTTCAAGGTAGAAAATAGTAGTAGCATCATCTAATGGTAAGACTATGGACTCTTGACCCATATATCTTGGTTTGAATCCATGTGTTGTTTCATTAGAAAAATCATCTTAATCAATGTAATAGTTATCTTCTTCTTCAACTGTGAGATGTTTTTCAACTTCAACGGTGAGATCTTCTTCAACTTCAGCAATGATATTTCTTTATTCCATCATTATAGCTTTGATCAACACTATCTCAGCACAAGAATCAACAATTTCCAAGTGCATGGATTTTAAAACTAGCTTAGTAGATATTCTTGTGTCCTACTTTAAGTTATTTTTGTAACTCTGTTTTTGTGCATTTTTTATTGTAAACCAAAATGATTTTTGTTCATTGTATGAGCCTATGATATAAATATTGGCATGTATTTTGATTAAAATCTTATGTTAGTGAGTTAGATTTTAGAACAAATAAAATATTAGAGAGAATATTAGCATATAGTTTAGTCTACTGTACAAATAATCTTTTATATGTATTATGTTTGATAATAACAAAGTTGGTCATAAATTTTGCATCAATCTTGAATTAGTCACTCTTTCCACATCACCATGGAGCAAGGGCCCACTCTATGGTGAGGTAAAAAAATATATATATTGTATTTCAAGTAGGTATGTTATTGTGAACTTTTATATTTGTATATTTTAAGTTATGTGTATTATTTTATATTTCTTGCATTCATGTTATTATGATTTTGTTGGCTGAATCTCAAGAGAAAATTAGACAATAACATAGGATTATTTTTTGGTTTATTTAGCCTATAACTTAAAGCAACTTTCAAGTCTAAAGTAAAGTGAATTAGAACATTATTTATGTCTAATTTTATGTGTATAGTGAAAGCAGATGGTTTAATTTTTTTTTATCTTTCTACAACCTATTTCATTTGAATTCTAAGAGAATAAGTGTGAATTAAATTCCATTCACATATTTTAATTTGAGAAAGTGATTTCTTATTTATTTTTTACAACTAATAAGTATAAAACCTTTACCAAAACCTATAGTGAGAACAGTCCTTGTGCATACATCCTACGAATGCCACCCTTGATTGATAAAGTAAAGTGAAGGTAATATTTAGCATTGTCACTAAATTTGATTCCCTCTAGAGTGACCCTTAATCCATCAATATCTACAATATGGAGAATTCATTAAAGCTCTCAATGCTTGATGATTATGTATTATCGATCCCAATCAATGGGATCTACTTGAAGAGATACCTTTTATCTTATTCAGAAAGAAACCTGTGTATATATGTATTTCATACTTTACATCATATTTTTATATTTTTTTGTAAAAGGTTTCATTTTTTGAGGTGCTTTTTTTGTACCATTCATTAGGAATATTCCTTTGTTCATGGTATTCTAGAGATCTTCATATCTCTGCAAGAGACTCAAATCTCCATAAAAGTAATCCATGTCATTGAAGACCACAAGTTGATTAATATCAATGGCCCATGTTATTTTGATGGTTTTAAGTGGATGTTTTTCTTCCCAAATAGAAATAACTATCAAATCAACAAGAATCCATGGGGCTCTCTCTTTTAGATATGTATTATACTTAGCCAAATTGTGTTCCCTATCTTGTAAAGATATTTTTAGGGTAGTTATTCCATACTACTAATGATGAAATATGATGGGTACACACTCAATCAAGAGTTATCAAAGAAATTCCCAAGGCCAGGGTAGTGAGAGCCATCCAATTAAATCATCAATGGGTTGTTTTATTTGCTAAAAAAATGAACACAAGTGGGTTATTGAGATAGTAATAACCATTCAATCATCCAATAGAAAATCCTTCAAATTATTTGATTAGTAAAGACTTATAAATGATGGTCATCTCTTCTTTTCAACTTTGTAGAGAGAAAGAGTGAATTCATGTAATGTGAATTCAATACTAGTAGGTAATCCAATCCTCAAGGAAAAAATCTATGTAAATTCATATTGCCTTCATTTCTTTCTCCCTAAGTATTATACATTCAAGTTAACTAGATCCTTTTGAGCATAGAAACTAAGAGTTATAGAAGCTAATCCATAAGAAAGAAAATTTGCAAGCATGAAAGTGTTTGAAGGAAATAATAGTGGCCATGGAGACAAGGAAGAAGAGTATTTCCACCTACAAAGCAACAATCAGAGCAAACCCTTCCAATTTTCTTCTTTAGGGGTAGCTTTAGCCTCTCCTTCCACCTCAAGTAAGGAAACACAAGCTCAAACTCTCCAATTTGTATTCCCTAATTTAATTAGGTATCATGATGATAAGGTAGTGGACCCTAATTTTCTAAAACTACCAAGATCCTAAAGAAGGAAGCTTTTCAAATATTTACCATTATGGATCCTAAAACCTTTAGGGAAAGGATATGGACTAGTTTTTTTACCCACTACATTGTGCCTCAAGTCCATGAGTACTATGAATTGATAGCCACATGTGTTGAATTCTAAGATTCCTAGGTCCAAAAGATTAGATTTCTTGGATATTGATTTTGACCAAGAAAAAGATACACAAATTTGAAGAAGCCCAAAAGTTTCTATAGGCATTGAAGATTCACTGTGACTATTGGACTTTCAGAATGTGAAATGAAGGGTTGTAACATAATTTTATCTCTTGTAAATGTACAATAGTGTAAAATAGTTGCAGAAAATTTTGGATAAAATATTGTAATACTTTTGAGTTCATTTGGAATGCAAAACAACATTCTATTCCATTCATTTTATGAAATACATGCTTGCAGTCCTTGATTTTCTAAAACCTGCAGTCAACTTGCAGAGCTTATAACTTTTGTTTTAAAAAAAACTTGTGTGTTTCATACACCATTGGAAATTTTATTTTGTGTAGAATCTAATTATAAAATTTCAATATATTTTGAGTATTTTTGGTACCTCAATTTTTTTTGGTAGTTTAAATTAAAAATGGGTTTTGAAAGGGCCTCCAAAACCTTTTTTATAAAATAAGAAAGAGGAAATAGGTCAATAGACCAACCAACATTATAAAAGGCAAGCCTTTTGTTTTTAAAAGAAAAAAGTGCATAGGAAGATGGTCCTGGAGGGACCATCTTCAGACCTTACAAAATTGGGATGCAGTATCATCCCATATGGAACAAATTTTAAATAAAAATCCTGCCCAACGAGCCCAAGATTTTAAAATGGTGAATCCCACCCAAGGGGCCCAGGATAGGAGAAACCAACAAAAATAAATAAATAAGAGATCTTGCCCAAGGAGAAAATTGGAACTCTTTTTCCTTTCCAGGAGAAATAGGAAGTCAAAACCACCTAGAAAATATAAACCCATCTAACATAATCCTAGGAAAACATAGCAAGAATAGAGTAATCCTATCAAAGAAAAAACCAACAGGTAAAACTGAAAGTAGCTGCAGCAAAGCAGAATCTCATCCTGGAAGGCACGAGACCATCACAAACTAGTCCAACAAAGATAATCCCATCTAGAAAGGTACATAAAAATTGTAATTTGGTCCAAAAAAGAGAATCCCATCAAATAAGGTATGATAAAACCACAGACATGGGCCAGGAAAGCAGGGCCTTGTGTGAAACACCCGTCTCACTCAACATTGGAACAAGATTACCTGCCAGAATAAGCCATATTTTCCAATCATGCTATTGGGTAAATTTGAAACCCTAGTTGTAGTAATAATAATACTATGAACAACTAAAAAGAAAACATGGCCTAAAAAGCAAATCTATAGACACCAAAGATCTCGACAAGCCATAAGATCTCCCTACGAAGGAGACTGAATACACAAGCTATAGGGAGAAATTCCAAAGACACCAACCACCATGATGACCCATGACTGAAGAAAAATAGGCATAGGGATTATCAATAGTGGCCTGATAACTACAGTAAGTGATGAACATGAGGTCACCACCCCAAGACCTTAAAACATTATAGAGCTAAACCAATAGACAAACACCCGTATTAGAAAAGCACATAGTCCTACAAATTATGCTAAGGAATGAAACCTTGGAATCCAAAGCAAAATCTACACAAATAAGGACAAGGTCCCACTCCAAGATCAAAAATATAGACTATATCAAGAGGCTCCACCAAAAAACCTTGAAGCGGATAAATGTTGGATCTACAAAGATATTTCAGAGGCACTACAAAACTTGATATGGAGTTGGAAGGGATGACCATCTACGAACATTAAACATGAGGTTTTTTGAAGCCATGAAAAATGTAGACAAGGATCCCAAGCACTAAGAATAGGTAAATTAATACCAAACCCTCTTTTGAAAGCCACAGCCCCCCAATTGGGTAAGCCAAAATCAAACCAAACCAAAGGCACATGGGATAGGGCCTCTGAGACGGTCCATAAAGCTATGGAGAGTCAATAAAACACCATAAATATAGCCTAGAAAGTTCCAAGTGGATCTTGAGTACCTAGAAGAGGAGCATGGGGTGGGCATATGGTCCCTCAAATTTTAACTATCCTATTGCTATAAGTTTTTCTATAATTTTTGCTACAATTTTTTGCTGCAATTTTTATTTTTGGATATTTTTTTTGTTTTTTTCTGCACTTATTTGCTCCTCAATTTTGAGTCAAATATGTCATTTGGTATTATATCTTGGCTATTTTTTGTATTTTATTGAACTTGGTTTCATGGTTCTTGGACAAGTTCATTGAAGAAAAACTTCATTTATTGTTGCTTGAGTCTAATGGCCAACTTCAATAACTCATTAACCATTCTAGAATCTAATGGAAAATATTATGATTATTGGAGCATAAATATGAGGATATTTTTAATTGAAAAATATATTTTGGAGGTAGTAGATATTGGTTATGAAGAAACACCTTATTGTAATATATTACAAGGAAATGATAGGACAAGAAAAAGGGAAACAAAGAAGAAGAATTCATTAGCCCTCTACCATATTCAGTCTGATCTAGACAAGAGTTTATTTACATGAATTGTTGCTACTACATCAGCCAAGGATGCTTGGAAGCCTCTTCAAGAGGCTTACCAAGGAAGTGACGAAGTTAGAATGGTAAAGTTATTGACCATGAATAAAGAGTTTAAGAATCCACAGATGAAAGTGTGGGTGATTATTGTGTTAGAGTGAAGAATATGGTGAACAAGAGGCAATAGTGAAGAATGTATCGATATCTCTTATCCCTAAATGAAATCATGTTGCAATAATTTTTAGGAGAGAGAATATTTTTCTACACTTGAATTTGATTGCCTAGTTGGTTCTTTTATGTCAAATGAGTAAATACTAAAATAAACTAGTAAATAAAATGACGAGAATGCTTTTAATTCTAAATTGCAATTTTTTAGAATGATGAAGTTGGTCCAAGCATGAGTAAACAAGCATATAGAAAATGAAGAAATCAGAATTACTCAAGAAGTAGAGGAGTGAGAGGAAGAGGAGTTGTTGTTGCTGGAAGAGGACAAGGAACAACTAATCAACAAATATTTGAATGCTACATTTGTCATAAAATGGGTCGCATTGCACGATATTGCATAGTGAAGATCACAAATTGAGATAGAAGAGATCACTATGTATGTGAGGATGAAGTTACACAAGGTAATGGGTATTTGACTAGTGACATAGCTGAAAAATTAGTCAAGAATTTTGGTGACTAGATTTCGATTGTTCTAACCACATGGCATGAAAGAAAGTGTTTTTTCTTATGTGAATGAGAATTTCAAGACCAAGATCATTCTTGGGAACAATAATGCTTTGTATGTGGCTGCAAAAGGTACCATGGAGGTTGGCATTAAATAAGGTAAAAATAAATTTCATGATATCTATTATGCTCCCAATTTGAAGAATAATTTGTTAAGTGTTGGACAACTTGTAGAAAATAACTATAAAGTTGTGTTTGATAATAATGAATGTATCATTTATGATAATAATAATAGGAACCATGTGGTCACCAATGTTCCTATGTCAAATAACCGAATATTTTCTTTGAAGTTTAGAGGGAGTATGAACATGGCACACATGGCACTTGAAGATAATAATTGGCTTTGGCATCTCATATTTGGACACTTGAATTTTAGAAGTCTAGAATTTTTGTCTTCACAAGACATGGTAAATGGACTACCTAAGGTTGGAGAGCACAAGGGTGTGTGTGAAACATGTGTGATTTGAAAGCATACAAGGAAGGAGTTTCCAAAAGGAAAAGAATGCAAGGCCTCATACCCACTCCACCTTGTACATTCTAATATTTGTGCACCTATGCAAACATAACTTTTGGATAAGTCTTCTTATTTTCTCACATTCATTGATGATTTTTCAAGGAAGTGTTGGGTGTATTTTTTGAAACATAAGTATGAAGCTTTTGGCATGTTCAAGAATTTCAAAGCATTGACTGAAAATAAAAGTGTACATAAAATAAGTGTTTGAGAACTAATCATGGAGGATAATTTTATTCAAATTAGTTCAATTATTTTTGCAAACAATATGGCATTAAGAGGCAGCTCACTGTAGCCTATACACCACACCAAAGTAGGGTAGCTAAGAGAAAAAATAGAACCATTGTAGTAATAGCAAGAAGCATATTGAAAATAAAATATTTTAGCAATTCTTATTGGTCTTATGCAGTTGATATAGCATTATACATTCTCAATAGATGCTCCACAAGAAGACTCCACATGAAGCATGGTATGGCATAAAACCCACTATAATTCATTTGAGATTTTTTTGTTGTCTTGCATATGCACGTGTGAATGATGAGGTGGGAAATAATTTGGACCCAAAGAGTGATCCATGCATTCTTGTGGGATATTCTAAAATAAGTAATGCATATAGACTGTATTATCTAAAAACTCACAAGTTTGTAATCTCTAGAGATGTAATTTTTCATTAAGAGGGAGTGTATAGTCATAAAAAATATGTAGGAAAAATATATGATGCAAAATAAGATAATACAATTGGGTTACAACCTTCAAATATTCCCTCTACTCCTACAATCCCACCTAGCAGCCCATAAAAAAGTTAAAGGAGACTACACCAAGTTCAAGCACAAGCAACATATCTACAACTCCTACCAAGAATAAAAATAAGGAAAGATAATAATCAAATTACATCCAACCAACCAAATTATGGACAAGAAATTTCAAATGAGGTTAACAAGAAGCCAATTACAATATTTGGACCAAGTTGTTTCAAGATTGGAGAAGCTCCAAATGTATGGTGATGATGAAGAATAACCAAAATGTGTTTGGTGAATTATGCTCTATTTTTTTAAGCTAATTTGGAACCTTCATTTTATGAATATGATTGTACTAATGATGTTTTGGTGTAAGCAATGAAATAATAAATTTAGTCCATTGAAAAAATGACACTTCGAAACTTATGGAATTTCCCAAGGACAAGAAGATTGTTGGAACCAAGTGGGTCTACAAAATAAAGTTTAAAAATAATGTAAGCATAGAAATATACAAATAAAGGCTTGTTGCAAAAGGATTCACTCAAATATATGGTGTGTATTATGAAGAAATATTTTCCCCTGTTGCAAGACAAGAGACAATCTGGATGGTTTTTTCATTGGCAGCCCATAAACATTGGAAATTTTTTCATATGGATGTGAAAAGTGCATTCTTAAATGGTTATGTAGATGAGGATATTTGTGTCCAGAAACCTCAAGGATTTGAAGTGGAAGGAAATGAAATCCATATTTACAAATTGAAGAAAGAATTGCATGGACTGAAGCAAGTACCTAAAGCATGGTACTCAAGAATTTGTGGGTACTTTCAAGATTGTGGTTTCAAGTAAGAATGACCCAACACTCTATTTAAATAATGAAGGTGATGATATTCTTCTTGTGAGCCTATATGTTTATGATTTTATCTATATGAGAAGTAGTTCAAATATGATGAATTATTTTAAGCATTCTATGATGAAGGGATTTCATATAAAATATTTAGGACTGATGCAATACTTTCTTAATGTGGAAGTACATCAAGGTGATGGAAAATTTTTCATTTTTCAATCAAAATATGCAAAGGATATGTTGAATAAATATGGCATGGAAAATTGCAAACTAGTTTGGACACTTGTGGCACATGGATAAGTGTTGTGTAGATATGATAGAGAAGATAAAGTTGATGAAAAATTGTTTAGAAACATTGTTAGGAGCTTAATTTTCCTTACTACAATAAGGCCTGATATTGCTTTTGTAGTTTCACTTGTATAAAGGTACATGAATGAAATTTCACAAAAATACATGAGAGAAACCAAGATATTTCTAGAGTCATGTCAAAGGAACCTTAAATTATAGCATACATTATGATGCTAACAACAAAATGGATTTTATTGGATACAATGACTCAGATTGTGAAAGTTTCTTTGATGATAGAAAATCAACTTCTAGAAATTGTTATTCTCTTGGTTCATGATTGATAACATGTATCTCAAATAATCAAAGTACAATTACTTTAACTTCTATAGAGGTATAATATGTTGTAGCTACTACACCAAGTACACAAGCACTTTGGTTGAGGAAGGTACTTGAATATATTGGTGAAGTTCAAAATAGTCCAACAACAATTTTTGTCACAACACAAGTGCAATCAATATTTCAAAAAATCCAATTCATCATAGTAAAACTAGACATATTTATTTGAAGATTCATTTCATAAGAGACATGGTGGGAAAGAAGGTTGTATATTTGAAATATTACAACATAAAACAACTTGCAAATTTGTTTACCAAAGGTGTCAATAAAGAATATTTTTTGAGATTGAGAGATAAACTTGTCTTGCCACTTAGAATCAAGGGGGATAATTTTGGAGATTGGTTTTAACCAATAAAAATACAAATTCAAAAGTTCTCCCATGAATTTGAAGAAACCCAAAAGTTTCTATAGGCCTTGAAGAGTCATTATGACTATTGGACTTTCAAAATGTGAAATGAAGGGTTGTAACATAATTTTCTCTCTTGTAAATGTACAATAGTGTAAAATAGTTATAGAAGAATGTGGATAAAGTATTGTAATACTTTTGAGTTCATTTGGAATGCAAAAAATATTTGATTCCATTCATTTTGTGAAATAGATGCTTGTTGTCCCTATTTTTCTAAAACTTACAATCAACTAGCAGAGATGATAACTTTTGTTTTAGAGCTCTATTTTGTGTGTCATACACCATGGGAAAGTTTATTTTGTTTCATTGAATTTTGAACAATTTTGGTCCATCAAATTTTGACTATCCCACTGCTACATTTTTTGCTAAACTTTTTTGCTTCTTAGTTTTGCGTCAAATACTTCAAGAGCAAGTGATAAAAGTTTTAGAGTCATTGTCTTTTTTTTTATTTAAATGGTGGAATCAATAGCTGCCACGAATCCAGGTAGGTTTTCTGGATTTTATGGCCACCACAGTATTTTGTGTTATCCACCCCAAAATCCACCACACAGATCTTCACATAGTTCACCCCTATAACTGCCATGCCACAATCATCATTAAACCTTTTACGCCATTGAAAGCACCAGCAAAGGGATAAGCATTTAGTCTGACGAGGACCAATATTTTAACCTTGGACATTCACCTCCCTTACGGGGTTTGGTAAAACTAATTTTTCTACACCTCAGACCTTCGAGTCATTGTTATTGTGAATGTCATATATAATATGTTGTTAGTACAATTGGGGGGCCTTAGGATAATTTTAGAGAGTGCAACCAAACACTATGAAGTTAATTGGGATAAGTTAGGGTTCCTAAATAGTGTGTCAAATTCAAGACACATCATTGCCAAAGTTTTCCCTAAGTATCAGAGCTTTTAGTGATAATTCAAGGGATGCTTCAAGCATTCTAGGATTCATTTTTTATTTGGAAAATGATAGGATTTTGATTTTGGCTCAATTAAGTAGTATATACATGATGAGATACACACCCAAGAATGAAAGAGTGATTTTTTACTTTAGTGATTTTATCATTGATCATATCCATGAGTGGTTTTCAAAATTTAAGGATACCCATGTCTTCAATTTTTTACATTTTAGCCCATTTAGTTTTGTATCAAAATACTAGATGTTATTAGAAGTTAAATCTAAAGCTAGTGGATGAGTCTGCTAATATGTGACCCATTTATTTTTAGATAGATCTCCTTAGTAAGACCTCTTCATATTATAATATTGTTAAAGAATTTTTGGTACCAACTCTTGTGGCTATAAAGGGATAGATATTTGAGTGCATTTCAATGTCTAACCTCCAAATTTTGTAGGTTAGGTTCATAGGGGACTAGTAATTTTTAGAGGACTTCATCATATTTAGGCTCCATGGATTCAACAAATTAGTCTATCAACTAACTAAATGTGTTAGATAGTATTTTTCCTTAGATATGGTGGTATATATGGATACAATTGACATGGAATATGGGAAATGGAAGGGTAATACTGGCTTTTATAAGCCTCTTTTGAAGAACACAAGCTTATACTGAGAGGGGGGTGAATAGTATAAGACCACTTTTTACTTTTCTTTCCCAATCAATATTATGCAATGTATAGATAGCAATATCAACAGTAGTAATCAAAGCAATGTACAAAACATCACACACAATAGAGACACCACAATTTACGTGGTTCACCCAATGTGGGCTACTCCACGGAGAAAATATTTCACTAAAATTTTCTCGATCAATCTCTTGGGAATCCTTTCCCTATTACAATGTTTATGGACCTCTAGTCCAAAGGAGATGTTGATCCCCTAAATCAAGTTCATGGATCTCTATCCATAGGAGAACTCCTTCTCCTCTACTCTGGCTGGTGATCCTCTAGAAGACTACTACCTCCACTACACTGGCTTGTGGATCTCTCTCCACTGAAGACTCTTGTCCCCACTCAGAAGACCTATCCTCACTACCCTGGCTGATGGATCTCTATCCACTGGAGACCACTGTCCTCTCTGCTCTATCACCTCCAAAGCTCTATCTCAAATCTGCACTAAACTCATTCCTTCGATCTAGCACAAATCTGCTCAACAAGTCCACTCATAACTTGCTTAAATTTTCTCAACAAGTCCACTTAGAACTTGCTCAAATATGCTCAACAAGTCCACATAGAACTTGCTCAAATATGCTCAACAAGTCCACATTAACTTGCTCAAATCTGCTCAACAAGTCCACAAGAACTTGCTCAAATATGCTCAACAAGTCCACATAGAACTTGCTCAAATCTTCTCAACAAGTCCACACAGAACTTGTCCAAATCTGCTCAACAAGTCCACACAAAACTTGCTCAAATATGCTCAACAAGTCCACATAAAACTTGCTCAAATCTGCTCAACAAGTCCACATAGAACTTGTCCAATCTCATAGAAACATAAAGAGAATTGTTAGAGACTCAATATGTTCTATACTCATCACAATGCTCAATTACTTTCAATCACTCTCTTAGAAACATAAGGAGAATTGTTAGAGACTCAATATGCTTCCAATTCAACTCAATGCTCAATCACTTTCTCAACTCAATTCAAAATATAGAATAGTTTGTTTTATGGAACTTGAACAATCACTTCACACATCCACTTGACTAGGCTCAATCAACTCTACTCAACCAATCACTTAATGAAACACCCCTTTCTCATAAACCCTAGTCCAAGCATATATCAACCAACTCAAAATATTTCCAACAATGCTCAACAACAAATCTCACATAACAATGATACTCATGTTCTTTTCAAACCCTAGTTCAAGTTCTTTGCACAACAACTCACTTCAACAACAATGCTTATAAACAATCTTCACATAACAATGATACTCATGTTCTTTTCAAAACCCTAACTCAAGTTCTTCACACAACCAATGGCTTCAACAACAATGCTTATAAAACAAGGTTTTAATCACAACTCTTTATTCCAGAAAACCTTGAAGCATTAACTCAAACACTCTCAAAAAGGAAACCCTAATCAAGTCCTTTTCACTCCAAACTTATTTTCTAGAAAACCAATCAATCAACTCAACTATGGAAGAATGTGCTCATACCTTTTTCTTGATGGTGAAGGGATCTTGTAAATCTGCCACAACCACAATCACTTCTATGCCAAACTTAAAGAGGTTAGAAGATAAATATTTCTCACAATATAATGCAAAAACTCAATTACACCTTATCACTCCACCTTTCAAAAACAACCAACAACATACATAAAATATTTATCCAATAACACCTTATAAACTCCCAACTAAAATAATTTCAACTTCCACCAAAATAACTCAAAACCTCTTTAATCAATTTTAATGGCAAAAAGAACTTTGGCAAGAATCAAATCCTTTTTCCTTAAAATAACATAAATCACTTCTCAATAAAATACTCTTTCAAAAACCTTTTAACTCCAAATGGCACAAAATAATTTCCAATAAAATAATTCTTCACAAACCCTTATAACTCCTAACAACACAAATTAATTACCAAAATTAATTCTTCACCAAACCCTTATAACTCCAAACAACACAAACAAATAATTCTCCACAAACCCTTATAACTCCTAACAATACCTTAGCAAAAACTTTGGGCAATATAAAAATTTAATCAAAAATTACCTTTGCCACTTAGTGGGATTCGAACCCACAATATCTACCCCTACGAGCGCTCTAGCCATGGACTTAGCCACCACGTGTGCTAGACGCACGCTTAACACTCCACGAGCACCTCGTGCTCCTTCTACCACACCTAGCACTCAAAACCGAACACGATCAAAACTTTTCCTTGGCGCTCAAGTCAACCATGCCAATCGTCCATGCGAATCGATCATGGACTCCTCAACTCCCAACACCTTTGCAAAATGTGCACTGCCAATGGACCACCATGTCCTTTGTGATTTAACCAAAAATCTCTTTCCCTTTTGTCTTTTACCTAGCGCTAAAGACAAGTGAATCCTTGTCTTCTTCCTCAACAATCACGATTTCACCAAAAATGTTTCAAACTTGTCGCATGCATTAATAATGTCGAGGGGTAAGTTTTGAATACCTCTTTGGCATTAATTTATACATGAACTCCCTTTGTTGTTTAGACGTCGGTGCTCCCACTTGTTTGATGACGTCGATGCTTTCCAACCTTTATAATTTATAAATTATTTAAATTCTAAGGAATTTAAATTTTATAAATTATATTTTTAAACTTTAGCTTTAAGGAGATTAAAGCCTTCCTTGGGTTTAAACTTAAACCTTTAAATTTGTAAATAATTCTTCCACCGTGGGTCTTTTTAAAATCTTAACTGCCATCTCAATGTGTGAGGAGACTTTTATATCCTCATAATGAATTTAATAAAACCATTTAATCTTCCACCATGAGTTTGCCATAAACCTTCATAAAACAATATTTTGCCAACTTTTTCTTCAACTCTTTGCATTGTTCCTGGTGCTATTGATGGTGTGCTCCATGACATTAATGATGAATTTTCACCTTGACATCAATGACAACTAAATAAGCTCAAAATGTCCAACAATCTCCCCCTTTGTCATTGATGGCAACCCAAATTCTTTTAACTAAAAACTTGATCTTTCCTTTGTTCTGCTCCCCCGGGACATTGCTCCCCCTGGCTCAATGCTCTCTCAAATATCAAATCTCTCCCCCTTACTCAAATCTCTCCCCCTTTGACATCAATGGCAAAGGGTCACCTTTGGGGCTCGGGGCTAAGAATGAGCCTCTTAGCTTAGCCCCTCCCCCACCTCCTCTTGAGGTGGTTAATTCTAGGGTGGGAGTATTTCTACTCCTAGAAAGCACTGTTCTTTACCTTTATCCTCTTTCCTTCTTATCTGATCCTTCTGATTCCTTTGACTATTTCCTTCCATGTCCATGTTCCTATTCATATCCTTGTTCCTATTTGTTCCTATTCATATCCATGTTCTTGTTCCTGTTCCTATTCTTGTTCATATTCTTGTTCCTATTCCTGTTCATATTCATATTCTTATTCTTGTTCATATCTATTTTTGGAATGTCTGCTCTACACCACTTTGTTGTGTGACCATCATTGTTGCACTTATAACACTTAATGTTATTATTCCTTGGAGGTGCAAATGTCTTAGGATTTCTCCTAGTGAAGCCATATCCTCTTCTGTCATGAACCCTGCAATTCATTGCCTTGTGACCAAACTGATTACATGAGTAGCAATACCCATGGAAAAGTTGTATGTTCCCATATTCCTATCTTTCATGTGTCCTGCATTGTGAAGCCATGTGCCCAAACCTGTGACATGAAAAACATCTTCCATTGAAGTTTCCTTGTCTTGACCTCATTGGTCTCTTAGTCTCTCTTGACCTATTCTGATTGTTGTTCCATATGTATCTTCTTTGTGCATTGTTCCTGTATTTGTTGAACTCTCTATTGTCTAACTCATCCTTAGATGTCTCACTTTCTTTTACACTGTCTTCTTCTAAAGTATCTTCATCTGAAGTTTCTTCTCCTCCAAAGCTTGAGGATGATTCTCCTTCTTGTTTCTTTTGAGCTTGTTCAAAACCAAGGCCTGTTTTGTTTGATGTAGTCTTTTGTGTCTTGATGAACTTATCCAAGTTATTTGAGCTATTTTTGAACCCTTTCATCTTGATCTTGGAGTCCTCTAAATATTCTCTTAGTAGTGCCACTTCTTGTGCTAACTTCTCACATTCTAAGATCTTTTCTTCTAACTTATCCTTGAACCTTTTTGCCTTAGCCTTTGATTTTTCTAAATCCTCTATAAGCAAACTTCTCTCTTCATCACATTCTTGGAATTGAATTTCAAGTTTAGAGTTTTGCTTTCTTACCTTCTTTACTATTTCAAGGGCATAGATAAGTTCTCCCTTGAGATCATATCCATCCTTTTCTGAATATTCCTCTATTTGTTTACCTTTGTCCACATCTTCATTTTCTTTTGTCTTGTCTTCTATGAAGTCACCTTCTTCATCTTCCAATGCCATTAGAAGATTTTCATCTGGTCCTTCAAGTGTATCTTCATATTCATCATCACTGAAACTATAACCATCCTTTGTACAACTATCTTCAAGATGTCCAAATTTACCACATCTAAAACACTTGAGAATGATTGGAGTCCTTTTCTTAACTGGTTCTTTCTCTTCAATCATAAATAGGACTTCATCTCTATCATTGTCTGAAAAACTAGCATCACTATCACTTGAGTACTTACTTGCCTTATCCGCATAGTAGCTTCTCTTTTGCCTTTGAAAGAACTTATTTCCTTGTCTGCTTTGTCCATCCTTGCTTTTCTTCTGGTGCCTGTATCTTTCTGATTCCCTATTTTTGTGATCCTATTTTTCTTCACCATTGTTGTTCTTGGGTTCTTGAAAATCTATTGCAAAATATCCATACTTTCCACAATTGAAACACTTAACAGATCTTAGATCTCTGGATCTTCTATAGTCCTTATCTCTTCTACCATAGTTAGCTTCTTCATCACTGGATGACTCATTGCTTGATTCTGACTTCTTACCCTTTGTCTTATTGATTGCTTTGAATGTTGCTTCCTTCTGGGGAATAGGATATTTTGTTCTTATCTCAAATACTGTGAGCATACCAAGAAACTTATCTCTTGTCAAAGTATCACCATCCATTGACACTTCTATAGCAGAAACCTGTTCACTGAATATTTTTGGAAGAGATCTTAATACTTTATCACAAACATCAGATTCATCAATCTTCATTCCAAGTCCTTGCATACCATTAACAACCTCATCAATTCAAAGTAGATAAGCACTAATATTTTCCTCATCGTTCATTCTTAATGCTTCAAGTTGTCCTTTGAGATTTTACATCTTTGCTTTCTTGACACTTTTATCTCCTTCATATATATTTTGCAATTTATCCCACATTTCTTTTGTAGTTTTACAATGCATAACTTTCATAGACTCTGTTCTACGCAAACCTCTCACAAGTGCATTCATTGCTTTTGAATTATAGTGTTGTAGAAGCTTACCTTCCTTATCTGTAGGAGGATTGATTAAGGGATCGTATCCAAATTCCACTACTTCCCAAATGTCATTGCCAAGTGCCATCAGGTAGATCTTCATCATCATACTCCAATACATATAGTCACTTCCATCAAATACTGGTGCTAAATTATTTGAGGACACCTCCTTAGGATCCATTGTGTTCTTGTTAGCTTTTCCTTCAAGTTGTTAAACTCTTCTGAAGGAACCCGATCTGATACCAATTGAAGAACACAAGCTTATACTGAGAGGGGGGTGAATAGTATAAGACCACTTTTTACTTTTCTTTCCCAATCAATATTATGCAATGTATAGATAGAAATATCAACAATAGTAATCAAAGCAATGTACAAAACATCACACACAATAGAGACACCATAATTTACATGGTTCACCCAATGTGGGCTACTCCACGGAGAAAATATTTCACTAAAATTTTCTCGATCAATATCTTGGGAATCCTTTCCCTATTACAATGTTTATGGACCTCTATCCAAAGGAGATGTTGATCCCCTAAATCAAGTTTATGGATCTCTATCCATAGGAGAACTCCTTCTCCTCTACTCTAGCTGGTGATCCTCTAGAAGACTACTACCTCCACTACACTGGCTTGTGGATCTCTCTCCACTGAAGACTCTTGTCCCCACTCAGAAGACCTATCCTCACTACCCTGGCTGATGGATCTCTATCCACTAGAGACTACTATCCTCTCTGCTCTATCACCTCCAAATCTCTATCTCAAATCTACACTAAACATAGTCCTTCGATCTAGCACAAATCTTCTCAACAAGTCCACTCATAACTTGCTTAAATATGCTCAACAAGTCCACTCAGAACTTGCTCAAATCTTCTCAACAAGTCCACATATAACTTGCTCAAATATGCTCAACAAGTCCACTTAAAACTTGCTCAAATATTCTCAACAAGTCCACATAGAACTTTCTCAAATATGCTCAACAAGTCCACATAAAACTTGCTCAAATATGCTCAACAAGTCCACAGAACTTGTCCAAATCTTCTCAACAAGTCCACATAAAACTTGCTCAAATCTGCTCAACAAGTCCACATAGAACTTGCTCAAATCTGCTCAACAAGTCCACATATAACTTGTCCAATCTCATAGAAACATAAAGAGAATTGTTAGAGACTCAATATGTTCTATACTCATCACAATGCTCAATTACTTTCAATCACTCTCTTAGAAACATAAGGAGAATTGTTAGAGACTCAATATGCTTCCAATTCAACTCAATGCTCAATCACTTTCTCAACTCAAAACAGAATATAGAATAGTTTGTTTTAAGGAACTTGAACAATCACTTCACACAACCACTTGACTAGGCTCAATCAACTCTACTCAACCAATCACTTGATAAAACACCCCTTTCTCATTAAACCCTAGTCCAAGCATATATCAACCAACTCAAAATGTTTCCAACAATGCTCAACAACAAATCTCACATAACAATGATACTCATGTTCTTTTCAAACCCTAGTTCAAGTTCTTTGCACAACAACTCACTTCAACAACAATGCTTATAAATAATCTTCACATAACAATGATACTCATGTTCTTTTCAAAACCCTAACTCAAGTTCTTCACACAACCAATGGCTTCAACAACAATGCTTATAAAACAAGGTTTTAACAACTCTTTATTCTAGAAAACCTTGAAGCATTAACTCAAACACTCTCAAAAAGGAAACCCTAATCAAGTCCTTTTCACTCCAAACTTATTTTCTAGAAAACCAATCAATCAACTCAACTATGGAAGAATGTGCTCATACCTTTTTCTTGATGGTGAAGGGATCTTGTAAATCTGCCACAACCACAATCACTTCTATGCCAAACTTAAAGAGGTTAGAAGATAAATATTTCTCACAATATAATGCAAAAACTCAATTACACCTTATCACTCCACCTTTCAAAAACAACCAACAACATACATAAAATATTTATCCAATAACACCTTATAAACTCCCAACTAAAATAATTTCAACTTCCACCAAAATAACTCAAAACCTCTTTAATCAATTTTAATGGCAAAAATAACTTTGGCAAGAATCAAATCCTTTTTCCTTAAAATAACATAAATCACTTCTCAATAAAATACTCTTTCAAAAACCTTTTAACTCCAAATGGCACAAAATAATTTCCAATAAAATAATTCTTCACAAACCCTTATAACTCCTAACAACACAAATTAATTACCAAAATTAATTCTTCACCAAACCCTTATAACTCCAAACAACACAAACAAATAATTCTCCACAAACCCTTATAACTCCTAACAATACCTTAGCAAAAACTTTGGGTAATATAAAAATTTAATCAAAAATTACCTTTGCCACTTAGTGGGATTCGAACCCACAATATCTGCCCCCATGAGTGCTCTAGCCATGGACTTAGCCACCGTATGTGCTAGACGCATGCTTAACACTCCACGAGCACCTCGTGCTCCTTCTACCACACTTGGCACTCAAAACCGAACACGATCAAAACTTTTCCTTGGCGCTCAAGTCAACCATGCCAATCATCCATGCGAATCGATCATGGACTCCTCAACTCCCAATGCCTTTGCAAAATGTGCATTGCCAATGGACCACCATGTCCTTTGTGATTTAACCAAAAATCTCTTTCCCTTTTGTCTTTTACCTAGCGCTAAAGACAAGCGAATCCTTGTCTTCTTCCTCAACAATCACGATTTCACCAAAAATGTTTCAAACTTGTCGCATGCATTAATAATGTCGAGGGGTAAGTTTTGAATACCTCTTTGGCATTAATTTATACACGAACTCCCTTTGTTGTTTAGACGTCGGTGCTCCCACTTGTTTGATGACGTCGACACTTTCCAACCTTTATAATTTATAAATTATTTAAATTCTAAGGAATTTAAATTTTATAAATTATATTTTTAAACTTTAGCTTTAAGGAGATTAAAGCCTTCCTTGGGTTTAAACTTAAACCTTTAAATTTGTAAATAATTCTTCCACCGTGGGTCTTTTTAAAATCTTAACTGCCATCTCAATGTGTGAGGAGACTTTTATATCCTCATAATGAATTTAATAAAACCATTTAATCTTCCACCATGAGTTTACCATAAACCTTCATAAAACAATATTTTGCCAACTTATTCTTCAACTCTTTGCATTGTTCCTAGTGCTATTGATGGTGTGCTCCATGACATTAATGACGAATTTTCACCTTGACATCAATGACAACTAAATAAGCTCAAAATGTCCAACATCTTTCAGCATCGATGGTGTGACACTAGTGAAGATGAAGTTTATCCCTATTCTAGAAAATAAATTAAAGGACCTAGTGTTAGAAATGATAAAAAATGAGTGGAACTATGACCCTTAGAGTAAGTTTGTTGCATGGTTGAAAAGCATCAAAATCTCAAATACAAAAATTCATGATATTATGTCAAATATTAAAGCCCATAATAATCTAATAGAGGGGATAGATGTGCAACTAAAAAAGCTAATCATAAAGCCACCCACACAAAATCCAAGGTCTTATGACACCTTTTATTAGAAAGTGTACTAGGAAAACCCTAACACTTACATTAGCTCCAAAAGGAAGTAAATTTTAAGGGAGGAGCATTGAAGCGAGGAAAATATTAATGTATGGTGCATTTTTATAAAGAATATTGGGGATGTTGTGATAGTTTATGGAAATCTGGATGAAGATAAAAAAATTAATGAGTTGTATGACAAAGAACACTCAAATGTAAAAAGCACTCCTAATAATAAAGGTAGTGAAGAAGAAGTAGACACTAAGTTGGGCTAGATGGTAGAAATTATGGAATCATTGACCAAATAAATCTATGATGTAGAAGACACTCCACTGATATCCAACGAAGCCCTAGTCATAACCTATTTTTATGCACCTTCTACCATAGCAACATCATCACAACAAGTACCTCAATAGTTGTAACAACTAAAAGAGAAATAAATTCAAGTTGGTCCAAGCACAACCACTCAAGGAAACACTAGAGAGGATGAATATCCTAAAGATAAGAAGAAAAAATAGTCCAACAAATGGATCCTATAGTAGTGAGAAGAAGGAAAATTCACTAAATTCATAGCCACAAGTTGCTTTCCTTCCTCCCTTGATAATTTTTATAATTATTTTTTTCCAATTGTTTTTGCTTCAATACCCAGCATCACGATCACAATGATAGGTATTCCTTCAATTATTAGAGACTGCATTCTAGTAGTGCCCTCTTTCATTATCCCATCAATAGTCACTCTTATTTCCTTTGATCCTACCACTCCTACCACTATTATTAGTTCTTGGTCTATTAAATTGATGAGCTCATTACCCCCTCCAATAGCTACTCCATCCACCTTACTTTTACCTCCAATTTATTCTCCCCTCTCTCTCTCTCCTTCAATTGCATTTTCCCAAAAACTCAACAGACCATGCTTTCATTAGTTAACCTTTGGAACTATTTTTTGGTACACATGGGCAACAAAAAAGCTTCCAAGAACCTCCACTTGTCTCTAGTGTGCTACAATACTTCCAATAAATTCAAAGCCAAAAATTGTAATACATATAAGAGACTAAAAAATTTGGGTGCACAATAGCCAAGAGGATGATGAGTCATTATGATCCTTAAGAAAATAATTTATATCTTGTCCACATGATCCCTACTACTTCCAAGGCTAAATAACAAATCTAGAAATAATACTATCAGGTGGTAGATATAGGGATTATCCTCTAAGATGCTTGAGTTGTAGATAGGATAGAATTCATGGTACAAGTTGGAAAAGCTATAAGTTATGACTAGATGTCTCTAGAAAGAAAGTTGATAAAAAGGGAGAAATAAATTGAGAATGTTAAAACTATTCTCAAAGATACCTAACTAGAGGTTAATAGAACTCAAGGATCAAGTAGCCTAGCTTACTAACCAATTAGCTTCACAAGTGTCAATTTTCCTCCTAGATTCAAAAATGAGTAAATGAAAAAGTCTTACTGTTAGTCAAAATACGACTAACCCCAAAAATGGTTGAAGCACTTTTTGAGCACTTTTTGAAGAAGACCGAAGCGGCCTACTTTTGAAGGAGCAATAAGAAAGCAAAATACGCTAAGGAAAGAAGGTGTCACGAAATCGTGACATGTCGGGTTTTCGCAGCGAAAAACAGCAAGGAGGCCAAACGGAGGAAAAAGTCACGATTTCGCGACGTTGCACATTTTTGCCAAGTCCGCCAATGAAGGAGCCCAAGTCAAGGAGAATGTCACAATTTCATGACATGTTTCATTTTCACCGGAAGAAAATCCAAAGGGACTAAAGAGACGAAGAATGTCATGATTTCATGACATGTCACGTTTTCACGGCCGAAAGCGGCAAGGTGAACCAAAGAAGCAGAAACGTCACGATTTCATGATATGTCTCAGTTTCACGGTCAAAGATGAAGAATAGAGCTGAAGAGACGAAGGCATCATGATTTCGTGACATGTCACATTTTCGCAACCTAAAAGAGGAGACAAAGCAAAAGGGACGAAAATGTCACGATTTCGCGACATGTTCCATTTTCATTGGGGGAAAGAGAAAGAAGCTTCGCAAAGGCAGAATGTCACGATTTCGTGACATGCCAGCTGTAATGGCATAAAAGGTATTTTTGGCAACTGAGACATGCACTGGCACCAAATTTTTGATTCCTGGGAAAGGCCAGATGATTGTAATGTGGCAGGCTCGCCAGATAATTGTAATATGACAAGCTCATCTAAAATCTAATTTGTAGAGGATCTTTTGTAGATTTTTAGAAACTGCAGACAAATTGCTTGTAATTGATTAGGTGATCAAAATGTACACAGTAGAAAGATGCTCTTTTTAGGGTATATATATGGGTGAGCGACCCACAAAAAAAGGGTCGGCTCTTGGACGTTTACAGACCGTATGTACATTTTTTTGGAATACAAGCAATAAAGATACTCCTCCTTCTGGCTTCTGATTTTCTATGTGCAAGTGTATGTATCTGGTTTTTTGACTTCTATTCATTTTAAGTTTATATTGTATCTGTTCTAAAATCTGAACTGTGCATATATGAATCTTGTTCCTGGAGTTAAATATTAAGGAATGCTTACATGTGTTAGATGAATGTCTAAATCATACTTAGGAATTCATGATTTCTATGTGAGGGTATAAAGGAAGCTTGTAGACAGTGATATGTGCATTTATTTCTAGTTGTTGTCTAATCTGTACCATGAGAAAAGTTCTAGCTTCGGCTATATTTCCCTTCTTTCTTGTTCCCCTTTTCTCTAAAAACCCAAAGGAACCAACCTTCTCTAGAGATTAAATGGATAGTCCCAAGTTAGATCTGTCTATTCAATGTTGGCAAAGTCTAAGGTGCAACACTATTAACCGAAGGCAGATTTTGTTCCAACAGTTTTTGGCATGCCCGATGGGACCTAAAAATCCCATAGTATTTTATAAAGTTTTAGTGTTTTGCTTCAAAGCCTTTTGTGAAAATTCGCAAGCAAAAAACACTTGGCGACTCCGTTCAAGAGGGTTTAGACCGAAAGAAAAACCTTGTCTAAAAACATCTGGTTATAAAGTCATATGATAACCAGATCCCAAACTAGAAACTCTGAAGAACCCATCGAGTTCTTCGAGTTACACCTCAGAATCTTGAAAGCACATCCCGTGCTAGCCGCACGATCTAATCCACCCGGTACTAGTGACAGTTCTCTAGTACCTACTATAGGGACATCTGCAAACAACCCTATAGTAACTGTAAATACACTAGCAATCATGGTTGCTCCTCCCATCCCAGCCCATCTTGTATGGAACCAAACTGGTCCTTTGAACTTAGGAGCTCAGAATCAAATTCCCTAGGCTGCACTAAAGGCATTGCCAACTTTTGATGGGACAGGCAAGACAACGGAGGAACATTGTCTGGATGTTTCATCGTTAGCAACCATTTACAATATTACCCAAGAAGATGTAATGGTCAGATTGTTGGTCATATCTTTGAAAGGGAAGATGCTCTATTGGTACAGAGCGCTTCCTACTGGATCCATTACTTCTTGGGCAGCACTTGCAGGCCGTTTGGCCGATGAATTCAATATACATGCAGATCCATTCACATTACTAAATCAATTCACTATCATCGAGAGGCATCCACAAGAGGAAATCTAGGATTTCAACATCAGATTCACATGAACTCGAGACAGAGTGCCCCAGGGTCTAAAGCCCATCGAAGACCAAGCGATATGCTACTATCTAAGGGCTTTTGATTCAGATCTCAGCATAATTATAAGGCAATCTCATGTAAACACTTTCCCTGCTATCTATCTAGAAGCAGCCAAAGGAGAAGCCGATCTCATCGCCACTAAGAAATATCCCTCAAAGACCCTATTGCCAATTGCACCAGAGCTTTCCCAAGCCTCAGGTCCTAATCTCCCTACACTCCCATCAATATGGGTTGTCCCCACTATAGCCGCACCTCCTGTACCTCTTGCACTACCTGTTCCACCCCTCGCATCAGCTTCCCCAGATAACCAGTTGACAACCATAGTTGATACAATGAAGACATTGTCAAATGAAATGTCATCCATGAAGAAGAGAGAAGTTGAATAAAATTTCTAGCCAAAGATATTTCCATAGATACAAAGATACGGGGCTTCAACAAGTGGTAGAGGACAAGAAAGAAAAAATGTTGTGTATGCTAATGAAGCAGGAGATAATGGAGAACCCACCAATGCTGATTATTGGTGTTCTACGTGCAATGATCCTCATGGAGAGGATTCATGCATGATTCATCAACACCATGTACAAAGCATGATAAATGAAAGAGCTAAAGAAACTGGGAAAGGTCAGGTGAACATAATCAGAGAAGTTCACCAGAACTTGGCAATGCCTTCAGTCGAGCAAGTTGCAGTCCTGACAAGATCAGGAAAAAAGTCGTTACAAGTCGATCCGAAGGAACTCCAACCATTAAATTTTCCTCCTGCCCCCAGGGCTACTCCTCAGAAGGATCAGTCAAATGAAAAAGGATGCTCTGACCCTCCTCAGACTTCTGTTCCAACACCAAGGAAAGAGTTTCCTCCTAGAAAGGGAGACGAAACTCAAGATCAAGCGAAGGAGAAACTCAGATTTCCTTCATTAACCAAAAGATAAAGGACAGAAGCCACTCAGGGCTATAGAGATAGATATGATGCATCAACTAGTGGAAGGGAGAAAAGTGTCGAGGCACCCTCATCTACAACTCCTTCGTTCAACATTGTAGAGGAGATGAAGAAGACTCCCTCAAAAATGAGCATGTATGACGCGCTGCAAATTCTAGGTCAGATTGACCTCCTCTAGGAATCTCTAAAGTTGACTAAAGGTAAGAGCAAAAATTCCTCCTTCTCAAATGTTATACAAGCAAATGTTATGTCAGCTACTAGGAAAAATAGACCACCTCCATTCTATTTATCCTTGCAAATGGAGGGGTGGATAGTCCACAACTGCATGATTGACTCAGGGGCAGCAACTACGGTGATGCCCAAAGCAGTGTGTGATATAATGGGAATGGAATATACCAGGAGCCATCCTGGTGTGTTGCAATTAGATGGCACCCTAGTGAAATCTATCGGGGTGATCAAAGACATCCCCATTCAGCTCCACAGGATGCCCCAAGTAGTTGTCATACAAGAAGTAGTTGTTGTGGATTTAGAACCATACTTTGGTATGTGTTTGTCCAGAGAATTCATGGTAAAAGTGGGAGGTTATTTGTCTCTAGATTATTCACATTTGGAGGTACCGTTCAAAGGTAGAAGAGTCAATATCTTCAATGAAAAACCATCTACCTTTCACGTAGAAATACTGGAAGAGACAAGCACTGTCAACATGTTGTCCGAGGATTTAGAGGACATAGATTTAATGGAAGAGACCTTGGAAGAACTCCAATCCGAGGATCAATTTTCATTAAAATATTTTAATGCCATGGTAGAAATGGAAATAGGGAGCTATTCCATCGAGAAGCCAAAAAAGCTACCTGTTTCTATCCTTGAAAAAGATGATTCTGCCAGCCAGCTCTGGAAACTATATTTTGATGGTTCGAGATGCAAGAACGGAGCAGGTGCTGGGATTGTTTTGATTTCTCCTACTAGAAAAGAAAAGGTCTTTTCATATAGGTTGACATGGAGTTGCACCAACAACATAGCTGAGTACGAAGCATTGTGCTTAGGACTCAGAAAAGCTAAAAAGCTAGGTGCAAAATAGTTGCTGATTTTTGAAGATTCAGAACTTATAGTGAAGTAGGTTACTGGAAAATGCATTTGTAAGCAACATTACCTAAGGGCTTACAAGAATAAAGTGTTAGATCTCTTGGAATATTTTGAAGCTCTGAACATGCAATCTATTTCAAGGGAAAGCAACACTCATGCAGACCTGTTGGCATCAGTTGGATCTAACTTTTGCCCAGTCAACAACGTTATCCAGAAGTCTAAAATAGTGAGACTAATTTATAGGCCTTCTGTGCCTGATAAAGACATTTTCTGGCAGGTATTCGAGAATGATGAACAAATCTTGGATTTTATGATCCATGAGGTGAATTGCTCTAATGATAGAGCGCTACAAGAAGAGGATGAAGAGAGCCTGATTCAGTTAAGAAACAACCATATTCCCAAGGGACTGATCACCCTTGAGAGTCTTTTTGACAATAATGATAGAACTACAGGTCAAAATATTAAGGTGGATAAACGTCGGTACAAGGAGGTAGAATTAGAACCGGGTAAAATGATCAAAGTAGGTACTGATTGTACAATAATAGAACTAGAACAAATAAAGTAGTTATGTAGAGAATATCCAGATATAATAGCCTGGACTTATAGTGATTTAAGAGTGTACAATAAGGAAGTTATTCAGCATACCATCGAACTAGAGGAAGGAGCTAAACCTTTTCGATAGAGGCAAAGGCCAGTGAATCCAAAGATTGAAGCTTTGATGAAATAGGAGTTGTTAAAACTCCTACAGGCCAAGATAATATACCCAATCAAGCACTCTACCTGGGTGGCCAATTTAGTCCCAGTCCAAAAAAATAATGGTGAGATCAGACTATGCATCGATTTCAAAAATTTGAATAGGGCCTCTTTAAAGGATCACTATCCTTTACCCCAAATCGACCCAATCCTTCACACGGTGGTAGGAGCAGAAAGGTTTTCCCTGTTAGATGGATTTTCTGGCTACAATCAAGTCTGGGTAAGAAATGAGGATCAATATAAGACTGCGTTCACCACTAAGTGGGGAACATTTGCATACCAAAGGATGCCCTTTGGATTATCTAACGTAGGAGCAACTTTTCAAAGAGCTATGGATGTAGCTTTTGGAGAGCTTGCAAATAAGATCATTGTTGTCTATTTAGATGACATGACTATCTTTTCTCATGACAAAAGAGACCATGCCAACCATCTACGATAGATATTTGAAAAGTGCAGAGAATTCGGGATATCCCTAAATCCTAAGAAATCTATATTTGTTGTAGAAGAAGGAATACTCCTTGGGCATGTTATTTCCAAAACTGGGTTGTCCATTGATCCTGATAGAGTGAAAGCACTTCTGGAGCTGTCACTTCTAGTTAATAAGAAAGGATTGCAGTCTTTCTTTGGACAAATAAATTTTGTCAAAAAATTCATTGCCGATTTTGCCCAAACAGTTAAGCCAATGACTGAACTGTTGAAAAAGGATGCTCCTTTCAAATGGACAGAGCCAAGAAAAGAAGCTTTCAAGAAAATTTTGGAAGCCATAGCTCAAGCCCCTGTACTAGTCAACCCTGACTATTCTAGAAGTTTCATTCTATACGCTGTCGGAGAGCAAGATAGCTATGCTACAGTTCTCACTCAGAAGGGAGCAGATGATGAAGAAAGACCAATAGCCTTTCTGAGTTCTACCATGCACAAGCATGAGGAGAGGTACAATTTTATAGAGAAATAGGTGTATGCAATTATGAAATCATTGAATAAACTGAAGCACTTTTTATCCCAGAGTCGAACCATTGTTTATGTGATTCACCCTGACGTAAGAAATTTTATAATACAAGGGGAACTGGGTGAAAAAAGAGTTGGGTGGGTGACCCGCATACAAGAGTATGATGTAGAAATACATCCGACTAAAATAGTCAGAGGTAGAGCTTTATGCCAGGAATTGGCTAGACAAGCAGCAAGTGGATATGGGGAAAGCCAGCCCGTGATGGCAAATACTGAGCAACATCAAGCCAGAGAGAGTACAGATTGGATCGACAACTTTGTGAAGTATTTTTAGACTGGGTTGTGCCCTAAAAATCTGAATGCTTCCCAAAGAAGAAGGTTTAGAACCCAAGATTTAAAATATACCCTTCGAATAGAAGGGTTGTATAGAATAAATATCGATGGTGTATTGTTGAAATGCATTTTTGATAATGAAAAATAGAGAGTATTAGATGAATTTCATGGAGGCCTCTCAGGTGGACATTATGCAGGCCGAACAACAGCTTTGAAGATCCTTAGAGCTGGATGTTATTGGCCTTCCATCTTCCTAGATGCATACAAAGTAACCCAAAAATGTGAACAGTGTCAGAGGTATGTAGGAAGAAATAGGAATGCACCTATGCCTTTGAGAGCTATACAAGTCGAGGAGCCTTTCCAGTAGTGGGGATTGGATTTTGTGGGGATAATAGAGCCAAATTCATCAGCAGGCCACAAATACATTCTCACTACCATGGACTACTTCACTAAGTGGGCAGAAGCAGTTCCCACAAAGAAAGTTGATTCAGAAGTAGTGATAGAATTTGTAGAGAGTCTGATTACAAGATTTGGCATACCAGACTCTTTGATTATAGACAATGGATCTTCTTTCACTGGAGCAAATATGATCGAGTTTGCCAGTCGATATGGGATTTACTTGAAGACTTCTTCTAACTATTACCCACAAGGTAATGGACTAGCTGAGTCTACCAATAAGAATATCCTTAGAATCCTAAAAAGGACACTAGAGGATAACAAAAGGAACTGGCACTCACTACTGAATCAAGCCCTATGGGCCGATAGAATTTCAATCAAGAAATCGATCAATACATCACCATATGCTTTGGTTTATGGCAAAGAAGTTGTTTTGCCGATTCATATGGAGATACCAGCATTGAAATTGTTGAACCAGATTAATGAAGATGAAGGCCATCCAATGGATGCCCGACTGATGCAACTTCTGTAGCTAGAAGAATCTAGGGAGCAAGCCTACGACCACCACCAAAAACATATGGTAGAAACAGCAGGGTGGTTCGACAAGAAAACCACTTTCAAGAAATTCAGGACAGGTGACCTGGTTTTAAAATGGAACGTCAAGAAAGTGAAACCAGGCTACCATGACAAGTTTGATGCTTTCTGGGAAGGACCATTTGAGATTATTTTAGAAAAGTAGTTCAATGCTTTTCAGCTGAAGGATCAAGATGGGTGGATTCTTCCTATCGTGGTGAATGCATTTCACCTGAAATTATACTTCCAGTAAAAAGCAAAGAAAAAATATTATATGTATAATATAATATAAGTATTTTGAAAGTTTGTAAATATTGTTGTTTTTTGCGGCTTAGTAAGAATTTTTTGTAGCCAATCAGAGCCCGACATTTTTTGAATAAATTTAAGGGGAAAAGTTCACCTTTGTTGTCTTATAATTTCAAATTTAGAGCTGCCACGTGGTCCTCTAAGGGCTGGCGAGCAGGAATAATTAAATGGACTCATCGAAAGATGTTATATACTCTTCCCAAGAAATATTTCTAAGGTCAGTAGTCGAAGCCTTGTTTGAAGTGGCCACGTGCCAAGGGATAAGCGGGTGGAAGAATAATTAATCAGTCAGGTGGCATAATTTTTGGCATGAGGTAGTTTCCTGTTTCCCATGCAAAATTTAATGAGCTGGCGAGTTTTTTTTAAGAAACTTTCTAAAGAAGGTGGCGGAAATGAAAACCAAAGAAAATATGAAGAAATCAAATCTACCAACCATCATTAATGCATTAATGTTGCATGTCCTCCCAAGCTACGTGAAAGTAAAATTTGAAATCCTGGAAAGGCATTTTGTCATTTGCGAATCGCTAAGCTCCCATAGAGAGAAAAGAGTGAAGACTATCACTGTAATAATTAGAGACCAGAATATTTCTGCTATCCCCATACTGTGACACTGTAACTCAGTAAGAAAGAAGGAATTGGGAAGTATTCTTAGAAAAAATTTAGTGCCCATATACCTGAGAATTCCTAATGGCTCCATGAAAAATGAAGAAGCAGGAAGCATCGACTTCGTCACCCCCGACTACTTCGGTAGTAAGGAGAAGGGAGGAGAGCAGTGCCAGATTTATTGATAAAGATGCCCGAATTGCAGACACAGTTGTGACATGGAAAGACCCGATGGAGATTCAAAGCAATATAAAGAACCGGGTAGCAACCAGGGTTTCGGCGTCCTCTCCTTCCATGTTTGCATACCACTCTTTCCTGTACTGGTATGTATATATCCCTGTTCATCCTTACCCAAAATTAGTAAGGGCAATTGCCAATTTTTATGATGAAAAAGAGAGGAAAATTAGGGATTATTCGGGAAGGGTTTTATTTTCTCTATCAAAGGATGCATTTATCTCTGCTTTTGCTACGAGCCATGTCCCTTCTTTAGAGCCAAAAACCTTTGATCCTTTATAGTAGGCTACATATTTTGGTTCATCTGAGAAAATGAGGAATTTCCTAGCTACTCAGCTAAAAGACCTTCTCGAGGGAGTGAATCCACCAGAACCTCCCATAGAAATTATAGCTTTTAAGGACCCTAAACTGTATTCCATCCTAGCCATGATTTTGGGCTCAAAACTGATGAAAGGGTTCAAAAATGGCAAGTAGCGGTGGTAGAATGTTTGTCAAACCCTAAGATGTATGACTCTGCTATCATGAATAAAAGTGTAAGGCCAATTTTCTTTGACTGGCCCGAGTTCTTAAGTTCAGAAATTCATGAGGGTTTGGCAGCTTTGAAAGTAGGGACCCAATTTTCTTTTCGCTACACTTCTTATCTGGTTTGGTTATTCTTTTATTTCATGTCTCAAGAATTAGAATTTATATCAGTAAATGATAGAGATGAAAAGGGGAGAGTTTTGCCAGTCTATGAATGGACCAATGTGTTGCATAAGTCAGAGTCCTACTATGATTTCAATAGGGAATTCTTAGGCCCTACTCTAAAAATTATGTATGGACAGATTAGAAGGTTGACCCCCAAAGCAGAAAAAGTCTTGCAGACCAAATATGCTGAGGAGGGAGACTGGTTCATTTTGACCCAAGGAGTATGTATCAGATTATATGGGTTCACAGAGAAACCCTTTTTACTCCCCCATTATGTCACTGATAGGTTATTTTCTTTAGAGTATGTTAGGCAGATGGAAACAATAAATATGAAGTTCGGGACTGGAATTCAAAAAACCAGTACCTGCAACATGCCCTTCAAATTTGAAGGAATTACTATGATGAAAAAAGGGCAAAATGAGCAAATAACAGAGTATTTGAGAGAATTGGGGCTTATTGAGATTCCATAGAGGTGGAAATATGACCCCTTGAATAGGTTTGCTGAGAGGCAAGCCATTTTGAATAAAACCCAGATAAAATATTATCATGTTAAAATCAGGGAAGATATTGAAGAAAGTAGAAATAATAGTGAAGATGAACCCCTGGAGTGGCATATAGAGAGGATGGAGCCTCTGCCCCCCTGGCATGACTTCTATGAAGTGGTTGTCCAATATGATCCTAAAAATGTAAAGGCCCATCAATTGACAAATGACAGAATTAATAGAATACTAAAAAATCGACCGGATTGGACTCTGGAAAAAATTCGAGAATGGTGGTTAATGAGAGTGCAGACTAACATGATTTCATCTAGATACCCCACCAAGGATGACAATAAATTTGACCCTAGGTATGATGCCAATCATGAGTCATGGGCCGACAGTTTTCATGTCAGGATCCCTCCTAGTATTGGAGGCAGTCATTTATCCAGCCCAGAAGCACCTCAACAACATGAATCTGATAAGGGCAAGAAAGTGATAGTAGCCCAAAACCCTCCTCCTGTTCAGACAAAACCTAGGACATCAAGGAAAATATCAATAGAGGAAGTTTTTACTAAAGAACAGGAGGAAACTTATAGTCAGAAGGCTGCCCAAATGATGTTAAAAATGGGCTATGAAGGAAAAGGGCTGGGAAAAGAAGGACAGGGCAGAGTTGAGCCCATTCAGGTAGCCAAAAGGGAGAAGCGCTTAGTGCTTGGGGTAGATACTTCGGTTGCAAAACATTATTCTTCAAGGGTTGTGAAATTTGTACCTCCTACCGATTCGGCTACAGAGTCTGATGAAGAACCTGTAGGCGAAAGGATGAAAAAATTAAAAATGATAGCTGATCAGAGAAAAGACAAGAATGTTGTCCAAGACTCTCCTAGCGAACAAGGACCTCAATATGCAGAGGACAATCTAGGTGGAGAGGCTGAAGGAGATGGACAAGACCAAACAAATGAAGGAAATGATGATGCAGATGCTCAGGAAGCTGAGCATGAAGATTCTCAGAGAGATGTCTCATGCGGCCTACCCAGTTCGGCTCAAGAGAGCCAAAATATTGAAACTAAAAAATAGCTTCCTGTTAAACAAGAAATTGGAGATGAAGGACAGCAGCAGGGAGGATCCCCCCAAGATGAACAAATAATAAATCTTGATGCAAGCGATGAGGAAGATGGACAGAAAAAATATGTTGAAGCCCCTGATGAGGGCAATATTCAAGATAAAGAAAATGTTACCAGTGAGCAAGAAGAGGAGGAAGGAGACCAACAACGGATTCAACCAGGAGCAGGTATGTTTTCTTCACTATCTCCTTCTATTTCTTCTACTCGTTCCCATTGTAATTCTCCTTCCCTTTCTGAAGTAAACAAAAATATAACATCCTTGTCAAAAAATTGGTTTGTTCCCCCAGAGATGGCAACATCTTCCCAGTATTTGCTTAATGTCAGCTCTACGTTGGCTCCCATCCCTTTTCTTCCTAACATCAGTATCCCAACAATTGGAGTTGCATCTTCTCAGGGGACTGACTCGCATCCAACGATGGCAAAAATTGAAAATCTGAAGAAGGTTAGCAAGAATGCCCTGGATTGGTGGACTTCCCACTCAGCTGAGGATCCAAAAGCACCTGCCAGTGTATGAGAGATTATTGCTTTGGACCCAGCCAACATGCAAAGGAAGAAATTGAAATTGACTCCCATTACCAAGAAATCTAAGGAAGAAATGACTGTGACAGATTATCAGGCTGAAGAAATAAATGAAGATATCTCCCAGTTGCCCATGCAAGATGAGTGGGGAAAGGCTCAAGCACATTTGGGGACTATATACTTGCATGGAGGGCATTATAAAGAAATTTTTTTGAGATAACAAGAGAAAAGGAAAGAGTTAGAGTCTGTGGTGAAGGAGCAAAAAATAGTAAAAAAGCTCTAACTCTGGAAGCCAAAAAATGGGAAGATAAATTCAGCGTCGCTGCCAGTGAGGCAGCAAATTACAAAGAAAAATTAAACATAACAGAAGCGTAGATTCAAGCACTCAATCAACAAATACAACAACTGTAGCAATAGTTAACGGAGCAACAGAATGCTCCATCTAGGTTTTCAAAGGAGAAAGTTAAGAAAATAAGAAAATATTTGTTGAAAGAATTGTTGTCCTTAGTGCTGAAAGCTAGGCCTTTGTTGCTATATTTGGCCAAATTCAAGGAAACTATCGAGGTAGTAGGGGAGGAATTTAAAGCTGCAGAAGCATTTTTGCTTAAAAGAGAGGATGTTGCTATGAAAATTCAAATCTTATCAGACAAAATGCCAGAAAGTATAGCAGCTAAGCTAAGGAGCGAAGCCTGGTCTCAGGCTAAAATTGCAGCGAAGAACTTCTTCAGGAAGTTCAAATTAGTAACCCAAGGAAACAAATTTTTGCATAAGCTGGAGGCTGAGGCAAAAGGGTTACTAAAAAATCTTGATTTAGCTATTCAGAATGGGCTTCCCTACCTCTGGGATGATAGTTCCAAAGTGCTGAAAGAAGATGTACTTTCATCATCTGTGAAAGCTTTCGTTGAAGATGAGTCAGAGATAGAAGGTTGGAATGAGCCTATAGAAGAGACACAGGTGATGGAAATGATTCAGAAGATGACACAGGTCAAAGCCTGCTTACAGGAGCTAATTTTGAGATAGAAAATAATTTCTTATGACAAGGTGGAGGAATTACAGTATATATATCAACTTTTTATTGATTCTTCTGATTTGGATGATGAAGACTGGAACCAAGTGTGCAAAACTTACCAGGAAATGATAACAACAATGGATAAGATCAGAAAATCCAAGCATCCTGGGCAAAAACAGTCAACTGGAGCTGGGACTAGTTCCCAGAATTAAAAATAATTTTGTAACCATTTTGTTTTCAAGAAGTTGAATGTCTTATTAGTGATAAGTCACTAAACTGTAGCAAAATTTTTGATGAGGTAATGCTTACTTATATTTTAAGTGCATTTTTCCTTTCTTTTTGCTTTTCTAAGGTTTTATTTTCTACAACTGTGTTGTTGACTCCGTTTCCCAATGGATGAAGGCCTGATTTCAAATTTTTGCAAGCAAAAAATCCCCTGAAGGCGCCAAGAATGTTAGTCAAAATATGACTAACCCCAAAAATGGTTGAAGCACTTTTTGAGCACTTTTTGAAGAAGACCGAAGCGGCCTACTTTTGAAGGAGCAATAAGAAAGCAAAATACGCTAAGGAAAGAAGGTGTCATGAAATCGTGACATGTCGGGTTTTCATAGTGAAAAATAGCAAGGAGGCCAAATGGAGGAAAAAGTCATGATTTCGTGACGTTGCACATTTTTGCCAAGTCCGCCAATGAAGGAGCCCAAGTCAAGGAGAATGTCACAATTTTGTGACATGTTTCATTTTCATCGGAAGAAAAGCCAAAGGGACTAAAGAGACGAAGAATGTCATGATTTCGTGACATGTCACGTTTTCATGGCCGAAAGCGGCAAGGTGAACCAAAGAAGCAGAAACGTCATGATTTCATGATATGTCTCAGTTTCATGGTCAAATATGAAGAATAGAGCTGAAGAGACGAAGGCATCACGATTTCATGACATGTCACATTTTTGCAACCTAAAAGAGGAGACAAAGCAAAAGGGACGAAAATGTCACGATTTCGTGACATGTTCCATTTTCGTTGGGGGAAAGAGAAAGAAGCTTCGCAAAGGCAGAATGTCACGATTTCATGACATGCCAGCTGTAATGGCATAAAAGGTATTTTTGGCAACTGAGACATGCATTGGCACCAAATTTTTGATTCCTGGGAAAGGCCAGATGATTGTAATGTGGCAGGCTCGCCAGATAATTGTAATATGACAAGCTCATCTAAAATCTAATTTGCAGAGGATCTTTTGTAGATTTTTAGAAACTGTAGACAAATTGCTTGTAATTGATTAGGTGATCAAAATGTACACAGTAGAAAGATGCTCTTTTTAGGGTATATATATGGGTGAGCGACCCACAAAAAAAAGGTCGGCTCTTGGACGTTTACAGACCGTATGTACATTTTGCTGGAATACAAGCAATAAAGATACTCCTCCTTCTGGCTTCTGATTTTTTGTGTGCAAGTGTATGTATCTGGTTTTTTGACTTCTATTCATTTTAAGTTTATATTGTATCTGTTCTGAAATCTGAACTGTGCATATATGAATCTTGTTCCTGGAGTTAAATATTAAGGAATGCTTACATGTGTTAGATGAATGTCTAAATCATACTTAGGAATTCATGATTTCTACGTGAGGGTATAAAGGAAGCTTGTAGACAGTGATATGTGCATTTATTTCTAGTTGTTGTCTAATATGTACCGTGAGAAAAGTTCTAGCTTCGGCTATATTTCCCTTCTTTCTTGTTCCCCTTTTCTCTAAAAACCCAAAGGAACCAGCCTTCTCTGGAGATTAAATGGATAGTCCCAAGTTAGATCCGTCTATTCAATGTTGGCAAAGTCTAAGGCGCAACACTATTAACCGAAGGCAGATTTTGTTCCAACACTTACCAAGTAGATAATTCCCTAGGAGTCCTAGTTCAATATAGATAAGTATATTTTTAAAAATGAGCTATGTTGGCATAGATAAATATGTATCCAAACAACTCAACAACAAATAAAGGATGAAATAAAATTATATAATGAAGAAAATAATGTGCAACTGATAAACAATTAACAGGAAGCAAAAGAATGATTTACAAGTAAATATATATATACACGATGTGACATAGATCATAGATAGAAAAATGGAAGAACTTCACTCACAATACATTCAATATTACATCTAAGAGATGTTCTTATCACACGATTCTTCACACATACATATTATAGAGTTGCATCTATAAAATAAATACACACATAAAGGTACCATGTTTAGGGTTTTATCACCCATGTTTAGGGTTTTCCTACCCATGTTTAGGGTTTTCCCACCCATGTTTAGGCAACCAACTAATAACATCTCAACACATGTCTAGAAACTCCCAACCGTGAGGAAATTTGAAAAATTGTGTGCCTGTAAAGGTATTTTATTAGCTAAAAAATCATCTTTTGAAAAAATAGAACTAATATTTTTTCTTGGGTGTATAGGCCTAAGGGATGTAACATAAAACTAGTATTTTTGGCATATATCCAATAATCTCCCACTTGCTAAAAATACTAATTAAATGAATATAATATGTCTTCTTCCTTATTCTTTAGGGTTACTAATCAAAATAAGAGAACTCCCATTAAATCTCTACACCAAATGAACTTCTTGCTATCCAATGGCTTTGTTAGTGCATCTATTACATTGTCATGTGTACCAATCTTCTGCAACTCAACTTCTCCAAATTCCACCATCTCTTTGATATAATGAAATTTCACTCGAATGTGCTTAGTATGAGAGTGAAATTTAGGATTCATGGTCAAGTCAATTGCACTTTTATTGTCACACCCCAAAGTAATGGAACTTTATTGAAAATCAATACCTCTGCACACAACATGTAACCAAGCTACCTCCTTAGATGCTTCTACAATATTAATGTATTCAGCTTCAGTAGTTAATTGAGCCACCACTTGTTTTTTACTTCTCCAACTCATAACTCCTCCAAATAGTGTGAACACATACACTAGTAAATTTAGAAGTATCTAAATCTCTACCATAATCAAAATCTACAAAATCTTGTAGCTGACTATTTTCTTTTGCATCAAAACAGATTGCAAAATCACTAGTGTCTTTCAAGTATCTACGAATTTTCTTCATTGTAACCCAATGTTGCTTATCAAGATTAGACATAAATTTGTTCACAACTCCAACTACATGAGCAAGATTTAGTCTCATACACACCATTTCATACATAATTTTACGAACTATAATGTCATAGGGAACTTTTTTCATGATACTCTTCTCATCATAATACTTTGGACACATATCTTTTGAAAATGCAACTCCAACCTGAAAATGTGTAGATACAAGAGTACATTATTCCATTATGAAAAGAGTAAGCAAGTCTACAATACATCTCTTCTGCCTAATCCACGTCTTTTTATCACCATGATTCCTCTTCACTTCAATACCCAATAAATAGTGTAATGGGCTAAGGTATTTCATGTCAAATTCTCTTGACAACTCAAACTTGGTCTTCTTCATAAGATCCTTTGATTTTCTAAAAGAAGAATTTCATTTACATATAACACTAGAATTAGAAATTGATTGCCTTCATGCTTGAGATAGATACAATGATCAACATCACTTCTCACAAAACCAAACCCAATAACAAAGTATCAAATATTTTATACCACTACCTTGGGGATTTCTTCAACCCATATAGTGACTTACTCAGCTTGCATACAACATTTCTCCCACTTACTTCAAACCCATCCGAATGCTCCATGTAAATATTTTCACTGATATCTCCATGAAGAAAAGTTGTCTTCACATCTATTTGCTCAATTTCCCAATCATTTGTAGTAGCCAATGTAAAAAGCAATATAATAGATGCAATCTTTTCCATAGGAAAAAATGTTTCTTCAAAGCCAAGTCCTTCAACCTAAGAGTATCCTTTTGCTATTAACTTAGCGTGATATCTCTCAATTGAACGATCAACCTTATATTCATTTTAAACATGTATTTATACCCAATTACCTTTCTACCCTTAGGCAACACTTGCAAGTACCAAGTCTTATTTATCTCCAATGATTGCATTTCCTCTTCCATAGCTTTATTTCAATTGCTTCATCACTAGTGAAAGTATTTTTAACATCTACCAGGTCATCACTCATGGAAGATAATGCAAAGTTATTGTATTCATCATAAACCAAATATGATTGGTGCACTAACTTTATCACTGATTTCTCAAAGTTTTCACTTCTTGAATAATGTTAGAATTTTAGAGTTGCTCCTCATATGGAGTCTACTCTTAAACAAATTGAGGTTGATTGGACTCTTCCACAATAGTCACATTATCCTTCTAATGCTACTAATTGTATGAAAATTTATTAATATCATGTGGAAACTCTAACAAAGGAGTAGAAATGGTATCTACACTTAATGGTGGAAGAATTTGTGGTTGATTTTTAGCTTGTTGATTTCTCAAACCAATAGTTACTCTAAATTGTTCTTGGTTGTCTACGATTGTTTCCATGGACTCTTCTTTGTTGTGGATGTCTTTGTTGGACATTTTGAGTAGATGAAGTTGTCATTGATGTCAAAAGGTTAAATGGAGTAATGCAAAAGGTTGGTGGCAAAAGAGCTTCATAATGTTTATTTTTAAATATTATGTGAAGCACAAAATAAAAGGTTTTTATTAAAACCATGGTTGGGCAAATATAAAATATTTTCTAAAACCTAAGGAGGCTTTTATTTTAAAAAAGCCCAAAGGAGATTTAAATATTTAATTTATAATATTTAAATTCTTTTGAATTTAAATAATTATAAATAAAATAAAAAAAGTTTTCTAAAACCTAAGGAGGTTTTTATTTTAAAAGCCCAAATAAGAGTTAAGATTTTATTTATAATATTTAAATTACTTTGAATTTAAATAATTATAAATAAATATATTTCGAAGGTAAAGTTGGTAGCGCCGACGATAGCATGTTTCTCCAATGAATTTTCCTCTCCTTCGACACGTGTGACAAGAGAAGGAATATGTTATAAATACCATAGTCATTCTAAGATTTGGCATTAATTTTAATTACATCCATCTTATGCGAAAAAGCTCATGCAAATTTTGAAAAGTGTGCCCGAATAGCGTAGTGTGTGGTTCCACCAACGTCAAAGGAAGAGCCAAGGGCTCTTAAGGGTTTGAAGGAGTCAAAGCACACATTGTGCTTTGAGGCTCCAAGTGGAACATGTGGCTCACACGGCATGGAAGCCACATCCAAGGCATTGTGGGAGTATTGTGCTAAGTTTTGAGCCCCATGGATTGCAAAAAGTGGTAATAATTTTTTAAAATTATTTTAATTTATTTTGCTAAGGTTTAGGAGGGATAAGGTGGAAAGAAGTTAAGTTGTGAAATTAACCTGAGTGTTGAGGAAATATTTTTGTGATATATGAAGGGTTATTTTTGCTAAATTAAAAGCTAGGGTAATTTTGTTTTACCTTAGAAAAGTGAGAGATTGACTTATTGCATTATTTTATAAAGTGATTTATTTAATTAATGCAATATTAAGTAGGGAGTCATAAGTAAAGTTTGGATTATTTTTTAGATATCTTTCTGAAAAGGGTTATGATGAAAATGAATTGTTAAGATGTTCTTTTGATGAGTTGAGTTTTGAAAGAAGTGTTTTGATTAAAGATTTGTGGTGTTGGATATTATTTTAAGATGGAGTGATAAGGTGTATTTGTGAGTTGCTATTTGTTTAGTATTGTCACCTAACCTCCTTGAGATTGGCAAAGAATTATTTGTGGTTGAGGCAGGTTTTGAAGTCTACTCTTCATCAAGAAAAAAGGTATGGGCACATTCTTCTTTGGTTGAGTTGATTGGATGGTTTTCTGAAAAATAAAGTTTGGAGTGAAAAGGACTTGGTTAAGTTTTCTTTGTTGAGTTTTTGAGTGGAAGTGAATGCTATGAACTTTGTTTTATAAGCATTGTTGTTGAAGTGATTGATTGAGGTTTTCTAAAAACAAGATTGGAGTGAAAAGGACTTTGTTAAGTTTTCCTTTTTGAGTGTGTTTTGAATTAATGCTTCAAGGTTTTTAGGAATAGAGGTTAAGAAAAGTAACCATGTTTTATAATTATTCTTTTTAAAGTGATTGGTTGAGTGAATAACTTGAACTAGGATTTGCAAAGATCATGAGTATCATAGTTATGTGAATTTTGCAAATATCATGAGTATCATTTTTATGTGAGATTGGTTGATAAGCATTGTTGGAACATTTAAGTGAAAGTTCATAAGTTTAGACTAGGGTTTGTGAGCAAGGATTATTTCATTGAGTGATTGAGTAGAGTTGGTTGAGCCTAGTCAAGTGGATGTGTTGATGTGATAGTGCAAGTGTTGTGAAACAAATTGTTCTATATTTCAAATTGATTTGAGAAAGAGGTTGAGTGTTGATGAATGTGAAACATATTGAGTCTCTAACAATTATCTATATGTTTCTATTATAAAAGAGATATTGAAAGTGATTGAGATTTTATGAATGTGAAGCATATTGAGTCTCTAACAATTCTCTATATGTTTCTATGATAAAAATAATTATTGAAAGTGATTGATATTTTGTGAGTGTGAAGCACATTGAGTCTCTAACAATTCTTTATATTTTTCTATGGTAAAAAGAGTGATTTAAAGTGATTGAACATTGTGGTGAATATGAAGCATATTGAGTCTCTAACAATTCTCTTTATGTTTCTATGAGATTGGACAAGTTCTAGTGAGAACTTGTTGAGTAGATTTGAGGTAAGTCTTTGAGAAGACTTGTGGACATATTTGTGTGAGCTTTTGTGGAAGCTTACAATATAGAGTTTGAGGACAGAGATTTTTGAGCATATTGGAAAAGTTCTAGTGAGGACTTGTTGAGCATATTGGACAAGTTCTAGAGAGGACTTATGGACAGATTAGTGTGAGCTTTTGTGGAAGCTTACAAGGTAGATTTGAGATAAGTCTTTGAGAAGACTTGAGAGCATATTTGATTGATTTATTTGTTCAAAACATGAGTTAAGGTTTGGGGCAGATCCAACAAATTTTATTTGTGATTGGATCAAGCTTTGTGTTAATGCTTGAGGATAGATATTGAAAATATATTTGTGCTAGATCGAAGGACTATGTTTAGTACAGATCAGAGGACAAATATTGAGGATATATTTGTGCTATACTGAAGGATTGTGTTTAGTATAGATTAGAGGATAAATATTGAGTAAAAATTTGTGCTAGACTAAAGTATTGTGTTTAGTGCAAATTTGAGGATAGATTTTGGTGTAGATTTGAGGATAGGGATTGAATAAATTTGTTCGAGATCAAAGGACTGTGTTTTTTTGCATATTTCAGATAGAGTTGATAGTAAGCTTTAGAGGTAATAGAGTATAGAGGATGACATTCTCCAATGGATAAAGATCCATTAGCCAGGGCAATGAGAACATGTGTCTTCAATGGATAGAGATTCATTAGCCAGAGTAGTGGGGGTAGTAGTTCTTCTATAATATCACCAACCAAAGCTAAGGAGAAAGGATTTCTCCTGTGGATAGAGATACATGAACTTGATTAGGGGATTGGTGTCTCCTTTGGATAGAGGTCCATAAACATTGTAATAGGTAAATTATTCCTAAGAGATTGATTAAGAAAATTTTAGTAAAATATTTTCTCCGTGGAGTAGCCCACATTGGGTGAACCATGTTAAATTGGTGTCTCTATTGTGTATGGTGATCTTTGCATTGTTTTTATTACTACTATTGATATTTCTATCTATACGTTGCATAATATTTATTGGGAAAGAAAATTAAAAAGTGGTCTTATACTGTTCACCTCCCTCTCAGTATAAGCTTGTGTTCTTCAGTCTTCTTTGAATACTACAACATAGTTAAGCACATGGAGTTGTTATGAAGGTATCCATACTTTGTAACCTTTGATTCCATTAACATCTTTAATGAGTACTCCTTTTATAGACTTCTTGTATAGATTTTTCCTATTTTTCTTGGTCATAAGAACAAATAATTCACACCCAAACACTCTCAAATGAGCAAATGATGGTTTGATTCCACTCCAATATTCCTTTGGTTTTCTATCACTAACAATATAACTAGATGATATATTTTTCACATAGTTATTCGTATATACTGCCTCTGCACAAAAAAATTAGTCAAAATTGCATCCTCTCTCATGCTTTTTGCCTTCTCCATCCTATTAAGCCTTTATACAACTCCATTATGTTATGGCATATATGGAGGTTTTATTTGCATTGCAATACCACACAACTTGCAAAAAGCATTGAATTCCTAGTAGCAATATTCTCCACCATTATTACTCCTCAAAGCCTTCACTTTCTTCTTATTTTATTTTTCAACTATAGAAACAAAATCTTTGAAGGTAGCAAGAGCCCCTAATTTTTGTTTAAGAAAGTAAACCCATGATTTATTAGAGAAATCATCAATGAAAGTAATAAAATACCTGTATCCACCTAATTAAGCAACTTCAAAAGGCCCACAGATATCATAATGTACCAATTCCAATATTCCATCATTCTATAGTCACTAAAGGCAAAATTCACTCTTCTATGCTTTCCTAAAATGCATGCTTCACAAAAACCTATAGAACCAAACTTCTCTTTCTCCAATCCATGGACTATTTGCTTTGAACACATCTCTTTCAGGCCCCTTTCACCAATATGTCCTAACCTCTTGTGCTACAACATCATACTTGACATCCTTGAATATTAGGATTTACTTATTTCCATAGTGTCTACATGTATGCATGCAATATTAAACATGTTGCATCTAGCTTATACAATGTTCCAAGTCTTACTCCACTTGTCTGAGTAATAACTCCATGTATTAAACTATAGTCATTCTTATTGAATGTAATCTCCATTTATGCTTCATCTAGATGGGTCACTAATATTATACTTCTTTTTAATCCCAAAATATGTCTAACATATGGGATACACTTAACACTCCCATCTCTAATTCTAATTTTAACCTTACCTCTAACCACAATTTCATGGCTAAAATTGTCACCCAAGAAAACCTTGTCATAGTTTTAATTTTTATATTCTACAAACCACTCCTTTTGGGGAGTCATATGGAAGGATGCTCTAGAATATATCAACCATACATCAAACTACATTAAAACAACAAGACATGTATTAGCAATATGCAAAAGATTCTCATCACTAGTAGATGTTCTTGTAGCTGAATCAATTTTTTTTTTAGGAAAAATCTACTTTACAATAATATTTTTATGACCTTTATGTTTGCACCTCCAACACACCATTTGAGACTTTCTTCCTCTACTAGTAGATCTTCTTGATTTAGATATTCTTTCACCATAATATTTTTCACCATATTTATCTTTGACACATCCTCTAGTTATCAAATCTTCTAAGTATTCAAAATGCTCCATATTCCTTCTTATTTTCTCTTCTAGAATCTAGGCAATAATCTCATATTTTTTGAGATTTTTTAGCTTAGAACTCCCACTTATTATAGCAATGAGATTATTCCAAGAGTCAAGCAAACTACACAACAAGTAGATGCAATATTTAGTTTCTTTAACCTCATCACTAGCAGACCTTAGTTGGTTCATCAGTGTAGTGAAAATATTTAGGTGGTCAGCTACATTGTCTTCATTCTTCATCTTCAAATAATATAACTTCTTCCTTAAGAATATCAAGTTCAACATATATTTGGACTCATACAAATTTTCTAGGTTGTCTCATAGATCCTTACCAGTCTTAGCACCCTAGATATTCATCAAAATAGAATCAACCAAGTTTGGCCTAGTCAATACAATGGCTTTCTCATTCTATTTATCCTATTCAACTTATGCCATTCTTGAATGCATTATTATTGTAGTGACAATCATCTTCAGATCTATTTCCACAAGCAAAAACTCCATCTTCAACTTTCAAAGATTGATGTTTTGTCCATTGAATTTCTCTATACCAAATTTACTTTCTATTTTTACTACTATAAATCTTCCCACTACACCATGAGCTATGGAAATGAATTTATCTACAAATTTACAAAAAAAATAATACAAAAAAAATTATAAGCTTTGTGCATAACCAAGAAAACGAGTTTCCTTAAGCTGCTCTGATACCAGTTTTTGGCATAGTGGAATGTGTAGCCAAAAAAATCAACAACAAATAAAGGATGAAATAACATCATATAATGAAGAAAATAATGTACAACTAATAAACACCTAACAAAAAATAAAAGAACAATTTAAAAGTAAACATTTATGCACGACATGCCATAGAGCATAAATAGAAAAATGGAAAAGAAGAACTTCACTCACAATACATTCAATATTACATCTAAGAGATGTTCTTCTCACATAATTCTTCACACACATACATATTACAGAGTTGCATCTATAAAATAAATACACACATAGAGGTACCATATTTAGGGTTTTCCCACCCATATTTAGGGTTTTCACCTATGTTTAGGATTTTTGGCCCATGTTTAGGGTTTTTAGCCCATGTTTAGGGTTTTCCTTCCCATGTTTAGGTAACCAACTAATAACATATCAACACATATCTAGCAACTCCCAATCGTGAGGTAATTTTCAAAATCGTGTGCCTGTAAAGGTGTTTTATTAGCTAAAAATTTATCTTTAAAAAAAAAACCAAAAATATTTTCTTGGGTGTATAGGCCTAAGGGGTGTAACACAAATCTAGTATTTTTGGCACACATCCAATAATCTAGAAGAGAAGAATAAAATTTTTGAAGAAATAAAATAGAGTGTTAGGAACCTACTATTAAAATAAAGCTCACACAAATACTAAAAATAATAGAAAATTCATCAAATAACATAACACACTATGTATTAAAGTAATTGTAGAATTGAAACAATCTCACAAAATAACTCTTAATCACAGGCCTCTTCGAGGGGGCAACCTCCTTCAATATTTTATTAATTTACAAAAAGATGCATTTGTACATGGCTTCATGTCTTCTAAATAATAGACTTCATGCAACCCTAACTCTAAGCTCAAGAGTTTGCTTACATGAAAAATGCTACTCGAGCTAGAATCTTCTACCAGACATCGATTGCATTCTTGATAATGATTACATGAAGTGGCCCCACTTATCTATGTGCCTTACTTCCCACACACCATTACAAAAGTATTACAAAATAGCATTATAATTGGATTCCCATGTTGGACGTGGGTTATTACATAATCAATTGAGAATTACAAAAATAATATTAGGATGGTTTCCTAACATAGAGATAAGAGGTCATAGGACTTATAAAGGAGGTTTTCCAAGCTTACTAAGATAATATTACCAAGGAAACATCAATATTATCCCAAGTGACTAAATCTATTGATGCATCCACCACCCAAATCTTTCAAATAAGCTAAGAGGTTGAACAAGTCTCAATTATAACTTCTATAAGGTTGGTCAAAGCAAAGGCATGTAGAGTAAAATTATCCACCTCGCCCAATAAAAGGTTAGTGACTTCAAGAATCCAATACAATGATGTAGTGATGTATAAAGTGATGGGTGTCATAGATAAATAATGGGCTATGTGGAAATGCAAGGCCCAAATAAGTATTTTGGAAACTACCATTGCAAATTTGAAGAGTCATATTGACTCATTGATTCTAAAAGGACTTTCCTCCCCTTGGACTTCAAATAATAAGCTCCTTTCTGAGTAGGAGTACTTGTATTTTTTCAAGAAATAGAAAAAGGATCAAATAAATTTTGACACATGGTTGAATCATCTCATTTTCAATAACTTAGTTCAAGTCATTAAGCCACTAGTAGAGCTCGAGGTGCAAATTCATAAAGTTATGGATAAAGTGGACTATTTCTCTTACAACAACTAGCTAGAGCTTAAAATATGCTACCAAATCTTCAAAAAACTATTATTCAAATATGAGTGGAAGGAGATCAAGGCCTTAGTGGATAAGCTACCATGATCCATCATTATTTATTTATATCCTTTCATTCTTTATTCAATTTTCTCCACATCCATTCTTTTATTGACTCTATGCCCAATGATGAGATAGTGATTCTTGTTGGATTCTCTAACTTTAGCAATTTGAATATCCCACATGAGTCACCAGAACTGTAGTGAAATTTCACTATGTTTGGAAGGATTTATACCTTGTATATTTTTTGCAAGTTGACATCAATGGGAAGCATATCAATGAGTTGAGGTAGAAATAAAAGTGGGAGTGAAATGTGCCATCAATTTTATAAATCTATGAAAAACACTAATTTTATATAGAGAAACTTTGTTAAATTTTTGATGCCATAAACATCGTTGATCTTATTGATCGATGCAAGTGTTAACTTGGAGAAGTTGAGAACCATAGGGTTCTTTGATGTTATGATGATTGTTGATCATATCTATTGTTGGAATATATTACATTATTTGGTACATGCTAATGTACCACCTTGGGTACATATTTAGATTAGGAAAGTGTCTTAGATTAGAGTGAGAGTATTTACTTTATGCAATGTAATAAATGCACAAGTGTGCAAAGTATTTTGGCAATGTAAATGTGCATAGTTGTCCATGTGCACATGTGTCATAGAATAGGAAGATGAAGAGTCATAGGAAGAGTGAAGGCCAAGAATGCTCCATATGAAGAGTCACATTCCATTATATATATGTGTATATGTGGGTGTGAAAGATATAGAGAGATATAGAGTGATAGATAGATTGGTCATATACAGTTGTAATGGAGAGTGAAGAAGTATGATGTATTTGAGGTCTTTATTCAATAAAGATCATATTTTCGTGAGCATTTATTAGTGGCATTTATATGAGTCATTTCTGAAGTTATTTATGAGTTTTATATGCTTAGTAGTTTTCCATTATCATATATTTCATATTGTAACTTTATCTTAGATCTTGTGGTTACTTTATCTTATGTATTTAGCTTCAAAAGCTAATAGTGGTATCAGAGCCACAACAAGGTTTTGTCTTGCATAGGTTTTTAGTTGCAAAGGAGATTTCTACTGGTTAAGGAGAGACCAGTAAAGTTGAAGAAATTACCTCTAGAAAAGAAAACCAGAGAAGATAGGATTTCTCACTATGTTGAAGGAAAACCAGTGAAAGTTGAAGATTTACCTATTCCAAGAGCAAATTTGGAATAGAAGGAGATTTACAGGTCTTGAAGATAGACCTTGACATTGAAGAGATTAAGAGACCCTTGAAGGAGGTCCTATTGAAAATTTTGATAGAGAGAAGAAGATTCCAGATTAAGTTTTGGCTAGAGTCTTTCCACAGGGTTGAAGGAAAACTCGTGAAGACTAGGACTCAACATAGATTTGGTTCCACTAGTTTTGGGAATAGCTAGTGAAGATTATTGATTTTAGAATTCTAGAAATTTGAATGTATTTGGTTATTATTGTCTAAGTTTTTGTTGTAGAATATTATTTCTCAAAAGTTGAGAAGCTTCCTACAATGGATAGAGAAGAATTTCACCTTTGGTTGCCTGAAAGTCTATGTGCTTTCCTCATGCAGGGATTAATTCTTTGTTGTAGAAAAGTAGACATTGAAGATTAAGGAGGTCCAAGAAAGAAGGCCCCATTGAATATTAAGGAGGTCCAAGAAATAAGGCCCCATTGAATATTGAGGAGAACCAATAAGGAGGTCCTCATTGAAGATTGAAGATTGCATATTGAAGATTGAATATTGAAGAATTGAAGAGACCCAATAAAGAGGTCACATTGAAGAATTTCCAGATTTGGAATATTGAATATTGAATATAGAGGAGGACTACAAAAAGGTCCTATTGTAGAGTTGAGAAGTAATATATTTTGGAGATCCAAGAAAGAGATCTCATTACAAAATTCCCATAGTTGGAAGATTGAAGAAACCAAGGTAAGGTTTCATTAAAGACTTGATTAAGAGAATTGAGTAGCTACAAGATTAGAAGACCCAAGAGAAGAGGTCTCAAGAAGATTTTGGAGAAGAAGAAGAAGGCTAGAGAAAGCCTCATTGTAGAATTGAAGTAGTGGCTATTGGAGGAGATTTGAAGAAAATTTCATGTCAGAATATTGCAAGCAGGAGAAGCTCTTGATAAGAGGAAGTTGGGACAATTATCACCATCCGACAACAAGCCCAAAAGGAAAAAGGATTTGGCAAGAAGTTTACCAAATTTTGAGAAGGTTTTTGAAGACCTCAAGACATTCAAATTCTTGAGGAAGAAGATAGTGAACGAGATCAGATTTGAAGTCAGAATTTGACAAGAAGTTTGAAGAAGGAAGAAGGATTGAAGAGGCCACAGATTTGAGAAATTTGAGGACAGCCACGAAGGTTTTGTAGGCTGATTTGTAAAAGAAGAAATTTGTTGATTTTCGAAGGAGAAGTTGAAAGGTCACAGGACAGCAAATTAAAGAGAGCATAGAGCTGCGATTTAGAGAAGTTTTGGGAAGTTTTGGATAGCCAATTGAAGGAAGGCTTGACAGTAAAAGAAGGCAACAAATTTGAAGATTCTTGGACATCAAAGAATCAGATTTTGTAAGCAGAAATTTGAGAGGTTTGAGCTGTGAATTTGGGCAGCATTGAAAAGAGAAAAGTGAGCTGCATTTTGAAAGAGTTTAGGGATAGATTTGGAAGAGCTTTGGACAAAAAAGCATAGAAGGATTTAGCAGAATTTGAACAAGGATTATTGCTACAAATTTGGACAGCAAGAGGGCAGCATTTGTAGCTGTAAATTTTAGAAGTTGATAGCATACATTTGAAGGAGAAATAAGAAGAAAAAGTTACAGCAAGAAAGCTGATTTTTGGGCAGCAACTAGAGCTGCAAGTTAAAGGTTTTAGAGCAGCAAAATAAAAGGGAGTATAGCTACAAAATTACATAAATTCAAGACAACAAGCTATCAAGAAGAAAAGCCACAAAGGAAGCCATAAAAGGTGTGTATATTTGATGCTATAAAAAGTATTCTTTTACAAGTATTGAAAGTAATTATTATAAGTTCTTGAAAGCATCATTTTTAGAGCTATTAAAAGCTAGAAAAAAGAAGTTTGAGTAAAGTGTCTCAAAGCCAAAAAGAGACACCATTATTATTTTAAAAATCTACAAAATAGAACAACAAGTATTAGAGTTACAAAGTGATAAAAAGGAGTGATAAGGAAATTATTATATGTTGTTTTTATATAACAAAAAGTGCAGATTTATTCTAAGTTTTATTGAGGCTGAATAGTCCTCAAAACAAAGGCAGATTTAAGGTGTCTAAAGACACCGAAAGCAACATCAAACTTGCAAAATATGTTGGTGAAGGAAACCACCAAAAAGAGTGGTAAATCCACCAAGTAAAGCACCACCGAGTTGCATAGGTTGAGCACCATAGAAAAGTGCAAAGGTGACATCAAAGCATAGGGGGGAAGCACCCAAACATTGCCTAGAAGAACAGCCATCGGATAGAAGAGGAGCCACCACCAAAAGGAGAAGAGCCACCATGGAAGAGCCACCAAAAAGGAGTGCCTAAGTGAAGGAAAGCCATCATGGAAGAGCCACCTGTAGAGGAGTACCTAAGTGGAGAAGAGCCACCTGTAGAGGAGCACCTAAGTGGAGAAGAGCCACCATTGAAGAAGTTGAAGTACCATTTGCAAGCCCAGAAATGTATACAACAAAGAAGATAAAGTTTTGGATAGTGAAAAGGCATTAAGGGAGACCAAAGGTCTAGGGTTTGTAACCACCAAGAAAGGAAGCATAAAGAAAGCATGCATAACATTCCTTGCAACATTGCACTAGTCTATTGAGTACATTACATGCACAACCAAGTGTCAAGAGAAAGAAAAGAATGCAGGCAAGGGAGTTAGAACATCAAAGAGTGCTCAAAATTCATCCATAAGGTTCAAGAGAGTTATAATATTGCATTTGCCACTTGGCACAAGGAAGGAGGAGCACTACAAGTCTTTGAAAAGTCATAGGTTACGTTAGAAGAGGATAAGGAAGCATTTTGGTGACACTTGTCACTTATCTTGCAAGATTCCAAATGTTACCAAGGAAGACCAAATGTTTTTGGAGCACCATTTATTGCATGAGAGGGAAATACTTTGGCATAGTCTCATTTACTACAGCAGAGAGGAATACGTTGGAGTTGAAGCACCTTGACTAAGTTGAAGGAAGTTGACCAGCCTAAGTGGAGCACCCATTTTCAAAGAAAGTCCAGATTTAGCATCAAGGAGGGAGCGCCTCAAATATTTGAAGGTATTTTATTATTTTTGGAATTGATTTTATGCTAAGTAGGAGTTATAAGGATTAAAGGAGATTATTATCTAATCTAAGGTTAAAAGTATTTTATTGGAGAGATAAGACTTTTTGGAATATTATTTAAACCTTAGAAATCTGAATATTGCAATTTGAAAGCTTCTACAAAGTATTGAAGATTGATTTAAATATTGAAGTCTTTATTTTTGAAGTTTTGTAATTTGAGCATTTGAGTTTACAAAACTATTTAAAATATTTGCAATTAAATAAGTTTGGAGAAATAAGGTATTCTACATCAAATTAGGAATACAAAACTTGCAAATATTATTTTTAGAATTTCTAAATTTCTAGAGTTGGAGTTATAAGGAATCCAACATCAACATAGTTTTATGAAATTTAGAATTGAAGAATTATATTCTTAAATTTGGGAGATAAAAGGAATTCAACATAGAAGCTTTTGACAAAAGGAAAAATTGCATTGATAGTTTAGTCTCTAATTCAAAAATTATAAGAGACATAAATTTGAAGATTTGCAAGATTTGAAATTGCATTCAAATCATTGATTGATAAGAGGAAAGTAAAGTTGCTATTTTTGAAGAATAGAAGTTGAAAAATTATATTGTCATTTTTCAATCATTAGGGAGATACAAGGAGTTCTACAAAACATAGAATTGAAAGAACTATATTGAAACTAGGGAGATAAAAGGTTGTCAACAATTGAAAATTATCCTTAGTCTATCATTCAAAACTAAGGAGAGATAAAGAATAGAGAATTTGAGATAGCATCAAATACTTATTTGATAAACAAAACTAGGGAGTCATAAGGAAGTCAACCTCAAAGGTTTAAAAATTTGTGCAAAAATTATCTTTTACCCTTAAGACTAGCAAGTTACCTAGAAGATTTCTTTAACAATGGAAGAGCTTATTAAGTATAGAGGATTCAAGAAATCAACATGGCTTGATATTAACAATATGAAATGTATGAATAGAAGAGAAGAACCAATATGGCTTAAAAGGATTTTTGAGAAACCACAAATTGACAACTTGACAAGAGCAAATACTTTAAAGACATCTTCTAACGATATGATAGAAGTTTTTGATGATAATTATAATGTTGAGAAAAAACTCAAGGATCATTCTCAAAGCATAGCAAAACATGTAGGGCAAGAGTTTTTCCTACATATTTATGAAAGAAGCAAAAATAGAATTGCTTCAACTATACATACATGGTTATATCAATTGATCAAGAAAACAAATGAAATTAAGTCATTCAAAACAACAAAAAGAAAATTTAAAATGCACTTACTGTAATAGAGAAGGACATGAAAAAGTTGATTGTTGGAATTTGCATCCTTGTAAATATTGTGGAAAAGAATCTCATTCATCTACCTTCTATTATTACAAGGAAGAATATTACTTGAATTTTGAAAAGGTTCTAACTTACATATTATAGTGTTTGTTTCAAAAGATTATTTCTAAAGCTTTTGCTAACAATGAATATAAGCATGGAGAATAGGGAAGAAGATTATTCAAGGATCAAGAAAAATAAAAGTGGACTAGGGATGTAATTAGATCCCTTGCTCAACAAGGCTATCTAATGGTTGACTGTATTAACAGTCCTAAACAAAAACAAAATTCAAAGATAGAGAAAAGAAACCAGGTCAAAAAGAAGATTGATGATATGAAGGACAAAGGCAAAGAAATAGTGTTCTTGCAGGAATCAAATGACAATGCAACATCATCTAAAAGCTTACATATTGACATTAATGATGAAGATAAGCTAGAAGAGAAAGAACTAGATCAAGAAGGTATCTAATGCAAAGTGAGTTAAGAGATGAAGACCATATTGAAGACTAAAGTCTTCAATAACCAAATAATGTAATACATGAGGGTGTTGGAATATATTACATTATTTGGTACATGCTAATGTACCACCTTGGGTACATATTTAGATTAGGAAAGTGTCTTAGATTAGAGTGAGAGTATTTACTTTATGCAATGTAATAAATGCACAAGTGTGCAAAGTATTTTGGCAATGTAAATGTGCATAGTTGTCCATGTGCACATGTGTCATAGAATAGGAAGATGAAGAGTCATAGGAAGAGTGAAGGCCAAGAATGCTCCATATGAAGAGTCACATTCCATTATATATATGTGTATATGTGGGTGTGAAATATATAGAGTGATATAGAGAATGATATGTAGAGTGGCATATACAGTTGTAATGGAGAGTGAAGAAGTATGATGTATTTGAGGTCTTTATTCAATAAAGATCATATTTTCATGAGAATTTATTAGTGGTATTTATATGAGTCATTTCTAAAGTTATTTATGAGTTTTATATGCTTAGTAGTTTGCCATTATCATATATTTCATATTGCAACTTTATCTTAGATCTTGTGGTTACTTTATCTTAAGTATTTAGCTTCAAAAGCTAACATCTATGTAATATAAAATATTTATGTTGAAATAAAGCATTGATCTATTGATTGGATTGATCTATAGTGGTCATTGTTTTCAAGGGATATTAATAGATGGAAACAGTGAAATAATGTGGGTCATAAATCTTGTTGATCAATGATGAGGGTCGATTATGAGTAAAGCAATCAAAAGAGGACTCCAAGTCATCATGAACCATTAATTGTTTATCCAATGGCCTATGATATTTATGAGCCTGGCAATGAAATTGTCAAAGATATCCCTAATATTGGTTGAAATATAAGATGCATGACAAATGCATTGGTATCCTATGAATATTTAAGTAGTTGTCCCATAAAGGCATATATGAAAGGAAGGTTTGTCGTCTATCTTGGACAAGTGGGAGATCCAGCAATCCAAAATATTTTAAGAAAAATATTAAGATATTTGGGTTGTAAAATCCTAAAAACCATTTTATCTTAGTAATTTATGGTCCTCATCTTCCTTAATGGATTTTTAGAGATATCAAAAGCAGCATACCCATTGGTTAATGTGCAACAAGATTAATGGTCATAAATTACTTCTTCCATCCTTACCAGCTCACAATGACCACCACGTAGTTGTTGCATGATCTCCTCACTCTACATTCAAAAATATACCACTAGTAGAAGATCAATTCAAGGCTAATATTAAGATAATATTGACCATTAATCTCAATTAAGGAAACTTGAAGGCAAAAAATTCTCGCAAGTAAAAGTGACGGTTAGAATGAAGTACCCAAAGTGTTAAAATATTACTACCGACCACATGGTGATCATACAATCTTCCCATTGATCAATATGATAACCATTTTTATCAATTATGATGTGGAAGATCAAATAGATCACAATAATTAGAAAATGGTTCAAATGGTGTAGCATTGAAAATTCTCACCATCTGATTTCAATGATCAATGGCCTAGGAAGGAAGATGCATACAAGAAGAAGGTCAGGGGAAGCTCCACAAGCTATTCAATCAAAGGAGAAGCAATCTAATATAATAGGCAATTATTTTGAAAATAATAGCAATTTCCCTTCAAAATTTACCACCAATGTTTCTTCCACTCACAACAAAGAACTCCCATGGTAGGTAAATTCCTTTAACACAAATACCATTGAAGCACAATATTCTATAAAAGAGTAGTTAGGTTCATAAAGGTAGCAATTGTGGAAAGCCTCAAGACTACTTAACTGAACCACTTAGAAACAACATTTCAATGAAATTAGTTGGTATCTTAAAATTGGTAGCTACAAAAGCTTATAATCTAGAGACCTTGAGCCTACCAACATGTATTGCAGATGAATATCTTACTCGATTTGGAGAAAAAAAATTAATTACTTGTACAAATTTTAGAGGAAAAACCCCTAGTGTTTAGAGGTATTTTCTCATAAATAGTAGTTTCAAATTCATTTTTAAGTATTAGAAATTTTTGACTCATGTGTAATAACTAGTCTTGTTTGTAACTCCTTTCATTATTTTATATGTATCAAGTCTAGATTTTAACCTTGAATCATTTTGTTATAACCTCCAAACCTCTTTTAACCTGATATCTCTATAACATAAAGATTATGATATAAGAAGCGTTGGATTTATTTTTGCTTCTTTTTTTATAGTATGCATCTTATGTGTGAATGCCCTATGTGATATTAAAATCATGTTTATTTAATTGGTTTCTAACTAGTGATGTATGTGTTATTTTTATTTTAGTGATAAATACAAGATTCTCTTAATCTTGGTGCATCGTCCCTTTTATATTAGGAATTTATTTTTTATAATCTCTCTTTTCCTTTAATACATGCAAGTAGTTTAGGAAAGCACTGTGTCAAAAATCATATCTAATAAGGAGTCGACCTTAATAAAATCCCAAGTATTTCCCTATGAATTAAATTCCCACACTTGTAGAGCTTCCCGCTATTTGGCTATGTGTGTGGCATGGATGTTGAGTGCATCTGGTGACTAGCCTTAAGTTGATATAACCTCGATTAAAGGTTAAAATAATATTCATCTGCATCCAACAATACTACAAAATCTAGGATTATTTTAATTAACATTTTCATAGATTTACAATAAATTATTATGGATATTTTAGGGTTTAAAAGATGTGAGAAAAAATATAGTTTTTCTTTTTGCAAGTAGGATAGGATTTGCAAAAAAGAAAATATTTGAAGGGTAGGCTTGCAAAACTACATACTTACAAGTTTTGCATCAATAGTAAAGCTACTTAGAGATAAATATCAAGGAAATAATTGGAAAAAGTATTTCTTCAAGAGTATATAGGTTATGTTGATGCAATAAATTAACTCTATCTAGAAGCTTAACAACATGGATCTTCATATTATATAGTTTGCAATTGATCAATAAACACCATTACATGTCCAATCAATGAGGGTGATTCTACAAAAAAAAACATTAACGCTTGGTTGAAATATTATCCTATTATTCTTATCCAAAATTAAAATCATTGGCTTAGATATGTTTAATTATAAAGTTTCAAAGATAAAAACTTATTTTGATGTGAGCAATAGCTCTAGATCATGGATTTCTATTAACAAATTGGTTGAAGGAGAGGACTTCAAACAAAGAGCATATGAGATTTAAAATATTCTTAAAATGTTCTACTTGCCTACTTTCATTCAAAAGGATGAATTTTGGTCTAGAATATATCAAAATATGGTGGATACTCGATCAAGTTGGGATATAAGGATATAAAGCTATCAAAACTTCCTAATCCCAATGATCTTCTTTGGAAGAAATTTTGGTCAGTAAAATCCCTCCTTAAGGCCTCAATATTCTTTTGGTTAGTAGTACAAAGCAAGATTACTATAGGTAAAATTTTGCAAAGAAGAGTATATCATGGATCTTTCGTGTGTATCTTGTCTAAGAAGGATATAGAAACATTGGATCATTTACTTCTTCACTAGATCTTTGCTTATGCTATTTGGGGTTGCATTTTAAAATGTTATAATATATTAGGTGGCTCCAAAAACATTGAAAGAGTCAATGACATGTTGAATTAACTATTTCAAATATAAACCATTATGCATTCTATGTACTATCGATCATATCATTATTTATTAGAATTTATACCTATAAAGAAATAACTTTTTAAATGAATCGCAAAATTATGTCCAAGTTTAGAAATTTATTGTAGGATTTTAAAAATATATATAGACATGATGCTCAACATAGGAAGTCTCAAGTGTGGATAAAATTGTGCTAGCCTCTTGGTTACCATATGTGAATATATATGGAAGGGCCATCTAGAACAATGGAATTAACACAAAGGATCTATTTCAATATATGGTAAAATAGAAATGTATAGAAGTTGATTTTATCAAATTAATTTTTATGATGATTCCTAAGGAAATATAAAAAAATATGATAAAGGTGGTGTTATTTGAAATAATAATGCAACTTTTTATAGGGATCAAAATTACCATTGAAAAATGATAGAAACATGTCTTAATTGAGGTGGATTCATATATTATTATTGATGCTATCATTACGAATGAATGTGGATATTGGATAAAAAAATAGCATTATTTATGATATCCATCAACTATTATTACAAATAATATCTTGGAAATATCATCAGTCCTACATATAAGGAAACCAAGTAGTGGATAATATAGTCAATTATAGTGTTGATCTTTGTCTTGGAAAAATTCAAATATAAGATGACAATTGGTTAAGTGGATTTTTATCTCTTAATGAAAGTGATATCAAGCTATTAAATGTAGAAACATAGCTATTTGAGGAAGTTGAAATATTTGATAGAAAACCAAATGAAGAATATATTTGATAAAAATCCAAGTTATATGAGAAGGATCGAGAAACATCATATTATTTACTTATTTACCATCATTTTGTTTATACCATCTAAGCCAACATTTTTAAAAATATGACAATTTATTAGGTAGCTCCAACAACATTGAAAGATAAAGCATTGTGCATCCTATGGAGGATTGTTTCTACCATTATTTTTTTAAATTCATGGCTATAAAGGAATACTATAATTTTTATTAATAGTTCTCAAAATCATGTCCCAATTTAATTTTATATTGTTGCCTCTCTTGCAAAATATTTATAGATATGGTGTTCATCATGGTAATTCTCAATTGTATAAAAATATTTACAAGCCTCTCAGTTATAGGATGTGAATATACATAGAATTTTCATCTATGACAATGGTATTAACACAAAGGGTCTACTTAAATATATGGTAAAATGGAAATAAATAGAAATTGAATTTATCAAAATTAATTTTTATGGTGCTTAAAGAGGAAATTTGGAAAAGGATGATGGAGGTGGTATTTTTTTAAATAATAATGGCACTCCTTGCAAGGATCAAAATTACCTTTGAAAAGGGATGGAAATATTATTTAAATAAGGGTGATTTATAAATTATTATTAATGCTATCATGAAAAATATGGATGTGGGGATTGGATAAAAAATAACATTATATATGATGTCCATCAACTATTGTTGCAGATTCAAAATCTTGCACATGTGTGGTGTGACCCGTTGGGACCCTTGCTTCCTCACAAAGACCTCTTTTCAAAGGAGACCCTAAATATTGATATTCATGCAAGTAGTTTCTACTTTCAAGTTTATGTTTAAGTTTTTATGTTTATGTTCAAGCTCAGGTGGTGTTTTATGGGTTAATTCAATAAACACCTAATTTTTATCTCTATCAAATACTTTTCAAGATAAATTTTACTAAAATTAAAGGAATGATCACCTAAAGTTGTATGCTAAATGCAACTAAACAATAATGCAAGGAAACAAGATTTCTAACATAGTATTACCTTCAAGTTTTAAGGATGAACTATGTTAAAGATAGTTTTACTTTCAAGGGAAGATAAAAGGATTATGCAACAAATAAATTAGCCTAGGATGTAGCTAAATGACTTTGATTTCTTGTCTAATTATGTCTTGTACAATAAATTTTGCCTATCCTAAAGGATTCTTTGATTTCCTAAAATAAGTGTCATTTTACAAAAATAGAGATCAACAAGCAAAAAATAGTAAGAATGTAGAGAATAGAGATTTGTAGAGATAGAGGTACCTATTTCTGATGTTGAACAAATTCACCACTAGAAAAATTGATAGTGTTTAGTGAAATTGAAACCTACAATATTTAAGGTAAAAAAATATAGATCCATTTTGGGGAGTCTGTCTAAATGTAGAGAGTTGATATTCTATCTTCCTAGCTAATTAGACCCCTTTTTGTAAAGAAAAAATTAAAATGAACCATGGATTTGGAAGCATAAATTGAGATGTTAAAATTGCCACAGGTGTGCAATTAACCACTCACAAATTTTATTGGGCTTGGCAAATTTGGACTGTGTAAAACTGAAGAGTCAAAATCACTAGTTATTATAGGATGTGCTGAATTTGACCTACAATAGAGAATTTCTTAGTTTTAGGGGAAATTTTGAGCTAATAGGGTCCAAATGGTTCAAAATATTGAGAAGGATAAAACCACCAATCCCAAGGGTCTATGGCTTAGAGATTTACAAAATCTTCTCAACTAATTTTTAAATTTCCCAAAACTTATGGGATTATTTACATAAGGCACGGAAGAAGTAATAATGGTTGTTTGTTTCTTAGGAATATCCCAAATTAAAATATATGGATATCTAAGTTGCTAAGGAAATGGACCAAAATACCTATTAAAAAGGATAATAAGATGATAAAAGGTAATTAAATCTATGATATGATAAATGGGATGCTATTAAATTAAGATTATGGAGACAAGAAGGTAATGTGCTATTGTTAATACTTGAGGAAACCTACAACAGGTATTTGATGGTGTTTTCAACTAAAAGGAAAACATTGGGATATGCAATAGAAATTAAATATTATAACAAAATAAGTAAATGATTTTTATACCTATAATAATGTTAGTGTGAGATAAAAACAAGTATAGAAAACTTATAAATAAAAGATGATTCAAGATTATAATAGATATTAATGATAAGAGCATGAAAATATGAAACTAAATAGCCCAATCAACATATAAGCCTGCAAGTATGAATGTGAGCATACAAGAGGATCAAAATGCAAATAAGCCTACAAATGAGACAAAAATAGATAATATAAACATAAAATTCCTATAAAAAAATCAATATTAGAGATTAAATGCTCAAATGAGAGTTAAAGTAAAGATTAGTATGCTAAATATGATGTAAATGACCCTACAAATGATTAAATATTTGAAAATAATCAAATATTTACAACAAATAATATAATGAAGAAAAATAAAAACTATTAGAGACCTACAAATAGACGTTAGATGCAATAAATAGCAAGAGATACAAGGATTAGTGAATATAATAGTGAAAAATCCAAGTTAGAAAGGCTAAAATGAAGGGGAAATACAAGAAATGAAAATAAAGAGGAGGTAGAGAGCATACTACCTAGAAATACCTCCTTCTTGCACCAAGTTGGACCCCTTGCTCCAATACCCCTTTGCCTTGATTGATGTAGAAGCTCTAAATGCAGGAATGGAAGAGAGGAGAATGAAAGAGAACGGAGGGAATTTTTAGTTGAGTAATGATACCAAGATTTATGTTATGAAATGCCCATCCTAAGGGATATATATATATGGAGTTCTCATTGAGGAGGTAAAAGGGGTCAAAGATGCCCTTAGGCCAAGACCAAAATTTGAATTTTGTAAGCCTAAGGAGTGGGCATGGCATGTTTGATCTGAGTAGGGAGTGGGATTGAATAATTTGCATGCTTCTAGATCATGCTAGAGGATTTTTTTCATGTTTTCAAATTCACCACTAAATGTAATATTTACCATCAGTGAATTTCAACTCGATTGGAAATTTTTGCCAATGGTCAAGTCGACTAGTCAAATAACTAAAAATAACAATTTTCAAATTCACCATTGGTGAATATGACAATGAGTGGTGAATTTATAAAAGGCTTGATTTTATGTCTGGGTTTCTTAGGTTAAGTTGATTGATTTAAGGTGTGATGTCTAGTGTCTTTATCTTTTTGGTTAAGGTCACTAAGCGTGTCAAAATTGGGTGTCTATATTTTTCCCCATTTTGATGTGATTTTTGTAAAATAATTGCTTCAAAAATAAGTTGTAGGAATGCAGTTTTCATACTATGATGCATGTTGATGTTTTGAAATGCCATGCCAAAGAAGCAATTGATATTGGATATTATTTTAAAAATTAATTATTGATTAGTGTCATTGTTGCATGTATGCCTTGAAATTGATGCCCCTAAGTACCTCATAAATGATGCCCCATGGGTGCCCCCTCGAGTTGCCCCAACATGTAATTTGGGAGAAAGTATCGATAAAATGGAACACTAAATTGACTAGCTAGGATGTTGAAAGGGATTAGAGGAAAAATGAATGAGGGTGGGTTGGGTGGATGGGTAAAAGGACTAGAGGAGTGAAAATGAGATCATTTTCACTGTGTAATGTTACAAATTTGGAGAGCTTGTGTGTGAGTGCTTAGAATTTGATGGAAAATACAAGGAGAACTATGCATCATGTGGACTTGGTTTGAGTATTGACATCAGCCCCAAGGGAGGTTTTATAGGTATGCTAATCAAGACTTGAAATTTTGATTAGAGGTTATTTTTTGCGTTTTTTTTTTGCATTTGTGGTGAATTTGCCACTTGTGGAAAATTTTCCAAAGTGAGGAAATGTGTTATAAATATGTTAATTTGGTTTTGGTTGTATAATTTGTAGGGATTAGGGTTATTAGTGAGTTGAGAATGATGTATGAGAGTTATGTATAACATATTGACTTTGGTTTATGACCATGATGTCGGTATGCTTGTCACAAATAGCTTCAATCATGTGGTACACATCTCAAAGCTAGAGTTTGATCAGTCACTCTTAACAACACTAGTTGAGAGACAGTATCCTAAGATGAATACCTTTTAACTACCCACTAGATAGATGATTATGACACTTGAGAATGTGTGGCATATGTGAGAATCTTTGATCTATCTTGGGAGTGATGATAGAGTTGGTTATGAGTTACTAATAGGGGATAAGAGATATTCAAAGATTGACACAAATTTTTACATTAATAAGGCATTCTAGGGTAATAACATCAATCATCTTACTACATTGTTATGCTCGATCATAACTAGGATTCTCATAGAAGACATAAGTCAATGGGTGCTTCCCTAGGGATGGGCAAGGTGATAGCCTATATGCAAGATCATGGGATTATCTATGCATGGTCTCCAACTATCTCAACTAGGTTATACTAGATATTGTATTAGGTAGTATTCTAGAGAGGTAAGAGTTTGGTCAGTTTCTATAGTTGTGGGCTTGGGAGCATATAGCAATGAGACGATCAACCATATATGAGTTGAGGAGATTAATTTTGGAGAGTATAATCATACAAGTGGTCGTAGAGCATTAGGTCTACTTGATGTTCTTTGACATAAGCTCAATAGATTATTGATGGTATGAGGGTTGAGCAGGTTACATGGCATCTATGGAGAAGGTTGTATAGATGGTATGAGGATGACTGAGAGTTATCTTAGGTGAGGATGAATCATTGGTTATATGGTGGAGGAAATTATTATAATCTCTACTGGTATGACAGAGTGGTTTATTAGTTTAGGGAGGTGAAGTGGATACCTAATATTGGAGAGATATGGATTCAACAGATCACACAAGAGAAGGTTTAATCCTCTTGACTTGATCTTATTTATAAAGGAGAATATAAATGATCCTAAGATTCTAGATCTAGGTATGGACTAATTCTAGAGTGGTGAAAGGATACATGAGGTGGTACATTAACTTTTAACTAGATTGAGTGACATAAGATAAGCCTTGTGGAGAGTGAGTTTTGACACTTAAGGAGATAGTGAGGATCCTAAGGGGTATTTGATGGAGGCTAGGTAAGGATATAGCTACACAAAGGGTTTTTAGGTACATAGTTAGAGGGGAGACTCAATATGAGAGTAGGATAGGAGATTCTCCACTAGATGTGGATCCTTTAGCCATGGTACCCCTAGTTATAGAAGTATTTAGAGGAGCTAGTTCTAGTAGATCAATGGAGGAGGCTACATGATAAAAACTAGAGGCTTTGTTGAGGAGCTTCCATGATATGAGAGCATAGCTAGTAACACTGGAGGCAACACAAGAGGAGATAGTTAGATCTTGATATAAGATGGTGAGGGTGGAGCATGAGTGGTATTTCATTATTTATCAATGATATGTGGTCATTTTAGAGCAGGATGTGGTTATTGCTTACTTATAGGTTAATTTTGAGTTGGTTACTCAAGAGAGGGATGAGGTCCTTTCTAGAGTGGGTAGAGAAGTTGGTGTAGATTTAGTAAATGTGATGATTAGTTCTTCATAACAATGAGTGGAGAGGTTGGAGGAGGAGCTTGAGAGTTAGAGAGTAGAGAATAATAGGGTGAGGGTCAAGGCTAATAGGGTGAGGATGGAGTTGCAATAAACAAAATGTGAAGGTTGGCCTACAAGGGAACAAGGTGAGGCACTATAAATATTTAAACCATGTGGCAGTACCTGTAGTTGATAGGATTCCATCATCAATGCATTCAAGATCAAGGACTAATTCTAAGTCACTACTCATAGAGGTCAATGAGTTTTAGACCTCCACCAACACCTAGGGGTTGGGATGCAGGATCTAGGTCTATGTAGGAATAGTCTTATGGGGATGAGTGCACCAATTTTATCATGTGGTATACCATATTTCAGTGATAGGGATAAGTACTCTAAATTTTAATATTTTGATACACCAGACTAATAGGCATGTATTATTTTGAGGCTTTTATGCAATTATGATACTACATAGTTATCTTTATATTTTATGTTTTATATGATATTATGACATGGTGTGATATGATATTTTATTTGATGCACATGATTAGGATATGATTTAAATGAATTATAGAAAATAAAAGACACAAGAAAAACATTAGAATGTAGCAACACAATAAGAATGCTATTTCAAAATGAGTCACCTAAGCAGCAATCTAGGAAACCCGGTCATGGACAAATGTTAAGGGTGATTGAATTTGACTACTAAGTGGTGTAATATAAAAATACTCAAAGTTTTGCTTTCATTTTGATTTAATATATGAGTGATGTTATTTGAACCTGATAAAGGACAAGCACCCATTATGATCCCATTTTGAGTGTTAACCTTTGAGCTCGAAAAGCACTTATAGGATAAGTATGCATATGATTTGAGAAGTACATCTTTAAGTTATGGCCTAAGAGCCATGATAAAGGAAATGTGCTTAAATATATAATGATCATGATTTCATTCCTAAGTATTGGCCTACGAGCCTTAATAATGGATAAGCACTTAGAAACTAGAATGAAACTCATCATGCTTAAATGGTAGCTTGAGAAGTCATATAAAGGACAAGCACTTAAGATATGATGAGGTACCTATAATATGTACAAGAGATATATGTATTGTGGTTAGTAGTGTTAGTAGTTAGTGATTGTTAGTAATTCCTCACACTATGAAAAGGATAAACTAAAGGACTTTACATGGATCTAAGGACTTTAATTTCTCATGCTATGAGAAGCATGGCCCGAAGGACTTTATATGGCACAAAGGACTTTGATGTCTCATATTTTTAGAAGCATGGTCTAAAGAACTTTGATTTATCATGTTGTGATAAGCATATCCCAAATGAATTTATATGGCCTAAAGGACTTTGATGTATCATGTTATGAGAAGCATGGCCCAAAGGAATTTACATGTCCTAAAGGACTTTAATATCTCACATTGTAAGAAGAATGGCCCAAATTACTTTACATGGCCCGAAGTACTTTACATGTTCCAAAGGACTTTAATGTCTCATGCTATGAGAAGTGTGGCCCGAAGGACTTTACATGGCCTAAAGTACTTTTATGTCTCATGTTGTGATAAGCATAGCCCAAAGTACTTTACATGGACTAAAGGGCTAATGTCTCACATTGTGAGAAGCATGGTTTGAAGGACTTTACAATGACTAAAGGACTTTAATGTCTTATCGTGTGAGAAAAAGAGATTTGAGCATGTTTGAATAGATGTAGTATGTCACAGGAGGTGTAAATGTTTGTAATGTTTAAAAATTAAATATGCATGTGTATGATAAAATATTCATGATAATGCATTCATGATTCCTATGCATTAAATAAGAATAATTTGAATATGTGTTTCAGCGTATACCCCCAAATGGGAGAAAGTGTAGGAATAGTGTAGATTGTGATGATAAAATTTATTCAACATAAAATTGGGGGGCAAGTTGCCCCCAAGAAAATGCATAAATGTATTGATTTTAATGTGATGATAAGTATTTGTTGATGAATGAAATTAATGTGATGAAGATGTCCTAAATCACTTAATATATTAGTGGTGGGTTTAGTATTTTAAGTTTATTACCTAATTCATATGCAAATATTTTACAAATACGTGAGATATTAGACATGATAATTCCATCCCATCACTAATATATAATAAAAATTAGGGTTGTGTGAATAGAGCATTACTGAAGGTGCCAATCATGGTGATTAGAAATTCACATCCATTACCTGGTATGCTCATAATATAATTATGGGTTTGTAAGAAAGTGGATATAAGATTTTTTTCTACCTATGGCACATTAGGCCTTACTGAAGGTGCCAATCATGGTGACTAGAAAGTTTCTTTGATATTTATAATGATGATATCACCCTAAATCACCTAGTATATCATCAAACATATATACCCACTCTTGTCCCTCATCTAATGCATATACAAATATTGGTAGACATGCAAGATATATGATATGGGTTATCAATTATTTTGGTTATATATAACGAAATTAGTACTTTTATGATGAGAGTATTGTTGAATGCACCAATCATGATGAAAGAAGTTCTCTATCCATCAATTAGCATATCTACAAAGGATTACATAAATGGATAGAGAATATATGCTTGTATGAATGGTATATGGGGCCACACAACATAGTCACATAAGAGATGTATGATGCAATATTTTAGGATGCATTTATGATGGTACCTACCATGTCCAGGGATTCCAAGTATCCACTAACTAGCACACTTTGTAAGAAATTATAATGTTGCAAAAAATTGGATATACTAAGGATACCTATGCCTAGTCAACAATGATGGAAAATACAATATGTTGTGTATTTATATTTAGCTTTTATTGTGTTATTATTATATAAACCACCTAAGAAAATAAAGCCCTCTTAATCTAGTGCTTGGTAGGCTCACAAAGAATTATGTGTTTACAAGATATTGGATTAATAAGACTTCACTACCTGAGTAATTTACCAAACAAGTAGACCTTGATAAATCTGATGAATGTATATCATGACTATTTAATAGGTCATGCCAAGACACTTAAATATTCCTTTATTGCATGGAATAACTACAAAAACTTTAGAATTATAATACATTACAGGAAGAAAGCAATACCTTGAGAGGGTCTATTAAATTATCTTAATATTTGATGATAACTAGGATTTTGATGAGGTTATGTTGACATATATTTTATTTATAAGAATGTGATGTGAAAGTTTAGAAAGTTTTATGAGTATTAAATTTTGTTAGGATGTGGTTGATATGGATGACTATGATGAGATCATGATTTTGTTGGGATAGAAGAAAGGGATAAGGTAGGGTCATCAGGATCATGGATTATCGTGTCATATATCACTTAACCCAATAGAGGGAGAAGAAGAGAAGAAATATTTATAGAAATAAATAAGGAAGTAGAATAAAGTAGAGTGGAGGAATACAAGGCAATCAAGCAATTTTTTGGACTAGGAAGACCACTAGCATTAGGTACCTAGTGCAAATGCAATGCAAGTGATAATTTTTCTAGCTAGGATCATAACTACCTCATTGCAAATCCCCTGACTCAATGGTATGAGTAGTTATACCAAGCAACCATGTAGTTAGGTACATTATTCTAGGCAGGTTTGAATTCAAGTGATCATACAAGTAAGAAACCATGTAATCATGCACATGAGCAAATAGACTATGCAAATTCAAGCATAATATTATTTAATATGCATTATATTGATTGGTTCTTTACGTTCTTTGATATCTAATGTAGCTAGGTTATTGTCTCCAAAGCCAAATATGGTGGTGATGATGAAAGGACCTAACCAATTAGGTTCAAATTTACCTTTGATCTCGTCTTTAGCATTGAATTTTATTTTTGCTTTTCTTTGAGGACTAGGTCTCCAATTTCAAAGGATCTTGGACATACCTTTTTATGATAGGCACACCACTGTGTTATTGGTACATGAGAATTGTAGTTTAAATGACAAGGGTATGAATTATTGTTATGGGGTAACTACGACAATTTCTATCCCTACACTTTTGACACATTGAACTTCATCAAAGTACAAAATCCATGATTTAGGATCTTGGGCCTCTATAGTTAGAACCATTTTATCAAGGAATCTTATGTCCAAATGATTTTTTGATTCTAAGGGTGTTTTAGCTACAATTATTTGTCCTTTTCATTATTTTTTAGTAGCAAATTCAAGATCAAATTCACCAAGTACAATGACCCATTTAGTAGTATGCCCTAAAAGGTAGGATTTTGACATTAGATATCATAATGGATCAACTCTTGCTATGATATGTATTTTTCTAAGCATGTAATGTCTTAATTTGAGTGAGGAGAAGACAATTGCTAAAAATATTTTTTCCAATGGTGTGTATCAAGTTTTATAGCTAACCAATGTTCTACTAATGTAGTAGATGGCCCTTTCTCGATGTTGATCATCTTATTGAGCTAGCATAGCACCAATGGCATGATTGGTAGCTATTATGTATAGCAGTAATGGTTGAGTTATATTAGGTGGTATTAAAGTAGGAGGTGTCAAAAGATAAATTTTCAAGGCTTCAAAAGCCTTTTGACACACATTGTCTCTATCAAATTTGGTATCTTTCTTTAATAGTTTATAAAAAGGTTGGCACATGTTTGCTAATTGTGAGAGGAATATTCAAAAGGATTGTATCTTCTCTTGAACACTACAAAATTTGTTAAGATTTCTTGGTGGTGGTATGTTTGTTATTGCTTCAATTTTAGAAGGATCCACCTCAATTCCATGATAAGATATGATAATTCCTAATAATGTTCTTTAAGTTACCCCAAAAATGCACGTTTGGGATTTTAATTGAACTTCTTGTAATATCTTAAAGATGCATCTCAAGTATCAGGTATGTTCTTCTCATTTTCTATATCAACCTAAGAGGTCATATACATAGTCTTCTACAATGTCATGCATAATATCATGAAAAATATATGTCATAGGCCTTTGATATGTTGCTCCTACATTCTTTAGGTTGAAGGGCATGACTTGATAATAAAATGTACCTCAAGGGACTGTAAAGGCCATTTTAGATTGATATTCAAGGGTAATTTTTGTTTGGTTAAATCCTCAAAGATCATCCATTAGAGATAACATTTTATATCCTTTAGTAAATTCTATTATCATGTCTATGTTTGGTAATAGAAAGTCATCCTTGGGATATGCTTTGTTTATATATCTAAAATCTATGCAAATTAGAACTGATTCTTCTTTCTTGTAAACAAGCACAATGCTAGAGATCTAATCTAAATAATCTATGGCTTTAATGAAACCAACATCTGAAATATTTTGGAGTTCATCCTTGACTAGGAGAGTGATCTTAGGGTGCATTTTTATTTTTATTTTTGTTTAATTGGGTTAATATTTGCATGTACAACAAGGTGATGCACAATCAATGAGGGTTCAAGAACAGGCATGTATGCATAAGTCCAATCAAGTGTCATTGGATTCCTTTAAAAGGTTGGTATATTCTATTTGTTCATATTGTCTCAATACTTTACCTAATTTTAAGGTTTGAGGATTTTTCTCAATGTCAATGTTGATGTATATTGTTTCTTCAATTAAGATTTGTAATTCATATTTGAATTGATGGGAAGCAGCTCATACCCCCAAGTTTTCAAATTATTTAGGGTCTAATGTAATTCATTCTAGTTCAGGCAATTGTGCAAAGTCTAGGTTAAATATTTTATTAAGATATTTTTCAATGTGATCTTGTCAGATGATTATTTAAGGTCTTCTTATTTGTTTGATATAAGTTTAAGATAAGCAATTGTTAACATGTTGATATTAGAAAAATGTATGGTTTTTCAAGGTATTACATTGAGAAGGAACTATAATTATTTCTCATCTTCATCATCCCATTGGGATCCATGCAAAGAATTGGTGTAGTTTTCTTCATCATCTTCTTCTAGTAAAGGTAATGGATCATTTTTATTGGGGATGTATCTTATCTCACAATATATTGGCCAAGGCTCGGCTTCTAAAGGCTCTTTAATAGCTTATTCAAATCGACCTAAACCTTTTTCTTTATAGCCCTTGTTGACTGACATTTGTTTAATATAGAAAGTGTAGGTGACATATAACATGATCCATACATCCATTCATTAGGTATAGAGTTACCACCTTGAATTTTTCATCAAAGTGGTTCCAGCATAGATAAAGGAACAAGTTCCTATTTGGAATTTTAAGCCTTTTCTAGTAGGTAAACCCATTATACAAGGAGAAATAAAAGACTAACTAGATTTACAAAGGGGTCTAGATTTGGATGAATTAAATTAGCTTGTTATTTTCAATATTGACAATCATCTTCTAGGTTAATGAGAGGTTCCTCTAATATTTTTTATATTTTTTTGATTGAGATGAATTCTATAGTAATATTCATTGAAGTGAAGTACAAAGGTAGGATTTTTTTTGTTGAATGTCGAATAGTTGGCAATAGTCAAAAGGTTATATATATTTAGGAATATTAATTATCCTTCCTTGATATTCATATTTCAAACATTGATGTAAGGTAGATGGTACTACCTTCATGACATGTATCCAAGGTCTTCCAAGTAGTATGTTATATGTTACATCACAAGATATAACATAAAAGAGGGTGTTCAAAATATTGGTCCTACATTAAGGGGTAAAGTTATTGTTCTTATGACCTCTTGTTCTTCATTATCAACAGCTCTAATTATGAGGTTAGATTTTTATAAGTCCTTTCTATTTAAAATTTTGTAAAATTTTAACATTGCAAACATTGAGAGTTGATCCATTATCAACCAAAACACTCTTTATATGTTTTCCATATTTTGGCTATTATATAAAGAGGTGAATATCTTCATATTGTTTAAAGAGGTGTATTTGTCTCATAAAATGCTATGATGGCACTATTAATTCCACTGAAGCCTACTATAATGGCAATATCATTAGGAGATATGTCATGAGGGACTTCCTGCTCACTCAAAAATTTAAGCAATATTTTCCTATGAGTAAGTGATGTTTCTAGAAATTATAAAAGGGAAATCTTAGTTAGTAATACTATTAGTTGTTATCAAAGATCAAAGGAATGAAAGGTATTTTTTAGGCGATGCAAGGACTAAAGGTGATTCTTGAAGATTTTTACTTTCGTATTGAATGGAAGGACTAATGGTAGTTATGTAGATTGTTCTGAAGACTAATTTTTAGCTTGTTGTTTAGTTACTATGTAGTATGGTTTGGAAAGATGAATTGTGCCTACAAAATTGGTGATTTTTTTATTATGGGCTAGCAAAGGGTTTTGAAATATTTCTATGTTTTTATTTAAGGTATTTTTTTGATTGAAGACTATTGTGCCCTCTTTTATGAGATCTTGAATAAGGTTTCTCAAAGTGATACATCTATCATTTTTATGACCATTCACCCGATGAAAGTCACAATATTCATCTTCTTTGTACCAAATAGGTAATTCTTTCAAAGTATCCCAAGATCTAATGGGTGGAAGATTTATAATTTTAAATCAAGAAGCTTTTTTAGCATTGTTACTAGTATTTTTATATTGTCATTGATATTTATCTTATATTGAAAATACTAACTTTTGAGGAGCGTTTTTAGTTGTGTCTACATTATTGGTTTGGTGGCAATCAATTACATTGTCCCCTACAACATGTTTATTTTTAATTATCCTTTACTAGAATGTTTACCTTCTTTTTATAACAAGTTTACCCTCGTCTTATAAGGATAAATTCTACCCTTTTTTCCATGTCTACTACCTCCTCAAAATATATGATGTTGGCCATTTCTAAGGGATAAGATAATTGTTCATGAATTTTTCTTATGAATATATGTAAGAGCTCATTATGGGAGGAATATATTGAAGTCTTCCCTCTAAGTACCTCCATGTGGCTAGGAAATATAATAATTTTTCATTTTTAGCTTGCTTAAGTTGGTATAGGTCCTCTATGGTAACCTTTTCCTCTATGTAGACTAAGAATTGCTTGACAAATGTCTCCATAATCTCCTTGAAAATTTTAACTGGGTGACAAGGTATTTGGAAAAACCATTATAAGGCTAATCCACTAAGTATTATAGGGAATAACTTGAGTAACTTTTCATCATGAGTTATATCAATACCTATGATTTGAAACAACCTTAAGTGATTAATGGTTCTTGTTTTCCATTATACATTTGAAACTTAGGAGTGTCATATTTTGGTGGAAAATGATTATTAAAATTTATAGGATCTAAAAAGTTATAATATTATTGTAGTGGTAATGGCTTTGACCTCTCTTTGAGAGGTCCAAAGTTCAAACCGCACTCGGTATGAGGGACCAGGATCCTTCATAAAAACCTGTGTAAATCATTGACACAAATTTTAGGATCTGAAGGTTCACTATAGAATTCATAAAAGGAATATTTTTTATTGATGATTCTTTAAGAGAATCAATTTTGTATTCTAATTATTCAAACGTAGAATCTCTCTTTCTAATGTGTTCATGTTTGGCATTCATGTTTTGAAATTCCTCATTTGGTGGATTTGGTGGAGTAGGTAAAATTAGCATGGGTTGATAATAGGATGAGACATGGGAGGTAAAGTTTCAAAATATTGAGTAACTTGATGGGATGTAGTGGATTTAGGTATATAACCAATCACTAAATCATTTAAAAAAAAGGGATTAGTAGAGTTAGGGTTTAGAATAGGAAGGGTAATACTAGGATATGATGTTGAAATTCATATACCCATATTAGGAACACCTATATATATGGTTGGGGGAGTTGTATAATCAGTTGGATGTGCCATAGCCACATTAAGACTAGCAAGACAAATTTTATTTTCATGTATTTTTACAATAGTGGGTTGTCCATTAGAAAGTTCAACATTTTTATGAGAAGTAGAAGGTTCTCCTCTATTTTTTTCCTCAAGTTCTTCAATAAGAGCATCTAGAAATATATTTGTTTTCCTTCTAAAATATTCCTTAAGATGATCTACAAAATCAAAAGTAATATTTTCAATAACATATTCTTCTTCTCTGAGTTCATGGTTTCCCCAAGGATTTTCCTTGGGTTTCCCTTCATAAGGGTGAGAATATTCAAAATATTTCTTTGCTAAACCCTTGATTTAGGTGTTATAAGGATGTTGTGATAAATATCAAGTTTTTTTTAAGGAAGGAAGATAGATTTTATTAAATTTTTATTTCCAGAGTTTTTATAGCAAAGAAGAGAAGATGTTTTGAAATCCTTATATCACCTTGGAAAAATAGCCCACCTTATGACTCTCATTAGCCCACCATAATATACTAGCCAAGAGGGATATCCCCCCAAGGTTCATATGTTAATTTATCAAGGGGTCGTTATCCTTCCTCCATTAGGACTAACAATTTGGTTATGTTCTTGTTATCTTGGATTAATCTAATTTACACTATGCAAATAAATTAGATGATCTTGTTTAATTTTAAATAATTTTTATCTGGTTAAGGCAAAGGAGTGTGTTCATGTTGGGTTCACCAAAATGTAGATTTGAAATTTATGGGTTTTTAAGCCTTAACACAATATCACAGGTTAAATATCATAGGATCAAATATAATATAGCCACAATACAATAAGGTCAATATAATAATACAAGTAGAGTAATATGAACAAATGAATATGTATATCAAGGCTAATAAAATATCAAATGGCATTCACTAATAAGCAACAATATGAATTTAAATACCCTAAATAATACATGTACTAAGCATGTAGAACAATATTAATTGCTCGAAATGTATGCAATATTTATTACTCCACTTTCTCTTATAAATATGATAATAACTTGCTCTTTTCTCTATAATATGATTATCTATTTATGGAGTATTGTATCTATAATATAGTCATAGCAATGTGACTCTTTGGATACTTGACTATTCCTTTCCATATGCCAAGTCTCGTGACTCTTGGCTTCTCTACTTGACACTTGCATACTTGATGAACACTTGACTCTATATTGTATGCACACCTATACATGACTCTTACACTTATATAACTTGCACATTTAACCTAAGACACTTGTGAACATCTATAAATTACATATTTTCACTCTTACATATAATACACTTGTGCACATAGACTTAACTTACACTTGCACGCTAACTCACGTGACACATGCATTTCCTGCACATTACAACTTTATGTGACACTTATGCATATCCTGCACATTCACACTTACATAAAAGGTAAAAATAATCCACACTCTAAACTATGACTCAACCATAATCTATTATTTATATATGTATCATGAAGGTACCATGGGGGTACATTAGCATGTACCAAATAATGTAATATACTCCAAAAAAAACCTACATGCATGTGAAGGGGACCCACTAAGGCCCTTGCTTCCCTATAAAGGCCTCTTTCCAAAAGAGACCTTAAATATTGATCTTCATGTGAGTAGGCTCTACCTCCAAGTTTATGTTTAATTTTCTATGTTTATGTCCAATATCATGTGGTATTTTATGGGTTAATTCAATAAACACCTATTTCCTATAAATAACTCCAAACCAACCTTGTCATCACTTCCAAGGTGGATCAGAGCTCTTGCTATAGGAACACAAAGAATATACCAAATATACTCAAGTGTCATAGTTATCTCTCTAGTAGGAAGCTAAAAGATATTTTTCTTAGGATACCATCTCTCAGATAGTGCTATCAAAAGTAGTTGGTCAAACTTTAGCTATGACATGTGTGACATGATCCAAGCTAGTCATGACAAGTATCCAAACATCATGGTCATCAACCAATTTCAAAATATTCTCCATCACTCTCATACATCACTCTGAACTCACCAACACCCCTAATCCCTGCAAATCATATCCACTTTATTACAAAGAGAAAAATGTATTTGAGCATATTTGAATATATGTAATATGTTATAGTGAATAAATGTTTGTAATATTTGAGAAGCATAGCCTAAAGAAATTTACATTGCCTAAAGGGATTTTATGTCTCACACTATGAGAAGCATAGCTTGAAGCACTTTACATCTCCTAAAAGACTTTAAAGTCTTATGCTATGAAAAAATAGATTTGAGCATATTTGAATAATTGTAATTAGTTGCAAGGCATAAATGTTTATAATTTTTTTAAATGAAATATATTTGTGTGTATGATAAATATTCATGACAATGTATGCATTATTCCTATTGATTAAATAAGAATAATTTGAATATTTGTTTCAGTATATGCCCCCAAATGGAAGAAAATGTAGGAATAGCACATATTGCAATGTTGAGATGATGAAATTTATTCAACATAAAATTGGGGGGCAAGTTGCCCCTAAGAAAATGCACAAATGTATTGATTTTAATGTGATGATAAGTATTTATTGATGAATGAAATTAATGTGATGAAAACATTCTAAATCACTTAATGTATCAATACGAGGTTCAATGTTTCAATTCTATTACCAATGCATATGCAAATATTTTAGAAATACATATGTAGCACCCTAAAATTGGCGCAATAAAATTACAATAATTACATTCACCTTAGTAAATAATTTAAAATTCAAATTTAACCTCCCAAACCGCCCGTTAACCGTCGAGAAATCCGTTTCCCCCTTTTTCGTGCCATTTTTAGAGGTTGTTTTGACCGTTTGACGATATCGTCGCCGATCAGACGATATCGCCCCGCATTTGACGATTTCGTCTGGACTAGGACGTCCGAGACGATCTTGTCGCAAAACTAATTTTGCAAAGTTAGCTTCTATTCCAACGGGTCTCCAATCTGGGCAGAAGCGTGTCTACACCGTTGGGACCCTCCCTCGTTGGAGATCTCCCAAATTGGGATGATCTCCAACCTCCTAACTACTCCCCTAAGCCTATTTAATCCTAAGCTATCCCTTTAGCACCCCCCTGGTTGAAATTCTCTGCAAGTTAACTCCATTTACGTTAAATCATCCCTATTCTTCATTTGCACTAGTTCCATATCAATTTTGTTGCAGGTACATCACTGTTTTTCAGCCGGAGCCAGCACACATCGTCGCCGACGAACCTGTTCAGATCGGAGGCGAACCTGGCGAATTCGAGATGATTTCGTACTGATGCGAGATGATCTCGATTGCAATCCATATTGAGGCAATCAGTGCCTGAAGTTTGCACTTCTCAACCTTGTTTCTGTTGTTTTATTCTGCAAATTAGATAATTTATTCAGTGTTTATGTTATTTTGCATTTGGAGTTCACCCATTTAGATTAAGTGCATAATTAAATCCTAATTATCATCTAATTAGCATGATTCATTTCTGTCTCTGTGTTTAAGTTTCAGTTTGATAACATTGCTGCCATTTTATATCATTTCCCTCTGTTAGCATTGTAGTATTTTTTGTATTTTGCATCTGTTTTCGGTTTTGCAGGTCTCTGACGAATTCGATGAATTCGTCAGATCTCAGACGATCTTGTCTGATTGCAGATGATTCTGTCAAATTTTAGACGATCCAGACTGCTTCAACATCAGAATCTTCTTCAGACATCCGGATCAGGTATTCCTCATTTGCATTCTGTAATCTCTCTATTTTTTGTCTTTAAATTTGTTTTCTGTATTCATGGAATTTGCATTTTCATGTAGATTAATCTAGATTCATTCGGCCAAACCTAGGATATGAATGCTTAAGGTTAAAAATGAACACATTTAAACACATTCCAAAACCTAGGCGTGGAAGCTGCCGTTAAATGTTTCCTGGTGAACCCACCATCCATCGAAAAATCATCAAAATACACCTCCCTTGAGAGGCGGGACCTTCGCAAAGTCCTCTCAGTCCGAGGTACCGCGCCATCCTTTTCCCTTCCTCCTTCCGGGCACGGATCCTATAGCCTGAAGGTAAGGATGCGAAAAATTTGGAGCGATACATTTTGGTGAACCCGACGTGAATGCATCATAACCTTTTGAAAACAAAACAAAACAAAAAATTATATATATATATATATATATAGAACAACTAAAACATAGATGCATTTTAAAACACTTAAAGTTTAAAATCATGTTTAGATGGTAGCTCCTAAGAAAAGGTTAGCAGTTACTATAAACGTAGAAAACCAATTGGCAGCCATAGAAGTCAATTCTGTCCTTAGTGTGCCCTGAAACAAGTAGAAATCAATTCCTGTGGAACGAACTTGATAGAAGACTTAGTCTCATCTCATCTAGGTCCACACAACTTAAGCAAATCAAGAGGCTAGTCCTAGATAGAATCCTGGATCCTCACCAACTAGTTTTTTATCATGAACTTCAGAGAGCCTGCCATAGATGGTTAGCTTATAGGAGAGCTTTAGTATCTTCAGAATTGTTCACCTTCGAGGAATACCTCGAGAACGCAGCCATTGTGCACCAGTTCCTAGGTTGTGTAGAAGACCAAGAGGTTGTTCTTACAGATAGGGAAATATGGAATAGAGTTCCGCGAGCTGTGCTATATCGAGAGTATTGCCATGAGCTTTACTTTTATCAACCAAACATCTGAAACAGACAACATCACTATAGCTCTTTTCATCAAATTTTTAAAAGAAAACTTTCAATTTGAAGAAGAACACTTCATGACTCCTGAACAACTCGAACCTATTAATGATATTCATAAATTGTTTATAGAAAACTAAATTATTACTTCAGTATTATTTCTGGCATTTATTGTGTTATTTGCTGTCTTTATTATATTATTTCAAAAAAAAAAAAAAACAAAGAAAAGCTAAAAACTAAAAATCAAAAAACTTAGCAAAAACTTAAACATTTCATTTTCAAATATTGTAGTAGGTATATAGTAAACATATACCTCTTAATTTGTTGCATATATATATATATATATATATATATATATATATATTTGCTGAAATCAAAACTTAGCACCATGCCTAAACTTAGGAATGGTAAAGAAACTTTAGGAGAAGGAGAAGATTGGTTTCAAGATACAACTAAAGACCCAAATGTCCTTCTTGGAGATATAAATCCGGAAGGAGAAACTCTAGGTCAATCAGACGAAGACTTAGGTGAAGATAAGGAACAAGAAGGAAGTGTTAAAGAGGATGGATCCTCATCCCCTAGAGTAGCTCCAAATGGAACTATTGCCTTTGACAATGCAAAGCATTTCAAGAAATTTCTCATGGATAACATTGATGACCTTAATGTGGCAATTCGTCTTGATAAAGGGCAAATCAGTAACACTCAAGCAGCCATGGAATATATGTGCAATATGCGCACTAATCCCTTGTCTTTCATTGATCAAGAAAGTGACAAGGCTGGGCCATCCAATACGGATATGGTCACTATGGCTCAAAACATGTCAAAACAACAGGTTACCCAACCTCCTAAGGAACCTGTTATTCAACCTAAAATCACTCCCACACAAAAGAAACCTTCCTTCACTACTTTATTCCGCCAAACTATTGAGCAATATGCTTCAAGTAAACAAAAACCTAAAACAAAGCCAAATACAAACTTTCAACAATCCGGAATACAACATAATCCAACTTCAAAATTCCTCCATAATACTTTTCCTACCAATACTTTACACAACAGTAACATGGCATCTAATCTGCATGTTCCTCCATCCTACGCCCATAAAACCCATGTCAATGCCCTACCAAACCAATATGGGGGGCAAACTAGTAATCTGGAAGCCATGGTGAAACAATTAGCTTCACGTATGGACCAGATAGATCCCTACCGTCCCTCGTATAATTATCGAGAGATCTGTAGTCAACCTTTGGATCCCATAGTTGTAGCTCAACCATACCCTAAGCATTTTCCCATGCCCGTCCTGCCTATATATAAAGGAACCGAAGATCCCATAGAGCATCTTCGCATGTTTAGGATAGCATGTCACGACATATCGCATGATGACTTGCTATTACTAAAAATGTTCCCAAAAAGTTTAGGTGGAATGGCATTAGAGTGGTATTATCAATTGCCCACTCATTCTTTGAGAAACTTCGAAGAAACAACGGAATCATTTGTCCATCAATTTAGTGCCTACATCGAGAGGCATGTAACTATTAAAGACCTATACAATTTAAAACAAGACAAGGATGAATGCTTTGCCGATTTCTTAGCTAGATGGAGGCAATTGACAGGAAAACCGCACTTTGTGCTTGCCTTATAGGGAAATGTTGGACATTTTCATCAACAATTTACAAGAACAAATATCTTATGAGCTATCGACTGCTACTTTAACTACCTTCGATCAAGCTATAGATTTAGCTCGAAGAGTAGAAGATGCCCTCATTAGGAGAGGCCAACTTAGGAAGAAGGATGATGAGAAAACATCCAAAAATCAATATAAAAACAAACAAGTTGTCGGTGACGGAGTCACTGACAGCAGAAATGTTGCTAATATCAATGCAACGAAGACAACAGAAAAATTCATATTGAAACCTCCTGATAAGCCTCCTCGAGAATTCACTAGATTAAACCAACCCTTATCAACTATTTTACCTCAATTGCTCGAAAGAGGTTTGATCCAATTACCAGCCATCCGGGAACCTGATCCAACTATACCCGGATATAGAGCTGACTTGCACTGTGATTTCCATAGAGGACCTGGACATTCTACCAACGCTTGTAAAAGGTTGAAACATAAAATACAAGATTTGATTGACAATAATGAAATGGAAGTGCAAGCCTTCCAACCTAAACAAAACCCGCCTAATAATACTCAAAAGACCGTTCCCCAAAATCAAAATCAAAATGCCAATCAAACTCTAGACATATTTCAACACCCTTTACCAAGACATGGTAAAGAGGTAGCCAATCAAATCGAACATCATAATGTTCCCCCTCCTACCCGATATGTAGGAACCATTAGCGGACAATTACCTGTTCAGGATCCTCAAATATTTGACACGACCTTATCCCTGGTTACGACCAGGCCCTTACATAATTTTCAAACTTCTGATTCTAGTGATATAGAATCAGATAGTGAAAGTGAACTAGACATTACTTCAAATCAATCGAATAGTTCTGAAAATGAATCAGATCCTATTCAACCCGTCACAGATGCTATGGTTCCGGAAGAACCATTTCCTAGAAGAGTCACTACTCGACCTTCTTCTAATATATTCCTTTCTAATGAACAAGCCATTAATGCTCAACCGAGACCAGTTCAGCGTCTTCACTATAACATTGTAGGTACCATTGGAGTCGTTACTCGACAACAAGCTCAAAACTCTCAACAAGAACCAAACCAGAATGATGGATCAGCTCCATTCGTTTTGAAAAATCCCAATAAAGGGAATCATGTTCCTACTGTTCAATCTAAACCCCCTTACAATATTAATGAGCAATTGTCCAATACTACGGCCAGAATTTCCCTTTTGGATTTATTAAGATCCTCTCCCACCCATAGGGATGAGTTGATGCTTACATTGAGCCAAATGATGGTACCTCAAAACATTCAACTTGAAGCTATGGCCAATACTATCATCACTCGAGAGATTGATTGTATTGACTTTCGGGATAAAGATATCCCACAACACAGTTTACATAAGGACAATCCCTTATACATTACTGCTCTAATTGGAGATGTAGCCGTCAAAAGAGTTTTGATTGATAATGGCTCATCTCTAAACATTTGCACCTTTGACTTCTACCAACGATTTGGCTTTAGAAGTGATGAAATGAAGAAAACCGATATGATTATCAAAGCTTTTAATGACGAAACACAAGAAACGTGTGGAGTTATTACCCTCCCATTGCAAGTTGGTCCTAGAACCCTAGAAACAACCGTGTTTATTGTACATTGCCCAGCATCGTACAATATACTTTTGGGTCACCCTTGGATCAACGCCATGCGAGCGGTCCCATCAACTTTACACCAATGTGTTAAATTCGAGTTTAAAAATCAGTTGGTCACTATTCATGGTGACCCTAGACCTTTTGATATGTGTGCTTTGGCAGAACCCGTTGGAGTACAATTTTGCCCTGCTCTGTCATCCACACATCCTAGTTCTTATTTCTCATCTAAAACTATGAAACATACACCCATAACTTCACCTATTTCCCCTCCATTAATTTCATCCTCCTATATAGATCAACAACCCTCTAAACAAATCATTTTCGAACCTCAAAAAGATCTTAAGTCTACCACCAATCCTTCAAGTTCTATCCCTATAAATTCAAAACCTATAGACACACCTATCATACCTTCCACATCTAAAGATATAGGTAATAAGCCTTCTACATCTTATGCCCTTTCTGATGAACTCTTACCAGATTTATCTACAACCTTAATATCAGAAAAAATGAATGCTTTCATGCAAGATTCAAACCTTTTAAATAACTTGCCGCCATCTCCTCGTACTTTAGGCCTCCCACAACCTATGGGAAGTACTTACCAAGTCGAAAGTTGTGCCTTCATTTATAAAGGATATGATCGGGGAAGAATCCCTCGGAATATCAAAACTCATCATCAGGGATACGCTCGGTGTTATTTTACCAATGATTATATTAAAGCTAAACCCATGATGCTTAAAATGGGATATGAAGGGAAAGGCTTGGGACCTTTCCAAAATGGCATGAAAGAACCTTTCGAGGTAGAACCGTGGCCTGCCCGCTGTGGTGTGGGCCTATTTCCTAGTAAGGGTCAACCCTTTCCTTTTGAGGATGATGATCATCTCATATGCTATCAAGATTATTTGGATAGGCATGTTGATTTGCCTCTTAAAAATCAGTCGTTTTCATGCAACATGCTATCCATAGCATACCCTGAAATGATTGTTGACCCCGATGAAGAGTTGGAAGGAGATATCTTCCATGATGTCTCTGTTGAAGAGATGTTACACAATGGATTTTATTTTGATGGTTCTATACCAACTATAGCCCAACTTGAGGCCACTAATCCTCAGAATGACTTATCTAAATTAACTTTACAAGAATTACAAGAATTGGGCGTTTCACCCGCCCCACCTAATTTTGAAAGAGATCTACATATGGAGGTAGAAAATGTCATTAAAATTAATATTGGAACTGAGGATAATCCTCACATAATCAATATTGGATCAGAATTAAGTCAAGAAAAACAAGAACAATACATTGCATTCCTTAAAGAGTATGAAGATGTCTTCGCTTGGACATATGAAGATATGCCAGGTCTAGACCCTTCGTAGTCATGCATCATCTAGTGGTCCATCCGGATGCCAAACCTGTTAAACAAAAACTTAGAAAAATGCATCCCAAAGTGGCTCTGCTAGTCAAAGGGGAGTTAGAAAAACTCCTGAATGTTATCTTTATACAAGCTATTGATTATGCTGAATGGATCTCAAATGTAGTTCCAGTCACCAAGAAAGAAGCTACCAAAGTTAGGGTTTGCACAGATTTTAGAGATATTAACGTTGCATGCCCTAAAGATGACTTTCCTCTTCCAAACATGGATCAAATCATTGACTTCACTACCGGAAGTGGGATGATGTCCTTAATGGATGGATTCTCCGGTTATAATCAAATTCGGATAGCTCTTGAAGACCAGGCTAAAATAGCCTTTATTACCCCCTGGGGTACCTTTTGCTGGAAAGTGATGCCATTTGGCTTAAAGAACGCCGGTGCAACTTATCAACGAGCTATGACCTACATTTTTCATGATATGATGCATGATATCCTACATGATTATGTGGATGATATTATAGCTCACTCTATTATTGAAAATAATCATTTAGATGATTTAAGAAAAGTCTTTAATCGATTACGAGAATATCTCATTCGATTAAATCCAGAAAAATGCATATTCGGAGTTAAATCCGACAAACTATTAGGGGTTTTAGTTTCTTTACGTGGTATTGAAATCGACCCTCTCAAGATTGCGGCCATCACTGATATGCCCGCACCTACTAATATATCTGAGTTACGAAGTTTACAAGGTAAACTTCAAGCCATCCGTCGCTTCATCGATAAGCTGGCGGATAAAACCGGTCCCTTTCTTAAACTCCTTAAGAAGGACGTCCCCTTTAATTGGGATACAGAATGTAGAGAAGCTTTTGAACTTCTCAAACAATACCTCCTTAATCCACCTGTGCTTTCACCACCTAAATCTGATCGCCCATTTCTCCTATATATTTCAGCTTCAGATTCTGCCTTAGGGGCTATGTTAGCCCAACTTGATGATGAAAAGCGAGAACGTGCTAATTATTATATTAGCCGAACCTTCATCAGTTATGAAACCCGCTACACAGCGTTGGAAAAACTATGTCTAGCAGTCGTATTTGCTACGCAAAAATTAAGACATTATATGCTTAGTCAAAAAACTTATGTCATTGCTAAATATGATCCCTTAAGGTATCTCATGAGTCGACCTTATTTATCGGGTCGCACAGCCAAGTGGGTTCTTGCTCTAAGCGAGTTTGATCTCACATTCATAGGACAAAAGTCTGTTAAGGGTCAAATCATAGCAGATCAATTAGTTGCTTGCACCCTTAGAGTCTACCCATCCCCTCATCATCGAGTTTCCAGATGAATGCCTTCAATTAGAGGCAGACCATACCGAACAATGGTCCTTATACTTTGATGGAGCCCGATGCATGAGTGGGGCTGGTGCGGGTATTATTTTAATATCTCCGCAAAAACATCTTATTCCTCTGTCCTTCAAATTGACATTTGCTTGCACCAACAATACTGCTGAGTATGAAGCTCTAATCCTTGGATTACGAGCTGCCCTAGCGCTAAAAATTAAACACCTTTTAGTCTTTGGTGATTCCCAACTCGGTTATAAACCAAATTAATGAAGTTTATCAAACCAGAGATGATAAACTGCGCCCATATAAGGCCTATGTTTTACAATTAATGTCTTTATTTGATCAAGTTACCTTGGAAGCTATTCCTCGAACTAGCAACCGTGCAGTGATGCTATGGCCGCAGATGCATCTCTCCTGCCCTTGGAGTTAGATGACGAATATGCCACTATCATTATTCGTCGACTCCAGGAACCCGCTTCAAATAAGTCATGCTTAGAGCCTTTGGATGTGTTTCTAATCAATGAAACTACTCCCGAACCTTGGTATACAGACATATTTGATTTTCTTCAAAATGGGACTTTCCCTGCCAATTCTAATAGAAACCAGCGTCGGTTATTACGTCGACGAGCAAGTCGATTTGTAATAATTGGCAATACTTTATATAGGAGATCTTTTGAAGGTATCCTATTAAGATGTTTAAACTTAGAAGAGTCTAAATCAGCCTTGAGTGAAGCCCACGATGGATCTTGTGGAGGACACTTTAGTGGTAGTGTTATTGCTAAAAAGCTCCTTCGGATAGGATACTTTTGGCCTACCATGGAAACGGATGCACATGAGTATGTGCGCCATTGCGACAAGTGCCAAAAACATGCTGACCTTGTCCATGCGCCTGCACAAGAGCTACAGGCTATTTCTTCTCCTTGGCCCTTTTCTAAATGGGGCTTGGATATTATTGGCAAAATCAATCCTGTGTCATCTGATGGACACAAGTTCATCATAACCGCCACTGAGTATTTCACGAAGTGGGTCGAAGCTATGCCTTTAGCTTCCTGCACTGGCACACAAGTTTCTAAATTTATTTTTAATCAAATCATTTGTAGGTTCGAAATTCCTGCAAATCTCATCTCTGACAATGGAACTTGCTTCAAAAATAAAGATGTTAAAAAATTATGTCAAAAATATAAGATTCAACATCGCTGGTCCACTCCCTATTATCCTCAGGGTAATGGTCAAGCAGAAGCATCTAACAAAACCTTAATCAAAATTCTCAAAATATTGGTCAATAAAACGGCCGTGGTCGGCACATTCAATTATATCCGACCTTGTGGGCCTATCGAACTAGTGTTCGAACCCCCACGGGAACTTCACCATTTGTTTTGGTTTACGGTGCTGAAGCAGTTTTTCCATTTGAATTGGAAGTTCCTTCTTTGGCTCTGCTACTTCAAGATACCGAAGTAGGAGATGAATATCGTGCTGGCAGACTCAGTCAGCTGGAACTCCTAGATGAAAAATGCATCAATGCTTTGGAGCATCTCCGTGCATACCAAAACAAGCTTAAAAGATCATATGCTAAGAAAGTTCGTCATCGATCCTTTGAGATTGGCGACCTTGTTTTAAAAGAAAATCAAAAAAATACAAATGCAACTAAGGACCTTAAAGGTAAATTTGAGCCCAATTGGCTTGGACCATACATTATTACTGCTAAATTTGAATCAGGAGCATATAAATTATCTACCTTAGATGGTAAAGAACTTAAAGAACCCATGAATATTTTGCATCTTAAACGTTACTATGCATAAATTTGGTCGTTTCATCCTTATATATAATTGTTTTCAAAAAAAAATTATCTTATATTTCTTTCAAATTTATAAAAATCCAAAAACATCAAAAATATTCATAATCATCCAAAATCTTCAAAAACTATCTATTGCATTTATTTAAAGCACTTGTTAAATTTTTTTGCTCAAAATCAAAAATAAAACCAAAAATCAAAATAATGATAAAAATATAATAACAACTATATGCTTGACTCTTTCGAAACCCAAATAAAATAAAGAAGAAAGAGAGAGTCAACAGTCTCAAAACTTCTCAAAAGTGTTTATATATATTTTCTTACAATTATTGCAGTTATATGTTTCAAATTATTTTTGGATAAATTAGCATTTATTTGGAATCCCTCACTTGCACACTCATAACAATAAATATCTTGATGTTATCTGGCATGATTACTAATCTCTCTTATATCAAAGTTCACAAAATTCAATTAAATAAAGTTTGAGCATAGAGAATTGATCTTGTTATTTACTTAAACCAAGCACATCTTTTCACAATAAAATGATTATATTTGTAATTTCCATGTTTTGCTACATAGTAGAACTGATTTCTTGAGCGAAAAGTTTCCCCTGCTATCCTATCATGCACATGGTCTAGAATCTTTGAGAATTGGCAAAAGGACAAGCTCACCCCTACCCAGAATAAAAATCCCTTGCTCTACAGCTAATCCGAGCAAGTATCCCTAGCACAGAAAAAAAAAAAAAAAGTTCAAGAAAGAAAAAAGAGAAAAGAAAAATGTTATTTCAGCAATGTTCCAAGCATTATCAAGCAAAAGAAATACAAAAAGAAAAATAAGCAAAGTTCAAAAGAAAGCAAGAAAGCAATAAAATCCCTTCCCTACCCTTTGAAAAGAAAAGAAGGGTTGATGAGCTTGAATCCCTGGAATTCTCAATTATTCGAAAACTGTGAGGTAAGCCCCATAACAGGTGGTTTGTGCCCAACCTCGCTTGGCCTTGGGTAACTCCTAGCGTGGTGATATGTCCGTCACATTAGCGACCTTCTTTTGTACAAGACCTATGTCCGCTTATGGATTAGCTAGCTCTTGATAATCCGACCTACATAGTAGTCTAGTATGGTTATATGCATCTACATCATGGTTAATGAACACTTATTTGGTTTCTTCAAATCACTTGTATCATATTATCTTGCTCAAAACTGGTACATGAACAATGCAATTGCACACACATTTGTATTTGAGAGATTTTGTGTATCATTATGATAAATCAAGATCGGAAATGAATTCACATATGCACATGGGATTCCTTATAAATCTAACTTTTGTCTTCAAAATAATTTGAAATATTATTTTTTCAACTTGTTTGGAATAAATCAAGTACAGTTGTTTACCATAAAGACAACTATATAATAGAAAAATCAAAAAATTTCTTTCAAAATATACAATCAAAACATATATATCTGGTTGACTTTCGCGACGATGGTATAGTTTCAAAACCAAAATTGGAATTTTATGCCTAGCGCAAGTCCTCATTTTCATATTTTCTGTTCATCAAAAATCAACCATGCAATAAAACTATTTTTTTTTTTGGATTTTCGCGATGATGGTATAAGTCTATACCTACATATTCTATGCCTAGCGCAAACCATTCTAACAATTTTTATTCCCCATTTATTAAAAATCATGAAAACCATATGACTTAATTCATTACGTTACACAAATTATGCTTTTCAAAAGCAAACACATTTTCATTATTTCATGTCATTATGTCAACCTTTAATTTTGTAATGATGGTATAATTCCTAACGAATTATCCAAAAATTTTATCACACTTAGGAATTTATGCCTAGCAAAAATCATTTGAACATTATTTCATGCATACTATTTTCATGAAAATCTGCAAAACAAACCATCATCATCATCATCATTTGCACTATTGCACCAAAGTCTTAAGACAACCTCTTAAGCACTCTTTTACTTTTAACAATATTTCTATCCTGGGATTAGCTTGACGACCGAGTGAGCAGCGACTCCATGAAATGGTCTATAATAGCGACAATGTCCTTTGAAATTATTGTTAGAAGTCTCTCTTTTTATCTTTTACCACATTTCATCACAAACAACCAATTTGTCACATCAGATTATTTCATTCAAAATATCACAGCATGACATCAAAATTATAATATTTCCAACGACATAATTACATCCAATTATTAAATCAATCAATCAAACATAAAAGCATCATAAGCATCACATAATACAAGTCATATGATCAAAACTATATATCATATATATATCAACAACATATATACATCATCAAAACTGGATTGGTATGCCACAATCTGTACCTCGGCATACTCAATCCTCTATAAAAATAATAATACAACAATGTCAATCTGTACAATGTCAGTGCAGCCCTCTAGCCTCGAGAGCCCCTCGAGCTCTCTGCCTCATCTCCTCCCCCACCCTGAGGTGGACGAGGTGGCCCCATCGCAGTCTGTGTAGTCCTCGTCCTCGACCGGGACGTGGTCCTCGATGACCCGATCCTGATCGGATCTACGATGTTAGCTGGTAGGGGTAGTCTATCCGCCTCTGGCACCAGTTGGAAGTATAGTGTCTGATAAAATGTCAGCTGGGCAATAGCCCATGTCAACTCCCCAGAGCTCGCCCCTCCGCCCCGTGCCCTGAGGCATGCAATCTCATCCCGTAGCTGTGACACCTCAGCCCGATGGCATGCAGCCTCATCCTGTAGCGTCTACACCTGAGCCTGGAGATGATCTCTCTCCGCCCGAAGAGTAGCCATCTCGCTACTCTCTCCTGTGTCGACACCCTTGCCCTTATCGAGCGATGGTGGCCTCTGTGGAGATGGGGGTCTCACCTCCCTCCTCTCCCTCTCTCTCTGTCGTGGCCGCTCCTGTGCCTGTGGCCTCCTCACCTCTCTCCCGCCATGACCCTGGGCTGCCTCCATCACCGCCTGGCACCGCCTCCCTATCCGATGCACAACCGCATGGATCGGACCTTGTGCCCTCGTCATCCGAGGAGGGCGGATGCCTACGTACCAGGCATCGTAGCCATCGGCTACTCTTGCGTCGTCCCCATCCACTGGCTGGATGGGGGCATCATCCGTGTCCTGGCTCCAGAACCGCTGCATGTCGGGAGCCCCGCTAACCGTAGTGTTATCCCGGATAGTCCAGGAAAACTCATAATCCCTCAGAGATGGGATCCCCTGCTGCAGACCGAACTGTCTCAAAACTCGGTCGTACCTATGGAGCTCCACCTCTCCCCTCTCCATCCTCAGCCAACAAACTCGCCTAACGTGAGCCAACTCCTGTCCATCCTCGGCCCACCCTGGATGCTCCCTCCATGGCCTCCAGGTGATCTGGTCCGGGACTAAGTCATCTAGTAGCCTCCGGGACATCGGCAGATCTATCCGTCGTTGTGCCCCTCTCCGGAGCCACCAGTAGAAGACTCGGGGCCTCTCCCCGTCAACCCCTGTCAGAGGAAGCCCTACCGGCCTCCGCATCGCAATGTGCTCCCAGCACCAAACTTGTAGTAGCGATGTCATAACCAGACATCGGCCGCCCTTGTACACGACCCCATACAGGATCCTGTACAATCGACATAAAACAAAACTGCCCCAAGCAAACCTGTAGCCGTGGTCTCTCATGTCGCAGACCACATCCGCGAGCATCCATGGCACCCTGCACCCGCTCTGGTGGCACAGCAGAAGTCCACCAACTACTCCAGCTAGAACCCGTGTGAGTGTAGATGCCCCAGGCATCTGGCGCAGTGCCTCGATATTAACTCCGCCCTTCTCCAGGGCGAAGCTCGGGTCACCGCACAGTCGTCCCATAGCGCGGCCCTGATTGGCCGTAGGAGTAATGAGCCATCCTTGTATGGGGATTCTCAGAATCCTCCATACATCCTCCAAAGTGGGAGTCATCTCCCTTGTAGGTAGCCGAAAACATGAAGAGCCCGGATACCACCTCTCTGCTAGGGCCGTCAGTAGCCCCATATCTGTAGACACCTGTGGCATTTCTGCCACATGCAATAAGCCGGCCTGTGCCAGCTGATCCCGCTCTGCCTGTGTGAGAGCGGCCAAGTCATCTCTCAACCCTCTCGTACTTCCATTCCCTGCTCTTTAGTAATCCTCTCTGCAAACATAAACAACAAAACAACAAACAATCATTAATAACAATTCAAGTAAATAATAATGCAAGTTAAAAATTCAATTTTATGCAATTGATGATATCGCCCACTATTGGACGATATCGTCCCAAATTTGAGCATAATCGTCTCCGATTTCGTAGTTCGAAATCGTCCCTAATTTGACGAAATCGTCCCCCTTTCGACGATTTCGCCCTCCGGCGAAATTGCCGAAATTGAGACGATTTCGTCGAAATCGGAATGACGATTTCGTCCCGACGACGTCGACGGCCCAAAAACGGCCGCGATGCTCAAAAATCATCTAAAAATTACCTACAAAGCATGTAAAGTTAAATTAAAGCATCCTAGATAAGTCTAGACTCTTACCCGTAGACCGCGCCGGACCTCTGTCGATCTGTGCGTCGTCTCCACCATTTTTGCTTCAGAGCTCCAAAAACCAAAAAATGAACAGTAAAAATGAATTAGGGTTTTACCCTATTTTTTTAATTTTATTCAAAAATAATTTTTTGCTTTTTCGCGTTTTTACCTCAAACGTTCGATTTGGGTAAAAACACGGAGGGGGCACCATAGTAAGTTGTCGTACGATTCGACCAAGAATCGTCGCCTAAAAATGGGAATAATTTTTTGCTTTCTCGTAGATCGAGAAGAACTCATCTTTAACGCATTTTCTTCAAAAAATTCGCTAAAGAGGGGGCAAAATGTAGCACCCTAAAATTGGCGCAGTAAAATTACAATAATTACATTCACCTTAGTAAATAATTTAAAATTCAAATTTAACCTCCCAAACCGCCCGTTAACCGTCGAGAAATCCGTTTCCCCCTTTTTCGCGCCATTTTTAGAGGTTGTTTTGACCGTTTGACGATATCGTCGCCGATCAGACGATATCGCCCCAGATTTGACGATTTCGTCTGGACTAGGACGTCCAGACGATCTTGTCGCAAAACTGATTTTGCAAAGTTAGCTTCTGTTCCAACGGGTCTCCAATCTGGCGAAGCGTGTCCGCGCCGTTGGGACCCTCCCCGTTGGAGATCTCCCAAATTGGGATGATCTCCAACCTCCTAACTACTCCCCTAAGCCTATTTAATCCTAAGCTATCCCTTTAGCACCCCCCTGGTTGAAATTCTCTGCAAGTTAACTCCATTTACGTTAAATCATCCCTATTCTTCATTTGCACTAGTTCCATATCAATTTTGTTGCAGGTACATCACTGTTTTTCAGCCGGAGCCAGCACACATCGTCGTCGACGAACCTGTTCAAATCGGAGGCGAACCTGGCGAATTCGAGACGATTTCGTACTGATGCGAGACGATCTCGACTGCAATCCATATTGAGGCAATCAGTGCCTGAAGTTTGCACTTCTCAACCTTGTTTCTGTTGTTTTATTCTGCAAATTAGATAATTTATTCAGTGTTTACGTTATTTTGCATTTGGAGTTCACCCATTTAGATTAAGTGCATAATTAAATCCTAATTATCATCTAATTAGCACGATTCATTTCTGTCTCTGTGTTTAAGTTTCAGTTTGATAACATTGCTGCCATTTTATATCATTTCCCTCTGTTAGCACTGTAGTATTTTTTGTATTTTGCATCTGTTTTCGGTTTTGCAGGTCTCTGACGAATTCGTCTGACGAATTCGTCAGATCTCAAACGATCTTGTCTGATTGCAGATGATTCTGTCGAATTTCAGACGATCCAGATCGCTTCAACATCAGAATCTTCTTTAGACATCCGGATCAGGTATTCCTCATTTGCATTCCGTAATCTCTCTATTTTTTGTCTTTAAATTTGTTTTCTGTATTCATGGAATTTGCATTTTCATGTAGATTAATCTAGATTCATTCGGCCAAACCTAGGATATGAATGCTTAAGGTTAAAAACGAACACATTTAAACACATTCCAAAACCTAGGCGTGGAAGCTGCCGTTAAATGTTTCCTGGTGAACCCACCATCCGTCGAAAAATCATCAAAATACACCTCCCTTGAGAGGCGGGACCTTCGCAAAGTCCTCTCAGTCCGAGGTACCGCGCCATCCTTTTCCCTTCCTCCTTCCGGGCACGGATCCTATAGCCTGAAGGTAAGGATGCAAAAAATTTGGAGCGATACAACATAAGATATTGGACTTGAGAACCCAATCCTTTCATTGATATATAAGGAAAATTAGAGTTATGTGAATAGATCATTATCGAAGGTGTTAGTCATGGTGACTAAAAATTCATATTCATTAACTGGCATGCTCATAATGTAATTATAGGTTTGTAAGAAAGTGGATATGAGATGTCAATCTGCCTAAATGGAAAATTAGGCCTTACTTCTAATCATAAGGATTTATGATAAAAAATTAATGAAGGTGTTGTATATCACTTAGTACATCAATGGGAGATTCAAATATTATTGGCCACTACCTAATGCATATGCAAGTATTTACAAACATGTGAAATATTGGTCATGATCATTTGATTCCCTAATTGATATACAAGATATTAGGTTATTTTTTAACAGAGTGTTGTCAAGTATGTTTCCCAAGGACATAGAAATTCTACTTCCACTAACTATCATATTGATTAAAAATACAATATATTAAAAACAAAACGTCTACACACTAGGGTGGCATGTTGGGCCTCATACCCAATCACAAATGGAATATATTTGATAAGGTTTGATTTATCTCATCTTTTTCTATTAGACCAAGTTGGAAAGTTTAACACCATTAATACCTTGACTAGTAGGTATACAAATGATTGCATGATTACAAGTCATGGTATCAACAAGGTCAATCCTCCAATGTGATATATTAGATAAGCTAGTGTGATATTATAAAATTTAACAACAAGTTTGTAGGCTTTGTACCATGGTATAGCATAGACATTTGAGGAAATATGAAGCCCTTCACCTTTACCAATTGTATGTACAAAAAATTGTATATGTGCAAAACATAGATAAAACAAATCATTTTTTCATAGAGGTCTACACACTACCATAACATGAATACTGAAAACTTGTTACTAACATGAGATTTGTAAAATAATGTATGTAATTGTATTGATGATATGTGATAACAAGTATATAGGCTTTACACCAAGGTATTGCATAGATATCTAAGGAAAGATAAAAATCCTTCACCTTTGTTCAACGTATGTACAAAAATTGTATATGCATAGAACATGGATAAAAGAAGTCATTTTTTGTGGAGTTATTGTGCTCTACCCTAGCATGGGGATGAAGAATTGTTGTTAACATGAGACGTATGTGATTATATTGATACAATGTGACAACAAGGCCAAGATGTCACATCGCACTAGTGTAAATGTTTTAGGGAAATGAGGATATTCCTCACCTTTGCTTGACCATGTAAAATGAATTTTATATATACAGAACATTGGCAAGAAATGTTGTCTTTTCTTGGAGAAACATACAATTGGTAAGGAATGAAAATTGGTGTTTGTTTTTATTATGGTGATGAAAGAAGACATCACTGAGCTTTTTGATAGACCATCATGAAGTAGAGGGATTTAATTATCTATTGTTTGGTGCACTCATAAGCTATTATGGGTATGCAAATTTTTGATCATTAAGTCTCTTCGCTCTCATGGGTTTGTAAATAGGTGAGGTAAATTTGTGTAGTTACGATTAAGGATTGATTATTTGATAGTAATTATGGTGATAGTGCCTTGAATCACCTCGTAAATCATCGAATATATTCGGCCACTTTCATTAATTGTATAGAAATATATAAATATTTTTAGAAATGCAAGATGTAGAACATGGGTTGTTGATTATTTTAATGATATATAAGGGAATTAGAAAATTTATAATGAGAGTGTTTTCAAATATGCCAATCATAATGAAAGAAGTTCTCTATACTTTAATTAGCATATCTGCAAAGGATTGCATAAATGGATAGAGAATATTTACTTATATGAATGGCACATGGAACCATACAATATAGTCACATAAGATATGTATGATGAAATAATTTAGGATGTTTTGCTAAGGGTACCCACCATATTTGGGGGTTCTAACTATCCACTAACTACCACACTTTGCAAGAAATTACAAGGTTGCGAGATATTGGATATACTAAGGACCCTTGTGCCTGGTCACCACAATGGATAATATGATATGTTGTATATTTATATTTAAGTGTGATTGCATGCTTGTTTGATAAACCAAGTGGGAAAGTGAAGCCCTATTAATCTAGTGCCTGATAGGCTCATAAAGAATTGTCTATTTACAAGATATTAGATTAATAAGACTTTATTGCTTGAATGATTTACCAAATGAGTAGCTCTTGATAAATATTATGAATGTATGTCATGAATATTGGGATCTGAATTGACATCAAGCAATACTTGATATTGTGACTGTCTATCTTCTAGCTTTCTGATTAGGCTTGCACCTGCTAGTCACAGCTCATAACTCAATATTGGATGGACTAAATATTGACCTAGCCCAACCTCTGAGTAGATTTGTTCCTTGTCAACTGATAGGGTGTTGACTCAATTAATCTCAGTAATTGTTTAAGAGATAGGGTTAGAAAAAGGGTTAGGGTTAAGGAATTATAATTAAAATAGTGGTCGAATAGATCTAATAGCATATGCATCTACAAGGAAAACCTTTCAACAAATCATTTCCAGTGTCCCACACTTAAGATAGATAGCACCAAAAAATAGAGTAATCTTCATACAAGAAACACAAACAGAGATATACTCCAAGAAGTAATTTCAATATTCACAATACTAACAATCCAATTTAATAGAATAGATCAGTATCTAGATTTAATAGAAACAAACTTCTTGTAAGCATAGATTTAACTATGAAAATATTTCAATTGCTTTAAAAATAGTAATCCAATATCAGTGGAATGAACTAACCATAGCAGCATTAGCAAAAATGTGATTCACAGCTTGAATATCTCAATAGAAATATTGAAGATAACAGTTCCCAAGTCAAAAATTCAATTAATGCTCCTATTAATTTGTAAAATATTTTACATAGTAGGGCAAGCAAACACTCTAGAGGTGATCCTAAAAATTGACGGTTTGACTCCATATAGTTTTTATAGTGAAATAAAGGGATGGAACATCACAAGGATAGAGCCATGACACATTAATAGAATGTTATGGTGGCATTATTTCATTCACTTTTGAAGTTTAGGGAATCCACTCGATACCGCATGCCATGGCAGCTCGGCTCTGCAACTTACTTGTTCTATAATGTTAGTTAGACTCTAGGCCATTAGAAATAAAATCTAAGCCATTCATATTTCTTGGGGACTTCATATGGTTGTAGATCTATAACTACTTGATTTCTTGGTTCTTGGTCTCATGAATTGATGCACCTTTTCGGAGCCATAACTTGTGAACCGTATGCTTGTTTGCCTTGAAATTTAACAGGTGGTTTCGCATGCGTGTTCTACATTTGATGTGTTTGACCCTCCAAAAATCATGTTTTTGGGACCTAACTTCGACATCTAGCGCCCCAAAATTATCTTTTAGAATAGGTTCTCGGGTTTTTTGGGTTTTTTTGGCTGTTAGAAGTTTATTATATTTTGTTATACCATAATTTGAGACCTAATATTTTAAATTAAGGTTCATTATTGTAAGAGGGATGTGTGCACCAAATTTGGGCGCAATCCGACTCATTTCTATTTTTAGCAGTTTTTAGAAAAAATATCTATTTTTAGCAGTTTTTAAAAAAATACATTTTTAGGGTTTCTTTGGTTTTCGGTTGCTATATGACGGATTGTAATCTTTTGTAGAAGCGGTGTGAATTCAAGAATGAGAAGAATATCAATTGGCAGTTTTCTTCCATTATTGCATTTGTGTTATGTGATTGGAGTCTATTTTGTTGGTCTCTTGTAGCTGAGTTCACACCATTTGGTATCAGAGCGGGTGTGATCTCGCTAATGAAGAGAAGAAGCCACTTAGAATATATGCCCATATGAATAGGTAGATCGAGGATCTAAATGTAGAAATAGCATGGTTGACTGGTGTGATTGATCGCATGGAGAGAGATGTCCCAGGGCACATGCAGATCAAGGATATGATGATGAAAATATGCATGAGGAACGTGGATTTGAGGTTCACACAAAAGTAGAACCAGAGGTCCCAGAGGAAGAATGGCATAGTTTTGAAAATTGACTAATACGATCTCTAGAGGGGCTTAAGGGGAATTGATATGGGATTAAGATCGAGGTTCTCGAGTATGCTGGTGGGTTGAAACCAGAGGAGTTGATCGATTGGATCAATAGCCTAGAAAAATATTTTGAATGGAGTAATCTTGGTGAAGAGAAGAAGGTTAAGCTCACATGCACAAAGTTGAAGGGACATGCATTGATTTGGTGGGATCATTTACAGACTACACGATAGAGGAATGGAAAGGAAAATATTAGGGATTGGACAAAGATGAAGAAGTTACAGGAATAATTTATACCTGTAGACTACTCCCAAACCCTGTTTCATATTTTTTAAAATCTTCAACAGAAGGATCAAAGCTTTGAGGACTATAGTAATGAATTCTACAAGCTATCCATTCGAGTGGAGCACAATGAGACGAAGGACCAAAAGGCTGCAAGGTATGTAAATGGCCTAAGTTTTTTTGTTCAAGATGAGATGAGCATGCATTGCACTCTTACAGTGGATGATGCGTATCAAATGGCCCTCAAGGTGAAGGAGAAATTGAAAAGGATTAATAGAAGAGGTAAGAAGGGATTCACACCCTCTTCAGGTCAAGATCGAATTGGATCTAATTTTATCAAGGGAGAATCCTCAATACCTGCTAAACAAGAAGAAGATGGATAGAATCTGAGAGGAAGAGGATACCAACAAGGTAGAGGTTATGATGGTGGACAAAATGGAAATGATTCGAGGAGGTCGTATACCTGTTATGGATGTGGTGAGGAGGAGCATAGAGCATTTGAGTTTCCCCAATGTGATGTCCAAGAAAGGGGTCAAGGAGGACAAGGAAGGATCAATCTGGTTGATATAGAAGAGTAGGATGAGGATGAAGTTTTTGCTGACATGGGGGAAGCACTTATGATAAGGAGGACATATATTGCTCCTAAGAAAGATATGGTGCAAAGCAAAGCAAAGGGGCATACCATAGATGGTGAATATTCTTGGTTGTGAACGAACATATTTTGAACAAGGTGTACATCAAGAGGGAAGGTATGTAACATTGTCATTGATGGTGGTAGCTATGAGAATATGGTGTCAAATGTCATGGTTGATAAAATGCACCTAAAATGTGAAAAACATCCTTATCCATATCACATCTCATGGGTTAAGAAGGGGAATGAGGTAACAATAGATCAGATGTGTTTAATTAAATTTTCAATTGGGAGCACTTACAAGGATGAAGTGTGGTGTGATGTGATCTCGATGGATGCATGTCACATTCTATTAGAAATACCTTGGCAGTACGATAGGGATACTAACCATAATGGGATAAAGAATACTTATGCATTTTGGAAGGATGGTGTAAAGGTAGTTCTTGTACCTCCAAAGGAGGATGGGCCGAGTGAGAGCTTGTTGAAGATGCAGGAGTTTCTTGTAGATATCAGTTATGCTAGCTTTTGTTATGCCTTAACAGCTAGGAAGCTAGAAATAGAGGAAGTGGTTATGCCTACAATAGCAGCTAAGTTGCTAAGTGAATATAAATATATCACACAAGAGGTGTTACCAGATGGGCTACCACCAAAAAGGGATATCCAACATCACATGGATTTGATTCTAGGATCAGCGCTGCCAAATCAGGCAGCTTATCGGTTGAACCCGACATAGAATGCAGAGTTGAGTAGGCAAGTAACAGAGTTGATAAAGAAGGTATTAGTTGGGGAGAGTATGAGTCCATGTGCGACTCCAACATTGCTTACCCTAAATAAAGATGGTGACTGGCAAATGTATGTAGACAATAGAGCCATAAACAAAATCACAATAAAGTATCGATATCCTATGTCGAGAGTGTATGACATGATGGATGGATTGGCTAGAGCTAAATACTTTAGTAAAATTGATCTACGGAGTGGCTACTACCAGATCATAATTCGAGAAGGGGATGAATGGAAGATAACTTTTAAGACAAAATATGGATTGTACGAGTGGATGGTGATGCCATTTGGGTTGTCTAATGCACCTAGTACATTTATGCGGTTGATGAATAGAGTACTATAGGAATATAATGGTAATTTTATGGTTGTGTATTTTGATGATATTTTGATTTATAGTAAAAGTGAAGAAGACCATTTTTTACACTTGAAATTAGTGTTAGACGTGCTCAGGAAGGAGAAATTGTATGTCAACCTGAATAAATGTAGATTTCTTCAAGATAGTTTAGTGTTTTTGGGATTTGTAATCTCGATAGATGGCATGAGGATGGATGATGAGAAAGTGAAGGCAATTCTGGAATAGCCTCTTCCATGATTTATAACAGAAGTAAGGAGCTTTCATGGACTAGCTACCTTTTAGAGGAAGTTCATCAGGAACTTCAGTAGTATATTTGCGCCTATAACTGATTGCATGAAGCGGAAAGAGTTTGTATGGATTACGACACCAACAGAGAGTTTTGAACTCTTGAAGAAGAAGGTGTCAGAAGCCCCTGTTCTAGTGTTACCAGATTTCAGTAAGGTTTTTGAGGTTGATTGTGATGCCTCATTTGTTGGAATTGGTGGTGTCTTAAGTCAAGAGGGCCGACCTGTAGCATTTTTTAGTGAGAAGCTGAATGATGCAAGGAAGAATTATTCTACATATGATGTGGAATTTTATGCAATTGTGCAAGCGTTACAACATTATAGGCACTACTTAATCTCAAAGGAGTTTGTGTTGTTTACTGATCATGAAACATTGAGGTATGTCAATTCTTAGAAAAATTTAAATAGCAGGCATGCCAACTGGGTTTCATTTTTGTAATAGTATACATTTGTCCTAAAATACAAGTTAGAAAAATAGAATAAGGTTACTGATGCATTGAGTAGGAGATTCTTGTTGTTGACCACTATGGAGAATGAAGTGGTAGGATTTGAGGGGATTAAATATCTGTATGAATCTGATGTGGATTTTGGGAATATTGTGCAACAGTGCGAAAGTGCAGAAGGGGGCGAGTCTCGTACCATTTTTGAAGAGTATTTTTAATAGGATGGTTACTTGTTTAAGGGTAATCAATTATGCATTCCCAATGGATCTATGAGAGAGAACATCTTGAGGGAATTACATAGTGGGGGTTTGGCTGGTCATTTTGGAGTAGCCAAAACTACCACTCTTGTAGAGGAGAAGTACTATTGGCCAAAAATTAAGAGAGATATAATCAAGTTTGTCCTAGATATAGAGTATGTCAAATGGCTAAGGGCCATGCGCAAAATACAGGGTTGTATATGCCACTACCAGTTCCTACAGGACCATGGACCGATCTGAGTATGGATTTTGTGTTGGGATTGCCCAAGACACAAAGGGCTAAGGATTCAATTTTTGTTGTGGTAGAAAAAATTTCCAAAATGGTGTATTTTATTGCTTGTCAAAAGACTAATGATGCAACTAGGACTGCAGTCTTATTATTTTATGAGATTGTGTGGTTGCATGGTGTTCCAAAGACTATTGCTTCTGATCAGGATACTAAGTTTTTGAGTCACTTTTGGAGGACGTTGTGGAAAATTTTGAATACCAAGTTGCATTTCAATAGTGCTTACCACCCATATACTGATGGGTAAACAGACGTAGTGAATAGAAGCTTGGGAAACCTCCTATGATGCATAGTTGGAGAAAAACCAAAACAATGGGATTTAGCCTTATCACAAGTTGAATTTGCATACAACAGTTCAGTGAAGAGGTCAACAGGTAAATCTCCTTTTCAAATTATTTATGGTCAAAATCGTAGAGGTCTATTATATTTGGTTGAGTTACCAATTGGGGAACAAGTTAGTGATGATGCAGAAGCATTTGCTGAGCATATCCAGAAAGTGCAAGAGTCAGTGAGGGAAAAATTACATAGTAGTAATGATCACTACAAAGAGTCTGTTGATGCACACAAAAGGGTGAAAGTGTTTGAAGAGGGTGATATGGTCATGTTTCATCTTAGGAAAGAAATATTTCATAAGTGGACATATAACAAACTAAAACTTAAGAAAATTGGGCCACGCAAGATTTTGAAGAAGATCAATGATAATGCCTATAAAGTGGAGTTGCCTGATGAATTTGATATTTCACCCATTTTAATGTTTCTGATTTATTTCAGTATCTTGGTACTTTTGAGGATGGCAAATTACATGAGACAGTAAATTGGACATGATAGATGCCTAAGAAGAAAAAATATAGAGTTGCATAGGTGCTCGATAAGAAGGTGATCACCACCAGACATGGGAGCTACAACAAATTCCTGGTTTAGTGGGAAGGATAACCACAGTCAGATAACACTTGGTTTTTAGAGTTAGAGCTAAAGAAAATTGATAACCAAAAGCTACAGGATTTCAATTCAACTGAACTCGCAGGAGCTGAGTTCTTTTTCACTAGAGGAGAATGATGCACCTTACCGGAGCCATAACTTGTGAACCGTACGCTTGTTTGCCTTAAAATTTAACAGGTGGTTCCATGTGCATGTTCTACATTAGGCTCATCTTTGATGTGCCTGACCCTCCAAAAATCATATTTTCGAGACCTAACTCCGACATCTAGTGCCCCAAAATTAGCTTTTAGAATAGGTTCTCGGGTTTTTTGGGTTTTTTTGGCTGTTAGAAGTTTATTATATTTTTTTATACCATAATTTGAGACCTAATAATTCAAATTAAGGTTCATTATTGTAATAGGGATGTGTGCACCAAATTTGGGTGCAATCCGACTCATTTCTATTTTTAGCAATTTTTAGGAAAAAGATCTATTTTTAGCAGTTTTTAGAAAAAGACATTTTTAGGGTTTCTTTAGGGTTTCTTTGGTTTTCGGTTGCTATATGATGGATTGTAATATTTTGTAGAAGGGATGTGAATTCAGGAATGAGAAGAATATCAATTGGCGGTTTTCTTCCATTATTGCATTTGTGTTATGTGATTGGAATCCATTTTGTTAGTCTCTTGTAGCTGAGTTCAGACCATGGATGCTTCGCCTACTTACTCAAACCAATTGGTTCTCATTTGTTGAGAATTTTCTTTTGTATATCTGAGAAAATATCAGCATGATCTCAATCGTTGATTCATTTGTAGATGACTATGATTAAACCTTAGTAATGCTTTGAAGATGAGCAGTGTAGAACATGTCACCAGGATATTATTTTAAAATACTTATCACTTGCTTTGACTATTTTGACCAGTGGTATGGAGCACATCTAAAAATACACTATGCTTTGAGCAGAATGGAGCATGTCACCAGGCCGCTCACTTTGTTTCTCAATACTGTTTAATTTACTTTCACGTTCATAGTGTAGAACATGTTGTTCATAGCCCTCTCCTTAAAATCTGCTTCATCAAATTTTGACCAAGGTTGACTACAGGATAGAGTCATGCTCTGAGCTACTCAGGAAATAATGTAAAATAATATTTTTGGGAACTTTGCGTTGTATCGCTACCTTGTGCTATATTTTGGACCTTTCAACCTCTTCAACTAGCAGTGTGGACCATGTGTTATGCTCTGCTCTAAAATGAACTTGGACCTCAACGATGTGGAACACATCAAAACTTTGCCGCTTATTTACGTGGATTGGGACAATGTGCATTGGGTCGCTCATCGAAAAAAGATGACATCATCTTTGACTCAGTTTGATAGCAGTGTGGATCATGTTGCTATACCACTATGAAATATACTAAGTGCGAAGTGGCTAGGAGCATCTCTTCTTATCTTAGAAAATATGTTGTATGTCACTCTACCTAAGTGATAGCAATGCAAATTTAGCTACTCTACCAACGATGTGGAACATCCTGCACTATGCTACTAGAAAATACACTATATTTTGAGCGGTTGGGAGCATCTTCATACCTTAGAAAATATTTTCAAAATTTTTCTAAGGATGTGGCCATTTTGGACCTACATTCTAGCACCTCTCACGTGGATTTTCTTGCAAAGCCAATGAACTCAGAGTCTTATCCTTTGGGTATCAGGACTCAAAAATTACAAATCTTTGAGAAATGCTTCATAGAATAATTTCTATATGACCATTACCCTCTGGAAACTTTGTGAAGCCACCTAGAGGATAACGGTTCACATGGAGATCATACTGGAAACAATGATATTCACCACTCCTTTTGACTAAAAAAATTGCTCTATGTCAAGCAAAAATAAAGCTATGCTATCCCTTATAAGCCCAACCAAAATGATCAAAATATCTTCATGAGATCCTCATTTTTTGCTCTCTTGCTTCATGCTTTTATTATTATCATCTAAAAATATCAGGATCAAAAAAATATATACAACACTTTTACATGAATACAAAAATGTTCAAAATGGAAAACTCTACACTTATGTTTCTTGAGTGTCTTCAACAACCCTATCTTATTCTTCCCCCTATTGAGCTTCTTCCTCACTATCACATTCCTTCTCTTGGTCAGCCTCCTCTTCTTATGGTGAGTCTTGTTGCTTATATTTTTGCTCAGCATCAATCCCAAATAGTTGAATCATCAGTTTAGGAGTCTGCAAAGCTTATCTCCAAATTGCCTCAGAAGGTTTGGAAGTCTCCTTAAGATTTTTATGAATAAACTCCAAATCAGAGGTATCCTCATAGTTTGCAGAGCTTCCCTTGTTCACCAGGTGTATCGCTCCAAACTTTTCACACCCTTACCTTCAATCTATAGGATCCATGCCCGGAAGGGGGATGTGAAAAGGATGTCGCGGTACCTCGGACTAAGAGGACTTGCGAAGTTCCCGCCTTTCAAGGGAGATGTATATTGATGATTTTTCGACGGATGGTGGGTTCACTAGGAAACATTTAGTGGCAGTTTCCACGCCTAGGTTGGGAATGTGTTTTATGTGTTCGTTTTTAACCTTAAGCATTCATATCCTAGGTTTGGCCAAAATGCATCTAAGCTATTCTATATGCAGATGCAAATTAAATGAATATAGAAAAGCAGAATAGAACTGAAAAACAGAGAAATTATAGAGGATTAAAAGAAGAATACCTAATCCGGATGTCTGATGATGATTCTGATTCTTGAAGCAGTCAGGATCACCTCTGATTTGATAGGATCGTCTGAGATCAGACAAGATCGTCTGAGATCTAATGAACTCGTCAGACGAATTCGTCAGAGACCTGCAATCAAAGAAATAGGTGCAAAATACAAAAAATACAACAATGATAACAGAGGGAAATAGTATAAAATGATAGTAGCACTATCAAACTGAAACTTAAACACAGAAACAGGAATGAATTATGCTAATTAGATAATAATTACGATTTAATCATGCATTTGATCTAGATGGGTGAACTCCAAAATGCAAAATAGTATAAAATACTGAATAAACTAAGCTAATTGTAGAATAAAACAATAGAGAAAATATGGAGAAATGCAAACTTCAGGCACTGATTGCCTCAATGTGGACTGCAGTTGAAATCGTCTCGCATTGGTACGAAATCGTCTCTGATTCGACAGGATCGCCTTCGATCTGAACAGGTTCGTCGACGATGATGTAAGCTTGCTCCGGTTGAAAAACAGTATGGTACCTACAACAAAATTGTATAGAACTAATGCAAAATAGAAACTTAGGATGTTTTAACATGTATGCAGTCGGGTTACAAGAATTATCATCCAGGGGGGTGCTAAGGGGAGGGCTTAGGATTAAATAGGCTTAGGAGGGAGGTTAGGAGGTTGGAGATCATCCCTATTTGGGAGATCTCCAATGGGAGAGGGTCTCTAACGGCACAGATACGCTTCTACCCGGATTAGAGGCCCATTGGAACAGAAGCTAATTATGCAAAATTAGTTTTACGACAAGATCGTCTAGACGTCCTAGCCCAGATGAAATTGTCAGATCTGGGGCGATATCGTCTGATCGACGATGATATCGTTAAACGGTCAAAACAACCTCTAAAAATGGCATGAAAAAGGGGGAAACAGATTACCCGATGGTTAACGGACGGTTTAGGAGGTTAAAATTTGAATTTAAATTATTTACTAGGATGAATGTAATTATTACAATTTCACTGCACCAATTTTAGGGTGCTACATTTTGCCCCCTCTTTAGCGAATTTTTTGAAGAAAATGCATTAAAGATGAGTTCTTCTCGATCTACGAGAAAGCAAAAATTATTCCCATTTTTAGGCAACGATTCTTGGTCGAATCGTACGATAGCTTACTATGGTGCCCCCTCCGTGTTTTTACCCAAATCGAACGTTTGAGGTAAAAACGCGGAAAAGCAAAATTATTTTTGAATAAAATTAAGAAAAATAGGGTAAAACCCTAATTCATTTTTACTGTTCATTTTTTTGGTTTTAGAGCTTTGGAAGCAAAAATGGTGGAGACAACGCACAGATCCACAGAGGTCCGACGCGGGCTACGGGTAAGAGTCTAAACTTAGTTTAGAGTGCTTTAATTTGAATTTACATGCTTTTTAGATGAAATTTGATTAATTTTTGAGCATCGCGGCTGTTTTTGGGCCGACGTCATCAGGATGAAATCATCCTAATTTCAACGAAATCGTCTCAAGTTCACCAATTTCGTCTAAGGGCGAAATCGACGAAAGGGGGACGATTTCATCAAATTAGGGATGATTTCGGCTTGCGAAATCAGAGAAGAATCTGCTCAAATTTGGGACGATATCATCCAATAGTGGACGATATCATCAGTTGATGAAATTGAACTTATTTTTAACTTGCATTTTTAATCACTTGAGTTTTTTATTAATGATTGTTTGTTGTTTATGTTGCAGAGGAGATTGCTAAAGAGCAGGGAATGGAAATATGGAGGTTTGAGAGATGAATTGGCCACTCTTACATAGGCAGAGCGGGATCAGCTAGCACAGGCTGGCTTACAGCATGTGGCAAAGATGCCACAAGTGTCTACAGACATAGGGCTACTAACAGCCCTAGCAGAGAGATGGTATCTAGGTTCTTCCTATTTTCGGCTACCTACAGGGGAGATGACTCCCACTTTGGAGGATGTATGGAGGATTCTAATAATCCCCATACAAGGACAGTTGATCACTCTTGTCGACAATCAAGGCCATTCTATGGGACGATTGTGTGGTGACCCGAGCTTCACCCTGGAGAAGGGCGAATTTAACATCGAGGCACTGCGTCAGATGCCTGGGGCATCTAGACTCACACAGGTTCTAGCTGGAGTGGTTGGTGGACTTCTACTGTGCCACCAGAGCGGGTGCAGGGTGCCATGGATGCTAGTAGATGTGATCTGCGATATGCGAGACCATGGCTACAAATTCTCTTGGGACAGTTTTGTTCTATGTCGATTGTATAGGATCTTGCATGGGGTCGTGTACAAGGGCGGTCAATGTCTGGTGATGACATCGCTCCTACAAGTTTGGTGCTGGGAGCACATTGCAGTGCGGAGGTCGGTAGGGCTTCCTCTGATAGGGATTGACGAGGAGAGGCCCCGAGTTTTCTACTGGTGGCTCCGGAGAGGGTCACAACGATGGATTGACCTTTCGATGTCCTGAAGACTGCTAGATGACCTAGTCTCAGACCAAATCACCTAGAGGCCACGGTGAGAGCACCCAGGGTGGGCCAAGGATGGATAGGAGTTAGCTTGCGTCAGGCAAGTTTTTTGGCTGCAGATGGAGAGGGGAGAGGTGGAGCTCCATCGCTACGACCGAGTTTTGTGACAGTTCGGTCTACAGTAGGTGATCCCATATCTCAGGGATTATGAGTTTTTCTAAACTGTCTGGGATAACACCACAGTTAGTGGGGCTCCAGACATGCAGCGCTTTTGGAGTCAAGACTCGAATGATGCCCCCATTTAGCCAGTGGATGGGGATGATGCAGGGGTATCCGATGGCTACGATGCCTAGTACGCAGGCATCCACCCTCCTCGAATGACAAGGGTTCAGGGTCTGATACACATAGTTGTGTGTCAGATAGGGAGGCAGCACTAGGCAGCTATGGAGGTAGCCCAAGGTCACAATGGGAGAGAGCTGAGGAGGCCACAGGCATAGGAGAGGCCATAGCAGTGGGAGAGGAGGGAGGCGAGACCCCCTTCTCCATAGAGGGAGAGGCCACCATCGCCCGACAAGGGCAAGGGTGTTGACATAGGAGAGAGTAACGAGATGGCTACTCTTCGAGCGGAGAATATCCGTCTCCAGGCACAGGTGCAGACTCTATAGGATGAGGTTGCACACCACCGAGATGAGTCTACACAGCTCAGATATGAGGTTGCATGCCTCAGAGCATGGGGCGGAGGGGCGAGCACTCAGGAGCTAATGCGGTTAGTTGCTTAGACCACATTCTACTAGGGTATCTATTTCCAGATGGTGCCAGAGGGCCAGAGGGTACAGCTGTCGGCTGCCATTGCAGATCCGATCAGGACTGGGTCGTCGAGGAGCTCATCCCGATCGATGACTAGGACTCGCAGTACCACACATACTATGATGGGGCCACCTCGTCCTTCGTAGGGTGGGGGAGGAGATGAGGCTGAGAGCTCGAGGGGCTCTCGAGACACTACTTGGAGGACATTTGATTTAGGGGATTGAGTATGCCAAGATATATATTGTGGCATACCGATCCAGGTTTTGATATGATGTACATATATTTGTGATATATATATGAGATGAGATATTTTTGATCATATGACTTGTGACTTGTATTTTTATGATGCTTGTATGTTTGATTGATTGATTTGATGATTCATGTAATCATGTCGTTGGAAAAATTATAATTTTGAATGTCATGCTTGTAAAATTTAAATGAAATAATCTGATGTAACAAATTGGTTGTTTGTGATGTAATGTGATAAAAAATAAAAAGAGACTTCTAACAATAATTTCAAAGGACATTGTCGCTATTATAGACCATTTCATGGAGTCGTCGCTCACTCGATCGTCAAGCTAATCCCAGTATAGAAATATTATTAAAAGTAAAAGAGTGCTTAAGAGACTGTCTTAAGACTTTTGTGCAATGGTGCAAATTATGATGATGATAGTTTGTTTTCATAGTTTCATAAAAATAGTATGCATGAAATAATGTTAAAACGATTTTTGCTAGGCATAAATTCCTAAGTGTGATAAAATTTTTGGATAATTCCCTAGGAATTATACCATCATTGCAAATTTGAAGGTTGACATAATGACATGAAATAATGATAATGTGTTTGCTTTTGAAAAGCATAATTTGTGTAACATAATGATTTAAGTCATATGGTTTTCATGATTTTTAAATAAATGGGGAATAAAAATTGTTACAATGGTTTGCGGTAGGCATAGAATATGTAGATATAGACTTATACCATCCTCGTGAAAATCCAAAAAAGAAGATAGTTTTATTGCATGATTGATTTTTAATAAACAGAAAATATGAAGATGAGGACTTGCGCTAGGCATAAAATTCCAATTTTGGTTTTGGAACTATACCATCATCGTGAAAGTCGACAATATATATGTATATATATGTGTGTTTTTGATTGTATGTTTTGAAAGAAATTTTGATTTTGCTATTATATAGTTATCTTTATGCTAAACAACTGTACTTGAAAGAAGAAAATGAATTATTCCAAACAAGTTGGTATTTTGAAGACAAAAGTTAGATTTATAAGGAATCCCATGTGCATATGTGAATTCATTGTCAATCTTAATTTATCATAATGATACACAAAATCTCTCAAATACAAATGTGTGTGCAATTGCTATGTTCATTTACCAATGTTGAGCAAGATAATACGATACAAGTGATTTGAAGAAACCAAATGAGTGTTCATTAACCATGATGTAGATGCATATAACCATACTAGACTACTATGTAGGTCGGATTATCAAGAGCTAGCTAATCCATAAGCAGACATAGGTCTGCACAAAAGAAGGTCGCTAATGTGACAGACATATCGCCACGCTAGGAGTTACCCAAGGCCAAGCAGGTTGGGCACAAACCACCTGTTATGGGGCTTACCTCACAGTTTTCGAATAATTGAGAATTCCAGGGATTCAAGCTCATCAACCCTTCTTTTCTTTTCAAAGGGTATGGAAAGGGTTTTTATTGCTTTTGCTTTTGTTTTCTTTTGCTTTTCTTTTTTTTGTATTTTTGCTTGATTTTTGAGATAATGCTGAAATATTGGAATTTTTTTTTGTCCTTTTTCTTTTTCTTGAACTTTGCTTTTTTGTTCTATACTAGGGATACTTGCTCAAATTAGCTGTAGAGCAAGGGATTTTTATTCTGGGTAGGGGTGAGCTTGTCCTTTTGCCAATTCTCAAAGATTCTAGACCATGTGCATGATAGGATAGCAGGGGAAACTTTTTTCTCAAGAAATCACTTCTACTATGTAGCAAAACATGGAAATTACAAATATAATCATTTTATTGTGAAAAGATGTGCTTGGTTTAAGTAAATAACAAGATTAATTCTCTGTGCTCAAACTTTATTTAATTGATTTTTTTGAACTTTGATATAAGAGAGATTAGTAATCATGCCAGATAAAATCAAGATATTTATTTTTGTGTTTGTTTTTTTTTGAGTGTGCACATGAGAGATTCCAAATAAATGCTAATTTATCCAAAATAATTTGAAACATATAACTACAATAATTGTAAGAAAATATATATAGGTACTTTTGGAGAAGTTTTGAGAATGTTGACTCTCTCTTTCTTCTTTATATTGTTTTGGTTTCGAAAGAGTCAAGCATATTGCTGTTTTTATTTTTATCATTATTTTTTTATTTTTGAACAAAAAATTAACAAGTGCCATAAAAATAACAAATAATTTTGAAGATTTGGATGATTATGAATGTTTTTGGTGTTTTTGAATTTATAAATTGAAAGAAATACAAGATAGTGATTTTGAACAAATATATACATGGATGAAATGACCAAATTTATACATAGTAACGTTTAAGATGCAAAATATTCATGGGTTCTTTAAGTTCTTTACCATCTAATGTAGATAATTTGTATGCTCCTGATTCAAATTTAGCAGTAATAATGTATGGTCCAAGCCGGTTGGGCTCAAACTTACCTTTAAGGTCCTTAGTTGCATTAGTATTTTTTTTATTTTCTTTTAAAACAAGGTCACCGATCTCAAAGGATCGATGACGAACTTTTTTAGCATATGATCTTTTAAGCTTGTTTTGGTAGGCACGGAGATGTTCCAAAGCATTGATGTGTTTTTCATCTAGGAGTTCCAACTGACTGAGTCTGCCAGCATGATATTTATCTCCTACTTCGGTATCTTGAAGTAGCAAAGGCAAAGAAGGAACTTCCAATTCAAAGGGAAAAACTGCTTCAGCACCATAAACCAAAACAAATGGTGAAGTTCCCGTGGGGGTTCGAACACTAGTTCGATAGGCCCACAAGGTCGGATATAACCGAATGTGCCAGCCACGGCCGCTTTATTGACCAATATTTTGAGGATTTTGATTAAGGTTTTGTTAGATGCTTCCGCTTGACCATTACCCTGAGGATAATAGGGAGTGGACCAACGATGTTGAATCTTATATTTTTGGCATAATTTTTTAACATCTTTATTTTTGAAACAAGTTCCATTGTCAGAGATGACATTTGCAAGAATTCCAAACCTACAAATGATTTGATTAAAAATGAATTTAGATATTTGTGTGCCAATGTAGGAAGCTAAAGGCATAGCTTCAACCCACTTCGTGAAGTACTCATTGGCAGTTATGATGAATTTGTGTCCATCATATGACACATGATTGATTTTGCCAATAATATCTAAGCCCCATTTAGAAAAGGGCCAAGGAGAGGAAATATCCTACAACTCTTGTGCAGGCGCATGGACAAGGTCAGCATGTTTCTGGCACTTGTTGCAATGGCACACATAATCATGTGCATCCTTTTCCATGGTAGGCCAAAAGTATCCTATCCTAAGGAGCTTTTTAGCAATGACACTACCACTGAAGTGTCCTCCACAAGATCCATCGTGGGCTTCACTCAAGGCTGATTTGGACTCTTCTAAGTTCAAACATCTTAATAGGATACCTTCAAAAGATCTCCTATACAAGGTATTGCCAATTATTACAAATTGACTTGCTCGTCTACGTAATAACCGACGTTGGTTTCTATTAGAATTGGCAGGGAAAGTCCCATTTTGGAGAAAATCAAATATGTCCATATACCAAGGTTTCGGAGTAGTTTCATTGATTAGAAACACATCTAAAGGTTCTAAGCATGACTTATTTGAAGCGGGTTCCTAGAGTCGACGAATAATGATAGTGGCATATTCGTCATCTAACTCCAAGGGCAGGAGAGATGCAGCTACGGCCATAGCATCAGCTGCACGGTTGCAAGTTCTAGGAATAGCTTCCAAGGTAACTTGATCAAATAGGGACATTAGTTGTAAAACATAGGCCTTATATGGGTGCATTTTATCATCTCTGGTCTGATAAAATTCATTAATTTGGTTTATAACCAGTTGAGAATCACCAAAAACTAAAAGATGTTTAATTTTGAGCGCTAAAGCAGCTCGTAATCCAAGGATTAGAGCTTCATACTCAGCAGTATTGTTGGTGCAAGCAAATGTCAATTTGAAGGACAGAGGAATAAGATGTTTTTATGGGGATATTAAAATAATACCCGCACCAGCCCCACTCATGCATCGAGCTCCATCAAAGTATAAGGACCATTGTTCAGTATGGTCTGCCTCTAATTGAAGGCATTCATTCGAAAACTCAATGATGAGGGGATGGGTAGATTCTAAGGGTGCAGCAGCTAATTGATCTGCTATGATTTGACACTTAACAGACTTATGTCTTATGACTGTGAGATCAAACTCGCTTAGAGCAAGAACCCACTTGGCTGTGCGACCCAATAAATAAGGTCGACTCATAAGATACCTTAAGGGATCGTATTTGGCAATGACATAAGTTTTCTGACTAAGCATATAGTGTCGTAATGTTTACGTAGCAAAAATGACTGCTAGACATAGTTTTTCTAATGTTGTGTAGCGGGTTTCATAACTGATGAAGGTTCGGATAATGTAATAATTAGCACGTTCTCTCTTTTCATCATCAAGCTGAGCTAACATAGCCCCTAAGGCAGAATCTGAAGCTAAAATATATAGGAGGAATGGGCGATCAGGTTTAGGTGGTGAAAGCACAGGTGGATTAAGGAGGTATTGCTTGAGAAGTTCAAAAGCTTCTCTACATTCGACATACCAATTAAAAGGGACATCCTTTTTAAGGAGTTTAAGAAAGGGACCAGTTTTGTCTGCCAACTTATCGATGAAGTGATGGATGGCTTGAAGCTTACCTTGTAAACTTCGTAACTCAAATATATTAGTAGGTGCGGGCATATCAGTGATAGCCGCAATCTTGAGAGGGTCGATTTTGATACCACGTAAAGAAACTAAAACCCCTAATAGTTTACCAGACTTAACTCCGAATATGCATTTTTCTAGATTTAATCGAATAAGATATTCTCGTAATCGATTAAAAACTTTTCTCAAATCCTCTAAATGATTATCTTCCAAAATAGAGCGAGCTATAATATCATCTACATAATCATGTAGGATATCATGCATCATATCATGAAAAATATAGGTCATAGCTTGTTGATAGGTTGCACCCGCGTTCTTTAAGCCAAATGGCATCACTTTCCAACAAAAAGTACCCCAGGGGGTAATAAAGGTTGTTTTAGCCTGATCTTCAAGAGCTATCCTGATCTGATTATAACCGAAGAATCCATCCATTAAGGACATCATCCCACTCTCGACAGTAAATTCAATGATTTGATCCATGTTTGGAAGAGGAAAGTCATCTTTAGGGCATGCAACGTTAATATCTCTAAAATCTATGCAAACCCTAACTTTGGTAGCTTCTTTCTCGGTTACTAGAACTACGTTTGAGATCCATTCAGCATAATCAATAGCTTGTATAAAGATAACATTCAGGAGTTTTTCTAACTCCCCTTTGACTAGCAGAGCCACTTTGGGATGCATTTTTCTAAGTTTTTTTTTAACTGGTTTAGCATCCGGATGGACCACTAGATGATGCATGACTACGAAAGGGTCTAGACCTGGCATATCTTTGTATGTCCAAGCGAAGACATCTTCATACTCTTTAAGGAATGCAATGTATTGTTCTTGTTTTTCTTGACTTAATTCTGATCCAATATTGATCATGTGAGGATTATCCGTAGTTCCAATGTTAATTTTAATGACGTTTTCTACCTCCATGTGTAGATCTCTTTCAAAGTTAGGCGGGGCGGGTGAAACGCCCAATTCTTGTAATTCTTGTAAGGTTAATTTGGAAAATTCATCTTGAGGATTAGTGGCCTCAAGTTGGGCTATAGTTGGTATAGAACCCTCAAAATAAAATCCATTGTGTAACATCTCTTCAACAGAGACATCGTGGAAGATATCTCCTTCCAACTCTTCATCGGGGTCAGCAATCATTTCAAGGTAATCTATGGATAGCATGTTACATGTAAATGATTGATTTTTAAGAGGTAAATCATCACACCTATCCAAATAATCTTGATAACATATGAGATGATCATCATCTTCAAAAGGAAAGGGTTGACCCTTACTAGGAAATAGGCCCACACCACAGTGGGCAGGCCACGGTTCTACCTCAAAAGGTTCTTTCATGCCATTTTGGAAAGGTCCCAAACCTTTCCCTTTATATCCCATTTTAAGCATCATGGGTTTAGCTTTAATATATTCATTGGTAAAATAACACCGAGCATATCCCTCATGATGAGTTTTAATGTTCCGAGGGATTCTTCCCCAGTCATATCCTTTATAAATGAAGGCGCAACTCCCAACTTGGTAAGTACTTCCCATAGGTTTTGGGAGTTCCAAAGTACGAGGAGATGGCGGTAAGTTATTTAAAAGAATTGAATCTTGCATGAAAGCATTTGTTTTTTCTGATATTAAGATTGTGGATAAATTTGGTAAAAGTTCATCAGAAAGAGCATAACATGTAGAAGGATTATTCCCTATATCTTTAGATGTGGAAGGTATAATAGTTGTGTCTGTAGGTTTTGAATTTATAGGGATAGAACATGAAGGATTGGTTGTAGATTTAAGATCTTTTTGAGGTTCTAAAGTGATTTGTTTAGAAAATTGTTGATCTATATAGGAGGATGAAATTAATGGAGGGGAAGTAGGTGAAGTTATGGGTGTGTGTTTCACACATTTAGATGAAAAATAAGAACTAGGATGTGTGGATGACAGAGCGGGGCAAAATTGCACTCCAACGAGTTCTGCCAAAGCACACATATCAAAGGGTCTAGGGTCACCATGGATAGTGACCAACTGATTTTTAAATTCAAATTTAACGCATTGGTGTAAAGTTTATGGGACCGCTCGCATCGCATTGATCCAAGGGCAACCCAAAAGTATATTGTACGATGTCGGGCAATGTACAATAAACACGGTTGTTTCTAGGGTTCTAGGACCAACTTGCAAGGGGATGGTAATAACTCCACATGTTTCTTGTGTTTCGCCATTGAAAGCTTTGATAATCATATCAGTTTTCTTCATTTCATCACTTCTAAAGCCAAATTGTTGGTAGAAGTCAAAAGTGCAAATGTTTAGAGGAGCCATTATCAATCAAGACTCGTTTGACAGCTACATCCCCAATTAAAGCAGTAATATATAAGGGATTGTCCTTATGTAAACTGTGTTGTGGGATATCTTTATCCCAAAATTCAATACAATCAACCTCTCGAGTGATGATAGTATTGGCCATAGCTTCAGGTTGAATGTTTTGAGGTACCATCATTTGGCTTAATGTAAGCATCAACTCATCCCTATGGGTGGGAGAGGATCTTAACAAATCCAAAAGGGAAATTCTGGTTGTAGTATTGGATAATTGCTCATTAATATTGTAAGGGGGTTTAGGTTGAACATTAGGAGCATGATTCACTTTATTGGGATTTTTCAAAACAAATGGAACTGATCCATCATTCCGATTTGATTCTTGTTGAGAATTTTGAGCCTGTTGTCGGGTAACGACTCCAATGGTACCTACAATGTTATATTGAGGACGTTGAACTAGCCTCGGTCTAGCATTTATGGCTTGTTCATTAGGGAGGAATTGATTATAAAAGGGTCGAGTAGTAACTCTTCTAGGAAATGGTTCTTCTGGAACCATGGCATCTGTGACGGGTTGAATAGGATCTGATTCATTTTCAAAACTATTCGATTGGTTTGAAGTGATGTCTAGTTCACTTTCAGTATCTGATTCTATATCACTAGAATCAGAAGTTGGAATATTATGTAAGGGCCTGGTCGTAACCAAGGATAAGGTTGTATCAAATATTTGAGGATCTGGATTCAGTAAATGTCCACTAATAGTTCCTACATATCGGGTAGGAGGAGGGACATTATGATGTTCGATTTGATTGGCCACTTCTTTACCATGTCTTGGTAAAGGGTGTTGAAATATGTCTAATGTTTGATTAGCATTTTGATTTTGATTTTGGGGAATGGTCTTTTGAGTATTATTAGGAGCATTTTGTTTAGGTTGGAAGGCTTGCACCTCCATTTCATTATTATCAATCAAATCCTGTATTTTATGTTTCAACCTTTTACAAGCGTTGGTAGAGTGTCCAGGTCCTCTACGGAAATCATAGTGTAAGTCGACTCCGTATCCGGGTATTGTTGGATCGGGTTCCTGGATAGTCGGTAATTGGATCAAACCTCTTTCGAGTAATTGAGGTAAAATAGTTGATAAGGGTTGATTTAATCTAGTAAATTCTCGAGGAGGCTTATCAGGAGGTTTCAATATAAATTTTTCTGTTGTCTTCGTTGCATTGACATTAGCAACATTTCTGCTGTCAGTGACTCCGTCATCGACAACTTGTTTGTTTTTATATTGGTTTTTGGACGTTTTCTCATCATCCTTCTTCCTAAGTTGGCCTCTCCTAATGAGGGCATCTTCTACTCTTCGAGCTAAATCTATAGCTTGATCAAAGGTAATTAAAGTAGCAGTTGATAGTTCATAAGATATTTGTTCTTGTAAATTATTGATAAAAATGTCCAACATCTATAAGGTAGCACAAAGTGCAGTTTTCCTGTCAATTGCCTCCATCTAGCTAAGAAATCGACAAAACATTCATCCTTGTCTTGTTTTAAGTTGTATAAATATTTAATGGTTACATGCCTCTCGATGTAGGCACTAAATTGATGGACAAATGATTCAATTGTTTCTTCAAAGTTTCTCAAAGAATGAGTGGGCAATTGATAGTACCACTCTAATGCCATTCCACCTAAACTTTTCGGGAACATTTTTAGTAATAGCAAGTCATCATGTGATATATCATGACATGCTATCCTAAACATGCGAAGATGCTCTATGGGATCTTCGGTTCCTTTATATATAGGCAAGATAGGCATGGGAAAATGCTTAGGGTATGGTTGAGCTACAACTATGGGATCCAAAGGTTGACTACAGATCTCTCGATAATTGTACGAGGGACAGTAGGAATCTATCTGGTCCATACGCGAAGCCAACTGTTTCACCATGGCTTCCAGATTACTAGTTTGCCCACCATATTGGTTCGATGGGGCATTGATAGGATTTTTGTGAGTATATGATGAAGGGACATGAAGATTAGATGCCATGTTGCTATTGTGTAAATTATTGGTAGGAAAGGTGTTATGAAGGAATTTTGAAGTTGTATTATGTTGTATTCCAGATTGTTGAAAATTGGTGTTTGGCTTCGTTTTAGGTTTTTGTTTACTTGAAGCATATTGCTCAATAGTTTGGTGAAATAAAGTAGTGAAGGAAGGTTTCTTTTGTGTGGGAATGATTTCAGGTTGAATAACAGGTTCCTTAGGAGGTTGGGTAACCTGTTGTTTTGACATGTTTTGCATCATAGTGACCATGTTTGTATTGGATGGCCCAGCCTTGTCACTTTCTTGATCAATGAATGACAAGGGATTAGTGCGCACATAATACATGTATTCCATGGCTGCTTGAGTGTCACTAATTTGCCCTTTATCAATACAAACTGCCACATTAAGGGCGTCAATATTATCATTGAGAAATTTTTGAAAATGATCTACGTTGTCAAAGGCAATAGTTCCATCTGGAGCTACTCTAGGGGATGAGGATCCATCCTCTTTAACACTTCCTTCTTGTTCATTGTCTTCACCTAGGTCATGTTCTGGTTGATCTAGAGTTTTTCCTTCCGAAATTGGATCTTCAGGGAGGACATTTGGGTCTCTAGTTGTATCTTGTAACCAATCTTCTTCTTCTCCTACAGTTTCTTTACCATTCCTAAGTTTAGGCATGGTGTTTTAATTTTAGATTTCAGCAAATATATATATATGCAACAAGCTTAAGAGGTATATATTAATTATATACCTACTACAATATTTAAAATGAAATGTTTTTGGTTTTTACTATGTTTTTTAGTTTTTCTTGGTTTTGTTTGTTTTTCTTTATTTTTGAAATAATATTGTAAAGACAGCAAATAACACAATAAATGCAAGAAATAAGACTGAAAGTAACAATCTAATTTTCTATAAACAATTTATAAATATCATTAATGGGCTCTAGTTCTTCAAGAGTCGTGAAGTGTTCTTCTTCAAATTGAAAGTTTTCTTTTAAAAATTTAATGAAAAGAGCTATAGTGATATTATCTGTCTCAGATGTTGGTTGATAGAAGTAAAGCTCGTGGCAATACTCTTGATATAACACAGCTCGAGGAACTCTATTCCATCTTTCCCTATCTCGTAAGAACAACCTCTTGGTCTTCTACACAACCTAGGAACCGGTGTACAATGGTCTGCGTTCTCGAGGTATTCCTCGAAGGTGAATAATTCTGAAGATATAAGAGCTCTCCTATAAGCTAACCATCTATGGCAGGCTCTCTGAAGTTCATGATAAAAGACTAGTTCATGAGGATCCAGGATTCTATCTAGGACTAGCCTCTTGATTTGTTTAAGTTTTGTTGACCTAGATGAGATGACACTAAGTCTTCTATCAAGTTCGTCCCACAAGAGTTGATTTCTATATTTTTTAGGCACACTAAGTACAGAATTGACTTCTATGGCTACCAATTGGTTTTCTACATTTATAGTAACTACTAATATTTTCTTAGGAGCTACCATCTAATATGCAACTTATCAGTTTGAAAGGATTTGAAATGCATCTATGTTTTAGTTGTTTTATTTTTTTTTTGGGTTTTTGTTTTCAAAAGGTTTATAATGCATTCACGTCGGGTTCACCAAAATGTATCGCTCCAAATTTTTCACACCCTTACCTTCAGGCTATAGGATCCGTGCCCGAAAGGGGGATGTGAAAAGGATGTCGCGGTACCTTGGACTGAGAGGACTTGCGAAGGTCCCGCCTCTCAAGGGAGGTGTATATTGGTGATTTTTTGATGGATGGTGGGTTCACCAGGAAACATTTAGTGGCAGTTTCCACGCCTAGGTTGGGAATGTGTTTTATGTGTTCATTTTTAACCTTAAGCATTCATATCCTAGGTTTGGCCAAAATGCGTCTAAGCTATTCTATATGCAGATGCAAATTAAATGAATACAGAAAAGCAGAATAGAACTGAAAAACAGAGAAATTACAAAAGATTAAAAGAAGAATACCTGATCCGGATGTCTGATGATGATTCTAATTCTTGAAGCATTCAGGATCACCTCTGATTTGATAGGATCATCTAAGATCAGACAAGATCGTCTGAGATCTGACGAATTCGTCAGACGAATTCGTCAGAGACCTACAATCAGGAGAAATAGGTGCAAAATACAGAAAATACAACAATGATAACAGAGGGAAATAGTATAAAATGATAGTAGCACTATCAAACTGAAACTTAAACACAGAAACATGAATGAATTATGCTAATTAGATAATAATTACGATTTAATCATGCATTTGATCTAGATGGGTGAACTCCAAAATGCAGAATAGTATAAAATACTAAATAAACTAAGCTAATTGCAGAATAAAACAACAAAGAAAATATGGAGAAATGCAAACTTCAGGCACTGATTGCCTCAATGTGGACTACAGTCGAAATCATCTCGCATTGGTACGAAATCATCTCGATTCGATAGGATCACCTCCGATCTGAACAGGTTCATCGACGACGATGTAAGCTTGCTTCGACTGAAAAAAATATGGTACCTGCAACAAAATTGTATAGAACTAATGCAAAATAGAAACTTAGGATGTTTTAACATGTATGCAGTCAGGTTACAGGAATTATCATCCAAGGGGGTGCTAAGGGGAGGGCTTAGGATTAAATAGGCTTAGGAGGGAGGTTAGGAGGTTGGAGATCATCCCTATTTGGGAGATCTCCAATTGGGGAGGGTCTCTAATGGCGCAGACACATTTTTGCCCAGATTAGAGGCCCGTTGGAACATAAGATAATTGTGCATAATCAATTTTGCAACAAGATCATCTGGACATCCTGGCCCAGACAAAATCGTCAGATCTGGGGCGATATCGTCTGATCAACGACGATATCATCAAACGGTCAAAAAAACCTCTAAAAATGGCATGAAAAAGGGGGAAACGGATTACCCGACAGTTAACGGGCGATTTAGGAGGTTAAAATTTGAATTTAAATTATTTACTAGGATGAATGTAATTATTACAATTTCACTGCACCAATTTTAGGGTGCTACACCAGGTCCTCCATAAAATATATGAGCCTGGTTAAATCAATTATCATCTGAGAGACATGTTATTGATCAATTGGCTCCTTCCAAGCATCAACCTCAGATTCATCCTGTATTATTGAAGCTACATTCTTCTTGATCTCCTCTTCTAATAATAGAGTATTATTCTCAATCCAAATTTCTCCAAAGCCATATTGAGTAATTTCTTGGTTGATATCTACCACATCTCGAATTATGTTTCCCACTTTATCATATAACAACCAAGACTTTTGGAGCAATCTATTCTTCTTAACCATAACTCTAGTGTCCAATCTATAAATGTTCTATTCTTTTATAGTATTTTGGATAAAATGGATAACATCATCCATATAATCTATTATGGGCTGTATTTCAGAGCATTTATCCAAGACTTCAAACCAAATCTCTTTTCTTACCTTCTTCACTCCTACTTTTGAGAATCCTGAGGACTTGACCTTTTCAATCTGAAGTTGATGCTTCAAGTATTTTTTTTTCTTGGCCTGTTCTTCATTTTTCTTTTTATGCTCCTCAAATTGGTCGTTAAGATTAATGGTCTCCTGATATTTGCTTTGCCAGCTTTTAACTTCACTCCTGATAGTATTTTATACCTACTTTTGATTGTTGATAGTCTTCTCCAACTTTTCTATTTTCTACTCTACCTTCCCAACTTTCTCCTTGTAGATATCAATTTTGACATAGAAATTCTCTAGGTGATATTTTACTATGACGTGCTCATCTTAAACTGGTAGTTGCTCAATATCTTTAGTATACTCCTCTAGATGATAATCTTGTATAGTCATCTTAGCTTTAGGATTGCTCACCAAATGGATAATATATCTGGATGCTCTTTGCCTTGTAACTGGATCAACAAATATTGTGCTCCTCTTTGTAGCCATTCTTTTTGAAGTCTTGGACAACTTATCTACCTATTAATACTAAATCGTATGAGAAACATCCTTTTCCTTTTGCAAGGAATCCAACGTGGGATAACTTGTAGGAGGAGAAGCTATGAGATATGGAAGGGCAAACTCATAAGTTGATGATAGCAGAGTAGTAGTGACCACAGTTGAATTTGTGGTTATTATTGTGGTTGTAATAGGGAAAGAAATGGAAACTGAAATAAAACTCAAGGAAGAATGAGTGGGTGTGAATGAAATAACTTGTGCTTTAGATGATACTGGGGGTTGTGATGGCAAATGTGGAATAATTGTAAATGGTGTGACTAGGATTTTGGATGAACTTGGAGGAGATGGATTGGTTTGGCCCTCTATATTAGCTAATGAGATAGGTGGTGAGTTATGAGGGGGAGAGGACACCTTTGTTTCAACCTTTTCTTAATAAGGGTAAGGATATTTCTCTGGGAAAAGAAGAGGAGAAGGAGAATAAGGGATAGTAATTGTACCTTCATCTACAAATATAGGATGTTCTAGAATCACCTCTACATTTTGGTGTTGCACTTGTTGTATCAACTTCTCTACAACTGATACAAGGGTATTTTCAACACTCTTTCCCTTATCCACTTTTAGTTTCATAAAAACCTCCTTCTGGGTTCCTTTTGGTGCATATTTGGCCTTTCTCATGATAACTTGAAACACTGCTAACTTATCACTCTCTGTATCCTTTTTGGATGACCCCTCTTGTAATACATCTTTAGTAGTAGGGTTTGACTCAGCTATAGCTATGGTAGTGAAACTCATAGATGTGAACATAAAGTCTTTATCCTTTTATTCCAATCTATCTCAACCTTAGGAGGCTCTCCACCCAGGACTAGGTGTTTGGGTCTACTAGTTGTCTAAATGACTTCTATGTTTATTTTCCTATCGTTAGATTAATGCATTTTTCTTATAAGTTGGGCCCCTATAAGCTACTTATCTAGCTGCTTTGATGAGGGTTCAAAAATTTTAGGAGCTTATACAGTAACTATTGGAGTGTTAGTCCTTGCCTCCTATGCTTCCTCTTATGAATTTGGGGAAGGAGAATATGTTCCTGGTTGAGTCTTCTTATAATTCAGTACCATATTCTTAGGATCCTTAGTTTTCTAGGTTTTAATATGCTTGTCATATCACTCAAAAAACTCATCATCTATTACTCAACCAAATTTGGATTTATTTGTACCAGTCTCTACTCTTATTCTCCACCAATCTATGAGTTTACCTTCATCCCACTTCTTTTTCTTTTCAATCTCCTTAATCTTAGACTCCTTTAACTGATGGCTTTTATTATTAGTAGAATCAAATCAACAACCTGCTCATAGAAGTCTAGCCACAGGGGTAGCTATTCCATTTTAGCAACATTCCAATCCAATGGACCATTTTCTTTGTTATTCCTCCTCTATTCAAAATGAGGCCTTGAAGTCTTCTCAAACTTGAGGGCATTTTCTCCATTAAGCTTGGTATTCCTCTTCATGAATTTATCATCAAGGTCATACCTCCACCTCTATGGGATATAAAATAGGTCGAGCCTCTCCAGATATTGGGTGATTTGTTCACCTTAATCCCTTCTGATAATTTTTATGTCATCAACATTACGAGAGTAATTTAATAAACATTTCCTTCCATTTCCAAAGTCGTAATTCATGTTGAAATCTTCTTGCCTCAACTATTCCAGGGCCAACAATCTATTATTCACAAAATGGGGCAAAAAAAAAGGCTTACTAGTGAAGCCATAAATTTTTATGACAGTGCCCTTTGTGATAACATACCAGTCTCCTTATTTGGTGTCTGGTACTCTTAACAATTTCCTGGCCATAGATAGTAACCTAGGGTATTTCCCATACATAATTTTCAAAGTTGGCCCTAGAACTCTATATTAAACCTATAAAATACTTTATGCTCCTTAAATAAGAGGTCCAATAATATACAGGGATAGGGTCTCATTTGTCATTATTTTCTTTCACTGGAATCCAAGGCATTATGTGCCATACAGTGGCATAGAACATCCAGACCAAATTTGAATAGTGTCATAAAGAAGGAGCCTCTAAATCCCTTTTCATTCTTACCAATTATTCATGCATTCATTTGGTAAGAAATGCTAGCCAGTCAAAGTAAATCACCTTAATACCTTCCTTATCTTCTTTAGGTTTATACATCCTCTCATTTGAAATTCAATAAGCAGTAGCTATTTGTCAATCCCTTACAAATTGGTTAGCATGTAAACCTTCTAAACAAGCTAACATAGAGAAAAGCTTCGAGTTAGCAAACTGCTCAAATGGAATTGGGGTATTGGGAAATCCTTTCCTGAGCTTAATAGTTTTGACCATACACCCATTTCCTAAAAGGCTCTCCTTCATGGGTGCACTTTTACAAGGAATAATATCCAGCTTGATTGATTACATTGAAAAGCTTAGACCTTACAGGTGGGTCTATTCCTAGAGCAAAAATGTCATGTTAATATTTGGTTGTGATGCTAAACAAGGTTTTTCCATTAGCTTTTTTTTATGAATTTTGTCCTAGGGTCATAAAACTTGGCAATGGCCAATATCAACTTGAGATAAGAATGAACCGAATCACAAATATAAATACAAGAAAGAGCAGATAGTACAAGTACTTTGGACTGTTAAGGTTATTTCTCTTCGATATTTATCATTGATGATCCTTCTGAGCTTAGTTCTCTATGTGAGAATCAGTCTAGTGTCAGCCATAACTTCTTATTTATAAATTTAATTACCCAACCCCTCATTTACCCATGTCTCTATTTCTTGGGTCTCTTCAAAGGCCATTTTTAGTAGAAATTTACAGAGTATTCTTCTTCACTGGTATTCACAAACAATACTTTACTATTCCTTTATTCTTTTTGCTAGGTAAGTGTCATTTACAAAATGAATGAGCTTTACACTTCATACCACTTTTAAATGTTCCTACATGTATACCTTCCACCATTAATGTAGCCAATGTGAGAAACTATTCATTGCACGCTTTTTAATTCAAAGGTATGCATCATGGTGACTAGAAACATCATGTCAATCGCTGATTGGTTGTAGCATGAAGCATTTCATTGAACTTGTGGTGATTTTCATCATCTTTCCTTCTCTTTGAGTGGTGCAGAACACACATCGTAGCCCATGGATCTCTTATTCACTGGAGAGCAACATAGCGCATATGTCATGGTTCGCTATAGAATGGATGTGAACTTTAGTGATATGGAACACATGCTGCATTTTGCTACCACCTTTATTTATTGGAGAGTGGCATGGAACACATGTGGTATTCTGATGCCACCCTTAGTTTATTTTGCAACTTTGAACTAGTTTTTTTGAAGTAAATTTTTCTTTATATATATATAACACTTTATAAAATGAAAACTTTCAATAAAGAAAAAAATGATATGATACAAAAATATGTACATATGTTACAATGAACTTATATTTCAATCAAAGTAGATTTTTAGATGAAAACCATTGATCGAAATCGGCTATATGTTTCCTTCTAGGTCTTCAAGCTGGAAAACATTGCTCTCTTTAACCTCTACTACTTTGAAAGGACCATACCAGAAAGAATTAAACTTTTGATGGTGCCCTAGCTTGGATCTTTCCACATTCCACCTGAGGACAGAATATCCAATTTTGAACTCTTTGAACCTAGATTTCTTGTCGAACCATCCTTTGATATCAAATGAGTGCTTTTGGAAATATTCATATGCTTGAGTCCTTTTCTCTTGTAGCTGTAGAAAATATGTTAACCTGGTTTCAACTGGATTCTATTCATACTCTTTCTCTATATTTATCAACTTGAGAGCTAGAATTTCCAAGTGAATAGGTAATACTGCTTCTTTGTAATATACCAAGTCATATGGGGGTTTTTAATAGATTTTTTTAAGGTGATCCTATATGCCCATAGAGCTTTTTCCAAAAATAGGTGCCAACTTCTCTTATTATCTTCTAATGATCTTTTCAATATTCTTAGCAGATTTTTGTTAGTTGATTCTGCTAATCCATTCCCCTAGGGTAGTAGTTAGAGGTATTTTTTATAGTGATGCCATACTTACTGGTAAACTCAATGTATTTAGTTCCTATGAAATATGGTCCATTATCACTCACTAAATCTTCTGGGACACCAAACCTTGTGATTAAGCTTTCCATGAAGTCTATTACCACCTCTTTGTTTTATTTCTTTGTGGGGATGGCCTCTACCCATCTGGTGAGGTAGTTTGTGGCAGTCATAATGTACTTGTGTCCTACTGAGAAATTTGGACTAATAACCCCTATCAAGTCTAACATTGATGCAGGACCATCCAGTGGTAGCAGCATAATCTTGCAACAAAAGAAATAAAAGAGTGAAACAAAACACAAAATACTCTAAGTGTTGAAATGTGTCACGATATCATGACATAAAAGTTGTCGCGATATCGCGATGCATTTTTAACCAAGGCGCAAGCAAACACAACTGTCACTATATCGCGACATAAAAGTTGTCGCGATATCTTGACGCATTTTGAACAAACACGCAAGCAAACGCAAGTGTCGCGATATTGTGACAAAAGTTGTAGCGATATCGCGACGCATTTTGAACCAAGGCGCAAGCAAATGCAAGTGTCACGATATCGCGACATAAAAGTTGTCACGATATCACGATGCATTTTGAACCAAGGCGCAAGCAAATGCAAGTGTCACGATATCGTGACATAAAATTTGTCACGATATCGCGACAAACTCAGAACAAAATCGAGAGCAAAAATGCAAGTGTCACGATATCGTGACATAAAAGTTGTCGCGATATCGCGACGAACTTAGAACAAAGGCAAGAGAAAAATGCAAGTGTCGCGATATCACGACATAAAAGTTTTTGTGATAGCACGACAAACTCAGAACAAAGGCAAGAGCTAAATGCAAGTGTCATGATATCACGACATAAAAGAAGTCGCGATATCATGACGAACTTTGAACGCAAGGGAGAGCAAACGAAAGTGTCACGATATCGCGACATACAAGATGTCATGATATCATGACATGTTACTTTTAACAGACCGTTACAGAATGACATTTGACAGTTACCAAAAGTCGTTACAGCAGTTCTAGGGGGTCATTGTAGCGGTTACAGGGACGGTTATGAACGACGGTTACAATAAGAATCTATCATTATAAGAAGATGTTGATCGAAGGATTCAGGAGGCGAGAAAGACGAAGACTATGGCTTCTTTTGCATTTTTTTGTACTTTGTAAATCTCCATGGTTCAAAATTGTAAATCTTTCCATGCTTCTGAATAAAATTGAGTCTTTTCTTTGTTGTTAAAATTGGTTCCCCATCAAGTGGTATTAGAGCAAGAAGATTTTGAGTGTGTAAGCAGAGTGCCAAATGTGAGGCAGCTTGCACCAGGATCTGGGGTTAAGGGTTCTGAGAAGAAGTGAAGAAGAATGCCACCATGAAGAAATCATGGTGCTGGAAGGAACATGGTTCCTGAAGGAGACTTCCGAGCATTGTAGAGGCAAGTGCAGGCCCTGCAGGAAGAATTGCGAAGAGGAGTAGAGCCAAGAGGAGAAGACCAGAGCAATGATGAAGCTTGTGAAGTTGATGACCCGTAAAAAGAAGAAGAAGAAGTGATGAGTTTTGCAGAAGCTCGAATGATTAAAGCCATTTCTCAAATTGGGAAAAGGCCGAAGATAGATGTATCCACATATTCTAGAAATTTAAATCAAGAAGAGTTGATTGACTGGATCAACGATATGGAGGAGTATTTTGAATATGAGGAGGTTGAAGATCCAAATCGGATAAAATTTGCAAGAACAAAGTTGAAAGGCCATGCTGGCATATGGTGGAAAGGAGTGCAGCTGGAATGAAATCGAAGAGGAAAATAAAAGATCACTAGGTGGGATCGAATGGTTGAAAATCTGAAATGGCAGTTTATCCCAGCAGATTACAAATTAGATCTACTGAGGAAAATGCAGAGTTTGCGACAGTCCAGCAAGTCTGTTAAAGAATATACAGAGGAATTTTTTAAAATTTCCATCAGAATCGGCCATACAAAGGCAAATAAAGAGAGAGTAGCCCATTACATTAATGGGTTGAGAACAAGCGTACAAGAAGAATTGAGTTTGGTTTGAATGAGCACCATTGAAGATGCTTACCAGTTTGCTCTGAAGGTGGAAGAGAAACCAAACCAAAGATTTGATAGTAAACAGAGAGGAAGAGGTCATGGTGGAAGAACTGGTGGTAGAACCAATGGAGGTAAATATGACGACCAGAAGAAGACTAGTGAAACAAGCAATCACCAGGAACTGAAGGAGGAGAATGCATACCGGCCCCGTAATCAGAACAATGATTATCAAAGGGGAAGAGGTAGAGGTGGACGTGGATATGGAAGAGGAAGATTTCATGGAACCTGCTTCAATTATGGGGAAGAGGGGCATCGATCATATGAGTGTCCCCAACACCAAGAGGCACCGAATAGAAGGCCTAAAGCAAATGCTCGAGTTGCGGTTGTTGATGATGGTGTTGAATCTGAGCACTCTGAAGAAGCAGAGCGAGGAGAAGTGATGGTCACAAGGAGAACCTTGTTGAACGAAGAGAGGGAACCGGACCAGAAAAAAGCTTGTTTCGCACGAGGTGCAAATGTTCGGGTAAAATCTGTAATATTATTATTGATAATGGTAGTATAGATAATTTGGTCTCTGAGGATATGGTGACTAAGTTAAAGCTAGAAAGAATGCATCACCCGCATCCATACCGGATTGCGTGGTTGCAGAAGGACCATAGAGCATTGGTCAGTGAACAATGCTTGGTCAAGTTTCAAATTGGAAGATACCAAGATGAGGTCCTGTGTGATATTTTGCCGATGGATGCTTGCCATTTTTTGTTGGGAAGACCATGGCAATTTGATAGACGTGCGACGCATGATGGGCATGCAAATACCTATTCCCTGACAAAAGATGGAGTGCGCCACAAACTGAAGCCATTGAAGGAGGTTGAGGAAAAGGTATGCAATAATGCTAGAATTTGTTTAGTAGATGGCAAAAAAATTTGGATGGTCTAAAGAGGGATTCAATGTGTTATGCATTAATTCCTACTGTAAAGAGAGAAGAAACTATAGACATTCCAGCAGAAGTTGAACATCTGTTAGCAAAATTTCTTGATATTATATCAGACAATGTGCCTAAGGGTTTGCCGCCAATGAGGAAGATTAGTCATCAAATTGACTTAATGCCAGGATCTAGCTTACCTAATAAGGCCGCCCATAGAATGTCTCCTGTAGAAAATGAAGAGTTGAACCGCCAAGTTCATGAATTGTTGAGGAAGGGTTTGATTCGAGCAAGTTTGAGCCCTTGTGCAGTACCGGTAGTACTCGCACCAAAGAAGAATGGTGAATGGCGAATGTGCACTGATTCCCAAGCCATTAATAAAATTACCATTAAATATCGCTTTCCATTACCCAGAATGGATGATATAATGGATTGTTTGAGTGGAGCTAAATACTTCACTAAGATTGATTTAAAGAGCGGATATCACCAGATACGCATCAGAGAGGGTGACGAATGGAAGACAGCCTTTAAAACCAAAGAGGGTTTGTATGAGTGGTTAGTTATGCCATTTGGATTGACTAATGCACCCAGTACATTCATGAGGCTGATGAATGAGGTATTGCACGACTTCCTGGAAAAGTTTGTGATAGTTTATCTGGATGATATTTTAATTTTTAGTAAAACATTGGACGAGCATTTGATGCATGTTCGGACAGTTTTTGAAAAGTTGCGAGAGGAGCAATTATTGATAAATTTATAGAAGTGCAGTTTTGTACAGAAAGAGTTGATATACCTGGGATTTGTCATCTCAGAGGAGGGTCTGAAAATGGATCCTGAGAAGGTGAAGGCTATCATTGAATGGCCTGCCCCAAGGAATGTAACAGAGGTAAGATCATTTCATGGTCTTGCAAGTTTCTATAGAAAGTTTATTAGAGACTTTAGCAAGATTTGTGCACCCCTAACGGAAACTATGAGAGGGGATAAGAAAGAATTTAAGTGGACTTCCAAGGCAGGTACCAGTATGGACATATTGAAGAAGAAAGTGATAGAACAACCCATTCTGGCACTTCCAAATTTTAATAAAGTGTTTCAGGTTGACTGTGATGCTAGTGGCAGTGCCATTGGAGCTGTATTGAGCCAAGAAGGTAAACCTGTTGCATACTTTAGTGAAAAATTAAATGATGCTCGAAAGAAATACTCTGTTTATGATCAAGAATTCTATGCTATAATTCAGGCTCTTAAGAAATGGAGACATTATTTGCTAGCCAAGGAATTTGTTTTATATACTGACCATCAAGCTTTACAGTATATAAATAGTCAAGGTAAACTTAACCAGCAACATTTGAAGTGGGTTGAATTCCTGCAGAGTTATACCTTTGTCCTGAAGCATAGAAGCAGCAAATCTAATAGAGTTGTAAATGCCTTGAGTAGAAGGCATAATTTGTTGATAGAAATGAGAGTGCAAGTTGTTGGGTTTGATGAACTCAAGAGTTTATACCCAGCGGATCCAGATTTCGCAGAGGCATGGATGGCATGTTTGTCTCCTACTACTGTGGATCGCACTAAGTGGTTGGATTTTATGATCCAAGATGGGATGCTATTTTGAAAGAACCAATTGTGCATTCCTAGAAGTTCCATGAGGGAAAATCTGATCAAAGAGAAACATAGCGGAGGACTAGCAGGACATTTTGGTCGAGATAAGACCATTGCTCTTGTTAGTGAGAATTACCATTGGCCACAGTTGCAGCCGGATGTGACAAAATTTGTGCAGGGTTGTAGAGTGTGCCAGATGGCGAAAGGAGTCAGCCAGAAGACAGGAATGTATCAGCCATTGCCTGTACCAGAGAGACCATGGGAGGACATCAGTATGGATTTTGTTCTTGGTCTTCCAAGGACACAACACGAAAATGATGCCATTTTTGTTGTCGTTGACAGGTTTTCGAAGATGGCCCATTTTATTCCATGTCAAAAGACAAGTGATGTTTTTCATGTTGAAGGCTTGTTTTTCAGGGAGGTCGTACGCCTTCATGGTCTACCCCAAAGCATTGTCTCGAACAGAGATACCAAATTTGTGGGTTATTTCTAGAGAACTCTGTGGAAGAAGCTGAAAACAAAATTGAAATTTAGTTCTGCGTACCACCCGCAGACTGATGGACAGATAGAAGTAGTCAACAAAAGTTTGGGTAATCTTCTACGATGTCTAGTAGGTGATAAACCCAAGGGATGGGATCTGATTTTACCACAGACAGAGTTTGCTTACAATAATTTTATCAATCAAAGTACTGGTAAATCCCCATTCTAGATAGTGTATGGGAACAGCCCAAGAAATGCTTCTAATTTGAGGCCGATGGATAAAGGAGAAAAGCGTAGTGCTGAAGCTAAAGACTTTGCAGCACACATGAAGAATTTACATGAAGAGGTCCAGCAGCATATCAATAAAATGAATGCTATGTACAAAGCCAGAGCAGATCAAAAGCAATGTTTCAAGGAATTCCAGATAGGAGATGAAGTCATGGTTCACTTGTGCAAGGAACGTTTTCCTAGCAAAACCTACAATAAGCTGAAGATGAAGAGGTTTGGACCATGCCGGATCATAGGTAAATGAGATTCAGGAAATGCCTATGAAGTAGATCTACCAAGTGAGCTGAATATTTCAACTATTTTCAATATTTTAGACTTGGTCAAATATCATGAAGGAAGTTGCAATGAGCCACCCAGTCCGGATATGTGGAAAATTCCAGAATCCACTCCAGAAAAAGAGGAAATCGAAGACGTACTCGACACTCACGAAGGCAGAAGTACCCAAAACAGACAATATTCAGAGTATTTGGTCAAGTGGAAGGGCCGACCTATTGAGGATGCAACTTGGTTGTCCAAATCAGAGGTTGATCGCCTAGGTTTTCCTCTGACCATCTAGAAGTGAGGATCACTTCTCAATCTACCCCGGGTGTCTGATGCAGGAGCATCCAGTGGTAGCAGCACAATCTTGCAACAAAAGAAATAAAAGAGTGAAACAAAACACAAAATACTCTAAGTGTTGAAATGTGTCGCGATATCGTGACATAAAAGTTGTCGCGATATCATGACGCATTTTGAACCAAGGCGCAAGAAAATGCAAGTGTCACGATATCGCGACATAAAAGTTGTCACGATATCGCGACGCATTTTGAACCAAGGCGCAAGCAAACGCAAGTGTCACGATATCGTGACATAAAAGTTGTCGTGATATCGTGACGCATTTTGAACCAAGGCGCAAGCAAACACAAGTGTCACGATATCGCGACATAAAAGTTGTGATATCGCGACGCATTTTGAACCAAGGCGCAAGCAAAATGCAAGTGTCGCGATATCATGACATAAAATTTGTCGCGATATCGCGACAAACTCAGAACAAAGCCGAGAGCAAAAATGCAAGTGTCACGACATAAAAGTTGTCGTGATATCATGACGAACTCAGAACAAAGGCGAGAGCAAAACGCAAGTGTCGCGATATCGCGACATAAAAGTTGTCGCGATATCATGACGAACTCAGAACAAAGGCAAGAGCTAAATGCAAGTGTCATGATATCGTGACATAAAAGATGTCATGATATCATGATGAACTTTGAACGCAAGGGAGAGCAAACGAAAGTGTCGTGATATCGCGACATACAAGATGTCGTGATATCGTGACATGTTACTTTTCACGGACCATTACAGAACGACATTTGACAGTTACCAGAAGTCGTTACAGCAGTTCCAGGGGGTCGTTGCAGTGGTTATAGGGACGGTTACGAATGGCGGTTATAGCAAGAATCTATCATTATAAGAAGATGTTGATCGAAGGATTCAGGAGGCGAGAAAGACGAAGACTACGGCTTCTTTTGCATTTTTTTGTACTTTGTAAATCTCCATGGTTAAAAATTGTAAATCTTTCCATGCTTCTGAATAAAATTGAGTCTTTTCTTTGTTGTTAAAATTGGCTCACCATCAAACTTCCACTACTAAAAAGGTTCTTCAATCTGAATTGGCTTGAGGGGGAATGATGCATTCCTAGTTCTTCCCACATACCATCGGTATTCATCACAGGATCTTGTAACTTTAAAGGTTTTAGTAAAAATGGTAGGCCAATAATAACCTACCCTAATTATATTTAAATTTGTAACCCTTATTGAGAAATTCCCTCTAGATAATCCTCCATGGAACTCCTCTATGACCTTTTGTTTCTGATCATCTCTCAAGCATCTTAAGAGGACTCCATCAAGGTTCCTCTTGTATAGACCTTCTGGCGATAAGACATATTTTAGAGCTTGAATCCTATATCTCCTCCTCTATGAAGGATTAAGGTTAGAAATGAAACACTCCAATCTAAAAATATTTGGTCATCTGATCAACCCAATCGGATTATCCTGACTGTAGTTCTTCAATCTGATCTTCTGCTATTGACTGATAGGCTATCACTTCTGCTATAATTGTTTCTTCTATCAAACATTGGTATAATTCTCTACCTCTGACCAGCTTGGTAGGATGCATTTCTAGATCATATTCTTATATTTTAGTAATCTAACCAACTCTTTTATCCCTTAGTTCACTTTGTAAAATGAAACTTTTAACATATGGGTGAACCACATAAACTAGGGTTTTACTTTGAACTAAGTATTGCCTGAATTTTTTCAATGACTTCATCACTACAAATACTTGTTTCATAATAAAATTATACTTAACCTGATATTCATGGATATTATGGCTCCAAAATAATATCGGGTAATCTTCTCCTTACTCATTCTTCTAGGTGAGGATTTATGCATAGCTCTCTTCAGCTCTGTAAATATATAGAATGAAATATTTGCTAAAGTATGGGTTCACTAGAGCTGGAGCTATAGCAATGGATTACTTAATTATCTCAAAATCTTGTTTTCTCACTTTAATCCATTTGAAATTTGCGTTCTTATTCAGAATTTATGATATAGGTTTCACCTTTTGAGAAAAATTAGAGATGAATTTTTTGATAAAATTAATCTGACCAAAGAAAGACTGCAAATATTTCTTGTTCATGGGTAATGAAAGAGCAAGAATGGATTTTATTCTATCTGGATAAATGGCCATACCTTCTTTAGATACCACATGGCCTAACAAATTTTCCTCATGGACTACAAAAAATTAGAGGGGTTGAAATTAGCTCCCCTCACCACCAAGGAATCAGCCAAGGTTTTTTATCTTCTAGGAATAAAATTAATATTTAGAGCATCAAAATATTCCATCAAATTCCATACCCTATTCCTGTATGCCTTCAGGTAGTGGCGTTTGCTACTGCATATCTCTTACCTAATTGACAAGTAGTTCAAATTTATCATATATATTCAATATCTTGATGCCCATGCTCTCAGCCTACATCAGCTTGAGGTATAAAGTCTCATATTCTGTAGCATTTTTAGTGCATGACCATGTTAGCCTATATGCAAAAAATTTTGCACCTTCTAGCTGAGACTACAATAGTATACCAACACCAGCACCATTTCTGCATCTTCCACCATCAAAGTGCATGGTCTAGGTTTTTTTTTATCTTAGGGACTGATTAGATATAGCAGGGATTCTTTTTTATATCTCTGTGGATATTCTATATGTATCCATACCTATCCAAAATTGACTATAATCATCTTTGAAAGGTAGTTCATATTCAATCTCTAGCTCTTCAAAACTATCCACTAGTTCAAATTCATCTAGAGGGGTGATATTACACATGTCTTCTTTAGTTTTTTTAATATGATAATACATAGGCTTCTCTGGTGTTATTCTTATCCTCTTTCCTTTGAAGGGGATCCCCATGCTGGAATAATCCATGTACATGCATCCTCCCAATTTGGCAGTGTATTCTCTTGAAAGGCACAAGCCAATTTAAGGCTCTAGATCCACCACCACTATTTCTTACATGATGGTTACCTCTAGAGCTCTATGCAGCCTCATTAGAACATCTTTTATTACCCCATTGTCTTCATTGGTATCCCATCTAACTACAAAATTCTAGGGAAGGATATGGTATATTTCATTCCCATCTCCTCGTAGACTGCCTTGGGTATAACTATGGTGGAATCCTCTGAGTTGATCATGCAGTTGCAGATAATTCACCCCCCCATCCTAAGAGAAATGTAAAAAGGACGGGGCTTTTTATTTAAAGTAGTAGGAGACATATTGTCTTTCCCATAGGGCATCCTGAGGATTGTAGTGGCCTACTTTTCTTGCAGATATTTTTTTAGAGAAGCTTTCAGTAGGTCTATTTGACCAGGAATAAAGAGATTATCATATAGGCTAGCTTTGGATGGTATTCTTTTCATTTCCTCCACAATGTTATACTCTAAATTGGTAGAGGTGGGTCTCTCAGACCTTCTCTTTGGCTCACCATACTTTCTCTTATATTGTTGTGTGGCTTCAATTCTCTACCTCTTGGTTATGGAGGGAGATCTAAGCCTCTCTTGAGCTTCATTCTTGGATATCATCATTTATCTCTCATTTTTTTTGTCAAACCTCTTGGGAAAATTGACCTCCTTTTATTGATCTCTAGGGAGCATGTCCCTCTTTTTATTGGCCTGGGGGATAGGAAATGTATCACTACTTTGAGAAAGTGGGTCTTTCTTATTTTGAGAGGGGACCTTAAATTGACCCATATTTTATGGATAAACCTACAATATTTTCTTACCTGACCTCATCATGAAATAAATGGGTCCATCTTCATCAAGATCTTTTCCAACCATGATCTGATCTAGTTGCTAGATCATATTCACTCTTCATTTCTTATTTATCTCTACCTTCTCCATAGCTTGTTGTACATGGTGTTGGTACATAACACATGATTTTGAATCATGGGGATCATTGCATACCAGACACCATATGCTCACTAGATTGGTTTTAGAGGAACACTTTGGATCTTCTTGCATCGTGTTTACTCTAACCCAGTGTTATTATTGGGACCAAAAATTTGATCTCTCTTTTAGAGAAGCATGGAGGGATCTTGGGGTATCTGAGAAGGAAGTGGTGGAAAAGGAACTACAGTAGGTGATACTTTCGAATGAGGAATAGGGTTCATATGCGGAAGTGGGGATGACAAAGAGGGAGGGTCCATATAATATGGTGTAGTTGTATGGCCTTGGACATTGGGAGTTTCCAAATAGTAGGGCAACATAGCTTTAAGGCGTAATCTTCCCACATTGATGAGGATATTTTTAGCATGGAGAACTGCATTGTAGACCTATGGAAAGGTATATACTCCAGCTTTTTGGGTTTGTAGACCTAAATTTGTTCCAAGGGCTCTGATATAATACATGAAAGTGAGGGTTAAATCTGGTCTAGCTTTAGGAGGAATCTTCTTCCAAGTCCTAATAAACCTTAGGTTGAAGTCTGAAATAGTTTCTTGCTGATGCTTTTGTATGGATGTGAATTGATTAAGGAGGGAAAAAGGATCAGTAGACTCATTGAACTCTTCTACAAATTGTTTTGCTAATGCTACCCACGAGGTGATAATATTGTCTTCTAGGGTCCTGAACTAATGTAGAATTTTTCTTTCCTCTAAAGGATAGGGCTAGGATTCTGATAAGAATATCCTCATTCTTTATGGCGTGGATTACTGCCAGATTTAGAATATCTTGGCAATGTTCATATGCAGTTTTATTGGATCCATCATATGTGGGAATGGCCTTAGATATATCCTATGGGATATCATGCATCTGGGCCATTCTAAGGGGACCATCTATATTCCAGCTGGGAGACTTTTACAAGGGTTTATTTGGAGTTGCATTTGAATTCTAATTTTGATTTTGGGTCATGATTCCAGGTGTAATTCATGTTGGAAATGACCTTGGTGGTACTACAGGATGTACCTCAGGAGGATTTTTGTATGAATGAAAATCCTGATTTAAATCTCTTATGACAGTAGACCCTCTAAAGGGGAGATCACAGTAGAAAAAGGATCCTAGGTTATTCCTTGCGGATGACCTAGTATTGAAAAAACTACAAGCTATAGGGATAACTTTTTGGTTTCACATACCAAGGAGTAATTAGGTGAATTTGTTTCTCACCACTTAACAAGGTCAATATAATTCACCAAATCTTAATTGCTTCGAGAAAAGGTACAAATAAACAAAAGGATGGGTTCTAGTATTTCTTGTAAACAAATCCCACCAAGCATGCCAAAACTATTGGGATCATAATTGACTTCAAGCAAAACTTGATACTATGATTGTATATCTTCTAGCTTTCTAATTAGGCTTGCATCCACTAGTCACAGCTTAGAACTCAACATTGGATGGCCTAAATATTGCTCTAGCCCAACCTCTAGAGTAGGTTGGTTCTTTGTAAACTGAGGTGTTGACTCAATTAAGCTCAGTAATTATTTAAGAGATAGGGTTAAAAAAGGGGTTAGGGTTAAGTAATATAATTAAAATAGTGGCTGAATAGAGCTAACAACATAGGAATCCATATGGAAACATTTTAGTAAAACATTTTCAGTGTCCCACACTCAAGATCAACAGCATCCAAAAATAGAGTAATCTTCATACAAGAAACACAAACAGAGACATACTCCAAGAAGTAATTTCAATATCCACAATACTATCAATCCAATTTAACATAATAGATCATATCTAGATTTAACAAAATAAACTTCTTGTAAGCATAGATTTAACTATGAAAAGTTTCAATTGCTTTACAACTAGTAATCTAATATCAGTGGAATGAACTAACCATAGTAGCATTAGCAGAAATGTGATTCACAGCTTGAATCTCTCAATAGAAATATTGAAGACAACAGTTTCTGAGTCAAAAATCCAAGTAATGCTCCTTCTATTAATTTGCAAAATATGTTACACATTAGGGAAAGCAAACACTCTAGAGTCAACCCTGAAAATCAAGGGTTTGACCTCTATATATAGTTTTTATAGTGAAATAAGGATATGGAACATTACAAGGATAGAGACATGACATATCAACAGAATGTTGTGATGGAATTATTTCATTCACCTTTGAAGTTCAAGAAATCCACTCGATATCACATGCCATGGCAGCTCAGATCTACAACTTGCTTGTTCTATAATGGTATTTAGACTCCAAGCTATTAGAAAAAAAATCTAAGCCATTCATATTTCTTGGGGACTTCATCTAGCTATAGATTTGCAACTGCCTAAGTTCTTGGTTCTTGGCCTCATGGACACTTTACCTGCATGCTCGAACCAACTGGTTCTCATTTGCTAAGAATTCACTTTTGTATATCTAAGATAATGTCGGCATGATCTTGACTGTTGAACCATTCATGGATGGCTACAATTAAACCTTAGCAATTATCTAAATACAAGTGGCATAGAACATGTCACCAAGCTGATCTTTTAAAATATTTATCACTTTCTTTGACTGTTTTGACCAGCTACTTGTAGCACATCTAAAAATACACTATGCTTTGAGTGGAATGGATCATGTCTCCAGGCCGCTCATTTTGTTTCTCAAAATTGTTTAATTTTCTTTCGCATCCACGGTATAGAACATGTTGTTCGTAGCCCACTCCTTAAAATCCACTTCATCAAATTTTGACCAAGGTTGACTGCAAGATAGAGTCATGCTCTGAGCTGCTCAAGAAATAATGTAAAATAATATTTTGGGGAACTTTACGTTGTGTCGCTACCTTGTTCTACATTTCAAACATTTTGACCTCTTCAACTAGAGGTGTGGAGCATGTTTTCTGCTCTGCTCTAAAATGAACTTGGGCCTCAGCGGTGTGGAACACATCAACACTTATCTGCTTATTTGCATGGATTGGGATAATGTACGTTGGGCCGCTCATCAAAGAATGATGATGTCAGCTTTGAACCAATTCGAAAGCGGTATGGAACATGTCGTTGTGCCATTGTAAAATACACTAAGTGCAAAGTGACAGGGAGCAACTCTTCTTATTTTAGAAAATATGTCATATGTCACTTTGTCTAAGTGATAGCAATGCAAATTTAGCTACTCTGCCAACGATGTGGAACATCCTACGCTATGCCACTAGAAAATATATTGTATGTTGAGCGGTTGGGAGCATCTTCATGCCTTAGAAAATATTTTCAAAATTTCCTAAGGATGTGGTCATTTTGGGCCTACAATGACTATTTTTTAGATCATGCCAAGATACTCAAATCTTCCTCTGTTGCATGGCATGTCTACAAAAAATTATAGAATTATAATACAACAAAGGAAGAAATCAGTACCATGAGAAGGCATATTAAATGATCTTGAGATTTGATGATAACTAGGATTTTTATGATGTTATGTTGATATTTGTTTTATTGATAAGTAATAATATGATGTGAAAGTTTAGAAAGTTGTATGAATATTGAATTTTATTAGGATGTAGTTGATATGGATTATTATGATGAGATTAGGATTTAGTTGGGATAGAATAAAGGGATAAGGTAGGGTCATTAGGGTCATAGATTATTGTGTCATACATTGCTTAACCCAATACAAGAAGAAGAATAGAAATAATATTGATAGAAATAAATAGGTAAGTGGAAGAAAGTAGAGTGGAGGAAGACAAGTAAATCAAGCAATTTGTTGGACTAGGAGGACCACTAGCAGCAAGTACCCAATGTAAATGTAATGCAAGTGATCATTTTTCTAGCTAGGATCATCACTGCCTCATTTTGAATCCCCCTAAATTGATGGTATGAGCAGGCTAACCAAGCAACCATGTATTCAACCATGTGATTTAATTATAAATTCATGTGATCATGCATGCAAGCAATAATGCAATCAAGCACATGAGCAAGCAGACTATGTAAATTCAAGCATAATATTATTTACGATGCATTATGTTGATTGGTTCTTTATGTTCTTTGTTATATAATTTAGCTAGACAATAGTCTTCAAAGCCAAATTTTGTGATGATGATGAAAGAACCTAAATAATTAATTTCAAATTTACCTTTGAGCTCATCTTTAGAATTGGTATTCTTTTAATTTTCTTTGATGACTAGGTATCTAATTTCAAAGGATATTATATATACATTTTTATGATAGGCCCTTAAAGTCTATCATGGTAAATTCTTAAATGTTATAGGGTATTGATGCACTTTTATTCTAAAATTTCTAATTGATGTAGATGACCTAAGTGATATTCATTTCCAACCAAAGAGTCTTGCAGTAAGACTCTTAGAGAAGGGATTTCAAGTTCAAAAGGAAAGACTGCCTTAGTGCCATTAATAAAAACATAAGGTGTTGCACCTGTAGGGATTTGTACACTAGTACGATATACCCATAATGCAAGATATAATTTTTAAGTGCCAATCTCAACCATTTTTATTGACCAATTTCTTAAGAATTTTGATTAATATTTTGTTAGAAGATTCTACTTGGCCATTTCCTTGAGGATAATAAGGTGTTGACCATTTTTGTTGGATTTTATATTTAGTGCAATCCTTATGAACTTCTTTATTCTTAAAGGTTTTACTATTAGCTGTAATTAATATAGATGGTATCCCATAGTAGCTACTAATTTTATTGATAATAAATTTGAAGACTTGAATTCTAGTTATGGGATAGAAAGGCATGGCTTCAACCCACTTAGTAGAATACCGAATAGTAGTGATAATGAATTTATGTCCATTTAATGGTTGAGGATTTATTTTACCTATTATGTCTAATCCCCAAGTGGAGAAATACCAAGGTGTTTTAATTGGTTGTAATTCCTAAGAAGGATCATGAACCATATTATTATGTCATTGGAATTTATCACATTTCCTTACATATTTGCAAGTGTCTTTTTCAATAGATGCTATCTATAGCTAGTCTACTACATGATCCATCATGAGCTTCTTCTAAGTTGATACATCTAATAATTATGCCTTCAAAGGATCTCTGATATAAAATATCACCTATGATGACATATTTACAAAGTCATTGTCTAAAATGCTTTCTTTAGGTGATTTAATCCCTCAAGCAATGTGCCATCCTTTTGGAGATTTAAAATATCTTGATACCAAGGCTCTTGTGATGCAGTAGATTCAATGGTACATACATTTAAAGGTTGTTGACTTTATCTTAATATTGTAGGTTATCTTATTGATCGTATAACAATGGATTATTGATCTTCCTCTATGTATAAAGGGATAAGAGATGTTGTTGTAGCCATAACATCTACATGGCCATTGCTAGATCATGGAATGGCTTCTATTGTGATTTTTTTGTCTTTGTATGGTTTTAACTTGTCATATTTGGTTTGGTAAATACCATTAATTTGGTTGATCACTAATTATGAATCACCAAATACTATTAGGATCTTGATTTTTAAATATAGTGTGGCTCAAAGGCCTAAGATAAGTGCCTCATATTTTTTTATGTTATTGGTAAATGAGAATTAGATTTTAAAGGACAAGGGTATGAATTATTGTTGTGGGGTAACTAGGATAATTCCTACCTCTACACCTTTTATGCATAGAGCTCCATCAAAGTACAAAATCCATGGTTCAATATTTTGGGCCTCTATAGTTGGAATCATTTCATCAAAGAAGCTTATGTTCAAAGGATGTTTTGATTCTAAAGGTGTTTTAGCTAATTGATCTACAATTATTTTCCCTTTTAATGATTTTTGATTAACGAATTCAAGATCAAATTTACTAAGGGTGATGACCCATTTGGAATTTTATCCTAAAACATAGGGTTTTAATATTAAATATCATAATGGATCAATTCTTGTTGTGGTATGTCTTTTGGCTAAGCAAGTAATATCTTAATTTGAGTAAGGAGAAGGCAATTTCTAAACATAGGTTTTCCAATGGTGTGTATCGATTTTTATAGCTTACCAATGTTCTATTAATGTAGTACATGGCCCTTTCTCAATTTTGATCATCATATTGAGCTAGCATAGCTCCAAGGGCATGATTGGTAGTTGTTATGTATAGTAGTAATGGTTGAGTTGGATTAGATGGCATTAAAATAGGAGGTATCAAAAGATAAGTTTTAAAGGAATTAAAATCATATTGACACCCATCGTCTCAATTAAATTTGGTATATTTCTTTAATAGTTTAGAAAATTGTTGGCACTTGTCTACTAATTGTGAGAAGAATATTTGAATGGCTTGCAGCTTATCTTGAAGACTATGAAGTTTGATAAAATTTCTTTGTGGTGGTATGTTTGTTATTGCTGCAATTTTAGTAGGATTCACCTAAATTCCATGAGGATATATGATAAACCCTAATAATTTTCTTGATATTATCCAAAAAATGCACTTTTTGGGTCTTAACTAAACTTTGTATTCTTGTAATCTTTTAAAGTTGCATCTCAGTCTTGAGTATGGTCTTCATATTTTGTAGATTGACCTAAGATATCATCTACATAATCTTCTACAATATCATGCATAAATTCATGAAGCATGTATGTCATAGCTCTTTTATATGTTGCTCCTACGTTATTTAGGCCGAAGGGCATGACTTGATAACAAAATATACCCCAAGAGGTTGTGAAGGTCATTTTAGATTAGTCTTCAAGGGTAATTTTATTTGGTTATATCCTAAAAATCCATCCATTAAAGATAACATTTTAGATCCTACAATGAATTCTACTATCATGTCTACGTTTGGTAATGGAAGTCATCCTTGGGGCATGCTTTGTTTAAATCTATGAAATCTAGTAAATTCAAATAGGTCCTTTCTTGGCGACATGCACAATGTTGGAGATCCAATCTCCATACTCTATGGCTTTAATGAAGCCAACATCTAAAAAATTTTGGAGTTCATCCTTGACTAGGAGAGCAACCTTAGGGTGTATTTTTCTTAGTTTTTATTTAATTGGTTTAGCATATGGATGTACAAAATAGTGATGCAGGGATCAAGACCAAGCATGTCTAGATAAGTCCAAGCAAAAATATCATTAAATTCCTTTAAAAGGTTGGTGTATTCTATTTATTCATCTTGTGTCAAGCCTTTATCTAATTTCAAGGTTCAAAAAAATTCCTCAGTGCCATTTTTCCTTGCACCACCTAAAAATACATTGAATTCTTCCTACTAAGGCCCTCCATTTGGCAAGGAAATTTAAATATTTTTAATTTTTAGCTTGCTTAAGTTAGTATAAGTTCTCTATGGTATATGTTTCCTCTATGTATACTAATAATTGCTTGAAAAATACCTCCATAAGCTCCTTGAAACATTTAATGGAGTGACAAGGAATTTGGAAATACCATTCTAAGGCTAATCCACTAAGTTTTTTAGGGAATAACCTAAGGAGTAACTTTTCATAATGAGTTATATCACTACATGTGATTTGAAACAACCTTAAGTGATTAATAGGTCTTTTTTTCATTATACATTTGAAACTTAGGAGTTTCTAATTTTTGTGGAAAATGATGTTTAACAATTGTAGGATCTAAAGTTTGACTATATAATTCATCAAAGGAATACTTTTATCTGATGATCCTTGAAGAGAAGCAATTAATTCTTCAAACATAGAATCCCCCTTTTCAAGGTGTTCAAGTTTGGCATTGATGTTTTAAAATTCCTCATTTGGTGGATTTGGTGTAGGTAAAATTAGAAAGGGTTGAGAATAGGGTTTAGACATAGGAGGTAAAGTTGTAAACTATTGAGTAACTTGATGGGATGTAGTGGATGTAGGGAAATAACCAAGCCCTAAATCATTTGATAAAAAGGGATTAGTAGAGTTATGGTTTGGAATGGGAAGGGTAATACAATGAGATGATATTGAAATTGGCATACTCATAATAGGCACACCTATAGATATGTTTTGGGGAGTTGTAGAATCAATTGTATGTTCCATAGCCACATTAATAATAGCAAGCTTATTTTGATTTTCATGCATTTATGTAATAGTGGATTATCCATTAGAATGTTCAACATGTTTATGAGAAGTAGAAGGTTCTTCCCTATTTTGTTCCTCAAGTTCTTCTATAAGAACATCTAGGAATATATTTTTGTTCCTTCTAACATATTTCTTAATATGATCTATAGGATCAAAAGTAACTTTTTCAATAACATATTTTTTTTCTCTACGTTCATGGTTTCCCAAGGATTTTCCTTGGATTCTCCTTGATAAGGGTGAGAATATTCAAAAGATATTGTTGCTAAACCCTTGCTTTATATTTTATAAGGATGTTGTGCCATAATTTAAAGGTTTTTGAAGGAAGGAATATTAATTTTATTAAATTTTTGTTTCCAAAACTTTTATAGCAAAGAAGAGATGTTTTCAAATCCTTATCACCTAAGAAAAATAACTTGCCTTATGACTCTATTAGCCCATTGTAATATACTATCCAAGAGGGATATCCCCCAAAATTTTATATATAGTTTTACTCAAGGGATAGTTATCCTTCCCCCAGTAGGACTAATAATTTGGTTATGTTCTTGTTATCTTGGATTAATGTGATTTACACTATGCAAACAAATTAGATGATCTTGTTTAAGTTTAAATATTTTTTATCATGTTAAGGAAAAGGAATGTGTTCATGTCAGGTTCAACAAAATGTAGATCTAATATATGGCATGCACATAAATGGTACCTTCTAGGACCCCTACTTCCCCATAAATACCTTTTTCCAAAAGTCTTGAAGATTGATCTTCACATGAGTAGGCTCTAGTTCCAAGTTTATGTTTATGTTTATGTGTTTATGTCCAAGCTTATGCTATATTTTTTGGGTTAATTCGACAAAAAACTAAGTTTTTATCTCTATCAAATATTTTTCAAAATAAAATTTACTAAAATTAAAGGAATGATCACCTAAATTTGTATGCTAAATGCAACCAAACAATAATGTAAGAAAATAAGATTTATAACCTAGTATGCTCTTCAAGTTTGAATGATGAGCTATGCTAAAGAGAGTTTTCCTTTCAAGGTAAAACAAAGGGATTATACAACAAAAAAATTAACTTAGGATGAAACTAAATGACTTTGATTCCTTATCTAATTGCATCTTGTAAAAGAAATTTTGACTATCCTAAAGAGTTCCTTGATTTCCCAAAAAAAAGTGTGATTTTACAGAAATATATATCAAAATATAGTAATAAAGTGGTTAATAGATATTTATAGAGATAGAGGTACCTATTTTTTATGCTAAACAAATTTTCCATATGTGATAAAATTTGCCACTAGCAAATTTGACAATGTTTGATAAATTTAAAACCTACAAGATTTAAGACAAAAAAATAGATAGGTCTATTTGGGGGGGCCTATTTGAATACAAATAGTTGATATTCTCTCTTCCTAGTTGATCAGACCCACTTTTTTAAAACAAAAATTAAAATAAACCTTGGATTTGGAAGCAAATTTTGAAATGTAAAATTCACCACAGGTGTGCAAATTCACCACTAGCAAATTTGATAGGGGTTGGCAAATTTGGACTATGTAAAACCAGAGAGACAAAATATCCAATTGCTATAGCATGTGCTAAACTTGACCTACATCAGAGATTTAATGAGTTTTGGGAGAAAATTTAAGCTAATAGGGTCCGAATGGTTCAAAATTATAGAAAGGGAGCTAAACTAAAACCACCAATCCTAGGGTCTATGGCCTAGACATTTACAAAATCTTGTCAACTAATTTGATAATTTTCCAAAACTAATGTGATTACTTGCATAATATAAGGAGGAAGTAATAATGGTTTTTGGTTGCTTAGGAATGTCACAATTTAAAATATATGGATATCTAAATTGACAAGGAAACAGGCCAAAATGTCTACAAAATAGGATAATATTACAAAAGCTAATTAAACCTATGATATGGCAAATGAGATGCTATTAAATGAATATTATGGATATAATAAGATAATTTGTTGTTGTTAAGACTTGAGGAAGCCTATAGTAGATGGTATTTTGAGCTAAAAGGAAAACACTAGGATATACAATAGAAAGTAAATGCTATAACAAAACAAGTAAAGGATTTTTATACCTACAATCATATTAGTGTGAGATAAAAACAAGCATAGAAGACTTGCAAATAAGAGATGATGCAAGATTACAACATAGCTTAATGATAAGAGCATGAACAAATGAAACTAAATAGCCTAATCAACATATAAGCTTGGAAGTAATATGAATGTGAGCATAAAAGAGGATCAAAACATAAGTAAGCCTACAAATGAGATAATATTAGATGACATAAACATAAAATTTCTTCAAAATAATGAGTATTACAGATTTATTATTCAAATAATAGGTAAAATGAATATTAGTATGCTAAATATGATGAAAATAACCCTGTAAATGATTAAACATTTAAAAAAAATTACCATAAATAAGATCAAGAAGACACCAAACATCTATTAGAGGTCTACAAGTAGATGTTAGATGCAAGATATAGCAAGAGAGACAAGGATTAGTGGTTGTAATAGTTAAAAATCCAAGTTAGAAAGGCTATGAAGGGGAAATGCAAGAAATGAAAACAATGAGATGAAAATAAAAATGAGCTAGGGAGTATACTACCTAACAAGACCTCCTTCTTACACCAAGCTAGCCTCCTTGATCCAACACCTCCTTGCCTTGTTTAATTTACCCAAATGTTTTATGGAGAAGATCCAAATGCAAGAATGGAAGAGAGGAGAATGAAAGAGAATGGATGGAATTTTTAGCATAGTAATGCTACCAAGAACTATGCTATGAAATACCCATCCCAAGGGATGTATTTATAGAATTTTGGAGGGTTCATTGAGGAGGAAAAATGTTTCAAAGATGCCCTTAGGGCAAGATCAAATTTTGAATTTTGTAGGCCTAAGAATTGGGCATGGCATGTGTCATATAAGTAGGGGATGGGATTGAAGAATTTGTGTGCTTCCGGCTTGTGCCATAGGATTATGTTCATGTTTGTAAATTTTCCATTGAGTATCAAATTCATCATTGGTGGGTTTGCACTTGATTGGCAATTTTTACCAACAATCAAGTTGACCAGTCAAATGATTGAACATGATTGCTTTCAAATTTATCACACTTGATCAAATTTACCACTGGTGAATATGATAGTGAGTGGAAAATTTGTAAAAGGTTTGATTTGATATCTAGATTTTTTAGGCTGAGCTTATTAATAGTTGATGTGATTTTTGGTGTCTTTTCTTAGGTTTAAGGTCGATAGGTATATCAAATTGGGTGTGTACAATTGTTACAAACAATATCTTAGAAATATTATAATATCTATTGAGAAAAAACTAACAAATAATATAGTTAATTTTTTTTAAGTATACAATTAAAAATGTTATTATATCCTAAATAAAATATTAATATTCTATTAATTACCATTCTAATCAAATAATACATAAATGTAACACCTTCCTAAATAATATTTAATTGTATACCACTTAATATACAAACCTTCTTGTTCAAGAATTTTTCAAGAGTGAGTTGAATTTTCAAGTGTGATGAATGTTAGACTTGCATCACAAATGTAGTTTTTTAATTAATTTCTAAAAATTTACAAGTTTTTTATGAGAAGTATTATTAGAATAACTTTTTATATATAATTGATAGTACCAAAATTATTAATTTATCTTTGTTTTAAAAACATGCTTTGACTTAATACAAAATATGTAATTTTATATAAATAATTAAATCGTATGTTCATATTTTTTAATCTAAATAAAAACTTGACGATTGGTACTTGAATAGTAGCCTTTGAGTATTTTCATATTAAATTGGTATATTTTAAACAAAATAATTTTAGTATTTTGGTATATTTTATGTATAGATAGATGTTAAATTAAATTTTAAGATATTTTGTTCAAATTTTTTAAAGATTCTAAGGCTAGATGTTGAATTAAAGTTTAAGATATTTTTTGAAGCTTTTGAAAATAGGAAAAGGGAGGCTTTTGTGGTTGCTTTTTGTATCCTCAATATTGTTGTGGAGAACTCTCGGACCTTATCCTTTCCTGAGGTAGCTGAAAGTAGACTCAAGGAAGCCATTGTTGTTCGTTATAATTTTAAGCCTTTAATTTGTGTGAATCTATTGAGATATTTAAGGTCAAAAGTTAATTTGGAACCCCCTCCATATGGGTGGATCAAATTGAATGTGGATGGTGCTACAAAATGGAACTTGAGGCATTTTGGTGTAGGTGGAGTCTTTAGGAATTCTAGGGGGATGGTTGTACAAGCCTTTGCTAAACCTCTATCCATCCATTTTGTTGAGTCTCGGGCCTTTTTCATAGGGGCTAAGTTAATCAAAGAAGGGTGTTATAGAAACATTATTATGGAAGGGGACTCCCTATGCCTTACAAATATTTTGAAAGGAAGACATGAAGTTGGTTGGATCATTACAGATATGGTTATGGGAACGAAAGAGATCCTACAACCCTGTCACAACCTTCAATTGAATCATGTTGATTAGGAGGGGTATGGAGTTGTAGATTTATTAGAAAACATGGGGGTGGAGGCTTAGGATATTATTTTATGGGAAGATAATTTCTCATATCAACTTATTGAATTTGTGGCTAAGGAGAAGCCAAAGAAGTCTAATGATGTTCAATTTCTAGTTGGAAGAAGTTAAATCTTGGGGATCAGCTCTTGGGGTAAACGGTTATGGGTGACGCAATCCAGCAAAACAGTACATGGAACATAGGCAGTACGAAAGGGGAATCACTCTGTTTATGACATCTACCATAGAAGACTTATCCTCATGCGCTGGGAATCACCCCAACTACACTTGGTCAGCTTTCGTCAAGATTTACGTCTAGCAACAATAGCGATCAGGGTTATGTATACAAAAAATCAAGCCAAGGTGGTGATGAAATCCACCGTTGGTCTTGATCAAGGGTTGGGGTTTTACGACCAACGCCTTGCTGTTTAAATTACCACGTGGTGTGTGGGGTTCTTTTTACTTGCAAAAAGAAAGAAATCATGCAATAAAATTTCCTATGCAAGCAAAGAAATATGAAATGACAGAGATAGAAAACAAAAAATGACAGAGGATGCTCAGAACCCCTACCTCTTCTCTGCCCAAACCGGATGCCTTTGAGTTTCTACTCTGAAATTTCACGGAGAGCTAATCATCCTAGGGTGGGACGAATAACAGATTTGTATTCATCATAGGGTGAGACGAATTCCTATTCGTCCCTGGGTGACACGAATTCCATCTTTGTATTCGCCACAGGGTGGAATGAGCAGTCCAGTGCTTGAAATATTGATACCTGCAAGCAAAAACACACAACTTTTGATCAAAAGTTTGATCTTAAAATCAAGGGACAGTGGTTCCACCGTGATCACCACTGAAAGCATGAGGATATGAAAACAAAACAGAAATGCCAAGTGCGATGTATGCCAAAGCGAAACGTAACGCTAAGTCCTACGAACTAAAATGCATGAAAGGAGAGGAACATAAATGAATTGAAACAAGGTAGAAAGCAAACATCGAGTACAGCTCTTTTTATTAATTTACTTTAAAATTAGGTTCAAATATGTCTCCTCCCTTTTTGGGGGCTAGGAGCATTAAGTAGGGCTCTATTACACCACGGATTGGTACGCTTTCTTCCGCGTGCCCACATGTAAAGTGGGTGGGCCAAATGTTGTCGCTGCTTGTGTGAACGCGTCTTTGATTCCTTGCTACTCCTCCAGTGTTGAGATCCTACGTTCAAAGAAACATAAAAGGATTAGTAGCACCTGCGGATGGAGAGAAACATGCGATCCCCAAGGCTTGTGGTCAGTGCATGCGTAAAATGATTAAAACGATAACTGAAACATATCAGAATGAGCTAAAAATTTGACAGAAGCAATTAAACATTACCAAGAAGCCACTGCAATAGGAACAATCCAAAAATCTTGCACATATTTGTAATCGCTCTGGGGTGGGACAATTAGGACTGTCATTAGTTGTCCAAAAGTCACCTCCTAAATGTCCAGTCTAAAGGTCTCCAAAACACCTTTAAAGTTGGGGTTAGGTAAAACGGGGCATTTTGGGATGACCCAGAAGTTTGAATTTTGTTAATTCGGCCTTGATTTCCCTGTATCTGATGATGCTCCCTATATGTTAGCGAAAGCGAGAAATGATAAAATCACAACCAAAACTTGTCAGAATCACATGAAATTTAAATGACAGCATATGTAAGTGACCTAGAATCAAATGCAAAAATAACAGTATGGAAATCTACCACAAATTTCTAATCACTCCGGGGTGAGGCGATTAGAACTACAACAGTATGGGGGGCGCCCGGGGGTAGGACGCCCATCGTTTAGGACTCAGTTTCGGCACCAATCCACTTGGGATGGGTCCAAAACCTCTTATGGGATTGTTTTGACAGATTTGGTGGGGTATTGTGGCCAAATGTTTGGGTTTGGGTCCGGATTGCACTTCTAATGATCACCCAATAACCTCCCTTCCAAAAGAGATATCAAGGATGTAAAAAGCACAATGAGGGTAAGGGTTTGATTTTGTAGCACTCTGTTTCTCAAAATGCTCCTCTCTGTCCTTTTTTGGGGGTGAGAAGACTCACCAATTTATAGACCTAGGGTCTCTCTCTTTGAATGTGCATGCGAGGGCACCACTTGACTTGCTTGACCTATTTTGAGAGAAAATATTATTCCCTGATTTAGAGTCTCTTTGCATGAGGCCTCCATGATTAAGGCATGCTTGACTAAAGTCCCTCTCCTTTATTTGAAGTCGTTCCTCGCAATTGCATGCCCTGAAGGTGCAGTTAAGTGGCGGACCTGTCGAGGTTTGACTTTTGCTAGTCAAACCTGCTAATCATCCCACCCTGGGACGAATGCTGATAATCACCCCAAGGTGGGACGAATACCAGTTTGTAATCATCCTAGGGTGGGACGAGTAGGGAGCAAAGTGCTGAAAAGGTGCCAAATTGACCTCTGACCTTCCAAACTATTGTGGGAGTGGTTAGGACAACTGTTTAACCACTGGGGGCTGCCCTAGGGGCTATGTATGTCAATTCGATCAGTGCTTGTCGTCACATAATCGAATTGGTGTTGTTTTGGTGTCTACAGCTACACTAATTCATATTGGGTTGGTTCTTTCGATGACCATCATTCTACCTCTTTATATGTGTTTTGTCTTGGCACTTCTCCCATTGCTTCCTCTTGCAAGAAGCAACAGGCTATTGCACTATCATCCACTGAGTTAGAGTACAGGTCAGCGTTTATTGCGATTCAGGAGGCTCTTTGGCTTCGACAATTTTTGGAGGAGTTTCGTTTCCCACAAGATCAGGCAACATTTCTTTGGTGTGACAACCAAAGTGCCATCCACATTTCTCGCAATCCTGTTGAGCATTAGCGTACCAAGCACATCGAGGTTCATATGCATTTCATCCACTAGTACATCCAGGATGGCATTCTCAGCTTGGAGTATCTTCCTACTCAACAATAGATTATGGACATCTTCACTAAACCTTTTACATCACCTTGTTTCCCTGAGTTGCATGGCTTGTTAGGGGTGAAGGCAGTTTTCCTTGGGGGTGTTGAGAGGACATCTTCTCCACCTTCTTTTCTCTTCTGGCAGATGGTTTATTTCCATGTGGTTTTTCATCATCTATAGGAGAGTTTCATGTTTATGTGATAGCCATTGTACATGAGTACCTTATCAGACCTTGTTGTCAAGACTCATATTTGTGGATTTTGCCACTATATTTTTGTTGGTTAGTTGTTCACACTCCTTCCTAGTATCACTTAATGGAGGGTGTTAGAGTATATTTATATACCTATGTTTTTAGGTATCTAGGCTAGCTTAAGTTCACTAGATAAGATAGTGTGTTCCTATATATTTAATAATTTTGGTATACTTTGTCATCCTTATCTATTTTTTATTTAGTAATGGTTGTGATATTGATCTTCTCCAACAGATCATGTGGTTGTCATTGCTCTCCTTGACTATTTAAGCAAGGCCTCTTGTCATTTTGACATAATACAAGCAATCATTTTTCTCTTGCCCATTTGTGATTATCTTCATGGCTCTGATCTTGGGTGTGGAATGATAATTATTAAATATCAGTAAGCACATGTGTTAATTATCTTAGAGGGAGTCATAAGGTGTATATAGGTTGTTTTATTTGTGTAATATTTGCATGAAATAAAAGTGACATCTAGGTGTTTTTGGTAATGGTTGAGAGTTGAAATATTGCTTTCTAGAAAGGAGAGAAAAGGGTGTGTTTGTGTTCATTATACTTTGTAATTTTTGCATATCATAAGAAAAAGGTTTAAGGATTCTACAAGTTGCATTTTTGTGAAGATAAAATAAAATAATAGAGTATTATTTTCAGCCTTACTATGCACATCTTTTGAGGTGGTTTTTCATGAGGATGACTTGAGGAGTTTTTTCCTATCTAACCCTTGAATTGGCACAAGAAAGATAAGTTGTTTTTTAGACAGGTTTTTGAGGGCACATCTTCATCAAGCATTTTGAGGTATGGTGGTTTAAAATCTTTCTCTAGGTGGTTGTGATTTGTGGAAGTAATTTTAAGATGGAGATAAAAGGATTGATCAGTGTGTATTGTTGGAAATATTTGAGCTAGGGTTTGAGAACAAATTGTGCATCATTGATTAGTGAAATTGGAAACACTTGTGCTAAGGGTTGAGAACAAGTTTGTGCATCATTGTGAAGTATTTGGGCATTGATTTGAGTGACATTGAAAGTGATTGTGAAAGTGTTTGAAATCAAGTTTTGTGAAACAATTTGTGCATTAGACCTTGAGTCATTTTGGAAGAGAACATATTGAGCACTTGCATTGCATATTATTATTTATATGTTCTTGAAAGAATTTTGGATAGAATATGTCTGAATTGCCTAGTTGAAAAAAGTATTTCTGAAAGAGATACAAGCATTTTTTTGAACATCATTTGTGTGCAATATTTGGGATTGGTTGAGCATGTGCTATGAGTTGTTTTGAGCATGTTTTATGAGCAGTGTTTAAGCAAGTGTTATGAGCAATGTTTAAGCAAGTGTTATGAGCAGTGTTGAGCATGTGTTATGAGCAGTTTTGAGAATATGTTATGAGCTATTTTTGAAGTAAGTTTGAGGTAGATTTGAGCAAGTCTTGTGAGAAGACTTGAAGTAGGTTTGAGGTAGATTTGAGCAAGTCTTGTGAGAAGACTTGAAGCAAGTTTGAGGCAGATTTGAGAAAGTCTTGTGAGAAGACTTGAAGTAGATTTGGGACTGATTTGATACAGATTTGTGCATGTAATGTGTGCAGATTTGGGATAGAGTTAAGACAGATTTATGCATATAGTGTGTGCAGATTTAGGACAAAGTTGAGACAGATTTGTGCATGTAATGTGTGCATATTTAGGATAGAGTTGAGGTATATTTGTGCATGTAATGTGTGCAAATTTTGGACAGAGTTGAGCATATTTGTGCATGTAATATGTGCAAATTTGGGACAGAGTTGAGATAAATTTGTGCATATAGTGTGTGCAGATTTGGGGTAGAATTGAGAGTAGATTTATGAGAAGACTTGAGCAAGTCTTGTGAGAAGACTTGAAGTAGGTTTTAGACATATTTATGAGCAGACCTGAGTAAGTCTCATGAGTAGGCTTGGAACATAGTTAAGCAAAAGTCTGTACCAGCTTCGGAGGTGACCAAATAAAAGGAGAGAAATTTCCTATGGATAGAGTTCCACGAACCAGACTAGTAAGGGGATAGAGATTTGTGGATAGAGTTCCATGAACCAAAGTTAAGGGGATAGATTTCTCATGTGGATAGAGTTCCACAAACCAGACCAGTAAGGGGATAGAATTCTCCTATAGATAGAGTTCCACGAACCAGAGCAAAGGAGAGGAGTCTCCTAAGGATAGAGTTCCATGAACCAGAGTTAAGGGGATAGAGTTCTCCTATGGATAGAGGTCCACGAACTTGAGCATAGGGGATTGAGATCTCTTTTGGATAGAGGTCCATAAACATTGTAATAGGTAATTGGTTCCCAAGAGATTCGTTGAGAAAATTTAGAAGAAAGATTTTCTCTATGGAAGTAGCCCACATTGGATGAACCACATTAAATCTGTGTCTCTCATTGTGTGTGATGATATGTGCATTGTTTTGTTGTTGTTATTGATGATATTGGTTAACATTGCTTTGGAAAGATATTGCAATTGATAATATTGGATAATATTGTTTGGGAAAGAAAAGCAAAAGTTTATCTTATACTGTTCACCCCCCTCTCAGTATAAGCTTGCGTTCTTCATTAAGATCCCACTTAAAGTGGCTAATATAGTATAAAGTACTCAAAGAAGATTCTTATGGTCAATACCAAGGGAGAAGAGTAGAATTCCACTTATAGCATGGAAGAGAGTATGCAATGACAAATGAAGTGAAGGAGTTGGACTTATAAGAATAAGGAATTTGAACAAGGCTTTGGTAGCAAAGGTAGAATGGAGGTTAGTGAAGGAGGGTCATGCCTTATGGGTAAGAATTCTAAGATACAAATTCCTTAACAACCAAGAGGATAGTAGATTTTTGAACACACTAGAGCCCTATCAGGGATTTTCAATGTGGAACCACTTAGTAAAGGGTAGAGAGATGCTATGAAAAGGCATCCAATGGAAGATAGGAAATGGTAGGTCTACCCACTTCTGGGAAGATGCATGGCTGGAGAAGTACCCATTAGTGAAGGATGAGGAGTTAGTAAGAATCAAAGTAGAGATAGAATAAAATTATGGGAATATGGTGAGTGATTATTTGGCTATAGAAGGAGGAGAGGTAAGATGGAAGGAGCTAAGAACCCATAATCAATATGAGGAAGAGATACAAAATCTAACATCTAAAATAAAAGCATATTATGTAAGCTCCATTATGGCTAAGGATACAATAGTATCGAGAGCTACTCCGGAAGGGTCATTCATTGTTAAATTAGCCTATGATCTTTCACTTGTAGTATCTAGGGGGCCTTTCAATGGGGATATTTATGGGGAAGGAAATCAATACCAAATTTAAAAATTATTCTATGGTTGACATTCCAAAACAAGATTTTAACAACAGATAACTTACATAAGAAGGGTTTTCAAATCCTTAATAGATGTTACCTTTGTGAAGCTCATTAGAAATCGATGAATCACATCGTATTGAAATATAAATACTCCTTCAAAATATGGTATGATATAATTAAGAAGATGGGGATGGTGTAGGTGTTCCCTAATAGCATAGCATGTTGGATAGAACAGTTGAAGAAGCAATTGAAGAACCCAAGACTAAGTCAGATTTAGAATCAGATTCCCTTTCATTATATGTGGAGAGTTTGGTTGAAAAGAAATAGAAGGATTTTTAAAGGGAAGTCATATTTAGAATTAGATTTCCTTTCATTATATATGGGAAGTTTGGTTGAAAAGAAATAAAAGGATTTTTAAAGGGTAGAAGAGATCTACAAACAGGAGTAGAGAACACATCATAGTGGCCATAGTGGAAAATGTTAAAGCATTGAAAGTGCATAAATTTCATGCACTTTCAATGCTTTGACTCTTCTTCGGAAGGTTCAAGGTTCAAACCGTGGTGTGGGTGAGTTTGTGAGGAGGTGGGTGTGTGTTCATTAAAAAAAAAAAGTGCATGAAAGTTTAGAATCGATGAAAAAGGCAAAATCAAATGAACATTGGAATCTAAGTCCAGTTGGGATGAATGACAACCACTGAAGAAACTTTGGAAGCATGACTAAGTGGCAATCACCCAAATAAAGATGCTAAAGGTAAATTCTAATAGGGCTTTTAAAGACGACCAAAGGAAATCTAGAGGAGGAGCAGTAGTAAAAAATAACCAAAAAAATGTTGATCGAAGTAATAAGTGGATATTTGGGGCATTATGACGAGTCATCAAGTTGAAGATAGAGTGATCCTAGACATTATAAATGATTTACCAGCAATATAATTTATTATAAAAACAACTGATTGGTGACATTAATCTACAACGTCGGAACAAAATTATTCAAAAATAAGACTAATAACTAACAAACCAGTGATTACCTTAGAATCCCTTTAATGGAGCCAATAAAAAACACACTTTGGTTGGATTGTCCTATTATAGAGAGGCCTTCACTTTTTAATTGAGCCAATAAAAACACACTTCCTTGGATTGTCTCGTTAGGGAGGCCTTTACTGTCTATGAAGAAAGACGAGTGGCAGACAACAGTCGGACTAACCGTCCTCCTTATCAAAATGTCGATTTCGTGTCAGGCAGGGTATTAATCAACGAAGAAATAACTCCGTTTCTACCGACCGTCCACTACAGATATACGGCCGGACCCCACGTAATATAACTTGGGCTTCATTCTCTCCTATATTCACATACGTGTGTGGAATATTTTTCTTCCCACCACATCTTTTTATTTCTTCTAGAATCCGGGCGTATTCCCATATATTTCTAGATTTACCGATTATGGAAAAGCTGTGTAGTAGAACGATTTCCTCTACCTACGCCGGGTGAGTAGATCAGGAAGGGAAGGGCAGAGTATATAAATTTTCAGATCTGGACATTGAAATTGTGGGAGAAAATCTTCAAAGTCCCATTGCAAATCATTTCTCGATTGGTTTTAGTTAAGAGCGGATAAATTCAACCGAGAAATGATTTGCAATGGGGCTGTCGAAAATCAGGGCCTTCATCTTCTTTTGATCTACTCGCTGGCGCTCGCTCTCTCGAATACCTGCAAGTCTGAAGCTGTTTTCAAAGCTTTACAATCCGAATCTGAAATGCAGGAAAGTAAATTTCGACCGGAACGCAATCATACTGCAAATGAGTAAATTCCGTATTCTCATTATTTCTTCGGTTATTTATGTTTTAGGTTTTTAATTGAAAATCTCTGCAGAAAGCTTTGAATTTCCTCAAATATCCATGAATTTTCTGGTTTCTTTTATTTTCTGCCTCTTTTAGTTGTCATATTTTGGAGCGATAATGAGAGCTTATCAAAATTGAGGGATTACTCATGGAGCTTTGCTGTTAATTCATGTTTATGTTTTCCCTATGAACTTTTAGATTGGACATAGAATACGCTATACCTGGTTTGAAGTGTGAATTTGGCAGTGCTTTCTGAAGATGTGGAAAAATTTTCGTACAGATTTGAGAATGGCCTGTCTGCCCTTCTCTTCGCATAAACATCAATAATTAAAAAGCATGCTTGTGTTTAATTTACAGGGTTGTCTGGTTAACAATGAATTCTCTGGTTAGTAAATATAATTTATATTGCGCGCTTAACTTATTAATAATTTAGTACGGAGCGGCTGACTCCTCCAACTCTGCAACAGAGCAGGAATCTAGCGATAAGTCATCGGTACTGCTACAGCCTTTCCTGTGTTCTATGTATATATATACACACACGTATATAGGAGGAAGGAATAAAGAAATAGGGGAATAAGGTTAGGTAAAGGAGGCAATTTTTTAATAATAATTATTTTTACTGAGATAACGGAAACCCTTAAAAAAATATTTATTAATGTGAATGTACTGCTTGAGAACAAAAATAGCTCATTTCGTATGCATCTGCACTGTGAATAATTTTGCCCCCTTTTTTGTGCTAGGATTTTGTTCGCACGTACATTTTATTTATTTATTTTTATTTAATATTTATTTTTATTTATTTTTAATAAGTTATTTGTAGTTTTTATTGGGATCACTTTTATTGCAAAAACAAAAAATTACATTAGATTTGTTACATTTTTAATAAGTTAATTGAAGCATATTTAATTTTGCCTTTAATCAAAGATATTCTTCATCTTCTTCGAGCTATTAAGTTTTTGCAATCAATTTCATTTATATCAAGTGACTTAAAGATATTCTTCATCTTCTTCGAGCTATTAAGTTTTTGCAATCAATTTCATTTATATCAAGTGACTTCCGAAATTTAGATTTGAGATAAAATGACTAAAATATTTGTTGTCCAAGTAAATGTAAATATCTTGTCTATAACAACCTCATAGTTTCTTAATATTTTTTTTAGGGGTTTTTATTCATTCCCGTGATATTCCAAGATATTATTTTCATTGTTATTTTTTTTGTTTTTATTTGTGAATTTAGCCCCACTTCTTGTTAACACTTGTGATATTTGCTTTTGTTTTCACATGTACAATATCCCTTTGAGTTTTTTTTTTCTCTTTGTTTTTTATTCTTGGGTTTTCCTCTACTTTTTTTTAGTCTTAGCAATACTTTCATCTTCATCGATCTCTTCAATCTTTTTAGACTACTCATAGTAAGACTTATTATTTTTAGGTTTGCCTTATTCTAAAGGATTTGAAGTGCAAGGAATAACCTCAAAAGCACAATCTTCTTTATGTTGTCTTGGAAACACTAAAGTGCAAGAATGCTCTTCTATAGTAATTACTTTCTTATTTTGCCCAAAAAACCCTAAATTGTTATGGGTTTCCTCCAACCTCATTTCTTTGTTATGCTGCTCTTGAAACCTTAAAGTGCAAAGAATAACATCTTCACCACTTTCACTTTTATTACCTAGAGATGATTTTATACTACTTGAGGAAAATGAAGATGATTTACCTAGAATAAACTTGACCTCTTTTGTTGTCTTTGTTTTAGGATTTCTTTCCACATCTTCTTTTGCACCTTTAATTCCTTCTAAACTTGCCAAATGATATTGTAGATAGGATTTCTTTGCCTCTTCTTTTGGAGTGGAATATCCTTGATCTGATCTAGCTTTTGTCTTGAAGTTTATCTCATGGCTAAATTTTTTTGTCTCTTTCTTCATAGTTGTCACTTCGCAAACTCTTGCCATGTGTCCAATCTCATAATAGTTGTGGCAATGAGAAGCAATATTTTCATAATCTACTTGTTGATCGCATTCTCTTGATTCAGATTTAATCTTAATGGATCGTGGTAAAGGTTTTGAAATATTCATAGCAACACATATTCGAGTATATATAGCATGCTTTCACTCCTTAGTAGTTAGTTCTTCCTTGATGAATTCCCCTTAGGGTATTTCCAATATTCTTCAAAACATCCTTATTTATAATTTGACATGGAAGTCCAAAAAGCCTAACCCACACTGGAAGCTTCTTAATAGTTTGTCAACAAAAAAAAAAATATTCCATGGTCTCAAAAAAAGTGCATCTCTTCCCCTAAACCATGGCCACCAATCATTATTTTATTCCTAATTTCTGGACTAGAAAAGATGATGAGGAAAAAACTTTTACAAAGAAAAGTCGCATAATAATTTGAATTCAATCCCCACTTCCACTTGATCCAATTTTGAATCTTCAAAAACCATGGCCATGATCTATGAACTTACATATTTTTTTCAAAAAATAATTTGAAAAACTTATATTAAAACAAGATCATTTACAAGTTGGGATGAGACTTCTCTCAACCTTAGCCAAAGAGAACACATGTTTACAATAGTAAAAGAAGATTTGCATTGGAGCCAAATCTCCTAAACCATATCTCTAAAATGGTTGTTCACATGTTTACAACTGTAAAAGAAGATCTATGGTGGAGCCAAATCTCCTGAACCATATTTCTACAATGGTTGTCCAAATTAGCTAAACATTGGATTTGCTCAACAACCTGCCTAATCATCTCATCCTCAATAGTTGTGTCACTATGTCACTGAACCCTTACCTCCTTCTTAGTACCCATCTTAGCCAAGAAGTCTGCCACTTTATTTAGATCTCTACTCACATAAACCGGAATCACATCATCTAATTCCCTCCACAATTCCTTAATTTGAGTGACAAGAATCCTCAACCTCCATGTCTTCAAAGCAAAGTTCCTCATGCAACCCAAAACTCCTACCGTTATTTGAGAATCTGATTCTAGGATTATCCTCCTGTAACCTTGTTTTACTACCCAAATAGAAGCATATTTGATAGCTAAGGCTTTCGCTTCGTTGTTCGTGGCCCTTCCCAGGATTTGCAGTTCCCAATAGAGCATTGTCCCAACATGATTCCTACAAACCACTCCAATTCCAATTCTACCCATATTGTTTTTTGCAGCTCCATCAATATTAATTTTAATCCAACCTTTTCCAACTAACTTTGTCCTGCCCCTCTTGTTCTTCAACTTCCTTCTCCATTGTCCCTATAATAACATGAGTTTCCTCTTTAGCATGCACTACCACAATTTCTGTGACTTTGCTCCAAATGACCTGCCAAACTCCATCTAAAGAAAAAAAAATCTCTAAAAATTCTGCCATTTCTCTCCAACCACACTTGCCACCAAATGAAGTTTAATCCAAGCTCCCAACCGATACAAAGAGCTTTAGATTTAAATCTACCCCTCTTCCATCTTTCCCAAATATTAGTCCGGTTCAAATCACCATTAACTCGAATTTTATAAGATAAAAACCATCTCTCCCAGATTTGGTGCATGAATGGGCACTCAAACATCAAGTGATTAGATGTTTCCTCACTCTTGTAGCATAAAACACATTAAGATGGACCAATGATTCCCCTATGTCTGAGATTATCAAAAGTAAGAATTCCATTATGGATGAACTGCCAGGCAAAAAGTTTACTTTCAGCCAACCCTTGGGCTGCCAAATCTTTCTCCAATCTTCAACCTGATATGCATGAGGGGGAGGCTCTGGAAGGATCTTATCATATCCATACTTCACCATGTCGACACCAAGGCTCCCATAGCCCCAAGCTAATTCATCCTCCTCATCTCTACCTGTGACAAATCTTTCTGCCAAGATTTTAGTCTGATGAGTGTCAATTCTGGAGGGATTGAAATTGGCCACTCATCCAACTTCTTAAACGGTTAAACTTATAATCCCCTAGCTGACTAGTGTTGAAATAACTTTCAATTTTGACCCAACCGCTAGTTTCCATGGTTGTTTTTATTGGTTGCAGTTCTAGGAATTCAACAATGATAGGTGGGTATTGATCCCATGAAACTGTCCAAAATCGTGCCTTCTCCCCTCTCCCCACTTCGCAAAATAATCCATCTTTCACTACCTGAGGTCCTAACTTTAAAGCCTACCACACTAAGAACCCATTACCATCCAAAGGGAAACGGCCCACCTCATTTGCGTTTACCTATCTCAAATATTTACTAGTTAAAACTCTACTAAATAAAAAAGTTGGTTGGGAAATCCACCTCCAGTAAAGCTTTCCAACTAAAGATTTATTTTTTAACTTTGATCTCCTCGGTCTCAAACCTCCTTCTACCTTGGGTTGGCTTACTTTCTCCCAATCTACTAAGCGCATTTCCTCTCTCCTTTTACTCCTCCCCATAAAAAGTTTCTAGCCATCTTGTCTAACTCTTTCCATATGGTATGTGGGGCAACAAGGATAGAAAATTTTTAAATTGGCATGGCTTGAATGACTAACTGTAAAAAGGTTAATCTACCCTCATAGCTTAACCATTTGTGAGACCAATGATTGATTTTTTCCTTGATACAATCCAAAATATTCCTCCACATATCTATTTTTAGTTTTTTTAAATGCAAAGGGACATCCAAGATTACCACTGGGAGAGAAATCCTCGTAAACCCCAAGATCTCTAAAATTTTGTCGTGAAGCCTTTCATCAAGATTGGCAAAGACCATTTTGAAATTTTTTATAATTGATGACTTGGTTTGTGGACCTAAGGTAGACATTAAGTGTATCTCTAATCATTCTTGCTTCCCTAAAGTTGGTCACTCCCACCAATCCTGTGTCATCTACAAACTGTAGGTGAGTCAAAGATTCTTCACCCACCTTGATACTTGTTAGCAAACCTTGTTGTCTTCTCCTCAAGATGAGTCTACCCAAACCTTCAGCCAATATGATAAAAAGATAAGGGGAACAAGGATCTCCTTGACGAAGGCCTCAAGTAGCTCTAGACGGTTGCGAGGACAGACCCTTGATTAACAAAGTATGTCGGAGTAGAAACACAACTCATGACCCATTCTATCCAAGCTTGAGAGAAACCAAAGGCTGCCATCATCTTTGACAAGAAGTTCCACTCCACCCTATCATAAGCCTTTGACATATCCAATTTTATGAATATTCTTCTATTACGATATTTTTGCATTGAATGGATTGCCTCCTAAGCTAGAACCACACCTTCCAAGATCTGTCTGCCCTCTACAAAACCCCGTTGCTCTGAGGAGATAATGTTGTGTAGAAGAGGTTTTAGCTGGTCAGCCATTACCTTTGTGATTATTTTATACATGACATTGCATAAGGCAATAGGTCTATAATCTGAAATATGCACTCCCTCCTCCCATTTTGGAATTAAAGCAATGAAAGTATGTTTTAATACTTTAAGCATTCTTTTACTACCTTTGGACTCCTCTATAACAACCATTACATCCTCCAAGTTGTCCCAAACTCAATTGGAAAGCCATCTAGACCTGGAGTTTTTTCGGTGCTCATTCCAAAGATTGCTTTCTTCAGTTCCTCTCTATCAATGGGTTTAATTAGGGCCTGATTTTCTTCTTCAAAGATAACAGAGGGTATGAAAACAAGAACTTTTTAAGTCTCTTCATATTGCACCATACTTTCCTTAAACAGTTTAGAAAAATAATCCATTGAATGGAAATGCATACCTGGAATTGTATCAAAGGAGTGTTTGTTCTCATCTTGAAGAGCTTCCATGTTGTTCGTATGTCTCCTAGTACAGGCAACCCGATGGAAAAAATTAGTATTTTTATCACCTTCTAATAACTAAGTGGTTATTGCTCTCTATTTCCAGTAGATATCCTTTTGGTTGTCAATGTCCTCAACCGCTTTACGCAATGCATCATCCTCTTCTTTGAGTTGCTCTGTAATTATTCCTTCCCTGAAGTGTTTTTGAACCTCATCCCATCTGGCCACCAATGGAGCTCTTTGGACTTGGAAGTCTTTCTTGTTAGCTCGCCTCCATTGTTTTAGTTGATCCTTGACATAATGAAGTTGCTTGTGGAATCTAAACATTGTTGTCCCATATGATGGATGACCCTCTTCCCACCACTATGGAATTTTCTTTCGAAGTTCTTTTTATAACCAAAATCTTTCAAATTTGAATGGTTTGTGATGCCGCATTGTCTTGATCCTCCCTTCCAATAAAATGGGAAAATGATATGAAACTGGACCCTCCAAAATCTGAAATTTTATATTCCATTTTACAAATGCCTCCTCTGAAACCAAAAAATGATCTAACTTCACCTTCCTGCTATGTGATTCCCTCCTCTTATTAGTCAAAGTATAGTTGGTTCCATGGCATTTAATATCCACAAAGTGTAGTGCATGGACTTGGGCAATCATAAATAGATCCCTTGGGTATAAAATTGGGGTTCCCCCTTCCTGATATCTAGAGGATAATTTATCATTAAAATCCCCAACAACAGTCTAGTCTAACTCCTCCCTTAAGACTCTCATGTTATTCACCTCTTTCCATTGATGCATCTGACCATCTAGGTTTTGAGCCCCATAAAAATTTGTGATTAAAACTTGCTCAGCTATCACATTGTTCCTAAAATGCAATGTGAGGACACCCCTCCAAGATATATGTTCTATTGTCATCCATTCAAGAGAGTTACAAAAGGTAACTATCCCCCCTGAGGCCCCTTGGGCAGCCACTTCCATATGACCAACACCCCTCCAAAGTCTATTTACTGTTTTACACATAAGATCCAACGATATTTTTGTCTCCTAGATAAGCAAAAAATTTGTTTTACATTTTTCTAAGAGTCTTCAAACAACAGATTGATGGGTTCTACTGTTTAAACCCCTAACATTCCATGATTGTATAATCATTGGTTACCTTGAGAGCTGTAAAAATCTATTGGCCGCATTGATCCTCCAGTGATCAATTCATCTCCTTGAACTGGTATCAATTCCTTATTTGATTTTCTACCCACTCCTTGAGAGCTAATATTTTTTTATCTCTTATCCACTTGAGTTATACCTAGAGTTGGCCTTTCTTTGTTCTTTTATGCTATACCCATGATGACATCCTTAATTATCGGTTGCTCTTTGTTATGCACTATCACTGCCCTTGCAATCTCTAATTGTGGTAACTCACTGTACTCAATTACCTGCTCTAGGATGGGAGGAGGTGAAAGAGGGGCTTGAACATGGATGCTATTGTTTTTATTATTCTCATATATTCCTTCAATGAATTGGTCTTCCTAATCCACTAGTGTCTTGAATATCTCATACCTATTGGAGGGCTTGAGTTGGGTTTGCTCTTTACCATATTTTTTCTTTTGCCTTCTCCTTCTTTTGGGTTGTTCAAAACCATATCCATGTGCTTCTTTACCCTAAGAAATGTTGGTTGTTTCTTTATTGAGTGTTGACTTACCCTCCTTGGGAAAATTTGACATTCCCAGAGGAGCCTCCATTTTTATGTTTATATTTTTTGGGCAAGATCGAGCCAATTACCCATATTTGTGGCAAACTTTGCACCTGAAGGGCAATGCCTCATAATCCAGTTGTTGAATCCAAGATAGTCCTGCAAGTTCGAGTTCAACCTCTGTCGGCAAAGGTTGGCTAAGATCCATTTCCACACATAATCTAGCATAAACAGTTATGTTTCCTTCCATTGTGTCTTTGGAAAAACCCAAATGTCTTCCAAGGGAATTGTCAATAATTTCCAATACCTGCTCACTCCAAAACTCCATTGGAAGTGCATACAAACGGATCCAAATCGGGACAACAATGGGTTCAATTTGAGGATCAAATCCCACTCTCTAGGGCTGAACAAATAATCCTGTCGGACCATGATTCCTATTTTTTGATTCGAAAGCCCTATTTCTATCGGTAAGTGAAGAAAAACTAACAATAAAATATCCATTGCTAATAAACCACAAAGAATACTCACCAAGAGACTCCCAGTTTTGCCGGACCCAGGAATGCAAAAAATTTAGGGTAGGGCGAATACCCATGAATTTACAGATCAAATCATGATTGGCTCTATATAAAATTGTTTCTTCTACCATCCTTTGCTCAATGATAATATTTGGCCTTGATTTTGACTGTGGAAAGCATCCATTAACTCGTTGAGATGTTTATCTATTTCTAGCAGCCATAAATAGCATTTTTAATGTAGTTTTATGTGCTTCTTCAGTCTCTGTTGGAGATTTATCCTTGTACAAATTTGTAAAAGAACTTCTGTCTCTCTAAAAAAGGATCTAGAGGTGTCCCCATTGGGCCCTCCTGGGGTAGCAATCTTGTCTTGAATTCCACAACAACCAAAAATATCTTCGGCTACCCAACTGATGCCCTAGTTTTCTCTTCCAGAGCTCTTCATTGAAAAGATAACATATGGACATTAAAAACTCTATGGACTTACATATTAACCCTCTAATTTTAAGAACCTTTATATCATGCTCAATCATCTCATCCTTGATACTCACTTTTGGTGTAACATTTACTGCCTGGATTGAACTTACCATATATTCGTTCTTTTGTTTATCCCTAATTTGGGCCTCCATACTTCCAACTAGGGCATCCTGACTTCTCATTAAAACTTTCAAATATGACTTTCCTTCCATACTAGCTAATGGGGATCGTTCTTGGCTTGCACTCCCTCTTGGTTCGCACTCCCTCTCAGCTCACACTCACTTCTATATTATACTCTCTCTTGCCTCACACTCGCTCCCGACTTGCACTCCCTCTTGGCTCACAACTACCCTTGTCTCTTCTTTTTCCCTGTGTTCCTTTGCTTCAACAATTTTTTGGAAACAATGTTCCACACATTCCTGGTAAGAGTTTGAAGCATTGATGCACTCCAGATGAACCCATCACTCTTCCACCATGACTGAATCCTAGCTCACACTCCCTCCTGGCTTGCACTCTCTCCTGCCTCACACTCGCTCTCGACTTGCACTCCCTCTTGGCTCACCACTGCCCCTGTCTCTTATTTTTCCCTGCGTTCCTTTGCTTCGATAATTTTTTGGAAACAATGTTCCACACATTCATGGTAAGGATTTGAAGCATTGATGCACTCCAGATGAATCTACCGCTTTTCCGCCATGACTGAATCCTAGCTCGCACTCCCTCTTGGTTTGCACTCTCTCCCGGCTTGCACTCTCACCTACCTCGCATTTGCTCCCAGCTTGCATTTCCTCCTGGCTCACAATTGCCCCTGTCTCTTCTTTTTTCCTAGCATTCCTTTGCTTCAGCATTTTTTTGGAAACAACGTTCACACATTTTTTGTAAAGTTTTAAAGCATTGATGCACTCTAGATGAACCCGCTACTCTTCCGCCATGGTTGAATCCCGACTCACACTCTCTCTTGTCTTGCAACTTTTTCTTCGATAAATCTATAAGTTTTCTTGCGTCAATGTTTTTTTTTCAATTGGTTATAGTGGATTGAAACGGGCCCCACCCATATTACATCATCACCACATAGTGGTATTACAACAAAAGCTACTACTCTTCCGCCATAGTTGAATCCCGACACACACTCTCTCTTGTCTCGCAACTTGTTCTTTGATAAATTTGTAAGTTTTCTACCGGCAAGGACGCCATTTGCATTATCGGTGATGTGACCCGGGTTCAATCCCCATGGTGGATGTGTATAAGAAGTATTACTCAAAAAAAAAAAATTATAAGTTTTCTCACATAAATGTTAATTTTTTTCAATTGGTTATAGTGGATTGAAATAGGCCCCACCCATATTACATCATAAACATTTATTTCAATTGGTTATAGTGGATTGAAACAGGCCCCACCCATATTACATCATCACCACATAGTGGTATTACAACAAAGCTTGAATATTATCCATGTATCGTTTGGCAAGATTTGAACCTTGGTCTCCTCCTTAAATGTTGAGGAATCTAACCGGTTGAGCTAATGCCACTTGATAATTGTTTCAATGAGTTTACATAGGTTTTTATGAGGGGTCCCAGTTTACTGAACGAGGTTTGAACCTTGGACCTCTCAAAGAGAGGCCAAAGCCCTTACCACTGCATTAAGCTTTCAACTTTCATAAATATTATTGATTAGGTGAAGCTTAAACATTTTACTTCTAAATTACTTTAAAATATTTTCCAACCAAAAATTACTTGTAAAATGTTTTTATTTTTGAGAATTTTTTTCTTATTTAAAATTTAAATTTTTGTTTTAATTTTATTATAAAAAATATTTATTTCATGAACTTCAAAATTATTTTACTACAAGATCAAATTTGGTATTAAGGGATTGGGCCCCTTTCAAAAACCTGCATTTTTAACTCAAAATTTAAGTTGTGTGACGTAGTAATTTTAGCTAATGAAGTCATGTTTCAATGGTTGGGATATATGGGTTAGCTACTAGGGCCATGGTTCAATGGTTGAGATATATGGGTTAGCTACTAGGGCCATGGTTCAGTGGTTGAGATATATGGGTTAGCTACTAGGACCATGGTTCAATGGTTGAGATATATGGATGACATGGCTCACATCAAAGTTCAATTCCCACAACAAGTAACCAAGGGAAAGGGAATAAGAACTTTTCTTTTTTTATTGGAACCAACAATAGATATATGTGTGACTAGCAATTTTAGCTAACGAGATCATGTTTCAAAGGTTGGGATATATGGGTTAGCTACTAGGGTCATGGTTCAATGGTTGAGATATATGAGTTATCTACTAGGGCTATAGTTCAATACATCAAAGTTCATTCCCACACCAAATAACCAAAGGAATAAGAATTTTTTTTATTGGAACCAACAATTATATTAAATAAATAAAAGGTTATAATAAAAAAGAGGTGACGAGATCATAACTAAGGGCCAAGCCCACCCACACGATCAAAATAAAAAAAACACTATCAAAATCAAAAAACAATCAGATAAACAAGAATACAAATACAAAATCCTAATTCTGCTTCATTGCAGCCTTCAACTTTAATCAATTCTACATTCCTGATTAAGAACTTTTCAAAACTCTACTTTTAAAAATATATATATTATTACCTTAGAAAAGAAATACGGCTTTTTATTTTGACATTTGACATGTTGCCTTTATCTATAAAGAATAAGAAAGTTCAGAAAATAAATACACCTTTCTTTGACTTTAGACATGTTGCCTTCTTTTTAACAAAAGCTCCGTGTTCTCGAGTTAATTTTTTAAGATAAAACAGGATGAAATTAGTTTTTTTTTATTTAAAAGAATGAAAAAGGTGAAATTTGTTTTTTTTGTTTGTTATTATTCTTATTGGTGTTTATGTGTAAAGTACCCGTTGAGATAATTTGATTTAACTTTTAATAAATAAAATGTATTACATATATAAAATTTATGTATTGTTTGTATTAAGGTTATTATTATCCAAATAATAAAATATTATATTAATTTTTAGGTTAATTATATATATATATATATATTGAATGTAAAGGTTTAATTTTTAATTAATTTAAAAATATAAGTTTTTACAAAAAAAAAAGTGGATAGGCACACCCCAATAGGTAGTCACACTAATTCAAGTTGAGTTAAGAAGGGGTTACTCAAAACAACAAAAATAGGGTTAAACTCGTCACCAACCACATCACAAAAAAGCATGCATTAAATCATGTCAATCATTGGGGGTATGCTCACGAGGTGAATGTCCCTCACCCTCCATATGCTGTCAACCGGTATTAGAAGGAATGAAAATGAGCCACCTATCCTCCCTATGCGTGCGAACATTATCACCTGTATAAAAGTCATCAATGCCATCAGATACACCCCAACCCACCACATTAGTTGGAGCGACTAGGCACGTGGGAATGGGATCTCCCCAACCAACAACTGGGTTTGGTTCCACCTGGCAAACCTCCCAGCCACTGCCATGATGAGATGTATTATTGTCAATGTTGCCTTGGGGTTGGCGAACATGAGACGATTGAGACCAATGTCTTTCTACAGATTGGGAAGGAAGTTGTCGACGAGAGCGCGATCGAGAAACTTTGCTCTATAAAAGGCATTCGGTTGATCGTACATGGGGCATTATCCTAGTGCTGCATAAGAGTGCGAAGATGCTCCACCTCCATATGAACTTTCTCCACTTGAACTGAAATCTTGAGCCAAAAATCAAAATGAATTGTGCACTTATCAGCAATTGAAAATTCATACATATTTTTTGGATTTGGTTAGTGTGAGAAACTTTTACAATCAATTCTTAGGGTTGGGCATCCTCATCCCACCATGATCTCTCATAAGGGGGAGAGTGAGCTTATTAATAGGGAATTTAACACACAACCACATACACGTTACGGTTTGAACTTTGGATCACCTGAAGAAGAACCAAAGCTCGAACTGTTGCGTTGAGATATATTTAGTTTATATTTTATTAAAGTTATTTGTTATTTTTCTTTCTATCAAAAATACTCTTTTATCTTTTTTAAATTGTTATGTTTCTACTATCAACTCTTTGATATCATTTCATCAATAGATAAAATCTCATTTAATCGATTATCTTTTAAAACTTGAATTTTGCTAATACAAACTATAGTGAATATTTATTACATCGGGTAAATCCTACTAGAAGAAGGTCATTTTGATCAAAGTGTCGACCTAAAGCCAAAATGGAGGAGTCCAAAGCTCCTACTACTTATGAAGCAGTTGAAGCCAGAAGACCATCCAAAGCACAACCGAAGAGGAATTCCTGTCGTCGACTATTGTTGAACCTGAAGCTCCCATGCCACGTAATCTAGTTGACTCATCAGACTAGAGCCAAAACAAGGACTCAAAAGCCTTCTCAATGGTGGTTAAAGCAGGTTCTGTTGATACTTGGAATCTTTGAGCCTTTTTGATAATGGCCAAAGGGCCCATGCTTAATAGGACCATGCTCCAACTAGTGCTCGTTGCCTTTCCTTCTCCCTAGAGAGTAGAGATCATGAATCTAGTTCCTTTCCTTAACTAAGGGTGTTCTCCAATCCCTAGTACAATAACAAGTCGACACCAACAGTGAATCCTAGGGACTAAGGATCACTTCATTCGAGGAGAAGGAAGATCCAGGGTGGTCGAGTATGGAGGCGACAAGGAAAACCCTTTTCCTCTCCTAGGAGGGGCTTAATACTTGAAGGATAAGGAAGAATAGAGTAGCACAAAAGTCCTTCGGTTGTAACATCTTCCTCAAGCTTTCAGACTTGTTGACTCCCCAAAGGCCTCCCCGTGATTTATGGTGGAAGAGGAGTATTTAGGAGTAGAAGAATGCAAAAGGCGATAATTGTGACCTCTAAGGGATGCACTAAAGAACATTTTCACTAAGGGAACTTGTTAAGAGTATGGGGAAGACCAAATACCGATCACCACCATAACCACGAGACCAACCCATGGCGACTGGATGCGAGGGAAGGGATGATGATCTGGTTCTGGTCCTAACATCCCATAACTGAATGTAGTTCCCCAAGTGACAACTAGAGCATTCAAAGCAACAACACAAAGGATAGCAATCTTGAATTCCTGCACAATTTTTTTGGGGGGGGAATCCCCACTTCTTATAAATACTTCTTTCTTATTCATTGTAAATATGGAAAGCTAGTTATAATCGTGCCCAGTATTTGGTCTCATATGGGGTTTTCTTTCATTATCTTTTGTATTGTGGACTGGCTTGAGTCTTGTATTGTTTCAATTTATTAGATTTCAAACCTTTTTTCTTGGCATGCATATAATTTGGAGTTCACATAAATAAGAAGTTGTGACTATCTCAATATTTTTGTCATGGTTCTTGTGTGGGTGTTTTATATGATGCATGCTCTAGGAAATCGTGTTCCTTGAGCATTGTCAGTTGTGATGCATGTGTTCACTCAACATATCATGGTGCAAAGGGTCTCTAGACATTTGGCACATTGTTGCACTTAGCCTAGGCTAGTTAGATTAGACTAGATTTAATTTCCTTTTATTTGCTTTCAGTTGTTTTATTGCTTCCCTCCTAACCATTTTCCCTAATAAGGACCCAGTTAGACTAGGCTAGCTTAGGAACTCAACGAGGCATTGAAGATCACACTCATACAAGGAATCAACCTTGGTAAAAAATCTTGGAGGTTATCCAAAGGAGTTGTATCTCATGCTCCTCGAACTTCCTAAGACTGGTGCTCCAAGCGAGATACAAGCATCGGACAAGCCCGAAGAAAAATTGCATCACATGAGCGATCACAAGTGCTCGAGGTACAGGGGTCATTTTTGAACCCCAACAATTCAAACTAGCATGCCCAATGGGACCCAAATTGCAAAATTTGACCCCTGATCAAAAGTCAAATTGAGGTCTCAGTGAAGGCCTCAATCCTCAGCTTATTGAAACACTAAAAAGATTCACCTAGTGACTCGGTTGGTCAATCGTCCAAATTTTGCAGCTCTACTAGGAAATAGTCCCAAAATATGCCACATAAGGAATCCTAAATAGAGATCCTATTGGGTATCATTATTTATCAGCTTGTCAAAGCAATACAAAAGCACCACTCCTCAATCAAGAACACTAAACTCCAAAGGGGAAACTGGAATCGGAATTATCAAAAGCTCTCAGGAAAATAGGCCAGCTAGACCAAAGGAGACTTCCACCATCATAAATAATTCGAGAAAGTAGTCGCCTGATTTTTCAATAGATGCTAGTGTTAATAATCAGTTCCCATGGGAAGCCTCTGAGTCAACAAAGAAGAGGTTTGAGCCTCCGTCGCAACCAAAATCCATGCTAAAATAAACTCTAGAGGAGACCAAACCAAAGCAAGGGAAGAATAAAGTAGATTTGCCCATGCAAACCAAAGCAAGGTGTTTCCACCTATCCCTGAGGTGTGAAGGAAGACCGATCCAAAGTTGCCTTATGAATGTTGTGCTCATATCCTCCTTACGCGGTGGCACATGCATTGAAATCAATATGATGGTTGACAAAGAAAGAAGCGGGACAACCAAGCAAGAGACTTAGCCTAGTCATTGACCTCCTGATACCTATCCAAGAATATATTCCTCGTGTTAGCTTTTGATACTAAATGCTTAATGTAAAATAACCACAAGATCTAAAATAAGAATGCTATATCAAATATAAGATAATGGCAATATTCTAAACATATAAAACTCATGAATAACTTCTGCAACTACATAGAAAACAACCATTAACAAATGCTCACAAAAATAGTATTTTGATATAGAATGGAGATCTCAAATACTCCATACTTCATACATGCTCAATCTACATTGTGTCTCTTCATTATTCTCTTTCACACTCACATATAGACCTATATATAGAATGGAATGTGACTCTTCATATGGAGTATTCTTGGCCTTCACTCTTCTTGAGACTCTTCACTTTCCTATTCTATGGACTCATGTGCACATGGACTATTATGCACATTTACATCATTAAATACTTTGCACACTCTAATAATACTTGTGCATTTATTACATTGCATAAAGTAAATACTCACACTCTAATCTAAGACACACTCCTAATCTAAATATGTACCCAAGGTGGTACATTAGCATGTACCAAATAATGTAATATATTCCAACACCCCTTGTATTACATTATTTGGTTATTGAAGACTTTAGTCTTCAATATGGATCTTCATCTTTCATAAGTCCTTCAACTTGATCAGGTTCTTTCTCCTTTTTCTTATCTTCAGCAATGATGTTGGTCTTTATGCTTTCAGATGATATCACATTGTTATTAGATTCGTTGCAAAAACATTTTCTCTTTGCCTTTGTCCTTCATATCACAAGTCTTCTTCAGTATAGAACCTTTTGAGTGTTCACTTATAGTATCATGGTAAGGCCCTGAATTAGATGAACTTGAAGCATCAATATTACATGAAGAATGAAATACCTTTTCCAAAAATGATTCATCCACATTTGCTTTTTTCTTAAGGGATTCAATTAACTCCTTTTGTTTCAAGTTCTTCTCTTTGTAATGTTTAAGTGTAAGTAATGCCATGTATATTATACTAGCAACATTCAAAGGAATCATAACACTATCTTTGTCATTGTCAATTGCTTCAAACATTCTCGCATGCAGATAGTATTCTAATGTTTCAAAATTTTCTTCTAATGCTTCTTTGTAAATGAAACTTGTGACTAAATCTAATTTTCCTTTAGACTTTTTAATCAAATCCTTGATCCCAAGTTTTATGACATTTCTCTTTTCTTCTCTAACAATGTTCTCTATATCATTGTTTAATGTATTCTTTGAAGTAGACATCCTTATTCCTCCTTAGTTTTATGATAGACTAAGAACACTTTTCAAATTTTCAACCTTCCAAACAATTATGTTGTAAGCCTTATATCTCCCTATCTTTTCAACTTCTAAATTTTAAGTTGAATTTGAGTATACTAACTTTCAATTCTTCAAATCTTGTAGTATACCTTGTATTTCCTAATGTTTGAATAATGATCAAACAATGGTTTTGACAAAGATTTTAATTTTTCAAATCTCTAGGTAGAATTCCTTTTAGCTCCCTAGTATTTTGAATGTAAAATAGCTTTGATAAAATACTTAGCTTTCTAAGTTTTCCTTTGAGTTGAATCCCTTTTGTCTCCCTAATTATGAATAGAAAGCTAAAGATAATTTTGATGCAATTTCAATTTTGATAAAATTCTCTACTTTCAAGAACTTTAAGTTGGATTCCTTATGTCTCGTTAATTTGAACAAGAGACTAATATCAATGTAATTTTCCAACTTTCCAACAACTTTATGTTGTATTTCTTATATCTCTCAATTTTCAATAATATGGTTTCTAAATTTCAAAAACCTATGTTGGTGTTGAATTCCTTATAACTCCAAAATTAGAAATTTAGAAAACAAAGATATTTGCAAATTCAATATTCCTATTTCGATGTAGAAATCCTTATTCCTCCAAGTCAAATTATTTGCAAATATTTCTATGCTTGAATTTCAAATAAAGTAATTTCAAAAACTTTCAAATTAAATTCTCTTCACTTCAAAAGTCTTCCAAATCATTCAATAAATCTTCTAAGGTTATAATTTATCAATTCATTACCTTATTCCTCCATTCATTTAATTAATCTCAAGCATAATAGATTAATTAATCTTAACCTTAGTATTGATATTCCTTATACCTCCTTAACCTTTGTAAAAAGCAAATTAATTTAAATGTTTTATGTACCTCCTTGAATATGGCACGCTATGTTTTTGGCTTGCTCCTCGTGAGACTTTTCAACTCTACAACCTGCACTCTATTTCAGGTGCTGTTCTCCAAAAATGAACTTCCAAATATTTTCTCTCTCCAATGTATTTAATGCTCCTCCTTGTGTATGGCGCTCATTAAATTTAGTCTTCAAGACTCTAACCTTCCTCTACGTGCTTGTTGGCTTCTCTGACCATTAATGTGCAGTGCTCCACTAACTTGCACCACTCTCTTCTCTCATGAATGCGCTTGTATGACTTGTCCCTCATGCACTTATGGATACAAGGAGATGTTTCACTTCCCTGGCGTTGGTTGGAGCTACCTTCTGTGTTGTGACACTTGGCAAATATATTTTGTCCTCCCAAGTGATAATTAGGTCAAATGGTTGGCGCTTCTCCTCCATGTAATATATTTTCCTCCTCTTGGTAATGCTCCTCTTCTTCTCTACGCTTGGTAATACACTACTTCTCCTCTACACTTGGCAACAACTTCAATTCTTTACCTCCAATGCTTCTACTCTTCAGTTCCTCAACACTCAATATCTTCTTTCCAATGTATCTTCAATGAAGTAACAACAAATGATTGTTTGAATTCCTTCTAATGGTATTTGGCTTTCTTTCAATGATTCACTCCAAATGGCCCATGGTTTTGATGCTCAAAACTTCTTAGTAATGATGCTTGCTCTCTGCTTTGGTGGCTCCTCAATTTCTGGCGCTCAAGCTCTACTCAATGACATCTCAACTTCTCTCGAATAATGTTGCCTCCTATGGTGCTTAAACTCTCTTTCCAATGATATTTTATCTTCCTCTTTTATGTTGCTTCCTCCATCCAAGGGCTCTTCTTCACTATGGTGGCTCCTCCTTCAATATGGTGGTTCTACCACTCCTTTGGTATGATGTCTTTGGAAACTCTACCTTGTTCTTGTGCACTATTTGATCTCTTTATTTTATTCAATAAGACTTAAAAATTCTGCACTTCCTTGGATTATAAGAACAACATATATATACTAATTTTCCTTCTCCTTATTACTCCCTTTCAAGCAATATTTAACTTTACTTTTGTTATTGTATTTTGTAGATTCTAGGATGATAATGATGCCTCCTTCCTTGGCTTGGAGACACTTAGCTTAAACTATATTTTGTTGGCTTTAATAACTCTAATATGGTGCTTTCAAAAACTTTATAATAAGCTAATTTGAATACTTGAATAATGAACTTTTATAGCACCAATATTACAAACCTCTTTGTCCTCCTTTTTGAAGCTAGTCTCCTTGGTGATTTGATTCACCTTTTGCTATCTTGAATTTATAAATTTTGTAGCTTCACTACCTTTTACTTTGCTGCCCCAAAATCAACTTCTATCCTCTTCGAAGTATGTTGTTCGAATCTTCTCTTTCTCCTTGCTAGAAAACTATTATAGAATGCTGAAATTTTCAGCCTTTCTTCCTCTTCAAATGTTGTTTGAAATCAGCCTTCTTTAACTTCTCTGATTTTTGCAGCTCCAAATGTTGCCTTCTTGCTATCCAAAATCTCTGCAATTTTTAGCTTCAATTGCTTCCAAATATTCCTTCACTTTTTCTATCCAAAGCTCTCTCAAATATACCCCAAAATTCTTCAAATCGTAGCTCTACTATCTCCCTTTAATGCTGCCCAATTTTGTAGTCCAAATATCTTAAATTGCTACTCCAAAAATCTATTTTCTTCTCCTGTATCTTGTTATTCAAAAAATAGTCTCTAACTCCTCCAATCCACTACCTTAGTTTGTTGTCAAGCCTTCCTTCAATTGGTTGTTCAAGGGCACTTCAAAATCTACCCAAATCTTCTTCAATTTGTAGCTCTATGTCACCTTCAATTTTTTGTCCTATGACCCTTCAACTTCTATCACAAAAATCAACAATCTTCTCCTCTACAAATCAACCTTCAAATTCTTAATGGTTATCTTCAAATTTCTCAAATCGGTGGCCTCTTCTATCTCCTTTCTCCTCCTTAGCTCTCATTGAGTTCTATCTTCAAATATGACCTCTTTCATTGGCCTCTTCCTCAAGAATTTGAATGTCTTGAGGTCTTCAAAAATCCTTTTCAAAATTTGGTAAACTTCTTGCCAAATCCTTCTTCCTTTTGGGCTTGTTTTCGGATGGTGATAATTATCCCAAATTCTTCTTTTTAGGAGTTTCTCCTACTTGCAATATTCTACCTCGATCTTTCTTCAAATATCCTCCAATGGCCACTTCTTCAACTTCTTCAATAGGGCTTCTCTAGCCTTCTTCTTTCTCCTTCCAAGTTTGCTTGAGATCTCTTCTCTTGGGTCTTCAAATTCTCAATCTTCTTTCTCAAATCTCCTATCTCCTTTCTCAAATCTACAATGGGGACCTCTTCTCTTGGGTCTCCTCTTTCTCAACCTTCAATAGGCATTTTTTGGCTTCTTTCTCCTTCCTTCAATCTTCAATATTCTATGTGGACCTCTTTCTTGGGTCTCCTCAATCTTCAATCTCCAATATTCTATGGGGACCTCTTTCTTGGGTCTCCTCAATCTTCAATCTTCAATATCCAATGGGACCTCTTTCTTGGACCTCCTTAATCTTCAATGTCTACTCTTTTGCTGCAACTCAAAAACTAATCCCTACATGAGGAAAGCACATAGAATTTTAGGCAATCGAAGATGAAATTCTTCTCTATCCATTGTAGGAAGCTTCTCAACTTTTGAGAACTAATTTTTTGCAACAAAACTTAGACAACAACAATCAAATACATCCAAATCTCTAGATCTCTAAAATCATTAAACTTCACTAGTTATCCTTCAATCTAGTGGAAAAGCAATCTTTGTTGAGTCCTAGTCTTCACGAGTTTTCCTGCAACCCTGTGGAAAGACTCTAGCCAAAAAGCAACTTTAAAATTTTTAAAAATGAAATCTCCCTATCTCCTCTCAATCTCTCTTGTGGCTCTCCCTATCTCCTATCAATCTCCCTTGTGGCTCTGATACCACTGTTAGCTTTTGATACTAAATGCTTAATGTAAAATAACCACAAGATCTAAAATAAGAATGCTATATCAAATATAAGATAATGACAATATTCTAAACATATAAAACTCATGAATAACTTCTGCAACTACACAGAAAACTACCATTAACAAATGCTCATAAAAATAGTATTTTGATATAGAATGGAGATCTCAAATACTCCATACTTCATACATGCTCAATCTACATTGTGTCTCTTCATTATGCTCTTTCACACTCACATATAGACCTATATATAGAATGGAATGTGACTCTTCATATGGAGTATTCTTGGCCTTCACTCTTCTTGAGACTCTTCACTTTCCTATTCTATGGACTCATGTGCACATGGACTATTATGCACATTTACATCATTAAATACTTTGCACACTCTAATAATACTTGTGCATTTATTACATTGCATAAAGTAAATACTCACACTCTAATCTAAGACACACTCCTAATCTAAATATGTACCCAAGGTGGTACATTAGCATGTACCAAATAATGTAATATATTCCAACACCTCGAGGCATAGACCTAGAGCTAGAAGAACATTTTAGGACAGGCTTGGAAGGTCCATCCAATAGATATCGAGGTTGAGGCCATCTTATGAAAAACAACCCAATATGAACACAATGAAAAGTTTCCCAAAGAATACCCGATGGAGGAAAGTGATAAGGCCCAACTCTAGGGAAAAATGTACCCAACCCACTAAAGGAAGCAGTAGATTACAGAATTTTGGGAAGTCGTCTCTAGCAAGGCCTTTAACCGCACTAGTAAGGGATACGCACCCAACCATAGAAGGTGACCCACTGGCCCCTTGGGCCTTTGTAAATTAATAAAATTTGATTTTTGTTATTATGTGTATGTAATTATTACATGACACAAGCGATTTTAGACTAGTAATAGAAGAATTAATATCACACATGCTTCAAGGACAAGATTGTTGGGGTCAAAGCATGTATACTAACCCTCTCAAGATCAGTAATGGAGACTTTTTTATCAAAAGGACAAATACCAGATTCAAGTAGAAAGAGACATGAAATATGATGACATCCCTTATAGCCAAGGCACAAGGGAACGAGTCTATTCATATCCACCTGTTGTCAGTAAATTACCAATAATGGGAAAAGAGCCTCAAAAGCCATATAGGTGATAAGGCCTATAAATTGAGGCATGCCTCATTCTAAGTCTCCACAAAATCTAAAGCAAAATTGCCCCCATTGCCATCCTTCCTCAACCTCCATTACTATTGGTAAAGCCTTACGGTTTTTCCCCATTCAAACTCTATACCCGATGGATAATGCCCTTCTTCTTTGGGTTCCTTGACTCCTACTAGCAAGAGTTCCCCTGTGATTCATCAAAGCCATAGTGAAAATTCACTACACCAGGCAAATCCTACCAAAAACTAAAATGAAGAATCCCAAAGCTCCTTCTGCTTATGAAGTAGTTAAAACCAGAAAACCATCCAAAGCATAATCAAAGAGAAATCCCCATCGTCAACTATTGTTGAACCTAAAGCTCCTCATGCCATGTAATCTAGCTGACCCACTGAACTAGAGCCAAAACAAAGACTTAAAATTCTTCTTGATGTTGGCTAAAGTAGGTTTTTTTAATACTTGGAATCCCTGAGCATTTTTGATGATGGCTAAAATGGACCCATGCTTAACAGGACCATGCTCCAACCAATGTTTGTTGTGTTTCCTTCTCCCTAGAGAGTAGAGGTTGTGAATCTGGTTACTATCCTCAATTTATGGTGTTTCCCAATCCCTAATGCAATTCCAAGTTGACACCACTAGTGAACCTCGGGGACTAAGGATCATTCCTCATCCAAGAAGGAAAATCTAGGGTTTCCGAGTATGGAAGTGGCAAGGCAATCCCTTTCCCTCCCCTAGGAGGGGCATAATACCTTAAGGATAGGGAAGAATAGAGCAGCTCAAAATTTCTTCGACTATGACATCTTCATCAAGCTTTCAGATGTAGTAACTTCCCAAAGGCCTCCCCATTATCTATGGTGGAAGAGGAGTAACCAAGAGCGAAATAAGAAGAATGCAAAAGGCGACAACCAAGACCTCTAAGGGATTCACTGAAGAACATCTTCACCAAGGGAGCGTATTAAGAGTGTAGGGAAGACCAAATACCAATCACCACTAGAACCACCAAACCAACCCATGGCAACTAGACGTGAGGGAAATGATGATGATTTGGTTTCGATCCTCACACCCCACAACCAGATGCAGTTCCCTAGGCGATAACTAGAGCATTTAAAGAGGCAACACGAAGTACAAACCGAGAGGCAATGCCAAATCTAGGGCATTAATAAAGGGTGATCCAAAAAGTTTAATCATAGGATTTCTAACATGAAGTAACTTAGTGACACGGTGAGATACTTATCAAGCCAACCTGCCAACAATATTTATGGCTACAAATCCCCAAGGTCTCAATATCCTTCATTGTTGATGTCAACTAGCCCAAAAAATTTTGAATTCCTATAAAAACTTTTGAGGGTAAAATTCCCCACTATTTATATACTTCTTCCTCCATTGTAAATATGGAAAACTAGCTATACACATGCCTAGTATCTGGCCTCGTATTAGGTTTTCCTTCATTCTCTTCTATATTGTGGTCTAGCTTGATTCTTGTTTTGTTTTTACTGGTTAGTCTTTTAACCTCTTTCCTTGGCATATATGTAATTCGAAGTTCACATAAATAAGAATTTGTGACTATCTCAGTATTTTTGTCCTGGTTCTTATGTGGGTGTTTTGTATGATGCATGTTATGGGAAACCATGTTCTTTGAGCATTGTCCATTGTGATGCATGTGCTCACTCAACCCATCGTGGTGTAGAGAGTATTTATACCTTTGGCACATCATCGCACTTAGTATAGGCTAGCTAGATTATACTAGATTTAATTTCCTTTTATTTGTTTTCAATTTTTATGATAAGCGGAACAACATTTGATTAATTTGACGAAGTATAAATAATACATTAGGGCCAGGATTAGTCCGAAGGTTGTGGAACCACCCGAGACCAATATAGGCGAAGTTGTAACAAATAACAACTAGCCTAAATTAATCAATCTAACAATATAATATTGTTACGATTGAATTAATTAATAAAGGAAATATTGAAATATATTCTAACATCCCCCCTTATTACAATATTTTAGGAAACATATAACTATTAGCTATACTAGCATCCCCCCATTATTTTGAAATACATAGAGAATTGTGAAACAATTCAAATTTGACACGTGCAAGTGCCTTAGTGAATATGTCTACAACCTGATCATGGGTGGAGATGTACTGAAGCTGAATGTGGTGCCTTGGTACTTCGTCTCGAATAAAGTGGCATTGTGTATCAATGTGTTTGGTTTTTTCATGATGCACTGGATTCTTAACAAGGTTCAAAACACCCATGTTGTCGCAGAACAAGTGTATTGGAGATTTTGATGGAAGACCCATACTTGTCAAGATGCGATGCAACCATATCACTTCGCACACAACTTCACGTGCGGCGCGATACTCTACCTCTGTTGATGAGATAGCAACCACTTGTTGCTTCTTGTTGTGCCAAGAGACAGGACCAGATCCAAGATGAAACAAATATCCTGAAGTTGATTTACGATCATCAAATGATCCGGCATAGTCGGAGTCCGTGTATCCCCGTAAGAAGAATTTGTTGTTCTTCTTGTATTCTAGGCCATATTCCATTGTGCCACGGACATAGTGAAGAACTCGCTTTGTTGCTTTCCAATGTGTAGTCTTAGGTTCTTGCATGAACCTCAAAAGATAATTGACAACAAATACGATATCTGGCCTAGTGTTGGTCAGATATATGAGACTCCCAATCAACTGACGATAGAGAGTAGCATCTACCTGAGGTGATTTGTCATATCGCGATAACTGAAGACCTGTTTCCATTGGTGTTGCCATCGGCTTGCAGTCAGTCATGCGATATTTTTCTAGTAGTGTCTTGGCATATTTTTTCTGGGACACTTTGATGTAGTGCTCCTTCCGGTTCACTTCCAGGCCAAGACAAGTAATGGAGAAGTCTGAGATCTGTCATTTCAAAAGATTTGCTCAAATCTTGTTTGACAAAAGAGATCATTGTTTCGAACTCCCTGTTATGAGCATATCATCAACATAGAGTACAAGCAACACTATTTCAGAGCCTTGCTTCTTGAAATAGAAGTTTGCATCCGACGGACATCTCTTAAATCCATGCTGCAATAGGTGATTATCCATTTTTATGTACCAAGCCCGAGGGGCCTGTTTCAAACCATATAAGGATTTGACCAATTTGCAAACTTTTTGTTGTTGGCCTTCCACTTCAAATCCTTCCGGTTGAGTCATGTAGACTTCCTCTTGGAGATCACCATTTAGAAAGGCACTCTTGACATCCATTTGGTGCACTTTCCACCCATATTGTGCTGCCATAGCACAAAGAACTCGAATGGTTGTCATCCGAGCAATAGGTGCAAAAGTTTCCTCGTAGTCAATGCCTTCTCTTTGAGCATAGCCCTTTGCAACAAGTCGGGCCTTATGCTTATCTATTGTCCCATCTGCCTTGTACTTGACTTTGTACACCCATTTGCAGCCTATGGGCTTCTTTCCGTATGGTAGATCGACAAGCTTCCAAGTTTTGTTTTTCATCAGAGACTTATACTCTGCATCCATAGCGGCCTTCCACTGAGGCTCACCAAGAGCATCTTGCACTGATGCAGGTTCAAGTTCATCTATTGAGGACATAAACACCCTGTCATCATCAATATCCATATCTTCTGTATCTCTCTCTGGATCTACAAAAATTTCCTCAAAATATTGACACAGATCATCAACCCTAGTAATCTCTGTTGCAGCTTTCTCCTGTCAAGCCATGTTGCGAGTACGAGGCCTATCCAATGTCAAATCCGATGGAGTGGATAGCTTAGAGTCTCTAATTGTACTTGTATACCACTTTGGATTCTTCTTCCGTGGTGATGAAGAAGATGAAGAAGGACCTCCAACCTTGGATGAAGGAGACTTCTCAACCTTAGTTTCCACAAGGTCTAGGTATACATCTGATGTGTTTTCTGATGTGAAAGCCTCATCAAAAACTACATATCTACCGATGTGTATCTTCTTGGTTAAGGGATCAATCAATCGATAACCCTTAGAGTGCTCATCATACCCAAGAAGAATGCACTTCAATGTCTTCTCATCTAGCTTCTTCCTCTTTTCTTTCGGTATGTGCATGAATGCTTTACAACCAAAAATGCGTAGATGAGATATGGAGGGTTTCCTGCCACTCCATGCTTCCTGTGGAGTCATTCCTTGTAGGGCCTTAGTGGGTGCCCTATTCAACAGATATACTGTTGTGGTGACAGCTTCTGCCCAATATTGTTGCCCAATTCTAGCTCCCGTGAGCATGCAACGAACCATTTCCATGATGGAACGGTTCCTCCTTTCAACAACTCCATTTTGTTGAGGAGTATAAGCAGTAGTCAACTGTCGTGTGATCCCATTTTCAGTCAAGAACTCAAAAAATTCTTTAGAGGTGAACTCCCCCCTCGATCTGAGCGGAGGGTCTTTATAGAAGTCCCTGACTCCTTTTCAACAGATTTCTTGAATTGCTGAAAGAAGCCAAATGCTTCAGATTTCAGTTGAAGAAAGAATACCCACATCTTTCGTGAGTAATCATCCACGAATAACTGAAAATACCTCTTTCCCCCACAACTGTTGGGTGTTAAAGGACCGCACAGATCGGTGTGAACCAACTCCAGAGGTTTCTTTGCTCTTGTAGAGCTCCTTTCAAAAGGTACTCTATGTTGCTTTCTTGCCAAGCAATTAGAGCAAACGGCAATGTGGTAGAAAGGGAAGGAAGACCCTTTACCATTTCATACTTACTTAACTCAAGTAAGTAACCTGAACTCATATGTCCATATCTCTTGTGCCATAGGGAAGTTGCCTCCTTTGTAGAGACAATCATGGCTACATCTGGAGAAGAGATAGTATCTAGGGCAAATAAGCCATGCTTATATGAAGTGGTTGCAATGTTCTTACCCCTCCCGGTGATAGAACAACACTTCTTGCCCCCCTCAACACTAAAGTTTACAACCATATTTTTGTCCAGAATTTGTGTGACTGACAGCAAGTTCGCCAATCCTGGAACATAGAGAACCTTCTCAATCTGACACTTGCCATCAGGAAGAGAAACAAAAACTGTTCCTTCTCCCTGAACCTTGTAGGTTTTATCATCGACAATAGTGACAGGTTTGCCCTCTTTGGCCTCAAAAGACTCAAACCACGATTTGTCACCAGTCATGTGCTTACCGGCTCCGAATCGACATACCAAATAGGATCCGTCCGCTTGGATATCTGTGGTAGTCATGAGCACTTTGTGTGCTCTCTCGTAATCCGTGTCAGATTCCTCAACAACAACATTCACTTGTTGTTGTTTGTTCTTTTGTGGTTTGTTCTGGCCTTTCTGTTTTGATTGTTTATTCTTATGCCAACATTTGTTTGTATCATGACCTTCTTTGTCACAGATCTTGCAATATCTCTTTTTTTGTTGAGGTTGAGTTTGTTTTCCTTTTGAATCCTTTTGAGAACTACCTCCCTTCTAAAAATTACCCTTCTTCTTTTTTTGCCCCTTCCTGTTGGTGTATAGGGTAGTGTTAGAAGAATCATCTCGCTGTAGTTGGCGTGCCTCCTCTTCTTGAAGCATATTTACCAACTCAACATAGGTAACTTGTCTCTGTGATACATGAAGTGAGGTAATCAACACTCTAAAAGAATCCGGAAGAGCTCTCATTACCACTGAGGTAAGGAGCTTATCATCAACCGGTGCTGCTAAGGAATTTAATTTTCCTTTCAACTCAAACACTCTGCAAAGAAAGTTTTCAACTGTCTCTCCCTGTTTCATGCTTAGACTATGTAATTGAGACTCGAAGAAATAGAATGGTGGAGTCATTCTTCCCTTCATATATAGTTTTAAGGGCATCCCATGCCGCTTTACTATTTGGACAATCAACAATATGAGGTTGAACTTCATCAGAAACAACAAGCAAAATGAGCACTTTTGCTTTGCTATCTTTCTTGTCAAAGTCTTTCTGATCAATAGATAGAGTTGTGGCTCCAACTGAAGATGAAGGTCTTACTGTTGTTCCAGACACAATTTCCCAAAGATCATCCATCTCTAGGATTGCCTTCATTTTGTTTTTCCATGGTGTATAGTTTGGACCTTTCAATAACTGATGAGCATCAGTCATTAGTTTTGCAAACATTGTGAAGGTTCCTTATAACACCAAATGGTCGCCCCTTCGATATACCTTAATTCCAGGTCGTTATACCATACAAAATACCCGCCCTTACGTGAGGGAGACTATAGGTATTTTGAAAAACTAGAAAAATTACCCGCCCTTACGTGAGGGAGACTATAGGTAATTTTAATGATTATACGATACGTGGTACTTAGGCGGTACTGAAAGGGAATCACCTCGTTGATGGCACCGACCTTAGAAAGCCTTCAATCCTCATGCGTGGGGCGTAACCTCCCCTAAACACTTTGGATATCCAAACTTTCGTCTGGATTTAAGCCTAAACACGAGAGTGATTGGGGTAGTGGATGGAGTAAAAAAATAGCAAAATGGTAAACTTATCTCTCCCCGACGATTAATAGAGAACAAGCTCATACGTCATTGTGGCAGCTATATTAGGCGGCGGATACAGTAGCGCAATCACGATAGCTTTACCTGTAAGTGCTGGCCAGAGGTATCACAAATACCGAACGCTACAGTGCAATAAATTGCACGGATGGGTTTTAATTATTTCGGGGACTTAGGGAGTGAATTTGATTTTAACTTAAATGATGTAGTGCAAAAGAAGGAAAAAATGCAACATACAACATAAAAGTGCCCACAAAAATAACCCACTAGGTGTCGGGCGCAGCCGAAAATGCACCTTTACAATAATGCCAAAATTTGCTTTTTTCAAAAAATTACTCTCAATCCCCCCTTGATTTTTCGAAAAAAAAATTACTCCCCCTCGTTAAAAATTCTCTTTATAAAGCATTTTAAAACATTCTTTTATAACTAAAGTTAAAAAAAAATAACTTTATCTTACATAGTAAAAAATTATTTTTAAAAAAAATAACCTTAAACTATTATAAAATAAATTAAAATGATATTTAATTTTAACTTTAATTAAATAATATTAAAAAAAAACTTTAAAAAAATAAAAAAAATTTATACCTTTGAGGGGGGGTCGACGGGACTCGAACCCGCGACCTGAGGCTCCCGAAGCCTTAACCACTCGACTCACCGCCAGGTGAGCCAGTGGGCTGATCTACCACAGATCAGGCTCCACGCAGTCTTAAGGAGCCCCCGAAGGCGTAATAGCCCCCGCGGCGGCGCTCCCTCCTCGTCCACCACTCGGGCGGAGCGTAGGTGGCGTTGTTGTGGCGGATACACCGATGGCTCGTGGGTGGCGCAAAGGTGGCGCGCGGGTGGCGATGAGGTGGTTGGCTCACAGAGAGCCAAACTTTGCTCAAATCACGCCAAACCTTGATCCTTTCGGATCGTTTCTCTGCTGCAGTGAGATACAAGACCAAAATGCACCTTAAAAACTACATAAATGAAGGAGAATCACCTGATAGATGTCAGCCATTGACGCCCTGCGTGATGAAAAAACCAGGTTTGGAGGGTTTTGAAAAAATTAGATCAATTTCTAATCCAACCTAATCGCTCCGATTGGCTTCTTTCTTCCAAAAAATCACTCAGAAATCCAAAGCACTACAACCAGTGATAAGGAAAAATAGGAAGTTATTAACAGGTTTGACGCCAAAATTTGCAAGTGACGGTGAATATTCTCCAAGTGACGCGCGTGGTTGAATTTCCACGTTCGAGGCAGATTGCAGGTATATCCCACATGGATGGGATCGTCAGCAGGTAAGGGTAATAAAAGGTTCTTTACTCCACAATGGAGTATAGCCTCTCGAGGAGAGGCTCTCACCCGAGAGGGTCGTGGGGAAGCCTCGGTGTTGGCTCCCACGACATATGCACTCTATGCCTTGCCCTTTCGACCGTGCGGTCGATTGCCTCGAATTTCCTCTTTCGATCGTGTCGTCGATTGCTTCGAATTGCTCCTTTCGACCGTATGGTCGATCACCTTTAAGAAAAACCAATTTTTTCGAGAAATTAAAAAAAAAATTCTCAAACTTTGAGAAAATTTTTTCTCAAATTTCGAAAAACTATTTCCAATTGAGATTTAAAAAAAAATCTCCGCTCGTTTGCTCCGCTACTACGAGATCACTTCGAGAGAAATGAGAGTGGCGGAGGAAGAGCTCTGATACCATGTGATAAGCGGAACAACATTTGATTAATTTGACGAAGTATAAATAATACATTAGGGCCGGGATTAGTCCGGAGGTTGTGGAACCACCCGAGACCAATATAGGCAGAGTTGTAACAAATAACAACTAGCCTAAATTAATCAATCTAACAATATAAGATTGTTAGGTCCGAGGTGTAGACCAATTGGTTCATCCAAACCCCATAAGGGGGCGGAGGTCCAAGGTTCAAATCTCGGGCCTCGTCGGACTGAACGCTTGTCCCTTTCCTAGTGTTTTCAGCAACGTAAAAGGTTTAAAATGATTGTGGCATGGTGGTTATAGGGGTGGACTGCGCGAAGATCTGTGTGGTGGCTTCTGGGGCGGACGGCGCGAGAATCACCGTGGCGGCCATAAAAGCTGGACAGCCTGCCCGGATTCGTGGCGGCTACCGATTCCACCATGTAAATTCAAAAAAAAAAAAACAATATAATATTGTTACGATTGAATTAATTAATAAAGGAAATATTGAAATATATTCTAGCAATTGTTTTATTGCTTTCCCTCCTAAGCCTTTTCTCTGATAAGGACCCAATTAGACTAGGCTATCTTAGGAACGCAATGAGGTGTTGAAGATCACACCCATACAAGGAGTTGGCCTTGGTAAGAAATCTCAAAGGTCATCCGAACAAGTTGCGTCCCATGCTCCCCTTACTTCCCAAGACTGGCACTCCAAGCAAGGCATGGGCACTAGATACAGTTGAAGAAAAACCATATCACATAGGCAGTCACAGGCGCCTGGGCACAGGGGTCATTTTTGACCCCCAACACAACCATCAACACCATGATTGACTAAATTATTTGCAACTTGGTTTCCTTGTCTATAGATATCCTTATATTTCTAAGAGACTATCTCCAGCAATAATTGATGGACATCAACAATAATGTTATTTTATCTAATGCTCACATCCATATTTGTTGATAGTATCAATGATAATGTGTGAATCCCCCTCAATTGAAATATATTTCCATCCTTTTTAAATTGTAATTTGGATCCTTGTAAGAAGTGTACTTGCCTCTATATAGTTGTTAGTATTTCCATATGATTCTAAGTATGTGATAAAAATTTTCCTTTCATTATTTTGAAAAACACCACCTTTATTAACTTTCTTGGATTTTCTTTGAAAGTGCCATCAAAATTTATTTTGATATTTACACAATTTTTAGACATTTTCATTTTACCATAGATCAAAGTAGATCCTTTGTGTTAATTCCATTGGCACAGATGACCCTTCCATGTATAATCAAATCTTGTAACCAAGAGGTCAACATATTTTGTTTTCACTTTAAACTTCCCATGATGAACACAATTTCTATGGACATTATGCAAGAGACTCAATAATATGGTTCCAAAATTGAGCCTGATTTTGATATTTATTTCTAAAAAAATTATTATTTCATTCAAGCCATAAATTCCAACAACTCATGGCATGAACAATCTTCCACATAATACATAGCGCTTTAGCTTTTAAAGAATTAATCCAACATTTCATCAACTCTTTCAATGTTGATGGGGCTACATAAATTCTCATATTTTTGAAAAAGCATTCCAAATGGAAGGGACAATGAAAAATTAAATGATTTGATTTTTAAAACCCTTCTTATATAAGGCACACTTAAAAGGTCCATAATATTCTCTTCTTTGAATACTCTCTTAAGTAAGAATTTTGATTTGGATTGCTGACCAAAGGAATGTTGAGGCCTGAGACATGACCTCTAGTGACCAAACATTCTTCTAAGAAATCATTGGAAGTAGAAAATTTTGATTGGTCAAAATCCTCATATCCCAATTTGACTGAGTATCCATCATCTTTTGATATATTCTAAACTAGCTCATCCTTCTACCTAAAAATAGGTAAAAGAAACTTTAAAACATCTTTTGGAGTTTATTTGTTGTATGTTTGAGTTCCTCTCCTTCCACTAGGTTACTAGTAGAAATCTTAGTGGGACGTTATATCGCACAATCCCTTACCTCAAGGTGGTAGTTTCCATAAGAGCATGCCTATAAAATAAGCCAAATCAGTGTAATAAATGCCAGAGTGATATTTGATTACATCATGCAAATTACAATGTGCAATCAATTTTATTTTAGTTTATCAATGTTTCTCTATACTCAAGGGCATATGAATTAGGTTGTAAGTAAATTGTAAATATTCTATGATGATTATCATGTGAATGGTAGTGTATCATACAATTATGTGATACTCTTATAAATGGCCAATGACATGAAGATAAATATTTAAAAATATATATATAAGGATATATTTTCCTAATTTAACCAAAGTTATGAAAGTGAAAACTCATATTTTATGCTCTTGTATTATGTAATTTTTTTTCTTTGTACAAGGGATAACAATATTCTCTATAGGGAATTGTGAGTGGGAACGGGTCAGGCTCTGGTAGCGATAGAAAAAACGGAAGTGATAGCCAAAATAGAACCAGTAGCAGTTGTGGTCTCGATGGCATTGAGAATGGCGAGGTGAAGTCAGATAGTGCAGATCTTCTTTAGGATGCTGACATTTGGGCATAGACATCGATCTTTTTTGGAGGAGGATCTCTTAATATCAAGTCAATATTTAGACCTGAGGGATCACCCAATAGATAGGGGAAAACGGTCTTGGTCTCAAGTGGATTTGGGCAAACCTAAGTCCCTAGAGACCAAGTTCGATCTGCTTTCGAAAAATGACCGACTTTTTATTCTGGATGACCTAGCTAATATGGCCATTGAACAAGGCTCCCATCACTTGGTAGGTATATTTATGGGGGTTATACCTAACCTGGCTGTGGTCAAAAAATGGGCTTCTGCTAAGTGGAGATTGAATGGTCATAAGGAGATTTTTGCCCTCCCTACAAATTTTTTTATGGTGAAGTTGATTTGTTTTGTTGATTCGGAGAGAATTTTATGGGGGGGCTAGTTCTTTGGAAGGTGTGGCCTTTTCTTGAGGATATGGGGACTTGATTTCAACCTGAAGACCCAAAAAATTTTGCAAGTCCTAGTTTGGATGAGATTACCAAATCTCCATTTTTACTATGAGAATGAGGAGGCTTTTTGTTGGTATTGCTAGGAAAATGAGCCAACTAATTGTTATGGATCTAACCACCAAGTGTAAATCTTATGTTGTCTATGCTAGGATATATGTTAATGGGGAGATGGGAGAAAAATAACCTGATTCAATTTGGTTGGTATCGATATTGGGAGTTTGGAATCAGTCTCTAGAATATGAGAATTCCCCTATTAAATATGGGGTTTGTAGGAAATTAGGGCACTTGGCTTGGGCATGCCCAAACTAGAAGCCTCCTTCTCAAGGTCATAAATGTTGGTAACCGAAGCAAATTGAAGAAGAGGGTTCTAAGAAGAAAAATATCTTGGAAGCTAAAAACCTTGAGAGCGAAGTTTGTAAAACAAAAAAGAAGAAGGTCTCATCCTTAGAGGGATCCAAAAAGGAAGATATCTTGGAAGCTGAAATCCCTAAAAATGAAGTAAAGATGATACGCAGAAGGATTATTCATTTTAGAATCAAGTTATGACAGATAATATGAAGGTATGTGATACTTTACCCTCCTAAAAAATGAATATTGTTCCTTCTTCAAATTCCTTTGATATGCTTCAAGAGATTACTTATAGAGACAAAGGTAATGGCTTATTGGAAAATTTGGATTATGGAAATATTTAGTTATAAAATAAGGAAGGTGAAGATGAATAGAACCAAATAGTTTTGACCAAGTTGGTAAATCAATTAAAAAATAACCTAGGAAAATTAGTTGATCCAAAAAAAGCTGCCCAAACTTCAAAAACCAGATATCAAAAGAAGTTAGGAATTGATGTGGGCACTACTGAATCTCATGGGAAACCTTCCAACCAGAAAATTATAGAAAAGGAGACAAAGACAAATATTGCCAAATGAATCCAAACAATAATAGCCTTGTACGGGGGAAGTAAAAAGGCACTCAGGGCAGGAGGAAAAAAATGATAATGAAAACCATATTCAGTCTAAGAACAGAGGTCCGCTTGTCGCCCTATGCTTCCTTGGGTTTGATGTAAGGAAATTTTGGAAAAATACTTGGAATTAAAAAGGACTTGACTGGGGGTCTCTCGATGGAGCATTCGTTGGAAGCTCTGCATTAGAGTTACTTGATCCTTACGGACTTGCTTAAGTCTAGGATGAGATTGAGCCAAATGTTGGCCCGTAACTTTGAGGAGTATGTCATCCAATTGGAGGACATTAAAAGCAGGACCAACTCTCTGGCCAATGTGTTAGTCTGATGTGAAGTGTTACAGGATTTTAATCCAGTTGAATCTGGGTGTTTTGCTTTTTTGGGTTCCTGTTTGGTTTGTTCTTGGTAGACTATTTTACTTTGTGGATTGTTGCACATCGAAATGTTTTAGTTTTATGGGTTGTCTTGTTTGTGATGTCTCAATTTTGAGATTGTAAGGAGATATGTAGGTGCTTTCTTGAAAAATGTTTGGGTCCCTTTTCAAAGCCCCTTCTTCCACCCTAATAAAAAAAATGGGCATTGTGCATAGTGATTTATTTATTTTAATTTTCGCATCACCTTGTAATAGGAATTTTATTTGACATGGTTGTTGTTCCCTTGAAGAGAAAATTCTTTGTATCTACAAATTTAAAATAAAAATAACGTTAATAGAGATTTATTTTAGCATAGTTATGCAGTTGACAACTTGAAAGAAAATGGTATTTCAGTTTGAAATTTTACTTACAATTAGATAGTATAAATGATTGATCTTACCTTTTTCAATGTCTTCAAGATAGTATTATCTACTATACTTATGCAAGAAAAAAAAAAGTAAATGTCTTAAATATTTTTTTTAGCATATTAACGAATATATCAATTATGATCAAATCTTATTATTTTATTTCCTTTATTTTTATTGCTTATTTCAATTAAATAAAATATCATATAACTTTTAAGGAATAGAAGTTAGCTAAGGTGAAGTTCAAACTTTAAACATTGGACTTTAGACTTTGAATTTTAGACTTCATACCCATAACAATATTGATAGATGATACTTAGCAGTTTTGGTTAGATTTGGTACCCAAGTTTTGGACTTGGTTAGTGTCCATACCCAACATATGTTCACCTTCTATCAATACATATAGAACAAACCCAAAAATAAGCCTTAGAAATTTTAGCTATTTTAAATTCATTCGAAAACTAAATCTAATAATGTCTTAAGGTAAACCCAAAATGTTACCTTTGCATGAACTTGACCTTGTTTTTGCTTAAGTGGATTCAATTTCAAACAACACATCAAACAAATCTGCCCTTCATTACCCCCGGATTCATCATAATGCACCTTCCTATAGATAAGTTTGACTTTGACCAAACAAACTTTACCATTAATAGGTTTAGCCTTATTTGAATGAACTTTACCATAAGGTAACTTCAACCTATTCCAACTAAACTATCACATAGATAGCATATATGTGTAACAAATATGATTCCTCAAATGGAAGAGAAATTAATAAGAGTATATTTTCCATAGCTTGAAAGTCTTCCAAACCTTAAATACAACCCACAAACTAAGTTAGTTAATCTGCTTGGCAAGTACAATTTCCAAATGAAATTTCTCTAAGCACAAATTGATCATTTTTCATGGTCATAGACTCTTGTTCTAAAAGGTCAATTGTAAATTACTTATTTGTATGGTTTCTTCATAATATCAGTTATGATAGCAATTATTGTTAATATCTATTTTTTTCTTAATTATATATATACAGACTCAAGAGCTCAAGAGGCGGTAGGTAAAATGCCACAAAGCAAGTACAATAAACATCTTTACAATTTTGCCAAATTATTTTGACAATGTGTTGAGTAATAAGAAAGTGGAAATTTTGGTGTCCTTATACTAACTTCAAATTTTTTATTCCCATTTTAATGTGGTTGTATCCAATATTGTAGAAAAGTAATGTTGTACCTCCCAATAACCACAAAGTACTAGAACCAAATATAGAAGTTCATAATTTTTTTTACAACTTATAGGATAATACACTATAGGAACCAACTCACTTAGTCATAAGTAAAAGAGAGATTCAAAAGTACATTTGACTATAAGATTAAAAATAATTTGAGCTCAATGGGTTAAAATGTTGACTTTCCCATAAGGAGTTAGGGTTCTAAACCTAGTTAAGCAATATATGCATAATGGTTGAAAAGGTTATTGCAATAAATTCTTATGGATTATTGGAATATCATAATCATGTGGTTTGATATTAAAAGGAGGTTTATTTGTTAAATTTATTATAAATTTAAACCTATAAGCACCAAGACTACTATGGTTAGATAATGCAAATATATTTTCCAAAATGTTGATGTGGCAAAGGCAAACAAATTTTAAAATATAAATGACTATGTTCATAAAATATTTTGGTATGATAAACTTGTTAAATATGAAATTTTGTAGTTCCATTTTAGTCATCCATGTATTGATCTTCATCTCGCTAGTTTATAGAGGCGAAAATGAGCTAGAAGAGCTATAAGAAATGGAATTATTTGATGATTTAAAATCAGATCTTTGACTTCCTCTCTCAACTGCTTGCTCATGATCTTGTTATCCACCATTGCTACTATTGTATCTAGATATATAAATATGATAACCTTACCTATTTCTTAGTACTTATTTAATTAGGTTCTTATTTTAGCTAAAAATTACATCACCATCTCCCTTAGCTCTTTTAGATCTTTGTGAAGGTTCTATCAAATATTTAATTTCTTTTTATCCCTCATGGTACGAAGGATCAATGAATATGGTGATGCCTCACTTTTGTTATATCTAACTCTATAGATTATATATTTCTTGATCTAGTAGATAAGCATATGAATCTCTATATTATGATAGTTGGGATATGTATTCTATATTTTGGAAGCATTTATCAAAATATCATAAAATATAGTGTATATCATTGTGTACGAATAGCATAGATGGATTCAATTATCCAATTCAATATTTTTCCATAAATATCTGTATTTTCATTAGGCTCATAGTACATTTGCAATAGATGTATTAATGCCACTTGTATTTGATCTTCTAAAAGAGATGAATTTTCCACACTAATTCTAGGCTCTACCCCTCCAATGAGATGAATCTATAATTTTACCTCATCCTTAATATACTATAATCTTATCACTTCTTTTAGTAGACCCTTGTGGATAACTATAATAGAAGACCAATATATACATTATCATGGGTTCATCTTTGTGAATTCTAACACATAGTGTATCTCCTCCTTGGTACTAACCTTATTAGTGAGAAATCCTAGCTCCATCTTAATTTATTAAATCTTAGTTCATTGTTATAGGTGTACATGTTATGATGATAGAAAACTTCTACTAATAGGTGTTGCAACATAGTCATTCATCCTCTTATAGCAATAGGAGGTCCTAAGCATGATGATCCTAGTCGTATTATAATGCCAACTACTTATGAAATCCTCTTACTTTTTGGTTCTAATATAAATGGTACTTAAGTGGTTGATGTTTATGATGTGGTCATAGGGTTAGGACTATTATATTTAGCTCTAGTATCACCACTATGTATGATATCAATTAAGTGGTTGTGGTAGCTACCTCTGTTGAAATAACAACAAAACCACTACTAGCATAAACTATAACTACCTCCTCAAAGGTCATAATGGCCACCCAAGTCGAATCCTCTACTAGATCTGTCATTATTGCTTTACCTATGTCTTCTCTCTTGGATTTACTAACTTTTGATTTTGAATCACTATAATAGTTAATGTTGGTTGTCCAAATAGAATTATGACTACTTGTGGCACCACCTCCATGAATTGTGTGACTACCATAGTCTTTATAGTTTAAAGTTTTGATATGATTGCATTCTTTTATTTACTCTTTTTCTTATTTTATTCCTCTAAACAAAGGAAATGTTGAAACACTTATTAGGTTATACCAGTGCAAAGATACCCTAGCTATGCTGGCAAGGTGGGGCTAAGTTGCATCACTAGGTATGTTTCTCTCAAAGCCTATCGGTATCTTAGAAATAAGTTCTATTGTTGCAATACAAGGAGCAAATAGATACCCAACTATGATTGTGCTTTAGGGATGAGCATGTTTCTTAGAGGTATCACTAGTTGTGGGATCCCAAATATAAATGGAGGGATATATCCTACTACAACCACTCCTACCATGGGTGATCCACCTAGCTACAATAATGTGGTCACTCTTTCAAGTCTACTTAGCTTGGAAAACCCAGTTGATGTATCTTATATCTCTCCCTCTTCCTCTTCTTCACTATTTTTTATGTTAACACAATCTATTACATTGAGGGATCCTTCTTATTTTTCCTCTTGACTTGATCTAGAGGAAGGGTAGGTGGGATACTTGACGGAATAAACTACTTCCTAATGCTATCCAATTTTCTAAGGCATTTATTTCCTTGAGACATGATTAAAATAGGTATGTTATAGTCCTAGTCATAGGTTTCATAGCTACTAGACGGATTTCATTGCAATAGTTATTAGTATTGTCTTTGGTGTCTTCCATTTGGTGTTATTGATTTCCCATTCTTGTCTAACACTAGCATAATCTCTCAAGAAATTTTTAGTTTTTTGATCTAGTTGTTAATCTTGGCTTCTTCTATGTCATTATTTATGACTTGTGCAATCAAGTTCACTTGTTATGAAATGCTTGAATAATCTTGTAGTCCACCTCTTATGATAAGGGGTTGGTGTGTGTTGGTCAAATATCTGCCTAATCAATAAAATTGCGTTTGTGCACCCCAAATACGGCTAACATTGAATAACCTAAGGAAAGGAATGTCCTTCGTGTCAATCTCCAAAGAGGGTTGGCTCCCAAACTAAATCTTACACTGGTTGAAGACTATACATGCAGGAAAGAAATTAGAAAATGCGAAAAGAGATGGCAAATATGGCCATAGGCCGAAAGTGTAGGATTTGGGGTAGACTAACAGTAGGAAATTCTCCCAAGCATGAAATAGAAGAAAAGCAGCAGAATTTACTTGCAAACTTGTAGAAACAACCTTCAGAACAACACTCCAACACTCACTCTCTCACCAGCAATATTTAAATCCAAATGCAGAATTTAAATTTAACAACAAATAAAGAGCATAAGCGTAAAATAGAAGTGTATAAAGCAGAAGGAAATCACACAATATCACTCACAAATTCAGAAGCCTGGTGTCTTCTATTGATGCAGAGAACTTGGAGAGTTTTCTTGCAAAATGCCTAACCTCTTTTACAATGGAAATTTGATTAGTATTTATAGAGGTTTTCGCCTCTTTCATTAAATACATATGGAGGCAAAATGTTTGTAAATAAAAAACATCGGCACGATAATTTCTCCTTGGAAATCTTCCTTCAGCCACGACGATCCAGTTCTAATGTGAAACAACTCTGGATAGTTGATTAATTGGGCACGAGCGTATTAAATTTTGGCCTCTTTCACGCTTTGAAAATCACCACCGCTTCAATAATTTACTCCATATTAAATCCATCTTGGAGAGGGAGCGAAACCAATAAGAAGGCATTCCTGGGAAATGATGAAGATCAATAAAAATATTTTTTGTTTGGACACTATCATTAAATCCCAACATTCATTTAAAATATACATATTCATCAATATCCACACTGCAATATTGCTTGAGATCAACTAATTGATTGCACCAAAAACATCTGACATTTTTTGTTCACCTTCTTCGCACTCCAGCATTCATTTTATCACAGCAGTAACTATTTTTAATCTTCAGGCGAAAATATTTGATAACTGCGTCATTTCCCTTTTAAATTGACATTCGCCTTCAAAAGGGGTGAAACTGAGTTTCACCTTCCCTTTTGGGCGATCATAATTGCATTCGCCCCTAAAATTTCTCACCCCTTAACTGGGTAATTTCACCCCTGAAAATGATTTCACCCATCAGCTTCGCCCATCAACTTCGCCCATCAGCTTCGCCCATCAACTTCGCCCATCAGCTTCACCCATCAGCTTCGCCCATCAACTTCACCCATCAACTTCACTCCTAAGATGCTTTCACCCATTAAGTTCGCCCCTAAGAAGGGCAAAAATGATTTTCGCCCCTCCTGAGGGGCGACTTTGACTTTGACTGCGCCCAACAATTTCTTCCTTCTATTTTTGCCTCGAAGATTGATTTTTGGTGATAAAGCTTCCCGGAGCCATAACTTTTGATCCGTTCACCCGATTGGCTATTGTAATATATCGTTGGAAAGCTTGAGAAAATATCTATCATAAAAAATATCTAAAGATCATTTTATCCAATTTTTCTATCACTACTAGACGTACTTCACTTGAAGAATTTAAAAATTTATTTTTTAGTGTGGCAAAAATGCCAACAGTGTGCAAGGTCCTTATCTCTCTAACCTTGTAAATGTAAAATTCTCCATGTTATAGGTGATCCAAAAGTAGCATTGGTATTGTATGAAATTTGCATAGGTAGCAATTGAAAATATCTTATGGCCCAACACCATATTTATAAGTCATACTCCCCATACTATGAATAAATGAGCAAGTGTTAGGGTTTGCTTTGAAGTAAGTCCCTACCTAGATGCCTATGTGCAATTATGCCTAGAATTTATAACTTCCTTTATTATTTAAAATACTCTTTTTTAAGCACATTACCACTATAATTTATAAGGTCTTGTATATAAACACCTTAGTATCCTTAGTCTCTCAGATGTCCTTGATATTTATCTAAAATTTAAAAATAAATTCCTTAGCTAGGTCTTGCGACTTCCCCTAATAGACTCTCTTTGGAACTTGAAATACCAATTCCACGCTGAAACTTTCACCACAACCTATGCTCTTCTAGCATAGGATTTTTTCATAGCAATGGATTTACTTGATTTATCTATTCTTAATAGATCATATACTTTCTAGATTTATATGGCCCATTTCCTATTATAGACCTCAAGGTTTATGTCACAATGTCATTGTCCCAACACCATTCTTGCAACAACCTCACATATTGGGTAAAAAGCATCTAGACACAACCCATTATTGTAGTATCGACTCAAAAACATTATTCTTAAGTATGAAAATAGGTGGAATTCATTGATTTTTGACATCCCATCAGCTTCACTTCTAGTGCATATAGGACCTCCTTGCATATCCATAAACATCAATATTTTCATCTCCCATCCTCATAATAGAGGGACACATGATATGATTCTCCTACTAACACCTTTGCATATTACTCGATTCTTTTGAATGCATATATCATATGCCCTCTACACCTAAGAATTGGATCATAAAGCAAGTTGATGGTTATATCATGTTTGATGGTAAATATAAGTTGGGCACTACTTTGTTGCACAAGATGTAAGATCATAAATGTATTCCCCACTTCTTGCTTCCCCTTATCCTTCGTTAGAATTTTTGGAATTGGTAGAATATTTCCTAGTCCTAAACCTAATATTTTACCATTTCCTATAGAATTTTCTCTCAATAAATTATTGGAAGATTAAATTATTGTTTTAAATTAAAATAAGTACTTTTCCTTTTTGGATATCTCAGTAATATAGGAGATGATAGTGGTGGACATTCCATCGATATTTAGATTGTTCTTATCGAGAGAGTTCATAGCAAATCTTAGAGGATATCTATCCATGGATTACACTCACATGGTGATTCTCTACAAGGGAATGAAGGTTTGTATATATGTATAGAATCCCATCTCTTACCACATAGAGAGGTATAAAGAGAAAATTATTAATCGGTATGAAGATGCCTCTAAATACGTTCAAGTGGAGATAGAAGAGCATCTGGAAGTCTTGGAGAAGCCAACATAAGGGTCATTGATGGAAGATGAGTTTTCCATGCTCAATTTCATTGTTGTAATCCATGTAGACATAGGAACTCAGCAGATATCGAAGTCAACCAACCATCAACTCATGACTATGACAAGTCACATATTCTAGGGAATGGATAGGCATGAATGGTGGAGGTTTAAGTCACTATGGTCTAAACATTGTAGATTTCTATGAATGAGCTCCATGTGAAGTATCTAGCATGCAAAGGCATGTCAAAATCCTGTATCATATTGTAAGTAAGTGGCATGTAAATAAAGTTGATAAAATTTAAGTGTTGAATAGCCATTGACTAAAGTAGGCAATGGCATAGTGCCCACACAAAAAAAAAATGGAAATTACACTAGGTAGTTCACATGCATATTTGAAGGATGGTTGCATAGATCAAGAGTTCCAAGAATCAGCAAAACATCTAATAAGTAATGGATAATCATGTCTTTGTTGATTCACCTACATTGAAAGATCATTCCCATGAGCTTGCCAAAGAAAATTGGATGAAAAAGAGGGTTTATTAGATGAGCAAATTTGATGACTTTCCTAATAAAAGAAGTCTATAGAAGGAGAGTCCCTTTATCATCATTTCATTAGCCCCCAAGCAAAGTTGCTCTTTAGAAAAAATTCTATCTTATGTTTAGGATTTGCCTCCATAGAATCTATACCCAATAGATAAGGCTTTTGTTTCTAGGTTCTTTCTCCTACAAGCAAAAGTCCCCTATGAGTCGCCAGACTATAGTGAAATTTCACTACATTAGTAAAATCTTGTCAAAGGGAGATTTTGAGTTAAATTGTTGCCAAGCAAGATAAAAGAACCCGGAGCTCCTTCGATCTATCAAGTAATTAATGTTGTGAAGATATGAAATATGGTTAGAATGGATGGCCTTCGAAGAAAGTTGCTAACAAATTGGAGACTTCCTATGCCACAAGGATATGCTAACCCACTAGACAAAAATAATAATGACTTACAACTTTTCCAATGGTAGCTAAGTCAAACCTTGCCATAAGTAGGAATCCTAGAGTCTTTCTAGTGGTAGCTAAAAGGGTTTTGTTATTAGTAAGGTTTTTATCCACTTAGTGAATGTGGGTACACTCCTCAATCAGAAGGGTGGATTTGTAGATGAAGTCATCCTATTTTGCTAATTGGGTTTGTAGCACACCATACACCTCGGTGCAATTACAGAGAAGCACCAACAAGACCACCAAAAAGCAAAACCAAAGAATAATTGAGAAAGAAAGGAGAATAGATGAGTCAAGTAAGGGTTTAATAAGATGACCTCATCTTATTGGTCCATATAAGCATCACCTCAAAAATTTATGGTAACTTTAAAAGCATCAAAGAGCAAGCAAGGATTAAATAAACAATAAAGTGCATTCATTGAACCAAGAGAAGAATAAATATTCAAGCTTCAAGGACTTATCTAGAGATATAATTCTTTTAAGTATCTTATTTTTGGGGCTAGAGCAAGCAATTTTGAACTCAACATTTTTTAAGGTTGGCTTTATCTTTCAAGTCATAAGCTTTCAACCGGACTAGCTTGGTGTTAGACTTACAAAGGAGGCAAGCCAAAATATTTTTATGTTTGACATAGTTAAGTGCTTCAAAATATACGATAAATAAAGAGCTCATAATCCAGGTGTTGCAGGTGAGTTGGAGAGGAGAGGGCAATCCTCCAAGGGAGGTCCCAGGTTCAAATCTCCACCCTACCAAAAAGTTGAATTGGGTATCCAAAATCCAATTGATAATGTTGGTGCGGGCAGGGTCGGGTACGACCCCCGGTGACTTTGACGGTGTAGAACCCCCTGTTTGTGGTCTCTCAGACCAAGGCGGTTCCGCAAGGGGTTTTTCGCTTAAAAAAAAAAAAAAAAAGAGCTCATAAAGCAAAAAGTGTTTAAGGCTAGGATATTCAAAAGATATTAAGCCAAATTTCTTTGGCAGTGATGTCAACTTAGCTTTCCAAAAGTTTCATCCAAGTGAAAATTCAAAACTGGGATTGGTGTTTGCTTGATGGAGATCATTTGCTTTGTTTCCTTTAGTTGGGTTCTCTTTAGCTCCTTCTTGTTAAAGTTTCGAGATTTCTTTCAAAATCCATTTTCTATCTAATAAAATAAAGCAGGATCTAGTCAACAACCTTTCACCTTTAAAAGTCCTAAGACCAATATGAGAAGTGTGTTAGAACTTTTAGAAGTTGATGTCAGCAAAAGTGCTTCAAATATCTGGCACAATGCAAGGTTCATAAGGTGGAGGGTATCCTTTCTGGAAGAGGGTAAGGCAAAACTTTTTGATGAGTGATATCATCTAAGCTCTTGAGAGTTCTAGCATAATGAAATGAAGGCAAAAAGCACAAAGGGAGCTTGACAAATCAAAGCGACATCCCAAACCTTAGATTTTCAACATGTGGAATCAAGCTAACTTGAAAATCATTTAGCATCATTGTCCTAAGCAAAAGAAGCAATATAAAAAGTAATAGACATCACAACAACATCCCAAATTGAAATATCTCAGCATGAAGAACACTAGCACCTCAATAATAACCAGTTAGACCATGAGGCGTCTATCAGAGCTGAAAAGTGACTATCACCTCCCAAAAGCATAATTAGGGATCCTATGATCATAACTGATTGAGGTTTGATAAAATAATGCCAAGTGGCACTAGTTGAGACCAATATCGTGTTTGATCAATTTTGGCCAATTATTGTAGTTTTATTTTATTTCAACAAAAGCTACAAAAGGAGCAATGCTTCTCATTGTAAAAGGTTGGATATTCAGGGTTTGTTTTTTTCTTGTAAGCTAAGTGTTTCTAAGTTGCTCAGAAGCAATCCAAAGTTTGAATTCTTCTATTTAAATTATATAAGAATATGTGTCATGCACGTTTAATATTTTTGTTTGTTTCAACTAAGATGAATTTTGTTAGGCTAAGAGTTGTTTGTATTATTTCAGTTGAAACACTCAAAATATTGAATGTTGTGATTTCTAAGTTCATTGTGTGTAGGATTGATTTTTTTGTTTATGTTTTAGTTGAGGTGAATTTTTTTAGGTTGAGAGTTTGGATTTATTTCAGTTAGAATCCTTGGAATATTGAATGTTGTAGATTATAATTTCATAATGCTTACTGTATGAAATTTGAGTGAAAGAATGTTTGTTAGTATTTGCTTGCAATGACTAGTCTATGTTCATTTAGCTGAAGGTATTTTTTGTTATCTAAATCTTGTCCATCATCAATCCTATTTCTATCCTTGTTTCCCCTTTTCCTTTTTTCTTATTTTGTCTTAAATTTTTTTATAGTTTTCAAGGAGTCAGCCTTCTCTGGATGTTGATTAAGGAGCATTTCTAGGTCATCCAATCTTGACTTTGATCTACAACACATATTTCATACCTAGGCGGATTGAAGGATCAAGAATAGGATGAGTATTTTGAGCAATTAAAATTTTCTATTCCCAATGCTTTCCCTTGGAAGAATTTTTGGTCATTGGAATCCCTTCCTAAGGCCTCAACATTCTTTTAGTTATCCAAAGCAAGATTCTTACAGGATAAAATCTGCAAAGAAGATAATATCTTGTACCTTCCAAGTGTACCTTGTATGAGAAGGAACTAGAAATATTAGATCATTTATTTCTTCTTTGTTCTTTTGCTTACACCATATAGGGTCAATTTTTTGAAAACTATGAGAACGTATTGGGTAGATTCATTAATATTGGAAGAGTTGATGAATATTGAATTAACTATTTTAAAGCTAAATTACTATGCATTATGTGGAGGATTGTTCTTACCATTATTCGCTGGAATCTATGGCTTGAAAAGAATGATAGAATTTTAAAAATAAATCTTAAAATAATATCAAGTTTGAAATTGTATTATTTCCTCTCGCAAAATATTTATATGCATGATGTTCATTATGGGAAGCCTTAAGTGTGGGAAAAATTGTGCTAGCTCTTGGTTATAGGATTTGAACATACATAGAAGGGTCATATGTGATAAAGGAGTTAACAAAAAGGATCTTTTTTTTAAAATATGATAATATACTAAGCACCTCCATCAACATTGAAAGAGTTGATGAAATATTGGATTAATTGTTTTAAAGCCAAAGCACTATGTACTCTATGAAGGATTGGTCCTATAATTATTTGATAGAATTTATGGCTTAAAAGGAATAATAGAGTTTTTAAAATAAATCTCAAAATCATGCTCAAGTTTAACACTGTATTATTGTCTTCCTTGCAGAATGTTTATAATATGGTACTCATAATGGGAAGTCTCAAGTGTGAAAAAAAGTGTGCTAGCCTCTTGGTTACAAGATTTGAAAATACATGGAAGGGTTATCTATGACAATTGAGCTAACATAAAGGATTCACTTTGAACTATGGTAATAAAAATGTCTAGAAATTGGATTTCTTAAAATTAACTTTGATGGTGCTTTGAAAGGAAATCTAGGAAAATCTAGTGGATGTGATATTTTTTCAGAATGATGATGATAAAACTCTCTTTATTGAGGATCATATGGAACTTCAACTAACAACTATTCAAATGCCAAGGCACTTCTTACAAGGATGAAAATTACAATTAAAAAATGATAGAAACTATTTTTAATTAAGGAGGATTCATAAATTATCATCATTGTTGTCAACAAAAATCGATGTTGAGATCGAATAAAAATAGCATTATTATTGATGTTCATTGACTATTGTTGGAGGTAATCTCTTTGAAATATAAGCATATCCATAGACAAGGAAACGAGGTGGAAGATAATTTAGCCAATCACGTTATTGATCTTTGTCTTGGCAAAATTCAAAAATTATAAGGTAATTGGCCAAGTGAGTTTTTATCTCTTAATGAAAATTATGTCAAAGAGTTGGTTGTGCAAACATAGTAGTTTGAGGATAATGAGGAATATCTTCAATAAAAATACAAAGTGAATATGGTTTAGTTGACTATGTATGTATATATTGAAAAGTTTTTATAAATGTAGAAATACATCATGACCTAATTACTACAATATTTTCACAAACCATATAGTAATATTTTACTAGCTTAGATATATAAAATGCATATATCTATTAAAAACTTAGATATATCAAACTCAAGGTACCTATATTAAGAAATAGGTGCCTAGGGATTGATATTTCTTGTTATTAATATAGGTGCCTCAAGTTTGTATTTCTCAATGTTTAATAGATATATGTTAAAAATTTTGTAATTGTTTAATATAGTTTGAATTTATATAGATAAACTTTATTTCAAGTTTGAGACAAACATGTGACTATTGAACCAATTTTATTTTTTTAATAAGCTACATGTGGCATCTATTGGGCCTACTCCCATTAAAATAACAAAACTTTACATTGCTATCAAGAAAATTAAACCATATCCAACTTGACTTTTTATCAAAGATATTTTTCATTTGCATTTCTATCAAAGATATTCACCATCTTCCTCAAACTACTAACTTCTACAATCAACTTCTTGATATCATTGTTATTAAGAGATAAAATTGCACTTGTATAGTTGCCTTCTAAAATTTTAATTTTGCCAAGATGAAATTTAACACCACGAATGGCTAAAATATTTGCTACCTAGTTTCTATATCTATAAATATATTATCTATAACAACTTGATAAATTTTTAATACCTTTCTTAAAGGGTATTATTCATGCCCTTAACATTCTAAGATATTAATTTTATCATCACTTCTTGTCTTTATTTGTGGGTTTAGTCCCATTCTTGTTAACACATGTAATATTTGTTTTTGTTTTCCTATATCAATATCCCTTTGAGTTTATTTTTATCTTTATTTGTGCTTCTTGGGTCTTCCTCTCTATTTAATTTCCTACCAACACTTGCATCTTCATCAATCCTTTCAATATTCTTACACTAATCATAATGATAAATATCATCTATAGGTTCACCTTGCTCTAAAGGATTCGAAGTGCAAGGAATAACCTCAAAATCACTTTCTTCTTTATGTTGTCCTAGAAACCCTAAAGTGCAAGGATGCTCTTTCATAGAAATTAGCTTCATATGTTGCCCTAAGAACCCTAAATTGCTATGGATTTACTCCATCCTCATTTATTTATTATTTTATTCTTGAAACCGTAGAGTACAAGGGATAACCTCTACACTACTTTCATTTTTATTACCAGAAAAGCATTTGATATTACTTGAGGAAAATGAAAATGATATACCCGGAATAAACTTGACCTCTTTTGTCATCTTTCTTTTATAATTTTCGTCCACATCTTCCTTTGCACATTTAATTCCTTTTGAACTTAAAATTGCACATTGTATATCCTTCTTTCTTCCAATAGTTGATCTAGGTGAACTATGGTGGCCTTTTCCATATGATGTTGTAGATAGGATTTATTTGTCTCTTCTTTTGGAGTGGAATATCCTTGATCTAATCTAGCTTCTATTACAATATGATTTCCTTACTTCATCTTGAATTTTATCTCATGACCAAAAATTCCTGTCTCTTTCTTCATAGTTTTTACTTTACAATCTCTTGCCATGTGTCCAGCCTCATAACAATTATGGTATCAAAATGTAATGTTTTCATTATGCACTTGTTGATCACATTTTCTTGATTTAGATTTAATCTTAATGGGTTATTGCAAAGGTTTTGAAATATCCATAGAAACACATATTTAGTATATATTGGATGTTATCACTCTTTAATAGTTAGTCCCTCCTTGATGAATTCCCCTAGGGTATTTCTAATATTCTTCAAAACATCCTTATTTATAAGCTAATATGGAAGTCCAAAAATCCTAACCCACATTAGAAGCTTCTTAATAGTTTTTGTCTTGATAGAAAAAAAATCACTTCATGGTCTTAAATAAAGGGTATATCTCCCCCCTAAACCATGGGCCACCACCCATTGTTTTATCCCTGGTTAACAAACTAGAAAAGATGAGGAAAAAAACTTTAGGAAGAAAAGTCAAAAGAATCATTTGAATTCAATCCCCACTTCCACTTGATCCAATTTTGAATCTTCGAAAACTTTGGCTAGTATGTATGGAACTTGCATATTAACCCTTTACTTTTGAGAAACATTATATCATGCTTGATCATCTCATCCTTGATAATCATTTCTCTACTTGGATCGAACTTACCATATATTTGCTCTTTTTCTTCTCTCCAACTTGGGCATCCATACTTCCAATTAGGTGATAGCTAAACCAATTTCAAGAAATATAAGGTTTAGGATTCATCAAACTTATTTCATGACCTCTTCATGATTTTTTAGCTTTTTCTTTTTCAACATGAATTTACTAATTTTTTAAAATGGTATCCAAGGCACATCTATTGATGAAACATAATAGGTTTGAAAATCATCCCATAATATAGAATAGAATATAAGGTTTTTAGCATCCACAAGGACCAAACGTAGCCTATGGGACAAAACTTTTACAAAGAATTGTGATTGGCAACCCCAAAATTTTACCAAATCATTTTTCTCTCTACAATATTGATCTTTTACTACTGATTTTGATGATGAAATTTCCTACATTTTTTTTCAAACAATTCTTACAATGATTCCACTACCAAAGTATCATCATAGTATGCTTGAATATCACTATATGTATTCCAGTTTAAACCGTTTTTGTCTCAACTACCTCCTAATATACAAATGTTTTTCCTCAAAATGGATTTTTTAATCCTAATTAGCATGAATTTTAATATTTCAAAATTTAGTAATTTTTTATTTTCAAAGTTTAGTGAAAAATAAATAAGTTTCTAGCTCTCATAGTCTACAATTTAAAAAATTTATTCTCTTAATATTATGCTTAGAAATCAATTTTGAAAGAATTTTTAATTCAAAGAATGTTTACAAATTTTTTAATAACTAATAAAATTTCTCAAACTTTAATTAAAATTTATTAAGTGTATCTATTATTCAAATTTAATAGAGTTGTGAAAAATCTATCCTAATATATATAAAAAAATTAAGTGTATTTCACACTAAATTAAGTGTATTTCACACTAAATAAAACTTTTAAACTTATAGCAAACCCATAGAAAACCTAACACTAATAGTTATAATAATCCAAGATAAGTTAAGAAGAAAATATTATAAGCTTGATAAACTTGTAAATGACATTTTATCCCTAGATATTTATTTTTAAAATAGACTTTTATTGCCCTAATTAATATATTTTTTAAATTTTAAAAAATAATTAGAAATTCATCACTAAAGATATGACAAAATATTTAAATCGGTTTATATCTCTCATATTCTATGGCAACATTGACATTCTTTCGTAATTATGCTTAGAAATTAAGTTTTAATGAATACTAATTCACAAAGTATTTACCAAAAAATGTGACTAATAAAACTTTTTTGACTTTATAAAAATAAATATTATAAAAATTCGAAATTCTATCCAAAAATATATCAAATCTTATATATTTAAATTTTGGATATATATTCTTTTGAATGTAATTTTTATTTTTTTTCTAATACAAAGAAAACTTAAGTTTATGGCTTTAACCCTTAGAAAGAGAGAAAGCATCATGTACATTAGTAAATAATTCTTAATTGGATTGGAATTAGAGATTTTGGCAATTGCAAATGCATTACTCACTTCTAATGATTTTAGCTCCTTTGGTAAACAATTCCAATTGAATCAAAATTAAAGGCTTATTTGTGCAATTACAATGCTCACTTCTCATTATGTGCTCAAACAATCTAGTAAAGGTCAAATTATAGTATTTGCTATGTCACCCTCTTCACTATAAGTCCACCAATCTCACATAAGTTGGATTACAAGATGAGTGGATATGGTTTCTTTTATAAAATAATATTGTAGATCAACCAACAAAAAAAATGGTGAGTAAATGATTAAAAATAATAGATAATTAGGTCTAAGGTTCAAACCCCACTCAATATGAGGGGATCATGACCCCTCATAAAAACATGTGTAAACTCATTGAAAAAATAATAGATAATTAAAAATTACAAACAATAATATGTCAACTAGAAGTTTATCACAAAACTTATTAGCATGACCATTGCAACTCATCCACCCCTCCTGCCTCACAATGTAGATGCCTCTTAGTATAATTACAACAATATTTTCACAAACTATATATTGACCTTTTAATTGATAATCATATATCTCAAGGTTTGAACTTAGACCTTCACATTGGTGGCCTACATTTTTAACCACTTGAATTCATAATGGATGTAAATATTAAGATTCATCCATAGAATTTAAGTTTTGTATTAAAGTGTAAACCCCTTCACTCCCCACTGTTTGCTTCAAACATTGTGAATAACTTCCAAGATTTGAACTTAGGACTTAACATTGAGAGCCCATGTTTTAACTATTTGAACTCATATAATTTGATTTAAATGTTAAGGTTCATCCATAGGATTTGAGCATGAAGCTTAAGGATAAAAATTTTCACTCCCTACTATTTGCTCCAAACACTATGAATAACATTTTTGAATCTACGATGTTTTTCTAGGACAGTGCAATGGTTAGGGATTTGGCCTCTTTTGGGAGAGGTCCAAGGTTCAATGGTGTACCCATAAGGGGATAAGCTAGATGGTACGACTGATTGTTTGTCGATTGGATGTCTTAGTTCAATGTCCTAGAGGGTCAAGGATCATGTTGACTTCATTTTACCCAACATGCTAGGGTTTATAGAGGCAGCATCCAATGGTGTTACCAATTTTCCTATGTATATAAAAATAAAAATAAAAAATAGTTTTGTGTAAAACAATGATAATAAAACATTATCTTATGAACCCATGTGAAACAATGGTAATGGAATACAATCTTATGAGCACATTCCAAGTTCAAATTACCTCATTGTGATGGACATACTCTCGATACACTTGATAATACAGAGCTTTTAAATAAAATTAATTTAGTTAAAAATATAATTATGATGGACACTCATTATGAGAAGTCATGTGATAATATTTATAGTTGTATTTAAATAGACATAATGTAACTACAAATATCATGATAGACACCATTCATAAGGCGACCTATGATAATAGTATTTGGTGAAACTAATTTAATAATTAAAAAATAAAATAACCTCGTGATAATAGGATTTTTTGTAACCAATTTAATAATAAATATATAAAATCTTAGAGCTAGGAGGTGTTGCAAGTGTGAAGAGGGTTATTGTCTAAGTGGCTCATAAATATCCTGATTTATGGCCACAATGTGAACATGCATCCAAATTTGTCGGCAACATGTCGGCAAGATTTTTTTAATTTTTTAAACCCCCTTCCTATATTCTCTCTCTCTCTCTCTCCGCCTTTCCTCCCTATTCTTCCGCTACCATTTCCTCCTTATTTCCTCTGTATCCTCCGCTCCTCATCCCTCCACCTCCTCCCTCTCCCCTTATCCCTCACGTCTCTCATTTTCCCTTATCCCTCCTTATTCCTCCACCTCCACATCCCTATAAATACCCTATCCTTCAATGTCTACATAGCGTTGTGTGTGGTGTAATTTTTGAAGTTAATTAAATAAAGTCTTTTATGTTTTAGCCCACCATCGATCACTGATATCAGAGCAGGGCGCTGCGCGAGGGGCATGGAATTCGAGGTGGATGCAGTTTTCGAGGCAGGAGTTTGGCACAGTTTTTGAGGTCCATGCACAGTTTTCAAGGTACATCGAGAGGTGGACAGGAGGTCCACGCAAAGACAGCATGCGAACTGAGGCGCACGTGAGGAGGCATGAATTTCAAGGCAGCACGTAGCGCTGACTGGGCAGCTGACGCAGGGCTGAGGTGGCAGCCAGCAGGAGCTGGGCACGTAGTTCAAGACACCAGGTGGTAGGTGTGGATTGGGCACACAGCTCGAGGAGCTGAGCTGGCAGAGGTGACATGGCATGACTGGACGATGAGCTGGCAGTGACGTGTCGATGTGGCATGTTGAGGCGACAAGGATTTGACACGTGGTAGCGGGCAGGCATTGACGTGGCAATGAGGTGTCTTTGTGACTTGGCAAAAGGATACATACATGATTCCCGAAGGCAATCGATTAATAACGTGCAATTTTACGTTATTAAACCCTCTGACATCCATCTCACAGTGCATGTGGGATTTTATTTTTTTCAAACTATTGTTGCCATGATTAATTTAAATATTGTATTGTTGCCTTTTAATCCCGTCGGAGCGCGTAGCCTGCATGGCAAATTTGGCAGCATTGTAGTGGAGAAGTGTCAGGTTCGAATCCCACCAGGCTGAAAATTAATAAGTTTTTTTTTGCCGCGTGAGCAAAGGATAAAGGTGTGTGGGCACCAAAGCTATTTCAAAGGGGACCGCAGGTGTAGCGGCCAAAGCTTTTCGCTTGGAAGCGCGAAGGCTCGAGTTCGATTCTCTACAAAAAGGTTTTTTTAATTATTTTCAAAGTTTTTTATTAAAGTTTTTTTTAGTATTAATTTAATAATTTAACAATGCTTTTTTAATTATTTAAAAAAAAAATTAAAATTGGAAAAGCATATTTTATTATTAAATTATAAACTAGGAAAATATTTATAAGAAAGTTTTATAAGAGAAATTGTGAACCTTTTATGATACATTGGAAAATAACCCAAAGGAAAAAAAGGGTGATGAGAAGCCTTCTGAAGTGCCCGTTTAGCGCTGCCCCTTGGAACCTCGTTCAAGGCTAAAAATTATGTGTAATAGCCTTAGCAGTTGTAAGAGAGCGAAAATTGTAACCTCAGAAGCTCTAACAAATTTTTCTTTTTGCCTTGATGAGTAGATGATCAGATCTACCGGATGTTACCATGCTTTGTGCTCTCTATTGAGGAGAGAATCTACTGAGTCTTTTGATGAGCGGGTCCAGCGAAACAGAATACATGTGGTATTCAGTCAACTGCATAATTCAGTGATATCTCACTAGAGGAATCCCAATTCTGGATACGAGGCTGACTCAGAGGATAATATTTTGGACAACGAGTGGAGGAGTATGATTCAGTTGCATTTGAACCTAAGGAACAATCCAGTGAGAGTTATACCCCACGCTCTCCAGAGCCTGAGCTAGCAGAACCTGAGCCAACAGAGCCTGAGCCAGCACAGGTCGAGCCAGAAGCAGCTCCTAAAATTATCATTAGTGACGACGAGGAATCCATTGCAGACAATTTTGGGCCTCCAGTACTGGGCAATCCACAAGAAGAAGAACAAGAAATCAGTGAGATAATTAAGAAATCTAGATTTGATTTGAACTTGTAATTGCTTTGTACTTTTATTTTTTAATCAAATCAAAGTTTGCTTTCAAGTAGTAGAAATGGCTTCAAATTCAAATCTCTCAATTCTTGAATTTAATGGTAGTGATTATGAATACTGGTCAATAAATATGAAAACTATGTTGATTGGTAAAGGTTTATGGGAAATAGTTGAAGAAGGATACACAGAACCCTCTACTACTGACTGGTCTGCTTTAAGTGTTGCCGATAGAAAAGCCAAAAAAGAAGCCTAGAAAAATAACTCATTTACCCTATACCATTTACAAGCAGCTCTAGATAAAAGTATATTTCCTATAATAGCATCCTATGTAACAACTCAAGATGCTTGGAAGGCTTTAAAGGAAGTTTTCAAGGGAGTGATCAAGTGAAGCAGGTCAGGATTCAAACTCTGAAAAAAGAGATTTTGAAAATCTCAAAATGCAGGAGAATGAGAAATTAGGAGACTACTGCGTGTGAGTCAAAGTTGTGGTAGATAAAATGTTTACTCTAGGTGAAGAGGTTAAACTAGAGCTTGTGGTGAAGAAAGTATTGCGAACACTTCTTCCTAAGTGGAATCATGTAGCAATCATTATTGAAGAGTCAAAATATTTGACTACACTTTCCTTTGATGCACTGATTGGTTCTCTTCTTTTTTTTTTTTGGTAAGTAAGGTACAAATTCATTACAACCGGGTTTTACAGGTTGACCCAAAACCTATTACAAAAACAGCACAAAGCTAACTCGGAACAAGACCTCAATAGGGGCAATCTGGCCTTAGCCCCCTACTGAGGTTACACCGCCAACAAAGAGCAACACCCTTACAAAAGATGACCCACACCTCAGAACACAGGCGGACGACACTTTCGCCTCCTAACACTTTCTCTTCTCTTTTGGTCACGAAACTGCGACATGTCGCGATATCGCGACACTTTTCCTTCCTCCTCTTTCTTTTCTCTTTTGGTCACAAAAAAGTGACATGTCGCGATATCGCGACACTTTTCCATCCCACTCTTTCTCTTCTCTTTTGGTCGCGAAAATCCGACATGTCGCAATATCGTGACATATTTTCCTCTTGCTTATTCTCTTCACTTTTGGTCGCGAAACAGCGACATATCATGATATCGCTACACCCTTCCACATGTCGCGAAATCGCGACACTTTTTCTTTCCTCCTCTTTCTCTTCTCTTTTGGTCGCGACAATGCGACATGTAGCAATATCGTTGCACTTTTCCTTCTTGCTCTTTCTCTTCTCTTTTGGTCACGATAAACCGACATGTCGCGATATTGCCACACTTTTTCCTTCTTTCTCGTCTCTTCCCTTTTGGCCGCGAGAATCCGACATGTCACGAAATCGTGATACTTTTCCATTCAAGCTCAACACATCGCCAAAAAATGACACTATTTCCTTCTTGCTCACCATGTCGCGAGATCGCGACACTCTTTCAAACATGTCGCGATATAACAACACTTTTTCTATCTTGCTCTTTCTCTTTTCTTTTGGTCACGAAAATGCGACATGTCACGAAATTGCGACACTTTTTCCTTCCTCCTCTTTCACTTCTTTTTTGGTCGCGAGAATGCGACGTGTCGCGATATCGCGCCACTTTTCCTTCTTGCTCTTAGTCTTCTCTTTTGGTCGCGAAAATATGACATGTCACGAAATCGCGACACATTTTCTTTCTTGCTCTTTCTCTTCTCTTTTAGTCGCGAAAACACATGTCGCGATATCGCGACACTTTTTCCCACTTGCTCTTTCTCTTCTTTTTTGGTCGTGATAATGCGACATGTCGCGATATCGCGACACTTCTTCCTTCGAGCTTAACTTATCGCCAAAAAGTGACCCTTCTTCCTTCAAGCTTAACTTATCACCAAAAAACGACACTGTTTCTTTCTTACTCACCATGTCGCGACATCGCGACACTCTTTCTTTCCTGCTAAGCATGTCGCGATATCGCGACACTTTTTCCATGTCGCGATATCGTGACACTTTTTCTTTCATCAACATGTCGCGAAATCGTGACACTTTTTCCTTCCTCCTCTTTCACTTCTTCTTTGGTCGCGAGAATGCGACGTGTCGCGATATCACACCATTTTTCCTTCTTGCTCTTAGTCTTCTCTTTTGGTCGCGAAACAATGACATGTCACGAAATCGTGACACATTTTCTTTCTTGCTCTTTCTCTTCTCTTTTAATCGCGAAAACACATGTCACGATATCGTGACACTTTTTCCCACTTGCTCTTTCTCTTCTTTTTTGGTCACAAAAATGCGACATGTCACGATATCGCGATACTTCTTCCTTCGATCTTAACTTATCGCCAAAAAGCGACCCTTCTTCCTTCAAGCTTAACTTATTGCCAAAAAGCGACCCTTTTTCCTTCTTGCTCAGCATGTCGCGATATCGTGACACTCTTTCATTCTTGCTCAGCATGTCGTGATATCGCGACACTCTTTCATTCTTGCTCTTCATGTCGCGATATCGTGACACTTTTTCCCTCATGCTTTTTCTCTTCTCTTTTGACCGCAACAGCGCGACATGTCACAATATCGTGACACTTTTTCCATGTCGTGATATCGCGACACTCTTTCTAGCATGTTGCGACATCGCGACACATTTCCTTTCTTGTTGTATATTTTGTGAAATCGCAACACTCTTCCTTTCTTGCTCAACATTTCGCGATATCGTGACCCTTTTTCCAACATGTCACTTTTTCTTTCTTGCTCAACCTGTCGCGAAATCGCTACACTTTTCCTTTCTTGTTGAACTTTGCTTTTCCTGAAAATCGAACAAGTCACGAAAATGTGACTTCGGTCTTTGGCCTCAGCCATTGCCCCTAACCCCATTACAAGAAGCCACCAAGCCACCTGGATCCTTCCCCTGTTGCAAAGAAAACTGAAGCCATCACAATAAGGACCTAAGCAATACTGACAAAACCACATTGAAACTGCTCTCCCTTTTTTCGATCCCCACAGCTTCACCATCATTGGCGATCATTTTGAATAATTTTAGCCACTTCACTTGGGACCCCATGTTCCCAAATGACCATCCCAACAGCTTCCACCCCTAAATTGGCCAAGATATCAGTAGTTTTATTTGCTTCCCTAAAAACGTGTTGGGCCTTCCGATCGTTCCTGGCATGGTAAAAGCTCCTAGCCTCTTCGATGACAGTCTTAATCCACCACGGAGGATTTTTCCCATTGCTGAGAAGGTTTATGACCTACATTGAATCTCCTTCAATAATAATTTTACCTTCAATTTCCTGAGCCAACTGAAGACCCCTCCATAACGCTCTTGCTTTCGCCTCATTGTTAGTCCTAGTTCCCAGCTGCTCAGAAAATGCCAACACCAACTTGCCTTGATGATCTCTCACTGCTCCTCCAGCCCCTGCAATGCCAGGGTTACCTTTAGAGGCCCCATCAAAGTTGAGCTTGAACCAACCTATCGAGGGTGGTTTCCACTTGACACCTAATCTGGGATTGACCTTGATAGACACCGGTTTCTCGCCTAGAGTAATATTTAAGGATTGAGCTATCCGCCACTCCCAGGGGGAAGGATTTCGATCATCATAAGGTATAAGGCTGACGTTTTCACGGGCAAAGGTAAGAATATTATTGGTAATGGAAGTTACATCATGGCTCGACTCATGGAATGCTCTATGGTTTCTTTCTAGCCACACTTGCCAAATAAAATGATGTAGATAGATCTTCCAAAAAAACCTCAGCCTAAGGCTCACAAAGGGATTTGGCCATTGGTGGAAGAGGTCAAGGATGGTAGCTGGTCTTACCCAGAAAATGCTAAAAGCTTGAAACAACCCATTGAGAACACTTAGAGAGACCGGGTATTCAAGGAAAATATGGTGGGTGGACTCCCAATTACCCCTGCACAAAGAACATCGGTTAGCAATTATCATACCTTTCCTTAACAAGTTGTCAATCATCAAAATCCTGCCTTGGATCACCAGCCACGAAAACATAGCAACTTTAGGAATAAGGTTTTTGACCCACACCAACTGAGTCTGGAGTGTGGTGTCCTCTGTATCTAACATTAGCATATATGCAGATTTGACAGAGAACTACCCATTTTCGGTAGCTGCCCAAATTACATGATCCTGCTTAGGTCTCATAGAAATGAATTGTTGATGCAGGATGCTTTGGAGTTCTTCTGATTCAGCTTCAAAGCCATGAATCCTTATCTGTTTCCAAATAAGCCTTCCTTTGTCCTGTCTTATGAAGTCAACCACTTTCCTTCCTATAAGATCCTCTGAGATTCTTTTGATCCTTGCAAGGGAAGGAAACTGAGATAAAGCTTCATCCTTGGCCCACCTGTCATCCCAAAACTTGATCTTCTGCCCATTACCAAGAACCCATCTTAGGCCTTTCTTTATGACCTCTCTACTTGTTAAGATTGCTTTCCAGAATGCCGACCCTCCACCGTGCATCGAATCATTTAGGAAATTGGTATCTTGAAGATATTTTCTTTTAATTATGGCAGTCCACTCATTTTCCTTGATTGGTTCTCTTCTTTCACATGAAGAGAGATTGCAGGAATCTCCTTCCACCAGCCATGGAAGCGATGACAAAGCTTTTGCTTCACAAGAAGGAAAATGCCAAGGTAGAGGTCGTGGCAGAGGTTAGCATAGAGGTAGAGGTAGGAATAGTCCACGAGGTGGAACTCCTAACAGAGGAGGATCTTCAAACAGAGGTGGAGGTTAGAATAGAGGTGGACAGCAAAACTGAGGGAAGCATCCAGGACGAGGAAAAGGAAGTGACAAGTCAAAACAAGTTTGCTACAATTGTGGTAAACTTGGCCACTTCGTTCGTGACTGCTGGTGGAAATCCTCACAAGGGAGCAGCAGCTAAAGCAGCCAGTATGGCAATTTTGGAGAAGAAGAAGGGACCTCAAATCTCTTTCTCTCATATGGCAAGTCAAATCAGAACCTGAATGACACTTGGATCTTGGACACTGGGTGTTCAAATCATATGAGTGGCAAAGAAGAACTCTTTGCTACCCTGTATTCTTCTTACAAATCAAGCATCAAGTTGGGGGACGACAAGTCATTGACATTCGAAGGTATTGGAGCCATGGGGGTTCCAAAAAAAGAGGGCGTCAAATAGGTAAATGATATTTATTACACCCCTCATCTCCAACATAACCTTTTGAGTGTTGGTCAAATTTTGGAGAAAAACTATAAGTTGCTATTTTATGAGGGTAAATGTACCATTTTTGATAAAATTAATAGTGATGGAATCATTACTCAAGTGTCAATGACAAAGAACAGGTTATTTCCTTTAAATTTTGGCCAGCCAGGAGGAGATCAATTGGTAAATGTTGCTATTGCAAATCCAAGTGTGTTGTGGCACTTGAGATATGGTCATTTGAATTCAGCCAGTTTGAAGATGTTAACTTCTCAAGCGATGGTGACCGGACTTCCTAAAGTTCAGGACAATAAGGAAGTTTGTGAAGGTTGTGCCTTGGGCAAGCATGCTAGAACCAAATTTCCTCATGGCCAAGCATGGTGGGCTAGTTATCCACTCCAACTAGTGCATTCGGACATTTGTGGTCCAATGCAGACCAAGGGTATTGGTAACAACTCTTCCTTTCTTCTTTTCATTGAAGATTTTTCAAGAATGTGCTGGATATATTTTTTGAAGCATAAAGATGAAGCATTTGACTACTTCGTAGATTTTAAATCAAGAGTTGAAAATGAGAGTGGATATTCTATTAAGTGTCTCAGATCAGATAAAGGAGGTAAATACTCCTCTAATGAATTTTTGAATTTTTGTAAAAAACATGGAATAAAGAGGCAGTTCACTCGTCGCCTATACTCCATAGCGTAATGGTGTGGCTGAGAGAAATAACCGCACCATTATAGAGATGGCAATATCTATGCTTCAAACGAAGCATTTGAGCAATATGTATTGGGAAGATGCAGCCAGGACCAGAGTGTATATTTTGAATAGGATTCCTACTTCAATTTTGAAAGGGAAAACTCCTTACCAAGCATGGTATGGTAAGAAACCAAATGTCAAGCATTTCAGAGTATTTGGTTCACTAGCTTACTCACACATTCCTGATGAACAGAGGAAGAATCTCGATCCCAAGAGTCAAGCTTGCATTTTTGTAGGGTACTGTGAGACCACAAAAGCCTACATACTCTACAATCCTAGGACTTGAAAGATAATACTTTCCAGGGATGTGATTTTTGATGAAGGGGGAGAATGGGGACATCCCCAAATTTATAGTGATGTTGAATCTCATGATGCAGGTTCTTCACAAATTTAACAGGCGCCATAGAAATGCAAGACGTCTCCTCCTCCAAGCCCAAGCAGACATTCAAATTCCAGTCCATCATCATCTTCACCAAGTCCTCCACAAAGGTCAGTTAGTTCCTCACCAATGGATGTTGATTCTCCATCTAGAGGTAAGAGAACTCTCCAAAGATCATCCATCTTATCAGATGTTGGATACAAATTTTCAAATACGATATACTAGAAGTCAAGCAAGTGAAATGGGTTCAGTTTTGCAAAGACTTGAAAATATGCCATGAAATTGTTGAGATTAATTTTTTTTGCACTTTGGAGAACATTGCAGATATCTTCACCAAAGCGATGGCTAAAGCTCAAACAACATGTCGGCAAAACTCTCTCTCTTTCCTCCCTATTCTTCTGCCACCATTTCCTCCTTATTTCCTCTATATCCTCCACTCCTCATCCCTCCACCTCCTCCCTCTCCCCTTATCCCTCCATGTCTCTCCTTTTCCCTTATCCCTTTTATTCCTCCACCTCCACGTCCCTATAAATACCCTATCCTTAAATGTCTACATAGCGTTGTGTGTGTGGTGTAATTTTTGAATTTAATTCAATAAAGTCTTTTATTTTTTAGCCCACCATCGATCAGGAGGGAGTTCGAGCCAAAATTTAATCATAGTAGTAGAGTGGTAGGTTCATCTCGAGTGCATGAATGCTTCAAATCCTTACCAGAAATATGTGAAACAATGTTTCCAAAACAATGTTGAAGCTAAGGAATGCAAGGAAAAAGAAGATACAGGGGTTATTGCGAGCTAAGAGTGAGTGCAATCTGGAAGCAAGTGTGAGGTAAGAGAGACTGCAAGCTAAGAGGGAGTGCGAGCCAAGAGGGAGTGCAAGCCAAGAGCGAGCTCCATTAGCTAGTATAGAAGGAAAGTCGTATTTGAAAGCCCTAATGGGAAGTTAGGATGCCCTAATTGGAAGTATGGAGGCCCAAGTTGGAGATACATGGCAATTTCGATCCAGGTAGTCGATGATACACCAAAATTAAGTATCAAGGATGAGATGATTGAGCATGATATAATGGTTTTTAAAAGTGGAATGTTAATATGTAAGTTCCATAGATCATGGCTAAGGGTTTTAGAGATTCAAAATTGGATCAAGTGGAAGTGAGGATTAAGTTCAAATTACTTTGACTTTTCTTCCTAAAGGTTTTTTCCTTATCATCTTTTCCATTTCATAAATTAGGGATAAAATAATGGTTGGTGGCTCATGGTTTAAGGGAAGAGATGCACTTTATTTGAGACCATGGAATGAAATTTTTTCTGTTGAGACAAAAACTATTAAGAAGCTTCAAGTGTGGGTTAGGTTTTTTGGACTTCCATATCAACTTACAAATAAGGATGTTTTGAAGAATATTGAAAATACCCTAGTGGAATTCATCAAGGAATGACTAAATACTAAGGAATGAGAGCATGTTATATACTCAAATATATGTTGCTATGGATATTTCATAACCTTTGCCACAATCCATTAAGATCAAATCTGAATAAAGAGAATGGAACCTAGTAGATTATGAAAATATTATATTTTATTGCCACAATTATTATGAGATTGGACACATGGCAAGAGTTTGCAAAGTGAAAACTATGAAGAAAGAAAAAATTCTAGTCATGAGATAAAATTCAAGACGAATCAAGGAAATCATATAGTAATAAAAGCTAGTTCATATCAAGGATATTCCACTCTGAAAAATACGTAAAGAGAGTTTATCTACAGTATCATTTGGCAAGTTTAGAAGGGATTAAAGGTGCAAAATAAAATGAGATAAATCCTAAAACAAATATGGCAAAAGAGATCAAGTTTATTCCAGATATATTATCTTCATTTTCCTCAAGTAGTATCGAATCCTCTCCAGGTAATAAAAGTAAAAGGGGTGAAGATGTTATCCCTTGCACTTTAAGGTTTCAATAGAATCATAATAAAGAAATGAGGATGGAGAAAACCCATAACAATTTAGGTTTTTTAGGGTAAAATAAGAAGGTAATTACTACATAAGAGCATCCTTGCACTTTAGGGTTTCTAGGGAAACATAAAGAATATTGTGCTTTTGAGGTTATTCCTTGCACTTCAAATCCTTTAGAACAAGACAAACCTAAAAATGATAAGTCTTAGTATGAGCAGTATGAAGATTGAAGAGAGTGATGAAGATGAAAGTATTGCTAGAAAAAAAAAGGGAAGACCCAAGAAGCAAAAACAAAGAGAAAAAGAAACCCAAAAGGATATTGATATGGAAAACAAAATCAAATATCACAAGTGCTAACAAGAAGTGGGACTAAACCCACAAATAAAAACAAAAAATAACAATGAAAATAATATCTTGGAATATTAGGGGAATGAATAATAACCTTAAAAAAGGTATTAGGAAATTGTGAGGTTGTTATAGACAAGATATTTATAGATATATAAGTTGGGCATCAAATATTTTAGCCATTCACAGCATTGAATTTTGTCTTTGACCAAAATTTAAATTTTGGAAGGCATATGATATAAAAGGAGTTGATTGTGGAAACTTAGCAATTTGAGGAAGATGGAAAATATCTTTGATAAAAAGGCAATGAAGAATATCTTTGATAGAAAGGTAAAGTTGGATATGCTTTAATTAACTTGTTAGAAATATAATGAGAGCAATGTAATACTTTATTTTTTATAATAGGAGTGGCCCCCCAATAGAAGCCACACATAGCTTATTTAAAAATAATAATAAATAAATAAAATCTTGAGTAAAATGGAAATGTCTTGGATTTATCAATATTAATTTGATGGTGATTTAAAAGGAAATCCAAGAAAAGCTATTAAAGGTGGTGTTTTATAAAATACGAAGAGAAAAAAATACTCTTTTAGAATAATATGGAACTTCAAGTAACAACTATGTAAAGGCTATGGCACTTCTCACAAGGATTTAAATTGCAATAGAAAAAGAATGGAAATATATTTCATTTGAGGGTAAATTGAATGAAATGAGTCACTTCGCAAAGGATTAGAGCATTTTTTCTTAAAAATGTCTCATCTTTTAGGATCCATATCTTTGCAAAGGGTTATTTTAATAGCTTTATAATGAGTGGTCATATAAAGGAACCTGAGCAATATTGAGGGAGATACGACCCTATGAAGTCAACCATCCAAAAAAAGGGAAGTGATGATTTTTCAAGTTGCAAAAAGTGAAATTATAAATATTTGTCAGCTAGGGTTCGGATAATGGGAAGAGCAATGAAGGGCTAGGACTTCAGTGAGGCAAGACATTCTATATGGATAGAATTATTCAAGTAAATTTTTTCCCTTCTTTATCTTAGAAATTTTGCATGCAAATTATTATAATTTTTTATCAAATATTATATTTGCTATTAATAAATTTCAATAGATTTTGAGTTTTAGTTTCCTTACCATGGACTTATTTATAGTTAAATCCTTAGAATCATCTCTAGTAATAGAGGTTAGTAAGCGCACCTTAGATAGATCCTCATTGCTCCAAGATAGGGTGATTTTTGGTAAATTTTATGGGTGTTGGCCAGGGGCTTCAACCTTGAGAAAATATATTGATAGACTGATTTTATCCTTTCTTTCCAAAGGTTTCTTACTAGCAATTTTTTGCTCTAGGGAAGAAAAAAAATCCTAAAAGGGGGTCCTTGGTTTATGGGAATAGCAAGACTCTTCCTTACCCGTTGGTATGAAGGTTTTTCACTTGAAAATGTAAATTTATCCCTAGTACCAGTATTGGTTAGGATGTTTGGCTTACCCATTGAAAAAAGGTAAATAGATACCTTCAAGACAATAGGCAACACTCTAGGAAAATTCCTTGAGATTTCAGATACTACGAAAGATGGATTCTTGGCTATTTATGCTCAAATATTGGTCATGATAAATATAAGTAAATCTTTACCAGAATCAATCATTCTTAAGTATGAGGATAAGATGTAGATCCAAACCATAGATTATGAAAATATATCTTTTAGATGTAGAATATGTCATGATGTGGGGCATATTGAGATATCATGCCTTAAGAAGAGCCCAGCAGAATATATGCAGAAAACCACAAGAGAAACTTACAAATGGATATGGATGGAGATGGTTTTCAACTTCCAAAAAATAGATCTAGAAAAATGAAAGAAAATAAACAGTGAATACCAATAAGGAAGGATATTGTAAGAAATACCAACTCTTTTGAGGCTTTAGCCTATGAAGAAAAAGTAGATCAAAACTTACAGGACATAATATAGCGTTTTCAACATATTAACAAGGAACCGTATATTCAATATGATCCTGACTTAAGGAAGAATATTCTTGGTGAACCTAAGGAATGTGTCTCATCAGATTTTGAAGACTCTATTGAAGTACCATGCACCATTCAGGAGAAAATAATTGGTAAAGAAAATGAAACCCAATTCATGATCATAGGATATTTTAATGCCATAAGTTGGATGAAAAATTTGGGGGAATTAGGAAATTAACCCAAATAATGAGAGATTTCTTAGCTTTTATTCAAAATAATAATCTATGGTAGGTTGAGTTTGAAGAAGATGAAGAACACAAGCTTATACTGAGAGGGGGGTGAACAGTATAAGATCACTTTTTGCTTTTCTTTCCCAATAAATATTATGCAATGTAAAGATAGCAATATCAGCAGCAGTAATCAAAGTAATGCACAAAACACCACACACAATAGAGACACCAATTTAACGTGGTTCACCCAATGTGGGCTACTCCACGGAGAAAATATTTCACTAAAATTTTCTTAATCAATCTCTTGGGAATCCTTTCCCTATTACAATATTTATGGATCTCTATCCAAATGAGACACCAATCCCCTAATAAATTGTGGATATCTATTCATAGGGGAACTCATTTCTCCTTAGCTCTGATTTGTGATCTTCTAGAAGAACTGTTACCCCCACTGCTCTGGATAATGGATCTCTATCCAATGAAGACACTTGTCCTCACTACCCTGGCTAATGGATATCTATCCACTAGATACTGTCGTCCTCTATACTTTGTCACCTCCAAAGCTCTGTCTCAAATCTGTACTAAACATAGTCCTTCAGTCTAGCACAAATTTGCTCAATATCTGTCTCTGATCTGGCATAAACCTGTCCTCAAATCTGCACCAAAATTTGTCCTCTAATCTATACTAAACATAGTCCTTCAGTATAACACAAAATTGTCCTCAATATCTATCCTCAAGCCTTAACTCAAAGCTTGACTTAATTAGAAATCAAATCTGCTGGATCTGCCCCAAACCTTAACTCAAGGTTTGAACAAATCAATCAATCAACTCTGCTCTTCTCAAAGACTTGTCTCTAATCTGCCTTGTAAGCTTCCACAAAAGCTTAGACTAATCTATCCACAAGTTATCTCTAGAACTTATCCAAATATGTTCTACAAGACCTCACTATAACTTGTCCAAATCTGCTCAATAAGTCCTCACTAGAACTTATCCAAATCTACTTTCAATTTGTATTGTAAGCTTCCATAAAAGCTCATACAAATATGTCCACAAGTCTTCTCAAAGACTTATCTCAAATCTGCTCAACAATTCCACACTAGAACTTTTCCAATCTCATAGAAACATAAAGAGAATTGTTAGAGACTCAAATGCTTCACATTCATCACAATACTCAATCACTTTCAATCACTCTTTTGGAAAAATACAGATAATTGTTAGAGACTCAATATGCTTCACCACAATACTCAATCTCTTTCTCAAATCAATTCAAAATATAGAACAATTTGTTTCATAGAACTAGGACTATTACTTCACACATCCACTTGACTAGGCTCAACCAACTCTTACTCAACCAATCACTCAATGAAATAATCCTTGCTCACAAACCCTAGTCCAAGAATATAAACACTCACTCAAATATTTCCAACAATTCTCATCAACCAATCTCACATAATAATGGAGACACTCTGTTAAATAATAGTTCCACAAATTAATTTTTATTTTGAACAATATTTGTACAACATAATGATATGCAGCTTACAACTGAGCGATATGACGAGTGCGAGCGAGATTTCATTTTCTCAAGCTAGCAGAAACCAGGGTTTCGACGGACAAGGAGCTAGAACCAGATTGATTAAGCTAGGGAACGGGATCGAGGATGGAATGGGTGGTAAGGGAAGTGGATCTAGGATTTTAAAGGATGAATCTGACAATATCTGGAGGAAGGAACCCCCAGACAAACATCATGAGGAAACGGGGAATGAGCGACGAGTTTGCCCTAATGGCGTAGCATCCGAGACTATTTCCTTTGTCAAAATAGTTAGAGGAGGCCCTAAACCCCCTCTGATTTCCAAGCATACTTTTATCCCCTATGGAGTTGATTTGATTATTTCGAAGGAGATTATGGATAAATACATATCCATATAATATTTCTCCCTAGTGGGAAAATTTATCGAAGGGAGACTTGATATAGAAGCTATTCGATGTTAGGCAATCGCTAAATGGAAAACGTGAGGATGTTTAGAAATCATTGCCATATCCAGAGGTTTCTTTTTTATTCGTCTTAACAATCAAGAGGATGCAAACAGTATCTTGTTCGGTGGTCCTTGGTTCTTTGGGAGGAGAAGCCTCTTCCTTCACAAATGGGGGGAATATTTTGACCCAAAAACCCAAAACATAAAATTTGCTCCAATTTGGGTCAGCCTCCCCAACTTGCCACTCATGTTTTGGCATGAGGAGTTTCTCCATGGAATTACCAAAACCATTGGAGAATTGGTCACCATAGATCCGACGATGAAATCTAGATCAAGATTTACGCAGGCTCGTATATGTGTTAACGCAAACCTAGAATATCAACTTTTGACTCATGTAAATTTAATCTATGGATATTATCGTAAAATTCAATTTGTGGGATATGATAATAGGCCTGCTTTTTGTTTTGAGTGTAACACCGAGGGTCACCTTCGAAATAAATGCCCGAAGCCTAGCCATAATACCCTAAAAGGGCAAGATTGCATGAGCAAATACTTCCAGCAATATTCTCGCTTTTTAGCATCCAAGAACCAGGATAACCAGATTTCCAAGATCGAGCAGCATCATGAATCCAAGGAAAATCAATCGACTACCGTAAATAAAAAGGCAAGTTCTTATTATGCTTTGGCTAATCATTTTAGTGTTTTAAATAAATCAAATATTATTTCTTATGGAAATAAATATGAATGCCCTAGACTGGATATTTCTGATCTAAATCCCACGGCCCCCATCAATGATGCTTCTTTTCATCCAATAAAACCCTTCGCCAATGATGTGACCGAATCCCTCTGCCCTCCTAATGCCCCGCCTCCACCTCCACTTTCTTCTTCTCATCCGCCATTCAACTCTTTCACCCTCTAGGTCAGGACCTTCTCACCCTCCTCCCATCCTTAGATCTGATGAGGTTGTTAATCTAGAAGTGGAGTGCGGGATCCTTGGAGCTTGGAGTCCTAAGCATACTAGAAGTTATAAGAAATCTCAGATAGATGTTGGAAGTGACAGAAAAAGGGGAAGACCCTCTATAGTTGAACAAATAAAAAGAGATATAGAAGAAGAGATAGCTAATGGCATTCAATGAACCCTATTTCCAGATATCATGGCATCCAATAGAGATGAACCAAATAGAACCAAACCTCCTCTGCAGGAAACCAAAGGAGGGAGAAAACCTAGTAAATATTCCAAATGAAAGTCCTCTCTTGGAATGCGAGAGGGCTTAATGGGATAGTAAAACAAATAATTGCTATCTCATTAAGAAATGAGTTTAGACCGACTATTTTCATTATGCAAGAATCAAAATTGGGTGCACAATCTTCTCCCCAAGTTGTTAAAACTATTTGGAAACATTGTGAGTTTTTTTCAGCCCTTCAGTTGGATCATCTGGTGGTCTCCTATGTCTATGGGATCCTACCAAAGTGGAGGGAAAGGTGATTTTCAATCAAGGTAAAATTTTCAATATTCTATCCCATGATCTGATTTCTAAATAGTCATAGGTCTTGAAAAATATTTATGCCCCAAACAGTCCTTAGGATAGGATAAGTTTATGGAATACCCTCACCCAAATGAGGACAACCTTTTCTAATATTCCATGGATTCTCGTAGGAGATTTTAATGCTCCTCTCTACCCCTCAGAGAAGAGAGGAGGAAATGATATCAATCCTATATCCACTGAAGACTTTTGCAATTTTAGAACACTAATGATTTGATGGATGTACAGCTGAAAGGGTATCAGTTTACATGGAGTAATAGAAGAGCTGGAGCACATCTTATTCAATAGAGACTTGATAGATTTTTCCTATCCCATGATGCTCTGCAGATGTTTGGTGATGCCACTCTCCAAGCTCTTCCTAAAATTGGTTCTGATCATAGCCCTCTAATTTTTGAATCAGCCAATAGACCTTCCTTCAAAATTCCCTTTAGGTTTAAAGCAATGTGGACTCAACACCCAGATTTAAGGGTGTGTGTTGGTGAATTGTGGAAAGAAACTTTTCTTGGATCTCATATCAGGCAGTTTTCTCAAAAATTACCCTCTATCAAAAACAAACTAAAAATTTGGAACAGGGAGGTTTTTGGAAACATCTTTGAAAATAAATAGAATATAAGGGATAAATTGTAGATAATCAAAAATCAATTTCAGCAAGGATAAGAGGGTCCTCATTCAAGATAGGAGGAAAAATTGATTCTTTCATAGTACCATAATATTCTAAAGCAAGAGGAGATTTTTTGGCATCAAACATTTAGGCACTTATGGCTAAAAAATGGGGATTTGAACATTAAATTATTTCACATTTCAACCCTCAAGCACAGAGGATAAAATAGGATCAAGGTTCTAGTAAAGAGTGATGGGTCTTACACCGCTGACATCTATGAAATCAGGGATGAGGTTTTTCATCATTTTGAGTCTTTGTTGGGATCCCAACCTATCCAATCCTCCCAAGCAATGGATTCCCTCCTTAGGCACATTTCGAGAATTGTTACTTATGAAATGAATGACAATCTCCTAAAACCCCTTAGTGATGAGGAAATCCACAAAGCTATTTTTTCCATTCAACCAGATAAAGCTCTTGGGCCTGATGGGTTTTCCACTCATTTTTTCTAAATTTTTTGGGAAATCATAGGTCCTGACCTTTGCCTGGCCATTAAAGAGATGCATAATTCTAGATTTATCCCTAGAGATGTAAATTCTACTTTCTTGGCCCTTATCCCTAAAAGCCCTACTGCCAAGAGTTTGTCTGATTATCGTCCTATAAGCCTCTGCAATGTGGTCTACAAGATTCTTACCAAAGCTATGGCCACCAAACTTAAATATTTCCTTCCAGACATCATAGACCTGTGTCAGGGCATCTCTTTTAAAGGTCGAAATATTGTTTATGGTGTGATAAATATTCATGAGCTAATCCACTCTACCCATAAATCTAAAAATAGTGTTTTCTTCTTGAAACTGGATATGAACAAAGCCTTTGATAGGGTCAATAGAGATTTTCTATCTAAAGTCCTTGTAAAGTTTGGCTTTCACAGTGATTGGACCCATATCATTATACAATGTGTTTCCTCTTCTTGGTTTTCCATCCTGGTGAATGGCTCCACAACTAGGTACTTCCCAAGTACTAGAGGATTAAGACAAGGGGACCCCTTGTCCCCCATATTCTTCATCATTTTGGCTGAATCTTTTGGCAGAGCTATAAAGTCAGTCTGTTCTCTAGGGTTAATTTCTAGCATAAAAGTTGCTTTCAACCTAAGAACTACCACCCACCAACAATTTGTTGATGACACTTTGTTGGTTACCATAGCTTCCATCCCAGAAGCTCGTACTATCAAGACTATTCTTAACCTCTTTGAAGATGCAACTAGGCAAAAAATTAATTATTCCAAGAGCAAAATTATTTTTCTTAATACTCTTGTCTCGCGCCAAACTTTTATTGCTAATATCTTGGAATGTTCCATTGCTAATCTGCCCACTACCTATCTTGGGTTGCCCATGTTTGTGGGTCGTCCAAAATATGCAATGTGGAATAATGTCATTGAGCAGATTCACAAGAAATTAGCAGGCTGGAAAGGTGTTTTGCTTTCTTTGGAAAGAAAAGCCACAATGGTCATGGCAGTTCTTCAAAGCATTCATGTTTATTTTTTGTCTGTTTTCAAAGTGCCTGCAGCAGTTGGATCTAAAATAAAAAAATTTTAAAAGCGCTTCCTATGGACAGGAACTGATAATCATAAAAAGTTTCACTTGGTTTCTTGGGATAATGTTTGCTCCCCAAAAGATAAATGGGGTCTTGGTTTTCAAAGAATTCACAAGATGAATCATGCCCTTTTGGAAAAACAGCCATGGAATATCTTTACCCATGAGAACTTGGAATGGATACTTGTCGTAAGGGAGAAATATCTACAACACCATTCCTTTATGGATGAGGAAGTTCCTCAAGCTGGAACCCATTTATGGAAGTCTATCCTCCAAACAAGACCGTTGCTCAGCAGAGGTGTAATATGGCAGCTTGGTGACAGGAATACAATCAATTTTTGGCATGATCCTTGGGTCAAGGATGAGGCTCTTATAATGATCAGAACATTGTTGTCCTAAAACCTTTAACATATTCAAATATGGGACCAAAATTTGTTGACTTCATCGTCCAAACCTAGGAGCATCCCATGTGGAAACAACTAAGTTTTAATTCGGATGATGAATTAATTTCCCAAGCTTTTAAGGCCATGCAATCCATTCTCATATCAAGTTTTATCTCAGCTTTCCAGGAAAAATATAGGTCTTTCTGGAAATGCAATGAGGATGGCAACTTCTCAATCAAATCGTCCCATGGGTTATATGACAATTATGATTCTCAATATGAGCAAGCGACATCTTTGATCTTCAAATGCGTTTGGCTCAAAAATATTATCCCCAAAGTTGCTCACTTCTCTTGGTTGGTTGTTAAGAACAGAAACTTAACTACTGATAATTTGATTAAGCATGGAGTCATGTTACCCAACAGATGTTATTTGTGCTACCAAGCTTGGGAATCAGTGCAGCATATTATGGTTGACTGTCAATTTGTCTATGATGTTTTTACAATGCTTTTAAGTATCTTCAGATTTCAATGGGTATGGCCCCATACTATTGCTGATATGTTTACCCAATGGCCTCCTGTGTTTCACCACCCTAGATTAAATTTTATATGGAAAGCTTCCCTCCATCATATCTAATGGCAGATTTGGTTAGAGCGAAATAACAGTGTTCAATAATCAGAACAGGGATTGCAGGATCTTTCGATGTCGCTCAGTGCTTTTCTCGCTCATTAGTAGGATAATGCTACTGAAGATGGTGATAAAGCCCAGTAGTCCTGGGTTCTGGATTAGTCGGATTTTTTATTTTAGTTTTTGTTCCTGAACCTTCCTATTTTGTCGGGTATATCCCTGGTTTCTTTCTATGGTCGAAAAAGGTTATTGGAATTTTTTGCTTTGTTTTTTTGTGTTCCCATGAAACTAGCACAACTCTACCCTATGTCTATGGGGGTTTTTCTGTTTTTATATCTTCGACGCTAGAAAATAGCCTTATGTACATAGGGATTGGGACCCTTCAACCCAACGATATTAATAAATTTTATTACCTACCAAAAAAAAAATCTCACATAACAATGATACTCATGATCTTTGCAAACCCTAGTTCAAGTTCCTCACTTAACCAATGGCTTCAACAACAATGCTTATCAAACAAGGTTTTATCAACAACTCTTTATTCCAAAAAACCTTGAAGCATTAATTCAAAACACACTCAACAATGCTTATAAAACAATCTTCACATATAGCTCAACAACTCAATAAGGAAACCTAATTAAGTCCTTTTCACTCCAAAGTTGTTTTCCAGAAAACCAACCAAACTCAAACAAGGAAGAATACGCCCATACCTTTTTCTTTGATGTAGAATGATCTTCAAAAGCCTAGTTCAATTATCACAACTTTCTTTGCCAAGTACAAAGAGTTGGATGACAAGAATTATCACCTTAACACTTTTCACAATTTACCTTAAACGCAAAGATAAATTAAATCCCAAATACACCTTATTGCTCCATCTCAATAATAAATTTCAACATCATAATTTTCATCAAAAACCCTCTTATAAAATATAACAAAATTTCTACTTATAACTCCTTTCTTAAATTTCACTTATCAAATAAAATAATTTATAAAACACTGCAATTTATTCTTCTAAGGTAAAAATTAATTACCCTAGTTTTTACTTTATCAAAAACAACTTTTTACCATGCCCAAAAATCACTTTAACATATAGGTAAATAATCCAAATTAATTACCACCTTATACCTCCCAATTTACTCACAACAACCTTAGGGCAAATAAAATTTAAATCAAAAATTGTACCTTTGCCCTTAGTGGGTTTTGAACCCACAACACTGTCTCCCCAAGTGCCCTAGCCGCAGCCTTGGCTGTCGCGTGAGCTAAGCGCTCACGTGGGAGCTAAAGTGCCCATGTGCTTCTAAAACCTTCGACTGCCACCAAAAATTAAAATGCGAAATGGGGCTTCCCAACTTGTTGTTGTCGGGTTTCGAACTTATAACCTTACTGCTACAAACGTAAAGCAACTGCCACCTGCGCTAGCCACCAGATGGTGCTAGAAGTTAAGCGCCTTGTCTTCTTCAACAACCCAAATTTCGGATATGACACAATGCATGAAATTCCTCTCTCATCACGTTTTTCGAATTCCAATTGCATACTCTTTTTGCCTTAGCAAAGGCAATATTTATATTGCTTTGTTATTTCTTCCAACATGTCGGCGGGGGTAATATTCAACTTGCACGTTGGCGGAATAGCCTTAGGTTTTTGCTATTTCAAATAAATAAATATTTATTTATAAAATTTAAATTCAATTTGAATTTAAATATTTATAACTTAAATATTTAAACCTTCCTTGGAATATTTAATTTGGAATAAAAAGCCTCCATGGGTTTTTATGAAAACCTTTTACCTAATCATGGTTTTAATGAAAACCTTTTATTTTGCCAATCCATGGTTTTTAATAAAACATTTTACTTCTACTTCCTATAATATCAAAGATGGATATTATGAAGCTCTTTTGCCATCAACCTTTTGCATTGCTCTTTTTAACCTTTTGGCATCAATGGTGGTTCACTCCTTGGCATCAATAACAACCTCATACCTTGACATCAATGACAACTTTATGGACTCAAAATTTCCAACAGAAGACAACTATACATGGACCAACAACAGGAGAGGACAAAACCTTATAGCAAAAATATTAGACACATACATAATCTCAAATCATTGGCTACATGAAGGAACTTGTGCTAAAAGTAATACCTTAACAAGGATTGGTTTAGATTCCTGGCCAATAAGATTTAAAATGGTGGTAAGTGAATTTAAAAAATATCATATTTTAAATATGAGAAGATGTGAGAAGACTATGCTCAGTTTGTTGATATGATAGCACAAACGTTAAATTCTTCAAGAAATGGTGGGTTGTATGCTCTTCCAAAACAAATTAAATCTATGACATCTAGATTAAAATAATGGAACAATAACACTTTTGGAAATATTTTTTAGAAGAAAGAAGAACTAAAAGATAAACTTTCAAAATTCCAAAAAGGTGATCATAATAATCCAAGCTTGGAGGAAAGGGAGTTGCTTAGTCAATATCATAATATTTTAAGGAAGAAAAATTATGGAGATTAAAATCAAGACAAACTTGGTTAAAAGAAGGAGATAAAAATACAATTTTTTTTCATATGATAGCTATAGTATAGAGATCAACATCCAAAATTAATAGAATTAAATCAATAGAAGGGGTTTGGATTGAATATCAGAGTGAAATTAGAAAAGAGGTAAAGTCTTTTTATCAAAATATTCTAGGATCAGAGGAGACTGAAGTTCTTAATGATAAACTTCTTCAAGATGTACCTTTAGTTATAACAAATGAAGACAATAGGAAACTGATGGAGCCTATTACTCTAGAAGTTCGTTTAGCTCTTTTCCCTTCTAATAAGGATAAATCCCCAAGTCCATATCGGCTCTTTGTAGATTTTTACCAACATAACTAGGATATAGTGAAGGATTCTTTATTGGTGGCAGTGGAACAGTCTAGGTAAAACAATACATACCTTCTAAAATAAATGCAATATATCTTACCCTAATTCCAAAAAAGAAGGATTTTGAATTGTTTGATACTTTTAGACCCATAAGCCTATGTAATATGGCATATAATATTATCTCCAAAGTAATGGTGAATCAATTAAGGCCATTGTTAGACAAAATTATTTTAGAAGAGCAAGGAGGATTTGTGAAAGAGAGACAAATTCTGGATGAGATCATAGTAGCTCATGAAGTTATACATTTAGCAGCTTCAAGAAAAGAGAAATCAATGATCTTAAAACTTGATATGATTAAAGCCTATGATAGGGTTAAATGGGATTTTTTTTGCAGCTTTAGAGAATTTTGGATTTGGGAAGAAATGGTTTAGATGGATTAAATCTTGTATCTCTATAGTTTCTTATTTAGTGTTGGTTAATGGGTTAGTAACATAATATTTTAAAGCCAAGAGAGACATTAGACAAGGAGAGACTCTATCTCCTTATTTGTTCATTATTATGGCAGAGGTTTTGAGTAGGAACTTAAAGAAGGTTTACAAATATGGGCTTATAAGTGGACTTAAGGTTAGTAATAACATCGACAACATCACCCATCAACAGTTTGTAGATGATACAACCCTTTTTTAAAGGGAAAGGATAAATGAGGCCAAAGCTTTGAATAACTTGTTAAAGGAATATGAAAGAGCATCATGGAAAAAATTTAATAGGACAAAATCTAAAATTTACTTCCTTAACACTCCAACTAATATCAAAGCAAGAATTTGTAGGTTACTTCAAATAGAGGAGGCAAATTTTCCAACAACTTATCTAGGGATGCCTTTATTTGAGGGGAGAATGAGGATAGAATTAAGGAATCCAATTATTAGTAAATTTCAAAATAAACTACCAGCTTGGAAAGGTAGATGGTTATCATTAGCAAAAAGAGTGAAATTAATTAAATCAGTCTTACAGGCCATTCCAACATATTATATATCATTGTATACTATACCAAAATTAGTTGAAAAAAGTTTAATCTATATTATGTGATCCTTTTTATGGTTAGGTTTACATGATAAAAGGAAATTTCCTTTGGTGAAATGGAGCAAGGTGTGTGATGATAAAACTAGGGGAGGTATTGGTTTAAGTGTTCTTATAGATGCAAACTTAGCTCTTAGGGGAAAAGTAATCTGGAGACTATACAAAGAGAGTCAAAGATAATGGGCACAAATTCTTGTAAGTATGTTTATCCCAATGACCCAATTTTAATATTTACTACATTCTTTCTACCAAATGGTTTTGTTTTTTGGAATGGTTTAAAAAGTCTATTGATCTAATGATTAAAGGTTTAATATGAGTGGTGGGAACTGGAGAAAAAATTCTATTTGGATGGATACTTGGTGTGATAAAAAACCACTCAATTTAGATCCAATTTTTAAACCTTGGATGAGATTGCTTCAAGATAAATATGGTGATAGGGTTTCAAACATTTTGTACAAGGATTAAGAAGGAAGATACAAGTGGAAAGAATATTTTTTTACAAATATACAAGACATTGATGTTAGAAGGCAATTGAGTAGAAAGATAACAACTTGATTAAGCTATAAAACCCATAGAAAATTATTATATAATCATCTCAAAACTATAGGTCTCTATATGTTTTAGAAAATTTCTACCATAATCTCCCAATTTTGTTAGCCCAATCATTCAAAATGTAACCCCGCCACTTTTCCATGCCAAGTAAAGTATTTTGGTTAAAACTAGGGAATTGTTGGGATCTGAATTGACATCAAGTAAACTTGATACTACAACTGTCTATCTTTCAGCTTTCTGACCAGGCTTGCACCTGTTAGTAACAGCTCAAAACTCAACATTGGATGGACTAAAGATTGCTCTAGCCCAACCTCTAGAGTAGGCTCAGGAGAATACACAACAAGAAGTGGATATAATGTAAAGCACCAAAAAAAGAGTAATATCACTAGAAAATGGAGAGATATTTGAGATAGCCCAAGCATTCCTAAAGTCAAAATGTTTGTTTGGCTAGTAGGTCATAGAAGAATTTTATCCTAGAATAACCTTATAAAAAGGGGTTTTCATGGCCCCTCTCAATGTGTTCTTTTTAGAAGGGAGGAGGAGAGTATAGACCATCTCTTGAGGTATTGCTCAATAGTCTAGAAACCATGGCAATAGATTCTTAATATGTTTGGTAATGTATGGTGATGAATAGCATAATTGAAGAATGGTTAAAGTAATGGTAGAGCACTTATAAAAGTGAGGCTTTACAGATAATATGGAATATATTAAAAGATATAATACTTTGAATTGTATGGCTATAAAGGAATAAAAAAATATTTAAAAGAAAAGAAAGCAATTTAGAGGTAATGAAAAGGAAGATATGTTTAGCCATAGAGGAGTCTAAACCAAACCTATCAACTCACCTAGACCCTAATTTGGAAGCAGAGAGCCTTGATAGATGGAGTCGAGTCATTAAATGGAATTATGATGTTGGGTATAAGGGAAGCAAAAATAAGGCAAAGAATATAAAGTGGAAACCACCAGATGTGGAGTTGGTTAAATATAATTTTGATGGAGCATCATAAGGAAATCTAGGACCAAGAGGAGGAATAATTAGAAAGAATAAAAGAAATATTTTGTCTCATTACGCTTTCAATAATGGATTTAAGACAAATAATGAAGTTGAAGTTTAGACAGCTTTAGAAGGGTTAAAAATATGCAAACAAATGAAATGGAACAAAGTATGGATGGTAGGTTATTCTCTCATAGTAATAACTGCAATTTTGAAGAAATAAAAGGCTCCATGAAACATACAAGAGATAATTGTGGAAATTCAAAATATTGCTAAAGAGTTTGAAGAAATCAATTTTACACATACATTAAGGGAAGGAAACAAATGTGCAAATAGGCTAGCCAATAGAGGAGTTTTGATTTAGGATCGTGAAGTTAAATTCTCCTTTCCATGGTTAGAGGAAGTAGTAAGTTTAACTGAAGCTGACAAGAAAATGTTGACTACCTAAATCAAATAATGATTAAAATTTACTTTAATTTTTTCCATTGGTAATATATGCTTTATTTTATAACATTAATGTGTTTTCATATAAACTATTTATTATAATTTTTGTGGTTGCACTTGTGTTTGTGGAAGGAAACTAGAAATCCATGTTTGGTAAAGAGGACTATGATAGTGCGATGTTATGGAAATATTACTCTACTAAGATGCAATGCATAGATAGTAGAGGTGAAGTTTTGGTATTGTGAAGGCTGCTATAGAAAATGTCAAGGATGCTGAATTCTAGAATATTTGTATTCATACAAATATTTGAAAAGATCTAGAAAATAAAAATAAAGAATTCAAACATTTATGTAAAACAATGTAGGTTTCTAGCTATAGCATCTCAATTGAAATGGGAATTGTATCTATTGAGAGTTGTAATTTGTCAAGAATGGGGAACCTAAGTACAACCCCTTATTATCCAGCAAAAAGAAACAAAAGATATATATTTCAATTGAGGGTGATTCAACTTTATCATTAATGCTATAACAAAAATGGATGTGCAAATTAAATAAAAATTAATATTATTGTTGATGTTCATCACCTAGGAAGCAATATTTTGGAAATATGAGCATTTTTATAGAGAAGAAAATTAGGTGGCAAATAATTTAACCAATGTAAGTGTTGAATTTCATCTTGGTGAAATTTAAAATTTAAAGGCAAATGACCAAGTAAGATTTTATCTCTTGAGCAAAATGATATCATGGTGTTGATTGCGGAAACATAGCACTTCAATGAAATTAAATAAAAATAATAATTAGGGTTTTTTCTTGAAAAATATCTCATCTTTAGAAGCCATATCTTCGCGACTTGGATAAACTTTATAAAATTTTCATGCACAATTTCTTTATCTTAGAAATTGTGCATGAAAATTTTATAAAGTTTTTATCAAATATTATATTTGCTATAGGACATTCAGATAAATTTCAATAGATTTTGAGTTTTAGTTTCCTTTCCATGGACCGATTTATAGTTAAATCCTTAGAATCATCTCTAGTGGTAGAGGTTAGTGAGCGCACCTCAGAGAGATCCTCATTGCTCCAAGATAGGGTAGTTTTTGGTAAATTTAATGGGTATTGGCCAGGGGCTTCAGCCTTGAGAAAATGGATTGATAGGAGTTGGAAGTCTCCAGGAGTGATTCTATCATTTCTTCCCAAAGGTTTCTTCCTAGCCATTTTTTGTTCTAGGGAAGAAAGAGAAAGAATCCTAAAAGGGGGTCCTTGGTTTATGGGAAGAGCAGGACTCTTCCTTACCCACTGGTATGAAGGCTTTTCACCTGAAAATGTAAATCTATCCCTAGTACCAGTCTGGGTTAGGATGTTTGGGTTGCCCATTGAATTTTGGGAAATAGATACCTTCAAGGCAATAGGCAACACTCTAGGAGAATTCCTTGAGATTTCAGATACAACAAAAGATGGATTTTTGGCTATTTATGCTCGAATATTGGTCATGATTGATATAAGTAAAGCTTTACCAGAATCAATCATTCTTAAGTATGGGGATAAGATGTGGACCCAAACTATAGATTATGAAAACATATCTTTTAGATGTAGAAGATGTCATGAGGTGGGGCATATTGAGAGATCATGCCCTAAGAAGAGCCTAGCATAATCATTTGTAGAAAACCGCAAGAGAAACTTACAAATGGTTATGGATGAAGATGGTTTTCAACTTCCAAAAAATAGATCTAGAAAAATAAAAGAAAATAAAAAGTGGAGACCAATAAGAAAGGATATTGGAAGAAATTCCAACTCTTTTGAGGCTTTAGCCTATGAAGAAAAAGTAGATCAAAACTTAGAGGACACAAGTACAACAATTTCAACATATTAACAAGGAACCGTCTATTCAGTATGATCCTAATTTAAGGAAGAACATTCTCGATGAACCTAAGGAATGTGTCTCATCAGATTTTGAAGACTCTCTTGAAGTACCATGCACCATTCAAGAGAAAATAATTGGTAAAGAAAATGTAGTTTTAGAAGTTAATACCTCTGCCATTAATAAGGAAATACCAGAAAATGAGCAGGATAAGTCAAAAGCTTCTATAATAGAGCCAGGAGAGGATAAATATGATGAAAAACAAAATTGTGAAAGAATATTGAGGAATAGAATAATAAGACCTACTCCTGATATAGGCAAGGCAAAAAGAGGAAAACCCTCAAATTATCAAGCAAGATCTAGGGAAGCAAGAGCAAACATAGAGAAAGGAACACAAACTAAGTTGGTTGAACTTCTCTTTACCAAACAACAAAATGATATTGGTAATACACAGGAGGGGCCAAAAGCCCCTAATGAGACATGATTATCATCTCATGGAATATAAGGGGTGCTAATGCCCCCTCAAAGCATAGGTGTATTAGGGACCTATGTTTAAGTAATAAACCTGATATTCTTTGTATCCAGGAAACTAAAATGACAAAAGAAGAAGTTTCAAAAACTATGAAAGCAGTATGGGCAAGATGTGAATGGGATGCTATGGATTCTAAAGGAGCGACAGGGGGAATTCTAACTTGTTGGAATCCTTCTAGAACCTCTTGTGTAACCATTCATAAAACTAGGCATTGGATAGCCTCTTTAGTCACTTGCTACTTTGCAGATATTCATTTCATCCTTATCAATGGACATAGAATATCTATTACCTAATTTTGTTTCTTGGTATTGAAGCTTTTATTGAAATCCGTAAAATAATACATACCTTATAAAATAAATGCAATATATCTTACCCTAATTCCAAAAAAGAAGATGTTGAATTGTTTGATTCTTTTAGACTCATAAGCCTATGTAATATGGTATATAATATTATTTCCAAAGTGATGGCGAATAGATTAAGGCCATTGTTAGACAAAATCATTTCAAAAGAGCAAGGAGGATTTGTGAAAGGGAGACAAATTTTGGATGGGATCATAGTAGCTCATGAAGTTATACATTCAACAGCTTCAAGAAAAGAGAAAGCAATGATCTTAAAACTTGATATGAGTAAAGCCTATGATAGGGTTAAATGGGATTTTCTTTTTGCAATTTTAGATAAGTTTGGTTTTGGAAAGAAATGGGTTAGATGGATTAAAGCTTGTGTCTCTATAGTTTCTTATTCAGTGTTGGTCAATGGGTTAGTAACAAAATATTTTAAAGCCAAGAGAGGCCTTAGACAAGGAGATCCTCTATCTCCTTATTTGTTCATTATTATGGCAGAGGTTTTGAGTAGGAACTTAAAGAAGGCTTACAAATATGGGCTTATAAGTGGACTTAAGGTTAGTAATAACATCGATAACATCACCCATCAACAGTTTGTAGATGATACAACCCTTTTTGGAAGGGCAAGGATAAATGAGGCCAGAGCTTTGAATAACTTTTTAAAAGAGTACGAAAGAGCTTCAGGGCAAAAAGTTAATAGGACTAAATCCAAAATTTACTTCCTTAACACTTGCTAATATCAAAGCAAGAATTTGCAGGTTGCTTCAAATGGAGGAGGCAAATTTACCAACAACTTATCTAGGGATGCCTTTATTTGAGGGGAGAATGAGGATAGATTTATGGAATCCAGTTATTAGTAAAGTTCAGAATAAACTTCCAGCTTGGAAAGGTAGATGGTTATCGTTAGCAGGAAGAGTGCAGTTAATTAAGTCAGTCTTACAAGCCATTCCAACATATTATATGTCATTGTATTCTATGCCAAAATCAATTGAAAAAAGTTTAATCTATATTATGCGATCCTTTTTATGGTCAGGTTTACATGATAAAAGGAAATTTCCTTTGGTGAAATGGAGCAAGTTGTGTGATGATAAAACTAGGGGAGGTCTTGGTTTAAGAGTTCTTACAGATGCAAACTTAGCTCTTAGGGGAAAAGTTATATGGAGATTGTACAAAGAGAGTCAAAGACAATGGGCAAGAATTCTTCTAAGTAAGTATGTTGATCCCAATGACCCAAGTTTAATATTTACTGCATTCTCTCTACCAAATGGTTCTGCTCTTTGGAATGGTTTAAAAAAATCTATTGATCTTATGATTAAAGGTTTAAGATGGGTGGTGGGAACTGGAGAAAAAAATTCTATTTGGATGGATACTTGGTGTGATAAAAAACCACTCAATTTAGATCCAATTTTGAAACCTTGGATGAGATTGCTTCAAGACAAATATGGTGATAGGGTTTCAAACATTTTGTACAAGGATCGAGAAGGAAGATACAAATGGAAAGAAGATTTTTTTACAAGTATACAAGACATTGATGCTAGGAGGCAATTGAGTAGAAAGATAACAACTGTGATTATTCCGAGGGGAGCCAAGGATAAATTGATTTGGGAGTTGAATAGCTCAGGAGAATACACAACAAGAAGTGGATATAATGTTCAACACCAACAAAATAATAATATCACTAGAATATGGAGAGATATTTGGGATAGCCCAAGCATTCCTAAAGTCAAAATGTTTGTTTGGCTAGTAGGTCATAGAAGAATTTTATCCTGGGATAACCTTATGAAAAGGGGTTTTCATGGCCCCTCTCAATGTGTTCTTTGTAATAAGGAGGAGGAGAGTATAGACCATCTCTTGGGACATTGCTCAATAGTTTGGAATCTATGGCAATGGATTCTTAATATGTTTGGTAAATGCATGGTGATGAATAGCAGAATTGAAGATTGGTTAAAGCAATGGCAGAGCACTTATAAAAGTGAGGCTTTACAGACAATATGGGATATATCAAAAGATACAATACTTTGGACTATATGGCTAGAAAGGAATAGAAGAATATTTAAAGGAAAGGAAAGCAGTTTAGAGGTAATGAAAAAGAAGATATGTTTAGCCATAGAGGAGTCTAAACCAACCCTATCAACTCACCCAATCCCTAATTTGGAAGCAGAGAGCCTTGATAGATGGAGTCAAGTCATTAAATGGAATTATGATGTTGGGTACAAGAGAAGCAAAAATAAGGTAAAGAATATAAAGTGGAAACCACCAGATGTGGAGTGGGTTAAATTGAATTTTGATGGAGCATCTAAAGGAAATCCAGGACCATGAGGAGGAGGAGGAATAATTAGAAATAATAGAGGAGAGATTTTGTCTCATTATGCTTTCAATAGTGGATTTAAGACAAATAATGAAGTTGAAGCTTGGGCGGCTTTAGAAGGGTTAAAAATATGTAAACAAATGAAATGGAATAGAGTATGGATGGAAGGTGATTCTCTCATAGTAATAAATGCAATTTTGAGGAAAGCAAAGGCTCCATGGAACATACAAGAGATAATTGTGGAAATTCAAGATCTTGCTAAAGAGTTTGAAGAAATCGGGTTTACACATATATTAAGGGAAGGAAACAAATGTGCAGATAAGCTAGCCAATAGAGGGGTTTTGATTGAGGATCATGAAGTTAACTTCTCCTTTCCATGGTTAGAGGAAGTAGAAAGTTTAGTTGAAGCTGACAAAAAAATGTTGATTGCCTGAATCAATTAATGATTAAGATTTACTTTAATGTTTTCCATTGGTAATATATGCTTTATTTTTTAACAATAATGTGTTTTCATTTAGACTATTTATTATAATTTTTGTGGTTGCACTTGTGTTTCAGGAAGGAAACTAGCAATCCAGATTTGGTAAAGCGGACTATGATAGTGCGATGTTTTGGAAATATTACTCTACTAAGATGCAAGGCATAGATAGTAGAGGTGAAGTTTTGGCATTGTGAAGGCTGCTATAGGAAAATGTCAAGAAAGATGCTAAATTCTGGAGTAATTGTATTCATATAGAAATTTGAAAAGATCCAGAAAATGAAAATCAAGAATTCAGACATTTTATGTAAAATGATGTAGGTTTCTAGCTATAGCATCTCAATTGAGATGAGAAGTGTATCTATTTGTAAACTCTCAAGCTCTAAAGAAGAGAGATGTAATTTGTCAAGGGTGGGGGACCCGAGTACAACCCCTTATTATTCAACAAAAATAATAATAATAATAATAATAAATATAATAAACAATTTAATTAACCTAATAACAAATACAATATTTTAGTATTTTGAAGAACAATGGGAATAAAGGATATGTACTCTATGCAGCACAAAGGCAATAGAGACAAAGGAACATTTCTTCTGTGAATGCTCGAGTTTTTCAGACATCCATGGAAAATACAAAGAAACTTTTAGAAAAGGGTCTATGAGAGTTATTTGAAGACAGTAAAATAAAAAAAATTAAGGAGTTGCTAACTCGAATCGATGGAAGGAACAACTTTCTCAAGGATATTAATGGTCATATGATTTGAATAACTCTGTTTCCATATTTGAAGGTCCCATAGACCATGTTTTGGGTCTCATGGACGTAATTAAAATCATTCATTCACTTCAATGAAATTAAATAATATATAATTAAAAATAAATAAAAAATAATAATAATAATAAATATAATAAACAATTTAATTATTTTGAAGACTACAATCCAACAAAACCTTATATAACTTATTAAAAATAATAAAAAATAAATTATTTATAATAGTATAGTAATTATTATTTAAAAAAACCAAAGAGATAAATAAAGATTAATGCAATTAAAAAGTCACCTCTAAGACCTATATCTTTGTTTTCTAACACAACAATTCACCTATCATAAAAAATATATATATATCTTAAGACAAACATCCAAAGTTATAGGCTTATCTCAATAGTCTCTTTTAATATTAAATGTATTGTTCATTACATTCTAATTTCTGTGCATATTAGATCAGTAGTAGCTTCTTTATTTGTTAAATATATGTTATAAAATCTAAAGCACAGAATTATATCTAATTAAAAAGATGGGCAAGGTTCATGCAAATTTAATTAAACATATTATGATATATATGCAAATAGATAATAATTGTTATTTTTTAAAGGTTTATATTATCAATTACCTTTCAGATATTATGGTACAATTTTATTTAATTTATTGCAAAAATAGACAGCATTGCTATATATCATTAAAACCCCAATTCCCATCATTGCTATATATCACTAAAACCCCAATTCCTGAATATGCTCCTTAAGAACAAGATTAGGTTAGTCCCTGAAAATGCATTCAGTTAAGATTAGGTTAGTCACTGAAAATGCATTCAGTTTTTATAGGAATATCTTCAAGTTGGTATTTTATTTTGGTAATCTTCGAGTTGGTATTTTATTTTAATAATCTGAATTTAAATCAAAGGAGCCTCTGTTCTTATACCAAAAAATGTGATATCCAAATATACTATCATTATACTTCACATTCCTTGAAAAATAATAATGCATAATGGTTACACAAGGGTTATAGTCAGGCGGCTGCCGAGATCTTGTTCGGACGCGAAGTATCTGTTTTGTTTGAGGGTTGGTGGATTTGTTTAACCATGTACGTAACGTCACCTCTCAGACAGCGTTACAACAATCGGTGCTGGTCTCACTAAAAATTTTAATTGTAATCATCAATGTTATAAAATATGTACAATTACAATCTACCATCTGCCCGATCGGTGCCGTCTGCTCCATGTTTAGACAATTCGCCGATTTCCTTCTTCGAGGCTGGATGGGCGGGGCACGCGTGAGCTTGACTTTGTTCCGTTGTTGATGTGGTGCTAATATGGATGAGCTTCTTTTGTGGTTGGGTCTTTTGGGCCTTGCATGTTCCATGTGACTTCGGGTTGATTTAAACGAAAGTTTTACTGGGGAGCTTAGGGGTATTCGAGCAGCATATACCCTTGTCAAATGTAGGTGCAGGCTTTTTCCCTGCACTGTGGAATGGGGCATTTTCTGAATATGTTTGGGGCACTTTTTGAATATCTTGAAGCCGGACGGCTGCTCGCCCATGGGGAGAACTTGAGCTTGGCTCTTGAGCTGTTTGTTGTAGTGTTGTTAGTATTAATAGATTTCTACTACTGGTGGGTCTCTTGGCCCTTGGCTGTTCCATGTGATTCAGAGCTGATTTGAAATCAAAAACAAGCCCTTATAAAACCCTCGGTTGCAAAATAATTTTTCAGAGCGCCAAAAAAAAAAACTCACTACATGTCGGTTGCCCATTATTATTGTTCTTTCATCTATTCTCTGGCAAAAATACATACTACACATATTCTATAAAAAGTATTTGGATAACCATTAACAAATTTAATGGTCATCTGATTTTAAAGGAGGTTCTTTACATCCAACTGAAAATTGCCGACTGTCAATACGCTCCAAAAAGAAAAATACATCTGTCTAGAATTCTAGGTCTGGTTCTCGCCCTCACAAGTTAACTCCATTAACCAATCAGTCACTAACAATATCAGATGCACGCTAAGAGTTGGTTGTTTAATTTACATTTCCAACTAATGTCCACTCACAACAGTTACAATAACACATTAAGTTAAACAAAGGGCAAACGCAACTTTATCCTTCAAACACGTAACAATTAACACTGAACATTAGCACAGCTATCAGTGTTATATGTGGGCTGAAGCTGGCAAGCAGCTATAGATTCCAATACCCAAGTATGAGCCGCAAGTTGAGCTCCTAAAGCATCTGCTAGAGTCTTGGCTTCATTGAGCCTGCGCTGAACTACCTTATCCTTGTCATTATGTTTACCCGTTTCAGGAAGTTCTACATTGTAAAGCACAATCGTACAAAGGCAATCTGGCTGGTCCATTATAGGCTTCCTGTGTAGAACTACCCCTCCTCCAGCTGAAACCAAATCTTGCAAATAGCCTTTCAAAGAGGCAGCAAAATCACCACTAAGATAAAAGCTTAACCCTTCAAAAAGTCTTGGTGCCTGCATATTATAAACTTCAACATCACAAACTATTTCAACTAAAGCAAGTTCTCTCATCAAGCCTTGAGATAAGCAACATTTATACTGAGAGTACACAAAGCAAGCAAATATAATATGAGAAATATATATTGTTAAGTAGGCACAAGATCATCTTTGTGGAATAAAATTCAAATGTTAGCTTTTATTAGTAAATGCAACCTTTATAGTCAACCACACAAACCAGGTTTGAGAACCTTGGTCTGGTGTATGGAACAAACCTCTGTTTGCCATTAGTCCACAACATAGTAGTTAAATTTTAACTGATAAAATTGAAAACATTGTGTATATTTGGCAAAGTTGTCCCATATGAAGATAATAATTGTTTTAAGTACAAAACATTTTTATTCTTTCTTTTGGCATGTAAACATGTCATAGTGAAGCCATAACCTGAAACATGGACAAACCTTTTTCTCAACACGCTCTCGACCATGCTTTGGCCCCCCATAGGTGTCATGAATATCATGACTTATTTCAAAATTCTCTTCTTTTATTGGATGCCCTGCTTTGATACATGCAGCAACCCCTGCAACACCATTATGATGTCAATTTATCTGCATTATAGCTGAAGCTGAAAGATCAATACTGAAAAAAATCTGAAGAAAAGCCCATCCTATCAAACCACAGGAGAAAAGGAGAAGTGTGAACCAGAAGAACAATGAAGAAATCACAAAAGGCTACAACAGGCTTCTAACTTACAATCTGCCTTCAGTACCCACTTCCCTTCCAGGATTGCCATCAAAAATTTTAATGTTCTTCTACAGGCACCATTTGCATCCGTAGAAGTAATTACATGAGTAACCGATGAACTCCATGTCTTTGATGTTGTTGCACCAATGAGGTTTGCAAAATTGTTAAGTTGCTCCTGAATTTAAAATCAACATAATTAAGAAAGGATAGCACAGCTCCAATTTACAAAATTATGTGATATACACAAACATTTGAATTGAAACATATGTAATACCTTCTGGCTAATATCAAGTGCAGAACCACACAGAACCCATTTGCAAGACAGACCTGGTGGCCAGGTCCAGGCTTGACTTAGCTCAGAATCAGCAAGTGTGTGCAATGCAGCAGCAACACTTTGAGTGCCTCTGAAAATGCCAACCAGCATAACATGATGTAAATGCAATAATACAGTAAGTTGCCCATAACAATTTCAGGCAATAAGTAGTGCTTACAACTTAGAACATATCCAAAATTAACCTGTGGGGTGTTCCCCGAGTAAGAGTCCTTTGCTCCCTTGTAGACAGGGTGCTATCCCGCTTTGAACTTTTAGTAAACTTTCTCTCTTTAGGAAACTTACGTGATGAATGAACGGGACAAAGCATGACAAAATCATCCTGCACAAGCCACAGGAAACCAAAAACCACAATCCATGCATCAATGTTTAATCTGCATTACTGGAAGAAAAAAAAAAAAAGTTTAAACATATAACAAGGCTTGAAATCTCACAATATCCCATCTGCATTCGGGGTTAGAAAGGGCACAAGGTACGTGAAAGCTCTTGTGGCACTTTGTAAAACAACAACCAAGGGCTGCTCCCTTGAGTCCACACATACTGCATTTGATTTTCATGCCTCTTGCTACTTCTGCCTCAAGATTCATTATACAATCATCTTTGAAGTAGACATCTGGTGCCCTAAATTGATGCAAGAAATTTCAGTAACTTTAGTCAGCACTTAGTCTGGATACAGTATAAACTAAATAAATAGACTGCCACAGAAATCATAGCAGAGGATACTGAAGTAGTCATCTGGACCAAATTTTTCAGTAAAGAATGTAATTGTGAGAGGAATGTTACTCTAATCGTTCCATCCCATACCATTCAGCACATACTCTATGTACATGCACAACCTTGGATGGAATGTCTTTCTGTTCTATTACTGCCTTTCCATTGTTGTAATGCATCATCTCTCCTACAGCCTGGAAGAATGCAGCACCAATTAGCTATTTGAAAGTGAAATGAATTGATGTGTCCATCTTGGAAGCAAAATAGTAAAATGCTCTTACCTCCGAGTTGCCAGAAGTTCGACAGAAAGCACAGATAATCTCATTCTCCAGTGTACCAGACTCACTTCTGCAACCATTTCCAGGGGCTTGTGTGTGCATCTCAGAAGTATCATCTTGTGTTGTTGGCTCTAGATCCTCTCCATTGGCAGTGCTTTCAAAACATTGTTGATACTTTGGTGTTAGATTGAGAGCTGAGAGTGCTGGAACTCCATCTTGGGCATTAGTGCAGGAATCTAGTGGATGTTGGTGCTTTTGATCTTGAAATTCAGTGTCACTGTGTGGCCTCACTATTGCCAAGTGATCAGTTACAAAGCCATTTGCAGGCAAACCAAACATGGCATCAAATATATCAGCTGTTGTAAAATTCAACTCCTTGTCTGAATCATGAGGAGATTTTTTGGAACTTGCACAAACAGCAGAATTACTAATAGAAGAGAATTCATCACTTCTAGGATTTCTTCTGCCAGTACCACCCTTTTTGGACTTCCTCCGCCTCTTTTTGTCAAGTGCCTCTGCATTAACTGCTCCCCTTATAGAATCAGGCCCCATATTTCTGATTACCTTTCCTCCATGGCAAGATTGTTCATCACCAGTAATAAGGTCAACCTTTTCTTTCCAGGATGGTTTCTTCAGAACACCTGCAGTTTCAATACAAGTACTAGTGACATCACCTCTCCCAGATTCACCTGAAGCTTGCTTGCTTTCCAATTTGGACATCTCCAAAATTTCAGTTGCTTTGGATTTATTAGGAGATGAATCAACTCTAAACGCATCTTCTGTCATGTTCTTAAGAGAATGCTGAGTAGCATTTACTGGACCAGTTCCGTTGTGGTTTTTATCTAAACTATTAACAAGCAATGCACGGTCTTCCCCAAAATATTTGGGTGGCAACTCATTAACCTTTGATTCCTTTGAAGCCTATCACATAAGATTTTCACCACATCAGACACTAATAAAAAAAAAAAACAGATACGAACTCTTACCCAGGTCATAAGCTTAAACCAATTGACAAATACCTGTTGTTTCCTGGGGCTAGAGGTGAGTTCTGGCGAGCAAGGCCTTTGCGTCCATTCAAACATCTCACTATCAAAGGTGTCAGGAACCGTAACTCCAATACCCCTTTCATCCTGGATGAAAAATGAAACAAAACACATATTTCTAAAAAACATGCATTATAAGGTACAAATCACCCTACTTTCTGAGGAAGGCAAGAGTGCCGATTTCCAGGTCTGAGCAAAAGCATGATAGTGCACTTTTTGCACTCTCAGGCACTAATCAAGAAACAGACCACAATTTGCATTGCTGCTGACGCTTTACCCTTGTGTTAACATTCATCACAAATAATAATACCTATTACATTTTCAAAGCAGATCCGCATAGTGATATCTTCTCATCACATAGAACTACGAGCAATACTACATACCATTTTCATAACAAAAGAAAAAAAGGGTTATACCTCATTGCATCCATAGCATCCATAGACATTTAAACCATATTATCCCTACATTTAACAAAAAAGTAACAGTAGGTATAAATTTACTTACACTCTGGAGCTCTTGATGGTAACCTTCATCATCAGAATCCTTGAGATCGCTAAAGGAAGGACATTTTGAATGTGATCCCTGTGCAATTTGAGTAATCTGAGTAGGTTGTGAAGCAGGCACCTGAGTACCATCAGTTTCTTCTGACTCATGCTCTCTCAGCCAGAAAAAAGGCAACAGTATAGGATTCCCAATATCATCAAGTTGAACCCTATCACTTGAAGAATCTTTCCTTGGATTCAAAGCAGCACCACCTGCTTTAGGTTCTGAGCTAAAGCCCAGTTGATTATCTGATCCAAAATGCATATTATCCAAACCTGTGAAAGGGAGACTTCCATCAATGCCATCTACCTTATTTTGGATTGTTTTGGTTTCTGAGTTAGAAACCATTTTTACAGCCCTAAGAGGCGTCCCTTCAACACTACCAGGTGGATACAAAGATACCTGAACTCTTTTCTTTGTTGGGAATGAATGCTTTACAGGTTGGTGATGGCTTGGAATTGCCTGATGAGGAGTTTTTTGTTCAATATCTTCAGCACTTCTATCTTCTATTACTTCATGAGATGAAACCATTGACAATTGAGAAGGATTCCGCCCACATGCTTTGGCCTTTTTCTTCTTCCTCTCACGTTGTGAAGGCAGTTTTCTCTTGAGATCATTTTGACAAGGAGCTATATTCTCCTTGTCTTGGTCATCTGGTATCATCCAATACACAATTGTGAATCCAGAGCTGAAGCAATTGTGATGCATTTTCAAGCAAATGAGTAAGTTTAAATTATAAGTTTACCTGTAGAATCTCTTGCTGCAGATGGCTGTGAGACAAAAAGATTAATACCAGCAGCCATCTCCATGCTCTGATATATGTTAACCAAGCTATCCATATTTGGTGCCAGACGAACTTCTGCAATCAAAATATTGCATTTCATCTCATTAAAATAGGGCACATAAAATAGCATAGCCCCATAAATACCATACAACAGCCTTTAGAATCAAGGAGAGATACAGGAATATCCTTGACTCCTAGAATCTCAAATCTAGCTATCAAATATGTAGGAAACCAAAGGAATTGGACAGGAGAAGCATAACAGCTCACAGCTACCACTCTGGAAGGACTATAATGAGGAATCAAAATTTGATAAAACCTTTAATTGTGTGAGTGTGCATATGTGGGTGCACGTGTGCGTGTGAGAGAAACCCTTTGGGAGTTATTACCCGGTAGCAAGAATCAATAAACTCACAAAAATAAAGCAATTGCATTTCCATTAAAAATATCTAATTACTGACTCTCTCAAGTAGCAATTGATTTGATTTCAAAGAAAAAATACAAAGCCTCCGATCGTCAAAGAAAACATGTCAATGCCCTTTTGGCTCCAAAAGGAATACCTAGAACATGGGTTCCACGTTAGATTACCTCTTCGTGAACATGGCACCTTGCAAACTGGGCATACAGATGCAGATTTTATTGACCTCAAAATACAAGCACTGCACTCCACCATGCACATATCAGCTACAAACATCTCTTGTACGGATAGTATGCATTCACCGAAAATTTAAAAACCCCACACAACAACAACGACCAAATAATAACATTATTATTAATTAATTAAATGAACAGCCCTAACTTACTTGCAAAAGACATGGTTGCAGGTGAGTGAAGCCGCTTGATCCAGCAAACTCAAGCTGCAGTAATACAGGAAAAAAAAAAATTAAGAAACACTGAAAACACTAAACCAATGAAAGCAATGAACTCCATAAATTTCAGCCCACCCGAAGCAAAATTTTCTGCACTTTCTGAGAACAAGTCCACAATACAAGAACCCTCGACAGGCCACTCGAAGCCCTGAAAGCCCAAATACCTTGTGCCTTTGGAAAACCCTACGCCGACACTTTTGCGTAGCTCACACTATATAATTTGAAGGAAAAACTTTCCAAAGGGCTGTCCAAGTTCAAATCCCTTTCACTGCAAAGAGGCAGACTGCGATCCTCGTAGACATAAAACAACATGGGCTACATTCAAGCATTACCCAAGTTCAAAATCCTCCAAATGCGGACTTTTTTAAGTGATCTATAACCTCACCCAAAAGTAACAAAACTAAAGATATCAATATATAAATTAGTGAACAACGAAAAAGTAAAACACTCAAAATGCCAGACAAACCCTAAAGAAACAGAAACCCCAAGCGTCCCAAACCCTCGGATATACAATCAAGCAGACTACCTCGCTGCATGTCATACTCTTGAGTCCTGGTTTCTCTGATTCTCAACGTTATTACTACTTTGAAGATAATTGAAATAGGATGTTGAATATATGTTCCGGAATCGAAGTTCCCACCCTAGAAGTCTAAAATCCTAAATGAAATGAACTATTAAAAAAAAATAGCAAACCAACTTTATTGGAATCAAAATGGAAGGCATGGATTACCAGATTGGGCATTTGAGCTCTCGGCCCATTTTCTCCAGGTGTAACGCAGTTGGATTGGGACTGGTCATGGCATTTGAAGCCGAATCACCTATTACTTTTGCTTTCGTTATAAAATTGGAAGGCATTTCTTCGGCGGCGGCGGCTGCTGATTTTGGTTGTCGTCCCTGTTCCTCCAGTGGTGATCTTCTCGTCGAAGTTTTTGCCATTTCATGCATCTAAGTGTTATGAATTTTGAATGCATGGCTCGATATTTCAAGATGGAAACCGCGGAGTAGAGGCAACGAGGGAGGGAAACTTTTGAATTTCAAGGAAAGTAATTTGAATTAACGTTCTGTTTTTGGCGCTCCGACTCGAACTTAGCGTTGCCCTTCGTGTGTTTTTTTAGTTCAAAATAGTGTGGACATGCACAGGGGGTTTCATTTTCTATTTAACAAAAACGATTTGACATTGCTTTTCAAATGAGATTAATTGGGTGCAAATAATTCTATCGCCTCTAGGAAGAGGCTCAATTTTAGTGAGCAGCGTGCGAAGCCAGATGGACTTCACAGTAACAAAATTCTATCCTCATTGAAATATATTATCATAAGGTGTAATTCATTGTACATGAACATTGTTTTTTTTTTTTTGTAATGAAGAAATATTTTTGGATATTTAGTGACTTTCCTAACTTCTTCCCTTCTCATTGGGGTGTACTGATCATAGAGAACTGGGGGTGGTATATAATAAATTTTTAAGTTTAATTGATAAATCTCTTTAAGGTCCCACGTAAAATGCTACCAATCTTAAGACTTTCCTGCCTTCTTCCCTTCTCATTGGGGTGTACTTATCATAGAGAACTGGGGGTGGTATATAATAAATTTTTAAGTTTAATTGATAAATCTCTTTAAGATCCCACGTAAAATGCTATCAATCTTAAGAATAATAATTTAGACCCAGTTTTTTTTTTTTTGCGGAAAGAATTAAATTCAAACTATAGTGAAGTATAATATGTGAGTGAGTTTGTGTACAAAAAAAATATATATATATAATAATAATAATAATTTAGTTATCTAGGTTCAAACCTTGCAGCCATGCCCAATCTAGGGCAAAGATAGTAGTTTAACTTGAGTCCGTTGAGTGTGAGTCAGCTTGATGACGGTTGTACCAACCCCGAGCCATCGGGTCTCCCTCACTTTGGATCTTGTTTATCGAGGTGAGATAGGGATTATAGTGATAGCACTGTGATTTGACGCTACGATCGAAGGCAATGTAACTTGACCTTGTAACCAGTTGTTCAAAAAGGACTATGTATCAAAATAATAATAATAATAATTTAAATACAAAATTAATAATAATATAGGTAAAAAATATATCAAATGTTAATAGCTTAACTGGTTAGATTTCTCAATCTTTTAGGAGATTGAGGTTCAAATTTCTCAATCTTTGAGGAGATTGAGGTTCAAATCTTGCTAAACAATACATGGATAATATCCAAGCTTTGTTGTAGTACCACCATGGAGTGATAATGTAATGTGAGTGGGTCATCCCATTATAACCAATTAAAAATTTAAAAAAAATTCAAAGAAATAATAATGGTAACCATGTTTATAAAAGGTTGTTGACAAATGTAAACCACAACACAGTTAGTACATGAAAATTGTTACATTAATCGCTACTAACTTGTACTCGTTGCCAACTCATACCTGATCATTCAACCAATATATATTAAGAATATACATCGATAATATCTAAGCTTTGTTGTAGTGCCACCATGTAGTGATAATGTAATGTGGGTGGCCCATTTCAATCCCATTATAACCAATTGAAATATATATTGATTAAATTATAAGTATGAGTTGGCAAGGAGTACAAGTTAGTAGCGAGCCTCATATTTTTGTTTGTTTTAGAAAGCAAGCCTTGCAAGTGGAAGTAAGCAAGCAAACGTGAGCAAGAAACAAAGTAATAAAATAAAGAAATGCATATAGAGGATATTCATGGAAATTTAAGGTTTTGATGGAAGTATAGTAAAGTAATTTTTACGGAGGATCATCCATGCACTTTAGAATTTTGGAAGAAATATAAAAAAGAAAGTGTTTTTGAGGTTATTTCTTTCATCTCAATTTTTTGAGATGAATATAAATCTTTGGAAGGCAAGTCTTATTATCAACACTATCGGATAATGTTAGAGATTGATAAAGATGTAAGTTTTGATGGGAATGGAAAAAGAAGATAAAGGTTGTTAAAGCAAGAACAAAGAGAAAAAAGAAACTCAAAGGGACATCATTTTGGGAAGCCAAAAACAAATATCATGATTTTTTTAACAAGAAGTGGGGCAAGTCCCACCAATAAAAATAAAAAGTGGTGATGAAAATGGTATTATAAAATGTTATGGATACAAATAAGACCCCTTAAAGAAGATTTATTAAGGAATCCATAGGTTATTATAGTCTTAAGTTTATTTTAATACAAGAAATAAAATTAAGTAGTGAGGAATGTAGAATTGTGCAACAAGAATTGTATTACGCAGCATTGTTTAAATACATCGGTAACAGCCGGGAATAGAACACCGGAGCTATTACATGGTTGCAACAATTTGCTAAAGAATATAATGCAAACAAAGTAGAACAACTACGCTAATGTAACAAAGACGCTAACATCCCCCTTTATTACATTATTTGGGTAATGTAATAACTAATAGCTATACTAGACTACTAACATCCCCTTACATTATTTTGCAATACAAAGTGAGCTCGCGAAACAATTCAAATTTGACACGTCCAAGTGCCTTAGTGAAAATGTCCGCAACTTGAGCATCTGTGGGAATGTGTCGAAGCCGAATTCGGTGCTTTGGAACTTCATCTCGAATGAAATGACATTGTGTGTCAATGTGCTTTGTTCTTTCATGATGGACTCGGATTCTTGACGAGGTTCGTAACACCCCGATTGTCGCAAAACAAGTGTATTGGAGATTTTGATGGATGGCCCATACTTGTCCGAATGCGACGTAACCATATCACTTCGCACACACCTTCACGTGCGGCGCGATATTCTCGCCTCTCGTTGATGAAATAGCAACCACCTGTTGCTTCTTGCCGTGCCAAGAGACAGGACCGGATCCCAGATGAAAAATGTATCCATAAGTTGACTTGCGATCATCAAATGATCCGGCATAGTCGGAGTCCGTGTATCCTTGCAAGAAGAATTTGTTGTTCCTCTTGTATTCTAGGCCATATTCCATAGTACCCTGGACATAGTGAAGAACACGTTTTGCCGCTTTCCAATGAGTGGTCTTAGGCTCCCGCATGAACCTCGAAAGATAGTTGACAAAGAAATACGAGATCCGGCCTAGTATTGGTCGATATATGAGACTCCCAATCAACCGTCGATAGAGAGTACCATCTACCCGAGGTGAGTCATCATATCGCGATAACCGAAGTCCATTCTCCATTGGAGTTGCCATTGGCTTGCAAGTCACCATGCGATATTTATCCAAAGAATGTCTTGGCATACTTTTTCTCGAGACACTTTGATGGAGTGCTCCTTCCGGCTGAATTCCGGACCAAGACAAGAATGGAGAAGTCCGAGATCCGTCATCTCAAAAGATTTGCACAAGTTTCTTTTGACAAGAGAGATCATAGTTTCCGAACTCCCCGTAATGAGCAGATCATCCACATAGAGTACAAGCAACACTATCTCGTAACCCCGTTTCTTGAAATAGAGGTTTGCATCCGACTGGACATCTCTTAAATCCATGCCGCATAAGGTGATTGTCCATTTTTATATACCAAGCTCGAGGAGCTTGTTTCTGACCATACAAGGATTTGACCAATTTGCAAACTTTCTGCTGTTGGCCTTCCACTTCAAATCCTTCAGGCCGAGTCATATAGACTTCTTCTTGGAGATCACCATTAAGAAAGGCACTTTTGACATCCATCTGGTGAACTTTCCACCCATATTGTGCTGCCATAGCACACATAACCCGAATTGTGGTCATCCGAGAAGTAGGTGCAAAAGTTTCCTCATAGTCGATGCCTTCCTTTTGAGCATAGCCCTTTGCAACAAGACGGGCCTTATGCTTATCAATTGTTCCATCTGCCTTGTACTTGACTTTGTATACCCATTTGCAGCCAATAGGTTTCTTTCCATGCGGCAGATCAACAAGCTTCCAAGTTTTATTCTTCATCGTAGACTCATACTCGTATCCATAGCGGCCTTCCACCGAGGCTCACCGAGAGCATCTTGCACCGATGCAGGTTCAAGACTATCTATGGTAGACATGAATGCCCCGTCATCATCAATATCCATATCCTCAACTTCTGTACTTGGAGTCACAGTAAAGTTCCTCAAAAGATTGACAAAGATCATCAACCTCACCCGCTTCTGGCTTCTCTTTCCTTTTGAGCCATACCGCGTGTACGAGGTCTATCCAAATTCAAATTGGGAGGAGTGGATAAATTTGCATCTCTCGATTGTATTTGTACACCATTTAGGATTCTTCTTCGATGGTGGTGAAGAAGATGTAGAAGGACCTCCTGTCTGTGTTGACGAAGGAATCTCCTCTTCCTTAGTTTCCACAATATCTTGGTGTACTTTAGATGTGCTCTGTGATGTGAAAGCTTCATCAAAGACAACATCTCTGCTGATATGAATTTTCTTGGTCAAAGGATCTATCAACCGATATCCTTTAGAGTGCTCATAATATCCAAGAAAAATACATCTCAGTGTTTTCTCATCTAGCTTCTTCCTTTTCTCTTTCGGTATGTGCATGAAAGCTTGACATCCGAAAATACGTAGATGAGATATGGAGGGTTTTCGACCACTCCATGCTTCCTGTGGAGTCATTCCTTTTAGGGCCTTTGTGGGTGCCCTATTCAACAGATACACTGCAGTGGTGACAGCTTTCCGCCCAATATTGTTGCCCAAGAGTAGCTCTCGTGAGCATACAACGAACCATTTCCATGATAGAACGGTTCCTTCTCTCAAGGAACTCCATTTTGCTCGAGGAGTATAGGCAGCTTGTTAAACTGTCTCTTGATCCCATGCTTATCTAGGAATGCAGAAAATTCATTAGAGGTAAACTCTCCCCCTCGATCTGAGCGGAGGGTTTTGATAGAAGCCCCTGACTCCTTCTCAACGGATTTCTTGAACTGCTGGAAGAATGCAAAAGCTTCAGATTTCAGTTTGAGAAAGAAAACCCACATCTTTCGTGAGTAGTCATCTACGAATAACTGAAAGTACCTCTTCCCTCCAACACCGTTGGGTGTGAAAGGACCGCATAGATCGGTGTGAATTAGCTCCGGAGGTTTTCGTGCTCTTGTAGAGCTCTTCTCAAATGGTACTCTATGCCGCTTTCCCGCCAAGCAGCCGAGCACACCGGCAATGTGGCGTAAAGGGAAGGAAGACCCTTTACCATCTCATACTTGCCGAGCTCAAGTAAGTAGCCGTAACTAAGATGCCCATATCTCTTGTGCCATAGGGAAGTTGCCTCCTTGGTAGAGACAATCATGGCAACATGTGGAGTAGAGATAGCATCTAGTGCAAATAAGCCATGCTTATATGAAGTCATTGCAACTTGCTTACCCTTCCTGGTAATGGTACAACACTTCTTTCCATTCTCAACACGAAAGTTGACAACCATATTTCTGTCCAGGATTTGTGTCACTGACAACAAATTGTTAGCCAATCCCGGAACATAGAGGACTTTGTCAATCTGACACTTGCCATCAGGAAGAGTGACTGAAACTGTACCCTCTCCCTGAACCCTGTAGGTTTTATCATCAGCAATGGTGACAGGTTTGCCCTCTTTGGCCTCAAATGATTCAAACCACGATCTGTCGCCAGTCATATGTTTGCTAGCTCCGTAATCGACATACCAAATAGGATCCCTCTGAGTGGAATCTGTGGTAGTCATGAGCACCTTGTGTGCCCATTCGGAATCCGAGTCGATTCTTCAACAACAACATTCACCCGGGGTTGCTTGTTCTTATTTTGTGGTTTGTTTTGGCCTTTCTCGCTTGTTCTTATGCCAACACCTGTTGGTGTCATGGTTGTCTTTCTCACGTATCTTGCACCACCTCTTCTTCTCGTTGAGGTTGTTTGCCTTTTCCTTTCGTATCCCGTTGAGAATTTCCTCCTTTCTGAAAGTTGCCTCCTTTTTGCCCATTACCTTTCTTCCTAGAACCCCGCCTCGTTGGTGTATAGGGCTGTATTGGAAGAATCATCCTTGTGAAGTTGGCGTGCCTCCGTTGTTGAAGCAGATTGACCAACTCGATGTAGGTAATTTGTCGTTGAGACACCCGGATGGAGGTTATCAACATATCAAATGAAGAAGGTAAAGCTCTCATCACAAGTGAAATGAGAAGCTTTTCGTCCACAGTATCTCCCGAGAGAACTCAATTTCTCTTTCAACTCGTACACTCGCACGTAAAGAGTTCAACCTGTTTCACCCCGCCTCAAACTCAGTGTTATGAAGTTGTTGTTGAAGATGAAGAATGGTGGATTCATTCTTCCCCTCATAGATGGTTCTAAGGGCATCCCATGCCTCTTTACCACTTGCTTTGTCGACTATATGAGGTTGCACTTCATCCGAAACAACAAACAAAATGAGCACCTTTGCTCTACCGTCTTTCTTGTCAAAAGCTATCTGATCCGCTCAAGGACCCGTGGATCCCGTCGTTGGTGAAGGCCTAGGTTGCTACTCCAAAGAATAATATCCCACAAATCTTCCATTTGGAGAATAGCCTTCATCTTATGTTTCCATGGTGTATAATTTGGACCTTTCAATAACTGATGCGGATCGACCATCAACTTTGCAACAACGGCCATAGTGAAGGTTCCTTATATCACCAAATTGGTCCCCCTTTCGATATACCTTTTGCTAGGCCAATATACCGTACAAAATACCCGCCCTTACGTGAGGGAAACTATAGGTATTTAGAAAGATCAACAAAAATCACCCGCCCTTACGTGAGGGAGACTATAGGTGAGTTTTAGAGATCATACGATACGTGGAACATAAGCGGTACCGAAAGGGAATCGCCTTGTTGATGGCACCTACCATAGAAGATTCTTCTCATGCGTGGGGCGTAACTTCCCCTAAACACTATGAAGAATACTTCGTCAGGATTTACGCCTAAACACAAGTGCGATAAAGGGTAGTGGATGGAGTAAAAAAATGCAAAAATGGCGTACTTATTCCTCCCCGACGATTTATAGAGAACAAGCTCATACGTCGTTATAACAGACTATATTAGGCGGCGGATACAAGTAGCCAAATCACGACAGCTTTACCTCGTAAGTGCCGGCCGTAGGTATCACAAATACCGAACGCCGCAGAGGCAATAAAATTGCACAGATGGGTTTTATATTCCGGGGACTTAGGGAGTGTTTTGATTTTAATTTTTAATGTTATAGTGCAAAAATGAAATATGCAACATACAACAAAAAAAATTGCCCACAAGAATAACCCACAAGGTGTCGGTCACAGCCGAAAATGCACCTTTTACAATGCCAAATTGCTATTTTTCGAAAAATTACTCACTATCCCCCTTTGATTTTTTGAAAAAATATCCCCCCTTAAAAGGCTTTCTTTAACAAAGCATTTTAATAATTATTATAAATTTAAAATTAAAATAAATAATTTTAATTTATATAGTTTTTAAACTTAAGAAAAATAAATTAAAATTAAAATTTTAATTTATAAAGTTTAAAAACTATATTAAAAAAAATTAAAATTAAAAATTTTAATTAAAAAAAATAATAATTAAAAAAATGACTTTGCAAAAAAAATTATACCTTGGGGGGAGTCGGCGGGATTTGAACCCCCGACCTGCAGGCTCCCTGAGCCTTACCGCACGGCTCACGACCACGTGAGCCAGCGGGCTGATCCGAGAAGATCAGCGGACCTCCTCCCTTTTCAACCCCGAATGGTCCTCCTCCTCGGCCTCACGAACTCCTGCTCAGCGGCTCCCGGCGCTCCTCTTTGCAAACAAAAAAAAAACACTTCCCCTGTCGCGGCTGATTTTTCCTCCGCGGACGAACTTTTTTTTTTTGTTTTTTTTTTCGTCTTCCTGTTCGACACGGGTGGGGCTCTGTTTTTTCTTCTTCTCGAATAATTTCGTCTCTGGTTTTTTTTTTTATTTCCAGATAAAAAATTTGTCTCGAGAAAAAACGGGCCCGGGGGGGTGCAGGGGAAAGGCCGCGGTGGGGGGAGGGGAGGGGGTTGGCGTTGGGGAGCGCGCGCAATTGCGCGGCGTCTCCGCCGACCGGGAGGGGGGGAATTTCTTTTCCACCCCCGCGCGGCCCCTTGCGGACTGCGTCGCTTGCAGAACGCGACGTCCGTTCGTGGATGCTGTCGCTCTGCAGACCGCGACGTCCGTCCGCGCTCTGTCGCGGACGCGATGCGGTCGCGACGCTGCGTCCGCTGCACGCGCGGCGTCCACTTCCAGACACGTCGGGGCGCGCGCGGCGTGCCTGCAACCTGCACCGTTTTTTTTTTTTTTTTTTTTAAATCATGCAATGTATGTCATGATTTTTTTAAAAAAATTGCGTCCAAAGAACGCAGCTCCTCCTCCCAGCACAAAACGCGGCTACCTCCACGAAAAAAAACGTAGTCTCCCCAGCTTCTCCTCTCACGCTTCACTACCCTGGCGATCTGGCTCTGATGCCATGTAGAATTGTGCAACAAGAATTGTATTACGCAACATTGTTTAAATACATCGGTAACAGCCGGGAATAGAACACCGGAGCTGTTACATGGTTGCAACAGTTTGCTAAAGAATATAATGCAAACAAAGTAGAACAGCTACGCTAATAGAATAGTATGCTAACAAGGAATGTAAGGATGCTTCCAAAAATATTGGAAGACGGGGATTGTTTGGCAATTTCTTCTAACAGAGCTTCCAAAGATATTGTGACAATATGAGACAAATGCAAATGAGACAGACAATTGCTAGAAACAAAAATTAATTGGGTTGTTGGACAATTATATGAAAAATAGGAAAACATCAAAGTCGAGGTTATAAATATATATGCTCCAACTATAGGTACTCCTTGTGAAAAGTGTTGAAGGATCTTAGAATATTTTTCTCAAATACAATGATGATTCATAATTATGATCTATGGATTCATGGGGGTGACTTTAATATAGTTATATCTCCTTTTGAAAAGAAAGGCAGTACTCCTAAATGATTTAAATCAACTAAATATTTTGCTTCATTTGCCCATTCAAATGGCTTTTGGGGTGCTACTCCTTCAAGTTTTCAATATACATAGGATAATAAATACATTGGACAAACTCATATAGCAAAAAATATTAGATAGATTTTTGTTATATAATACATGGTTGTAAATATGATATACAATCTCATCAAATATTTTATTGCAAGTAGGATCAAATCATAAACCCATTCTCTTATCTTTTGGTTTACTCAATAACGATCATGCAAAGCCATTTTACTTCTAGTTTATGCGGCTTCAAGATCCTAATTCTTCTAGATGGTTATTTTGTGGTGGTAGAAAGCAAAGTTTGAAGAACTAATGAATATTTGGAATGCCAAATATTTTGGTTATATATTTAAAGAAAATAAGAAAATTAAATTCAAGCTAAAACCATTTGCAAGAGATAGTAGAAAATTGAAAGGATTAGGATTCTTATGCACGAAAAAAATAATTACTTTCTAAATATCATATGTATTGAAAAAGGAGGAGTCATATTGGTTCCAAAAATCTAGGGATAAATGCCTCAATGAAGGTGATAGAAATACAAAAAAAAAGACTTTTTTTTTTCTTCGCATCAAAATATTTAAACTCCATAAGGAAGAAATACCAAAGAAGAATAACATATTAGGAAGAAAGCAATTAATTATTTCAAAGATATTTTGTTAGATTTTGGAAAGGATAAGCAGACACAAGGTAAGCTTTTACAAAATATTCCATAAATTATCACATAGGGACAAAATGAAAGCTTTATGAAGAAGATATTTATGGAGGAGATACATGAGGCATTTTTCTCTTTTCATCATAAGAAGGCACTTGGCCTTGAAAGATTTTCTATAATTTTCTTTGAAAAGGATAATATTTAATTAATAGTGATATGTTGGTTGTAGTTGAAGAGGCCTAGAAAATGAAGGCTGCTATAAGTGAGATCAACGCCACCTTTAATACATTGGTTTCCAACAAAGGTAAGACAAAAAATTTATGATAATTTTCATTCAATAAGCCTTTTTAGTATGATTTGTAATATCATTTCAACAATTATAGTAGATAGGTTCAAAAGCATTTTAGCTTGTATTATCTTAAAGGAACAAGATGGCTTTGGGCATAATAAACGATTTCTTTATGGTGTAATCACTGCATAAGAAACCATACATTCTCTTCATTCCATTAAAATGTAGGTATACTTATGAAATTAGACATGAACAAAGCATATGATAAGGTTTCTTGGAGTTTCTACATGATATCTCAAAAAGTTTTATTTTCATCAAGGTCAATGTGAATAGATTATACGTTGTTATGACACTCATTGGATCCCCTGCTAGATACTTTTAAGTCATCCCATGGGCTCCACCAAGTGATCCATTGTCTCCTTATCTAGTTATTATTATTGTGAAACCATTACAAATAGCTTTCTTAGAGATAAACATGGAAGAATAAATCAAACATATTTAGGTTACAAAAAATTGTCTCTTTGAATCTCATCTCTAACTTATTTATGATACGTTTCTTTTGGGTCATCCCTTGGTTAGTGATACCATGAATTTTAAATCATTGTTATTGTTCTATGACAAAGCTACTAGATAGTTGGTAAAAACTACAAAACCCAAGATTTTTTATTAACACTATCATAGATTTACAAAGGATTATTATGGATATTTTAGAAATTAAAATTGAAAAATTATCATCAACTTGCTTGTGTATTCCTTCATCTCATAAAGGAAATAAAAATAAGCATTAAGACACATGTTTAGATAGAATAAAATCTTGTTTGGCAGGTTGGAAAGGTAACTTCTTAACTATTTTTTTTTTGTTGGATAATAAGGGGTTGTACTCGGGTCCCTCACCCTTGACAAATTACAACTCTCTTCTTTAGAGATTGAGAGTTTACAAATAGATACACTTCTCATCTTAATTGAGATGATTTAGCTAAAAATTTGCATCTCTTACACAAACTACCTGAATTCTTGATTTTCATTTTATAGATCTTTTCAATTTTCTGTATGAATACAAATATTCCATAATTCAACATCCTTCTTGACATTTTCCTATAGTAGCCTTCACGATACAAAATTTCACCTCTACTATCTATGCATTGCATCTTAGTAGAGCATTATTTCCAAAACATCGCACTAACATGGTCCACTTTACCAAATTTGGATTGCTAGTTTCCTTCTTGAAACACAAGTGCAATCACAAAAATTATAATTAATAGTTTATATGAAAACATATTATTGTTATAAAATAAAACAAACATTACTAATGGAAAATATTAAAGTAAATCTTAATCATTAATTGACTTAAGCAATTAACATTTTCTTGTTAGCTTCAACTAAACTTACCACTTCATCTAACCAAGGAAAGGAGAAGTTAACTTCACGATCCTCAATCAAAACCCCTCTATTGGCTAGCCTATCTGCACATTTGTTTTCTTCCCTTGATGTATGTGTAAACTTGATTTTTTCAAACTCTTTAGCAAGATCTTGAATTTCCATAATTATCTCTTGTATGTTACATGGAGCCTTAGCTTTCCTCAAAATTGTATTTATTACTATGAGAGAATCACCTTCCATCCATATTTTGTTCTATTTTATTTATTTACATATTTTTAACCCTTCTAAAGCCGCCCAAGCTTCAACTTCATCATTTGTCTTAAATCCACTATTGAAAGCGTAATGAGACAAAATCTCTTATCTATTATTTATAATTATTCCTTCTCCTCTTGCTAGTCCTGGATTTCCTTTAGATGCTCCATAAAAACTCAATTTAACCCACTCCACATGTGGTGGTTTCCAATTTATATTATTTACCTTCTTTTTACTTCTCTTGTATCCAACATCATAATTCCATTTAATGACTTGACTCCATCTATCAAGGATCTCTACTTCCATATTAGGGATTGGGTGAGTTGATAGGGTTGGTTTAGACTCCTCTATGGCTATACATATCTTCCTTTTCATTGCATTTAAACTACTTTCCTTTCCTTTAAATATTCTTTTATTCATTTCGAGCCATACAATCCAAAGTATTATATCTTTTGATGAAGAACATGTGCTTATACTAAGAGGGGGGTGAACAGTATAAGATAAAACTTTTTATTTTTTAATCCAAATGATATCATCAACAATATTAAAGCAGTAAACATCACACAAAGCATCACACACATGAGAGACATGGTTTTACGTGGTTCACCCAATGTGGGCTACTCCACATAGAAACTATTTCTTTTAAATTTTTCTCAAATAAATTCTCTTGGGAATCCTTTCCCTACAATGTTTATGGACCTCTGTTCAAATGAGATACCAATCCCCTAAATCAATTTTGTGGATCTCTATCCACAAGAGACACCAATCTCCTAGTCTATGCTCTAGCTGGTGATCTTCTAGAAGAACTGTTGTCTCTACTACACTGGCTAATGGATCTCTATCCACTGAAGACTCTTATCCTCACTCAGAAGACCTATCCTCACTACCCTGGCTAATGGGTCTATGTCCACTAGAGACTGTCATCTTTTATACTCTGTCACTTCCAAAGCTTGCACTCAACTTTGTCTCAAATCTATACTGAACACAGTCCTTCGATCTAGCATAAATTTGTCTTCAATATTTGTCTCTGGTCTGGCACAAACCTGCCCTCAAATATGCACCAAAATCTATACTCAATCTCTATCCTCTAATCTATACTAAACATAGTCCTTCGATCTAGCACAAATCTGCTCAAAATCTGTATTGTAAGCTTCCACAAAATCTTACCCAAATTTATCCACAAATCTTCTCAAAGACTTACCTCAAATTTTCTCAACAAGTCCACACTAGAACCTGTCCAATATCATAGAAACATAAAGAGAATTTTTAGAGACTCAATATGTTCTACACTCAACACAATGCTCAATCACTTTCAATCACTCTTTCAGAAACATACAAAGAATTGTTAGAGACTCGATATGCTTCAACTCAATCACTTTCTCAATTCATAATATAGAATAGTTTGTTTTATGGAACTTGAACAATCACTTCACACATCCACTTGACTAGGCTCAACCAATCTCTCAATGAAACAATCTGTGCTTACAAACCCTAGTCTAAGCATATGATATTCACTCAAAATGTTTCCAATAATGCTCAACACCCAATCTCACATAACAATGATACTCATGTTCTTTTCACACCCTAGTTCAAGTTCTTCACACAACTCACTTCAACAACAATGCTTATAAAATAAGGTTTTAATAATAACTCTTTATTCCAGAAAACCTTGAAGTATTAACTCAAACACACTCAATAAGGAAGCCCTAATAAAATCCTTTTCACTCCAAACTTATTTTCATAAATACACTCAAATTCATCATTTTTACACATGGAATAATTTGCCCATACCTTTTTTCTTGATTGGAGAAAGACCTCTCAAAAAGTGCCTTCTTATTTGCCAAGTACCAAGGGTTAGGTAACAAGTGTTATACTTCACAAATACAAGTATAGCTCAATTTCATGATACACCTTATATCTCCATATCAATAGCAATATTCAACAATAATATTTTCACAAAAATAACCCTTTCAAAATACACCTTTAATTTCTCAATATCACAAAAATTGATATCACAAATCAATTTCAATCTCCTAAGGTAAAAATAATATTTACCCTAGTAAAATACCTATTTACCACCTAGGTAAATAATTCCAATATTACCGTATGACTCCCTAACCTTAGCATAATAATCAAATTGTATAAAACACCCCTTATACCTCCTAAACCTTAGCACACATGCAAAATAAAATTTAATTTATAAAAACCTTTGTAAAATCCCCTTTCGTGATTTTTTGGGATTCAACCCTGTGTCCTCTCCTCGGCTGGTGCCTTGGCTGTGGCTAGCTAGTTGTGTGAGCCAATCACTCCATGTGCTAGCTTAAGCGCCTTGGCTGCTTAAGCCCTTTCAATAAAGGCTTTAAAGCCTTTGGCCTCTCCTTTTCCTAGCCTCTGGCTAGACCACACGAGCGCTCTCCTCCGCCTTGCCACTTGCATGACCATGACGCGCTCCCTTCTCCTTTGCTATCTCTGACTCCACAATTTCTGTAGGCTTTGAATTTTCGCATGTGCCTCAAATCGAATGATTGTTTTTTCTAAGGTTTGCATTGGGGTTTAAATACCCTTTATTGCCTTTGCACTTCACGTCGGTGGATGTTTTGAATTTGATGACGTCGACACTTTATAATTTAACCTTTATAATTTATAAAATATTTAAATTCTAAAAGAATTTAAATTTTATAAATTATATTTATAAACCTTTGAATTTAATAAAAATTAAAGCCTCCTTGTATAAGTAATATTTATTTATAAAATTTAAATTCAAATTGAATTTAAATATTTTATAAAGTAAATATTAAAACCTCCTTTAGCTTTTTAAAAAGTTTCCTTGGGTTTTTATGAAAAAACTTTTAACTTGCTCATCCATGGTTTTAATAAAAACCCGCCTTCATTTGCTTCCACATAATATTAAAAATATTATGAAGCTCTTTTGTCATTAACCTTTGCATTGTTCTTCTTGACATCAATGATGACTTTATTCCTTGACATCAATGACAACTTAACTCAAAATGTCCAACATTTGATATATCGTATATTGTTTGTAAAGCCTCACTTTTATAAGTGATCCACCATTGCTTTAACCAATCTTCAATTTTACAATTCATCACCATGTATTTACCAAACATATTAATAATCCATTGCCATAGATTCCAAACTATTGAGCAATATCCCAAGAGATGGTCTATACTCTCCTCCTTTTTACAAAGAACGCATTAATAGGGGCCATGAAAACCTCTTTTCATAAGGTTATCCTAGGATACAATTCTTCTATGACATACTAGCCAAACAAATATTTTAACTCTAGGAATGCTTGGGCTATCCCAAATATCTCTCCATATTCTAGTGATAGAATGCTTGGGCTATCCCAAATATTTCTCCATATTCTAGTGATATTATTATTATTTTGGTATTGTACATTATATCCACTTCTTGTTGTGTATTCTCTTGAGCTATTCATCTCCCAAATAAATTTATCCTTGGCTCCCCTTGAAATAATTACAATTGTTATCTTTCTACTCAATTTCCTCTTAGCATCAATGTCTTGTATACTTGTAAAAAATATTCTTTCCATTTGTATCTTTCGTTCCGATCCTTGTACAATATGTTTGAAACCCTATCACCATATTTGTCTTGAAGCAATCTCATCCAAGGTTTCAAAATTAGATCTAAATTGAGTGGTTTTTTATCACACCAAGTATCCATCCAAATAGAATTTGTTTCTTCAATTCCCACCACCCATATTAAACCTTTAATAGATAAGTTGTTAACTATGTCTACAAGACTACAACTCATTAAGACTACATTACAATCCATCCCTATTTATATGATGTCGCCTTCAAGATCTTCAACACGTATACTATCCGAATTTGATTAAATTTAAAGATATTTCTTTGCAAAGAATGTGAGAAAAATTTAGGTTCTCTCTGGAAGTGGGATAATATTTATAAAGGAAAGAATATCGAAGATGCAGGCTTGTAAAATTGCAGACTTATGAGTTTAACCTTAAGGTCAAAACTTGGCTAAGGATTATTCAAAAATCTAGAAAAGTGTTGGACATAATTTTACTTTAAAATATATATAGGTGATGAAATTATTTAGGAAATAAACCATACCTAAAGGATCACCAATATGTAACTTTATAATAGATAGTTTACAATTTATATAAAAATATACTAGATGATCAATCGATGAGGGGGGTTTACAAAGTTTTTGTTTGATGCTTGATTGAAGTAGTATCCTCTTCTCTCCCATTCAAAATAGAAACCATTGGCTTAGGCATGACTAGCTTGCAAATATTTAAAGATTAAAATTATATTAATATGAGCAACGACTTTAAATCATGGATTTATGTTAGTAACCTAGATGAAATAGAAGAACTCAAGCAAATAGCAAATTAGCTTCAAAATATTTATTTGCCTATTTTTACACAAAAATATGAGTTGGTTTAGAATCTATCAAAAAATGATAGATAATCAATCAAGTTGGGATATGAGGAGTTTTTTGAATTTAGCAAAAAATCCCTTGCGGGGCCACCTTGGTTTGAGAAACCACAACCAGGGGGTTCTACACCATCAAAATCACTTGGGAGTCGCGCCTAGTCCTGACCGCACCAACATTATCAACTGGATTTTGGGTACCCAATGTGCATTTGGTAGGGTGGAGATTCAAACTAGGGACCTCCCTTGGAGGATTACCCTACCCTCTCCAACTCACCTACAACATGCAGGTGGGATATGAGGAGTAAGAGCAATTAGAATTTATTACTTCCAAATATTTTACTCAAAAGAATATTTGGTCACTAAAGTCTCTCCCTAAAGCCTCCACATTCCTTTCATTAGCAGTCCAAAGAAAGATTCTTACAGGATGGAGTCTACAAAGAAGAGGATATCATGGACCTTTTGTTGGATACATAGTAAAACCATTGAATATTTCATTAATATTCATACAACCATACAAAGATATGCAAGTTTATATGTATAGTTTATTACATGATGATCCCATAAGAAAATAATCTTGTATAAACCATTAATGTATCGAGACAACTAAAATTCTAATTAAATAAAATTATAGCATTCAATTTGACATCCCAATATTTAATATGACAAAGAGATGGATGAGAATATACAATAATGAAGGACTTTATGAAATGTTATTATGAAACTATAACTTAACATCCCCCCTTATTACATTATTTGGGAGAGCAAATAATGGAATAACTACCCCCCTGAATTTGGAGATAAGATATTTTAAAAAGAAGCTAACTTTACTATTGATTGAAATAATTGTGCTCTTTGTGTTGTATTTGTAAATAACTTTTGAATTAGCAAAATACTCAGTTTTATTTAATAATATTCATAAACACTTATTTGATTTGATTTCATTCCATGATATCCATCCATCCATAATTCAATTGGATCTTTGTGTAGTTTCTTTGAGAAATGTTCTAGCATTTTTCAAATATATGTATGTATGTAACACAATATAGACAACTGCTTTTTGGGGAAGACTCATATTGTGTTGTGAGATCAACCTGTAGATTTGTATTTTTTGCTCATTCATTTATTTTTAGACCTACTTCATTATAGCCAATTCCTATAGTATGTTTTTTTTTTTGTTAAGTAGCGTTTGTATTTACAGTGGGTTTTAACTAGGATCCCAAAACCTGATTACATAAGAGTTGGCAATAACATGCCGAGAATAAACTATTACAACAAAATTCTAGGCCCAAGGCACCAATACCCTGAAAATGAAAAACAAACAGAAATCCCGCCCAGTGGGAATAGGTAAACTTGAACAATCCCGCCCAGTGGGAAACCACCAATTTCGAAGGAAGGTAAGTTTGAAGATCCCGCCCAATGGGGAGCAGCTAAAAATTGCCATCGTGTAAATCCCGCCCAGCAGGAAGCAACAAAAAACCATTATAATATAAATCCCGCCTAGCGGGAAGCAGTCAAAAAACCACCAAAGAGTGAATCCCGCCCAATGAGAAGCAACAAAAATCCATCCTAGTGTAGATCCCGCCCAGCGAAAAGCAGCAAAAACCTCTACCAAGTGAATCCCGCCTCCCGAGAAAACCAACAGGAAATGAGAAAAACCCGCCCAGCGGGAAACCCAACGGTTTTGGAGAATCCCGCCCCGCGGGAAACCATCCCGCCCAGCGGGAAACCATCCTGCCCAGAAAAAAGGGGGAATCTCGCCCAGTAGGAAGCAGCTAAAAACCAGCAAAGAGGAGATCTCGCCCATCGGGAAGCATCCAGAAAGCACCACCAAGAGAATCCCGCCCCCAGGAAAACCAGCAGGAAAAGACAACAAGTTAAGGGACCAGGGATACAGGGACTGGGGATCCCAGGTGGGAAGAGGTAACAACCACAAATATGGGATCCCTAGGAGCCTAGCCTAGGGGATCCAGGGTCTGCATGCATAGATCAGATCCCCCCAAGATTTGAAAAATGCAGCAGAACCTAGAGAACCCCAACAACAGGGGCCAAGAATCCCATCCTTGCACAGGAGAAACTTCAGGGAACTGGGACTGAGGCTGGGAACAACCCAGGCAGAGAAAAAGCCCCCCCAAGGCCAAACAAATGCCCAGGGTGTCCACCAAGGAGCAGAACCAGCACGAAGAAGCCTCCAAGCGAGAAATCGAAGAGGGCCCTCCCCACAGGGATGGGACCAACAACAGCCACAGGATCCCAGAGAGGGTTCACTAGCAAAAAGGGGAAATATGCCCCCCAAACCACCCCCAAAGTAGTAAGGACCTCAAAGGAAACCCCGAGAAACCTTAAAAAACCCAACCAATCACCCCCACCACCCAGAGAACCGCAGGGAACTAGATCCACGCCAAAAACCTGCAAAAACCCCAGGGGGAAGCCTGAGGGAAAAAAAGGGAAGGGATCCCGAAAATAGCAAGGAACCCTGGGAAGCACCAGGCCAAAAAATCAAACAAGGGAACCCTGACCGACTGGGAGAGGTGCAGAAAGAGGAGAAGGATATCCCTCAAGGAGATCATCTGCAACAAACAATCTCAGGGAGGGATGACCTGGGAAGAGCCAGGGACTGGGCAGGAACCAGGGACCAAGGGAGGGGGAGCAGGGAAGGGATCGGGACCCTCCCCTCTCTACTTTTTTCCCTCCATCTATCTTATCCTATAGTATGTTTTTCATCACAACATTTATCATCAATTTGTATAACATATTTTTTATAAGTGTTTATACAATTGTTTTTTGTATTATTGTTGTCAACTCAAATAACCTATAAATCTCTAGTGTCACAAATGGAGTCATGTATTTTTTTTTGGTAGATTAAAAGTGGGTTTTTGTCAAGGATCCCAAAACCTGATTACAAAGGATCAAAATACAACACGAAACATCAGAATGAAACAAAAGGAATTTGTCCAAGGATGGACAAAAGGACAGGCAAGGACAACCCAAAGGAACAAAGTAAGGAACACACAATCCTTTGCGCCGGGAGGAAGACGTCTTCCTTTGCACCAAAGGAAAAATGGGTAGGAAGGGAAAGCCTGCCAGAAGTTCAAATTTGAATCACAAGACGCTGAACAAGGGCGGGAGAAATTGCCAAACCACCCCAACCACGAAAAATTCTTTTAAAAATTTTCCATGGGCGAAAAAAGGAAACAAAGCCAAAGTTTTAAAATTTGAAACATCCCAAGGACGGGAAAACTAGAAACCACCATTGGGAAACAAAGATCTGAAGAAAACCAACATCCCACGTAGGGGAGCCCGAAAAGAAGCAAAATGGAACAATAGCCTAAAGATGGTACTATAGTGGTTCAACAACAAAAGGAACACCCCAGGCCACAGGGTCCTTATGCAGAAAAGGAAGCCTTCGAAAACACCTACCCAACAAAGGAAGCAACAGCAGTAGAACAACACTTCTGAAGGAAAGGATGAGAAAGTGCCACAAGAATTCACCAAGAAGGAAGCACGAGGATGCATGACTGCAGACGTTAGAGCACAAACCAAAAAACAACAGCCATATATCCCATACAACCTTCAACAATAGCTTCAGGGTCAAAGAAAAGGAAGTCCCTTAAGGAATCAACAACAATAAAACCAGAGGCCCCCAGAAGCCACGAAAGGAACTGAGACCCACAAGAACTACCACTTCAGACCCAAAGAGCAGAGTCACAGTAGAAAGCACATGGGCAACCCCTCAAGCCCAAAAGGATGTTGTGCAAAACTGCTCATGAAGCCAAAATTCCTCAGACCCGCCAAAAAGTAGCTTCAAGGAAACAAGGAGGAGAACCTGCAAGGATTCAACAGCAAAAATACCAGAGGTTGCAAAGCCATGAAAGGAACTAAAATCCTGCAAGACCCACCACCTCGAATCCAAAGAGCAGAGTCACAATATCAAGCACGTGGTCCTTCCACTGACCAAAAGGATGCTATGCAAAACTGCTCAAGAAGCCAAAAATCCTCAGACCCAACCAATCACCACTGAATATCCTCAATGAGCAGATGTCAAGAAGACTTCCAAAAGCAACCTGAGAAAACCCAGGAAGAGTCCCAGGGAAGAACCTAAACCTGAACATCCCAGAACCCAGACACCGAAGGATGGAACAGTGGGACAGAAATGGGACATAAATTTTCCCATATTAGGGCAAGGAAAGGTGTAGAACAATGGATCAAGGATCTCCCCCCAAAAGGAGATCGTCTGCAACACCTTCCTTCTGTGAAGGATGGGAAAATGTGCCAAGGAAACTGGGAAAGGATCAGGGACCTAGGACAGGGGAAAGGAAGGGATGCAGGAAAGAGGAACATGACTTCCATGGGAAGTCACCTGCAGAGCCCCCCTCCCAAGCAGTTTTTAATGGAGTCATATTTTTGGACACAAGTATTACAACCAATTTATTTCTATTTGATAAGGTTACTTGTATCACACAAAATTTTTCATGAAGTAACTTGTATTGCAACTAGTTCCTTTTTGTTTGATGAGATCACCTGTATCACACATGCTATTATTCATCAAGGGCTTGTTCTTTATCTTTACAATTATTTCTTCTTATTTTGTATTCTTCTCTTTAACTATATCAATAGTGATAACTTCTTTGTCAAGATGAAGACTTACATATGTCTCAATTGTAGTGAAAATATCATTATTAGTTTATTTGAAGATTGATTGTAAATGTTTTAGACCATAAGCTCTTTGGGCAATAATTTATATCTAAGTCTTGAGCATTGTATATTCATCTAGAGATTCATCATCTAGTGTGTCAAGTGTTGGATATTTATCTTGTTTTTCTAAATTATTCAACATTTTTTTTTTGGTAAGTAGTGTTTATATTTACAATGGGTTTTAACAAGGATCCCAAAACCTGATTACATAAGCAATGGGCCTAGGGCATCAATCCCTTGAAACTGAACACCAAAACAGAAATCCCGCCCAGCGGTAACAGTAAGCATGAAACAATCCCTCTCAGTGGGAAACAAACAAATAAGAAAGAAAGTAGTTTTGGAGATCCCGCCCAGCGGGGAGTAGCCAAAAACCACCATCAAGAAGATCCCGCCCAGCAGGAAGCAAAGAAAAACCGTTACAATAAAATCTCGCCTCGCGGGAAGCAGTCAAAACCACCACAAACAGTCCCGCCTAGCGGGAAGCAGGAAATCCCGCCATCCGAGAAACCAGTAGAAAAGAAAGGATCCCGCCTCGCCGGAAAACCGACGGATTTGGCGGATCCCGCCCTGTGGAGAAACCAGCCGCCCATCGGGAAAACATTTCGTTCAGCGAGAGCCATCCTGTAGGAAGCCGACAGCCAGCACAGAGAGGATCCAGCCCATCAGGAAGTGACCAAAGAGTTGTACCACAAGGAACCCGCCCCGGGAAAACAGAAGAGGATCCCAGGAGTAGGGACCAAGAATCCCGTCCAAGCACAGAGCCCACTGAAGATTCACAAGAAAAAGGGGGAAGCTGTCCAAACCCTAAACCGTCACCTCCATCGCATCGAGAAACATAGGGGACCAGATCCACACGAATAACCTGCAAAAAACCCCAGGGGGAAGCCTGAGGGAAAAAGGGAAGGGATCCCCAACCAAACAGGGATCCCTGGGAAGCACCAGTCCGAAAAAACAACCAAAGAAATCCTAGCCGACCGGGAGGGGCGCAGATAGTGGAGAAGGATCTCCCCCCAGGAGATCATCTGCAAACAACCACTCCCCGGGAGGGATGACCTGGGTTGAGCCAGGGACTGGGCAGAAACTAGGAGCCATGGGAGGGGGAGCAGGGGAGGGACCAGAGCCCTCCCCTCTCTACTTTCTTCCCTCTTCCATCGTGATCTTGGAATCAAATTATTCAACATTTTCTTTTAGCCATTAGAGGTTTATATCTAGCTTCACGTGCTCTATTCTTTAATTTTTTCTTCATTGGTGTATATTTGAGATTTTGAGATGGCGATTGTACTTCTTGAAGTAGATCTAGAGGTTAGTGATATCTAAAGCAAATAGTCTGTTTTTGTAGGATGTAGTACCTTCCATTTTTCTTTATATTCAAATAAAGTACCTTTTATATCCATTAACAACTTGAAAATCAACTAGAACTCCTTCATCCATCATTTGAACAATAGAAAGTAAGTTATTGGTAAGTCTTGGAACATATAACATGTTTTCTATGGTGCATTTTATTAAAGTTGACTATAGAAAAATCATTCCAATTCCTTTTATTTGATATCTTGTGTTATCTACCATTGTCACTCGTCACCCATGTATTTCCTGAAAAGTGTCAAACTAGTGTATATTCCCTGTCATATGGTTACTAGCCCTAGAATCTATATACCAATTTTTATCTCAAATTTATTCCTTATTGTTAGTCATTAGTACCTTACATGGTATTTTTGGTTCATCACCATGATCTAATTCAATTACTTCCTATGCTATGTGCCCTTGTTGTGATGGAGAATTTGATCTATACCCCTATTTTTTTTTGAGTAGATTATTTTAATTTCTAGATCAATATTGTTCTTGTGGTCTTGTTTGAGAAGAAGTTTGTGATTGATTCCACTCATTCAAAGCATTATATATGTAGAATCTACTATCATCATTTCCTTCTTTCTTATATATGTGATAGTATTTGGTTTTATGAAGAATATGAGGATGAATTAGTAGGAATTTTGTTGTTTCTTTGGTATTTTTTTTGAAATTAAAGCATTGTTTGAAGAATCGTCTCTTAATTGAGTTCCAACTCATGTTTTCGAATATTTATTAGCTCATAAAATTATACTCTATAGTTAGCAACTTGCAAAGAAGTTACGAATACATTGTATGAACTAGGTAGAGCATGCAATACAATTGATACTAACATATTATCATAAGTTCTTTCTCCCAAGGTGTTTAATTTTACTTTTAATTCTACAATATTTTGAAGAAAATATTCCTAACTTTCATTATCTTGCATTTGTAATGTGTATAGTTGAGATTGTAGATGATGAATAATTGCTTAATTTCTACCCTAAAAAATAGTGCATAGGACGTCCCAAGCCTCTTTTTATGTATGAGCTTCACTAATATGAGACTAAATTTCATTTGTTATGCCTAATAAAATGATTGATTTTGCCTTGTTATATTTTCATTATAGTCTATATGTGCAACCAATTCTTCGAGACGTTTTTCATCTCCTGATACAATATCCCATAGTATTTCTACTACAAGGATAGTTCTCATTTTATTTTTCCATGGAATGAAGTTTGGGCCTCTTAATTATTGTGACTCTAAGAGAAATAGTTTAGGAGTAGTCATTTTGAATATTTCTTTATAACTCCTTATTTAATGGAAGTATGGTCTTTCAAGAAAAAAAGTCACCTAATGTTTCCTTATAACTCCCTATATAAATCCTTAAATGCAAATATTGTGTTACAATCTCACAAATCAAATTTTCACTTAGGTGTTATCTTGAACTCAAATTTTAGGTTCATGATATCTTAAAATCAAAATTTAGGTGCTTGATGTCTTAGACTCAAATGTTAGGTGCTTTGTATCTCAGACTCAAAAGCACGCTCTCAAATTCTTAGACTTTTGTCCTTCAGGTGACTCACAAATGCTTAAACTTATGCTCTTTAGGTGACTCACAGGCGCTTAAACTTGTGCTCTTATGGTGATTTATAGGTGCACTCAAGTGCTTAAATTTGTGCTCTTTACGTGATTTATAGTGCATTCAAGCATTTAAACTTGTGCTCTTCAGGTGATTTATAGGTGCTTTCAAAATGTTGAAACAGTATAGAGTCTCTTCTCAAGATGCAAATACATAAGTTTTAAATAAAACTTTTCAAATTGTTGATATCTCTTCAAGTGCTGTTAGAAGGATTAATATATTTCCTTCTCCTACAAATTCTTTAGTTTTTTTCTTAAATATTTCCTTCTTAACAATTGAACTATAATGCTCTTTTTACAAATATTTTTCATTCAACAAATTAACCAGAACTAGAACATTCTTATGCAAACATTTCCATTTGACAAATTAATCAAATTTAGAATGGTCTCCTATGAATTTTTCCATTAACAAACTAACCAACACAAGCTATAGATTCTCCATATTTTATAAGGTGATAGGATCTAGCAAAGCTTCTATGTCTTCTATTAGACAATCTGTTATAATAATGGTTTCATTTTTAAAGCAATTTAAATATTAAATGAATTCAAAGGTATGTTGAATTAGCTTTCATGCACAACATGATCACTCATAAAGCAATACCATATTTGATTTATGTCTTCATGAGATCTTAAGCAACACTCTTATTTATCTAGGTCTTTGATCTCTGAGAGATCTACTAAACTCTTTCATCACTTAAAAATTACTTCTATATAATATCAAAGCAAAATGATTCTTCATGATGCTTTAATGGTCTCCCTCACAACATGCAAGCAACAAAACTCTATCCAATTAGATCAGGAACGTCAAAAAGAATATTTTGATACCACATGTTGGATACAGAGTTAACCATTAAATCTTTTATTAATCTTCATACAACCACACAAAGATCTGCAAGTACATATGTATAGTTTCTTACATTATGATCCTATAGGGAAAGAATCTCATATAAATTGTTAAACCAATGAGATATTGGAAAATTCTAACTAAATAAATTCCTAAAATTTAATGTGACATGATATGAAAGATATGGAGGAGAATATCTAGTAATGAAGGACTTTATAAAATGTTATCAAGAAACTATCTAGATGTACCTTGTATGATAAGGATTTAGAAATATTAGACCATTTACTTCTTCATTGTCCCTTTGATCACATTATTTGGGGCTCCTTTTAAAAAATATAATATATTGGGTAGCTCTATCAACAAATAAAGTATCGATGAAATAGTCGATTAGTTATTTCAAGGCTAAAGCACTAAGTATTCTATGGAGGATTGGTCTTGCTATTATTTGTTGGAATTTATGGCTTGAAAGGAATAATATAAATTTTTAAAATAAATCTTAAATTCATGCCCAAGCTTAGAATCATATTATTACCTCTCTTGTATAATGTTTATAGATATGGTGCTCTTCATGAAAAGTCTCATGTAGAAAAAGAGATGCTATCGACTTAGTTACAAGATTTAAATGTTGAAATATTTGTAATATGATTTTATTAGGCAAAGGCTAACAATGATGAAGTACTTAAGGGTACTCTTGATGTAGCCTAGCAAGTGTTATGTAAGCTTTTAAGTATTTTATATGTAATACTATCGACATCTTTATGTAATCCTATGGGATTTTTGATGTATCAAACCTAATGATATTGGCTAATCCACCTCTTTTGATTTGATGTCAACATGAAATTGGATATTTGGTATCACTATCAATACTTCCCAATGGCTGATCCATTGCATAAACTTATGATATGTAATACCATAGGGGTGCCTTCATGCACCCACCCCTTATTCCTTTTATATATTAATGTTGTTTATCTCTTTTTCTATTTTCATCTATATGCTTTTCTATTTCGTTGTTCTTCCTTTTTCTACATGTGATTGTGGTGAACGTGTGTTATTATGAAGTCCAACATGGTATCTGAGTCAAACTAAAGTAATTTGATTTAATTGTACTAAAAGACTATACAAGGTCAATGGTGGTAGATATGGATGAGTCATAATTTCTATTGGATTCCTTGCTAAATTTTAGGAGGGGTCCTAGTTCAATACTTTTGGACACTTCATTATTTTAGTGTTTGTTTTTGGGTTAAAAAAAACTATTTTCCCTCCAAAATTTGAAATTGAATTTTTTAAATCAGAATATTCCATTGTGTGGTAGGAAAAATTAGGGAGGAATTAAGGTATTTTTTTTTTGTGGGCTAAAACATGGTCTTTATATATGTGCATAGCAAAAAAACATTATCATAGGCTTGCTCCAATAGTAAAGTAGTTACATCGTAAGTCCTTGTTCTCAAGTTTAAATCTCAATGGGTGCATTTTGTGCATGGACAAATTTTCTCTTTGCATAACAATGTCCTATTAATTATTAGAGGATAATCAAGTGTTATGGCTTTAGTGGCACTAGGTGTTGTAGTGGTGGGGATGTTCTATGACATTCAATAGGTCCAAAGGTTGAAATGCAAAACAAATAGTTTTTTTTCTAAGCTTTATTAAGCAACTAGATTATATACTAAAAGGTGTCAGTCATACAAAACCCATCTATTTAGTATAGAGCACTAGTAGTGCATTTAGATGTTGTATAAGAGGTAACTGATTCAATACTCTTCAATATCATACTATATTCAAATGAAAGGGTTGTTCTTTTAATTCTTTAACACATGGATATTTTGGCAAATCCTTAAAAGAGTGCATCCGAGAGAGGTACAATAGTGAGGCACCCAAGTAATATAACAAAGGCCTCATGTTCAAGATACACCATTTTGTCCTATCATTTTTTGAAGGCATGCAAGAAGTAAAAAGTGTTAGAGGACAACCTTTGTTTCAATATGGGCACATAGGTGTGTGGCTAAGGCACATAAGACTAAGGGCTTCCTACACAAAAGGAGTAAGGTTTTAATCTCAACCACTATATATTTGACTTTTCTTAGCTTATTTATTTAGTTCGAGTTGGAAAATACTATCTTTGTCCTCAAAAGAATTCATAAATATTTGACCCATGCACATTTTTCTAGAGCAATGACTATAGTACACTAACAACCCAAAGAATAGGGTTTAATTTGTGGTTACAACCTAGATAGCCCAAACTTATGCATTAATGTTAAAAAAAATTATTTATACATATAGTAACCATTCAATCAGACTCCACCAAATGTTAAATCTTGATTTATCATTCACCATCCTAGTTGGCAGTTCTATCAATAAATGAAATTAGTAGAGGTGATACCTAAAGGTGTAAGTGGTAGTTTCTGATTGGCCAATATTTTTATGAGGTTTGTATTTTAAATTTTCATATATTTTATCTCTTTTATGCCCAAACTATTATAGGCCATAACTTTTGCATATGGAAGTATTGTGAGCCTTTTTCTTAGATTGCATAGTTCTTGGAGCTCTATAGAGTGATGACATCATATTTTTTGGTGCAATATGGACCCAATTGACATTATCCTTTATGGTGTGATACTAACTCCAACAATCCATTGACAAGATAATTGGAAAATTTGCTTGTATTCGTACATGTATGGTTTAAAAGCTTATTCAATAAGAAGGTCATAGGTTCAAAATTCATAATCTCTCATTTCTTTTATCACAATAGATTTGATGTCTTCATGGAGCACCAAACATCTAACTCTAACTAATATTGTTGGTGTAGTGGTTGGTTAGTTGTACCATATTTGGAAAACTTTAATAATTCTTGTGTTTATCCTTCTCATTTCTCATAATAAATGTTAGCTTTAATTCTAATAACCCATTTTTATGGTGATTGGTAATATTTTTGGCTACAAGAGGAGTATGTTTTGGGTAATTAACACAAGGTACACCTTGTTATTATGGGATATTTATAGCCATTGGGGTTGATTATTCAAAGACCTGTCTATTTTTTCATGATTCAACTAATTTATCTTGAGGTTGAAGGACAAATTATGGTCACCATAGTACATGTTGATAATCTTCTCATAAAAAGATCAAAATTTTTGATCTAAGAGGTGGAGTTACAACTTCGATAAGAGGTTTCATCCAATTCATGTATATTTGGCAAGAGAAGATAGCAAGACCCACTAGCACATACAAGCATTCATTATGGGGGGATATGTATCATCTTTAATATTTTCTCTCCATGGATCCTTAGTTTAGATTATGGGGTTGTTGAATTATTTGTAACCTGACCTTATTAGGCCAAGGCCAACAACAATGAAGTACCTAGGGGTGTTCTTAATGTTAGGTAATGGAGCCAAATTGATAAGAAAGGAATTAATTGCCAAGGAGTATTGTTGATGGGCAATGATCAACAATAGGCCCCTGAACGGGGTTCCAAGGGGCAACATTAAATATTTAATTACCATTAAATATTTAATTACTATTAAATATTGTTGATGGAGAAATTTTTAATGAAAATTTATAGCTGGTAATTTAACTGTATTTTCTTGGTGAAAACACTTGTCATACAACATGATAAGTGTATGGGTGGTTATCATCCCATATTTTAGCTCATTGTATTCTGACACCACTATGTGGTTTCAGGTAGAGGAAAATCCATGAATCTCTATATATTTTGTACTGTAAATATTGCCTCTATGGCGAAATGCTCTTTTCTAGTTTGGAGGAAGAGAGGGGAGGAGACATTGTACAAGAGGAGAAGATTGTTGTATTGTTAATAATACAAAGGACTGATTGTTTCTCCATGGACGTAGGGTACACTGCCCGAACCACGTATATCTTGTGTCTCTTACATTTGTGTGATTTCTTATTATTTATTGCACTGTTTAACTAGGGTTTGAACTGTTTTTCCATTACTGCTATTATAATTTGTTTTTTCGCATAGGTTGTGTATTGTTTGTACATGGTGAATTCCTAACACTTAATTTAGCTTATGGGAAAGTGCTATGTAAGCCTTCACACTTTCTATATGTAAGCCTATGAGCATTTTGTATGTATTAATCCCTATTGAGACTGGTTAATCCACCTCTATGATTAATCTTGATTAAAGGGTTTACTACATTTATTTTATTGCATTTTAACCCTCAAGTCAAGTTATGTTAGCTTGAGGTTAACATTTAATTGGGTATTTGATATCACTATAAATAACCCCTAATTATTGACCCATCACACTATTTTGTGATATGAAAGACCATGGGATACCTATAGGATCCCATCCCTTATTCCTTCTATATATTCATATTGTTTCTCTTTCTCTAATTCTATCTATATGCTCTTCTATTTCACTCATATTCCTTTTTCTACATATGATTATGGTAAACATATGTTTTGAAATGTTTCTAGAAAATATTGTGAATTTGAACATTGAATATTCTTGAAAAGGTCATCTACGACAATGAAATTAACATAAAGGAATAACTTCCATTTATGGAAAAATAAAAATATTTAGAAGTTGGGTTTATTAAAATTAATTTTGATGGTGTTTCTAAAGGAAATCTAGAAAAAGTTGATAAAGGTGATGTTTTTCAAAATAATCAAGGAACAATTCTCTTCAATTACTTAGAACCATATGGAAGTTTAACTAACTATGTCAAGTCTAGGTTACTTCTTACGGGACCAAAATTTCAATTGAAAAAGGATGGGAAAATATTTCAATTTAGGGGGATTAAAAATTATCATTAATTCTATCAACAAAAATGGATGCGGATATTAGATATATTTTGGTAATTGGTCAAATAGCATTAGCTCAATTAGTTAAATTCCTCAACTTTCAAGGAGGAAACCTAGGTTTAGATCTTTCCATGTGATATATGTATAGTAACCAAGATCTTGTAATACCACAGTGTATGGATAAGGCCCATTTTAATCTCATGTAACCAATTACATATACACACATACTTACTTGATGACAATGGCCACCAATAGAAGCCAAACATAACTTATTAAAAAAATGTTCATTAAAGGTTTAAAATGTTTTATAAGAATTAAATGAAAGTATAATGCAAAAGCAAAGGAAGGAAAAGCATCTTGATTTTAAATTAGAAAAAAAATTATAATAAAAGAATGTAAAAACATGTTATATATTTTCATGTTTCACAAATTTATTCTTATAGTGATTAATATTATGACCTCTAGACCATGAGGTCTTGGTAGAGAGGTGAGTAGGGGGTATTTGCAATGAGGAGGTGAAGGTTTCAAGTCCAAGGTTTTGAGTGCCCTCAACACTGAATAGTGCCTCACGTGGTCTTAGCTCCTTGTGTGCATGTGTAACATCTCCCCAAAGAAAACCTTCAAAGTCTTTAAAATGATATTTTATCCTTTTAAAAGAAAACAAGATTCATATTTTATTAAAAATCTAACTTTTTTTTAGCCTCCACCCTTCAAGAATGAGAGTGGTTCAACTTCTTATTTAAAATATAATACATATTATATTATAATAAGAATAAAAAATAGAGTAGAGAGTATCAAATGACATGAGCTCCACTTATTAAATATATTGACTCTCAATGAGGAGATATAGGTATGAATCTTACCAAGTGATACATGCATAATTGTAAAGTTGTTATAATACCAATATGTGGACATGATATAATATGAGTAAGGATCCTTTCAACCCCATGTAACCAATTAAAAAAAAAGGTAGTAGGAAGTAAGCGTGGGTGTGAATAAGGGACATGTGCAAGTGTGATGCAAGTGCTAGTAAGGAGCAAGTATGAATAGGGAATAAGCCTCACCTTTAGAGTGTCTTCAAAAATTAAAAATAATTTATGAGGAAAAACTAGGTAATAAGGAAGAAAAGTTATTTATGAAATTCCTGGATAGTGGGTGAGCGCGTTTTTTTTGAGCTCTGGCGATTTGGCGGGAAACTTTTTGAACTGTCGTCGACCGAGGCTCTAGGGTTTATGGTGGGAAGATTCTACCAGGGACTCAGGTGGTTTGTTTTTGTTTTTCGCTGACGGCTCTTTCGTTGCCCAGGGAGGGCCCAATGGGGTCTCCTCCAGGAGTTCTCGATGGGAAAAAGACCTCTTATGCCGAGATATTAAGAGAAAACCCTGCGTCTTCCTCCGATGAAGCTCAGCGGAGTGCTTACCATTCGCTTTCCATGAATGCGGGCAAGGGTTCTCCTGTGCACAGAGTCAATGGATGTCTCCCGCAATCCGTTTCCAGACCGAAGATTGTCATTGAACCAAAGCTGGTAGAGGATACGATCAACTACCGTGCTTCTCATGACCTGATATGCAAATTCATGGGTATCCGACCCACCCTGCACTTTCTGCACACCTGGGTGAGACAAAACTAGGAGCCTATCGATGAGTACTCCTTATGGCCCATAAGCAATGGGTATTTTATTATTAGTTTTTCCTCCTTAGCGGATAGAAACAGAGCATTTGAATCAGAAAAGAGGAGTCATGGCCCGATAGGGTTATTTGTCCAACCGTGGAGAGCGGGCTTCGATCCTCGCATTGAGCCCACGGCTGTCCCGGTTTGGATCCGGCTGTATGCTCTCCCGATGGAGTTTTGGGGTGAGCAGATTCTTGAATTGATTGGTAACTCTCTAGGTAGATATTTGGGAGTTTCCAAAGATACCATAGAAGGAAACACTGCTGTTTTTGCTAGAATTTGTGTAGAACTGGATATTAGCCAGCCGCTACCAGCTGAGATGGAACTGGAGTTAGCAGGACAATCCTGGATACAACAGTTAGACTATGAAGCCCTACCTTTTCGATGTAGAGTTTGCCATAAGCATGGCCATTTGGCTAGGTTCTGCCCGAATATCTTGAGCACCAAAGCGGATGTTTCACAAGGAATGCCAAACCACCCCCGAGAGGGTAAGCCCACTCCGGTCAAGGAACCACCCATCATTCCCCATGGTTCTGATGCCCAGAAAGATGGCTTTGAACAGCAGAAGAGAAGAAGAAACAAAAAGAGAAATGGCAAGGAGCAAGCTCAACCCAAGCCAACCAACCGGTATGAAATCTTCAAATCTCTTGTGGATCAAGAAGACCAAATTATGGAAGGAGCAGATGGGAACCTTGAGGATAATATCATCCTTTCTCATGCTCCTCCCTCACCAACCCCTGTCCTAGAATAGGTGATTGACTCCTCTGAGATTTTGCAGCTAGAAAACCCAGGGGCATTGGTAATCCACTCCCCAGCACAACCAGTTATTAAGGATGTCACCATGGGAAATGCAAAAAAGATCAGAGAAAGACCAGCTCTAGGGATTACCCAGGTGGAGAAGAGGTCAAAAAATAGTAATTCCCAAGGGGCGGGCAGGAAATCCAATAAGGATCTAATTGCAGTGCAAGGAGATAAGCTAATCAATGGAGGATTGGCGAGAACAATTGATTCTTATTGCTCCCAAGGTTTCCAATGATTATTCAATATTGGAATTTGAGGGGTTTAAACAGTAGAACCCATCAATCTGTTGTTCAAAGACTTTTAGAGAGAAGTAAAATAGACTTTCTGCTCATTCAGGAGACAAAAATGTCTTTAGACCTTATGAGTAAAATTGTCAGTCGAATCTGGAGGGGTGCTGGACATATGGCTGTGGCTGCTCTAGGTGCCTCAGGAGGGATTGCTACTCTTTGGAATCCTTTGGCGTGGATAGCAATAGAACATATATCTTGGAGGGGTGTCCTCACATCTCTTTTTAGGAACATTATTACAGCTGAACAAGTCTTAATTACAAACTTCTATGGGGCTCAGAACATCGATGGTCAGCGGCTTCAATGGAAAGCTGTTCAAAACATGAGGTCCTCCCGGGAAGACTTTGATTGGGTTATTGCTGGGGACTTCAATGCCAAATTATCTGCCAGGGATCAGGAAGGTGGTATCCCAGTTTTGGATACAGGGGACCAGCTTTTAATTGCCCAAGTCCAGGCCTTTAACCTTGTTGATATCAAAGGCCCTGGTACGAACTTTACCTGGACTAATAAGAGAAGAGAGCCATACAACAGGAGGGTTAAGCTTGACCGGTTTCTGGTCTCGAAGGAAGCTTTTGTTAGATGGAATATCAAATTTCAGATTTTGGAAGGCCCAGTCTCAGATCACTCTCCCATTTTGCTGGAGGGAGGGACTATGTCAGGGCAGTATTACAAACCTTTTAAATTTGAAAATTTTTGGTTGCAAAAAGAGGACCTCCGAAGGAAAATTCCACGATGGTGGGAAGAAGGTCGTCTCCCTTTTGGGATAGCTATGTTCAAATTTCATAAACAACTTCTTTTTGTTAAGAGTAAACTAAAACAGTGGAGGCAAACTAACAAATCTGACTTCCAGCTCCAACGGGCTCCCTTGTTGACCAGATGGAATGAGGTGCAAAAAAAATTTAGGGAAGGAATCATTTCTGAGCATCTTAAATCCGAGGATGATGCTTTACGCAAAGCGATTGAGGACATTGATAATCAAGAAGAGATCTACTGGAAACAGAGAGCAAGAAACACATGGTTATTAGGAGACAGAAATACAAAATTTTTCCATTGCTCTGCCTGTGCTAGAAGACAATTAATTAACATGGAACTCCTTCAAGACAAGAATGGAAACTCTTTTGACACTCTTCCTGGTATGCACTCCCACTCAATGGAGTATTTCTCAAACCTCTTTAAGGAAAGTATGGAGCATGATGTGGAAGCCCAAAATGAAGTCATTGATGGCATTCCCTCTATTATCTCTCATGAAGAGAATCAGGCCCTTCTTAAGCCCATTGATCGTGATGAACTCAAGAAGGTGGTCTTTGGGATGTGCACTAGAAAATCGCCTGGTCCTGATGGCTTCCCTATTGAGTTTTTTCAGGCCTTCTGGGATACCCTGGAGGAGGATGTGCTGGTTGTCATTGAGGAGTCCCGAACTAATAAAAGAATGCTCAAGGCTCTAAATCACACATTTATTACCTTAATTCCAAAAGGAGAGGGGGGGGTTCACATTTCTGATTTCAGACCTATTGCCTTATGCAATGTGATTTACAAAATAATCACTAAAATTATGGCTGAAAGACTAAAACCTCTTCTTCAGAATATAATCTCCTCAGAGCAAGGGGGTTTTGTTGAAGGGAGACAGATCTTGGATGGAGTGATCTTGGCTCAGGAGGCTATCCATACAATGCACAATTCAGGTAACAAAGGAATGTTCATCAAACTGGATATGTCTAAGGCTTATGACAGGGTAGAGTGGGGCTTTTTGGTCAAGATGTTGGCAGCCTTTGGTTTTTCTCAGGACTGGATTGCCTGGGTCATGAGCTATATCTCTACGCCTTCATACTCTATTTTAATTAAGGGGCTTCCCTCGCCACATTTTGGAGCCTCTTGGGGTCTTCGCCAAGGAGACCCTTGCTCTCCTTATCTCTTTCTCATCATGGCTGAATGATTAGGCAGACTCCTCCTGAGAAGAAGACTTCAAGGACAGATAACAAGAATTAAAATTGGGGCTGAAGTTTTGACTCATTTACAGTTTGTGGATGATACTGGATTGGTGGGAGTGGCCAGCCTCAGGGAAGCAAGAGGAATCAGAGATTCTCTAAACGTCTATCTCTAGGCCTCTAATAAAGTCATCAATGAAATAAAATCCAAAGTGGTCTTCTTTAATCTTGTTCAAAGGTCACAAGACAGAGTTATTGAGATTTTGGGATTCACTAGGACCTCTCTTCCTGTTGTTTACCTGGGGGTTCCTCTACATTTCAAAAAACTGAAAGCTGATTTCTGGAAGGACCTTTTGGATGGCATCAAAGAGAGAATGAATCACTGGTCTCACAGATGGTTAAGCTATGGGGGCCGACTGACTTTCCTACAGTCTGTTATTCAGGCCATGCCAATATATAAATTCTCTATCCTGGCTACCCCTCCTCCAATTTGGAAAGAGCTGGACAAAGCGGCTAGAAGCTTTCTTTGGGAAGGTGCCAAAGGAGAGAGGAAATGGGCCTTGGTTGGATGGGATAAGGTCACCCAGCCCAAGGAAAAAGGTGGTCTGGGATTAAGAAGCTCCAAGTTTAATAATCAGGCTTTGGCTGGTAAACTGTATTGGAGGTGGATTTCCCAGCCAACGTCCCTCTTCAGCCGAATCCTCTCTAGTAAATACTTGGGTCTTGTTCACTCCAATGACTTGGGCCGCTTTCCTTTGGAGGGTAATGGATCATTAGTGTGGCAAGATCTCAAGCTTGGATCTCGCATAATCAAAGATCAATTATTCTGGAAAGTTGGGAGAGGGGAGAAGGCCCGATTTTGGACTGATTCTTGGGATCAGAATCCCCCCATTCTTCCTATGTTTCCTGAATTGCATCCAATAAAATTAGCTCTAGAAGATAAGGGATGGATCCATATTGAGAGCTACTTCAATACCAGCCAATTGGGGGAGTATAAGATTCAAAAGTTCAAGCGGCTGGGTGAATGGCCAATTCCAATCCCCCCGGAGCAGGCTCCAACTTTGGAAAAAATATTGTCTGAACAATTTTTTACTGGGAGAGATGAGGAGGATGAGCTTTCCTGGGGCTTTGGGAACCTTGGGGTTTATACTGTGAAGGAGGGCTATGATTCGATCCTTCCAGAGCCCCCCCAAACTCTTTTCAAGTTCAAGAATGGAGGAAGATTTGGCATCCCAAGGGCTGGCCGAAAGTGAACTTCTTTGCTTGGCAACTTATGCACAATGGAATCCTGACCTTTGACAATCTCAGAATCAGAGGCATCATTGGTCCATCCCAGTGTGTTTTATGCTATAGGAATGAGGAAACTGTTGATCATCTTTTGTTTGATTGTCCTTTCACACAACAGATTTGGCATCGTTGGTTCTCCCATTTTAAACTTCAGGCTATTGGAGACTTGTCTCGGACCAATTTATGGGAAAGCTGGAAGAGAGGTAGATTTACATCTAAAGCTCTTCGAATTGGCTGGGAGCTTGGTTTCCTTTTTATTTGGTGGCAGGTGTGGTTGGAAAGAAATGCTTGTATTTTCCGTGAAACCTTCTCTTCGGTGGATGGGATATGGCAGGTCATCTGGAGCAAAGTAGTGGAAACCGTTGCCATCTATGCTGAGGAGGAAAATCAGCTTGCTTCTAAGTCTCTGTAAGAGCGAGCTGCTGATCTTGAGAGACAGGTAAGAAGTTGTTGGAAACCTCCCCCAGAAGGCTGGATCAAAATCAACACTGATGGAGCTGCAAAATGCAATCCGAGCAATGCTGGAAGTGGAGTAATCTACCGTGATCATGTTGGGTCTGTGCTCTATTGGGAACTGCAAGGCCTGGGATATGCCACAAATAATGAAGCCGAGGCCTTTGCTATTAAATCTGCTTCCATCTGGGCCATCAAGCAGGGTCATAGAAAGATAATCATTGAGTCTGATTCCCAAATCCTGGTTGGCGCTCTTGATTGCATGAGGAACTTTGCCTCAAAATCTTGGAGGCTACGGATTCTGGTCTCCCAAATTAAAGAGCTTTGGAAGGAATTAGAGGATGTGATACCTATTTATGCGAGCATAACTCTTAATAAGGTGGCTGATTTCCTTGCTAAGATGGGTGCTGAGAGGGAGGTTGGGATGCATCTGCATAGTGATATGCCTGTGGAGGATGCCGAGATTAGACAAGGCCTTGAACAAATTTTGAAATAATGTGCAGTGTTTTTTATGCTAAGGAAATTTTTTGTCGTGATATTACGACCTGTAGCGCTGTCACGGCCTCAAGCCGGAAGCTATCGCGATATCGCGACAGGTTGAGCCTCCGTGGCCTTTGGTGGGTTTCTGTCGTGATATCGCGACATGTCGCGCTATCGCGGACCTTATGGAGCTCCTGTCGTGATTTCGCACCTCTTTTGAAGATGAAGAGCAAAGTTGAAATTTCGTTGCGATATCGCGACAGTTTGGAGAGTGGGAACCTGCAAGGAAATCTTGTCACGATATCGCGACACGTTTGGCACTTAAGCGGTTGGGAGGAAAATTGTCGCGATATCGTGACCTGTAGCACCGTCGCGGCCTCAAGCTGGAAGTTGTCACGATATCGCGACAAGTTGAGCCTTTGCGGCCTTTGGCGGGTCTCTATCGCGATATCACGACATGTCATGCTATCGTGGCCCTTGTTGAGATTATGTCACGATTTCGTGCCTCTTTTGAAGATGAAGAGCAAAGTTGATAATTCGTCGTGATATCGCGACAGTTTGGAGAACTGGAAGTTGCAAGGTAATTTTGTCGTGATATCATGACACGTTTGGCACTTAAGCGGTTGGGAGGAAAATTGTCGCGATATCGCGACCCTTTCGTGGCCTAGGAGTCGTTTAGAAACTTCGTCGCAATTTCGCGACGCCTTTGCTGGTTGGATGATGTGGAGACAGTCCGTTGCGATTCTGCGACCTTTTTGGTGCTTTGATGCTCTTTGGAGTTGTAGTTGTGATTTCGCGACGCCTTTGCTGTTAGGTTGCTGGAAGGTGCTGTCGTTGCGATTTTGTGACTCTTTTTGCGTGCGGCTGTCGAGGGCCCTTCCTGTCGCGATATCACGACATGTCGTGATTTCGTGACATGTCACGATTTCGTGACATGTCGCATTATCGCGACTGTTGGCGTCGACGCGGTTGAGATGGGGGTGATTGCCGTGATTTCGTGACATGTCACGATTTCGCGACATGTCACGATTTCGCGACATGTCACGATTTCGTGACATGGCACCTTTTCGCGCCCTGTTGTCTTCTTTGCCCTGTGGTTGTTAGTGCTGCCTTTGTGCTTTGCACTTGTTGTGTTGCTCTTTGCTCTGGGTCGGGATGTGTTCTCTCCCGTTTGTATTTGTTCTTTGTATTAATACAAGTTTTTCATTTTTTTTCAAAAAAAAAATAAGGAAGGAAAGTCATATATGGAAGCCCTAAGTAGAAGTAAGTATGTGCTAGTTAGAAGTAAACATACCATCATTGGTGATAAAAGGAAGAATAAATATATAACAATCCCTATATCAATAGTAGAAGATATACCAAAAGTTATTATCAAATATGAGATGATAGAGCATGACATAATGGTTGTTAAAAATAAATAATATGCATATTCAATGGATACTAGAAATTTTCTTAAAATATTCACAAGTGGATTAAATTAAAATGAGGATTTAATTCAAATTATTCAACAAGATTTCTTCCAAAATATTTTTTTCTCATCATGTTCTCCACTTTTAAAGTCAAGGATAAAATAATGGGCGATGACCCATAATCTAGAGAAAGAGATGGCTTGTTTTTAAGACCATGGAGTGAATTTTTTTTATGGACATAGAAATCATTGAAAGGATTCCAATGTAAATGAGGCTTTTACGACTTCCACATCAAATTATCAATAAGAAGGTTTTTAAGAAATGTTGGTAATACTCTAAGTAAGTTTATTTAGGAGGGCTCAAGTATTGAGGAGTGAAAGCATATTGTGTATACCTATATCTATTGACATCAATATTTTAAAACCTTTGCTAAATTCCATAAATGATTAAATCCAAATCAAAAGAATAATAACAAGTGGAATATGAAAACATTGCATTCTAATACCACATATGTTATGAGACTTGACATGTGGTAAGAGAATGTAAAATTAAAACAATTGAAAAATAGAGAGAGTTTTGTTCATGAGACAAGCTTCAAGGTGAAGCAAGAAGATCATATTATAGTAGAAGTTAACTTAGATCAAGGATTTTCAACTCCCAAAAAATGGCAAAGAAAGCCCTTTTGCCTCATCAAATATATTTTATTCAAAATATGAAACTAAGAAGGATGCAAGGGATGTGAAACCACAATGTGCAAGTTCAAATTTAAGAAGGATTAAATGTGCAAAAGAAGATATGGAGAAAAAATTTAAAATGAAGAAGGTGGAAGAGGTGAATTTTAATCTAGGTAAATCATCTCCATTTTTCTCAAGTAGTAAAAATTCATTTTTTTTCAATAAAAATGAAAGTAATATGACATTTATTCTATACACTTTGGGGTTTCAAATGTAATAAAATAAAGAAACTTAGAATGGAGGATAATAATTGCAATATAGTGCATTAAAGGTAGCATAAGAAAGTAATTACCATGGAGGATAACTTTTTCACTCTAGGGTTTTTAAGGTAGCATGAAGAAAAAAGTGATTTTGAGGTTTTCGTTAGCACTTCTAGTTCTTGAAGGTAATATAAACCAATAGGTGATAAGTCATGTTATGAATAGTCTAGGAAAATGAAAGATATTAGTGATAAAATACTTGGTGGAAATGAGAAAAGAATAGGAAGACACTTAAATAAATAATAAAGATAAAAGGAAACTTATAGGGATATTAATTTAGGAAACCAGAAATAAACATCATAAGTTTTAATAAGAAGTGAGAATAAGCCTATAAACAAGAACAATTAATGATGAATATGGTCTCTTAGAATATTAAGGTATGAATAAGGCACCTTAAAAAAATGTTATCAAGGAATTAACAAATTGTTATATCCTTGAATTTATATTAATATAAGTGAAAAAGCAGTGAAAAATATAAGAATATGTTAAAAGTGTAATTTGAATCTTGGCCAAGACCAACATTGTATACTACTATATAATGATATTCTTATTATGTCGTATTGATATTTTAATAAACTACCAATCTTCACAAAGGATTAGGGCATTTTTTTCTTTTGAAAAATATCTCATCTTTTAGGAGACATACATTCGTTAAGGGTTATCCAATTCAATCGATTCTTGGACCAATTTATGTGGAATTTGAATAGCTTTAAAATGAGTGGTCATATAAAGGAATTTAACAATATTTAGGGATATACGACCCTATGAAGTCAACCATCTGGAACAAGGGTAATGATAATTTTTCAAGTCACAAAAAATATAATTGCAAATATTTGTTAGCTAGGGTTCGTGATGATGGAAGGAGCAATGGAGGAATAGGGCTTCAGTGAGGCTAGCTATTATCTCTAGGTATACAATTTTTTATCTAATATAATTTTTCCCTTCTTTTATCTTAGAATTTTTGCATGCAAATTATTATAATTTTTTTTATTATCAAATATTATATTTGTTGTAGGATATTTTGGTAAATTTCAATAGATTTTATGTTTTTGGTTTCATTCCCATGGACCGATTTATAGCTAAATCCTTAGAATAATAGCTAGTAGTAGATTTTAGTAAGCACACCATAGAGGATCGATCCTCATTGCTCCAAAGATAGGGCCATTTTTGGTAAATTTAATGGGTATTGGCTAGGGGCTTCAACCTTGAGAAAATAGATTGATAGGAGTTGGAAGTCTCCAGAAGTGAGTCTATCATTTCTTCCCAAAGGGTTTTTCCTAGCCATTTTTTGTTCTAAGGAATAAAGAGATAGAATCCTCAAAGGGGTTCCTTGATTTATGGGAAGAGAACTCTTCCTCACCCGTTGGTATGAAGGTTTTTCACCTAAAAATGTAAATCTATCCCTAGTACCAGTTTGGTGTAGGATGTATGGGTTAGCCATTGAATTTTAGGAAATTAATACTTTTAAGGCAATAGGCAACACTCTAGGAGAATTCCTTGAGATTTCAAAAACTACAAAAGATGGATTCTTGGCTATTTATGCTCGGATATTGGTCATGATTGATATAAGTAAAGCTTGACCATAATCAATAATTCTTACATATGGGGATAAGACGTGGATCCAAATAATAAATTATGAAAGCATATATTTCATATGTAGAAGATGTCATGGAGTGGGGCATATTGAGAGATCATGCCCTAAGAAAAGCCCAACAAAATCATATGTATAAAAGCAAGAGAAACTTACAAATGGATATAGATGAAGATGGTTTTCAAATTCTAAAAAATAGATGTAGACAAATAAAAGCAAATAAATAGTTGAGACTAGTAAGGAAATATATTGGAAGAAATACCAACTCTTTTAAGGCTTTAGCCTATGAAGAAAAAAATAGATCAAATATTAGAGGACACAATACAACAAGTTCAACATATTAACAAGTAATTGTCTATTCAGTATGATCCTAATTTAGGAATACAAATTCTTGATAAACCTAAGGAATATGTCTCATTAGACTTTTAAGACTCTCTTGAAGTATCATGCACCATTTAGGAGAAAAAAACTGGTAAATAAAATGCAATGTTAGATGTTAATATCTCTACCATTAATAAGGAAATACCAGAAAATGAACAAGAGAAGTCAAAAGCTTCTATAGCAGAGCCAAGAGAGGATAAATATGATGAAAAAGAAAGCTGTGAAAGAATATTAAGGAATATAATAATAAGACCTACTCCTAATACAAGTAAAGAAAAAAGAGAAAAACACTCAAATTATCAAGCGAGATATAGGGAAGCAAGAACAAACATAGAGAAAGGAACACAAAATAAGTTGGTTGAACTTATCTTTACTAAAAAACAAAACGGTATTGGTAATTTTTAGGCAGGCCTAGTAGCCCCTAATGAGACATGACTATCATATCATAAAATATAAGGGGTGCTAATACCCCCTTCAAAGTAGAGGTGTATCAAGGACCTCTATTTAAGTAATAAGCCTGATATTCTTTGTATCTGGGAAACTAAAATGATAAAAGAAGTTTCTAAAACTATAAAAATAATATGGGAGAGATGTGAATGGGATGCTATGGATTTTGAAGGAGCAATAGGAGGAATTCTAACTTGTTGGAATCCTACTAGAACCTCCTATGTAACCATTCTTAAAACTAGGCATTGGATAGTCACATTCTACTTTGCAAATATTCATTTCATCCTTATCAATGTCTATGGACCTACAACTCAATCAGGTAGATTAGAAGTTTGGAATGGGATTGAAGCCTTTATGAGAAGTAAAGACCAAGAAACTTGATTCATGTTTATAGGATATTTTAATGCCATAACCAAGTTGGATGAAAAATTTGGAGGAATTAGGAAATTAACCCAAAGTATGAGAGATTTCTTAGCCTTTATTCAAAAAATAATCTATGGGAGGTTGAGTTTGCAGAAGACAACTATACATAGATCAACAACAAGAAAGGCCAAAACCTAATAGCAAAAAAATTAGATAGATGCATACTTTCATATCATTGGCTAGATGAAGGGACTTGTACTAAAATTAATACTTTGATAAATATGGGTTCAGACCACTCGTCAATTAGAGTCAAAATGGTGGTAAGTGAATTAAAAAGATCATATTTTAAATATGAGTAGATGTCAAAAGGCCATCCTCAAATTTTTGATATGATAACACAAATGTGGAATTCTTAAAGAAACGGTGGGTTAGATACACTTCCAAAATAAATTAAATCAATGGCATCTAGATTAAAATAATAGAACAATAACACTTTTGGAAATATTTTTAAGAAGAAAGAACTAAAAGATAAACTTTCAAAATTCTAAAAATGTGATCATAATAATCCAAGCTTAGAGGAAATGGAGTTTCTTAGTGAATATCATAATATTTTAAGGAAGAGAAATTTTAGAGATTAAAAATAAGGCAGACTTGGTTAAAAGGAGATAAAAATACAAAATTTTAATTGTGTAACAATCCAACTAAACCAACCCCGGAGAGAGTATTATTATTATTTTTTAATAGGTAAGGTTTAAAAAGAAGTCCCAATAATTCTTTCAATATTAAAAAGGCACAACCACATTTGAGATATTGTCGCTACAGATGACTCTCAAGGGGACAAGATAGGCCAACATCCTATAAATTATGGGGTTTACTTTTCTAAACCTCCGTGGTTAGAATATACGCCTTCAGTGGTTTTCTCACATTCCTTACACCCTCCCTGAGTGTAAGGTAATTTAACCACAACGTAAGGATTATCCGTTTTTAGTCCATCAAAAAGGGGATGGCATTTCCCTGATTCTATAAAAGTTCGTCTACGTAGAATCACTTGGCGTGATGCCTTAAACATTAGTTATCACACCTCCACGGTGAGTTAACTAGTTCCTTAGTGCTTATTTGCCACACCTTCACAATGGTCTAATTAAGGCTATTATCACTCCGTGTGATAATATGCATGATCACCCAATCCTTCCTGTTTAAGGTGATCATCACTAGATTGTTTTTTGAACAAGTTTTCTAACCTCCACAATAAAAACCCTAGTCCATGCTTCTTCATATAGGTCCATTACATAAACTTCATCATTTTTGGGGTACCCCCAAGCCTCACTTCTTAGAGTGTGATATCCACAAAACACCTGTATGTTTCATCCCATGCATCATTATCCAGGTTTAGAAACAATTTGACTCTAGGTATTCTTAGGAATTTAGATCCAAACCCCCTAACCCCAAACCCTCTATCAAAAGAATTATTATATCTCCTTATTGAGGTATACATATATCAAATTTTCAACACATTGATACAAAAGAAGTTGTAAATATTTATCCCCAAATGATACAAAATCTATCTTTTTCTTCGGTAATTTAATGAAAGCATATATAATAAATGAGTCAGTCACTACTCTTTCCATAACTGAAAACTTGTTAACTCATATGCTAGAAGATATAACCTAACATTCAAAAGAAGGGGATTATCATGGCACCATTTATATTAATTGCAAATAGATCTTTCCATTCCTTTCCATTTTTAGAACATTCAAGCATATATACAGATATTTGATATCATCATTTCTTATACTTGAATAAAATTCCAAACATAGGTAAATTGCCAAGAAATAATTACATGAATCATATACAAAATCCTCTATTAGTACATACTAGATACAATTCCATTTTAAAATAGCCCTTTTCTTTTGTACATATATTCAATAATTATTTCTATCCTCCTTTCTATATGTCCAAGTCCACCTTTGAAGAAAATTGTTCCTCGTAATTGAATAGATACCTTAGGGGGATTAGGACAAATCATGCATTTATGGATGCAATTTAATATGCAATATGCTGAAATCTATTTCATGCAAACCATACAACATTCCTTGAAATAAATTCCATACAATAGACTCACGAGAGAATCCCATACTTCTCTCGCAAATGGACTTCGCATCCATTTTTTTTTTACATTGAAATCATAACACTTGTTCTCTTATTAAACCGTTAGAACCATTAATTATAGAAATCATTAATATTTGTTCTCAAGCATTCTAATATATATTTATATCTATATTGCATTCTAAAACCATAAATATCACAACAACAAGGTAGAATACAAGTATGAAAACAAATTCTATAAAACCATACATTAATATTCTTCCCAAAAATTAATGAACTAAGATGAGAGTAAGTAGTGAGAGGGAGCAACCATGGTGACAACTGAAGATCCATCTACAATTTTTTTGTGCATGTGAACAATAGTTTGAAGAAGTTTGTTTGGCTAGAATCGTGGAGTGCACGCAACAAAGCTAGGGTTTGCAAAGTGAAGCACAGAGAAAAAAAAACACAAGTGACAGTAATTTATTTTTTTGGAGAAATATTTTATTTGTTGGAGGAGGAACGAATTTGGGGGAAGACAAAAAACCCTAGCATCGATCGATTTTTCTAGGAGAGATCATGAGTATCAGTTCAGGTATGGTACTTCTTTGGCTTTAGCTTTGAAAATATTTCATTGGCTAGGGCTTTAAAAATAGGGACCTCTTCTTTGGGAAGTGATTTATGGCAGTCTGTTGGTTGCAATGATGACTACAACCTCACTTTTCAAACAAGCAGGCAATGAGGCCTTCTCCATGTTTTCACAATAGTTTCCCTTTGATGAGGAGAAGTTGGATCATATGCGTCAAGTGCTTAAAGCGAGAAAAGCACCCCATCCAAAACCACCTGCTCGCTCTAACAATGGTACCTTTGTGCCCAAGTTAGATGAGTCTCCTGTGATTGAGGTACCTCCAACTTACATCCAGCAGCCTTTGCTCACGCTTTCCACCCAAGCCCTTGCATGCAAATTTGTGGGAATATGGCCTAGTCCAATCACAATCCAAAAATGGATTAACACACATTGGGGGGTAAAGTCTCCTCTTATGAATTCATGATGATAGGTAGGGGATACTTTGTCGTTACATTTACCTCTATGGAGGACAAGAGCACTATCTTTCATGGAGGTCCTTGGTTTCTGGGATCCAACCCACTCTACATGACCCCATGGAGCACGACATTTGATCCTCAAGAGGAGGAGCCTGAAGAAGTTTCTGTTTGGGTGAGGTTGCCATTTTTTCCACTACACCTATGGAACAAACCTTCGATGGAATTAATAGGAAACACTATTGGAACATTCATTGATTGGGCTCCTCCAAAGGCCAATAATGCTATATGCACATGCATCTGTGTGCAAGTCAATCTGAAAAAGGGTTTGCCTGAGCATATTGGAATAAAGGTGTTTGATTGGATACATAACCAACCCTTGGACTATGAGCATATACCATTCAAGTGTATAACATGCCATGAGCATGGGCATTTCTCTCGAAACTGCCCAATTAAACAAGCACATGAAACAAAAAAGGAAGAACTAGGATTCCAGGAAGTCAAAAGGAGACCACGTAGATCAAGAAGCAAGAATCGACAACCTCAACCACAGGATCAAAAAAGCTTCCAACACAAAAATAAATTTGCAAGTCTTAATGAAGGAGAAAAGGAAATCACCTCTCTAGATGTGATGGCTCCTAAAGATAAAGAGAAGATACCTACAACTGAAGTTGACAAGTCACCAGAGATCTTAGGAGATACACCAGAGAACACAACAACTGGAGAAGAAACTGATGGGAACTCAGAGGAAGAGGTAGAAGAAACACAAGTGGAGGAAATAGTGATTCTCGGGGGCTTGCCAACCACATGATCTATAGCTAAGGGAAGAAAATCGAACCAACAACTCAGAAATGAGCAAGCATAGAAAGACTTGCAATCCAAAATGTAGGTCAGAATTGAGGAGAGCTTCATAAAAAATAAGAAGCAATCCAAAAAATGAAGATTATGTCATGGAACTATAGGGGACTAGGAAGTCCTCTAAAAAAACTATCTCAAAGTTCTAATACAGGAGCAAAAGCCAACAATAGTTTGTATTCAGGAAACAAAAATAGTAGAGGCAACACTGACTACAGAATGGCAGAAGATATGGGCACAATCAGAACTGATAACTATTGATTCTGTGGGAGCTTCAAGGGGACTAGCTTTGGCTTGGGACCCACAACAATTAGTTTGTAGCTTACAACATAAGCATAATAACTGGATAGGTACAAAATTTGTCTTACTAGATGGAACTAGTGTAGCAGTAATAAATTTTTATGGTCCAAATCATCCTATCTAGAAAAGAGAAGCATGGCAAAACTTAGCACAATGGCTAGACAATGAGAAGTTTGACAACATAATATTGGGAGGAGATCTCAACATGATTCTCTACCACTGGGAGAAGGTTGGGGGAAGTTTAGCAAGGGATCCAAATAGAGATATACTCAATCAAATTATGGCAGATGAAAGCTTACAAGACATTCGACCGACCAAAGGAAAGTACACTTGGAGCAATAGAAGAGCAGGGGTAAACTATATTGCAAAAATATTGGATAGATTTTTTATCAGTGAAAATATCCTAACACACTTTCCCCTCACTTCCAATCACATCATTCAGAACTCTATCTCAGATCATAAGCCAATTCTCTTGGATAGCGACCAAAGCCTACAACCCCAAAAAATTCCTTTTAAATACAACTCTGAATGGGCAACAGAAGAAGATTTCAGTGAACTTGTGGAAAGCACTTGGAACCAACAGGTCCAATCCACCAACCCCCAAGAAAAGTGGAAAATCAAAATTCAAAAATTGAAGCACGTGATAAAAAAATGGTTGGCAGAAAAAGTGAGAGTCAAACTAGACAAGAAGCAGTTGATGCAACAACTAGAGCAACTAGAAATAAAAATTGGGGATCATCCTCCTCAACCATGGCAAGAAGATGCAAGAAATGACCTGATTTAGAAGCTCAATAAATTAAGCACTGAAGAAGAAACACATTGGAGGCTTAGATCCCAAATGGTTTGGCTAAGCAAGGGGGATAGAAACACCAAATATTTTCATCTGAAAACCATGCAACACTACCAAAGGAACACAATCAAGGAGATAGAGCATGAAGGAACCACTTATATAGATAAGGAGAAAATTAAGGAACTTGCCAATCAACATTACTCAGCTCTGCTCTCTAGAGAAAATGGTAACCCTCATTCCCAGGGAATATTGTTGCAACATATACCAACAATATTAAGTTTGGAAGACAAACAGGATCTCAATCAGCCAATCACTATGGAGGAACTTAAGGAGATTATAGCAGCTCTACCAAAGGATAAAGCTCCTGGACCTGATGGATTCACAAACAACTTTTACCAAAAATACTTACACATCATCGGAGAAGATTTGCTACGCATGATTGAGGATGTTAGGGTGAAAGGTAAGCTTCTTGGAGCCATCAACTCCACCTTTCTAGCATTGATTCCTAAAGAAAAAATACCACTACTTTCTCTAGATTCAGACCAATTTCTCTATGTAACTCTTCCTATAAAATTATTACCAAGTTGTTGGCCAATAGAATAAAGAAGAAACTTGACAAACTAATATCAGAAGAGCAAGGAGGGTTCATGCCTGGAAAAAAAATATATGATAATATCATAATAGTGCATGAAGCCCTCCATAGTAGTAGAAAATAAAAAAAGAAACAAATTGTTATAAAACTTGATATGGCAAACGCCTTTGATCGAGTTAATATACAATTTGTAGAACAGGTCCTACAAAAGTTTGGATTCCCACATCAGGTCATCAAGTGGATCGAAGCATGCATAAAAAACCCATGGATAGCCCCCTTAATAAATGGAGAACCAACAAATTTCTTTCAGGCTACAAGGGGAATTAGACAAGGGTGTCCACTATCACCATACCTTTACATCATTTTAGCTGAGACTCTTGGAAGATTAATCAACCATCTTCGAAGAGAAAGAAAAATAATAGGGATAGAGGCTGCAACAGGATGCAAAGCTGTAACACATGCCCAATTTGTAGATGATATCATTCTTCTAGGTGAAGCCACCAAGAAAAATGTTAGACAATTCAAGCAATGTCTGGATTGGTTCACACAAGCTACTAGGGCTCATATAAACACTCAAAAGAGTCAGTTCTATACACAAAATGTTGCAGCAATAAGAGTCAAACTCTTTTGCACTATCCTAGGATTTTGGTCTGGCACAGAAAAATACTTCAGATATCTAGGAGTGCCCATGAGCTTCCACCTCAAAGCCTCAGATTGTTGGACCCCAATATTGGACAAGATGGTTAGGAGGATACAAAGTTACAGTAATAGTTGGCTCAATCTTGCAGGAAGGGTAGTATTGATCAAATCAGTGTTAGCTTCTCTTCCAGTCTACCAACTATTAGTATATCATGCTCCCAAGTTTATTTTGCAAAAGGTAGATGGAATCATACGCAACTTCCTATGGCAAGGAGGTAGGCAATCAAAAAGAAAAAAGTTCCACTTGGTCAATTGGGAGATGGTCACCAAAAGTAAAATTCAAGGAGGACTGGGAATAAAAAAATGGAGATAGTTTCGAAAGCACTGGGAGCAAAACTTCTCTGGAACATGCTTAAACACAATCGAGCATGGCAGCGCATACTAGTCAACAAGTATGTAAATAATCAAACAGGTATTCAAATGCTCAAACATATAGATAAACTTCCCAGAGCCTCGTTGGTTTGGAAACATATAGTGGCTACAAAGAGCATAATAGAGGATAAAATTTCTTGGCTATCGGGAGATGGTAAGTCAATTAATCTATGGGAGGACCCGATCCTAGGAAATCCACCATTAAGAGAGAGAACTCCAATCGAATTGCAGAATCACTTGGAAAGCCAAAGAATACTCAAATTAGGTGACTTGTTTTATTGGACCTCAAAAACTTTGAACTGGATCTCCCCTCCCATTCCATCTCAGCTTCAAGGAGATTGGGATTATTTTAAGTCCCATGTGGCGAGCATTAGACCTCTTCATCCCATGATGCCAGATAAACTTATTTGGGGTAGCATCAATAGTAATGGGGAATACTCAATGCATCTAGGAGTCCAACATCAGCAAATTGGGCCTACCAACAAAAAACTATCGATATTATGGAAAACTAGAGCACCACCTAAACTACAAGTATTCAGTTGGCTAGTTTCTCAAAATAAAATCTTAACAAGTGATAATCTGCAAAAGAGGAGTATAGCAAGGCCTCATGTTTGTTACAAGTGCAGGCAGAATAGTGAAATAATTTTCCATATTTTGTTTGAATGCCCAAAGGTAATTTCAATTTGGTTAGGAATAACCAAAATTCTTGGCATTTCCTACTCTGGAAGGTTAACCATAGACACATGTTTTACCAAGTGGAACAAAGAATATAAAGGTAAACTGGCAGGTAAGCCCCTCCTAAAATATCTGTGGAGCTCTATACCATATTTTGTCATCTAGCACATCTGGTTGGATAGAAACCAAAGGATTTTTGAAGGAAAAGGTAAGGACAATAAAACTCTAATACGAAGGATAAAAGAAGAATTAGTCCTAAATGTCAAATCTAGTTTCTGTCAACAATAGTATGAAGAAGATCTGTCACCCACAAAAAGAAGAATGATCTACCAACTTAATCTCCAAGCTTTCTTGACATAGGGAGGATGCAGAGCAAACAATTCTTTGCCTGACATATATTTTTCAACACTCTTCTTTGATGGTGCCTCCAAGTCCAACCCCGATCAAGCAGTGGTAGGGGGACTAATTCTTACAGGACCTCGTGAGATCCTGCTCAAATACATGATCAACTTGGGAACAACATCTAACAACGTGGTAGAGGCTATTGGATGTGAAATCGGCTTAAAATTGGTGGCAAAGCAAGGAATCACTCAGGTCATAGTTTACGAGGATTCTAAATTGATAATAATAACTCTTGCCAAAAATAAAGATTTTAGATCTTTACAATTGAAGATTATTCAAGACAGGATTAGACAACTAGGCAAGATCATTGGCAAAATATCCTATCAACACATAAGGCGAGAATTCAACAAAGAGGCTGACACACTAGCGAATCAAGCAATAAATATAGCCCCTGGTTATTGCCACCAAATCATCAAGAAGTAGAAGGGTAGGGGTGGTATGCGAGGATGACAAAGACTCCAATAATGAGGTTCTTTTTTATCTTCAAAAACAAATAATATTTTATGAGCCATATCTTTGCATAGAGTTGTTTGATTCAATCGATTCTTATGCCATTTTGTGTAGAATTTGAAAATATTTGAAATGAGTGATCATTCGAAATAATCCAAGTAGTATTTAGGGAGATATGACCATATAAATATAGCCATTCGAAATTAGGGTAACCTTAGAGGCAATTTTTTCTAAAAAACATCTCATCTTTTAGGAGTCATATCTTAATGAAGGATTATTTGATTAAGATGATTCTTGGATCAATTTGTATGGAATTTGAAGAGCTTTAAAATGAGTGGTCATATAAAGGAATCCAAGTGATATTGAGGGAGATATGACCCTTGAAGTCAACCATCCAAAATAAGAGCAGTGACAATTTTTCAAGTCACGAAAAATAAAATTGTAGATATCTATTAGCTAGGGTTCAGATGATGGGAGGAGCAATGGAGGGCTAGGGCATCAATGAGGTAGGACATTTTATCTAGATGTATAAATATTTTTAGCTAAGTTTCTTTTCCTCTTTATTATCTTAGAAGTTTTGCATGCAAATTATTGTAGGTTTATTTTCAAATAATATAATTATTATAGGATATACTGGTAAATTTTAGTAGATTTTGAGTTATAGTTTCCTTCCCATGGACCAATTTATAGCTAAATCCTTAGAATCATCCCTAGTAGTAGAGGTTAGTGAGGACCTCATAGAGCAACGATCCTTGTTGCTCAAAGATAGGGTAATTATTGGTAAATTTAATGGGTCTTGGCTAGGGGCTTCAACCTTGAGAAAATGGATTGATAGGAGTTGGAAGTCTCTAGGAGTGAGTCTATCCTTTCTTCCCAAAGGTTTCTTCCTAGCCATTTTTTGTTCTAGGGAGGAAAGAGAGAATCCTAAAATGGGGTCCTTGGTTTATGGGAAGAGCATGATTCTTCCTTACCCATTGGTATGAAGGCTTTGCACTTGAAAATATAAATCTATCCCTAGTACTAGTTTGGGTTAGGATGTATGGATTACCCATTGAATTATAGAAAATGGATACCTTCAAGGCAATAGGCAACACTCTAGGAGAATTCCTTGAGATTTCAAAAACTACAAAAGATGGATTCTTGGCTATTTATGCTTGGATATTGGTCATGATTGATATAAGTAAACCTTTACCATAATCAATCATTCTTAAGTATGGGGGTAAGTTGTGGACCCAAACCATGGATTATGAAAACATATCTTTTAGATGTAGAATATGTCATGAGGTGGGGTATATTGAGAGATCATGCTCTAAGAAGAGTCCAACAGAAACATATATAGAAAACCACAAGAGAAACTTACAAATGGATATGGATGAGGATGGTTTTCAACTTCCAAAAAATAGGTCCAAACAGATGAAAGTAAATAAATAATGGAGACCAATAAGGAAGGATATTGGAATAAATACCAATTCTTTTGAGGATTTAGCCTATGAAGAAAAATATATCAAATATTAGAGGACATGGTACAATAGGATCAAAATATTAATAAGGAACTATCTATTCAATATGATTTTGATTTAGGGATGAACATTCCCGCTGAACCTAAGGAATGTGCCTCATTAGATTTTGAAGACTCTCTTGAAGTACCATGCACCATTTAAGAGAAGAAAAGTGGTAGAGAAAATGCATTGTTAGATGTTAATACCTCTACCATTAATAAGGAAATACCATAAAATGAGCAAGACAAGTCAAAAGCTTCCGTAGTAGAGCCAAGAGAGGATAAATCTAATGAAAAGAAAAGTTGTGAAAGAATATTGAGGAATAGAATAATAAGACCTATCTAGACAAAGGCAAAAAGAGGAAAACCTTCAAATTATCAAGTGAGAGCCAAGGAAGCAAGAGCAAACATAGATAAAGGAACACAATCTAAGTTGGTTGAACTTATCTTTACCAAACAAGAAAATGATATTGATAATTCACAGGTGGGGCTAGTAGCCCCTAATGAGATATGATTACCATCTCATGGATAATAAGGGATTCTAATGCCTCCTCAAAGTAGAGGTGTATCAGGGACCTTTGTTTAAGTAATAAGCCTGATATTCTTTCTATCTAGGAAACTAAAATGACAAAGGAAGAAGTTTACAAAACTATGAAAGTAATATGGATAATATGTGAATGGGATGCTATGGATTCTAAAGGAGTGGAAGGAGGAATTCTAACATGTTGGAATATTGTTAGAACTTCTTTTGCAACCATTCATAAAACTAGGCATTGGATAGCCTCATTAGTCACATGCTACTTTGTAGATATTTGTTTCATCCTTATCAATGTCTATGGACCTACAACTTAGTCAGGAAGATTAGAAGTATGGAGTGGGATTGAAGCCTTTATGAGAAGTAAAGACCAAGAAACTTGATTCATGATCATAGGATATTTTAATGCCATAACCAAGTTGGATGAAAATTTTGGGGGAATTAGGAAAATAACCCAAAGTATGAGAGATTTCTCAACTTTTATTCAAAATAATAATCTATGGGAGGTTGAGTTTGAAGAGGATAACTATACATGGACCAATAACAAGAGAGAAAAGGACCCTTTTGATGCTTATATTTAAGGAAATGCAACCACAAGAACTAAAGAGCATGCAATATTAACTATATGATAATGGCAATATAATAAGCAGGAAAAACTTATAAGAAACTTCTGCAATAACTCATAAAATTGCCATTAATGAAATCTCACAAAAATAGTACAATGTTGTATAATGGAGGTCTCAAACACTCCATAATTCATACATGCTCTACATTGTATCTACTTTATCTACTCCTCTCTATTCTATACTATTCTCTATGCTTCTCTCTATGCTTCTTACTCTATCAAAGGCCTATATATAATGATATATGTCTCTTGGACTTTCACCTACCTATGACTCATGTACACATGGACTACATGCACATTTACATCATCAAGTACTTTGCACATTCTAACACTTGTGCATTTATTACATTACATAAAGTAAATACTCAAACCCTAATCTAAGACAAACTCCTAATCTAAAGATGTACCCATGGTGGTACATTGGCATGTACTAAATAATGTAATATATTCCAACACCCCCTTGTATTATATTATTTGGTTATTGAAGACTTTAGTCTTCAATATGGTCTTCATCTTGGTTTTGGAACTTGAGCTCTTCTTTTCTGCTTTCTTCATTTTGCTCCCTGTCTATATCTTGATCAAGTAAATAATTAGTATCTTCATAAAATACTATTTTTGTTGAAAGAGCTTTAACTTCATGTTCATCTATAGGTTCTTCTAGTTCCTAAATTTCTTGAATCTCTTGAACTAAGTGTCCTTTTTGTTTCCCTTCTCTATATTGTAGTTGAGGATGATTGTATTGATTCTGAGAAGTATATGGATGCTAAAATTGTTGTTGATGTGGATTATATTGATTTTGATATTATCTTGGTTGGAATGGCCTACTTGATTGGATTCCAAAATTTGTTTGATTTCCTTGATACTGATTTCTTGGATTGAATCTACAATAATTGGTACTATGTCCTTTCTTTATACATACTTGACAATATCTATTATTCCATTTTGATCTTCCCTTTGAGAATGAAGCAACATTTACTTGTGGATTATCTTTTGAGACTAAGGCATTGTTAGTCATTTCATCTTTTACTAAATTTTCCACCTCATATTCTTGTAGGATATTGACTAACTCATCAAATGATGTATCTTTACTTAGAATTTGTAAAGATGTGACTAGATGCTTGTAGCTTTTTGGAAGTGCTCTTAGGATTACTTGAACAAGAAACTTGTCTTCAATATTTTCTCCTAAGGTTAATAATTTTCCTTTTATATCTACTACTCTCCTTAGAAATAATTCTATACTTTCACCACTATTAACTTTTAGAGAATGCAATTGAGTTTGAAGGTTCAAGATAGTGGCTTTATTCTTTCCTTCAAATATCTTGGCTAAGGTTTTCCAAGCTTCTATAGAAGTTGTTGCTAAACTAATGTAGGGTTGTATTTCATCTGTAATTGCAAATGTTATTATCATGAGTGCTTTTGCTTCATCTTCTTCAAACTTCTGAATCTCTCTATCCTTTGTAGTAGGTTTAGTTTTTGCTCCTTTAACAATATCCCAAAGCTTTTCAACTATCAATATTGACCTCACTTTATTTTTCCATGAAGAGTAATTAGGTCCTTTAAGAAGTTGGGATTCTGTAAGAATGAATTTATTTGTTGTCATGATGATATTTGTAGACTACCTTATATCTCCCTAATCCTTTAATATAATGTGGTCTTGATAAAATGCTTAGCTTTCTTAGTTTTCCTTTGAGTTGAATCCCTTTTGTCTCCCTAATGTTCAACTACTATTCTTCACCTTATTTCTCCCTATTTGTGAATAGAAAGCTAGAAATTATTTTAATGCACTTTCAATTGATAAAATTTTCTATATTCAAGACTTTAGAGTTGGATTCCTTATGTCTCATTAATTTGAGCAAGAGACTAATTTCAATGTAGTTTTCCAACTTTCTAATAACTTTATGTTTTGCTTTCTATATCCTTTAAATTTCAATGATATAGTTTCTAAATTTCAAGATATTTAATTTGGTGTTGAACTCCTTATATCTCCCTAATTAGAAATTTAGAAAATAAAGGATATTTGCAAATTTAATGTTTCACTTTCAATGTAGAAAACCTTATTCCTCCTAGTTAAATTATTTGCAAATATTTCAATACTTGAATTTCAAATAATGCAATTTTCAAAAGGCTCTCAAGTTATATTCTCCTTACTTCAATAGTCTTTCTAATCAATCAATAAATCATCTAAGGTTGTAATTTACCAATTTATTTCCTTATATCTCCATGCATTTAATTAACTAAACTTAACCTTAGAATTGATAAACCTTATGCCTCCTTAACCTTAATGAATATGCAAATAATATTTGAATGTTAATATACCTCCTTGGAGATGAGGCACTACGTATTGGTCTGTTGCTCCTTTGACTACAACTTGCATGCTAATTTGGGCACTATTCTCCTCTTAGTCTTCAATGCTTGGCAATATTCTTTCACTGCATTTATTGCTCTTCCTTTTTATGGTGCTCTTTTCAACTTTTGACTATCCTCCTCTTGCCTCTTCAACGTTCTCTGACCTTGAATGCTTAGTATGCACGCTCTGTTAATGGTTTGGGCTCTTCATACCTGACTATATTATTTTCCTTACATGCCACATGGCACTCAATGTAATATTTGGATGTTACTCCTTATTTCTCTTCTCTGTTAGGTGGCGTAGGCATTACTTTAGATGTTACTCAAATATTTGGATAGTGTAGGCGTTACTTTATAACATGTGGCCTCCTTTCTTAGTGAGCGCTAGTTTGGAACGTTATGAGCATGTACCAACGTTGGTACTCCCTTTTCTTCTATGCCAAGTGGCCTATGAAGTCTTTAACTGATGTGACAAGTGGTGGCTCCACTCCTCTCTTGCATGTAACCTTTCTTTTGGTGCTCAATATTCCTTTCTTTTCCTTAACGTTCTTTGCCAACTCTTCTCTCTTTCAACGTATGTTGTTTGGTCTTCCTTTTGCAACTGTTGAGCGCTTCTTGATTTCCAACGTTTGGTGGTGGCTCTTCTCCTTCAATGGATGCTCCTCTTCAATGGTGGTGGCTCCTCCTTTGGTGGTACTTCAACACTTCTTCTTTGGTGGTTGTTTTACCGTTGTTCTGCCAGATATACAAGCCTCTTTACCTAGGTAAAAACTTTGTTACTTGCTTTATTTTTCTTCCTTAAGACTTGCACCTTTGTCCTTGCTTTGGCTCTGTCCTTATATTATTTTTTCTTCTTTCTTTTGTTGCAGGTTTTGATCCAATGTGGGTGTTACCTTATTGGAGTTTTAGCACCCTATTTGGTGTCTTTAGACACCTTGAATATGCCAACTTTGAGCACTTATTTGACTCTTTCTTCTTCACTCCATGGCTTCTCCTTTTCCACTTGGTGATTCTACCACTAATGGCTGCAACTTTTTGTGCCCCTTTGGTGTCTTTAGACACTTCAACTCTTACCTTCTTGTCTTTATCAAATGGTCCTTTTTTGTTTTAATATGGTGGCACCTCCTCTTTCTCTTGGTGGTTTTACTACTCCTTTGGTGGCTCCTCTTCACCAAGACTTGCTACAGATTTTACCTATGCTTTATGGTGTCTTTGGACACTCTAACTCAACCTTGTTCTTGTGCACTATATGTTCTCCCCTTGCTTAATAATATTGCACTTTGATAGCTCTAAAAAATAACATGCATTAAGCACTATCTACTTCTTCTTATTACTCCTTTCAAGCAACTTTTAACTCTATCTTGTGTTGATGTATTTTGCAGGTTTCAAGATGATAATGCTACCTCCTTTCTTGACTTGAAGACCTTTAACTTAAACTCATTTTGCTACCTTTAATAACTCTAATATGGTGTTTTCAAGAAACTTAAATAATACTTGGATAAAAAACTTTAATAACACCAATTTTCAAACCTTATTTTGGCCTCCTTTGTAGCAAGATTTCTTGGTGATTTGGTTCACCTATTTGCTGCCTCAGATTTGTAGATTTTGTAGCTCTCCTTTCTACTTAATTGTTACCTTGAACTTGTCAATTTTGTAGCTCTAATTGCTGCCCAATTGTTTTTACCTTTTAGCCTTTAATTTGTTGTCTAAAAATCTGATTTTTGTGGCTCCAATTCTCCTCCAACTTTGTTCTCTCGGACTCTAAAATTTACAACTATTAGTGCTGCCCAAAATTTTTCCCTCTTGTTGTCCTAAACTCTATAATTTTTCAGCTTCTAATGAAGTCAATTCCTCCTTCGTTTTTCTATCCTTAACTCTCTCAAATCTTCTAGGAAACTCCTCCAATTCATAGCTCTATGTCACCTTCAATTTGTTGTCTTATGACTCTTCAACTTTTGCTACAAAAAACAACACTCTTCTCCTTCATAAATCAACCTTTAAATTTCTCAAATTGGTGGCCTCTTCTACCTTCTTTCTCCTCCTTAGCTCTTGTTGAATTTTGACTTCAAACTTGGCCTATTTAGTGGCCTCCTTCTCAAGAATCTGAATGTCTTGAGGTCTTCAAGAATCCTTTCCAAAATTTGGCAAACTTCTTGCCAAATCCTTTTTCCTTTTGGGCTTGTTATCGGATGGCAATAATTGTCCCAAATTCTTCTTTATCTGGAGCTTCTCCTTGCTTTCTTCTTCTTTCTTGAGCTTTCTTCAAATATCCTCCAATGGCCACTTCTTCAACTTTTCAATAGGGCTTTTCCTAGCCTTCTTCTTCTTTCTCCTTTCGAGTTTACTTGAGACCTCTTCTCTTGGGTCTTCAAATTTTGTAGCTTCTCAAATCTTCAATAGGACTTTTCTTAGTCCTCTTCTATCTTCAATATTCTATCTTCCAAATCTGGAAGTTCTTCAATGGGACCTCTTTCTTGGGTCTCCTCCTTCTAGAGTTACTTTCTACTTTCTTCAATATATAATCTGTAGTCTTCAATCTTCTATGGGAACCTCCTTCTTGGGTCTCCTTAATCTCCAATCTCCAATATTCTATGGGACTCTTTTTTCTTGAGTCTCCTCTTCCTTCAATCTTCAATAGGGCTCCTTTGGCCTCTTTCTCTCTTCTCAATCTTCAATCTTCAATGAAACTTCTTCTCTTGAGTCTCTTCTTTCTTCAATATGGAGTCTTCAATATTCTACCTCCAATCTCCAATGGGACATTTTTCTTAGGCCTCCAAATTCTTCAATGCCTATTTTTTCTCCAATAAAGAACTAATCCTTGTACAAGGAAAGCACATAGACTTTCAGGTAATCAAAGATGAAATTCTTCTCTATCCATTGTAGGAAGCTTCTCAACTTTTGAGAACTAATTTTTTGCAACAAAAACTTAGATAGTAGCAAGTAAATCCATGCAAATCTCTATATCTCTATAAGTTAATAAACATCACTAGTTATCCTTCAATCTAGTGGAAAGAGATCTATGTTGAGTCCTAGTCTTCACGAGTTTTCCTACAACCTTGTGGAAAGACTCTAGCCAAATAGCAATTCTAGAATTTTTGAAAATGAAATCTCCCTATCTCCTCTCAATCTCTCTTGTGGCTCTCTCTATCTCCTATCAATCTACCTTGTGCTCTGATACCATTGTTAGCTTTTGATGCTATATATTTAAGGAAATGCAACCACAAGAACTAAAATGAGCATGCAATATTAACTATATGATAATGGCAATATAATAAGTAGGAAAAACTTATAAGAAACTTCTGCAATAACTCATAAAACTGCCATTAATGAAATCTCATGAAAATAGTACAATGTTGTATAATGGAGGTCTCAAACACTCCATAATTCATACATGCTCTACATTGTATCTACTTTCTCTACTCCTCTCTATTCTCTACTATTCTCTATGCTTCTCTCTATTCTCTATCAAAGGCCTATATATAATGAGATATGTCTCTTGGCCTTTCACCTACCTATGACTCTTCATCTTCCTATTCTATGACTCATGTACACATGGACTACATGCACATTTACATCATTAAGTACTTTGCATATTTTAACACTTGTGCATTTATTACATTGCATAAAGTAAATACTCAAACCCTAATCTAAGACAAGCTCCTAATCTAAAGATGTGCCCAAGGTGGTACATTGGCATGTACCAAATAATGTAATATATTCCAACACTAACAAAAAAAATAGACAGATGCATATTCTCAGATCATTGGCTAGATGAAGGGACTTGTGCTAAAATTAATATCTTGACAAGGATTGGTTTAGATCACTAGCCAATAAGAATTAAAATTATGGTAAGTGAATTAAAAAAATTATCATGTTTTAAATATGAGTAGATGTGGGAAGACCATCCTCAATTTATTGATATGATAGCACAAACGTGAAATTATTCGAGAAATGATGGGTTGTATACACTTCCAAAACAAATTAAATTAATGACATCTAGATTAAAAGAATGGAACAAGAACACTTTTGGAAATATTTTGAGAAGAAACAACTAAAAGAGAAACTTTCAAAATTTCAAAAAGGTGAGAACAATAATCCAAGCTTGGAGGAAAGGAAGTTGCTTAGTCAATATTATAATATTTTAAGAAAGGAAGAGAAATTTTTAAGATTAAAATCGATCCAAAATTGGTTAAAAGGAGATAAAAACACAAAGTTTTTTCATGGGATGACAATAGTATAAATATCAACATCTAGAATTAGTAAAATTAAATTAGTATAAGGGGTTTGGATTGAATACCAAAGTAAAATTAGAAAGGAGGTAAGGCTTTTTTAACTAAATATTCTAGGTTTGGAAGAGATTGAAGTTCTTAATGATAAACTACTACAAGAAGTACCTTTAGTTATAACAAATGAAAAAAATAATAAATTGATGGGGCTTATTAATCTAGAGAAAATTATTTAGCTCTTTTCTCTTTTGACAAGGATAAATACCTAGGTCTATATAGACTCTCAACATTATTCTATCAACATAACTAGGAAATAGTGAAGGATTTATTATTGGTGGTAGTGGAACACTCTAGGGTAAAACAATACATACCTTATAAAATAAATGCAACATATCTTACCTTGATTCCAAAAAAGAAGGATACAAAATTGTTTGACTCATTTAGGACCATAAGCCTATGTAATATGACATATAAAATAATCTTCAAAGTGATGGAAAATTGGTCAATACCATTGTTAGACAAAATTATTTTAGAAGAGTGAGGAGAATTTGTAAAAGAGAGATAGATTCTGGTTGAGATCATAGTAGCCCATGAAGTAATGCATTCAACAACTTTAATAAAAGAGAGAGCAATGATCTTAAATTTTGATATGAATAAAGCCTATTGTTGGTGACTGAAATTGGTTGCACACTTCAGGCACAATAACCACCCACTACGATTGTTGGGTCATCTGATGCTCATGACTCGCGTGGAGTGTACAATCAAGAAGTTTGGGGAGTGTGGTAGGTGGATCCAAAGATGACCTTCAATATTTTATCAAGGTCAAATCCTTGTTTGGATCTAATCTTGATGTGCACTTCTTAAGCTAGCCTAGTCTACTGAGTTTGATCTAGAAAAAGGGATGAGAAGAAAACAGTAAAACTAACTCACCTAATATATAGGTGGTGATACGCCACAAATTATAAAGGTTACTTGTGTATTGATGGGATGAATGAACACATGCATCAACCATGCCAACAATAATGAACATAATTTTGGAATGATATACTTTTTCTTATGAAACTTGCACAAATACTAGTCATAGATCTTGCAAAATTTACACACATACAAAGACCAAGATAAAAAGCAAATAATCACAACTCTTTTATATATGTTAAAAGCATTCATTTACATATACCAAAAAAGAAAAGGCTCAAAGGCCTATACATAAGTTGACTCAAGACTTGAGTCCAAATCAATACACAAGAGAAGTGAGACAAAATTTATCTAAGGCCATATACTAAACATGAAAATTTTGTTCTTCCTCCCCTATTTTTAGCTACAAAATTGACTATTTATACAGTCTATATCAAAATTTAAAATCTGAATTTCCCTCAACTACTATGAGCAGGAACACTTATGTCCTTCCTAGTCACTGAGCTTGAGGTATTGTGCTAGTAGATCCAAAGCTGATCTGGGGTCTAGTTGCCATAAATGCTTCTTGCAGATGATATGAACTTCTTTGAATGCAACATTAATGAGCCTTACCCTTTTGGAAAGTTGAGCCTAGGTGATGTTTGCAAAAATGACCCTTAGAGGGGCTTCTTCATTAATCCCAAGGTTGGTTCTATTTCTATGGGTCCCTTCTCTATGTTTACCTTTTCTCTGGATTGTTGCCTTAGACTCTTCAATGGATCCTGTTGACATTCCCTTTGATCAATCCTTGTTCGGGTTCCTAGTGACCAAGACTTTGTGTGCGACATAGCCCTTAGGTCATTTCTCCCATTCCGGTATCGTCAATTTCTTTTATTTTTGAAGCTCATCATTGAGCTTCAATAGAGATTTTTGGCTCACAAACCCTTATAGGAGTCTAGTTGCTTCGGCGGTGCTTCCCTTGTGTTGGTTCCCCTACAAAAGTTTGGTTCAAGTGGGAGCCTACTTCTAAATTTTGAGTGTAGTGAAAATTTACTACACCTATATTGATAGGGTTAAATGAGATTTGTTTTTTGCAATATTAGAAAAGTTTGGATTTGGGAAGAAATGGATTAGATGGATTAAAGCTTGTGTCTCTACAATATCATTGTTAGTTATAGTTAATGGGCTACTAATAGAATCATTTAAATCCAAAAGGGGTCTTATACAGGGAGATCCCCTATCACCATATTTATTCATTATTACAATAGAGCTATTGAGAAGGAACTTGAAGAAGGCATACAAAGATGGGCTACTCAGTAGACTTAAGGGTAGTAAGAACTTTGACAACATCATCCATCAATATTTTTTAGATGATACAACCCTTTTTGGGAGGGTAAGGATAAACGAGGCCAGATCTTTGAATAACTTATTAAAGGAATATGAAAGATCATCACGATAGAAAGTTAATAGGACAAAATCCAAAATTTACTTCCTAAACACTCTAACTAGAATCAAAGCAGGGATATGCATACTGTTTCAAATGGAGGAGGTAAATTTGCTAACAAATTATCTAGGAATTCCATTATTTGAGGTGAGAATGAGAATAAAATTGTGGAATCCAATTAAGTCAATTTCAAAATAAACTTTCAATATAGAAAGGTAGATGGTTATCATTAGTAGGAAGAGTGCAACTAATTAAATCGGTCTTAGAGGTCCTTATAACATTATATATGTCCTTGTATACTATGCTAAAATTCATAGAAATAAGTTTAACATATATTATGCAATCATTTTTGTTGTCATGATTACATGATAAAAAAAAATTTCCTTTGGTGAAATGAAGCAAGGTGTGTGAGGATAAAACTAGGTAAAGTTTCGGTTTAAGAGTTATTATGGTTGCAAACTTAGCTCTTAGGGAAAAAGTTATTTGGAGATGGTACATAGAGAGTCAAAGACAATGGGCAATAATTCTTCTAAGTAATATTTATTGCATTCTCACTACTAGGTGGTTCTGCACTATGGAACAATTAAAAAAATCTATTGATCTAGTGATTAAAGGTTTAAGATGGGTGGTAGGAACTAGAGAAAAATATTCTATTTGGATGGATATTTGGTGTGATAAAAAACCACTCAATCTAGATTCAATTTTGAAACCATGGATGAGATTACTTCAAGATAAATATGGTGATAGGGTTTCAAACATTATATGCAAGGATCAAGAAGGAAGATACAAATAAAAAGAGTATTTTTTTACTAGTATACACGATATTTATGCTAGGAAGCAATTGAGTAGAAAGATAACAACAATGATTATTCTGATGAGAACCAAGGATAACTTGAATTGGAATTTGAATAGCTCAGGAGAATACACAACAAGAAGCAAAAATAATGTAAAGCACCATTAAAATAGGAATACCGTAAGAATATGGAGAGATATTTGGGATAGCCTGAGCATTCCTAAAGTAAAAAATGTTTATTTGTCTAGTAGGTCATAGAATTTTTTAATCTTGGGATAATTTTTTGAAAAGGGGTTTTCATGGTCCCTCATAATATGATCTATGTAAAAAGGAGGAGAGTATAGACCATCTCTTGGGACACTGCTCAATAGTCTAGAAACTATGGAAATGTATTCTTAATATGTTTGGTAAATGCATGGTGATGAATGGAAGAATCAAAGAATGATTAAAGCAATGACAAATCACTTTTAAAAACGAGGCTTTACAGAAAATTTAAGATATATCAAAAGATACAATGCTTTGGATTGTATGGCTAGAAAGAACATAATAATATGTAAAGGAAAGGAAAGTTATTTAGAGGTAATGAAAAGGAAGATTTTTGTAGCCATAGAGGAGTCTAAACGAACCTGATCAACTCACCCAATCCATAATCTTTAAGCAGAGAGCCTTGATAGATGAAGTCAAGTCATCAAATGGAGTTATGATATTGGGTATAAGAGAAACAAAAAGAGGGTAAAGAATATAAAGTGGAAACCACCATAAGTGGAGTTGGAATTATGATGGAGCATCTAAAGGAAATTCAAGACCAACAACTAGAGGAGGAATAATAAAAAATAATAGGAAAGAGATTTTGTCTCATTATGCTTTCAACATTGGATTTAAGACAAATACTTTAGCTAAAGCTTGGGCGGCTTTGGAAGGGTTAAAAATATGCAAACAAATGAAATGGAATAGAGTATGGATAAAAAATGATTTACTAATAGTAATAAATGAAATTTTGAGGAAAGAAAAGGCTCCATGGAACATACAAGAGATAATTGTGGAAATACAAGATGTTGCTATAGAGTTTGAAGATATCTGGTTTACACATACGTTAAGGGAAGGAAACACATGTGCAAATAGGCTAGAGAATAGAGGGGTTTTAATTGAGAAGTAAAATTCTATTTTTCATGGTTAAAGGACGTAGTAAGTTTAGTTGAATTTGACAAGAAAATATTGACTACCTGAATCAAATAATGATTAAGATTTACTTTAATTTTTTATATGGTTAATATTTGCTTTATTTTATAACATTAATATGTTTTCATATAAACTTTTTGTTACAATTCTTGTGGTTGCACTTATGCTTCAAGAAGGAAACTAACAATCCAAATCTATAAAGTAAACTATGATAACTTGAAGTTTTAGAAATATTACTCTACTAAGATGCAATGCATAAACAATAAAGGTGGAATTTTGGTATTATGGAAGTTGTTACAAGAAAATGTCAAAAAAAAGAAAGAATGTTGAATTTTGGAATATTCAAAAAAAAAGAAAGAATGTTGAATTTTGGAATATTCAAAAAAAAAGAAAGAATGTTGAATTTTGGAATATTTGTATTTATATAAAAAATTGAAGAAGATCCAAAAAATGAAAACCAAGAATTCAAACTTTTTATGAAAATGATGTAGGTATCTAACTATAGCAACTCAATTGATCAATTAAAATGAAAATTAAATTTATTTATAAATTAACTTTAAAGGTAAAAATCCAAATACAATTGTTTTTCAAAAAAATTATATTTACACAAAAGAGACATTTGAAACATTTGAAGAAACTCTAGAACCTTTTTCGAACGAACAATGAACCCAACTTACATCTATAGAGGTCTATTATAACAAATATTAAACTCCCCTCTACTACTAGATCCTTTCCTTACATGCTAGGATTACAATTGGTTCTAATGTTCAACATGCATGTGTTGCATGTAGAAAATAATATAAAATTGCAAGAAAAGGAAAAGCACAAGGTTACCTGTTCAAGAGAACAGATATGATGCGCAGTTAGCAAATACTTTACCTAAAGCATGTTTAAAAAAAACCTAATCATGCCACTCCAGAGGACTTCTATTCGAAAATAGACACACAGCAATAAGTTTATATATCCCATATCCCAGATTCTCATTTTCTTAAAACCTTTATTTTAAACCGGATATAAATAGCGTCAAAACTAGTGAATGTCTTTCACAGCACAAAATGAATATATGGAAACAGGCATTTAAATACTGTACACATTCATGAAAGTCTTCCACAGCACTATGGATCTTAAAAATCTTAAGCTCATCTCTGTATTCTTGTCACAGACAAAGGAGAAAAAATTACAAAATCAAAATTTTTAACAACCACACTTCTCACCCACCATTGACAACACATTTGACTATGCTTAACACCCTAAAAAAAAATCCAAACTTAAACAGTCCATTATACCCACCACTAAAATCTCAGAACTCAGATGTATTCAGAATTAGTAGCATCATAAACTTTCAGATAAGATAAAACAAGATAAACAAAAACCCAAAATTTATAGCATACCGTCTGTCTGTGTTACAGGGAATTTTGGAGATCTGTAACGCCAGCAAGCGAGCAGATGAAGAGAGAAAGAGCGTGCTTGAGTGAGAAGCCCCATTGCAAATCATTTCTGAATTGACTTTAGTTAAATCGACATGACTAAAACCAGTCCAGAAATGACTTGCAACGAGACGTCTGTCGTGTGCCCATCCCTCAACAAACCCACTTCACTGGAGGCATTACAGAATAAAAACGGCTCTTTTTAGTCCATTCATTTGCTTTCGATGTTAGATATGGACTGCTGCTTTGGTAGATTTTAAAGGCAAAGTCCAGTGCTTTCCAGGCAGATATCTTTTTCCTGTCGAATTGGACGTCGAAGTACAATGCTTTGGCCATTTTACTCCACTCATTTTCTCCCGGTGGTGGGAAAAAGAAAGAAAATTGAGGAAGAGAATTATTTTGAAAATTGAGGAAGAGAATTATTTTTGTTTGTTGGTAAAGAGAAGTTTAATCGATCAAAGAAATTAAGTAGGTAGTTTACTAGTAAACATGTGGTTGTTATAAACCAATTTATTTTTTTGGAGATGAAAAGGAAAGTAAGTTTTTTGAATTAAAGGAAGGAAAATCTTATTACTAATAAGTATTTGGTTGTTATCAACCAATCTATTTCTTTTTTATTGTTATAGAACTAAGAAAGAGAATTTTACTATGACATAATGGGAGGGGCCATGGGAATAAGGAAGTCTGGATACTTTTGTAAAAGCCAATAGGCAAACATTTGCATCCCATCCAACGAATTTAGCTTTTAATATGTTCTTCTTATTTTAGTGCTAAATGCTAGCTTTTTAGTATGTTGTTAGTATTTTAGTGCTAATCTAATTGCTAGCTTTTTAATATGTTGTTAGTATTTTAGTGCTAATTGCTTTTAGGGCCATTAACAACATTCCCGTATTTGGAATTATTTTTTTAGCTTTTCCTTCTCACAGTATTCCATTATTTTTTAGCTTTTCCTCTCTCAGTAGTCCCATCCCCATCGAGGAAAAAGTTTGTTCCGTCCAACCACTTTTATGTGTAGTACAATCCGCTCCTGTGAGTACATGCCTGCGCACAGTCATCCATCACATTGACGTTACTCTTGAGATTACTTAAATATCATTCACAACTTTTCTTAATTGTTTGGAAGGATGTGACATGCACCTAGAATTTATTTTTTTAATTGCTTAGTTGTTTGGAAGGATGTGACATGCACCTAAAATTTACTTATTAAGTTATAAATATATGTATTTTTTTAATTTGAATAGTGTAAGAAATTTTTAGTAATTTAGGATTAAGTATTCTTATTCAACCATGATCTTTTTTAAGGCTTAGAGCAATGTTTATCAAGAGATTAACACACACCTATATAAGAAGGTTTGAACCTTGGACCTCCTAAAGAAGAACCAAAGCCGGAATGCTCTCATAGGTAAAGACCATTAGGGCAGGGCTTTGGTTTCTCTTTGAGGAGGTCCAAGGTTCAAAGATGTATTCAAATGAGAGGCTGAATGGTAGTGGCAAAGTGTTTGTCCTTGTTTGTTTGTTTGTGCTAGCAGGTTAAGAGTTTATAGTGGCAGCACCTAGTGGTGTTATCAATTCTCTTAAAAAAACTACTAAGACAAACAACTATAATTTTTTTTTTTTAAAATTTATAATCTCATAGGTAACCTTAACATTCTATAATTAAATGGTATGAGATAAAAAAAAAAAAAAAAAAAACTACAAACTTAAGTTACTAAAGTGAAGATTAGGATGAAATTTTTTAGACAATAAATTTATAATTGTCAAGATAGTTTGTTGTAATGACCATATTTCAATCTCATATAATCAATTAAAAACTATATTCTATTTTTATTTCCAAACAAAATTAATTTATAAGTTTTATTTTTTTTTAGAAAAAGATCAAGTGGTCACTATTGTGTTTATATAAAATAAATTTAAAATACTAAATTAAAATTTATAATAACATATTCATTAAATTAAACTTAATGAAGAGAACTCATCTTCTTGAAAAGACTTAAGTTTAGAATTTAGTAAACATAAAGACTTTTATGTATGAGTGGTAGGTGCTTGATCTCTAGTGAGTTGTCTTCACCAGGTTATAAACCAAATTCATAGTGATTAGTTGACATTTCATCTTGGTTACCTTAGTTCAAGTCATGAGGAGGGAGGTCCTATGTTGCTATGCCCTTGAGAGTGTGGCCCCTAGTTATGCCACTCTTTGTATTTAGCATTACTTAAAAAAATCATTGTGATTTATTCAAGAATAAATCATAATAATTTATTAAAAATTAAAAGTATTAAAAATCAAAAGAAAGTGGTCAAATATGGTTAGTATTTATTAAAAATATTGTTAGGTAATTGTAGTGAAATCTCACTACATTCAAGAATTTTACCTCATATGAAAAGTAAAACAAAGGCAAGCAAGCAAAAGAAAAAGAAATTCCAATTAGAACCAATTATGATTTCACATAAATCCTGAGTGAAAGAAGGAAGTTAAAGTCTTGATCAAGTGCACAACAAAAAAGTCCAAAAATGAGGAGCCAAAAAGATAAATAATTGGTCCAAAGAAAGGGAATTCCGATAATCGAAGGTTTTGAAATTACCGACTTAGTGGAAGGAAAAAAGTTTCAAAAAATAGAGTGCTAAGAGGATATGATGATAAAACAATTCAATTTTTTCATGAATTACTTCCAATGAAATGACTAACCTGATAGCGAATTTTTTGAAGATCCTGACAACGACCAACAACAAGAAGTTCTGAGAAGCAGACAAAAATGCATCAGGATTTGAGAAGATTGAGAGCATGCCAAAATTTAAGGATATGAAAAAGTAGTCACTAACCTTGAAGAAAGATAAAATTTAGATACGAGAAAAAGGTGATGGTCCACAAGCTCCCAAGAAAAGCAAGCACGAAAAATTAATGTGTCATTATTTAGGAAGGACCACCTACTAGGATCATCTTAGCATAATAGTCCAAGGGACTATTAAAGGTATGCATGGTGGTTGCAGTCTTGCACTAACAACTACAATGATGGAAGAATCCTCATTCAATATTTAGAATCCCCAAAAAGTAGTTGAGAATGTCAAAATAACTTGCAAATTTTTGTAAAAATCTCCCTGATAGTAAATTATAAATAGTAATAGTCTTAGCTTTTTAAAGGATCAACGAGTCTTTGTAAAAACAAATTCCTTCATTTATCTATGTATAGTAGTATGTGTATATTTGGGTGGTCTTACAAGCAACTGAACCCTCAATATTAGCATAATCTCTTGTAAAAATACTTCACCTACATATATATATTGAAGGCCTACGCGTCTACTTTGAGTCCATCTATAAATCATGCTTTGACCCATCTATTTTATGTGTATGTTTGTGTTTCTAGTTCTATGCTAATATATGTCGAGGAGAGGAAGTGTTCACATTGGTGCATTACGATTGGATATCTTATTTGATCTTTGGTGCATCGCCACCCTGTTAGCTTAGGTTTTTATTTTTAGCTATCTTTGTTTTTTCTCTCACCCTTTTGCCCCCAAGCTATAAAAGTAGGAAAAATATGACCAAGATCACATCTTATAAAGAAGTTGACCTTTGTCAAAGTTTTGGAGGCTCTCAACCAAGCTAAATTCCATGCTCTTGGGATTGGCCCTACTATGTTGTTCCACGTGGTGTAATATGCTCCATCTACCTGGTCCACACCACGTTTGACAACGGGATAATTGGAGAGGACAACAATAATTTAATATATATTAAAGTGTCATCGAAACTAAAGTGTTATAACTCACATTAAATGATACCATATATCATTAAACTTTATTACTCTTTTCAAAGGATGTTAAAGTATTTTTAACTAGTTATATGAGGTTGAAACAATTTTCACATAAATTATATCCTTTCGATAAATTATAGAGTGGTATTACAACAAAATGTATTATCACAAGCCAATTTATTATGAGATTGTTTATCTTGATGTAAGGATTTGAACTTAAGTTATGCTCATACATCTATGTGTGATTTAGTTATTTCATTGCAGTGTCTTAGTTAATATTTCCCTATAAAATGAAACTTTAGGTTATGGTGTGAAACTCCTTGCTCCTCATCCAAAAAGGGATAGGTCGGTTGGTAGTTGGGCTATCTCGGTTTGATTCCATAGAGGGTCAAGGATACTATTGATTTCATATTTACCAAATAGACTAGGGATTATAGAGGTTTTGGATTTGCTTGTCATTGAAATTACTTCCAATGAAATGACTAACCTGATAGAAAAAGTTTTGAAGATCCTGACAACGACAAACAACAAGAAGTTTTGAGAAGCAGAAAAAAATGCATCAGGATTTGAGAAGATTTAGAGCATGCCAAAATTTAAGGATATTAACAAGTAGTCACTAACCTTGAAGAAAGGACAAATTTAGATACAAGAAAAAGGTGATGGTCCACAAGCTCCCAAGAAAAGCAAGCATAAAAAATTAATGTGGCATTATTTAGGAAGGACCACCTACTAGGGTCATCTTAGCATAATAGTCCAAGGGACTATTAAAGGTAGGCATGGTGGTTGCAGTATTGCACTGGCAACTACAATGATGGAAGAATCCCCATTCAATATTTAGAATCCCAAAAAAGTAGTTGAGAATGTCAAGATAACTTGCAAAATTTTGTAAAACTCTCCATGATAGTAAATTATAAATAGTAATAGTATTAAATTTGTAAAGGATCAACAAGTCTTTGTAAAAATAAATTCCTTCATTTATCTATGTATAGTAGTATGTGTATATTTGGGTGGTCTTACAAGCAACTGAATCCTCAATATTAGCATAATCTCTTGTAAAAATTTTCACCTACATATATATACTGAAGACCTACGTGTCTACTTTGAGTCCATCTATGAATCATGATTTGACCCATCTATTTTATGTGTGTATGTTTGTGTTTCTAGTTCTATGCTAATATATGTCGAGGAGAGGAAGTGTTCACATTGGTGCTATAGCACCCTAAAATTGGCGCAGTTAAACCCTCAGTAAAAGATAAAAATTTGAATTTTAACCCCGAAACCGCCCGTTAACCGCTCACCTCATTTTTCGTGCCATTTTTAGAATTTGTTTTGACCGTTGGACGATATCATCGCCGATCTGACGATATCATCCCAAATCGGACGAATTCATCTGGAACAGAACGTCCAGACGATTTCATCCCAAAACCAAATTTTCATAATTAGCTTCTATTTCAACAACCTCTCCAACTCGGGCAGAAGCGTGTCTACGCGGTTGGAGATTCCTACGTTGGAGATCTCCCAGATTGGGATGATCCCCAACCTCCTAACCTTCCCCTAATCCTATATAAACTAAGATTTTCTCAGTTTATCCCCCTGCCTGGCTCCCTGGCTGATCATTTCCCTACAATCTTAGTTTTTGTTGTGTTAGAACATCCTATTCCCCATCATTTGCATTTGTGTTTTCAAGTTTTATTGTAGGATCTCATTGTGTTTCAGCCGGAGGAAGCTCGGATCATCGTAGGCGATTCAACCACAATTTTGGATGATCCTGACGAGATCGACGATGATCTCGTACGATTGCAGATGATTTTGACTGCAGTTCAGATTGGGGGCAATCAGAGCCCTGAGTTTGCATTTTCTATCCCTTTTCTTATTTAAATTATGCATTATATTAATTTACTTATGTTCTGCATCTTGGAGTTCACCCCATTTAGCATATTTGCATGATAAAATTCAAAATTAATTATTAAAACATTGCATCCCATTTGATTAGATATCTGGATTTATCATTTAAGCATTTATACTCTTATTTCTATCATTTTGTATCATTCTTGCAATTGTATTTTTGGTTTTTGGTGTCTGTTTTCATGATTGCAGGTTTCTGACGAATTCGTCAGGTCGTTGATGATCTTGACTGATCTCAGATGATCTCATGTGATCTGGATGATTCTGTACAATTACAGATGATCCTGTCATATCCGGGATGATCTGGACTCCTACAAGCTTCAGAATCTTCATCAGACATCAGAAATCAGGTGCACTCTTCTCCACTTTAGATATTCTCTGTATTTAGGATTCATTTATGTTTGTTGTCTTCATATAAACCAGAAATTTCATATAGAATAGCTTAGATTCATTTTGGCCAACCTAGGAATCTGAATGATTGAACATAAAATGAACACATCAAACCCATTCTCGACCTAGGCGTGGAAACTGCCACTCAAAGTTTCTTGGTGAACCCCACCATCCGTCAAAAATTCACCCTTATACCCCTCCCCCGAGAGGCGCGACCTTCAAAGGGCCTCTCCATCCGAGGTATTGTCCCATCCTTCTCGCATCCCCCTTCTGGGCACGGATCCTTTAGCCTGAAGGTAAGGGTGCAAAAAATTTGGGCGATACATTTTTGGTGAACCCGACGTGAACTAAAACACCTTTTGAAAACAAACAAAAAAAAAAAAAACACATTATTAAGAACATCTAGAATCATTAGACAAACAGTTAAATTTGCATATCATATTTAGATGGTAGATTATAATAGAAGACGAGTTGTCACCATAAATGTTGAAAATCAATTAACGGCCATAGAGATTACTTCTGTACTTAGAGTACCTCAAACAAATAGAGCCCAACCTTTGTGGGATGAACTTGATAGGAGATTAGGTATTATCGAATCCAGATCTGTAGAACTTAGGCAAATTAAGAGGTTTGTCCTAGATAGAATCCTGGATCCTGATCAGGTAACCTTGTATCATGAACTTCAGAGAGCTTGCCATAGGTGGTTAGCAGATAAAAGAGCACTTGTGTCTTCAGAATTATACACCTTTGAGGAATACCTTGAGAACGTAGTTGTAGTACATAAGTTTCTATCTCGTATAGAGGATCAAGAAGTCGTTCTTATGGATAGAAAAATATGGAATAGAGTTCCTAGAGCTATGTTGTATCGAGAGTATTGCCATGAACTTTATTTTTACAAGTCAGAGTCTGAAGTAGATCATATTACCATAGCACACTTTGTCAAATTCTTGAAAAACCACTTCCAATTTGAAGAGGAGCATTTCATGACTCTTGATGAACTTGACCCTATCAATGATATCCATAAACTATTCATAGAAAACTAAGTCATTCTTTTTACTATTGTTATTTCTTGCAACTAGCATGTTGTTTGTTATTTTTATTCTCGCACAATAATAAAATAATCACACAAAATAATCAAACAAAAAACAAAGTAAAAACAAATAAAAACAAAACATTTTCCTTTTAAAAGTATTATAGTAGGTATATAGTTAAAATATATACCTCTCAACCCTACCGCATATATATATATATATATATATATATATATATATATATATATATATATATATATAAGTATATATATTTGCTAAAACCTAAAGTTTAGCACAATGCCTAGACTTAGGAATGGAAAACAAACCGAAGAAGATGAAGATTGGTTAGGAAGACCATTAATTGACCAAAATGTCCCTCTTGAGGACCAAGTTCAGGAAGAAGAAATCCTAGACCAGCAAGAAGAAGAGCTTGTTGTAGCAAATGAACAAGAAGAAACTAATAGAGAGGAAGGATCCTCATCCCCTAAAATGTCTCCGGGAGGAGCTATCACTTTTGAAAACATGGAACAATTTTGGAAGTTCATTAACACAAATATTGGTGTTTTTAATAGAGCGAGTCCATATGGACAAGGATCGAATTAGTGACACTCAAGCAACTCTAGAAGACGTATTTCACACATGCACTAATCCCTTGTCCTTTATTGAACAAGAGAGTGATCAAGTCTGGACCATCCAATTTGGATATAGTAGCTGCGATCCGGAACATGCAACAACAACAGGTTACCCAACCACCTAAAGTGCCTGTTAACAAGCCTAGGGTCATTCCCGCACAAAAGAAACCCTCATTTACTGCTCTATTTCGCCAAGCTCTTGATCAACATACCTCAAATCAACAAAAACCCAAAACAAAACCAAACACCAATTACCAACAATCTGGGGTACAACATAATACTATTACAAATCCTCTTCATAATACTCTTCCTACCAACACTTTGCATAATAGCAATATAGCATCTAATCCTTATGTTACACCATCATACACTCATAGATCCCATACCTATGTCCCACCGAACCAATATGGTGGACAAACTAGTAATCTTGAAACCATGGTGAAACAGCTAGTTTCCCGCATGGACCAGATAGATCCCTATCGTCCCTCGTACAACTATCGAGAGATGTGTAGTCAGCCTTTAGATCCTATAGTCGTAGCACAGCCGTATCCTAAACATTTTCCTATGCCTGTTCTTCCCATATATAAAGGAACCGAAGATCCCATAGAGCATCTTCGTATGTTTAGGATAGCTTGTCATGATATATCACATGATGACTTGTTATTACTAAAAATGTTCCCGAAAAGCTTGGGAGGAATGGCATTAGAGTGGTATTATCAATTACCCACTAATTCTTTGAGGAATTTCGAAGAAACTGCCGAGTCTTTTGTCCATCAATTTAGTGCCTACATCGAAAGACATGTGACCATTAAAGATTTGTATAACTTAAAACAAGACAAAGATGAATGCTTTGCTGATTTCCTAGCTAGGTGGAGACAGTTGATAGGAAAATTGCACTTTGTGTTACCTTATAGGGAGATGTTGGACATCTTTATTAATAATTTGCAAGAGCAACTATCTTACGAATTATCAATTGCTACCTTGACCACCTTCGATCAGGCTATAGACTTAGCCCGAAGAGTGGAAGATGCTCTCATTAGGAGAGGCCAGCTTAAAAAGAAAGACGATGAGAAAACATCCAAAAATCAATATAAGAATAAACAAGTTGTGGGTGATGGAGTCATCGATAACAGAAATATTGCTAATGTTAATGCTGCAAAGACAACAGAGAAGTTTGTACTGAAACCTCTTGATAGACCTCCTCGAGAATTTACTAGGTTAAATCAACCTTTATCAACTATTCTATCACAATTATTAGAACGAGGCTTGATTCAATTACCAAATATCTAGGAACTTGATCCAACTATACCCGGATATAAAGCAGATTTACATTGTGACTTCCATAGAGGACCTGGACACACTACCAACTCTTGTAAAATATTAAAACATAAAATACAGGACTTGATTGATAACAATGAGATGGAGGTGCAAGCCTTTCAACCTAAGCAAAATCCTCCTAATAATGCTCAATAGAACACCACACAAAACCAGAATCAGAATGCCAATCAGTCATTAGACATCTTTCAACATCCCTTACCAAAACATGGTAAGGAGGTGGCTAATCAAATTGAACATCATAATGTCCCTCCTCTTGCCCGATATGTAGGAACTATTAGTGGGCATTTACCTGTTCATGATCTGGAAACCTTTGACACAACTTTATCCATGGTTACAACCAGGCCTCTATATAATATTCAGATACCTGATCTTAGTGATACAGAATACGAGACTGAGAGTGATATGGAAATCACATCAAATCAATCGAATAGTTCTGAAGATGAATCGGATACTATTCACCCTATCACAAGTCATATGGTTCCAGAAGAACCATTTCCAAGAAGAGTCACTACTAGACCATCGTCTCACCGATTACTTTCTAATGAGCTAGCTATAAATGCTAGACCAAGACCCATTCATCATCCACAGAATAATATTGTGGGTACCATCGGAGTTGTTACTAGACAACAGGCTCAAAATTCTCAACAAGATCAAATTCAGAATGGTGGATCAACTCCATTTGTTTTGAAGGTTCCTAATAAAGGGAACCATGCACCTAATGTTCAACCTAAACCTCCTTATAATATTAATGAACAATTATCAAATATTACAACTAGAATTTCCCTCTTGGACCTTTTAAGATCTTCTCCTACACATAGAGATGAATTAATGCTCACATTAAGCCAGATGATGGTACCACAAGACATTCAACCTGAAGCCATGGCCAATACTATAATAACTCATGAAGTTGATTGTATTGACTTCCGGGATAGAGACATACCTCAACATAGTTTACATAAAGATAACCCCTTGTATATTACTGCTTTAATTGGAGATGTAGCAATCAAACGAGTTTTGATTGATAATGGTTCATCTTTAAATATCTGCACTTTTGACTTCTACCAAAGATTTGGGTTTAGAAGTGAGGAAATGAAAAGAACTGATATGATCATAAAAGCTTTCAATGACGAAACACAAGAAACATGTGGAGTTATTACCATTCCATTGCAGGTTGGTCCGAGAACCTTGGATATGACTGTGTTTATTGTACATTGCCCTGCATCGTACAATATACTCTTGGGTCATCCTTGGATCAATGCAATGCGAGTTGTTCCCTCAACCTTACATCAATGTGTTAAGTTTAAATTTAAGAATCAGTTGGTTACCATTCATGGTGATCCAAGACCCTTTGATATGTGTGCTTTGGCAGAACCTATTGGAGTTCAATTTTGCCCTGCTTTGTCATCCACACATCCTAATTCTCATTACCCATCTAAACGTGTGAAACTTGCACCCACAAAGTCATCTACTTCTTCTCCATCAGTTGCACCTTTACATATAGCTCAACCATCTTCTGAACAAACCGCATTAGGACCTAAGAAAGATCCTAATCCCACAACCAATGTCTCTTGTTCTACTCCTATAACTTCCATACCTATAATAGACCCATCTATCGACACCTCTACACCGTCTACATCCACCAAAGTCATATTTTCCACATCAGAAGATGTAGGGAATGTTCCTTCTACCTCTTATGCTCTTACTGATGAACTCTTACCTGATCTATCTAAAATCCTTATATCAGAAGAAACGAATGCTTCTATGCAAGATTCCCTTATTTTAAATAATTTGCCACCATCTCCTCGTACCTTGGGCCTCCCATAGCCTATGGGAAGTATTTACCAAGTCGGGAGTTGTGCCTTTATTTATAAGGGATATGATCGGGGTAGAATACCCAGAAACATCAGAACTCATTATGATGGATATGCTCGATGTTATTTTACTAATGAGTATATTAAAGCCAAACCTATAATGCTGAAATTGGGATATAAAGGGAAAGGTTTGGGACCTTTCCAGAATGGTATGAAAGAACCTTTTGAGGTAGAAGCATGGCCCGCCCGATGTGGTGTGGGCCTATTTCCTAGTAAGGGTCAGCCATTCCCATTTGAGGATGATGACCATCTTATATGTTACCAAGATTATTTAGATGAACGCGATGCCTTGCGTTTAATAAATAAGACATTCACATGTAATATGCTATCTATAGCTTATCCTGAGATGATCATTGAATCCGACGATGAGTTGGAGGGAGATATCTTTCATGATGTCTCCATTGAGGAATTATTACATAATGGATTTTATTTTGATGGCTCTATACCTAGTATAGCCCAGCTTGAGGCCATGACTCCTCAAGATGAATTATCCAAGCTAACCTTGGAAGAATTACAAGAATTGGGCGTTTCACCCACCCCACCTAATTTTGAGAGAAATCTACATATGGAAGTAGAAAATGTCATAAAAATTAACATTGGAACCGAGGATAACCCCCACATAATCAACATTGGATCAGAATTGAGTCAAGAAAAATAGGATAAATACATTGCATTTCTTAAAGAATATGAAGATGTCTTTGCTTGGACATATGAAGATATGCCAGGATTAGACCCTTCTGTAGTTATGCATCACCTAGTAGTACACCCGGATGCTAAACCTGTTAAACAAAAACTTAGAAAAATGCATCCTAAAGTGGCCTTACTAGTCAAAGGGGAGTTAGAAAAACTCTTGAATGTTATTTTTATACAAGCTATTGATTATGTTGAATGGATCTCGAATGTAGTTCTAGTAACTAAGAAAGAAGCTACTAAGGTTAGGGTTTGTACAGACTTTAGAGATATTAATGTTGCATGCCCTAAAGATGATTTTCCCCTTCCCAATATGGATCAGATCATTGATTTTCTTGTTGGGAGTGGAATGATATCCTTAATGGATGGATTTTTTGGTTATAATCGGATCAGGATAGCTCTTGAAGATCAAGCTAAAACAACCTTTATTACCCCTTGGGGGACTTTCTGTTGGAAAGTGATGCCATTCGGGTTGAAGAATGCAGGTGCAACCTATCAACGAGCCATGACTTATATCTTTCATGATATGATGCATGATATACTACATGATTATGTAGATGACATTATAGCTCGTTCTACTAAAGAAGATGACCATTTAGATGACTTGAGGAAAGTATTTGATCGGTTAAGGGAATATCTTATCCGATTGAATCCAACCAAATGTATATTCAGAGTTAAGTCAGGTAAATTATTAGGGGTTATAGTTTCTTTACGTGGCATCAAAATTGACCCTCTCAAGATTACGGCTATCACTGATATGCCCGCACCTACAAATATATCTGAATTACGGAGTCTACAAGGTAAGCTTCAAGCTATCCATCGCTTCATCGATAAGTTGGCGGATAAAACTGGACCCTTTCTTAAGCTTCTTAAGAAGGATGTCTCTTTCCATTGGGATGACGAATGCCAGGAAGCATTTGAACTCCTCAAACAATATCTTCTTAACCCACCTATACTTTCACCACCTAAACCTGATCGCCCATTTATCTTGTATATTTTTGCTTAGATTTTGCTTTAGGAGCTATGTTAGCTCAACTTGATGATGAGAAAAGAGAGCATGCTAATTATTACATTAGCAGAACATTAATTAGTTATGAAACCCGCTACACAACATTAGAGAAGTTATGTCTAGCAGTCATATTTTCTACATAGAAACTATGCCATTATATGCTCAGTCAAAAAACATACGTTATTGCTAAATCCGATCCCTTGCGGTATCTCATGAGTCGACCTTATTTATCTGGTCGCACAACAAAGTGGGTTCTTGCGCTAAGCGAGTTTGAACTCACGTTTATAGGACAGAAGTCTGTTAAGGGTCAAATCATAGCAGATCAATTAGCTGTTGCACCCTTAGAGTCCACCCATCCCCTCGTCATTGAGTTTCCTAATGAATGCCTTAAATTAGAGGCAGATCATTCAGAGCAATGGTCCTTATACTTTGATGGAGCCCGATGCATGAGTGGGGCTAGTGCAGGTATTATTTTGATATCTCCATAGAAACATCTCATACCTCTATCCTTTAAATTAATGTTTGCCTGTACTAATAACATTGCTGAATATGAGGCTCTCATCCTTGGATTACGAGCAGCCATGGCACTAAAAATTAAAAATCTATTAGTTTTCGATGATTCTCAACTTGTTATAAATCAAATTAATGATGTTTATCAGACCAAAGATGATAAATTGTGCCCATATAAAGCATATGTATTACAATTAATATCTTTATTTGATCAAGTTACCTTGGAAGCTATTCCTAGAACTAGCAATCGTGCGGTTGACGCTATGGTCGTAGTTGCATCTCTTTTACCCTTGGAGTTAGATGACGAATATGCTACCATCATTATTCATCGACTCCAGGAACCCACTTCAATTAAATCATGCTTGGAACCTTTGGACGTGTTTCTAATCAATGAAACTACTCCCAAACTTTGGTACACTAATATCCTCAATTTTCTTCAAAATGGGACCTTCCCTGAAGGTTTTAATAGAAACCAGCATCGGTTATTACGTAGACGAGCAAGTCGCTTCATCATAATTGGCAATACCTTATATAGGAGATCTTTTGAAGGTATCCTATCGAGATGTTTGAATCTAGAAGAGTCTAGATCAGCTTTGAGTGAAGCCCACGATGGATCTTGTGGGGGACACTTTAGTGGTAGCACCATTGCTAAGAAGCTCCTTAGGATAGGATATTTTTGGCCTACCATGGAGAATGATGCACATGATTACGTGCGCCATTGCGACAAGTGCCCGAAACATGCTGACCTTGTCCATGCGCCTGCACAAGCACTACAGGCTATTTCATCTCCTTGGCCCTTTTCAAAATGGGGCTTAGACATCATCGAAAAAATCAATCCTGTGTCATCTGATGGACACAAATTCATCATAACCGCCATCGAGTATTTTACGAAGTGGGTTGAAGCTATGCCCTTAGCTTCTTGCACTGGAACTCAAGTTTCCAAATTTATTTTTAATCAAATTATTTGTAGGTTCAAAATTCTTGCAAATCTCATCTCAGATAATGGAACTTGTTTCAAAAATAAATATGTAAAGAAACTATGTCACAAATATAAAATTCAACATCGTTGGTCCACTCCCTATTATCCTCAGGGTAATGGCCAAGCAGAAGCATCTAATAAAACATTAATTAAAATCCTCAAAATACTGGTCAATAAATCTGGCCATGATTGGCACATTCAATTATATCCTGCTTTGTGGGCTTATCGAACTAGCATTCGTACTCCCACGGGCACTTCACCTTTTGTTTTGGTTTATGGCACTGAAGCTATTTTTCCCTTTGAATTAGAAGTTCCTTCTTTGGCTCTGCTACTTCAAGATACTTGAAGTAGGAGATGAATATCATGCTTTGGTAGATTTAGTCAGTTGGAACTCCTAGATGAGAAGCGCATTAATGCTTTGGAGCATCTTCGTGCCTACTAGAATAAGCTCAAACGAGCATATCTCAAGAAAGTTCATCACCGATCCTTTGAGATCGATGACCTCGTCTTAAAAGAAAATAAAAAAAATACTAATGCAACTAAAGACCTTAAAGGTAAATTTGAGCCTAACTGGCTTGGGCCATATATTATCACTGCTAAATTTGGATCGGGAGCATACAGATTAGCTACCTTAGATGGTAAAGATCTTAAAGAACCAATGAACATTATGCATCTTAAGCGCTATTATGCATAAATATGGTAATTTCGTCATTGTATATATTATACATATTGTCTTCTTTTAGTAATTCATATAAAAATTTCAAAAATAGTAATATTATGTATTATCTCAATTCATAAATTCAAATCAAAATCTAAACAAAATCAAAATCATCAAAATCCTCAAAAACATCTTCTATTTTTGCACCTGTCAATTCTTGAAGTATTGCATTTATATTTTCAGTTATTTTGGATAAATTAGCATTTATTTGGAATCCCTCACTTTCACACTCACATGAATAAATATCTTGATCTTATTTGGTATGATTATTAATCTCTCTTATATCGAAGTCCACAGTTGAATTAAATAAAGTTTTGAGCATAGAGAACTGATCTTGTTATTTACTTGAACCAAGTACACCTTTTCACATTAAAATGATTTCATTGCAAATTCAAAATGATGCTACATAGTAGAAGTGGTCTTTTGAGCGAAAAGTTTCCCTTGCTATCCTATCATGCACATGGTCTAGAATCTTTGAGAATTGACAAAAGGACAAGCTCACCCCTGCCCAGAATAAAAATCCCTTGCTCTACAGCCAATCCGAGCAAGTATCCCTAGTATAGCAAGAAAAAGAAAAAGAAAATCAAGAAAAATCATGAGAAAAAGAGAAAATTATTCAGAAGCATTATCATCTTGTACCATCTCAGCAATATTTCAGCATTATCTCAGTGTCAAGCAAAAATACAAAAAAAAAAAAAGAGAAAAAGAAAAGAAGAAGCAAAAAGCAATAAATCCTTTCCCCTACCCTTTGAAAGAAAAGAAGGGTGAATGAGCTTGAATCCCTGGAATTCTCAATTATTCAAAAACTGTGAGGTAAGCCCCATAACAGGTGGTTTGTGCCCAACCCGCTTGGCCTTGGGTAACTCCTAGCGTGGTGATATGTCTGTCACATTAGCGACCTTCTTTTGTATAGACCTATGTCCGCTCATGGATCAGCTAGCTCTTGATGACCCGACTTACATAGTAGTCTGGTACGGTTACATGCATATAAATCATGGTCAACGAACACTCATTTGGTTAATTCAAATTACTTGTATCAAATTATCTTGCTCAAAATTGGTAAATGAACAATACAATTGCACACACATTTGTGTTTGAGAGATTTTGTATCATTATGATAGATCAAGATCGGCAATGAACTCACATATGCACATGGGGTTCCTTATAAATGTCAAATTTGTCTTTGAGATAATTTAAAATATTTATGCAAATCTTCTGGAATAATTTGATTTTCTTACTTGAGAATAACTGCTTAGCGTAAAAACAATTAAATACATTTTTTCAAAAATCCAAAAATTTTCTTTCAAAACATGTTCAAAAATCTAGCAATAAAGTCACATTTATATATCTTCAACTTTTGCAACGATGGTATAGTTCCTAAACCTAAATTGGAATGTTATGCCTAGTGCAAGTCCTCATTTTTATATTTTCTGTTTATCTCAAAATCAAAAATCAACTATGCAATAAAACTATTACATCAATTTCTTCTTTGGATTTCGCGATGATGGTATAAGTCTATACCTAAAATTCTATGCCTAGCGCAAGCCATCGTTCTAATTTTATTTTCCATTTATTTAATCCATAAAAGCATATGGCTTAAATCATTATGTTACACAATTGTGCTTTAAAAAGAATGAAAACTTTTTTATTTTTCATTTCATTATGTCAACATTCAGTTTTGCGACGATGGTATAATTCCTAGGCAATTGTTCAAATTTCTATCACACTTAGGAATTTTATGCCTAGCAAAAATCATATTTTTAATATTTCATGCATAATATTTTCATGGAAATCTGAAAACAAATCATCACCATCATCAATTTTCATCATCACAACACAAAGTCTTAAGAAAGTCTCTTAAGCACCCTTTTACTTTTAGCAATATTTCTCTCATAACGGGATTAGCTTAATGACCTAGCGAGCGGCGACTCCATGAAATGGTCATGTAACAACGACAATGTCCTTTGAAATTATTGTTAGAAGTCCCTTTATTTTTCATCAAATCACACCACCACAACCAATTTGTTTACATCAGATTATTTCATTTAATTTTATAGCATGACATAAAATTATAATATTTTCAATGACATAATTACATGAATAATCAATCAACAATTCAAATATTAAAGCATCATAAAACATATGCACAAGTCATATCACAAAAATTAATATAATATATATATATATATATATATCAAAAAAGTATATACATCATATCAAAATGGATTGGTATGCCACAATCTATACCCTGGCATACTCAATCCTCTCAAACATATATGGTCTATGTACCAATGAGAGCTAGTCTCGAGAAGCCCTCGAGCTCTCAGCCTCATCTCCTCTCCCACCCTGAGGTGGAGGAGGTGGTCCCATCGAGGTCCATGTTGTATCATGGGTCCTCGACGTCGATCGTGATGATGTCCTCGATGACCCCATCTTGATCGGCTTCGCAATGTTGGCTGGCAACGGTATCCTCTGCCCCTCTAGAACCACATGGTAGTACAACCCCTGGTAGAATGTGGTCTATGCAACAGCCCATGCCAGCTCTAGAATGCTCGCCCCTCCGCTCCGAGCCCTGAGCCATGAAGCCTCATCCTAGAGAGTCTACACCTCAGCTCGTAGGCGGGCATTCTCCACTCGGAGAGCCACCATCTCGTTGCTCTCCCCCACCTCGACACCCTTGCCCTTATCGAGTGATGGTGGCCTATCCCTCTACTGAGAAGGGAGTCTCTCCCTCCTCTCTAGTTGTTGCTATCTCTCTGGAGCCTATGGTACTCTTTGACGTCTCTCCTAAGGAGGCCATCATTGATCCCTCCCTCCATGACCCCTCATTGCATCGATGGTAGCCTAGCATCGCCTCTCCATCCATTGCACTATAATGTGCATCGGACCCTATGCCCTCATCATCCGAGGAGGGTGGATGCCTACATACTAGGCATCATACCCATCTGCTACCCCTACGTCATCCCCATCCACTAGCTGAATGGGGGCATCATCAATATCTTGACTCTAGAACCATTGCATGTCTGGAGCCCCACTCAATGTGGTACTATCTCGAATAGTCTGAGAGTACTCATAATCCCTGAGAGAAGGGATCCCCTACTGTAGATCGAACTACCTCAAAACTCGGTCATAGCGGTGGAGCTCTACCTCTCCCCGCTCTGTCCTCAACTAGATGACTCACCTAATGTGAGCCAACTCCTGTCCATCCTCTGCCCACCCTGGATGCTCTCTCCATGGTCTCCAGGTGATCTGATCTAGGGTGAGGTCATCTAGCAACCTCCGGGACATCGATAGATCTATCCACCATTGTGACCCTCTCTGGAGCCACCAATAGAAAACTCGGGGTCTCTCCCGATCAACTCCTATCAGTGGAAGCCCTACCGGCCTCCGCATCGCAATGTGCTCCCAGCACCAAACCTGTAGTAGCGATGTCAGCACTAGACATCGACCTCCCTTGTATACGACCCCGTAGAGGATCCTATACAAGCGGCATAGTACAAAGCTACCCCAAGCAAACCTATATCCGTGGTCTCTCATGTCGTAGACCACATCTGAGAGGAGCCACGGTAACCTACATCCGCTCTGGTGGCATAGAAGAAGGCCACCCACCACCCCTACCAAAACCTGGGTCAACCGAGATGCCCCAGGCATCTGCCTCAAAGACTCGATGTTCACTCCGCCCTTCTCCAGGGTGAAGCTCGGGTCCGCACATAGTCTCATCATAGCATGGCCCTGATTGGCCATAGGAGTCATGAACCGCCCATGTATGGGGATCCTCAAGATCCTCCATACATCCTCTAGAGTGGGAGTCATCTCCCCTATCGATAGCTGGAAGCAGGACGACCCCGGATACCATCTCTCTGCTAGGGCCATTAGTAGCCCCATGTCCGTAGGAATCTATGGCATTTCTGCCACATGCTGTAGTCCGACCTCCGCTAGCCTGTCTCGCTCGGCCTGATCGAGCATGGCTAAGTCATCCCTTAGACCCCCGTATTTCCACTCTCGACTCTTTAGCAATCCCCTCTACAAAATAAACAATAAAACAACAAAACTCATTAGTACCTAATCATTAAAATCAATTTCATCTCATAAAAAAAATGATATCGCCCATTATTGGATGATATCGTACCAAATTTAGCAAAATCATCCTTAATAGGATGAAATCATCTCCGATTCTTCAATTTGGGAATCACCCCTTATTGGACGGGATCACCCCTATTTCTTCGATTTCATCCTCAAACGAAATCGGCGATATAGGGACGATTTCGGAAAAATTGGGACGATTTCATCCCGACGTCGTCGACGGCCTAAAAACGGCCGCGACGCCCAAAAACAATTAAAATTCAACTAAAAAATTAAACAAATCAAGCTAAAAACATAATACACTAGGTTTAGATCCTTACCCGCAACCCGTGCTGGACCTCTGTCGATCTGTGTGCCGTTTCCACCATTTCGCCTGTAGAGCTCTGAAACAATGAAAGTGAATAGTAAAAATGAATTAGGGTTTTACCCTATTTTTCCTATTTTTATTTAAAAACAAACATTTTTTTAATTTTTGCTTTTCTGCGCTTTTACCTCAAATGTTCGATTTGGGTAAAAACTCGGAGGGGGCACCATAGCAAACAGTTGTACGATTCGACCTAGAATCATCATCTAAAAAATGGAATAAATTTTTGCTTTCTCGTAAAGCATGAAGAACTCGTCTTTAACGCATTTTCTTCGAAAAATTTGCTAAAGAGGGGGAAAAATGTAGCACCCTAAAATTGGCACAATTAAACCCTCAGTAAAAGATAAAAATTTGAATTTTAACCCCGAAATCGCCCGTTAACCGCTCACCTCATTTTTTATGCCATTTTTAGAATTTGTTTTGACCGTTGGACGATATCGTCGCCGATCTGACGATATCGTCCCAAATCGGACGAATTCATCTGGAACAGAACGTCCAGACGATTTCGTCCCAAAACTAAATTTTCATAATTAGCTTCTGTTTCAACAACCTCTCCAACTCGGGCAGAAGCGTGTCTGTGCGGTTGGAGATTCCTACGTTGGAGATCTCCCAGATTGGGATGATCCCCAACCTCCTAACCTTCCCCTAATCCTATATAAACTAAGATTTTCTCAGTTTATCCCCCTGCCTGGCTCCCTGGCTGATCATTTCCCTGCAATCTTAGTTTTTGTTGTGTTAGAACATCCTATTCCCCATCATTTGCATTTGTGTTTTCAAGTTTTATTGCAGGATCTCATTGTGTTTCAGTCGGAGGAAGCTCGGATCGTCATAGGCGATTCAACCACAATTTTGGATGATCTTGATGAGATCGGCGATGATCTCGTACGATTGCAGATGATTTTGACTGCAGTTCAGATTGGGGGCAATCAAAGCCCTGAGTTTGCATTTTCTATCCCTTTTCTTATTTAAATTATGCATTATATTAATTTACTTCTGTTCTGCATCTTGGAGTTCACCCCATTTAGCATATTTGCATGATAAAATTCAAAATTAATTATTAAAACATTGCATCCCATTTGATTAGATATCTGGATTTATCATTTAAGCATTTATACTCTTATTTCTATCATTTTGTATCATTCTTGCAATTGTATTTTTGGTTTTTGGTGTCTGTTTTCATGATTGCAGGTTTCTGACAAATTCGTCTGAGTCGTTGACGATCTTGACTGATCTCAGATGATCTCATGTGATCTGGATGATTCTGTACAATTACAGATGATCCTGTCATATCCGAGATGATCTGGACTCCTACAAGCTTCAGAATCTTCATCAGACATCAGAAATCAGGTGCACTCTTCTCCACTTTAGATATTCTCTGTATTTAGGATTCATTTATGTTTATTGTCTTCATATAAACCAGAAATTTCATATAGAATAGCTTAGATTCATTTTGGCCAACCTAGGAATCTGAATGATTGAACATAAAATGAACACATCAAACCCATTCTCGACCTAGGCGTGGAAACTGCCACTCAAAGTTTCCTGGTGAACCCCACCATCCATCAAAAATTCACCCTTATACCCCTCCCCGAGAGGCACGACCTTCAAAGGGCCTCTCCGTCCGAGGTATTGTCCCATCCTTCTCGCATCCCCCTTTCGGGCATGGATCCTTTAGCCTGAAGGTAAGGGTGCAAAAAATTTGGGCGATACAAGTGCATTACAATTGGATATCTTATTTGATCTTTGGTGCATCGCCACCCTGTTAGCTTAGGTTTTTATTTTTATCTATCTTTGTTTTCTCTCTCTCACCCTTTTGCAACCAAGCTATAAGAGTAGGAAAAATGTGACCAAGATCACATCTTATAAAGGAGTTGACCTTTGTCAAAGTTTTGGAGGCTCTCAACCAAGCTAAATTCCATGCTCTTGGGATTGGTCCTACTATGTTGTTCCACGTGGTGTAATCTGCTCCATCTACCTGGTCCACACCATGTTTGACATCGAGATAATTGGAGAGGACAACAATAATTTAATATATATTAAAGTGTCATAGAAACTAAAGTGTTATAACTCACATTAAATGATATCATATATCATTTAAATTTATTACTCTTTTCAAAGGATGTTAAAGTATTTTTAACTAGTTATATGAGGTTGAAACAATTTTCAAATAAATTATATCCTTTCGATAAATTATAGTGGTATTACAACAAAATGTATTATCACAAGCCAATTTATTATGAGATTGTTTATCTTGATGTAAGAACTTGAACTTAAGTTATGCTCATACATCTATGTGTGATTTAGTTATTTCATTGCAGTGTCTTAGTTAATATTTCCCTATAAAATGAAACTTTAGGTTATGGTGTGAAACTCCTTGCTCCTCGTCCAAAAAGGGATAGGTCGGTTGGTAGTTGGGCTGTCCTGGTTTGATTCCCTAGAGGGTCAAGGATCCTATTGATTTCATATTTACCAAATAGGCTAGGGATTATAGAGGTTTCTTATATCACAAACTTCAATGGATTTGCTTGTCATTGAAATTACTTCCAATGAAATGACTAACCTGATAGCGAAATTTTTGAAGATCCTGACAACGACCAACAACAAGAAGTTCTAAGAGGCAGACAAAAATGCATCAGGATTTGAGAAGATTGAGAGCATGCCAAAATTTAAGGATATGAACAAGTAGTCACTAACCTTGAAGAAAGGTCAAATTTAGATACAAGAAAAAGGTGATGGTCCACAAGCTCCCAAGAAAAGCAAGCGCAAAAAATTAATGTGTCATTATTCAGGAAGGACCACCTACTAGGGTCATCTTAGCATAATAGTCCAAGGGACTATTAAAGGTAGGCATGGTGGTTGTAGGCTTGCACTGAAAATTACAATGATGGAAGAATCCCCATTCAATATTTAGAATCCCCAAAAAGTAGTTGAGAATGTCAAGATAACTTGCAAAATTTTGTAAAACTCTCCCTGATAGTAAATTATAAATAGTAATAGTCTTAGCTTTGTAAAGGATCAACGAGTCTTTGTAAAAAAAATTCCTTCATTTATCTATGTATAGTAGTATGTGTATACTTGGGTGGTATTACAAGCAACTGAACCCTCAATATTAGCAAAATCTCTTGTAAACATTTTCACCTACATATATATACTGAAGGCCTACATGTCTTTTTAGGTAAAGCTACAATTAAGGAAGCTTCTACTATTAAGCAAATCATTAGCTGTTTTTCTAAGGCTATTGGGCAGTTGATCAATGAAGACAAATCTAAAGTTATTTTCTTTCACTGCTTTGCTAGATAGGAATCCATGGTCTTGGATAAATTAAGATATAAGAAGACCTCCCTTCCAATTACTTATTTAGGTATTCCCATAAACATTCAAAGGTAGAAAAATAAAGATTGGAATTGGTTGTTGGACAAAGTCAAGAAGAAAATTGGAAAAGTGGACCAACAGGTGGCTTTCTTCTGGGGGTAGAATCACCTTGGTAAAATTAGTCCTTCAAGCTATTCCTATTTATGTATCTTTCGTGTTGAATATTACAAATGTTGTTCTTCGAGAACTGGATCAAATCAGTCATCGTTTCCTTTGGACTGGTACTAAGGAGAAAAGAAAATGGGCCTTGGTGAAATGGGACACTTTATGTCTTCCTAAGAATAAAGGGGGGTTAGGTTTTCAGTCTTCTATTAATAACAACAAAGCTTTGGCTGCTAAATTATATTAGAGGATGTTGCATAACCCCAATGCTCTTTGGGCCAATAATCTCCATGCTAAATATGTTGATAACAAAAGTCTTTAAGACCTTGTTCGCTATCAAATTCCTACCAAAGGTTCTCCCATTTTAGCAGTTCTTAAGACTGATGAGGATTTGATAAAGAAAAATTTATTTTGGATCATTCATAATGGTCAACAGGAAATTTTTTGCACAAATTATTGGGATGGTCACAAGCGTTTGATAAATCAGTTTCTCGTTTGGAGGCCTTGGATGGAGGAGCTTCACCGATCTAACTGGATAAAGGTGGTTAATTATTTTCGATACCATACTGGTAATTCAAAGGTTGGTAGATATTGGATCCCTATTGAGGACTGACCTATTCAAATCCTAGAAAGGTAAAGACAAGATATCCAAGGCATCCTTCATATGAGATATCTCTCTTGGTCCCATGAAAAAGATTGTTTTGGATGGAAAAACACTACTAAGGGTGAGTATTCAGTTGCTCAAGGTTATTTGACCTTATTCCATAATAATCCCAACCATTCTTCTGACATATTTTCTCAATTGTGGTCTCAAAAGCTTTGGCCTAAGGTGAGGTTATTTAATTGGCTTTTATTGCATTGTAGGGTGCTTACTGGTGAGCAACTTATGAAGCGTGGTTTTAATGGCCCTTTTAGATGTGAGATGTGTGAAGAGAATGTAGAAAATCTCAACCATATTTTATTGAGTGTACTTTAGCCTCTGAGCTATGGAGGAGAATGACCACTTTAATTGGTTTACAGTGGTCCAATTTTTTTACTTTTGAACAACTTTGGAGGGATTGGCCTAATCAAGAGGGTGTTGATCATTTTATTAGGCAGATAGTTTGGATGGGTTCTATCATTTTTCTTTGGAATATTTGGATTGAAAGGAACAGGCAAATTTTTAATCAAGATAGGAAGGATATTCACTATATTTGGCAAAATACCATAGCCAACTTAGTTGAATCAGTCCATCAACTCCTTAATCACCCCCAAAACTCCCACCAAAGATGAGATCAAGTGATGCAAATATTAAAGATTAAATATTCTAAGGGCAATGAACTTTAAGGGAATGTGAGTATTAGTAATATGGATAGGATAAGAAATTGACAACCTCCTCCTAAGGATTTTGGAAAAGTCAATACTGATGGAGCCTCTAGAGGGAACCTTGGAAAAGCTAGTGTGGGAGGAATTGGTAGACTTTCAGATGGCTCCCTGGTTTTTACTTTTGCTTTGAGAATTTGGGTATTCTTTCCAATAACCTTGCTGAGGGGTATGGTATCCTCAGAGGCCTTCAAGAGGCTACTAAGGTTGGATGGAAAAAGGTGTTAGTTGAGTTTGACTCTCAACTTATGATTAATCTTTTGAAGATTCCTTCCAAGAATCATAAAGTTGATTGGAGAATAAAAATAATTATTGAGAAGTTTCAATTAATCTAGATGGGATTTTTGAAAGTTGATTACAATCTTGTGGTCAGAGATCAAAACAAGAGTGCTGATGCTTTAGCTAATTGGACATTGGAAAAATTTGATCTTACTTGTTATGGCCACCCTCCTAGATGGTGGGCTTCACAAATTAGGGAAGCTCTTCTTTCTATCATTTCTTTGGATGGCTCTAGTTCTGAAGGTACCTAGTTTCTTCTTGCTTTTTTTTTGCTTCTCTTTGGTTCATTTAGGTTTTTTTAGTTCCCTAGCTCACTCTTTTATTTCTTTTTTTTCCTTTATTGTTTCTTGCCTTAATAGTCTTCTGGTCTAGATAGGTCATTGTTATGTTCAATTTTTTTTATTTTTTTATTTTTTTGTTTATTTTTTTAAGGTGTGTGTGTTCTTTTGTTTTTGTGTTCTTTGTGTTGTTTTTTGTTGTTCTTGTGTTTTTGTTGTTTTGTGTATTTTTATGTTTTTTGTTATTGTTCTTGTGTTTTTGTCGTTAATGTTCTTGTGTTTCTCTTTGTTTGTGTTAATTCATGTTTTTTTGTGTGAGTGTTTTCTATGTTTTTTGTTTTTGTTTATTGTCTGTTGTTGGTTGTTTTTTATTTTTATTTTTTTAATATTTTAGGTTTTGGTTGTGTTTATTTTTCATGTTTTTTTGGGTTATGTCTTTGTAGTGTTCTGTTGTTTTTGTCTTGTTTGTGTTTTGTTATGTGGTTCTTGTGTTTTTCTATGTGGTTCGTGTTGTGGTTTCTTTTATCTTATTGTGTGTGTGTTTGGTTGTGCTTTTGTTTTTTACACACTCAAGGAGCATGATTTTTATTTTATTTTATTATTTTTGTTGTTTTTTTTGGTAATTAAGGTACAATTTCATTACATCCAAGTTTTCCAGGTTGACCCAAAACCTTTTACAAAAATTAGCACTATGCTATTACGGATCAAAACCTCAATAGGGATAGTCTGTCCTTCGCTACTAGTACCCTTATGAGGCCACCCTGCCAAGAAAGAGCACAACCCCTTACACATATTTACAAACACCTTAGAACATAGGCAGTGGCCCACTACAAAGCTTTCTTGCTGCCCCAGCCGTAAAAATGTGACCTGTCGCGAAATCGCGACGTCCTTAAGTCTTCTCCTTCATTTTCTCTAGAGAGTCACGAAATGGTGACATGTCACGAAAATGAGACATGTCGCAAAATCATGACATTTTGCCTTCGTTTTGCTCCTTTGCCGCTATAAGTCGCATAAATGCGACATGTCACGAAATTGTGACATTCATCTCCCATATTGCACTCTTTCTACTTCCAGCCGCAAAAATGTGACATGTCGCGAAATCACGACATCCTTAAGTTGTTTTCATATTTTACTTTGGATAGTCGCGAAAATGCGACCAGTCACGAAAAAGAGACATGTCACGAAATCGTGACATTCTGCCTACGTTTCGCTTCTTTGCTGCTGCTTGTTGCGAAAATGTGACATGTCGTGACAATGAGACATGTCGCGAAATTGCAATATTCGTCTCCCATTTTGCACTCTTGCCGCTTCCATTCGCGAAAGTGCGACATGTCATGAAATCGCGACGTCCTTAAGTCTTTTCCTTAATTTGCTCTGGATAGTCGTGAAAATGCGGTAAGTTGCGACAGTGAGACCTGTCATGAAATCACGACAATTTGCCTTCGTTCTGCTCCTTTGCCATTGCCTGTCACGATTGTTATTTACTTATTTTTAAATTGGTTTTGTGTGTTTGTTTGCTCCTTGAGTATGTCAAAGGTGGTAGGCCAGGTCCGAGTCCTGGGCATTTTTGGTGAAATTGATACCCCTGCCTTCATGGGTCTTACCCAAAAGTGGCATCCATTTTGTGATTCTTTCCACAAAAAAATGCCTATGCGTATACTTTAAGTCCATATATGAATCATGCTTTGACTCATCTATTTTATGTGTGTATGTTTGTGCTTCTAGTTCTATGCTAATATATGTCGAGGAGAGGAAGTGTTCACATTGGTGCATTACGATTGGATATCTTATTTGATCTTTGGTGCATCGCCACCTTGTTAGCTTAGGTTTTTATTTTTAGCTATCTTTGTTTTCTCTCTCTCTCACACTTTTTCCCCCAAGCTATAAGAGTAGGAAAAATGTGAACAAGATCACATCTTATAAAGGAGTTGACCTTTGTCAAAGTTTTGGAGGCTCTCAACCAAGCTAAATTCCATGTTCTTGGTATTGGCCCTACTATGTTATTCCACGTGGTGTAATCTGCTCCATCTACCTGGTCCACACCACGTTTGACAACCGAGATAATTGGAGGACAACAATAATTTTATAAATATTAAAGTGTTATAAAAACTAAAGTGTTATAACTCACATTAAATGATACCATATATCATTAAACTTTATTACTCTTTTCAAAGGATGTTAAAGTATTTTTAACTAGTTATATGAGGTTGAAACAATTTTCACATAAATTATATCCTTTCGATAAATTATAGAGTGGTATTACAATAAAATGTATTATCACAAGCCAATTTATTATGAGATTGTTTATATTGATGTAAGGATTTGAACTTAAGTTATGCTCATATATCTATGTGTGATTTAGTTATTTCATTGCAGTTTCTTAGTTAATATTTCCCTATAAATTAAAACTTTAGATTATGGTGTGAAACTCCTTGCTCCTCGTCCAAAAAGGGATAGGTCGGTTGGTAGTTGGGTTGTCCTGGTTTGATTCCCTAGAGGGTCAAGGATACTATTGATTTCATATTTACCAAATAGGCTAGGGATTATAGAGGTTTCTTATATCACAAACTTCAATGGATTTGCATTTTTGGTTTCTTATAGCTTTGTAATTCTAAATATTATCTACAAAATGGTATGATAAAAGAGTGGTCATTCTTGTCTCAATTCCATATCATGGTGTTATATTTTATGCTTCATCATTCATTTTTGTGGATCTTAAAAATGTGTTATTTTAACTTGGTTGTTTAGAGAGATAGAGAGAGAGATTATTCAATACACTATTGTATAAAATACTTTAACCATAAGCATCCTCAAAGTGCCTACTTTCACTCTTGCTTGTCATTGAAAAATTTAATATAACCATAAGATAATTCATTAGAATAAAAAAAACACCCAAATCCATTGAAAAGTTGACATACTAGTCACATACAAAAAGAGAATGTCATATATTATGGTGTCTTAAAACATTCTTAATTCACTAAATATTGAAGAAAATAAATAATACATAATAGTACAAAAATTTACGAGGAGATATAATCTCCATGATACATTTCATGAATCTTAATGAAGTCACATATCAACATTTGTTAATTATTAATTATTATGGGGATCAATATACAAAATATAAACGGGTTTATCTATGGGTGTTTTACAAAATATAATAAAATATTGTATATGTTGACCCCATTGTTGTAAGTAAAGATTACACATTCCAATATCCCTTATTAATTTGAATAAGGTCATGAGGAGAAACAATTCTAAGCACATCCCCTTCATGGTAAGTATTACATGTCAAGACTATATTGAATCTTGACTAAAACAACCTCTAACATGACCTTGGTAAAGGCATTCATAAGTTGATCCTCAAAAGATATATAAATAAGCATAATTTATCCCTCGAATACAAGATCCAAAATATAATTCATACTACTATTAATGTGCTTGGTAAATTGTTAATATAAAGGAATACAAACCAAGTGGATAGCACTCTAATTATCATAGTATAGAGTTTGTAGTCATTTTGAATAAAAGTCTAACTAACCAAGCAACATCTTCATCTTATCAATATAATTCTTGATAATTATGATCATAATATTCAACTTTAATGAAATATAGAAAGATACTTTATGGTTCCCTAGAAGACCAGAAATGGATTCAAATATCAACTAGAATAGAAATCCAAAGATCAATTTACAATCATCATGGTCACATGTCCAATCTACACTTGAGAACCCTTACAATAGAAGAAATGCATAAATAGTGTATTGGATACCCTTATGAGAAGTTCCTCTAATGTATCATAATACTTACTTAGAAGATGACTCTCATAAGGCTACTAACATATATCTAGACAAAAGACAAACAAAAAATGTAACACTAAGTCTAATGTGAGTCAAATAATAAACACTAATAATAAAATACCACTAGATATTAACATCAATTAGTTAAAAATAGATTACAAACATTTTTATAAATTTTCATCCCAAACTTTAATAATATATTTAAATCATATTGAATTTGGGAAATATAGACCCTTATAGAATACTAAGTATTTTGGACATGCAAAAATAATGAAGTAATATTATTAGTTTCATATCAAATGACTTTTAAAGTTGTCATTTCATATCCCAAATCATGCAAGTAGAATTCCCCATGATAAGAAAATCATAAAAATAAGCAATAGTGATAAGAATATGACCATCATAGCACTGCCACAAATTGTTAGAAGCACTTAATAAGTCTCATACTTAGATTTGATTGTGAAAAACACTTATGAATATTCCCATGCGTTGCTTGATTGCTTTCATATAAGGACTTATTGAGTTTTATAGCTTGTGATATCATACTGTTATGAACAAAGCAAATAATTTTCATATAGATATATATTATATATACCCTTGAAGAAAATAAATATTGAAACCCATTTTATGAACTTACCATTTGAAATATATAATAAAATAAGGGATCAAATGAATGGATTCCATTCAAGCAATAGGATCAAAGCTATTATTCATAGATAATTCCTTCCTTTTGATAAAACCCCTTAAAAATAAGGATTTGTACTTTTCCATATTATTATCTACACTATACTCGACCTTATAAACCCATTCACACCCAATAGTTATAGTATTTGGAATTTAGAATAAGTTCCAAAGTTTCATTCTTTTCTTTTGCTGGATAATAGGGGGTTATACTCGAGTCCCCCACCCTTGACAAATTATATCTCTCTTCTTTAGAGCTTGAGACTTTACAAATAGATACACTTATCATCTCAATTGAGATGCTATAGGTAGAAACCTACATCATTTAAAATAAAATGTCTGAAACCCAGGTGTTGTAGGTGAGTTGGAGAGGAGAGGGCAATCCTCCAAGGGAGGTCCCAGGTTTGAATCTCCACCCTACCAAAAATATGAGTTGGGTACCCAAAATCCAATTGATAATGTTGGTGCGGGCAGGGCTGGGTGCGAATCCCAGGTGAATTTATATTTGACGGTGTAGAACCCCCTGTTCGTGGTCTCTCAGACCAAGGTGGCCCCACAAGGGGTTTTTCACTTAAAAAAAAAAAATGTCTGAATTCTTGATTTTCATTTTTTGGATCTTTTCAAATTTGTGTATGAATACAATTACTCTAGAATCTAGCATCTTTCTTGACATTTTCCTATAGCAGTCTTCACAATGTCAAAACTTCACCTCTACTATCTATGCTTTGCATATTAGTAGAGTAATATTTCCAAAACATCGCATTGTCATAGTACACTTTACCAAATATGGATTTCTAGTTTCCTTCCTAAAACATAAGTGCAACCATAAAAATTATAATAATTAGTCTAAATGAAAACACATTATTGTTACCAAATAAAACATATATTACTAATGGAAAATATTAAAGTAAATATTAATCATTAATTGATTTAGGCAATCAACATTTTTTGTTAGCTTCAACTAAACTTTTTACTTCCTCTAACCATGGAAAGGAGAATTTGACTTCGCGATCATCAATCAAAACCCCTCTATTGGCTAGCTTATATGCACATTTGTTTCCTTCCCTTAATATATGTGTAAACTCGATTTCTTCAAAATCTTTAGCAAGATATTGAATTTCCATAATTATTTCTTGTATGTTTCGTGGAGCCTTTGATTTCCTCAAAATTGCATTTATTACTATGAGAGAATCACCTTCCATCCATACTTTATTTCATTTCATTTGTTTACATATTTTTAACCCTTCTAAAGTTGCCCAAGATTCAGCTTCATTATTTGTCTTAAATCCACTATTGAAAGCTGTAGCACCCTAAAATTGGCACGGTTAAAACCTCAGTAAAAAGATAAAATATTAAAATTTGAATTTCAACCCCAAAATGCCCATTAAACCGCTTGTTACCCACTTTCCCCGTTTTTTGTGCCATTTTTAGGATTTGTTTTGACCGTTGGACGATATCGTCACATATTAGACGAAATCGTCCCCGATCTAACGAATTCGTCTAGAACAGAACGTCCAGATGATTTCGTCCCAAAACCGAATTTTCATAATTAGCTTCTATTTCAACAACCTCTCCAACTTTGGTAGAAGCATGTCTGTGCAGTTGGCGATTTCCTTGTTGGAGATCTCCCAGATTGGGATGATCCCCAACCTCCTAGCCTTCCCCTAATCCTATATAAACTAGGATTTTTCTAGTTTATCCCCCTGACTCCCATTGATCCTGATTCTCCCTGAATCCCTAACCCCTTAGTTGACGGATTTCATTGCAGAGTTAGCTCCTTATTCCCTCGCACTATTGCTTGCATTCGGTATTTTTTTGCATTTTATTGTAGGAACTCTACTATTTTTTAGTCGAAGCTAGCTTGGATTGTCGAGGACGATCTCGGATGATTACGGACGATCTCGTACGATTGGAGGCGATTCTGAATGTAGTTCAGATTGGGGGCAGTCCAAGTTTAGAGTTTGCATTTTCTTAGCTTTCTCTACATTTTTCATATTGTATTTCTGCATTGTCTTAAGTTATTACGTTTTTTGCATCTTGGAGTTCACCTCATTTAGCATAATCTCATGATAAAGTTAAGATCAATCATTAAATCTACTGCATTTCCTTATTTTTTATTGAAATCTATTATTTAAGGCATGTTTGCTGTTATTTCTACCATTATCCTTTGCTTCTGCATTTGCATATTTGGTATTTTGCATCTATTTTTGTGATTTCAGGTTTTTGACGAATTCGTCTGACGAATTCATTAGATTTCAGATGATTCTGTCTGATTTTAGATGACCTTATATGATTTGGGACGATCCCGAGAAATATCAGACGATTACGTACAAATTAAGACAATCTGTGCAAGACTCAAAATATTCACCAGACATCCAAAATCAGGTATGACACCTTCTAGTTAGCATATTCTCTATTATTTGCATTCATTTTTGCTTACTGTATTCATTTAAATCAACATTGGCATATAGAATAGTTTAGATTCATATTTGGCCAAACCTAGGAGTTGAATGATTAAAGCACAAAATGAACACATCAAACTCACTGTCAACCTAGGCATGGAAACTGCCATTCAAAAGTTTCCTGGTGAACCCACCATCCGTCGAAAATTCACCCTTATACCCCTCCCCCAAGAGGCGGGACCTTCAAAGGGCCTCTCAGTCCGAGGTATTGTCCCATCCTTCTCGCATCCCCTTTCCGGGCGCGGATCCTATAGCCTGAGGGTAAGGATGTGAAAATTTTGGAGCGATACAAAAGCATAATGAGACAAAATCTCTCCTTTATTATTTCTAATTATTCCTCCTCCTCTTACTGGTCCTGGATTTCATTTAGATGCTTCATCAAAATTCAATTTAATCCACTCCTCATATGGAGGTTTCCACTTTATATTATTTTCCTTATTTTTTCCTATCTTGTACCCAACATCATAATTCGATTTAGTGACTTGAATCCATCTATCAAGACTATTTGCTTCCAAATTAGGGATTGTATGAGTTGATAGGGTTGGTTTAGACTCCTCTATGGCTAAACATATCTTATTTTTAATTACCTCTAAAGTACTTTTCTTTCCTTTAAATATTCTTTTATTCCTTTCTAGCCATATACTCCAAAGTGTTGTATCTTTATATATATCCCATATTATCTGTAAAGCCTCACTTTTATAAGTGCTCTACCATTGCTTTAACAAATATTCAATTCTACTATTCATCACCATGCATTTACCAAACATATTAAGAATCCATTGCCATAGATTCCATACTATTGAGCAATATCCCAAAAGATGGTCTATAATCTCATCCTATTTATTATAGAAAATACATTAAGAGGGGCCATGGAAATCCCTTTTCATAAGGTTATCCCATGATAGAATACTTCTATGATCTACTAGCCAAACAAGCATTTTGACTTTAGGAATGCTTGGGCTATCCCAAATATCTCTCCAAATTCTAGTGACACTATTATTATGTTGGTGTTGAACATTATATCCACTTCTTGTTGTGTATTCTCCTGAGCTATTCAACTCCCAAATCAATTTATCCTTAGCACCCCTCGAAATAATTATAGTTGTTATCTTTCTACTCAATTGCCTCCTAGCATCAATGTCTTGTATACTTGTAAAACAATCTTCTTTCCATTTGTATCTTCCTTCTTGATCCTTGTACAAAATGTTTGAAACCTTATCACCATATTTATCTTGAAGCAATCTCATCCAAGGTTTCAAAATTGGATCTAAGTTGAGTGGTTTTTATCATACCAAGTATCCATCCAAATAGAATTTTTTCTCCAATTCCCACCATCCATATTAAAATTTTAATCATAAGATCAATAGATTTTTTTAAACCATTCCAAAGAGTAGAACCATTTGGAAGAGAGAATGCAGTAAATATTAAACTTGGATCATTGGGATCAACATACTTACTAAGAAGAATTCTTGCCCATTGTCTTTGACTCTCTTTGTACAATCTCCAAATAAATTTTTCCCTAAGAGCTAAGTTTGCATTTGTAAGAACTCTTAAACCAAGATCTCCCCTAGTTTTGTCATCACACAACTTGCTCCATTTCACCAAAGAAAATTTTCTTTTATCATGTAAACCTGACCATAAAAAAGATCACATAATATAGATTAAATTTTTTTCAACTGATTTTGGTATAGAATACAATGACATATAATATGTTGGAATGGTTTGTAAGACTGACTTAATTAACCGCACTCTTCCTGCTAACAATAACCATCTACCTTTCCAAGCTGGAAGTTTATTTTGAACTTTACTAATAACTTGATTCCATAAATCTATCCTCATTCTCCCCTCAAATAAAGGTATCCCTAGATAAGTTGTTGGTAAATTTGCCTCCTCCATTTGAATCAACCTGTAAATTCTTGTTTTGATATTAGCAAGAGTGTTTTTTTTTTAATTTACATGGTGGAATCGGTAGCCGCCATGAATCCGGGCAGGCTGTCCAGCTTTTTATGGCCGTCGCAGTATTCTGCGCTGTCCGCCCCAAAAGCTGCCACACAGACCTTCGTGTAGTCCGCCCCTATAACCACCATGCCACAATCATTTTAAACCTTTTACGCCGCTGAAAGCACCAGGAAAGGGACAAGCGTTCAGTCCGACGAGGCCCGAGATTTGAACCTTGGACCTCCGCCCCCTTGTGGGGTTTGGATGAACCAATTGGTCTACACCTCGGACCCATATTAGCAAGAGTGTTAAGGAAGTAAATTTTGGATTTAGTCCTATTAACTTTTTACCTTGAAGCTCTTTCGTACTATTTTAAAAATTTATTCAAAGCTTTGGCCTCATTTATCCTTACCCTTTCAAAAAGGGTTGTATCATCTACAAAATTTTCATGGGTGATGTTATTGATGTTATTACTAACCTTAAGTCCACTTATAAGCCCATATTTGTAAGCCTTCTTTAATTTCCTACTCAAAACTTCTGCTATAATAATGAAAAAATAAGGAGATAAAGAATCTCCTTGTCTAAGGCCTCTCTTGGCTTAAAAAGATTTTATCACTAACCCATTGACCAACACTGAATAAGAAACTGTAGAGACACAAGCTTTAATCCATCTATCCCATTTATTCAAAAAAAAAACTTATCTAAAATTACAAAAATAAAATCCCATTTAACCCTATCATAGGCTTTACTCATATCAAGTTTTAAGATCATAGCTTTTTTTTTGCTCAAAGTTGCTAAATGTATAACTTCATGAGCTACTATGATCCCATCCAAAATTTGTCCCCCTTTCATAAATCCTCCTTGCACTTCTGAAATTATTTTGTATAAAAATGGTATTAATATATTCGCCATCACTTTGAAAATAATCTTATAAGCCATATTACATATGCATATGGGTCTACAAGAATCAAACAATTCAACATCCTTCTTTTTTGGAATTAGGGTAAGATAAGTTGCATTTATTTTATAAGGAATGAATTGTTTTACCCTAGATTGTTCCAGTACCACCAATAAATAATCCTTCACTATATCCCAATTATGTTGGTAAAAAGCTGCAAAGAGCCCATCTGGACCTAGGGATTTATCCTTATTAAAAGAGAAAAGAACTGAATGAAATTCTTCTAGAGTAATAGGCTCCATCAATTTCCTATTGTCTTCATTCATTATAACTGAAGGAACATCTTGAAGAATTTTATCATTAAGAACTTTGGTATCCTCTGAACCTAGAATATTCTAATAAAACAACTTTGCATATTTTCTAATTTTACTCTGATCTTCAATCCAAACCCCTTCTATTGATTTAATTCTACCGATTCTAGAATATAATATTTGTACTATAGCCATCATATGAAAAAACTTTGTATTTTTATCTCCTTATTTTAACCAAGTATATCTTGATTTTAATCTCGAGAATTTCTCTTCCTTACTCAAAATATTATGATATTCACTAAGAAACTCCGTTTTTTCTGAGCTTGGATTAATATCATCATATTTTTGGAATTTTGAAAGTTTATCTTTTAGTTCTTTCTTCTCAAAAATATTTCCAAAGGAGTTATTGTTCCATTTTTTAATCTAGATGTCATAGCTTTAATCTGGTTCAGAAGAGCATACAACCACCATTACCTAAACAATTCCACTTTTGAGCTATAATATCAACAAATTGAGGATGGTCTTCCCAAAATTTGCTCATATTTACAATAAGATATTTTTTGAATTCACTAATCCCCATTGTAACTCTTATTAGCCAGTGATTTGAACCAATCATTTTTAAGGTATTAATTTTAGCACAAGTTACTTCATCTAGCCAATGATCTGAGAGAATGCATCTATCTAATTTTTCTGCTATTAGGTTCTGGCCTCTCATATTTTTGGTCCAAGTATAGTTGTCTTCTTCAAACTCAACTTTCCATAGATTATTATTTTGAATAAAAGCTGAGAAATATTTCATACTTTGGGTCAATATCCTAATTCATCCAAATTTCTCATTCAGCTTGGTTATGGCATTCAAATATCCAATGATCATGAATTTGGTTTCTTGGTCTTTACTTATCATAAAGGCTTCAATCCCACTCTAAAATTCTAATCTACCTAACTGAGTTGTAGGACCATAAATAGTAATAAGGATGAAATGAATATCTGTAAAGTAGCAAGTGACTAAAGAGGCTATTCAATGCCTAGTTTTATGAATGGTTGCACAAGAGGTTTTAGAAGGATTCCAACATGTTAGATTTCCCCCTGCCACTCCTTCAGAATTCATAGCATCCCATTCACATCTTACCCAAACTACTTTCATAGTTTTTGAAACTTCTTTTGTCATTTTAGTTTCTTGGATACAAAGAATATTAGGTTTATTACTTAAACATAGGTCCCTAATACACCTATGATTTGAGGGGGCATTAGCACCCTTTATATTCCATAATATGATAATAATGTCTCATTAGGGGCTTTTGGCCCATCCTACATATTACCAATATCATTTTTTTGTTTGGTAAAGAGAAGTTCAACCAACTTAGTTTGTGTTCCTTTCTCTATGTTAGCTCTTGCTTCCCTAGATCTAGCTTGATAATTTGAGGGTTTTCATCTTTTTGTCTTGCCTATATCAGGAGTAGGTCTTATTATTCTATTCCTCAAAATTATTTTACAATTTTTTTTCAACATATTTATCCTCTCCTATCTCTATTATAGAATCTTTTGACTTGTCTTACCCATTTTCTGGTATTTCCTTATTAATGGCAGAGGTATTAAATTCTAAAATTGTATTTTCTTTACCAATTATTTTCTCTTGAATGGTGCATGGTACTTCAAGAGAGTCTTTAAAATCTGATGAGGCATATTCCTTAGGTTTATCAAGAATGTTCTTCTTTAAATTAGGATCATACTAAATAGACGGTTCCTTGCTAATATGTTGAAATTGTTGTACTATGTCCTCTAAGTTTTGATCTACTTTTTATTCATAGGCTATAGCCTCAAAATAGTTGGTGTTTATTCCAATATCCTTCCTTATTGGTCTCCACTATTTATTTTCTTCTATTTTTTAGAAGTTGAAAACCATCTTCATCCATTACCATTTGTAAATTTCTCTTGCAATTTTCTACAAAAGATTATGTTGGGCTCTTCTTAGGGCATGACCTCTCAATATGCCCCACATTATGACATCTTCTACATATAAAAGATATGTTTTCATAATATATAGTTTGGATCCACATATTATTCCCATACTTAAGAATGATTGATTTTGGTAAAGCTTTACTTATATCAATCATGACCAATATTTGAGCATAAATAGCCAAAAATCCATCTTTTGTTGTATTTGAAATCTCAAGGAATTTTCCTAGAGTGTTTCCTATTACCTTGAAGGTATATATTTACTAAAATTCAATGGGAAATCCAAACATCCTAACCCAAACTGGTACTAGGAATAGATTTACATTTTTAGGTGAAAAGCCTTCATACTAGCAGACAAGGAAGAGTCTTGATCTTCCCATAAACTAAGGACCCCTTTTAGGATTCTTTATCTTTCTTCCATAGAAAAAAATGGCTAGGAAGAAACCTTTGGGAAGAAATTATAGAATCACTCTTGGATACTTCCAACTCTTATCAATCCATTTTCTCAAGGTTGAAGCCCTTGGTCAATACCCATTAAATTTACCAAAAATTGCCCTATCTTGGAGCAATGAGGATCTCTCTGAGGTGCGATAACTAACATCTAACACTAGAGATGATTATAAGGATTTAACTATAAATCAATCCATGTAAAGGAAATTAAAACTCAAAATCTATTGAAATTTATTTGAAAGTCCTATAGCAAATATAATATTTGATAAAATCTTTATAAATTTTTCATGCACAATTTCTAAGATAAAGAAAGGAAAAAAAACTTAGCTAAAAAATTCTTTGTCCAAATAGAATGTATTGCCTCGTTGAAGTCCTAGCCCTTCATTGCTCTTCCTATCATTTGAACCCTAGTTGGCAAATATTTGCAATTTTGTTTTTCGCGACTTGAAAAATTGTCACTGCCCTTGTTCCAAATGGTTGACTTCATAGGATCGTATCTCCCTCAATATTTCTCACATTACCACTCATATTAAAGCTATTCATATTTTCCACAAGTTGGTCCAAGAATTAGCTCAATTGGATAACTCTTCCCGAAGATATGACACTTAAAATATGAGATGTTATTCAGGGAAAAATCCTAATCCTTTGCACTTTGTAATTTCGCTTTTCGCAACATGAAAAATCATCACTATCCTTGTTTCGAATGGTTGACTTTAGAGGGTCGTATTTCCCTCAATATTTCTTGGATATTTGTATATAACCACTTGTTTTATATCTATTCAAATTTTGCACAAGTTGGTCCAAGAATCAGCTGAATCGATAACTCTTCGCGAAGATATGGCTCCTAAAAGATGAGATATTTTTTAGGAAAAAAACCTGATGCTGAAATTTTGTTTTTACTCAGGACTTGATGCTGAATTTCCAAAGTTTCATTCTTCATTTAAGTTATCTATATTCAGTAGTCATTTATTCTTCCCATTTAAGAAAATATTTTTCCTAATTATAATTAGTAGGATCTTAGTCTACTTTCTTAGTGAGAAGGGACATGAATTTGTTGGGTTTCATTGCTCACTCTTGATATAGAGTAGACATTTTATCTTTTAAAAAGGGTTTATTCTACTTTGGAATTAATATTTATTTTAGAAGAGAAAAAAGTCTAGAGGGTGACTAAATCATCATAAGGATAATAAAAACTAGGTTTAGTAGAGGTTTCCTCAAGAAGAGTGTCCCTAATAAGAGTTTTGTGTAAGTAATATAGTCACTAGAGGAAGTATTGAAAGCTTTTAGTTTAATATCATCCAATAGAGGTCTAACATTGATATAAGCATATTAATGGATCATTACCTTGTATAAGATAAATTATGAATCCATAAGAGATCTAAATGCTCAATGGGACAAAAACTCATTGATACATTTCTCCAATTAACAATCTTGTGTAGTTGGTAATAGAGTATACTATTTTTATTCTTTATGTAGTAAATTTTAATACACTATTCACTTTGACTTAACACTCAAAATATCTAAATTTGTAAAGGGTTGTTCTCCAAGAGTTTTATTAATTTGAGCTAATGACAAAATGTATTAGAATTATTTTTCAAATACTAAACTAAGTGCTCCTAGCACTCGATAAATTTTATCTATATCTATTAGCTTCATTTATACGATTAATTACCATAATAAAAAATACATGAATAATTTCAAGATAGCTACAAATATGGATTGATGATTAAAATCCTTTTAGGATATCAATCCAAATGGATAAGATCTCATAACATATATTTAGTTCAAAGATGCATAAGGATATATCTTTATGGATAACAAAAAATGTATCATATTAAATGTCCAAATTATTCTATAATAATAAACCCTATTCTAGTTTCAAATAAATAGCCTTTTTTTGTTGTTGATGTACCGACTTACACACACCTTGTGTGGTTTAAACTTGGGTTTCCTAGATGAAAACCCAAAGACATACCACTATGGTGTTCCAATAGGGACAACCATATTTTTTTTTTATAAATCCCAATCTATTAACAAATCAAGTCACCCTAATTAATTTAAAAAATTAATCATATTTGTAGGATGGTTTCAATGAGACCTTAACTTGTTATGCTTAATAGATATTAAGGAATCTTGACCTTCATCAATCCTAGAGGTCAACACCCTTTTATGGATCTAATGAGACTTTCTTTATTCTCTATGATTATACCTAACCCTAGGATATTTATTCAAGTTATCTTGAACACTCACACAATTGTATTGTATATTTGTCAAATATATGGTTAATGATTAGCTCAATTGATTTCACATATTTAAACTTCAATATACAAGGTACTAAAAAGCAACAATAGCTTCAAGTTTAAAGATAAAGTATTTATCTTTCTTGAGGTTTTAACCTGATTTTTAATCAAGTCACAAAAATTCCAGCTTTAAAGTAGATACAACAACATTATATCCTATAATGTAGGTATCGTCAAGTTTATATCAGAATTTTAATATTGAGTAGTAAATGACCAAGTTTAGCACTTATTCAAGAGTTTCATGTCTATGTTTTAGGACTACCATAACTTCAATTGGAACATTCCTAAGAGTATGGTTTCAAATATTAAAGTGAACTTTCTATTACTTCTCTAACAACACTTAAACCATTATATGAAAAAAAAATAGCCTCATTTCAACTGACTACCAAATTACAAATTTTTAATAGACCATTTATGTGTTTCCTTTAATGAAAATTGCTAAAAAAATAATAGGCTTGAAAACATATCAATTCCTCATAAAGTTATCTAAGTCTCACGTTTTACTTTCATTCTAATGTTAATGTGCTTTCCCTAATAAAACTATAGCATTACTAACAAGTAAAATAACATCAACATCTTCACATCAAAATAACCAAAGGCCATAATAAAAGTATTCCATATTTTTTTTTTGGTAGATAAGATACTATAGCATTAATACAGGGTTTTATAGGTTGACCCAAAACCTTTTACAAAAATCAGCCCAGGGTTGTTGATGAACATGTCCTTACTAAGGATCCTATATATGTAAAATCTATATGCCGCCAAAGCCATTACATCCGATAAGGCACATAGCCTATTATCAAAAAGAAACTTCCCATACAACATTTCGGGTATACCTCAAGAAAACACACCTGCATCATAATTACAAAAAAAGAAATAGATACAGATCCCTTCTTTGAAATAGTGGAGAAGCAAAAAGCTGCAGACACACATAGCAGAGTACTGAAAAAACTCCCACAAGCTCTGTTTTGAAAATTACTCTTAATAATTATTTGGTAATTGCTTTCTTCTATATATGACATGCTTTGGGACCACATCCTATCTTGGCCAATCAACCTTGGAGAAGTGAACTTGCTGGTTAGATTTATGGCGATGGCTATCTGGTGGTCCACGTGGCTCTGGTTCGAAGTCTTATGTTGTCGTTTCTTTCCTGCCTTGTGATTATCAACCAACCTCTAATTACTAAGACGAATAGGAGCTATGTTATATGACATGTGATTATCCCCATTAGTCTTTGTGGTATTTCCAAGCAGCATCCACCAAGACTGATAGCTCGGATAATTTTTATTGTGAGTCCATTTCAAAAAGAGACGGGAATACTCATAGCCTTTGAACTTATAGTGCCTTCCCTATTGGTAAATATGACTATCATTATTGGCATTCTTGTTGAATAAGATCCTCTACTTCACTCAGGATACCGTGTTCACATTTGAAATGTCCATCACCATCGACACCCAAATTGGCTAGCTTATCAGCAACTTTGTTAGCTTTTCGAAAGACATATTGGGTTTTTCTATCCTGTCTTCCCTAGAAAAGGATCCTAGCCTCTTCAACAATTGTTTTAATCCTCCAAGGAGGTGTTTTCCAATTATTGAGGAGATTTATAACATGCATAGAGTCTCCTTCTATGATTAAATTGCCTTCTAAGTCTTGAGTCATTTGAAGGCCTCTCCACATAGCTCTAGCTTCAGATTCATTGTTTGTCCTTGTTCTCAAATATTCGGAAAACTCAAGCATCGTATTCCCATTATGATCTCACATAATGCCGCCAACGCCTACTATGCCAAGATTATCCTTAGCCGCTCCATAAAAATTAAGCTTAAACCAACCTGTAGGAGGTGGGGACCACTTAACATTGCCTCTGGGGTTGACTACCCTAGGTACAAACTCATCTAACAAGGTTAAGGTTAAATATTGAGCAATCGTGGTCTCCTAAAGATGAGGTTTACAGCTATCAAAAGGGATAAGGTTCACATTCTTATTGGCAAAGGATAGGATCCTAGCAATGATAGTTTGATGATCATGGATAGACTCATTAAAGACTCTATGGTTCCTTTCTAACCACACCTGCCAAAGATAGTTTGAATATGAAAGGAATATCTGGTTTCATCAATATGAAAACTAACACAAAATTTTTATTATTATTATGGTAAATGAAGGGGTTTTGAAAGGGTCCCAAACCTTTTACAATTGTAGAATATAAAAATAACTTCCAACACCTACATATTACAAAGATACTTGTCATTTGAATTTATACAATTTTATTCTTTATATTGATATATAAAATCCAATAATCTCATAAGGACATATAATTAAAATACTTGTTATAACATAGTTTCTTCTTCCAAACTTGAGCTATTTTTTAGAGAAGAGAAGGTATTAACTAAGCACTTTACCACCCAAACAAGTGAAATTCCTTGGAATGCCCCCATATTAGCTTCATAAAATGAAGCATCAACCTTCATGAAGGGGTTGATACACAAAATCAACCTAGCTAGAAATACCACCTATGCAATTTATTTGTGCACACTTCCATGAATATCAATGAGTATATACTCATCCTAGATCTAGATATAGTGCAATGATCAGCTTGCACTATAGGTGATGAATCTATTGTGCATTCATATAATATCCTTGTATTCTGAATGCAATCTAACCTATTATACCTATATTCATTATGCAAAATTTTATTTTTTTAATATTTATCTCTATATATCTAGGTTGAATTTTAGATGCATTCAAATAAATCAATCCATTCATTTTGTCCAAGCAAATAAAATTATTGCAGAAATAATAAATAAATAACACTTTTTCTTGAAGGTATTTATAACCATGCAAACTAGATTGGTCATGATTATGTTCATCCATACAACACTTTCTTACTTCATATTCAATATGAATACAATCAACATTATGGGTATAGTCAATGTAACAATTTTCTTCTCCTAAACCATGCGATTTCAAAGAAAAGAACAAGGATAATTCAATAAAATTTGCTTTTCAAATGTATTCTAGAGTGAACAACCAATATCTATTTTAGTAAGCAAGTTTCAAGTGAAATAGTCATTTTCAAGTAAATGAAACAAATTCTCACTTGTAAGAAAGGATATCCTATTTTAGCAAGTAAGGTTTAGATGCAAAAGCCATATTTAAGTAATTGAACATAGCCTTACAACTTGTAAAGAAAGTGTTCCTCTTCCTTGTTATTCTTGGTTATGTCATAAAGAATTTTTCCTTTTCAATATTTAATTCAAGCTAGACTATCTTTTAAAATTTATTGCACTATATGGAAAATATACTTAACAAATTCTATTTACTTTCCAATTGCATGCAATCACTTAGGAAAAAGATGTCTCAATCCAAATAGATTATAGTATGATTATAGTAAGGCCAAGTCCAAATGGAGGGACAGCATAAACAAGTGAACCTAACTAATTTTTTCAAGAAAAAAGTAGAATATACAACTAAGATAATCACCTCATAATAGGGAATCTCAAGTATCATTTAGCCAAAGTGACATAAAATCAAGTAGCTTTTGGAAATAAAATTCCCTTATGCATTCAAGTGCAATATTCATATAAGTTATATTATAATAATCAATATGAATGCATTATTCCCTAGCACAAAATGAAATTTATCCTGAAATACTCAATATGAATGAATCAAAATGCAAGGTTTGCATTTGACATGGTAGAGGCACAAGGGTTCCATAACCTAGACATGCAAGAAAAGTGCATATAAAATTATGAAATTCAGCAAAGGAGGATGAATTTAAATATTGCATGCATTTCCTACTATAAAAAAAATCTCAATTTCCTAAAACCAATTCCATGAATTTTCAATGCCTAGAATCTATTTCAGAATTCATTCAAGAATGGGAATCTTTAAATGTTATTTTAGCTTCAATTCCTTTCAACCATAAAATTTCATTGTAGAAGTATAATTATTTTCAATCCAATACAAGAAGTAAATATGGACCTAAAATGCATTATTTTCCTGTTGTATTACCCTAGAGTGGTTTGATCCTTGGATCCTAGTCCACTATACCCCTATTGCTAAAGGAGTTTTGTTTTTAAAAGTATGAATACAAATTAGTTACTCAAGGTTTCAATGCCTTCAAGAGAATCGTAGTATAGCCAAGCCAATATCAATCCAAATCCATTGCAAAACCAATTCTAAAACCCCTAAAAGTCCTCCCACACTTCTCCAAATGGTTGAATGCTCATCCCATAATGTCATGCCATAGTGGAAGAAAAGTATGTGAAAGAATTATTGGTGGTGCCATAAAACCTAAAAAATAAAAAATAAAAACTTATGTTTTTCAACTTTTAGTGACACTATATTATTGCAAGGTAAGAGGGGCCTCCATTACATGGTAAAAATAAGGGCATCCTCACTTAAACAAGGACCAAAAGGATGATTTAGAAACATCAATGAAGGGAAACACTTTTTTTTATAAAAGAAACATGATCAATTCACTAATTTATTTATTTCATAAAACAAATCCATAAAAGAATAAGGTCACTCAAAACTTTCTCACTTCACATTCAATATGAATACAATCAACATTGTGGGTAAAGTCAATGTAACAATCTTGTTCACCTAAACCATGCAATTTAAAAGAAAAAATAAGGAAAATTCAAATATTAAGAAAACACCTCCAACCATATAATTCAAACCAAATATTGTATAAGCTATTTATACATTGGTTAATGTTAAATTATGAAAAACTATAAAATGAACATAACAAACCAAAAGATGATTTAAATAAATATCAATAGTTACAGCCCAATACAACTACTATATATGACTCAATGCTCATAATAAAATTCTAGAGTGAACAATCAATCTATATCTTAGTAAGCAAGGTTCAAGTGCAATAGTCATCTAAGTAAATGAAACAAATTCTCACAACTTGTAAGAAATGATTTCCTGTTTTAGCAAGTAAGGTTTAGGTGTAGCAACCATTTTTGAGTAATTTAATATAGCCTTAAAACCTGTAAGAAAAGTGTCCCTCCTTGTAATTATTGGTTTTCCAATCATAAAGGATTTTTCCTTATCAATATTTAATAACTAGCCTATCTTTTAAAATTTATTGTACTATATGTAAAAAATACTTAGCAAATTCTATTGGCTTTCCAATTGCATGCAATTGCACTTTGACTTAATATTTCTCAATCCAAATAGAGCATAGTATTGTTACAACAAGGACAAGTCCAATTGAAGAGATAATACAAACAAGTGAACCTAACTAATGTTTTCAAGAAAATAGCAAAATATACAACTAAGATAATCACCTCATAATAGAGAACCTCAAGTCTCATATAGCCAAATTGACATACAATCAAGTGAATTTTAGAAATAAAAGTCCCTTATGCATTCAAGTGCCTCATATAAGTTTTATTATAATTTTCCATGTGATCAAATGATACCTTGCATTCAAGTGCAATATTGAAATGTGGTATATTACAATTTCCCATGTATTAAATGATACATTGAATTGCAATTTTACATGTAATCATGTACAACATTAATATATGGTATATTATAATTTCACATGCGAACAAGGCATGGTTTTTATTTTTTAGAATAGTGTTGATTTTTTTTAAAGCAAAGTAGGGTATTTCCATAAGTGAAATAGAATGCCCTTGCACAAAATAAGTTTTATCCCAAAATACCCAATATTAATGCATCAAAATGTAATGTTTACATTTGATATGGCAAAGGTACAAGGGTTTTATGAAATGTAGTTTGAATGCCATGAATTTTCACTGTCAAGACTCTATTTCAAAATTCATTTTAGAATGAGAATCTTTAAATGTTATTTTAGATTCAAGCTCTTTTAGCCATACAATTTTATTGTAGAAATTCAATTATTTTCAAGCCACACAAGAAGTAAACATGAACTTAAATGTATTATTTTCCTATTTTATTACTCTAGAGTGTTTTGCTCCTTGGATCCTATTCCACTATATTACTATTTCTAAAGGATTTTTATTTTTTAAAGCATGAATACAAATTAGTTACTCAAGATTTTAATACCTTCAAGAGAATCAAACTATAGCCAAGTCAATATCAATCCAAATCCATCACAAAATAAAAGAAACCAAATCCAAAATCCCTCAAAATCCACCCACACTCTTCCAAATGGTTGTATGCTCATCATATAATGTCATGCCCTAATGACAAAAAAGTATGTAAAAGCATTCTTGGTGGTGTCATCAAACTTGAAGAAGAAAAAAACTTACAAAATTTTGTAGACACAAAAAATTGACCCACTTTCAGTGGGCAATCTTCCTTAGAGCCCCTAAGAGGTCCCTAACCCCTACCCAAGGCAAGGGAGGGCCTCTTTTCCCCTTGCCTTGCCTCCCTTAGCCTTTTTAGTGAAATCGCACCCGGTTGCGATGGGGCACGATTTCGTGGAAGCGATATCGCGCCCCATCGGCACGGGGTATGATTTTTCTATTTTAGGGTTTTAATTATTAAAACCTAGGTTTAAACCTTTTCTAGCATGTTTTGCATCGGCCTATGTTGTTTTCCCACTCTTTTCACCTCGATTTTCATCTATAAAAGGAGGGGTTAATCTCACTCTTTTAACACGATGATTTTAGACACACGATTACCAAGCTCAAAATTCTTATGATTGATTTATGCTCGCATTTTGCTTTTGCTCTGCTCCCTGTTTCTTCTGCAAGCTAACCCCAAAGTGCAAATTTTAGATTTGATCTTCTGCTGCATTGATTGGATTGTTGTTTGGGTTGGTGGATTCGTGTTGTGGTTCGGATGGAGAAAGAGTGCCTATCCGGATACTTCGATCTCCTCTGTCTGCTTCTGCGTCATCCATCAGGTTCTGTGTGCTTTATTTTTGTATTTATTTTGTGTGCTGCATTCATATTTTATTTTTTGCCTATCTTCAGTGAAATCATGCCTAGTATTAATGGGGCGTGACTTCGCTTGCCCATATTAGGGTAAACTATTCGTAGAAGCGAAATCACACCCGATCCAGATAGGGCATGACTTCGTTGCTGCGTTATCGCGCCCACTTCAGGCGAGGCACGATTTCACCCAGGAGTAAACCAGGGGTAATTTTTGGTTTCTAAAAATTTAGATAGGTTCCTTACTACATCTAGATCATATTGGCATACTTCATTTTCTGTTTCTCTGCTACTGCATTACTGTTTTATGATTAAATCTCCAAAGGTCAATTTTCGCTTTTGTTTTCAAAGGTCATCTAAAGGACCTAGGGGGCTTGACTGTTGCACCTCCAAGCATTACTGTACAATGGCCTAAGTAGGCCCCCTAACGCTGATCACATTTTTTTAGTGTTTCCTAAGTTATCTTGTAGAAATAGGTATTTTTGATATCATTGGACAAGAGGTAGAAAAGGCTAGGATCAACCACCGGTCAAGATAAGTGTTCTATTTGTTCTATTGGTTATAAATCTGATTTGAATATCCATTATAGGCATCTAAAAAGTGAAAAGCATATAGTGTGCATCTAGGGTTAATATTGTGCATTTATCTTGTGCCCTTGCTTTAAATGTTTTATGGATAAAACCCTAGGTTAGCAAACATTCAAAGAAAGAATCATATTAGGTTAGCTATTGTATTCTTGCATTCTATTTTTTGCATTGTCCTTTATCTTTCATAGCATAGATCTAGAAAGGCCAAACTTAGGTGATTGCTTGAAACTGAACACATCAAACATCCTAAAAATCTTGAGGACTTGGAGCGAGTCCTTAAACCATTCCTGGTGAACCCATCCCCCTAGCACCGAGTGTAGAGAACAACATACCCCCACGGTTCACCCCATAAGGCTTTCTTCTTATGGATCCAGCCTTTTTGGGAATTGTACATGGTAGGGCAGTTTTCCCCCTCTACATATTTGGTGAACCCGATGTGAACACCTCCTTTCTTTTGAAAACTCTAAGCAAGATCATTAATTCTATTTGAAAACTCTTAAATAGATTAAAATCTATGTGTTAGTGTTTTCCCTAGCTATTTTCACTACTTCTAATGGCTCCCTTCCTTAGAAGTCAGAGGAAACAATTAGAATCTGATTATATTCCTTTGGAAGATGATCAGATTGATAGGGAAGACCCTAATGTAGGTCCAGAAGAGCAAGAAGAGGTAGATATGGAAACTGATACCAATCTTGATCCTTATGCTGGACCCAATGGTAGCTTTTTCTTTTCATCATTTGATCATATTTGGGAATTCATGAAAGCTCATAAGGAGAAGCTATTGGAATATGTAGAACGAGAAGCCCATATTGAAAAAGAGGATGCTACTCCTTCTCCTCCCATTGGGTCTCCTGTGCTTAATCATGATAATCCTACATCTCAATCCATGCATCTCAACAATCTGAAGAACCAAGTGACTTGTGCTACTACTAATACCACCAATGTTGGAAGGAATCTGCAAGTCCCTCTAACTAGTAGTGGCACACAAAATTGCTTTCAATTTCCTCCTTCATATTCTAATGTCAACACTATTGCTTCTATTCCACCAAATGTTAGTTGTCCATTTTCACAAAGTGCCACATATAACCAAAGTATCCAAAACTTGAATCAAACATCAGGACTTCAACATACATATACTTCTCCTTTGGGAAGTTTGGGAAACATACACAATAACAATCCAAAAATGCAAAATTTGGAAAATATGGTGAATCAGTTGGTTTCAAGGATGGATATGATTCAGCCTTCAGGGTTTACATACAGTTATAAGGAAATGTGTAGTCAGCCATTGGATCCTATTGTTGTTGCTAGACCTTATCCCAAGCATTTTCCTATGCCAGTTTTACCAATCTATAAAGGGATAGAAGATCCAATAGAGCATCTAAGAGGATTCAGGATAGCTTACCATGATCTTGTTTATGATGATATGCTTCTATTGAAAATATTTCCAAAGAGTCTTGCTGGAGTTGCATTAGAATGGTATTATCGGTTGCCCAACTATTCTTTGAAGAGCTTTGAGAAGACTGCAAAGATGTTTGTTCATCAATTTAGTGCTTATATTGAAAAGGAAGTGACAATGAGAGATCTATATGATCTAAAGCAAAGTAAGGAAGAAAGTTTTTTAGAATTTCTAGCTCGTTGGAGAAGTTTAGTTGGTCGATTAAGATAACCTGTGTCTCAAAAAGATATGCTTGATATATTCATTGGAAATTTACAAGAACAAATATCTTATGCATTAGAAACTACTACTATCACATCTCTTGATCAAGCAATTGAGTTAGCAAGAAAAGTGGAACAAGCTCTCATTAGAAGAGGTCAACTTAAAACTAAAGAAGAAAAGCCTACTAAGTCTCAACATAAGAATAAGCATACAGGGGGTGATAGTGATAGTAGGCCTATTAATAATGTCACTAACAACCTACAAAATATTGTACTTCAGAAACCTCCTCAAAGGAATTTTACCAGACTTAATATGCCTATGGAAGTAGTTTTGAAACAACTATTGGAAGCTAAGGCAATTGAACTACCTCCTATAAGACAACCAGATACTACAACTCATTGGTATAAGGTAGGTCAATATTGCACATATCACAGAGTAGAAGGACATTGGACAAAATCTTGTAAGAAGTTGAAGCATGTGGTTCAAGATTTGATTGATGCAGGATGCATTGATTTAGGAAATTCCTAAACTTCAAGTAATCAGGCTCCTACTCAACAAGCTCCAACAACAAATCAAGATATGGGAATATTCAAGGATCCATTACCAAAGCATGATCAACAAGCAGCCAATCAGGTGGCTCATCAAGATGATTCCCCATGCCATAATAATGTGGTTGGTATGGTTGGGGTAACTACAAGGAAACAAGCTCAAAATCAGTAGAATCAGCAAGGATAGAGTTCAGCACCGTAGCCCAGTTCAGTTTTGAAGGAGAATCAAAGAAAATATTCAGCTACAAGAATTCCACCTATAGTGTTGAAACCACAGTCATAGATTTCATTTGATCTTCGAAAATAGTTAGCTAATACTCCAAAAAAAATATCAGTTTTAGAACTTTTGCAGACTTCTCCTGATCATAGAAATGCTTTAATGGAATTTTTAAAACAACAATCTATTTCTTCAAACATTGCCCCTGATGCCATAGTTGATGTCGTAGGTTCTTTTGGGATACATCATGTCTCATTCTCAGATGATGATAAACCTTCCTCAAACTTACATGGAGATTCATCACTTTACATCACTGCACTTATTGGGGATACCCTTATCAAGCGAGTTTTGATTGATAATGGCTCATCCCTCAACTTGTGTACATATCAATTCTTTCAAAAATTTGGATTAAAAGAGGAAGATTTAACAAAATATGATATCATTATTAAAGCTTTCAACAATGAGTCCCAAGAGGCCTGTGGTGTCATATCTCTTCCATTAAAAGTGGGGCCTAGAATATTGGATACTTTGTTTTATGTGGTTCATTGTCCTACATCCTTTAATATTCTTCTTGGGTGACCTTGGATTCATGCAATGAAGGTCGTCCCTTCTACTTTTCATCAATGTCTCAAATTTGAATTCAAGAATCAAGTTGTCACCATTTCGGGTGATCCTCGACCATTTGAATTTTGTTCAAATATAGAGTTAGCTCAATCTGAATCTTACTCCTATCCTTCTATTTCTTCAACAATTTCTCCATGTTCCTCATCTCAAATTTTAGAGCATCTTCAAAGTTTAAAAGTGAGTGAGGAACGTAAACCCCATTCTTCATCCTTGGATCATGATAATCAGTTTCTTCAAGAGCCTCTTCTGGATCTAGCTAAGCTACCACCATCACCTCAAACTATGGGTTTGCCCCATAAGAAGGGTGATGTTGTACACATTGGCATGTGTACCTTTGTCTTCGGAGGGACTGCCTTCAAAGAAAATATTCATGGTAGCAACCCATCTCCTAGTGAGCGCTCTTTTGCTCAATGTTATCTCACTAATGATTATCCCCTTCCTAAGCAGATCCTATCTAGTATGGGATATGCAGGTAAAGGATTGGGACCACAACAGAAAGGTATTCAAGAACCTTTGGATGTTGAGATTTGGCCTGGGAGATGTGGTATAGGTTTTATACCTAATAAAAATCAACCTTTGCCTTTTGAGGATGATGACCATCTTATGACTTATGCAGAATATATAGAATATCAAAAGATGATAATAGCTGAAAATAAAAGTGTTAATTTTGCTTCTCCTCCAAAGCTAATGTCTTGTAATATGATTGATTCTATTTGTTCTAAAAATAACATTACTTCTATGCAAGAGAGTGGTGGATCTTTATATAATGTTTGTTTTGCTAAAAAGAATGGTGTTGTTAGAAAATGTAGTGATTATCGTGCCATGGATGTCAAAAGAAGAGCCCTAGAGGAACTTTCCCATGATTTTTATCATCGAGAAAATGCACTCCTTGGGGATATCTTCGATCCGACACCCCATGGCATGCTCATTTATTTTAATAAGATGAATGGTGCATTTAGATTTTGCATTGATTTCAATTTTGTATAAAATAAAAAAATTATCATGTAGTTGCATTTGCATTTCCATTGCATCCACCTGCTTGCTCATATTGCATTGTTGCTTGTCATCCTTGCATGATTGCTTGACATCTAAAGAACACCTTGCATGTTTGCCTATCATAATTGCATGATTGATTGTTCATGACTGCTTGCTCATATAGATTTTTGGGGATTTTGCGACAATGGCATGTGATGATACCTAGTTAGGACATAGCTCACATGCATTGCACTTCTCACTAGGACTCTGATGCCTAGCAAGATCCCCCCTAGGGACTCTTCCCTTCCTTCTTCTTATGATTGCTTCTTCTCCTTCTCTCGATTTCTTTGTCATAATAATGCTTTCATTCACAAAGTCTTTTTAAGATCCCTATCCGGGATAGCACTTGCATACTATTTATCTACATATTACACCCCACATGGGATACTTATACATCCTAGTGGGTATTGCATTGTCTACGATATTCTATCGGGTCATACTCTCTTTTGACTCAATAGGCTTAACACCCCATTACAGGATAAGCTCCTTGGTCAGTTTTAGTAGACCTCAACATACATCCTAGCGGGTAAACACCTCATAGCAGTCAATAAGGGAGAAACCACCCATAGCGGGTCAGACTCCACACATATTTTTACACTACTGCAAGTGCTAAACCTATAGCGGGTCTAGCTCTCTTTCTGAAATGATCTATGGTATCTAACTACACTGGTTCCTCACAACCTACGCTAGTTCCATACTATGGGTCGTTAGTTCTTCTCCTTTTTAGATGGTTGACCTTTGGATCCTCTTCTTCTTCTTCTTCCTCTTCTTCCTCCTCTTCCTCTTCTTCTTCTCCCCTCTTTTCTCTCTTCTTCTTTCTTCTCCTCTTTTTTTTTTTATTTTCTCCTTCATCCTTCTCCTTCTTCTCATTTCTTTCCTTTTGCATCCATCCATTTTCATATAGTTTGCATTAATATAGTTTGCATACATGAAAACACATAAATAGAAACACATAAAAATATGCATTAAAAAACATTACACATATTACACATACAATAAAACAACAAAAGTAGCTATATATTACTCGAGGGAAAAAGAGTACATCATCATCATGTCAGGTTGGTGTACCACAATCCAGACTCGGTACACTCAACCTAGGGATGCACACCACAATCCAAAAATTGGTGCATCATCCTGATCCCTAATCCTCTCTCTCTCCTAGCTCTAAGAGCTAGCTCCCTCTGGTCTACCTTGAGGAGGAGGCAACCTAGGCTGTGACATGGACTATTATGATACTGATGTCATCCATGATCGAGACCATGATATGCTCATTGACTATAGGGATGGAGGAAGTGGTATCCTCTAACCTGGTGGGACAGCTATATAGTAAGCCATCTCATAAAACATAGCCCACTGAAGGGCTATCTCCAACCTCTCTCCCATCCATCGTAACTCTACTTGAAGAAGTTGCACCACACCTCCTACCTGGCTGCTCCCAATGATAGCCATCCCCTCTACCCTAGCTCTTTGGTGCTCTCCATCTAGATGAGCCATCTCCCCTTGGAGTTGATTGATATCTACCTAAGTTACATCCCTCTTAGCCTCTGTGATGCTCAATGAACTTTGTAGTCCCTCTAGCCTCTTGGCCCTATCCTCCTGGACTTGGGTCATCTAGCTCTATAGAGAAGCTACCTATGCTCATAGCTCCTCTATCTCCCTCCTCTCTTGGATCTCACTAGTTACTACTGTAGATGTAGAGGCCTCTCCAAGATATCTAATCTGTAGCCTCCCTATCTATGTGGGGGTATCTCTCACCCCCCCTCTCTGGTCCCTACTACCTGGATGGCCTCCTCTACCACCAGGATCTAAACATGAGTTAGCCTCTATCTTGGAGTGGTAGGATTCTATTGTGCCCTCTCTATGGCTCGGTGAGCTACCTCTTAGAATGCTCGTTGCATGCCTAGGTCCATCACCTAGTGCCTCTATATCAGTACTAGGTAGGGAGATCCTTTGGGGTACAACTCCTCTGTACCACTTCTTGTACTTGATAACCACTCTTTCATCATCCACCCTTAGGTTGATATAAGGAGGATCATCTATATCCTCCTTGGCCCATATAGTGAGGTTTGGCTCACCTCCCACCCCTGTTAGATCTTGGGTCACCCTTCGATACTAGTAGTCCCCTAGGTTTAGGACTCCCTATAAAATCTTAAACTATCGAAGGACTCGATCAAATCTGAAGACCTTTGACTCCCCCTTCTTTGACCTCAGCCACTTGATCCTTTATATCCTAGCTAGCTCTGTCCTATCCTTAGCCCACCTAGGGTGAAGCCACCATGGCTGCCAGATGAGCTTCACCTCTCAAAGCTCATCAATCACCCACCTCGCTAGTGGTAGGTTCCCTACATAGGCCCTCATGGTCCTCTCTAGGGACCTCAACCACTTGTATGCTGTTGGTTACTCTCGAGCTAGGTAGTGGGCCTAGTAGTACCTTCGATCTTCGTATCATGATGTGCTCCCAACACCACACCTAGAGCAATGTCATACATACCAATCTTGTACTTATGCTTATACAATGTCTTGTATAGGTGGGCCAACACATATGGGCCCCATGCGAATTGAACCTCCTGATCACACATGTCTACCACTACTCCCACCATCACCCATGGTAAGTATTGCCTACTAGTATGGCACATCAGTAGCCTAGCCACAACCCCACAGAGCATGATAGTTAGAGGATCTACCCCATAGCGGCCCACTAGATCATCGATTGATATGGTGCTCTCTCACACCTAGTGGGTAAAACCTATCGAGAACCACTGTAGTGTGGCCACCCATCCTTGTGCTCCGTAAACTATTGTCCCTTTGATAGGGATCTATAAAATCTACCACACATCCTCTAGTGTGATGGTGAGCTCTCCTATGGGTAACCAAAAAGTAGAGGACTTCAGGTACCACCTCTCTGCTAGGGCTATTAGCATAGCCCTATCTATCTCAATGCGAGGCATCCTCACTAGGTGGTCTAGCCCCATTACCTCTAGCCGATCCCTCTCTACCTATCCTAGTGCATCCAGCTCTACCACAAGAGCTCCTGCCCTCCACTCTCGACTCTCAAGGATACCTAGCTGCATCCACAGACAAATAAAATAAAATCAGTTTCATAAATTAAATTCAAATAAAAATAATAAAATCTATAATTTCAAATCAAAGCACAAAGTTGATCACAATTTTGTAATTCGCACTTCGCAGTTGCTTGTTTTCCCTCTTTTTCCTCTTGTGTTTTGTTTTTGCTTTTCTTTTTTCTTTTTTCTAGTTTTTGGTGAAATCATGCCCCATTCTTAGGGTACATGATTTTGTCAGTGAAATCATGCCCTCCATTTTAGGAGACATGATTTCATGAAATTGTGTTCGATTTTATTTGGGCATAATTTTATCGCACTCTATCTAAAGTGAAATCATGACCGAGCCATGAAATCGTGCTCGGATCGAGCGTAAATCTTATTATAAAAAATGGTGAAATTTCTAAAAATCCCTAGATCCTATCCTCAAATTCATGAAAAATAGAGAAAAATTTGCATGAGGGAGAAATTTGGTACTTACCCACTCTCATGCCCTAGCTTCACCCCTCATGACCATTGCTCGATGAACTGGTAACACCATTTCTTTTTCTCCTTAGAGCCCTTTCTCTACCAATATGCGATGAAAATGAATTAGGGTTTTACCATTTTTCACCCTTTTTAAACCCTGGTTGTTACCCTTGTTTTCTTTGATTTTCATTCTTTCTCTCTCTTTCTTCCTCTGCATCAGTTCTTTCGAGTTTTTATGAGATATGTCATCTTCATAAAAACTCGAGGGGGCACCCTAGCCTATAGAGGCATTAATGTCCCTAATGCCTCGATTTGTGTGCAAAATAAGAAAGTGTCTAGAATGACACCATTTTTGCACCACCCCTTTCTTCTAAATTGGCCATCCCATTTTTTCTTGTTGTCTTCTTCTAGTGAGTGTGCCTACATCCTTTCTTTGATGCATTTACTTGGCCTTAAATGCATCAAAGAGGGGGCAAAATGTAGACACAAAAAATTGACCCACTTTTAGTGGGTAATCTTCCTTAGAGCCCCTAAGAGGTCCCTAACCCCTACCCAAGGCAAGGGAGGGCCTCTTTTCCCCTGCCTTGCCTCCCTTAGCCTTTTTAGTGAAATCATGCCCGATTGCGATGGGGTGCGATTTTGTAGAAGTGATATCGTGCCCCATCGACATGGGGTGTAATTTTGCTATTTTAGGGTTTTAATTATTAAAACCTAGGTTTAAACCTTTTCTAGCATGTTTTACATTGGCTTGTGTTGTTTTCCCACTCTTTTCACCCTGATTTTCATCTATAAAAGGAGGGGTTAATCTCACTCTTTTAACACGATGATTTTAGACACACGATTACCAAGCTTGAAATTCTTATGATTGATTTATGCTCGCATTTTGCTTTCGCTCTGCTCCCTGTTTCTTCTGCAAGCTAACCCTAAAGTGTAAATTTTGGATTTGATCTTCTACTGCATTGATTGGATTATTATTTGGGTTGGTGGATTCATGTTGTGGTTCAAATGGAGAAAGAGTGCCTATCTAGATACTTCGATCTCCTCTGTCTACTTCTGCATCATCCATCAGGTTCTGTGTGCTTTATTTTTGTATTTATTTTGTGTGTTGCATTCATATTTTATTTTTTACCTATCTTTAGTGAAATCATGCTTGGTATTAATGGGGTATGACTTCGCTTGCCTATATTAGGGAAAACTATTCGTAGAAGTGAAATCATGCCTAGTCCAGACAGGGCGCGACTTCACTGCTATGTTATCACGCCCACTTCAAGTGAGGCACAATTTCTCTTAAGAGTAAATCGAGGGTAATTTTTGGTTTCTAAAAATTTAGATAGGTTCCTTACTGCATCTAGATCATATTGGCATACTTCATTTTCTGTTTCTCTACTGCTGCATTATTATTTTATGATTAAATCTCCAAAGGTCAATTTTCGCTTTTGTTTTCAAAGGTCATCTAAAGGACCTAGGGGGCTTGATTGTTGTGCCTCCAAGCATTATTGTACAACGGCCTAAGTAGGCCCCCTAATGCTGATCACATTTTTTTAGTGTTTCCTAAGTTATCTTGCAGAAATAGGTATTTTTGATATCATTGGACAAGAGGCAGAAAAGGCTAGGATCAACCACCGGTCAAGATAAGTGTTCTATTTGTTCTATTGGTTATAAATATGATTTGAATATCCATTATAGGCATCTAAAAAGTGAAAAGCATATAGTGTGCATCTAGGGTTAATATTGTGCATTTATCTTGTACCCTTGCTTTAAAGATTTTTTGGATAAAACCCTAGGTTAGCAAACATTCAAAGAAAGAATCATATTAGGTTAGCTATTGTATTCTTGCATTCTATTTTCTGCATTGTCCTTTATATTTCATAGCATAGATCTAGAAAGGCCAAACTTAGGTGATTGCTTGAAACTGAACACATCAAACATCCTGAAAATCCTGAGGACTTGGAGCGAGTCCTTAAACCATTCCTGGTGAACCCATCCCCCTAGCACCGAGTGTAGAGAACAACATACCCCCGTGGTTCACCCCATAAGGCTTTCTTCCTATGGATCCAGCCTTTTTGGGAATTGTACGCGATAGGGTAGTTTTCCCCCTCTACAAATTTCAACTTTTAGTGACACTAGATTATTATTGCAAGGTAAGAGGTGCCTCCCTTCTATGGTAAAAATAAGGACATCCTCACTTAAAAAAGAACTAAAAGGATGATATAAAAACATAAATTAAGGGTAACACTTTATAAAAGAAACATGACTAATTCACTAATTTATTTGGTTCATAAAATAAATACATATAAGAATAAATTCAATAAATGCAGTTTCAATTGATATTATTTATCAAATTGAACATGTAGGTGTCAAACATATTTCATGATGCATAAGCAACTACTTATATAATTTAGTTAAAATTTAAAATTTTCATGAAAATGCAAATGGTGTGTGAGGCATCTCTCGACTAACTGCTTCTTGATTTGTTGCCTTATATTAAATGATACATTCTCTCTTCTATCTCCTAAAGGTACACTTGTAGCAAAACTTGCAAGTAAGTTAATTTTAATTGTCATCAATAATAATTTAATAGAAGACTAAAATTAACTCGTTAATTAATTTTTTTTCGTTGGAGATCAAGGGGTTCTACTCAAGTCTCCTACCCTTGAAAAATCACAACTCTCTTATTTATAGCTTGAGAGTTTACAAATAGATTCACTTAGCATCTCAATTGAGATGCTATAGCTAGAAACCTACATAATTTTACATAAATTATTTGAATTCTTAATTCTTGAAGTTTTCCTATAGCATCCTTCACAATACCAAAAATTCACCTCTACTATCTATGCATTGCATCTTAGTAGAGTAATATTTCAAAAATATCGCACTATCATAGTTTGCTTTACCAAATCTCTATTGCTAGTTTCCTTCCTCAAACACAAGTGCAACCAAAAATATTATAATAAATAGTTTATGTAAAAACACATTAGTGTTATAGAATAAAGCAAATATTACCAATGGAAAACTTAAAGTAAATCTTAATCATTATTTGATTTAGTTAGTCAACATTTTCTTGTCAACTTCAGCTAAACTTACTACTTCCTCTAACCATGGAAAAGAGAACTTAACTTCACGATCCTCAATTAAAACCCCCTATTGGCTAGCTAATTTGCACATTTGTTTCATTCCCTTAATGTATGTGTAAACCTGATTTGTTCAAACTCTTTAGCAAGATCTTGAATTCCATAATTATCTCTTGTATGTTTCATGGAGCCTTTGCTTTCCTCAAAATTTCCCTATGAGTGAATAACCTTCCATCCATACTCTATTCCATTTCATTTGTTTGCATATGTTTAACCCTTCCAAAGCTGCCCAATATTTATCTTCATTTTTTGTCTTAAATCCACTTTTGAAAGCATAATACGACAAAATATCTTCCCTATTATTTCTAATTATTCCTCCTCTGTTGGTCCTAGATTTCTTTTAGATGCTCCACCAAAATTCAATTTGACCAACTCCACTTATGGTGGTTTCCATTTATATTATTAGTCTTCTTTTTGTTTCTCCTATACCCAACATCATAATTCCCTTTGATGACTTGACTCCATCTATCCAAACTCTCTGCTTCTAGATAGGAGATTGGGTGAGTTGTTAGGGTTGTATTAGAAGAATCTATGGCTAAACATATCTTCATTTTCATTACATCCAAACTTATTTCCTTTCCTTTAAATATTCTTCTATTCCTTTCTACCCATACAGTCCAAAATATTGTATTTTTTGATATATCCTAGATTGTCTGTAAAGCCTTGCTTTTAAAAGTGCTCTACCATTTTTTTAACCATTCTTCAATTATGCTATTCATAACCATGCATTTACCAAACATATTAAGAATCGTTTGCCATATTTTACATATTATTGAGGAATGTCCTAAGAGATGGTCTATACTCTCCTCCTCTATTTTACAAAGAACTCATTGAGAGGTGCCATGAAAACCCCTTTTCATAAGGTTATCCAGGGATAAAATTCTTCTATGATCTACTAGCAAAACAAATATTTTAACTTTAAGAATGCTTGGGCTATCCCAAATATATATCTATATTCTTATGATATTCCTATTTTGTTGGTGCTTTACATTATATCCACTTCTTATTGTGTATTCTCTTGAGCTTTTAAACTCGTAAATCAATTTATCCTTAACTCCTCTTAGAATAATCACTAATGTTATCTTTCTACTCAATTTCTTCCTAGCATCAATATCTTGTATACTTGTAAAAAATATTCTTTTTATTTGTATCTTCCTTCTTGATCCTTGTACAAAATGTTTGAAACCCTATCACCACATTTATCTTGAAGTAATCTCATCCAAGGTTTCAAAATTGGATTTAGATTGGGTGGTTTTTTATCATACCATGTATCCATCTAAATAGAATTATCTAGTTCACTAGATCTATAGATTTTTTAAACCATTCCAAAGTGTAGAACCATTTGGTAGAGAGAATGCAGTAAATATTAAGCCTGAGTCATTGGGTTCAACATACTTAGAATAATTCTTACCCATTATCTTTGAATCTCTTTGTACAATATCTAAATTATTTTCCCCTTAAGAGCTAAGTTTGTATCTATAAGAACTCTTAAAACGAGACCTCCCCTAGTTTTACCATCTCACACCTTGCTCCATTTCACCAAAGAAAATTTAATTTTATCATGTATCTTGACCACAAAAAGGATTGCATAATATAGAATAAACTTTTTTCTATTGATTTTGGCATAGTTTACAATGACATATAATATGTTGGAATGGCCTGTAAGACTAACTTAATTAGTTGCACTCTTCTTGCTAATAATAACCATCTACCTTTCTATACTAGTAGTTTATGTTGAACTTTACTTATAACTAGATTCCATAATTCTATCCCCATTCTCCCTTCAAATAAGGGCATCCCTAGATAAGTTGCAGGTAAATTTGCCTCCTCCATTTGAAGTAACCTACAAATTCCTACTTTGATTTTAGTTGGAGTGTTTTGGAAGTAAAATTTAGATTTTGTCCAACCAAATTTTTTCCTTGATGCTCTTTCATATTCCTTTAATAAGATATTCAAAGTTTTAGCCTCGTTTATCCTTGCCCTCCCAAAAAGGGTTGTATCATCTACAAACTATTTATGGGTGATGTTGTTGATGTTATTACTAGCCTTAAGTCAACTTGTAATCCCATATTTATTAGCCTTATTCAAGTTCCTACCCAAAACCTCTGCCATAATAATGAATAATATAGTAATAGAGGATCTCCCCGATTAAGACCTCTCTTGGCTTTAAATTATGTTACTAACCCATTGATCAAAACTGAATATGAAACTACAGAGACACAAGATGTAATTCATCTAACCCATTTCTTTCCAATTCCAAACTTTTCTAATACTACAAAAATAAAATTTCATTTAACCCTATCATAGGCTTTAATCATATCAAGTTTTAAGATCATTGCTTTCTCTTTTCTTGAAGTTGCTAAATGTATAACTTCATGAGCTACTATGATCCCATCTAGAATCTGTCTCACTTTCACAAATCCTCCTTGCTCTTCTAAAATAATTTTGTCTAACAATGGTCTTAATCGATTCACCATTACTTTGAAGATAATATTATATGCCATATTACATAGGATTATGGGTCTAAATGAATCAAACATTTCATCATCCTTAGTTTTTGGAATCAGGGTAAAATATGTTGGTAAAATGCTATAGACAACCCTTCCAAAATTGGGTATTCATCCTTATTAAAAGAGAAAAGAGCTAAAGGAACTTCTAGAGTAATAGGCTCCATTAGTTTCCTATTGTCTTCATTCATTATAACTAAAGGTACTTCTTGATAAAGTTTATCATTAAGAACTTCAAACTCCTCTGGTCATAGAATATTATGATTATAAGACCTTACCTCTTTTTTAATTTCACTTTGGTCTTCAATCTAAACCCCTTCTATTGATTTAGTTCTACTAATTCTGGATGCTAATATCTATACTATAGCCATCCTATGAAAAAACTTTGTATTTTTATCTCCTTATTTTAACCAAGATTGTCTTGATTTTAATCTCCAAAATTTCTCTTCCTCACTCAAAATATTATGATTTTCACCAAGTGTAATGATCCTCCTTGGCAAGAATTGTTATTGATACTTTATTTATGTATTTATGTGTAAGGAGGTTGCTATTGAGCAAAAGAGCCATCCTTAGTAGGCAGTTGATAACGTCACAGTTATCATAAAAATTTCTACTCAAGGAAAAATTATGTTGTGCATATGGGCGGCTTAGCAAGGGCTTTTGTGTGTTGTTTGATATCGATGCTAATGGTTGATTTTTAGAATTTAATAGTAAATAAATTAGGTGAATGATTAATTTGATTATTAATTTTGGGAGCATTAATAAGAAAATGATTTAATTATTAGTCCAAAAAACATTAGCATTGGAAAATAATTGGATATAATGCTTTAAGGAATTGTTTTATTTTTATAAATGTTAGTAGACTAATATTAATTAAAGATAAACCTTTGCATGGAAAGCATATTTTTCTTTTGGTAAGTTAAAATTATATTATAAGCGGGTTTTGAAAGGATCCCAAAACCTTTTTACAATAGGTCAACCAACCAAACCAAGGGTCAAAAACAACCTATTTGACAAATCCCACCTAGTGGAAAAACTAGCAGGATGATGAATTTGAAAATCCCGCCCAACGAGAAGCAGTCGAAAACCACCAAAATGGAAATCCCAACAGATTTGGAAAATCTTGCCTAGCAAGAAACCGTCCCGCAGGAAAACCAACATAAACTAGATCCGAAAAATCCCGCCCAACGGGAAAAGCAATAGATTTGAAAAATCCCACCCAGTGGGAAGCAGTCAAAAAACACCAAAATGGAAATCCCACCCAGCGGGAAAAATCAATAGATTCAGAAAATACCGCCAAGCAAAAAAGCCAACAACAAAAACTAAACCCTGCATCACGAGAAAATCGTAAAAAACTAGAGTTGGACAATCCCGCGCAACAAGAAAAATAACAGATGTGAATGATCCCACCCAACGGGAAAACTAGCAAATGAACAAAACCTACCCAGCAGGAAAACCAACAAAAAACCTTATTTGATAAACTCGCCCAATGGGTAACCCTACAGGTTTGGAGGATCCCACCCAACATGAAACCCAATAGAAAAATGGCTTGAAGAATCACAACACTAGTTTCCTGCCAATAGGAGTACGAGGTAACCAGGCTGGGGTAGGGTCTGGAAATGGAACAACAAGAATGAGAGATCCCCAAGACCACCGATATCCCCTGTAACCAGATATGGGATGCAAAATATAGAGGAGAGATAGAGAAACTATCCCATGATTGCCAATGACTTGAGAGGTTTTTGATATTAGGTTGAAAACCATGGTACTGCCTTTGCATTAGAAGATCATGAGCCCCCATCCCAATATCTATAAACCTACAAATAAACAAACCACTTAAACAACCAGCAAGAAATATTTTGACCCCACCATTGCCTATTAGAGGATGAATCTAGGGAGAGCCGTAGCTGCATGCTTGGGGTCCCCTTAGGACCAAAATGGTAGACTGCAAGAGGAAACCGAGGATCCATCCAAAAAAATAAGCAACCACCGGATCTACAAGGAGATCCCAAAGGCAAAGAGTTCTTGGAACTATTTGGAAAGAAACATCTATGGGAACATGCTCCCATCGAAGCCAATAAGAGCATACATGAGGATATCGAGCAATGAATAGGAAACTAGAGCCAACCCTCTTCCAGAAGCCACCTCCAAGATAGCTGAAAACCCGCCAAACCAGGGTACTCAGGGCCAAAAACCACGACATCCTCCTTGCAGAACAACAAACCAATCACAAATGGGAAACCTGAGAAACCCAAGGATTCTGAAAACTAGGCCGAAGAACAGCCCAAGGAGGGGGACAGGAAACTGGAAAAGTGGGACTGGACAATCCTAAGGAACCTGGAACTGGAGCCATCCCACCCTCCCCCTCCATCATCAACTCGCATGGAAAGAATGTTAATCAAAGGAGAAACATTACATTGAGCATGCTAGTTTGCCTTGGTAGTGGATGGCTAGCTTACTTGAAAATGAAACCTCCCATTGTTCGAGATCTTAAAAAAAAGGGATATGTTGCCCATGTTTTGTGGGATTGGAAATTTAGCTAGAGGAAGGGACAAAAGAAGGATATTCAAGAAGGGAATTCGTTTTTCCAAAGAAGAAGTGAACCAAGTTTTTTTAAACCTTAGCTTGCATACATAAATGTACATGCTTTTTATTAATAAATGAATGCTACAGTCTTTTATTTGATTCTCATTTTTTCATTGAAGTTTTTGGTGTTTTGGTTCTTTTTGTGTTTGTATTAAGTGAGTCGAGAGTGTTATCTTGTACTTGTTTTCCCTAGATATCCATGTATATCCTATCTTGGTGCTAATAAGCACAAGAGTAAACCTTCTAAACCCTTAACTCTTATTTTTACTAGGTTGTTTCAGTTGAGATAGGCTTGTTTGTTTTACTCTTTTAAGTTCTTTAGAGCAATTCACTGTTAAGTGTTTGTTGGATGTTTTGAGCTTGCATATATTATTTTTTATTTGAAGCTAAAACATGCTTTTATGCTTGCCTATCTAGATCATCAACACCACAAATAATACGAGTTTTAGGTGCTCTTGGGTTTAGAACCTTTAGATTCTTATGTGTAAGCTTGTAGCATTAAAGAGATGGATCAATGTCAACCCTGCTTTTTGGTTTTTTTAAAAATCTATTGTTGTTTTTGTTTTTAGCTCCCAGTTAATTATTAGCTAGCTTGTATCATTTCTAGCATAAGGTAATATTGGTTAGCAAGTGGTCATAGATTAGCTTAGTAGCTTGGTTTAGTTGCAGGGTGTTCTTATTTTGCTTAACGTCTTGTATGCTAGCTTGTTCATTTTTGTGAGCTTTTTTAGTTGGCAAAAATTAATGTTAAGACTGTAGTCTTAACTTTTAATATTATGCTAATTTATTTTCAATTGTAAAGGATATATTATATGTTATGGAGTTGATTTATTAATCAGGTTATGTTTTGGATTTTTGGGGCTTATGTTTCCTAAAGAAATAATTGGAAATTTTGAAGGTGTTATTCTAGTTTTATTTAAGTGTTTATCATCATTGATGGTTGATTGAAAAGTTTTGATTTAAAAATTCATTTCGATATTGCTAATGTTTACTAAGTTGTAACCTTTGGATTATTGGAAGAATTATATTTATTGAAGGATTTATTTTTATGAAATTAATTAGCCAATGATAAGATTAAGGTAAATCAATGCTCATTAATTAAAGTGTGATGAAATGCTTGGTAATAGAAGTGAATATTTAATTAGTTGTTGTTGTGGAGACTTTGGGTTTACTGTTTATTATATTAAAAAATAAAAATTTAGCATTTAGTGTTTTTCCATTGCTTTGAAATTATGAATATTTTATTTTTGGAAATAAGTAGAAGAGTTTTGTGGAAGTATTACTTAATAATTTTTTGAGGCTTATGTAGATAAGGATTCCATTATAGAAAGAAGTATGGTATTCTCTCATTATTATTGCATTTTTATGCTTGCATGTTATTCTTCTATTTATGGTATGCATCTTGCATGGTTGGTTTTGTTTATGCATGATGCATGTTAAGTTGCATATGCATATAAGAGTTGTCCTAAGTTCTAAACTAAGTTCGTGGGAAAGGAGGTATCCAGAGGAAGGTTTTACAAAGGCAGATGATGTTTTGGATCCTAGTGCTACTATGTAATAATGATGTTGAAGAAAGAGTTGCATGAAGTAAATGTAATATTTAATTAAATTCTTTGGTAAATGTATTTGTATAAGCATTGCAAGACTTGTGCAAAGTTGAAAGATTGTATGTTGCAATTATTTAAATATAAGATCTTGGAATGATTGTTATGTGTCTATTGGAAAGTAATTTCTATCAAAAGAATGGTGGAATATGATTCTTAATTTATGGTTATATTTATTTAAAATGTTGTTCAATTATTTCCATTATTTTTAGTAGAGGAAATTACTAAATGCTAGTATTATGTCATGGAAAGCTTTTGAATTTACTAGTTTTAGCAATGTGCTAAATTGATTTTATACATGTAATAGCTCTTTAATTCCTTTTGAAAAGATGCATTTAATTTTTTATTATATATATGATTCTTGGGTTTTGTGGGAAGGTTTTGGAAAAGATGTAAAACCATATTAGGAACCCTTGTGTCAAGTTGTATCCAACCCTAGGAGGAGTTGTAGTGATGCAATAACTAGGTATATATCTAGGAGGAGTTGCGGTGATACAATAATTAGATATTTGTGAATGAAAACACCTTAAAGAATGAGGATCATGTGTATCCAAAATGGTGAGGTCTAGGGTTATAGTGGTGACACCTTGAATGGTGAGGATCCAATGATCATGCTTATTACCAGGTGAGTAGTAATGGCCTTAGTTAACTTGTGGAGGTGTGGTAACTAAGAACTAAGGTATTACACAAAAATATTCTTACATAGACATACTTATGTAAGGTTAGGGAATAAGCATTCTCCTTTAAGTGATATGACCTTAAAGGATAATTCCTATGTCATGGTCAAGTTATCCTATATCAATGAGGGTCTAGGAAAGGTGGGGGACCACTAATGATGTCCTTTCTAAATGGTGAGGTTTAGAAATATGAAATCCAAAAATACGGTATGTTGGTCACTCCTGTTCACTTGAGTTTCGTCTACAATAATATTGAACTCAAATATGGTTATGCCTTGTAATGCTAAAAATATTGGGACGTCTTTGTGAACCTTGTATATATATATATATATATATATCTTGGTTAGTTTGGTGGATTGTTACACTAAGCAACTCCCTTTCCTCTAAGCTTGGATTATTATGATCACCTTTTAGAATTTTGAAAATTTATCTTTTAGTTCTTTCTTCTCAAATTTTTTTCCAAAAATGTTCTTGTTCCATTCTTTTAATTTATATATCATTGATTTAATTTATTTTGGAAGTGCATTCAACCCACCATTTATTAAAGAATTCCATGTTTGTGCTATCATATCAAAAAATTGAGGATGCTCTTCTCACATCTACTCATATTTAAAATATGATATTTTTTTAAATTCACTTACCACCACTTTAACTCTTATTGGCCAGTGATTTGAACCAATCCTTGTTAAGGTATTAATTTTAGCCCAAGTCCCTTCATCTAGTGAATGATCTAAGAGTATGAATCTGTCTATTTTTTTACTATTAGGTTATGGCATCTTTTTTTTGGGTCCATGTATAGTTGTTTTCTTCAAAATCAACTTCCCATAGATTATTGTTTTAAATAAAATCTAAGAAATCTCTCATACTTTGGGTTAATTTCCTAATTCCCCCAAAATTTTTATCCAACTTGGTTATGACATTAAAATATTCTATGATCATGAATCGGTTTTCTTGGTATTTACTTCTCATAAAGGCTTCAATACCACTCCAAACTTCTAATCTACTTGTCTAAGTTGTAGGTCCATAGACATTGATAAGAATGATATGAATATCTACAAAGTAGCATGTGACTAAAGAGTCTATCTAATGACTAGTTTTATGAATGGTTACATAGGAGGTTATAGTATAATTCTAATAAGTTAGAATTTCCTTGGTTGTTCCTTTAGAATCCATAGCATCCCATTCACATCTTGCCCATATTGCTTTCATAGTTTTTGAAACTTCTTCTTTTGTCATTTTAGTTTCCTGGATATAAAGAATATCAAGCTTATTACTTAAACAAAGGTCCTTGATACACCTATGCTTTGAGGGGGCATTAGCACCCCTTATATTCCATGAGATAATAATCATGTCTCATTAGGAGGTATTGGCCTCACTTGTGAATTACCAATATAATTTTGTTGTTTGGTAAAAATAAGTTCAACCAATTTAGTTTGTGTTCCTTTCTCAATGTTTTCTCTTGCTTCCTTGGATCTTGCTTGATAATTTAAGGGTTTTTATATTTTTTTCTTACTTGTATTAGGATAAGGTCTTATTATTATATTTCTCAATATTCTTTCACAACTTTTTTCTCATTAGATTTATCCTCTCTTGGCTCTACTATAGAATCTTTTGACTTATGCTAATTTTTTGGTATTTCCTTATTAATGGTAGAGGTATTAACTTCTAACATTAATTTTTATTTACCATTTGTTTTCTCTTGAATGGTGCATTAAAATTCAAGAGAGTCTTCAGAATATGATGGGACACAATCCTTAGGTTCACCGAGAATGTTCATCCCTAAGTTAGGATCATACAAATGGTTCCTTGTTAATATGTTGAACCTGTTGTATTGCATCCTCTGAGCTTTAATTTTTTTTCATAGGCTAAATCCTAAAAAAGTTGGCATTTCTTCCAATATCCTTTCTTACTAGTCTCCACTATTTATGTTTTTATTTTTCTAGATCTATTTTTTGGAATCTGAAAACCATCTTTATCCATATCCATTTGTAAGTTTCTCTTGCAATTTTTTACATATGATTCTACTAGGCTCTTCTTAGGGCATGATCTCTCAATATGCCCCACCTCATGACATATTATACATATAAAATATATATTTTAATAATCCATGGTTTGGATCCACATATTATCCCCATACTTAAGAATTATTGATTATGGTAAAGCTTTACTTATATCAATCATGACCACTATTCGAGCATAAATAGCCAAAAATCCATCTTTTGTAGTATCTAAAATCTCAAGTAATTATCCTAGAGTGTTGCTTATTTCATTGAAGGTATATATTTCTTAAAATTCAATGGGTAATCCATACATCCTAACCCAGGTTGGTACTAGGGATAGATTTATATTTTCAGGTGAAAAACCTCCATACCAGTGGGTAAAGAAAAGTCCCGCTCTTCCCATAAAACAATGACCCCCTTTTAATATTATATATCTTTATTCCATAGAAAAAAATGGCTAGAAAGAAACCTTTGGGAAGAAAGGATAGAATCACTCCTATACATTTCCAACTCCTATCAATCCATTTTCTCAAGGTTGAAGCCCCTGTCCAATACTCATTAAATTTACCAAAAATTGCCTTATCTTGGAGCAATGAGGATCAATCCTCTATGGTGCACTCACTAAAACCTACCACTAGATATGATTCTAAGGATTTAGCTATAAATCAGTCCATGGAAAGGAAACTAAAACTCAAAATCTATTGAAATTTACCAGAACATCTTATAGTGAATATAATATTTGATAAAAAATTATAATAATTTGCATACAAAATTTCTAAGATAAAGAAAGGAAAAAGAAAATTAGCTAAAATATTCTATGCCCGGATAGAATATCTTGCCTCACTGATGTACTAGCCCTTCATTTCTCCTCCCATAATTCGAACCCTAGTTGACAAATATTTGCAATTTCATTCTTTGCGACTTGAAAAATCGTCACTACCCTTGTTTTGGATGGATGACTTCACAAGGTTGTATATCCCTCAATATTGCTTGGATTCCTTCATATGACCACTCATTTTAAATTTATTCAATTTTTGCTCAAGTTGGTCCAAGAATGAGATATATCAGATAACCCTTCGTGAATATATGGTTCCTAAAATATGCGATGTTTTAAAAAAATGCCCTAATCCTTCATGAAGTTAATAGATAAATTTTTTAATAGTTCCCACTTCAAAATAGAGCATGCTTATATACTCATTAATTAATTATTATCACGAATTATTAAAATTTAATAATTTTAATAATCTAATATTTTTTGTGATTTGATGTACTTTCCCACTAAAAAGAGCCAGTCTTAAAGACTTGGCAAAAAAAATTGTTAAAATCATCATTTTTCAAGTTTCAAAATAGAAATATAGTTGATAGCATAGAAAAATATACTATATAGCTAGCATCAAACTACAAACATAAAAATGAGCTATCCATAATCGTTGTTCAATAAAAAATATTTTTCTACAACTATGTTCAATAATATTGATTCCATTGGATCTTACATTATCACACTTACCTATTCCTTAGCTTCAAATTTAATATCTCTAGTATCCATATTGGCTCTTGAACCTCTAGTGATTTTTAGTCTATAAGGTGTAAAACATAAGCATGATATGGTTTTAATAAAAACACATGAAAAACATCATGAATTTGGGATAGAAGGTAGAGCAAATCAGTATAATATTGTGTTTACCACTTCTAGTATCTCAAATGGAACCAAAAACCTAGGGACTAACTTAGTCGATTTTTTGAATTTCATATAACACTTTATAGGTTTGACTCTAAGGAAGACCTTGTTTCCTATCACAAACTACCTTGGGATTTGTTTTTTTAGCATAGTTATTTTTCCTATCAATTGCCTCCTTTAGCCACTACTTTATCTGTTTAATGTGATCTTCCATTTCTTTTAGCATATTTGGTCCAACAATTATTTTTCCTCTATTCCATCCCATTTAAGAGTTATTCTACATTTTTTACCATATAGTGCTTCAAAAGGCACCATCCCTATTTTTAAGTGATAGGAGCAATTATAGTCAAAATCCACCAATGGTAGATACTCCCACCAATACTGTTGATCCATGTAGTGCATCCTAATTAAACTATCTAAAAAAAACTCACTCAATTTGCCATCCATATTTATGTGATAAGAAAATTTGATGCTAAGATTGGTGTCAAAAGCTATAGTTACAAAATTCCAAAACCTAGAGGTTTTTTTGGCATTTTTGTCTAATATTATTACCTATGGCACACCATGGAATCTAAAAATTTCATGTACAATTATTTTTTCCATTGTGTGAGCACCATCCTTGAGATTCTTGAGTATAAGTATACTACCTTTGTTAATTTATCAACAATGACCAAGAAGACATCATGCAAGTTCTTAGACATAGGTAGTCCTTGTATAAAATCCATGCCAATAGTCTTCCACTTGTATTCAAGAATATTATGAGCATAATATTCCAAGATGGATGTATGTGTTCAAGATTTACTTGCTAACATTCAAGACATTTGGCCATAAAATCCACTATATTATTCTTTAATATTGGCCAAAAAATAAATTTTTAAATCGACCACTATCTTTGTCACTTTTGGGTCCTAAGTGTGGGGTACAACGTGCTTCCCTTAGCATCGTTCTCCTTCCTTAAGTACATATAAACTTTAAATAAAAGTACCCCATTGGAATAAAACTTATACCCCTCAAACTTGTAATCCTCTAAATTAGCTAGTAAAGCCTCTTTTAACAATTTGTAATATGCACTGTATTTTGACTAGTTTATCACTTGATCCTTGAATGTGATTCTCAGTGGTAAGGGCTTATATATATATATATTGTTTTAAAGCATCTACTTCTCGATTTTCTATTCCATTAATATAACTAATATCAAAATAATAATCAGAGAGAAATTTTAGCCACCTTCTCTATCTTGCATTTTAATTTGGTTAAGAAAATATGCCATAATCCTTGACGATCTCTTTTCAATTTAAAAGGCTTACCCATCAAATATTGGCTATAGGTATATGGCATGTGTTTTACTACTACTAATTCTAAATAATGATGGGTATAATTCATCTCACAAATCTTGAGCTTGTAGGATCCATATGCTATTACCCACTTATCCTACATGATTACACCACCTAACTCCTCACTTGTGGCATTTGTGGTGACTATAAATTCTTTATCAAGGTTAGGCACCTTTTTTTCAATTGGTTATATGGGATTTAAATGGTCCCCACTTGTATTACATCATCACCACATAGTAGTATTATAACAAAGCTTGGATATTATCCATGTATCGCTTGAAAAGATTCAAACCTTGGTCTCCTCCTTATATGTCGAGGAATTTAACCGGTTGAGCTAATGCACTTGATAAGGTCAAACACCTTTAATATTGGAGCTATTGTCAAATTTTACTTAAAGGAGTTGTAAAGCTTTTTTATACCATTATGACCATTCAAACCTATCTCTTTTTGTTAAACATAAGTGATGGGTTTGGCTAGTTTGGAAAACCCTTCCATAATTCACCTATAACATCCTACAAACCCTAAAAAATTGCATATCTCATACATAGTTTTTAAAGTTGGATATTTTATAATAGCTTTGATATTATATGGGTCTATTTCTATTCCATTAATACTTATTATGCAATGCAAATAATGTATCTTATTTTGAAAAAATAAGTATTTGTATAACTTTCCATGAAGTTGGTTTTCCCTTAACCTATTCACCACCCTTCATATGTGCTCAAAATGTACCCCTTCATTTTGAGAGTATATTATAATGTCATTTAAAAGAATTATTATTAACTCATCTAAAATATCTTGGAACACATTATTCATCAAATTCATAAAACTTCGGTAAAACAAATTGTTGATCCAAGGGAGAGGGTATCACTTCTTCACTATGGCACAAATTTCCATACTTCTTCACAAAGATGACTGAAGCACCCCATGGTGATATGCTAGGTTGTATCAAACCTTTAAACAAAATATCATTGAGTTGATTTTATAATTTAAAAATATTAATTGCAGTCATCCTATATGGTGCCTTAAACTATGATTCAATTCATAACATGATATCAATGAAAAATTAAATTTCCTCTAGGGAGGTAATATTATAATTTTATAGGGAAAACATCCCAATATTAATTTAGGAAAATATGATCTTCATTGGTAGGATCTTTATCCTCCTCTATTTTTTCTATATGTATTTCACTATCCCCTCCTTTGACTTTTTCAACTACATAATTGAGATCTACCTCAAACTAATGAGCTTGATTTCTCTTTGAATAATGGTATTATATCCTTGATCATCCAAACACTATTATTTTATCAAAATAATTAAACTTGGACCCATGCTACCAAAGTCAATATATACCTATTATGGCATCATAGGATCCTAAGGAAGCCACATAAAAATTTACCTTCATAATGAAGTAAGTTTTAATTCAAACATAAATAAAAATTACTCTGCTCTCTTTTCATCCCATTTCTAATATTGGACATTCCATGATTCTAACATAAGTGGATATTTTTATTTAACTTTGCTAAGATATTTGGTGAAATAGAACTTTCAATTACTCTTATATCAATTAATATAGAGATAGGTATACCATAAACCATACCTAATGTTTGTATGGGTACATTTTATATTCTACCTACCAGTTATCTACAATTGTATGAGTGTGATGAGGGTACTATGATATCTAGGTTGGTAATTTTTCTCTTGATCTATTACTTATATATGGACACTAATTTGATTAATGTTCCCCATTATGGTTGTAACAATTGCCTCTAGGCCCTCTTTTGCTTTCATCTCTACCATATCAATATTTATGAGGGCTCTTAAATTGGTTCTATTGTTAGAATGGTTTCCCATTTTGGGAATTCTTATTTTCCATATTCTTCTTATTCTAATTAATTGATTTTCCTTTTAATATATTTTTCTTGAAGGACATATGTAGGTTATTGCTAAATTACTTTTTTGTTTTCTTTAATCTCCTGACAACAAGCATAGATAGATTGGATTTTGTGCTTTTGCTTGATTGACTTCGTGAAGACCCGACCATTTATCAAAAGGCTATGTAAACCCACATCATCCCTTATGTAAGGGTTTGAGTCCATAATGAACTTTAAGATTTTAAACTTCTCATCTTGTTGGTTCTGTGGAACATACTTGAGGAGTTTGATGAAGGTTTTCCAATACTGGGTTACTATCATATTTTCTTGACTTAAATTTTAGAACTATTATTTTTAAATCAAAGTATGACTATGGTAATCACCTTTACCTAAAGAAAGTGGTAAATTGATCCCAAGTAATACCTTCAACCTTCAAGTCCTTCTTGACCTTTACGTTGTTCCAAAAAGATGGTACTTCATCTATTAGTTGATAAACTAACCATATTGCCTTAGTTTCTATAGGGAAATTCTATAATTCAAGATATTTGGTCATCTCAATGAACCATACCTCTACTTTATCCCTAATGGTATTTCCATTATATTTTGAAGGAGTAATCTATTTGAGGTCTTTGGAAAATTCAGTTTCAAATAAAATCCTCTTGGGAACTTGATTCTCATTATGGTCATCCTTTACTTGGGCATATATCTATATATCCCTCCTCTCATTTTAGTCTTTAGAAGATCCCACATTTTTGAAATGATAATTTTCCTCTTTCTTGAGTACATTTGGACCTATTTTTTCTTATAGGACTATCCTATCATATATCTCTTGCATTATATTCAAAAATTGGTTTATTTTATTGGTCCCCTTCTTAGTTTTGAAGGATGGGTTACCTCAACCATTTTTCTTGAAAACATGGATGAACCCACTAGGCCCTAGTTCTAAACATCGGGCTCTATTCCCATGTGTAAAAATACCCTATTATGGTTTCAAATAAATGGCTATAAATTTTTATTTTTATTTTTAAATCCCAAGCTATTAACAAATCAAATCACCCCAATTAATTTCATAAATTAATCACTTATATAGGAAAAATTCAATAAGACCTTAACTTGTTATGCTTATTAAAGAGTAAGGAATATTGACCTTCAATATTCCTAGAGATCCACTCCTTTTTATATATCTAATGAGATCTTCTCCATTCTCCATGACCATACTTGACCCTCAAAGATGTATTTACATTATCTTGAATACTCACAATACTATATTGGATATTTTCCCAATATATGGTTAATGAAAAACTCAATTGATTTCATAGTTGTAAGATTCAATATATAAGATACTAAAAGGCAACATATAGATTCAAGTTTAAAAATAAAATATTTATCTTTCTTGAGGTTTTAACCTAATTTTTAATTCAATCATAAAAATATCAACTTCAGAATAGATAAATTAATGTTATATTCAGTAATACACATATAATCAAGTTTATATTAAAATGTTTAATATTGAGTAGAAAATGAACAAGTTCAACACTGATTCAAGAGTTTCAAGTTTAAGTTTCAAAACTACCAATGAATTCAATTGGATCATTCCTAAGAGTACGGTTTCAAGTATTAAAGTGAACTTGCTATTATTTCTCCAATAGAACTTAGGGCATTATATGAAACAAATAGCCTTTTTTTAACTAACTACTAGATTTCATTCTTCATAAGATCATCTCTATTTTTACTTCAATAAATTGCTAGAGGACAATAAGCTTGAAAATATATAAGTTCCTCAAAAATTTGTTTAAGTCTCATGTTTTACTTCCATTCTAATGTAGATATAATTTATCTAATAAAACCATAGTATCACTAACAAGTAACATAACATCAACATATCCACATCAAAATAATCAAAGGTCATAACAAAATATTTCATACTAAATAGGAAAATATATCCAATTTCATCAACATGATATCCAACACTACATTAATGATACTTGTATTTAAATTTACAAAGTTTTGTTCTTTACAATGATACACAAAATTCAATCATCTTATAAGTACATAAATTAATACAATAGTTTTAACACGATTTCTTCTTCTAGACTTGAGTTATTGGTTAGAGGAGAGATGGAACCAATTGAGTGCTTTATCACCCAACCAAGTGACATTCCTTAGAATGTACCCATATTAGCTTCACAAAATGAACCTCCAAACCTTCACTAAGGTGTAGATATGTAGAACCAACCCAACCAGAGAGACCATATATACAATGCATTTGTGCATACCTCTATGGATATCAATGAGTATGTACTATACTAGAACTAGATTTAGTTCAATAACCAGCTTGCATTATGGGTGATATATCTACTATGCACTCATATAATATTTTTGCATTCTACATACAATATAGCATGTTATCTATCTACTTATCTATCTATCAATAACAAACTTGCATTATAGGTGATACATCTACTTATGCATTTATATAATATATTTGCATTCTAAATACAATCTAACATGTTCTCTATCTATCTATCTTTTTTTCCCTAATAAAAAATAAATAATTTTATACTAAGTAAATATGAAACCACATTTTTTAGATGCCTCTTTGGTATTTCTTCAAAATTCAATAGTGACCTAAAAGTCAATTTTTTTATACATCATAAGTAGCTATCTCTATCATTCTAAGTTCTATATTTAGAGATCTTCCCAAATTGTCAACCAATATCCTGTAAATCACTAACTTCTATTATTTTTGAAAAATTTGCTTTATCTGTGCTTGCTTTAGCTGGAGTGTATTAATTCCCCTAGATAGAAATTTAGACTAGTTGTAGTATATTTTCCTCATTAAATTCCTATACTAAGCACGTATCTAGATCAATATGAAGTACCTCCTTTGATATTTCATCTACTTCCCTATTATGTTCTCTATAAATATGCCAAAAACTAAAATTTTCATTTTGATCCACAACTTCTTTTATTTGAGAGAATATGGGTTGTAGAATCATGTTTTCCATCCTAAAAACACCAAGCATCTAGTTTATTACCACCTGTGAGCCTCTGTATATTTGAAGTTTTTGTATTATTTTTTATTTTTCCAACTAAACCAATAATTTGAGGGCCATAATTTCAACATAATTAATAGAACCTTCTCCAAATCTAGCCTTGAATTTAAAATAATGAGAGTAAGAAATATATAGTGATCCTCCTACTCCACCAACTCCAAGGACCCCTGTCTAGCCCCATAAAAAAAATCCTAGATCCCTGATTTATCAATATTTGGAGGGATGATTTATCAATTTACCTTTGTTGTTTTCAAAATATTACAATTATTGAAACTTCCAATGATTTGGGAGGAGACCTGCCAAGTAGGCTTCTCTTGATCCTAAAAAAATATTGCATTCCTAGATAACCATACTCCCTAAGACACAAATAATGAGAGGGCTATAAAACCCTTGTAAACATATTTTAAAACCAATATTTTAAGCACTCTCCTAAGGAATTTTTTTGCCATCCTATAGGAAGATTTAACTGTGCTATAACCTCCCTCCAAACCTGTCTAGTAAAGGAGCAAGGAACTAGTAAATGATCAAATATTTCATTGTTTGATATACATAAATCATACCTTCTTGGACCATTCCAATTCTTCTTCTATAATACCTCCCAGGTTAGAACCTTATTTTTCATGGAAAACCATAGGAATAGTCTTGTCTTCAATGGGGCTTTTTGCTTCTAGAATGTCTTCCACCACCATGTTGGATCATTATTGCTATCTTACAGTAGAGTCTTATATCCCAATTTTGAACTATAGTCCCCTATAGCTCCATTCTTTGTCCATACCAATTGATCAATTTCCTCTCACAACTTGATATGTCCAAATTTAAATCTGCCCATATATTCTTCCCATTGTTGTACCTCCTAGCCCTGAAGCCCTAACATTGTTGCTTCCTTCCATCCTTAACTCTAGTTTGTAGAATATTATGGGTCAGCTACTTGGGTCAGATTTCCAATTCCTTGATCTCTTAGGGTCTGAATTACTTTATTTGATAGCCTATGCATATCACCACAACCAATCTAAGGGTCTAATCCTAGTCTTATCCTTGAACCATCCCCTATTTTCCAGGTAAGATAATCACCTACAATATAAAAGGTTTGAATCATTACCTTCCAATAGATTGAAACATTATGTGTTTGCTTCATTGGGACCCTTATCCACTCCTCAACTATGAGTGATTCTAAATACCTTTCATGTATGATATTATTCCATAAGCCTTCTTTTGATATTATTTCCAAACACACTTTGTTGCTAGAGCCTTACTAAATAGGAAGATGTTCTTAACTCCCCATTCTCTATTTTCCTTAGGCTTGGTTAAGGATTTCCATTTAACCAAGGAATACCTTCCCTTTCCATTTTACCTATCCATAAGCACCTATATCTTAACTGTTTAATTTTTTTACAAATATCCTTTTGGTATATGAGCCAAATATTACCAATATATAGGTATTGCATCCAACATAGACTTAACCAAAGTTAATATCCCCCTCAAAAAGATCCATTTATTGCACCATATATTTTTTTGATTGGTGAAAAAGGGTTTTGAAAGGGTCCCGTAACCTTTTACATTTCTAGACAAAGTCCAAAAGATCTCTGGAGGTTGACTAGCCCCATGAGATGATCCTACTGAGCAAAAGGAGAAGCTATAGTCAAGACACAAAAAAATTAATAGAACAAACTATGTATAAACCATCATAAGCCCTAACAGGGCCAACCCAACAACATGACGAATGCCCTCACATGGGTGGAAAAGGAAACCACACAGACAAATCACCCTTGTAGGGGCTATTAGAGACCAAAAAACTACCATCCAAACCCTAAATCCTGACTGACATAGGAGGCATCCCCCTGAGTTGGCTCATGCATTAGGCCCACCACCCTTATCCATAGGATACTCTCCGACTAGGCTCTTGAATTCTTGGATGATCTCAAACTGGTTATTGTACTCCTCCACGAGAGCATTCTGCTTGCATCAATAGAGACAAAATTATTATGGCCGCATGTCCTAGTGCTTGTAGGAGGTCCTAAATTTCCTAAATATGCCCTCAATCAGAGAGGTTCAGGAAGTGCGTTATGTGCGAGGCCAAGAGGGGATCATGTATCGATGTTTCTTCGTTATGGGCCATGAACCGTGTCAAATTCTCCTTCTTCATCTGGAATTACAGAGATTCATCTGATGCATTGTCAATGATCATCGGAGCCTTCCTTTTATTTCTTCATCTCTTCACGTGGACAGGATAACAATGGGCCTTAGTCTATTAAGGAATCAAAGAATCAACATATTTGGTGGCTCCACTCGAGGTTCTAGTGGATGGGGGAGAACCTCAGTCCCAGTATCACCACCAGGAATACTCGACCCTCCAGTAAGTAAGGCATGCACATAAGACCCTCTGGCCAGGGGAGGCCCAACCGAATTTCCAATAAGAGGAAGCCCAATCGACGATGCCACTGCCTAATTTTGCTCTACCACCATGAACCTAAACAAAACTCGGTGCAGAACTTGATGAAGGGGAGAGGAAGAGGAACCCATTTTCACATTGATAACTAATTGTTTCATTGACCTGAACATGTATTCAGGGATATTGATGGTTTTATTTCCCTTGAGGTGGTTTAAAAATGCAAGGTGGAAGCTCCTCAAAATGGTTGAGGGATTGTCAAGGGTGAAATATTGGAGGACAATTATCATCATCGTGTCCCAGGGTTTTGGGAGTGTCTCCCTAAATATCTCACCCTTCTCTTTTCCTAGGGATTCTACTTTATTCCTAAATAGTGCTAGTTCACCCTAAAGAGAGTGCTTATCCCGATTGATAATTTCACCCTCATTTGGGAGACCAATAACCACCGTAAGAAGATCAACCATAACAGTGAAATCCATTCCTCAAAAAACCACATGGCCCCATTCTATGAATGGATGAATTCTGGCTTGGCCCCCTAAAACTTTTATAAAAAATGAACGAGGTCATGGTATCTAAAAATATCCTCTACCAGGGGAGTTAATTGAATGGAAGCGAGTGTGATTTTGACCATGATGTCGATACTCAAATAAAGACAGGGATAGGATATCAGACAAAAAGTATGAGGGTGGTAAACATGGTGATGGAGAAAGTTTGTGGGAATAAATAATATATGATACATGAGTAGGTTCCCCCACTCAAATCACCTCGTGCAAAAAATCTTGCAGATCGATTGAACAACCGATGGCATGGGTGGACAGGCACACCAATCAACATAGAGGGCTAAGTGGATACTTCAGGAAGTGACACCATTACTAAAAAATGGGCCAAGCGAGCATGGGTCATGATGATGGGGATTACCTTCCAAGGTGGCATAACGAGCATGGTAGAAGGGAGTAACAGTAGTGACATGGGCAATTGCTATGAGGTAGATAGATGCAAAACCCACTTCCATACTTGTGTTGATAGTACATCTTTCCAAAATGGCATTGGAATAAGAACGGGAAGTCAGTGGGCCATGGCCAATAAGATGGAAGCACACATAGCACCTCAAGAGCATAGGAGACTAAAACCATGGATAAGTGGACAAGTGGACGTGGAGGCAAAAAATCCCTCTCATAGACCAAATGGGAAGAATCACATGTTGAAACTTCGACTAGACGAGAGCCACACATGAGGAAAAAGTAGTGATCAGTATCAATGTGGCATTGCAAGAGTACACCAAGTTGGAGCTTGGTTTAAAAATCACTCTTTGAAAGTGGGGATCATCATGGAGGTTGTGATTCTCCATGCTGAACCAATTTTCCTCATTGGTTGGCTAGGTCAGCAGTATTTACATCAATGATCACGTGGGAGAAGGAGTCAGTCCACACCCAAAGACCTGACTCTGAGATGTCGATGTTGGCTAGCTGGCCAGCCACGTAATTGCCTTCTCTAAGAGTATGGGTTGCCTTAGAGTCAAAGAAGTATTGGATCAACTATTTGGCTTCATCAATCATGGTGGAGGTGTTCCACGATAGAGAGAGGGAGCCCTGGGATAGGCTAGCAATAATGTTCTTGGAGTCACCTTCGATCACAATGTTGGAGACTTGAAGCTTGAGCTTACGACAACCCCTTGGTAGAGGGCTCAGGATTTCGTAAAGAGGCTATAATTGAACCTCACATTCTCCACATAATCTAAGATGATGCAACCGTTGTGGTCTAAAAAAAACCCCCTGACACCAGTAGCTTCAAGATTACCTTTTGCTGCTCCATCAAAGTTGAGCTTGAGGAAGCCTGGAGGTGGAGGAATCCATTTAAAATGGGAATGACAAGCCTTGGGGAGCCTGATAATAGATTCCCTACGGGATATCGAGAGAATAGGTAAGAATACCTTTAGAGAGAGGCTCCTGGCCTACCTCTAGGGGGTGACCGAAACATTTTCTAATTTTTCCATCAAGATCCTTGCTAGGACATGAATTTCCTTGTGGGATGAATCTTTGAAGGCCTGGGCATTACGTTCTCTCTAAGATTTCCCACATGAAATGTGTAAGGCAAAAGGACCAGAAGGTTTTGAGCTGGTGATATCTGAATGGGTTTGGCCACTACACAAATATTTTTGATCCAAAGGGGTGGGACCCAGGAGATATCGATCGAGGAAAAAAGGGAAGAAAGGATGGAATGGGTGAAGGGACACAAGGAGAATATATGCTAGGTTGAATAAAAATCCATGTAGAAAAGGTAGCACCAGTTGGGGAGGGACAGGCCATAGTGGTGAAGGTTATGAATGGTAAGGATCTTATCCTGGAAGGCCAACCATAGAAAAAAATTTACTTTGGGGGTAAGGTGAGGCCTCTATATGAGTTTGGATGGAAACCAGGGGGCCTAGGTCCATAGACAAGGCGTATTATGACTTAACAATGAAGGAGCTAAATGGGAAGGGATCCCAAAGGATGGAATCCTCTATAGGGGATAAGGGAATGACATAGAGGTGAAGGAGATCAGACAGGGTGGTAGAGGCAATTAACTGATCGATTGAGAGGCCATCGGTCGAGAAGGGCTTCCAGGAGGAAGACCCTAGGAGGAGAAATTCACTTACTTTGGGTTCAAAGAGGGTGTCCATCATTGGCCGAAGGCACACCAGATCATATCTATCCTGTAGAGGGCCATTTCCCAACCAGGGGTCACTCCAAAAGTTGATTTTTGCTCCATTGCCAAGTTTCCATTTGATGCCCTTATGTATAATCTATCTGGATTTGGATATGGAGTTCCATACCACATATCCTTTGATTAGGTTGGGATCCTATAATAAATTTGCATTGTTCTAAAGGTATTTTACTTTATTATGGAGGTCCATAGAGAGTCTTCATTGGTAAGGACTTTCCAACCTTGTTTTGCGATGAGTTCCAGGTTCATATTACGGACCTTGCGAAGCCCAATACCCCCATGGTATTTTCTTGCATAGACCTAGTTCCAAGCTACCAAATTAATCCTTCTTTTATATTTTGAGCCAGACCACAAGAATTTTCTTTGGATTTTTTCAATGCAGTTGCAGAATCTAACAAGAATCTAGAATATTGACATGAAGAAGACAAGAATGGACTGTAGAGAAGCTTTGACAAAGGTGGCCTTCCCAGCTTTGCTGAGTAGGCTACCTTTCCAGCTTACCAACTTATTTTGCATGCACTCGATGATGCGGTCCCAAAGGTCTTTCTTGGACTGACCGTCAAAGATGGGGAATCCTAGATATGTTGCTAGGAGGGTGTCAATGGAGCAACCAAGAGTAGTAGTAATGTGGGCTTGATGCCTCATCGGGGTGTTGAATAAGTAGAGCTTACTTTTTTCAAAGTTCACCTTCTGGCCTGTTGCCTCCTCAAAGGAGAGAAGGATGGACTTGATGCACTAGGCTTGGGGGACCGAGGCTCGGGTAGCTAGGATAGTGTCATCGACAAACTGCTGGTGGGACACGACCTGGAGAGATGATGTTGGTTTGATTCCAAATATGGACCCTTCAAGGTAGGCATGGATAATAGATTTTCCAAGATATTTAGCAATAATTATGAAAAGGAAAGGGGAGATGGGGTCCCCTTGCCTGAGGTCTTTAAAATTCTTGAAGTAGCCTATAGGGTAACCATTGACCAGGATGAAGAAGTTCACAAATGTAATGCATTATTTGATCAACTCGATCCAATATGGGTGGAAACCAAACCTGTGGAGGACCGCCAAGAGGAAGTCCCAGAAGATCCTATCGAAAGCCTTATTCATGTTGAGTTTGAGGAGAAGGACTGCTTGACCGCTCGAGGAGATAGAGTGGATGAGCTCATGGATGACAATAATACTATCAGTGATTTGTCTTCCATGGATGACAATAATACTATCAGTGATTTGTATCCCTTGGTTAGGGTAAATGATGGAGGGGAGGATGAACTTGAGTCAAGTGGATAGGGCTTTGGTGAGAATTTTTTACAAGACATTGCACAGGATGATGGGTCAAAAGTTTGAGAGGGTGCGAGCCTGGTTCATTTTGGGGATAAGAGCAAGGAATGTGGAATTGATGTCTCTGGGTATGACCTTATCTTATTGTATTTTCTAGATTTTTAAGACCACATCCAGCCCCAGAATATCCCAAAAGTGCTAAAAAGATATGGGGGGAACCCATCCAGAACCTGGGATTTTCCACCCTATATGGAGAATACGGTAGACCTAATCTTCTTGGTAGAAAAATAAGCACAAAGCATGTGGTTTTGGTCCTCAAATACTAACCTTGGAGTATTATTAAGGATGCTTTCAGAAGTGTGGTGATTACATCTAGGAGAGGGCCCAAGAAGCTCTTTAAAGAAGGAAACTACCATAGCTCTGATTCCCTAGATGTCAAAAACAACCTGGCCATCCTACTGAACTAGCTCCTTGATTCGATTGCTACCTCGGTGATGCACCACTATGGTGTGAAAGAACTTGGTGTTCAGGTCACCTTATTTGAGCCAAGTTACCTAGGATTTTTGCTTCCAAAATACCTCCTCGTCTCTTAGAGTGTTGTGGTAGTCAACAAGGAGGACTCTCTCAGTGGCTTGGAGGGTGGGCTCCGGGTCATTATCTTGCATAGTGAACTCAATGTCCTTGAGCTGAGATTGGATCTTTTATTTTTTCTAAAATATGTTCCCAAACACTTCCTTATTCCACTTTTTGAGATTGAATTTGAGATGTCAAAGTTTGCTGCTGATTTGGAAAATTTTGGGCCCCTGGAAAGGTTTGGCCCACCACTGAGAAATGAGAGACCTTAAGTTTGGGTCATGGAGCCACATGGCTTCAAACCTAAAAGGAGATTTGAAGGATGAAGTGTGTGGATGCCTTTCAAGGAGGAGAGGATTGTGATTGAATTCAATTGTTGGGAGATATATCATGATTGCATCACCGAACATGGGTATGGCATTGACCAAAATGAGGACATGGTCTAGACGCATTTGGATCAATTGATATCCATTTATGTGATTGGTCTAGGTGAATATTGGGCCCCAGAGGTTCACATCCATCAATTTTTTACTGTTTACAAACCTAGAAAACTGCTCATAGAATATTTTAGTAATGGGGGTTCCACCCTTCTGATCAGAGGGTAATAGAGGAGAATTGAAGTCCCCCACCAACATCCAAGTCTCTGAGGAAAACACATCTCGCAATTGGCTGAGGGAGTTCCACAAAGAGGATCTTCAGGTGGGAGAATTTGGAGCATATACATTTGAAAGGACCCAATAGATCCCATCATATTTGTCGTAGAATAAGATATTGATGTAGCTTTCTGCCATTGAAAGTATTGTGCCTTCAATATTAGCCAGGTCCCATAGACACATAAGACCTCCTAAGGCCCCAATTTTTGAACTAAAACAAGAGCCAGAGTCCCTCCATATGTAGTTGGAAATAGACAAAATACAGTGGGAGTTGAGTTTCATTTATTAGAGAAGAAGAGTTATAGGTTGATGTTATTTCCTCATGGAATTGACCAAATGTTGCTTGTTTCACCCATTGAGGTCTCTCACATTCCATGAGAGGATATTTATTTGGAGAGTCTGGTCAAAATGTGCTTACCTCTCCCTACTGGGGGGGAATATTAGTTCTATTTGGGTCCTATATCTTCAAAAGTTGGGAGGACTCCTTGAGAGTGAGTTGGGTGCCATTTGCGATGTCATTGATAGCTTCCCTATTTTTGATGTCCTAGGAGGAGGGGTGACCCCTCTTCTTAACTGAACCTACATCCACTAAGGCTTTCTTCAAGGGGTGATAAGGCGGTGGTATAGAGGGGTAGGATCTTGGGGAGGGGGGGGAAGCTGAGGCCTGAGAACAAGGGGATGCCGAGGCCCAGGAGCGAGGGGGAACCAGAGAGGGAAGGGTGCAAGGGGAATTTGAAGGCTAGCTTAGAGGAGTCAATAGGAGGTTCATTAGAGGATAGTGGGGAGAAGTGATTGGAGATAGGGATGGTTGGGCTACTAGGGGAGGAGGGGAGTGACAAAGGGGGGGCCAAAGGGGGCTCCTCGCTACTAAGGGCCTACAGAGGAGGGCTCGTAGGGTTCAGGGTAGGGTCAAAGCCCTGGGGGGAAGGTTTTGGGGGCTCAACGATTTATTTAGGGAGGAGTAGTAGGGCCCAAGGAAGCACACTAGGAATGCATATGATCCTATATGGAACAAAGATTGCAAAATGTAGGTTTATTCTCATATTCAATGGATTGGGTAAAGGAATAGACCTTGGAGATGAGATTGATTGACTTTGGTAGCTCAACATCTAGGATGACATTCACACACATGCAAGATTGAGTCATTCAAGTCCTGAAACGAGTTGGAGGGTCCAAATAAATGAAATATCCAATGCTCCTTACTATTCCACAAAGGATTTCCTCATGCTAGAAATGGATGGGAAGACCTGGGAGGTGAGCCCAGATTGGATCAATGTTAATGATTTGGGTTTCTAAGTGGAAATCAACTTTTCATTTGTAGAGAAACATTCCCCTATGGCCATAGAACCATAGTCCTCTAGAGAGTATTCACTAGAAATCAACAAGATCACTTAATCGAATAAAAAAAAATCCTCTCATGAGCTCCATCAACTCCATGGATCCCTTCAGGCACCAAGAGATATTAGCCCACCTGTGGATGGATTCCATATTGTGCTGGGATAAGAGGAACTTACTAACCAGTGTATTTGAGTTCTTGTTAAGCACTCTGGACATGAACTCATAGGGAATCTCAAGGTTACCATTGGCAAGAACCAATTCTGCTTTGGGCCCAGTCATTCGACTAGGATTAGGATTTACTATCTCTGCATAGGATCCGGGTGGGCTCTTCCACTCATCTCTCACATCTGAAATATTCTCCTCCTGACCAGGTGGCTTTGCCTAGTCAGAGCTCAACTTTTTCTTTGAAGGTCAGGACTTCAGGAGTGGTTGGGATGGTGTGCTGAGATTGCCTAGATGTTCCATGCTGGTGTTAGCCCAATTGATCTGGGATGACTTTGTAGAGAGTTGATCACTTCCTCCCTTGGTGTTAGCCCAATTTATTGCACCACTTTTCAACACTCTTCATCCTTTTTGTAGCTCATTATGTACTTGTCAATCATCTCAATATATCTTACAAACGATCATCTTCTAATAAACCTGCTCGATTATCTCTATTCAATGTCGATAGATTGCTCTTATGTCTACTATTGATCATCCTTTATTTATATCAATAAATTGCTCTTAGCTTTGCAATTGATCATCCTTATATTGTACTGATAGACCAATCTAATATTTGCAATCGATCATCCTTTGTTTGGGTTTATAGAATTTTTTTTAAACTGATTATCCTTTCCTTTTGTTGATAGACTTTCTTTATATCTACTACTGATCAACTCTTCTTTCTATTGATAGACTACTTGTATGTATGTAACTGATCATAGTTCATTTATGCTAATAGAATGCTCTTAGCTCTACAATCGATCATCCTTCTATTATACTAATAGACTTCTCTTATCTCTGCAACTAATCATCCTTCATTTTTATCGATAAAATCCTTTCTAATCGATCATCCTTTCTTTCTATTTGCTACTGATTGACTCTTCTTTTTATTGATAAACTCTATACTCTACAATTTATTGGATCTTTTGTCGATCAAGTTACTTCTAATATTGATCATATTATATTGCAGCAATCAATTGGCTCTTCTATTGATCATAGTCCTCTTGAATGATCAACTCTTCTATCTGCTACCAACTAATTCTTCTTTATGCCAATACAATTTTCCCTCCTCTACAACCAATCAAATCTTCTATCGATCACCTCCCTTCTGACATCGATCATATTATGTGATAATAATTGATCATCCCTTTTTGTTGCTACCAACTAACTCTAATTTTAACCGATATACTCTTCTCTCCTCTGCAATTTATCAACTCATCTATCGATTGTTGTTTCTTTCCCACATCGATCAATTTATGTGATTGCAAACCGATCGACTTACCTGATAGTAATTGATTGACCCTTATATCGATTGATTATGCCTATTTTATAACCAATTATTTATCTTAATGCAAATGATCATCTTTTTTTTCTTATCGATCATTCAACCCTCTTCTGCTACCAATCATATTAGGTTTTTGCATATCAATTTTTGTTACTATAGGTCATTTCTCAATAAGAATGAATGTTTTAGATGTATGAGTAATTCTATAATCCTAGGTATATATACTGGTTTTATAAGAGGTAAATTTGGTAGGATAAATAAATTAGTTATAATTTAATGATAAAAATGTCCATGATTTAGGCAAGAGTGTTGGTGATGTAAAATAAAAATGGTAAAATTATTATCAAAGTGGGGCAAGCTAACCCAAAAATAATTTTGCTCCCAAAATTTTTGAGAGAATGGGACCCACTCAAGGGTCCCCATATTCACCAATTTCAAAAGTTTTAAATCCTATTATTCATGAATTTACAATGATTGATCGCTATGAATAACCTTAACTATAGTCATTGGGTTTAAAAAAGAATCCCAAATATTTAAACCCCTCTTGAAGATCAAATCTATTAAAGGGGGAAATTTGACCTATTATTATGGTTGTTCTTATCCACATGGTTAAAATATATGCTTGACTTATATGCATTAATATGTATACCTATTGCTAGACAAAAAGGTCTAAAGATTGTTTTAACTTCTTTGCAGCTCTTACTGTTCCTTTTGTGAAAAGGAGAACATCTATCAAAAGTATATGGATGACTTCCACTATTCTACCTATTCTAATTCTCTTTACTAATCCTTCCTTCTTGTATTCTATAATACACATATTTAATCCCCCAACTATCAAAAGAAATAAGAATGGTAATAAGGGGAAACCTTGTCTAATCCCTTGAGAAGCTTTGAAGAACTAAGAGGCTAACCCATTAACCAAAACTACAAAAGAAACTAAACAAATACATACCATAATCCAGGTCACCATCTGCACATAGAACCCAATATGAGTAAGTATCATTCTTAAATATAGCCAATTTACTCTATCAAAAGCCTTAGAGAGATCCAACTTCATCACCATTTTTGGTAGCTTCTTTGATTTTATGGTATGAAGACTTTCCTAAGCAACATTAATTGCTTCTTGATTTTTTCTACTATGTAGGAAACTTAATTGCTCAATAAATATAGAAGTAGAGAATACCTTTTTTTTATTTTTGATGCAATTATTTTTTCTATGATTTTATATATAGAGTTACACAAAGAAATGGGCCTAAAATCATCAAAGGAAATAGGATTATCCTTTTTTGGAATAAGAGCAATGAAGGTAGAGTTGAAGACTATATTTACCCTTCTTTTTTTCCTAGACTCCTCCACAACCATAGGTGAGTCAAATTCCAAAAGGTCATAAAGTTCAAGAAATAATTCCACAGTCCACCCATTAGGTCCTAGACTCTTATCTTTTTGTAAGGATGTTAAACAATTTTGAGCTCTTCCTTTGATACTTCCTTAATCAACTCAACATTGGATTGCTCATATATAAATCTGGGAAATAGAGAAGTTATTCTAACTATTTTAGCTATATTAACTTGATCAGAATCCTTGTATAGTTGACCAAAATGCCTTACACCCATGTTTGCTATTCCTTTAAAGGAGGAGAATTTACTTCCATCTTGTCCTTATAGCTCCTAAATTGTATTTTGTTATTTTCTATGATTTGCAAAGCTATGAAAATTTTTAGTGTTCTCATCCCCACTTGCAGTCCATAGTGCTTTAATTTTGAGCCTCCATTGTGCTTCTCTCTCTACCAACAATCTTCTCTTCTCTTGTTCCAAACTTTAATACTTACACCTTATTTCCTCATCCATTTGTTTTTCAACGTCATATGCTAGAAACACTGTAAGCTCCTCCTTAAAATTCCTCAATTTTTGCTCATTCATTAGTTTTTTTTATGGGCCTACTAAACCACTACTGCCTTAACCCTTTTTAGATTTATTGCAAATTGAATACTAGAAGATTATCTCAGACTAAGATCAAACTTCACCCATTTTGATTTGACTAGAGTTACAAAGCTATCCTCTTTTAGCAACTCAAAATTAAATTTAAAAGGATAATGTGTTTTTGCTCCTCTTCTGTTATATGAAGCATGATAGGGGAGTGATTATAATCTCCTCTAACTTCAATCTGTAAGTTTCATTTAACAAGATCTCTACTACTAAGAATATTTCTAGTCTCTTAGAAATTCTATAAAATCCTATCCTCATATTTCTTCAAGTTTGGATAGATTTTATAGGCACCAGGTCTACCTGCCCCTTGGATTCAAATTTAGATGAAGTAATTAGCCAGTGGATTAGTTCTATTAGCAATACCCCACACTTAACTTCTCAAAATATTTAATTTTAAAACACATTCTAAACTTAAATTATTAGCTTCTAAAAAATTTGATCCATAAGCTTATCCCAATACTGCATATTGTCTTTATAGGGGCCATAAATTTTCACCATTATCAGTATTTCCCTGAGCTCCACTAAAAAAATTAGTCCCTACTCCTGATTTAAGCAATGTAAATTTTGTTAGCCTAAATTGATTTTCCTTCCATCCTATTGCCACTCCTCCTGAGGATCCTATAACATCAAAAGCCAAAAAATCCCATCCTTTAAGCAATTTACTGATATATTCCATCACTTTCATAGCTAACCCTTTTGTCTCTTGAATTAGCAAAATATTTGGATTATGAATTTCTACTAGCCTACATAGAGCAATTTTTTTCCAGATTCCCTTGAATATTAGAGGAAAATACTTTCATTGATTAATTGTGTTCGATATCATCCCTACTCTAAGGATCCCCATTAAGGATGGTTACTTGCCTTGTTGAACTTCATTAAGTAAAAAATATTTCGCCCCTCCTATGAGTAAGACTTATATTCCCCATGTATTTACTATGGCCTCCCTCAAATACTTATTCCTTTAGTCCTAATCTATCTTTTAGGGATTGTAGGGGATACCTATGGGTTTTTGGGGACACATAACCTTCTTGACCATAACCAAAATGAAGTGGGAAAGCAATTTTAAAGTGATTTACTTGTGAAGCATTACTGAAAAACTTACCAAAGTCTAAACCAAGGTCTAGATCTACTTCCTTCAAGGAAGAGGAATTCAAGGGTCCTCCTTGCCCCTCAAATCCACCCTTACCTTCTTCTAGTGGAGACTTTGTTTTACAGAGTGGTAAATTTGGCCATTGGTTAGTTGAGGGACTCAAAAGAGAATTACCTATAATACCATATGAGAAATGATATTTGGCAATAGATTTGCTTTGAAATATTGTATCTGGGTCCAAGAGCATGACATCCAACTTTTAATTTGAGAATCCTAGCCTTAATTTAATATGAGATTATTTTTGAATCCATCACTTGATCTGGCACAAAAAACTTGTGTCCACCATATCTAAATTTTCTATTTTCTCCTCTGATTTCTCTAGCTTGTGTTACTTATGCAAAGATTCAATAATATAATCAATCTCTAAGTTATGTGTTAGAAATAAAAATTGCATATCATTCTCATATTTAAAGATCCCTCTATCTTCCTTATTATGCCAAACCTTCCTTGAAAAATTAAGAGAACAATCCCTTGTAATATGCCCATAATTATGATAACATGCACACCTAAAAGGTACACCAATATAGTCTAAGGTTTGTACATATGTCCCTTTGTTATACTTCAACAATTTCCCCCCACCAATACATCACTCCAGTCCACATCAACAAGAATCCTTACTACTATCCTCATGCATGAGGATTGATACCTCTCATCCACCTCCAAGAAGGAACCAATCTAGATGCCTATGGTTTGGAAACAATATCTAGACCAAAATTCGAATGGAAACCCTGGTAAATTTACCTATATAGGGTGAGAAATTATTTGAGTGGTCCTAGGATCAAAACAAGGGTCCCATAGTTTGAGAATTAATAAATCTAAATCCCAAAACCATTTCTTTGACATAATATTTGCCACATATTCCTTATTCCTAAACTAAATTAACAACTACCCTCTTAATAGAATTAAAAAACTAAGCACATACCCTAGAAATTTCATCCATTCCTTGACCATCCAATATACCAAGGAGTTTTTAGAAATTGCACACCCATAGAACCTCCCAATAAACATTTTCTTTGAGATTTCACTGACTTCCTCCATTTTCACATCTTCTCCTAGGACTAATTTTTCTCTATTACTCTTCCTTTGAATGCACTTGGCTACATTTTTACTTGCTTCCAAGGGATTCTTCTTTGGGTTTCCTCATTCTAACTTTCTATGTTATCCTTTGTAGCCTTGATCAGAGAGTTGTGGCATATTTTTAACTTGTTCTAAAGGGGACATATTCCAATCATCACTCTTGTCCAAGATCTATGTTTCTTATGGTAAAATCATCACTGGCTCAAGCTCATTCTTGGACTCTTCTAAAGGATACTTCATTATTTTATAATTTCTTCCACAAGAAAATATGGAGACCTCCTCATAAGGATCCATAGAATAGTCCAATGCTTCTTCTTCATGACCTTGTTCTAGAAAACCCTTAAATCTTCATTTTCAAAATCCTACATTATCCTTATAGCCTCAAGGTCAAGGGACTCTCTATTAGCATTTGTATTAGCAAAACTAGCCTTGACAGAGATGTCCCATTGTATTTATCACCCTCTACTTCACTCACCATGGTGGCAGTCTTGTAAAAAAAAACTCTAAAAATAAGTCCTCTTAGCCCATGTATTTAAAACCTTAGGGTTAATATACGTGTTGTGTGAAGATAACTCCATCCTTAGTGGCCATATCCCTAGTGTGTTCTTCTCATATTTCCCCTCATTAACCATTGCTCTATTTTTATTTGAACTCACCAACAAACTCCCTGTAAATACCTCCTTCAGATCCTCTATTGAGCTACTACATATTTTTGGTGATACAACCTAGAACCAAGGGCTATGCCATGGATTTGACAGTTGCAATGGTAGTTGTAGTAAAGACCCGTATTTCTTGATGTCATTTTTCTATCCCCTTGAACCCTTATTCATTATAAAAATTGAGATATTAGACACCTTTGACATCCATATTCACCTTAGTGCAACATCTCATACATTTTTTTTTGAAGTGTAATAGTTTTATATAGATAGATATATAGATTCTATATGGTTTTCATTATTTGATTTCCCTTTTGGGCCCCATATTAGCTCTAGGGTCCATTATTCACTCATTTTGTACTTCCCAGTCTCATACTTTCTCACATAAAAAATACTCAACACCTTGAACAATGTTGTGAGAGTCTTAAGCCATTATCCCACAATGGCCCTCATGGTGGTATATAAAGCACACCACTCACATAGAGCTTTGTAAATCAAGAAGTAGGCTTTTGGGTGAAATACCCTAGTGTAAGTAGGTGAACCATGACCCAAGCCTCAAATGAATGAATCATGGCCTAGCCATAGGCTCCATCCTCTCATGTGGGAACATCGCTCGATGGTGGTGAGTGTCATGTTCTCTCCATGTGTGGTTTTCATTGGTTGATTCCCCTTATGGTCCCCATGTTAGCTCTAGGATCTATTCTTCACTCTTCTTGTACTACCCAGTATCATACTTTCTCACATAAAATTTCTACCCCATTTAATTCTAAAGAAAAATAATAAGGAAAATTAAAATTTTGACTAAACACCTTCATCCATACTATTCAAATCAAATATTGGGTAAACTATCAATATACTAGTTAATATTGAATTATGACAATAATTGTCAAATGAACATAACAAGCCAAAGAAATTTTCAAATCAACAACATTCATAGCCCAGTACAACCACTAAATATGACTTAATGCTCATAATTAAATTTTCTTTTAAAATGCATTCTATAATTTACAATCAATCTATGATTCAACTAGCAATATTTAGATGAAATAATAATTTTCGAGTAAATAAAATAGAGCCTCACAACTTTTACAAAATTATTCACTACTTCAAAAAGAAAGGCTTAGATGCAACAATAATTTTTTAAGTAATTGAACAAATTCTTAAATTTATAATAAAATATTTCCTCTTCTTTGTAATTCTTGGTTATACAATCATAAAGGATTTTTCCTTTTCAATATCCAATTCAAACTAACCTATCAATCAAACTTTATTGCACTATATGGAAACGATATTAAGAAAAATCAATTTACTATCTGATTGCATGCATATGCACTTAGGCATAATATGTCTCAATTCAATAGAGCATAGTATGATTATCAAGTCCAAGTCCAAATGGAGGGATAATTTAAACAAGTAGACCTAATTGTGTTGTCAAAAATATTGTAGAATTACTGGTAAATATGCTTGAATATCTCATAGAAAAGTTTCTCTAGGATAAAAATAATCATACACAATAATGCTCATAATATTGCACAACAAAAATACTTCTCTATTATATTCATAAACAAAATTACATTCAAAATATTCGATTACATAGCATGGAGATTTATCTCCAATATATAACCTTACAAAATGACTCTTCAATACTCTTAACTATTACTCTCCTCAAACTCATGAGAGATGCAACCTTTGGCATGCCTCGCATTATGACAAAGCCTCTAATGATTACATAAACTCCTAATTCTCATCTTAACACATCTCATATGACTCTTCACTTACTAACTTGACACCTAACACTTATGACTCTTTACTTCCACACTTAAATCCTTTCACTCACACTTGCACACTTGACACCTTTCACACTTAATTGCAAGATACATAAATACTTTTCACACTTTGACACATACTTTAGACAAATATTACACATTCCTTAAACTAAATATTTACAATAGTACTCAATGGTACTTCATTGTACCAATTAATGTAATATCACCAACAACAATGTACAACTAAGATAATCACCTCAGAATAGGAAACCTCAAGGCTCATAAAACCAAAGTAATATGTGATAGAGTTACTTATGGAAATACAAATTGCTCATGCATTCAATTATTATATAAAAATAGCTATATTACAATTTCTCATGTAGTCAAATGATATCTTGAATTATAAACTTACACATAGTCAAGCGAAATATTGAAATGGGATATGTTATAATTTCACATGTAACCAAGGCATGGTTTTTACTTTTAGTAAAGTGTTGAATATATTAAAGCTTAAACAAGATATTTCCATGAGTTAGATAGAATTGCCTAGAAAAAAAAAGTTTTATCCTAGAATAGCTAATATGAATGCATCATAACACAAGGTTTGCATTTGACATGACACAAGCAAAAGGGTTCCATAACCTAGAAACGCAAATAGAGTGCATATAAAATTATAAAATTCCCACTCGATGAACAAGGGTGAATTCACATACTACATGTATTCCCCAATGTAAACAAAATTTCAGTTTTGTAAAGCCAATATCACAATTTTGTAAAGCAAACAATGTGAAGAAAATAAAATTTTCAAACTAGGTGCTTAGTCATGGTCAATGCCCTTAGAGGAAAGTAGAAAAGTCACAAATCATGTTTCAACCTCCAACCCAGGAACAAAGTGCTTATGGTACCAAATGACCTGGTGGACATGGTGGTAGATCAAGGAAAAATGTCTTTGGTGGGAAAATTTGTTGGGGTCAAGTCGGAGTTGGATGCCATTAGGAAATGGGCTTGGGAGAAGTGGAAACCTCTCAGCCACATGGAGATTGTGGCATTGCCTAGAAGCTTATTTTGGGTGAAACTTAATTTTTCAAAGGATTGTGATAGGATACTTCAAGGGGGATCTTGGTTATTTGGTCAGAGAGGTATTTTTCTAAGAAATTAGAGCTTGGATTGTGATCATTTTTCATTGTACATTGATTTAGCATTTTTTTGGGTGTGTTTTCCTAGTTTCCCAATTAATTTTTGGAATGAGGAGATTCTTTTCGACATAGATAGAAATATTGGATAAATGAGTACCCTGGCTCACTCTGAAATACTCTTTTCTAGGATATGCATTAATGTTGACTTGAGCTAGGAGTTTCCAAAATCCATCAAGCTAGTTTTCAAGTATGGGTCATGGAATCAGGTAATAGAGTATGAAAACCTAGTGGTTAAGTGTGGGATTTGTAAGAAGGTTGGACACCCAAGTTTTTCCTGTAATTCCCAAAGAAATAATGCTCAATACAAATAAAAATGGATTTGGAAAAAACCTGATAATAATGCTAAAGTAGGAAACCTTAATGCTAATGGAAAGGTAGGCAGAGTAGAAGGATCAAATAGAAGATAAACAATGGAGAAAAAAGAGTAGGAGCCACTAAGGTAGAAATAAATCAACGATACAAATAGTAAGGTAAACTACCCAGCCTCAAATCCTATTGTTAAATATGGTGTTCCTCTTTCCAATCACTTTTCTTGTTTAAATTAAGTAGATGAAAGTCTAGCCCCTTTGAGTAAGGTGTTAGACAATTCTATGTCTACCCCATATCCTCCTCAAAGAATTGACCTTGGGATTTTAGAGGATACTCAATTAGTATTAAAATAGGACGAAGGAGGAACTGATATGGCCTTAAGATATGGTTTAAAAAGGAAACAACAAGAGGGGTCAACCCATAAGATAATCACTAGAAGTCACTCTAAGGGAGTTGTGGATGTGAGATCAAAATGAGGGCCAGGTAGACCATCAATAACAGTCATAATCTAGAAACAACCTGAGATGTAGTCAATGGTATAAAGGTAGTCTTAAATTTTGGGAGAAAAAATATTCCACCAGATCTAAGGGAGCTATGGATGTGGGATTAGGAGGATCAGGTAAACTGTCAATAGCATTACAATATAGAAAGAAACAACTAGGGATGTAGCCAATGGTACCTAGGCAATATTAAATTTTTGGGGGAAAAACATCCCACCAAATCTAAAAGATGAAAATATTGTCATGGAATATTAGGGGTCTTAATGCCCCTACCAAACACCATTTGGTGTATGCATTAAGAAGAGAGCACAATCCCAACATTTTTCTTCTCCAAGAAACAAAGCTAGATGAAAGCAAAGTTGAGAGAATAAAGAACTTAGTATGGAAAGATGTAGATATGGCGATCAGCCAAGTAGTTGGGGCTTTAGGAGGTCTTTTATGTTTTTGGGATAAAATAAATATAGAAGGTAGATTGGTGGTGAGCACAAGATGGTGTATAACAATATTTTGCCATAACCTGGATACCAAGTAGAATTGGCTATTGACCAATGTATATACCCCTAACACAGTAGTTGGAAGGAGATAATTATGGTTAGATCTCATCTAGATGAGGAACACCTTTAGAGGAATACCATGGATCATAGCAAGATATTTTAATTCCCCCCTTAATCCTTCAGACAAGAAGGGGGGCTCCTCAATCCCCTTTGAAGGAATGCAAGATTTCAAATATTTCATCAATTCCAATGAACTAATGGACATAGAACTATGAAGGAAGAAATATACTTGGAGCAATAGAATATTAGGTGAACATCTAATTCAAGTCAGATTGGATAGATTCTTGGTTTCACAAGAGGGTTTGACTACTTTTGGAGACTCAACCCTCATGACACTACCAAAAATCAAATTTGATCATAGTTCGATCATATAGGAAATGGTGGAGGATGGGAGAAAGTATAACAACCCTTTTAGGTTTAAGCTTATGTGGTTGAAACATGAAGACTTGGCCCCTAAAATTGAAGATTGGTGGAAGGAATTTTCAGGTCCAAAACTATGTCAGGTTGTTGGGAAGTTGAGATGCATTAAACAAAATATGAAGGTATGGAATAGGTTTGTGTTTGGAAATTTGTTCAAAAAGAAACTGGAACTAAAGGATCAGTTGGCTGAAATAGACAAATCTATAAGCCAAGGTGTTCTAACAAAGGAAGTTAGGTTGAAGGAAAGAGAGTTGCTTTTAGAATACCACAACATTTTAGCTTGTGAAGAAGTACACTAGAAGCAAAAGTCCAAAATTTGTTGGTTGAAAGAGGGGGACCACAATACAAAATTATTTCATGTTTCTACCCTCCATCATTGAAGTTGTAATAAGATTAGGGAAGTGCTCAAACATGATGGTTCCATTGTGAATGACCTTGAAGATATCAGGGCTGAAGTAATGAGGTTCTTTGAAGAGCTCCTTGGGGTAAATGAAGAGGCTGAGATTGGAGCTATGGAATCAATGCTCAGACACATACCTCATTTGATTAATGAAAATCTTAATGAATATCTCTTAAGTCCATTCTCTGAGGAGGAAATAAAAAAATTAGCCTTTGATTTAGGAGGGGATAAAGCTTTGGGATCGGATGGCTTCTTGATAGCTTTCTTCCACCATTTTTAGCATATAGTGGGTACAAATATTGTTGAAGCCATAAAAGAAGTCCAGGAATCCCACTTTGTCCCTACTGATGTCAATTCTACTTTCTTGGCCTTGATCCCTAAAATTGTAGGGGCTAGGGACTTCAAGTAGTTTAGACCTATAATTTTATGCAACACACTATACAAGATCCTCACAAAAACTCTAGCAAACTGGATCAAAGCAATTCTACCTTTCATCATAGATAGCAATCAAGGGGGTTTCATGAGGGGAAGGCAAATACTGGATGGCATAGTGATGATCCATGAGGTGATTCATTCCATGGATAAAAGTGATGAAGCTGGGATGCTATTGAAATTAGATATGAACAAGGTGTACGATCGTGTCTCATGGGACTTCCTAGCAAAAATTATGGAGAAGTTTGGCTTTCATGGGAATTGGATTGACCTAATTCTCAATTGTATCTCTACAACAAAGTTTTTAGTTTTGGTTAACGAGGTTGCAATAGGTTATTTTAGTAGTAGGATGGGTCTTCATCAGGGAGACCCTCTATCGCCATATTTGTTCATCATTCTTGCAAAAGTGCTTGGAAGAAGTATTGCAACAATGGTCAATGAAAGGAAGCTAGGGGATTTAAGGTAGCCTCAACAATGGATCCAATGTCTCATCAACAATTTGTTGATGATACAATTATTGTTTCAAAATATTCAATCCCTCAAGCCCAAGAAATTAAAGGAATCCTAGATAAATATGAATAAGTGGTTGGTCAAAAAGTAAATTTTGCAAAGAGTAAGATCTACTTTATCAATACATCGGTGGTGAGACAAAGAAGAATCTCTTATATTTTTGGTTGTGAGATAGGGGATCTCCCAACCTCCTACCTAGGGATACCCCTATTTAAGGGAAGAATGAAATCAAAATTATGGAACCTAGTCATTGAGTGGTTTGCAAAGAAGTTGATAGGTTGGAAAGGCAATCTACTAAGTCAGGTTGGGAAAGCTCAACTAGTCCAATCCACCTTGTAAAGCATCCCCATTTATTTCATGTCAGTGTTTAAAATCCCTACCAAAATTAGAAACAAGTTGGAACAAATACAATAATCCTTTCTATGGTCTGGTTTGGAGGACAAGAAGAGACTCCCTTTGGTGGCTTGGGAGTAGGTGTGTTCAAAGGAGTATGGAGGGTTAGGTTTCAAATACCTAAAAATGATGAATGAGGCCCTCATAGGTAAGATGGGGTGGAAGCTCTTGAAGAATGACCAACTAAGCTAGGTCAAGATCCTCAAGGCCAAATATTTAAGAAATAGAAATGATTTCCTAAGCACAAAGGAGCTACCAAAAGGTTCTACCTTTTGGAACAACTTAGTCACGTGCAAGGATCTCTTGAGGAAAGGTATAAGGTGGAGAATTGACAATGGAGAAAAGGTGGATTTTTGGAAAGATAGATGGTTGAAGGATGACCCATTGGAGGATGATTTAGAGTTAAACATCCTGAAACCAAAACTCATAAAATATTTGGGGAATAGGGTTAAGGATTTTTTAGTAATTAGAGATGGAAGTATAATGTGGAAGGAAGTCAGGGTGGTTGGTCTAAATGATGCCTAAATGAAAGCAATGGATAAGTTATATAATCTCCTTAGAGTGTTTCCCATCAACCCTTTGGGTGGCAATGATTCTATGGTTTGGAGCAAGGAAAGCAAGGGCTTGTACTCTATCAAAATAGGCTACTCGATGATAGATAAAGAGGGGTTTTATGGTTATGTGTAAGGGGTCAGATCAAAAATATATTAATAAAAATGGGGTGAATCAGTTTTGAAATGAAGGTGAATCGTGTCTAAACTCATACAAAAATGATGGTGAATTTTCCCATTTTTTCCAAAAAATAATCAAATTTTGGCAAATCTAAAAATTAATGGATGAAATATAAGAAAAGTAAATGAAATACAAGAAAACTCGATGACAGATAAAAAATATGGATGGAAAATATGCTTACAAGGTGATAGGAAAATGCCATTGCAGGCAATAGACGAGACAATCATAGCAGACAATAGATAAAAAATATCTACAATAGACGATAGTTAAAAGATGGTCATTGCAAGAAATAGATAAAAATGGTAATTGTAGGTGATAGACAAGATATGATCACTAAAAGTGATAAACTAGATGGTCATTGTAGGTGATAGATAAAAACTGGTATTTGCAAGTGATAAATATGAGACGATCGTTGTAGGTAATAAACAGGAGATGGTCATTGGAAGTGATAGACAAGAATTGACATTTATAGATGATAGATAAGATATGGTCATTGCAAGAAATATACTGGAGATGGTCACTATAGGTGATAAACTCAAAATAATTGATGCAGGTGATAGACATAGGACAATCGCTACAGATGATAGACTAGAGGTAAACCAGTAGAGGACAAACAAATTGTGACTGTAGCAGATGATTGATAAAAGGAAACCATAGAATTTGCCAATAAAATATCACCATATGTCATAAAAGCTACCACATGTCATGCATATATTGACTTCAAACATGCAAAATTCTATAAATAGGCATAAACAATTATTTTTTGGTATTTTTCTAGCGTAGAATCAGAGCGAGATCTTTTTTTTAGCCTTTCATCCATAACCCAAAATCTAGATCAAAGATTTTTTTAGCCTTTCGCCTGTAGCCTAGAACCCAAATTAGATCTTTTTAGCACAACACATAATCAGAGCAGAATGACTAGCTCTTCCTCTTCTCTTCCTTCAAGGGTTTCATTCAAAAATAGTTGTTGCCCTAACATTTCCAATATTTTCAACACACCTAGAAGAGATACCCAATGGGTCAAATAGTCTGGTCTTGCAGGAGTAAAAAAATGGCACAATACAACACCAATGTTGGCATCATGCAAAGGATAGTCAACTCCTACGATGATGACGGGTCCACTATCCATATGACCATCGATAGCAAGACTATTTATTTTTCTATCAAACCTTCAAATTTGTAGCGACTACCAGGGATGCCATATACCAATGGTCAATTAGTGACCAATCAATACATTTTGAGTGACGATGACAAAAAAACCTTTGAGACCAAATATCATCTCCAACCACAACATTTGACAAGTATATTTTTCAAATTTAATTTTTATTACTCTACATTTTTTAGGTATTCTAATTTTTATTTTCTAATGATGTTGTCCTTTTTTTTTTAGTTCACTCTACTAAGTCCAAAAGGGGCTTAAACATTTCCAATGTTGTAGATAATTTTCTTCATGCTTGCATAGAATTCTTCCAAACAAGAATGTTTTTGCAAGGAAGAACTACAGACATCCCATTTTGGGCATTGATCTATTTGGTTTGACGTATTTATGACACTAGATTTGACAAGTGCACCTACATTTTGAACCACATTAAACATGATCTTCTCAGTGCCTGAAGACAATAAAGTACATGTGTAACATCCACAAAGTTTATTATTTGCCTTTACAATGTTAAAGATACCACACCTCCAACCGCATTGCACCCAAGATTGATGACTATTGGTCTGACAACCCAAGAAACACAAGTAAAAATTAAAATTATATTTTCAAAAAAACTATATTTTATTATTTTTAATTAATGTTTTTATTTTCTAATTTTTGCTTGAATGCAGATAAAAGTGGTTGGATTTTCTACTCAAAGGGTGGCCATCATAAGGGGTCACATGTAGGAAGCCACTGGATATTCTGAGCCACACTCAAAATTGACACCAGTGAGTGTAGCAAGAACTGTGAAACATATGAGGTCTTCCTCAATGTACACCTTTGGCTCCTTTTATTTTTAGACATGTTTAAAGCAGTGTTCCACGGGGACGCGTCCCCCCTGGGGGATGCGTCCCCTCATTTATTGCATCCCCCAGCACGGGGGGACAGCAAGGGAGACGTTTCCCCCCATCCCCCTTTTTGGGGGATGGCTGGGAAACGTCCCCGGGATGGCTGAGGCCTATGGCATCCCGCCTCCAGGACGTCCCCTTTTTTGGGGCATCCTCGAGGACGGCCAAGCATCCCCGAGGACGGCTAGGTCCCATTGGGGACGCTCATACCATCCTCGGGGACGACTGGGCATCTTTTAGTGGTGTTCAGCCGTCCTCGGGGATGCCCAGCCATCCCTAGGGACGGTCTGAGAGTCCCCAATGGGACCCAGCCATCCCCCACAGCTGGGTGTCCTCACCCAAACAAAAAAAATAAAAAAAAAATTAATAAAAAAAAAGGTAAGGGCTCATTGCTTTTATCCCCTCTTGAAACTGTTAGTGAAATACATAAATTTAAGTACATGCAACTTTACCCTAATTGTGGATGTTTCCAAGAAATCACTTTTTGGGGCCAATTATATGGTAAGTTGTTATTTTCAATTTCACCATCTGGCTTTATGTAGTAGATTGAACTATTTGTATCGACGATCAGTTGCTTTTAAGTATGAAAATATTTAAGACGTTCCTCAGAAGTATTCATATGCTAAAATTCAGCATATTACCCACTGTTATTGTTTAAAGTGGATTCTAGGAAAATCAATAATTATAAGAGATTAATTCAGCTTGGTACGCTGCCTAGTGCTTATTGTAGGCACATCAAGAACTACCAGAGATTAATTCAGCATTATACATCACCAGCTTTGTGATTAGTCCCTCAAATAATGGGAGGGGTGAGACAGTCTTTGTTTGAACATTGGTGGCTAAAAAAGTGATGATTGTTATTACTTAAAATGATGACTGTTTGAACATTGTTTGCACTTGATATCCTTGGTTGAACCTTCAAGTTATAGTTGTTGAACTTGAAACAATTAAATGGTTGCACTTAGTAACTAATATGAATATCCTAATACCACTTATGTGTTAGTAACTAATATGAATATGAATGGTTGTGCTTACATAATTGATTACTAATATGAAATATCATTTTTGTTGGGTGTAGAATTCTGAATGTGTAGATTATTCTAAATTTCTAAAAAATTTCAATTTTTATAGTATTATACCAGCTAGTCCCCCAGTCAGTCCCCGAGCCATCCCCTAAAATCGGCTTGCCGTCCCCCGTCGTCCTCGAAAACCCGTCCCCCCATCCCCTCGTCCCCCCGTCCCCCAGGCTCGTGGAACGTTGGTTTAAAGTGATATTCAAGAAGTAGATCAATCCTCGCATTTGAAAGGTACCCTTACTATTCAAAAATAGTATTTAAAATTATGTATTTTATTGATTTAATATTATAATTAGTTTAACAAATATTTTCTATGTTTTCAGAGCAACGTCGAATTGATCAATCATCAAGGAGGTCTGAGTCGACTATACATATCACATATTCCTCTGATAAGTTTGGTTAAACTAATTTTTTTTTATTGCATTGTTTTTTACAATAGTTTTAATTAAAATTTTCATCTAAAATTTTGTAAGGGAGTCGATTGAATTTTGAAGACAAATAAAATTGATGCCTCCACCACCTCCACCAAGGATACCAATTATGAGAGGCCAACAATGCATGCGTGGGAAACTATTCCTTACACCACTGCCTCCAGTACAGGAGACAATTCAATTACAGACCATGTCATAGTTCCCAGTGTTTTCCATTGGCAATATCTCATATATGCCAAGTATTTCACAAATACCCACTACTCCTTTTGAGGATGATTTTTGTTTTCAGGATACCAATCTTGAATCCTTGCCATTCAAGACCACTAACGTGCTTCAAGATCTATAAAAGCTAAATGAAGTACAAGACGTTGTTGGGGTAGCTACCACCGCACTTAGCTCATCACCTTCCCATCAAACCATCACTCAACATTATCTTACCAATGATGAGAAAGATAATTTTTTAGATGTTTTATTAGCTTATAATTTTGAAGCAAATATTAAGGAATTTCTACTCTCGGATATTGAAGAATTAAAATATTGGAAATTTCGGGTGAAGGTTTTAATAAAAGAAATAAATGCTCGATATAAGAATTTTTAAAAAGAAAGGACATGTTTTATTTGGTGGAGAATGAACCACAAAAGCTTGATGTACTATTACATTATGTTGAATCTGGTACCATGAAGGCCGAATCCACATACGATGATGAAATTTTAGAAATTAAACTGAACAGACTAGAAAATCTCAATGTCGAAGCCTAGGCATTTTTCAACGAATGGTCTAGAGATAATAAGAAAGTAGCAGTTGCAAAAAATGCAAGAATTGTCGCTGATGTAAGTTTTACGCATAACTGAAAGTTATTTATTTGTTACATATATTTTGTTTATTTATATTAACATCTTTCTCTTATCTTTTGTAGTCTAATTTTGAATACTTGAAGGTACAAGTGAGCAACGTGAAAGTGTTAATTAAAACTGCAAAAAATGTTTGCTTCAAGCTATATATATGAAAAATATTACAATACACTATGAGGTAAACCAATCATCTCAGGAAGGTCATCAGAGACAACGACTTAGATGTAGATGTTTTGTTAAAATAAAATGAGAAAGAATTGAATGTGCCTTTTAAGGAAAATCCTACGAAAGAAGACAAAACATTGCTAGCAGGGTTGAACACAACAGCAAAAGGTCTGATAAGAGTTGGTGTACTGGATGTAGTGGATATTGATGAGATAAAAACATCTCAAGCTCAAGAAGATCCAATTAAGGCTTCATACACCCAAGAGAAAACTGACTAGTTGATTGTAACTTTTGTTGTATAGCATTCAACAATTTTGTAAATTGTGAAAGAATGCTTTCAAATCAATAAAAGAGACCTTTTCTATAAATTGTCTTTTTGAAATTATGTTTTTTTTTAAATCATAGAAATAAGGGAATTTTAAAAACTATGATGTTTTAATTAGTTAATGTGGATGCAATAAATGATTGTCAATTATGAATGAATTGCTAGGAAAAATGGACATAGATAAAAGGTTTTCTTCTATTTTATAAAAACTTTTTAAATGATTGAATTGCAATACATATATCGTCCTAGCCATAAAGGGTTTATAAAATACAAATTTAATATATAATTTAAATATCATATATAGATAATCCACTAACAAGACTTAAATATTAAACATACAATTTTATCAACATATACATAATCAAATAGCAAGGCTATGATATTTAAAAAATTTTATGAACATATACAAAAAATCCAATAATACATCTACAATATAAAAATACATTTTTTTGGAAATAAACACAATATAATAATGACATGATATCAAAACAAAAAAATTATGGACATATAAATATTGAACTAAAATGTTATGTCTCAGTAAAATGAAAAGTCAATTCTCAATATCCTGTAGAAAACTAATAAAAAACAATATGAAATATATTAAAAAATTTAAGTCATCCATATATGATAGAAGTTGAAACAAACAATTTTTAGTTTCTACAAAATATTTTGTACGCATACCCAAACTTTGTGTCTCTACAATCTGATCAATGTTACCATTATCCTCATCATCATGAGTATTCATGACACCTCTTCTGTCTGTTAGAGATTTCCAATATGCCAAAGCTCTTTCATAAGGATACTACTACACCTCATAGGTCAACACATATACTCTCAAACAATTTTCCAAACTTTTATCCAACCTATTTCAAACTTTAGATTTTACAAATGATAATAAACTAAACACCCTTTCATCTTCCACAGATCCTAAAATCATTCTTTAACATTATACATATAAATGAAAATATTCACTCATTGTATGTTGTAAGACACTACTAGGATGCAATTTTTTCCACAAACATGAAATAGAACCTGGTTCATGATAGTTATTCAATCGTAAAACTTGACCAAGCATTGTCATTCCAAAACTGTGTGATTATTTTATCAAAATATCTCTGTTGAGAATGTCATTGATTTCAATACCATTTACTTCCACACGTTTAGTGAAATGGTCAACAATAGTGCCCATGTATTTGAGAAATAAACCACTTAAATTTTGTATTCAGTACTAAGATCCCATAAAATGGGGTTAACCACACCCATAGCCTCAAGCAATCCATATCTTTGAAAATGGTCTCTTATTTCTCTTGTCAAATTTTATGCTATTTTTCTGAATTTCATCTTGAAAATGGTCTCTTATTTAATATTTGTACTATGTACAACTACATAAAATCTAATATGTATTATGGGCATTTGTTCAACTTTATTTGTAGCTCTATCTGGTCACTTATCAAAACAATATGAAGGTATCTCATTTTCATGGATATTAATACAAAGATGATCATTGATGCTGAACTTCAAAAAACTGAGGATCATTGAATTTTGTTAATGTTCTCCAAATCTCAAACATGGGATCCATAAAATATTTAGTAGATGTGTACAACATATCAATATGCATACATATTTATTTTCTCATCCTAATGAAATCCACAATATAAATTGATCTTTGTTGTGCAATTTTAATCAAAGTATTCATTTCTTCCAACATTGGAAGAATACCACACAATGTGAGAAGTGTTCCCAAATCACTCATTCATTATAACAAATATTTAGCCTTATCAACTACCCTACGATTTGCATACATAAACCCTTCCAAGGATTGATATTCTTTGAAAACGCTATATACCAGTTGATACAACAAAATCCACCTAGTATCTACATATTTTAACAATTTTTTACCTTCAGTAACTCCTAGTGCAAACTATTGAAACTCTAAAAATCTTTTTGGACTGCAAAAAAAATCATGAATTTCACGAATAAGTTCTTCCACTCTCGCTTCAAATGTGCTCACAATTTTGTATACAAGGTTCATTCTATGAGCCATTCAATGAATAGGGATCAAATATGGAGCAATTTGTTAGCATATATTATTATTCCATTATTATTATGCTAACAAATGTTGTTAGCATATTGTTAGTGGATAGTTAATTAGGGCATTTGTTACAACAATGTCTAAATGAGCCTCGGGTGGTTCTGTAACCTTCGGGCTATTATAGGCGTCAATGTATTATTCAAGCCCTTCTTTATCAATGATTAAATTGTTCGACTGGCTAATATGGTATCAGAGCACTTCGTTTTTTTTTGGGCATCTGTGATTTTTTTTTGGTCAGGCTAGGCTACTATGTTTTTTAATCCTAAAAGCAACCTGAGGCAGGGTTGGACTTGCATCTAGGGAGACATGAGGATTTGATATGACTGTGAGGAAAAACATGATTGGCCAACTGAGGACGGACTACACACGGTGGACAAAGACATGGTGGACGACGCAACCTAAGACCTAAGTTTTCCTCTAAATCTAGAATCGAAGGCCCAAAACTTTTGGATCGAAGGAAAAATATCATAGGGAGGAATCCGAGGAGTGATAGACCTCCCTGGTGGTAGCCACCAAGGTGACCGCCTCCACACGAGAAGCCCACTGCCCTCTTGGGCAACATCTCACCAAGAGGAGATACTCCAATAGGGGAGTATTACTCCTTTTAAACTTCAAAAAGGTGTGTGAACCCACAGATGTGGGATAATTAATTTATTTTAAAACACCTACATCCCGTCATCCTGTGAAGAGGTGTCAACCATCTGCACGAGGAGGAATTTTTTCTTCCGATCTGGCACACTAGATCCATTTTTTTTTGCGTATATCCATTATTCAAAATTTTTTAGCAACTTTGGGTGAATTAGAATTATTTTCTAAGTCTCCAAATCTCTCAATCACCCTTTCTTGACCAACACTGGGTGTCACTTTGTGCACCAGGGAACAACTGTGTTGCAGAGGTGAGGCAGAAGCACGAGCATAAGTGTTGCAGAGGTGTACAATGCATTAGAGCTCTGGTGGACAGATACGTGTGAGGGTGGGCGCATTCCAAAGTAGAGGCGAGGTCTAAAATTCTAGAGCCACCACCAAAGGTTTTCGTTGCCACCAAAGAGAGCCACCGTCGAGTAGAGGTGCGGAGGCTGCCTGTCGGAGAGGCTCTAGGAGCCCTCTCAACTAAGCAAGGCTTCCTTATCCTTTTGGATCAGCCTACTAGCCCAGTTAGTCAAAGGGCAGCAGTAAGGCAGCCAAGGTCGTAGGGTCAATTCCCGTCGACCCCCCCCCAACGTACCTTAAGGTATATATATATATTTTTTTTGATTAATTTTATTTTTATAGTTTATTTTTTGAATTTAATTAAAGTTACAAGTTAATTATCTTTTTCTATTTCATATAATTATTTTTTTACGAAAAATATTTTTTTTTTGAATATAGAAAAGTTAATTAAATACTTAATTAAATTTTATAAAGAAATTGTTTAAAAAAAAGGGCTTTTGAAAATATTTTTTTTCAAAAACTTCATAAGGGGGGGCCTATTTCTTTCAAAAATCAAAGGGGGGAATAGTGAGTAATTTTTTCAACATTGAAAAAGGCAAATTGGCAAAATTGTAAAGGTGCATTTTTAGTAGCGCCTGACACCTAGAGGTTTATTTCTATGGGCACTTTTATGATGTATGTAGCATTTTTATTCCTTTATGCACTACTTCATTAAAGTTAAAAAATCAAAATCACTCCCTAAAGTCCTCGGAATAAATAAAACCCATCCATGCAATTTATTGCACTACAACATTCGGTATTTGTGATACCTATGGCCAACACTTACATGTAATGTTGTCGTGATTGCGCTACTGTATCCGCCACCTAATATAGCTACCAAAAATGACGTATGAGCTTGTTCTTTATCAATCGTCGAGGAGGAATAAGTACGCCATTTTGCATTTTTTTTACTCCATCCACTACCCTAATCGTTCTTGTGTTTAGGCGTAAATCCTGATGAATTTTTTGATGTCCAAAGTGTTTAGGGGAAGTTACGCCCCATGCATGAGGATTGACAACTTTCTATGGTAGGTAATTTCTCTATTTTTTCAAAATACCTATAGTCTCTCTCACGTAAGGGCGGGTATTTTTTATGGTATAACAACATGACATTAAGGTATAAATAAAGGGGGACCATTTGGTGATATAAGGAACCTTCACTATGTCTACAAAATTAATTACTGATGCTCATCAGTTGTTGAAAGGTCATAACTACACACCATGGAAAAACAAGATGAAGGTAATCCTATTCATGGATGAATTATGGGATGTTGTTTCTAGAGCAACAACCAAATCTTCACCTGCTACTGGATCAACATCAGCCACAGCTCCATCTGCTGCTCATATAGACTTTTACAAATACAACAACGCAAAAGTGCTCATCTTGCTTGTTTGTTTTAGATGAAGTTCAACCCCACATTGCTGATTGTGCACATAGTAAAGGGGCAAGAGAGGTAGAGGCAGTTGATCTCCAGAGAAGGCTATATCCTTTGGTTCTATCTACCTCAATTTTAAAGGGGAAAGGGAAGAAGAAAGTAAAGGGAGTTTGTAGTTGAAACTAACAATAATGGGGTATGGCTACATAAATACGCACTCGCTCGATGTCATCAATGCAAACAACAATAAATCACCTAAAAAATAATCCCATCATGTCCTCACTCCTTGTTCAACATAGTAGGCAAGGTCAAATTCTAGAACCAATGGAAGGGTGCATGAAATCCAGGTAGCAAAATTAGAGTGCTCCCACCCGATCGATCGATGGATGCAAATTCTAGAACCACCCAACTAGACCCATGAAATTTAGATAGTAGAATTAAGTGAACCAACTCAGATAGCCATCATATAAATAAACATCCACACATAGACAAAAATAGAAGTGAAGATAGATTGAGAGACCAAACAGTGATACACTATTATTTATAGGTAATGAAGAATTACATATGAATTGTAAAGGCCACAAAGCTGCCCTTTGGAATGGTGAGCATTCCACTATTTATAGAATATTTTACAATGGATTCAAAATACAGGATTAATGGCATTAGGTGGGATAATATTGTTGGAATGGTCATAATATCATCTGTAGTTTTGCTTCAGAAGGAATGGTAGTTGTTCAAAAGGAGTTAGATGCTTCTGCATCAATCTAGGCCTTCGATCATTCTAAAATTCTTGTTGAGTCATAAATTTGCTTTACCCCTTTGTACCATAGGAAAGCCCTAAATTGATTACCTCTAAAGCTGTGTATTTTTAATTATATCCTTCGTGCCCATCAAATGAATGTACAAGATAGCCAAGATCATTAATGCCTTTCCCCCTTGGTAAATGATGACATTATTCTTGGATGGCTACTTGGGCACAGTTTCCTATCTGACCACCTTCCCAATTCTCCATCCCATATACGGGTAGCTCAACTTGGAATTTGACTATTGCCTTACCAAAGTTCCATCCATCCTTGGGATGGAAATTTAGGAACGATAAGTGCTATACTATTTTTCCATTATTTCATTCCTCTTATATGGGGTTTTGAGATCCATGTCTTATGTTCAAAAGTTAGGTGGGACTTTGAGGTTCGAATTCAATGCTTTCATATCCACCTATCCATCTATCCTTCATAATGCTTCAAAATTGAGCACTCTAACTTACTAACATCTTTACCAAAAAAAGAATGAGTGAAGGAGCATTAAAATTCACCCACATAACGAATGGAGAAGAATTTCAGCTTCTAAGTGCAAGATAAAGTAGAACAAAATAAAGATACATATATCTTAAGATAGATATATTAGTCTTAAGGTAAGATTTCATCAAGCAATAAATTATTAAGAGTTGCAAGATATTAAGGTTTTAGGTTGCAAAGATATTGACATTGACATAAGAAGAGTTTTAGGTCTTAGAGATAGACCTTGTGTAACAACCCTCCTTGGTAGAACTCTTTATGGACAATGAACTATGTATTGGTGTGAATTTTTAATGGCATAGTTTCTTTTATGATGTCTATATGATGGAATGATTGTATTATTTTGGGTATAGAATATGGTACTGCAAATGTAAGTTATGGGTGCACGACTAGGTACTCTCTCAAGTGGGAACTATGGGTGAACCACCCATAATGAGAGTTATTTTAGGAAATGATGATGATAATTGGCTCATCAATAGCTCAGGGTAACAAAATACCCTTCATGTAGATGCATTTCATTTTTCTTGTTTTCATGTTCACACCATTGGGCTAGGATTTTGCTTATGCAATGAGTCTCCTTAATAGGTTGGTGATAGCACTAGACTATCTTAAAGGAGATCACCTATTTAGGGATAAAACAATGGTGTGAAAACATTATTTTTAAGAGTCTATGTTTGCTCATGGTGTGCAAGTTTTATTTAGTAATATTTGGTAAATTTGTTACCTTAGATTCTTGAGTTGTTAATATTATAATTTTTGAATTATAAAGCTAAATTAATTTGCTTGGTGGCATTATAATTTGAAAATAAAAGATAATTAAGACTATAGTAAAATTTATTTAAAAAAATAATGATTAAATGATATCCTTCTTCCCTGTTGCATGTGGGTGGCACTTTATCTAACAAAGATGGCAATGAGAGTAACATTTCTTGGAAAATGAACAATACCATGCAATGAGCTCTCAATATTTTGCTTTAGAAGGGGGTTGTAAAATATTTTTTGGGTGTTGGATTTTTTATTGGAGGGGGAGTGCAACAAGCTTGGGAAGAAAGCACAATAATATTAGGAAGGGAGTGCAACAAGTGTTGGAGGGATAGCACATCAGTAAGACATCGACCGAGATTGTGTTAGGTAGTTTCTAGGCGATCAAGTATTTGATGGCTATATTTGATTAGTTTAGATATGATGCTTTTATTTTATTCTTGGAACTGGGTTGGATGACCTATTATAGTATGCTCATCTTTAGTTTAGTTTTCTTTTAACTATGCTAGTTGTAATTGCTTTTTTTGTTTTTGGTTCATTAGTTTTGCTACCCTGCACACTTGTTTGAAAGTGCTCGACTTCTTAATGTTATCCTTACAATCGATGCTTTCTTATGGTTGGTCTAAGTTTTTTGTGAGGCATATAAGATCTAAGTATTATCTTCTTTGTCCTCGAGAACATTTTGTAGTTGTGTTGTTATTCCCCTTATTTTTGTGAGGTTACTCCCTACTTAGCTTTAGGAGATCGTTCCCTATGTTCTTTGTGAAATCATCCCTTTCTTTGCTTTGTGATATCATCCTTTGTTGATGCCTTGAAAATACATACTTTCTAGCTTGAGGAATGTACCTTCTATTCCTTGCAAGCATGGAATCTTTTGGCATTGTATTTCATTGCTCTTCTAGGTTGAGTCGGTTCCTTAGTCCTTATTATATTTTAGTTTTCTTAGCTAAGTCACTTGGGTTTGTGGTTGCATAGCTAGAGAAGATTATTATTTTTTTAGGGTTGCACCCTTAGTTTTATGAAAACTTCATCTAGTTCGGTGGAGCACCTTTATTAAAAAATTATATTAATTAAGGATAATAATACCTTATGTTAATAAGGTATATTAATAGTATCTTGTGTTAGTAAAGTATTTATTTAAGATTAATGTTATGTGCTTTAATTTATAAGGAATTAACTTTGAGAGTTATATTTTTAGTAATTATTATTGAAAGAACCTTTGATGAATGGTTTATAAGGAAAGAACCTTAGAGTAAATGTTTTAATGGTTATTCTTTGAAAGAACCTTAATTTATACGATGATTTCTTTATTGTGGTTTTCAAATAAAGCCGCTACAATGATTCATAATATCTATGTGGATTAAGGGATCATTATAAAGAGGTGTGGGATTCTCTTTTATATGATGATTGTTTATTTTATTTTTGAAAGAGAAACTATCTTTAATGATTCCTGAGATCTATGTGGATAAGGGATCATTATAAAGAGAAGTATGGGATTCTCTTTTATATGATGATTTTTTTATTTTAGCTTTGGAAAGAGAAATTATCTTTAATGATTCCTGAGATCTATGTGGATTAAGGGAACATTATAAAGAGAGGTGTGGGATTCTCTTTCATAAATTGAATAGTTAAGTTGATTTTGAAAAATAAAATTATTTGGGTAAAGGGATATTTGGATAGAGAAGTGGGTAAATTCTCTTCTTGTTGATTTGTTGATTTCTTATGCATGGTTACTTGCATAGTATATATGGCATAAAACGTTACATTGCATATAGTGTTGTCCTGATCCTTAAGTACCTCTTATAAGTCATGGGTGAAGTCCTTATCAAGAATATGTTGCAAATATTTAGAAGGCTTGGAGATCCTTGTGGAATGGCTTCATAGGCTCTAGAAATATTTAGTTGATGAAAGATAATCAAAAGCTATGTAAAGGAATACTTTGTTCAAATAGTTTTGTAAACTTGATTATTATAAAAATTGAATGATTATGTTGTTTTAATGATGCTATGGGTTTTGTACTTTAAGGTGTGTTAAGAAATATTTGCCATGGATAAATAGAAATGAGTTCTTTCAATTTCTAGAATGCATCATTATGATAATTGGATCTCTTATGTTAAAGTATGTATGTTAGCAAAAAGGATCCTTGAAGTTTTATGATAAGCATTTGTATTATGTGCAATTTGGCTTTGTTTCAAGATGAATCTTTATTATCAATTGCAGCATATTGGATTATACATATTTTCATATTATGCAATATGTAATGATGTATTCTAGAATAATGTTTCAATATAGGTTTTTTTACCTTGGGTAGGGGTGGTTAGGAATACTCTTGTAAACTAAAACATAATAAATCCCAATCTTGGGAGTTGCATGGATGCAATAACTAGGTAAATATAAGTCTTAGAAGGATTTGTGAGGATAAAATAGCTAAGAATTCATAAACCTAGAAGGATTTGTGTGAATAAAATAGCCAGGCATCTTGTGAACCTTTGCATATTGAACGAGAAGGTTTGGGTGTTCTGCAACTAAGATTTATAGAACCATTCACAATATAGTAGTGGTGATCCCTTAGTTAGCCCATGAGGGTGCGGTAACTAATAGTAGAATCATGTTGATTGCCAATGAAGTAGCAATGAACTTAGTTAGCCCATGGAGGTATGGTAACTAATCATCAAGGCTCTACATTGGATTAACCTACATATATGGACTTAGAGTAAGGTTAGGGAATAGACATCCCCCTTTAAGTGTTATGGGACTTAAAGGATAATTCCTACATCATGGTCACATTATCCTATGTCGGTGAGGGTATGGGAAAGGTGGGGGGACCACTTTTGGAATCCTTCTAAACATGTAGTTTTAGTAAGGTGAACCCTAGAAACCATAGGAGTTGGCTACTCCTATGCACTAAGTGTCATCTACAATGAATTGGAACTCAAATGTGGTGAATCCTTGTATGCTAGAAGAATAAAAATATGGTTTTCCCTTGTGAACCTTTGCTTTTAATCCTTCTTTAAAAAAATTGGGTTGGTATTTTTGGGTTGTTGTAGCTGATATCAGATATCTAAGTCATAGGGCTAGAAGCTTTCGTGGAGTGTGACTAGGTTGATTCTTGAATTGATGTGCAAATTTGGGTTAGGCACCTTGCAATAAGGCAAGTGTGACCCTGAATATTATCAATTCAATGATAATATTTATGTAGTTCATGAGGAGAATGAATCCAACATATTGTAAGTACAATTGAGAAATAATTTTGACTTACCTAACTCCATTTTTTGGATAGGGATGGCACCTATTCAAAAATTAAGTTTGTCAAATAAAACCAAAATGGTTTCATAAGGAGGAAGTGCAACGCAAACTTTTGGATAAATTAGGGACCCTAGTAAGAAAATTGGGAGAACCTTAACTCCTAGCAAGAGGTCTGAGATGGTAGTAAACCTCGACAGGAACATCCAAGAAATAATAATATATAATGAGAGAGCTAAATATCTAACCTCTATAGTGGAGTTTCTTCAAGAGTGACTAGATTAGCAAAAACAATTGATATAATCCGTTATCAATAAAGAAGCTAGTACTAGAAATGTAGAGGGTAGGCAAGAAGAGAATACTATAAAAAGAAGCCAAGAAGGTAGAGCCCAAATAAAGGTTGAGTTAGCAATAATGTTAAAGTAACCAAATCTAATGAGAAAGAAGGAGGAGATGCAAATGAGTCATGGATGAAAAAGTTAGAAATATTATTTTCCATGAAATTTTATTCATCTAACTTAGATTGTGTGGACTAACCTTCATCTCCTGGATGCAATCCTAGAATGTTGGGATACATTTAGTATAGGTAAAAAATATCCAAGTCATGGAACTTGAGTGGGATGATTTCATTGGGCTTTTAAGAAAAGGTTTCTTTCATAGAAGTTTTATGTAGAGAAATCTGAGGAATTATCTATGTTTTAACAAGGATCACTATCAATAGAGGTGTATTTTTAGAGATATGTGAAACTTGTGAAGTATGTTCCAAAGTATAAGAATAATAAACACCTTAAGGTGCACAAGTTCATTCTAGGTATAGACCCCAAGATAAGGATAATGATTAATTTGCTCAAACCTAAAACTTTGCAAGAGGCCTATGACCTAGCTAGACAAGAAGAAACTAATCTTCAAACTAAAAAGTCTTTCTTCAACTATTCAAGCTTGATAGAGCTAGAGAGACTAGAACTCAAGAAAATAAAGAGTGCAAGATTTATGAAGTGGGATAAGGAGAAAAACAAAAGAAATAAGGGCAACCAAAAGTTCAATAACAAGAACAACAAAAATCAAGGGAAAAACAAGAAGAAATTTTAGAAGGACAATTCCAATCCTCATCCCCCTAAGCAAATTGAATCAACACAAAAAGAATAAATAGGGAAGAAAAGACAAGAGAGGCCATAGGCACCTAGAGCAAGTTGCTACATATGTGTGGGTCCTCATGTTAGAGTATATTACATCATTTGGGTCATGTAAATGTACCACCCTTGGTACATAACTAGAGTAGTAGATTACTTTAGGGGATAGTTAGCTAGTTACTTCAAGTAAAATAATAAATGCACAAGTGTCTATGTGCAAGTTGTAAATGTGCAAGGTGTCCCCTTGTACAACTAGGTAGAGTGTTGGCCAAGAAATCCATATTTCTATATAAAATAACCTCATAGTGAATGAAAAGTTATCATTGTAGGTAGTATTAGGTATACTAGGTAGATCTATGACTTTTTGCAACTTCATCCAATCGAGCCTGCCCTTTTAGAAACACTTCTGGTGAGATCTTGTAGATCTACCTTGGCTGCCTTCTACAACTCTAGGCTTTAAAATATGAATAAAACTCACCCAGGTGCCCCTGCCTAACTATGGAGGAGTTTGTGAATGTCCATACCAAGGTTTATTCACAGACATCATCCAATTTGGGTCACAAACTGCAATGTGCACAAATCGCAACATGGATGGCTTCCTATCACTGCATTGTCATCATCCTCAACAACATCCACCAAGTGACAACCCTCTTGAGCTTCCTCTATAGTGCGCACTACTGCTACCACCATGCTATGGTTACCATGACCTCCTTCGTTTGTACGTCGCCTGCACTCCGTTGCCTCCTATTTATGGAAAAATATCCATTCCATCTGTTATAATAAATAATTGCAGGTATTCTGATCCACAACAAAAATAATTTGAATCCTTTCCAAATAATTGTAGGTAGTAGTAGTTATACTAGGTAGATCACCATATAGATTGGTTATGGATACAATGTAGTTATTTAGTATCAGTTTTAGAGTGTTCACTTCCTCCATTCTGCATTGTATCATTTTTGTCACTTTCCATTAATAGCATATTTTAGCATCTTACATTTCTACATATTATACATCCTGTGATTGCATTCTCCCTTGGCATACACCATCAAAATCTAATAGTGGTACCAAAGCCACGATAGATCAATAGGAATAGGGAGAGCCACAATAGGTCACTAGGAATAGAAAAGTCACAAGAAATATTGAGAGAAGAATCAAATATTAGTTCCAAAAATTTTGAGATTACATTTGACTAGAGTCTTTCCACAAAGTTGTAAAAAAACTTGTGAGAACTAGGACTCAACATTCATTCCACTAGATTGACAAATCAACTAGTGAAGATTCATAATTGACAATATTTATAATCAGCTTACTAACACTTTCTTGCAAGAAAAGGAAACTAAGGGAAAAAATTGTTGCAAACTAGCACATTATAGATGAAAAGTCCATAGAAGCCTTGATCCATAAGAAAAGGCCACATATTATTTAATCCAAAATAAAAGGCCATAGAAGCCTTGATCTAGAAGAAAAGTCCACAAAAGCATTGATCTAGAAGAAAAGGCCATAGAAACCTTGATCTAGAAGAAAAGGCCATAGAAGCCTTGAACCTGAATAAGACTCTAGAGAAGAGTCCATGAAAGATAGGAGATTAATGATCTCCTTTTTTGATTGAATACTTCCTCTAGAAGAAGCTGAAGAGACCCATCAAAGATCTCATTGAATAACTTCCATCCCTAGAAGAGATAGATAAGGACTATCAAAAAGTCTTGTTCCAATATCTATGAAGATCTAATTGCCAACACTTCCATAGTTTAAGGCTGAAGTAAAGGTCTCATCAAGAAGACTAGAGAAGCTGCAAAACTAAATACCTTTGAGAGGTCTCAAGGAGAAACAAGGAGAAGGCTTGGTGAGCCTCATTGCAGAAATTATAGAAGCCATAAAAGAAGTTCCTAGGATAACTCATTGGAGAAATTGACTACAAAAGATAATGGAAGAACTTCAGATAATATTTCCATCTGACAACAAGCTCAAAGGAGAAATTTTTGGCAAACAATTTGTTAAACTTCATAGAGAAGATTCGTGATGACCTCAAGACCTTCATATTCTTGAGAAGAAAGTCCTATTTTGAGTAAAAACTCAAATAGAATAAACCTACCACACTCTAAGTGTAACTTATGCAAACATTATAGGTATTACCTTTTCATTATTATCTCATGTATAAATTCTATCATCCATTCCTTGAACATCTCTCTCTCAAATACATAAATAGTGTGTTTATTTAAGTCCATTTACTTAAATAATTTAAAATATATCTCTTCATCATGAAGTCACTTAAATAAGATGTAATCCCTATTTCCACTATTAATACATAAAACATGATGATTTATACAACATCATAATTCAGATTATAAAGCTACATCATACATATTTTGAGCATAACTATAATTTCATCCTTTACATATCTTACAGGGAGTAAAGCAATATATCCATTCTAGATTACAAAATAACGCTCATGTTAGAATTTTCTTTTACAATAAGCTTTACATCATGAAACCCTTAATACAACACATGTCAAAGGGATTAATGTTTGAATTTTATAAGTCTTCACTTTTCCATCTTGCCTCTCCATCACTCAATTGATGGTGGTAAGGGATCAAGACAGCTCATGGTATTCATGTAGTTTTCTCTTAAATGCACTTTTGCTAAATAGTCTATCATAAAGCAATGTACGTATTTTATAATTTAAATGCAACCATGCAACAAACATTCACCATAATGTAAAAATTTAGTATACATTCATTTCAATAAAGGAAGGAAACCCCATAATTTCCCAAAATATAATTCCACATCCTTTCTTTTATCACATACTCTTTTTCCACACAAAGATATTCCTTTGTTAGAACCATTACAATTATGACACTTCTAGTCCAAGCAAGAGAGAGCCCTATAAATTCCCTAAAAAAATAGATTCCCTACCCATTCTTTCTTGTTTATAACTTAGAAGATGCATTTGTAATTAAATTTCCAAGATTTCTCATTTCAAGCAATTACTTCTAGTCTAGTTCAAACAAAAACAAGAGGGAACCCCATAAATTCCCCCAAGAATGAATTGCCCACCCATTATTTCCTAAACATAGCAAGAAGTCGCTTTTATAAACAAAATTCCCTTGGTTTCCATTCACATAGAAATAGCATTTATAAAAATGAATCAAACATTTGATCTTTCCATAAAATTTTGATCTATAAACCATCCAATATTTCCACAAAATTGTTTGTAAATATAACATTCAATTTTTCCACAAAAATTCCTTTAACTAGCATTCAATTTTTTCACAAAACATTCCTTCAACTAGCATTCATTTTTTCCACAAAATTGTCCTAGCTAACATACAATTTCTCCACAAAATTACCCTAAAGTTTTCCTACAATTTTTCTACCAAATTGAATTACAATTTTTCCATTAAATTGTTTTACAATAATATTCAATTTCTCCATAAAATTATCCTATAGTTAAAATACAATTTCTCCACAAAATTGCCCTAAAGTTTTCCTACAATTATTCTACCAAATTGAATTACAATTTTTCATAAAATTGTTTTACAATAATATTCAATTTCTCCACAAAATTGTCCTATAGTTAACCTACAATTTCTCCAAAAAATTATCCTATAGTTAGCCTACAATTTCTCCACAAAATTATTCTATAATTCCCCTACAAGGTTTACCTTTTTAAAACACCCAATTTGATCAAATTTCCATTTTGAGTTTGCTCTATCATTTCTTTTATTGCAAAATAGATTTATTTCATCTAGATTTTAGTCTCCAAAACCTAGGGTCAAATTACAAAAAGAAAGGTTTTAAGCTGAGCCAAATCCTCAAAAATAAAAAAAGGTTTCAGTTATTCAAAAAGGGTAATAAAATATGGTCAGCTTAATTCAACGGTCAAGCCTATTCAATCCAATTTCTAAGCAATTCAAACAATCAACAAGACATCCAATTCAAATAGTCAATGAGGCATCCACCACCGATGCTCGACCTCGACCTCCACTAGGCAAGGCCTACCCTAACTACCACCTAGTGGTCATGCTAATAGGGGTTCCCACCCCTATTTAGGTAGACTCACATGCTCCAATAGGTAGAAATAGGAATATTACCACAAGTCATCATTAAGAAAAAAAGGGTTTAATATTTTGTGCCTAGAAACCGATGTGATTAAACCATTAACACACAATCATCCATGGGGTAATATAGGGATAACACAGGTGCTCAACTAATATCAAATATCCTCATCTAGATAAGTTTCCAATGCACCCTAAATTGGCACACAGTAGCCTCCATTCGGTGACCACCTTGACAACTGAGTTGTGGTCACTTCCATAAGGGAATCCAAATCCCTTATAAACTCCTACTTCTTCCCTGCATAGGAAATGTGGGATATTACATCCTACAAAAGATAAAAGGAGGTTATAAACCCATGTACAACACCACCATCATCCAACCCCTCACAAATACATGGCATCAAATCAAATAATAGTCAGTGGGTCAAATGTCTTCATGCAAGGTTTTAATAGCACCAAGTGGCTTGGTCCTTGACCACCACTTGGTGGTCGAGTGTTTATGGAATCCTTTCTCCCTATAATTGCTAACTGAGCCTGAGAATATTCCATGTGGGATAATGCTCATGGAATATTGTAATAATATTCTTCCTAAGCTCTTCCAAGGGTGCAACGGTAGCTCAGGGCGATGAATAGGAGTCTCTATACACTAATATCCCCTACCAGCAAACCAAAGGAAGCCTTTAAACCAACCAAGGATAATCATGAACACAAATTTCACTTCTTATATATCAGTGATGAAGATAACCAAATCTGAAAACATCAATTAGGGTGAATGAAATGGTCTTGGTTTAAGGTTTGCTTACATGATAAAATAGCAGTAGATGCACATCAATATGATTAAAATAATACTACCAAAATGCTTCCAAGATAAGGCATAATACATTCATCATAAAATCAGGTTGCAAGAATCCATAACTAGTCAATCCATTCAACAAATCATAGGATCGAATTAGGGCTTCACATGCTTCAATCAATAGGAAATATAAATTTGTCATAAAATAAGGTTTTAGGCATCCATAATAGGTCGATCTATTCAAAAAATCATAGGGCCAAATTAGGGCTTCACATACTTCAGTAAAAATAATTGTAGAGGGTTTAAATATTTTAGGTTTTAGTCTTGTTATAAATCATAGGCTATCTCAGGTCAATGATAGCATATAGGCATCTCATCAGTCAATGACAAAGGGATTTTGAGAAATAAAGGCATAAGAAATTCTAACCATCACCAAAAATGATAGCAAACAAGAATATTAAGCAAAGTCAAATTATGTTTACCCTATTCTCATCAACAACATAGAATAAAATAAAATAAAATAATGTTTAATGCTCATTTAAAGGTATTCTTCCTCGATAAAGCAAGATGCCTTCAAATAAACTACTAATTTCTCCCATGCTAGGAAGAGACAAGATAAATATTATAAAATCAAAAAGTAGAGATAAGGTGATCAATCCCTTTGTTTCTTACCCCCTTCTCAAGAACATTGATAAATTTAAAACTATTAAATAAGAAAAAGGGAAATATTTTTAAAAATTAACCACCATGAAGCTACCATGGAGGATGAATAATCCTCTAATTCAATAAAATAATTATTATATTATTAAATTATCTTAGTGCTCTTTTGGTCCAATCAAAATTAGACATATTTTGTGAAGACAAAAACCACCTAATTGCATTCCAAAATCTATGAAATCAATGAGGTAACATGCAATTAGATTAATTAAACCATGATTAATTGATTTGCTTTTCTTTTTCCCAAAATATATTTTCTAAAATATATATTTCACAAAATCCTCAATTTACTTACAAAACATTACAAAACTAAGAATTAGGTCCTGGTTCACCATGTAAAAGGAACCTGCCAAGGCGATTCATGACATACTACCCTCCTCAAACTAAACACAATCCTTTGTGTTTCTCATAATAGAATGTGTAGACACCAAATCCTAGCCACTTGTCATCCACACACAATACAATCATAGCCATTCAATATTTGTTTATATATATATATATATATATATATATATATATATATATATATATATATATATATATATATATATATATATATATATATATATATATTTATTTATTTATTTATTTACTTATTTATTTATTTATTTACTTATTTATTTATATATTTATATAAATATAAATATTTTATATATTTGTATTTATATATATGTGTGTGTGTGAATAAATCTAAGCCATCCATCACATCTTAATCTCAACCATCCACTTAACATGATCCATGTCACACATCAAAGTCATAATCTTAGCTCTTCATCATGAAAGTATCTCGATTGCCTATTGGTGTCGTTGAAACCCTAACATGTTGAAGGTAAGTTATAAAATGTCATTCAATATTTTGAATAAGAATTAATCGGTTAAGGGGTTAATCAATTTGAAATTTGATCATTGATTCTTGAGAGCATCCATCATCATCCAAACCCTAGAATTTTGCTAACATCCTCACTCACCATCACCACATCCTCCACTTATATCGTTGAAAAACCCTATGAACCATATATGGTTCTATAGATCGCTCCCCCATCATCCTCGAATGTTGTTGAGCATTCCTAGAATGCTACCAAACATTCCCAAAATATTGCTAAGCATTTCCAAAATGTTGTTGAGCATTCCAGGAATGCTGCAAGGAATTCCCCATTGCCCTAGAATGCTCTAGGACATTTCCCCTTAGTCACTTTGCAGTCGACAATCCCTCGAATGTTTTTAGATGTTCGCGCGCCACCAAAACATAGAAGCAGAGACATAGATCAAGCATATCAAGTACATTTTGATAAGGTAACAAGTATCATTACTTTTCAAAATTACGTTTTCTATGTTTTATTTGCATTTCATGATTACAACACCTAGGGTTTGTAGATTTAGTATTTAGAGGATCTCACATAGTGGAGTCTTTGCATATACTACTAATATTTTTGTGTTGTGATTTATGTGTAGGTTATAGGATACATATTTATTAATGGTTGTTGCAACTCGAGTGGTCACGTAGGGATGCACAAGCCCATTCACCAACTATTTGGAGTGAAGACATACCAAAGACACCAACATTTGTTTTAATTAGGGTTTTGAACTCCCTCATTGTAATATTATATCAAAAGCAATAAAGTGTATTGTAACCCCAAATTTGGGGTAAATATGTTGTACAATTTGGAGATCCAACCTCCTTGAGTCATAATAAATCAGATCTGTCATTTTGTGCATTCATTGTGTTATTTGCTTTGCTATATTGCTTTATTGGTGTTTTTCATTTTTACTTTACAAAATAGTGATCACGATAGGACCACCAAAGGGTTTTCTTATTTTAATATACCTTCTCAATATTTTTTATCTATGTTTTTTTGTTTTTGTTGCAGGTTTTCGAATATTTAATCGTGCAAAAATCATGAAACTAGAGTTTTTAGGAGCAATAGTATTTTATCTGTGGTCGCATGGATGCCCTACCACATTTGGGGGATTCCCCACCATATCCATGATATGCATCATCATGTTTAATAGACTCTACATCACATCTAGGAGAGTTGGAAAGAAATACGTAGGCTTCCTAGTAAATCTTGATCAAACCCCACCTCCATTTTGTTTTTGCTTTTTAAACAGAGATTGAAAAGAAGATATGTACTTATTGTTTAAAAATAAAAACATATTACATTTTAGGAATTCACAAACATCTCTTCATATTGTTTGTACATAGGATATATCTGCACTTATGCATTCATCTTAGTTGCATTAGAACATTCATTACACTAGATCCAAGTTTTTATTGTTTGGTGGTGTTTTTACTTTTTAGCGTGTGTTGTTTGTAATAAAATAAAATAGCATAAGTAGCTACACTTTAGGATAAATTCTCCCACTTTTTACCTTTCTAAGTTGGAACAAGTCATTAGTACTTGAGCTTACTCCTGTTGTTGGATTCACTTGCCGATTCAGGCTGGAAGAGCTAGGTGAACCCTCCATTGTTGGAATCACTTGATGATTCAAGGTGGATATTAAGAGGTGTACCCTATATTATTTTGAGGAACTTGGTATTAGTGTTCTTGGTCACCAAATTGGTTGAGTAAAATAGGTTTTATTGGCATTGTATGAACACCATAGACAACAAATATTTAAAAATAATCACACACAATTGCACGTTTCACATTCAACATCAGTGAGTTGGATTTCACCACCAACCACTGATTGAGACTAGCGACAGTGGGCTTCACCTCCACCCGTTGGCTCATCCCATAGACACCTTAGCAACCCGTGAGTAATTATTTTGGATTTCATCCCCAAAATAATTTCCACTTTCCATCCACATTAGGAACCCATCCTGCATAGTAGTCTAGGGTTAGGGTCTGCACATCAAAACACAAAAAAAATCAAAAACAAAAGTATTTTTGCAAGACATAGGATTCAATTGTTTGTTTTATTCTATGTACTTTTCATTGCATTATAACTTTCCACACACATCCCACACATTCACTGCCCCAGTTGGCTCATTAGCTTATGGTTTCAACTCAAAGCTAAGCCAAAATCATGAGTCAAGCATCTACCAACCAACCCACTTCATCCATGGAGTGTCCCACCTCTTTCCTAGCCACCTCTATGGCTAACCCCACAAATGTAACATAGACAAGCCAGTTTATCTTATCTGTTGTACCTTCTCATAATATGTTCACTATGAATGCATATGTGATGCACATAGCCATTCACACCTCCATCCTAGAAATTGAGCCTTCTACATCCACTGATCCCTGAAGAACACAAGCTTATACTGAGAGGGGGGTGAACAGTATAATACCTCTTTTTACTTTTTCCTTTATACTTCAAAACAGTAAAGCAATATATCCAAAGCAATATCAAAACAATGCACAAGATCATCCACAAAGTGACACCAATTTTAACGTGGTTCACCCAAAAATCCTGGGCTACGTCCACAAAAACTTTTCTCTAAAAGTTATCTCAAAGTTCTTTGGGAAACCTTCCCAATTACAATGTTTATGAGCCTCGGCCCAAAGGAGATACCTTCCCCCAATCTGAATTTATGAGCCTCTGCTCAAAGGAGATACCTTCCCCTAGCTCTGCTCTGTCTGGTGATCCTCTAGAAGACCTCTCGCCTCCGCTGCCCTTAGCAAATGGAACTCTATCCATAGAAGACACCTGTCTTCCCTGCTCCGGCTGGAGACCTCTGTCCTCAACTCTATCACCTCCAAATCCGGTCCTCGAATTTGCACTAAACACAGTCCTTCGGTCTAGCACAAATGTCCTCGGGTTCTTCTCATAGAACCAATGCACCTCTGTCCTCAAGTTCTCTGATAGAACTATCAAACTCAGCTTCACAAGTCCTCTGCTAGGACCTGTCCAAATCTGCTCACAAGTCCCCAACGGAACCTATCCAAAACCTGCTCACAAGTCCCCACCGAAACCTGTCCAAATCTGCTTACAAGTCCCCAACGGAACCTGTCCAAAACCTGCTCACAAGTTCATCAAGAAAAACTTGCTTGGCATGAACCCACAAAGAGAATTGTTAGAGACCCAATGTGATTCATCAACCTCATAGAAGCATAAAGAGAATTGTTAGAGACTCAATATGTTCTATACTTAACTCCCAATCTCAATCTCAAATCTCATAGAAACATAAAGAGAATTGTTAGAGACTCAATATGTTCTATACTTAACTCCCAATATCAATCTCAACTCAATCTCAAATCTCAAAAGAATAAGATAGATGTAGTATGCTTTTCTCAAGAACATGAAACACAACCCAACAATTGCCAACCATGCAATATCTCATATAACAATGATACTCATGTTCTTTTCACCAAACAATTTGGGTTTCAACAACAATGCTCATCAAACAAGGTTTAGTCAACCAACACCATTCAACTCAACATCAACCTTGAAGCATTCACCCAACCACTTTCGAAAAGGAAACCACAAACAATCCTTTTCCCTCCAATGATATTTCAGAAATCAACCACCATAAACAATTAATAGGAGAATGTGCCCATACCTTTTTGAAGTGAAGAAACCCCTTTGGAAATCTGCCACACTCAACACACTTTGAAAAAGAGCAAAACAACCTTCACTTTAACCCCTTTACAAAAAGAAGTATCTCTCTCTATATACACCTTATTTCTCCTTCTAAATGAGTTAGTCAAATAGCCCTCGAAATAAGCTTTCCAGTGATATATAATATGATATACTTTTATAAGGAAAAACACCAGAAATCTCTCTTTTTCTAATCATGCATCAAGCTCCTCTCAAATAATATCCAACACCATGGGATATTTAATTTTATTCTTTAAACAATATTGAAAGTCATAGAACAAAGACCTTCCTCCAAAATATAATTGACATAAAAAATTCTAAGCATTTAAATCATCCTCAACACCATACACCCTTTTCTCTCCATTACATTTTAATAAAACCAAAAGGATAATATTAATTTTGCTAACCTTATACCTCCCAAACCAACTTTGGAAATACCATAAATAAAATATGTTTTACTCACTACCCTTCCGCATAAATTGCATTTCATGAGCATACCTCTTACAAAAAAGGATTTACACCCCTAAAAAAGGGATTCGATCTCGCGATTTGTTAGCCTGGTGCCTTGACCACACCAAGTTACCACAGGGCTATCCACGCCCACTTGATTAAGGGAGCAGGGCCTCCCTCTTATCTCCGAACAAGACTCTTCCTCTGTGTCGCATGAAACACGAACTTCACTTTTCTACGTTCCTCATTATCGTGCAATCCAAAATTTTAACGTCGCATTTAATCATATTGCTATAGCGTGTTCATATTTTTCTTGAGCCCTCGTCGATCGCGCCTTATTGCATATGTTGATTTCAACCTTTCGTCACTTCTTCAAAATAAACCGCTATACATCCTTTTTAATAATCCGTCACACCTTTGACCACGCCACGCTTGTCTTCCTCCTTCGCTGGCGCAGGGGCTTCGATGTCGAAATCGAAAATGCTCAGCGATTAATATCGAACACTTCCAAAACATTAATGAATTTATTTGCCTCATTTAATATGCACTTTGATGCATTTCCAAACACGTCGGCCCTTTTAACATGAATTTCGTCGGTGGAAAATATTTTAATTTAAATTTTAAATAATTAAAATTTAAACTAAATATTTAAAATTAAATATCTTCATCACCGGGGCACCTTTTTCAACGAAACGAAGAGCCAACTTGGGTTTTAAGAAAAACCCATTTCAAATCTGTTGTCCATGGTTTTAAATAAAACCTTTTATTTTGTCTGCCTTGGTTTTCACAAAAACCCTTCCTTGAACTTAGATCAAATCAAATTCCTTCAAAAGCTTCTTGACATCAATGACAACTTCTACACTTGAGCAAAGGCAATGTACCCAAGGTACCCAAAATTGCCAACAATCTCCCCCTTTGTCATTGATGGCAAACCTTTACTGAAAAACACTTCTCAAGAGCCAAAACTGAAACCAACTATGCCCACAACTGAGAATCTTCCTTTGAAGTTTTGCTCCCCCTGACTTGAAGCTTTCCTCTTCACTTGAAGCTCTCCCCCTTACTCATATCTCTCCCCCTTTGTCATCAATGGCAAAGGGCCACCTTTGGGGCTCGGGACTAAGAATGAGCCTCTTAGCTTAGTCCCTCCCCCACCTCCTGATGAGGTGATTAATTCTTGGGTGGGAGTAAAACTCCCATTAGGCACTGATCATCATCAGCGTCTATAACTTCCTTGTCGGGCCTTCTCTTGAACTCTTTGTCCATATTCTTGTTCTTATTATTTTTTGTTCTCATCCCTATTCTTGTCCATGCCTTGATCCTTGGACCTGATCATGCCACTGTTCCTATTCCTGTACCTTGGAATTTCAGCTCTACACTGTCTAGCTATGTGACCTTCATTGTTGCACTTATAACAAGTAACAATGTTATTTCTTTGAGGTATACCTGATCTTTGAATCCACCGTTAAATTGTTCGACTAACCTTGTTAACTCGACCAAACTTGTTCGACCAAACCTGTTCTGTGTATTTGCCTTGCAATAAACTGCCTTGTGCCCAAACTGTTGACAAGAGTAGCAATACCCTTGAAAGTAACTAGCACTTCCGAAATTGTCATTTACCTTCTTCACTTGAGCCATGCAATGTGAAGCCATGTGACCAAACCTGTGACAAGCAAAACATCTGCCTTGAAACTTTCCTTTATTTGACCTCTTAGGTCTTGAAAACTTCTTCTTCTCATTCTGAATTCTGTTTTCTGTTTTGTGCATCTATCATTCAAGGACTCATGATCTGAAATACTTTCCTCATCAGAACTCTCTTCCTTTTGGAGTCTCTTACTAGATTCTCCAACTTGTTCCTTGTGTTTCTTAACAAAACCAAGACCTATTTTATCTATTGCCTTTCTTTGACCTTTGATGAGAGACTTAACCTTTTTGGAGCTATCTTGAAACCTGTGAAGCTTATCCTTGTACTCTTTAGTTTCCTCTTTCAAAGAAGCCATTTTCTGTTCTAACTCACTATACTCAAGAACCTTAGACTCTAACTCATCCTTGAGTTCTTGTGTCTTAGCCATAGAGATGTCAAGACTTTCTATAAGATCATCTCTCTCCATACAACATTCATCTAACTTATCCTTGAGTCTAGCATTCTTCTTTCTTTCCTTTTTCAAAGCACTAAGAGCACTAATAAGTTCACTTTTAAGATCCTTTATTTGATTTCTTTTTGAATCATCAAAGCCTTTTTCAGATTTCTTATCACTAGAGGTGCTACCCTTTTCAAAAACCATACATGCATCTTCCTTATAATTTTTTGAAGCATCCTCATACATACTAGAAACCAAATCATTATTTGTGCAATCATCCTCAAGGTGACCAAAATTTCCACATCTAAGACATTTCATGATAATGAATCTATGTTTCGGTTCTTCCTCTTTTTCTGATATGAACAACATCTCATTTTCATTATCACTTGAAGAACTTTCACTATCACTACTAGAACACTTACTTGCTTTGTCTAGGTAGAAACTCTTCTTGTGCTTGTGAGAATACCTCTTTCCTTGATTGTTGTGCTCATCTTTGTTCTTCCTTTGATGCTTGTGCTTTTCAGAATCCTTGCTCTTAGAATCTTGTTTATCTTCATCACTTTCATTCTTGGGAATAGTACGATTAGTAGCATAATGACCAAACTTTCCACAATTGAAACATCTTACATTTTTCATACTTTTGTGCTTTCTAGAGAACTTGCCTTTCTTGCTGAAATATGCCTCTTCATCACTAGAAGACTCATCACTATCTTGAAGCTGTTTACCCTTGGAATAATCCATTGTGTTCTTTACTAGCTTTTCCTTCAAGCTGTTAAACCTTTCCGAAGGCACCCGCTCTGATACCAATTGAAGAACACAAGCTTATACTGAGAGGGGGGTGAACAGTATAAGACCTCTTTTTACTTTTTCCTTTATACTTCAAAATAGTAAAGCAATATATCCAAAGCAATATCAAAACAATGCACAAGATCATCCACAAAGTGACACCAATTTTAACGTGGTTCACCCAGAAAGCCTGGGCTACGTCCACAAAACTTTTCTCTAAAAGTTATCTCAAAGTTCTTTGGGAAACCTTCCCAATTACAATTTTTATGAGCCTCGGCCCAAAGGAGATACCTTCCCCTAACTCTGCTCTGGCTGGTGATCCTCTAGAAGACCTCTGCCTCCGCTGCCCTTAGCAAATGGAACTCTATCCATAGAAGACACCTGTCTTCCCTGCTCTGGCTGGAGACCTCTGTCCTCAACTCTATCACCTCCAAAGCTGGTCCTCAAATTTGCACTAAACACAGTCCTTCGGTCTAGCACAAATGTCCTCGGGTTCTTCTCATAGAACCAATGCACCTCTGTCCTCAAGTTCTCTGATAGAACTATCAAACTCAGCTTCACAAGTCCTCTGCTAGGACCTGTCCAAATCTGCTCACAAGTCCCCAACGGAACCTGTCCAAAACCTGCTCACAAGTCCCCAACGGAACCTGTCCAAAACCTGCTTACAAGTCCCCAACGAAACCTGTCCAAAACCTGCTCACAAGTTCATCAAGAAAAACTTGCTTGGCATGAACCCACAAAGAGAATTGTTAGAGACCCAATGTGATTCATCAACCTCATAGAAGCATAAAGAGAATTGTTAGAGACTCAATATGTTCTATACTTAACTCCCAATCTCAATCTCAAATCTCATAGAAACATAAAGAGAATTGTTAGAGACTCAATATGTTCTATACTTAACTCCCAATATCAATCTCAACTCAATCTCAAATCTCAAAAGAATAAGATAGATGTAGTATGCTTTTCTCAAGAACATGAAACACAACCCAACAATTGCCAACCATGCAATATCTCATATAACAATGATACTCATGTTCTTTTCACCAAACAATTTGGGTTTCAACAACAATGCTCATCAAACAAGGTTTAGTCAACCAACACCATTCAACTCAACATCAACCTTGAAGCATTCACCCAACCACTTTCGAAAAGGAAACCACAAACAATCCTTTTCCCTCCAATGATATTTCAGAAATCAACCACCATAAACAATTAATAGGAGAATGTGCCCATACCTTTTTGAAGTGAAGAAACCCCTTTGGAAATCTGCCACACTCAACACACTTTGAAAAAGAGCACAACAATCTTCACTTTTGAACCTCTTTACAAAAAGAAATATCTCTTTCTATATACACCTTATTTCTCCTTCTAAATGAGTTAGTCAAATAGCCCTCGAAATAAGCTTTCCAGTGATATATAATATGATATACTTTTATAAGGAAAAACACCAGAAATCTCTCTTTTTCTAATCATGCATCAAGCTCCTCTCAAATAATATCCAACACCATGGGATATTTAATTTATTCCTTAAACAATATTGAAAATCATAGAACAAAGACCTTCCTCCAAAATATAGTTGACATCAAAATAAAATTCTAAGCATTTAAATCATGTCAACACCATACACCCTTTTCTCTCCATTACATTTAAATAAAACCAAAAGGAGAATATTAAGTTTGCTAACCTTATACCTCCCAAGGCTAACCTTAGCAATCAAAATATTAATATTTAATTGCTCACTCCTTTCCGCATAAATTGCATTTCATGAGCATACCTCTTAAAATCACCCATGTCATATTAAAAAGGGATTTTTCGAGACGTGATTCGATCTCGCGACCTCTGTTAGCCACGGTGCCCTTGACTACACCGCAGTTACCACATGGGCTATCCATGCCCACGTGAGGCTAAGGGAGCAGGGCCTCCCTCTTAATCTCTGATCGGTGCCAAGACCTCGACACCCGTGTGTCGCATGAAACACGGACTTCACTTTTCTACGTTCCTCGATTATCGTGCGAATCCAAAATTTTAACGTCGCAGGGGTTTAATCATATTGCTGCAGCGTGTTCATATTTTTCTTGAGTCCCTCGTCGATCGTGCCTTATTGCATATGTTGATTTCAACCTTTCATCACTTCTTCAAAATAAACCGCTATACATCCTTTTTAATAATCCTCACACCTTTGACCACGCCATGCTTGTCTTCCTCCTTCGCTGGCGCAGGGGCTTCGATGTCGAAATCGAAATGCTCAGCGATTAATATCGAACTCCATTGGCAAAACATTAATGAATTTATTTGCCTCATTTTATATGCACTTTGATGCATTTCCAAACACGTCGGCCCTTTTTAACATGATTTCCGGTGGAAAATATTTTAATTTAAATTTTAAATAATTAAAATTTAAACTAAATATTTAAAATTAAATATCTCCATCACCGGGGCACCTTTTTCAACGAAACGAAAAGCCAACTTGGGTTTTAAGAAAAACCCATTTCAAATCTGTTGTCCATGGTTTTAAATAAAACCTTTTATTTTGTCTGCCTTGGTTTTCACAAAAACCCTTCCTTGAACTTAGATTCTTTTGACATCAAATCAAATTCCTTCAAAAGCTTCTTGACATCAATGACAACATCTACACTTGAGCAAAGGCAATGTACCCAAGGTACCCAAAATTGCCAACAATCCCTGCATCACCTACATAGACATGGATAAAGTTGGATCTTATTTAAGACCAACCAATCCAGCCTTAGAACCAACTCACAACCCACCTAGGCATGTTCCTTCTTCTCAGTAGGAACTTGCCTACTCACATCCCAATAGCTTCAATCAAGTCTACACCAACCCTCTTTTTGAGGCATCATCCACACCTTCACATCACATGTCTCCACCACAACATAGCCAAATAACCTCCATCCCATATACCTACACCACCACCTATTACAATCCCCTCTACAAAGCACATATCAATGCAACTTTACATATTCCATCTACCATTCCATCCACTACCCCTCATTTTGTTTTGATTTCTTTCACAACTTACCCTCCATCAACATCCACCAACATTGCAAACACCTACACCTCACCCACTTCCACCACACAATCTACTTCAGAAATTTCCATACAACAAGCATGGAAACACCTCAACCAATTGTTGATGGGCCAGTAAGATGCTCATTCTTGCTTCCAACAGGAAACATAGGTAGCAGATTTTAAACCCTATTCCATTCCAAGCCAACACAATTTATTCACCTCAAATCCATCTTGGGTATCTTAATATTCTATGGTCTCCATCCTATTGTTGCTAATGCACAACTTACCCCAAATTTGGGGACCCACTTAAAAATTTTTATTTTCAAGGAGTTTTGGTTTGCATTGTTTATTTTGGTTCATGGTGTCATAAAGGTTAATGATGTCTGAGGGTTTATCATTGTCATGGTCTCCTTGGAAATTTTCTTTGAATATAAATTATTTTCATGTTTTGTCCATTTGGTTTTTCAAAAGCTTTTCATAGGAGTGTCTCATATCCAAATAAAAGCATGGTGGGAATCCTACATCCTTATAATTATTCATTTTCCATTTACATTGTGAATCACATAAAATTTTGTAATTTAAACAAATATAAAACATTTAAAAATGATGAAACTAAAATAAAAATAAAGAATAAAATAAAATGAAACGGGGTAACCCAATCAACGTCGACGCACAATTTTTGAGGCATGATTTTTGAGGTGAGCCCTCGACCTGGTCATCTAGTGGATGTAGTGTCAAAGAATGATCAACGTGGAGGTACGAAGTTCAAGAGGCACAAATTCCAAGGTGCCCCCAAATGACTTAGCTGAGTTATTAGTGATAGTGTGTTTGCATTGATAAACACCATCTTGGGCATTCATGCGATACATGTGGGACTAAATAGCTTTGACTTCTACTTTGTACTTAGAGACACAGAACAATAAACCGGATCAGATCATTGTCATTTTGTTCAATGGATTACTCACGGTGAATTTTAGACAAACTAAAATAGTCATTTCAATCTCCTTCGATGATATGCTTCATAGTGGTCTCGTTACACGTATTGTCTTTCAACATAGAAACATGTATTTTTCCATTATATACTTCATTAAAATAAATTATGAAGGAAGTTTTGAAATTTAAACTAGCTTCAATGTTGTTTGAATCCACAAAAGAAACCAACATTTCAAAAAATTTAGTATAATTACAAAATGGTCATCATGGACCTCATATTTTAGTATGGTTTCTTATGGCTAGAGGATTTCGAGGAGCCGCCTGACATAGTGCTCATGGAGAATATTTTATGTGAAGAGGGAGAGTGCAAATGCCATTAACAGATCAGTGCATCATCCCCTCATTCACCATTTACATCGTGATCAAAGAGAATGATAGAGAAGTGATGAAGGCAAATGGATTCTTATAAAGTGCTAGAAGTGATCAGGAGATTTTGATCGGATGATTATCACTAGCAATGATGAATTTTATGTGGAGAGTATATTACAATGGCTATCTAAAGAGGTATCTTGGACTGGAAAATATCTCTTCATTATTTATGATATACTTTGCATGCAATGCCATCTCCTAACTGGTGGAGGCAAGTCTTGGCTATAGCCTTTTATCATTACCTGGCCTTGTATGTTCATTTGAAATGGTTTACAAAGCTATAATTGATCTTATCATGGAACTTGAGTAGCCTTTGAGCACAAGTGTATCAATGAGCTCCACTTCCAACATATATATTGCAGCGGCGATGGTAGGGTACCTAGGAATAGATATTTGGGGATAAATTATTATATTGTATAAGGGTTGGCATGGGCCACACATAACCCAAGGTTGATTGTATTATAATATTATATAATATTATAATATTATATTATATTAGTAGTAGGCTCCCCAAAGTAGAATAAGAATATGGATATATAAAGAAGAGATATTTGTTATTGTAATCATGATTGAAGAAGAATATTATGTAATAATCTATGCCCACGAAGTGGCCTCTCACCTTGGGAGATCTTGTGGATTTATTCCTTCCTTAAGGATTATTATTGGTGTTTCCCTACCTTAAGGGTATTATCTATCTCTCTCTCATTTGTGGATTGTTATTGTGGATAATGTATTGTGGATGAATGATTTGATATTTTTGCATATTGGTGAATGGTTTATGTTAATAATAATAAAGTTATGCAACAAGTGGTATCAGAGCAATGATTTTGGCAAAGTGGGGATTTTTGTGAAATTGCAAAATTAGGGTAAATTTTTTTTGGAAAAATGTCTCATCTTTTAGGAGCCATATCTTTGCGCAAGTTTATCTGATTCAAGCGATTCTTGGATCAGATTGTGCAGAATTTGAAGAGCTTTAAAATGAGTGGTCATATGAAGGAATCTGAGCAGTATTGAGGGAGATATGACCTTTTGAAGTTAGTCATCCGAAACAAGGATAGTGATGAATTTTGTAGATTTTTTTGGAAAAACATCTCATCTTTCAGAAGTCATATCTCTACGAAAGTTTATCCGATTCAGATGATTCTTGGACAATTTTGTGCAAAATTTGAACAAATTTAAAATGAGCGGTCATATGAAGGAATCTGAGTAGTATTGAGGTAGTTATGACCTTATGAATTCAGCCATCTGGAACAAGGGTAGTGACAAATTTTCAGGTAGCGAATTTTTCAAAAGATGAAATTTGTTTAGTTTGGGTAAGCAAATCAGTTGCACTTTATTTTGTTTAGAAGAAAAATTGCAAATCTAGTTGTCTATTTAGATTTTTAGCTTCAACTCAGTGGGAAGATATTTATTTCCATAAAACCCTAGGTGCATTAGGGCATGAACAATGAGTCTCCAAACATTTTTTGGAGAAAAATATATTGATGTTAGGAATTGGTGGAAGAATTTTAAATACTTGTTTCATCATGATCCTACTTAAAAAGATAGGCTTTCTGCTTATCTTGGAGGAGAAGTTATGATTTGGTATCGTAGAATTCCTCATAAATATGAACTAACTTGGGAAACAATGGAGCATGCATTCTTGAGTAAATGGGACCCATATTATATAGATAGCCTAATGGATGTCATCGAAGACCTTGAAAAGAAACTATAGGGAACTCAAAAGGAGCAAAATGAAATAAAAGGATATTACGAAGTTTTCAGGAAACAGAATTAAGACTATGAAAAAGAAATAAAATTACTCAAGGAGAAAGAGGAAAAGGTCAGGTAAGATAATGAGAGTAATATAGAAGGCACATCGTTGAATTTAAAAAATCAAGAGCAAAATAGAAAAGGTTTAAATTCAAGTAAAATTTCTATTTTACAGGTTCATGGAAGCATTCAAAAGGAACAAGTTATTATTTCCATTAACCCTGGTAGCAGATATAATTTTATTAATATTGCTTTGGCTAAGAAGTTGCAAGTTCAAGCAAAAAAATTAAGGACATACAGCTAGAGGATGAGCATGTTCAGATTTTTGAAGATTTTAAGATCACCATGGATAAATATGTTTTACATTCATATTTCTATGCTATTGAGATGGATGATGAGGATATTGTTCTTGGTTATCCTTGGTTAGATTCTGTAATGTACACCCTAGGTTTGCCATAATTTTTTGCATTTTTTTCTTCACAGTAATTCATATTTTCATTGATATGACAACATATATTGTTTTGCAATTAAGGGCTGATAACAATTCTAATATGTAAAGACTGTTTCTTATCAAGATTTGGTTTGATTCCTAATAACAAAATTAACTATATAGTTGATAACATAAAATCACCAAATTATATTTTTTTCAATACTCATACATGCATATAATGATGAACATCAATGAGCAACTTACATGAAAATGAGAATCAGATTTATCTTCAGAACTGTGCTCATATGACAGTCATAAACCATTCAGAACATCCACAAAATTACATAGCTTTTTGGTATTATCATTTAACATTACAATACTATTGGTGTTGTTGTCATACCAGTCATGACTGAGTGCTTATTAAGGGACCGTCAATGATGCTACAGGTCTAGAAATTCTCCAATAATGAGCTATAGACTGTTATTAACAGTCATAGGCCCAAACAACAACAAATCACTCTTAGACTTCCTCCAACTAGGTCTAAAATAACTTCAATAAATCTGCTAGTCTGAATATATTTGTATGTTGTTGAAGAATAGTTGATCAACTCCTCAGAATGCTTCCAACCCTTCAACACAAGATTGTTGGTTAATGAACAACTCCTTTATTAATATTGTCAGCTCCCTCAACCAATAATGCTGACAGTGATCAAAAACACTTGCAACTTCACCAAATGATTAGCATTATGACTGATTATAAAGGACAGAGTTCCCAGCAACCAATAGACATGCTAATATGTCATATAAACCCTAAAATTGTAGGACTGATATTTAATAGATTGTTGTAGCTTATCAAACTGCCAATGAAAGTGATTTATTTCTTCAATTCATAGGTACAACTAATATGGAAAGTATGACACCCTCAAAAGCAATGAACCAAACTCGAAATGTATGAGAAATTACTCCAAAATTCCCTACAATCACTTTGAAATCTACAAACACAACCAGAATCTTCTACAAGATATTTTTGATTCAAAACCCCAAAATCAACAAACTGATCAATTATTTATTACCTCTAAAAAATTTTTAGTTGAATGCACAAATTCCAATCTCTGAATGAAATCGATAGATAATCAACTAGGGGTGATCTCTCACACCCGAAGATGATGATACTGAAGGAGGTTTTCGTCCCCAACAACCGATAGAGTCTGCAACCAGAGCTCCCGAAATCTCCTCAGAGAAAACCAAATATCAAAATGTCTAGAATATCCAATATGAGAGCAAGCAATCAAATAAATAGACTTCTCATTGAGAAATCTCCTCCTATGGGCTCAATGTGGGATAAAACATAAAGTCACTTTATAATTAAAACTCATTTTTACTCCAAAGACCACTTTTAATTAAAATATTGTTTTATGATGTGCAATGCTCCAAAATAAAGCGTCTATGATTTAAAACTTTTAATTCCCTTTCCAATGAGCTATAACACTTAGGCGTCCATAAGTTATTTAATTAAAATGATAATCTTAGAAGAAAATAATTAAATATAGCTCGTAATAACACCCAAATTATGGAAATGATTGAAAAGCATCAAAATCAAAATCCGACTACACAGGAGTGATACCGATGATGAATAATGATGATCAAACCTGACTGGGTGACTTACTATAAATAGATGCTCTCTCCAAGAATCTTGGAGACCAAACCAGAAGCTGGGTACAACCTTAGAAAGTTTCATCGGGGTCCTCTAGACCACCTGAGCTCATTACCATATTCAAAAATCCCCTCTAACATGTTTGATGAACTTTGAGAGAGCCAAGGCCAACTACAATGCTAAAGTGACCAAATATGGGGATATTATAGATTCTTTGGGTACTATTAACATTAATGTGCAAAAGAATTTTATGAAGTTATGGTACAGAAAAAGAAGATAAATTTGCAGGATGTTTCTCAGCTTAAGGAGCAAGGATACAAGGAAAATCAAGAAGTGGTTGTAGAGAAACAAATTAAAAAATCTGAAATAGAATCCAAGAAGGCAGTAGCAGCAACAAAGTCCATGGAAGAAGTAGCAACAATAGAGTCCATGGAAATAATAGTAACAGAGTCCAAGGAAGCTTTGATAGAAGAGCACAATGACACACCAAACAAAGAGAACATGAAAGGACAATGTGTAGAAGAATTTAAAATAATGGAGCTAAATGTTGAGAAGTCAAAGAAGGTAGAACATCAAGTTAAGGTTACACCATATCACCATCCACACCACCATGAGCATCAACAATGTTAGATGTATGGCTCAAGGAAACAATATTATGGTTCCACATGGAATCATAAGGGCACCAACTATGGTAGTGTTTGGCAGAGAAAGCATAGGGATCCTAGTTTTTAGAGTGGATCAACAGCATCAAGGAAAAAGTGGACCCATAATTCAAGTTATCAAAATACAACAGCAAAAGCGTGTTGGCAATTTTGGGTACATTGCCTTTGCTCTAAGTGTAGATGTTGTCATTGATGTCAAGAAGGTCTTGAAGCAATTTGGTTTGATGTCAAAGAATGTGTTTTGATGAAGGTTTCAGTTTGGAAAGTGAGTTTCCAAGAAGATCAGAGTAGCCCAGTTGCAAAAGATCAAGAAAAAGACAAGTAAGAAAAAGTATGCAGGCGGTTGGAAAAACTGTCGCGATTTCGCGACATGTTTTAGGAGAGAGAAAGTGCTGGCAAAACTGTCGTGATTTCGTGACATGTTTGAGGAGAGAGAAAGTTCTAGCAAAAGTGTCACGATTTCGCGACATGCTGGAAGACAGAGACGAAGCTGGCAAAACTGTCGCGATTTCGTGACATGTTGGCAGAGAAAGAGAGCAAGTTGGAAAGTGTCACGATTTCGCGACATGTCGCATTTTTGCGACTCGAAAAGTGCAGGAAGGCAGAGAAGGAAAAGTGTCACGATTTCGCGACACATTGCCAGGAAAGTTGTACGGACAAAAAGGTGTCGCGATTTCGTGACATAATGCAGAAAAGAGAGTCCGCAGTGTGAACTGTCACGATTTCGTGACAAGATCGAAGAGAGAGAAAGTTATTCAGGAACTGTCATGATTTTGTGACATGATGCAAAGTTCCAAGTGAGGACTGTCGCATTTTTGCGACATGCTGTAGAGGTCAAGTTGAGGATTGTCATGATTTCCGTACATGTTGAAAAGCTCGAAGTGAGAAGCTGTCACGATTTCGTGACATGCAGCAAAGGGAAGAGTCTGAAAGGAGAAGCGTCGCGATTTCACGATAGGTTGCAAGGAAAGCTTTCGTCATTGAAGATGAAAGAAAATAGAGAAGTTAGCGATTTCACGACGGCTGAAAGAAAAGCGTACGGATGGTGAAAGAGTCACGATTTCATGACAGAAATTGGAAGCAGGTCTTCTATAGGAGAAGTGTCACGATTTCGTGATAGAAGCAGAGAGAAAGGCTATGAAGACAAAAGCATCATGATTTCGTGACATGTTCTAGTTTCACGGGTGTAAGGCAGAAAGAAGCTCAAGGTAGCAGAAGTGTCACGATTTCGTGACAAAAGCTGAGAGGAAGGCCATGAAGACAAAAGGGTCACGATTTCGCGGGGGAGATGTGTCATGATTTCATGACAAAAGCAGAGAAGAAGGCAATGAAGACTAAAGTGTCACGATTTCATGACAGGAGTGAAGATGACGTCAGCAAAAGATAGAAGTGTCACGATTTCGCGACAAGGACGTAGTCAAGGCAGACAAAGGCAAAAAGTGTCACGATTTTATGACAGTAGGCAAAAGAAGGTGTACGGCAGGCAAAGGTGTCGCGATATCGTGACATGTTGTAGTTTCATAGGAAAAGCTACAGAACCAGAGGCGGTTGAAGGACAGAGTTAACTTTGAGCCGACAGAGTTAAATCTGGGCCGACGTAGCATAGGGTTTTGCAGCCGACGTAGTTTGAGGGTTACAACCGACTAAGTTTGAGAGTTTTGATCTTGAAATTTATTCTATAAAAGGAGGGTTATTTCGAGATTGAAGGTATCGAATGTGTGTATCAAAATTGTGCAAGTGAAGTCCACGGTGCGCAAAGAGCAGTCGTGTCGAATCGATCGAAGTGTGCATTTTGAAGTGCGATATTCGTAGATAGAGTGCTAGGGAGAAGTTCGATCGTCGAGAAGCAGAGTGTGTGAAGACTATGTTTGTGTTTGCGTAGAGGTGCATAAGTTGATATTTGATCGAGTGTTGTTGTGTTTGCGTGACCAATGCAAAAGTTGGTTTCGACCAAGTGCGGCTGTAACAGAACAGAAAGAGATAAGAGGACAGATTTGTGCCAGACCGAAGGACTGTGTTTGGTGCGGACCAGAGGAAGAGATAGAGGACATATGTGCTAGACCGAAGGACTGTGTTTAGTGCATATTCGAGGACCAGCTTTGCAGTGATAGAGTTGAGGACGAGAGATCTCCGACGGAGCAGGGAAGACAGGTGTCTTCTATGGATAGAGTTCCACTTGCTAAGGGCAGAGGAGGTAGAGGTCTTCTAGAGGATCACCGCTCAGAGCAGAGCTAGGGGAAGGTATCTCCTTTGGGTTGGTGCCCATAAACATTGTAATGGGGAAAGGTTTTCCCAGAGGTTGAATTGATAAAATTTAGAGAGAAATTTTATCCGTGGAGTAGCCCGCTTTGGGTGAACCACGTAAATTGTTGTGTCTCTTTTGTGGATGGTGTTTTGTGCATTGCTTTGATTACTGCTATTAATACTGCTATCTTTACACTGCATAATATTGATTTGAAAGTTGTTTTGAAGCAAAAGTAAAAAGTGGTCTTATACTTGTTCACCCCCCCTCTCAGTATAAGCTTGTGTTCTTCAATTGGTATCGGAGTCGGGTTCCTTCGAAAAGGTTTAACGGCTTGAAGAAAGAACTGATTAAGAACACAATGGATTATTCAAGTGGCAATGCAGCACCTATCCTTGATGGATCAGATTTTGGTCTGTGGAGTGCTAGAATGAAGGTTTATCTAATGGCACTTGGTAATGAGGTATGGGAAGTAATTGAAGATGGGTACACTATCCCTGTAAATGGTCCATACACTAAAGAAGATAGGCTCCTACATCACAGCAATTCAAAAGCTATGAATGCAATCTTGAAAGGCTTACAGAAAGCAGATCTTACCAAGGTGATTCACTGCAAGACAGCTAGTGAAATGTGGAAACAGTTGCAAGTGGTTCATACAGGTGATGCAAATGTCCGAAAGGCCAAATTGAGACACTTTAAAGGTATGTTTGAACAACTCAAAATGAATGATGATGAAAATATCAGTGACTACATGCTTCGTATGGATGAGATTGTTAACTCCATGAAAGACTTAGGTCTTGAACTTGCTGAAAATGATGTGTGTGATAAGATTTTAAGATCTCTTCCTAATAGATTTAGTGAAAATATTTCTGCCATTGAGGAAGCTAAAGATCTAGATAAATTGAAAAAGGATGAGCTCCATAGTATACTTGCAGCATTTGAGCTGAGAACTCAAGTGAAAGTTGATGTCAAGAAAGAGGCAACCTTCAAAGCTACCAAGAAATCAAAGAGCAAACAGATTCAAGAGAGTGATGAGTCCTCTAGTGATGAAGAGGCATATTACAGCAAGAAAGGCAAGTTTTCCAGAAAGCACAAGAGCATGAAAAACATAAGATGTTTCAACTGTGGGAAGTTTGGTCATTATGCTACTGACTGTATTGTTTCAAAGAATGAAAGTGATGAAGATATACAGGATTCTAAGAGCAAGGATTCTGAAAAGCACAAGCATCACAGGAAGAGCAAAGATGAGTACAACAATCACGGAAAGAGGCATTCTCACAAACACAAGAAGAGCTTCTACCTAGACAAAGCAAGTAAGTGTTCTAGCAGTGATAGTGAAAGCTCTTCTAGTGATAATGAAAATGAGATGTTGTTCATTTCAGAAAAGGAGGAAGAACCGAAACATAAATTCATTGTCATGAAATGTTTTAGATGTGGAAATTTTGGGCACCTTGAGGATAATTGCAAAAATAATGATTTGGTTGCTAGTATGTATGAGGATGCTTTAGAAAACTACAATGAAGATGCATGTATGGTTTTTGAAAAGGGTAGCACCTCTAGTGATAAGAAATCTGAAAAAGGCCTTGATAATTCAAAATGCAATCAAATAGAGGATCTTGAATGTGAACTTACTAATGCTCTTAGTGTTTTGAAAAAGGAAAGAAAGAAGAATGCTAGACTCAAGGATAAGTTAGATGAATGTTGTATGGAGAGAGATGAGCTTATAGAAAGTCTTGACATCTCTATGGCTAAGACACAAGAACTCAAGAATGAGTTAGATTCTAAGATTCTGGAGTATAGTGAGTTAGAACAGGAAATGGCTTCTTTGGAAGAGGAAACTAAAAAATACAAGGATAAACTGTACAGGTTTCAAGAAAGCTCCAAAAAGGTTAAGTCTCTCATCAAAGGTCAAAGAAAACCAACAGATAAAACAGGTCTCGGTTTTGTTGAGCCGCACAAGGAACAGGTTGGGGAATCTAGCAAGAGATTTCAAAAGGAAGAGAGTTCTGATGAAGAAAGTACTTCAGATCATGAGTCCGTAAGTGATAAATGCGCAGAAATAGAAAACAGAATTCTGAATGCCAAGAAGAAGGTTTCGGGACCCAAGAGGTCGAATAAAAGAAAATTTCACGATAGATGTTTTGCGTGTCACAGGTTTGGTCACATGGTTGTACATTGCATGACTCAAGTGAAGAGAGTAAATGACAGTTTCAGGGGCCGTAATTTCTTTCAAGGGTATTGCTACTCTTGTCAACAGTTCGGGCACAAGGCAATTTTTTGCAAGGCAAATAACAAGAACTGGGTTAGTCAGAACAGGCGGATTCAAAGAACAGCTATGCCTGAAAGAAATAATATTGTTACTTGTTATAAGTGCAACAATGCAGGTCACACAACCAGACAGTGCAGAGCTGATCTTCCAAGGTACAGGAATAGGAACAGTGGTATAAACAGGTCCAAGGATCAAGGTGTGGACAAGAAAAGAGATGAGAACAAGAACAAGAAAAGTGACAAGAACAGAAACATTGACAAAGAGTTCAAGAGAAGGCCCGACAAAGAAATTGTAGACACTGATGATGATGAGTGCCTAATGGGAGTTTCACTCCCACCCTTGTTTTAAATCACCTCATCAGGAGGTGGGGGAGGGACTAAGCTAAGAAGCTCATTCTTAGTCCCAAGCCCCAAAGGTGACCCTTTGCCATTGATGACAAAGGGGGAGAGATATGAGTAAGGGGGAGAGCTTCATAGTGAAGAAGAGAGCTTCAAGTCAGGGGAGCAAAAACTTCAAAGGCAGATTCTCAGTTGTTGGATCGGTTGGTTTCAGTTTTGGCTCTTGACTAGTGTTTTCAGTTAAGGTTTGCCATCAATGACAAAGGGGGAGATTGTTGGCAATTTTGGGTACCTTGGGTACATTGCCTTTGCTCTAAGTGTAGATGTTGTCATTGATGTCAAGAAGGTCTTGAAGCAATTTGGTTTGATGTCAAAGAATGTGTTTTGATGAAGGTTTCAGTTTGGAAAGTGAGTTTCCAAGAAGATCAGAGTAGCCCAGTTGCAAAAGATCAAGAAAAAGACAAGTAAGAAAAAGTATGCAGGCAGCTGGAAAAACTGTCGCGATTTCGCGACATGTTTTAGGAGAGAGAAAGTGTTGGCAAAACTGTCACGATTTCGTGACATGTTTGAGGAGAGAGAAAGTTCTAGCAAAAGTGTCACGATTTCGCGACATGCTGGAAGACAGAGACGAAGCTGGCAAAACTGTCGCGATTTCGCGACATGTTGGCAGAGAAAGAGAGCAAGTTGGAAAGTGTCACGATTTCGTGACATGTCGCATTTTCGCGACTCAAAAAGTGTAGGAAGGCAGAGAAGGAAAAGTGTCACGATTTCATGACACATTGCCAGGAAAGTTGTACGGACAAAAAGGTGTCACGATTTCGTGACATATTGCAAAAGAGAGTCCGTAGTGTGAACTGTCACGATTTCATGACAAGATCGAAGAGAGAGAAAGTTATTCAGGAACTGTCATGATTTCGTGACATGATGCAAAGTTCCAAGTGAGGACTGTCTTTTTTGCGACATGCTAGAGGTCAAGTTGAGGACTATCACGATTTCGTGACATGCTGAAAAGCTCAAAGTGAGAACTATCATGATTTTGTGACATGCAGCAAAGGGAAGAGTCTGAAAGGAGAAGCGTCACGATTTCATGACAGGTTGCAAGGAAAGCTTTCAAAAGTCGAAAGCGTCACGATTTATGATAGGATGAAAGAAAGATGTATGAAAGAAAAGCGTACGGATGGTGAAAGAGTCACGATTTCGTGACAGAACTTGAAGCAGGTCTTCTATAGGAGAAGTGTCATGATTTCATGATAGAAGCAGAGAGGAAGGCTATGAAGACAAAAGCGTCACGATTTCGTGACATGTTCTAGTTTTACGGGTGTAAGGCGAAAGAAGCTCAAGGACCGAAGTGTCACGATTTCATGACAAAAGCTGAGAGGAAGGCCATGAAGACAAAAGGGTCGCAATTTCATGACAGAGTTAAAGATGATGTCAGAGTAGATGTGTCATGATTTCATGACAAAAGTAGAGAAGAAGGCAATGAAGACTAAAGTGTCATGATTTCGCGACAGGAGTGAAGATGACGTCAGCAAAAGATAGAAGTGTCACGATTTCGTGACAAGGACGCAGTCAAGGCAGACAAAGGCAAAAAGTGTCACGATTTTGTGACAATAGGCAAAAGAAGGTGTACGACAGGCAAAGGTGTCGCGATATCGTGACATGTTGTAGTTTCATAGGAAAAGCTACAGAACCAGAGGCGGTTGAAGGACAGAGTTAACTTTGAGCCGACAGAGTTAAATCTGGGCCGACGCAGCATAGGGTTTTGCAGCCGACGTAGTTTGAGGGTTACAGCCGACTAAGTTTGAGAGTTTTGATCTTGAAATTTATTCTATAAAAGGAGGGTTATTTCGAGATTGAAGGTATCGAATGTGTGTATCAAAATTGTGCAAGTTAAGTCTATGTGCAAAAGAGCAGTCGTGTCGAATCGATCGAAGTGTGCATTTGAAGTGCGATATTCGTAGATAGAGTGCTGGGGAGAAGTTCGATCGTCGAGAAGCAGAGTGTGCGAAGACTATGTTGTTGTGTTTGCGTAGAGGTGCATAAGTTGATATTTGATCGAGTGCTGTTGTGTTTGCGTGACCAGTGCAAAAGTTGGTTTCGACCAAGTGCGGCTGTAATAGAATAGAAAGAGATAAGAGGACAGATTTGTGCTAGACCGAAGGACTGTGTTTGGTGCGAGACCGAGAGATAGAGGACATATGTGCTAGACCGAAGGACTGTGTTTAGTGCATATTCGAGGACCGGCTTTGCGGTGATAGAGTTGAGGACGAGAGATCTCCGACCAGAGCAGGGAAGACAGGTGTCTTCTATGGATAGAGTTCCACTTGCTAAGGGCAGAGGAGGTAGAGGTCTTCTAGAGGATCACCAGTCAGAGCAGAGCTAGGGGAAGGTATCTCCTTTGGGTTGGTGCCCATAAACATTGTAACAGGGAAAGGTTTTCCCAGAGGTTGAATTGATAAAATTTAGAGAGAAATTTTATCCGTGGAGTAGCCCGCTTTGGGTGAACCACGTAAATTGTTGTGTCTCTTTTGTGGATGGTGTTTTGTGCATTGCTTTGATTGCTGCTATTGATACTGCTATCTTTACACTGCATAATACTGATTTGAAAGTTGTTTTGAAGCAAAAGTAAAAAGTGGTCTTATACTGTTCACCCCCCTCTCAGTATAAGCTTGTGTTCTTCAAAGCATGGAGTCAACAAAGCATATTTGGATACTCAAGTAACAAAATGGCATACCAGCATCACCGTGTTTCACTTGGATGGATGGATGATCGAGATTGGTACCAGTTGCTAACTTTTCTTAGCAAATCATATTATCATGTTTCTTCATATGTTTCGAGGATGAAACATTTGTAAGGAGGGTGGCATGGTAGGTTACCTAGGAATAGATATTTGGGGATATATTATTATATTGTATAAGGGTTGGCATGGGCCACACATAACCCAAGGTTGATTATATTATAATATTATATTATATTATAATATAATATTATATTATATTATAATATAATATTATATTAGTAGTAGGCTCCCCAAAGTAGAATAAGAAGATGGATATATAAAGAAGAGATATTTGTTATTGTAATCATGATTGAATAAGAATCTTATATAATCATTTATGCCCACAAAGTTGCCTCTCACCTTAGGAGATCTTGTGGATTTATTCCTTCCTTAAGGATTATTATTGGTGTTTCCCTACCTTAAGGGTATTATCTATCTCTCTCATTTGTGGATTGTTATTGTGGATAATGTATTGTGGATGAATGATTTGATATTTTTGCATATTGGTGAATGGTTTATGTTAATAATAATAAAGGTATGCAATAGGCGAGTTGGTGGTAAGAATTTCTTTCATGGCAGACCTATTTTTCTTTCTTGTAAAGAGCGGGTACATTGAATTCCTTGACTTTGTAGATAAGCTTACTTCTAGATTCATAAGTGGAGAGCAAAACCATGATGAACGTTACCTTAGGAATATCAAAAGTAATGGGCGAAGGTGGCGAGATGAATAATTTTCTCATTAGAACAAGATACGGTATCATTTAAAACCTGTAATGTTGGTAATGGTAAAGGAGGTACGTTTCACAGTAAATAATGATGAGAAAAATATAGTTCCATAAGCTATGGTTAGGGTGATGTTCGCATTATTCTTAGTCGAAAATATCATTTCCCAAAGATTTGATCTGTCACCTAAATTTAATAAGATGATGAAGCAGATCAACATAATTTATTATCTTCTTTGGGTCGCCAAATGTACATTTTCACATATTTGGGTGTGTTAATCATCAGTCTTGGATGCTCATCATCTAAAGACGGTAGTGGTATACAGTACCTCTAAGAAGTGGTGATGGTGTATAAATATTATTGTTCAATATTGGAGAAGGTAATCATGTTGTACCACCATGATTTGAAGCCAGATAATTTTCTTTGTTGTGTGACCATATACCTACAGAATGTAGATGTGAAGAATACCTAATTAGAGGTCTTGGAGCTACACATATGCCCACGTGGATGAAGGACAAGGCTATCAGTCATATTGAACGTCCTCCAAAGTTGGACGAACCATGCATGCTATCATGGTATGGAATATAAATTTCTCATTTATACTTTTTAGATCCATGCATTATATATTTCCATAAGTGAGGCAACTAGAGGCGGTGCGAGAGTTATTAAATGTTACGATTACAAATTGAGCCAAATACAAGATGAAAGGAACGAATTTTTGGAAAGAAAACCTTTTGGAAAAGAAACTCTTGGAAAAATAAAATGAAGAGTTTTTTTTGGAAATTTTGAATATCCATTCAAATACACAAAGAAAAGGTCAGAGACTTTGTGGAGCAAGAGCACGATGGAAACTCAATTTTCTTAAATAAATCTCTTCTCCCTTATTGTTGGACTACAAAAATTTCACCATTGTAATCCATTTAAAGTAAGGTATTCTATAAGTGTATTCATTTAAAAATATTTCATGTTGGAAATTAATTGGAAATTTTTAATAAGTTTTAGGCATACGGATGGTAGACTTATTTATTTTTAGATGAAAAAAATATTATATTAAAATGGCTTAATCATACAAAAAAAGGTGGGTGGAATTAGCACACCCCGAGCACACAACCAACACACTAACTGTGTGCTAAAAATCTAGCAAAGCTACCAAAATAACTTACAGAAGTTCACAAGAAAACCAAACAAAGAACTGCCTAAAAAAACAACTAATAGACTATGCATCATTGTTGTGTAGGGGTTGGAGGAACAGGATTCACTGCACAAGGAGCATTACCCCAATGATCAATAAGGTCCCATAAGTGATGAAGCTCTATATTCACAATATATTAAAAACTATAAATAAGTCTACCATAAGTATCAGGTTTTCTATGGTAGACTTATTTATTTTTCTTAATATATTGTGTTATTCCCTTAGAATATTGCATCACATTAATTTTGGATAGTGTGAAGACTTGTCAGATTAATGTTGGTTTAGTGCAGGATATTTGTTTATGCAGATTCGGGATGAAATTTTAAAAGTTATGCAACTTGTTCTTTTATTTTATTTTCTCTAACCCTAGCCTTTTACATTTTTTTTAATTTCATCAAATACAAAATACAAAAAATATAAAAAAATTAAAACCCCAAAAAAGAAATACGTCAGTTTCAAGAATTAAAATTCAAATTTTCATGTTTACGTAAATTCACATTTTTAATGAAAATTTGAAGTTTTAAACTTTGCATAGTTTTTCAAATAATCAATTAATTTCATTTTATGAAAATTGAAATTTCAATAAATTCCAATTTTTTATTAAAGTGAATAATTAATATGATATTCCAAAGTTTCTACATTGCAAAGTTAGATTTAATCATTTCATTTTTATTTTCAAGCAAATCTTAACAATCAAAGATAAAATTTGATTAACAATCAAAGATAAAATTTGGTTAACAATTGAAGATAAAATTTGGTTAACAATCGAAGATAAAATTTGGTTAACAATCGAAGATAAAATTTGATTAACAATTGAAGATAAAATTTGATTAACAATTTGAGATAAAATCAATTAAAATCAAATTTTCAAAGGTTAAAATCAAATATTTATCAAATTTCAAAGGTTGTTAGTTGATCAATAATTTCACATTTTCATAAATTCCATGAACAACAAAATCATTGTAAATCAAATCAACCCAAAATAGGCCCCTTGTTAACAGGTATATGCAACACTGAGGTATCCAATTAACTTTTGGCATTTCACATTTTTCACTAAGCATTGCAAGCAGATTAATACATTAAACAGAACCTTGGGGAAATTATAAATATTTCCTTGCAAGAGAGGATATCCGAGTAGAATCTTGACTATGAGTATATTCTTGTGATTGGACAAAAATATCACTCAATAGAATTGGCAAAATTGGTGCTAGAAGGAGGGCCTACTTGAAGGTAATTGATTTGATTTACGAAGTTTTTGTTTAAAGTTGTTCACATTTATTGATTGGAAAATTCTCTAATTTATGATGCATTGATTCTAACCTTTTACAAATTTGAGAATGTTCCTTATTGTTATGGTTTAATTGATGCATTTTTAATGAACATGATGACTTATTAGTTAAAAATTTGAAAGTTGGAAGTCTTTTCATTTCAAGAGCACTAAGCACTTGTTGTTTTCATTGTTAAGGCTGGAACCAAAAGTCATAATCACAAGATCTAAGGCTTTGAAAGATACTATTTTCCATAGCATTTCTCCTACAAAGAGGATCAGAAGGTCTAAGAGTTAGACGATTGTTATTCCACCCAGTAGCGATTCATCGCTACCCATCATCCCATTTGTTCCTCCACTAGTAATTCCAATGGTAGGAGTTGTAGCTTGGTTAGGTGCTCATAGCAGTCCTTTAAACATTGTTGGAGATGCCCATGACATTCCCAAAAATATAGAAAGGTATTTACCTAAATATAAACATGATGGAATTAGAATTGTTGAAGAGCATATTCAAGCTTACAAGGATACCTTGATTAGACTGCAAGTTGAACATGAGGATGTTGCTTGCAGAATGTTTCCTCTCACCTTAGATGAAATGGCATATGATTGGTACATTAGTTTACCTACCAATTCCATTACATCTTGGGCTCAGTTGGAAATTACTTTTGTGAATCAATTTAGGCTACCCATAGATCCTATTGTAATCTATCATCAATTTGCATCAGCCAAGAGAGAGCCTAATGAACCTTTGAGATTGTTCAATACTCATTTCCATAAGTTGTATAGCAGGTTAGTTTCTCCTTATACTCTTTAGGTATATGCTGCCATACATATGTACTTTAGGGCATTGGACCCTTTAACATCTATGTTTGTAAGGAGAGCTCCTCAAATCACTACACTTCCCATGGCATACAGTGAGGCTTTGACTGTAGAACAATAGTTGATACCACAAGGTTTTGGGATAGGATAGTTGCCTTCCATAGGACAACCAGGTGCTTATAATCAAGTGCCTATGATCAATCAAGCTTTGTCACAACAAATGCCTATGTTGAATGCCATGCCATTCAATAATTTCAATTTTCCATACAATCCACCTATCACACCCACTTATCCTACCACTCCACTATATTTAGAAAATCAATTCACCACTCATAAAATGGCTGAAACAAATGCTCAAATCATGCCTACATTCTTTAATACAACACCCACTCCAAATGCTTCAACATTTCATCAAAATAACATAACATTTCCATAGGTTGTCCAAAATCAAAGTTTGCCAAATTTTCTAAATCCCACTACCACTACAAGTAACACAACCAATCAAACTATTGTAGGATAAAATAATGAACCTAATTCTCAGGTAAACGACCTACAAAGGGTTGTCCAAAAACTCAGTAGTGACATGGTTCAAATGCAGAAACAATTACCTCAAAATTCTCATCAAAATAGAAATTTTAGTTTTCAGAGAAAACAATGGAATACTCATCCGAACAATGGAGGAGTACCTAGTCCCATTGTTAATCAGAACAATGCTACCACTAGTTCCAATCAAACTAGCACCATTGTTAATATTTTAGATTTGGCTTTAAACAATTGGTGTAGGGTACATTCTATGACACAACATAGTGAGAATGAGTGCCTTGAATTCAAAATAACTCTAGATATTCTACAAAAAGAGATGGATAACATGGAAATTGTTTCAGATGAAGATCCTTCCCAACAGGCTAGTACTAGCAAAGGGAAAGAATCAACGCTAGTAGTTGAAACATTTGAATCAATTGAAGAATATGAAGAAGGGTATGATGGGTCTATAGAAGAGGAAGTTCAAGCTTTCAGATAATTTAAAAAGGGGAATCATAATTACAAGCTTAGGAGTAAGACTAAAGCTCCATTTACTTCTTCTACTCCCCCAAATGACACCATCATTCCTCCTGACACATGGGCTAGTAACAATCCCATGCCTCCATCTAAATTTGATCTACCTCAACCACCACATGATAAAATTGCATATAATATTGTGGAGGATTTAAAGAAAACAAAAGTGAATATATCTTTATTTGATGTTGCTAAGTTGACTAATCAACAAGAATTTTTGATGCAAGATTTTGGTGATAAAAGAAAAAATGAATCCCAAAAATCCATGGATGTACAATTTGCCTCATGAAGGGACAAAGGAGAAGCTCCTCCCTTTATTTTGACCATAAGAATTGTAGGAAGAAATCTGCATAATTGTCTTGTTGATTTAGGAGCATCCGGTAATGTCATGCCTCACATTGTTTGTCAAAAATTGGGTTTGAAACCCATCCCTTCTAATAGAATAGTTGTTCAATTGGATAAATCTGAAGTTCATGTGGTTGGAATGCTTAAGAATGTTCACATACAACTAGCCTCAGAACCTAGGATACAATAGTATATTGATATACATGTTGTAGATATACTTGATAAGTATGGAATGTTGTTGAGTAGAGATTGGTCTAGGAACTTAAATGGATATATGGCCATATATTTTTCACATATGTGGCTACCATGGAAGGGTGTTGCTAACCAAATCAGAGTTGAAAGAGAACCTAGACTCAAGGATTTGATTACTGAATATAACAAAACCAATGAAATTTTTTACAATGATTCTGAGTTAGGTGTTTACACTTTGGAAATAAAATTGGATGTAGGTGAATCTAAAAATGAAATACCATCTATTAATCCAATTAAGGATGAAAATATTGTTTGGATGCTTAAATTTGATGGATCTAAATCCAAACAAGGTAGTGGAGTTGGTGTGGAATTGATTAGTCCTAAAGGTAAGTCATCTCTGGTAGCTTATAGATTACAATTTCCTTGCACTTGTAATACTGTAGAATATGAGGCTTTAATATTTGGTTTGTAGTTAGCCTTAAAGAAAAATATTAAATGTTTGAAAGTGCTAGGAGATTCAGAATTGGTTGTTAAATAGGTGAAATGCCAATACACATGTCATGATAAAAGGCTAATTCATTATAGAAATAGAGTTAGGGATTTGATTGATGAATTCCATGCTTTCAATATTTCATTGATATCTAGGAAGAACAATCGAATTGTTGATTCTTTAGCTATCATAGTAGGTACTCTTAAGCCTATTGATAATAGGAGGCTAAAGAAGTTTTCAATTGAGTTGATACCCTATCCTTCTATACCTGACAATGTGAAAAATTTATAGGTATTTGAAAGTGATAGGCACATTTTTTATTTTGTAACTAATTCAGGTATTTTTGAAAATTAGGTGATCGATGAGGATGAGATATTGCAAGAAGATGAAAATGAAGATCATGAGGTAACAAAGAAAATCAATGCGATTCCTAAAGGTATAGTTTCTCTCGAAAAGATTTTTGATATTGATTACAAAAGCAAAAGTTGTAATAAAACCTCACTCCCGTAGGATGCTTATAATTCTATTGATCTTGGGATTAGTAAAGACCCACATAATGTACTCATAGGAAAGGCTTGCACTCATCATGAACAAGAAGGGATTATTCAGGCTCTTAAATATTATATTGATGTAATAGCATGGAGTTATGAGAATTTAAAGACTTATAATGAAAACATCATAACACATACTATTCCTTTAAAGCTAGATTCAAAACCATTTAGACAAAAACAAAGACCAGTTAACCCATTGCTAGAGCCTCTTATACAAAAGGAGGTTAAGAAATTATTAGATGCTAAGATTATCTTTCCAATCAGACACTCTACATGGGTAGCAAACATTGTACCAGTTAGGAAGAAAATAGGTGAAATCCATTTGTGTATTGATTTTAGGAATCTCAATAAGGCCTCACAAAAATATAACTACCCCTTTGCCTTCCATTGATCATATTTTGCAAATGGTGAATGGTTCTGAGATGATGTATTTTCTTGATGGTTATTCTAGATATAACCAAATTCTTATTGACCCAAAAGATAGAATGAAAACTGCTTTTACCATGAAGTGGGGTACCTTTGCTTATAGAAGAATACCTTTTGGATTGCTTAATGCAGGTGCCACATTTCAGAGAGCCATGGACTATGCATTTAGAGATTTGATAGGTAAATGCATAGTTATTTATGTTGATGACATTCCTATTTTCTCAAAGAACAGATCTGACCACGTTAATGATTTGAGAAAAGTTCTTCAAAGGTGTAGAGAGCATGGCATTTCACTAAATCCCAAAAAGTGCATTTTTGGAGTAATTGAAGGTAAAATTTTAGGCCATGTCATCTCAAAATATAGAATTTCCATAGATCCTGAAAGAATCGAAGCCATCCAAAAAATCCCTCTTCCTGGTAGCAAAAAATAATTACGATCATTTTTTGGGAAAATCAACTTTGTCAGGAAATTCATTTCAGGATTTGCTGAAATAGTCAAACCATTAAATGATATGTTGAAAAAGGATGCTAACATTAATTGGATTGGTGAAGCTAAAGTAACTTTTCAGGATGTTAAAAATGCAATATCTTCTGCACCTATGCTTGTGAGTCCTAATTACAAGAAACCTTTCTATATTTATTCATTTGCTTCTAAGCATTCTTTTGCTAGTGTATTAACTCAAAAGAATGAAGATAATTCAGAAAATCCTATTGCTTTCTTGAGTTCACCACTAAAATATGCACAATTGAAATACACTATTCTGGATAAATAGGTATATGCTCTTTTCAAAATTATGAAGAATATTAGACATTACATTTTGCATAGTAGAATTTTTGTAATAGTACTTGACCCAACTATCAAAACAATGTTGATGCAGAATGAATTAGGAGAAAGGAGAGGCAAATGGTTGGCTACTTTGTAGGAGTTTGATTTAGAGATCCATCCGATGAAGCTTGTTAGAGGACAAGGTTTGACAAAGTCTCTAGCTGAAATCGATCCTCAAATCATGTGTCATCAATACACTACAAAAAGCATCACCATGGATGAATGGTATAATGACATTGTGTATTTTATTTTGAATGGTAAGTGCCCTGATCACTTTAATGCTATGCAAAGAAGAGCACTTCGATTAAAAATCTCTAATTTTATGATTAAATCTGGTGTGTTATACAAAAGAAATCATGAAGGAATTTTCCTTAGATGTTTGAGTAAGGATGAGTCTATGCAAATTCTTAAGGATTTTCATGGTAAGTATGGGACTGGGCATGGATCAACTAATGCCACAATGCACCATATTTTGAGATTTGGTTACTATTGGCCCCATATTTTCAAATATGCCCATGCCCATGTTCATTCTTGCCATACATGTCAGATTACCGCCAATAAAGAATGAAATGCCTCCATGCCTTTACAACCCGTATTTGAGGCTAGACCATTTGCACAATGGGGTTTAGATTTTGTAGGAGTTATAAACCCAAACTCTTCACCTAGCCACAAATACATTTTAACCACCATAGATTATTGTACTAGATGGACTGAAGCCATTCCCACTAAGAATTGTACTTTTGAAGTAGTTATTCAATTTTTAGGACACATTGTTACTAGATTTGGTATGCCATATTCTATTGTTTGTGACAATGGTTCTGCTTTCACTTCACTTCAGTTTGTAGAATGGGCTTATGAAAATAAGGTAAGCATAAATTTTTCTTCAAATTATTACCCACAAGGTAATGGTTTAGCAGAATCTACTAATAAAAACTTATTGTCCATAATTAAGAAATTGTTGGAAATGAATCCTAGAGATTGGCATAACAAGTTGAAATATGCTTTGTGGGTGGATAGAACTAGATCAAAAGGGTCCATTGGCACTTCTCCTTATCATTTAGTTTATGGTCAAGATCCCATTTTTCCTGCTAACTTGAAATTGTAGACTCTTCAGTTTATGAAAGATTATCTTGAAACTGATGATAAAATAGAGGTAAGATTTACTCACTTAATGAGTCTAGATGAAAAGAGGGAAGATGCCCTACAACATTTTAGTAAGCATCAAGGGGTTGTTAAAAGGTGGTTTGATAAGAGAGCCAAGGTCAAAGCCTTTAGGATTGTTGATTTGGTTTTGTTGTGGGATAAGGCACATGAAAAGAAGGGTGATCATGATAAATTTGATAATATTTGGTTAGGCCCCTACCAAATTTCTGAGATTCTTGGGGAGAATGCTTTTAGATTGTAGAATTTAAGTGGAGAGAGTATTCCTTTACCTATCAATGGGTAGTTTTTAAAGCATTATTTCCATCCCTGAGATAGAAAGCATATTCATCACTTGTATATATTCATCTCTTGTACATAGTTTTTGGTTTTGCAAGTTTTGCTTGTATGTAACTTTGGTGTTTTGTTTTGGTTTTCGCTTGTACATAGTTTTGTGTGTGTATGTACCATTTGGATACAGTCATCACTTGTTGGTTTGTTTTGTTGTTTTCATTTTTGAAATTTTGTTTGTTTCCATTTTTTGTCTTTCAATAATACAGGTTCATGCCAAATTTTGTGTTTTGGTTTATGTTCACATTTTGCTTCTTCACTTTCACAACATGTTTTGGTTTTGGTTTTCCAGATTGTGGTATAGTTGTGTAGTTGCAATAAAATTTTATCACTTTGTTGGAAATGTTTCTTAGTCATGGAAGATGAATAACTTGTTTGAAATTAGGTGAAATTGAAGTTAGTGAAATTAGATTATTTAGTAGTTATTCTTGAATTGTGGATTAAAATAGTGGATATTGAAGTAATACGACATGTTGCTAAAGCTTCACATGTAAAATCACATTTAAAGGATATTTTTGACTCCTGAAGGATGAAATCATTCTGGTTTGTTGATTAGGCAAAAATTTTTATAGACTCCATCTTAAGCCTTAGATGATCTCTAACCCAAGAGGCGCATATGATATTTGCAAAGCAATCAAATGCTTATAAAAAAAAGATAAATGCAAATCAATCAAGTGCCTGGGTGGTTCAGATAATCTCTACCGGGGCTATAGATGCCTGGCTGGCAGTAGAGCAAGGTCTAGAAGAGATCAAGGTCATCTCCACCAGAGCTATGGATGCTTGACTGGTAGTGGAGCAATGCAGAGGTAAATTTTTATGAGTAACATTTTTCATAGCCTAATTGCAAAATAGATGAGGAAATTCTGATGGATTCAAAAATAGAGAATGAATTCACAAAACACACACTAAGCTAAAGCAAATGAAGTGTTTACGTTCAATTGAAGTTATTTAACCCCATATTTCTTGGATATTACTGGATGATTTATATTTTGCTAATCTTTGGTTTTCTTGATTTCAGATTAGGTTCTTTATCCAAAATGCTCAAGAGCATTTTCCAGTAGAGTCACCATTTGTTGTTGCCATTGCACAACGTACCCCAAATTTGGGGACCCACTTGAAATTTTTGATGTTAATGTGACTTTTGGTTTGCATTGTTTGTTTTAGTTTATGGTGTCATGAAAGGTTAATAAAGTTTGAGGGTTTATCATTGTCATGGTCTCCTTGGAAAGGTTCTTTAGAGATAAATTCTTGTCATGTTTTGTCCATTTGGTTTTTCAAAAGCTTGTCATAGGAGTGTCCCATGTCCAAATCAAAGCATGGTGGGAACCATACATCCTTATAATTATTCATTTTCCATTTACATTGTGAATCCCATAAAAGTTTGTAATTTAAACAAATATAAAATATTTAAAAATGATGAAAATAAAATAAAAATAGAGAAAAAATAAATAAAATAAAATAAAATAAAAAGAAAAAATGAAATTATATAATTATTTGTTTTCACTTTATATAGCATTTTTCTTAAATTTTATATAGTAAAATTATATCCCCATACTATGCTTATTAACCATGTTGTTCTTACATCCAGATTATAAAAGGTGGTGGTTCAATTTTCAAGGTGGATACTATCGACCAAGGGACACAGCGGAGGCAACCCGGTCAACATAGGGGCACAATTTTTTAGGAATAATTTTCAAGGCAAGTCCCTAACCCAACCAACCAATGAACGTAGCATCAGAGCATGATCAACGTGGGTGCACAGAGTCTGAGACGCACAAATTCCAAGACACCCCCAAAGGGCTTAGTTGAGTCATTGGTGATAGTGTGTGTTTGCATTGATAAAAACCATCTTGGGTGTTCACACGATACATGTGGGAGTAAATAACTTCAGCTTCTACTCTGTACTTAGAGACAAAGAATAATAAACTGGATTAGATCATTGTCATCTTGTTCAACAACTTACTCGCGATGAATTTTAGACAAACTACAACAATCATTTCAATATCCTCTAGCAATATGCTCCACAGTGGCCTCGTTACACGTACTATCACTAGATTTTAGCCTAAAAACACATATTTTTTCATGATATACTTCATTAAAACAAATTATGAAGGAAGTTTTGAAATTTAAACTAGTTTCAACACTGTTTGAATCCACCAGAGAAACCAACATTGCAAAAATTTTAGTATAACCACAAAATGATCGTAATGGGCCTCATATTTTAATATGGTTGCTTATGGCTAGAGGATTTTGAGGAGCCACCCAATGTAGCACTCATGGAGAAGATTTTTTGTGAAGGAGGAAGTTTTGCTACCATAACAGATCAGTGCATCGTCCCCTTGATCATCGTTTACACTGTGATCAATGAGAACAGTAGAGCAGTGACGAAGGTGGATGGATTCTTATAAAATGTTGGAAGTGACCAGGAGATGTTGATCGGATTATTATCACTGGTAATGGTAAATTTCATGTGGAGAGGATATTGCAATGGCTATCCAAAGAAGTAGCTTAGATTGGAAAAGAGCTCTTCATTGTTTACGATATGCTTTGCATGCAATCCCATCTCTTGACTGGGGGAGACAGGTCTTGGCTATAGCCTTATATCATTGCCTAACCTTCTATGTTCATTTGAAATTGTTTGTAAATCTATAATTGATCTTATCATGGAACTTATGTAGCCTTTGAGCACAAGTGTATCAATGAGCTCCACTTCCAATATATCTATCGCAGAGGTGAGTTGGCAGTAAGAATGGCTTTCATGGGTAGACCTATTTTTATTTCTTGTAAAGAGCGGGTACATTGACTTCCTTGACTTTGTATATAAGCTTGCTTCCAGATTCATAAGTGGAGATCAACACCACAATGAACATTACCTTAGGAATATCAAAAGTAATGGGCAAAGGTGGCGAGATGAATAATTTTCTCATTAGAATGAGATACAACATCGTATAAAACTTGGAGGGTTGGTCATGGTAAAGGAGGAACGTTTTACAGTAAATTATGATGAGAAAAACATGGTTCCAGAAGCTACGATTAGGGTGATATTCGCATTATTCTTGGCCAAAAAGATCATTGCCCAAATATTTGATCTATTGCCTAAATTTAATAATATTTTGAAGCAGATAAACACAATTTATTATCTTCTTCGGGTCACAAAATGTTCATTTTCATAGCATTTGAATGTGTTAATCATCTATCTTGAATGCTCATCATCTGATGATGGTGGTGGTATACAGTAGCTCAAAGAAGTGATTATGGTGTATAAATTTTATTTTTCAAAATTGGAGAAGGTAATCATGTTGTACCACCATGATTTGAATTCATAGAATTTTCTCTGTTGTGTGACCATCTACCTACAGAATGTAGTTGTCAAGAATACCTAATAATAGGTATTAGAGCTGCACAAATGCCCACTTGGATGAAGTACAAGGTTGTCAATCGTATTGAACGTCCTACAAAGTTGAACAAACCATGCAAGCTATCGTGGCATGGAATGTAATTTACCCATTTATACATTATAGATCCATGCATTATATATTTCCATAAGTGAGGCAACGAGGGGTGATGCGAGAGTTATTAAATGTTGCGGTTACAAATTGAGCCAAAGAGATACTATGAAAGGAACAGATTTTTGGAAAGAAAATATTTTGAAAAATAAACTCTTGCGAAAATAAAATGAAGGGTTTGTGTTAAAAATTTTAAATATCCATTTAAACACACAAAGAAAAGGTTGGAGACTTTGTGAAGCAAGTGCATGTTGGAAAAATGATTTTATTGAAGAAATATCTCCTCCCTTGTTGCTGGACTACAAAGATTTCACCATTGTAATCCATTTGAAGCAAGGTATTCTTCAAGTGTATTCATTTAAAAATATTTCATTTTGGAAATTTTTAATAAGTTTTATGCATGCGGATGGTAGAATTATTTATTGTTTTTAATATATTGTGTTTTCCCCTTACAATAATGCATCACTTTATTTTGTGATTGCATGAAGATGGGTCAGATTAATGTTGGTTTAGTGCAGGATATTTGTTTACACGGATTCCGGATGATGTTTTAGAAAGTTAACTTGTTCTCTTATTTTATTTTCTCTAACCCTATCCCTTTTATATTTTTTTAATATCATCAAATACAAAATATAAAAATATATATATAATAAAAATTAAAACCCCAAAAAATAAATATGTTAGTTTCAAGAATTAAATTTCAAATTTTCACGTTCATGTAAATTCACATTTTTAATGGGAAAACTTTGCACAATTTTTCCAAATAATCAATTAGTTTCATTTTATGAAAATTGAAATTTCAGTAAATTCCAATTTTTCATTAAAGTGAACAATTAATATGACATTCCAAAGTTTTACATGGCAAAGTTAGATTGAATCATTCCATTTTCATTTTCATGCAAATCTTAATAATCAAAGATAAAATATGGTTAACAATCGAAGATAAAATTTGGTTAACAAATAAGATAAAATTTGGTTAACAAAAGAAGATAAAAATTGGTTAACAAAAGAAGATAAAAAATTGGTTAACAAAAAAAGATAAAATTTGATTAACAATCGAAGATAAATTTGATTAACAATTTGAGATAAAACAATTAAAATCAAATTTTCAAAGATTCAAATCAAATATTTATCAAATTTTGAAGGTTGTTAGTTGGTCAATAATTTCACTTTTTCACAAATTCCATGAACAACAAAGCATCGCAAATCAAATCAACCCAAAATAGGCCCCTTGTTAATAGGTATATGCAATACTGAGGTATCCCATTAATTTTTGGTATTTCACATTTTCACTAAGCATTGCAAGCAAATTAACATATTAAATAGAACATTGGGGAACTCACAAATGTTTCCTTGCAAGAGAGGATATTCAAAAAAAATCTTGATTGTCAGTATATTTTTATAATTGGGAAAAAATATCACTCAAAACATCACCACACCTCCATTAATCCACATCCATTCCACTCTTGCAACCCAACACATTCACATTCCCCAAACCTCATCTCCATTTCATCAACAACAATCATTCCATCACCAAGTCCAACAACATGCCCAACATCATCAAGTACCCTTCAATCCATCCGGCCATCAACATCACATTCCATCCCAACAATTCACCACTCCACATACCCCACCTTCATGCAATCATCAAACAATTTAGGGCTTCTACACACACGGGGAATACCCTAAAATACAAGCAATGCAACAACAGATTGATAGCTTGATTTTGCATACTCCTGGTATGATGTACCAGAAGCCTACCTTGATACAACTAATCAATCAACCTATTCATTTTTTGTTACCATCACCGCCATATTCAATAGACTTCACAATACCAAAATTTGATAAATTTAAAGGGACTAAGGATCCTAGAGAGCACATCAACACATTCGTCCACTTATGCTTTCAGATTCAATATTAAGATGCTTTGAAGCTCAAAATTTTTCCTCAAACATTGGTAGGAGACGCTTTAGACCGGTATAATCATCTACCTCACCACAATATTTACACATTTGAATAATTGGCAAATAATTTTTGGAGAGGTTTTCCCTCAATGTTCACAAGAAAAACCACATTGATTGACCTATACAATCTTAGAAAATTTGAAGAAGAGTCAGTCTTTGATTTTGTAAACCGTTAGAGGGCAGTTATCACCAAGTTTTCATTCTCCCTACCAATGGAAGAATTGACTCAAATTTTTGCAGTGAATTGCTTAAAATCCATCTCCTTGTTGTTGCAACTACAACAATACAAAACATTCAATGAAGCTCTCGCTTAGGCTCATGTAATCGAAGAGATAAAAATCCAAGAAGGTGAGATAAAACCAAAGAAAAAAGAATGGTAAAATAAGGTCCAATCTAAAGGAAATTATTTTGGCCAATTAAAACCAACTCAAGTAAATCAAGTGGTCTTGATTCAGTCGACAATGACTCAAAAACAACAACAATTAGTGTAACAACAACTGCAAAAAATATCCTATCAAGCAGTTCCCCAACTCCAACAACTTCATAACATAGTGCCAACTGTAGAAAATCATCAATGTCAACAATCTACTCGACAAGACCATATCTTCACATCTTTTCCTGAATCATACGCCTCCCTCTTTCGTAGGTTATATGACACCAATTCTATTTCCTTACCCAAAATTATACTAGAAGATCAATTTAAATGTGGCAAGAACTATAAGGAGCACTTGTTTTATCCTTTCCATCAATATAAAGGGAATGAAATTAACACATGCTTTATTTTTAAACACATGGTGCAATATTTTATAGAGCTAGGGACCATCAAGTTTGATAGTCCCTTGGCCCAACAAAACCAAAACCTTGGTATATACCAAACACCACTTCCTCATCATGTGAAACCATAGTAGATGATAAGGGGATCAAATACCATGACTCCTCCTAACCAAGTTAATCATGTACAATAGTACCAAGGTTTTATGGGGGCTATTCATGTAGTCACCCAAGGTCAAAGTAGCACTAATCAACAAAATGAACAACAAGTAGTTCAACCTCCTATAGCACCATAATAAAGTGTGTCTCCACATCCTGCAAATTCGTCATCACCCATGCATTTTTCCATCTATTCATCCCAATCAATTTACCTTCCAATCCATCCATATCAATCCACTCATATTCAAAATCATCCATAAAGACCCATCATCCCTCTACCTAGCCGACTAACAACCAGCCTCAAAATGGCTTCAGCCAAACTATCTATATATGAGCTAATACAATAATCTCCCCCACACCACGAGGCATTAATGGAAATTTTAAATTCCATTTAACTCCAACCCCAAGACACTAATGCCTTTAACAACTTTATGGAGAGTATTCAAATGTGTATGGAACCTTCCATCACATTATATGATTTTGAAATTAAATCAATTTCATCATAATCGATGGACCCTCCACTATATATTATGGCTCAAGTTTATATGAAGCCATTTAAATGAGTATTTATTGGCATTGGTTCCTCCATAAACATCATCACCACCTCTACCCTTCAACATCTCAATCTTTCACCCTCACACATAAAAAAATCCACCTTTACCTTAAGAGTATTCAATTATGTTCTTTGTTCCATAGTTGGTACTATCATTTTACCCATAGAAGTGGGGGTAAAAATGTTGCATACCATGTTCCATATCTTGGAGGTATATATGGCTTACAATGTACTCCTTGGACGTCCTTGGATAAGGTAAATGAAATGTGTCCCTTCCATACTACATCAATGCTTAAAATATATACATGAGGGACAAATCCATTGCATACCAGTAGACATCAAACCGTTTAAGTACTGCAACTTTATTTTAAATACCTAATAATCCACACTTCCATCCATCCACATATTCTTAACTCCATAAACCACACCATACACTTCATATCACACCACTTCTTCATCGAAAGTTCCTATTCTTGAGGATCTTCCCATAACTACCCCACATCAAGCCTCCACTTCCACACATCCCCCTTCATCACATTTGATTACATGTACATGTTGTGAAACCCAATCCACACCATCCACATCATCATCAACATCACCCATTATCACCACTCATTCATCATCACCTATCCAACCAACTTTACAAACATCCACTATCATTCCATCCACATCAACATCATCAGACATCCATCAAACCTCTCAACCAAATCCATCTTCATCTCAACCAATTGATGTCTCACAAGTCAATTTGATAGACTATGAGATGCCATTCCATCATTCATATCTTCCCTCATTGGAGCCACAAGCCATCCATGAGCCCCACATCTCCACATCCACTCTATCCACCTCATACACATCCTCACGAGTTGTAGTCCACCTCATCAATTTTAGCATTGGTGAATGTGTGGTCCAAGATGCCATAACCATCCAAACTATTAGGGATTATGGTCATCCATGCGACCCACCCTTATCCATAGTAGAAATGTACAATATGGGTTCAGCACCTAACATGATCAATTTCATATATGGGGGCAAATTCATCGTTCGATCCACCTTCCCTAGATGAACCTACACAGCTAGTCCTTGCCAACATAGAGTGCATGATTTTTTTTCCTTCATGATACTTTCATCGAGTCAATTGGCAAGGATATGACCTAGAACAAAATGAATAGGAAATGCATGACATAATTGAAACTCAATATCGAGAATTGCATGACCATTTAGGTTTGGGCTATCATTCTCATCCTTCCACTTTCTCTTTTGAAATTTTTTTTCAAAATCTCCATTTAAATTTAGAAGATGAAACCAATCACAATAAGGACTTTGATAAATTCAATGATGAATATGATATCATGTTGATAGCATCATATGAATCTGAAGAGGAATCAGTCCCAATAATTCCATTCATAGAACAGGATGAGCACTATCTCAGAATGTTCCCCATCTACCAGCCCATTTTCCATTTGCTTTTCCCAAGGGAGTGATCTTAACCAACTGGTGAACCACCACATCCACCTCATCCACTTCACTAGAACATCATGTAACATATGTACATAATCAAAAAAATATCAAAAACAAAAAAATAACACAAAAATCTATGCATTGCATTTGCATAACCTTTTCATTTATAATTATAAGTGTTGCTTACTACTATTCAGGTTCCCAAGGTTCCTTCATCAATTCTAGGATATGAGACCAAACCCCTCTTCACATTGCCAACCACCATTTCCCACTATTTTAATATGAATTATGTTGAATTATTCATCCCACTCCGTAACCCATACGATTTGGAAAAACTAATTCCAATTGACATTAACCTCATTGATATGGAACAAATTTCATCGTCACCATCCTTTATTGAATTCATCTTTTCCAAGAAATTGTTAAGATCTTTCATTGCTTACATTCCTTTGTCACCTTCACCTTCACCTCCATATTCACATTCACCTTCACCATTAGAAAATCCTGAGGTTTTCTAGGTAGACATGGAAGAGATTGAATCAGAAGAGTTTTATAATATCATTGATGACATTCATCTGATCCCAATACCCCATCAGCTTGAGGAAGGTTTACACATGGCCATTGAAGATACTATAGATGTGAACCTTAGTATAGATTTGGATAATCCATAAATTGTTAAACTTGGAAAAATTTATCTGTGTATGAACAAGAACAATTGATAGCTCTTCTCAAGAAGAAGAAGGGCATATTTGCATGGTCATATAAAGACATGCCTAGTCTTGACCCTAGCTTGTTTGTCCATAATTTAACATTGCACCCTAATGCTAATCTGATCAAACAAAATTTGAGAAATATGCATCCTACCATTGCCCTCATGGTCAAAGAATAGCTTCAAAAGATATTAAATGTGGGTTTCAATCAATCCATTGACTATCCTGAGTGGATTTCAAATATGGTACTCGTTCGTAAGCCTAACGGGGTCATACACATTTGCACTAACTTTTGAGATCTTAACAAAGCATGTCCTAAGGATGAATTTCCTCTATCAAAAATTGATACTCTTTTTTATAGTTGCGTTGGCCATGAAATACTTTCACTAATGGATGATTTTTCATGATACAACCATATTCGAATTAATCTTGATGACCAACACAAAACAACATTCACAACACCTTGGGGAATTTTTTGTTACAAGGTAATGCCATTTTGCCTTAAAAACATAGGTGCAACTTATCAATGTGCCATGACATACATCTTCCATGACTACATGCACAAGACCATTGAAGACTATGTGGATGATCTATTAGCAAAATTCAAAACTTGACATGAACACATCGATGTCTTAGAAAAAATATTTGATCAACTTCTAGAGCATAATGTAAGGTTGAACCCCAAGAAGTGTGTCTTAAATGTCACCTTAGGCAAACTACTAGGATTCATTATCTCCAAGAAGCATTGAAGTGGACCCAAACAAGGTCAAGGCCATCATAGAGATGCCTCCTCCAAAAAAATTGAAAGAGTTGAATAGTTTACAAGGAAAGATCCAATCGATCCGTCATTTCATTGCATAAATTTTAGTCAAATTTTGGTCATTCAATCACCTCTTACAAAAGGGAGTGAAATTTTGAAGGATAAAAGAATGTCAAAAAGCTTTTTATGATATCAAGCAATACTTGGCTTCTCCACTAGTCTTAACTCCACCTTGTCTGGGGGTCCCCTTCCATATTTATGTTTCAGCATCATACTTTGCATTAGGGACAATGCTTACACAAAAGAATGAAAATAATCGAGATCAAGCAATCTATTATATTAGTTGAACATTGGTAAGCTATGAAACTAGATGCACTTATGTAGAAAAATTGTGTCTAGTAGTGGTTTTCACCACTAAGAAACTCAGACATTACATTCTAAGTCACACTACCTATATCATAGCTAAATAAAATCCTTGGTATTACATAATTTCTTGCACTTACAACAACACCCACACCGCAAAATGGATAAGGCTTCTAACAGAATTCAATCTTCAGTTCATTAGTCAAAAATCCACTAAAGGTCTAGTAATAGTCAATCAGCTTGTGAAAGCTCCACTTCATAATGATCAACCCTTGATTATTGAGCTTCCATATGATTCGATATTTCCTGTAATTAAACAAGAAGAAGATGTTATTCCTAAGGAATATGTCGATATCACACTATTATTTGATGATTTTAAGTGCAAAAAATGACAAGATGTAGGAATCATGTTTTATACACCCCAAGGGGTACTGATTCCATTATCATTCAAACTCGATTTCCCATGCACAAACAATAATGTAGAGTATGAAGCCTTAATATTATGACTTCGAGTAGCCTTAGCTATGAGCATAAAGTATATAAGTATATTTGGCAATTACCAACTTGTCGTTCATCAAGTAAACGGAGAATACAAATGCAAAGAACCGGTGTTAAAACTTTATCATGAAGTAGCAATGAAACTACTTGCAAAATTTGACTGGTATGAGATTGATAGCTTGCCTATATCAACTAATATATTTACATATGTGATGGCCTATCTAGGATAATTGATTCCAAAGAACTTCGAAGGAGATATACATCCATTAATTATCACAACGATCTCAAAATTTACAATTTCCCATGCTAAATCTAAGGATGAGAAGGATGTTTTCTTCCTTCATGTAAATCCATATGAGCCTTGGTCTAGCCAAATAAAATCCTTCCTCAAGTTTGAAACACTCCCATATGACATATCATGAACTATTAAATAAACTTTAAAACAAAAGGTAGCTCATTTCACTCTCTTGGGGGACATGTTGTATAGACGTAGCTATGATGGAGTCGTCCTTCATTGTCTCAAGCCTGTAGAGGCCTAAAGAGCAATATTTGAAGCTCATGATGGTACTTGTGGTGGCCATTTTAGTGGACTGGCCATCACAAAATATTTTTTATGCATGGGTTATTATTGTCCCACCATGGAATATGATTGTTGTACCTATATCAAGAAATGTCAACAACATGCTAATTTAACTCATGTACCATCACAAGCCTTACAACCTATTTAGAGTCTTTGGACCTTTTCACAATGGATTTTGGACTTGATTGGTAAAATATTACCTCCTTCCTCAGGACAATACACATTCATCATCATAACCACTAAATACTTTACAAAGTGGATCGAGGCAATTCCTCTTACCAATATAACAAGACCTTGAATTATGGAGTTCATACTTCAATATATCATCTATCATTTTTGCATCCCTTGAAAATAAATTCTAACAATGGCAAGTCTTTCAAAAATAAGGATGTTCGAGCACTTTGCAAGAAATATAATGTCCAACATAGTTTCTCAACTCCTTATAACCCATAGACAAATGGACAAGTTGAGGCAACCAATAAGACCTTGATAACTATTCTCAAGCAATTAGTCAAATAAAATAATTGATATTGGCATACTCATATCCTTCTGGCATTATGGGCTTATCGAACAAGAATTTGCATACCTATTAGGGCAAAACCATTTTCATTGGTCTATGGTTCCAAAGAAATCATGCCTCTTGAGCTCAAGATCCCTTCATTACGTATTTCATTACAATAATTTATAGATGATGATACCACTAGACAAGCAAATTTTGACCAACATACACTCCTTGATGAAAGGTGACTCAATACCTAGGAGCATCTACGAGTATACCAAGATCATCTCAAGCGTACTTACAATGCCAAAGCTAATGAACTCACTTGCACACACATTGGTTCTTGATTTTCTTGATTCATTACCATGCTCCTTATGGGTAAATGAACATTCACTGCACATACATTTGGTCTTAGAGAAATTAGACAAAACTTAGTGATTTTGTTAAAATCATTAGTATGTTTGAGTCTCTGTAAAAAAATTATAAATCATTCATCCATAATCCCACAACACCATCCATATCATTACCACATAATTACATGAGTCTTCCATTTCACATACCACTATTTTTGTGCCCCTGATTAAGCAGCATTGATAACAATGGTCAAGCAAATTTGAACTACTACAAATGATCATTAGAGCATCAGTTCATTTACATTATTTTCATTAAACATACACATCATCATTACATTATCATTCATGTCACATACATATGCATTCACACAAACATCCACACAAAAGACAAAATAAAAATCCATGTATATATAAATTGCATGTACAATGAACACCCGAAGGCTATATACAATGGAGCACCAAGGCTCATATACAAAAAGTGCATCTATGTACTATCTAATGCCCATAGGCATACCCTTGTGACCCTGAAGGAGCCCTAGACCTAGAGTCATTATGCCTAGAGTCACTACACCTAATAGAACCCTCTATGGAGGAGGAAGGCCGCTCTGGTAGTCCAATGTGGTGCTGCATAAGTAGGTCCTCAAAATCCTATATGTACCCCTCTCGGGATCAAAGGCATAGTACATCATGCCTCTGATGGAAGTCCCTCTATGCCAGCTCTTCCTGGAGCCTCGCTATCATATCCTCTCCTCCACCTATCGCAACCTACATATCTAGCTCTATCTACAACTGAGATATCTCTCCATCCCACTCTACCACCATCTGGTGGAGCTAGTCTTGCTTAGCCTCAAACCTAGCCTAATCCTCCTCACTTCGACTAGGAGATCTCTTCAAAAACTCCTCCATATCATCTTTCCCATCACCATTACCTCCAATATTTGGAGGCTACTCTTCTGATCCCTATCCCACTCCTCATAGGGCAAGCCCATAGGATGAGCCACACTAAAGTGCTCATAATCCTAGACCTACAGCAGCACACTACAGCCCAACCCCTTTCACCCTTGCATCCTCACCTCATATAACTCCATATAAGTTTGAGCCAAAAAATTTGGTTCCCATGCATACACCCGAGGCTCATCAATCATATCGTACACTAACTGAATCATGTTCCATGGAAACTAACAATCGATGTTATTAGACATTAATACATTAGCCAACAAGAACATGACCAAGGTGGACAGGACCTCCAATTGCTTCCTCACATACATATCCAAATACATGATCCCTCCACCCCTAACGCTCACATCCCTCCATCCATATCCAAAAATCTACCTCATCTAATACTCCTTATCATGTCCAAATTGGATATGCAACCCCTCCACAAGCACTCAGAATATGTGGTATACATATTTGAGTATCTTTGTCACCTCCCCAATTAAATAGAAGGTCCCCCTATCTGGATCCCACCTCTTAGCCAAGGCAGAGAGGTACCCCTCATCAGCCCTCACCACCTCTATCTAGGCACACCCCACCAATATTATCTACTCCAAATTATCCCAATAGGTCTTATACAAGGTCTTTCTCACCCCTAGTATGGTATGTTAGAATCGATGTCGAGCCTCCAATATCCTCAACTATAGCACAATACAATAGCAAATACATTACTAGCATATTCATTGCAAAAAAAAACAATATTGCAAAAATCCAAACAAGAGTGCCATGGCACCTACCTCAACCACCTGCGCCTCAACCCCTGCTACCACATCCACTCCATCACCATCACTTCACTCCTCCACACTCCATCACTCACTCACTTCTTCGCTCCTCAAATGCTACTTCTAAAACTCTCGAACGCAAGAATGAATCCAATTCCACCTCTACAACACTCTTATAGTCGATTTTGGCACACTCAAACATCCATGGGCATCTTCTTGGTGCACTTAAATGCTATCTTGCATCTGTCATGTGGTAAACGCTCTCCTGTAGTTGTGCCTGATGTGAATGTTGGTTGGTGTCTAGCTCTAGAATATTGCAAAAAGGAATCAATGGGTCTCAAACTGTATAAAACCCCCACAAAATCATCATAAAATCCATCCATGCATCCATTTCATCGTGCCATTATGTTTTGTGAAGATACGGATTGATTTGGATGCTTTATTTTTGTTTACAACCAAAAGTCACAAAATTGCTCAACAATCTTCAAAATGCCTCAAAACAGTCTAAATATTTACAACACATCAACATTCACTACTTTTATCATTCACCACATCATTGCATCACATTTTGTGACAAATGGATTGATTTGGGCATTCAATTTTTTATTGCGACCAAAAGTCGCAAAAACATGACCCAAATTGCTACAAAATATCCCAAAACAATTCCAAATTTTACAAAATCATTAAAATTCACTCATCAATGCATCTCCATCTCCATTCCACATCATACATCATCATTCCACTTTTCCAATTATATTTATCATTGCATTACCATTCAACATTTTTCACATCCACTTACATTTTCAAGTGAACCTCATATCTAGTGGTTTATTCTATCCCCCTGGCAATTACAACTATTGGTTATCCATGCAATTCAGTAGGATGAGTAGATCACCATAAGGAAACTTGCTCATATCATCATCCAACATCCTCTTATTCAAAATCAAAATCCATTTGGTCCCTCATTTTTTGAGTGAGACTGTGCTTAGATTAATTTGTCCAATAGTTGTCATTGATGTCCTTGTTTGTGGGATTGAAACACGGATAAATTTCATTACATCATCTCCTTTACATTAATAGTCATTGGGGATACATGTCTATTAGGATGATTGGTTTCGATTGAAGGAATTTATCAATAGTCACTATACGGCCCTAACCTCCCATAGGTTGACTTATTTTTTCATCTTGCATTTTCATCAATTTGCTTTTTATTGATACCTACAAGCATATTCTTCAACAACATAGAACGACCCCAAACTTGGGACAACAAAATATGATTTTGACTTCCCACATCGAGATACATCATTTACATCTTTCATATCATCCACATTATCACAAAACCCCTCTCTGTTGGGGTAAAAATATAATTCATCATTGCATCATGCATCACATCATACATAATCATTCACATCATTCATATCACCCATATTTCCAAAAAAACCTTCTTCTGTTGGGGAAAAAATAGAATACATCATTTACATCATTACCCACATTGTCAAAAAATCCCTTCTTCTATTGGGGCAAAAATATAACACATCATTTACATCATTCATATCATCCACATTTCGCACTACATCATTCACATACATTTACATCATTCATATCATCCATATTATCACCCACAATTCTATCAATTGGCTCGTGAGATTCATTCTTCACTCATTCACCAATTGAGGGGGTAAGCTACAAAAACAAATATTTATCTCCAAGATCTTCTTGCACACCAAGGGAAAGAAGTTGCTTCACTAAACAAGGTGTCTCTTGTTTTTGCACCGCATTGTGTTTTATGCAACACAATACAAAAAGAGGTATTTGTAGACACCAAATCCTAGCCACTTGTCATCCACACACAATACAATCACAACCATTCAATGTTTATTTATATATATTATATTTATTTATTTATATTTATATATTTATATAATATATATGAATAAATCTAAGCCATCCATCACGTCTTAATCTCAACCATCCACTTAACATGATCCATGTCACACATCAAAGTCATAATCTTAGCCCTTCATCATGATTTAATCTTGGTCGCTCGTTGGTGTCGTCAAAACCCTAACATGTTGAAGGCAAGTTATAAAACATCATTCACTCTTGTGAATAAAGGTTGATTGGTTAAGGGGTTAATAAATTTAAAAAAGTTGATCATTGATTCTTGAGAGCATCCATTATCCAAACCCTAGAATTTTTCTAACATCCTCCCTCCTCACCCCTGCCACATCCTACACTTTTATCACTAAAAACCCCTGCAAACCATATATGGTTTTGCATATCACTCCATCATCCTCCAACATTGCTAAGCATTCCTATAATGTTGTTGAGCATTCCTAGAATGTTGTTGAGCATTTTAGAAATGTTGCAGGGTGTTCCCCATTGCCCTAGAACACTCCATGGTGTTTCCCATCAACCGCTTTGCAGTCGATATTCCCTCAGATGCTTTCAAGGGTTTGCACATCACCATATCGTATAAGTAGAGACATAGATCATGTATATTAGGTACATTCTAACAAGGTAATAGGTATCATTGTTTTTCAACTTACGTTTTATATGTTTTACTTGCATTTCATGATTACAACACCTAGGGTTTGTAGATTTATTATTTAGAGGGTCTCACACAGTGGAGCCCTCACATATGCTACTAATATTTTTCTATTGTGATATGTGTGTAGGTTACAGGAGATATATTTATTAATGGCTATTGCAGCTTGAGTGGTCTTGTAGTGATATCCAAGCCCACTCACCAACTGTTTTGAGTGAAGACAAACCAAAGACACCCACATTTGTTTTAATGAGGGTTTTAAATTATATCATTGTAATATTGTATCAAAAGTAATAAAGTGTATTGTAACCCCATATTTGGGGTAAATATATTGTACAATTTGGATATCTAGGCTCCTTCCTTCGTAATGAATCATATATGTCATTTTGTGCATTCATTGTATTATTTTCTTTGATATATTACTTTATTGGTATTGTTCATTTTTACTTTACAGAAAGCATAAAGCAATTATATATTTCCATAAGCATTGCAAATCAGAAAACAAGCAATATACTTTCATAAATCAACAATCACAAGCATCAAATGCATTCTCAATGTTTCACACCATTGTTTTATCCTTAAGTGGGTGGTCTCTTTTAAGATAGACTCAACTACCACTGACCAACTCTAAGGAGACTAGTACTAGACATCATGGTCCAATGGTGCAAACACGAGTATAAGTAAAATGCAATGCAACTACATGAGGGTAATATTTCATGTTACCCTGAGCTATCTTCATCATAATTTCCCTTTTTCTAGTATCCCATTCTTGGTGGTCAATCAACTTCTTCCACCCATGAGAGTACCTAGACCTGTAATTCAATAAAATATCAGTAGTACCATGTCCTCAATGCAATAAAACATCCATATTGCATAAACATAAAGTATTGAAACATCCATCAATACATAAATCTCATCATAGAGTCAAAGCATTGAAACATCTATCAATGCATAGTCAAACTATAGTAGAGTCCTACAATAATAATAGAATTACAAATTGTTTTCAAATAAGTAAGGAAAATATTTCCTCATGTCTTCCACTTTTTCCCAAGTGGCATTCCTCTCTGAATATAGGTCCCACTGGACCTTGCATTGTTCTAGAATTCGCTTCCTTAGCATCTTGGAATGAAATTCTAGGATCTTCATAGGTTTTACCTCAATTATTGAGGGATCTACCATCTATAATTTTGAAACATCCAACACATGGTTAGGATCAGTAATATACTTCCTAAGAAGGGATACATGGAAAGATTCATGGATATTTGACAAGTTGGGTGGCAAGTCAAGTCTATAGGCTACTGGACTTATCCTCTCTAGGATCTCAAAAGGCCCAACGTATCTAGGATCCAACTTGGTTGATCTGATGGTACTTTTCATAGGCTTCACCCTTAAAAATACTTTGTCCCCCATAGAGAATTCCCTAGGTGTCCTTTTCAAATCAGTGTAGCTTTTCTAACGATCTGAGGCTTCCTTAAGCCTTTGTTGAATTATCCTAAGTTATTCTTCCATCTCTTTGATTGTATATGGTCCAATGACAACCCAGTCCTTTGGATTATCCCAAGATAATGGTGTTCTACATCTCCTACCATACAAGGCTTCAAAAGGGGCCATCTTCAAGGAAGCATGATAACCATTGTTATAAGCAAATTCTACTAGATGCAAAAAGTCTTCCCATCGAGACTTCTGGTCCATGCAATACATGTGAAGCATGTCTTCCAAGACTTGGTTAACCCTTTTAGTTTATCCATCAGTTTTTGGATGGTATGCAGAACTTAAGTTCAAAGTTGTGCCAACTACACGATGGAGAGATCACCAAAAATTAGATGTAAACCTAGAATCCCTATCTAAAATAATCACTTTAGGAAAACCATGTAACCTAAAAATTTCCTTAGAAAATTTGTTAGCCACTATTAGAGCATCATCCTTGGTGCTCCTTGGTATGAAATGTGTAACCTTGGTCAATTTGTCGACCACAACAAGGATTGCATCATGTTGGTACCTAGTCTTAGGTAACCCTACTATAAAATCCATCGATATTACCTACCACTTTTGCATAGGTATATCATGTGGATACAATTGTCCTATTAGATGTCTATGCTCAGCTTTCACTTTCTAGCATTCCAGGCATTGAGCAACAAATTTTGTAATATCCTTCTTCATACCAGACTAGTAGAAGGTATTTTTCATGTTTTCCCTCATCTTGGCCCCTCTAGGATGAGTGGAATATGGAGAACTATGCACTTCCCGCATAACCAATCTCCTCAGATTTCCAATTTTGAGAATAACCACCTGATATTTGAAGCATAAGAGTCCATCCTTAATGCTAAAATCCTTGTTCTCACTAGGATTTCTTTCCACTTTGGTCTAAATTCCACTACAATATTGATCCTGAGTTTGCATTCTTCTGACTTGGTCCATTAAGTCAACATGACTTCGGGTCAAAGCAGCTATATACCTTCTTCTACTTAAGGCATCAATGACTTTATTTTATTTTCCTTTGATATACTCAATACCAAAGTCATATTCTACCAAGAACTCAATCCATCTTCTCTGCCTAGCATTGAGCAAAGGTTGAGTAAAGATATATCTTAAACTTTGATGGTCAATTCTCAACTCGAAAGGTTTACCAACTAGGTAATATCACCATATCTTTAAAGCATGCACAACCATTGCTAACTCTAAATCATGCATAGCATAGTTAACTTCATATTTCTTGAGTTTTCTTGACTCATATGCTATGACTAAATTATCTTGGGATAAAAATCCTCCCAATCCTTCCAAGGAAGCATCTGTACAAACTAAAAAATTCCCTTGAGGATCTAGAATTTTTAATATTGGCATCGTAGTGAGCTTTTGCTTAAGTTGTTCAAATGTGGCTTCACACTTGTCTGTCCACTTGAATTATTTTCCTTTCCTTTGGATATTAGTTATTGGATAGGCTATTTTGGAATAGTCCTTTACAAAATGCCTATAATAACCTGATAAACCCATGAAACTCCATACTTCAGTCACATTTGTAGGAGGTGGCCAATTCAAAATGGCTTCAATCTTCTTTGAATCTACTACAATTTTATCTGCAGATATAATATGTCCCAAGTATTGCACTTGTGGGAGATAAAAGTCACACTTAGAAAAATTCTTGTAGAGTTGATTCTTCCTCAACAACTCTAGCACGATTCTCATATGCCTATCATGCTCATCCTTATTATGAGAATAAATCAAGATATCATCCAAGAATATCAAGACAAACCGATCCAACTATCTTCTGAACACATTGTTCATCAAATTCATGAAATTTGTTGGTGCATTGGTCAATCCAAAAGGTAAGACTGTGAACTCGTAATGTCCATATCTAGTCTTGAAAGCAGTTTTATGAGTATCCTCATCTCGGATTCTCAACTGATGATATCCTGACTTCAAGTCAATTTTAGAGAAAATAGTGGCATCCTTAAGTTGATCAAACAAATCTTCTATTCTTGGTAAAGGATACCTATTTTTTATGGTCACCTTATTTAGCATTTTGTAGTCTATGCACAACCTTAGTGATCCATCCTTCTTTTTAATAAAAATAACAGGTGCACCCCAAGGTGACACACTAGGTTTAATCAAACCTTTATCAAGCAACTCCTAAAGTTGTATCTTCAATTCTTGCATTTCTATAGGATTCATCCTATAGGGAGTTCTATGAATAGGCTCAGTTCTTGGCATCAATTCGATAGTGAAATCAAATTCACATTTTGGTGGTAACTTGAGAAGTTCTTTAAAAAATACATCCCTAAACTCTTGTAAAATTGGGTATTCTCTAAATACTTCTTTTGAGTCATCCCCAATTTCCTTAAGTTTAACCACATAGGCCATTCCCCCTTTCTTGATGACCTTATTTAATTGCATTGTTGATATCAACAATGGTTGAAAAGACCCTTGTTCACTATACAATCTCAGCCTTCTCTTGTCTTCACCTATAAATTCAATCCATCGATCTTGGAAATTAATCAAGGCTTCATGAGCCTTTAACCAATCCATTCCCAAGATGATGTCAAAGGCATGTAGCGATGCTACATATAAATGCCAAATGGTAGAGCTATTGGGTAGGGTGATCTTGGTTGAAGGAAAATATTGATCCATAGAGTAGGTTTATCTAGACCCATACTCAACTTTCCACCCTTGTGCCAAAAATATTGGTCTTTCTGGCATATCCCCAACTAAGCTACTAGAAATGAAACTATTAGTAGCTCCACTATCTATCAAGATTTTAACTTCTCTACCAAAAATTTTACCATTTAGGAGCAAAGGTGTGGCTTGCCCATCCAAGCTTTGGCTTCTTGTGGCTACATAAATCTTGTGGTTTGGACCATCTATCCTTGTGCTTGAACTTGCTTGAAGTGGACATTTGTTTGCATAGTGTGGACCTCCATAGTCAAAGCAACCACCTTTGGGAACTAAAGTTCTTTCCTGAACCTATTTTCCTATCCCAACTACTTGCAATGGTTTTGGTTGTCTCAGAGGTTGAGAACCTTTGTTATTATTATTGTTGTTGTTCCTTTGTTGGAATTTCTTCTTGAAATTCCTCTATTTTCCATTGTTATTTATTTTGAACTTTAGATTTCCTTTGCTTTTCTGGCTCTACTCGAGTTCCCATTTTCTTTTCTTCTAGAACTATCAATCCTTCCCTGACCATTTTGGGAGATTATTGTTGGTCCTACTTGGTTGTAGATTAGATTCTACTTGTCGAGCTAGATCATAAGCCTTTTGTAGATTTTTAGGCTTGAGCACATTTACCACTGATCTTATCTTAGAATCCATTCCCAAGATAAATTTGTGCACCTTCATCTTGTCATCTCTTTCATATGAAGGAACATACTTAAGCAATCTTACAAATTATCGAAAGTATACTTCCACAGTTTTTGTTCCTTGATGAAGAGTAGAAAATTCCTCATATTTCTCTATGTAGAATTGTTCCATGAGGAACCCTTTCTTGAAGGCTTCCATGAAACCTTCCCACTTAAGGTGAATTGCCTAGATTTTTTGTCCTTCTCTGAATGTATTCCACCACTCCAATCCTATTTCTACTAAGTGGAGTGTGGCCTAGACTATTTGGGTCATAGAGGAGTAGTTTTTCATGGAGAAGTAAGTCTCCAACTCATTCAACCAAGCCTCAGCTAAATCTCCTCCTTCCTTTCCATTAAACTTAGTCACCTTAACATTCTTCAAATCCCTAGCTAATTCTACCTCAATGAGGGCTCTTGTTTCATGGTCTATTGCATCAGGGTCAACTACATGTCCAATCATGGAATCTCTAACCTCTTGAGGTGAGAGCTAATAGCTTCCAACAATTGCATTTGTTGGTCCATTTGCTCCCTTTGTAGATTCATTTGTTCTTGCATCGTAGACACAACAATAGTGAGGTTTTCTACCTCTTTGTTGGAGTTTCCTAAACTTTCTCCCATGGGCCTAGCCTCAGCACTATCTAGCCTAGCTAGTCTCCCTCCTCAAGAAGTTCCACTCCTTCCACTCCTCAATTTGGGTGTCATTTTCCTGGTCACAAAAGGGTTGAGTTTCATAGTTAGTTTCTTTATCCCTACTAACTAACTTATCTCATTATCATTCATTTGATAATGGCTATGGTTATTCTTGCTCTATGCAAGATACTTAACCTATTATCATTCATTTGATAATTTTTAGTGGTCATGCTTGTTCCATGCAAGATACCCTAATAGGAGCTACTTCATCTAGGAAAAATGCAAAGCAGTCTTTAGCTTTACCCAAAGAAACTTCTAGTCCTATAACCTAGAGTTCTTTCATGGAAGCTTTTAGTCCTACAACCATGCTCTGATACCAATTGTAATGAACCTCATTTTCCAACCATCTTGTGAGAGAATTTTTATTTATTTTACTCATAAGTAAAGTCTATATTCAAGGATTACTCAAGAATGTACTCAATGTAAGTTGTAAGGCAACACTTCACTAAGAGATAACATGGTCAGTGTCTACCTCTTGTGAATAGGAGTGGCCAAACTCCTATAAGACCTATGGGTTTACCTTCATACCTCCATGGTATAAGGACACCTTAAATGGTCACCCTACCTTTCCTACATTCTCCATGAATGGGGAAAGTCTTGACCATAGCATTTAGGGATTCTCCTCTTCTTAGTACCCCTAAGAATGGGATAGCCATTTCCCTTTTACTAACTTAAGTCCATCTAAGTTAGTCCCAACCTAAGTCCATCTAGGTTGATGTTAGGTGTATGCCTTATCGATTAGATATCGCATCACTAAGATGGGGTATCTATCATTTATAGTGCTTTGTTACCCTCATCTCCACAATGGGGTAGCTAAGGTGGTTATCATTTTCTAATGATAAACTCATATAGACCATCTATTGTCTAACACCTAACTTACTTGCATAAGACTCTCCTAACCTTCATGATAGGAGATAAGATCTAAACTAGACCTTCCAAAGATTACCTTCTTTGGGCCCCACTTGAGTTCCGCACCCCAAGTGTAACTTATGCAAACATTCTAGGTATTGCCTTTTCATAATTACCTCATGTATAAACTCTATCATTCATTCCTTGAACATCTCTCTCTCAAATACATAAATAGGGTGTTTATTTAAGTCCATCTACTTAAATAATTTAAAATCTATCTCTTCATCATGAAGTCACTTAAATAAGATGTAATCCCTATTTCCATTATTAATCCATAAAACATGATGATTTATACAACATCATAAATCAGAGTACAAAGCTACATCATACATATTTTGAGCATAACTAGAATTCCATCATTTACATATCTTATAGAGAGTAAAGCAATACATCCATTCTAGATTACAAAATAATACTCATGCTAGAAGTATCTTTTACAATAAGCTTTCCATCATGAAAGCCTTAATACAACATATGTCAAAGGGATCAATGTCTGAATTGTATAAGTCTTCACTGGTCCATCTTGCCTCTCCATCGCTTGATTGATGGTGGTAAGGGATCAGGATAACTCATGATATTCATGTAGTTTTCCCTTAAATGCACTTTTGCTAAATAGTCTATCATAAAGCAATGTATGCATTTTATCATTTGAATGCAACCATGCAACAAACATTCACCATAATGTAACCATGCATTATACATTCATTTCAACAAAGGAAGGAAACCCCATAATTTCCCAAGAAATAATTCCACATTCATTCTTTTATCACATACCCTTTTTCCACAAAAAGATATTCCTTTGTTAGAACAATTACAATTACAAACACTTCTAGTCCAAGCAAGAGAGAACCCCATAAATTCCCCCAAAGAATAGATTCCCTACCCATTCTTTCTTGTTCATAACTTAGAAGATGCATTTGTAATTAAATTTCCAAGATTCCTCATTTCAAGCAATCACTTCTAGTCTAGTTCAAACAAAAACAAGAGGGAACCCCATAAATTCCCCCAAGAATGAATTCCCCACCCATTATTTCCTAAACATAGCTAGAAGGTACTTTTATAAACCAAATTCCCTTAGTTTCCATTCACACAAAAATAGCATTTAAACAAATGAATCAAACATTTGATCTTTCCCTAAAATTTTGATCTATAAACCATCCAATTTTTCCACAAAATTGTTTGTAAATATAACATTCAATTTTTCCACAAAATATTCCTTTAACTAGCATTCAATTTTTCCACAAAACATTCCTTCAACTAGCATTCATTCTTTCCACAAAATTGTCCTAGCTAACATACAATTTCTCCACAAAATTGCCCTAAAGTTTTCCTACAATTTTTCTACCAAATTGAATTACAATTTTTCCACAAAATTATTTCACAATAATATTCAATTTCTCCACAAAATTATCCTATAGTTAACCTATAATTTCTCCACAAAATTATCCTATAGTTAACCTACAATTTCTCCACAAAATTATTCTATAATTCCCCTACAAGGTTTACCTTTTTAAAACACCCAATTTGATCAAATTTCTATTTTGAGTTTGCTCTATCATTTCTTTTATTGCAAAATAGATTTGTTTCATCTAGATTTTAGTCTCCAAAACCTAGGGTCAAATTGTAAAAAGAAAGGTTTTTAGCTGAGCCAAATCCTCAAAAATAAAAAAGGTTTCAATTATTCAAAAAGTATGATAAAATATGGTCAACATAATTATAAAATCAAGCCTCGTCAATTCAATTTCCAAGCAAGTCAAACAGTCAAAGAGGCATCCAAATAAAATAGTCAATAATATGTCCACCACTGATGCTCAGCCTCAGCCTCCACCAAGCAAGGGCTACCCTATGCATTGCCTGGTGGTCAAGCTAATAGGGGCACCCGTCCCTATTTATGTAGCCTCACATGCTCCCATAAGGAGCATTTGGGATATTACCACAAGCCATCATTAAGAAAAAATAATTTAAGCTTTTGCACCTAGCAACCAACATGATCAAACCATTAACATGCAACCATACACATAGCAGGATAGGGATAATATAGGTGGTCAACCAACAACAAGCACCCTCATCTAAATAAGTATCCAATGTGGCCTCAACTAGCATGTAGTGGCCCCCGCTCGGTGGCCACCTTGACCACCAAGTGGTGGTCACTTTCATAAGGGGAGTCAAATCCCTTATAAATTCCTACTTCTTCCCTGCATAGGCAATGTGGGATATTGCATCGTACAAAAAATAAAAGGAGGTTATAAACCCATGCACAATACCACTGACATCCAATCCCTTGCAAACATGTGGTCTCAAATCAAACAATAGTTAGTGGATCAAAGGTATTCGTGGAAGGTTTGAATTGTGCCAAGCAGCCAACAAGTGGCTTGGCCCCTGACCACCACTTGGTGGTCGAGTATTTATGAGAGTATTGCTCCCTATAAACATTGATCGATCCTAAGCATATCCCATGTGGGATAGTGCTTGTGGAAGACTATAACAATATTTCGTATTAGCTCTTTTAAGGGTGCAATGATAGCTTAAAGGTGATTAATAGGGGTCTCTATACCCCAAGATCCCCTACCAAAAACCAAAGGAAGCCTCTAAACTAGCCAAGGATAAGCATGAACACAAATTTCACTTCTTATTTATCCATGATAAAGATAACCAAATATAAAAATTTCAATTAGGGTGAATGAAATAGACTTGGCTTTAGGTTTTCTTACAAGGTAAAATAGTAGTAGATGCACATCAAGACGAGTACAACAAGACTTCCAAAATGCTTCCAAGATAAGGCATAATACATTCATCATAAAATCGGGTTGCAGGCATCCATAACAATTCAATCCATTCAAAAAAACACAGGGTCAAATCAAGGCTTCACATGATTCAATCAATAGGCATAGTACATTTGTCATAAATTTGGGTTGTAGGCATTCATAACAGGTTGATCCATTCAATAAATCATAGGGCTTAATCAAGGCTTCACATGCTTCAATAAAAATAATTATAGAGGGTTTAAATATTTTAGGTTTTAGTCTTGCTAAAGCATAGGTTGTATCAATCTAATTATAGCATATAGGCATCTCATCAATCAATGACAAAGGAGGCTCAAGAAAATAATCCATAAGCAATTCTAACCATCACCAAAAATAGTAGCAAACAAGAAGATTAAGCAAAGCATAAATATGTTTACCCTATGCTCATTCCAACAACATAGAACAAAATAAAATGAAACAATGCTTAATAAGGGAGAGATCCAACCTAATACTCCTGAATGGTTAGGTTCCTCCTTGCAATCTCCTATCCTTCTCCTTGTGCTTTTCTAGCTCTAAACTAAGCCCCTCTAGGCTCATTTAAAGGTATTCTTCCTTGATAAAGCAAGATGCCTTCAAATAAACTACTAATTTCCCCCATGCTAGGAAGAGACAAGATAAATATTATAAAATCAAAAAGTAGAGATAAGGTGATCAATCCCTTTGTTTCTTGCCCCCTTCTCAAGAATATTGATAAATTTAAAACTATTAAAGAAGAAAAAGGGGAATCTCTTTTAAAAATTAACCGCCATGAAGCAACCACGGAGGAGGATGAATAATCCTCTAATTTAATAAAATAATCATTATATTATTAAATTATCTTAGTGCTCTTTTTGTCCAATAAAAATTAGACACATTTTACGAAGACAAAAACCACCTAAATGCATTCCAAAACCTACCAAACCATTGAGGTAACATGCAATTAAATTAATTAAACCATGATTAATAGATTTGTTTTTCTTTTTCTCAAAACATATTTCCTAAAATATATCTTTCACAAAAGCATCAATTTACTTCACAAAACATTACAAAACTAAGAATTAGGTCCTAGTTCATCATGTAAAAGAGTCCTGCCAAGGTGGGTCATGACATACTACCCCCTTGGACTAAACACAGTCCTCTGTGTTTCTCATAATAGAAAGCATAAAGCAATTATATATTTCCATAAGCATTGCAAATCAGCAAACAAGCAATATACTTTCATAAATCAACAATCACAGGCATCAAATGCATTCTCAATGTTTCACACCATTATTTTATCCTTAAGTGGGTGGCCTCTTTTAAGATAGACTCAACTACCACCGACCAACTCTAAGGAGACTAGTACTAGACATCATGGTCCAATGGTGCAAACACGAGCATAAGTAAAATGCAATGCAACTACATGAGGGTAATATTCCATGTTACCTTGAGTTGTCTTTATCATCATTTCCCTTTTTCCAGTATCTCGTTCCCAGTGGTTGATCAACTTCTTCCACCCACGAGAGTACTTGGACCTATAATTCAACAAAATATCAGCAATACCATGTCCTCAATGCAATAAAACATCCATATTGCATAAACATACAGTATTGAAACATCCATATTGCATAAACATACAGTATTGAAACATCCATTAATGCATAAATATCATCATAGAGTTAAAGCATTGAAACATCTATCAATGCATAGTCAAACTATAGTGGAGTCATACAATAATAATAGAATTAAAAAATTATTTTCAAACAAGGAAAATGTTTCCTCATGTCTTCCACTTTTTTCCATGTGGCATTCCTCTCTGAATATAGGTCCCACTAGACCTTGCATTGTTCTAGAATTCACTTCCTTAGCATCTTGGAATGAAATTCTAGGATCTTCACAGGTTTCACCTTAATGATTGAGAGATCTACCATCTGCAATTTTGAAACATCCAACACATGGTTAGGATCAACAATATACTTTCTAAGTAGGGATACATGGAAAGAGTCATGGATTTTTGACAAGTTGGGTGGCAAGTCAAATATGTAGGCTACTGGACTTATCCTTTCTAGGATCTCAAAAGGAGAAACATATCTAGTATCTAACTTAGTTGATTTGATGGCACTTTTTGTAGGCTTTACCCTTAGAAATACACTATCACCTATAGAGAATTCCCTAGGTGTCCTTTTTAAATCAGCGTAACTTTTTTGATGATTTGAGGCTTCTTTAAGCCTTTATTGGATTATCCTAAGTTGTTAATCCATCTCTATGATTGTATCTGATCCAATGACAACCTGGTCCTTTGAATTATCCCAAGATAATGGTGTTTTGCATCTCCTGCCATAAAAGGCTTTAAAAGGGGCCATCTTCAAAGAAAGATGATAACCATTTTTATAAGCAAATTCTACCAGATGTAAAAAGTCTTCCCATAAAGACTTATGGTCCATGCAAAGCATGTCTTCCAAGACTTGGTTAACCCTTTCAGTTTATCCATCAATTTTTGGATGGTATGTAGAACTTAAGTTTAAATTTGTGCCAACTACACTATGGAGAGATCGCCAAAACTCAGATGTAAACCTAAAATCCCTATCTAAAATAATCACTTTAGGAAAACCATGTAACCTAAACATTTCTTTGGTAAATATGTTAGCCACTATTAGAGCATAATCCTTGGTGCTCCCTGGTATTAAATGCACAATATTGTTCAATATTTCAACCACAATGAATATTACGTCATGTTGGTACCTAGTCTTAGGTAACCCTACTATAAAATCCATCGATATTACCTACCAATTCTGCATAGGTATATCATGTGGATACAATTGTCCTATTGGATGTCTATGCTTAGATTTCACTTTTTGGGATTCTAGGCATCAAGCAACAAAGTTTGTAATATCCTTCTCCATACCAAACTAGTAGAAGGTCTTTTTCATGTTTTCCCTCATCTTGGCCCCTCCAGGATGAGCGGATTATGGATAACTATGCACTTATTGCATAACCAATCTCCTCAAATTTCCAATTTTGAGAATAACCACCCAATATTTGAAGCATAAAAATTCATCTTTAATGCTATAATCCTTGTTTTCACTAGGATTCCTTTCCATTTTGGTCTGAATTCCACTACAATATTGATCCTAAGTTTGCATTATTTTGACTTGGTCTATTAATTCAATATGACTTTGGGTCAAAGCAGTTATATGCCTTATTCTACTTAAGGCATTAGTGACTTTATTTTCTTTTCCTTTGATATACTCAATACCAAATTTATATTCTACAAATAACTCAATCCATCTTCTCTGCCAAGAGTTGAGCAAAGGCTGAGTAAAGATATATCTTAAACTTTTATGGTCAGTTCTCAACTTGAAAGGTTTACCAACTAGGTAATGTTACCATATCTTTAAAGCATTCGCAACCGCTGCTAACTCTAAATCATGCATAGAATAATTAACTTCATGATTCTTGAGTTTTCTTGACTCATATGCTACAACTAAATTGTCTTGGGATAAAACTCCTTCCAATCCTTCCAAGTAAGCACCTATACAAACCAAAATATTTACTTGAGGATCTAGCATTTTCAATATTGGTACCGTAGTGACTTAATCTGTTCAAATGTGATTTCACACTTTTCTATCCACTTGAATTATTTTCCTTTCCTTTGGATATTAGTTATTGGATATGCTATTTTGGAATATTCCTTTGCAAAATGCGTATAATAACCTGACAAACCCATGAAACTTCGTACTTAAATCACATTTGTAGGAGGTGGCCAATTCAAAATGTCAATCTTCTTTGAATCTACTAAAATTTTATTTGCAAATATACTATGTCCCAAGTATTGCACTTGTGGGAGATAAAATTCATACTTAGAGAAATTATTGTAGAGTTGATTCTTACTTAACAACTCTAGCACAATTTTTAGATGCCTATCATGCTCATCCTTATTACGGGAATAAATCAACATATCTTCAAAGAATATCAAGACAAACTGATCCAGCTATCTTTTGAACACAATAATCATCAAATTCATGAAATTGTTTGGTGCATTGGTCAATCCAAAAGCTAAGACTATGAACTTGTAATGTCCATATATAGTCTTGAAATATTTTTTATGATTATCCTCATCTCAAATTCTTAGTTGATGATATCCTAATTTCAAGTCAATTTTAGAAAAAATAGTGGCATCCTTAAGTTGATCAAACAAATCTTCTATTCTTGGTAAAGGATACATATTTCTGATGGTCACATTATTTAGTATTCTATGTCTATGCACAAGCTTAAAGATCCATCCTTTTTAATAAAAGAAATAGGTGCACCCCAAGATGATACACTAGGTTTAATCAAACATTTATCAAGCAACTCCTAAAATTGTATCTTCAACTCTTGCATTTTTATAGCGTTCATCCTATAGGAAGTTATATTAATAGGCTCAGTTCCTGGCATCAATTCGATAGTGAAATCAAATTTACATTTTGGTGGTAACCTAGGAATTTCTTTACAAAATACATCCCTAAAATATTATATAATTGGGTATTCTCTAAATACTTCTTCTTTTGAGTCATCTCCAATTTCCTTAAGTTTAACCACATAGGCTATTCCCCCTTTCTTTATGACCTTTAATTGCATTGTTGATATCAATAGTGGTTGAAAATACACTTATTCACTAAATAATCTCAGTCTTCTCTTATCTTTAACCATAAATTCAATCCATCGATCTTGGAAATTAATCAAGGCTTCATGAGCCTTTAACCAATCCATTCCCAAGATGATATCAAAGGCATATAGCAATGCTACATATAAATACCAAATGGTAGAGATATTGGGTAGAGTGAACTTGGTTGAAGGAAAATGTTGATCCACAAAGTAGGTCTGTCCAGACCCATACTCAAATTTCCACACTTGTGCTAAAAATTTTAGTCTTTCTAGCATATCTCCAACTAAGCTACTAGAAATGAAACTATCAATAGCTCCACTATCTATCAAAATCTTAACTTTTTTGTTAAAAATTTTACCATTCAAAAGCAATGGTGTAGCTTACTCATCCAAGCTTTGGCTTCCTTTGCCTGCATAAATCTTGTGGTCCATACCATCTATCCTTGTGCTTGAACTTGTTCCAAGTGTACATTTATTTGCATAACACAGGCCTTCACAATCAAAGCAACCATATTTAGGAACTGAAGTTCTTTTCTGAACCTATGTCCTTGTCCCAACTACTTACAATGGTTTTAGTTGTCTCAAGAGAACCTTTGTTATTATTATTGTTGTTGTTGCTCCTTTGTTGGAATTTCTTCTTGAAATTCCTCTATTTTCCATTGTTCTTTCTTTTGATTTTAGATTTCCTTTATTTTTTGGCTCTGCTCGGGTTCCCATTTTCTTTTCTTCTAGAAATGTCGATCCTTCCCTAACCAATTTGGGATATTATTATTGGTCCTACTTAATTGTATATTAAATTCTATTTGTCGAGCCAGATCATAAACCTTTTGTAGATTTTTAGGCTTGAGCACATTTACCATTGATCTTATCTTAGAATCCATTCCCAAGATAAATTTGTGCACCTTCATCTTGTCATCTCTTTCATATGAAGGAACATACTTAAGCAATCATACAAATTATCAAAAGTATACTTCCATAATTTTTGGTCATTGATGAAGAGTAGAAAATTCCTCATATTTCTCTATGTAGAATTGTTTTGTGAGGAACCTTTTCTTGAAGCCTTCCACAAAACCTTCCCACTTAAGGTGAATCACCTAGATTTTTTGTCCTTATCTAAATGTATTCCACCACTCCAATCATGTTTCTACTAAGTGGAGTGTGGCCCAAATCGTTTGGGTCACAGAGGAGTAGTTTTTCATGGAGAAGTAAGTCTCCAACTCAGTCAGCCAATCCTTAGTTGAATCTCCTCCTTCCTTTCCATTAAACTTAGTCACCTTAACATTCTTCAAATCCCTAGATAATTCTACCTCAATTAGGGCTCTTGTTTATCGATATATTTTAGTAGGATCAACTACATGTCCAGCTATGGAATCTCTGACCTCTGGATTCATGACCTTAGGATTCTTGAGCTGAGAGCTAATAGCTTCCAATAGTTTCCTTTGTTGGTCCATTTGCTCCCTTTGCAGATTCATTTTTTCTTGCATTATAGACACAATAGCAGTGAGGTTTCCTACCTCTATGTTATATTTTCCCAAACTTTCTCCCATGGTCCTAGCCTCCGCACTATCTAGCCTAGCTAGTCTCTCTCCTCGAGAAGTTCCACTCCTTCCACTCCTCAATTTGTCTATCATTTTCTTGGTCACAAAAGGGTTGAGTTTCATAGTTCATTTCTTTATCCCTACTAACTAACTTATATCATTATCATTCATTTGATAATGGCTATGGGTATTCTTGCTCTATGTAATATTTTTAGTTTATTGTCATTCATTTGATAATGGTTATGGGTATTCTTGATCTACGCAAGATATTTAACCTATTACCATTCATTTGATAATTTTTAGTGGTCATACTTTTTCCATGCAAGATACCCTAACAAGTTCTACTTCATCTAAAAAAATGCAAAGCGATCTTTAGCTTTATCTAAAGAAACCTCTAGTCCTATAACCTAGATTTATTTCATGAAAGCTTTTAGTCCTACAACCATGCTCTGATACCAACTATAACGATCCTCATTTTTCAACCATCTTGTGAGAGAATATTTTTTATTTATTTACTCACAAGTAAAGTCTTATTCAAGGATTACTCAAGAATATACTCAATTTAAGTTATAAGGCAGCACTTCACTAAGAGATAACATGGTCAGTTTCTACCTCTTGTGAATAGGAGTGGTCAAACTCCTATAAGATCTATGGGTTTACCTTCATACCTCCACGGTATAAGGACACCTTAAATTGTCACCTTACCTTTCCTACATTCTCATGAGTGGGGAGAGTCTTGACCATAGCTTTTAGGTATCCTCCTCTTCTCAATATCCCCAATAATGGGATAGCCATTTCCATTTTACTAACTTAAGTCCATCTAAGTTAGTCCTAATCTAAGTCCAGCTAGGTTGATGTTAGGTGTATGCTCTACCGATTAGATATTCCATCACTAAGATGGGGTATCTATCATTTATAGTGCTTTGTTACCCTCATCTCTACAATGGGGTAGCTAAGGTGGTTATCATTTTCTAATTATAAACTAATATAGACCATCTATTGTCTAACACATCTTACTTGCATTAGACTCTCCTAACCGCCGTGATAGGATATAAGATCTAAACTAGACCTTTCAAAGATCACCTTATTTGGGTCCCACTTGAGTTTCACACTCCAAGTGTGACTTATGCAAACATTCTAGGCATTGCCTTTTCATAATTATCTCATGTATAAATTTTGATCATCCATTCCTTAAACATCTCTCTCTCAAATACATAAATAGGGTGTTTATTTAAGTTCATTTATTTAAATAATTTAAAATCTATCTCTTCATCATGAAGTAACTTAAATAATATGTAATCCCTATTTCCACTATTAATACATAAAACATGATGATTTATACAACATCATCGTTCAAAGTACAAAGCTACATCATACATATTTTGAGCATAACTGGAATTCCATCCTTTACATATCTTATAGGGAGTAAAGCAATACATCCATTCCATATTACAAAAAAATACTCATGTTAGAAGTTTCTTTTACAATAAGCTTTCCATCATGAAATCCTTAATACAACACATGTCAAAGGAATCAATGTCCAAATTTTATGTCTTCACTAGTCCATATTGCCTCGTTATCGCTCGATTGATGGTGGTAAGGGATCAGGATAGCTCATGATATTCATGTAGTTTTTCCTTAAATACACTTTTGCTAAATAGTCTATCATAAAGCAATGTATGCATTTTATCATTTGAATGCAACCATGCAACAAACATTCACCATAATGTAACAATGCATTCCACCAAATTTGACTCAATAGATCAATATTTTGGAGGTACAAAGGAAACATTTGAATCTTTAGAACAACAAAATGTTATTTTCAATAGGAGTGCACCTTAATACAAGAAAAAACAATCTATTAAAGAAGAAAAATAAAAGCAATATAAGGCTAATGAATATATCTAGGTAATGGTGAATCTTGCAATTAGTGATAAAATTCCAATCCCTCCCTTGGTCATTTGGGAACCTGCTAAAAATTTAGAAACATCTACTAATGCAAAAAAATATTCCTAGTAAGAACCTAACATATCCTACAAATGTTTTTTTGTTGAAAACATTGACAACCTATAATCATCATTTAAAGCAATGATCTCAATTTCCAAGAATAAAAATGAAAGGATCTATGATATCCTAAGAAATTATTGCTTAAAGCAGTCATGAGCAAAACAAAAATATGAGACAACGTGAAAGAATTTTGTACAAAGTCGTATAAGATCTCAAGTTTGGAATTGCTTAGGATATCTCCTTATCAAATATGAAGACAGAGAAATATTGGATAAAATGGAAATGCATGGACCTAGAATCACCAACGCAATGTCCACCATGATATGGCCTTATGAAGTGTAGTATATTCAACCGCATAAGGAGAATCTTTGTATTGATGCACATATAATCCTGAATTAACTTTCCTCTTAAAAACACCATTGATTATTAGAGTAGTATCTAATGTTATGGATATCCATAGGGCTTTGTTTGATGAAGAGACATATGTGATGTCATCGTTATTGATAGACCATATAAAGATCCCTCAAGAGAATATCTTGTCTTCTAGAAACTATTTCTATGCTTATAGTGGTCATCCATAGGACCTTATTGGTTGTATTTGGTGGTGGGATGTAAGGAAGTTAGAGTGTAATTCATGGTGTTTGACTTCAAGAATAACTATAACATATTATTAGGTAGACCTTAGACTAGTAAAATGAGAGTTCTTACTCCTCTACCTATCAAATGAAAAAATTTCTTATGAGGATAAGGTGTTCACCATAGGAGATTCAAACCCTTGAGTACCTTCCCCTTCAAACCATAAAACAAAGAAAAATCTCATTTACGAATATGAACAACAATAGATTTCTAGAAGGAAGTTACACAAGAGGCATACTAATATTTGTTTACAATTCTCCCAAGATATACAAATCAAAGAATAACCAACTTTATATGGATGTTATTATTGCTCACTTGGATTATAATTGATAAGTTTCCACTATTTTTAAAATCTAAAAAGAGAGAAGATTTTGTCTTGCTTTACCAATGTTTGGCTAACATAAAAACCATGAGTATGTTGTAAAACTAAAGCAACCATATTGTCCAAATAATGATATTGTGGGAGCAAAAATTCATAATGATAATGACAATGACATAAATCAGACTTACAATAATGAAATAAGCAATGTCTTTCTCTAACAATCATATTTCTAAGGTTGGAATGGGGCATTATAAAGTGAGTCCAGTGGAAATTCATGTTCTAAATGACAATGAGTATTATACAAATATTAATATATGTGATGTACTTAATAGACATAGCAATATTTTATTTGCTTATTATATGATTAAAAGCAATAAATGTAATAGTAGTAGAGCTAAGCTAGATAGTGATAAGAATGTTGATATTTCTATCATCTCCACAATAAAACACACATTAAGAATAAAATAGAAAGTATTCATTTACCACTGCATTTAATCCAAGTTGAGATATATCACTTTTAAATTGTTATATAGATAATTTAGTTGGTTGGTTTATCCATTCTAAACGAAATTCCTTCATTTTTTGTCTTTGAAGATTGTTTTTTCTGAAACCCATTGGTTGTCCAAAAAATGTAGACCTTGTCCTCACGAACTATGATTGTCACTTAAAGTGGCAATCTTGGTTAAACTAATCTTCCTTGTATTTTCTCAGTCTATTCCAATTAGTTCTATATATAACAATGATTATTTACTCTCAAACTTGTCCGTAAGTTCATATTTGTTTGATGTCTTTACACCAAATTCTACTAAACCATGATCATCACTTAATGTGAGAATCATAGTTCATATTGATTTTTAGGGTACAAGACTTGAGTAGACTATTTCATTTATTTAAGCCTATCCTCTCCCAAGTATGGAGACATTGTTCTACTCAAATATGACATCAAATAAGTGGTATGAAAATTTGATTGATCCTACACCCTCTTATATAAACAATTACCTCATTGATGCAAAGTTCTCTCCAAAGATCAAAGCTAGGATAATTAATGAAAGTTTATAAACAATTAGAATCTTATTATGGCCCACGTGTCCCTTTCCTTGATACTTTTTAAAAGCACTCTAAATTCATGTCTTATATAAAAGGAAAAAGACACTTAAAAAGGATTGTAAAATAATCTAAACAATATTGACATGTAAAGTTATATCTTGTATCACGGGCAAACCAACCCATTCTTTGGACATCCATTGAGGCAACTTCTTTTTCTTTAGTTTATGGTACTGAAGTTGTTTTGTTTTTTGAGATTGAATTGACATCCTTGCATATCTCTTTGGTGAATTTTTTAGTCGTGATGAGTATCATTAGGAGTACCAAGGAGGTCATATTATTGAGTTCACTACTCTTGATGAGATGTGTTTGTGTGCTCTTGAGCACAATAAGGCCTACAAGAATTGTGTTGTCAAATAGTATAATAAGAAATTCTACCATCATGATTTTAATGTTAGGGACCTTGTCCTCAACCTTGATAATGTGCATAAAAAGCACAAGGGAAATTTTATTCAAAAATGGCTTGGTCCATATAATATCGAAGAGTTGTATGGGTTTGGGGCAATGAAATTGAAAATAATGAATGGAGTTAAGTTGGACTAAGCCACCAATCCCATGTATGTCAAACACTTTTACGCATAGCCCCTTTGTCTTGTTTGTACAGTTTGTGTATCTTTTCTTTTGGTTTGTCTACTAAGTTTATTAATTTTTTTAAATTTTTTTTCTTGTTAGCTTTTTATGTTTATTTTTGTATCAAGCATGTATATTCTTGACTATTGGCACACCTTTTTCTGTTTTTGTGATGCCATTTTTGAAAAATTTCCTCTGCTAACAACAATCACCACTTTAAATGGTGATACTTATTTATGGTTAATTTTGGTCTAACAAGCAACAACTTCATTATCCTTTGATATTTGTTTCTTCCATATGAGTGATTGGTTTTTTTTTTATGGTTATCTAGTGGTTGTTGTTCTTGCTACACTTGGTTTGGTTTGTCCCATCATGATATCATTATTACCAATAAGGTGCACCATGTTGACTTCAAATCTTTCCTTTTGTTCTGTCAATACTATGCTTTAAGTGTCATAAAGTAAATATCCTTAGTTCATCCCATGTCATCTTTCATATGGCATGTGGCATGAATATCAAGACAACATTTTTACAATTTGTGTCCATTTAAAATGCTTTAAAAAAACAATTGCTTTCAATCAATCAACTACTATTGTATCCCACTGTAGTGGCGAGCATGCCTTGTTTGACACATCACTCATTGTTAGATACTACAATGTGTGAGCTTAGACCATTTTAATAAAGGCATGCATGTTCTCTTCTTCATAGTAACTCCTTGCTCTGGGTGCATTGTAGTGCATATCTGGCCAATCTATTTTTTATCTATTTTTTCCTTGTTTTGTTCTCTCCATCATGGCAGGCATTTATTATTGGACTATGGTAGGGTGTGAGTTGAATTGAAATATGGATCACTTGTGAATTTCAATTTTGGTGGCATACTCTTGGTCCCCTCTCCCCACAACAATAATGACATATCTTGTTTGATATATCATTTTCACTAAATATTGTTTTGGGGTTGTCTTTCCCTATAGCAGTGGTGAACATGTCTTATTTACATGTTCACCAAATATTGTCTTCCAGTTTTCTTTTGTCATTGTAGTGGTTGGCATGCCTTGTTTGACACATTATGCATGTTTGATATTATAGTGTGTTGGTCTCCCTTATAGTGGTATGTCTTGTTGGACATATCATATGTATCAAATACTACAAGGTGTTGTTGGTATATAGTATACATCACTTACATTCCTTATTGATGGCATCACTTTAGTTCCTCCAATGTAGTAGTATGACTTGTTTGACATATCATCCTTGCTACATATTGTATTGTGGTGTCTTGTCCCACTATAGTGGTTGGTGTGTCTTGTTTAACATATCATACCTACCTCATACTACGTTTTGTTGTCTGCCTCCTATAGTGGTACACATGCTTTGTTTGACATATCGTGCTTGCTTAATACTTGAGAGAGGTGGTCTGGACCAAGATACAAATCACTTAAATTTTTTGTCAATGGTGTCTTATTGGCTCCCTTTGTTTTGCCTCTTGGGGCATGTCTTTCATGTTTCTAATATTTTTAATGATATGCAAATTTTCAGACATGTTACTTGCATCCTATCAGTAATGTAGAATACCAAATCTTGCTAGAATAGAGAATCACACATTGAAAGCAATGTTAACATCATGCATGCAAGAACAAATGGAAAGCAAAGAACATCTTAGAAGGGACACGTGCTCCAAAAGGATCTCATATATATACATAAATAAATATGAGTACATAAAAGGGATACATATGGTACAAGAGGAGCATTAAATACCATCGTCCTAAGATACCCCATGTCTCAATTACATAGCCTCATACTGCCAAATCCTATGATACATCTCTAGGATGCTATGGTGGCTATAAAAGAATCTTTAATGTACAAAAAATCTAGTAGGGGCTCTAGCTACAAAATCAACTCCTCCATGTCTTTGATTATGTGACGGGCAACTATGCATCAGTGTGGGAGGTTCCTAAGCAAGATGGTTGAGACATTAGCATAATAAGCCCCACTAGCTCTCCCTACACCCAAGCTAAATTGAGTTGAGCCTACATAAACTATTGTTATAGGGCCCACTCTCTGGTATGAACCTGGCCCTCTATTGCTCATGCCTCAACTGTAGCTCCTACTCTCTCTCGTAGAGCTGACAAATGGTATGGTCTCCCCTCAAAGCCTAAGTAAAAAATGTGCCAAGGTGATAGGCCTACCTATACAAGTCCAACTTCATAAATGGGCCAACAACTAATGGTATTATTGATTAGGCTATCAAAATATAGGGCATTACCCAAGACGACTCACTATAGTCTATCAATCAACTATCTCTATCCCTAGGTGGTCTCTATAATCATGTGAAAAGCTATTGTTAGAATCATCATATATCATAAAATCATGTAGAATATTATTAATCTAACACTAACTATGCTTGAAAATTAATAAAACAAGTCAAGTTTCAGACAAGGTAGTTTGTTTGAGCATACCTAGGTTGTTGGGCTATCATGTCTAGTCTTCCCCCTCTAAGGATTCAATCTCTAGGTCAATTATGTCCACCCCAACCTCACATACATGGATTTCCTCCATTTTAGTTGCCTAATTAGGGTTCTCTCTCTCTTGTGGCAGTCTCCGCCTTTGGTATAGCACCCTCCCCTGTTGTCACCTCCTTGGCAATCTTCTTCTCCCTTAAGGACTCATCATTGTTCCCCCTTTGGTATAGCACCCTCCCCTGTTGTCACCTCCTTGGCAATCTTCTTCTCCCTTAAGGACTCATCATTGTTGCTCCATGGCTCCACAATCCTAAATAGCTTACCTCTCTGCCATATTGGTGCCCTAGGTAGCGAGTTTATCTCCATCAATGTATCATTGGTTAGAACCTAGCTTAATGGTGTAGCAACTATGACCTTCCCAAACAATCTCTATATCTAGGACATTGGCCCCTCCTTTGATGGACCCTTGAGCAGGGATGGCATACTCGCTCTATCCTCCTCCCTTGTCTATTTTTGTCGTTGTAGTGCCTAGGGGAGAGGGGGTGCTCTCTTTGAATGCACATCTCTAAACTACCTTGGTACTCACTCCACACTATATTGCTCCACTACCTATGATGGTCCCATAGGACCATTTTCATCCACACCATCAATAGTTATTGTAAGTCTCATAGTTCAATCTAGTGTAGATGGTGGCAAGGCACACAAATGATCTGATGATGTCATATGTGCGTCAATGATGGCAGCTATGGTCGTCCCACGTGCTACTTGTGAGACCATCTGCTAGCTCGAATCTCTCTTGGTTGTGAATACATGGCAAAATGCTCAGAGCAAATAAACTAGTCCAATCATGTTTTCCTTTTGTCCTAGATCTGATATATATCATGATATAGTAGTGCTAGTAATGCTCGCCCCCAAGCAAATCCTATTTGGACCTCTATATCCCTCCTCTAAGGCCAAGTATAATGTACAATAGTGATGCAGAGACCCTATTTAACCCTTTTTGATAGTACATAAAGATAAATAGGAGGATCATCATGCGTCTCACAAATGATATCTCAATAAGATAGCAAACCCATTATAATAAGTCCTACATCCATGGTGGCTCTCTCCATCTCCATAGGTGGTCATCTGTTGCACTTCAATTGCTTGCCTCATCCACTCTGCTAGTGTTTGGCTCAACATTGTGTCAACTTCGATTGCATCCTCGACCTCAACCTCTCCTACGTCTATTGTCCTCCCATTGGCCCATTCTTGAAAATGCTCAGTTTGTCTCAAAAAAATGTGTTTGCATTAATGTTGAATGCAATCATCGGTTTTTGATCACGATTAGGGCCAAGATTGCTCCTATTTTGTTGGGATAGTGATCACCCCTTTTAACACGTGACCACGATTGTCGCTTTTCTCTAAGAACATCGATTTTGACCAATGACTCATTTTATTGCATTTTGTACAATCACTAACTTTTACCATGATTGCTACTTTTCAAAAGCAACGATCTTGATTTGCCTTGATTTATAACATTTTTTTGGTCATTTTCAACCACCCTACTTGGACCCCACCACTAGCATGACATGATGGTCCTCATGACACTTATGTGCTATCCTAGTTGTTCCCTAACTAGCTTAACTATGTGTATCTTCATTAATCTTGTTTTTAAATTTTTGTTCATTTTAGCCAAAAACGCAACAAGTGGTAAAGAGACCTACCTCACCACCATTGCCTCCTCATTCGCTTGTCATTGGCTATCCCCGCATGCAAATCTGAGCTTCCATGTGTACATAGTTGTCTCAAGGAGGTTTGGTGTGTGCTTGAAAATGAAATTTCACGCCTTATTTATATTTTTGAAATATTTAATTGCAAAAATGATTTTCTGCATAATTATTTTACCAAGTTTTATAGGAATATTGTAGAGGCAATGATTTTAGGGGTTTTGACTCGCTACAAAGAAAATTTATTTCTTCCGAACAAAAAATTTATTTCTTCCGAACAAGTGTAAGTTGTATTTTCCTCCATTTTTGCATTATTTGGTTGTGTTTTTATATTTTTTCTATTGTATATTTCAGAAATTTCATATTTTCCATGGACTAGATTTAAACAAACAAAAAATGTTTTTGCATCATAGCATAGAATTTTATTTTAGTTGCTTCAACTATCACATCTTGTTTTTTTCTCTAAGAACTGATAATTGGCTATCCCTTTGTCACTTGTGGTCCTTAGGGAGGTGCAATATCCATTTGTAAAATGAGTATTAACAAATCACTTGTAGGCGATGGAGAGCTTCATTCTCCTAATATAGGATATCGGTGGACTTTGTTAGTCCTTGGGAAGGACGTTAGCAAGCCATGTTGACCAAAGGTTTTGGTTCCCTTCTAAAAACCCAATGCCATTTTTCTACCATCTTTTCCAAAACCTAACATGTTTTTACACCTAAGGGTTAAAACAATGCACCGTGATTAATGGTTATGAATTTTAGCCAAATGCTGGCATAGCTTTGTAATCAATAAAACTAAAAATTTGATTATAAGATTAAAAAACACATCACTGTTCACAGAATGTTTCTAACCTCGTAGTGCTTATTAAAGTGAAATAAGTTAATATACAGGAAAACAGAGTTATTTTGGTGAACCAAAAGGATTAAAAAAAGGATAAAAGTACACAAATAGCTCTCACAATAATTGTGCTTACATCAAGCTAAGTAAAGTCCAATCCCTTTCGCTTTGCTCTTAATACATTTAAATTCAACCAAATAACAAGCAAGAACACAACCGAACCAAAATATCGATAACAAGTAAGCAAATAGCTCTCACAATAAGTCTGCTTACACCTACCGAATCCCTTTTGCTTTACTCTTTAATCTTTTATTGTTCTGAAACTCAGTTAAACATAAATTGACAATACCAAGGTCATCAAGGAATGCCATAAAAGCCTAGAAATTTAACGTAGTTAAAACAATTGAAGCCATGAAGAGGCTATTTTGAAGGGCTGAAAGGCTAATAATGCATGGCTTTCTGCAATGAGGCCATGAACAAGCTACTTTAGAGATTTGAAATGAAACATTGAGACCATGAATAAGCTATTTTAGAGATTTGAAATGCTAATAATGCATGGCTTTCTGCAATTAAACATTAATATCAGATGATTTTATTCCATGAGATTACTAATTCAGGCAAGAAAAGAGTGAAAGATGCTATTGTAAATCTGAGAAAAATGTGCTTCCTCTTGATTCAAATATAAAATGTCCACAATTGTAAATGGAAGTGCTCACACGGCAAGTTAAAACAATTAAATGTTATACTCAACTATAAACACAAAAAAAAACTACTTATTGTAAAAATGCTGTAGGTGGAACACATTGCTGGGAATGAGAGCAATCAGTTCCAAGTTTGTTGGAAAATGAAAGAATGTTCAACATTTGACAACTCATATATATTTCTTTTAGGCCTCATTCAAGCTTATTTTCCTTAACTTTCAAGATCAGGGTTCCAGTCCGTCCATATTATGGAGGACCCAATTACCCTAACTAGATCTGTATCATTGGCCACTGAAAGAACAAAAATCATAATAAGGTGCCTTAACATCCAGAGCATGCTAGACAACATTTACCTGGTTTCCCCTGGTACCTCCTACCACACCCCCCTCGGGTGGGGAGGAGTGGGGATTTTGTATATTGTCATTTGGTCTTGTCATGTGATCACCACAACATTAGATTGAAGTGTAAACCCAAAACTTGGATGGCAAGTGACTTGCAGCACGTACTTTGATAGGTGAACACACATGACTTGAGAGGTTACACTCTCACAATTGGAACAAAATTCAACATATAGTGTATTTGGAAAGTGACAACGCCGACTGACATATCATCTTAGTAACCAATCTATTTCATCTCGTTACAAGAAAGAAATCTAGAAATATTGCATGAAAGAAAAGGAACTGAAGTTGGACCCAGTAATAACAATGGTTGGATCCCCCTTTTGAAAAAATATATATGTAATTTTCTGTTGTATTAAGAACCTCTAACTTCAGAGGGGGGAATAGATCAAATTGCTACCTATCAAAAAATATATGTAAGAAGACCCACCAAAAATATTCTATTTTTGTGGTGTTAAATATTTCAAAACAACTGCTAAAGCAGCAATTTTAAAGAGTCGGGACAACCCCTAACCACCTTCCAAATAATATAACTCTAACTAGACAACCCACACGATGTGAAACTTCCATGTGACTACGAATCAAGCAAATGGTCTATCTAACTATCCTAGGAATCTCTTCTCATTAACTATAAAGCAGACAGACCTACCATTTTGAGTGATATCAATCAAGATCACTCAACAGTCAAGGCCATATGATATGGCCCATTTGTAAGGCACATACTGGAAAAGATTAGCATGTGAGGTTCCCACAATCTCCAAAGATGGATTTAAAATCCACTATGTAGCATGAGTATACACTGAATCACCTGCATACAAACTACATATCAGAACCAGCACCGATGGTTGCAGATAACACCTCATGATTGAACTTTTGTATCATCTACTTGCAGCCTTGGTTTTGTTCAGGTTAGCTAGCTCTTCAATTAACTTTCTTTCCTCCGTACTGAGACGCTTGGGAATTTCAACTTGCACACGGACTAGTTGATCCCCTCGTGAATTTGGCTTCCCAAGTAATGGAACACCCTTCTTTGCCATCACTAAAGTTGTGCCAGGTTGTGTTCCAGATGGTATTTTAAGATCAACCATACCGTCTACAGTTGGCACCTTGACAGTTGTCCCAAGAATAGCATCAGTGTAAGGAACCTTGCATGTTATAAGTATATTGGACCCATCACGTTTCAACACAGGGTCTGAAAGTACTTCAATAAATACATACAGGTCCCCAGGAGGGCCACCTCTTCTGCCTGCATTTCCTTCAGATCGAACCCGAAGACGACTACCTGAATCAACACCAGCTGGAACTTTCAGACTGATCCTTTTTGTACGTCTCACACGACCATCACCTCGACAAGTGCTGCAAGGTGTTGAGCTTTCTCCAGTGCCACCACAAACTTGGCAACTTGATACTTGTCGAAAATCACCCAATGGTGTGCGTGCTGCTGTGACAACTTGCCCTTGACCTCCACATGTGCTACAAGTAGTTGGTACAGTGCCAGGCTTTACACCAGAACCATCACAAGTGCTGCAGTTCTCAAGTCGGGTGACCTCGATTTCTTTGTCTGTCCCAAAAACTGCTTCTTTGAAATTTAGAACCAAGTTGTATCTCTCATCATCTCCCTGCATTGGCCTGTTTCGAGATGCTCTAGAGCCACCCATACCCATACCACCCATGCCTCCCATGCCTTCAAATAAGGATTCAAATATGTCAAACGGATTGGTAAAATCCTGCACGTTAAGAAACCATCCAGTGCAAATATTAGCCTTCCTACTCCTGTGCAGATGGAGAAATTGAAATTTGAACTTAAGATACAACTTGAAAACAACTCTCATGCAATCAATTTCTATTAAGATAAGTCTAGGTTTGTATCTTGTTCATATCCAACTCTAGGGAAAACTCACCCCAGGGCCTGCACCTGCACCCTTAAGCCCAGCTTCACCATATTTGTCATAAATGGTGCGTTTCTCATCATCTGACAAGACCTGCAAAAAACAGCATAATGTTTCCACAGCATTCCATACCTCCCTCACAAATTCATCTTCCTTCATTGAAAATGTCACTACATAGTTGATTAAATAATTTCAAAAAATACCTCATAAGCTTTGCCTATTTCCTTGAATTTCATCTCTGCACCCGACTCTCTGCATTATTCAAGAAAAGGTCAATATGAACTATTTTAGCAACTAAAAATCACACCAATAATACCATGCAGTTGGCATGCATCAACTACAATTCAGTAGAAGATAAGCACGCATCACCTAGTTTCGAATATGTCCATTTTAGCATCTACATGATTCAAGAGTAGAAGGTATAATGCTGCAAATCCAATTTTGACATTTGCTTCACCGCCCCATAAAATTAAAAATCATGAAAATCACATGCCCAACAGCCTCAAATGTTGAATATTAAGGACTCAAATTCACACTTTTGCTCTCCTTCTGAGAAGATAGTCCATTCAAAGCTTTTTTTTGCTACCATAGAAATTGGAACAAACAAACTTCCACAAAAGCAATTACCATATACTATTTTTATTCAATGCTATTACAGATGGAATGGAATAAAACATCATGTCATTTCCATGATTCAACTTAGATGGAACACCATTTTACCATTCAATTAGGCAAAATTATGTCAAGAACAATACAAAATAGTAAATATGATAATACAAATAAGTTGCCACAAACACAATTATAAACATCTAAAACCAAGGTTCCACGAGCATGGGGAAGGAGGGAGGGGGGGGGCAGGTTTCGGGGACGACAGGGGGCAACAGGCCGATTTTAGGGGACGGCAGGGAGATGGCTGGTATAATACTATGAAAATTTTTAGAAATTTAAAATAATCTACAAATTCTACACAACAAAAATGAAAAATACTAAAAACTTAAAAAGTATGCATGTTCTTAAAACATGTTTCAATCTGAAATGAACTCAGCTATTAGCCTATTACTAAGTGCAGCCATTTCAACAAATGTAACTTGAAGGTTTAGCCAAGGATATCAAGTGCAATCTCTAACAGTTAACCAAAATAGTTGTTATTGCTCAAGTAATGAATGCCACACTGTTCAGCTTTTAACATTCAAACAATAACAGTCATCATATTTTCAGCCACCAATGTTCAAGCAAAGACTAACTTTTTAATTTTTTGTCAGTCACCAACGTTCAAACAAAGACAGTGCTCGGTTTTTAAATTTAAAACTTTGAACTTTAAGTTTTTCTTTCTTTCTTATAGTATTAGTTTCTTTTTAGGGTTTGGGGGGTGAAAACCTCTATGGGTCCCACCCCCATACCTTTTTTTATTTAATTTAAGTTTGTATTTTTTTTTTGGGCATGAGACGCCCAGCTGTGGGGTCCCCACCCTCATACCTTTTTTTTAATTCAAGTTTGTATCTTTTGTTTTTTTTTTTTGGGCATGAGATGCCCAGCCGTGGGGTCCCACCCCCATACCTTTTTTTTTTTTAATTTAAGTTTGTATTTATTTATTTATTGTTTTTTTGGACATGAGACGCCCAGCCGAGGGTCCCACCCCATACCTTTATTTTTATTTTTATTTTTATTTTTTTGGAGCATGAGACACCCAGCCGTGAGGGTCCCACCCCATAATTTTTTTTTTTTAATTTAAGTTTGTATCTTCTTCTCTTTTTTGGGGGGGCATGAGACGCCCAGCCGTGGGAATCCCACACCCCATACCTCTTTCTTTTAATTTAAGTTTGTATATTCTTATTTTTGGGGGGTTGGGGGGGAACCATGATACGCCCAGCCGTGGGGGACGGCTGGGCATCTCTGGGGACGTCCTGGGAACTGTTGGGCGTCCCGGGGACAGCTGGCAGTTCCCAGGTACATCCTCGGATGTCCCCTCACAGGGGATGTACAAGGGACGGCCCCCTACTGTCCCCTAAAAGGGGGATGGCAGGGAAACGTCCTCAATGCTGTCCCCCCATATCGTGGATGCAGGTGACGGGGGGACGCGTCCCCAGTGGAACACAGTTTAAAACACATATTAATTACAGCTCTTTGTAAGTATCTAACAGTTAAATAAAATAATGCATAGTTCTTTGTGCATCTAATTCTTCTTTCTGACTTTGCTAGAAGCCAAGCTTCTAAAAACAATAGCTATAAAGAAGCTTTCAAGCTCACATGAGAAATCTCATGAGTACACATTTCATATCACTAATAGTTCATATTTGCTCCAAATAAGTGACGTAACAAATAATAAAATATATAAAATTTGGATATGTCCTGTTACACTGCTTGCAATAAGAAAGAAAATTCATTTCCTAGGATCCCAAAGTCAAAAGCCACCTCTAGAAGAAAATTCATTTCCTAGGATCCCAAAGTCAAAAGCCACCTCTAACTTCTTAGCTTTAAACTTGATGTGTTCACGCCAACGTCGGTCATCAACAGTAAACTTTAATTATGAAATAGACACCGTGTTCCATATCTACAAGCATCTCCAAATAAATTAGAAAAAATGGATACAGTTCCAAAATTTAGAGAGTAACCTCCTCTTAGCTATGTCATTTAATACTTATAAGTTCTAGCCTCATACAAATAGTGAACATGGTATAAGCCTGACCGTATATAGAATATTCTGTAGCAAAATAAATATGTATTAGTAATACAAGTCACTACCAATGTGCAAAATACTAGATTTTTTCAGTTTTAATACTGTAGTAAAGTATCAAATGCCAAGAGCTTAATCATTTAAATTCCTTGACTTTTAAGGAGGAGACCCAGGTTTGAATCTTGCCAAGCAATACATGCATAATTGCCATGCTGTTATAGTACCACTATGTGGTCATGATGTGATACAAGTGGGACCCGTTTCAATCCCATATAACCAATTTATAAAAATAAAAATAAAAACACCGTAGCAATGTCCAAGGTGCAAAGTAGATAATGGATTTCTTTTAGTAACCTGGTTGATAGAGAGGAACTCAAACAAATTGCAGATGAACTTCAAAATATGCTTCAAGAGTTTTATTTGCTGATTTTTACACGAAAGGATGAGTTGGTTTGGAATTTATCAAAGGATGGTGGGTATTCGGTCAAGTTGGGATATGAGGATTTAGAGCAATCAAAATTTCCTTCTCCCAAAGATTTTCCTTGGAAGAATGTTTGGTCATTAGAGGCTCTCCCTAAGGCCTCAACATTCCTTTCGTTAGCAGTTCAAAGTAATATTTTTACAGGAGAGAGTCTAAAAAGAAGAGTATATTATGGACAGATGTGCCTTGTGTGAGAAGGATTTAGAAACATCAAACCATTTACTTCTTCATTGTCCCTTTGCTCACACTATTTGGGGTTACTTTTTTAAAAATATGAAATTATATTGGGTAGCTCCATCAACATTGAAAGAGTTGATGAAATGTTGGATTAATTATTTCAAAGCTAAAGCATTATGTATTCTGTGGAGGATTGGCCCTGCCAATATCTATTAGAATTTATGGCTTGAAAGGAATAATAGAATTTTAAAAAATAAATCTCTTGCAAAATGTCTACAAATATGGTGCTCATCATGGGAAGTCTCAAGTCCAAAAAAGAAGGTGCTAATAACTCGGATACAGGATTTGAACGTACATGGAAGAGTCATCTGCGATAATGAAATTAAAACAAAAGATCTACTTCAATCAAGGGTAAAATGGAAATGTCTAGAAATTGGGTTTATCAAAAAAAAATTGATGGTGCTTCTAAAGGAAATCTAGGAAAAGCTGGTGGATGTGGTGTTTTTAGAAATAGCGAAGGCAAAATTCTCCTCACTTACAAAATCATATGGAACTTCAACTAACAACTATTCAGTGGCTAAGGGCTCTTCTTACGAGGATTAAAATTGCAATAGAAAAAGGATGGACATATATTTAAATTGAGGGGGATTCACAAATTATCATCAATGCTATTAACAAAAATGGATGTGGAGAGTGGATAAAAAATAATATTATTGCTGATGTTCATCACCTATTACTTAGGCAACCTCTTGGAAGTGTGAGCATATTTAGATAAAAGAATATAGGGTAGCAGATAATTTAGCCAATTGCGGTGTTGATCTTCAACTTCGTGAAATTCAACTTTAAGAAGGCTATTAGCCAAGGGAGAATTTATCTCTTAATCAAAATGATGTCAAGCAGCTAATTGTGGAAACATAGCACTTCGAAGAAGTTGAAAATATATTTAATAAAAAAAAATTGTGATAAAAAGGCATGTTGGATATTGTTTAATTGACATAACAGCAAATGTAATATTTTGGTGTTTTGATAGGACTGGAAAAAACCATTAAAGGGAAGTAATCATATGGGAGCGACCCAGGTTTAAATCCCCACATTATGATGAACATTCCCACAAAAATTTTGCCATTGATTCTATGATTTTTTGTTATTGTTGAGAAATGTAACTTGGACAGGAACTTCTTGCACAAGCTTCAGTATGAACGTGCTAAAAGTGGTTCGAGACATCTCGAATTATATTTTGTAATTCACTTAAGTGATTCTATTTTTAAATTCACTTAAGTGATTTTCTATTTTGAAATTTACTTGAGTGATTCTATTTTGTAATTCACTTGAGTGATTCTATTTTTAACCATACATCTCACGATGAGATGAGATCTAAACTTAGGGTTAGAGAGATTAGGGTTACCTTTTCAAGGATAAAAGGAGAAGGTCAAGAATGTTTTACACACAGAAAAAAAAACAGAAAGAAGAGGTGGAGAACAGATTGCTGAAGGAAAACTACAAGCTTAGGAGGAGAACAGTGAAATTGCTGGCCAAAAAGGCAGCAAGAGAGCAGGGTGTCCTGCTGTAGCTGTAGCCTCCTTTATTTGTAATATTTCAGGTTCAGAAATATATTTGATTTCCGTTGTTCACGTTGTTTATTTTTCCAGCCATCTGTGTGACTATTGCATGTTTGAATAAATTCTTTTCAGATCTGATTTATTCTAAAATAACGTAGGACAGCAGTTATCTAGGGTTGGGAAAAATTACATGGTATCAGAGCTAGGTTCTCTGATTGAGATCCTCAAAGGTTTACAGCAGTAGATCACTGCTAGATATTTAAAAAAAAAACAAACCAACATTTAAAGGGTTTCATATTTTGTGCTTGAAGGACTAAGCTTATTTGCAGGACAGTTCTTTTTTGAGTCATTCATATCAGATCTGAAAGTTTGTACAGCAGATCTCAGAGATGGCAGCAGCTAGCCTCAGATTTGAGGATAGATTGGAAGGTACCTCCAATTTCTTACCCTAGAAAGTTAGGGTAATGTTCTTATTGGAAGAGAATGATCTTTGGGATATTGTCAAGGATGATGTGACTCTGCCTACAGATCTGCAGCAATTGGCCGCTCATAGAAAGAAGGAAGTGAAGGCCAAGCGGATGATCTTGGATGCAGTGAAAGATCACCTGATTCCTCACATATTCGAGAAGACTAAGGCAAAGGAGATGTTTGATGCCCTCGTTAGCCTCTACCAAAGCGAGAACATAAACAAGAAGATGATATTGAGGAACAAACTAAGATCTATGGAGATGACCAGATCTGACACCGTTACCAGTTACCTGATGAAGATCACGCAGATTCATGATAAACTGGCAACTGTTGGGGAGAAGGTTGAAGACACAGAGTTGGTGAATGTGGCACTGAATGGTTTCTCAGCTTCATGGGAACCATTTGTCAAAGGCATCTGTGCTCGTGAGCACCTTCCCACCTTTGAAAAACTGTGGGATGATTTCATCCAAGAGGAGACTCGAATGGAGTCAAAGGCCAGCAAGAAAGGTGGTGACGATAACCTAACTCTCTTTGGGCAAACCAAGAAGGGCAAAGGTAAAGGACCCAACAAGGGTAAGGTAAAGAGTGAGGAGTCAACCTCACAGTCAGGGAAGAAGGACTTGAGCAAGATCAAGTGCTTCATTTGTCATAAGCACGACCATTATGCATCACAATGTCCAGACAAAAAGGGCAAAGGGATGCAGCATCAGACGCAGGTAGCAGCCTCTACAAAAACTCAGATGAGCGAGTTTGTTGCCAAATTCAAGAAGGATTTCTCGTTGGTCTCTTGCCTTTCTACCAACACGGTTCCAAGGGATGCCTGGTATGTGGATAGTGGGGCATCTCGGCACATGACATCAGCCCGACAGTGTTTTACCAGTCTACAAGAGCAGGACTCAAGGGTTCAGGTTGAGCTTGGTGATGATGCCAAGTATCCAGTTGAAGGAATTGGTACCATTCATTTTTTACTCCAATCAGGGAACTCTTTAGACTTTGATGATGTTTTGTTTGTTCCAGGTCTCAAGAAGAACTTGCTTTCAGTTTCGGTTCTGGAGGATAAGGGTTATGCAGTGGAGTTCAAGAACCATCATGTCCTTATTGGACCAAAAGAATCTAGCCCAAAAATAGCACAAGTGATAGGGGTTAGGCAAGGCAGTCTATACAGGTTGCAGGGCGAACCTGTTTGAGCCCTAGTTCATACCAGTAACAACTTGTGTGAGTTGTGTCACAAGAGGATGGGACACCTACTTCATAGAGTGTTGCCTATTCTAAGGGAGATAGTCACAAGCCTTCCAGAGTTAAACATTGAGCAACAGGGAGTATGCAGAGGGTGCACGCTTGGCAATCATGCCAAGGCTGTTTTCCCAAACAACGAGCATAGGTCTAAGGAGATACTAGATCTAGTACATTCGGATGTTTGTGGACCGATGTTAGTAGCATCAATTTTAGGTAGCATGTACTATGTTTCCTTTATTGATGATTTCTCTCGCAAGACATGGATCTACTTCTTAAAGACCAAGGATGAAGTCTTTAGCATGTTTCAGGAGTTCAAAGCTCTAGTTGAGAACCAGACAGAGAAGAAGATCAAGGTCTTGAGAGCAGACAATGGGGGTGAATATAACCCACAACAAAATAACCCACAGCATAATAGGGTTGGAGAGCAAAAGAATCGATCCATCATAGGGGCTGCTAGGGCCATGATTCATGACCAGGGCTTGTCGATGTTTCTTTGGGAAAAAGCATGCAACACAACAATCTACATCCAAAACAGGTGTCCTCACAGGATCTTGGAGGACAAGACACCAAAGGAGGCATTCACTGGTATGAAACTAGAGGTGAGTCATTTTCGCATCTTTGGATGTCCAGTTTATATCCATGTTCTGGTAGAGAAGAGGACCAAGTTGGATCCCTCCAGTAGGAAGGGTTTATTTGTAAGATACAGTGAGACTTCAAAAGCTAACAAGGTTTATATTCCAGAGAAGAGGAAGACAGTAGTGAGCAAGGATGTAAAGTTTGAGGACGACGTTGCATCCAGAAAGTCCAATGAGCCTATACCAGTGATAGAGAATGAGGAGCAGGAAACTCCGAAGGTTGAGCCAAGGTCACCAAAGACACCAGTGTTTTCCAGTTTAGGGCAGCGACCTTCAGGTGAGGAGGTGGAGACATTAAGCCCCTTCCAATTCTATCAAGAGACCTCAATGGCTTGCACAGACATTGAGGGATGCTCAAGAGTATGTTGAGGCTCCTAGCAGCATGATTAGGGAGAGCAAACCTCCAAGGAAGTTTTCAAATTACATGGCATTGATGAGTAACATCATAAATTCAAAGCCTTCCAGTTTTCAGGAGGCAACAGACCAACAGGTTTGGCAATATGCCATGGTGGAGGAATACACCTCCATCATGAAGAATGACGTTTGGGACATAGTGCCAAGACCAAAGGGAAAGTCAGTTGTGAGTTCCAGGTGGCTCTACAAAATTAAGCATGCTACAGATGGCAGCATCGAGAAGTTGAAGGCAAGGTTTGTGGCAAGAGGGTTCTCCCAGAAAGAGGGACTGGACTATGAGACTTTTGCTCAAATCGCCAGATTCACTTCCATTAGAGCAGTTACGTCTTTAGCTTCATGTATGGGATGGCGATTCATCAAATGGATGTGAAGACAACTTTCCTTAATGAGATCATTGAGGAAGAAGTGTACATAGAGCAACCTTGAGGTAAATGGGAAGGAATCCCATGTTTGTAGGCTGAAGAAAGCCTTATATGGACTCAAAAAGGCACCGAGAGCATGGTATTCCAGGATAGATGGATACTTGCAAAGTGTGGGCTTCGCCAAAAGTGATGCAGATCCTAATCTATATTACATATTTGTTGAGACTGATCTACTCATTTTGGTGCTATATGTAGATGACTTGTTTCTTACAGGTGCAGAGAAGCTCATTGCAAGGTGCAAAGCAGATATGGCAACTGAGTTTGAGATGAAGGACATCGGCATGATGCATTACTTCTTGGGTTTGGAGGTTTGGCAAAGACCAAGGGAGATATTCCTTGGGTAGGGTAAGTATGCAGTTGAGATCCTGAAGAGGTTTCGGATGGAGGACTACAAACCTATGGCCAAACCCATGATCACTAATCTGACGAAGGCGACAGCTTCAGATTCAAAATTGGTGGACCCTACGTTGTTCAGGCAGCTAATAGGATCCTTGATGTATTTGGTCAACACTAAACCAGATTTATGTTTTGCAGTGAACACCTTGAGTCAATTCATGGTGGAGCCAAGGCAAGAGCATTGGGTAGTAGCAAAGCATGTGCTCAGATACTTGAGGGACACGGTGGAGTATGGTTTGAGATAACTTGGATATGGTGAAGTGAGGTTGCAGGGGTATACAGACTCAGATTGGGCAGGCAGTGTAGCAAATAGGAAAAGCACCTCAGGGTGTTGCTTTAGCTTGGGATCAGGCGTGATATCTTGGTTCAGCAGGAAGCAGACTTCTGTGGCATTTAGCTCAACAGAGGTCGAATACATGGCAGCCAATATTGCTAGTTGTGAGGCCATCTGGCTTCGCAAGTTGCTTACAGTATTGATTGATTAGGAGTTGGATCCCACGATGGCATACTGTGATAATCAAAGTTGTATCAAACTCTCTGAGAATCCAGTATTTCATAACAAGTCTAAACACAAACATCAAATATCACTTCATACGAGACAGGATTGAGAAGGGAGCCGTAAAGCTCTAGTATATTCCCACAGATCAGCAGGTAGCTGATATTATGACCAAGCCCTTAGTGAAAGGGATGTTTGAAGCATTGAGAGACCAACTTGGATTGGTGTAGAATTCCTTCCTCACTAAGAGGGAGTGTTGAGAAATGTAGCTTGGGCAGGAACTTCTCGCACAGGCTTCAGTATGAACTTGCTATAAGTGGTTCGAGACATTTCGATTTCTATTTTGTAATTCACTTAAGTGATTCTATTTTTAAATTCACTTATGTGATTTTCTATTTTTAAATTCACTTAAGTGATTCTATTTTGTAATTCACTTAAGTGATTTTCTATTTTGTAATTCACTTAAAGGATTCTATTTTGTAATTCACTTAAGTGATTTTCTATTTTTAACCATACATCTCAAAATGAGATGTGATCTAATCTTAGGGTTAGAGAGATTAGGGTTACCTTTTCTAGGATAAAAAGAGAAGGTCAAAAGTGTTTTACACACAAAAAAATAGAAAGAAGAGAAGGAGAACAGATTGTTGAAGGAAAACTGCAAGCTTAGGAGGAGAAGAACAGTGAAATTGCTGGCCAAAACAGCAGCAAAAGAGCAGGGTGTCCTGCTGTAGCTGTAGCCTCCTTTATTTGTAATATTTCAGGTTCAGAAATATATTTAAATTCCACTGTTCACATTTATTTTTCCAGCCATCTGTGTGACTGTTGCATGTTTGAATAAATTCTTTTCAGATCTGATTTATTCTAAAATAACATAGGACAGCAGTTATCTAGGGTTGGAATAATTTACAGTTATACCACAATAATATTGTTCAATGAAATACTACAATGATACGATCATGATGTAAAAGGGGTGGGGTCCATTTCAACTACATACATTTGAATGAATATATATATATATATATATATATATATATATATATATATATAGTGTAGTACAATACAGCATATTTCATATTTCAGACCAAGGGGAAAGAATTTAAATTCTGGCATATATAGTGTCAAAAGTGCATTGAACTATCTTATATGATTTTGTTAAGCCTAAACATTAAGCAATATTTATCATTTCTAAATTAACTTCCACTCAGGCCCAAAAAGCCCTTTGGAAAAGATATGTATATGCAAAAGTGCATTGAACTATCTTATATGATTTTGTTAAGCCTAAACATTAAGCAATATTTATCATTTCTAAATTAACTTCCACTCAGGCCCAAAAAGCCCTTTGGAAAAGATATGTATATGCACGTTGATGGTGTATGCAAATAAATGCTCCATTATAGTTCTTAATTAATAATTTAAACATTTGAAATGTCAAGTGAAAGATATAGATGCTCATAGTCTTCTTCATTGTGACTAATTAGAGACGAATCTTAAGAATCATGTGTTTCCAACAACCATAGTCTACCCACTCTGAACTTTCTACACACCTGGGTGAGACAGAACTGGGAGCCCATTGGTGAGTACTCTCTATGGCCTATAAGCAATGGGTATTTTATTATTAGTTTCTCTTCTCTAGCAGATAGAAACAGAGCATTTGAATCAGAGAAGAGGAGCCACGGCCCGGCAGGATTATTTGTCCAACCGTGGAGAGTGGGTTTTGACCCTCGCATTGAGCCCACGGCTGTCCCGGTCTGGATACGGCTGTATGCTCTCCCAATGGAGTTTTGGGGTGAGCAAATCCTTGAGTTGATTGGTAATTCTCTAGGTAGATTTTTGGGAGTTTCAAGAGATACCATGGAAGGAAATACTGCTGTCTTTGCTAGAATATGTGTAGAAATGGACATTAGCCAGCCACTTCCAGCCGAGGTGGAATTGGAGTTGGCAGGACTAACCTGGATACAGCAGCTAGACTATGAAGCCTTACCTTTTAGATGCAGAGTCTGCCATAAGCATGGCCATTTGGCTAGGTTCTGCCCAAATAGCCTGACCACAAAAGCGGAAGCTCCGTCGGGTGTGTCAAATCGCTCCAGAGAGGGTAAGTTCACTTCGGTCAAAGAACCCCTCAATATCCCCCAGGGTTCTGATGCCCAGAAAGATGGCTTTGAACAGCAGAAGCGGAGGAAAAACAAAAAGAGAAATGGCAAAGAGCAGGCCCAAACCAAGCCAACCAATCGATATGAAATCTTCAAATCCCTTGTAGACCAAGAAGACCAAGTCATGGAAGGAGTGGTTGGGAATGATGGGGATACTAACACCCACTCTCATGCTCCTCTATCATCTACTCCTGTCTTAGAACAGGTGATTGAAACCCCTGAGACTTTGCAGCCAGAGAACCTAGGGGCTATGGTAATTCATTCCCCTGCACAACCAGTTATTAAGGATGTCCACATGGGAAGTGCAGAAAAGAACAGAGAAAGACCAGCGTTGGGGATTACCCAGGTGGAAAAGAGGTCTAAGAATAGTAATTCCCAAGGAGCTGGTAGAAAATCCAATAAGGATCTAATAGTAGCGCAAGGGGACAAGCTGATCAATGGAGGATCGGTGAGAACAATTGACTCGTATTGCTCCCAAGGTTTCCAATGATTATACAATCCTGGAATGTAAGGGGTTTAAACAAGTAGAACCCATCAATCTGTTGTTCAAAGACTTTTAGGAAGACACAAAACAGACTTTTTGCTCCTTTAGGAAACAAAAATGTCTTTAGATCTTATGTGTAAAATTGCTAGTAGAATATGGAGGGGCGCTGGATATATGGATGTGGCGACCCAAGGAGCTTCGGGGGGAATTGTTACTCCGTGGAATCCTCTGGTGTGGATAGCAATAGAACATACAGCTTGGAGGGGGTTCTCACATCTCTCTTTAAGAATATTGTTACAGCTGAACAGGTTTTAATTACAAACTTCTATGGGGCTCAAAGCATTGATGGCCAGCGGCTTCAATGGAATGCTGTTCATTCAATGAGATCCTCCCGGGAAGATTGCGATTGGATTGTTGCTGGGGATTTTAATGCCAAATTATCTGCCAGTGATCAGGAAGGTGGTTTCCCAGTTTTGGATCCAGGGGATAGGCTTCTGATTGCTCAAGTCCAGGCCTTTCACCTTGTTGATATCAAAGGTCCTGGTACTTATTTTACGTGGACTAATAAGAGAAGAGAGCCACACAGTAGGAAGGTAAAACTAGACCGGTTTCTGGTCTCGGAGGAAGCATTTGTGAAATGGAATATTAAATTTCAGATTTTGGAAGGCCCAGTTTCAGACCACTTTCCCATTGTACTGGAGGGAGGGGCTATGACAGGGCAGTACCATAAACCTTTTAAATTTGAAAATTTTTGGTTGCAAAAAGAAGATCTCCGAAGAAAAATTCCTCAGTGGTGGGAAGATGGCCGCCCACCTTTTGGGACTGCAATGTTCAAATTTCACAAACAGCTTCAATTTGTCAAGTGTAAATTGAAACAGTGGAGGCAAACTAACAAATCAGACTTCCAGCACCAACGGGCCCCCTTGTTGGCCAGATGGGATGAGGTGCAAAAACATTTCAGGGAAGGAAACATTTCCGAGCACCTTAAATCCGAGGATGATGCTTTGCGCAAAGCGGTGGAGGATATTGATAATCAAGAAGAGATTTACTCGGAAACAGAGAGCAAGAAATACTTGGTTATTAGAAGGAGACAGAAATACAAAATTTTTTCAGCGCTCCGCTCGTGCTAGGAGACAAATGAATAATATGGATTTCCTTCAAGATGAGAATGGATACTCTTTTGACACTCTTCCTGGTATGCACTCCCACTCAATGGAGTATTTCTCAAAACTCTTTAAGGAAAGTATGGAGCAAGATGGGGCAGCCCAAGATGAAGTTCTTGCTGTCATTCCTTCTATAATCTCTCCTGAAGAAAACCAGGCTCTACTTAGACCTATAGATAAAGATGAACTTAAGAAGGTGGTCTTTGGGATGAGTACTGGTAAATCGCCTGGTCCTGATGGCTTCCCTATTGAGTTCTTCCAGGCCTTTTGGGATTCCCTGGAGGAAGATGTTCTGGCTGTCACTGAGGAGTCCAGAACCAATAAAAGAATGCTCAAGGCTCTAAATCATACATTCATTACTTTAATTCCAAAAGGAGCAGGGGGGGTTCATTTATCTGATTTTAGACCTATTGCCTTATGCAATGTGATCTATAAAATAATTACTAAGATTATGGCTGAAAGGTTAAAACCTATCCTGCATAATATAATTTCCCCAGAGCAAGGGGGTTTTGTTGAAGGGAGGCAAATTTTGGATGGAGTGATTCTTGCTCAGGAGGCTATCCATACAATGCACCAATCTGGGAACAAAGGAATGTTCATTAAACTGGATATGTCCAAGGCTTATGACAGGGTGGAGTGGGGCTTCTTGGCAAAGATGTTGACCGCCTTTGGTTTCTCTCAGGACTGGACAGACTGGGTCATGAGCTGTATTTCTACGCCTTCATACTGTTCTTATCAAGGGACTTCCCTCGCCTCCTTTTGGTGCCTCTCGAGGATTGCGGCAAGGAGACCCTTGCTCTCCTTATCTCTTCCTCATCTTGGCTGAAGGATTGGGTAGACTCTTTCTGAAAAGAAGACTTCAAGGTCAGATAACAGGGTTTTAAGGTCGGGGCTGAAGTTTTGACTCATTTACAGTTTGTAGATGATACTGGATTGGTGGGAGTGGCCAGCCTTAGGGAAGCAAGAAGAATCAGAGATACTCTAAATGTCTACCTTCGGGCCTCTAATCAAGTCATCAATGACAATAAATCCAAAGTGATCTTCTTCAATATTGATCAACGGTTACAGGACAGAGTTATTGAGATTTTAGGTTTCACTCGGACCTCTCTCCCAAGTAGTCTACCTGGGGGTCCCTCTCCATTTCAAAAAACTAAAAATAGATGTTTGGAAGGACCTTTTGGATGGCATCAAAGATAGAATGAACCATTGGTCTAATAGATGGTTAAGTTATGGGGGTCGTCTAACTTTTCTGCAGTCAATTATTCAGGCCATGCCAATTTATAAATTCTCCGTCCTGGCTGCTCCCCAGTCTATTTGGAAAGAGCTGGATAAAATGGCTAGAAGATTTCTATGGGAAGGTGCCAAGGGAGAGAGGAAATGGGCCTTGGTTGGCTGGGACAAGGTTACCCAACCCAAGGAAAAGGGGGGGTTGGGACTAAGAAGCTCCAAGTTTAACAAGGCTTTGGCTGGCAAACTGTACTGGAGGTGGATTTCTCAGCCAACATCCCTCTTCAGCAGAATTCTCTCTAGCAAATACTTGGGTTCTGTCCATCCTAATGATGTGGGCCGCTCTCCACTGGAAGGTTTTGGATCACCAGTGTGGCAGGCGCTCAAGCTTGGAGCTCAACTCATCAAAGATCAACTATTTTGGAAAGTGGGGAGAGGGGATAAGGCTCGGTTCTGGACTGATTCCTGGGACCAGAATCCTCCCATTATTTCTGTGTTTCCTGAATTGCAACCGATAAAATCTGCTTTAGAAGATAAGGGATGGATTCAAATTGAGAGCTACTTTAACACTAGTCAATTGGGGGACTACAAGATCATAAAGTTTAAGCGGTTGGATGAGTGGCCAATACCAATCCCTCCGGAGTTGGTACCTACTTTGGGAAAAATCTTGGCAGAACGGTTTCTTACTGGGAGAGATGAGGAGGATGAACTGGCCTGGGGCTATGGAAGCCTTGGGGTTTATACTGTGAAAGAAGGATATGGTGAGATCCTCCCACAGCCCCCTCCACACTTTTTTTTGGTTCATGACTCGGAGAAAGATATGGCATCCCCAGGGCTGGCCGAAAGTGAACTTCTTCGCCCGGCAGTTTTTGCATAATGGAATTCTCACCTATGACAATCTCAGACTCAGAGGCATCATTGGCCCTTCCCAATGTGTGTTATGCCATAAGCAGGAGGAAACGGCGGATCATCTAATGTTTGAATGTTCTTTCACACGTCAGATCTGGAAGCGTTGGTTCTCCCACTTTAAACTTCAGGCTAATGGGGTCTTGTCTCGAAACAACATATGGGAAAGCTGGAAGAAAGGTAGATTTAAATCCAAAGCTCTTCGAATTGGCTGGGAGCTTGGTTTATTTTTTATCTGGTGGCAGGTTTGGTTGGAGAGAAATGCCCGTATTTTTCGTGAAACCTTCTCCTCTCTAGAAGGAATATGGCAAGTCATTTGGAGCAAAGTGGCGGAAACGGTTGCCATTCATACCGAGGGGGAAATTCAGTCTGCTTCTGAGCCTTTGGACGAGGGAGCTGTTTTTCAACAAAGGCAGGTGAGTGGTAGTTGGAAACCTCCTCCTGAAGGATGGATCAAAATCAATACTGATGGAGCGGCTAAAGGCAATCCGGGAAGTGCTGGAATTGGAGTTGTGTGCCGCGATCATGCTGGGTCTTTGCTCTATTGGGAACTGCAGGGTCCTGGGATGTGCCACAAACAATGAAGCCGAGGCCTTTGCCATTAAATCTGCCTCCTTCTGGGCTGCCAAAAAGGGACACAGGAAGATTATTATTGAGTCTGACTCCCAAATTTTGGTGGGTGCTCTTGATTGTATGAGAAACTTTGTCTCGAAAGCTTGGAGGTTGCGGATCTTATTTTCCCAAATCAAAGAGCTTTGGAGGGAATTAGATGATGTGATACCTGTCTATGTGAATCGAGATCTCAACAAGGCGGCCGATTTCCTTGCTAAGATGGGTGCTGAAAGGGAGGTTGGGATGCAGCTGCACAGTGACATGCCTGTGGAGGATGCAGAGATTCGACAAGGCCTTGAACGTTTTCTGAAATGATGTGCAGTGTTTTTTTGCTAAGGATGGTTTCTGTCGCGATATCGCGACATGTCGCGATTTCGCGACAGGTTGCGCCCTTTCGGCCTTTAGTGGGTTTTTGTCGCGATATCGCGACAGGTTGCGCCCTCTCGGTCTTTGGCGGGTTTTTGTCGCGATTTCGCGACATGTCGCGCCATCGCGGCCCTAGGGGAAGGCGCTTGGTTAAGTTGTCGCGATTTCGCGACATTTTGGCAATTTGGGGCTAACTGGTAAAATTGTCGCGATATCGCGACACTTTTGCAGATGGAGAGCAAAGTGGAAAATTCGTCGCGATATCGCGACAGTTTTGAGAACTGGGCGCCGAGAGGAAATTTCGTCGCGATATCGCGACAGTTTTGAGAACTGGGCGCCGAAAGGAAAAACCATCGCGATTTCGTGACACTTTTGGCGGTCTGGTGTCTTAAGGAAAACCCGTCGCGAAATCGCGACAATTTTGGCTTTCCAGCGGATTGGCGAAAACTGTCGCGATTTCGCGACGCTTTTGCGATCTGGTTGCCATTTGGAGATTTTGTCGCGATTTCGCGACACTATTGTCGAAGGGTTGCAGGTGGGTGCTGTCGTCGCGACTTCGCGACATGTCGCGATTCCGCGACATGTCGCGATTTCGTAACATGTCGCGTTTTCGCGACTGTTGACACCGCAGTGGGGGAGCCGGGGTTGACTGTCGCGATCTCGCGACATGTCGCTTTTTCGCGCCCAGTTGCCTTCTTTGCTTTGTGTTGTACTGGGTTGCCTTTGTGCTCTTCTCTTGTTGTGCTGTTTGCTGTTCTTGGTTGGGATGTGTTCTCTCCCGCTTGTAATTGTTCTTTGTATTAATACAAGTTTTTCATTTTTTTCAAAAAAAAAAACAACCATAGTCTATCACCTAGTTTGAAAAATAGTCTAATAATATCTTGGTTTTCTCACAAGTTTCTGGGCCAAGAGATTAAATTGCTCAATTTCTCATAGCCAAGAAATTGACAATTTTTTGACATGAAATAGACAAAAAAAAAAATTGATTTCTTGGAGTTTTCTTGAAAAAATATTGGCCTGTTACAGGCAAAACATAGAAACGCAGCTATACAACAGGGAAATAGCTCAAATTTTGCGTTTTTTTCCTCTCCTGCTCTTGACTGCAAGTTTGAAGAGGGTAATCAAACATTCTCGAACGCATTTCGACAAGGATTTGATGGATTTAAAACCTATTTTTGAAGATTTCATATCTTGGGACAAAAATTTCAGAGGTAGGGTTTCTGTACTTTCAACATTTTTCAAGCTGTTTTTTTTTAGAAGAGTCGAAGACATGGCCTCATGGCCTTGATGCTTCTAAAGCCATGTCTTAGACTATTTTTGAAAAATAGATGGCTTCTTTGGGTGATTGCCAAGGAACACAAGAATGACCCAAGTCACCCAACTGGGAAACATGACATAAAAGGGACTTTGTCGACTCAAGTCATCTGCAAATATCACAGCAAAGACATGAGAGGAGGCATGAATCACTTCAAATACCATCTGGTTGGGGTTCCAACCCATGATATAATGTCATGCCCAGCAGTGGCCGATACAATCAGAAAGGTAAAGGCTGAAAACAAGCAAGAGCAAAGAGCACTTTAAAACTGTTTTACTATGTTGTTAACTGCTTTACTATGTTGTAGTTTGTTAAATATTTAATGATCATGAATTGTAATTATATTTTTTTTATGAATATCTAATAAAAAATCGACTTCCTAGCTCTCTCTTTTCAGTTTTTAATATTATTTTTTTGTGAATTTAATTATTTTCTTCAATGTTTTTTCCCTAATATTTTACAGAGTTAACCAGAACTCTCCAAAGTTGGGTCATCGTGTTTCTGCCAAGTTGCAATTTTTCCAACTATGTTCTATCAAGCTGCAGAAACAGCCTCTTTGGCATAAATACGTATGTCCCATATGTGTTTTTATTACGTATCTGGATCTATACAAACCAGTTTGTGCTTATGTGTGTTAGGCACTTGCAATACCAACATCATCTATTGACACATCATTGGAATTCATTTATTTCATTATTATTGCAACACCAACAAAATCCAAAGATGTATTGTTGAATTCCATTTCACATGTCTGAATTCAAGTCCAATGTTCTCTATGATGGGAAGAATGATAAAAATAATTATGAAGATATCAAGATAATTATGTAAATAGCACTTGCCATGCCACTTTATGTATTAGCCTTCAGATCATCAGCCAATGTTAGCTTTGGAATTATCCCTAGTGATTCTTCAGATCACTGCCCTTTGATAGCTTTCAAAAAAAAAAAAAAAAGGTTATATGCAATTAAAAAAGGCCTCATCCATAGAACATCATGACCACATTATCATGGTATTTCAACCAACCACAGCATTGTGGCATTGCAATAAACCATATTATCTTGGGCTGCTCTATTGCAAGAGTGTCCATCGCAATGCGGCCATTTGAACACAGCTTAACTCATTCAATTGTATCCCATTTATCCCTGCTCCATCATGTGTTGTACAAGATAGCTTTGAGCTTATCATAAATTATCCTTGTGATTCTCATTCTTTGTACTTATAAATATATTTATCATGATTAGCATAAAGTATAAATCCTCATTCTCTCTGTTGTTGTTTCTTCTTTATTCTTTGTGTGCTCATATCACCCAAGCATGTCTATGGGATCAAACATTACAGTTGGTCACAATATCCTAAAAGAACCAATAATAGAGCTCCAAACAATACATAAATACTCAATATAGAAAGAGACAAAATACAAACTCTGACCTGGAAATGCAAAACATGTCTCTATGTAGATGGCATTGTGTGGAACATTTACATCTCATATAGCTCACATGTAATACAAAGCAAAATACACGCATCACACAATGAGTTCTCAAACTGTCATATAAAATTTATTATAAGAAGAGACAGACCTTGAACAGAGGATGCAGAAAGAAATCTAGAAATATGTCTATCAAGACCTCTTGTGTTGTGGACATAGGTGACGCTGACCACCTTGTCCTATGCATGGAAAAGATCTCCTAGCAACTGCTCTATGGAGTAAGCATTGTCTCACGAATCTAAACTCCTCTTAGGAGGGTGCAACCATATCATTCAAAAGCCACTTCATGTCGCTTGCTACTAGAAGCAGGTGAAAGGAAGAGTCATTTAGCCTGGTAGTCAATTGAGGCTCTGCACGTGTATATCCTATTCTGTACACCATTTCCAAACACTGACTAGTTTGTTTAGTTTTCCTAACGTTTATGCAATTTGTAATGATGATTTATTCTCATGTATACATATATATTACATTCCTTATGCACACATGAAAGTATGGAGCAAGTCATGTGTATGGTCCAAGTACGTTGTAATCATTGTCAATATTGAAATGAGTTTGACCTTGGTAACGATCCTGTGAAATGCAACAATTGAGAGAAGTCAAAAATTATTACTTTAGGTATGACTAGCAGATTAGACAAGCAGTGCCTTGATGGATTTATCATTTTGCCAAAATAATATTGTGAATCTAAAGGCATTATTTAAGTTGAACTGTGTTGATATTGCAAAAAGGGATCGCAACTAGAAGTTGATTTATCAATTACTCATCCTGTCAAGACTACCATATATATGGTTCTTATTTAATAGATTAAGTAGCTCATCAAATGTGTTGTTTCGACTATGTTCTTTACGCAAACTATATTCACCTCTGTTTTGTTTGCAAGTAACATGTGGTCCAAGGGCACACAAAACGACAGAGTATTTGAATAATAGGGAGATGTCTGGCCTGTAAAGAGAAGTAACATTGTAATCTTCAATTATACAAGATCAAACCTTACAAGCAAAATTTAATAATAAATTAATTGTTAAATTAAAAAGAACATTAAATATTATATTTAGTCAAACAATAATTGTTGAAGCAAAGGAAGTTGGTAATTAATGTGGAAGCAAGGTGGACAAGGTGGACATTAAGGAGTTAAAGGTAACATAGATCATAGCACCTTTGTGTCATTGTGAACCAAATGAATCAGTTGTGGTGATTGAGGTGGAAGCAAGGTGGACATTAAGGAGTTAAAGGTAACATAGATCATAGCACCTTTGTGTCATTGTGAACCAAATGAATCAGTTGTGGTGATTGAGGTGGAAGCAAGGTGGACATTAAGGAGTTAATGGCTACATAAACCACTAGCAACTGTGTAAGTGCCATTGTGAACTGAAGGAATCAATTAAAGGGAAAGTCGAAATGAAGATGTGGGAAGAAAAGGAAAAAAAGGAGATCCTTGGAAAGACACTATTTCACAATGCACATATGCTTATGCTAAACATTGGCTACAAGTTACTCACTATGCATAGCACAGCCATTTGTTTATGCCACAGATTGGATCCTGGATGAAGCATGTCAAATCATTACGTGGATTAGACATCGTTGCTTCTTCTTGAAAGGCAACTTGTTCTCTCGTGAAAAAATGATATGTGATACACATTGAATTGAGGATCCAAAATTAACACTAGAAGTGAGCTCTGTTAGATTGAGTGTTCTCAAATAACTCAAATACTAATGACCTTGCATTTTACCTGCTATACAAATCCTCTGGCCTGGAAGAGCAAGGGTTCTTGCACTGCAGTTGGATGGATGCAGCCATTCCACTCTGTTTGTTGGCTTCAGTTGATGATAAGCAGGATATATTGCAAGAAAACAATTTTCAAGTGCATAGAAGCACAAGGTGATCCGAAACTCAGAATTTTGAGTTAAGGAAGATCCCCGTGAGTGTGGTCTACCGGCAAGGACGCTACTTGCATTATCGGCGATGTGACCCGGATTCAATCCCCATGGTGGATGTGTATAAGAAGTATTACTCAAATAAAAATAAAAATAAAAATAAAAAAAGAATGTAATTCAAAAACAACAGACTATAACAAATCGGAACATAGAAAGGTAAGGAAAAAAACAGAATGATTTTATTACTCAGAAAACACAGTACAATGCAAGCAATCTCTGGGAAGAGATGTGAGGCTATAACATTGCATCCTTTATTCATGCTTTTAACAGTCGGGTGCCTCTCTCTTTCTACTGTATTTGCTGTATTGGAAATCCACCGTATTGAATATAGGTCACCCATATAGAAATGTGGTAGTTCACCTTCCATGAGTTACAAAGTGCATAATAAATGAAAATTACACATATATGACTTGTCCTTTTGTGTTGTCGTCTACTGATGTGTGAACATGGCTAGAGATGCATTATTACTCATGTTTTTATAGCCAGGGGTGCATCTCTCTCTCCACAATATTGGATTTGGAAGGTCACCCGTATGGAAATGTGGTGGTTCACCTTCCATGAGTTACAAAGTGCATCTTAAAAAAAAATTACATACATGACTTGTCCTTTTTATGTTGTCTTCTACTGATGTGTCAACATGGCCAAAGATGTATTTTGGCTGCAAACATCTAATAATAAGTTTGTTTTGTATTAAATTAAATAAAACATCTCTGGTTAAAACATTATTATTTTTAGTAATTATTTTTAAAGGCCTTGTGGTTAAAGATGCCTGTAGAGGCCTACAGAGAGAATGAATTCAATAATTGAAAATGAAAAATATAGCATCGAACCTTTCATAAATGAGCAATAACATAAGATTTCTATTTCACTATGAATACTCAGCAATTGTAGAAACCTATTCTTTTTATGTTAAAATATGTAGAAGAAGAAATCATTAAGAGTGTAAATTGTAGGTCTCGGTAGAAAGGAAACCTGTGGAAGAAGTAATTTTAATAGTTTTTCACCAAAGAATGGAGTATCCTCCTGGTAGAATCCAACAAAATGTGAAGAGAATGTTTTGAGTTTGTTGGATGCTAACGAACTGAAAAAGTTTGATATCACTTGATTATCCAACGTCACTTCTAGCTTATGCCTTAGAAAAAAAATAATGATGTGCATATGTGTATAAGAACTAGACTCTGGTGGTTGATGAATAGAAAATCAATGAAGGCTCCTTTGGTTACACTAGTGGAAATAAATATTGCCAGCTAGTTTAAAGCTTATAATAATTTCTAAATAAAATCAATACACCTTCACAAAAAAATATATTATGAGACCAATTGGCTATATGGTTATCAAACTTGTAAATTTAAAATATAGAAAGCATGTTAAGTTAAAAAATTGCCCTTTTAACCACAAGTTTTCTCATGATAGACTATTGAGATGTACAAAGTAGCTCAAGACTCATAACCTAAAAGACAAGGGATAGGTACACTTCACCAATAAAGGACTTTGCAAAAGACAAGGGATGTATACTTCACAGTTTTGCACTCACTTGTTTACATCCGGATGATACTGCCTTGCAAGTTTCCGATAAGCTGCAAAGCACCAAAATGTCCACTTAAATAAAACAAGTATATCAAGAATTGTCTAGATAAAATAAACACAGATTACAGAAATGCAGAGACCTTTTTATCATTGAAACAGAATAAAACCAAAATCAATGGGTTTTGCAGCATCTCTGTCCTCTCATTTTTTACAATTCTCATCCATAAGTTTCAAAGTTATTTAGAAGAGCAAGTCCCATACAAAGCAATCATATTGAATTATATAATATCCTGATTTATTTGTCTTCCCTTTTGCATGCACATGAAGAAAATATTAATAACAATTTAACCTAAAACATTAATTATTGTTCAATAATATCAAAAATAAACACAACCATAACAAATAACAACATCAAATCATGCATTGAGCCTTCAATCATCATTCAAGAAACCAAACAATGCTACTGAATAACCAATTGTTATTAAGAACTGAAGTACAGAAACATAAACTATAAATCATTTGTGGTGAAGTCATTTACCACTGATAAAATCATTGCTCCAGCTTGCAAACTAGGCTAAATCTTTTAAACCAATTAAATTAGAGAAAATCATAGGCAGAAGTCTTTTTGGCCTAAGACTAAACAATGGTACAGGTTACAACAGAGTATTGTACAAGAAATGCTCAAGTTATAGAGACATTTTTCAATTGAACAGAGCTTTACCATATCAGAAATAGAAGAGTAGAAAGAAAAAAAAAAAAGTAATATTGATGTCCCTTAGTGACCAAAGATTGTAAGTCAATGCAACTCAAAAGTACATCCTGTTATAATAGCATAGGAAAGCCAAAAAAGAAAAGCTCTGGAGCCATGGCTACAAACTAAAAAAAACACAGAAAGTCTAAAAAGGAGTGAAAAATGTCAACATGTGTAACATCATGTACTGCAATATACAACATGTGATACAGAACCAAAATAGTACAAATACAGGACAACTAGCATTGTATGAGAAAGATTCACAGCCAAATATAATGATAAAGCAAATGAAGACCATGGCTGTGAGTCAAAGCTAGCAATAGTCAATAAGACAAGTGGTATATATTATCATCAATAGCTACAAAGGAGCCAATGCAAGATCTGATGATATCCATGGGAGAGTGATGTGGATTAAGGCTGTCTGGTTAGGCAATCTTGGAAGGAGACAGGAAATATCTCCCAGAAGTCCTCCTATCCAAGATTAACAAGCCTCCATGTGCAATGAGGAATGTATTGATGCATTCTTGTATCAACCACCTGAATTTTTGGCAGGCAGCAGCAACAAACCATTTGCATTTAAGGGCAGCAGCTCTGTCCTGTTTAATATATAACAAAGATGAACAAAAAGGCCTTTATATAGCTACTTCTTAGAGAAGGACATCATTTCATAGATCCAACACCATTTCTTGAGGTGGTCGTGTCAACATCTTGTCAAATTTAGGACTCTATCCTTCAGATTCAGCTAGGTTCTTACATAATATTTAATGATAACTCAATCCATCACATCAAAGAATTCCCTCAAATAGGAACCCATTTAACTCCATTTTCAATGACAAATACAAAATCCAAGCATAAAGTAATGTTTCCAACAAGAAGACAAATAGCACAAAATGCATATTCGTTTCTAGTTCCGATGGTAATTGTTTTCCAACACAAAACATTTATAGGCTTTACTAAAAACATGCACACATGCAAGATATTACATTTGGAAATACATCCTTTATCTTTAAAACTCTTAATCCCAATTTAGCTTGCATACACTCTAATATTTTAAATTTGAGTATATACTGCCACCAAATTGAGTATATTTCCTCTAGAGTAATTCCTTATTCCCTATTTAGATGCAGATTGCCCTGCAACAAAGATTTAACAATACAAAGCAAGTGCAGAATTTACAACCCTACTTGTTTGATTTTTTCTTTCATTCCAGAATTTTCCATACGGATTAATATACATAGAAAGGAAATGGGTCTATGATACTACTTTCAATCCTTAAAAATGGTAGACATGCTGAAGCTTCCCTCCCATGTAGTTGCTCTCCCTCCTATCCTTATTTATATGACACATACTCACACTTAATAACATGATACCTACTATTTATTAAAATATTAAACACATGCGACATGACTAAAATATTCACATGGTCCAAGCAATATTCCACTAAAATATTCACATGGTCCAAGCAATATTCCAAGGTATCAAATATTGTAATGCCTCCAACATTGTCAAAAGAGGGGGACCCAAATATAACCCCATTTTTCTTTAAAAAATATATTGGACAATTTAAATGTCTCTAACTTTTGCCTCGCATCTGTAACATTGACTTCATTATTGAAATTTATTTTCAAATTAGATCAAATATAAATCTTAAATATATTAATAAATTTTGTTTTATTGGACAATTTTTATGTCTATAACTTTTACCTCCTGTCCGTAAATTGAACAAGAGATTTTCCTGAGCACATGGCAGATCATATTTGTTATTTTCTTTTCTGTTGAGGTTTCCACTGCTAAATGTACCAGCCAATGAAAAGATATATGTGCCATCCTGAGTATTATGTTTTTTCCTTGTTCATGCATCTGTCCCTATTAAACCGGGATTGCAAAAGGCTTAGGATTAGTTCACAATTTGCAATTGATGTGATGTGAGAGAGAAAGAGAGGGTGTTGTGGGTGTCATGGAGTGAGTGAAGACACTTCGGAGCCATCAAAATCAACAATGACAGACTAATGTTAATCTCTAAATTAGCTCTCTCAAGTCTATATATAAGTAAGCACCAAATCATGATTTCCATTGACATGGGAGAATTGAGATTGCTCGCAAAGCAGAGATAAGTTTGCGCATCATTTTCTTATCACGTTGCCATTCCTTGCCTTCGAAATGTCTTCAACAGCAGGCCAGACGATAACATGCAGAGGTAACATCAATGAGTTTTTTATCCTACATTTTTCCTCCTTTCCTTTTGAGCTTTCCAAGTGGAACCAACGAAAACATTAATGACATCAATAATGTTGACGAACGTAAGCAAAAGCCGAAGGTAGAGGGCCAAGTGAATGTGAGTCATAAGTGCGATCATCAACAACGTTAATATGGGAACCCCATGAAGAGCAAATAGATGTTTTGGAAGAGATTTATCATAATAAGACCAAGTGCAATGGGAGTTTCCCTCCTGAAGCCAGACATATTCGGGAGAAACTAAAAGTCCATGGAGTCGTAGGAGAAGAAACATTGGTTCATATTTGGTATCACAAAGGTAAGATATGCTCCAAAAAGAAGAAACTGCGTTCAAAGATCACAAAATTATACTATATTGTTTGTGAGGTGTTATAGCTACTCCTAAGGAAAACAACGACTGAATATTGCAGTCGTTTGCATCACGTGAATACTTCCGCTACTGTTAGTCGTTTCACTGTTATTTCACAGCAAGTTGCAGCGCTACTTGAGGCTCTATTTTGGAGAGGTCTTGTTTTGAAAATTGTTTGTTTTAGTGAGGCTCTATTTTGGCTGTCAACACCGTCGAGAGGCTACTCCAAGAACGATATAGCGAAAAGTAGAGGGTTAGACAGTTTGGAAAAGTTGCAGCGCTACTTAAGGCTCTATTTTGGCTGTCAACACCGTTTCTCTTCAACCATGCAGTGAGTAGACGTTTGGAAAGCAATTCCGAAGTCTACAAACAAAGAAGATAAGCTGAACAAGCTCGTCTATGTTCATATCCAATGGTAAACGACATTCGCTGAACTAGTAGTTCCAGCACTAACATTCAATTATAGATATAATACAAAGAAAGAACTGAAATTATAGATATAATGCAAGAATGAATTGTCTGATTGCTTTCCAACTGGGTTGTGATCGTAAGTGAAAGCTTTCAAAAGACAAGGAGCTTTCTCTTGAAAGCTTAGACAAGCTTTCCTAGCAGAAATCACCTCCAAAGATGGACAAGAGAATATATTGAGCAACAGGGAGATATGAAAATCGCAAAACAAAAATTTCCTAGTTTTTGTATGTTGCCTTTTAATTCTTTTTCTCCTTTTGAGTTATAGGCAAGAGCCATCTATAGTACCCATATCGTGTTTTGAGTTTTTTTTTGTTCTTCTTTGAATATCCGATCACCCGACATGTAAGAAGAGTTGCATGTAGGAGAATGAATTGAAATTCTTGGCTTTAACCGTTCTTCAATGTATAAAGCTCTTGTTGTCTTGTTCTAGGAAGGGATTAAAGCATGTATGGCTATTTAGAATTACCTTTTCTTATATCCCTAATATATGTTGCTACTCGTGGAAACGTTAAGAAATAAAGTTAATTTGTTAAGTGATCTTTTATCTCAATTGCATAAAAAGCCTGTGTGCATTGCATGTATGGTTAACAAAAGCTGAAATTTGTAACAACATTGTTTGCTTTTCTTGTTCAAAACCTGGCCATGTCTTTTGATGCGAAAGGCAAGAAAAATCAAGTCTTTTGGAGAATCACCAAAAGTCATCTCATCCAAGCATCATGGTGCAATGGTTGGATGCAAAACTTTGTTGTAGATAGGTCAGTTGGTCAATTCTTGTCGACATTATTCTTTTGGTTGCCCTCTTCCAAAAGAGTGTGAAGGGATACGTGCTAAAGGATAGGATGCCCTTCTTATGTCCCAACCCAATAAATGGCATAGTGATTGGGCACTTGATTGGTGGGAAGGAGGTTTTAGGTTCAAAGCCCATTGTTTATAAGGCTTTTTAGTTCTCTCGGCTGTATGATGTTGTTAATACTATGCTTGTTCCTTCATTGTTTCAATCTGCACACATAGCGCACTAGCTTGTGCCACTGCCTACGCATAGGGAGTCTTAAGTTCAAATCCTGTTGACCTTGAACCTGCCTTACATAATCTTATTATGTCAAGTGTTAAAATCTAATTTTCTGGTGGACGAGCAAAATCCAATTTCTGAATTCCAAAAAGGAAAATTTTGCATATGAAAGTGTTTGGAGCCCTTTTTTTTAGATTACATGTTTTTTGAGCTCTATGCAAGGGTGACATCAATCTATAGACCTGTTATAGATCTATTTAGGTTCTTTTGTGCAAAATAGACTCTCCAGGGTATGTGACTTGCCTTAATAGGCAAAATTATAGCACTTGGTCAGCTCAAATGGTAGGATTACTCAAAATTTAAAATCTTATGTTCATCTTCAAAAATGAGTCAAAAAAAGGGCTTACTGATCATGAACTCAACAAGAGAAATGAGGAAGCTCTTAAACTATTCTTTGTGGTAGTGGAACCGGATGTACTTTTTTTCCACATTAGAGAGAAGAATGTTCCTATTGATATATGGACTACTTAAAAAAAAATCTCTATGGAAAAGTGCATGCTAGAGAAGTTAACAGAATAGAAACAAAGCTCTCCAATTTTAGATTTTCTCAAAGACCACATATCTCACTTCAAAACTCTAAAAGCTAATCTTGCTACGATAGGACGCAAGGTAAAGAGTGATGAAGAGTATGTCAAACTTATTACATCTAATCTTTCTCGCCCTTTTCATACAATTGCCTTGGTTCTGATGTGAATGTCATGACTATCAAATAACCACAACTCATCTCTCTTGAAGGTCTTTTCAAGCTTTTAATCCATTATGAAGTGACAATGAAGAATTGTGGAGTGCTTTCTCCCACACAAGCTCATCCAAAAGCCTTCAAATTAATGGTTTCTGAGACTCAGGTGCTCTTGCCACAAGTCTAAGGTGTCAAAGAAATCAAACACTTGTTAGTATTATAAAAGGAAAGGACACTCCATCAAGAATTGTGTTATAAGGTTGAAGAAGATTGAGACAATTATTGAGGACTGGACACAAGCTTTTTGATGATGAAGATGAGAATGAAGGAGGATGAATAAAAGCCCACAAGACCATTACATTGAGGGGAGAGGGGAGAAGTGTTACCTCTAATGCCTTCTATCCTTGGCCCTCTCAACTCAAATTATTGGGGGGTGTTGAAACATGTGTAATATGATCTTCTTTAGGCCATGGCTAAATGTGTGATAAGGTGTGCCCTTTCATTGGGCATTTGGTATCATTATAAATACCCCTCAATGAGGATCCATTTGTATTATAAGTGTGAATAAGGTATTTTAGGGTGCCCATGGGCACCAACTTTTCCAATTCTTGTTGTCTCCCTTTTTATCTTTCGTCGTTTACTATTGTTATCTTTTAAATGTCGTTTTCCTTTTTGGAATACAAATGTGGTTAATTCATGGTTTGGAAGATTTTTGGATAATATTATAAATTAGGGAAAAAAAGAAAATTAGTGGCCATAAAGATCTAAATTATTGGTAGATATTTTCTACATCAATAATAATTTAAGTTAATAGATTGTTAAAAATTATAATTACAACAACTTAAATTTAAACATTCTAGCATCAATTGCTTAGTAAAATAAAATGTAGCGCTAGTTTATAATTAAAATAATAATGTCTATATCCTTTAATTAAAGGCTAACATATGATATTTATGAAAAATGTTATTAAATAACTACGTAATCCACTTTTATTGATAATCTATTTCAAGCAATGTTTGGACAATGAATACCATATTAAAAATAAAACATATTCATGTTCTTTAACTATGTTATTAATATAAAGATTAATTTATTCAATAAGGACCTCATAGAGAAGCTATCCTCATTGCTCAAAGGCAGTCATTGGTAAAATTAAAGGGTCTTGGCCAGGGGATTCGGCTCTAAAAAAATGGATTGATTGGCCAAGGGCCAGGGGCTTTGCCAATCAAAAATGGACAACACATTCACTAACAAAGAAAACCATATGTACTTAACACCGTTTACCACTGGATATAAACATACACGAGCTTGTTCAGCTTGTCTTCTTTGTTGGTAGAGTTCGGAATCGCTTTCCAAAGTGGTCAAAGAGAAAAAAGAAGAAGATATTTTAGCTATAACACCTCACAAACAATATAGTATAATTTTGTGATCTTTGAACGCAGTTTCATCTTATTGGAGCATATCTTACCTTTATGATACCAAATATGAATCAACGTTTCTTCTCATACGACTCCATGGACTTCTAGTTTCTCCCAAATATGCTTGGCTTCAAGAGGGAAACTTCCATTGCACTTGGTCTTGTGATAAATTTCTTCCAAAACATCTATCTGCTCTTCATGGGGTTCCCATATTAACGTTGTTGATGATCGCACTTCTGACTTGCATTCACTTCCTCTACCTCCGGATTTTGGTCACAATCGTCTACATTACCGATGTCATTAATGTTTTCATTGGTTTCACTTGGAAAGCTCAAAAAGAGAGGAAAAATGTAGGATAAGAAACTCATTTGATGCATACCTCCGGATGTTATTGTCTGGCCTGTTGTTGCAGACATTTGGAAGGAAAGGAATGGCAACACGAAAAGAAAATGATGCGCAAGCTTGTCTTTGCTTTGCGAGCAAACTCAATTCTCCCATGTCAATAGAATTCATTAGTTGGTGCTTACTTATATATAGACTTAAGAGAGCTAATTTAGAGATTAACATTAGTCTGTCATTGTTGATTTTGATGGCTCCGAAGTGTCTTCACTCACTCCATGATACCCACAACACCCTCTCTCTCTCTCTCACATCACATCGCCAATTGCAACTTGCCAACTAATCCTAAGCCTTTTGCAATCCCAGTTTAAAAGGGACAGATGCATGAACAAGAAAAAAACACAATACTCAGGATGGCAAATGTACCTTTTAATTGGCTGGTACATTTAGCAGTGGAAACCTCAACAGAAAAGAAAATAACAAATGTGAGCTGCCATGTGCTCAAGAAAATCTCTTGTTCAATTTACGGACAGGAGGTAAAAGTTAAAGACATAAAAATTATCCAATAAAACAAAATTTATTAATATACTTGAGATTTATTTTCGATCTAATTTGAAAATGAATTTCAATAATGAAGTCAATGTTACAGACGTGAGGCAAAGTTAAAGACAGTTAAATTGTCCGATAATTTTTTTTCAAGAAAAAAGGTGTTATAATTGTCCAATAAGGAAGACCCACGTTTAAAAGACAGGTAGTGAAAAGACTGTGTAGAAGCCAAGCCTTGTAGAAGGAAGGCCCACGATTGCAGTATTTCTACGCTGTATTGTTTGCTTGAGAGTCTGATAGTTGAAGGCTGAGGAAATAAAATCTTGTACGAGCCATACAAGTTGGATGTCAGAGAAAACAATGCTGTGACACGCAACTGGAAAAGTATGTGCGGATTTAAAGAGGTGAATGCAGAAGGGAATCTAGACGTAACACAAAGACAAAGTGAATGTTGACTAGCGTGGTGAGAGCCAATGACGAAAACCATTAAGCATGTTGAAATTGCAGTAAATCTCAGGCGAACGTACAGTAAATTGATTGCATGGAGCAGTTTCAAATTCAAATTTCTTTGACCAACTTAGGACAGAAAAACGCATCTCCTAGATGACTCCCAAAACCTGAGACACATGCCCATAAAACATAGGTTCTATGACACTAATTAGAAGAGACATTTATTAAACCTAATTGAGAGACCGCGAGGCTACCCACACATTCTAGGCTGGGATGGATAGATAGGCATACAAACCAAGAATGCATTGTCAACCTGTGAGAGCTATCGTCTTTTTCGAATGGTCAAAATTTGACAAACTATTGAATTGTTCTTTTAAACTATTACACTCCCCTCAAAAAAATATGGAGAATACACACTTTTTCTTTAAATAGCAACCACAACTTGTGACCATGGCACTAATCCAAATGCTCCAGATTTGAATATAAAACCTACCCACATTTCTAAGGTAACCTTTCTAAAACACTTTTTGCCTGGTTCACAACTTTAAAGAATTATTCAATCACTTTTTATGGATAGTTTTTTAATAACATCTCATATGAGTTAAAGAAATTTGACTTATTAAGAGGTTATTTACCCTCTACGTCTACATGCTGTAACCAATAAACCTAGCAAAACCATTAATCTTTAACATTCGTATAAGAAACCATATTTAGTAGCGCACAGGATGGCTTGAGTAGTATTACTTGATTCCTAGGTTGTCCCATTATTAGGAATACAAAATGGCACCATGAAACAAATAAGCTACTTACCACTTTTTATTTCAGACTTGCTTGCATTCCTTGAAACTCCAAGGACATTATAATAGTCCTGTATCCAAAAAAATATCATTCAACAATTTAATAACTATACTATCTGATGTATTTTCTAGTATTTACAAAAACTTTACTAGAACAAACTTTATTTCAGGAATTAAAAAAATTTGAGCAAAATATACGTAGGACAGAAGAAGATTGAATTACTGTGTCTGCTCTAACGACCAATCTATTGCCTCTCCGTTTAGAGCTCCGAAAATATAAGCTAGAATCGAAAAAAGAATAGACAGATTCTTTTCCAAGAAAACTTGATTTTGATGAAACCAAATGATTCTCTTTGCTCCAAGCACTGTATAACATTCATTTTACATAATGTCATAATTAGCTAAGAAAAAAAATTAGGAAAGAAAAATAGAAAGAAAGAAAGACGAGACAATGCTTGCTACAACACCAGTTTCTACTGATACAGCCAAAGCTGAAGTTTGATATTTAGAAGCTACATTAAAGACCATGTATGGTATCAAAATAGGAAAAACCTTCCTGATTTGCTTAATCCCTAGTTGATCAGATCTCCAGTTTATTTTATACATAAGCGTTGTTAATAAGAATTAGACATTAAAGTCAGACCTTTCACAAAGTTATTCATAGAAAAATATAGCACAGAAAAACCACACTATAATTGAACTCTGTCAAAACCTGCTAAGCTCTAGAAAATGATCATCATGGCAACAAGGCATCATCCACAAGAATCATGAAAATAGAGTGATTTTAACCATACAGTTAAGGGAATGAAACAACCTGCACTGAAGACTTGTCAGTCGCTGTGACTGTACAAGAGTAGGAGCTTGAGGTAGAGAACGCCCTAACAAACATTGATTTTGTAGCCTCCAGTGCACTGTCCATGCACCTCCACATGGTATACACGCCATCAATTAGCTTGTATAAAGAAAATGGACACTTTCCTCTTTTACCTTCACTGTAAAGAAGTTCATGGATAAATCAGTTTTCAATTAAGAAGACAAACGAGTTCTCTCCTTGTTTATTGAATTTACATAACCATTTATTTATCACTAGAGTTCACACTAAATTGCTAGAGTGACTATTTTAGATATATGGGCCCCTTGGCACTTACCAGTATCAATCTTGGCTCTAAAGTTTATAAAAAGTGAAAATTTTCAGGCAGTTAATTCTGAAATGGTATGTGAAACCATAGAGTTTGAGAATTAGAACAGGATAGATATATGCAACTGGTCCCCAAATACAAACCTGGCCCGAAAGTACTACTGATTTTGTAACTAAGACAGATAACTCTAAGAAGTGAATAAGTGCCCAAATGTCAAGAGAAATAAAATTTTCAAGTTGGAAAGGTTTCCAAATCAAGTACTCACAAAATTTTTGCAATAGCAAAATATTGATATACTTAAGTTAATAATTTAAGAAAGATGGGAAAAGGAATTGGTCAAGTGAAATAAAAGAAACATATAATAATAACCAGAGATACATTTAAATTTAAAGATTAGGTTTTGTCAGATTATATCAGATCCGATGATTAAAAAAAAATATGCAAAATAAACCTTACTCCTCATCGTGAAAATATCCAATATCATGAAAACGAAGCTCAATATCATTACAAACTGATAAACAGTGAATCTGTACACATTGGAGTTCAATCACAGAGTATAACTCAAAGAAGACTTTCCAACTCTAGAATATAACATTGATTGTATAAGCAATGCAATCAATACATTCTCAGATTTCCAGACAACTACCATGTGGACTCTAATTTTTTTATCCTTTTTTGTGCAAGTGGCAGAGAAAATATTTGAACTAAAAATGCCCAGATATGCCATACTCAATATTTTACAATTTATCCAGTGTGAAAAAAATGTCACAGAACCAATATTTTTTCTCTCCCACCAAAGGGCTTGAAAACTCAATCAAATATGTCCAGCATGATCTTGCAAGGGACAATAACCAAGACCACAAATAGTCTTACAAACATGCAGATGACAGTACTGTCCTTTCACCAATAACAACCAGACTTGAAAATTCATCTTGCCCAAAGGCAAGTTTGGAGGTTCTGAACAATTGCAATATCACGCAATGTCACCTTCTTGTTCTTGTTTAGTGCATTCCATTTGATCGTTTGAATGAACAAAATCCACAAACAAGGGAAACAACTACAAAACTGAGAAGAAATGGGCATCACAGAAAACAATATAATTTAATTTTGAATGAATACCCTAATATAAATAAGACAATGTCAAAATGTTGCACTAGAAGGCAAAGTGCCATGATCCTACTCTAAACCAGTTGTATGTTTTCTAACATCAAAGAATAATTAACACACCAGACAACAAGATGTATGAGATAATAAGATCACAGACCTTAACAATCTGCATGGTGCAAGTACATAAGCTTTGCAATACAAACCCTCCAAAACTCCCACCCTCCCAAGTAAATGATAACCATCAGATGATTTGATGGTACCATAAAACCTTTACTTGTAACATCTATTTGCCTAAGCGATAAACCCCTGGTGTCTGAATTTAATGTACAGTAAGAATATATAACACAACTACAACAACAACAACAACAAACAACAGACACAGGCACTAAAGCATCTGCCCAACAAACAACCAATAAGATGCACACAATAGCTACGTAAGATCCATGCATAAGCACTCTATTGCCAATTCTCGTTTTGTTTTCCCATTGCAGCAAATTTTGAAGGAGAAGAAATGCAATTTATTCTCCTCTCCCTGGGTACCTTGGAAAGTGCGTACCTTGCCTTCCAGAATTTGGTTAAGGAGCCATATCCATGAATACAGAAACGGGAAAGCCGAATGCTTATGATTAGATAGCTAGATTTTTTAAAAATTTGCAGTAAAAGAGAGAATGAGACTTAAAGTTGGATTTTCGGATTATATGGTTTCCCATCCTTGCTTCTGTAGTTGAATTGAAGACAGTAACAAAGGCTGTTGGTTATCTAAGGTTGGTTCTGAAGAAGCTTCAAACTCACATATTTGTTTTACTGAATTAAAAACCCTGTATTGGAAGAGACTGCAAGTTGTATTGTTCAACTTCCATTGATTTAAACATATAGGCTTACAAAGTCATTCACTGTTGGTTGATTATTAATTTCCTCTTATATTTGTACTCAGGGTGTAGCAATATGTTTTTTTACTGCCTCCGTGTCAACCAAAGATGCAGACGAAAGGCAAAAAAAAAAATTCCAAAACTTGGTAGAAGTGAGCAACATGTTTATCTAACAATAACCTAAGGGGCTCCAAAGACCTAAACCCTGAGCTGTAATGTGACCTTTATTTTTCCTTTCTTTGCATTCATACATAGATAGCTTCAACCTAAAAATACCTTAAACCCTTCCAAGAGCTTACATAGAAGCCAAATATCTGTTTCCACGAATTCAAAGCTCTATATGTTCAACCAAACAAAACTCAATGTAGAAAATACACAGAAAGTTATCCTACTTACCGTATGTAATAGATTTATTGAATATATTTATGGCGAGACCCAGGCAAGATCCAGAGAAACAACGGCAAAGACAATGGCCAGTGTTAGTCTCTGTCCTCCTCTCTTCTCCTTCACTCACATCTTTATTAACATCTATCCTAGTTAACAATGTCTTGCCTCTTATATCACCTGACGGCAAACATGCGATTTTGTATTTGTAAGATAACAAAGTTAGGCTGACTGTTATCCTATGATAAGCCGTTTGACCTCTCGGCCCCGATGGAAGGTTGTAGAAGGCCACTTACTTAAACATTCCCTACCAACTTTAATGTGTGGTCGATTACGACGAAAGGAATTTTCCTCCGTTTTAACGAAAAAGAAAAGAATTTTCGGAGTGTAAATGAAATTTTACGGTAGAGGGGGGGTGGTTTTTTTGTGAACACGAGCAAAAAAAAAAAAAAAAACAAAAACAAAAATTATGATTTTTTCAGCCAAAAAAAAAATACAAATACCTGGGCATAGACTTTCATGACAAACTCAATTGGAATACATGTAGGATGAAAAGAACTCAAAGTGGTTGGAGAGCACTATGTGCACTTCAAAACGAGTTGTGGGATTGGAAGACCACCAAGGTCTTATTTGGCCTACTTGTTACACCGGTTTTGTTGTATGGTTGCGAGGTGTGGGCTAGTGGCACAACAAATGCAAAATGGAGGCAAATAGAAATGATTCAAAAATATATAATCACAGACTTTCTTAAAATTAAGGCCACAACCCCTTATGAAATTGTTCTAGCTGAAACTAGAATGTTCCCTTTAGAAGCAATTGCTATGACTAAGTTGTTATGTTACTTGAAAAAAACAAAGAACATGACAAATGATAGATGGCCTAGGGCAGCTAGGCGAAAGAATACATGGATGAAACAAAATCATAAATGGATGAAACGTTGAGAAATCAACATAAATGAATGCCCAAATGTCAACAAAGACATAAAAAATTATGTGAATGAAAAGTTCAGAAGTGGAATGTGGAAAAATGCCAGCAGAAAAAGACAATATCATATTGCAAATTTTAACCCAACGTATGACCACAAAGAAAAAACGTATATAGACGTTGAAATCAAGTGGAAGGAAAAAATACTCATTGCTTAAATAAGATAAGGACTAGCTCTCATAGGCTTAGATGTGAAACAGGGAGATGGACAACGCCCAAAGAACAATGGGAAGAAAGGATATGTACTCTATGCAACACAGGGGCGATAGAGACAGAGGAACACTTTATCTATAAATGCCCGAGTTTTTCAGATATTCGTGACAAATACAAAGAAACACTTGGAAACGAGTTTATGGCAGATTTATTTGAAGACGATAAAATAAAAGAAGTTGGGGAATTGCTAACACAAATCAGCAGGAGAAGGAACAACCTTCTCAAAGATATTAAAGATCATATGATATGATTTGAGTAATTGTACTTCCATATTTGAGGTCCCATAGACCATATTTGGGTCTCGCGGACATAATTAAAATATTTCATTTCATGAAGAGGTCCATGTTAATATATCTTGTGATCTAAAATAACCTTAAAAAAAAATCTCTCGCTTAGTTATTAGTAGGAAATCAATTTAAAATTTAGCGTAAATTATTTATAATTTTAAAAATTTATATTTATAAATAATACATTAAATGGTATTAGTTTAATAAATTTATTTTTTATTTTTAAATCTTGTAAAGTAATATGTTTATGATAGCAACTAGGGTGCAGTGTAACGGTTCAGGCTTTGGTTCTTCTTCGGGAGGTTCAAGGTTCAAACGACGACATAGGCGAGTGTGTGAGGGGGTGGGTGTGTGGTGGCTTTGTGTTAAATTCCATAGCTTTCAACTTTAGGGAGGGTCATAGTTGGGAGGAGATTGCTTAGCCCTGCACGTCGGGGTTTCTCACAATAACCAAATCCAAAAAAAAAAAATGTCTATGATAGTTAAATTATTATAACTCTTGTTAATTAAAATTGTTAAGTTATTATACCAACAATGTTGTACAAACCCAATTTAATTAAAAAAAAAAAAAAATTAACGTGACTAACTAATTAAAAAAGAAAATAATAGAATAGGTCATATTCCTCTCATTTTAAAAAGGAGAACCTTGCCAAGTTATTGTAATATTTTAATATAATCAATGGGTAGTATCAATCCTTATAATCAATTTAATAATAAAAATTGATTGGGTTAGGTGGATTGGTAAGTGCTAGTCTGGCTGGGTACTTACCAAGAAGAGATCCAGGTTCAAACTTTGGAAGAAGCCTCTTGCAAAGGTTTGTTGCAAATTTTTTTATTTTTTTAAGGGTTTCTCACAATAACCAAATCCAAAAAAAAATATGTCTATGATAGTTAAATTATTATAACTCTTGCTAATTAAAATTGTTGTTATTATACCAACAATGTTGTACAAAGCCAATTAAAAAAAAACAAAAAATTAACCTGTCTAACTAATTAAAAAATATATATAAAAAGGAGAACCTTACCAAGTTATTGTAATATTTTAATATAATCAATGGGTAGTATCAATCCTTATAATCAATTTAATAATAAAAATTTATTGGGCTAGGTGGATTGGTAAGTGCTAGTTTGGTTGGGCACTTACCAAGAAGAGATCCAGGTTCAAACTTTGGAGGAAGCCTCTTGCAAAGGTTTGTTGCAAATTTTTTTATTTTTTAAGTTTTCTTTTATCGAATAGTTTTGTTAACTTATCGTTTTGAATCGAATTCTTCAGCAGCAGTGACGAAAAGTTAATCGAAGTGGCGAAAAACTGATTGAATTCTCAAGCGATGGTGACTGTAGAGGGTTTGAAGCACAGCGAGGTAAGTTTCAACATCTCTGATTTAGTGCAAAGGGAGTATTTTCCTTTTATTTTTTGTGTGTGGGGACAAACAACAAGACCAAAAAAAACACCCGCTTCTCAACGGTGGCTCTAGAGGGTTTGAAGCTAGACAATGATGGCTTTGGAGGGTTTTTAATCCACAGTTGAGTTAGGCGATGGTGACTGTAGAGGGTTTGAAGCCAGGCAACAATGATTTTGAAGGGTTTTAATCCACAACTGAGTCAGGTGGCAATGGTTGTAGAGGGTTTGAATCAAAGCAGTGGTGGCTTTGGAGGTTTTTTAATCCACAACTGAGTCAAGATCTAGTGAGAGGGTTTGAAGCCAAGCAACGACAACTTTGGAGGGTTTTTAATCCACAGTTGAGTCAGGCGACGATGGTTGTAGAGGGTTTGAAGCCAAGCAATGGTGGTTCTGGAGGGTTTTTTAATCCACAACTGAGTCAGGTGACAACGGTTGTAGAGGGTTTGAATCAAAGTAGTGGCGGCTCTGGAGGTTTTTTAATCCACAGTTGAGTCAAGTGACGGTGGTTGTAGAGGGTTTGAAGCCAGGCAACGATGACTCTAGCGGCAATTATTGTAGAGGGTTTGAAGCTAGGCAGCGATAGTGAGATAAGTTTCAACATCTCTGATTTAGTGCTTGAAATTATTTAGGTTTTAGGAAAGTTTGACAAGGAGCAGGAAAGAACAGATCGATAGTACATGGGTGGTTTGATAATGGAAGAAGGGAAACAACAATTACAAGAACAAGTAGAATCCATAGGATAGTTGGTCTCCATGAATTCACATATTATTCCAATCAATGAAGCTAACGAAACACGAGGATTGACATATCCACAAGCAATGGGGCATACAACAATACTACCATCTGCAACACCCGAAGAAGGAATGGAAAAACCTATATATGTCAATGCAAAACAGTATTGGAGAATAATAAGGCACCGACAAGCTCGAACAAGGGCAACAACAATGAAGAGGACCAATCGAAAAATAATAGTAAAGAATATTCTTCCACATAAACATGTGGAGAATAAGGAACAATCAAAGGCACTAACCATCGCCGAACGGGGAGATCAGTCAAACCAACATAGGGGACAAAAGAAGGAAGACAAAAGAGACGGAGGCAAAGCGGCAACACACAAGAACACGAAAGGAAAACAAGCAAGGATAAAAAAATAAAAAATGAAAGCAAGAAAACATTTAGCATGGAAAGTGCGGGTCACCAAAATGAGATTCAAGATAGGGAAGAAATTTACAGTCCCACAACCACGCCACTCATGTGGGCACCAAGACTTTATGTGCAAGAGCTAATGAAGATGAAAGAGAAACTTGAGAGCATGGAAAGGAGGGAGAAAATAAGAGATACTAAATTAGATGAGGTCATAAACATCAATCAGAGGCTGGAAAAGGAAAACAACCAACTCAAGGAGCAAGTGTCAAAGCTACAAAACCTTGCGAACATGGGTCAACGTGAATGGCATGTCCTCAAACAAGCCATCCACTCCCCAATCAATGATACAATAGAGGTGGAAAAAACGAATGCAAGACAAATAAAAGAGGTACGGGAAACACTCCAAAACATAGAAACAAGAGAAAATGAGCTACGAAATGAATTAGCAAAGGCAAAGTCATGGTCTCAAGTAGTAAAAGAACCAGTCAATCAGCATAAAGAGTTGATAGAGAAGCAAGTAAAAATTCAAATAACATAAGAGAAAGAAAGACATGAGAAGTTATCAAACATAATCATCAAAGGGTTAAAATATTATGGGGATAGGGAAGACACAAACCATTTAACTAGGGACTTCTTGTCAGATCGGTTACAATGGAAAGGTCAGATCAAACAAGCAAGCAGAATTGGCAAGCTAAGAGAAGGAGGCAAAGATAGGCATATTCGGGTCACATTGATGAGCTATGAGGATAAAACAAGGTTACTAAGAAACAAAGGCATGTTGAGAGGGTCACAATTCTATTTAGATGATGACCTAACCTTTCTACAACAGGTTGAAAGAAATAAGGAATGGGAAAAGGTGAGGGCAGCAAGGAATGAAGGGAGATGGGCATATTTAAGAAATGGAAAGGCGTACATCACATCTAAACAAACCCAAAACAAATAGGGAGTATGGCCCGCCCGGAAATATCTTACGATGGTAAGTTGGAACTGTAGAGGTTACCCTTGGAGAAGAGGACCCGGGTTAGGGCCCATTGCTAGGGACAGAGATATAATCATCCTGACGAAAACACATGAGCACGATGGATGTAGGACTCCAAACTTTATGGGATACAAGAAAATAGCAATATGGAATAAAGCAACAGAAAATGGCAAGGGGCAAGGGGGTATTATGATTTTAATAAAAGAGGAGTGGGATAGGGTCATTAAAATTGAAAAACAAGATGAAAACAAACAGTACATTTGGATAAAGATCCTAGAAAATAAGTCAGTTATTAGCATAGCAACATGTTATTTTGCTCCCAAGAATTCTAAATTCTATAAGAAACATGACCTTAACAGAGAAGACCCATACTCCTCCCTAAAAAGAGACATTTTGACATACAGTAAGTTGGGGGAGATTATATTAATTGGAGACTTCAATGCAAGGACAACCAATAAGCAAGCTAACATTCTAGTAGGTAACAAAGATATTGAGATTAATCCTCTTTGGATGCTAGAAGAGGAAAATCAACAATGGACCAGGACTTCAGAAGATGAGCATGGGGCTATCACGCAATATGGAGAAGAGTTGTTAGGCCTTTTGCAACATACACAACTTGGTTATTTGCAATGGGATGAAAAGTTGGAAAAATTCAGGAAAGTATACATGCAAAACATATAAGGGACAAAGTGTAATAGACTATGTTATATGTTCACAAAACTGCATACCAAAAATAGAGGAGCTAGAAGTGGAAGATTCCCCAGTGGAACTTAAGTCAGATCACAACCCAATTGTTATGAAACTTCAAATGCAAGGAGACAAACCAAGGGAAAAACACATGCAAGGCAATCAAAACAAACTTCCTCACAAGGGAAACATTCTCTTAACAAAAGAAAATCGATAAAGTTTTAGGGCAACATTGAATAACAAGTTACAGGAAAGGGAAAGAAAGGGACTACCTCACAGTAACAGAGATTACAATAAAAGTGAATGGTTAATGCACGTTATCCAAGAAGCTCTAAAAAATGCAAGAGAGCTAAACCTAGAAAGAAAGAAAGAAAGAAATAGCTTCCCAACCAACCCGTGGTTCGATGAAGATTGCAAGGAAGCGCAAAGATTACTAAAGGAACCAACGGGTAAAACAAGAGCAAACAAAAAAGCATATGAGAAATTGGTAAGGGCAAAAAAAGAAGAATACACTAGAACAAGGAGGAAAGAACTGATTTACTTAGGGAAGCATGAACCAAAGAAATTTTGGAAGGAACTAAGCGTGAAAAAGATGCAAACTGAAAATAACATAACAACTAGTCAGTGGTTGGAGTATTCAAAACAATTGTATGAGTGTAGTAACCAGCAGGAGACACCCCCTACTATCATTGTCAAGAAAGAACTTTTCACAAATGAAGACATTATTCAAGGGATAAAAAAGTTAGCAACTGGTAAAGCCCGTGACATAGACAATCTTTAGGCAAAGCATATAAAATGGGGGGTAGATATTCTTGCACCGTAGATCAAAGAGATTTTCAATGAGGTCATACAAAATGGCTTCCCTACAGAATGGACAACTAGCTTGACCATTCCTTTGTTTAAAAGTGGAGATGTAAATAATCCCTCAAACTATCGAACTATCATGATCAACCCTCTCTTTGCAAAGTTGTTTGGGAGTATGATAGAGCGTAGGATCAACATATGGGTAGAAGAAAAGGGAAAGAGAGCAAAGGGGCAAGCGGGTTTTAGGCCCAAGCACTCAACTATTGATCACTGTATCATGCTTAGACACATAGTGGAAAAAATATGGGACAAAAAAGAGGAGGCTTTTTGTTGTTTTGTAGACTTCAAAAAGGCATTTGACACAATGCCAAGGAAAAAATTATGGAGCAGAATGGAAGAGCTAGAGGTTCCAATTCACTATAGGGCAACAATTCACAGATTATATGAGCATGTAAAGGCTAGAATCAAAACGCAAGAAGGGTTATCTGAATGTTTTAGGAGTGACATAGGCATCAAACAAGGTTGCCCTCTATCTTCGATATTATTTGGGTTGTACATTGACAAGTTAGAAGAATGGATAAACAAATTTGGGGGAGAGGGTGTGCACTTAGCCAAATATGTGGTAAAACTCCTCATGTATGCAAATGATGTAATTCTTGTGGCCGAAATAGCTAAAGATCTAGAAGATCACCTTCGGGCTCTAGAACTCTTCTGTAAGGAAGTTGGGATGCAGGTGAACACGAGCAAAACAAAAATCATGATTTTTTCAGCAAAAAAGAAGAAGCAACATCTCGAATTTCAGTTTGCAGGAGAACCTCTTGAGGTAGTGGTAGAATACAAATACCTAGGCATAGACTTTCATGACAAACTCAATTGGAATACATGTAGGATGAAAATAACTCTAAGTGGTTGGAGAGCGCTATATGCACTTCAAAATCGGTGTAGGAATGTCGAGTTGTGGGACTGGAAGACCACCAAGGTCTTATTTGGTCTACTTGTCACACCGATTGTGTTGTATGGTTGCGAGGTGTGGGCCAGTGGCACGACAAATACAAAATGGAGGCAAATAGAAAGGATTCAAAAACGTCTAATTACAAATTTTCTTAGAATTAAGACCACAATCCCTTATGAAATTATTCTAGCTAAAACTGGAATGTTCCCTTTAGAGGCAATTGCTATGACCAAGTTGTTATGTTACTTGAAAAAAATAGAAAACATGAAAAACAACAGATGGCTTAGGGCAATTAGGGATGAAGAGCTACATAGACGAAAGAACACATGGATGAAACAAAATAAAAAATGGATGAAACGTTGGGAAATCAACATAAATGAATGTCCAAATTTCAATAAAGACATAAAAAACTATGTGAATGAAAAGTTTAGAAGTGGAATGTGGAAAAATGCAAGCAAGAAAAGACAATACTATATTGCAAAGTTTAACCCAACGTATGACCACAAGGAAAAAGCATATATAGGCGCTGAAATTAAGTGGAGGGAAAAAATCCTCATTGCTCAGATAAGGACTAGCTCTCATAGGCTTAGATGTGAAACAAGGAGATGGACAACGCCCAAGGAACAATGGGAAGAAAGGATATGTACTCTATGCAACACAGGGGCAATAGAGACAGAGGAACATTTCATCTATGAATGCCCGAGTTTTTTGGACATCCGTGACAAATACAAAGAAACGCTTGGAAAAGGGTCTATGACAGAGTTATTTGAAGACAATAAAATAAAAAAAGTTGGGGAGTTGCTAACCCAAATCAGTAGGAGAAGGAACAACCTTCTCAAGGATATTAATGGTCATATGATTTGAATAACTGTGTTTCCATATTTGGAGGTCCCATAAACCATGTTTTGGGTCTCGCAGACGTAATTAAAATATTTCATTTCATTTCAATAATTTGAGTGTGCACTAGATTGATGATGGTGGTACAAATCTCGAGCACCTTGTGGTCTATTTCACATCAGGCTATAAAACAAAGAGGTGGAATAGGTTTGGTGGATACAGCCCATGTGGTTCAGTGGTCCATTTCATGGTAGGCTATAAAACAACGAGATGGAATAGGTTCGATGGATGCAACCCATGTGGTTTGAACCCTATGCTTGTGAGCTACTAAAAATAGTGTGGTTGTAACCAACTCTCTTATCAAGCAAAAAAAAATTAATAATAAAAATCAAGATCATAATGTGATACAAGTGAAACTCTTTTTAATCTCACATAACCAATAGGTGAGACCTTCTTCAATCCCATATAACCAATTAAAAAATAAAAAACAAATAATAGTCAATGTATTATTTATAACATCACTTAAATCTAAGGGTTCTTGAATTTAAAAATAACTTTTTATTAATCATTTTTATTTGTTTTTTTAAGGTAGTGTGAGAAACCCTTAGGACCAATAGGTGAGACCTCCTTCAATCCCATATAACCAATTAAAAAAATTAAAATTGTTTTTTTTGTTAGGGTAGTGTGAGAAACCCCTAGGACCAATAGGTGAGACCCGCTCCAATCCCATATAACCACTTAAATCTAAGGGTTCTTGAATTTAAAAATATTATTCTTTTGAAAGGAGGTTTGAGGAATCGAATTGGGGTTTCAAAAGCTAGGGCAGAGGCTTTGAGAATATTTTTAGGAAAAAAATAGCATCAAAGAGGATCAATCTTGGTGGAGGGTCTTTCAATAGTAAGGATCACAACCAAGAATGGGGGACATAGGTACTTTGGTACCAAATCCTCCAAACCAAGGAATCTCATTCTAGGATAAGCTATGTGGAACCCAATATAGCTTCAATGACCATCAAACACAAGCAAGGAAAATCATAAACACCATGGGGAAGCGATAAAAGGAGGATTCTCTACTTGGAAGGGTGAACGAATGTCTACCACAAGCAAAAGAAATACCAGTATTGGAAATAGCTGAGGATATTGTTTATAAGATAAAACACAATTTGATTCATGGGTTTATAAGACATGATAGGTAAATTCGTGGGTTTTAGACCGTCTATGCACTTCCTCCACATGTGGATAAGGAAACAATGTCATCTGGAAGGAGAATATGAAATTCTAACTCTCCAAATTGGGTATTTTCTATAGAGTTCACATTAGTGGCAGATAGACAAAAAGTATTTGAGGGAGGGCCATATCATCATGGGCTAGTGGGACTACTCTTGTAGCCATGGAAGATGGGATTTGACTCGAGGGTGGAACCGATTGTAGTACCAATATGGGTAAGATTATTTACCCTTCCCCTTGAATTTTGGAAAGAGGAGGTACTCGAGGCAATAAGCAACTTACTAGGTCATTATCAAGGTAGATCAAGAGAAATAGTTTTAGGAGGATCGACAATGTTTGCTAGGGTTTGTGTAGAAATGGACCTTATTAAACCTCTTCCAACAGAGATAGACCTAAAAATAGAGGATTTTGTCTAGTACCAACAACTGGATTATGAGGCTATTCTGTTTAGATGTTAGGTGTGCCATGCTCATGGACATATGGCTAGAATGTGCCCAACAGTTAAGGATCATCAATTTGAAAAAGAGGGAACAAAAGCAAATATTAACATGGTGGGACAATATCTTCAACAAAAGTTAAATCAAAAGGAAGGGAAAGGCCCAATAGACTTTGAGGGCTTCCAAAAAGTAATAAGAAGGCCAAACAAAATAAATTAGCATAGTAACCAGAGACAAGGAGAAAAAGCGGGAAGAACAAACAATAGATATGAGATATTCAAACAACTGGGAAACTTGAAAACAAAAGAGGATTTCAAATATAAGGATTAGAGGAAGATACTCAGCAAGTCACATAGATTGATCAGGAATAATATTCCAATCTAGTATTAAGGAACAAGCAAGGAGTAGAACCAAACACAACCTCTCTCATGGAAGAGGAGATTCAACCCACGAGGGAGACCATAGGAGGGGAATTAGAGTAGGGGATAATTTTGACTCATAAGATAGATATGAAAGAATAAAATAAGAACAAAGACAACCCTACTGTAGGGATTCATCAAGTGGATAAGAAACAAAAATCAAACCAATCTATAGGGAGGAAGTCAAACAAGGAAAAGATGGAGGAACAGGGAAGAGATTTGAGCCATAATGGAAAGGTAAAATCGATGGCTGATTTTTTCTCTCCTAATTATCAATGATATTAATCACTTGGAATGTGAGGGATTTAGGCAGTCATCCTAGATAAAAGGCAATCAAAAAAATTATTATAGATATGATTCCAAATATAATTTTGTTACAGGAAACCAAAATGCAAGGAGAAGACTTACAAAAAATAAACAGGAGGATATGGCAAAAAGGAGAGATCCTTACTCAATCGACACAAGGGAAATTAGGTGGATTGGCCACTATGTGGAATCACCAACTGTTCCTAGAGATAAGGGGCCTCTACGAGAGGGGTGTTGATGGTCTGGTTACAAAATAGGGAAACTGGGAATAATTGGACTGTAGTTAATTTTTATGGAGCATAGACAATTAGATTACAGAGGGACTAATGGGCAACCATCTAGAATTTTAGAGACAACTACCCAGAGTACCAATGGATTGTGGGAGGAGAATTCAATGCAAAGCTTAGAATAGAGGAACAACAAGGAAGCAGAGCCATGCTAGAGGAAAAGGAGAGGTTTTTTTGTAGTAATAACATGTCAAATGAATCTTAAAGATATCCCAACTGTGGATAGCTCCATGACCTGGACAAACAGAAGAAAGGAAGGGAGACAATCAAATCTTGCTTGGATCATTTCTTCATGGGGAAGGAATTATACTTGCATACCAAGCATCAAGTGAGGGTTATGGATAGTCTTTATTCAAATCATTTTCCAGTAAGCCTTACCATAGAAGAAGATAATCATAAAGTTGCGAGAACTTTTAAATTTGAGCTATGGTGGTTGAAAGATGAGGAGTTGGGGGACTGCATAAAGGAATTGTGGAAATTAGGGAAACCAAGATTTGGGACAACCCAATTTAAACTCCACAAACAACTGAAACATATAAGGACCCAACTAAAGGAGTTGAGTAAACACAAGAAGGAAATAACTAGAATCCAAAAGAACAAAATCAAGGATCAAAAGGAGAAGATTGCTTAGGAGATAAGACAAGGAACTATTATGGAAGAATTGTTGCAACGTGAGGTATAAATTATTAGGAGAGAGGAAGCTTTGGAGGAACAAGAAGAAATCTATTGGAGGCAAAGAGCCAAAGTTACATGGTTAAAGGAGGGGGATCAAAACACAACATTCTTTCATAAGACAACAACAACCAGGAGACAACAAAATAGAATTACAGGTCTTACAAATATGATGGGTCAGGTAAAAACCAATGGAAGTGAAATGAAAACTATAGCAAATTAGTACTTCCATACTCTTTTTAGCAACAATGAAAATTTGAATGCAATATGGCAGGAGAAGATACTAGAGGTAATTCCGCAATTAGTCAAACCTAAACACAATAAATTATTAATGGAGGAAATTTCTTTGGAAGAAACCTCGTAGATCATACAAAAATGTAAACAAGAAAGACTCCAAGACTAGACAAATTCCCCATTGAATTTTATCAAAATTTCTAGGAAATTGTGGGCCAAGCAGTGGTGGAGGCACTAGAGAAAATCAGATAAAGTAAGCAAATGTTAAAAGCCTTGAATCATACTTTTATCACTTTGATTCCTAAGGGCCCACCTAGTGAGATAATTGATAATTATAGGCCTATTTCACTATGCAATGTAGTATATAAGATATTAACAAAGCTTATGGCAGAAAGGTTATAACCTTTTTTTACCAAATTTGATTTCAAGTGGGTGAGGTGGTTCTGTTGAAGGCAGAAAAATTCTAGATGGAATGGTAGTAGCCCAGGAGGTGATACACACAATTTCAAAGCAAAAGGACCCAAGCATGTTTATTAAATTAGATATTTCTAAATCCTATGATAGAGTAGATTGGTCCTTTATGCAAAGAATATTAGAAAAAATGGGCTTTGCAGAGGGGTAGAGAGATTTTATAAAAGGCATGTACATAGACTACAACATTCTAAGTTCTATAAAATGACAGTCCCTCTCCCATGTTCATAGCAAGAACGGGGTTGAGGCAAGGGGACCCTCTCTCCCCTTACCTTTTTATTACGTAGAGCGTCTTAGGAGACTGTTAAAAAAAGGGAGACAAGAGGGGAGGCTATGGGACCTAAAAATAAGTTCTCAGATTGAGATAAATCACCTCTAATTTGTGGATGATACTACTCTTATTAGTCAAGACAATCTCCTAGTAGCAAGAAACATAAAAGAATTTTTATATGGGTATACTCAAGCTACTAGGCAAAAATTTAATTAAAAAAATCTTAAATTGTTTTTTCAATACAACGAAGAGGATGAGAGATAAAATTATACAATTGTTGAAATTCATGGAAACTCTTTTACCCATACAATATTTAGAAGTACCTTTATCCGTAAAGAAAACAAAAAACAAAGAGTAGAAAGGGTTGATGGACAGAATTCAAGCTAAGTTGAGCAACTGGATTCACAAATGGCTAAGCTTGGGAGGAAGGCTTACAATGATTAAAGTTATGCTACAAGCTCTCCCAATTTATAAATTTTTCGTACTTCAGGCTCCAAAGAGAATTCTAAAAGATATTGACAAACACATAAGAAAGTTTTTATGGTCAGGTGCAAGGGAAGAACAAAAATTAGCACTAGTTGGATGGGAGAAGATATGCCAACCAAAAAAACAAGGAGGATTGGGGATAAGATCAACATCCCACAAAAACAAGGTACTAGCTGGGAAGCTATATTGGAGATGGATTACAACTACTGGGGGTGTATGGAGTAGAATCTTACAAGCCAAATATTACCCAGAAGCCGCTGAGAAAAACATCCCAAGACACAAAGTGGAAGGAGATAGATCTACAATATGGAGGACAATGGTAGCAGGCTAGGAGTTAATAAAGCCATACATATATTGGCAATTAGGGGATGGAAAGGATGCTCTATTTTGAGAGGATTCATGGAATCAATCTCAACCAATTATTCATACATTCCTAGAGATGGAGAGTTGGAAAGCAGAGCTCCAAAAAGCAAGGTGGTGGAAAGTCTCTTATATAAAATCGTGGAATCAACATGTACCAGACTTACTACAATGGAAACATCCTCGAGAATGGCCACTGAGGGGGACAAAGGAACTAACGAAAAAACCATGGAGACATCTCCAAAGACACCCAATTCAGGATGGTTTTAAGAGGGATATACTTGGATGGGGAGGAAGTAAGTTGGGAATTTATATAAAAAAAAAAGGGATACAAGGTAGTTTGTGGATATGAGATTACACCAACACCACTTCCATGGACATTTGTTTGGCAAAAGGAAGGATGGCCAAAAATTAACATTTTACCATGGTTGATTAACCGTAAAAAGTGCTTGACATTTGATAATTTGATAAAAAGAGGTTTCTACGAGCCTTCCAAATGTGTTTTGTGTAGAAAGGCATAGGATACCTTGAATCACCTCTTTTTTGGGTGTTCTTTTGCTAAAGATATATGGATCAGTTGGAGGCATATGAGATAGCATTGATAAGTTTTTGAGAGCCAGGAAAGCTTTTATGAGAAATGGAAATAGTGCAGCTTTAAGACTAAAACAATGAAAATGGCATGGAAAATGGGACCTAGCTTAATATGGTGGCAATTATGGCTAGAATGAAATGCACGCATATTTAGATCAGAGTATAGGAGAGTATTATGAGCAAGGTAACATAAACATTATCTATTAGATTACAGGAGGAAACAAACATAAAAATGGAGGAAGTGGTTATTCTACGGAGCCTTGGAATAACTGTAAAAGAGAAACAACCAAGGGATGGATGCGTAGGTGAGATCCCATCGAAAACATAGAGTTGAGAACGCCTCCTAGAAAGTGGTTGAAGGCAAACACAAATGGGGTTTCTACTAAAAACCCTAGAAAAACTAGTTTTGGTATTATCATACGAAATTGGAAAGGAGAACAGGTGTACTGGAGAGTAGAAGGTATGGGGGAGGCAACAAATAATGAATCAGAAGGATAGACGATATCATCAACATCAATGATAGCTGCAAATATATAGTTACATAAGGTGTGGATAGAGACAAACTCTCAGGTATGGGTTGGAATCTTGGATTTGATAAGACCCTTTCAAGTGTTGGAAATTGGAGAGATAAGGAAGGTGGAAGCAGTTCAGAAGATTTGGAAGATTTTTTAAGATGTTTTTATTACACATATCAAGCGAGAGGGAAATAGGGTGGCAGATTATTTAGCAAAATAGGGAAAAGAACTAGAGGAAGGGCAATATGTGGACTCTCAGATAGAAAATCAAATAAGTTGGTGCCAAAGAATCCAAGGGATGCAGGAGGTGGTACAAGCAGATAGCAGAACATAAAAAGCAAACAACGAGTCTAATAAATCTATCATAGTCAGGCCATAGAGCAAAAAAACATGAAGATAGATGGATGGTTTACGAAATTCAGATAAATTGGAAAATTTGGAATTCAACTATAGTAGTGTTGAGGTGTATGGATATCTGCATTATGTATGGTAATGTTTTATGGGTAATGTTTGATCCAAGAGGGATTGGAGGAGGATTTTATTTCTCCCTTGATCTCTGTCCAACTCATTTTACCTTGTAATACAACTTCTATAAATATAACATATTTTTCATTCTTTTTAAAAAAATTGATATTTTTTTTTGTTAGGATAGTGTGAGAAATCGATAGGACCAATAGGTGAGACCTGCTTCAATCTCATATAATCAATTAAATAATAATAATAATATAATGTATTATTTATAACATCTCTTAAATCTAAAAGTTCTTGAGTTTGAAAATATATTTTTTAAATCATTTATATATATATATATATATATATATATATATTTTTTGTTAAGGTATTGTGAAAATCTCTTGTGACCGATGCTTAGGGTTGAGCATTCCCATACCAACCATGATCCCTCGTAAGGTCGAGAGCTAAGGGGATACAAAAAACCACACACACACCCACCCCATTACACACTCGCTCATGCCACAGTTTAACATTGGACCTATTGAAAAAGAGTCAAAGCCCAAACTGTTGTTCTTCTTGGGACCATTTTTATTTTTCTTTATAAACATGGAAATCTCTTTATCACACTAGTTTTTAAATTTTAATTATTTAAAATTCATTTAATATAATAATATAATATTTATCATATATAAAGCAATTATGATTTGATATAGTTAGGCAATTTGTTTTTAGAAAAACTATTTATCTTTAAAGAGTTATATCTTTGCACAAAGTTGTCTGATTTAGAATATTCTTGCAATTTTATGCATAATTTGAAGAGCTTCAAAATGATTGGTCATATGAAAGAATCCAAGCAATATTGAAGAAGATACGACTATGTGAATATAGTCATTCGAAACAAAGGTAACATTAGGGCAAGTCTTTTCAAAAATTATTCTCATATTTTAGGAGTCATATTTGATATGATCAAAAATTTATATGAACATGCATGAACAAAAAATAAACACTTAGAGAGATTTTTCCCAATGAAAATTCATATACCCAATATTATTCATATCCAGTCTTTATAAAGGGTTGTGATAATTGTTGTGGTTGTTGGTGAAGAGCAAGTAGGAACAAATGTTGTTGTTGAAGAGCAAGTAGGAATAAATATTGTTGTTGTTGAAGAGCAAGTAGGGAAAAATGTTGTTGTGTAATCTATTGTAGGTCAAGGGTTATAGGTGGTGGTACTTAAGGCTATGAAACTGGTAGTTGATCATACAAAGGCAATGATAATGGTGACGATAATCGACCAAAAGAAGATTGTTGTTGCACCTTGTCATGTGTTTGAAAATGATGATAAAATTGTTGCACCTGAGAGTATGATTTTTAAATTGGTTGATGGTGTTGTCATACAAGAAGGGGAAATTGTTGTTGTCCTCCCTATTTAAGAACTACACCTATAGCATAAGTGGAGGTAGCTACCTCAATTTTACCTTGTGCATAAGTTTCCACATCTAAGTAACACTCAACCAAATTCTCCATAGCAAAGGGTATAAATTGCCCTGTATTATCCTTCGTACGTTGATGAGTGACACAAGGTGTTAAATATTGGAGCATTGCTTGAAATGTTGTCACAAGATCTTGCATGAAACGATTGTGGCTCTCTCCTAAAATTTGTTGGATCATACTCATATTCATTAATGCTTTAGAAGTCTCCTCATGGGTATATTGCTTAGGAGCCATTGCAAAAGAGATGGCTACAAAATATTACTTGCAAAACTGTAAAATGTGGAAGAAAAATAATGAAGGCGTTGGACTGTCGATAATGCATCTTGTTTATAATCAATTTAAAATGTGAAAGAAAAATAATGAAGGTGTCAAACTTCATCGATAATGCACCTTGTTTACAATTATAATTGCACAATTAATTAAATCAAATTCAGAAAAGAAGCCCCATTTTAAATAAAGCACTTCAATAATAAAGCAAATTTAAAAATAATAAAGCACCAACTTTTTTCTAAAAACAAGCTCTACTTTTTTTCTAAAAATAAACTCTTATTTTTTTTGGAAGAATTTTCATGCAACAAAAAAACATCATTAATAGACTAACTTCAAATAGCTATAACTTCTTTAATATTGGTCAAAATTTGGCATATGACCACTAGTTTTTATAGTACTCAAAAAAATATATGCAATGGTGGAAGAATATTGTGAATTTCATAGCTAGAAGAAAATATATAGCTGTCACAAACATAGTGACACTTTTTAAGAAAAAATGAATAGAGATCTAGAAAGGATAATATGTGAAAACCCTTGAGGAGGCTAGATCTTTGGCAACATGAGATGAGGGATCTAGATAAAGATTGTGCTAAAATATTTTAAAAGACCACATACAAGGTCGTAATCTATTGGCATTCTAAGAAAAAGTGAATAAAGATCTAGCAAGGGTAATATGTGAAAACCCTTAATGAGGCTAGATCTTTGGCAACCCAAGATGAGAGATATGGATGAAGAGTATGACATGATATTTTAGAAAACCAAATCCAAAGCTATAATCGTGTGGCTCTATTACCAATTGATATGAGGTCAAGGGTGTCTCACTTTAAAAAGCATGTCTTCTAAAAAAAACATTATTTTACTCCTTTATAAAGACTAGATATGAATAATATTTGATGTGTGAATTTTCATTGAGAAAAATCTCTCACTGTTTATTTTCTATTCACACATTTTCATGCCAATTCTTGCTCATATGAACATCTTTGTGAAGAGTTGTCTTATTCAAATGATTCTTAGACCAGTTTATGCAAAATTTGAAGAGTTTTACAATGAGTGGTCATGTGAAGGAATTCGAGTAGTATCGAGGGAGATACGATGCTATGAAGTCAACCAATTTAAATAAGGACAGTGATGATTTTTTAAGTCATAGGAAATGAAATTGAAAATATCTATCAATCAAGGTTCAGATGATGGGAGGAGCAATGGAGGGATAGGGCATTAGTGAGGTTGGACATTTTGTTTAAGCATATCATTTTTCAACTAAGTTTCATTTATCCCTTCATTATATTAGAAGTTATGCATGCAAATTATGGTAGGTTTATTCTCAAATAATATAATCACTATAAGATATACTAGTAAACTTCAGTAGATATCAAGTTATATTTAATTTCCCATATATTGTTTTACAACTAAATTCTTAGAATCATTTGTAGTAGTAAAGGTTAAGGAGGACCTCATAGAGCAACGATCCTCGTTACTCAAAGATAGGGCAATCATTGGAAAATTTAATAGGTCTTAGCTAGCAGATTTGGCCACGAGAAAATGGATTGATGGAACATGGAAGTCTTCAAAAGTGAGTTTGTTTGTCCTTACTTCCCAAAGGTTTTTTCCTAGTCAATTTTTTGTTCTAAGGAGGAAAGAGATAGACTCCTGAAAGGGGGTATTTGGTTTATGGGAAGAGCAGGACTCTTCTTTACCCATTGGTATGAAGGCTTTGCACTTAAAAACATAAATCTATCCCTAGTACTAGTCTAGGTCAAAATGTATGGGTTGCCCACTAAATTTTGGGAAATGGATACCTTCAAGGAAATAGGCAACACTTTAAAAAAATCCTTGAGATTTTAGAATCTACAAAAGATGGAGTCTTGGATATTTATTCTTGGATATTGGTCATAAATGATATTAGAAAACCTTTACCAAAATTAGTCATTCTTAAGTATGAGGGTAAGTTATGGACAAACCATGAATTATGAAAACATCTCTTTTAGATGTAGAGATTTCATGAGGTGCAACATATTGAGAGATCATGCCCTAAGAAGAGTCCAAAAGAAACATATGTAAAAAACCGTAAGAGAAACTTACAAATGGATATGGATGAGGATGGTTTTCAACTTCCAAAAAATAGGTCCACACAAATGAAAGTAAATAAACAATGGATATTAGTAAGGATATTGAAATAAATACCAATTATAGGCTTTAGTCTATGAAAAAGGAGATAATAGCTTAGAGGACATGGTACAACAAGATCAAAATATTAACAAGGAATTGTCTACTCAATATGATCTTGATATAGGGATGAACATTCCTATTAAACCTAAGGAATGTGTCTCATCAAATTTTGAAGACTCTTTTGAAGTACCATGCACCATTCAAGAGAAGGAAAGTGGTAGAGAAAATGCAACATTTGATGTTAATACTTCTGCCATTAGCAAGGAAATACCACAAGATAAGCAAGATAAGTCAAAAGCTTCCTTAGAAAAGCCAGGAGAGGATAATTTAATGAAAAGGAAAGTTGTGAAAGAATATTGAGGAATATAATAATAAGACCTACTTCCAATACTGACAAGAAAAAAAGAGAAAAACCTTCAAATTATCAAGCAATATCCAAGGAAGCAAGAGCAACATAAAGAATGGAACATAATTAAAGTTGGTTGAACTCTTTACCAAACAACAAAATGATAGTGGTAATTCACAAGAGGGTTCAACAACCCCTAATGACACATGATTACCATATCATGGAACTTAAGAGGTGATAATGCCCCCTCAAAGTACAGGTGTATCAAGGACCTTTGTTTAAGTAATAAGCCTGATATTCTTTGTATCCAAGAAACTAAAATGACAAAGGAAGAAGTTTCCAAAACTATGAAAGTAGTATGGGCAAAATGTGAATGGGATGTTGTGGATTTAGGAGTAGCAGGGGGAATTCTAACATGTTGGAATCCAGTTATAACCTCCTAAGAAACCGTTCATAAAACTAGGTATTGGATAGCCTCATTAGTCACATACTATACAATATTTGTTTCATCCTTATCAATGTCTATGGACTTACAACTCAGTTAGGCAGATCAGAAGTACGAAGTGGGACTGAAGCCTTTATGAGAAGTATATACCAAGAAACCCAATTCATGATCATAAGAGATTTTAGTGCCATAACCAAGCTAGATGAAAAAATTGGGGGAATTCAAAAAATAATCCAAAGTATGAGAGATTTCTCAACTTTTATTCAAAACAATAATCTATGGGAGGTTGAGTTTGAAGAGGATAACTATACATGGACCAACAACAAGATAAGGTAAAATATGATAGTAGATAAATTATACAAATGCATACTCTTAGATCATTGGCTAGATGAAGGAACTTGTGCTAAAATGAATAGCTTGACAAGGATTGGTTCAAACCACTAGCCAATAAGAGTTAAAATGATGGTAAGTGAATTCAAAAAATGATCATATTTTAAATACGAGTAGATGTGGGAAGACCATCCTTAATTTGTTAATATGGTAACATAGACATGGAACTCTTCAAGAAATAGTGAATTTTATACACTTCCAAACAAATAAAATTAATGATATTTAGATTAAAAAAAATGAAACAAGAACAATTTCAAAAACATTTTTAAGAATAAAGAAGAACTAAAAGAAAAAAATTCAAAATTCCAAAAAGGTGAGCACAATAATCCAAGCTTGGAGGAAAGGGGGTTTCTTGGTGAATATCATAATATTTTGAGAGAGGAAGAGAAATTTTAGAGATTAAAACCGAGATAGACTTGGTTATAAGAAGGAGATAAAACATAGTTTTTTCATAGGATGGCAATAGTGCAAAGAACAACATCCAGTATTAGTAGAAATTAATTAGGAGAAGGGGTTTGGATTGAAGACCAAAGCAAAATCATAAATGAGGCCAGGATTTTTTACTAGAATATTCTAGAATTAGAGGAGATTGAAGTTCTTAATGATAATCTACTACAAGAAGCACCTTTAATTATAACATATGAAGACAATATCAAACTAATGGAACCTATTACTTTAGAAGAATTTCATTCAACTATTTTATCTTTTGATAAGGATAAATCCTCAGGTCCAAATGGACTCTCTACAATATTCTATGAGCATATATGGGAAATAGTGAAGGATTTTTTATTGGTGATAGTGGAACAATCTAGATATCATTCATACAATAACATGAAGAAAACTTACAATAGAATTGCTCAAACTATATGCAAGCTATAATATTATCAATGCTAAAGATGGTCTATTTGATGTGGAAGAAGTGAGCGATTGTGCGAGGGTTTCATTCGTGTTGAGTGCAAGTAGCTCCAGAGGTTATTTTTCGAGGCCTTCAGACCCTAACGATCAACATTTTTGTGGTTTCTACTCAAGATTTTAGCGAGATATGCTATAGGGGACCCAAGATGGGTTAGAAATCTATATTTCAATAGATCGTGTTGTGACATTTATTGACAACAACATCCAATATGCTGCATAAAAAAAATTGAAAACCATACCTTTCCTCGACATCTAAGGCATGGATTAAAGAGATCACAAAACAAGTTTAAAGTAGTTGATCAAAAAATGGTTCAGATATTAAGTGAATATGATTCTAAGGCACACCATCAAAATAAATCCATTATGGAAAATCCCTTTCAAGGGTAAGGATTTCCAAGACTCGGTCCCAAAAATGAATTTTAAGGATGCCCTCCATGGTGGACAACCTCAACCTAATGCTAACATCAATCTTAGGGCTTCCCATAATCCTTTAAGAATGCCTAAGATTGATCCTAGGAAAATTGAGTCGGGATGTCTTAGGGCAGCTGGTGGAACTCCAATTGTAAAGCTAGACATGGGTGACATTCAGATTGGCATTAAAGATCTGTAAAAAAGAGGACTAATTTGTTATTTATTGGGTTTTTGTTCGAGACTATCTGCTTTCAAAGTTTGAGCTGCAAAAATTGGAAAACTAAAGGCGAGTTACAAATATCTATTTATCCATATGGTTATTTTCTTGTTTTATTTTCTAATAATGAAGATAGAGAGAAGATATTTCAAGGGGGTCCTTGGTTCTTTGGAAGGAAAGGGATTTTCATGAAGCCTTGGCATACTAAATTTAAAGTCGAAGAAGAGATGTATTCTACAGGTCCCGTGTGGGTTAGACTCTTTGGCCTCTCAATTGAATTATGGAATTCACTTATTTTTTCTTCAATTGGAAACTCTTTGGGAACTTTTATGATGATTGTTGATTGTACTAAAAAATATGAACATATTATTTATGCTCGGATTTGTGTTTTAATAGATTTTGACAAACCCCTACCTAAAAATATCTCATTACAATTTGGGGAGGACACTTGGGAGCAAGTGGTGGACTATGAGAGCATTCCTTTTCGTTGTAGAATTTACCATGAATATGGTCATTTGGATAGTGTTTGCCCAAATAAAATTCCAGATCAAAAGAAAGAGGATACAAACTTAGCAGGTTTTCAAATGCCTAAGAAGAAGAACGCTAAAAAAACTAGTTATGAAGGATCAATCAAAGTTATTAGCTAATATGTTTGAAATTATTTCCACAAATGATGTCCCAGGTGAGGAAGAGGAAATTGTTGGTTGTGGAGCCTGATTAATTCGGAGGTCTTGTTTTCATCTGCACTTGGACCCACTCCACGAAGGGGGGTGTAGGGGGCAACGCCCCCTGCTTGTGTCCGCCAAGGGGGTTCGGGGGGGTGGCAACATAGATGTTTTTTCTTTATATAAATCTAGACAATTTATTATTAGGTCATAGATCAAATGACAAATTTTAGTTGCACGTTTTTGCCCTAAATTGTAACTCTGTTTTTATAAATAGGATTTCTTGTGGCGACTGAGTAGTGTGAGTGCGTGTATTGTAATTGACGACGATCGAGCAAAGAGAAAGTTATGGCAGATTTGCTATAGGTTGTATCCCTTAATTTTTTGGATATAATAAAAGACATGATTATTTTTCTCTATGGACGTAGCCCACATTGGGTGAACCATGTAAAACTGTGTCTCGTGTATTGCTTTATTCTTCTATATTTTATTTCCGCATTTAATTATTGCTCATGTTTTATTATTTAATCCTAACATAAATAATGGAAACATAAATATTAGAAACATAATTTAAATATGAAGGGAAGGACTTAGAGACAAACCAACAAATTAAAGGTTTTCAATAGCAAAAAAGGGAGAAAATATACACAAGAAAAATATCCTTTTAAATGTTGAGACTTCAAATAATACAAATCCTAAGATAGACTCAGTTGAACCTTCTAGTAACACTTTGGATTTGTACATGCATTCTTCAAGGTTAGAAGCCATCCTAGATTCGATTGGAGTAAGTCAAGAATCTGGGAAAAAAATTTGAAGATGGATTCTAACGAAAAGGTAAGTCGCAAGACTAATCAACATCATATGGTAAAAGAAGGTGAGAAACTTGTAGAGGAAGGTAATATTAATACCCTCACCAAATTTTTTAGCCCTCATATTAATGAAGATCATCACTTGGAATATTAGAGGTCTCAAGGGGAGTATTTCAAAACAAAATGAAAATAGAAGAATGATTCAAAAAACCATCCACATCTTGTTTTCCTTCAGGAAACGAAGATGTCTATAGAGGAAATGAAATTAATTGCTAGTAAAATTTTGCCTGCTAGAAAATTTGTTTCCCTCAGTTTCCAAGGGACTTCTTGTGGTATTTCTTACCTTTGGGACCTGATAGAGGTAGTTATTCACCATATGGTTAGTAGTTGGGGTCTTTTAGCTATAGCTACTCAAAGCAGATATTCCAACCAAATTATGCTTTGCATAACTATTTATGTTCCAACTACTTTGGAGGAAAAGAGAAGATAGTCGAGGATAAAACTTATATTATCTCTTATTTTCCTGAATCTTGGATCTTTAATGAAGGATATTTCAATACCATCCTCTAAATAGAAATTTGGACATGAGCATTGGCCTCATGAGTGAATATATTACAAACCTTCATCTTGTGGACATCCAGCCAAATAATGGCCTTATGACTTAGTCTAACATAAGACAAGGCTTAGCTTGTATCATGGAGAGATTGGATAGGTTCTTGCTCTTTGACAATTTCTTAATCCATGGTCACATTCCTAAGGTGAAGACTCTTAACAATGTTGGTTCAGATAACTAGACGATCATGGTGGAAATGTGGAATACCAATATGAATTTATCACCTTTTTAATTTTAGTTAATGTGGCTTAGAGATAGTTCCTCGAGACCTCGAGTGCAAAAATGGTGGAAGGAAGGTAAACCAAGGTATGAGACTAAAATGCTTTGTTTTACCAAAATATTGCAATACATTAAATCCAAAATCAAGATTTTGAACTGGAAAGAGTTCGAGGATGTTCAACAAAAAAACATGAAGTGACTGCTCAACTTGAAAATTTGAATAAGAATATCCGTTTAGATGGCCTCACTGAAAGAGTAGAAGTACTTTTGATATTAGACTCACAACTCAGTTAGAGGAATGGGAAAAAATAGAAGAACTCTTATGGAAGCAAAAATCTAGGATTCAATGGCTCAAAGAAGGATATCAAAATACAAATTTCTTCCACAAATATCTTCTAGCTCGAAGATCTCACAACTTTATTTCTTCCCTGAAATCAGATTCTAGAGATGTTGCATACACTTGGGATGACATGAACTATATTGTTGTCAATTACTTTTCTAATCTTTTTGCTGTTACTTCTCTTGACTTAGCTTCTCAATAGAATATTATTCAAGTGATCCCTTATCTTATCACTTATGAGGAGAACTCTATTTTGACTGCTCCAGTTACTATCAATGAGATTCAACAGGTGGTTTTCAAAATGTAAAAAGGGAAAACCCCAGGTCCTGATGGTTTTTCCATTGAGTTTTATAAAGAGTTTTGGGATATCCTTCATGCTGATTTATTAGAGGTGGTGGGAGAAGCCAGGAAATCCAAAGAAATTTTGAAAGTTATCAATAAAAATTATATAGCTCTTGTCCCAAAAACTCAAGAGGCTGAACATATCTCAGCTTTTAGACCTATAACTTTATGTAATGTTCTGCTCAAAATCATTACTAAGATAATGGCAGGAAGGTTGAAGCCTCTTTTGCATAAGATTATTTCCCATGAATAAGGGGGTTATATGGAAGGGCATAAAATAGTGGATGATAAAGTTCTTGCTCAAGAAGCCATCCATTCCATGGAAATGCAAAAATTTCCTTCTATGTTCATTCGTTTAGACTTATCCAGAGCTTATGACAGAGTGAATTGGCACTTCCTTGTCAAATTTTTGAGGGAATTTGGCTTCTCTCAGGATTGGATGGATTGGATTATGGGATGTATTTGTTCGGTTTCCTACTTAGTTCTTATCAATGGCAGACCTTCACAACTATTCCCAACTTCCATAGGTATTAGGCAAGGTGACCCCCTCTCCCCTTATTTATTCATCATTCTTGTTGAATGCTTGGGAAGGACTATAACCAAAAACAAAGAAAATTTAACCCTTTAGGGAGTTACCATTGCTCATGGAGCTAGGCCTATCTCTCATCTTCAATTTTTTGATGAATCTACTTTGTTAGGTAAAGCTACAGTTAAGGAAGCTTCTAAAATTGAGCAAATCATTAGTTATTTTTCTAAGGCAATAGGGTAGTTGATCAATGAAGACAAATCTAAAGTCCTTTTCTTTCACTGCTCTCCTAGAAAAGAATCCATGGTCTTGGATAAATTAAGATATAATAAGACCTCCCTCTCGATCACTTATTTAGGCATTCCTATCAATATTTAAAGATAAAAAAACAAAGACTAGAATTGGTTGTTGGACATAGTTAAGAAAAAAATTAGAAAGTGGACTAATAGGTGGCTTTATTTTGGGGGCATAATTACCTTGGTAAAATATATCCTGTAAGCTATACCTATTTATGTTTCTACTGTGTTGAATATCCCAATTATAGTTCTTCAAGATTTGGATCAAATCACTAAGGAGAAAAGAAAATGGGCCTTGGTGAGATGAGACACTTTATGTCTTCCTAAGAATAAAGAGAAGTTAGGATTTTGTTCTTCTATTAATAACAACAAGGCTTCAACTATTAAATTGTATTGGAGGATTTTGCATAACTCCAATGCTCTTTGGACCAAAAATATTTGTGCTAAATATGTTGATAACAAAAGTCCTGAAGACCTTGTTCGCTATCAATTGCCTACAAAATATTCTCCCATTTTAGCAGTTCTTAAGACTGATGAGGACTTGATAAAGCAAAATTTATTTTGGATCATTCATAAAGGTCAACAAGCAAAATTTTGGATAGATTCTTGGGATGGTCACCAACCTTTGGTAACTCAATTTCTCGATTGGAGGCCTTGGATGGAGGAGCTTCACCGAGCTAACCGAATAAAGGTGGATAATTGTTGTCAGTACCATACTAGTGATTCAAAGGTTGGTAGATATTTAATCCCTATTGAGGACTGGCCTATTCAAATTTTAGAAAGACAAAGAAAAGACATCCAATGCATCCTTCATATGGGATCTCTCTCTTGGTCCCATAATAAAGATTGTTTTGGATAGAACAACACTACTAAGGGTGAGTATTCAGTTGCTCAAGGTTATTTTACCTTATGCCATAATAATCCCAACCAATCATATGACATATTTACTCAATTGTGGGCTCAAAAGCCTAATGTGAGGTTCTTTACTTGGTTTTTATTGCATCGTAGGTGCTAACTAGTGAGTAACTTATGAAACGTGGTTTTCATGGGCCTTTTAGATGTGATATGTGTGGAGAGAATGTGGAAACTCTCAACCATATTTTTATTGAGTGTACCTTAGCCTTGGGGCTATGGAGGAGAATGACCATCTTACTTGGTTTACAGTGGTCCAATTTTTTTACTTTTGAAAAACTTTGGAGGGATTGGCCTAAACAAGAGGGTGTTGATCATTTTATTAGGTAGTTAGTTTGGATGGGTTCTACCATTTTACCTTGGAATATCTGGAATGAAAGGAATAATCAAAATTTCAACCAGGAAAAGAAGGATATTCACTATATTTGGCAAAAAATCATTGCCAACTTAGTTGAATCAGTTCAACAACTCCTTAATCACCCCCAAAAATCCCACCAAAGATAGGATCAGGTGATGCATAGGTTGAAGATTAAATCTTCTAAGGGCAACAAACTTAAGGAAAATGTGAGTAATCGCAAGATGGATAGAAAAAAAAATTGGTTGTCTCCTCCTAAGGATTTTAGAAAAATTAATACTGATGGAGCCTTTTGGGGGAACCTTGGAAAAGCTAGTGCGGGGGGTATTGGTAGACTTTCAGATGGTTCCCTGGTTTTCACTTTTGTTGAGAATTTGGGTATCCTTTCCAATAACCTTGTTGAGGGGTATGGTATCCTCAGAGGTATTCAAGAGGTTGCTAAGGTTGGATGGAATAAGGTGTTGGTTGAATCTGACTCTCAAGTCATGATTAATCTACCAAAGACTCCTAAGAATCATAAGGTTTATTGGAGAGTAAAAAGAATTATTGAGAAGATTTAATAAATCCAGATGAGCTTTTTGAAAGTTGAATACAATCATGTGGTCAGAGAATAGAACACGGGTGCTAATGCTTTAACTAATTGGGCATTGGACAAAGGTGATCTTACTTACTATGACCACCCTCCCAAATGGCGGGCTTCACAAATAAGGGAAGCTCTTATTTCTATCCTTTCTCTAGATGGCTCCAGTACTAAAGGTACCTAGTTACTTTTTGCTTTGTTTTTGCTTCTCTTTGGTTTGGTCAGGGTATTTGAGTTCCTTAGCTCAAACATATCTTTCTTATGTTTCCTCTGTTGAATCTTGCCTAAATAGTCTTTTGGCCTGATAAGGCCGAAGTTGTGATTTGTTTTTTCCTATTTTTAGTTTTTTTTTTTTGTATTCTTTTGTTTGGTAATTTTTATGTTGTTTTTGTGCTTTTGTTGTTTTTTTTTTTTTGTGTTTTGTGTTTTTGTTGTTTTTTGTGTTTTTTTGTGGGTTTTTTATGTGTTTTGTTGTTGTTTGTTATTTTTTGTTGTTTTCATTTGTTTTGTATTTTTTTTGTTGTTGTCTTTGGGCTTTTTTTTGGTTTGTTGTTGTTTTTTGTTGTTGTTGTTGTGTTTTTTGTGTTTGTTTTTGTTTGTGTTTTTTCTTTTATTGTTTTTGTTGTTTTAGGTATGCTTGTTGAGTGTGCCAAAGGGGGCAGGCTAGGTGCAAGCCCTAGGAATTTTTGATGGAATAGATACCCTTACCTCCTTGGGACTTACCCAAAGTGGCATCCCATTTGGGGTGTTTTCCACAAAAAAAATATATAGTGGAACAATCTAGGTTAAAATAATATATACCTTATAAAATAAGTGCAACATATCTTACCCTGAGTTCAAAAAAGGATGCAAAATTGTTTGATTCATTTAGGCCCATAAACCTATGTAATATGGCATTTAAGATAATATTCAAAGTGATGGCAAATAAGTTAAGACTACTATTAGAAAATATTATTTCAGAAGATCAAGGAGGAATCGTGAAAGGGAGACAAAATTTGGATAGGATCATAGTATCTCGTGAATTAATGCATTCAACAAATTTTAAAAAAGAGAAAGCAATGATCTTAAAATGTGATATGAATAAAGCCTGTGATAGGGTTAAATGGGATTTTCTTTTTTAGTATTAGAAAAGTTTAGATTTGGGAATAAATGGGTTAGATGGATTAAATCTTGTGTCTCCACAGTATCATATTCAATCGTGGTCAATGGACTAGTAATAGAATCATTTAAAGCTAAGAGGGGTCTTAGATAGGGAAATCCTCTATCACCGTATTTGTTCATTATTATGGTAGATGTATTGGGAAGGAACTTGAATAAGGCATATAAATATGGGCTAATAAGTGGACTTAATGCTAATAATAACATCAAAAATATCACCCATCAACAATTTGTAGATGATACAACCATTTTTCGGAGGGTAGGGAAAACAAGGCTAAATATTTGAATAACTTATTAAAGGAATATGAAAGAGTGTTAGGGTAGAAAGTTAATAGGACAAAATCCAAAATTTACTTCCTAAACATTCCAACTAGAATCAAATTAAAGATATGTAGGTTAATTCAAATGGAGGAGGCAAATTTGCCAACAACATATATAGGGATGCCCTTATTTGAGGGGAGAATGAGGATAGAATTGTAGAATCCAGCTATAAACAAATTTTAGAATAAACTTCCAACATGTAAATATAGATAGTTATCATTAATAGGAAGAATGCAACTAATTAAAATAGTCTTACATGCCATTTCAACATATTATATATCCTTATCAAGTGGTATTAGCTCAACCGGTTAGATTCCTCAATATTTAAAGAGGAGACCAAGGTTCAAATCTTGCCAAACGATACATGGATAATATCCAAGCTTTGTTGTAATACGACTATGTGGTGATGATGTTATACAGGTTGGGCCTGTTTCAATCCCATATAACCAATTGAAAAAACATATTATATATTCTTGTATAGTATGCCAAAATTAGTAGAAAATAGTTTAATCTATATTATGCATTCATTTTTGTGGTCAAGATTACATGATAAAAGGAAATTTTCTTTGGTGAAATGGAGCAAGGTATATGATGATAAAACTAGGGGAGGTCTTGGTCTCAATTTAAGAGTTCTTATGGATTCAAATTTAGCTCTAAGGGAAAAGAAATTTAGAGATTTTACAAAGAGACTCAAAGACAATGAGTAAGAATTCTTTTAAGTACATTGAGGCCAATACCCCAAGCTTAATATTTACTACATTCTCTCTACCAGATGGTTTCGAACTATTGAATAGTTTATAAAATTCAATTGATCTAGTGATTAAAGGTCTAAGATGGGTGGTGATAAATAGAGAAATAAATTCTATTTGGATGGATACTTGGTGTGATAAAAAGTCTCTCAGTCTATATTCAATTTTGAAACCATGGATGAGATTACTTTAAGATAAATATGGTGATAGGGTTCAAACATTATGTACAAATATTAGGAAGGAAAATACAATTGAAAATAATATTTTTTAGAAGTATATCAAAAATTGATGCTAGGAAGCATTTGAGCAAAAAAATAACAACAATGATTTTCTAAGGGAAGCCAAGGATAATCTAGTTTGGGAGTTGAATAGCTCGGGAGAATACACAACAAGAAATAAATATAATGTAAAGCATTAATAAAATAGGAATTCCACAATAATATGGAGAGATATTTGGGATAGCTCGAGTATTACAAAAGTCAAAATGTTTGTATGGCTAGTAGGTCATCGAAAAATTTTGCTTTAAGAGGGCATTAACACCCTTTATATTCCATGAGATGGTAGTCATGTCTATTTAAGGGTTATTAACCCCTCTTGTAAATTACTAATATTATTTTATTGTTTGGTAAAGAAAATTTCAACCAACTTAGATTGTGTTCCTTTCTCTATGTTTGCTCTTACTTCCTTGGCTCTCACTTGATAATTTGAACATTTTTCTATTTTTGCCTTACTAGTATTGGGGTTAGATCTTATTATTATATTCCTAAATATTCTTTCACAACTTTCCTTTTCATTAGATTTTTCCTCTACTAGCTCGTAAGGAAGCTTTTAACTTATCCTACTTATTTTCTAGTATTTCCTTATTAATGGTAGAGGTATTAACATCTAATATTGTGTTTTCTATACCATTTTTCTTCTTCTAAATGGTGAATGATACTTTGATAGAGTCTTCAAAATATGATAAGGCACATTCCTTAGATTCAACAAGAATGTTCATCCCTAAATCATAATCATACTAAGTAGACAATTCCTTGTTAATATTCTAATCTTGTTGTACCATGTCCTCTAAGCTCTAATATGCTTTTTCTTCATAGGCTAAAGCCTTAAAAGAATTGGTATTTCTTCCAATATCCTTACTTACTAATTTTCACTATTTATTTACTTTCAAATATCTAAACCTATTTTATGGAAGTTGAAAACCATCCTCATCCATATCCATTTGTAAATTTCTCTTGCGATTTTCTACATATATTTTTGCTAGACTCTTCTCAAGGCATGGTCTCCTAATATGCCACACATCATCACATTTTCTACATATACAATATATATTTTTATAATCCATGGTTTGGACCCACAACTTACCCCCATACTTAAGAATGATTGGATTTGGTAAAGGTCTACTGATATCAATCATGACCAATATCTGGGCATAGATAGCCAATAATCCATTTTTTATAGTTTTCAAAATCTCAAGGAATTCTCCCAAAGTGTTGTCTATTGCCTTGAAAGTATCTATTTCCTAGAATTAAATTGGTAATCCATACATCCTAACCCACACCAGTACTAGGGACATATTGACATTTTCAAATGCAAAGCCTTCATACTAATGAGTAAGGAAGAGTCTTGCTCTTCCCATAAACCAAGAACCTCCTTTTAGGATTCTATCTATTTCCTCCTTAGAACAAAACATGGATAGGAAAAAAACTTTGGGAAGAAAATATTGACTCACTCCTAGGGACTACCATATCCTATCAATCCATTTTTTAGAGCTGAAGCCCCTGACCAAGACCCATTAAAATTACCAATGACAACCTTATCTTTCAACAACAAGGATAACTTCTCTATGAGGTCCTTATTGAATAAATTAATTCATAAAATAATATTTATATTAATATCATAGTTAAAGAACATGAGTATATTTTATTTTTAATATGGTATTCATTGTTCAAACATTGTTTGCAATAGATAATCAATAAAAGTGGATTACTCAATTAGCTTTATTTCAATGATTTTACATAGATTTTTATGAGGGGTCCCGATCCCCTCATATTGAGTGGGGTTTGAACCTTGAACCTCTCAAAGAGAGGCCAAATCCCTTATCGTGGATTACTCAATTATTTAACAACATTTTTCATAAATATTATATGCCAACCTTTAATTAAAGGATATAGACATTATTATTTTAATTATAAACTAGTACTACATTGTATTTTACTAAGCAACTGATGGTAGAGTGTTTAAATTTAAGTTGTTATAATCTTGCTCAAATGTTTAACAATCTATTGATGTAGAAAATATCCACCAATAATTTATATCTGTATGGCCACTAATTTTATTTTTCCCTGCTTGAATTTATAATATTATCCAAAAATCTTCCAAACCATGAATTAACCACATTTGTATTCCCAAAAAGGAAAAATACATTTAAAAGATAAGAATAATAAATTACGAAAGATAAAAAGGGAGACAACAAGAATTGAAAAAGTAGGTGCCCATGGGCACCCTAAAATATCTTATTCACACTTATAATACAAATGGATCCTCATTGAGGGGTATTTATAGTGATACCAAATTCCCAATGAAAGGGTACACCTTATCACACATTTGACCATGGCCTAAAGAAGATTAGATTACACATGTTTCAACACCCCCCATAATTTGAGCTGAGAGGGCAAAGGATAGAAGGCATTAGAGGTAACACCTCTCCCCTCAACGAATGATCTTGTTAACCTTCATTGATCCTCCTTCATCCTCATCTTCATCATCAAAAAGCTTGTGTTCAGTCCTCAATAATTGTCTCAATCTTCTTCAACCTTATAACCCAATTCTTTATGGAGTGTCCTTCCCTTTTATAATACTAACAAATGTTTGACTTATTTGTAAACTTAGACTTGTGGCAAGAACACCTAGGTCTTAGAATCCATTGATTTTAAGTCTTTTGGATGAGCTTATGTATGAGAAAGTACTCCACAATTATTCATTGCCACTTCATAATGGATTAAAATCTTGAAAAGACCTTAAAATGAGATGGGTTGTGGTTATTTGATAGTCATGGCATTTACATCAGAACCAAGACAATTGTATGAAAAGGAGGAGAAAGACTAGAAATAATAGATTTGACATACTCTTCATCACTCTTTACCTTGCCTTCTATCGTAGCAAGATTAGCTTTTAGAGTTTTGAAGTGAGATATATGGTCTTTGAGAATTTCTAATAGTTTAGAGCTTTGTTTCTATTTTTTTCACTTTACTAGCATGCACTTATCCAAAAAAACTTTCAAAGTAGTCCATCCATCAATATGAGCATTCTTCTCTCTAATGTGGAAAAGTACATCTGGTTCCACTACCACAAAGAATAGTCCAAGAGCTTCCTCATTTCTCTTGTTGAGTTCATGATCAATAAGTCCTTATTTTGACTCATTATTGAATATGAAACAAAGATTTTAAATTTTGAGTAATCCTACCATTTTAGCTGATCAAGTGCTATAATTTTACCTATTAAGGCAATTCACATACCCTAGAGAGTCTATTTTGTACAAAATAACTTAAATAGATCTATAACAGGTCTATAGATTGATGTCACCTTAGAAAGGATAGATCACATTGAATAGAAAGGCTAGAGTCTTTCCACATTTGAAGAATAACCATTGGAGACTAGGACATAGCTATATTTTTAAAAAAATTGAGATTCAAGGACATAGATATCCCTTGAAATTGAATTCTATAGAAAGTTGGAGATTCAAGGACATAAATATCCCTTGACATTAATTACAATCAACTCAAAATAAAGTTGAATATTAGACATTCAAAGTCACCTTGACAATATATTAGAAGTAAGCTACATTAAGGATTTAAGATTTTAAATTTCAAGGATAGCAAAGAAAGAAACAAAAAATTGAGAAGATTCCTACATTAGATAGAGAAGAGTTTTAACTTCTAAGTGCAGAGATAAGAAATTAGAAAAAAGAAGAATAACATTAAAGTGCAATTCCAAAAATAAGAAAGAAAGAAGATCAAAATTATAAGTTGTAGTGGATTGATAAGCATTCAAAACTTCCTAAGATAAATAGAAGATAATAGCAAAAAGCAAGAAGATAGATATATCAATCTCTAATATATTAGTCTTGAAGAAAGATAAAGAAACACATAACTTACTTTATATAGCTTCAAGCATCAATTAGTAGCATAAGAAGAATAAGGTCATAGACCTTAACATAAGCATAAGAAGATTTAGGTCATAAAGATATTGACCTTGACACCAGAAGAAGATTAAGGTCATAAAGATATTGACCTTGACACTAGAAGAAGATTCAAGTCGCATTAGATACTAACCTTGATAATAGAAGCAATTTCAAGTTATATTGACCTTGACATTGGCCCAAGAAGTTGATATTGAAGAAAAGAGTTATTTCATAGAAAGAAAGAGATAGAAGGTAAAAGAGAAGAAAAAGTATAAAGTATTTGATATAAATTTAGATCAATAACCCAAGAAGAAGAATACAATATTTTATATTACATAAAGTTTTATATTGTAGAAGAGATAAAGTTTCATATTACAGAAGGTTTTATATGCAAAGGAAAGAGAAATTTGGAAATATTACAAAAGATAAGTGAAAGTACATTCAAATATATACAAAACGATATTGCAAAAGATAAGTAAAAGTGTAATTTGGATAGACAATAGAAAAGCATAACAAAGCATTGAAGCATTCAAGAGGAATGGTACAATAGAGGGAAGTTTTCAAAGGCATCAACAAAGGATAACATACATCATTGAATAGAGAATAACATAAGTGCAACAGAGATAACATTTGGTTATAACAACATTTAGTTATGGTAGAAGATGGCATATAGCAGAGGATAACATTCAAGAATCACATAATAAAGGAAATAGAAACATTAAGTATTGCAACAAAGTTTAACATTTAAGGAGCATTAGTAAACATATTAAAGCGGTGCAATCACAACCATTGTTGAGAGTATAAACTTGCAATCACAAATTCAAGAAAACATTAGAATCAAGTACAATAGAATCTAGAGAGCTTGGAAGCAATAGTAACAAGCCAAAGTAGAAACAATCACAGTGGAATCCAAAGCAAGCCAATGTATAAGTGAAACACAAAATCCGAAGAGCTCAAAATTACAACAACATAAAAGTTAGAGCAGTCTAATATTGGAAGCCAAAGAGAACAAATCCAACAAGTGAGGTGTAATATTGAGGAAGTTAGCAACAACAAGGGAATGGTTTAAGCGTTAAGTACGTTGAGTAGGCAATATCATTGCCTGATCAATTCACTAGAGAAGTAATGTTCCAAACGTTCTTAGAGGAGGTAAAACATTTATTTAATGTTTCTTCATTCATGTGTCCATGTTGCAAATATAATCAATACCTTGTGCTTATGAAAGGAGGATCACACGAGCAATGGAGAAGAGGTGTAGGCAGAACCACAAAATAGGGACGTGTGCAATCAAGTTAAAGTGCATACAAAAGAAGCTTTAGAAGGTTAGTTAAATAATTAGGGTTTTTGGAGTTATAAGGTTCATTTAATTAAAGTTTTTATATTTGGAGTTTAATTGAGTTAGGAGATATAAGGGTTAGATAATTTTTTTTTTTTTTTAAGTTTTTAAGTTTGGAGTGATAAGTTGTTTAAGTTTTATAAGTTTGGAGTAATAAGGAATTTAATTATTTAATTTGTTTAAAAAAAAATAATGTTTTTGGAGTGATAAGGAGTTCAAATAGTTAATTTGTTTGTTTTAAAGTTTTTTACGTTTGAAAAAATTTGAAGTTTTTTAACTTTGGAGTTTTTATTTTTGAGAAAATAAAAAAATGTTTTTTTTTGAATTTTGGCAAATTTTAATATTTGGGAGATAAAAGGATTTCAACATCAAAGGATAGGATTTGTTTTTTAAAAAAATTCATATTTGATTTATTTTTGAATTTGGGAGTCATAAGGTTTGCTACTTCAAAGGAATCAAATTAGTAAAATTCATACTTGAATCTAGGAGATATAAGGATTTAAAATTAAAGGCACTAAATGCATAAATGGCCAAGGGGGACTTTCCAACATAGGAGACACTATCAAAATGAAAAACCATACTTTATGAAAGGAAAAATTCAAAAACAAAATCCATATTAAAAACAATCTCTTGAATTCAATGGGCAACCTCATAAAAGCTTTCTTCAAAACTCTTATGAAAGATGTAAGATAATATCATATGAGTCAAATCAAATGGTTCAAATAGGAAAATATATTTGGTATATAGACTCAAGAGCTTGTCATAATATGATTGGTGACTTACATTGGTTTGAATCCTTATAGGTCAAGAATAATTTCATTCTAAATATTGTAGATGATAAAAAATATTTAGCTCATGGAATTGGTAGAGTAATACCTAGCATGTCATTTTTGGATTTTGTGTTAGAGAATATTTTATATATTTTACGATTATAAACCAATCTTATTTTAGTTTGGTTGAAAATGGAAGATTAGTTTAATTTAAATATATAAATAAACATAGCAAATGCATCATCAAGAATCAGAACATAACGAAAGCTACAAGTTCAATAAAAAATGGAATATATGCCTTAGATTCAATTGTTTTTTCTCAAGATATTATTGAATGTCTATCTCAAGATGAAGATAATGATAAATTGCCTAAGTGTTTAGAAAGATAGGATACATGGAATTGGATCCAACATAGTCCAACTTTTTCCTACAAATATAAGCATTGGGTGAACCCAAGGTTTAAGATGGTGAAGCAAATTCAAGAGAAGCAAAGGTTTGTGAACAATGCAAGGTCACTTGAATATTGAAAACAAAGACAAAGACCATGATTGAAGACTAAAATATTCAATATAATGTAATACAAGGAGGTGTTGGAGTCTATTACTTTATTTGGTACATGCTAATGTACTCCCATGGCACCTTCATCATACATTAGTAAATTAGGGTTGAGTCATAGTTTAAAGTGTGATTTATATTTCCCTCTTTATGTAAGTGTGAATGTGCAGGAAATGCAAAAGTGTCATGTGATTTAGAGTGCAAGTGTAGGTTGAGTCTATGTGCACAAGTGTCTTATATGTAAGAGTGCAAATATGTAATGTAAATATGTGCACAAGTGTCTTAGATTAGAGAGTGTAAATAGAAGTGTAAGATTCATGCATAGGTGTGCATATGTTATAGAGTAAATTGTTCATCAAGTATGCAAGTGGCAAGTAGATAATCCAAGAGTCATGAGACTTGGCATATGGAAAATAATAGTCTAGTACTTGAAGAGTCATATCACTATGGCTATATTATGGAGACAATGCTCCATAGACAAAGATATATCACATACAATTCATATATCTCATTATTTGATTGTAAGAGAAAGAGGAGTAATAAAGCTTGTATATATTTTGAGCAATTAATATTGTAAGTTAGTCTTCGTTCACTATACATAAATAATTTAGGCTATTTATATTCATATTTCAGCATATTATTGAATGTTATTTGATTTATTATGAGCCTTGATATACATATTATTCTACTCATCTTATTATCGTATTGCCATTTTTATTGTTATATTGTGGCTATTTTATATTTGGGATCTATGTGATTTAACCCATGATATTTTGTGGTAGTATAAGGCTTAAAAAGCCATCAAAATAAAGATGACTTATGAGACCTTCTACACTATTACAAGTTTGGTAGACATGATTTTCCAAATTGATGTGGCCAAGTTGAAAGCCTTGAAGGAGGAGCACTGGTTGAAAGAAAATATCCAAGATGAGTGGATTTTTTGGAAGAAGGTTAAGTAGTTGGAACCTACATTTGGATAGATAGATGAGGACAAGTATTTTGAAGAAACCTAGAAGGATCATTCAGATAAGGAAGGCACTTATGTAGGAGAAGATAGTGAGTACGTATTCAAGGAGGTGGTTGCCCATGCAATAGCAGTAGAAGAAGCAACTTCTAAAGAATTTATACATATAGAAAAGTCACCTCTAAGGACCATGGAATCCACAATGCTCAAGAAACATACCCCAACAATTAATCCACAACCCCGAGAATCTATTTTAACATAGTGATGATGAAAGGGAAGGGTGTCACTCACAACACTAGCCCTTCACCTGTTAAGAAGAAAGAGAAAAAATATTTAAAGGCATGACCTCAAACTGCTACATCCCAAGCGACTGGTGAGTCATCTAGCACTCCTCTACCCACCATATTCGTTGTGAGTCATCTTTCATGTGTGGTATCAACACCACTAGTGTATTTATACATTTCCCCCTCCTCATTAGCCACCCCCATTATATAGCCCTAACAACACTTGCTTTCTATGTGGGGATTTTGCTCTTGTATCCTAAAGCCCTCACTCTATTAACTTATACTCATACTACTCCACAAGACAATCCCTAACCATTCCTAGACAGGGAATTCTTGTCCTTCCCTTCTACATCTTAGCCTCTTCTGTCTTGCCTATTTTTCTAGGCAATATTTCCACCCCTTCCCTTGCAAGGGTAGTTGATCATTTTATATAATCCCATCACTACATTAGGTGTGCCACCATATTTTTGAGAGATCCAAGAGAGAGCCTTCTAATAAGTATAGAAGGAGGTCTTAAGGGTGACATGACCAACAAAAAAAGGGCTCAAGAACCAATTCGATCCATAAGAGAGGATCCTCCACTTTGCTCACATGGATTTGGTGGTCTCCAAACCTAAAGGGAAAATGCAGTCACAAGATTAGCAAGTGACCCTAATGACCATTAGTATTCAAGGTGTGACAGTTAAGGATACAACCAAGTTGGCCAACTAGGAAAACAAGATTTTCAAGCATGATTTAATGGCCCTTGAGAAGAAATTGATGAGGAAAGAGAAAGAGCTTAAGGTTACAGGGTTCAAAAAATAGATGAAGTAAACTATAAGTGCCTAGGCAATGATTCTCTCTTAGAGGAGGAGAAAATAAAGAGTGAGGGCCTTATTAATCAATTTATCACCATGGATACCAAGATCATCATGGATAGAGCTAACTTCTAGAGAGTAGGAATTAAAAAAGAAGAAAATCTTGAAGGCCTTGCAATAGAATATCATTAGGAATGTAAGAGGGGTTTGTACATTGTACTAGGATATCATAGCTAGGGCCATAGCCTCATTGTCCTAGCTGATCGAGTTGATCAACACAACATCTTATCAAATCATAGATATTTCCTAGGAGATCGAGTAGGTCCTAGTGGAAAAATAAAAAAAAGTGGCTAAAGCAAAAATATTTGAATCCCAAATTGTCATAGCAAGATATCAAGAACTGTTATCCATATATATTCATAATTAAGAGAAAATAATAAGAATAATATGATATACCCTTGACAAAGACTAAGCTGCATAAGAGTATAGGGCCTCAGCATATGTCCTAATCATAGTGATTACTAGCTTGTAGGGTCCCATGGACTCTTTAATTTGAAGTGGTTTTCCCTCCCCTTGGATGAACAATGATAGGATTTTGTTGGAGCAAGAGAATATGTAGGCATTGGAAGATAAAAAAGAAATATGGATGAATTTTTGAAAGTGACCAAAGCTAAGCTTTGCTAGAGATGCTATGAAACCCATTCAACCCTTAGTGAAGCTCGAAGTACAGTTTCCAAGGTGTAATTTTTTTGTGCAAGGTGTAAATTCAAAAGTGATAGGATTTTGCTGGAGCAAGAGAATATGTAGGCATTGGAATATGAACAATGATAGGCTTTTGTTGGATCAAGATAATATGTAGGTATTGGAAGATAAAAAAGAAAGAAGGATGAATTTTCAAAAGTTACCAAAGCTAATATTTGCTAGAGATGCTATGAAACCCATTCAACCCTTAGTGGAGCTAAAGTTTTTGTGCAAGGTGTAAATTGAGCTCCAAATGTGCTACCATAGTTTCCAATAGGTGAGGGTGCCCTCCAAAGAGGAGTGGAAAGAAGTGAAGGTCTATATGAACAAGCTTCCACCATAATAGCTACCCCACTCCCATTTTCCTTTTGTTTTGGGTATATTTTAGTTTTCATTTTTTACTTTGTGCTTAGGGATAAAGAAAGTGGTTTGGGATTCACCATATTTAAAAGGTTGAAGAACCCCCAAGATCCACCAAGACTATAGAGAATTTATCCCTATGATATTGCTTCACTTAAAGAAATATTTCATTTAAAAGTAGGATAGATAGAAAATGGGGTTGAAGGTCATGACTGCCTTCAGTCAAAGGGGTATGTTAGAGCTCTATGGAGTAAAGAGAGGAATATATGTTTGAAGCCACACCATTTTTTGGATCTTTCATCAATGGTTGGTGCTCCTTCTCTACCTTAAGTAGGCAACCCGAGGACCTCGAGATCCTAAGCCATTGATTTTCTATACATCAACTTATGTCATGTCTTTCAACAAAGACCAACATAAGAAAGAGAAGATTCCTAATGAAGCCTTGACTAAACATGTGGTAGCCGATCAGAACAAGAGAAGGAAGCATTAGGGCATAGTTAGAGAAGGACCATCATTGACTGATAGGGATCCCCATATCAACCTAAATATGTGGTGAAAAGTCAAAAAACAAAAAAGATAGTGCAAAGGCAATTAAAAGAACACTTGCCATAGATTGCCAAAGTTGACTTTCATGGTCTAGCCTATCATAGTCATCTGCATGATAGTTGTAGTGGCTACCCACCATAAGTCTAAGCTTACCTTGCCAAGCCTACATCATCTAGAAGGGTCATACCAACAATGTTAGCAAGCAAAGCCTCCTAGAAAGTAGATGAAGACCTTAGGGAATATTGGTGTTCAAAGCCTCAAGCCCAATAAAAATTAATGGTGTTATCAACTTTTAAGCACACTACAAAGGGTGATGGTAGTAGCAACCACTATTCAATGGTCAGGGAGCCTTTGATATTAATGGACCTGGTTCTAGATACCTTGAGGCAACTGAACATAAGTGTAGAGAGACTTTGGCTATAAAGAAAAATTTAATTCCCTAATTCCCCAATTAGGATTTAGGAGGAAAAGGATCCCTCAATACAAGCCTATAAATAGACCCTTAAAACTCATTGTAAAGCATTGGGAGTTGCCTACTCATGCCTCATATGTGGCCTTGTAAGATTTTACTTTCACCTCCTTGATTATATGAGTGATAATTAAACAGTGAGTCAATATCTAAGGAGCATCGAGCCTCTTTAGGCTACATGTCTTGTAATTATTTGGCATATGAATGGAAGTTGTGATTAAATTCACTTTGTCCTACTTATTTAGTGTGTTCTCAATTATAGGTTATGTGTGATGAAGTATGTTCAAGTTCTAGCTATTAGATTGTGGTGAATGCGTTTATTTGTACTTGCTCATGTAGTTAGGAGGGGAAATTTCATCTTGGTGCATCGACCCCCATAGCTTAGGTTTTACTTTCCTGTAAATTTACTTTTCTATTTTTAAGCTTTTTGTTCTCTTCCTTCCTTGTCTTTTATTTTTCTGCCTGCAAGAGACATAGATCTAAACCTATGAGGTCTAAAAGTGCACAAATATCAAATTTGACAAGGAGCCAACCTCAACTAAAAGTTCTGTAGGTTACCCCATATTGGAGCTTTCTGCTATGTTGCTCTACATGAGGTATGGGTGCCATAGACATTTTGGACCACTGCCTCGATAGGCCAAGAAATTTTGAGATGACAATAGCCCATTTGGCACACTCGATGGGATCTAAAACTCATTCAAATAGATCAAAACTATGAAGTGGGATTGAAGCCTTAGTGAGAAGTAAAGAACAAGAAACCTAATTTATGATCATAGGATATTTTGATGCCATAACCAAGCTAGATAAAAAAATTGGGAGAATTAGGAAAATAACCCAAAGTATGAGAGATTTCTCAACTTTTATTCAAAATAATAATCTATGGGAGGTCGAGTTTGAAGAGGACAACTATACATGGACCAACAACAAGACAGGGCAAACCTTGAAAGCAAAAAAAATAGATAGATGCATACTCTTAGATAATTGGCTATATAAAGGAACTTATGTTAAAATAATATGTTGACAAGGATTGGTTCATATCACCAGCCAATAAGAGTTAAAATGGTGGCAAGTAAATTTAAAAAAAAGATCATATTTTAAATATGAACAAACGTAGGAGTACCGTCCTTAATTTGTTAATATGATAACACATACATATAAATATTTAGGAAACAATGGGTTGTATATACTTATAAAACAAATTAAATGAATGACATATAGATTAAAAAAATGGAACAATAACACTTTTGAATATATTTTGAGAAGAAATAACCAAAAGACGAACTTCAAAAATTCTAAAGTTGTGAGCAAAATATCCAAGCTTGGAGGAAAGGGAGTTTCTTAGTGAATATCATAATATTTTGAGTAAGGAAGAGAAATTTTAGAGATTAAAATTGAGATAGACTTAGTTAAAATAAGGAGATAAAAACACAAAGTTTTTTCATAGGATGGAAATAGTGTAGAGTTCAACATCTAGAATTAGTAGAATTTAATCAATAGAAGGGATTTGGATTGAAGACCAAAGCAAAATTAGAAAGAAGGCAAGGATTTTTTACTAGAATATTCTAGAATCAAAGGAGATTGAAGTTCTTAATGATAATCTACTAGAAGAAGTACCTTTTGTTATAACATATGAAGATAATAACACACTAATGGAGCTTATTAATCTAGAAGAAGCTCATACTCTTTTCTCTTTTGATAAGGATAAATCCCTAGGTCCAGATGGAATATCTACAACATTTTATGAGTATAATTTGGATTATTTATTGGTGATAATGGAACAGTCTAGGTTAAAGTAGTACATATTGAAGTGGAGTATCAGAAAATTTTCGAAATGGTTGACAAACCATTTCAAAACTATTGATATTCTATAACCAAAGAAAAAAGGAAATAAGGTGAAGCAAGGAAGTGGAATGAACATCAAGGAAGACAAAATAAAAAATGGAACAAACATGGAATGTTAGGGGGAAGTATGACATGACTTAGGAGAGAGAGAAACTAGTAGAGGAACAATGGGAAAATGCAAGTGTATATCCAACTGTGAGAGCAAGTGCAAAATTTGGCAAAGAGCTTTCATGATAAAAAGTTTAGAAATACTAATTATTTTTAGCCTATGGGAATAGCAAATATAATAAATTATATTATGTTTCATACCATTGTGTGTACTGTCTGAATGATATACACTTCATGTTTTTGCCTATATTTATTTTAACTAAAGTGTAGGTTGCAGGTGAGGAATATCATCGAAGCAAATGGTACTTGAGTTAGATAAACATTGAAAGCTTTATTAACAATATTGTAAAGAACATATAAAATTACCATTCATGAAAGATAACCAGACCCTATAGTTCAAAGGAAAAATGAGTTTCCATATTGCTTTAGTATTTATTTCTAATATTATGTTATTGTGTTGAAACATGACTGTCCAAAAGACCACCATCTTCTAATCATACCATTTAGAGTGAAAGGCATCCAAACTACTGATGAAAAAGAGGAGAACCATCACCATATTATGGAACCAACCTGTGAACCCAATGGAAGTTACTATCTTACACAAGATAATTTTTCCATCTCAAAGACTGATCCATCTTTTGACTTAGTTGTACAATGACTATGACCATATAATTAAAGGACATGTCATACAATTAGACCAATCATATAATTGTATGATGTCGTACAAGGATTGTAGGTGCATCATCTTGAAGGAGTGTTAGCTTGTGCAATGAAGTGGGCATCTTATAATATGATAGCCTTAAGACATTACTATCATATGAGTTTGCTTATTGTTTGCATGTGTGATTACCATGTGTCTTGAGGTCATGAATAGATAGGAAACTTGTCCTGCTTGAGAAGGTGATCCATAGGAGGATACCTTTCTCTCATCTGCATAATTTGGTTCAATTATGGAGTTTACACTACATGTTGGAGGAAGATGGCACAACAAGGAAGAAGAAGACTACATGTTATGGGACCCATACCTGCAAATATAGTAGAATTGCTAAGAGGAACTACTTCCAGGCTAGATGTGATTGAGACTACCCAAAGGAGTGGCATTCATCTTGAGGATATTAGTAATAGTTAATAGGGAAAAATTGGTTACATAGAAGCTCAAGGTGAAGAGCAAGGAGAATAACTAGAGTAGTGGTTGATTTAGACAATCTCAAATATGGGACATAGGCCAAATATTGATACTCCCAATTTTCATGGAAGTTTAAATACAGAAGAAATGATTGATTAGATAATGAACATGGAGAGATTATTTGGTTATGAATCTATGGAGGATCCAAAGTGAGTCAAATTTGCATGTATAAGGTTGAAAGGATATGCTTCAATTTGGTGGGATCATGTCCAAACTAAAAGACAATGAAAGGGAAGGATAGAATCCAAACTTGGTAAAAGTGTTTGTTCAAGTTGAAATCTAAGTTTTTTACCTATGGATTATAAAATTGGAGTGTTTAGAAGACTTCAAAACCTCAAGCAAAAGGAGTTGAGAGTGAAAGAATATACAAAAGAGTTCTATAAATTGACCATAAGATTTATTCATATTGAAGATGATGAGGAAAAAGTGGTAAGATACAAAAATAGACTAAGATTGTCCATATAAGATGAGATTTATTTGCTTTAAATTAGAATTGTTGAAGAGGTATATCAATATGCACTAAAGGCAGAGGAAAAGTTGTGTAGGAAACAAAATAATGCAACAAGAAGAGTTCAAAACCACAACAAAAGAGGACAACAAAGGGAGGAGGAAGAAGCTATTACTTTTTATAATAATAGAGAAAACATATATTTCTCTATTGAAGGTATTACATTATTTGGTACCTTTGTAAATAAATTCAATTAAGGCATGTGTTTAATATTTGAGTCCATAGTATGTGTCAAGTTATTAAGTGTGAGTATATGTCATATAAATAAGTATAGAGTTATAAGTGTGAGGTTTCATGATTGTAAGTGTGAGTTATGTGAGTAAAGTGTTAAGTTTAGAAGTGAGAAGTTATGTGTAATCATGAGAGACTTTGTCTTTACGGAAATATGTGAGATTTACTATGTAATAGAGAAATATGAAGAGTTGGATATCCCGTGAGTTTGAGGAGAGCAAAGGTCAAGAGTCATGTAATATGAAGAGTCTCATGTATGTATATATTGAAGACAAAACCATGTGATATATTATAGAAGAAGCATTGCATTTATGCATTGCTTATAGGAGATGTATTTTCAATAAAGTTTTCAATGAGTTTGATGTTCATTGTTGATTATTGATTTATGCATGTTATTGTGATCCTAAAATTGTTAATCATGTGAGAATATTAAATATTTGCTAATAGTGCTATCAGAGCCACCATCTTGAGTGTGCTTAGAAGCATCTACATTGAGTGAGATAACTACAAGAAATGATGTTTTCAAGTTTGGAGGAGGAAGATAGCAAGAGTAATATTGACTAAGTTATGAAACAACTAAGTTGCGATTGAAATTGGAGAGTGTTGGTAATTTTGGGTATGTTGCCTAGCTTCATGTTTGTGAGTTGTCATTGATGTCAAAAGGAGTTTGTGTTTATGTCAAAAGGAATTTGTGCTGATGTCAAAAAGAGTTTGGTGCCAAAAGATCTTGAAAGTTCCATGAAGTTTGTTTAAGGGTTTTTATTAAAACCATGGTGACAAGGTTAAAGGTTTTTCTTAAAACCATATGGACTCTTTAAGGGTTTTCATTAAAACCATCTTGGCTTAATGAAAAGGTTTTGCTCCTTGAAAAAACCTTAAAAGTCCATTTTGATTATTAATAAATAAATTAACTCAAACCTTTGAAAAGGTTTTAAGTTAAGTTTATTATTAATAAAATAATAATAATTATTTTAATAATTATTATTGAAAGGGTTTCTAAATCCTTAGTGGCGCTCATGTAAAAGACTTACCTCGTCGACGTCAACTTGAATGGGATGAAAAATGCAATGTTTGAAAGGAGCGCTGATGTCAATTTGCGTGATTATCTTCGAATTCGTATTGATCTGTGACCTTCGATTTTGGATTGCGTTGTGATTTTTGAGTCTCATTTTGCTCTGTGTTAATTTCTGATTTCTTGTGCCAGTGAGGAAGACAAATCTAGTTTGTTTTAAATTCCGATTTCATGCGCAATGAGGAAAACAAATTTGGTCTGTGTTAAATTCAGATTTCATGCGCCTGTGAGAAAGGAAATTCTGGTTGTCTTTTGCAAGCAAAGGGAAGGTAAAATGACGAGTAGCGCTTGAGAGTTTCATTGGGAACTTGTGCTCCAACGGCAAAGGTAGTGGAGCGAAGGCGCTCGCTAAGTAGAGGTGTCGAGTTCGATTCGCAACAGGCATGTTTCAGTTTTTTCTTGGTCGCGGTTATTGTGCACGTGGTATGACGGTTGCTTTGGGCCATGAGTTTGGAGGAGGAAGCACTTTGGCGCTTATGTTGGTGTCTCCACACTTCTCCTAAGGTTGGAGAATTGATTTTTGGCCAAGGTAGATCTTTTGTTGATAATGACTTGGCAATTATTGTTGGTAATTGGATGGAGGTATGAGGTTAAATAGAAATGTTGCTTTGATATTGTTATTATTGATGTTTAATGTTTATGTGGTAAATGCATTTAGAAGTAAATGTATTGTAGGAGTTATAAGGGTTTAAGGAATAATTGTGCTTAATGTCATATTGGGGTTAGAGAGCCTTTGGAGTTATTGAGTGGATATTCTCTTGTAATTATTTTTGAGGTTGAAGTTATTTTGTGATATATTAAGTAGGAGTTATAAGGTGTAAAGGAATATTGTTGATATGTATATTTGTGATTTTTGATTATTGATGAGTTGAAGTGATAAGGTGTTATTAGGAATCTTATCATTGTGCATTATTCCATTGTTGCTAAATCTAATTGTGGCAAATTGAGAGTTAGTGTTGTGACAAATTTTGAGTTCTCCTTCTTCATCAAAGTAAAGGTATGGACACATTCTTCCATGGTTATTATTGATTGATAATTTTCTGAAAATAAGTTTGGAGTGAAAAGGATTAAATTAAGTTTCCTTATTTGGAGTGGATCTTATTTTATGAAAGTGTAAGTATTGATTATGCATTATGAGATCATGATGAGTTTATGAGTTATTGCATAATTCTGATTTATGAGAGTGGAAGCATTTGAAGTTTGCTTTAGGGTTTTTGAATGAGAAGCGTATGCCATTGCTATAAGTTGTTGAAACCCTAATTGAGTTGTTTGGTTGTTGAGAGTTTGGTTTTGAGATTGCTTCCATTGAGATTGAGTTGATCAAGTTATGCTTTACTTGATACATGAGTTGGACTTGCACCTTTGAGATTTGATTTTATCAAGTTGTACTTTGCTTGATAAACTTGGTTGTGTGGTTAAGTTGGGCATTCCCATTTGAGAGAAGTTTGAAATATATTGAACTCCTTTTTGATGCTTAGAGAGAGATTGCTTTGAGCTCTTGAAAACTAACTTGGCTAGGGTTTGATAGCAAGTTATGGTTCTTGTTGGTTACGAATCTGCCATGAGGAAAGGATTTTGTGTTAATGCGCCCAGATTTGCCCATCAGATTGAAAGGTCGAAAGGAAGGAATGCCTTCCATGCCAATCTTCGGAGAAGGCCGACTTCCTATAGGGTTTTGAGGTTCAAGATAAGAGTGCAGGGAAAGAGATAAAAATGCAGAAAAGGATTCCAAATTAGATTGGAGTTAGGTGGGGGGAACTAACAGTACGACAACGCATCAATCACCACTACTAACACCAATATAACCATAATAAACCACTATGGCTGCTGTCACTAATCAGTAGAACAGAGTCAGGTATATGTTTTGTACTAAGAGCCAGAAGCACAACTACAATGGTTCCCTAACAGACATTCCCTCCAAGGAACTAACAGTACGACAATGCATCAATCACCACTACTAACAACACTATAACACAAAACATAACCAAAAAACTGCCACTAACGTTTACCCTATGTATCCTTTAATTTATGCATCCCAAGAATACATGACCACCAAATGCTGAAGTAAATCAACGAGCAATGATACAGGAAAACGTAAGGCAGAAATGTCAAGGAGAGGCAGCATACAAAATAAAAACAATAGGACAGCACCAAGTGTATGTATTTAATTAGAAGGCAGAAGCACAGCTACAATGGTTCCCTAACAGACATTCCCCTTCCACCACTTTACAATGAAAACGTGGTGGCTATTTATAGCCTGAGAACCCCCCGATTACATTTATGGGCACAAAGTCCCAGTCAAACATTAGCTGACAAAAGTAGACATGGAACTGTTGATGCTGACCTTTGTCGGGTAGGACTGTACTCTCGGCATGGTCTCCCTGAAGGTTGAACAGCTACGTGGCAACGCGCTAGGTAGAACTTCACATTGACAGGAATGCGGGTAGCTGAGGCAGGTGGAAACTCACATCAGCCTTAAATGAGGCAGCTGGCATAAGTAGTGCGGCCCATGCTTGTCCTTTTGCTCAACACATCTTGGCTCAGATCCCAAAGTTGGACACTTGTCGGATGATGCTGCTTGACACGTGCTTGCCTTGAAAGGCAGTTTATCCAACTTCGCCCAGGATCAGAGCGCTGTCGGGTTGCGCAGGTAGAAAACAACGCAGTCGGGAAGGCCTTCATGCCTTGGGTACTTTTCTGAGTTTATTCCCCTACTGTGCACCTGTCGAAGGATGCACTTTGACTTCGCTGCGAAGTCGGATTGTGCCTTGACACAACAATTTTTTAGGGCAACTACTGTCATTTTTGAGATTTGACTGAGGGGCTCAAGAGAAAGAGGGAAGAATGAGAATGTAGGGAAAAGAGAGAAAGGGGGAGAAGAAGAAGAGGAATGAGAGGAAGAGGGAAAGGGTAGAGTAGCTCTCTTACAAAAATTGAAAACATTGCACCCCGTGCAAAATGTGGCAACATTTCTGGTGGTCGCGGGGTGTCGAGCTCGCCTCGGTGCAAAGAATCCATGCCTTCATCCATTGGGTGTAGAGGAACTTACTTCCCCTGCCTTCTGCTGCTCTGGTCGTTCCTCTCGGGGTAACTGTCCTTCAGATCCACTTCCAGCAGCTGCCTCCTTGGATTTGCCCTCTGAATGCTCTCTAGCATCGGCTTCTGCCTCGCAGATGCGCTTGTATGCGGCTTGGGCTTGGCCCCAGGCTTCTGCTTCGAAGGGTCGACGGTCAACTTCTTCTAACGCTACGTGGAATGCAACGACCGTGTGCAAGTCGATGGTGAGGTATCTCTTTCCTAGCTCCTGGAAGTAGGAGCTGATCTTGCAGCACTTGGACACCATCTGGGTGACCTGACTTTCTTGAATTGGCTCGGTCCAGCTATCGATTTCTGCTGTATTTGTCTCAAAGGCCAGCCAATTCTTTCTCACCTGCTTAAGGGTGAGAAACTCACCATTCTCAACATAGCTCGGGCACCCTAGTTCAGAGAGAGCGTGAAGGGGAGCCAGACAAATGTCTCTTTCATGTTCGAATGCATCCAGCATTCGTCTGGCAACTCTCACCTCTTCTGTTTTCTTAAAATACTTATGCAAGGTTACCCTTACATCTGCCCATTCTGCAGTGAATGAGGACATGGGGGAGAATTGGAGGCCATCGCACTTGTGTTCTTAAAGTTTTATCGCTAGGTCCAGCCATTGCTTCGCCTGGCGTTCGGCCTCCTCTACCACAGGCTTTCCCTGGGCAGAAACTTCTTGGATCCTGGATGCAAAATCCAGGACCGACATGGCTTTATACGTGTGGGGCTTGCATCCCCGCAGCAGATCAGCCCGCATCTCCTTAACTTTGCTCTTTGAAAAGACTGTCGTTTGAGATGCTTTCTCTGCAGATTGCAACTGCGCCTGCTTCAAAGACTCCTGGAGCTGAGAAATCTGCTCTAGGGTTGCCTGCTTTTTTGTTGCGGCTTCTTGCTGAGAAGCAGCCAGCTGGGCTTTTAATTCATCTATTTCTTGCTGCGTCGATTCCAGCTGCTCAGTGGACCTAGACAGGTCCTCTTCAAGCTGTCTTATTTTGTCCTACAACCGAAAAAGCTCTTTCTGTTCCTCCAAATTTTTAACAAGGAGATTATCCGCTTTACGAAGGATTCCATGAATTTCGTATTGTTGGTGGATATCGTCAAAGCTCTTCTCCTTTCTTTGAAGCTCGTAGTCCGCCCTGGTCATTTCACAGAGAGGCTTCTTCACTTTTGGAGTTATCTTTTCTGTCGTGAGCACTCTCCTCTCGAAGTCAAACTTGGTGCGCTCTACCGGGGCGACAATCTCCTCAGGTCTCCTCTGCTTCAAGTTTTGGAGAAAAGAGATAGGATATTCTATGACTCTTGTTGCCAGAGGCAAATCGTTCGTGTTTTGGAGATCGTCCATGAAGTCCGGTTCCCCCAACCTAGGGTTCTGCTCGTGACATCTCTCCTGCGAACAGGGAAATAGGAGAAACCGAAATGACTTTGGAAGGAGCGGTCGCTTTTGAGGGTGACCGGGGAGCGAAGAGTGGAGCGGTTGATGCTGGAAGGGTTTCAAGCGGCTGAGGCAATGGATGTAGCGATGAACGTGTAGCTTCAGCACTAACCACGGGTGAAGGGTTTGGGGTTTGACTCAGGGATAGGAAGGCGTTGGGGTCCTGAGCAAACTGGTCAAAAGAATGGTGGCCGCTAGAAGGCTATGGATATGGGGAGGAAGATGCAGCCACGGCTTGCTCGGATCGAGCGGGAGATGGAGTTGAAGTAGGGCCAGATGAGATCTGAGGGAGTGGGGTGGCGAACGTACCTGCGGGCTTCACCTGAGCCGATGCTGGATGAATGTCTACGATTCTAGTTTTGGCGACTGACTCAGGACTATCCAGAGAAACAACCTATAGAGCAGCTGGACGCAACTGCGGCTCTGCGACTAACTACTGCATCGTCAGGATAGGTCGCCTGACCCTCTCAACTCTCTTCCTCTTTTTCTCTTCTGGAGAAATGGCTGGTTCAAAAGAAGGAGATGAAGTAGGTGCAGCGGGCGCTGATGTTCCCACAATAAACTTGTACTGGGGTTTGACCTGTAGAAGACCTATCGCGGTCAGTCCACTCACTGGCGACGCTGGCATCTTTTGTGCCTGAGGAGCTACCTCAAGCATTGACTTGGCTGATTTTTGTGCCTTTTCGGGCACCACCTTGGAAGCAACAGGCTGCATTGGGTCCACTTGGATATCTGCTGGGCCCACACTAGCAGTTGTAAAAGTGTACAACTGCTGGGAGGAAGACCCCCCTTTATAACACTCAAAGGGACCTTAGGGAATGTAATATCGAAATGCAAAAGGCCGCCATCTGCCAATGTGCTGGTCATATAGAGCTAAAAAATCATCATCAACGACCATATTCCTTCTGACAAATTTATCGTGCTGCACGCGACACCTCATCTTCCAAAGATTCAACAACTTTTTCTCTTGGCCAGTTAAGGCCTGCCAGCTTGGTGATGAGTTTCTTAAATCCCGAAGACGTGAAATTATGGTCCGAGTTTCGCTCGGGGTCATATGCTACCTCCTCATAGTAAAACTCCTACCACAGAGGCCATGCTTCCATCAAGTCAATCTCCCAGTCAAGGTCAACATGGACCACATTGCATCTATCTTCGATTATATCTGCCCGGGGGCAGATATGTGCAAACTTTCCCCTTATCCTGTATGGGTCGTACTTCCAGCGTTGTGATAGCAAAAGTAGGCCAATGTCATAGAGCTCCCGCTCGAGATAGACATGTTGTACTATCTCTGATATTTCGACGTTCGCCCAGGAAAGAGGATATTGAAAGATATGGCCCTTTTTCTTTCCCTGGCCGAACTCCTCTTCAATGTAATCCATCTGCCATGCAACCTCCATCCCAAACTGATGATCCGTGCACCAGTAGGGCAGCAGATGAGGCTTGCCCTTGAATCCGTAGATTCTAACCACAATCCCTTGCGTCAGTCTAAAAACGTCCCCGAGCTTGTGATTCAAAAAATAGTTTGTCATTTCCTGCAGGGGGCAAGGGATCTCACCATCGTTGAAGACTGACATGACCAAGCCCAAAAAGTTGAAGTTGAACTTGTAATAAGACCCTTTCCGATATAGGTCATCCGTCCATTCATAGACGGGTTGTGGCTCTCCCTTCTCATTTACCTTCTTCAGGTTAGGGATCGGCATATGAGAGTGCAAGTGATACAAACATAGCCAAGCCAAGAAGGAACTGAATCAAAATTTAGTTGACTGCTTTTTCTATAGCTTCACCAGGCTCGAGTGAATGGCGTATGCAAGCCAGTCCACCCAGTCGAAGAAGATCGGGCGCTTCCCACTTTTCTACGTCACTGGTTCATAAGATTCCCCGCATAGGAGACATTCTACCAGCACTAGCTGGTATGGCCGTACCAGCTCTTTAGAGTCACAGCTGAGGACACACGCCAGGATGGTGTATATGTATTTATTTTGAAACCTTTCCAGGGGTATGGGGCCGGTTGGCCATTGTCCAGCTGCGATCGGGGCGTTCAGCTCTAAGTTGAGGAAATCCCTCATCCTTTTTGTATGCGTAAAGTGCCCCGCTTGCTCGCCAAGATTTATCTTTTTAACAATCGTGCTGGAGTCATATCGCAACCTTAGGGTGAAGGCTGGATGGACGATCTCTCTGCAGAGTGCGAATAAGGGTTTTCCGCTGCAGTTGCAAATTTGTCGGGTAGCTGGCCTGTAATGTCTGACAACGATGTCGACCAGCTTCGGGCATAGGTGGACAAGAGGGCACAAGAACTGATGAAGGTTCGACTTGTACGTAGCTCCAAAATGGTGAGAGGGCAAAAATTTATCAGCCCAATTTTCCACATTTATCCGCAGTTTAGTAAGGCTCATGGAAAACAAGCCGTCCTTGTACCCAGACAGGTAAATAACCGGTGGTGGTGGGGCTTGCCCATGTACTTTCTTTGTCCAAGATTTTGACTTTTGATCCTACGACGTCTCACTCCTGAAAACATTTGAATGCGAGAAATCTCCACTTTCGCACTCTTCGCTGGATAGCGCTGGCATTGGCAACTTTCCTTTGTCCATTCCTTCGAAACAACAATAATTATGACCTCTGGACGTCTGCACAAGATTTCGTAGTCACAGGAATAATCTGCATGATTTGGCATGTTTGGGCGCACCAGACCTCTTTTTCTACATAATGACAACGTCATTAATGGTGCGTAGGAGGGGGTAGGTCGGCCGGCTAGTGAAGACGTTATGTTTTTTGGTGTCTGCACAGGAGAACATCTTGAAAGGTGTACCCTGGTTACCGCGCCATGCCTCCTTGATTACATTTTCCTTGAAGGTTGCACAATCATTAAATTTGACTTTGATTTAGTGCCATGGTTGATGTCACTGCCACAATCTGGGCGCACTGCTCAAGGAAAGACCCTTTTGGTTCGGAAACCCAACCTTTATAGCCGTTGCGCGCCCTGGGCCCACACTTGGGAGTATTAAATTTTTTGTTTAAAATCATCCAAGCTGCGCCCGGAAAACGGGGCGCAGTCGGACTTCGCCCGAAAGCTGGGCGCAGTCCGACCTTTCGCTTAGTCCCTTCTGCTCCTTTTCTTTTTTAATTTTCCTCGGTCGGAACACCCGAGATGCGCCGGGTTGGGCGCGCCTTGAACTCTGCGCGAGAGCCGGGTGCATTCGGACTTCGCCCGAAAATTGGGTGTAGTCCGAACTCTTGTTTAACTCCTTTTAATGCTCCTTCTCCAACTGCGCCCTTCGGGTGGTGCGCAACCCGACTTCGCTGCCCGAAAACCGGGCGTAGTCCGAACTCTTGTTTAACTCCTTTTAATGCTCCTTCTCCAACTGCGCCCTTCGGGTGGTGCGCAGCCCGACTTCGCTGCGAAGTCGGGTTGCGCACCCAGACAGCAGATTTTTACTGTTTTCTTGGGCAGTCCCTTCTACGAACTTCGCTCTTTCTCAGGGGCGATACCTGACTTCGCCGCGAAGTCAGTGTTTTCTCCTTCTGTCCGACTTGGGCTCTTCTAAAACGAAAAAACTGAAAGCAGGAACTGTACATACTGAAAATTAAAAATGCAAAAAGGGAAATTTGTACAAGGAAGGGCCCGATTGGGCACCTTCAACAGCGGTATATTTTCAAATGGAACCCGTTAACGGGAATAGGCAGGAGCTGACCCTCCATATCCCGAAGCATGAAAGCGTTGAACTGGTTCACCCGGGAAATCTGATAGGGGCCCTCCCAGAGAGCATCGAATTTTCCGTGGTTGCCCGGCTTCGCCTTAAATGAGTTCCACTTCAACACCAGGTCCCCGATTTCGAAAACTCGGGCAGTGGTGCCTTTCGCAAACCAGTCTTGAGTAGCTTCAGCGTGCTTGGTGAAGGCCTGGTATGCTTTCTCTCTGTCCTCTTCTAACTGCAGAAGTTGGCACAGTCTGTCATCCACCGGGTCTCCACTGCTCCTGTCTTCGTCCAACATCCATAGGGCAGGGATTTCGATGTGGGCTGGCATGACAACCTCTTTACCATAGACGAGCGCATAAGGGGACGTTTTGATGGATTTCTTGAATGAAACTCTGTCCGCCCACAGCGCCCGATTCAGAAGTGAATGCAAAGTCTGCTTGTTCCTTTCAGTGGTCCTTCTGATGATCTTCAGGAGGTTCTTGTTAGTAGACTCAAGCAAGGCCATTCCCTCGCGGGTAGTAATTAGAAGACATTTTGTGATAAATGCCAAGTTTGCCAGTGTACTCCATGAGTACAGCGCCTGCGAACCCCGGACCATTGTCCGTTACAATTGACTCTGGAACCTCGAAGCGGGTAAGCAGGCTTTCAAGGAACCCGATGACCATTTATTGGTCCGTGTTTTTTGTTGGGATCGCCTCTGCCCACCATGTGAAATAATCGGTGGTTGTAAGAATAAACTTGTGTCCGATAGAGGAATTAGGTGAAATCACCCCAATGAAGTCTAGACCCCATTGCTGGAACGAAGTCTCGGCCTGAATCGGTTGAAGGGGCAGGGGTGCTTTTCTGTTTTTGCCAGCAAACCTCTGGCATTGATCACACCTGGAACAGACCGCATAAGCATCTGTAAATAGAGTGGGCCAATAGTACCCGGCTCTAATTATTTTCAAGGTCGTTGGCCTTGCAAAATGATGACCTCCAGGCATCCCAGAATGAAAATCTTCGAGGACTCTAGACTGGTCTGATTTCCTGACGCACCGCAACAGGATGCCGTCAATGTTTTTGAAGTAAAGCCCCTCAGGGCGAAGAGTGTATTTGAGTGCACCTAGCCAAAATCTCCTTCGTTGTGAGGCGTTCAGGTGATCTGGACATCTTTCAATGCAAAAATATCTCACCAGTTCATCTGTCCAGTCACTCCCCTTCGATAAGGAGTTGGCCAAGTTGATGCTTGTTGCTGTGTCCTCCCACTTATGGGCGGAGATGCCGGCTATAGCGCTTCGGGCCAGCTCTTGACACAAGGCTCGACCTTTGATAAGCTTGGTGGGCTGCACTTCGATGTCGAACTCCTAGATTTTTGCAATCCATCCTGCTCTCTTGTGACCCGGCTCTCCTTGTATGATGAAGCTTCGAACGTCCGGGTGAATCACAAAGACAGTCGTTCGGCTCTAGGAGACAAAATGCCTAAACTTTCGAAGTGATTTCATGACAACATGAACCTGTCGCTCTATAAAGTTGTACTTTTCTTCATGCGACTAAATCACTTGGCTCAAGAACGCTATGGGGCGCTCCTCGCCATCGTCTCCCTTCTGTGTTAGGACTGCGATGTAACTTTTTAGTTCTCCCACCGTGTAGAGGATGAAGTCCTTGGAGTAGTCCGGGTTTATCAACACCGAAGCTTGCGCAATTTGAGCCTTGATTTCCTCGAAGGCTTGCTATCTCTCATCAGTCCATTCGTAAGTTGTATCTTTTTTTAGAAGTTCGGCCATAGGCTTGATCACCTGTGCAAAGTCCGGGATGAACTTTTGCACGAAGTTAATCTGGCCGAAGAAGGACTGCAACCCTTTTTTATCGATTGGGGCTGGCAAGCGAAGGAGAGCTTCTGCTCTATCAGGGTCAATGACAAGGCCTTTCTCTGAGATGACGTGTCCCAATAGCTTACCTTCTTTTATCGCGAAGATAGATTTCTTCGAGTTTATAGAAATATCAAATTCTCGACACCTCTCAAATATTTGCCGCAGGTGGGAAACATGATCCCCTCTTTGGTGAGAGAAAACAGTCGTGTCATCAAGGTAGATGACAATGATCTTGTTGAGTAGCTCTGGGAAGGCCAGGTCCATGGCCCTTTGGAATGTGGCACCAACATTGGATAAGCCGAAAGGCATGTGCTGATAGGTGAACGTCCCCCATTTGGTGGTGAACATCGTTTTATGCTAGTCCTCATCCCTGACCCAAATCTGGTTGTAGCCAAAAAATCCATCTAGAAGTGAGAATTTCTGGGCTCCAACAATGATGTGTAGAATTTGATCAATTTGGGGAAGCGAATAGTGGTCCTTGAGGGAGGCCTGATTCAAGTTTCTGAAATCAACACAGAGACGGATGTCGCCATTCTTCTTCCTCAAAGGCACCAAATTCGCAACCTAGGATGAATGTTTGATGGGGTAGATGATTTTTGCCTCGAGCATCTTCAGGAGCTCGGCTTTCATCATGGCCTCGATTTTCAGATTTACGGCCCTCTACTTCTGTCGAAACGGCTTGGCCCCATCCTGTAGCTCAATGGTATGCTGGATTACATCTCTGTCATACCCCTTCAAATCCTCGTAGCACCAGGCCACGATGTCAAGGAACTCTCGACACAGTGATCTGATCTGCTCAAGTTCCTCCAAAGTGCAGTCTGTCCCGACCTTGATGGTTTTACCAGGTTCAAGTTCCATGTCGGTATACTGCTTTGGGTCTACCTTGATCCTGTGTGATATAGCTCTGTCATTCTGATCAAATAGACTCTCCAATGTAATCAGTCCTTTTGGGACATGATTATTTTTCAACTGTATCAACCCTTCATATTGCTTGTCATCAGGGTCTCTACTCTCGATTGAACATGCTTCATTTACCAAAAATGTGACGATCTCCTTGTCACAATCGAACACCTGCCAGTGGGTGTCCTTATCAGGCATAGAAGGCCTGTAAATAGTGCGAACCGACTTCGGTTTTTGGACAACGTCGTCAATCAAAATGTACCTGGCTCCAACAGACACAAAAATGTCAACATGTTTGCTTTTCTTGTGTGATATCGCCTTGACATTCAATGAGTCAAACGACTCCATCAGGTCCCACACACGATTACGGTATGCCTTAAGATAGTGCTTTTTGGAGGCGCACTTGTTCGTAACCTGGTGACACACCAGCTCTGAATCTCCAAAGATCTGTAGGTGTTTAATCCCCAGCCTCTCTGCCTTTCACAATCCCAAGCATAGGGCTTCGTACTCTGTCGAGTTGTTGGTATAGCTCCAGGCCAACCTATAGGTATAGTCTTTCTAGATCTCGGTTGGGGAAACCAGAAGCACCCCTGCATCGACACCATTTTTGCATTGCGCACCGTCAAAGAAAAGCTTCCACAGTTTCTCAGGTGCAGGTCCCACTTCCTTTTCAGCTGACTTGTCAAGCCGCTCGGGCTGTACAATGGTGTAACAACCCTGCTCTGTCTCAATTACGACATTGAAATCCCGCAAAGAGAACTCATCTTCGAGCTGTAGCACTTCGAGGGCTTGCTCCGTCAGCTCTACCATCACCAGTTCTTCCTCCGTCAGCTGGACCATGCAGTCCAAATCTTCTCCGGGTATCTTCTCTGTTAGGAAGGTGGAAGGCTTCTCGTTGAAGATTTTCAGTCTCCTTCCTTTGAAGGGCACTTCCATGTGTGAGTAGTCTAGAGACAGGTACCCGCCCAGCTTCGTAGTGAACTCCCGGGAGAGACACATGCCGAAGTAGGGAGCCAGGTCAACAACCATGACTTCTTGAATGACCACGATGTCGAGAGCCTTATGTAGCCAAATATGGATGTCCTTTATGACACCAACTGTCTTGACAGGGGTGCCGTCTAGTTGCAGCATGCCTTGGCTGCTCCTTGTGTACTCCATCCCAATCTCGTCACAGACAACTTTCGACATAACAGTCATGGAAGCACCAGAGTCCACCATGCAGTTGTGTACTATGTGCCCTTGCATCCGTAAAGACAAATAGAAGGGAGGCAGTCTATTCTTTCTAGTGGCTGAGACTGTCAGAGGTTGAACCAGGACAACGGGCTGTATCTGCTTGCCGTTCTTCATGTTTTTTAGAGATTCCTGTAGCAGATCCACCTGGCCTGGGAGCAAAAGAGCATCGTACATGCTGATTCTAGCGGGTGTTCTTTTTAACTCGTCTACTATGCTGTAGCCCGAGGTGCTAGCTCCTTCTGCTTCTTTTGCCAGCTCATACTTCGTTCGGTACTACTGGGTGGCCTCAACTCTCTGTCTCTTGGTCAGAGACGGGTACTTTAGCTTCTCCTAGGCTTGTTCTTTGGTTTCAACTGGAGGCTGAGGTTCTGGAGCTTTAGCCAGAACTGGAGCTTTTGCTATAAGAGGCTTGGTTGGAATAGGGGCTGCATTTTTCGAAGGAGGCTTGGCTGGAGCTTTGTCTTTGGATGCCTTCTCCTGGGCTGTGTAGGGCCACAACCGCTTGTATGGTGGCAGCCCATTGGGCTGCACCTTTTCTCTTCTGGCATACACTTGCAAGGGCTTGGCAGCATCTGTAGTTTTCTTTTCTTCCTTGGCGAGCGACATTAGATTTTCCTCTGGGAGGGCAAAGTTGGCTTCGCCGTCCAGGATCATGTAGAGTTCATCATCCTCTATGGCGCTGCCAACCAAAGTCTGGATGTAGTGCTAGTGCAATGTGCAGTCTTCCTCTGAATACGGGTCGTTGCACGTAGTGCACCAGTTGATCTGGTCAGAAGGACTAGGTTGGTCTTCGATAGCAGCATTTCTCGAAGGCGAACGCCTCTGCAGTTGTTGTTTTGGCGGCCTGTCTTTTGTTAGCGTCGAGGGCAGATATGGCCTCCTAGGAGCGAGGTCCATCTAGGCCTGTTTCTTCTTCAGAGCAGTCATGTCATTGGACATGGCATGATAACCTGAGGCCAAAGCCCATACCTCCTGGAGGATTGTGTTTTGAATGTTATTGTCAGGAGGCAATAATTGTGTCGGTGGAGGCAATGCGGCTAATGGAGGAGGATTGGAATAAGGTGTGTACTACGGGGGAGTAGGGAGTTCTGGAAAATGCAGAGGAGGAGGAGGCAGGTGAGGATAATGCATTTGTGGCGAGCTGTAAGGAGTTACGACCGACATCGGATTCCATTATTGTTGGGGTTGCTGCCCTGATGTGGACAGTGCACCACCAGAAGCTGACGGATACTAGGATCTGGGGAAGTCGAGATGAATGGATTCCTGCACCCTAGATGGGAGTCTGCCGATGGAAATGATATCCACTTTAGCTTGTTGGGCAGCATCGTACAGAGCAGAAAATGAGTCTATTCTAGCAATCTTCAGCAGTAGGCATATGTCTGAGTTGAAGGATCTCAGGTAGTAGTAAGCAGCCATGCCAGCTGAAGGCCAAAGTTCATGAGGTACCCGTTTCCAGGATCTCGCAAACCTGATGTTAAAGTTAGACACCTCCTCTTGGGGGTGTCTCTGGATACTTTGGAACTAATGCAGCAAAGAAAGAAGTGGTGTTAGCAGACTCGTTGCATCCTTTCACGAGCCTTCTGGCAAGCTGGGGCCACCCTATGATAGATCCCTCTGGCAGTGATCTCCACCAGTAGAGAAGCTTTCCCCTTAGGGAAAGGGCCAACAGACGGGTCTTCACACTTTCGTCAGTAATGGAGTGCAATGCAGCTAGGGCAAGGATGTCCTGGATGTGCTCGTACGCCATCTTGCCATAGCTATCATATGTCGGGATGGACTTTAAGGTAGCAAGGGGGCATAGCTTGCTACTCGACCAGGGCCAAGGGCCCTATAGAGTCCACCATCGGGAAGAGATCATCATCATTCTGCTGCTGGGCAGCCATTTCTTCTTCTTCTCCTTCATCGGTTGTATACTTAGTGTCGATACCTTTCGAGGATGTAGATTCCTCTTCTTCCTCGACCACTTCTATTTCGTTCTTAGCTCCTTCGACCTCGGCTTCGACTTCTTCTTGGATTTTAGCCTCGGCTTCGTCGACACGAGCTTGTTGATCAGCCAGCCTGACAATTTTGCCTCGAGCGTTGATGTCTAGTTCGTAAAAGGCAGGTGGGTTTCTAGGATCCCTTGCTCGCAACCTTCTCGTTTGCATGAAGGTGCTAGGACCAGTCTTTCGGACTCAGAGGATATGTTCATGCAGAGTCGCCAGGTGTTCTAATTTTGAATAGCAATGAAGCGAACATCGGTGCTTCGATTCTGTTTGGGGGTGGGAAACTTCCTTGTCCCACCGGGCGTGCTAGAGAAACTGTTAGCCCGAGTGAAGACGAGCTTGAGATTTTTCAAATGTGGGACTCTATGTCCCACCGGGCGTGCCAAGGAAATTGTTGGTTACGAATCTGCCATGAGGAAAGGATTTTGTGTTAACGCATCCATATTCGCCCACCAGATTGAAATGCCGGAAGGAAGGAATGCCTTCCATGCCAATCTCCGGAGAAGGCCGGCTTCCTGTGGGGTTTTGAGGTTCAAGATAAGAGTGCAGGGAAAGAGATAAAAATGCAGAAAAGGATTCCAAATTAGATTGGAGTTGGGTGGGGGGAACTAACAGTATGGCAATGCATCAATCACCACTACTAACACCAATATAACCATAATACACCACTATGGATGCTGTCACTAATCAGTAGAATAGAGTCAGGTATATGTTTTGTACTAAGAGCCAGAAGCACAGCTATAATGGTTCCTTAACAGACATTCCCTCCAAGGAACTAACAGTACGGCAACGCATCAATCACCACTACTAACAACACTATAACATAAAACATAACCAAAAAACTGCCACTAACGTTTACCCTATGTATCCTTTAATTTATGCATCCCAAAAATACATGACCACCAAATGCTGAAGTAAATCAACGAGCAATGATACAGGAAAACGTAAGGCAAAAATGTCAAGGAGAGGCAGCATACAAAATAAAAACAATAGGACAACACCAAGTGTATGTATTTAATTAGAAGGCAGAAGCACAGCTACAATGGTTCCCTAACAGAAATTCCCCTTCCACCACTTTACAATGAAAACGTGGTGGCTATTTATAGCCTGAGAACCCCCCAATTACATTTATGGGCACAAAGTCCCAGTCAAACATTAGCTAACAAAAGCAGCCACGAAACTGCTGATGCTGACCTTTGTCGGGCAGGACTGTACTCTCGGCATGGTCTCCCTGAAGGTTGAACAGCTACGTGGCAGCGCACTAGGGAGAACTTCACATTGATAGGAATGTGGGTAGCTAAGGCAGGTGGAAAATCACATTAGCCTTAAATGAGGCAACTGGCATAATTAGTGCGACCCATGCTTGTCCTTTTGCTTGGCACGTCTTGGCTCAGATACCAAAGTTAGACACTTGTCGAATGATGCTGCTTGACACATGCTTGCCTTGGAAGGCAGTTTATCCAACTTCGCCCAAGATCAGAGCTCTGTCGGGTTGCGCAGGTAGAAAACAGCGTAGTCGGGAAGGCCTTCATGCCTTGGGTACTTTTTTGAGTTTATTCCCCTACTGCGCACCTGTCGAAGGGCGCACTTCGACTTCGCTGCGAAGTCGGGTTGCGCACAGGTGAAAGCTGATTTCTACTATCGTACGGACTTCGCCTTGGAAAGGGGGCACACTCTGACTTCATTGCGAAGTCAGGTTGCACCCCAAAGACTTAGTCATTTTTCCTGCCAGCCTGCTACCAAGTGCACCTAGAAAGTAGGGCACACTCCAACTTCGTTGCAAAGTCGGGTTATGCCCAGAACACTTGTTCTTCTGGTTGATTCTGTCGCACTGCACACTTTGCACTCCTGCTGCGCTCTAACTGGAGGGTGCACTCCGACTTCACTGTGAAGTCGGATTGCGCCCTGACACTTAGCCATTTTTCAGGGCAATTGCTGTCATTTTTGAGATTTGACTGAGGGGCTCAAGAGAAAGAGGGAAGAATGAGAATGTAGGGAAAAGAGAGAAAGGGGGAGAAGAAGAAGAGGAAAGAGAGGAAGAGGGAAAGGGAAGAGCAGCTCTCTTACAAAAATTGAAAACATTACACCCCGTGCAAAATGTGGCAACAGTTCTATGTTGGAGGAGTTGATTCCTTGATATTGCATTATTGGCAATTTTTGGGTTGTGGTTCAAGATATTGTGAAAGTATACTACTTCTATGAGATTGATTTGAGTTGAGATTGAGAGTTGAAGGATAGAACATATTGAGTATCTAACAATTCTCTTTATGCTTCTATGAGATTGATTTGATATGATTGGATGAAACACATTGGGTCTCTAACAATTCTCTTTGTGTGTTCACATTGGGCAAGTTTCTTGGTAAACTTGCTTGAGCTTATTTGGGCAAGTTCTTGGTGAGCTTGCTAGGATAGATTTGGACAAGTTCTTATGGAGAACTTGTGGACTGATTTGGACAGGTTCTTGTGGAGAACTTGTGGACTGATTTGGGTAGGTTCTTATTAAAGAACTTGTGGACATATTTGATGAAGTCTTGGTGAAGACTTGTGAGCAATTGTGATTGATTTCTTCAAGCTTTTGGATTAAGCTTGGTACAAATCTGACAGATATTTGAGAGCAGATTTGTGCTGGACTAGAGGATTGAGTTTCGTGCAAATTTGTGACAGAGTTTGAGAGGACTTGTGCTGGATCGACTTTCTGTGTTTAGTACAGGTGTTTATGAGCAGCTGTGGAGGTGATTAGTGAGGACAAAAGTATCTAGAGCCAGAGCAAGGAGGACAAAATGTCTTATGTGGAAAGAAGTTCCACCTGCTAGCGGCAGAAGAGGTAGTGATCTTCTAAAGTATCATTTCCAGAGCTTTGGGGGATAGGACATCTCCTTTGGGAAGGAGGCTCATAAATACTTATTTGGGGATAGGAAATCTCCTTTGGGTAGGAGGTTCATAAATATTTGATTAGGAAAAGGATTTTACTTTGGACAAGAAGTCCATAAACATTGTAATTGGGAAGGATTCCCAAAATATTTGATTGAGAAAATTTAGTGAAATATTTTCTCTGTGGAGTAGCCCACCTTGGGTGAACCACATTATATTGGTGTCTTAATTGTGTGATGACTTGTACACAGGTTTGATTACTGCTTTGATTTTGCTATTGGTTCATTGCATTGTTTTATGAAGTAAAAGGAAAAAGTTAAAAAGTGGTCTTATACTGTTCACCCCCCTCTTAGTATAAGCTTGTGTTCTTCAATTGGTATCAGAGCAGGTTCCTTCGGAAGAGTTTCACAACTTGAAGGAAAAGCTTGAAAAGAACACAATGGATCAAGTGGTAATTCAACACCTATTCTTGATGGGACAAATTTTGGTCTATGGAGCATAAAGATGAAGGTTCATCTAATGGCTCTTGGAAATGAAGTTTGGGAAGTAGTTGAGTTTGGGTACACTATTCCATATCTTCCTCCTACTACGGCAGATGAGAAAATTCTACATTACAACAATTCAAGAGCAATGAATACAATTTTGAAATGTCTACAAAAGGCAAATCTTACAAAGGCGATTCATTGTAATACAACAAAGGAAATGTGGGATCAATTGCAAGTGGTTCATACAGGTGATGCAAATGTCAGAAAAGCAAAATTGAGATATTACGAAGGTATGTTTGAACAACTCAAGATGAATGATGGAGAAAATATTAGTGAATATATGCTTCGTATGGATGATATTGTTAATTCCATGAAGGAACTAGGTCTTGAGCTTGCTGAAAATGATGTTTGTGATAAAATTTTGAGGTCTCTTCCAAATAGATTTAGTGAAAATATTTCAGCTATTGAGGAAGCCAAGGATTTGGATAAATTGAAAAAGGATGAGCTTCATAGTATACTTGCGAGCTTTTGAGTTAAGAACTAAAGTGGTACTTGATCCTAAGAAGGAGGCAACTTTCAAAGATACCAAGAAGTCCAAGGGTAAACAACAAGAAGACAGGTGATGAGTCTTCTAGTGATGAAGAAGCAAACTACAACAGGAAAGGCAAGTTCTCAAGAAAGCACAAAGGTATAAAATTTGTTAAATGTTTCAATTGTGGAAATTTTGGTCACTATGCTACTGACTTTTCGGAACCCAAGTATGATTGTGATGAAGAAAAGCATGATTATAAGCACAGGGAATCTGAGAAGCACAGGTATCAAAGGAAGAACAAAAATGAGCAAAACAATCAAGGGAAGAGGTACTTCCAAAAACACAAGAAAAGTTTCTACATAGACAAAGCAAGTAAGTGTTCTAGTAGTGATGATGGAAGTTATTCAAGTGATGATAGAAATGAGATGTTGTTTCTAATAGAAAAGGAAGGAAAAGAAAAGAGAAATAGATTTGTTGTGCTTAAGTGCTTTAGATGTGGAAATTTTGGTCACCTTGAGGATGATTGTACAAATGATGGTTTGAATTATGGTAATACTATGTATGAGGATGCTTCAGAAAATTATGAGGAAGATCTTCTTATGGCTTTAGATGAAGATAGCACCTCTAGTGGTAAGAAATCAAAAAAGGATATTGATGTTTCAAAAGGCAAACAAATAGAGGATGTTGCAGAAAAGGGAGAAGTAGATATTGAGGCTGAACTTGTTAATGCTCTTGATGTGTTAAAGAAAGAAATAAAGAAAGAAATATGCCAGACTCATTGATAGGTTTGATGAATACCGTTATGAAAGAGATGAGCTTATAGGGAATCTTGATATATCTATAGCAAAGACATAGGAAATCAAAGAAGAGTTGGCAGCTAGGTCTCTCGAGTGTAAGGAGTTAAAAAATGAAGTAGCTTCCTTGAAAAAAAAACTAAAGAGTACAAGGAGAAGCTTTATAGGTTTGAAGAAAGTTCCAATAAGGTAAAATCAATCATCAAGGATCAAAGAAGGACAACAAATAAAACAGTTATTGGTTTTGGAAAGAAACAAAAGGAAGATATTGAGGAATCTAGTATGAGCTCCCAAGAAGAAGATGGTTCAGATGAAGAGAGTACTTCAGAGAGTAAGTTTTCAGATGGTGATTCAGATAGCACGTAATTAGAAAACATGAATCAACATAAGGGGAGAAAGACTAAAGGACCTATGAGGTCAAGGCAAGGAAAGTTCAATGGAAGATGTTTTGCATGTCATAGGTTTGGACACATGGCTTCACAGTGCAGGGCTTAAGCAAGACAGGTTAATGGAAAATTCAGAAATGGTAATTTATTTCAAGGGTATTGCTACTCTTGTAATCAGTTTGGGCACAATGTAGTTAATTATAGGGTTAACAATAGGAACAGGTTTGGTCCAACAGAGACGATTCAGAAAATAGGTACATCTCAAAGGAATAACATTGTCAAATGTTATAAGTGCAATAATAAAGGACATATAGCCAGATGGCGTAGAGCAAAAATTCCAAGGTACAGGTTTAGGGCTATGAATAGGAACATGAATAATGGTAGGAACAGGAATAATGACAAGAATAGGAATAATGGCTTGGATAGAAACATGGATGAGAATATGAACAAGAACTGAAACATGAACATGGATAAGGATATCAAGAAAAATCATGGAAAGGCAGCTATGGACACTGATGATGATCAATGCCTAATGGGAGTTTTACTCCCACCCCAGAATTAATCACCTCAACAGGAGGTGGGGGAGGGGCTAAGATAAGAGGCTCATTCTTAGCCATAAGCCCCAAAGGTGACCCTTTGCCATTGATGACAAAGGGGGAGAGCCTTGAGTCAGGGGAAGCAAAGCTTCAGAGGATGGTTTTTAGGTGGTTTGCCATCAATGACAAAGGGGGAGATTGTTGGCAATTTTGGGTATGTTGCCTAGCTTCATTTTTGTGAGTTGTCATTGATGTCAAAAGGAGTTTGTGTTGATCTCAAAAGGAATTTGTGCTGATGTCAAAAAGAGTTTGGTGCCAAAAAGATCTTGAAAGTTCCATGATGTTTGTTTAAGGGTTTTTATTAAAACCATGGTGACAAGGTTAAAGGTTTTTCTTAAAACCATTTGGACTCATTAAGGGTTTTTATTAAAACCATCTTGGCTTAATGAAAAGGTTTTGCTCCTTTAAAAAACCTTAAAAGTCCATTTTGATTATTAATAAATAAATTAACTCAAACCTTTGAAAAGGTTTAAAGTTAAGTTTATTATTAATAAAATAATAATTATTAATTTAATAATTATTATTGAAAGGGTTTCTAAACCCTTAGCAGCGCTCATGTAAAAGACTTACCTCACCGATGTCAACTTGCATGGGATGAAAAACATAATATTTGAAAGGAGCACCGACGTCAATTTGCATAGGATGAAAGACTATTAAAGGGCATTATTTCCTAAGGTTTTAAGCACCTTCGATTTGCGTGATTACCTTCGAATTCGTATTGATATGTGACCTTAAATTTTGGATTACACTGTGATTTTTGAGTCTCATTTTGCTCTGTGTTAATTTCCAATTTCTTACGCCAGTGAGGAAGACAAATCTGGTCTGTGTTAAATTTTGATTTCGTGCATAGTGAGGAAGACAAATTTGGTCTGTGTTAAATTCGGATTTCGTGTGCCTGTGAGGAAGGAAATTTTGGTTGTCTTTTGCGAGAAAAGGGAAGGTAAAATGACGAGTAGCGCTTGAGAGTTTTTTTGGGCACTTGTTCTCCAATGGTGGAAGCAGTGGAGTGAAGGCGCTCGCTAAGCAGAGGTGCCGAGTTCGATTTGCAACATGCGTGTTTCAATTTTTTCTTAGTCGCGGTTATTGTGCACGTGGTACGATGATTGCTTTGGGCCACGATTTTGGAGGAGGAAGCACTTTGGCGCTTATGTTGGTGTCTCCACACTTCTCCTAAGGTTGGAGAATTGATTTTTGGCCAAGGTAGATCTTTTGTTGATAATGTGGAATATTTAATTTGACTTGGCAATTATTGTTGGTAATTGGATGGAGGTATGAGGTTAAATAGAAATATTGCTTTGACATTGTTATTATTGATGCTTAATGTTTATGTGGTAAATGCATTTAGAAGTAAATGTATTTTAGGAGTTATAAGGGTTTAAGGAATAATTGTGCTTAATGTCATATTGGGGTTAGAAAGCCTTTGGAGTTATTGAGTGGATATTATCTTGTAATTATTTTTGAGGTTGAAGTTATTTTGTGATATATCAAGTAGGAGTTATAAGGTGTAAAGGAATATTGTTGATATGTATATTTGTGAGTTGTGATTATTGATGAGTTGGAGTGATAAGGTGTTATTTGGACTCTTATCATTGTGCATTATTCCATTGTTGCTAACTCTAATTGTGGCAAATTGAGAGTTAGTGTTGTGACAGATTTTGAGTTCTCCTTCTTCATCAAAGTAAAGGTATGGGCACATTCTTACATGATTATTATTGATTGATGGTTTTTTGAAAATAAGTTTGGAGTGAAAAGGATTAAATTAAGTTTCCTTATTTGGAGTGGATCTTATTTTCTGAAAGTGGAAGTATTGATTATGCATTATGAGATCATGATGAGTTTATGAGTTATTGCATAATTCTGGTTTATGAGAGTGGAAGCATTTGAAGTTTGCTTTAGGGTTTTTGAGTGAGAAGCGTATGCCATTGCTATAAGTTGTTGAAACCCTAATTGAGTTGTTTGGTTGTTGAGAGTTTGGTTTTGAGATTTCTTCCATTGAGATTGAGTTGATCAAGTTATGCTTTACTTGATACATGAGTTGGGCTTGCTCCTTGGAGATTTAATTTTATCAAGTTGTACTTTCATTGATAAACTTGGTTGTGTGGTTAAGTTGAACATTCCCATTTGAGAGAAGTTGGAAATATATTGAACTCCTTTTTGATGCTTAGAGAGAGATTGCTTTGAGTTCTTGAAAACTAACTTGGATAGGGTTTGATAGCAAGTTATGGTTCTATGTTGGAGGAGTTGATTCCTTGATATTGCATTATTGGCAGTTTTTGGGTTGTGGTTCAAGATATTTTGAAAGTATACTACTTCTATGAGATTGATTTGAGTTGAGATTGAGAGTTGAAGGATAGAACATATTGAGTCTCTAACAATTCTTTTTATGCTTCTATGAGATTGATTTGATATGATTGGATGAAACACATTGGGTCTCTAACAATTCTCTGTGTGTTCACATTGGAAAAGTTTCTTGGTAAACTTGCTTGAGTTGATTTGGGCAAGTTCTTGGTGAGCTTGCTAGGACAGCTTTGGACAGGTTCTTGTGGAGAACTTGTGGACTGATTTGGACAGGTTCTTGTGGAGAACTTGTGGACTGATTTTGACAGGTTTTTGTTGAAGAACTTGTGGACAAATTTGATGAAGTCTTGGTGAAGACTTGTGAGTAGTTGTGATTGATTTGTTCAAGATTTTGGCTAACGCTTGGGATAGATCTGACAAATATTTGAGAGAAGATTTGTGTTGGACCGGAGGACCGAGTTTGGTGCAGATTTGTGACAGATTTTGAGAGGACTTGTGCTGGATCAACTGTCTGTGTTTAGTATAGGTGTTGATGAGCAGCTATGGAGGTGATCAATGAGGACAAAAGTCTCTAGAGCCAGAGCAAGGAGGAAAAGACGTCTTTTATGGAAAGGAGTTCCACCTGCTAGCGGTAGAAGAGGCAGTGATATTTTGAAGTATCATTTCCAGAGCTTTGGGGGATAGGACATCTCCTTTGGGCATGATGCTTATAAATACTTCTTTGGGGGATAGGACATCTCCTTTGGGTAGGAGGCTCATAACTATTTGATTAGGGGAAGGATTCCCCTTTGGAAAAGAAGTCCATACACATTGTAATTGGGAAGGATTCCTAAAGTATTTGATTGAGAAAATTTAGTGAAATATTTTATCTATGGAGTAGCCCACCTTGGGTGAACCACGTTATATTGGTGTCTCAATTGTGTGATGACTTGTACACTAGTTTGATTACTGCTTTGATTTTGCTATTGATTCATTGCATTGCTTTTTGAAGTAAAAGGAAAAAGTTAAAAAGTGCTCTTATACTGTTCACCCCCCTATCAGTATAAGCTTGTGTTCTTCAGAGAGGAGGTTTTGGAGAAGAGGTTTAAAGAAGGATCATAATTGGTAAGATATGTTCAAATCTGAGAAGTGTTAGGCCAAGAGTTGTATCAAGTAAGAGCTACATCCAAGATAACAGTGGAGAGCAGCATTGAAAGGAAGGAGAATGAAAGTAGAGATCAACATTAAGAGAAGATAGTAGAAATATTATTGGTAGTTTGGAAGAGAGCTATGCTAAAGAAGACATGTGAAAGTTTTGAAGAAAGAGCAGGCACCTCTAGAAACATGTTGTGAGGGAGAAAATTTTGAACAGGAGAATGAGGACTAATAGAAAAAAGCATAGCAAGTGACGTGTGTTGGATTGAAAGAAAAGAAAATTTCAAAGAAGCAAGAGGATAACTGGTAAAAATAAAGATATTTTAGAAAAACAAGAGTTAATAATAACAACACCTAGACAACTGAAAAAGGTAGATTCAATCCCTTGATGTCATTTTAAAAGCAGCTAAAGAAGTAGCATGTGACAAGATATATATAGTTGATATGTCTTTGCTCCTAGATCTTCAAAATTCAACTAGGATATATTCTCATGAAAATGTAAAGCTCATGTCCAAATTAGAGAGGAAGGTCATACTAATTAAACTCGCAGTCGACAATTGTAGATTATTGGAAACATCGTCAATTATTATAGGTACACAATAGATAATTATTGTTGAGGGAGAAGTCAAGAGTATCAAGGATGAATTTGTGCTACATAGTTAGAGCATGTGAAGTGTGGATAAAAGACGTGCAGGACTAAAAAATATCCAAATTTTCTAGAACCAAAACATGTAGGAATCATAAATGTTTGAGGTAGTGTAACATCCAAAAAGAAAATATGGTGCACAGGTATTGAATATTAAATCTTTGATTTATTTAAAATTACAAAAGTACATTGTGAAAATTGACTATTGGAGAGTGTTACTTTGTTGAGAAATTAATATTGGTGAAAGAATTATAAATCTAGGAGTTATACGAAGAGGACATTAATATATTTGAAGAAGTAGAAAATAATTGAAGAATAAATAAGAAGAAAAATAAATTAAGGAAGATGATTAAAGAATTAGAGAATTGAAGAAATTGAATTATTGTAAAAAAATTAATTGTTGGGAGATATAAAAATATAAATAATTAATAAGAAGAAAAATATTGTTAAATGAAAAAGAAATTGATTAAGGAAAGTTTGAAATTTGAAAGAAAATAAACTAGAAAGAAGAATTACTTGAAGAAAGAAATTGAAAAATAGAAATTGAAGAAAAATAAAATAGAAGATTGAATTAAAGAATATTGAAAAAGAATTGAGAATTGAAGAAAGAAGAAAATAATTGAATTAAAAAAGAAGAGTATTGAAAAAATAAATTAAATATTGAATTGAAAAAAACTAAGAAAAACTTATGAGTGAAGAACTGAAAAAAATTATTTGAATATTGATTTTAGAGTTATAAGGGATTCCACATAAAAGGAAATTAATTTGAAGAAATTTTTATGAACAAAAGAAGATTGTAAAATTATTTGAAGACCTTAAAGATAAATCAAGAGCAAGAGACAAATATTTAAGGAAATATGGTATTGATGTGCAATTATTCAAAAATATTCAAGATGAATTATGAGATACCATCCAAGAGTAATGAAGTTCCAAAATGCCTTTCAATAACATATAAATGAGTAAACCTTGATTTGAACATGGAACAAACTAAGACATCATGGAGATTTCCAAACAATGATATCACATAGAACCAATCAATATGGATAAGAATAATGTTCCTCATGTTTAATTCAAATACAAAGAAATTTATCATAAAGGTTCTTTGTAAAACAATGAATGCAAATAAAGGTTATTATCTTGTTCAAGGAATGGATATTTTTTTTTGCTGGATAATAAGGGGTTGTACTCGGGTCCCCCACACTTGACAAATTATATCTCTCTTCTTGAGAGCTTGAGAGTTTACAAATAGATACACTTCTCATCTCAATTGAGATGCTATAGCTAGAAACCTACATCATTTTACATAAAATATCTGAATTCTTGATTTTCATTTTTTGGATCTTTTCAATTTTTTGTATGAATACAATTACTCCATAATTTAGCATATTTCTTGATATTTTCCTATAGCAGCCTTCACAATGCCAAAACTTCACCTCTACTATCTATGCCTTACATCTTAGTAGAGTAATATTTCCAAAACACCGCACTATCATAGTCCGCTTTACCAAATTTGGATTACTAGTTTCCTTCCTGAAACACAAGTGCAACCACAAAAATTATAATAAATAGTCTAAATAAAAATACATTAATATTACAAAATAAAGCAAATATTACCAATGGAAAACATTAAAGAAAATCTTAATCATTAATTGATTTAGGCAATCAACATTTTTTGTCAGCTTCAACTAAATTTTCTACTTTCTCTAACCATGGAAAGGAGAATTTAACTTCACGATCCTCAATCAAAACCCCTTTATTGGCTAACTTATCTGCACATTTGTTTCCTTCCCTTAATATATGTGTAAACCTGATTTCTTGAATCTCTTTAGCAAGATCTTTAATTTCCACAATTATCTCTTGTATGTTCCATGGAGCCTTTGCTTTCCTCAAAATTGCATTTATTACCATGAGAGAATCACCTTCCATCCATACTCTATTCCATTTCATTTGTTAACATATTTTTAACCCTTCTAAAGCTGCCCAAGCTTCATATTCACTATTTGTATTAAATCCACTATTGAAAGCATAATGAGACCAAATCTCTCCTCTCTTATTTCTAATTATTCCTCCTCTTGCTGGTCCTGGATTACCTTTAGATGCTCTATAAAAATTCAACTTAACCCACTCCACATCTGGTGGTTTCCACTTTATATTTTTTGTCTTCTTTTTGCTTCTCTTGTACCCAACATCATAATTCCATTTAATGACTTAACTCCATCTATCAAGACTCTCTGCTTCCAAATTAGGGACTGGGTGAGTTGACAGGGTTGGTTTAGACTCCTCTATGGCTAAACATATATTCTTTTTCATTACCTTTTAACTGCTTTCCTTTCCTTTATATATTCTTTTCTAGCCATATAGTCCAAAGTATTGTATATTTTGATATATGCAATATTATCTGTAAAGCCTCACTTTTATAAGTGCTTCGCCATTGCTTTAACCAGTCTTCAATTCTACTATTCATCACCATGCATTTACCAAACATATTAAGAATCCATTGCCATAGTTTCCAGACTATTAAGCAATATCCCAAGAGATGGTCTATACTCTCCTCCTCCTTGTTACAAAAAACACATTGAGAGGGGCCATGAAAACCCCTTTTCATAAGGTTATCCTAGGATAAAATTCTTCTATGACCTACTAGCCAAACAAATATTTTGAATTTAGGAATGCTTGGGCTATCCCAAATATCTCTCCATATTCTAGTGACATTATTATTATTATGTTGGTGTTGAACATTATATCCACTTCTTGTTGTGTATTCTCCTGAGCTATTCGACTCCCAAATCAATTTATCCTTGGCACCTCTCGAAATAATCACAGTTGTTATCTTTCTACTCAATTGCCTCCTAGTACCAATGTCTTGTATACTTGTAAAAAATATTCTTTCCATTTGTATCTTCCTTCTCGGTCCTTGTACAATATGTTTGAAACCCTATCACCATATTTGTCTTGAAGCAACCTCATCAAAGGTTTCGAAACTGGATCTCAGTTGACTGGTTTTTTATCATACCAAGTATCCATCCAAATAGAATTTTTTTTCCAGTTCCTACTACCCATATTAAACCTTTAATCATAAGATCAATAGATTTTTTTAAACCATTCCAAAGAGTAGAACCATTTGGAAGAGAGAATGTTGTAAATATTAAACTTGGGTCATTGGGATCAACGTACTTACTTAGAAGAATTCTTGCCCATTGTCTTTGACTCTCTTTGTACAATCTCCAAATAAAATTTTCCCTAAGAGCTAAGTTTGCATCCGTAAGAACTCTTAAACCAAGACCTCCCCTAGTTTTATCATCACACAACTTGATCCATTTCACCAAAGGAAATTTCCTTTTATCATGTAAACTTGACCATAAAAAGGATCGCATAATATAGATTAAACTTTTATCAACTGATTTAGGAATAGAATACAATGACATAATATGTTAGAATGGCTTGTAAGACTGACTTAATTAACTACACTCTTCCTGCTAACGATAACAATCTACCTTTCTAATATGGAAGTTTATTTTAAACTTCACTAATAACTGGATTCCATAAATCTATCCTCATTCTCACCTCAAATAAAGGCATCCCTATATAAGTTGTTGGTAAATTTGCCTCCATTTGGAGCAACCTGTAAATTCTTACTTTGATATTAGCAAGAGTGTTAAGGAAGTAAATTTTGGATTTAGTCCTATTAAATTTTTACCCTGAAGCTCTTTCATACTCTTTTAAAAAGTTATTCAAAGCTATGGCCTCATTTATCCTTGCCCTTCCAAAAATGTTTGTATCATCTACAAATTGTTGATGGGTGATGTTATCAATGTTATTACTAACCTTAAGTACACTTATAAGACCATCTTTGTAAGTCTTCTTTAAGTTCCTAATTAAACCTTCTACCATAATAATGAAAAAATAAGGAGATAGAGGATCTCCTTGTCTAAGGCCTCTCTTGGATTTGAAATATTTTGTCACTAACCCATTGGCCAGCACTGAATAAGAAACTTTAGAGACACAAGATTTAATCCATCTAACTCATTTCTTCCCAAAAACAAACTTATCTAATACTGCAAAAATAAAATCTTGTTTTTCCCTATCATAGGCTTTACTCATATCAAGTTTTAAGATCATAGATTTATCTTTTTTTGAAGCTGTTCAATGTATAACTTCATGAGCTACTATGATACCATCCAAAATGTGTCTTCCTTTCTGTTGTGGCTGCTCCACAACGTACCCCAAAATTGGGGACCCACCTTTTTTGCATGTTTTCCAAGAAGACCGAAGTGGCCCATAGGCTAAAGATCAAAGAAAGAAGAAAAGAGAAAAAGTGTCGCGATATCGCGACATGTTGCATTGTCACGGCCAAAGGAGGAAAAAGTGTCGCGATATCGCGACATGTTGCATTGTCGCGGCCAAAGGAGGAAAAAGTGTCGCGATATCGCGACATGTTGCATTTTCGCGACCAAAAGAGAAAAAGTGTCGCGATATCGCGACATGTTGCATTTTCGCGGCCAAACGAGAAAAGAAAGAACAAGAAAGAAAAGTGTCGCGATATCGCGACATGTTGCATTTTCACGACCAAACGAGAAAAGAAAGAACAAGAAAGAAAAGTGTCGCGATATCGCGACATGTTGCATTTTCGCGACCAAACGAGAAAAGAAAGAAAAAGAAAGAAAAGTGTCGCGATATCGCGACATGTTGCATTATCGCGGCCAAAAGAAGAAAAGTGTCACGATATCGTGACATGTTGCATTGTCGGGCAAAAGAAGAAAAGTGTCGCGATATCGCGACATGTTGCATTGTCACGGCCAAAAGAAGAAAAGTGTCGCGATATCGTGACATGTTGCATTGTCGCGGCCAAAAGAAGAAAAGTGTCACGATATCGCGACATGTTGCATTGTCGCGGCCAAAAGAGAAAAAGTGTCACGATATCGTGACATGTTGTATTTTCATGATTCAAAAGGGGCAGGCAAGCAGAGAAGCAAGAAGTGTCACGATATCGCGACATGTCCGATTTTCGCCAAGGCAACAGAGCAGTTGACAGTGCGTCTGATAATAGTGACGTGGACATAAGGACAAAATCCAATGAATAAGACGAAACGTTACATAAGGAATCTTTAATGATTTGAAATCATTTAAGAGGGCCGTTACACACGGAAGGAAACGGATGCAAGCCCATGTGGAGAAAAGGAAACGTTCTTTCGAAATCAAACGAAAAGTGAAGCCAAACCATGGAAATGAAACGAAGGGCCACATAATAGAAACGAAAAGTCTTTTTTGGAAATCAAAGCACATGCATGCAGAGGGAAGGTGAAACGAACAGCCATTGGAAAACGAAATGAAGAGCTTCCTAAAAATTTTAAATACGCCATTCAAAGAGGCCAGAAGGGGCTAGAAATTGTAGAAAAAAAACAAAGACTATCTTTCGGAATAAAGGAGTTTTTTTTGGCAAGAGCAACTCTTGTGTGTGAAATCAAAAGGAGATTGAAACTAAGACTGTTGCTATTTCTGTAAATCTTTCCTTTGCATTATTGCTTCTTGTATCTATTCGTTTACGCCATGAAGTGGGTTACGATAGGTGAATGATGGAATGATGCAATTATTTGTTTCCTTAGAATCTTGCATCTGATCTAATTTGATCGTGTTTATGTTGCAGTGTCTGTTAGGTCAGGTTGTTTTAGAATTTCATCTCATAACTTGGGGTTTTGCAGGGAGGAGATTGCTAACCAAATTAATGTCCTGTTTTGTTTTTCCAGCTAACTTTTGTAAATAATGTTTCTATTTTAGTTTTTGGATATTTAGATTAGTTTTGCTTTAAAATCCACTGTTTCGATTCGGGTCCATTCCAGAATTTCTGCATTTGTTTTCATTCTTGCATCTCCAAACACCTTCATCTAATTTTTAGATAAAATATGGGTTTAGGAGGGCTACTAATTCCAAATGCACACTAAATCAGATCAAGTGAATGAATCCTAACTTTCTAACTTACTAATTGTTGCTAACTTTACTAACACCAAATGCTAACATAGGGATAGTGGAACACTTTTAAATAAAGATAAAATGAACCCGCTAACTCTAAAAATGAACCTCATGTTAAAGGCACGGAGCTTAAAATGAAGTGGCTTATACCACACACTTTCTCATTTGGAATCTTTTTAAGATGAAGATAAAAGAGGTTACTAGCTGGGTTTCGGGTAGATCACTTTAATCTCAAGAACATTAAAAGAAGCTATCTTCGCATTTGGTTGATTTAATGGATTATGGTTGCAAAGTACTTGTTCGAATCATTAAAGGCCCCTTGTTAACAGTTACTTGCATGGTTTAAGTTATTCTGGTATACATTCATTTATTTGCTTTAGTCTTGATTGATTATATGCATATGAATGTTTGTTCACAAGAACCTTGGAGAAATGAATAATGCTACTTAATTTCTTTGCAAGAGAGAGTTTCCTGTTTGAGACTCTAGTTGTGGTGATCATTTTGCTATAGGGAAAAATATCCACTCAACATTTTGGCGCTAGAAGGAGGGCCTTCTTTATTGCTTTGTGATTGCGATCTGTTCTAACGATTAACGTGGGTAGTTTTGTTTCCACCTATTGTGCTTGCGGGTATAACATTTATTTGTTTCATTTTGCAAGTGAGTTGAGAGAAGTCTTTTAGAGTTCTAGAGTTTTCAAGCTGGACCAACCTCGAGTACATAGCTACTAGGTCCAAAACCACAGGGGAAACTATTTTCCAAAGCCTTTCTCCCACCTTGGTAGGAAGCCGAGAAACAAAACATTAGAGATCGAAATACCACCCAGTGTACTTGAGTTAGGAGCTTCTTTAGACTCAAGTACGTCTAGCGGGCCTGAGCCCACAATTTCAAACGTGACAGCTACACCAAGTGCGTCTGTCCCCATCATTACAAGTGTCGCCATTGTTCCTATAGGGTCGATACCTTTGAATAACATGGCCCAACAACAACAACAACAACAACAACCACCTGCCCTTTGGTATGGTGCGCAAAGTTCTCCCTTGGATATCCCTGGGGTAGTCCATGACTTGCCTAGAAATATTGAAAGGGGATTGCCTAAATTCATGCATGATGGTCCCATAACAGCCGAAGAACATGTCCAAATTTACAAGGATTACATGTTTAGACAAGGAGTTACCCATGAAGATATCGCTTGTCAAATTTTCCCTGCTAGTCTAGACAGTACGACCAATGAATGGTACAGGAATCTTCCCGTAGGGTCCATTACTTCATGGGCCCAATTAGAAACTGCCTTTATTAGCCAATTTTGAATGTTGTTGGATCCTTCCATAATTTATAATTTATTCGTATCATGCAAAAGGTTACCCAATGAGCCCATAAGAACATTCAATCAGAGGTTCCAAAAGTTGTATACAAATTTGACTCGCCACTTTGCAGTAGATCCTGCGGTGGCCCTGCAACTGTACTTTGGAGCTTTAGATCCGTTAACATCCTTGTTGACTAGAAGGAATCCTCAGGTTACGACGCTTTCATTAGCTTATGCGGAGACAATGACCCTTGAACAACAAATGAATTTACCAGGAGTAGGGTTGTCTCAATTGACTGGGATGGGACAATATGGTCCATACAGTCAATTCGCCATGATGAATCAATTAATGGCACCACAAGTTCCAACAATGAACAATTTCCAACAACCATCTCAAGTCGCATCATTTCCCACTTATCCTAATGCCTCTGTTTCAACATAGGCATTGATTCCAAATAACCCGATGACCTTGCCTGGGTTCGAGTATGGGCAATAACTTGTTGACCATACCTGGGTTCACTCCGATTAGTACGCCAAGCCCAATGACTTATCCAACAATCACTCCTATTCAAAGTGTGAATCCAGGATGGAATCAAAGTGCCCAGACCCAAGCCATTGTACCTATTCCAGAGGTGGCTAATGCAACAAATACAGTCTGGGCCCGAAATTAGAGTGCCCCAACCACATGGGCCCTGAATCCGTGATAGAAGACATGAAGGAAACATTGGCCAAAGTTTTGGTTACTATGGGAAATGTTAATAAAAAAGTTGACCAAGTCATGGGTCATAACCGACCTCATAACCATAGAGGAAAAGGAACATACAACACACATCCTAATAATGGACGAGTACCCAATCCCGTAGCCAATCAAGCAGATGTCTCGAAAGATTTTGGAGAGTCAGGATCTTGTGATAATGATTGCCCGCATTGTTGCCATGGAAAGCAGGAGTCTATATTGACTGAAGTTATATATTCCCAAGAAAGTGAAGAAGAGGAGGATGTGGAGTTTTTTGGAAAAGAAGATGAAGAAACATTGGAAGTTCATGCCAATAAACGTTTTGGGAAAGGAAATCACAAGTATTACACAAGGAGTTCTAAGGATCCCAAAACTTCCTCTACCCCTCCAAACAACCCATTACTTCCTCCTGATTTCAAAGGAGATGTTAATCCACCTCCTCCATCAATGGCGGAGAAGTCTAAGTTGGTGCAAAACATGTCAAATTTGGAAAAACCCACTTATGACTTGATAGAAGACATGAAGAAAACTAAGGCCAATGTCTCAATGTATGATATGTCCCAACTTTTAGGCCAAGAAGTAAGTCCACCAAAAGGTTTGGATCCACCTACCCAAGTTCATGAAGCTAAGGGTGTTGAATCCCAATTGGTTTGGAAAGGGGAAAAGCGAGACGTGCCCCCATTTCTCATAACCATTAGAATTGCTGGTAGAAATCTACACAATTGTCTAATAGATTCAGGGGCCTCTGCTAGCATTATGCCCCTAGAAATCTATCAAAAATTGGGACTTACACCAAAACCTTCTAAAAGCAAGGTGGTGCAACTGGATAGATCGGCCATGGAGGCAGAGGGAGAATTAAGGGATATTCTTATTCAGGTCAACTCAGAACCTAGGGTTCAACATCACATAGATATATTGGTACTTAACATTCCTATCAAATATGGCATGGTGTTGGGAAGAGATTGGAGCAAGAACTTAAACGGATACATTGTAATAGACTCTTCACATATGTGGTTGCCTTGGAGAGGAGTGGCCAACCAAATTCGAATTGATAGTGAACCTAGGCTCAAGGAAATGATAACATAATACAACAAACCTAATGAGATTCAATACATTGAAACTGAATTAGGAGCCTATTGCTTGGACGTAGAAATTCTTGAGAATTCTCAAAATGGAAGGATTGGATGCAATGATTCTGAAGAACACCATAAGGTTTGGACTTTAAGATTTGATGGATCCAAGTCCAAACAAGGGGTGGGAGTCGGTATTGAACTTTCATGTCTAGACAGAAAACCTATGTTGGCTGCATATAGATTATAGTTCCCGACCACCAACAATGTGGCGAGAATATGAGGCCTTGATTTTCGGACTTCAATTGGCCCTTCGGAAGAAAATCAAATGTATCAAGGTCTTAGGTGATTCTGAATTGGTGGTAAAACAAGTTAAAGGACAATATGCATGCAAGAACAAGTGGCTCAACCTTTACCAAACCAGAGTTAGAGATTTAAATGAATTTGATGCTTTTAATATATCTCTAATCTCTAGAAAAGGCAATCGTTTGGCAGATTCTTTAGCCGTAGCTGCTAGCATGCTTAAACCAACGGATCACAAGAAGTGCAAGAAATTTTCCATAGAATTAGTCCCTTGCCCATCGATACCTGATAACGTCATGAATTTCCAAGTCTTTGATAGGGGCAGACATATATTCAATGTTGTTACTAATTCTGGTATCTTTGAAAATCAGGTTATTGATGAAGACGAGAGGGGGCAAGAAGAGGCAGGTTTGAAAATGGAAGCTACTGGAAAATGGAATGAGATGCCAAATGGGATGGCCTCATTAGAGAAAATGTTTGATAAGAGACATGAGAGGAAAGGAGATCATGATAAATTTGATTACTTATGGTTGGGTCCTTACCAAATTTCAGAAGTCCTAGGTGAAAACAACTTTAGATTAAAAACCCTGGATGAAAAAGATTTGGCTTTACCCATCAATGGGCTGCATTTAAAGCACTATTTCTAGGCCTGAAATGGCAAGGCCTTGTATTATATGTAAATATGTCATGCTTTGTTTTTGCGTGTGCAGATTTGATTTTCTTAGGTGTGTGTTAGGTTTTTTGCCTTCAACCTTTATTTTAGCATGATGAGATTGTTCTGAACGAGGTTTTGGAGGCATTTTGATTGCATTGTTCTTTTCTTAGCTTAGTGTGTTGGTCATGGGACCAGTTTTGGGCGTGATAAAAAAAAAAATAGCAAAGTGGTTAGTGTGTATCCTTAGCAATGTTCTAAAACTAGAAGTATATGAAACAACAGAATTGTTTTACAGAAAGCTCCACGAGCACTGCAAACACATTAAAGAATATCGTTTGAAATTTGGGATACATGAAAGTTGTCAATTTTGCAAGATAGGGTGAAGCATTTTTGTATAATCCATCTTACCCATTTGTGTTCAGGATGCATTGCATAATAGCCTCGAGTCTCATTCCATTCCATATTTCAAAAACAACCACCAAAAGCATGTCAGACCCTCTTAGGATCATTGCACAATAAACATTAAGTAAGGTCTTGGGGTTGGAAACTGATGCCGCATTGTCTTGAATTAAACACGTTCTGCACATATAAAGAACATCTTGGGCAAAATGGTTGAAACCTTACTTGGAAGAAAAGTGAGGCGAAAAGAATTTTTCTTGTCTGTCCCATCATGCAAAACATAGTCCATGAAATAGTGGTTTTCACCACTCCACCTCCATAACATCACTTGGATTGAAAGGATCGTACTACGTGTCCCTCATAAGGATGAGTAGTCATCCCTAAGATTCAAGGAAGCCATTACCACTCCACCTCCATAACATCACTTGGATTGAAAGGATCGTACTACGTGTCCCTCATAAGGATGAGTAGTCATCCCTAAGATTCAAGGAAGCCATTACCACTCCACCTCCATAACATCACTTGGATTGAAAGGATCGTACTACGTGTCCCTCATAAGGATGAGTAGTCATCCCTAAGATTCAAGGAAGCCATTACTACTCCACCTCCATAACATCACTTGGATTGAAAGGATCGTACTACATGTCCCTTGCAAGGATGAGTAGTCATCCCTAAGATTCAAGGAATCCATCATTAATCCACCTCCATCACATCATTTGAGTTGGAAGGATCGTACTACGTGTCCCTCACAAGGATGGGTAGTCATCCCTAAAATTCAAGAAAGCCAAAGCCAAAGCCTGGACTATGGGGCTGATCTCCATCGGGGCTATAGACGCTCGATGGGTAGTGGAGTAGGCTCATGCGTGGTGACATGTCTCATTTAAAAGCAAGACCTCTGACCGCTCACACGGATAGGCTAGCCTGGCAGTTATCCATAATAGGTTTAATCATTTTGCTTAAGATGAGGTAATGAACTCAAATCATAGTAGTAAGGATAGGGTTAAATTCTCATCACGCTTAGGTTGAGAATCTGATTCCCCAAAGCTCTGATTTCACTTACACATGCACATTGATTCAATATGGCAGTGGCGCATAACCAACCTTGAGATTGGGTATATGAACTCAATTCATGCGTGATTGGTCCTGAGAGGGTTTGATAGTTTTAATGTTTGTGCTCGTGCTACTAAAAGTTAGGAGTCCTGGTAAAGCAAGTCAGCCATAGTTCATTATGCTGGCAGTACATTCGATCTTGCATAGACCCTCCATGATTCATTATATGCATTCATGTGAAATTGGCAATAGAATGGGGAACTATTTCAAATGATAAAGAATGAATCACTATGCACACATTGAGCGGATGTTGAATAATTCTAATGTTTCATGTATTTCTGGTTTATTTACATTCTTTGGATATATGCTAACGCTTGCAGTTGAGTTGCAGGTTTCCAGGTTGGGTTTCTCACCGAAATACTCAGGAGCATTTCCCAGTAGAGTCGCCATTTGTTGTGGCTGCTCCACAACGTACCCCAAAATTGGGGACCCACATTTTTTGCATGTTTTCCAAGAAGACCGAAGTGGCCCATAGGCTAAAGATCAAAGAAAGAAGAAAAGAGAAAAAGTGTCACGATATCGCGACATGTTGCATTGTCACGGCCAAAGGAGGAAAAAGTGTCACGATATCGCGACATGTTGCATTGTCACGGCCAAAGGAGGAAAAAGTGTCGCGATATCGCGACATGTTGCATTGTCGCGGCCAAAAGAGAAAAAGTGTCGCGATATCGCGACATGTTGCATTTTTGTGGCCAAAGAAAGAAAAGTGTCGCGATATCGTGACATGTTGCATTGTCAAAGGGGATATCGCGACATGTTGCATTGTCGTGGCAAAAGAAAGAAAAAGTGTCGCGATATCGCGACATGTTGCATTTGCGGCCAAAAGAAGAAAAGTGTCACGATATCGCGACATGTTGCATTATCGCGGCAAAAGAAAGAAAAGTGTCGCGATATCGCGACATGTTGCATTGTCACGGCCAAAAGAAGAAAAGTGTCGCGATATCGTGACATGTTGCATTGTCGCGGCCAAAAGAAGAAAAGTGTCGCGATATCGCGACATGTTGCATTGTCACGGCCAAAAGAGAAAAAGTGTCACGATATCGCGACATGTTGTATTTTCGCGATTCAAAAGGGGCAGGCAAGCAGAGAAGCAAGAAGTGTCGCGATATCGCGACATGTCCGATTTTCGCCAAGGCAACAAAGCAGTTGACAGTGCGTCTGATAATAGTGACGTGGACATAAGGACAAAATCCAATGAATAAGACAAAACGTTACATAAGGAATCTTTAATGATTTGAAATCATTTAAGATGGCCGTTACACACGGAAGGAAACGGACGCAAGCCCATGTGGAGAAAAGGAAACGTTCTTTCGAAATCAAACGAAAAGTGAAGCCAAACCATGGAAATGAAACGAAGGGCCACAGAATAGAAACGAAAAGTCTTTTTGGAAATCAAAGCACATGCATGCAGAGGGAAGGTGAAACGAACAGCCATTGGAAAACGAAACGAAGAGCTTCCTAAAAATTTTAAATACGCCATTCAAAGAGGCCAAAAGGGGCTGGAAATTGTAGAAAAAAAACAAAGACTATCTTTCGGAATAAAGGAGTTTTTTTTTGGCAAGAGCAACTCTTGTGTGTGAAATCAAAAGGAGATTGAAACTAAGACTACTGCTATTTCTGTAAATCTTTCCTTTGCATTATTGCTTCTTGTATCTATTCGTTTACGCCACAAAGTGGGTTACGATAGGTGAATGATGGAATGATGCAATTATTTGTTTCCTTAGAATCTTGCATCTGATCTAATTTGATCGTGTTTATGTTGCAGGTCTGTTAGGTCAGGTTGTTTTAGAATTTCATCTCATAACTTGGGGTTTTGCAAGGAGGAGATTGCTAACCAAATTAATGTCCTATTTTGTTTTTCCAGCTAACTTTTGTAAATAATGTTTCTGTTTTAGTTTTCTGATATTTAGATTAGTTTTGCTTTAAAATCCACTGTTTCGATTCGGGTCCATTCCAGAATTTCTGCATTTGTTTTCATTCTTGCATCTCCAAACACCTTCATCTAATTTTTAGATAAAATATGGGTTTAGGAGGGCTACTAATTCCAAATGCACACTAAATCAGATCAAGTGAATGAATCCTAACTTTCTAACTTACTAATTGTTGCTAACATAGGGATAGTGGAACACTTTTAAATAAAGATAAAACGAACCCGCTAACTCTAAAAATGAACCTCATGTTAAAGGCACGGAGCTTAAAATGAAGTGGCTTATACCACACACTTTCTCATTTGGAATCTTTTTAAGCTGAAGATAAAAGAGGTTACTAACCGGGTTTCGGGTAGATCACTTTAATCTCAAGAACATTAAAAGAAGCTATCTTCGCATTTGGTTGATTTAATGGATTATGGTTGCAAAGTACTTGTTCGAATCATTAAAGGCCCCTTGTTAACAGTTACTTGCATGGTTTAAGTTATTCTGGTATACATTCGTTTATTTGCTTTAGTCTTGATTGACTATATGCACATGAATGTTTGTTCACAAGAACCTTGGAGAAATGAATAATGCTACTTAATTTCTTTGCAAGAGAGAGTTTCCTGTTTGAGACTCTAGTTGTGGTGATCATTTTGCTATAGGGCAAAATATCCACTCAAAACTTTCACAAATCCTCCTTGCTCTTCTAAAATAATTTTGTCTAACAATGGCCTTAATCTATTCGCCATCACTTTGAAAATAATCTTATAAGCCATATTACATAGAATTTGTGAAATGAATTCACATTCGACACATTTTATTAGTATAAATTGATTACAATATATAGAGCTTGATCTAACATATCATAGCTCAACATGGATGATTTGAACGATCTCCAAGTTTAGAAGATACTAACCTATATCCTTTATTCTCTCTAACAATGCTAACATAACCCTAAAACATAGTTACGTAGGAATAAATATTAATATCAAATATTAAATTCCAACATTCTCCCCCTTGATGCTAAAGACACTCATGCAAGAGTTCTTTAAGCATCACAAAGTTGGAAGAAAACATTTCTCTTATGTTTCCTCAAATTTTGAATCAAGAAATCAAAATTTGCAAAAAACTTGAGGCGACACTCCTTCCACTCTTCATGTAGGATATCCTTCATATTTGATGTTGCTCCTCCATAACGTAAATGCTTTACTGCCTTCTTTTGTTGATTAGATCCCCCTTCAACAAAAGTATCTCCTCTGGTGGTATTCAGCAACCACTCCCTCACAAATTTATGGTCTTTAAACCATGCTCTCACATTTTGATCTTCTTTTACATATTCAACACTAAACAATACTTCACATGAGTATTTACAATTAATCATCTCACATAGATGATTATACCATACAACTTTTTCACATATTTCCACACAAAAGATCACAACAAATATGGCCATATAAAGACCAACTACATATGCAACATAAAGTTTCTCCTCACACAAATGTTCTATCAAAATAATGGCTTTACAATATTCCTTCTCCCAAGGAATTTTGAACACATCATTTGGATCCATGTGACCCAAGTTCTTCATCACTGTCTTCTCTCCAAGAAGACTTTTTGTTAAAGTTATCTTCATGACACAATCTCCTCTCAATAATGCCTTTGGAAGACATTCTCCTTCATTATTCAAATACTTGTTCACAAAAAACAAATCATTAATCACAAAAATATTACCTCCAATGTGATTAGATTTGGTGCTCCCCATAAAGCTATTTTGTGGCATTTCTCCTTCATTGTATGTTGCTTCAAAATCAACCATCAACTCTTCACTAAGAGTTCTCCTCCTTTGTTCAATCCATGTTGCCTTTTCAAGACAACTCTTTTTCTGCAATGTAGTCACTCCAAGTGAGTGATCTTCAGCCATAATTGCCTCTTCAAGACAATTCTCAATCTCCTTTGATGATGCCTCCATTACATCATGAAGTCCATTAAGGACTATCTTAGTATTTTCTATCTCCTCCTTGAGATAGTCTTTCTCATAATGTTTTTTTTCCTTTTGTTATCCCAGCCTTGAGATAATATTCAATATGGAGCATGAAAATTATGCCCTTAATTTCTTCTTCCTCTTCTACACTTGGGTAATCATCCCACATAACTTCATTTTCTCCTTCAAGAGAGCACACATCCATTCTAAGTGAATGGTCTTCAAGATAAGTGAGTCAATGGTCTTCCATGAACATTGCTTCTCCATCATCATCCCACAAAACTTCTTTATTCTCCTCCATGAGAATTGTAGGTGAATTCTCCAAAATACACTCTCCATTTGTCTCCTCCATGAGACATTTTTCATCATACACCACCTCATCTAGGTGATTTATAAGCAAGGAACACTTCAATGTGAGTGTTTCTCTTCATTATTTTTGGGATTGGTTCTTCAAGCAAGCCATCATCCACTTTGGAGTAGTTTTCACAAGAAACATCATTCCCATAGAATGATATTTCAACAATTGTCTCTTCAATGAGACATTCATCTTCTTTTTCATCAATACAATTTTGTTTTTCATCATCATATTCTCCCTCTAAAGGAAAGTATTGACAATTTTCATCATATTCTCCTTCTAAAACAAATAATTGATACTTACAAGTTTCCATGCTTTCACAAGTAATATCTTCATCAATGAGAGTCCCCCATGGTTGCTCAAAACAATCTTCAGATGAGTCTTCATAAGACTCTCCAAAAGGTCCCCTATTAAAACAATCTTCATCATAACTCTCTTCAATGAGAATTGTACATGGCTCCTCATCTTCTCCATGAAGGGATTCTTTAATCTCTTTCACAAAAGGCTCTTCTTTAAATATTTCTTCCTCTTCAAGAAAGAATTCTCCATTACAAAGCATGTCTTCATATGAGTCTTTACAAGACTCTTCAAAAAATCCTTCAAAAGGATCTAATTCAGAAACTTCTTCAAGGAAGCAAGGCTCCTCCTTGCTTAAACAATCTTCATGATTGTCACACATGGATTTATGGGTGTCCTCATCAAACCCATAAGCATCCTTAAACACTTGCCATGCCATTGTAGCTGATCTACAATTGGCTATGAGAGGAAAAACACTCTTTTCCATTCCTCTCCTCAAATCCATAAGGGCTAAGCAATTTTCATATTGCTTCCCTTTCATCTCTTTTCTCTCCTCTTCTTGTAGCTTGTTCCAAGTGGGTTCATCATATCCTTCTTCTACAATGCTCTAGAGGTCTTTGGCCATCAAGAAGGTTTTCATCCTTATGCTCCAATAAGCATAATCTTCTCCATTGAAACTTGGCACCTTCATGTTTTCCATCACAATACTTAGCTCTACAAAATTCTAGCTCAACAAATATTTTATTCTTCAATACAAACAATGCAAGATGCTTACAAAAGAAGATTGCAGATTAAATCAAATATCACTCTATCAATTATTTCAAGGATGTCTTACTCTACTTCCATCGGTTCACCTATCTCTGCATTGATAAAATTATCTACTACAGAATCACTGTTATCACTAACAATTACAAGTTCATGAGAATGTGGTTCTGGCTCCACTAGTTCAACCGAATCACTGTCACTGATATGAATGATTTTAGGTACCTATGGTGCAATTTCAACAGATATGAACTGGTTAGATTCAAACTCCTCAGGTTCGTAATCTGTATCCTCACTATCACTTGGAGTGGGTCTGCTATCTAAAGAGTTGTTATCTTCAGAATCACCGTCGTAACCAGCATCAGGTATTCTCTGGTTTGCAATTACAGAATTTTGAAGTTGACTCAAGACGGTATTGAGACCATACAAACACACTCTTTCATCAAATGCTTCAGGGGTCTCTCTGTCCAAAAGAGAACGAAGAGCAAAATAACATTCATTTGACCTTATCATAAGTCTTCTTACTAGCAACAAAAGTAGTATATCTCTCTATTTTCACAACATATACCCCTCTCAAAAATCAAATTTAGGCCCCTGAACGGGGTTCCAAGGGGCAGCGCCCCTGGTGTACCTTGGGGAGCCAATTTTTTTTGGAAGTGTTAAACAGGTGCACCATAAGGATTTCGTAGGCTCCCATCGTCTCCTTCTACACATAGCACGCACACGTCTTGAAGCCTCCTCCTATCAATAGCAAATCGCAATAGCTCTCACGATCAGTGATACACTGGTAGAATAATGAAGTCTCGTGTAAATTCAACACGCAAATAGAGAACTTATCAAATGCAATGATGTCACTCCAAATCACTCTTCACGTGGTTTAATTAAATAGATCGCTCTATTTTTTCCTTCTTTTGCGTAAAGTGGACTCCTCCTCACACATTACAACAATGTCCTATTATGGTCTTAATCGACAATTACGTGATGCATTCCTCCTCAAAGCGATCACTGAAACGGTCACAAATTATGCTGCGTTCAATAGGCAACACTCCGTCTTTGACTTACGATGCTCCTTGGTCTGACAACAATTCAAATCCGCTTTTCTTGTAGTCATTGATTGTTCACAGCAAAGCGATCTTCAACAATATTTCACTCACAAAATCTCCAATCGAAGCGGCGAAGATACTATTTGTGCTTCTTTTTATCCATCGGTAATAACTCCCTTGAAACATCGCACTCTCAACCACTATGATAGCTATGTTACAGTGGCAAAATAGCTACGTTACTCAAAGTCTTCACGTAGCACTCAGACTTCGCTAACGTTTCCCGCAACACTCATACTTCGCTGACGCCTCATTAGCAGTATTCACAGGGCATTTGAATTACTCAACGTCCTCAGTGTTCCTCAAAGTCTATAAGACGTAGCAACTTCTAATATATTGACAAAACACCTTTGCAACCTTCTACACTTCACCAAACAAAACAATATCTTTGACATTCGCTATCCAAGAAATAAGTATCTTTGACCTTCTTGTTTTGGAAAACGATCTCCTATATTCAATAGTGTCGCTCATAGGTCTTCAACAACCTCAATATCTCTGATCAGACCATTCGTTTCTCCTTTCATTGCATTCTATATTTTGCAACCTTCTCTGCAAAATACCTCAAAACAAAGCAGAAGCTTTCAGTATGGATTGTCTTCCACATGAACGTCTTGTGCTCCACCAATCAATGTTTTCTAGTTTATCACAGTAAGAATTCTTTTGCAGACCTCAAACCAATCACACAACCATCTCTCTTCATGCAAAAACCTCTAAGCGAATCAAAATGCTAAGTCACGATTCAATTTTTGTCAGCAGCATAAAAAATAGGAATCACGCGATCTCTTTCAAGTTTTGACGATGCCAAAGTAGCAACATTTTTCTCAACCTTCAGCAAATCAAAACACCTCCTCCTCACTGCACACCTTTCATGCAGCACAACATGCAATATTTCCTCACATTGGGTGTCTGACACGATTTTATCTTTACTCAAGCCGATCTCCTCGTGATCCTGATGACCGAAAGTTGTAGTTGTTGCTTGACACTCCATGCAGCCTCCATCCACGTGCAATAGATATCTCCTGCAACACATTGGATGACATCCTCTTCAATGCACAGTTCTTAACAAATTGGCACAACAAATCACAACATGTATTATGTCGTCCACCTTGCTCAGCAGTAGTCAAATCGTCACACCCAGACCTTCTTTGCTATGACGTTTATCTCCTAGGTAGAGTAAATGATTTACTTTTGACAGTATTCTCCCTGCGTAGTACAGTTGTTGTTTCTTTGCTGGTGGCTTCCAAATAGACTCTTCTCATTTCTCAAAACAACAAGACCTCTTTCTCCCTAGACTGAACTCACTGATAGTGATGGGAAATATAATTTTTTTATGCAGGCTTTGATACCAGATGTGAAATGAATTCACATTCAACAAATTTTATTAATAGAAATTGATTACAATATATAGAGCTTGATCTAACAAATCATAGCTCAACATGGATGATTTGAACGATCTCCAAGTTTAGAAGATACTAACCTGTATCCTTTATTCTCTCTAACAATGCTAACATAAACCTAAAACATAGTTACATAGGAATAAATATTAATATCAAATATTAAGTTCCAACAGACTTATGGGTCTAAAAAAATAAAATAAATAAACATCCTTATTTTTTGGAATTAGGATAAGATAAGTTGCATTTATTTCATAAGGAATGTATTGTTTAACCCTAGACTGCTCCACTGCCACCAATAAATAATCCTTCACTATATCCCAATTATGTTGGTAAAAAGCTACAGAGAGCCCATATGGACCTGGGGATTTATCCTTATTAAAAGATAAAAGAGCTAAATGAACTTCTTCTAGAGTAATAGGCTCCATTAGTTTCCTATTGTCTTCATTCGTTATAACTGAAGGAACATCTTGAAGAAGTAAATCATTATGAACTTCGGTATCCTTTGAACTTAGAATATTTTGATAAAATGATTTTTCCTCTTTTCTAATTTCAATTTGATCTTCAATCCAAACCCCTTATAATGATTTAATTCTACTAATTCTAGAATATGATCTCTGTACAATAGCCATTTTATGAAAAAACGTTGTATTTTTATCTCCTTTTAACCAAGTCGGTATTGATTTTAATCTCCAAAATTTATCTTCCTTACTCAAAAATATTATGATATTCACTAAGAAACTCCCTATCCTCTGAGCTTGGATTATTATCATCACCTTTTTGGAATTTTAAAATTTTATCTTTTAGATCTTCTTCTAAAAAATATTTCCAAATATGTTCTTGTTCCATTATTTTAATCTAGATGTCATAGCTTTAATTTGGTTTGTAAGAGCATACAACCCACCATTACCTAAATAATTCCATGTTTGAGCTATCATATCAAAAAATTGAGGATGGTCTTCCCACATCTGCTCATATTTAAAATATGATATTTTTTTGAATTCACTTATCGCCATTGTAACTCTTATTGGCCAGTGATCTAAACCAATCCTTGTTAAGGTATTAATTTTAGCACAAGTTCCTTCATCTAGCCAATGATCCGAGAGAATGCATCTATCTAATTTTTCTGCGATTAGGTTCTGACCTCTCCTATTGTTGGTCCAAGTATAGTTGTCTTCTTCAAACTCAACTTCCCATAGATTATTGTTTTGAATAAAAGCTGAGATATTTTTCATTCTTTGGATCAATTTCCTAATACCTCCAATTTTTTCATTCAACTTGGTTATGGCATTAAAATCTCCAATTATCATGAATCGGGTTTCTTGGTCTTTATTTCTCATAAAGGCTTCAATCCCACTCCAATATTCTAATCTACTTGACTGAGTTGTAGGTCCATAGACATTAATAAGGATGAAACAAATATCTGCAAAGTAGTAAGTGACTAAAGAGGCTATCCAATGCCTAGTTTAATGAATAGTTACACAAGAGGTTCTAGAGGGATTCCAACAAGTTAAAATTCTCCTTGTCGCTCCTTGAGAATCCATAGCATCCCATTCACATCTTTCCCAAACTACTTTCATAGTTTTTGAAACTTCTTCTTTTGTCATTTTAGTTTCTTGGATACAAATAATATCAGGATTATTACTTAAACATAGGTCCCTAATACACCTATGCTTTGAGAGGGCATTAGCACCCCTTATATTCCATGAGATGATAATCATGTCTCATTAGGGGCTTTTGGTCCCTCTTGCATATTACCAATATCATTTTGTTGTTTGGTAAAGAGACTTAAATTTAGACAAAGAATATACACAAGGCATGTGTATTGGTTTAAAACGTGTTTGTAGATTTATCAACAATGATTTGAAATATTCATAAGGATTTAAATTGTTACATTCTATATTATATCATTGTAATGACTTGTTCATAAGTATAAAAAGCATAAGGAATAACATAAAGAGATAAATTCAAAACCAAAGTTTGAAGGAGTGCCAAAACCAAGATAAAAATTAGAGATTGAAAGTACATGAAGACAAAAAGCCTTCATACAAATAATACAATATAGGGGTGTTGGAGGTATTATATTATTTTGTACCTTTGTAAATAAATTAGATTAGGGTGTGTGTTTAATATTTAAGTTCATAGTATAATGATACTCTAGTTTACTCTTGGGATGGGATGAAGAAAATTGACATTGATTACTTTGCGGATTTTTTATCTACAATCCCTCTAGACTTTAAGACCCAAGAGGAAATTCTATAGGGAATAACTTCCTTTATTAAGTAAGGGAATAATGATGTATTGACAGTATCGGTTTCTATGGTGGAAGTAAAGGAAGCAATTTTCAAGATAAAAAAAAAGAAAAATCTGGTTCCTGGATGGTTTCCCCATCAAGTTCTTTGAATAATTCTAGGATTTACTTAGGGATGATCTTCTTGTAGTGGTAGAAGAAGCATGAGTGGTAAATTTAGTTTTTGAAAGAAATAAATAAAACTACATTACACTCATACCCAAGTCCCAAGAGGTAGATTAAATATTTGTCTTTAGATAAATATCTCTATGTAATATTCTCAAAATCATTACAATGGTGATGGATCAAAGGTCAAAACCCTTCCTCCCTATGATAATTTTTCAAGAGCAAGGAGGATTTGTGGGAAGGAGACAATTTGTGGATGAAATAGTGCTTGCTTAGTAGGCCCCTCACTCCATGCAAGCATAAAGATCCCCCTCCATGTTTGTCTGTTTGAACCTCTCCAAGGCTTATGCTAGGGTAAACTAGGATTTTATTTTATAAGTCTTGAGGAAGTTTGGCTTCTACAAGAGGTGGGTGGATTGGATTAGAGGCACTATTTCCTTAATATCTTATGTTGTGATGATAAATGGTAGTCTATATCCTTTGTTTACTGCTTCCAAGGGACTATGCCAGGGGGATCCTCTTTCCCCTATATGTTTATATTTTTGTAGTGTCTAGGCCATATTCTTTGTAAGAAAAGGAATAATGACTACATTAAAGGAATTTGATGTGTGTTTACAACCCTTTATCTCTCTTAATTATAGTTTGTAGATGAATCAACCTTGATGGGTCATGCTACTACACTGAAAGCATTTAGATTCAAAAAAAGTCTAAACCTTTTTTTGGCAGCCACAAGACAACTTAGTAACAAGGAAAAGTCTAAGATCGTATTCTTTCATTATACTGCTATGATGGAGACCATGATTATAAATATTTTGAATTTTAGGCAAGCATCTCTTCTAATAGCTTATCTAGGAGTTCCCTTAAAGGTAGACAAGCAAAAAAGCAGAATAGAGATGGTTTGTAGAGAAGAGACAAAATAGGCTAAACAACTGGATGAGTTGAGGGCTTTAAATTACAGGTAGGTTCATTTTGGTTAAATTTGTTTTACAATCTATTCCCATCTATGTCTCCTCAATTTTGAGTATTCCTAAGGATGTTTTGAGAAATTTGAACAAGATTAATCAAAGGTTCTTATGGAGCGAGACAAAAGCAAAGCATAAGTGGGCCCTAGTAAAGTGGGATCAACTTTATATTCAAAAAAGAGAGGGAGGCTTGGGCCTTTGGTCAATGGTTAAAAACAACTTAGTATTAGAAATAAAATTATATTGGTGGTTAATTACTTCCCCTAATGATCTATGGATACAAATCCTAAGAGCCAAGTATGCAAAAAATTAAGCTCCAAACTTTTTTACTAGATATCAAATTCCTCGACAAGGATCTCTAGTTCTTGAGGTACTAAGGATAGGGGAGACAATTATCAAACCACAATTGTTCTAGATAGTGGGGAATGACCATCATGCAAATTTTTGGATAGATGCTTGGGATGGTTTACCTCAATTATCTCAACAATTTTCAAAATAGCGAGACATCCATAGTTAAGGTTGGATAAAGATATCACATTATTATAAAAATTATGGGGAACAAAATTTGGAGGATAGAGTATGGATTCTAGTAAGGGATTGGCCAATCCTAGCAATGAAGGATGTCAAGGAGGCTATTCATCAAATTCTTAGAAGATAATTGCTTTCTTGGGAAAAAGACAAAGACAAGTTAGGATGGGGCTCACATTCTAATGGTGTGTATACTATAGCTCTAGGATATTCATCCCTCACTCATCATAGAGAAAATCCACTCAGTGATGTCTTCAACTAGATTTGGCAACTTTTGACTTGGCCTAAAGTGAGACTTTTTATCTGGCTCCTACTCCACAAGAGGGTTCTTATAGGAGACCAATTGATGAAATGGGGCTTTTTTGGTCTGTTTAGATGTGAGTTATGTTGTTTAGAGAATAAGACTTGGGACCACCTTTTTTCTTTTACCCCTTGGCCATTCAATTGTGGAAATGGTTGGTAACATTTTTAGATCTAAGATTCTAGCAATTTACCTCCCTTAAGTAGGCATGGAGGACTTGGCCCAGAGTGAATGGGTTGGACAATTCAATGAAACAGATGGCCTTGGTCAGTATATATTTGATGCTCTAGAATCTATGGAAAGAAAGGAATAAAATAATATTTAAAGCAATTCACCATAATGTTTAATATATTTGGGAAAAAACTATAGCCAATATCAGGGAAACTACTTTGCATACATTGAAGTCCCCCTCCATAGTATCTCAATAGTGGCATAGTTTACTCTCTAGGCTTCAACTCCCTATGGATGAATGGAGATGTAGGTATCCATAAGGTCCTTGACCTACTATTCAAATGGATGAAAAATGGCAAGCCCCTCCTAGAGGTATGGGAAATATCAACACTAATGGTACATCAAGAGGTAATCTAAGAAGGGCAAGTATAGGAGGCATAGGAAGATTCTTAGATGGTACTCATGCTTTTCTTTTTACAAAGAATCTTGGCATCATCTCTAATAATATAGAAGAAGCATGTGCTATCCTTTGTGGCCTTCAAGAAGCTACTAAGGTTGGTTGGTTTGCAATACAAGTAGAATCAGACTCACAAGTAACCATTAATTAACTAAAGACATCCACTAGAACCTCCTCTCAAGATTGGAGGTTACAAAGGGTGATTGACAAGATATATGCACTTTAGTCTAGATTAAAAAATAGATTTCTTCATGCTCCTTGAGAACAAAATAAGATTGCAAATGCTATGGAAAATTAGGCTTTAGACCACGGGGATCTGACTTGTTATGGAGATCCTCCACGATGGTGGATGCAAAAAACTAGGGAATATCTATACCGTATACTACATATTGATGTTGATAACTCTGGTTCCTATATGTTGTGACTCAGAAGAAAGTCATAGATTTCTTTGTCCTTGTATTAGTAGGATGCACTTAAGACATAGTTGTTGCTCTTCTATAAAATTTTGGATGAAAGCCTTGTTTGCATGGTAGGGCAGACAATGTAGCTTTATTATTTGTGTATAAGTAATATTGTAGACACAAAAAATTGACCCACTTGACTGAGTCATTTCCCTAGATCCCTAGAGAGACCCTCCAAACTTGCCTAATCTAGGTTTGGACCTCTTCCTTTTTTTCCTACTTTTTCCCTCTTTCAACGAAATCGTGGTCACCCTTGATGGGGTGCGATTTTGCATGGATAAGTTTTTCTTAGTTTCTTCTATCAACAAATTCGTGGTCGCCCTTGACGAGGTGCGATTTCACATAAGCTAAGTTTTTCTAAATTTCTTCCATAAACAAAATCGCGATCGTCCTTGATGGAGCACAATTTTGCCTATTTAGGGTTTTTTCTTAGGGAACCCTAATTTTTGAGTTGGCATATTATTGGCATCTACTCTCCTTGTTTTTTAAATCCATTTTACCTTTCAAATCACTATAAAATGAGGGTTTGAAGTCTTATTTTCCCCCAATCAATTCGATCTAAGTTCCATTTCTTGAGATCTTCTCTGCTGCAAGCAAGTTCGCAAGTTGATAAGTGCTCATTGTTCAAGTGCAAAATAGTTTGTTGAAGCTTTGTTCTTTGCTGCATTTGATTGTGTGTTGTTGCTCTTGGTGAAAAAGTGTGGAATCTCTAAGGAGAGATCTACTACTTTGAGGTCTTCACCCTTTCGCTTGCTTTTTTTTGCTATCCACCAGGTTGCTTTCAATTATTTGTTTCACATATTAGTTTTGTTTTTGTTTCGTACTATTAGTTCGCATTTTTTGGAGTTTTATCTTCGCTTCTACGAAATTGTGATCTATTATCCCGGGGTGTGATTTCATAGGTCTACAAAATTATGGTCGCTTTATGAGGGATGCAATTTTACACAGACCACATTTGGGGGTAACCTGCTACCTCGAAAACCTAGATATATATTACATGTTGCATTTAGATCATTTCTATGTATTTTGTGCCCTATATATCACTTATATTCTGTTGCATTTCATTATGCTTGTTCATCTTACAAAGGTTAACTTTTGCTTCTATTTTCAAAGGTCAGCTAAAAGGAGCTAAGGGGCTTGACTGTTGTGCCTCTGAGCATTGCTATACAGTGGCCTAAGTAGGCCTCCTAATGCTGATCATGTTTTTCAAGTGCTTGTAAAGCTATTTTGTAGGAATCAGGATTACGGAATATTGTTGGACACAAGATAAAGCTAAGATAAACCACCAAAATAGATAAGTATCCTTGATAGATTTTCAGGTTGTTAGTTGTGTGATTTCTATTTCTGTCATAACCCTAGATCATAAATAAAAAGAAAAATAATTAATTAAGTTTCTAGCCATTTGAAAGGACAAAAGCATATAGTGTGCATTTAGGGTTTTATATTGTTTGTGCATCTTCTCTTGGAACCTTGCCCAAAAGGTTTTTTGTTTTACAATCCTAGGGTTAGAGATCATTCAATTGAAAAATAATTCTAGGGTTTTATTTTTGACTTCATGCATTCTTTATTTTTTGCATCATTCTTTCATTTTCCTAGTTTAGCTTGAAAGTCCAAAACCTAGGTGATTGCTGAATTTACACATCCAAACATTCCCAACCCCCAGACTTGGAGTGAGTCCTAAAACCATTTCTGGTGAACCCTTCCTACCCACACCGAGTGTAGAGACTAACATACCCCCGTGATCACCTTGGTTTCCCAGTGGATCCAACTGAGAATCATATGTGGTAGGGTAGTTTTTCCCCTCTACATATTTGGTGAACCCGATGTGAATACCTCCTTTATTTTAAAAACTTTTAAGTAAGACCATTAATTTATTTGTTAGGTTCTTAAAACATTAATAACATCTTAAAAGCCTTTTTATGTATCTTTCGTTAGTATTCTCTTCTATCCTTTCACTTCTTCTAATGGCTCGTCTCCTTAGAAGTCAGCGAAGGCGTCTTAAATTTGATTATGTTCCTACGAAAGATGATTAGGTTGATAGAGATAATCCTAATGTGGATTCAAAAGAAAAATTTAATGTTGAAATTGAAGCAAAATTTGATCCCATTGAAGGGCCTAATGGTGGGTACCTATTTACATCATTTGAACATATCTAGGGTTTTATGAAAATTAGTAGGGACAAAATATGAAAGGGTATGGAGTGGGAGGCCCAACTCAAAAGAGGTGAGGCTCCTTCCCCTCCTCCAGTAATCTCCCCTAGACATCTTCAAGATAACCCTTTACCTGAATTTTTGCATCATGATAATCTTAGTAACCAAACAACTTGTGTCACTACTGTAATCACCAATGTTGAAAGGAGTCCACTAGTCCTTTCAACTAGTAGTGCCACTCAAAATTATGCTCAATTTTCTCTTCAATCTACTAATCTCAATATTTTTGCTTTTGTTCCACCAACTATAAGTTATCCTACCCAACAAGGTACCACATATCATAACAGTATTAATGCTTCCAACCTAAGCCAAGTACTTGTTCAACGACCTACCTATACCCCTCCCTTGGGAAATTTGGGGGTATTGCACAGTAGTAATCCAGAGGTTCAAAGTTTGACAAATGTGGAAAAGCAATTGGTTTCAAAAGTGGAGATGATTCAACCTTCTAATTTTACTTACAACTATGGAGATATGTGCAATCAACCCCTAGAACCTATTGTTGCTGCTAGACCTTATCCTAAGCACTTTCCTATACCATTTTTAAGAAGATTTAGAACAACATGCCATGATATCATATGTGATGACGTGTTGTTGTTAAATATGTTCCCTAAGAGTCTTAGTGGCATGGCATTGGAGTGGTATTATCAGTTACCCAGTCATTCTTTGAGGAATTTTGAAGAGACAACTAAATTATTTGTTCAACACTTTGGTGCTTATGTTGAGAAGAATGTGTCCACGACAGATGTTTATGATTTAAAGTAAGGAAAATAATTTTTTTTTTCAGAATTTTTGTCTTGTTGGAGGAGTCTAGTTGGACGCTTAATATATACTCTACCTCCTCGAGATATGCTTGAGATATTTATTGGAAACTTGCAAGAACATATATCTTATGCATTAGAGACAATTACTATCACATCCTTTGATCAAGCAATTGAGTTAGAAAGGAAAGTGGAACAAGATCTTATCAGAAGAGGACAACTCAAAATAAAAGAAGATAAAACTACTAAGACACAACATAAAAATAGGCACGTAGGAGGTGAGGGTGTAGTAGATAGTAGACCTATTATTAATATTGTTAACAACAAACAAAAGATGATACTTCAAAAACCTCCACAAAGGAATTTTACAAGACTTGGCATACCCATGGAAGAGGTATTGAAGCAACTTCTGGAAGCTAACATGATTGATTTACCTCCTATAAGGCAACCAGATACTACAACTACTTGGTATAAGGTAGGTCAACATTGTACATATCATAGAGTGGAAGGACATTGGAAAAATTCCTCTAAGAAATTGAAACATGTGGTTTAGGATTTGGTTGATGTAGGATGAATTGATGTGGAAAATTCTCAATCATCAAATAACCAACCTTCTAACCAACAAATACCAAAAAATAATTAGGAAATGGGAATACTCAAGGATCCACTACCAAAGCATGGTCAACAACAATTAATTAAGTGTCTCATCTGAATGAGTTACCTCCCTATGGTAACATGGTTGGTATGGTCAGAGTAACTACAAGGAAACAAGTAGCTCAAGCTTAGTTAGTTCAGCTAGAAAATAGGTCCTCATCATAACCCACCTTGATTTTGAGGAATAATCAGAAAAAGAGTACAAAAATAGGTGCCACACCTTTGGTATTGAGACCTCAACCTAAAGTCTCCTTTGATCTTCAGTAATATTTAGCTAGTATCCCAACTAAGATCTCTGTCTTAGAGCTATTGCAAAATTCTACTACCCATCGAGAAGCTTTGTTGGATTTTCTAAGACAACAATTTGTCCCTCCTGATATTTCCCTTAGTACCGTAGTTAATACTGTAGGTTCTCTTGGGATACATCATATCTCATTCTCAGATGACAATAAGCCTTCTTAGACTTACAAGGGGATTCTTCCCTTTACATAACAACATTTATTAGGGATACTTTTATCAAGCAAATATTTATTGATAATGGTTATTCCCTTAATTTATGCACTTATCTATTCTTCCAAAAATTTGGACTAAAAGAGAAAGACTTAACTAAATCTGACATTGTCATCAAAGCTTTCAACAATGAGTCCCAAGAATCCTGTGGTGTTGTGTTCCTTCCCCTTTAGGTTAGACCCAATATATTAGATACTTTGTTTCATGCAGTATCTTGTTCCATATCTTTTAATCTCTTTTTGGGATGTCCTTGGATCCATGCAATGGAGGCTGTTTATTCTACCTTTCATCAATGTTTGAAGTTTGAATTCAAATATCAAGTTATCACCATTCTGAGAAACCCTCGACCATTTGAATATTTTTCAATGGTTGAGCAAGCTCAATCTGATTTCAAGATTTGTCCTTTTGTTTCATCATTTATTTTTCCAAGTTCTTTATCTCAAATATCAGAACAACTTGAAAACTTAAAGGTGATTGAGGAACCTCAAATCAATGTTTCATCACAAGATCAAGATGATTAGTTTCTTAAAGAACCTCTTTTGGATCTAGCCAAGCTACTACCTTCGCCTCAGACTATGGGTTTACCCTATAAGAGAGGTGATATTATAAAAATTGGCACGTGTAACTTTATCTTCATAGGAAAAACCTTTGAAAAAAGATTCATGGTAGCAACCCCTCTCTCGTTGAGCATTCTTTTGCTCATTGTTACCTTTCTAATCATTACCCACTTCCTAAACAGATATTATCTAGTATGGGGTATGTATGTAAAGATTTGGGGCCACAACCAAAAGGTATTCGAGAGACCTTGGATGTCGAGATCTGGATTGGGAGGTGTGGCATAGGTTTTATATCTAATAAAAGCCAACATTTACCATTTGATGATGATGATCATCTTATGATTTACGCTGAATATCTGAATCATCAAAAAATAGAAATGGGTGATGAGGATGATGGTCTCCCTTATCCTTATAACATCTTGTTTTGCAATATGATCATTTTTGTGGTTTCTAAAGGTGATTTTTTTGCTTCTAGAAGGTACCCTACTTCATTATCTTATAGATATCTTGTGAAGTTAGGGATTGCCCCTCCTTATGTTAGAAATAATGGTTTTGTTCAAGAATATATAGATTATCGTGTCATGACTGCCAAAGAAGAAGCTATGAAGGAATCTCTCTGTGATTTTGATCATCAATATGGCTTACCTTCTAGAAGATTCTTTGATAAAGCACTTCAGGGTACATCTATTCTCTTTGTTAAGATAGGAGGCACAATCAAAATTTGTGTCGATTATCGCTCTGTTTGCTTGAATTAATAAACTAAAATTAATCATTAATTAGGCATGCATTTACATTCTCATTCCATTGCATCCATTTGCTTGCTCATACTGCATTGTTGCTTGTTGTAATATGCATGGTTTTCTTGACATATAATTCCACTTGCATTTCTCTTATCATCCTTGCATGGTTGCTTGTTCATGACTGCTTGATCATGTAGATTTTCAAGGATTTCGTGACAATGGAATGTGATGATACCTAGTTAGGTCATAGCTCACATACATTGCACTCTCACTAGGGCTCTAATGCCTAGTGAAATCTCCAACCTAGGATTTGTTATTCTTCAATCTTCTTCTCCTTCTTTGTTGCTTTCTTGTCCTCCTTGACCTTGAAAGTATTATTCATGACCATCAATTTCTATCAGGTCGAGGATGATAATTTCTTTTGAATATGTCCTTGTCCCATTTTTCATGCTTTTTGCTCTTCTTTTATCTTCCATCAAAACAAGAATATATATCTTTGCCTTATTTTGCTATCTTCTTTTCTTCTAACACTCGCACACACTCACCTAAGGCTTTTACTAGCTTTACTCTCACAATTGCACACATCACAGTCCTATCATGGTAGCATTGTTGATTCACTCATCTACACATATTACACCCCACATATGATAAACATACATCCTAGAAGGTATATTTAGTTCATAAAATCATATCATCCCTATCGGGTTATGCTCCTTTTGACTCAATGGGCCCAACACCCTATTACAGGATAAGATCCATGGCCATTTCAGTAGGTCATGGCATACATCCTAGCGGGTAATCACCCCATAGTAGTCTCTAGCAAGCATTACACCCATAGTGGGCTACGATTCTATATTTTTTAGTGAGTGTTACACCCATCACGGGTTCAAATCCATCTTCATGCTTGATTTATGATGTTTGGTTGCACTGGTCCACCGTGATCTATCCTGACTCAAGCATCATATTTTTACTCTATGTTGCTCCTTGATTGTTGACCTTTGTTGCTTCTTTTTTTTTTCCTTCATCTTTCCTTCCTCTTGCTTCTTTATCGGTTCTTTGTTTGCTTTGTTTTCTTCTCTTTTGTGAAATCGTGCCCTGTATTTTCAAGTCACATTTTTTCTCTAGGTAATATCGCGATCCTCCTTTGTGGAGCATGATTTCACCTAGAGGAGGTTTTTGTTGTTGGTTTCTATTTCTTCCTGATTTTTTCTTCCTCTCTTTTTTTCCCCTTCCCTTTCCTCTATCCTCCTTGCTTCTTTGTCTTCTACGTGTATTGCATCCACCTCATTTTACATTCATTCATATAGTTCATACATCATCATCATTAATATTATGAACATCATAAAAACATAAAAAGATAAATAATATACATTCACATAAAAGCACACACACAAATTCATAAGACATAATAAGGAGCAACATAGTATTACTCGAAAAAAAGAGATACATAGTAGTCTAGTCAGTGTACCATAATCTAGTCTTGGTACACTCGATCCATCCCTAGGGATACATGCCACACTCAAAATTGGCATGTCATCTTGAATCCCCTCCCTAGCTCTAGGAGCCTATCTCCTCAGCTCCACCAGGTAAAGGTGGCCCCAATAAGGGTATGTTCACGAACCGAGATACTGTTCGTGATCGAGATTGTGTTCTACTCATCGATCGTAGGGAAGGAGAAAGTTGCACCTACTATCTCTCCAAAATTGCTTGGTAGTACATAGTCTCATAGAAGGTGGCCTTCTGCACGACCACCTCCAACCTCTCCCCTATCCTCTATAGTTCGGCCTATAGTAGGCAGATCCCATTGCTAGCCTGGTTGCTGCTAACTACAACCATACCCTTTTATTTAACCCTATGATGCTCTACATCTAGATGAATCACCTCCCCTTGGAGACAATCAAAATTCGCTCAAGCTGCATCTCTCTCTGTCTCTATAGTGCCTAAGGCACTCCGTAACCCCTCAATCCTCTTAGACCTATCCTCTTGAATTAGATCCATCCCCCTCTTAAGATATGTTGCCTGTACTTGTAGAACCCTTGCATCCCTTCTTAGGTCTTCCTGATTTAAGACTTTGCTTGGACCAACCACTACTGATGTGGAGGTTTCTCCCATCCCTCCACTTAGTAGTGTTTCGATCGCCATGGGGGCAACTTCGACTACCCCCACATCCATGGTATTGATGATAGTAGTGGTATTTGTCACTATCTCCACATGGACCCATGTCAGTCCATGTCTCTTGGTCAATGGGCCCTACTACTCTTGCTTGGTGGCTCGATGAGTAGCCTCTCAAAAAGCTCATTGCATGTCTAGGCTCATCACCTGGCACCTCTATATCAGTACTAGAGGGGAGACCCTATGGGGAACGACTCCTCTATACCACCTTTGATATTTGAAGGCCACTTTTACATCATCCACCCTAGGATCCATGTAGGGAGGATCATCCAGGTCCTCCTCTATCCATATAGCCAGATTAATGTCTCCCTTGAATCCCACCAGGTTTGATACACCCTTTGGTACCAATAGTCTCCTAAGTTCAGGATCCCCTGCAAGACCCTAAACTACCATAAGACTCTATCAAATCGATGGAGCTCCAACTTCCCTCTCTTCATAGTCAGCCATTTGACCCTCCTCACCTTGTCCAACACCGTCCCATCCTCAACCCACCTTAGGTGTAGGCATCAGGGTCGCTAGATAATCCTAACCTCTCTGACCTTGTCCACTACCCACCTAATTAGTGGTAGGTTCCTGATATAAGTCCTCTAGACCCGCTCGAGCAACTTGGACCACCTATATGCTATTAGCTGCTTCGAGTAGGGTAGTGTCCCTGGTAGCCCATATGGTCTTTGTATCGCTATGTGCTCCTAACTCCACACTTAGAGCAACGTTGTACAGACCAGCCCTGTATTCTCTTTGTACATGATGTTGTATAACATCCTATACAAAACGGGCCAACACATATGGAACCTATGCAAATTGAACTCTTTGGTCCTACATGTTTGCCACTACACTTTCTATAATCCATGGCAGATATCGCCTACTAGTATGGCATATAATTAGGACTTCCACCACGCCACATAACATAGAAATCAATGAATCAACTTCGTACTGCCCTACAAAGTCATCTATGACTATCATGCTCTCCCAAACCTGTTGGGTCCATCCTCTTGATAATTGTTATAAAGTAGCTGATCAGCCTCGTGCTATATAAATAGTCCTCCCTCTGATGGGGATGTGTAGGATCCACCACACATCCTCTAATGTGATGATCATCTCTCTAGTGGGTAGTCGAAAGATAGATGATTTCTAATACCACCTCTTTACTAGCATTGTCAACAACGCTCGGTCCACCTCAACTTGAGGCATCCTTGCCAGGTGGTCTAGCCCCACCACCCCTAGGGTATCTCTCTCAGCTTGCCTGAGCTCATGAATCTTCACCTCCAAGGAGCTTGGTATCCACTTGTGGCTCTCAATTACTCTTAGCTACATCCACAAAAATAGACAAAAATTTTCAATTAGTACATTTGCATGCTAAATAATTAAGTTAAGTGCTTGTTTGCCTCTCTCTTTCCTTTCACATTTATTTTTTCTCTTTTTCTTGCCTTTCTTTCTTTTTTATTTTATTTTTCCTTTTATCCTTCTTCTTCAGCAAAATCACGCCCGAATCTCCATAGGCGTGACTTTGCATTTTCTATCCTTTTTACGAAATTGTGCCTCATTCTTGCAAGGTGCAATTTTGTGAAATCGTGTCTCATTCTCACGAGGCACGATTTTCGCGAAATCGTGCCCAATTTTTCTCGGGTGCAATTTTTTTTGCCACTATGAACCAGGGTGAAATTACAATCAGGATATGAAATCGCATTCGATTCATACGTAGAAAAACCACCAAATTTGGTGAAAAATATAAAATGTTTACAAAAATGAAATAAATTTTTAACCAACAAGTTGGGTTTTTCGATCTTCCTTCTACTCAATATTCTACCATGTCGACCTCACCCCTCAGGACTACTGAACCATGCAATGGTAAAGCCATCTCCATTTTTCTCCAAAGCTCTTTTATTTCCTCTCGTGCGGTGAAAATGAATTAGGGTTTCACCCTTTTTCCCCTTTTGTGCTTGTTTTTACTTCTTTGTTTCTTTATTTTTTGCTCTCTTTTTCTTTTGAGTTTGTTATTTTGATTTTCATTAGGAATTTTATATTCCTTATGAAACTTGAGGGGGTACCCTAGCTTGAGAGGCATTAATGTCCCTAAGCCTCAATTTGCATGCAAAATAACAGTGTCCAAATTGACTCATTTTCACACCATTCCTTTCTTCTAAACCAACCACTCCTTTTTTGCCTATCGTCTTCCACTTGTAGGCATCTACATATTTCTTTAACACATTTATTATTCCATAAATGCATCAAAGAGGGAGAAAAATGACTCACTCAAGAGGGTCTCTCTAGGGCTTTAGGGAAAATGAATCACTCAAGTGGGTTATTTTTTTGTGTCTGTATTTTGCCCCCTCTGATGCATTTATTAGGCCATAAATGCATCAAAGAGGGGGTAAAATGTAGACACAAAAAATTGACCCACTTAAGTGAGTCATTTTCCTTAAATCCCTAGAGATACCCTCCAAACTTGCCTAATCTAGGTCTGGACCTCTCCTCCCTTTTTTCCTTCTTTTTCTCTCTTTCTACAAAATAACGATCACCCTCAATGGGGTGCAATTTCACATGAGCTAAGTTTTATTTAGCTTCTTCCATCGATGAAATCATGATTGCCCTTGATGGGGTGTGATTTTGCATAAGCTAAGTTTTTGCTTAGTTTCTTTTGTTGGAGAAATCGTGATCCACATTGATGGGGTGCAATTTCATCTAATTAGGGTTTTTCCTTAGGGAACCCTAATTTTCAAGTTGGCATCTTATTGGCATTGACTCTCGTTGTTTTCCTCACCCATTTTGCCTTTCAAATCCACTATAAAAGGAGGGTTTGAAGTCTTTTTTTCCCCAATCAATTCCATCTAAGTTTCATTTCTTGAGATCTTCTCTATTGTAAGCAAGATCACAAGTTGATAAGTGCTCATTGTTCAAGTGTAAAATATAGTCTATTAAAGCTTTGTTCTCTCCTACATTTGATTGTATTGTTGATCTTGGTAGACAAGTGTGGAAGCTCTAAGGAGAGATCTACTACTTGGAGGTATTCATCCTTTTGCCTGCTTCTTTTTGCTATATGTCAGGTTGCTTTCACTTATTTGTTTCGTTGCTTTCACTTATTTGTTTCACATATTAGTTTAGTTTCTATCATACTGTTAATTCACATTTTTTTGGATTTTTATCTTTGCTTTTACGAAATCACGATCTATCATCCTGGGGTGCGATTTCATTGATCTACAAAATTGCAATTATTCTATGAGGGACATGATTTCGCAAAGACCACGTTTGGGGGTAAAATTCTACACCCAAAATCTATATCTGTGTTACATATTGTATTTATATCATTTCTATGCATTCTATGCCCTATTTATCCCTTTTGTTCTATTACATTTCGTTGTGCTTGTTCATCTTCCAAAGGTCAAATTTTGCTTCTATTTTCAAAGGTTAGCTAAAAGGACCTAGGGGGTTTGATTTTTGCACCTTCGAGCATTGCTATACAGTGGCCTAAGTAGGCCCCATAATATTGATCATATTTTTCAAGTGTTTGTAAAGCTATTTTGTAGGAATCAGGATTAAGGAATATTACTGGATGTAAAATAAACCTAAGATCAACCATTGGATGAGATAAGTATCCTTGATATATTTTTACGTTTTTTGTTGTGGTATTTCCATTTCTGTCATAACCCTAGATCATAAATAAAAAGGAAAATAATTAATTAAGTTTCTAAGCATTTGAAAGGATGAAAACATATAGTGTGCATTTAGGGTTTTATATTGTTTATGCATCTTCTCTTGGACCCTTGCACAAAAGGTTTTTTTTTTTACAATACTAGGGTTAGAGATCATTCAATTGAAGAATAATTCTAGATTTTTATTCTTGACTTCATGCATTCCATATTTTTTGCATCGTTCTTTCATTTTCCTAGTTTAGCTTAGAAAGGGCAAAACCTAGGTGATTGCTGAATTTACACATCCAAATATTCCCAACCCCCAAACTTGGAGCAAGTCCTAAAACCATTCCTGGTGAACCCTTCCTCCCTCCATACTGAGTGTAGAGAACAACATACCTCTGCGATCACCTCAATTTTCCAATGGATCCAACCAAGAATTGTATGCGATAGGGCAATTTTCCCCCTCTATAAATACAAAATCTTTTTTTAACTTATATATATATATATATATATATATATATATATGAGTTCATAGTATGTGTCAAGTTATTAAGTGTGAGTATGTGTCATGTAAATAAGTGTGAAGTTATGAGTGTGAGGTGTCATGTTTGTAAGTGTGAGTTATGTGAGTAAAGTGTCAAGTTTAGAAGTGAGGAGTTATGTGTAATAATTAGAGTTTTTGTCTTTATGTAAATATGTGAGATTTATTATGTAAGAGGGAAATATGAAGAGTTGGATCTCTCGTGAGTTTGAGGAGAGCAAAGGTCAAGAGTCATGTAATATGAAGAGTCTCATATATGTATATATTGAAGACAAAGCCATGTAATAGATTATCAAAGAAGCATTGAATTTATTCATTGCTTGTAGTAGATGTATTTTCAATAATTTTTTTCAATGAGTTTGATGTTCATTATTGATTATTAATTTATGTATTGTGATCCTAGAAATTGTTAATCCTGTGAGAATAGTGAATATTTGCTAACATTATCGAGAGGAAAAAGAGTTTATGGTAGAGGATTCCCAAGATTTTTTATAAATGCAAAGAACCTAGCTATTAGGTATATGAATACCCTCAAACACAGTAATATAGTAGGAGTGGAAAGGAAGCTTGTAGTCATATTACACAAGCATATGAATAAAGTGTAGCCTCACCAAAGCACATGGAGGAACCATAACAAGGAGAATCCCTTATGATGAAAAGGGTATTGTTGAAACCAAAAAACAAGGTGTATGAACCTGAGAAAATAAGGAACCTATTTAGGACAATTTGCAGATCATGGGGCAAGTTTTGTAAGGTGATTGTGGATAGAAAAAACAAAGACATCTTAGTGTCAATAGAGAAGGAAGAGAAACTTGGTTTAAAAGGGATGGAAAATCCAAATCCTTACAAAGAATTATGGTTACAAAATGGAAATTAAATTCTGGTAACTAAACAATGTATGATAAATTTCTAGAATGGATCTTATAATAATACAATTATATGTGATATCATGTCAATGGATGTATGTCATATTTTACTAGGAAGACCATAGAATTTTGATAGAAAAGCAGTACATTATGATACATTGAACACTTATTCCATTGTTAAGGATGGTAAGAGTTATGCATTGAGTCCACTAAAAAACAAAAGAGAAGAGGTAAGCAATAGTTCTAAAGTTTGTTTGATCTCCAAAAAATAAATTTTGAAGAAAATAAAGAAGGGAGAAGCATGTTTTACTTTCATTGCAAAAGCCATAGAAGATGGAACAAAAAATAAGATGATCGACATTCCAACTAAAGTGAAATATTTTTTGGTATAATATGTTGATATTCTTTCAAAATAATTACCCAATGGGTTATCGCTTATGAGAAGCATTAGTCATAAAATAGACTTAATACCTGAAGCAAGTTTACCAAGCAAGGAAACTTATAGGATGACACCTAAAAAAATGAAGAATTGAAGAGACAAGTCGAAGAGCTATTGGACAAGGGGTTTATTATGGAAATTTTGAGCTTGTGTAGTACCATCTATACTAGCACCTACAAAAGAAGGAGAATGACATATATGCACTTACTCCTAGAAAATAAATAAGATCATCATAAAGTATAGGATTCCATTACTTTTTATGGATAATTTTATGGATTGTTTGAGTGGAGCAGAGTACTTCATGAAGATTGATTTGAAGAGTGGTTATTATCATTGAATTAGAGAAGAAGATGAGTTGAAGACTAGATTTAAGATCAAATAAATATTGTATGAATGGTTAGTTAAGACATTTGGATTAATAAACATACCTAGTATTTTTATGACACTAATGAATGAAGTTTTGGAGCTTTTTATAGGTAAGTTTGTAGTGGTTTACTTGGATGATATTTTGGTGTTTAGCAAGATGAAGTAAAAACACCTAATGCATCTAAGGTTAGTTTTGTAAAAGTTGGAGGAGAAATTGTTGATCAATTTGAAGAAATGTAGTTTGATGAAGAAAAATTTGGTATACTTGGGTTTTACTATATCTAAGGATGGTTTGTGGATGGATCCAACAAAGGCCATTGTCAAGAAGTATGTTTGAAGCCAAAAAATTTCATGGCTTGGCAAGCATTTATATATTCATCATATTTTTATGGAATTTGTTCTCCAATCATAGAAACAATGGAAACAAGTAGACATGAATTCAAATGGACAAACTCAAGAGAAAGGAGCTTTCAAATATTGAATAAAAAATTCATGGAGCGGCTAGTTTTGGCATTGCTAAATTTTAACAAGATTTTCCAAGTGGATTGTGATTCCAACAAGATAACCATTAGAGGAGTTTTCAGCCAAGAAGATAGGCCTATTACCTATTTTAGTGAGAAATTGAACGAAGCCAAGAAAAATTTTTTAGTTTATAATCATGAGTTTTATGCAATAGTACAAGAACTCAAGAAGTAGATGCATTACCTATTACCAAAGGAATTTGTGTTCATAGATCATCATGCTTAACAATTCATAAAAATTCATGGCAAGTTGAATCAAAGACACATGAAATGGGTTGAACACCTTCAAAGTTACTGATTTGGTTTGAAGCATAGAAGTGGTAGTTCAAAGTAGTTAGTAGATGCTTTGAGTAGAAAAAAATTGTTGATGAATGGAATGAACATTGAAGTGGTAGGCTTTGATACTATGAAAGAATGTTATGTTGATGATTTGGAATTCACGAAATCCTAGGTAGCTTGTAATGATCCTACTATAGGAGAGATAACATTATGGTTGGATTATTTTTTCCAAGAAGGATTATTATTAAAGGGATAAAATTGTGCATACAACATAGTTTGATGGAGAACCTAATAAGAGAAAAACATTATGGAGGATTAGCTAGAAATTTTGGAATAGATAAAACTTTATGGAAGCTATTACTGGCTAGGAATAAGTATAGATGTGTGAATATTTGTGTAGAGTTGTCAAGTCTATCAACGTGCAAAAGGAAAGAGTCAAAACATTGGGTCATATAAACCATTATCGATACTATAAAGACTATGGAAAGATATAAGTACAGACTCTATCCTTGTATTGCCTTGAACACAAAAGGGAAATGATTCAATTTTTGTTATTATTAATAGATTTTTTAAGATGACACATTCTATACCTTGTAAAAAATGAGTGATGCCACTTATATTGCTTACTTGTTCTTTTAAGAAATTGTGAGATTGCATGGTTTACCAAAAAGCATTATGTTAGATAGAGATGCAAAGTTTGTAGGTCACTTTTGGTAGAACTTGGGAATAAAATTGAGTTTTATTTTAAATTATCACCTATAAATAGATGGATAGACCAATGTTGTAAATACAAATCTTGAAAATTTGCTACAATGTCTAGTTAGTAAGAATCCAAAGTTGTGAAATACCATATTGGCATAGATAGAAACTACATATAATAATTTAGTAAATAGAAGTATAGCCAAGATCCATTCCAAATTGTGTATGGAATCTATCCAAGAGGAGTGGATGAATTACGAAGTACAATAGACTTATGGAGACCAGGTGTAGTGGAAAAGGGCTTCATTGATTACATTCATAATTTACATCAAGAGGTTAAAAATGAGTTGGAAAAGAGCATCATGAAATACAAGCAATATCATGACCTTAAGCATTAAATACAAGAATTCCAGGTTAGGAATTTGGTTTTGGCATATCTTAAAAAAAATATTTCCAAAAGGCACTTATAACAGGCTCAATTGGAAGAATATTGGACCTTGTAAGGTCTCAAAAATATTTGCAACAAATACCTATGAAATTGATCTCTTGAAAGGAGTAGACATTTTACCAATATTTAATGTGGTAGATTTGTAGAATGCTAAAGATATTACTTTTGATTTTTTGATGAAAGAATGGATAACACAATTACCAAAAAAAATGAGATGAAATAAAGGTAGTGATATACTCCAAATTGGCCAAGAAGACAAGAAGCAAGGTCTATTATGAATAATTGGTCAAGTGAAAGAACCAACCAATTAAAGTGACAACATGGATGAATGATTTGGAGATTACTAATTATGGAATATCGATTATGGACTTTGAAAATGTTAATGAACTTCATTCATAAAAATTTTCCTTTTATCCAACGAGTATGATATGAGGCTTCAAACAATTTCTAAAACAATTGATTAACCATTTCAAATCTATTGGCATTTTATAACCAAAGGAAAAAGGAAACAATGTGAAGTTAGGAAGCAAAATAGACACCAAGGCAAATGGAAGAAAAAAATAATAATTGTTGGAAGTTAGGGGTAGATTTTGAGACAATGTAGGAGAGAAAAATAAGAGGAGGAATAGCGAGAAAACATAAGTATGTGTATATCTAATTGTGATAGAGTACAAAATTTGGCAATGGCCTTTCATGACAAAACATTTGGAAATCTCAATTATTTGTAGCCTATGGGCATAGCAAAGATGATAAATTATATTCTATTTCATACCATTGTGTGTATTGTCTGAATGATAAACACTTCATGTTGTTGCCTCTATTTATTTTGACTAAAGTGTTTATTGCAGGTGAGTAGTGGTTGTAGTCCAAAAGAGACATCAAAGTAAATGGTACTCAAGTAAAAAAAATGTTGAAAGCTTTATTAACAAGATTGTAAAGAACATATAAAATTACCATTCATAAAAGTAAATTGGGCCCTATCATTCAAAGGAAATAGGAGCCATGGTCTTGCTTGAGGATTGCTTTCTAATATTATGCTACGATCTTGAAACGTGACTATCTAAAATCCATTGTATTCTAATAATTCTATTCAAAGTGGAAGTCATCTATATTGGTAATAGTTACTAGGATAACCATCACCATTCTATGAAACCAAATTGTGAACCCATCGTCTATGGAATTTACTTCTTGCACAAGAGGAATTTGCCATCTCAAAGACTAAGCCCTCTTTTAACTCTGTTGTATAATGAATATGGCCATATAATGAGTGTGGTCGTACAACTTAACCACACAATTAAAGGACCTACAATACAATTAGACCATTCGTACAATTGTACAATTATATACAAGGATAGGTGTGCCATATCAAAGGAGTGTCACCTTGTGCAATGAAGTGTTGTCATATTATAGGACTATAGTCTTAAGAAATTTTCATCATAGGAGTTTTCTTGCTGATTGCATATATGATTATCATGCTTCTTGAGGTCATGAATATATATGAAACTTGTGCTTCTTGAGAAGGCCATCCGTAGGAGGATTCCCTTCTCTCATTTGCATCACGTACCTTATAAAATATATGCAACATATCTTCCCTGAATCCAAATTGTTTGATTCATTTAGACCCATAAGCCTATGTAATATTGCATATAAGATAATCTCCAAAGTGATGGATAGTTGGTTAAGACCACTATTTGAAAAAATTATTTTATAAGAGCAAGGACGATTTGAGAAAGGAAAACATATTTTAGATAGGATCATGGTAGCTCATAAAGTAATGCATTCCACAACTTCTAAAAAAAATATCAATGATCTTAAAACTTGATATGAATAAATCCTATTATAGGGTTAAATGGGATTATTTTTTGTAATGGTGAAAAAAAGGGATTTTGGAGGGGTCCCAACCTTGCTATAGAATTAATATTTCCAAGGTTACAAGATAAATATCAACCTCCTCCCTGGATAGCATGAGATAAAAATAAAATTGCAATAAAAATCCTAAAATATAATCAAATAAAAAGCAACACTCTGGCTAATATCGAAAACTATTTCTAGCAAAGGAACAAAGTTTGACCCAATTGTTGTTTATTCCTTCCTTCCACACCAATAGTAGTAGCAATCATTCCAATTATCAATAATAGGTAATATAAATAGCAACAATAAAAGCAGAAGCACACCATAGTAGCATTCATTGGAACTATAGTTGTAATAACAACACTATAAAGTCACATCGAGAGCACCAAAAGATCCCAGAAGCAATAGTAGTACTTGTAGAATCAAAACATAATACCCCATGGAATAGAATTTTCTTCTACTTTCGATGAGGTAATCCTTATAAGAGATAAGGGAAAATTGTTTTTCCATATTTTCTTCTGATCAAAATGAACTTCAATGTTTGCAAAACAATCAATTGCAATATTTCCTTCTCGATATATATGTAATATCTTCACCTCCACCATTTCTTTACTAGGAATGAGGTATCCTTAATTAAACTTGACACCTTCTAGTTATTAGCTTCTCCTTTCTTAAGATCCCTGAGAATATTCATAGAGTCCCATTCTATGATGGCCTTCCTTACACTCTTCGGTCTCAACAACATAACACCCGAGTATAAGGCTTTAGCTTCCACATAGTGATTGGTTTGTATCCCATAACTTTTTGCATAGGACCATAACACTTCACATTTCTCATTTTGAATGACACCTCCTCCCCTAGATCTACCTAGGTTGCCTTTCACAACTTTGTAAATGTTTAACTTCACCCAACCCTCCTTTGGTTTTAGCCATCTAGTGTTTGCTCTTTTCATACTGATTGGCAGAGGTGCTATTCTAGGTTCTCCCAAGTTACATTCTCTAGTGATAATCTTTTCCAAATTATTCTTAGAGTTCACACTATTATCAAAGGCAAGAAAATTATTCCTCACTATGGTTTTAATTATGTTAGATATGAAAAGTTCATCCTTACTTTCCCCTTGAATACACTCTGATTTCTTTCCCACCAAACACCCCATAAAAAATGAAGTAGCAATACATACTAGAGTTTTGATAACTTGTTGTTGCTAAAAGGGCATCTCCATTAGCTAAAAACTTGCCTAAAAGTACTATGGACTATCCAAGAGAAGAACATAGCTTCCATTAGATTATTAAACACCTTACTTGCAAACTCACAATGAATAAACAAATGGTTGACTGATTTAGTATCCTTCATGCAAATAAAGCATATATTTGGCATTTGAAAACCTCTCTTACTTAGGTTATCTAGAGTTAAAATCTTGTTTTGTAAGCATACCCAATGAAAGAAAGCCAATATGGGGATTAAATAATTATTACAAACCATATTTATAGGAAAGTCCCCTTCCACATCTCCAAAATATAGGGTATGAGTTGATTTCACAGAGAATTTCCCTGAGGAAGTAGGGAACCAAACCAAAGAGTTGTAATCTTTATTCAGAGGTAAGTGGTACTATTGCAACAACTTGTTAAGATTTAGCAGAGATTGTTGTAATTTTAGATCAATAGAATACATAGCTCTTTCTAAACCCTCTAACCTTCCCAAATTTCTATGTAATATCTAACTAATGATCCATATTTTTGAACTAGGGGTTCTTTTAGTCTTCTGAACTCTTGCATCTACTATAAATGACTATTTGTAATCCACGTGTATTCCCCAAAAAATATTTCCTTACCTTCTCCTATGATCCATCTTAGTCCACTTCTCAACAATTTTTGAGTTTTTGAAACTCCATTCTAGACTGCTAATCCCTTAGGAGGGTTTGAGCTTCTAAAGAATGATATGGAACTTCCCAAGTACTTACCTTTAAGAATATTATCCCAAAGCGTATCTTATTCCTTGGTCAATATCCAACCTATTTTAGTTAGCAGTACTTTATTGAACTGCTACAAACTTCTTATCCCTAGACCACCTTCCCTCTTCAAAGAGCAAACTCTATCCCATGATACTAGAGAAAGCCTCTATTTTCCTTCTACCCCTACACAAAGAAACCTTCTAAAATTTTTCTCTATTCTACTTTTCACCATGTAGGGGATTATGAAAAGTGACATGTGGTAAATTGGGATGCTCTGTAATGTTACCTTCAAAAGTTGTAATTTCTCAGCTTAAGATAGCATATTATCCTTCCACCCCATCAATTTTCTTTAAATCTAGTCTATGACTGGAACCCACATTTCTTCTTTCAATAAACCTATGAAAAGAGGTAACCTAAGGTAGGTAACCAAAAATTCTACTATGCTCCATCCCATAATCCTACATATTCTTTGTTGCACCTGTCTAGCTGTGTTGACAAAATATACATGAATTTTATTGAAATTGAAATGTTCACTGGAAGCTCTTTCATAAAGATAGGATGTTGAGTATCTCCTTTGCTCCTCTTATTAAGGTTTCACCCAAGATGCTAGTATTACCCACTGATTGTTGGTAAGACATTGTTGCAACATTACCTATAGGTTTAATCCCTCTTATCTTTGTTGTGGTAGTGGTTGCACCCAATTTTTTTCTTAAATATTTATCCATGATGATGAACAAATATGGGGATATAGGATCTCCTTATCTTTGACCTTGCTACCCCCTAAATAAACCTAATGATATATCATTAACTATGATAAAAAAAATTGCTAAAGAGAGACATTTTTATCCATTGTCTCCACTTAATGTCAAAACCAAATTTTTGTATTACCTTATCCAATAAAATCCATGACACTCAATCATATGCTTTATTCATATCTAGTTTAAAAAACATACCCGCAACACCCCTCTTATCCATTGAATGTAATATTTCATGTACTGTCATTACTTCATCTTTTATTTGTCTCCCTTGAACAAAGTCTCCCTGCATAGAAGAGATGATCCTTGGAAGTACCTCCTTGAGTGTATTGGCCAATGTTTTAGTGAGGATTTTGTATATTGAATTGTGAAATCTAATAGATCTAAACTCTCTTAGGGAAGAGGCTCTATGATACTTTGGGATCAAAACCAAAAAAGTATTATGCTAGTCCTTAAGTAAGGAATTAGAGACTTGAAATTCTCTTACTGCCTCTACAACATTTTTTCCTATTATGTTCCAAAATGTTTGGAAGAAGCCAATCGAAAAACCATTTGACCTGGTGCCTTATATTTTACCATATCAAACACACTTTTCTTGACCTGTTCTTCTAAGAAGAGAGTAAGTAATAGGTTGTTCATTTCTTCTAAAATCAATGAGGGAATGTTTCCAAGAAGGGAGTCCATTGTTGCCTCATCTTCATCCTAATATTTAGAAAAGAGAGTCTGAAAGAAATTTATTGTTGTTATCGCTATTTCCTCCTCCTTTTTCACTACATCACCATTATCCAACTTAAGCTCCTTTATCCTATTGGAACTCCTATGCCTTATGGTTAATATATGAAAGAACTTTGTGTTATAATCTCCTTTCTTTATCTATGTTGCCATTGATTTTTGCTTCCAATGAGTTTCCTCCTTTGCTAAAATATTATGAAATTTTGCAAGAACCTATCTTTCTCTTTAATATAGCTCCAAAGTTCTTCCTTCCTACTGAAGTTTCAACTCCACTCCCTTCAAGTTATTTAAAAGATCTTGCTTTTGCTAGAAAATGTTTCCAAACACATATTAGTTCTATTTCTTGAGATTTGTCTTTATGATTTTTAGTTTTTGGACAAATTGAAACATTTTAGTTCCATACACATCTATGTTCCACCACTCTCTAATCATGTCCTCAGTTTTAGGATGATTTAGCCACATCTCGAATAAAAAATGAAATATTTTTGTCATTTTTCCTTAGAAAACTCTAAAAGAAGTGGGTTATGGTTAGAGGTAATTTTTAGTAAGGCTCTCAAAGAAAAAAAGTGAAATTTTCCATACTAGTCAATGGAAGCTATGACTCTATCAATCCTTGATTGGATGAAACCACCTCCTATTCTTTGGTTTGACCAAGTGAACTTGCCCCCCTATAGATCTAGATATATTAAGCCCAAAGAAGAGAAAAACTTACCCAAATCCTCCATACTATTTGTGAAGTAAACTACTCCTTACCTCTCACTCGGTAGGAGAGTAGTGTTGAATTCTCTCACTATAATCCAAGGAAGACTAATTGAAGCACCAAATCTCTCTAAATCATCCCAAAGCCTTCTATCCAATTGAGAATTAGAAGCGTAGATATTTGTAGCTAACCAACAAAAAATCAATTAATTTACATTGAAAAGGACCAAAATAAATTTGTCATTCTATTGTACACACTCCCCTTCTAGGTTATTTGGATTCTAGAGAGTCCAAAAACCCTCAAAAGAACCTCTAGTTGGTTTATAGGTGCCTTCTGCATCATTCCACACTAAATTTTTAATCCTATCTAAATTTCCTTCTCTAATTTTAATTTCTTGAAGTATATCTATTCCATGCATTTTTCTAATATCCCTAACTACCCTATGTTTTTTTGAGGCATTCAGTCCCCGAATATTCTAGGAAATAACTTTTATTTTTTACCTTTGGTGGGAGCTTTCACCCCTCTCGGTACCAATACCTATTAAGTTCCATTTGCTATGTTTTGAGTTGCTTTCTTGTTCCTTGTATCTTCCAGTTTTGGTCTTTCAAGCTTTGTCACACTACCCAAATCTATAGTTTTTCATGTATTTCTTATCATCGTGATTGTACTAGTTTCTTTTGTGGAAGATTTTTTTTCTTCTTTCACCTTGCAAGATTTGGAATTTATTATTTTTTGTGTTTTTTCTTCAACAATTCAGCTTTCTTTGTCAACACATTTGTTTGTCTTAGCTCTTTCTCCTTGTTTTTCTAGATCTACACCTTTTCTTTTTTCTTGGGTTGTTTTCTTTTTGGGTAGTGAGCTATAATATGCCCTATTGTATTACATCTAAAAAAATCACCATTGATGATTCTAATTCAATTGGTTGACTCCACACCTCCACATCTAAAACAAGTTTTATTGAGGGAGGTAATGATTGGGTCAAATCTGCATTTATGCATAATATAACAAAAACCATTCTAGTTTTGAATCAAGTAGTTAGGTCAAATGCTATTAATTTTCCTATGCCTTTATCAATCCCTTCAATGATTTTTTCATCCCAGAACTTGAATGGAAGCCTTGGGAGTCTAACCCATAATGGTGCAATATTTATATTCTCAGTATTTGGATCAAATCTTGGTTTCCATTTTTGAAGATAGAGCCCTTGTCTTCCAAAAAACCATGGGCCTTTCAATAGAGCCCCATTCATATCTTCCCTACACATGAAGTTAAACAATAAAAACCCTTTTGCTAGTGCAACAATCTCTAGGTTGCCTTTGGGTTTCCACTTGTGGGATACCTATTTTTTTACTGTATCTAGATCTGGCCTGACACCAATGAATTTGCCAACAATGTTATTTTCTCTTTCTTTGGAGGTTTTACTCAAAATAATCTACGGAACCCTTAGAGTGAACACTTCCTCTATTTTCTCTAGATTTAGATAAAAAAATATCTTGTTGGGGTTCGTTACTCCCATAACCACCTTTGCTTTGGTTTTGTCTCTACCTAAATTTGGATGAAAATTCTCCCCCTTATCAGCCTCATCCATGCAACCCTCAATAGAGGTCATCAAAAAACCAAGTTCCTTTTTTTAATCACTGGTAAATTTGATCTAAGTACATTGAAGTCATTCCAAGAATGTAACAACCCACCAAAACCAACTTGTCATGACCCTACCCAAAATGGATTTTTTTGGGTTGCTATTATAAATGCTTTTATAATTATTATTTTGTTTTCAATATCTTAGACATGGTACTACTAATGATCCTTGTAAATGCAAGTATAGGTCCGATTTAAAAAGAATAGTAAATGATGACGGTGAAGATTTTCACCTACAATGAAAATAAAATCACCAAGGACCAGAGAGTACATGAATAGCTCTCTTAAGGATGCATTCATAAGTAAATATGTAGATATGTAAAAGTAAAAATTATTTATTAAATAATTAAATAAAATTAATTATATATATAAGTAAATTAAAAAAGTGAAATTCTATTTTAAAAGTTATAAATGATTAATTAAGTAATAAATTACATATACAAATTTTGGACTTAGTTTTCGGTTCTCTGAAAGCAAAACCCCCTCCACTTGGCAATTGGATGGAGGTAAGACTTGGCCCTCCGCATGGCAAGCATTTGGAAAGTTAAGAACACCCCTTTTGGATTATTTAGGGAAGAAAGAAAAAGAGAATAGGGGGATTCGACGTGACTATGGTACCAATTGTATTGGGAATTTGTAAGGATAGCTAAATGATAATTTCTCCTGGGTTCACTCGGGTTAATGGAATATTTTAAAAACCTTTCGTAGGTGACTTGTGTTGAAATATAAATAACTCCTTTCCCCACTCCAATGTTGAAAGCATAACAAGTTTGTAATTGTGCTCTTTTCGTTCAAGGGAGCAATTCACATAACGACTTTGATTATTTCCTTCTTCCATGATAACATATAGTTTTATATTCCTTTGAGTTCACTTTTTATTTAAGATTAATATGGGTGTATACATTTTAATATTTTTTAAAATTATTTTTTTCCTCGATGAGTCTACGTATGGGGTCATGGTCCCTTCATATTGAATGAAGTTTAAACCTTGAACCTCTGAAAAAGAAGCCAAAATCTTTATCACTGCAGTAAACTTACACCTATAAAATTACCTTTTTATTGAAAATACATTTTAATAATTTAATAAATAAATTAAAGCTCTTTCTATCCGTTGCATACTAGAAACATAATTTACCTTTTATTAAAGAAAGTCCTTTATTATAACAATAAATATAGTGATGCAATATATCTAAAGACTTTGATTAATTTTTAAGGAGAATATAGTTTACTATTTTCTTGATTTAATTATGATGAAGTAATCATGTGTAACTGTTAAATGTTGGAAGCATATCTCATCTTTAAGGAAGAAATAATTCCTTATTATAATAATAAATCTTTATATAGCTCTTTTAGGATAAGATACTGGTGTACTACATTGATTATTCCTTTAAGAAGAATGTAGTTTAATTTTGAAAGGATTGAATTTATTGGTAATTTTTAAATATTTTCACGTGTCTTCATAGGTGCCCCCTTCTCTGACTTAGTCTTTCCTTTAGTCAATAGGGTAGATGCCAATATATTAAAGAAAAGAGAGCCCACTTATTTTAAGAATTGTTTTTTTTTTAAATGGAGTTATGTATAATTATAAATACAAAAGCTCTCTTTGATAATCTAATTTCTCCTTTTCAAGTACTTTAATAGCAATGACGGAAGTATTAATTGGAATATTTTTCATTACATGGAGATATTACATAATCAATGCTAGAAAAATAATCAATGCTAGGTAGGCTCTTTCATTTAATAACACGCTTTTAAGAGGATTAAAGATAGTGGTTTATGGATTTCTTTTTAGATGTTTTTTTATTAGAAATAAAAGATATATGAAGATATTCATTTTACTTAGTTAAATTATGTCTTATTTCAAAGGAAATGAAGTCTTGTATAAGGAATGAAAAGAAAAATTGATAGGTAACTTTTTATATTATTTTTTTAATAATTGAAGAAATAATTAGGTTTATTCTTTAATTAAAAGTTTTTAATGTTAAGATAAACTTAGAAGAAATAATTAGGTTTATTCTTTAACTAGAAGTTTTTAATGTTAAGATAAACTTACTTGCTTAAGCATTTATGATGGTGAAAAGCAAAAATCCGTATGAACTATAGATGGGATTAGGAGCTATTTTTTGTTAGAGGTATCTTGATGAGCCTTAAGCCAAGTTACCTAAACTAGTTGGATCACAAGGAAGGTGCTCAACCAAATAACTTAAAATACCCAATACTGGTTGGAATATACGTAGGTATTCAACTGTAATTCGAGAAATGGTCATTTTTAACATTGGGATGAGTAGGTAAGGAGGGGCGGTATGGGACGTCTCTTTAGATCATTGTGCGAGCAATTTGGTGATGGATCCTTGTACAACTTATGAATATGAGTAACCTAGCATGATAAAAGGAGCTAGACTAATCCACGATAGTTGGTATGGGATAACTCGTCGTTATTCATAACTCGGTAAATAAGACTAGGTCCAAAGCTAGAGAAATGGTATGGCCCTAGTTGACTCCAAAGAAGTGGACAATCAACTAGGCACTAGGCATATACGCTAAACACCCTTACATGTTAAATTTAAAATAGGTGAGTATAATTAAGCTCAGGTTCCACATGTTAAGGGAGGGGAATTATGCATCTACCCTCTAGGTGTTATGGGCCCTAGAGGATAACCCCAACCGTGGATCTACTCTCTCATACCAAAACAAGAGGATGAGAAGATAGATCCACTAAATGACAAATTTTACAAGATTTGGCTAGTCTCATCCACTTGGGAGACCGACCACGACAGTCACAATTCTCAAAAGTGGTATTCTATACCTCGTACTGATTAAAGATTGGGTGATCATTTAAGTTTTAATTAATGCAAAAAAAAATATTTTTATCCAAGTCTAGTCATTTAAACCTATCAAAATTTTGCCTTGATGAACCAATGAGTTGTACAATCGATGAGTTAGATTTAGGTTGTTACACAACTCAAGAGAGATTTTTTTCCCACAAGTAGGGTTATCAAAAGGTCCCAATATAATTTTCAACATTCTCAATGCTTCACCACATTTTGAGATTAATGTCACTGCAAACAACACTCAAGTGGACGGGAGTGACCAACTAGTATTTTTTGGGGTTCACCTTACTAAACCTCATTGTTTAGCCAAAGTGTTTCTCCCATATTTCCTATACCCTCACTAGTATAGGATAATTGGACCATAGTGTAGGGATTATCCTTTAAGGCCCATAACACATAAGGGGGGTGCCTATTCCCTAACCTTTCCATAAGTCCATCCATGTAGGTTATTCTGGCGTAAAGCCTTGGTGCTTAATTTTGCACACCTCCACAAGCTAACTAAGGTCATTTCCACTCACTTGGAAATGAGCATGGTTACCTGAGTCTCATCGTTTAAGATACCACTATAGCTGACTTGTAATTGATTCCATTAACTCTATAGCTAGGAAACTTCCAATCCTCATCGTTTAAAGTGCATAAAATTATGAGTATCTGACCATTATATCATCGCAAATCCTTCTAGATCCATGACCACCTGGCTATTACATCACTACAACTCCTTGTAGGACTCACACCTACCTGGTTATTGTATATCTGCAACTCCTCCCAAGACTGGGTTTTCTTCTTGACTCAAGGGTTCTATAAAGGTTCTAGTTTTATTTCCCATAACATATCTCTCATAGAAGAATTTATAGTGATATAATAACATGCTTAATTATAACACAATAATAAAGCTTGATTCATAAATAAAACTTTACATATCAAAGAACATGCTTTCATCAAAAACCATAGTTTAATTGATCATAGATCTTTCATCTAACATAAAGCTATTAATAAAGAATGATCAATGCTAAAACCTCTAAAATGAAAAACGTACGTAGTAGTCTTCATTTGGAATTGCATTCGAAATAAATACAAAGATGTGTTGGTTTGGTTAGTTAAACCAACCAACCAATATTTTGAACTACCTGCCCAACTACCACGCAGCAGTGCTAGGATCAATAATGTAATATAAACATAACAATATATGTTTTTTTTTTGATAAGTAAGCTTTTTATATCAAACGGGTTTTTCAGGTTGACCCAAAACCTTGTACAAAATCAGCATGTAGCTGAGCACAGAGAAAAGATACTGACTAAGGATCCTTAATCCTTTGTGACAACAGTCCTGAGACGTCAGGCAACAAAAACACCGAGAGAGATTTCGCTTCTCCCATCAAACATGCATGGGAGAAGCGAAATTAGGTCCATGAACAAAAAGACACCGTCATCGGGCCTTCAGAAACGCCCGCCACAAAAAGGAAAGGGTCTAAAACTTGCTTAATCCTCCTCGTCTTCGTCCTCAAACTGGTCGTCATCCTTGTCATTTTTCGGGTCCTCGACCTCTGTGTTGACTTGAGCAGGGGCATTGCTCTGGTAGCCTTCGTTGAAGAAAACCTTGGATAGGGCATCGAGGACCTCCTGCATCTGCTGGGCCATGGACGCCAGGGTGGTCAGAACAAAACGTTTGAGGACCAAAACGTTGGGTTCAGGACCCTCAGCCTCAGGGTCTAAGATAACGGTTGTGGAACTTCCCTGCCCAAGCTTGTTCCTTAGTCTTGCAGAGGATCGTTTGGATCCCTCTGCTTCCTCAATCTTCAGTTTTCTCCTCGCTCCTCCGCCAGTGATTGACACCTCCAGCTCACGCTTCTTAGCAGAGGACCCGGAGTGGGGCTTGGGTATCTTGGGCCTGGAGCTGGGGGTCTCAGCAGGGGGAAAAGCAAGGGGTTCAGGTTGGGGAGAGGTGGCGAGGGCAAATTTGTAAATCACCTTGAACAGGCTCTGGTGCATAGGCATTGTTGTGCCTTTCTTGCTACGGCAAGAATTGATGGTGTAGTTCATGGAATTCAGGAGAAATTGCGGGATGCTAATGGGGTTGATGTCACGGAAGAAGTTGATGAAGGCGTAGTGGAAGCTTAGAAGAACCTTGTCGGGGTCCTCTGCTGTAATGAATTCCATGACGTTTTTCATTACAGAGTTCCACGGGGCAGGGAGGTCCATCCTTGTCAAGCCGTTCTTCGCCTCCTTAGAGATCTTGAGGTTATCCTTAAACTCGCGCAATTCGACTTCCCAGTTATGTTTTTGCCTGTGGATGGAGCGGCCCCTCGCCGTCTGCCCAGTTAGGGTTGCCAGAAGGTTAATATCAACTGAAATCTCACGCCCGTGGATAACCACTCTGCCCTCATCCCAGGATTCCATAAACTCGACAGTAATGTTGTCGTCCGGACCAGCAAACATGTCGAAGAATTGCGTGAACTTCCTCTCAGTAAGGATGGCTTGCGCAGCCGGCTCCATGACCACCATACTTGGCTCAATGTACGTCATCGTAATCTCGCCTCTGGGATCCTCTGAAACTTGTCTGGCAGCTTGAAGGTAATGCTTGCTCTCGAAAGCAGAAAGGAGGGAAGAGTGGTGATGGCGAGAGAGGACTTTCCATCTTAAACGAAAAGGCTCATTAAGGCGAGTGCCAGCTTTGATGGCAAGCCAACGCATACCTGCCACCTGGGTGCCATGCTGCGTGGCTGATCTGGCATAGGAATTGGGAGCCTTAACGTTCTCCTTCTGGGAAAGATACGAGCTGTTCTTGGTGGTCATCATGGCCGTTCGAGGGATCACGTGTCTCGCTGTGGTGGGTGGGCCTTCCCACGCCCCAACTCCGCACGAGACGCAATTAACGGATTTACCGCGAGACGCAGCCCGCCAGAGAATGTCAATCCTCGGGGAACTGTCCAGCGGAGGCCCGAGGAGCCACCGCCACTTCTTTCTAGTCACGTGGTTATCCGGGGAGGATGCCTTGGAAATATTGATATGTTGATACGAGCAATCCTGACGCCGTATGGCCGAATTTCTCGAAACCGCTGCTTTTGAGAGCTGATTTGGATTAGCGTTCCACATCAGACTTCACGTCGTCGCTCTCCCTGGAAGATACCATCCACGTCCGTCGGGAGGTCATGCGTCCACGTGGTCAAACCAGCCGCATCAACACCTATGTTTGCCAGTTTGTCTGCCGCCTTGTTGGCCTCTCTGAAGACGTGTTGAGCCACGCTGTCACCTCTGTTGGTTAAGAGGTTCCTTGCTTCCTTAATGCAAGCCTCAAACTTCCACGGAGGATCCTTATCGTTGTTGAGGAGATTGATGATAACTTGGGAATCTCCTTCCACAATTAACCGGCCTTGGACGTCCTTAGCTAGGAGAAGACCGCGCCAAACGACTCTAGCTTCAGCATCATTGTTGGTTGTGGTGCCCAGGGCCTCAGCGAAAGCCAGGACAAGGTCGCCCTGATGATTCCTGACGGTCCCGCCCGCCCCTGCTCTGCCAGGATTGCCCTTGGCGGCACCATCAAAGTTTAACTTTAGGCATTCGGCCGGGGGGGATCCAACCAACCTCACGCCTCGGATTAGTCTTCCTGAGGCCGTCTTGGCAAGGCAGACTCAGGGACTGGGCCAGGAGCTTTTCGCCCGGGGAGTCGAGTAGGGCTCATCAGTGCAAGATAGGGCATTCTCCTTAGCAAAGGCAATGATTTTATTAGTGATGGATCCTGGGTCCCTAGTTGCCTCATTGAAAATCCTCAGGTTCCTTTCAAGCCAAACTTGCCACAGGAAATGGTGGAAAATGATCTTCCAAAAGAATTTTAATCTGGCACTGACAAATGGTTTGGGCCATTGCAGGAGGAACTCACTGAGGGACTCGGGTCTGACCCAAGTTATGTTGAAAGCTTGGAAGAGGCCATTAAGGATTGTGGTGGCAAAGGGGCATTCGATGAAGAGGTGTTGGATGGATTCCCAGTCAGCACTGCACAAATAACATCTGTTGGGGACGGTTAATCCTTTTTTCATCATATTGTCAATAGTAAGAATTTTCCCTTGAACCACAAGCCATGCAAAAAAGGATATTTTGGGGATGAGTCTCTTAACCCAGACTAACTGAGTTTGGAAGCGAGGAGCCTCAGGATGGATTAACAATCTGTACGCTGATTTGACTGTGAATTTGCCACTGTCTGTCGCGGTCCATCTCATCTGGTCTTCTGTCGGTCTTGTGGGGACAAACTGATGTAGTAAAATGCTATTGAGTTTCTGGGTCGTTGTCTCCCACCCTTGAAAGGCAATGGGCTTCCAGTTGGATATGCTCCTGTTCTGCTATAAGAAATAAGCAACCTTGGGCCCAAAGCCTTCAGTGGTGAGGGTTTTCAGCGGAGCCAAAATAGGATCACCGATTAGGGCTTCTGTTCTTGCCCATCTATCCTCCCAAAAGTCGATCCTTCGCCCATTTCCAAGGATCCATCTTATGCCTTTCCTGATCACTTCCCTGCAGGTTAGGATCGCTTTCCAGAAGGAGGATCCCCGGGTTGGAATGGCGTTGCTGAGCAACTCAGTGCCTTGGAGATACTTACGTTTGATGATTGTTGTCCACTCGTTTCTTTCATTGGACATTAATCGCCAGGCTTGTTTTGCTATAAGCGCTAGGTTGAGGTGGGAAACTTTCCTTAACCCTAGCCCTCCGACATCTTTAGGCCTGCAAACTTTGTCCCATCCCACCAGGTGGATTCTCTGCTTATCTTCAGAGTCGGACCAGAGAAATTTTTTTTGGTACCTTTCGATTCTCTGATAGACTTTGACCGGTGCTTTGAAAACTGATAAGAAATAGACCGGGATACTTTGAAGGGAAGCCATGGTTAACGTTGCCTTACCTGCTTGGGACAACAAGTGACTCTTCCACCCTGAGAGCTTCTTTTGGATTCTTTCGAGGACAATGTTCCACATGGGCGCCGTCGGAACCCCAGTGAATAGGGGAAGGCCCAAGTAAGAAGTAGGTAGAGTGGAGGTGGAGCACCCTAAAATTTTGGCGATTTTGATTTGTCTCGGAAGGGGAGTGTTAAGGAAATACACTTTGCTCTTGTTGAAATTGACTTTTTGCCCTGTCGCATCTTCGTAGAGCTTAAGGATATACCCGATGTTTTTTGCCTCTGCCACCGACGCCATAGTCAAAATTAGGGTGTCATCCACGAATTGCTGGTGGGTAATGGCCTCCGTGAGGGATGTAGCTTTGATACCCGAGATAAGCCCTGATGCAACGACGGCTTTGATTGTTCTTCCTAGGGCTTCGACGACAATGATGAACAACAAGGGGCTGATAGGATCCCCTTGCCTAAGCCCTCTTCGGCTTTGGAAGAAACCTGTTGGCTCCCCATTGACCAACACAGAAAACCAGGGGGTGCGGATGCAGCAACTAATGAGCCTGACCCATTCAGGATGGAACCCAAATTTCAGCAGTATGGCGCTCACAAAATCCCAATTAACTCTATCAAAAGCCTTGTTCATGTCGAGCTTTAAAGCAAAGGCAACCTTCTTGGTCTGAGAGGCAGAGTGAAGAGCTTCATGGACTGTGATGATGCCATCCAGGATCGACCTGCCTTGGACGGAGCTGCCTTGGCAGGGGTCAATGATCTGAGGGAGCACACTTTTCATGCGATTCGCAATGGCTTTGGTGAGGATCTTATATAAAACATTGCAGAGGCTGATTGGTCTAAAATCTGTTATGGACTTAGGAGCCGGTCCTTTCGGGATCAGGGCTAAGAAGGTAGAGTTGTAGCTTCGCGGGATGTGCTTGGAAGCTTGGAATTCCCGGACAGTGGAGCACACCTCATCTCCTAGGATGTCCCAGAAGGTTTGGAAGAACCTTGGTGAGAAACCATCGGGGCCCGGGGCCTTGTCAGGATTCATGGAAAAAAGTGCCTCCCTGATTTCCTGATCAGAAAAAGGAGTGATAAGCTTTGAATTGGCGGCCTTTTCTATCCTTTGGGGAATGAATTGGAGTAGAGAGTCCCGAGAAGCTTCATGACACATAGGTTCCTCACCCAGGATGGAGCTAAAAAAGGTCACAACTTCATTCTTAATGTCATTGTTGTCTTGGGTGCTGGACCCATCCGCTCTTGTTAACTGTTTGATTCGGTTGTTGCTTCTATTTCTGAGAGTGGAGACATGGAAGAACTTGGAATTGGAGTCACCCTCTTTGAGCCATAGGGCCCTAGACTTCTGTCTCCAGAAGGTCTCTTCACAGGCCAGGATGTTGTGGTATTCTGACAGGAGCGTTCTCTCCTCAATCTTGGTGTCATCATCTAGCACTCCATGTTGGATCCGGTTGTCGATAGCTTTTAGTTTTTCAGTTACAACCTTTTTGTTTTCAAAGATATTTCCAAACACTTCTTTGTTCCAGATTTTGAGGTTATTCTTGACCCGAGTAAGCTTTTGTGAAAGTTTGTAGGAATGACTACCTTGGCAAGGCTGCTGCCACCATTGGTTGATCCTGTTTTTTAGGTCTGGGTGTTTGGTCCACATTGCTTCGAAACGAAAGGGGCGCTTGCAGCTGGAAGTGGAGGTCTGAGGAGTTTCTAGGAGAATGGGGTTATGGTCAGACCCGACCTTAGGAAAGGCGTGCAAGGAGGACGCACCAAAGACCTGGATAGCTTCCTGCGAGAGAAGGACCCTGTCTAGCCGCTCCTGGATGAGGTTTCTTCCCAAGCGCCTATTGCTCCACGTATACTTGGCGTCCTTAAGCTTGACGTCCATCAGCTGGTTTGTGTGCACAAACTCGCTGAAGTCCTCCATGCTCCTAGTCGGAAGTCCTGCCCCTCCTTTCTTATCAGACGGGAAAAGCGGGGTGTTGAAGTCACCAGCTATTATCCACGGAACGTCTTGAAAGGCCTTGCTCATATGACTCAGAAGTTCCCACAAGCAGGCTCTTCCTTGGACAGTGTTGGGCGCGTAAACATTTGAGACAATCCAGGACTGTTTGTTGTCTATGTCATTAAAAAGGACACTTAGGACGCGATCATCAGCCTGAATGACGCTGCCTTCCACTTTTTTAGGGTCCCAGAGGACCATAAGACCCCCAGAGGCCCCACGAGCTTGCCTGAACACCATTTCCCCTTGTTTCCATATTTTGCTCGCCAGAATCTTGGACCATGCTTCATCTGTTTTTGTTTCTTGAAGTAGTATGATTGAAGGACAAGTTTCTTTCCTTAACGCCTTCACCGCCCTCTGCTTAGGTGGGCCGTTAAGGCCTCTCACATTCCAGGAGAGGACCTTCATTTACACTGTTTTGGATGTCTCCCTCTGCCACGACCTTGAGTTGGGGGAGGTTTGTTGGTTTTATTGCCTTCGAAGAGGGACATGTCTTGAAGCACTAGGGTGCTTTGTTTACCGTTTGCAATTTCATTCTCGATTCTCATCCTGTAGTGTTCTGCATCTGGGATTCTCCCTCTTTTCTTTTCGGTGCCAAAGTCTATTTTATTCGATGAGTTGCGGGTCTGCTTCGGGCTGAACTTTGGGGGACAGTTTTGCTGCTGGACCGGACTTGACCATCCCTCGCCTAGGGCCGATGGGGCTGCCCCTGGCTCCTCTTCGTTCATGCTCCTGCTGATGTCCTCAGGATCCTGGGGCATGCCATAGGGACAGTTTGGTGGTGGATAAGGAGAGGACCTCCTTGGAGAAATAGGTTTGGAAGGGGATTCAAGGGTTTCGGGGAGTCCCTGATCTGGTTCTTCCTCGACAGATCTAGACGCTTGGCCATCGGTTTCAACAAGGGCTTCAAAGGAATTAGGATCTGAAAAGAAGGGACTAACCTGAGTATCCTGATCACGATCCGTTTGTTGAATTCCTTTCAACTTCCGTTGTGCAGGGTCTTCTTGCGCCTTCTGGTTGTACACGTTTTTGTGCGTTGTTTTGTTTGGCAAAAACCATGGGCGGAGGGGCCTCCCTTGCCCTTTTCCGTTGGCTCCTCTTTGGGCATTCCTCTTTGGTGCTTCCTTGACGGCGACCAGATCTGGGCACTGGTTCCTTAGGTGTCCTTGAGTTTTGCATTCTACGCAGAAAGCCGGCTTATTTTCATACTCGATGGGTTGCCTTCTAGAATAGTCCCCGTATTCCGGATCTATGAAGGTTGGGAGCTCGGACTCCAAATCAGCAATCACGCACATTCTTGCATGCGTCATGCGAGTTCTAGATAAGGTGGGGTTGTCAATGGCGACCAACTCCCCTATGGTTTTTGCGATTGTTGTCAGGAAATATTCATGGAAGAAATGGGTTGGGAGGTTCGGGAGCCTGACCCAGATGGGTGCTTGTGTTAATGCTTTGGGTCTTAGGGTCGAAATCCTCTCCCCAAGGCCTAAGGAAAAGGCTCCTTCCGCCCAGGAACCAAGGCCCTCCCGTGAGGATGCGGCTAGCGTCTTCCTTGTTGTGGAGCTGGATCATGAAGAAACCCCTTGTCATCGCAACAATCTCCATATCGCCGCCCAGGCGCCATTTGGAGAAGGCCCAAGCCCTTATGGATTCTATGTTGGGTCTTTCGCCTAGAAATTTACCCACTAGGGAAAAGGTTTCGACGGACAAAAATTCTTCCATAGTCGTAGCAGGAACCCTCAACTTGTTCTTATCAGGGAAAAGGGGTGGGAGAGTTTTGACAAACCCGCTCTCCTTGCCTTTGAAAATTTGAGCAAAGGACAAACCTGTAAAAGGGGCTTTTGATACCTGTTGGGTCCCTTTGTCCGGGTCTTTGTCAGGAGGGTCCGAATCCCGTCGCTTATCAACAGTATCCCGCGCCTGAGAATCCTCAGCGTCCTCGCCCTCCTCAGAATCCTTACCTTCCTTGCTTCGCTGCCCTAAGCCGCTATCTTCTAGCCTTGCTGCTCCGCCTCCTTCCATCATTTCCCTTACAATATTATCATATTTAACATAACAATATGTTATATGCTAACATCCCCCCTTATTACATTATTGGCAAATACAAAGAGCATTGCGAAACAATTCAAATTTGACACGTGCAAGTGCCTTGGTGAAAATATCTACAACTTGCTCATCAGTGGGAATGTACTGGAGTTGTATGTGATGCTTTGGAACTTCATCACGAATGAAATGACATCGAGTGTCGATGTGTTTGGTACGATCATGAAATATTGGATTCTTGACAAGATTCAAAACACCTTGATTATCGCAAAATAAATGAAGTGGAAGATTCTTTGGAAGACCCATGTTTGTAAGAATGTGACTTAACCATATTATCTCGTAGACTGCTCCACTTGCTGCATGATATTCTGCCTCTGTAGATGATATAGCAACCACCTGCTACTTCTTACTATGCCAAGAGACAGGACCAGATCCAAGATGGAAAATGTATCCAAAAGTCGACTTGCGATCATCAATGGATCCGACATAGTCTGAGTCCGTGTATCCTTGTAAATAGAACTTGCTATTCTTCTTGTACTCCAAGCCAAAATCTGTAGTACCATGGACATAATGAAGAACTCTCTTTGCTGCTTTCCAATGACTCACCTTCGGTTCCTGCATGAACCTTGAAAGATAACCCACAACAAAACTGAGATCTGGCCTGGTATTTGTCAGATATATGAGACTCCCAATCAGTTGGTGATAGAGAGTACCATCTACCTATGGTGATTTATCATATCACGATAGCTTAAGTCCAGGATCCATTGGAGTTGCCTTAGACTTACAATCAGTCATGCGATATTTATCAACCAATGTCTTGGCATACTTCTTTTGTGTTACTCTAATATGATTCTTTTTTTGAGTCACTTCCAAACCAAGACAATAGTGAAGAAGTCCTAGATCTGTCATTTCAAAATATTGTTTCAAATCATCTTTTACTCCATCAATCATACTCTCTGAACTCCCTGTTATGATCAGATCATCTACATATAGCACCAAAATCACTATGTCAGAACCATTGTTCTTGATATAGATATTTGCATCTGAAGGACTTCTTTTGAATCCATGTTGCACCAGGTGACTGTCTATTTTGATGTACCAAGCTCGTGGAGCTTGTTTTAGCCCATACAAGGATTTGATCAACTTGCAAACTTTTTGTTCTTGCCCTTCAACAACAAATCCTTCTGGTTGGGTCATGTACACTTCTTCTTGTAGGTCACCATTCAAGAAAGCACTCTTTACATCCATCTGATGTAACTTCCACCCAAACTGAGCTGCCATGGCACAAAGTACTCGAATGGTAGTCATTTTTGTAGTAGGGGCAAAAGTCTCTTCATAATCTATGCCTTCTTTCTGAGCATAGCCCTTTGCAACAAGATGGGCCTTATGCTTATCAATAGTACCATCTACCTTATACTTCACTTTGAACACCCATTTGCAGCCAATGGGCTTCTTTCTTGAAGGTAGATTTACTAGCTTCCATGTATGATTTTTCATGAGAGATGTATGTTCTGCTTCCATAGCAGCCTTCCACTGAGGCTCACTAAGTGCATCCTAAACTAGTTGTGGGTTCATTTTCATCCAATGTTGACATATAAACCCTCTCATCATCCATATATGTTTCTCTATCTTCCTCTGCATCTACAGATAGTTCATCAAATTGTTGGTAAAGCTCATCAACCTCTGAAGTTGATGCCTCTGCTCTCATCTATTGAGTCATACTGTGAGTACAAGGTCGATCTAGAGTTAGATCTGGAAGTGATGTCAACTTTGAATCTCTCAATGTACTAGTATACCATTTTGGAATCTTGTTCTATGGGGGTGGAACCTCTTTCTTAGGCTCATCTTCCTCAAGGTATACAATTGTAGAAGTGTTATCTGATGTGAAAGCTTCATCAAATACCACATCTCGACTTATGTGTGTTTTCTTGGTCATAGGATCTATCAATCGATATCCCTTTGAATGCTCATCATAACCAAGAAAAATACATTTCAGGGTTTTCTCATCTAACTTCTTCCTCTTCTGTTTTGGTATGTGCATGAATGCCTTACATCCAAAAACTCTTAGATGAGAAATGGAGGGTTTCTTACCACTCCATGCTTCTTATGGAGTCTTGCCCTGTAGAGCTCTTGTGGGTGCCCTATTCAGGAGGTACGATGTTGTATTCACTACTTCTACCCAATACTCTTGCTCAAGATGTGCCCCCTTAAGCATACATCGAACCATTTCCACAATGGAATGATTCCTCCTTTCAGCAACTCCATTTTGTTATGGAGTATAGGTAGTTGTCAGTTGTCTCTTAATCCCATGTTCACTCAAAAATGATGAAAATTCCTTGGAGGTATATTCCCCCTCGATCTGAGTGGAGGGTTTTGATGGAACATCCTGACTCCTTCTCAACAAGCTTCTTGAACTATTGAAAGTATATAAATACCTCTGACTTCAATTGAAGAAAGAAAACCCACATCTTTCATGAGTAATCATCAACAAACAATTGAAAATACCTCTTTCCACCATAGTTGGTTGGCATAGGACCGCACAGATCGGTGTGTACCAACTCCAAAGGTTTCTTAGCTCTCGAAGAGCTAACTTCAAATGGTACCTGATGTTGCTTCCCTACTAAGCAATCCGAGCAGATTGGCAATGTGGATGAAAGGTTGGGAAGACCTCTCACCATCTCATATTTTCTCAACTCGAGCAAATATCCTGAACTTAGATGCCCATATCTCTTGTGCCACAGAGAAGTAGCCTCCTTTGTAGTTGCTACCAGGGCAACATGAGGTATTGAAATGACATCTAAAATGAACAAGCCATGCTTGTATGATCCTATTGCTACATGTTTTCCTTTTTTGGTGATAAAACATCTCTTTTTGCCTTTCTCAACACTGAACACAACATCCATTTCTCGATCCAAGATCTGAGGGATTGACAACAAATTGTTAGCCAATCCAGGAACATAGAGCACCTTCTCAATCTGACATTTTCCATCTGGAAGAGTGATAGAAACATCACCTTCACCCTTCACTTGGTAGGTTTGATTGTCAGCAATTGTTACTGGCTTACCTTCCTTTTCCTCAAATATCTCAAACCATGATCTATCACCAGTCATGTGTTTACTAGCACCAGAATCAATATACCACACTGCATCTTTCTACTGAGATGAAGTGTGAGTCATGAGCACCTTGTGTGCTCGCTCAAAATCTGAGTCTGAGTTTGATGTGGTAGAATCTGAGTTCGAGTTTGATTCGGCATAAGCAACATTCCCCTTGGGTTGCTTATGCTTCTTCTATGGTTTGTATTTCCCTTTACTCTTCTTCTTGTGATCTTGGTCATTCTGTTGTTTGTTCTTAAACCAACACCTATTGGTGTCATGGTTATTCATATCACAAATCTTGCAATATTGTTTGTCTTTCTATTGATGTTGTTTCCCTTTTCCTTTTGATGAAGATCCTCCCTTTTGAAAATTACCTTGTTTCTTACCCCCTTGTTTGGTGTAGAGGGCATTATCTGGCACTTCATCTTTCTGAAACTGATTTGCCTCCTCAGTTTGAAGCAAATTCACCAATTCCACAAAGGTAACTTGTCTACCAGACACATGAAGAGAGGTGATCAACATTTTATAGGATTCTGGAAAAGCTCTCAAGATGACTGAGGTCAAGAGAGCATCGTCCACTGTCTCTCCCATAGCATTCAATTTGGCTTTCAATTCCACCACTCTGCATAGGAATAGGTCAACTGTCTCACCAGATTTCATACTGAGTGTATGTAGTTGAGTTTGAAGGTTTAGAATAGTGGACTGATTCTTACCTTCATAAATGGTAATCAAAGCATCCCAAGCTTCCTTACCAGTTTTGGCATCATAGATATGAGGTTGGACCTCATCTGTAGTAGCAAGCAGAATAAACATGAGATATCTTCTATCCTTTTTATCAAAGGCCTCTTGATTTGGCCCTGTTGTTCCAGGTCATTTTGTAGTGCCAGTCACTACATCCCACAAATCTTCAACCTGAAGGATAGCTCTCATCTTTGTCTTCCATGGTGCAAAGTTAGAACCTTTCAGCAACTGTGAATCTGATAGATATTTGTGAACAGTGGCCATTGTGAAGGTTCCTTATAACACCAAATGGTCCCCCTTTCGTTATACCTACCAGGCCTTTATACCGAACTTCTCTATATATACCCGCCCTTACGTGAGGGAGACTATAAGTATATAAGAGCAGAACGATACGTGGAACTTAGGCGGTACTGAAAGGGAATCATTTTGTTTATGACACCTACCATAGAAGGTCTTTCCTCATGCGTGGGGTGTAACTTCCCCTAAACACTTCGAAAAGCACTTCGTCAGGATTTACGTCTAACAACAATAACGATTAGGGTATAAATGGAGTGAATATCAAAACTGGTTTGCCTTATTTCTCCCCGATGATTGATAGAGAACAATAGCTCATACATCATTGTTGCAGCTATATTAGGTGTTAGATATAGTAGTCCAAGCACGACAACATCACCTGTAAGTGTGGACCAGAGGTATCATAGATACCGAACGCTATTGTGCAATAAATTGCACAAATAGGTGTAAAATTTGGGGTCTTTTCTTTGCTTTGTATATTTTACTTTATGATTGAAATGCAAGAAAATAGGAAATTTAAATGCAAAAACAATCACAAGTGCCCACAAAATTTTAAACACTCTAGGTGTCGGTTTCCACCGAAAATGCACCTATTACAATGCCAGTTTTACAATGAAGATATTCACTTCCACAAATCAACAATTTTTCTTCCCCCCTTTGTCTTAGAATTTTGCAAAAAGAATGCTTGTGATCCCCCCTTTTTGTTGCAAAATAAACAAGGATGAAAAAATTGTGCCTTTACCCTTTCAAAATTCCAAAAAAAAAACTTATCCCTCCAGGACAGATAGTTGGGACTAAAAATAAACCTCGTAAAGAGCTCCTCTTGGGCTTTGGGCAGAAAAAAATACTCTTGGTGCCTTCCGCTAAAAAAAAATTACCCCTTTCTTTGACAAAAAATGTCAAAATGTTGTCAGCAAAAAAAATGTTGACAAAAGATTCTTGATTGACAAAAAAAATGTTGCTAAAGCAATTTTTGGAGCAATTTCGATAGCAAAATATCTTGCTTGATGGTCCCCGACGTCGGTGGGATTGGAACCCCCAACCTCTACCATCGTAGAGCACAGCTGAACCACCTCGGATAGACAAGCCGATGAAAATATATAGGCACGACGTACCTTTTATCTTTGTTAATGGACCCCGATAGTAAAAAAAAATGTAGAGGCTTGCTGGGTGCCCGTGGGAGTCAACCTCGCAATCGACGCTTGGCAAGAACTTCACGAAAACCAACCCACCTACTGGGCAGATGAAAAGGAAGGGACAAAAGGTCCCTTTTAACATAGGCTTCATCGCTCGACGAAGAAAAAAATGCATGGGTAATTATCCCACACGCATTGTGTGGAGACGTTGAAACGGTTTTTAAACCGTAAGCCTCACCTTGGAAGGTGACTACCTTCGAGCAGTCAACCCGATCCACCAAAATTTTGCCTTGAACCACATGCAAGCCTAATACCGCCACGTGCACCCTACGTCCTGCCACATCATAGCCAAGTCCAGTTAGGAATCTGCCACGTCATAGCCAGGTCCAATAAGTAATCTGCCACATCACAGTTGGGTCCAGTCAGCAATCTACCACGTCACATCTAGGTCCAATCAACTTCTTGATTAGCATGGTACATGCTTGTGTCCTCAAGAAACGTGTATGTTCTTCTCTCACCTGTGCTATCCTATCTTCATGCTTGCATTAATTGCATCATCGAGAAGCATGTCCACTCTTCTCCTACCTTTGTTCGTCTCATTCTACGTGCAAAAAACTTTGTGCAGGTCTATAAGTAATCTGCCACATCACAGTTGGGTCCAGTCAGCAATCTACCACGTCACATCTAGGTCCAATCAACTTCTTGATTAGCATGGTACATGCTTGTGTCCTCAAGAAACATGTCTGTTCTTCTCTCACCTATGCTATCCTATCCTCATGCTTGCGTTAATTGCATCATTGAGAAGCATGTCCACTCTTCTCCTACCTTCGTTTGTCTCGTTCTACGTGCAAAAAACTTTGTGCAGGTCTATAAGTAATCTGCCACATCACAGTTGGGTCCAGTCAGCAATCTACCACGTCACATCTAGGTCCAATCAACTTCTTGATTAGCATGGTACATGCTTGTGTCCTCAAGAAACGTGTTTGTTCTTCTCACCTGTGCTATCCTATCCTCATGCTTGCGTTAATTGCATCATCGAGAAGCATGTCCACTCTTCTCCTACCTTTGTTCATCTCGTTCTACGTGCAAAAAACTTTGTGCAGGTCTGTGTCGTGGGGAGCATTCAGATGATGTCGGATGGATTAATACACCCTAACACCAAGCTCTGATACCATAATGAAAAATGTACGTAGTAGTCTTCATTTGAAATTGCATTCGAAATAAAATATAAAGATGTGTGGTTTGGTTAGTTGAACCAACCAACCAATATTTGAACTATCCACCCAACTACCATGCAACATCATTAGGATCAATAATGTAATATAAACATAACAATATGCTATATTCTAACAATCTCTCTCATAGAATAATTTAAAGTGATGTAATAACATGCTTAATTATAACACAATAATAAAGCTTGATTCATAAATAAAACTTTACATATCAAAGAACATGCTTTCATCAAAAACCATAGTTTAATTGATCATAGATATTTCATCTAACATAAAGCTAAAACCTCTACTTAAGAAAAACGTAAACATTAATCCCAAAGAAATAGATCATAAAATAACATATAATTCTTCTTTTTCTTTTATATATCAATACAAAACACTTCATTTAAGGATCATAAACCAAAGCATTCCATGGTTTTTGCTCACCAACCAAGTATTTTTTTCTACAATTTTACAAAGACTCCCAAGTCTTTAATATCTTGGAATAACATCTAGGTATTACAAAACAAATCCCCATTTTCATAACAACTTCTCATTCCAAGATACACTAGAGCCAATCTGCCTAAGTGGCCTCCACACCATCTTTTTATGATATTTTTCATGACAGGAATTTTCTTGCAAAGTTGATGAACACTTAGAGATCAAGACAACTCTTTATGCAATGCAACTTAACATGCTCTTCGTATAATTGTAAGCAACCATGCACAATGCATTTTAAACAAACAAGGAGAATCACATACTTATCTCTATAATGGTTCTCTTACCTATTCAAGTCTCAGGAAACCATTATAATTGTTTTCATCTCTAAATGAAAATAACCCAAACTCTTTACAACCATGAACAATACATTTAAAAAAAACAAGGAGAGAATCCCATACTTCTCTCTATAATGGTTTCCTTGCCTAGTTAAGTCTTAGGAAACAATTATAATTGTTTTCATCTCTAAAAGAAAATAACCCAAACTCTTTCCTTTTTTTCAAATATATCTAACATTCAAAATTTTGATAAATGCTAAGTTTACTTAACAATAAGGCACCATTCAATTATAACTAAATATTAACAACACAAATCCCTTTCTTTTCTTTTACACAAATGACACCAGTATAACAAAAAGGTTTTACTCATTCCTTACAAAAATAAAAGAGCATTAATTAAAATCAAGCTTTACTCATTTCTAACTATAATAAAGCCTATGTAATAAATCTATTCTTTACAAATATAAAATATCCAAGTTTATATCTACTTAATAATATTGTTCTTTTCAAATATTATCATATGCAACTTATACAAAGAAAGGAACTTAATCAAGCAAACTAGCATGACTTCTCATCCGTAAAGAAACAAGGAATATTTCACAACAATTAAAGAAACTCTATAAAAATTATTCCCTAAATTGATCTAAATAAGAGCTTATATACCAATTAGTATAAAGCCTACTTTCAAGATCAAAGAAGTGCAAAGCCTTAACCCAGGCAGACATTATATAGGCATTAATAAACCTCTCCAAGCATAACAAAAATTAAATCTAACATAAGAGAAGGTTAAAAATGTAAAAAATAAATACTCCAACATGGAATGACTTGCTACAAAGCTTACTCTACCATTGCTCTAGTTATGAGCAGCTACAAACCTGTATTTGCAAATGCCTTCACAAAGGGGATAATACGACAATAGAGATATAAGGAACCTGCAACTACTAATAAAGCTAGCCTAGGTGGGTTTCCAAGCTCTCAAAAAACAAAATTAATCAAAGTGGCATAACAAAAAAAAAACTCAAGGAGCTTGGAAACCAACAACCATCATCCACGGAAACAATAAGGACCTCTAATGGGTACTACAAGACATCTCAAAATGTGAAAAATGCAAGTGCAAACCATGTAGGAAGGCAAACCTCAACCAAAGAACATATAAAAATGTGCCAAAGACAGCACTCTAAAGCAACATTACAACAATCATAGAGCAAGGTGAAAAAAAATATTTGCAACAAAACATAGTGCATTTACCTTGCAATGCTTATAACCAAATACTTTTACTCATGATCCATGCTTAGGTGCTCCTTCTAGTCTAAATGCTAATCTCCTAAATAAATCCCCCAAAGCTTTTTTAAGTAGGGATTCATATATCTTAGCACAACCCTCTTGCATGACCAACGTTATGCATGAAACGTTACCAAAGATTATGTTGCCCAAGTTGCCACCTTTTTAATTCTTTAAATTAAAGTGCCACTAATGCATGATATAATCATAATTTGGAAAGGTTTTACCAACGTTAGTAACTCATAAGCTATATTCACAAAAAATAACATTACCTTTTAACCAAATATAATTGAATTGAATGCTTTATCAATTAATATTGATTATTAACATTGATATTAATGTATCCAGTATTAACATTATCAACCACATTAATACTTCATTGGATTAATCAATCAAATTTATGCTTCCAACTCTAGCAAAAAAGACTTAATCAAACTTGTGATACATTACATTTCCTTAAGTAGGTGGATTTTTAAGATAAATAGCACATTATCCCCAACTTACTAAGGATGACTCCTTTGCCATAGCAATCTCATGGCCCAATGATGTATCCAAACAACAAGAAAATGCAATGCATCTATATGATGGGTATACTTTTACCCTTGAGCTATCAATGAACAAGTCATCCATAATTTGACATATTTCTCTCAACTTTGGTGGTTGTCCCATACCAATCCACTAGTGAGAGTACTTGGTACTATAGTCACAAATTCATCAACAATACCATATTCAAAGCATAAAATACATATATCAATTCATCTTGATAACATAGAAATAAGAGCATGCATTAGATATCCACACATCAATACATAATTTAGTATCAAGATCAAGTTCTGCCAAGGAGGGTCGTTACATACTTCCTCCTTGGACTAAACATAGTTCCCTATATCTTCTAAAAATATAATAGTTATATTTTTCATTCAAATTAATATGGGAATGCCTTTTTCATTTCTCCAACATATTTCCAAGTTACACAATTTTTAGAATATTGGTCCCACTAGACCTTACATTGATATAGGGTTTATTTCCTCAACATATTGAAACAAAACCTTAGAATATTTATAGGTCTCACCTCAATGGATAAGGGATTTGTCATCTACAATTTAGAAACAATGTAAACATGAGAATGATCAACAACATATTTCCTAAGCAGAGGTATGTAAAAATTATCATGGATCTTTGACAGGTTGAGCGGTAAGACGAGCCTATAGGCTATTGGAATAACCTTATTAATGATCTCAAAATCCCCAACATAGCAAGGATCCAACTTAGTTGATTTTATGAAACTTTTCAAGGGTCTTACCCTTAAGAAGACTCTATCTCCCATAGAGAAGTCTTTTCAAATCAACATAGCTCTTCTAGTTATCAATAACTTCCTTAATCCTTTTCGAATCCCTTTGAGTTGTTCCTCCATTTATTTGGTAATTTCCACTTCAATCACCACTCAATATTTCATATTATCTCGTGATAGAGGTGTTATACATCTTCTATCATAGAAGGCTACAAATGAAGCCATTCCCAAGGATGCATGGTATCCATTATTATATGCAAATTCAACTAAATGTAAAATATCTTCCCACTTGGACTTTTGATACATGTAGTACATGCAAAGAATATCCTCTAAAACTTGGTTTACCCTCTGTATTTTATCATTTGTTTCCATATGATATGCAAAATTTATATTCAGCTTAGTATCCACTACATATAGAAGAGCTTATCAAAATTTTGAAGTGAACCTAAAATCCTTTTATGATATGATCACCTCAGAAAAACCATGTAACCTAAAAATTTATTTGGTAAACTTATTTGCCATCACCAATACATCATCCTTGATGTTATCTAGTATAAAATATGCAACCTTTGTTAACTTATCACCCACTACTAGGATTGCATCATATTGGTACCTAGTCTTAGGTAAACCCACAATAAAATCCATGGATATTACTTGTCATTTTTGTGTATAATTTCTCTAATATAATTTCTCGATTGGATGTTGATGCTCTGCCTTAACCTTTTAGAATTTCAAACATCTAGCAATAAAAATAGCGATATCTTGTTTCATTCCTGCTCAATAGAAGGCATTTTTCATGTTTTCACACATCTTTGCACATCTTGGATGAACATAATATGGTGAACTATGCACCTTTTGAATAATCATTCTCCTTAATTCACCAATTTTGGGTATGAAAACCCTATCCTTAAAACATAAAAGTCAATATTTTATGTTGAAATCCTTGTTTTCCTTAGGATTTCTCTTAATTTTAGCCTGAATTTTAGTGGAATATTGAACCTATAGTTGCATTACTCTGACTTTGTCTATCAATTCTATATGACTTTGGGTTAATGTTGTTATGTGCATACTTCTACTCAAGGCATTTACAACCTTATTTTATTTCCCTTTGATATACTCAATACCAAATTCGTATTCTACTAAGAACTCTATCCATATTCTTTGTCTTGCATTCAATACAGGTTGGGTAAAAATATACCTTAAACTTTGATGCTCTGTCCTTAGCTCAAAAGGTTTACCCAAAAAATAGTGCCTCCAAACCTTTAGTGCATGCACAACTGCTACCAACTCTAGATCATGAGTAGCATAATTTAACTCATGCTTCTTGAGTTTCCTAGACTCATATGCTACTATAGCCTCTTTCTAGGACAACACTCCACCCAAACCTTCTAAGGAAGCATCTGTACACACTGTCAAATTTTTAAGATGATCCAATATCTTGAGAATCAAAGTTGTACTTAGTTTATTATTTAGAGTTTCAAAGGCAGTCTCATATTTTTCCAACCATTTGAACTCCCTTTTCTTTGAAGGTTGGTGATAGAGTAGGTAATCTTTGAATAATCCTTCACAAAACACCTATAATAACTAGTGAGCTCCATGAAGCTCCTTACTTTAAACATATTTGTTGATGTAGGTTGGCTCAAAATAACCTCAATTTTATTAGGATCTACAACAATTCCTTCTGTAGATATGATATACCCCAAATACCAAACTTGTGAGGCATAAAACTCACACTTAGTTTTTTGTATAACTAATTTTTCAACACCTCTAACACTAACCTTAAATGTTGGTCATGTTTCTCTTTGGTGTGAATATATCAGGATATCATCTAAAATACCAAAAAAAATCAATCTACATATTTTCTAAACACGATGTTCATCAAATTCATAAAAAATATTGGTGCATTTGTTAGCCCAAATAGCAACACTATGAAATCATAGTGTTCATATCTAGTCTTAAAGGTTGTTTTATGAGTATCCTCCTCTCAAATTCTCAACTGATGATATCCAAATATCAATTAATATTTAAAAATATAGTGGCATCCTTTAACTAATAAAAGAGATTGTCAATCCTTGACAAAGGATACCTATTCTTGATAGTCACCTTATTCAACATCCTATAATCAATGCACAACCTCAAGGAACCATCCTTCTTTTTCATAAACAATATTGAAGCACCCCAATATGATACACTAGGTTTGATCAGACCCTTCTCTAATAGATTTTGAAGTTGCACATTTTACTCTTGCAACTCAGTTGAGGTCATTCTGTATGGTGTCCTTACTATGGGTTTAGCTCTAGGTATTAGTTCAATGAAAATCAAAGTCACGTCGATGTGGTAGGCTTGGGAGGTCTTCTAAAAATAGATCCCCAAATTCATGCAAAATTGGGTGTTAGATATTTGTTCATCCTCTTTTTTGCCTATCTTTCCATTAATCTTGACCACATATAACATACCACCTCTTTTAATGGCTTTCTTTAGTTGCAAAGTTGATAATAAATGGGATCAAAAGGACCCGTGTCTACTTTGAACTCTTACTTTGTTCTTGTCCTTATCGGTGTAATCCATCCACCTCTCTTGGAAATTGATTTAAGGCTCCATGAGCTTTCAACCAATCCATCCCTAAGATAATTTTGAAAGCATGGAGTGGGAATACATATAAGTATCATATAATGGATCCATTGGGAAAAATAATTTTGGTCGTAGTTAAATATTGGTCTGTCCAAAACCATACTCGACTTTCCACCTTGTGCCAAATATCTAGGTCTTTCTGGCATATCATTGATAATACTAGTGGAATTAAAACTATCTCTAGTGCCATTATCTATTAAAAATTTAACATCCATATGAAATAACTTACCATTCAATAGCATAGGTGTGGCTTGTCCATCTAGGTTTAGATTTTCTATACCAGCATACATTCGGTGTGACCGCTCCTCTGCTCTTGTACTTAACTTTGGTCGATGCTAACACTTATTGGTATAATGAGGACCCCCATATATGAAAAAACTTGTCTTGGGTGCTTGAGATCTTTCCTATATTTTCTCCCATGTTTCCTCTTTCTATGTTGAATCATTCTACTTCGAACATTGAGGGTTGATATTATCCTTTTTTTTTTAATTTCTTCTTATTCCCCTTGGTTCCCATTGTTCTTATTATCAAACTTTAGGTTCCTTTTACTCTTCTTGTTTCTCTCCTTATCCCATTTCATAAACCCTGCACTATTTATTTTCTTGAGCTCCTGCCTCTCTGCCTCTGTCAACCTTGAATAGTTGAACTTCTTGGTTTGAATATTGGTTTCTTCATGTTTGGACAAATCATAAGCCTTTTGTAGAGTTTTGGGTTTGAGAAAATTAATTACAATCCTGATCTTAGGATTGACCCCTAAAATGAACTTATGCACCTTTAGTCGCTCTTTGATCTCATATTCAAAAATAAACTATAAAATTTTAACAAACTTTTGATAGTATACCTCTACAATTAGTGAACCCTACTAAATTATAGAGAACTCCTCAAACTTCACTACATAAAATTAATTAGAAATAAATATTTTCTTAAATGCCTTAACAAAATTATCCCATTTAAGATCCGTAGCTTGGATATTTTTTCCCGTCTTGAAGGTGTTCCACCATTCTAAGGCTGCATCTTAAAGATGAAGGGTAACCCACATAGTCTAGGTTTCAAAAGAGTAATTCTTCATGGAAAAGAAGGGTTTTAAGTCATTCAGACATGACTTTGTAGCACCACCCCCTTCCTTTCCATTAAATTTAGCCATATTAACATTCTTAAGATATTTAGTCAGCTCAACCTTTATCTGGGCTTTGCTCTTATGGCTTCTCCTAATAGGATTCTTTTCCTATCTACCCTCTATATCCCTGGTACCAGTTTCATTATTTATCAAGGTGTCTAATAGATTTTTTTGTTGTTCCAATTGTTCCTAAAGCAACTTAACTACAGAAGAAAGATCTTCCATCCTCTCATTGGAACCTGTTTTTCGTCTAGTTTTCTTGCTGGAGTCTGTTGTCTGTCCAAAATTCTTATTAGGGTCCATTGTTCTCTCAATTTTCTCGCTAGAGTTCATTGTTTGTCCAAACTTCTTTTAAGGATGTACTACAATTTTCTCTTATGTTGTTGACCCCACTTTCTTAGATGAACCTATTAAAACAAGTGCCATATCCTATCCACACAAAGGAGTTGGATAAGTTACAATTTTTCCCAATTGTACTTACAATCAGTTAGTTTCATTTCCTCCATGAACTAACATAGACCATTATCACACCTTTATAATGATCATGGTCATGCTTACCTCGTCGCAAGATGCCATCCCCATTAAGAAACTATACTATGTAGGATTTTTACTCATTGGTCTAATTGTTCAAGTCAATGTGCAATACCTGGCTTATTCCAGGTCATGTTAAGGTCCTGTTGTGGAATTATCTTGTGTCCCTTACTATGGTGTCATGCCAAAAGATAGTTCTTGATCACAAGTAGTATTACAGACTCAGGTGAATCAGCCACTTTAATTTGGGAAAATATTATTAAAAATACTCTAGATAGACTGAATTGGGTTAGGATACCCTTGAAGTGAGCTTATAATATTTATTTATATGCTCATGTTCATCTAGATAAAAAATATAAAAGTTGATGTTCTTTGACCAAGATTTGCAATAACTCTCTAATTATGCCTTAACAAATGATCGGTGCCTTATCCATTGTTAACTGTAGAAAAGTTTTTAAAATATTAACAAAAAAAATAAGGGGAAAGAAAATATTGAGTCAATTATGTTCATTCAAATAATGTAACAAGCATAATTGATTATCAATGAAAGAAAGTGTCAAGTACACATTCAAATAATGTAATATGTAAAAGAGACACATAGATACACAATTGATCCAAAGAAATATTCAAGAGGAAGTTGGATTTGTATTAATTTCTCGAAAAGATATTACAATTTAGAGCTTATAAAAGTGCTCAAATCGTTTTGAACAAATACAAAGGGTTCTCTCTATTCAAATGATGTAACAAAGGAACTCCATTCTTCATCCTAAGAATAGTGACAAAGAATCTCCAAGCTTCCAATCCAATCACTAGAAATAATCTTAGCTAACTGGTATATCCTGAACAAGACCTACACAATCAAGGGGAGGAATGAGGGATGGAAGACAAGACACAAAAAGGAAATACAATCAACAAGGCAAGGGCACTCTTAGTATACCTCTAGCAAAAATGGCTATGCAAAAACTTGATCATTTTCTTGGCTATAATAGTCCTTCTTATAGTTTAAGGGTGCCTTGTTTCTGTTATAACTAGCTTTATCAGAACCCTCCACTTGTCATCTGTCCTTAATCGGCTAAGTGTGCTACAACAGGATTAAAACTATTTTGAGTTATTCTACACTGGATTTATTCAAAAACCTTCTTGGGTTTGTCTAGGTGGGACCAAGTTGTATTAGGTATTTGGGCCCCATGTTGACCTGCCCTATTTTTATCTTTGGCTTTCTTGGCCTTTTAGGATGTAGGTCCCATGCTATTGGTCGATGCTTCTAAGTGACTTTGGCCGACTCTTATAATTTTATCCTTTTTTGATTGACTCATCCTGAGCAGGTCCACCATTCATACCCAAGCTTCATCGTAGAAAGAGCCTATTGCTACAGTTCTATCGAGCGTCCTCAATGATTTTTTCTTGTACTCTTTTATTGTAGCTTTTTTATCTTTGAAAATTTTTATTATGCCTTGAGTTGATTTTGATAAGGCGATAAGCTGTTTTGCCAACTTCTCTTCATTTGTGTCATCACATTCAAAGTTTTGTATTCTTTTAAAAACTACATTGTCAAAGCCTTCTGCATTGAGCTCTTTGAGGCTGATGCCGACCTGTTTTCTTCTTTCATCTAATTGTTGCTTCCAACTTTCTAGTTCCTAATTATTGTCTTCCAATGGATCCTTTCATTCAAAGAGGTGGTGACCTTGTCAAATTCTTCTTGATAGTCATGAATGTTTTTGTCTAAATTAGTCACTTGCTTGGTACTTATCTGATCATATTCATCCCTACATATTTCATAGATTTGGTTTAGTGTTTTTGCTCTTTTATCCAATTCCTCTATGAGCGGTTTTATTTTCTTATTCCTATTTATTGCCTCTTCAAAATCTTTGCAACTCTTATTTATTGCATTAATCTGTTTATTGTCAAACTACTTGTTTGTTTGTGTCTGTGATGCTTGTTCTTGAATTTTGTTAATATTGGATTGCATTTTCTCATTCTTGGCTTACAACTGATCACTTTTAGTTGACTTGGCTCTCAATTCTACCATTTTTTTCTATGGAAAGTGCAATTTGTACCTATGCATAGAGTCCAAATTTCATCATGTTAACTCTCCTATGACTTTTTCATCCCCTATTATTGGGTCAACCTGAAATCCTTCTATAGCCTTAGAGAGGATTCTAATTGTTGTTTTTGATCCAGGGCATGAACTCTATTATCCACCATCATGCTAAGTTTCAGTTATCTTTCCTTCTACTATGGCTTGAATGTGTTCTTCTTCTCAAGGATCAAACTGAATGGCTTATTTTACCCTTGTTAGAGTGAATTTTTTAGAGGTATGGGGAACATCTGATATGGCTTTCTTATGTTTTCGAGAACCATAAGGACTTCTGAATTTAATTTTATGTTCTTTGAGAAGGTTAGAAAATCCTTCGCCCTCTTGTATTATTTTTAACATTGTCAAAGATGTTTTTATTTCTCTATTTTTTACCCTTAAGGCAGTGTGTATCACCTTGGGTAAATCTATAGCTAGTTGTTGCTTACATTTTGGAAACATCAATTATTTGGCTAAATATATGACAATAGGTTGAACTAGTGGAGATGAAATAACAACAATTTTCTTGCCCTTCCCTATGTTTGCAACACTGTAACCTAAGCAACTGAGGAATCTCCTATTTTTATTGCAATAAGACTAACCACTTTTGTTAACACTTCTACCTGCTCTGGCTCCTAGTTGATGATTTTTAAAATTGGATCTTGATATTCCTCGAGAGGTATTATAGGAATCACTGGGAAAACTGACTCAATGGTGGCAGTCATCAACACTTGTAGTTCTAAAGGATAATTTCCTAGCATTTTTATTTGAGTATGCAACCTCTTTCCTCTATAATTTTTCCATATGGTATTTAAGACACATTTTATTATGGCTAGTTTTATGGCTTCTTCAAACAGATCTTCTCGATGTGACATAGGTTTCTTTTCAGGAGCATGCCTTTTATAGTAGTTATGGGGGTCATATGGTCGCCATGTGATTTCGACAAAGCCATACAAATCCATTTTTTGTAAGGATACTAATAAACTAGGATATCCTTTATACATATAGTGCCCCATCTTACAAGGAATACTGATCCATGGGATTCTAGTCTATTTTCTTATTATCCTCACTTTGGCCTCCTCTACAATTTGCCTTATAATTTCTAATGCAACAATTGACATGGGACAAAAACCAAGCAAGGCCTTGGGAGGGACTTTAGCCCCATATATTATTATATAAGTGAGGTCCTTGATGAAGTAATCTCTTGCATTATTTTCATGTAAAAATATTGCTACCCATAGACTCATTATGTAGGGACTCTTGTTACAGAGTGTGTGATATACGGATGAGAGGAATTTGCCAAAGAATTGAGTATAACTTGACGCTCCTTCTTGTATCCAGGGAAGTATTTCTTGAACTAGTTCTTCATACACTCCCCCAACTTAGTAATTACATTTTTGTCTAGCTGTCCCACTATTAGATGTATGAGGAAGGAATAATGTGAAAACGAGGCATCATTTCCTTATGCTTGAAAATGGTTTTTGGTAACTCCCTGAGTTCTCTATCTATAGTATCACTGATTAAGTTCTCCCATTTTTATATGGTAGGTTGTTTCCTATTACATTGAACTATTAAGAACATGATCTCTTTTTCAACCTAGTTTAAATCTTCCACCCCCATTAATATGTTAATTATGTTTATGTAGTCTTTGGCCCATTTGTGCAATGAACAGGAAATTGTGTTGACACTGGTTCATTATAATCAAACAACTTGGTATAAAAAGTGGTCCCAATCATATATTGAGCTTGTGAAGTTATTACTTGTTTGTCGAGGACTATCGCAACTTTCTCTAGCTAAGAAATTTTACTAATATTTCTGGTGTTATTCTTAAAATGGCCTGATTTGTGCTACAATTTATTGCTTTGATCAAAGGATCATATGACAGGGCTAGCTATGACAAAATATAAAAGGAATAGTATATCTTAGGTCATATAAATTTTCCTAGGTTATATATCCATTTGTTACAGTACGAATTGGGGCTATGTCAATCCCTGTACACCCTTTTGAACAAGTCTTTCATAAAAATCGGGTAACATTTCCAATACTCCATGGTCAATCCAAAACTGATTATGGTAGTATTATCTATCCCCCACTCTTGATCGGTGGTGCTTTTCCTTGACAACTTCTGATAAGGTGAGCCTTCATCTAAATTTTTTATTTTGTTCCTGACCATGGGAGTCCTGGGAGAAGTGTTTGAGGAAGCCATTGCCTTTTGTAATTCTAAAAATTTATAATTCTCACAACTTTCTTGGATCAATATCTCAACAGTTTGTATTTACTGCAACTATAAATGGTAACTACAATAAATCTCCATTATGCTTTTGAATCCTCTTCCTGCATGTAGTGCAATAAATCCATACCAACTAATTCTATGCTTCTACGACTTGTAGATCAACACATCACCTCTCAAAACGGTCTAACTTATTGTGAATTTTTCCTCCTTTGATTGGCTTGTATCAATTGACCGTTGAATTGGGCACCTGTTCAAATGTGGTTTGTAGGTCTCAACATGCTATCTTAAGGCATGTGCCTAACAAAATATAAAAGGATATTTGTTCTTTGGCCTGTGTGCCTTTAACTCCTTTGGTTGGTTCTCGTCTGAGTCAACAGTGCTTTTATTAAAACATGTGTCACAATTTTACTTCACTTTCTTGTTCAGGGGGGCCACTAAATCTTCTCATTAATTATGGGCCAATGAAAGGTGCCACTCCATGCACAACTTGATTTTTGGCCAAATCACTCTGGACTGTCAATTTTGTTTTGATCGAATGATTTTGGGCCACACATCTCCTTTCAATTGAATTGATCCTAGCCCCACATACCCTTTTGACCAAACTATTTTGGGTTGAACATCTCCTTTCGACCAAAATATTTTGAGCCATTGATCTTGTTTCTACCAAATCATTCTAAGTTGTTCATATTTTTACTTCATAGAAGGGGAGTAGGCAATAATGGGTGGCCTTCGGGGTTAAGTATTTATTTGGTGTGTCTTAACCTTAGGAAAATAGGATGACTCAAGCATCATATAATGAAAGGGGATGAACATGACTAGACTCTCATGAAATATTTCAACCAAATAGTTTGACCTTAGTCTAAACTTTGGAGACATGGACATTAGAACATAGAAAAGAAAATTAGACCCTTAGGAAAAAAGGTTAGACTTTGGTGACCCTTTCTCTTAGGGAGGGCCTTATCATCATTAAAAACAAGGAAACTTCTTTGGCTTAGTACGAGACCTTAGATAATAGCATGATAAATTGCTCTCAGACTTAGGGAAAAACCTTTGAAAAGAACAAGGAATTCATTAAAGCAAAAAATAAAGAGGAAAAATTTCACGTGAATTATACCCTTAAACTTTAGGAAAATATAATGTACCTTGCTTTGATAATAACATCTAGTTGGTGCCATTTCAACCAAAACATCATGAGTCGTCCATCATCTTTCAGTCGAACATTTTTGAGCCATCTATCTTCTTTCGATTGAACATCTCCAAGCTATCCATATTTCAGTCGTCCATATGCTTTAAGCACCAAATGATTCCGAGTAGTCCATATTATTTTGGTCAAATTATTATGAGTCTTCCATATTATTTTGGGGGAAACCTAAGGTGGCAAAAATAAATTTGTTTCATGAAGCTGCATTTAGGTATTAGAAAACTAATATGGGAAAGAGAGAACATGGACTAAGGGAGACTTAGGAAAAATAGACTCGTGTAAGGTTTAATTTTAATAATGCATGAATTATGGTGTAAACCTTAGGAATGTTTTCGACTTGCGGATGATAAACTTGAGGATCTAGGGATACAAACTTGAACCTTAGGATTATAAAGATTATTTTTCAAAAGGCTTTGTGAGTGTGAAATTTATGGCAAGATGAAATGCGAAAGGAGGGAAATTGATGTATGAGTGACCTAAGGTTTAGGACTTAGGAAAATATTTGACTTAGGGGCTTATGAGGGAAATATTAAATGGAAGCCAATGACTAGAGATTTTTTAAAGGTAAATTTAGGGACCAAAAAATTAAATCATAAGGACTAAGAATCGTGGACTTATGACTTTAAAAAATAAAGCCCTGGGGATGTCTAAGAATAGACATGCTTTCAACCAAAACAAAAATTTTGCAAAGGGAACATTTTGAAGTGTTTTTGACTAGCTTTATTGCAAAAAACTTGGAAGCCATGTTACCTTGACCCAACAAAACAACCTAGACCTAGGACTCCACATGACTCATAAAAAATTGAAATTAGGGGTAACATTTAAATTGGATTTTGAGGATCTAAAAGGTCCCTGGTAAAGTAAGTCTCCCCAAAGTAGCACATCAAGTCAAGCCTCATTCTAGGCACACTCCATGGAAGCTTCTAGTTCTATGACCTAGATCTATATTACAAACTTTAACAACCCACCAAAACCAACTCAAGAAAGATATTTTCTCACAAGTAGGATTCTCAAAAGGTCCCAATATTATTTTCAACATTCTCAATTCTTCACCACATTTTGAGTTTAATTTCGCCATAGATGACACTCAAGTGGACATGAGTGGCCAACTTCCCATATTTTTGGGGGTTCACCTTACTAAAACTCATCATTTAGAAGGATTCCAAAGTGGTCCCCCTACCTTTCCTATACCCTTACCAGTATAGGATAATTTTACCACAATGTAGGGATTATCCTTTAAGGCTGATAACAGTTAAAGGGGGATGCCTATTCTCTAACCTTTCCATAAGTCCATCTATGTAGGTTATTTTGATGTAAATCCTTGGTGCTTAGTTACCACACCTCCGTGAGCTAACTAAGGTCATTTAAACTCACTTGACAATGAGCATGATTACTTGAGCCTCACCATTCAAGGTACCACCACAACTAACTCATAATTGATTCCATTAACTTTGTAGTTAGGAAACACACAATCCTCACAATTCAAAATGCATAAAATTACAAGTATATGGCTATTGCATCACTTCAACTCCTTCCAGATCCATGAGTAGCTAGCTATTACATCATCACAACTCCTTCTAGGACTCACACCTACCTGGTTATTGCATCTTCGCAACTCCTCCCAGGATTGGATTTTCTTATTGAATCAAGGGTTATATAAAGGTTCTAGTTCCATTCCCCATAACATCTCTCTTGTAGAAGAATTTAAAGTGCTATAATAACATGCTTAATTATAACACAATACTAAAACTTGATTCATAAATAATACATTACATATCAAAGAACATCATGCTTTCATCAAAAACCATAGTTTAATTGATCATAGAGCTTTCATATAACATAAAGCTATTAATAAAGAATAATAAATGCTAACAACTCTACTTAAGGAAAACATAAACATTAATCTTAAAGAAATAGATCATAAAATAATATCTAATTATTCTTTTTATTTTTCTTTTTCATATCAATACAAAACACTTCATCTAAGGATCACAAACCAAAACATTCCATGGTTTTTTCTCACCAACCCAACAAATTTTTCTACATTTTATAAAAATATTTCCAAGTCTTTAATATATTGTAATAACATCTAGGTATTACAAAACAAATATTCATTTTTATAACAACTTCTCATTCCAAGATACACTAGAGCCAATATGCCTAAGTGGCCTCCACACCATATTCTTTTCATGATCTTCTTCATGAAAAAAATTTCCCACGAACTTGAGGAACACTTAGGGATCATGACAACTCTTTATGCAATGCAACTTAGCATGTTTTATGTATAACTACAAGCAACCATGCACAATAAATTTTAAACAAACAATGAGAGAATCCCATACTTCTCTCTATAATGGTTCTCTTACCTACTCAAGTCTCAGGAAACCATTTTAAATTATTTTTTCTCTAAAAGAAAATAATCCAAACTCTTTTCTTTTTTCAAATGCATCTAACATTAAATTTTTTGATAAATGCTAACTTTCCTTAACAATGAAGCACCATTCAATTATATTTAAATATCACCAACACAAATCCCTTTCTTTTCTTTTGCACAAATGAAACCAATATAACAAAAAAAAATTGCCCATTCCTTACGAAAATAAAAGAGCATCAATTAAAATCAAGTTGTATTCATTTCTAACTATAATAAATTCTATGCAATAAATATTTTCTTTACAAATATGAAATATCCAAGTTTCTATCTACTTAATAATAGTTTTATTTTCAAATATCATCATATGCAACTCATACAAGGAAAGGAACTTAATCAAGCAAACTAGCGCGATTTCTCATCCATAAAGCAACAAGGAATATTCCACAACAATTAAAGGAACTCTATAAAAGTTATTCCCTGGTTTGACCCACAAAAGAGCTTATATACCAATTAATATAAACCCTATTTTCAAGATCAAAAAAGTGCAAAGCCTCAACCTAGGCAAACATTACATTAGCGTTAATAAACCTCTCCAAGCATAATAAAAATTAAAGCTAACATAAGAGAAGGTTAAAAATATAAAAAATAAATGCTCCAACATGGAATGACTTGCTATAGAGCTTACTCTACCACTGCTCTAGACGTGAGCAACTACAAACTTGAGCACTGCCCAAAAGGATTCACAAATGCCTTGACAATGGGGATAACACGACAATAGAGATATAAGGAACCCATGGCTACTAACAAAGCTAGCCTAGGTAGGTGCCCAAGCTCTCTAAAAACAAAATCAATTGGAGTGGCATAAAAAAAACTCAGGGAGATTGGAAACCAATAGGCCATCATCCACGACAACAAGGACTTCGAATGGGTACTACAAGACATGAAAAACGCAAGCACAAGCCACACAAAAAGATAAACCTCAACCAAAGAACAAATACCAAAGAGATCACTCTAAATAAACTTTACAACATTCATAGAGCAAGGTAAAACAACAAGATCAAGAGTATAAAAACCAAGCCACTACCCCTAGTTAAACCAATAGAAAAGCATTTGCAAACAAAATGGAATGCATTTACCTTTCAATGCTTATAACCAGAGACTTTTACTCCTAATCCATGCTTGGACACTCCTTCCAATCTGAATGCTACTCTCCGAAAAAAAATCCTTGAAAGCTTATCCAAGTAGGGATTCAAATACCTTGGTGTGGCCCTCTTGCATGACTAGTTTTACGCATGAAACTTTACCAAATATTACGTTGTCCAAGTTGTCACCTTTTTACTTCTTTAAATTAAAGTGCCACTAATGCACGATATAATCATAATTTGGAAAGGTTTTACCAACCTTAGCAACTCATAAGCTATATTCACAAAAAAATAATATTTCCTTTTAACAAAATATAATTGAACTGAAATTAATATCAATTGTTAATATTGATTAGTAACATTGATATTAATATATCAAGTATTAACATTATCAAGCACATTAACACTTCATTGGATTAATCAATCAAATCTATGCTTCCAACTTAAGCAAAACAAGACTTAATCAAATTCGTGATACATTACATTCCTTTATCCTTAAGTAGGTGGCTTTTAAAGATAACTAGCACGTTATCTCCAACCTACTAAGGATGACTCCTTTACCATAACAATCTAATGGTCCAATGGTGTATTCAAATTATAAGCAAATACAATGCATCTATATGAAGGGTATACTTTTACCCTTGAGTTGTTGATGAACAAGTCATCCATCATTTTCCATATTTCTCTCAACTCTGGTGGTTGTCCCATACCAATCCACCGATGAGAGTACCTAGTCTTGCAACCACAAATTCATCAATAGTATCATATTCAAAGCATAAAATTTTATATCAACTCGCCTTGATAATATAGAAATAAGAGCATGCATTAGATATCCACACGTCAATACATAATTCCGTATCAACATCAAGTTCTTGACAAGAAGGGTTGTTACAAAAAACCCCAACAGTATCATGTCACTGAGATCGTAGCCACTGCACCCCTCAACAGGAACCTGTTGGTTAAGAGTCTGCCCTAGGATGAAATGTATATATGCACCCTAGACCCGACCAACATTGAAAGGCTGAAGGAAAGAAATGTCCTTCAGGCCAATCTCTAGAGGGGATTGGTTCCCTTGCTACTCTAAAAACTGGTATAAATATTAGGAAAATAAATTAACAGAAAGGAATGGAAATATGGCTGTAAGCTGAAGAGATAATGCGTGAATGAATTAATAGCAAGATTAACAACCCAATTAAACTAACAACATTTAATAGAAAGACATAACAGAAACTGAACTTAGATCATATTATAAAGCATGACTTCCAATAGCATTCTAGCATTCATTCCTCATTGAAAACTAAATCCAGACTCAAAATTTAATCCACCAATGATGATATAAATCTAATAGAAATGCACAGCAAAAAGTATAAACATACATAAAATAATTAGGAACTCAGAGCCAAATAGTCCTTGAATCAAAGCAAATGTTAAACTTCAAGAGTTTCACAAGCAAATATCCATCCTCCTTTTTACATCAAGTTTCTTAGTATTTATAGAGGATTTCACCTCCAAAATTGAATGATCATTAAATAAAATGGTGGCAAGTCAAAGATTGGTCAGCAACAATTTTCTCCTTCGCAACAGCAACAAACCAATCCAGTTGTACATTAGGAAGCAACGAGCAATTTTGGTAGGTGGCATATCGGGACTTAACAGGAATCATTGACCAAATTTTCATCTTCATGTTGGTGCCTCGAAAATGAGCATTCACCATACTGGATGACGCCTCAAAATCAGCAGGATCACACCAAAGTCAAGAGTGAAGCGGACATCATTTAATTTCAACAATCCTCTGGTTATCCATTGAATTTGATCTTCATCAGCAATAATCCCGAAAACATTAACTTCTTTGCCCCAAAAATTGAATTTGTCGGCCTTGAAATTCCTCCTAGAATGATCTTTGCTCAAGGCACCATCAAAAATGGCTTTCGCTTGGAGGAAATGGCAAAAATTATTTTTGCCAAGGTGAGGCCCGAAATGGACTTTCGCCAAAGCAAAGCTTCTAGAATGTGCTTTCACCATGATTTCGCCCACTTTTGCCCGAAAAGGGATTTTCGCCATGATTTTACCCACTTTCACCCAAAAAGGGATTTTTGCCATGATTTCACCCACTTTTGCCCGAAAAGGGATTTTCGCCCACTTTCACCCGAAAAGGGATTTTCGCCAGAAAATAAACTATCACCTGCCCAATCATGAATATTTGAACCGAAAATGGTATTTCGCTCAAAGTGTTACCCAAAAATAGATTTCGTTGAGCGAAACTTATTGCACACTTGGGTAAAGTTTTAAACTGAATTTTAGTATGGCAAAAATGCCAACATTTCTGGCAACTCATAGGGTATTCAACTCACCTAAATGCAATTGATCCCAGGATATTTATCCATTGGGCTTAGTCTCACAACTGCTGGCTGCATCAGATTGTCTGCTACTTCCACCAATATCTTCCTACCCTTTGATATGTGAACATGTAGTTTCATATACTGTGACAACTTTGACCCAAGCATCAATACTGATCACCTAACGAGTTTGGAGTGTATCAACAATGTAACGAAAGGTCTGAACCTACTCCAAGTCAATGTAGTTGGCCCTATGGCTAAGCTCCAACAAACGAGACTCAATGCGAGTAAGCATCTTCATCAATGGCAGCACATGATCTTCGATGATGGACTCTTCCCAACCATCAATCTCTGAAGTGTCATTTTTGAAAACAGCCCATATCGCATCTAGGTCTTTCTTTGCCAAAATATTCCCCTGATCATCAGTGAAACTGGGGAAACCATTGCTTGCTACAGTCTCAAAATAGACCAGTGAAATGTGCCTCTCTTGTTCAAACGTATCTAGTAGCTTTCGGGCTTCTTTGACCAGATCCAACCTGGAAAAATAAGTATACAGTGTTATCTTAGCATTTGCCTAAGCTTGGACCATGTTGCTCATTGGGCCGAAATTGAACTTCATTTTAGCCATTGTTTGGATCTTCATCACTATTTCCAATTTTGGTTTGATATCCTCTTTTGAACACTTGACTACGTGCAAGCCGTGTAAAATAACCTACTGGACCTCCTGAAGGAACATGAGAACCAATTTTGCTTTTGATGCCATTGTTGAACAATTGGTAAGTAGATGACTGTGAGCCTCCTTGACTTTTTTCTTCGTGAGAGCTACTGATTATGTTGCCTTGTCTGTGAACTGATCCTGCAAACTCTATATTTGGTCCTTCAAGGCTTGAAATTTTTTCTTGTTGTGTTGCTTGATGTTGTTCGACCGCCTACTTGTATCCTTCAATTTCACCCTTCAATCTTATCACTTTCTACTACCATCGCTGAGATTCTGACTGTGGAGTGTTCAGTTGGACCTTCTGCTTAGCTAAAGCATCTTCTAGTTCTGCTATCTTTGCTTCAGCCTAGAAGAAACGATCCTTGAAATGTTCATTGTGCAAGTAGATTGAACTCATATCCACTTGTATGTTGCCCATTTTCTCAACCGTATCAATTTTCATGAGGTCCTCGGTGATGACCTAATATGAATAATCAATTGCCATCATTTCTCCTTGGAGTTTCTAGACCTAAGGGACCTTATTCACAGTGTGCGCCTCCATAGCCTTCGGATCAAAAGTTACCTTCTTCACTGTCTTAACCGAGGTTTGTGCATCCTTTCGCTTGTGGTTTTTAAACCATCACAAGGAACTTTATCATTTTTTATTGATCTTCTCTGCTACGGGGTGCTCCAATAGAAGTTCCATTTCTGAAGGCAATGACTCCTATGATGCAAAAATTAAAAAAAATGGGAAGAGAGCCTATTGAGGGTTTGGTTCAATAGAGGGAGCGAAAATGGAAGGGGCTATAGTTACACATACCCTTGGAGGGGCTTGCGTACTTATAGCGACAATGGGGTTGATAGGGGTGGAAGACGAAATAGAGGATAATGAAAGGAAAAATGGATTAGGGGTGAATGCAAACGAACTGAAAGATAGAGGAATGGAAGGAAGTAGGAGGAGCATTGGTGACCTACGACTGTGAAATGGAGAGGGGAGTAGAAGAAGGTGTGACAAATGAAAGCAAAGTGGAAGTAGAAACTGCACGATGAGAGGTAGTGCTCACTAGATGCTTTTTATTGAGAGAAGAAGAAAGAAAATGTGTACCTACGAGCTCCAACATCGTTTGAGCTAACAACGAAGGCTGTTGCACTACTGGATCTTTCTCTTCCTCATATTTCACTACCTCTACTTCAAGATCTACCAACTTCACCATCTAGCTTGGATGTTTCCTAAAACCAGTTTGCTCAACTGCTAGTGAAGAAAGAGGGTTTGTGCTAGGAGCTGGAACTGCACCACTTATGGGCTTCTTTACAATATTAGGTAAAGATAGCTTTATATCCGTGCTCATTTTTCTTAGTGTAATTTGTTCTTCGGGTGACAGGTGTTATTCTTCTTTTTCTTCGACAACTGCCTCCTCTTCAACCAACGACTTTTCTTCTCTTGTTATGACCTCTTCATTGTCAGGACTTTGAATAATTTGAGGTACCAAGTCAACAAAAGAGATGGGTTGGTACTTATCACAATGTTTATCATAAAATTGTGAAAACACTTCGCCCATAGCCAATGGGTAAGCTGACCCAGGATTCCCTCGGTGAACCCTCATGATCCACTAGTTGGTGATCTTCTCGTCAGACCAATCGGATAAATTATTTTTCATCTGATTAAACAAATCCTTAGGAGGAACTCACTTTGGATGTTTTACGGGATCATCCTCAATTTGTATTTCATAGAAATCATGCCAAGGAGGGAGCAATATCATCTTTTAAATATGCCACTCAAGGTCACGTCCCTTGGGATTGTTCCTCTGCTCCAAGATATCTTCTTTGGGGCAACAATGAAAATTTTTAGCCTTGATAAACTTCTCAAAAATTCCCAAAGGGTCGTATCACCATCATTGGGGAAGCTCAGTTAACCCAAGGTCATACAATGTTTTAGCAATCAACTCGTTCTGCCCACATTGAGTCACTTCAATGTCACCGAAGCAAAAAGGCATAGCGCACGTGGTTGGATTTCTTCTGCTTGATCCATATGTATCATTGGTAAAGTCATTCTATCGAGCTACTTCTAGTGCAAATAGATGCTCTGTGGTCAAATATAGTAAAATAAAAGGCTTGCCAAAGAAACCACAAACTCTAACAACTCCTTGCGTCAACAAAAATACGTCATATTTCTCTTTTCTAACAATCTCCTCCTTCATCGCTTTTGGTACTCTATCACGTGTCATAGATGAGTTCAAGGGCAGGTACCAAAAACACCCGATTAAAATTATAGTAGGATTCCTTCTTTGACAAATTTTGGGTCCATGAATAAACCGACAATATTCTGCCTGCTTCATCTATTTTCTTCACCGCTATAAAGACAAAATGACGATGCATATAATAAAAGAAGTACCAAACTAGAAAATAACAATGCCTGAAGGTGACGTCTTCCCCACTCTACACCTTCTCCAACTGAGTGTGCATCGTTCGAGCTACAAAATCTTCCCAATCAAAGAAAACTGAATTTGTGTTCGCCTTCATGGTAGTCGGGACGTAAAACTCAACCTGTGAAATGCATTATGCAAGTGACGCTTGCCACTTATGTATTGTGGAATCTACGGGTAGTCCAAAAATCCATGAAAACATCGAATATAGGTCTAGGATCCTAAAATATTTTAACGACTTTGGTAAAGCTGGAAATTCTCCAAACTAAGGTGTTTTTAGCAATTGATTCTCCATGAACTGTCGCATGAGCACTATAGAATGGTATCTTTCCTCCTGCTTTAAAATATTGAGCTTCTTAAAAATGATGTCAGAAGGAGATCTCACGCCACAAGCAAAAGCTTCTCGTACGAAGTTGGCTGAAATGTTGAACAACCTATCTCCGTAGGCGTTTCAAACGACTCTCGTACAAGAATAATAAACTCTATACATTCATGTATTGGCGTACAAAGATACCAAGAAACACGATAATAAAATATCATGGTGCGTGAGCTTTCGACGGATACCTTCTAAAGAGCAAATTCGACATCTTACCATAATTTCTCCATGCCTTTGCTCGTGATTACACAATCTCTGATTTTTGCAAGTCGGTCATAATAAGGCACCAGTTCTTCATCATTTTTAGCTTTTCGCTTATTTTTTGCATCAACCTTTTTTTGGGCCTTCTCTTTCTTGGCTTCTACGGTCTTCCTTGCCATATTTGACCTTCTTTATTTAACACACAACAGGTAATTCTATACCTTCAAGCAACAACTTTTGCAAACAAGAGCTTTACAATTTTCTTTGTTTATTTAGTTGAAGTGTTCACCCTTTTATAGATTTCTGACTACACCTAATGGATTTAATGCATGCGATCCACCTGCTAAATTTGAGATGAATGTGCACCTGGGTATTGGGGCATGCCATGCTTTTCCATGATTTGAATGGTTTCACCCATATATTTTTGGAGTGCCCTAATAGGTTATTTTGTTTTTCCTTTTTGGGGTGCACAACTTGTCATTAATGGTTAGTGATTACCTACTTTTTCACCTCGAATTGTGTGATAGGCACTTGTTTTTTGCTGATGTGGAGTGTCGAAAATATCTTTTTCTGACTTCACTGGTGAAAAAACCATGCATCTAGGAGTTTCACTAAAAATAAGGTAAAAAAATCACTTTCGCTCACTTCGACATCAAAAATGGCTTTTGCAAACTCGAGCGCCTAAAAAGCATGTAAGCGGAAGTATCTCTTGCCAAATTGGTCGAACACCAAAAATACTCTCCAGTGGCACAAAGATGAGTTTCGCTCCAAAAAACAAGATATGCATGGGTGAATTTCTTTTCGATGGTTCAGTTTAAAAAGTAAAACCTTTTAAAACATGTATGTGTTTTTGTTGATTTTAAGTGTTGAAAATACCTTATGATGTCTTCGCTATTGAAAAAGTAGGGTGTGTAGGCGAGAGAGCACTTTCAAGTAAAATTTCCAACTTGGGTGCGAAAACAATGCTTTCGGGCGAAGTTCATGTCTTCGGCTCCGAAAATAGGAGTGAAGAATATTTTCGTTGGCGAAAACCCTCATCTAGCGAAAATGACTTTCGCTCTTTCTTTTTTTAAATAGAACAAACAAAGTTAAATAGACTATATACATATTTACAACTTGGATGTTCCTGCATTTCTTTTACTGATAATAGACCTTCAGATGAAGACCATTGACTGGAATCGGTAGAACACAACCTTCCATATATTGCAAATAAAACGAATTAAATTGATTATTGTTGGTGATTTGGAAGGGACCTTATCATATTACCTCGAATTTATAATGATTTTTCAGCTTGGTCTTATTTTCATTCCATTTCAACACAAGATCACCAACACTGAAAGCTTTGTCTGAAGTTTTCTTACTGAACTAGTTCTTAGTCACCTGAGTATGCTTCATGAATGCAATATATGCTTTCTCTCTTTCCTCTTCCAACTGCAAGAGCTGAGACAACCTTGTACTCATAGTATCAAACTCTCCCTCTTCATTATCAAGCAAGTGCAAGGACTGGAGCATCGTCAATTTTATATGGATAGAAAAAACCGCTTCTTTTCCATACACCAAATAATATGGAGATGTTTTGACAGACTTTTTAATTGAGATGCGATCAGCCCATAGAGCTTGATTCAGGAGCAAATGCCAACTTCAGTTGTTATCTTCTAGAATTCTTCTCAAAATACTTAGCAAATTTTTATTTGTTGACTTAGCCAATCCATTTCCCTGCGATTAATAGTTGGACGAATTTTTTTAAATATATTTCGTACTTGCTTGCAAATTCACTAATTTTGGCTCCAATGAACATAATTCCATTATCTGTCACATCTGGTACACCAAAGCACATTATCAACCCATCTAAAAAAGAAATAACAACTTATTGATCTGCTTTCTTAGTCGGTACTCCTTTTGCCCACCGGGTGAAATAGTCAATGGTTGTTAAGATATATTTATGCCCAGTAGATGAATTAGGGTTAATAACCCCAATAAATCTAAGCCCCATTGTTAAAACGGTGCTTCTACTTGAATTAGATGAAGCGAAAAGGAAGCATTTCTACTTTGACCAACATATCTTTGGCATTTATCACAACTTTGACTAACCTTGAATGCATTAGAAAAGAGAGTAGGCCAATAATAACCCGTCTTTATGATTTTTAGAGCCATGGGTCTACTTGCATAATGTCCTCATAATAATCCAGAATGGAATTCTTGTAGGATATTGTGTTCTCTGATTCTTTGACACATCTGAGAAGCACTCCATCAATGTTCTTGTGAAATAGCCCATTTGTCAACATGACATATTTGTAGGCTTGTAGCCTAAACCTTCTTCTTTGTGAAGCATTAAGATGAGGACACCTTTTTGTATTGAAGTATTCAACAAGGTATTCTATCCAATCTCGGTTAATTACGGGCTGATTAGAAATATTATTTTATTGCACTGGAATTTCAAGTTGGCACACTATTGTTTCGAAAGCAGCACTCCTCGCAAGCTCTTAACATAATGCTCGACCACAAACCAACTTGGTTGGTCGAATCTCAATATCATATTCTTGGATCTTGGAGACCCAACCAGCTCTCTTATCTCCAAGTTCTCCCTGGATAATGAAACTTTGAACATTAAGATGTACAACATGAACTATTGTTTTGATCTGTGAAATAAATTGTTGAAACTTCTTCAAATATTTCATCACTGCATACACTTGCTTCTCAATGAAGTTATATTTTCTTCATGCGGTTGAATAACTTGGCTCAGGAATGCAATAGGTCACTCATTTCTATCTTCTCCCTTATGTGTAAGGACAACCGCATAAATTTCTTATTCATCGACAACATAAAGGATGAAATTCTTAAAATAATCAAGATTCATCAAGATGGGAGCCTGAGCAATCCTCTCCTTAATCTCTCTGAATAATTCTTTTATTTTCTCCATCCATTTGAACTCAACATTCTTTTTTAGGAGTTTAGTCATTGGCTTCACTACTTGAGCAAAGTCTGCAATAAAAGTTCTAATGAAGTTTATTTGGCCGAAGAAAGATTGTAAAATTTTCTTGTTAGCCGATAATGGGAGCTTTAAGAGAGCTTCGGCTCTAGTTGGGTCAACAGTTAACCCTTTCTTAGAAATCACATGGCCTAGGATCTTTCCTTCTTTTACCGTGAAGATGGACTTATTTAGGTTGATGGATACCCTGAATTCTTGGCACTTCTCAAATACCTATCGTAAATGTAAACCATGTTCCTCCTTTTTATGGGAGAAATATGTCATATCATCCAAATAAATAACAATGATTCGGTTCAGTAACTCACCGAAAACCAGGTCCATTGCTCTCTAAAAGGTTGCTCCGACATTTGAGAGACTGAAAAGCATTCATTGGTAAGCAATTTTTCCCCACTTTGTGGTGAATGTCGTTTTGTATTGGTCCCCATATTTGACCCAGATTTGATTATACCCGAAGAATCAGTCTAGCAGAGAAAATTTTTGCACTTTTGCAACCACGTGGAGGATCTGATCTATCTATGGCAAAGGATAATGGTCCTTTAGAGAAGCCTGATTAAGATTTCAAAAATCAACACATAAGTGAATAGCTTCGTTCTTATTCCGCATAGGGACCAAATTCGCTACCCAAGAAGAGTGCTTTATAGGATAAATGATCTTCACTTTGAGCATCTTCAAGAGTTTTGCCTTCATCAGGATCTCAATTTTGGGGTTGACTGGCCCCTGCTTTTGTCTGAAAGGTTTTACTCCTTCCTGCAGTTTGATTATATGCTGGATAACATTCTTGTCCTACCCTTTGAGGTCCTGATAACTCCAAGCGATAATTCCTTGACCTGCTCGAGTTCTTCAGGTGTGCAATCAATTCCAACCTTGATTGATTTTCCAGGTTCTAACTGCAACTCTTTGTACTCCTTTTCGTCCACCTTGATCTTATGCTTTGTTGTTCTGTCATTTTGATCAAAGAAACTTTTGAGCCAAATCAATCCTTTCAGGATGTGATTATTTTTCAATTGGATCAATATTTTAGGTTCTTCATCAAATGTTCTCCCTTTAATACTACTAGCTTCATTTATCAAGAAGTTTACAATCTGCTCATCATGCTCGAACACTTGCCAATGAATATCCTCATTAGGAAATGAAGGCCTATAAACAAGTCTCACAATATTTGGTTTTTGCATCATGTTTTCAGCTGGGTTAAACCTGACACCAATGGATGCCAAGAGATTGGCATGCTTATTTTGTTCCTGCGAAATCGTCTGTATATTTAATGTCGTGTAGGGTTCAAATAGGTCCCAAACTTTGTTGTGATACGTCTTCAAATAGTGTTGTTTGGAGACACACTTGTTAGTCACTTGATTGACAATTAGATCTGAAACTCCAAAAATTTGGAGTTGTTTGATCCTAAGTTTCTCTGCTTTCTTCAAACCTAAGTACAATGCTTCATACTCGACAACGTTATTTGTATAGCTCCATGTCAGTAGATATGAATATGTCTTTTGTCTACCAGAAGGGGAGATGAGGACATCCCTGCTCTGAGGCCATCTTTACATCTTGCACCATCGAAGAAGAGTTTCCACAACTGATCTGAGACAGGATCTCCATCATTGGATACCTTCACTTCCATATTTTTAGGCTTGGTAATGGCATAGCAACCAATGTGTTGAAGTCATTCATGGAGAATTCATCTTTTGTGTTAAGTTCACCCAAAGATTCTTCCATTAAATCTAACTCTTCCATCTCTTCAATCAACAAGTTAGCATAATCCATGCACTTTTCTTCATCCTCGATCCTTTCTATATGAAATGTGGAAGGTTTCTCATTGTAGATCTGAATTATTTTCCCTTTGAAAGGAATTCCTAGATGGGAATAATCTAGAGAAAGATAGCCTCCCAACTTGGCAGTGAATTCTCTCAAGAGGCACATACTAAAGTATGGTTCCAAATGCTGCTAAGGTTTGATGAAGAAAAACTACTTTGCGGGGATGGCAACAACTTCCGGAGGAGGTCTGAAAAATTGGAGGAATTTCGTGATGGCATCGGGTTCGGCACAGAGAGTGCATGCTCGTGATATTTTTTCATCTGAAAATGACTGGAAGGAACAGGATTTTCCAGTGCATGTCGGGAACCGCTTGTTAAAGAACAATGGATGTTTGGAACGATGTGAATCCAGGCCAGTTCTAGTGGTTCAACCAAACTCGGTGGCGGAATATGTGGAGTATCTAACCAAACATGCCCTTATTGGAAAATTTTTGGGCATCCAAATTTCTCTCCCCTTTGTGGAGGCTTGGGTCAGGAAGACTTGGAATCCTGAAGGCGATGTGGAGGTGATGTTGAGTGCGAACAACTATTTTATGGTGGTTTTCTCTTGTATTGCAGATCGTAACAAAGCATTTGAAGGGGGTCCTTATTTCTATAACCAGGTGGGACTCTTTCTTAAACCCTGGCATGTGGGTTTCAACCCATCAGAGGAGCGGTCGTCGCGGGTTCCAGTATGGGTGTGGCTTCCATGGCTCCCGTTGGAATTATGGAGAACTGATATCTTGCATAAGATTGCCCTTCTGCTTGGGAAGCCGGTTGGACCGTCACAATAGACAATGGATAAAAAGGTAATCTTTGTTGCTCCTATTTGTGTTGAAATTGAATTAAATAATCCTATTCCAGATTCTATTGAAATACAATTTGGATCAACTACATGGGTTCAAAAACTTGACTATGAAGCTCTTCCATTTCGTTGTCGGATTTGTCGTGAATATGGCCATCTACAAAGAAAATGCCCTAAGTTTGTCTCGCCTGTGGCTTCAAATCCTAGGCCCTCTCGGTCTGGACAAAGTTTGGATAAAGGAAAAGCCCCGATAAAGGAAGGGGAACGGGATAAGGAAGGTTTTGTTCCGATAAAAGCCCGAAACAGAGGACGAAGGGCAAAAAAATACCTTAAGGATAGCCAACCATATGCTCTACTCAACCGTTTTGAAATATTAGATGATCTTGATCAGTGCATGGAGATACCTGAAACGTCGCTACCTGATGCAAATATAACAAGGCTAAATCAGATGTCTCTTCTTGAGGGGGAACTTAAGGAATCAGATCTAGGGGGTTTAAATGAAGAACAAAGGGCTTTGGATCTAAGTATAGGGGACATGGTTGGGTCTAACCCTATAAGGAAAACTATTTTGGAAAGTGGTACAAATTTAGTTATGCCCTCTCCTACTCAGGCACTGATGCAGTCATCCTTGGATTGCAAAACTCCTACGGTGTTGGGATTGCAACAAAAAATAATTAAAAAAAGTTTTTCGGATAAGATTATGAAGGTGGGTCAGAAGAAGGACCAGGATAAAATTAAGTTAATGGGGGAGACTTTGGTGGAGTCAGGCTTGGTGAGAACATTGGACTCCCATTTTTATAACCCCCAAAAATGATTATCCTCTCATGGAATGTAAGGGGGTTGAATAGCATCCCCAAACAAAAAGTTGTTCGTGATTTGGTTTGTGTGCATTCTCCGGATGTGGTGTTTATTCAGGAGACTAAATTGGCTATTGATAGTATGTTCAATATTACTCCCAAGTTGTGGAGAAGGGGGCAATGCCAGTGTATTGGTGCATGTGGATATATCGGTGGCGTCGCTTGTTTATGGGATCCGGTTAAGATATCCCCTCTTACTTGGATTTCCAGCAGATGGTCTATTTCAATGGTCGAGCATGATAATGAATCTAGTGAAATCATCCTACTTACAAATGTGTATGCTCCTGTTGATTACAATGGTAAAGTGAATTTGTGGAAGCACATTTGCTTTGTGAGAAGTTTGGTTCCCCTGTACCCATGGATTTTGGTTGGAGACTTCAACTCTATCACTTGTCTAGAGGAGAAACGTGGTGGGGTGGACCATCTCAAGCCTTTTTCTTCTATCTTCAGTGCTCATATCTAGGCCCTAAACTTGGTTGACATCAAGCCAGATAATGGGATCTTTACTTGGCACAATAGAAGGTGTGGGGAAGCTTCCATCTCAGAGAGACTGGATAGGTTTTTGATATCCAGTTATTGGATGGGTAATAACAGAGGTGCTAGTTCTGTGATTTTGGAGGGTAGGGGATCTGATCATTGGCCTATTAAACTCTCTACTTTGGAGTTAGGGCTAAAAAAGAATCCCTCCTTTAAGTTTCAACTTATGTGGCTTCGTGATCCTAAGCTTCATGATTTCATGTGAGGCTGGTGGACCACTGGCAAACCTCCTCATGGCACCGCTATGTATTCCTTTATGAAGCGACTACAATTTGTAAAACATAAATTGAAGAGATGGAATAGATTGAATTTTGGGAACCTTTCCTTGGCTAAGCTGGCAACTCTTAGGAGGATGGAAGAAGCTTCAAGGAAGATTAGAGATCAGGGATTCACGAAGGAGCTTCTTGTTGAGGAATCTGAGGCTACGAAAGACCTTGCTGAATGGGAACTGAGGGAAGAATTTTTTTGGCTTCAGGAAGGGGATAGGAACACAACCTTCTTTTATAACTCGGCTTAAGGCTCGTCGTAATGGTAACCTCGATTACCTCTCTTGTGAATTCTCGTGGTGCCCTCGCTCTCTTCTTTCAGGGATATTTCAGAAGAGACTAAGAGGTATTTTTCCTCTCTCTTCAAGGAGGACTTCCTATCAGATGATGAGAATGAAAAGCTTATTCTAAACTGTATTCCAACGATTGTTTCTAGAGAGATGAATGAGCACTTGATGGGTCCAATTTCCCTTGAGGAGTTGGAAAATGTTGTATTCAATATGAAAAAAGGAAAATCCCTAGGCCCAGATGGATTCCCGATTGAGTTTTATCAAGATTTTTGGGATTTAATCAAATTTGATCTTTTGGAGGTGGTCCATGAGTCCCAAAAGAACAAACATATGCTAAGGGCCCTAAATGCTACCTTTGTGGTGCTTATACCCAAAAAAGAGGGAGCAAATTCCTTGGATATGTTTAGGCCTATTGCTCTCTGCAATGTTGTGTATAAGATCATCACAAAAATTATTTCTGAGAGGTTGAAGATATGGTTGAGCAAAATCATCTCTGAGGAGCAATGAGGGTTTTTTGCTGGCCGAAAAATCTTGGATGGGGTTGTTATTTCTACAGAAGCTATTCACTCGATGGAAACTTCTAAGGAGAAAACTATGTTCATTAAGTTGGCCATGGCCAAAGCCTATGATCGGGTCAGATGGTCCTTTCTTCGTAAAGTTCTTGCCGCTTTTGGATTTGAGGAGGAATGGATTAGATGGGTGATGAGTTGTGTTTCTTCTTTCTCATTCTCTCGTTCTTGTTAATAATGAGCCATTAGAGTTGTTTGAGGCCTCAAGGGGATTGAGGCAAGGAGATCCTTTATCTCCTTATTTGTTTATCATTATGGCGGAAGGGTTGGGAAGATTTCTCAAGTCTCAAGTCATGCAGTGGTCTCATTTAGGGGTGGAAGTGGGATAGTAGTTTGCCACCTCTTTCCCACCTTCAATTTGTTGATGATACTGCTTTGTTGGGAGTTTCCACTATCAGGGAAGTCGGCAATATTAGACAGTCTCTTGACATATATCTTGGTGCTTCTGGATAGTTGATTAATGAGGACAAGTCTTCTATTTTCTTCTTCAATACCCCTCCTCTTATTCAAGCCAGGATTGCTCGCATTCTAAGATTCCAGGTTGGGACTTCTCCCTTCATTTATCTTGGTATTCCAATTTCATCTCACCCTCTACCTAGATCTTCTTGGCAGTCTATGCTTGATAAGTTTAGAAGGAAGGTGAATCACTGGACTTTCAGATGGCTATCCACTGCAGGTAGAGTGTTGCTTTTAAAATTTGTTGTTCAAGATTTACCCATTTATAGATGTTTTGTACAAATAGCTCCCTCTCACTTCATCAAGGACATGGATGCTTTGTCAAGACAATTTTTATGGTCTGGAAAACTTGATCAATCTAAATGGATTTTGGTTAGGTGGGATTCTATATGTAGGCCGATGCAAGAGGGAGGCCTTGGGTTGCGACAGACAACTCTTTTTGGGCAGGCTTTGGCTGCAAAACTTTATTGGAGATGGTGTACCTCTCAAGATCAAATTTGGGCTAAAATATTATCTTGTAAATACTTGAGAGGTATTTCTGAGGTTGAAATCCCTAGAGTCAGCTTGGTTGGGAAAGGTTCAGTTATCTGGGACACTCTAAAAAGAGGAGCTAATTTAATCAAGCAGGGTTTGTTCTGGATTTGCAATCAGGGATCAAATGCTCTTTTTTGGGAGGATTCTTGGGATGGCCACCCTCCTATCTTGAATCAATATCCTAGGTTACGTTCCCTAAGCATTTTTTTCTTGGAAGTAGGTTGGTCTCGTGTGGAGGACTTTAAAAAAATTCAATCTTTTGGAAATATGGAGATGTACAGGTGGAAAGATCCGCAAGAATGGCCCTAGGGGGGACTAGCCAAGGACAGAGAGGTGCTTGCTCTTATTCTTACGGGGAGGCCTTGTTCTTCATTGAGGGGTAAAGATATTCTGGCTTGGAACCTTGATCCTAAGGGAACCTACTCGGTAGCCTATGGTTATCGTGTTCTTGATAAGCAAAAGTATGGGAGTCTTCCCTGTCACTTGGTGGAAAAAGGTGTGGAACAAATTTTCCTGGCCAAAATGTAACTTCTTTCTCCGGTTGGTAGCTCGTAATAAATGCCTCACTTGGGATAATGTGAGGAAGAGGGGATTTCAAGGTCCCTCTTTTTGTGTCCTTTGCAATAAGAATGAGGATGACTCTTCTCATTTATTTTTCCAATGCTCCTTTGCCAAAGACATTTGGCACCGTTGGTGGAGCGCCTGGAACCATCCATGTTTTCATGTGCTATCCCTGGTGGAGTTTTGGAGTAGTCTGGGCAAACCTCCGGCCAAGGCCCCCTTCCTTTAGGTGGCTTGGAATTTGGGCCCTTCTTGCATCATCTGGCAAATTTGGCTTGAACGGAACCGACGCATATTTCAGGGCAATTATTTGGCTGTTCAACAGATCTGGCAAAGGATCCTGTATATGGTTTAGGAAACCATCCATAGCAAATGTGATGTGGACCCTCTTTTGGATTCTAGGGAGGAGAAGGTACAACAAGCCCTTGGTCTCTTTGGGGATGGTGTGAACTCTTCTATCCCTAGTAGGGTTCCTCATCTCAACAAGAAGGTTAGGAGAGATGGTAGGTGGAGGCCACCCCCTAGAGGAGTTTTAAAAATTAATATTGATGGATCATCCAGGGGTAATCCTGGACATGTTGGCATTGGTGGTGTTGGGAGAGATTCTACTGGTGGTGTTAGTTTTTTCTTTTCCATTTATAAAGGTGTTCACTCCAACAATTTTATGGAAGCTCTTGCAATTCTTGAGGCCTTGCGGAGGGGGTTTTCTCTTGGTTGGCATAGGATTATCTTGCGAGTCCGACTCTCAAATTGTGGTTAATATTTTAAACAAGAAAAGGGTGGAGGAAGTTAATTGGCAGCTTGGCCTCTGTAGCCATTCGGATTCTCATAATGAGTGAAGAGTTCGAATTTATATCCTTTGTGCACATTCCAAGGGAATGGAATGTGGTTGTTGATTACCTGGCCAAAAGGGCTTCTAAGTTGTTGGATCCTTGGAGTATCGATAATTGGGAGAGTCTCCCGTTTGGGGACTCTCAACGCCTGTGGGAGTTGATCCACAAGGATGTACAGACTTAATGTGGTTTATTCTTGTTGTCTTTTTCGGGTGTCATTCTAGTCTAGTGGTTTTAGCCTGTTTGGTTGTTTATTTGAGTCCTGGTTGGAAGCTCAGTTGTACTCTGTAATCCAGGATTTTTATCAATAAATTTTTACCCCTTTATTAAAAAAAAAATTATGGTTCCAAATCAACCACAACCACCTCCTAGATCACAGTGATTTGAGGTATTTTATGCAACACAATTGGGATATATTTAATAACACCCACTATTTTCACAGGGGTTCCATCCAACTGTAAAACGCTTAGGCTTCTTCTAGTATATTCCATGCCCATGATCTCGCAAATCGCTTTCGGAATGACAGTTGTAGCACCAGATTCAATCATGTAGTTATGCACAATCCAACCCTCCATCCTGAGAGACAAGTAATGTGGTGGTGGTCTATTCTTTCCAATAGCCAAAGTTGTAAGCGTCTAAGCTAACACAGTCAGTAGGATTTTTATTTTTACCTTTAACAGACTTTAGAGATTCTTGCAACAAATCAACATATCCAGGCAATTGCAAAGCATCACGAGACTAACCTTAGCAGGAATTTTCTTTAATTCTTCAACAATGTTGTACGTGGGTGAACTAGATTCCCTTCCTTAATTAGCAGCTCATACTTGCTTTGATGTTGTTGCGTGGATTCCACCCTTTGACGCTTGGTCAAATACGTGTATTTAAGGTATTCTTTTGTCTGTTCCTTTGTCTTAGCTTGTGTTTGTGAAGTTGATGCCTTAACTTGAGAGATTATTTCTTTTTCTTGTGCGGGCAAGAGATATTTTAAGAGAACGGGTTCTTTCGACTTAAGCGCTGAGTCAGGTGCCTTCGCCTGTGCTTCTCCTTTTTCATTCTGCACCTTCAGCTCAGCAGGTATCTTCAATGGCTCCATCTCAGCTAGGTCCATTGTGACCGATTTTTTTCCAACTCTCATGAGAATTGAAACTTGTTCTACGAAAGGGATCATAAAGTTATGATCGACTTCTCTAATCATGTTGATCTGACCACCAGAAGAGCTATCTACCAATGTTTGCACATAGTTCAGATGAACCATGCAAGTTTCTTCGCCATGCGGATCATTGCAGGTAGAACACCAATACATTTTGTTTAACAGGCTAGCTTCTTAATTTGTCAACATGATTGCATTCTTTTTAGGCATCTTACCGATCAAAGTTGCTTGCTCTCTGATGATTGGTGGAGGTTGAAATATCCTAGGCTGGAAACTTCTCTCAGCTTGGCTTTTCTTCAGGGTTGTGATCTCATTTGTCATCGTTCTCATTGTTGAATGTATTGATTGCATCTCTTGCAGTATCTTCATTTGAGGATCAAGATTTGAGGGTACTGGAGGAGTTGGTAACAGTAGTGGTACTGGAAGAGACAACAATGCTGGGAATGGAACTAGAGCGGGCAATTGTGAAATGGAATGGGCAGGAAATTGTGGGATAGAAATTGTCAAGATTTTAGAGGAACTAGGATTCCATGAAGGAAATGGATACATGGGGGACATTGGGATATAAATGATGTGAGATATTAGGAAAGATCAACATCGTTATTTTTGGTGGGAGCTTACCAATAGCAATTAAATCAGCTTTAGCCTTTTGTGCTTGAGAGTACAAGGCTGAAAATGTATCAACATTGGATTGATGGATGGCCAAGCTAATGTCGGAATGAAAGGCCTGGAGATAATAAAATGCAGCTTTTTCAGGAGTCGATCGGAGATCGTTAAAGACTCTTTGCCAATTTTGAGTGAGCCTAACATTGAAGTCGATGATTTCCTCCTGTAGATGCCTCTGAATATTAGTGAATCGATGCAACAACAAAAAAGGATATGCTTGTTCATTGAAGCCTTTTATCATTAATTCATCCAATTGGTCCCATGTGGTAATAGTGCTAGGTGGTAACAACCGGTACCAATAAAGCATCTTCCCTTTGAGAGAGAGCATGAACAATCTGACCATGACATCTTCGTTTGTGATGCTATGAATTGTTGCCAAAGAAGCCACATCTTGAACATGCTCGTAAGTTGTTTTTCTCATACCATCGTAAGTAGGCAAAGCCTTTAATGTTGTTGTCGGGATTGGATTCTAAACTTACAAATTCAAATCTCTAGAATGATTCCATGCTGGAAACTATCATGGTGGATTTTGAGCCATTTGGACCGGAGAATTTGCTCGGGAAGGAAAGCTAGTGGCAGTGCTAGAGGGACTTAAAGGAATGGAAAACACACCAGCTACTTGTGAAGACGTTACAATTGATGGGATAGTCAGAGTGATTAATCTAGGATGCTCTCCTAATACTCGGGTGTCAAGATCAAAAAATTCAATAGGATTTTCTAAATTTTTGGCCTTCGATCTTGTGATCATGAAGTAAAGATTTCGCCAACTTCTTGTTCGAAGGCTTCTGGGTAAAATTGAGTTGCCATATGTTCTAATCAAACAGCAAAATACGGACATCAAATCTTAATACTGCTAAATGTGGTCCTTTCGTGTCCCACTAGGTGTGCCAAAAACTGTTGGTCAAGAGTCTGCCCTAGGATGAAATGTATATATGCACCCTAGACTCGACCAAAATTGAAAGGCTGAAGAAAAGAACTATCCTTCAGGCCAATCTTCAGAGGGGGTTGGTTCTCTTGCTACTCTAAAAATTGGTATAAAGATTAGGAAAATAAATTAACAAAAAGGAAGGAAAATATGGTTGTAAATCGAAAAGATAATGTAGAGATGAATTAACATCAATATTAACAACCTAGTTAAACTAACAACATTCAATAGAAGGACAAAACAAAAACTGAACTTAGATCATATTATAAAGCATGACTTCCAATAGCATTCCAACATTCATTCCCCATTGAAAACTAAATCCAGACTAAGAATTTAATCCACCAATGATGATATAAATCTAATAGAAATGCACAATAGAAAGATAAGCATACATAAAATGATCAGGAACTCAAAGCCAAATAGTCCTTGAATCAAAGCAAATGTTAAATTCCAAGAGTTTCACAAGAAAATATCCATCCTCTTTTTTACATCAAGTTTCCTAGTATTTATAGAGGATTTTGCCTCCAAAATTGAATGACCACTAAATAAACTGGTGGCAAGTCAAATATTGGTCAGCAACAATTTTCTCCTCGATAGCAATAACGAACCAATCCGGTGGTACATTGGGAAGCAACGAGCAATTTCGATAGGTGGCATATCGGGACTTAACAGGAGTCATCGGCCAAATTTTCATCTTCATGTCAATTCCTCAAAAATGAGCATTCACCATAGTGGACAACGGCTCGAAATTAGCAAGATCACTCCAGAGTCAAGTAAAGCGGACAACATTTAATTTCAGCAATCCTTTGGTTATTCGTCGAATCTGACCTTCATCAACAATAATCTTGAAAACATTAACTTCTTTGCCCTAAAAATTGAATTTTCCGGCCTTGAAATTCCCCCCAGAATGATCTTCACTCAAGGCGCCATCGAAAATGGCTTTCGCTTGGAGGAAATGGCAAAAATTAATTTCGTCAAGGTGAGGCCCAAAATAGACTTTCGCCAAAGCGTAGCTTCTGAAACGTGCTTTCGCCATGATTTTTGCTCGAAAATGGATTTTCGTCATGATTTCGCCCACTTTCACTTGAAAAGGAATTTTCGCCATGATTTTACCCACTTTCGCCCGAAAAGGGATGTTTGCCATGATTTCACCCACTTTCAGCCAAAAAGGGATTTTCGCCATAAAATAATCTGTCACCTGCCCGATCCTGAATCTTTTACCCAAAAATGGTATTTTGCTCAAAGCGTTACTCAAAAATAGATTTCACTGAGTGAAACTTATTGCACGCTTGGGCAAACTTTTTAACTGAATTTTAGTGTGGCAAAAATGGCCACAATACCCTACCACAATATCCTGTCATCAAGACCGTAGTCATTACACCTCTAAACAATAACCCTACCATAGTATCTTATTATTGAGACCATAGTCACTACACCCCTACCACAAGAACCCTATCATAGTAACTTATTATCAAGACCGTAGTTGTGGCACCCCTAAATAGTAACCCTACCAAAGTATTCTATCGTCGAGACCATAGTCTTCACACCCTTGAATAGTAACCCTACCATAATATCTTGTCGCTAGAACCATAACCGCTACACCCCTACCACAGGAACCCTACCACAATACCATGTTGTTGAGACCATAGTTGCCCCCTTGAACAATAACCCTACCACATTGTCCTGCCACTGAGACCATAGCCACTGCACCCTTTCTAATAGTACAAAAGAAGATAGAATTTACTTTTTGTAGTATTAGAAAAAATTTGATTTAAAAAAAACATCAAATGGATTAAAAATTGTCTCTATAGTATCATATTTAGTATTGATCAATGGGCTAATAACATAATCATTTAAAGCCAAGAGGGGTCTTAGATAGGGATACTCTATCATTATATCTATCTTTATTATGGTAGAGGTATTAGGAAGGAATTTGAAGAAGACATACAAATATGAGCTAATAAGTGGACTTAAGCTAGTAATATCATCAACAACATCACCCATAAACAATTTGCAAATGATACAACCCTTTTTGGGAGTGCAACGAAAAACAAGGCCAAAGTTTTGAAAAACTTATTAAAGGAATATGAAAGAGTGTTAGGATAGAAATTTAATAGGACAAAATCCAAAACTTACTTCCTAAACACTCTAGGTAAAGTTAAAGTAGGTATATGTAGGTTACTTCAAATGCAGGAGGAAAATTTACCTACAACATATCTAGGGATGCCTTTATTTGAGGGGAGAAAGAGGATATAATTGTGGAATCTAGTTATAAGTAAAGTTTAGAATAAACTACCAACATGTAAAGGTAGATTGTTATTGTTAGTAGGAAGAATGCAACTAATTAAATCAGTTTTACAGGTCATTCCAACATATTATATTTCCTATATTATGCCAAAATCGGTATAAAAAAGTATAATCTATATTATAATATCATTTTTGTGTTAGGATTGCATGATAAAAGGAAATTTCCTTTGGTGGAATGTAGCAAGGTGTGTGATGATAAAACTATGGTAGGTCTTAGTTTAAGAGTTCTTATGGATGCAAACTTAGCTCTAAGGAGAAAAGTAATTTAGAGATTGTGCAAAGAGAGTCAAAGACAATGGGCAAGAATTCTTCTAAGTATGTTGAGCCCAATGATCCAATATTAATCTTTATTGTATGTTCACTACCAAATGGTTTTGCACTATGAAACGATTAAAAAAATCAATTGATTTAGTGAATAAAGGACTAAGATGGGTGGTGAGAACTAGAGAAAAAAATTCTATTTGGATGGATACTTGGTGTGATAAAAAGTCTCTCAATTTAGATCCAAATTTGAGACCATTGATGAGATTACTTCAAGACAAATATGGTGATAGGATTTCAAAATTATGTACAAGGATCAGGAAGGAAGATACGATTGGAAAGAAGATTTTTTCACAAGTATATCGAACATTGTTGCTAGGAGGCAATTGAGAAAAAATATAACAATGATTATTCCAAGGGGAGCCAAGCATAAGCTAATTTAGGAGTTGAATAGCTTAGGATAATACACAAAAAGAAATGGATATAATGTAAAGCACCAACAAAATAGGAATACTGCAAGAATATAGAGAGATATTTGGGATAGTCCGAGCATTCCAAAAGTCAAATGTTTGTATGGCTAGTAGGTCTTAGGAAAATTTTGCTTTGAGGGGGCATGAACACTCCTTATATTCCATTACATGGTAATCATGTCTCATTAGGGGTTATTGGACCCTCTTATGAATTACCAATATCATGTTGTTGTTTGGTAAAGAGAAGTTCAACCAACTTAGATTATGTTCCTTCATGTTTGATCTAACTTCCTTGGCTCTTGCTTGATAATTTGAATGGTTTTATCTTTTGCCTTTCCAATATCAACATCAAAGGTAGGTCTTATTATTCTATTCCTAAATATTCTTTCACAACTTTCATTTTCATTAGATTTATCCTCTTTTGGTTTTGGTAATGATGCTTTTCACTTATCATGCTCATTTGCTGGTATTTCCTTATTAATGGTAGAGTTATTAACATCTAACACTATATTTTCTCTACCATTTTTCTTCTCTTGAATGTTGCATGATACTTCAATAGTCTTCAAAATATGATGAGGCACATTCCTTAGGTTCAACAAGAATGTTCATCCCTAAATCAAGATTATATTGAGTAGATAGTTCCTTGTTAATATTCTAATCTTGTTGTACCATATCCTCTAAGCTCTTATATGTTTTTTCTTCATAGGTTAAAGCCTCAAAAGAATTGGTATTTCTTCCAATATCCTTACATATTGATCTCCACTATTTATTTACTTTCATATGTCTAAACCTATTTTTTGGAAGTTGAAAACCATCCTCATCCATATTCTCTTGTGATTTTCTACATATGTTTTTGCTAGACTTTTTTTTGGTCATGATCTCTTAGTATGCCCCACCTCATGACATATTCTACATCTGAAAAAACATGTTTTCATAATCCATGGTTTGGGCCCACAACTTACCCCCATACTTAAGAATGATTATGTTAAAGGTTTATTGATATCAATCATGACCAATATCTGGGTATATGTAACCAAGAATCAGTTTTTTGTAGTTTCTGAAACCTCAAGTAATTCACCTAGAGTGCTACCTATTGCCTTGAAGGTATCCATTTCCTAGAATTCTATGGTCAACCCATACATCTTGACCCAAACTAGCAGTAGGGATAGATTTACGTTTTTAGGTGCAAAGCTTTCATACCAACAAGAAAGAAATAGTCTTCCACTTCCCATAAACCAAGGACCCCCTTATAGGATTCTCTCTCTTTCCTCTTTAGAATAGAAAAGGTTAGGAAGAAACCTTTGTGAAGAAAAGATAAACTCATTCCTAAGGACTTCCATCTCCTATCCCTCCCTTTTTTTAGAGCCAATGCCCATGGCCAAGACCCATTAAATTTACCAATGACGACCTTATCTTTAAGCAAGGAGGATAGTTGCTCTGTGAGGTCCTTATTGAATAAGTTAATTCATAAATTAATATTTATATTAAAAACATCGTTTATATGTTTTATTTTTAAATGATATTCATTATTCAAACATTACTTGAAATGAATAATCAATAAAAGTGGATTACTCAATTATTTAATAGCACTTTTCATAAATATTATATGTAAGCCTTTAATTAAAGAACATAAACATGATTATTTTAATGATAGTCTAGCATTACATTGTATTTTACAAAAAAAAAGTGGTGCTAAAATGTTTAAATTTGAGTTGTTATAATTAGTTTGAACAATGTTTGGTTCAAATTTTAAACAATTTATTAATAACTTAAATTAATATTAACGTAGAAAAGATATACCAATAAATTAGATCTTTTTATGGCCACTAATTTTATTTTTCAAACATTGCTCGAAATAAATAATCAATAAAAGTGGATTACTCAATTATTTAATAGCACTTTTCATAAATATTATATGTAAGCCTTTAATTAAAGAACATAAACATAATTATTTTAATGATAGTCTAGCATTACATTGTATTTTACAAAAAGTGATGTTAGAATGATTAAATTTGAGTTGTTATAATTAGTTTGAACAATGGCTCAAATTTTAAACAATTTATTAATAACTTAAATTAATATTAAGTTATAAAAGATATACCAATAAATTAGATCTTTATGGCCACTAATTTTATTTTTTCTTTGCTTGAATTTATAATTTCATCTAGAAATCTTCCAAACCATGAATTAACCACCACATTTGTATGCCAAAAAGGAAAAAGTCATTTAAAAGATAACAAAAATAAGGGAGAAAGATAAAAGGGAAGACAACAAGAATTGGAAAGGTTGTTGTCTTGGGCACCCCAAAATATCATATCTTATTCACACTTGTAATACAAACGGATCATTATTGAGAGACATTTATAGTGATGCCAAATTTTCAATGAAAGGTTACACCTTATCACACATTGGCCATGTGATCAAATTACACATATTTCAACACCCCATAGTTTAAGCTGAGAGAGCCAAAGATAGAAGGCATTAGAGGTAACACCTCTCCCCACAATGGCCTTTCGTTGATCCTCCTTCATCCTCATATTCATCATTAGAAAGCTTGTGTCCAACCCTCAAGAATTATGTCTCAATCTTCTTCAGCCTTGTAATGCAATTCTTGATGGAGTGTCCTTCCCTTTTATAACACTCACAAGTGTTTGACTTCTTTGAAACCTTAGACTTATGGCAAGAACACTTCTTAGACTCCATTAACTTGGTGTTTTTTAAATGAGCTTTGTGTATGAGAAAGTACTCCACAATTCTTCATTGCCACTTTATAATGGATTAGAAGCTTGAAAAGACCTTCAAGAGAGATAGGTTGTGGTTATTTGATAGTCATGGCGTTCACATCAAAACCAAGGCAACTATATGAAAAGGAGGAAAAAGATTATAAGTAATAGATTTGACATACTCTTCATCACTCTTTTTCTCGCCTCCTCTCATAGTAAGATTAACAATATGGTATTTAACAACGTGAAAACCTAAAGTTTTGAGATTTGAGAGCTTTGTTTCTATTTTGTTAACTTCACTAGCACTTACTTCTCTATAGAGATCTTTCAAAGTAGCCCATACATCAATAGGAACATCCTTCTCTCTAATGTGGAAAAGTACATCCGATTCCACTACCACGAAGAATAGTTCAAAAGCTTCCTCCTTTCTCAATAAGAACATCCTTCTCTCTAATGTGCAAAAGTACATCCGATTCCACTACCACGAAGAATAGTCCAAGAGCTTCCTCCTTTCTCTTGTTGAGTTCATGATCAATGAGTCCTCCTTTTGACTTATCTCCGAGTAATCCTACCATTTGAGCTGACCAAATGCTATAATTTTGCCTATTAAAACAAGTCGCTCAAATGCTATAATTTTGCCTATTAAAACAAGTCACATACCCTAGAGAGTCTATTTTGCACAAAAGAATCTAAATAGATCTATAACAGCTCTGATGTCACAAATGCATAGGGCTAAAAAATTCATGTAATCTAAAAAAACTAACACTTCCGTATGCAAAAGTTATAACCTCAAAAAATCCTTTGATAAAATTAGCACTCAAATCAAAAGGAAAAACCAAGTGTCAAACCTTTAAATTTTTTTTGGAATTCAAAAATTGAATCCACCACAAAATTAGAAAAAAATTCGTGCTCTTCCAGCACAAAATTAGAAAAATCAAGTGTCAAAAATACAAATATTGGATTTTCAGATTCTATGCCTGTGCTCTTCCACAGGAAAAGGGACTTCAACTTGAGACCCCTGTGTATAGGCAGGGCATAAACCAAAGCCCTATATTTGCAGATTGAAACAATAAAAGAGCAAGCACAATATTGACAATCATACGCCTGAGATAACTAAGAGTCTTATCAGGGCTTTGAATGTGAGACCCCCTCTGTATAGGCAGGGGACAAACCAGTTCACTATGCGTACATATTGAAAAAGGCAGGGGCACAAGCCAGTGCGCTATGTGTGCAGCTTGAAAAATTGAAGGAAAAAGCATAATTTAAACAATCATATGGCCGAGATAACTAAAAGTCTTATCAACATCCATCTAAACAGATCTATAACATGTCTGATGTCACAACTGCACAGGGATAAAAAAAGCATGTACTCTATTAAAAAAATAAACTCCAAACACTTCTGTATGCAAAATTTATAACCTCTAAAAGATTTGATAAATTTAGCACTCAAATCAAAAGGAAAAATCAAGTGTAAAACCTTCAATTTTTTTTTAGAATCCAAATATTAAATCCACCACAAAATTAGAAAAATCATTTTGTGCTCTTCCACCATAAAATTAGAAAAATTAAGTGTCAAAAATAAAGAAATTGGATTTCTGGATTCTATGCCTGTGCTCTTCCACAGGAAAAGGGACTTCAACTTTAGAACACGTGTATAAGCAGGGGGCATTAACCAAAGCCCTATATTTGCAGATTGAAACAATAAAGGAGCAACCAAAAAATTGACATTTCATATGGCCGAGATAAGTAAGAGTCTTATAAGGGATTTGAATGTGAGACCCCCTCTGTATAGGTAGGGGGACAAGCCAGTGCGCTATGCGTATAGATTGAAAAAGGCAGGGGCACAAGCCAGTGAGCTATGTGTGCAGCTTGAAAAATTGAAGGAACAAGCATAATATTAACAATCATACGACAGAAATAACTAACACTCTTTATCAACATCCATCTAAACAGATCTATAACAGGTCTGACGTCACAACTGCAAAGGGCTAAAAAAATCATGTAATCTTTTAAAAAAAAAAAAAACCTCCTGCAAAAGTTATAACCTCCAAAATATTTGATAAAATTAACACTAAAATCAAAAGGAAAAATCAAGGGTCAAACCATTAATTTTTTTTTGGAATCCAAAAATTGAATCCACCACAAAATTAGAAAAATCAAGTGTCAAAAATACAGAAATTGGATATCTGGACTCTATACCTGTGCTCTTCCAACGAAAAGGGACTTCAACTCGAGACCCCCTATGTATACGCAGGGGCATAAACCAAAGCCCTATATTTGCAGATTGAAACAATAAATGAGGAAGCATAATATTGACAATCATACGCCTGAGATAACAAAGAGTCTTATCAACGATTTGAATGTGAGACTCCCTCTGTATAGGCAGAGCACAAGCCAGTGCGCTATGCGTATAGATTGAAAAAGGCAGGAGCACAAGCCAGTGCGCTATGCGTGCAGCTTGAAAAGCAGGGATTTGAATGTGAGACCCCCTCTGTATAGGCAGGGGGCCAAGCCAGTGCGCTATGTGTACAGATTGAAAAAGGCAGGGGCACCAGCTAGTGAGCTATGTGTGCAGCTTGAATGAAAAATTGAAGGAACAAGCAACAATCATACGGCAGAAATAACTAACACTCTTTATCAACATCCATCTAAATAGTTCTATAACAGGTCTGACGTCACAACTGCATAGGGCTAAAAAAATCAAGTAATATTTAAAAAAAAAAAAAAAAACTCTTGCAAAAGTTATAACCTCCAAAAGATTTGATAAAATTAACACTCATATCAAAAGGAAAAATCAAGGGTCAAACCTTTAAATTTTTTTTGGAATCCAAAAATTGAATCCACCACAAAATTAGAAAAATCAAGTGTAAAAAATACACAAATTGGATTTCTGGTTTCTATACCTGTGCTCTTCCACATGAAAAGGGACTTCAACTCGAGATCCCGTGTATAGGCAGGGGCATAAACAAAAGCCCTATATTTGCAGATTGAAACAATAAATGAGGAAGCATAATATTGACAATCATACGCCTGAGATAACTAAGAGTCATATAAAGGATTTGAATGTGAGACCCCCTCTGTATAGGCAGGGCACAAGCCAGTGCACTATGCGTATAAATTTAAAAAGGCAGGGCCACAAGCCAGTGCACTATGCGTGCAGCTTGAAAGGCAGAGATTTGAATGTGAGACCCCCTCTGTATAGGAAGGGGGACAAGCCAGTGCGCTATGTGTACATATTGAAAAAGGCAGGAGCACCAGCAAGTGAGCTATGCGTGCAGCTAGAAAAATTGAAGGAACAAGCATAATATTAACATTCATACGACAGATTGAAAAAGGGCAGGGGCACAAGCCAGTGCGCTATGCATGCAGCTTGAAAGGCAGGGATTTGAATGTGATAGGCAGGGGGACAAGCCAGTGCGCTATGTGTACAGATTGAAAAAGGCAGGGGCACCAACCAGTGAGCTTTGTGTGCAGCTAGAAAAATTGAAGGAACAAGCATAATATTAACAATCATACGATAGAAATAACTAACACTCTTTATCAACATCCACCTAAACAGATCTATAACAGGTCTGACGTCGCAACTGCATAGGGCTAAAAAAAAAAACTCCTGCAAAAGTTATAACCTCCAAAAGATTTGATAAAATTAACACTCAAATCAAAAGGAAAAATCAAGGGTCAAACTTTTAAATTTTTTTTGGAATACAAAAATTGAATCCACCACAAAATTTGAAAAAACGAGTGTGAAAAATGCAGAAATTGGATTTTTGGATTCCATACCTGTGCTCTTCCACACGAAAAGAGACTTCAACTCGAGACCCCCTGTGTATAGGCAGGGGCATAAACCAAAGCCCTATATTTGCAGATTGAAATAATAAATGAGGAAGCATAATATTGACAATCATACGCTTGAGATAACTTAGAGTCTTACAAAGGATTTGAATGTGAGACCCCCTCTGTATAGGCAGGGCACAAGCCAGTGCACTATGCATATAGATTGAAAAAGGTAGGAGCACAAGCATATAGATTGAAAAAGGTAGGAGCACAAGCCAGTGCGCTATGCGTGCAGCTTGAAAAGCAGGGATTTGAATGTGAGATCCCCTCTGTATAGGCAGGGGGCCAAGCCAGTGCGCTATGCGTACAGATTGAAAAAGGCAGGGGCACCAGCTAGTGAGCTATGTGTGCAGCTTGATAAATTGAAGGAACAAGCAACAATCATACCACAGAAATAACTAACACTCTTTATCAACATCCATCTAAACAGATCTATAACAGGTCTGACGTCACAACTGCATAGGGCTAAAAAAATCATGTAATCTTTAAAAAAAAAAAAACTCCTGCAAAAGTTATAACCTCCAAAAGATTTGATAAAATTAACACTCAAATCAAAAGGAAAAATCAAGGGTCAAACCTTTAATTTTTTTTTGGAATCCAAAAATTGAATCCACCACAAAATTAGAAAAATCAAGTGTCAAAAATACAGAAATTGGATTTCTGGATTCTATACCTATGCTCTTCCACACGAAAAGGGACTTCAACTCGAGATCCCGTGTATAGGCAGGGGCATAAACAAAAGCCCTATATTTGCAGATTGAAACAATAAATGAGGAAGCATAATATTGACAATCATACGACTGATATAACTAAGAGTCATATAAAGGATTTGAATGTGAGATCCCCTTTGTATAGGCAGGGCACAAGCCAGTGCGCTATGCGTATAGATTGAAAAAGGCAGGGGCACAAGCCAGTGCGCTATGCGTATAGATTGAAAAAGGCAGGGGCACAAGCCAGTGCGCTATGCGTATAGATTGAAAAAGGCAGGGGCACAAGCCAGTGCGCTATGCGTGCAACTTGAAAGGCAGAGATTTGAATGTGAGACCCCCTCTGTATAGGCAGGGGGACAAGCCAGTGCGCTATGTGTACATATTGAAAAAGGCAGGGGCACCAGCGAGTGAGCTGTGTGTGCAACTAGAAAAATTGGAGGAACAAGCATAATATTAACAATCATACGACAAAAAATAACTAACAATCTTTATCAACATCCATCTAAATAGATCTATAACAGGTCTGACGTCACAACTGCATAGGGCTAAAAAAATCATTAATATTTAAAAAAAAAACTCCTGCAAAAGTTATAACCTCCAAAATATTTGATAAAATTAACACTCAAATCAAAAGGAAAAATCAAGGGTCAAACCTTTAAATTTTTTTTGGAATCCAAAAATTGAATCCACCACAAAATTAGAAAAATCAAGTGTCAAAAATACAGAAATTGGATATCTGGACTCTATACCTGTGCTCTTCCACACGAAAAGGGACTTCAACTCGAGACCCCCTATGTATACGCAGGGGCATAAACGAAAGCCCTATATTTGCAGATTGAAACAATAAATGAGGAAGCATAATATTGACAATCATATGCCTGAGATAACAAAGAGTCTTATCAACGATTTGAATGTGGGACCCCCTCTGTATAGGCAGGGCACAAGCCAGTGCGCTATGCGTATAGATTGAAAAAGACAGGAGCACAAGCCAGTGCGCTATGCGTGCAGCTTGAAAAGCAGGGATTTGAATGTGAGACCCCCTCTGTATAGGCAGGGGGCCAAGCCAGTGCACTATGTGTACAGATTGAAAAAGGCAGGGGCACCAGCTAGTGAGCTATGTGTGCAGCTTGAAAAATTGAAGGAGCAAGCAACAATCATACGGCATAAATAACTAACACTCTTTACCAACATCCACCTAAACAGATCTATAACAGGTCTGACTAACACTCTTTACCAACATCCACCTAAACAGATCTATAACAGGTCTGACGTCACAAATTGTTACAAGTGTGAATAGGGTTGTTTCGAAACTGGCTTAGAAAAATCTCTTTTCCTAGCTTCAGTGTGAAATCTCCCTACATTTGTCGGCAGAATTTGTTTTCGAATTGTCGGCAGTCTATCTCCTATTTTGTCTCCCCTAATCTCCTATTTTCCCTCCTCCTTATCCCTCCGTGAATTCTTCTTTCCCCTTATCCCTCCAACTTCCTTATCCCTCCGCGCCTTTCTTTCCCCTATCTTCTCCCTCCTTATCTCCTATTTCCCCTTATCTCTCCTTTGCCGACTTTCCTCCTATTCCCTTTCTATATATTATGTGATTTGAATATGTTGTAAGGTTGAATGCTTCAAATTAATAAAGGTTTTTTAATTATTTGTCCTGCATTATTTTCTGTTGATGTGACTGCGTTCGGGTTTCATATCTGGTATCAGAGCCAGACTTCGTCGTCTGTCGGGCACGGTTCCCGAGGCGAAGTTAGGTCAGCGCGGGCACGGTTCTCGAGGCGCGACCAGGCGCGCATCCCGAAGCAGTTCGCAGCAGGGCTCGGATCCCGAGGCGGATCGCGAGCAGGCTCGGGCACGCATCCCGAGGCAGTTCGGGCACGGATCCCGAGGCGAAGGTGGCAGCAGCACGACAGTCGAGGCGACACGTGGCAGTGGCATGACTCCCGAGGTGACAAGTGGCGTTTGCAGATCGTGACACGTGTCGCAGTCTGGTTGGCAGCTGGCAAAATTTTGCCACGTGGCAGTGAGGTGGCGAACGACAATTTGACAACGTGGCAGCGATTCGTCGTGCATTGATCGAGACTCGACCGCTCGAAGGCAGTCGAAAATCGTGTGGTTTTAGGGTTAAAAACCCTCACGCGTCCTTTCTTGGACGCATGTGGGATTATCCCACATATTTTTTTTAAAAAAACTGCCCGCTCGTTATAAACTATCTCTGCCCCTTCCGTTCATCTCGTCCGCTTTGGCGTGGCGGTCGTGGTTGTTGGCGTGAGGAGGTTCGCGGATCGAATCCAAAATTTTTTTTTTTTAATTTCGGCCGCAGTGATTAAAGGAGTGGCCGTTTGTTTTCGTCGGCCTACTTGGCACAGCGGCTAAGGTGCCCGCGTAGAGAGAAGGCGATCGCGCGTTCGAATCGCGCTAAGTAAAAAGGTAAATTTTTTTTATTTTTTGTTTTTTAAAGGTTTTTGATTTATTTAATAATTTTTATATTATTTATTTTTTAAATTTATCTTTTTTAATAAATTTATTTTTAAAAGGATAATTTAAAAAATAAAAAAAAGGTTATTAAATTTATTTAAAAACTTTAGAAAACATTTAAAGAGAATTTGTGAAAGGAGAAATAATGTGCTTGTGGAAATGTTAGATGTTCCGATCTGAAGGGTGTTATCATGCACTTATCTCTCTTTTGAAGAGAGAATCGCCGGAATCCTTTGATGAAAGGGTTCGCCGAACTAGTCTGCACACTGTGTTTAGTCAGTTGGAGAATCAGGTGATTTCTCACCTAAGAAAGCCGGATTCAGGATACGAAGCAGACTCCGAAGACAATATCTTCGGACAGAGAATTGAAGAATCCGAAACCGTGCAATTTGTTTCGGACGTACAAACTGGTGCCAGTTATACACCAGGTGTGCCAACAGATGAATTGAGTGTGGGCTATACACCACGCTCTCCTGAGCCTGAACCTGAACCAGCAGAAGCAGAAGAAGAGGAAGAGGAAGAAGAAGAAGAAGAAGAAGAAGAAGCAGCAGCAGCAGCAGCAGATCCAGTGGAAGTGAAACCTGAGATCATCATCATTAGCAGCAGTTCTGAAGCAGAACATAGATGTACTAAGAAGGCGAGATTTGATTTAAATTATTAAATCATTCTGTACTGCATTCTACTTTGTATTTCCAGTTTGCCTCAATAAAAGTACTTGTGTGCTTTGAATAAAAGTTGTTTTTTAGCAATGGCTGCAAACACTAGTCTACCAATCCCTGAATTTAATGGTAGTGACTATGAATACTGGTCTATAAAAATGAAGACTTTGTTGATAGGAAAAGGTCTTTGGGATGTAGTTGAGGAAGGTTATACAGAACCAACTGCTGCTGAATGGGCAACATTTTCTAATGCTGATAAAAAGACAAGAAAAGAAGCACAAAAGAATAATGCTTTTGCCTTATATCACATTCATGCTGCTTTAGACAAAACTATCTTCCCTAGGGTTGCATCATATGTAATTGCACAAGATGCATGGAATGCCTTAAAAGAGAGCTATAGAGGAAGTGACCAAGTGAAGCAGGTAAAACTGCAAACCTTGAAACGAGATTTTGAGAATCTCAAGATGCAGGAGAATGAAAGAGTCGGTGATTACTGTGTGAGAGTGAAAGCAGTAGTCGACAAAATGGTCACACTAGGAGAGGATATCAAGCCAGAGATGATGGTGAAGAAAGTGTTGAGAACACTTCTTCCAAAATGGAATTCTGTTGCCATAATTATTGAAGAATCAAAAGACTTATCCACATTGTCTTTTGATGCATTAATCGGTTCACTTCTCTCACATGAAGAGAGGTTGCAGGAAACTCCTACCACCAGCTATGGAGGAGATGACAAAGCTTTTGCCACACATGAAGGAAGAGGTAGAGGCCGAGGCAGAGGTCAACAAAGAGGCAGAGGCAGGAATAATCAAAGAGGGGGAACTCCTAACAGAGGAGGATCATCCAACAGAGGTGGAAACCAGAATAGAGGAGGACAACAGCAATACAGAGGGAAACAATCTGGAAAAGGAAAAGGAGGAGACAAGTCAAAGCAAGTTTGCTACAATTGTGGCAAACCTGGCCATTATGCTCGTGATTGTTGGTCAAAGACTTCGCAAGGAAGCAGCAGCAACCAGAGCAGTCAATTTGGGAATTTTGGAGAAGAGGAAGAGTCCTCAAATCTCTTTCTCTCTTATGGCCAGACAGAGCAAAATTTGAATGATACATGGATTTTGGACACAGGGTGTTCAAATCACATGAGTGGCAAAGAAGAACTCTTTGCTAAGATAGACTCCTCATACAAATCCAGCATTCGGTTGGGAGATGACAAGTCATTGGCAGTTGAAGGCATTGGAGCTATGGCGGTTCCAACAAAAGAAGGCATAAAACATGTAAGTGATATCTATTACACTCCTCATCTTCAACACAATCTGTTAAGTGTTGGTCAAATGCTTGAAAAGAATTATAAGTTGATTTTTGATGAGGGTAAATGCACCATTTTTGACAAAAACAATAGTAATAGAATCATTACACAAGTGCCAATGTCGAAAAATAGATTATTTCCTTTGAAGTTTGGCCAGCCAGGAGGAAATAAGTTAGCAAATGTAGCTATTACCAATCCAAGTGTCCTATGGCACTTGAGATATGGTCACTTGAATTCTGCAAGTTTGAAATTGCTAACTTCACAAGCAATGGTGACTGGACTTCCCAAAGTTCAAGATAGTAAGGAAGTCTGTGAAGGGTGTGCCTTGGGCAAGCATGCCAAGTCAAAATTTCCTCGTGGACAAGCATGGAGGGCCAACTATCCTCTTCAGTTGGTACATTCAGACATCTGTGGTCCGATGCGGACCAAGAGTCTAGGTAATCACTCTTACTTCCTACTTTTCATTGATGATTGCACAAGAATGTGTTGGATATACTTTTTGAAGCATAAGGATGAAGCATTTGCATGCTTTGTTGATTTTAAAGCAAAAGTTGAAAGTGAGAGTGGATATTCTATAAAATGTCTTAGATCAGATAGAGGAGGAGAATACTCCTCTAATCAGTTTTTGAATTTTTGTAAACATCATGGCATCAAGAGGCGGTTCACAACTGCCTACACTCCACAACCTAATGGTGTAGCAGAAAGAAAGAATCGCACCATTGTGGAGATGGCGAGATCAATGCTTCAGACAAAGCATTTGAGTAATGCATATTGGGGAGATGCAACAAGGACTAGTGTTCACATCTTGAACAGAAGTCCTACTTCGAGTTTGAAAGGGAAGACACCTTACCAAGCCTGGTATGGTAAGAAACCAAATGTGAAGTATTTCAGAGTATTTGGTTCATTGGCATATGCTCACATTCCTGATGAGCTGAGAAAGAAGTTGGATCCAAAGAGTCAGGCTTGCATTTTTGTAGGATATTGTGAAAACACAAAGGGTTATAGACTCTACAATCCTACAACTCGAAAGATAGTGGTTTCAAGGGATGTGATTTTTGATGAAGGGGGAGAGTGGGGTAAGCCCCAAATATTCAGTGATGTTGAAGCCACTGATGTAGTTGCTCAGCAAGTGCAACCACAGCTACCACAGAAAGGAAAGCAGTCTCCGCCCACACATCCACCAAGTCCATCTTCTGATTCAACTGCTTCACCAAGTCCTTCTCCACAACGATCAGTAAGTTCCTCACCAATGGATATTGATGTTCCATCCAAAGGTAAGAGAACTTTACAGTATCATCCATCCTCTCAGATGTTGGATAAGAATTTTTCAAGAAGATATACTAGGAGTCAAGCTAGTGAAATGGAATCTGTTTTACATAGATTAGAAAGTATGCACTTGTATGGTGATGATGAATCCCAACAAGAACCCAGAGGAGATCAAGTTAACTATGCTTTGTTAACTAGTGCACAGCTTGAACCTTCTAGTTATGAGAAGGCATGTACTCAGAAGATTTGGCAAGATGCCATGGAAGAGGAGATAACCTCTATAAAAAACAACGACACTTGGGAGCTCGTGAAGCTTCCGAAAGGAAAGAAATGTGTTGGCTGTAAATGGATCTTCAAGACCAAGTTTAATGCTGATGGAAGCATTGAGAAGCATAAGGCAAGGTTAGTGGCAAAGGGTTTTACTCAGAAGTATGGAATAGATTATGAAGAGACTTTTGCTCCTGTAGCTAGACAGGAGACAATCAGAACAGTTCTTGCCTTAGCTGCACATAAAGGATGGAAAGTCCAACACATGGATGTGAAGAGTGCATTTCTCAATGGTTACTTGACAGAAGAAGTGTATGTTGAGCAGCCACAGGGATTTGAAGTGCAAGGTAAGGAACACCTTGTTTACAGATTGAAGAAGGCACTCTATGGCCTCAAACAGGCACCAAGAGCTTGGTACTCACGCATTGATGGGTACTTCAAAGAATATGGGTTCACAAGGAGCAAAAATGAACCCACACTCTACTACCTAAAGCAAGGTAAAGACATCCTCATAGTTTGTTTGTATGTGGATGATCTTATTTTTATGGGTAGTAATGAGAAAATGAATAGGGAGTTCAAACACTCCATGATGACGCAGTTTGAGATGAAAGATCTTGGATTAATGCACTACTATCTTGGAATGGAAGTTCATCAATCAGATACAGGGATCTTCATCTGTCAACATAAGTATGCTCAGGATATGATCAAGAAGTTTGCTATGGAGCATTGCAAACCAGTTGCAACTCCAGTTGGACATGGGATCCAATTAAGCAAAGATGATGGAGCACAGAAAGTTGATGTGACCACTTTCAGAAGCATGGTTGGGAGTTTGATGTTTCTCGCCAACACCAGACCAGATATTCAGTATGTTGTATCTCTTGTTTCTAGATTTATGTCTAACCCCTCGGAGCTGCATTTGAAGGCAGCTAAAAGAATTTTGAGATATGTGAAGGGTACATTGGATTTTGGAATCCAGTACCATAAATGTAACACTATCAAGCTTGTAGGCTTCAGTGATAGTGATTGGGGTAGCAATATTGATGACAGGAAGTCAACATCAGAAAACTGTTTTAGTCTTGGATCAGGACTAATAACTTGGAGTTCCAAAAAGCAGACAGTAGTAGCGCTATCTTCAACAGAAGCAGAGTATATAGCGGTTACTTATGCTAGTACTCAAGCCTTGTGGCTAAGGAAAGTACTAGAAGAGATTGGAGAACAGCAAAGTGGTCCAACCAGAATCTATTGCGACAACATCAGTGCCATTCAGTTGGCATATAATCTTGTCCACCATAGCGAGAACCAAGCATTTTGATATGAAGTACCACTTCATCAGAGATATGGTGGAACATGAAATTGTTGAGCTTCAATATTGTCACACTTTGGAGAACGTCGCTGACATCTTCACCAAGGCGATGACAAAAGCTCAATTTGTAAAGCTGAGAGACTGTGTAGTCAGTTCTCTCAACTTTAAGGGGGAGAATGTTACAAGTGTGAATAGGGTTGTTTCGAAACTGGCTTAGAAAAATCTCTTTTCTAAGCTTCAGTGTGAAATCTCCCTACATTTGTCGGCAGAATTTGTTTTTGAATTTGTCGGCAGTCTATCTCCTATTTTGTCTCCCCTAATCTCCTATTTTCCCTCCTCCTTATCCCTCCTTTTCCTCCCTTTCCCTTATCCCTCCAACCTCCTTATCCCTCCGCGCCTTTCTTTCCCCTATCTTCTCCCTCCTTATCTCCTATTTCCCCTTATCTCTCCTTTGCCGACTTTCTTCCTATTCCCTTTCTATATATTATGTAATTTGAATATGTTGAAAGGTTGAATGCTTCAAATTAAATAAAGGTTTTAATTTATTATTTGTCCTGCATTATTTTCTGTTGATGTGACTGCGTTCGGGTTTCATACAAATGCATAGGGCTAAAAAAATCATGTAATCTTTAAAAAAAAAAAAAACTCCTGCAAAAGTTATAACCTCTAAGAGATTTGATAAAATTAACACTCAAATCAAAAGGAGAAATCAAGGGTCAAACCTTTAATTTTTTTTTGGAATCCAAAAATTGAATCCACCACAAAATTAAAAAATCAAGTGTCAAAAATACAGAAATTGGATTTCTGGATTCTATACCTGTGCTCTTCCACACGAAAAGAGACTTCAACTCGAGATCCCATGTATAGGCAGGGACATAAACAAAAGCCCTATATTTGCAGATTGAAACAATAAATGAGGAAGCATAATATTGACAATCGTACGCTTGAGATAACTAAGAGTCATATAAAGGATTTGAATGTGAGACCCCCTCTTAATAGGTAGGGCACAAGCCAGTGCGCTATGCGTATAGATTGAGAAAGGCAGGTGCACAAGCCAGTGCGCTATACGTGCAGCTTGAAAAGAAGGGATTTGAATGTGAGACCCCCTCTGTATAGGCAGGGGGACAAGCCAGTGCGCTATGCGTACAGATTGAAAAAGGCAGGGGCACAAGCCAGTTAGCTATGCGTATAGATTGAAAAAGGCAAGGGAACAAGCCAGTGTGCTATGCGTGCAACTTGTAAGGCAGGGATTTGAATGTGAGACCCCCTTTGTATAGGCAGGGGGATAATCCAGTGCGCTATGCATACAGATTGAAAAAGGCAGGGGCACCAGCTAGTGAGCTATGTGTGCAGCTTGAAAAATTGAAGGAACAAGCAACAATCATACGGCAGAAATAACTAACACTCTTTATCAACATCCATCTAAACAGATCTATAACAGGTCTGACATCACAACTGTGTAGGGCTAAAAAAATCATGTAATCTTTAAAAAAAAAAAAACTTCCTGCAAAAGTTATAACCTCCAAAGGATTTTATAAAATTAACACTCGAATCAAAAGGAAAAATCAAGGATCAAACCTTTAATTTTTTTTTGGAATCCAAAAATTGAATCCACCACAAAATTAGAAAAATCAAGTGTAAAAAATACACAAATTGGATTTCTGGTTTCTATACCTGTGCTCTTCCACATGAAAAGGGACTTCAACTCGAGATCCCGTGTATAGGCAGGGGCATAAACAAAAGCCCTATATTTGCAGATTGAAACAATAAATGAGGAAGCATAATATTGACAATCATACGCCTGAGATAACTAAGAGTCATATAAAGGATTTGAATGTGAGACCCCCTCTGTATAGGCAGGGCACAAGCCAGTGCACTATGCGTATAAATTTAAAAAGGCAGGGCCACAAGCCAGTGCACTATGCGTGCAGCTTGAAAGGCAGAGATTTGAATGTGAGACCCCCTCTGTATAGGAAGGGGGACAAGCCAGTGCGCTATGTGTACATATTGAAAAAGGCAGGAGCACCAGCAAGTGAGCTATGCGTGCAGCTAGAAAAATTGAAGGAACAAGCATAATATTAACATTCATACGACAGAAATAACTAACACTCTTTATCAACATCCATATAAACAGATCTATAACAGGTCTGACGTTACAACTGCATAAGGCTAAAAAAATCATGTAATCTTTAAAAAAAAAACACTCCTGCAAAAGTTATAACCTCCAAAAGATTTGATAAAATTAACACTCAAATCAAAAGGAAAAATCAAGGGTCAAACCTTTAAATTTTTTTTGGAATCCAAAAATTGAATCCACCACAAAATTAGAAAAATCAAGGGTAAAAAATACAAAAATTGGATTTCTAGATTCTATACCTGTGCTCTTCCACACCAAAAGGGACTTCAACTCGAGATCCTGTGTATAGACAGGGGCATAAACAAAAGCCCTATATTTGTAGATTGACGCAATAAATGAGGAAGCATAATATTGACAATCATACGCCTGAGATAACTAAGAGTCATATAAAGGATTTGAATGTGAGACCCTCTCTGTATAGGCAGGGCACAAGCCAGTGCGCTTTGCGTATAAGATTGAAAAAGACGGGCACAATCCAGTGCGCTATGAGTATAGATTGAAAAAGGCAGGGGCACAAGCCAGTGCGCTATGCGTGCAGCTTGAAATGCATGGATTTGAATGTGAGACCTCCTCTGTATAGGCAGGGGGACAAGCCAGTGCGCTATGCGTACAGATTGAAAAAGGCAGGGGCACAAGCCAGTGAGCTATGCGTATAGATTGAAAAAGGCAGGGGAACAAGCCAGTGCACTATGCATGCAGCTTGAAATGCAGGGATTTGAATGTGAGACCCCCTCTGTATAGGCAAGGGGACAAGCCAGTGCGCTATGCATACAGATTGAAAAAGGCAGGGGCACCAGCCAGTGAGCTATGTGTGCAGCTTGAAAAATTGAAGGAACAAGCAACAATCATACGGCAGAAATAACTAACACTCTTTATCAACATCCATATAAACAGATCTATAACAGGTCTGACGTCACAACTGCATAGGGCTAAAAAAATCATGTAATCTTAAAAAAAAAAAAACTCCTGCAAAAGTTATAACCGCCAAAAGATTTTATAAAATTAACACTCAAATCAAAAGGAAAAATCAAGGGTCAAACCTTTAATTTTTTTGGAATCCAAAAATTGAATCCACCACAAAATTAGAAAAATCAATTGTCAAAAATACAGAAATTTGATTTCTCGATTCTATACCTGTGCTCTTCCACACGAAAAGGGACTTCAACTCGAGACCCCCTGTGTATAGGCAGAGGCAAAAACCAAAGCCCTATATCAGATTGAAACAATAAATGAGGAAGCATAAAATTGACAATCATACGCCTGACATACCTAAGAGTCTTATAAAGGACTTGAATGTGAGACCCCCTCTGTATAGGCCAGCAGGGCACAAGCCAGTGCGCTATGCGTGCAGCTGGAAAAACTGGAGAAGCGTAACATTAACAATCATACGGCCGAGATAACTACAAAGTCTTATCAAGAACAGGCTTTGACCCTAAAATCTACTTCCCATCAACCATGTGCTCAACTACTATGCCATTCAGGGGGTTGGTTTATAAAAAAAGCACCCTACCATTTATCATGTAGACCTTCATATTCCTTTGAAGAGGGCAACCAAAAATATAATGCAAATGAATCGACCACTGACCTGTCTACTATCCGACGTTTGCGCCATTTGTTACTTCTTACGATGTTAAAAAAAGACGTTTGCGCCATTTGTTACTTCTTACGATGTTAAAAAAAGTTTTATTTTTATTTTTATTTTTTTAGGAAAACATTTACAAATTATAATAACGACTTTCAACGACTTTCAACGCAAGACCACTTAAAAACCATCACTATTTTTTTATTTTTTAAATATTTACCGGAACAACAAAAGCGAACAACGCTGTCATGAATTTCAATTGAGATTAACATACACGAACGAATTAACTTTATTTCTCGATGATTTAGGTAATTCTAATTGCTTCCCAGAATAAGATAACTACAGCTTTAAACATTGACCAATGGTCAAACATCCAATTTATTATCCCACAAGCATTTCTTCGGAGAATATACAAAATAGAGCTGGCTTTTATAGTTGGCTCTCCTTTCTAATTCTCAGGAACAAAAATAGAAATAACTCGAAATACATTTTACACAACATTTGCATACGATATCCACCCATATCCACCCATCTTAGGAATTCTCGTCCTCGGAAAACTTTCGCTTACGATCTGCACCCGGCTGGAGACTCTCGTCCGGAGAAATCTCTCGCTTACGATCACCACCCGACTGGAAAACAATCACACAGTCAATTCCTATAATTGAATATCAATACCGCAACTACTTAGTTCTGCAATTTGCCAACACAGACACTAACAATGATGCGGTTTACCACTGCAGATGAATGCAGAAAGCGGTGTGCAAATTGTTGTCTTCTCCTTTGTCTGACGACTTCGAATTCGCTTTCCACAGAAATTCTCACTGGGTGGTCGAAGAAGAAAACAAAAAGATATTTTACTTATAACACCTCACAATGAATATAGTGCAATTTTGCGATCTCTGAAACCAGTTTCTTCTTACCTCTATAATACCAAAATTCAACCATTGCTTCGTTCCCTACCGATCCATGGACTTCTAGTTTCGCTCGAATATCTTTGGCTTCAAGAGGGAAACCCTTATTGCGCTTAGTTTCTCGATAGATCATTTTTAAATCCTCTATCTGCTCCTCGTTGGGTTCCCATCATGACGTTGTTGAACTCTGTTCTGACTCGCATTCTGATGGTTTACAGAGACAGCGACAAAAAATTTAGAACCAATCTTAACAGAAAGGAGAAGCAGAAGTTGTTGGGGGCAAAACACATAATTTATGTAAAAAATCAGCAAAAAATTATTGAAACAAAATACATAATTTTATTTATTAAAAGACAATATTTTTCTATACATCTCATAAACTCATTTTGCTTTAATTAATGCAAACACTGCATAAATTAGATGATCCATTACCTTGTCCATCTACCTCAGCCTTTTGCTTACATTCGTCTACATTAATGTTTTCGTTGGATTCACTTGGAAAAGACTGTGGTGTCGCTGATCTTCCTTGATTTTCACTTTGATCAGACATGGCTGTCCAAACCCCCAGCAGAGATGAATCGCCTGAATTAACATCGCATAAATTACACAAGATGATCGTCCCTATATATACCTATCCTTCATGGTTTGGACTCGCGAGATATAATCAACGGAGAGGGACTACTCCAATGCGAGAGGCATAAAGGTATATGTTACATCAACTCAGCAGTCCATTTCGAGAGGAATAAATCTGCACCGTACATCAATAGTCACCAATTAATGTCAAGATTATTGGCGCGTACGGCAACTCCATTTTGTGGCATATTCTACCTTTACATATTACAAAGGCTACAGTGAGCATTTAATAACAAAAATTACTTTTGTTAATTCAACGACCACTAAGTTTTGAAAAGATGGTTAAGCTGTTTAAGAAAATACAGGCCAAACATTTAAGAAGAAGAATAATTACTTCAGGAAAAGCTGTCATTTCTGAAGAGGTCTAACACTTCAATAACACATTAAAAAAATAATTCTCAAAAGATATTAACATCTGAAAAATCATTCTCAAAGAAATATTAATTTTAATGTTTTATTTTTTTAAATAAAAAATAATTAATATGTTTTAAAGTTTTTTTTAATAAGTAATTTGAAATTTTAAAGTTAATTTGAAGTTTTTGTCTTTTCAAATTAAAAAAATAAAAATTCATACACGTACGATTACGGTTTGGTTTTAAAAGACTACAATATATTTTAAATTATTAAATTAAAAATAATAATAATAATTTTTTTAATTTAAAAAATAAAAAAGAAAACTTATACACGTCCGACTACGATTTGTTTTCGGTCTAATTAGAAAATAAAAATTCATATATTTGGAGTTATATTATAGTTTTTTTATTATTTTTTAATTTGGTTAGTGTAAGAATTTTTTTACTAACGTACAGGGTTGAGGAGTCTTTTTCCAACTATGATCCCTCATATCCCTCGTAAAGTTGAGAGCTACTAACGTACACGGTTGAGGAGTCTTCTTCCAACTATGACCCCTCGTATCCTTTGTAAAGTTGAGAGCTATGTTTATTACGGTTGAGGAGTCTTCTTCCAACTATGACCCCTTGTATCCCTCGTAAAGTTGAGAGCTATGTTTATCGATATGAAATTTAACACAGATCATTATAAAATCTAGAGAAAGAACAACCTTCCTATAATTTTTTTCAAGTTTTAAATTAATTGTTGATTATATGTGATTGAAACAAATTCCCTTGTATTATAATAACTTTGTAACTATGTATGCAGTACATGACAATATTTGAACCTAATTCTTCTCTATCAAAGTTAAGAAATTTAATTAGCTGGGATAGTTAAGGTTCAACCATGAGAATTAATCCTTCGTTAATAAAATGTTAAGTTTCACCTATAAATTTGAACATTGGTTAAATGTAAAATTTTTCCCCTATTATTTTATTTAAGGTTAAGGTTGATCCATGAGATTTAGACCTTAAATTATTTAAGGTATAAAACTTTGTATTCCCCATCAATTGCTCTAAAATACATGGGCTATAATGTTAAGCTTCAACCATGGGAGTCGAACCTTGATTGATAGTGTGAAACTCTTCATTCCCAACCAATTGTTCTAAACCCAATGAAACACCTTCACAATATTTTTTATTGGAAGAAGATAATTTTTTATTGTTTAAAGACCATAGATATTAGGTAATTGTACTCTAAAAATCTAATTATATGTTTAAACTCTTTTAAAATCTATCTTTTAGATTGTAACAGGTATTATAACCTATCCTTCTTGGTTACTCTTAAAATTTACTTTATATGAGACATTTTTATCACCATATTTTTAGAATTGGAAATTTATTCTTTTGGATCAATCTTCTAATTCTATTTATTATCCTTTCTCTGTTGTGAGGCATGTCTTATAAATTGAACTTTTTACACACTTCTCAAACATTCTACTTTTACAATCTCTTAGCATGTATTCATTATTCTTAGAATGTGCTTAATACCATAAAAGAACAACAAGTAAAAAAGGCAGAGTTTATTTTCGTTTATTATTAGTAAGTATGAGAAGGCCCACATTATTCCTATGTGTTTTTAAGATCACATTTTTAGGCTAATTTTATCAATTATTTAGGTGTGAAGGAACTCCAACCTAAGAAAGATTTAGAAATTTTATTTTTTATGAATTTTATTTTGAGATATTTTAATTATTTAATATATAGGTGTGTAATAAATACAATCAAATTTATAAAGGGGTATATTTATTTTTTATCTTGAAAAAAATAGTAAATTGCATTTCAAAGTTTTAAAAAAATTACAATAAGAAGAATATTTTATACCCTCATATAGGTCTTATTAAATAACCCCATTTAGAGATATTCTAGAATCTCCCAATAATGATTCAAATTTCTCTAAAAAGTTTATCAAACATTTTACCATAAAAACAACTTGTTGCAAGTCTTCAATCATTTTATAGAGTGTCATTTTGGTACTTCAACCATGTAGCCATCAATAATCTTACATATATGATCTTAATTATCAAAGACAAAAAAGAACACAAAATGTTTCCTAAACCACAACTTCTATCAAAAGGGTGTAGACTGTGGTGGAATCACAATCCCACACACTACTCCTTCCTTTAACCAAGTACCAACTAGAATATCCAAGGTAGATTTTGATAGACCATTTGCTTCCTTATTTAATTCTTTGTAGATATGCTTATAAGAGATCTCTGCAAATGATGCTTTTAGCAAATTCACTTGCTCATAATAAAGCCTAAGTATCAAATTTTGCATCCCCACAAAACTTAAAGCCAATCCACCACCAATTTCGAGTCACAAAAAACTTGAAGTTTTGTTATTCCTTATTCCACTGCCATTCTGAACAAAAAGATCAAAGCCTTTCACTATGCCACATTATTGGTGCCTTCACCAAGATTCGCTTTGAAAGTGAATTTATGATTTTCATCCTGATATAACACTCCTCTTGCCCTACATCTATTTGGATTGTCTTGATAAGCTCCATAAAAAGATCCTATGACTTATAGCCTTTAATTTTGGGTTTTTTTTTTTTTTTTATAAGTAACAATAATATTTACAACGGGTTTTTTTTTTAAAGGGTCCCAAAACCTTAGGTACATAAGTAGTCGTAGCTATATTCTGATGTTAGAGTAGACCGGGGCTGCGCCCTTGGGGACCAAGCCGGGGCCCAGGGGCCCCGGTGCCTACAAATAGTCCATCCAACGATGTTTCCAGCAAGACAAAATTTGGCCTGAGGCCACCAAACAGGGAGAAACCTCAAAATTGCCCAGCAGTTAACCCAAAAAATTACTGGCCGCCACCGCTCCAGATTGCCCTGCAGTCGGGCCTGACCTGAACGGGGGCCCCGACCTGGCAGATTAGTTCCCCTCCCTGTCAGGGCCGTCGCCCAACCTGCGACGGAGTTCAGACAGGGCATTGGCCGTTGTGGAAGCCGCTTTTGCAGAAGCGGTCAGGGAGCTGATCGTGATGTCTAGGAGGGCTCTGGTCGAAAAGTTCTGCAACTTACTTTCGAAGTCAGAGCTGACTTCGGTGGCTTTTGGGGCCTCCACCTTGGCCTTCTTGGAGCTGCCAGCAGCCTTGCTACTGTCGGGGGCCGGGCCCTTGCGGATCGAACTTGCGCTAGGAGTCGGGGCCCCGCCTGGGGCCTGAGCCGGGGTTCTACATTTTTGGGTGGGTCTGCATAGTTTTGGGGAAGGGGAGGCATCAGGGGATGGGGTCTCCTTAGATTTGGATGCTGTAGGGGAAGCAACAGGGGAGCCAACCTCTTCAGGGGGGGAACGGAGGACAGGGGAGGGATGTGATGTAGCTGGGGCTGGTTTGCTAGGGCATGTCTATACAGAACAACCATGAGCCCTTGATGGGAGGGTCGAGAATGATTCCTGCGGGCCCGATCAATGGTGAGGCTCAGGGAATAAAAGAGAAATCGGGGGTGCTTACCAGCGTGGCTCCATGAAGGTGATTATAGAAACTGAGGTGAAAGCTGTAGAGGCATTGATCCGGGTCATCGCAAGTTATATATTGCATCACTAGGATGATGGCCTCGTCAAAGGGGGCCGAGAGGTCAGCTCGAAAGAGGTTGGCCTTGTCCCATTGCTATTTCGAGAACTCGAGAGAGCTCCTCCTCCCAGTTGTGCTTGTCCCACCGAACAAATCTTCCTTTCTCCTCGCGGTGCAGGCCCGTCACTTCAGTCAAAAAATCCTTGGACACCTTGAAGTGAAGCCCTTTCACTTTGACCTCCCCATCATTCCAGGAATCCAGAAATCCCTGCGTGATTTCTTCGTCTGCCCCTGCGAACTTACTGAAGAAGGGAGTGTAGTTCTTAGCATCAAAAAATATCCTGGCAGACTCGCTCAGGTCGAGAGTGGAGGGCTCGAGGAAAATTGCCTTGGCAGCCATGGAAGGCAAACAGGAAGGCCAGGGGCAGGGGAACCAGAGTCGGCCTGAACTGAGAGGGGAGACTCGCGGGGACAGGGGAAGGGGAAAACACACAGGAATGCGAGTGGCCTCTGAACACGGCTGGGTTAAAAGCTTGCAGGGAGGCACCAAGGAGGGGAAGGGCCACAGGCATCGGGAAGGGGCACTTAGGGTGGGGGACGACATGAGCTGGGAGGAGCTGAGGGGGCGAGGCTGGCGATAGCCACGTGGGGCAGGGAAGGGGAGCCAATGACAATGCTCCAATTGGCACAATCTTGATGGGGAAGCAGTTTGGGGAAATCTCTCGAGAGAAAGGCACGTGCGGTCTGACTCAGCATGAAGATCCATCGAAGCGACACCCGAGGTGGGAAACTCGGACTGAGAAGCCATGCGCTCCAACTTGGGCTTGCCAGGTTTGCCAGTGAGGCTACGGTTATCCAGATCAGGAGAAGCCAAAAATTTGACATGGCCTCTGAAGCGGGGAGCACTTGGCGAGACGTGATGGCGCTTGATCGGATTGGCCAGCCCTCGGGCGGGAGGGTCATTGGGGCCAATCATCAAGGCGAAGCGGGAAGGAGTATCCCTTGTCCACGTGGGGAGGGCATGACATCGCACCTTCAGGGCCCCGACTCGGGGTGATCTAAGCGCTTGTACTCTCATCAGGGCTTGAATTGTCTTGAGACGCTAATTGGACCAGAGCATCAAGGAAATTCATGGTCCAGGTAGTGAGATCTTCCATTGTGGTGGCTTGATTGGCCATGAAATCGGTTGCCCTATTACCTTCTCTGTACACATGATGAAAGGAGTGATGAGTGAATCCTTGGAGGATGGTGAGAACTTCTCGAATGGTGTTGTGGATACGCCATGAGCTATTTCCCAAGCTACGGGCGGCCTTGATGATGACTAGAGAATCACCCTCGATGATGACTTTTGGGGAGGTCTCCTTGAGGGCTATCAGCCCGTGGAGGAGAGCTGCTGCTTCGATGAAGTTGTTGGTCTGAATGCCAAGCGGTTCGACGTACGCCAAGATCAGGGCCCCGTGACTGTCTCGGATGACCCCGCCCGCTCCAGAGGGGCCGGGGTTTCCTTTAGAAGCTCCATCGAAGTTAAGTTTAACCCATCCGAGAGGGGGGTAGTCCACCTTGTCATCGAATGATGGGAGGGGGTGGGAGGGGGACCGGGGGGAAGCTGGACTCCGAGGGAGGAGAGGAGGGTGGACTCGACCAGCCTTCGGGGTGCCTCGCTCAAGGGGAGGGAGCGGGAGTTCTCAAGGGCGAAGGCAACCGCCTTGGCCGCCACCCACTAGGGGGAGCGGGTCGGGGAGGAGAAGGCTCTGCTGTTGCACTCAAGCCAGAGTTGCCAGAGTAGATGAGGGAGGCAGGAGCCCCATAGGAAGTGGATGAAGGGGTGGGCGAAGGGATTGGGCCACTGAGATAGGAGGTCAGAGATGGAATTGGGGGCCACCCACTGGATAGAAAATTGGGATAGGATGAGGCCCAGGGCTTCAGAAGAGAAGGGGCATCTGAGGAAGAGGTGATTAGTAGACTCCCAGGTAGCACAACAAAGGAAGCATCTGTTCGGGATCTGAAAGCCCCTCCTGATCAGGTTCTCGATAGTCAGGATCTTATTTTGGATGGCCGCCCAAATGAAGTGGCTAATTTTGGGGATCAACTTCTTGGCCCATACCTGTTTGACTAGGAATGGGGCCTCATCAGGGACTCTTTGGAAGTTGTAGGTAGATTTGATAGAGAAGATGCCACTAGGGGTGTCATGCCAGATGCATCTGTCGTTCCCTCTAGAAGATGGGATAACTGTCACCTCGAGGAGACGTTGGAGCCTGGAGGATTGAAGCGGGTGCCTGGGGTTCAGGATGGGCTTCCATGTTACCCGTCCTTGGTTCTGGGTGAGATAATCTGACACTTTGGGCCCTCTGCCCACCAGGCCCGATTTGAGGATGAGGAGGTCATTGTCAGCAATCAGGGCCTCATCTTGGATCCACCTGTCTTCCCAGAAGTCGATCTTGGTTTCGTCCTCGAGGATCCATCTGGTCCCCTTTCGAATGATGTCTTTAGTGGAGATCAGGGATTTCCAGAAGGTTGATCCATCTCTGGGCTGGGAGTCACTGAGGAAGGGGTGATGGTGGATGTATTTCCTATGCACGATACTGACCCATTCATCAGGGGCATTGGTGAACACCTTCCAGGCGTGCTTGGACAAGAGGGCCTTGTTCATGAGGGTCACCCGCTTGAGCCCGATCCCTCCCTCACCTTTGGGGCGGCAGACCAGGGGCCAAGAAACTAGGGGAATCCTCTTCTTATCTTCGCTGCCCGACCATAGAAAGCATTTCTGGATTTGCTCGATGTGTGCTGCAATGGAGGCCGAGATTCTGAAGACCGACATGAAGTAGACCGGAATGCTTTGAAGAACCGTCGACAGGAGGGTGGCTCTACCTGCCTGTGAGAGGAGGTGGCCTTTCCAGGAGGCCAGCTTCCTCTGGATCCGATCAATCATCCCGCTCCAAAGGGTCTTGGAGGAAGCTCCTGTAAATAGGGGGAGCCCGAGGTAAGAGGAGGGGAGGGAATCAGGGGTACAACCAAGAATCCGCCCGATTCTGATTTGCCTAGCCGAGGGGTATGGATAAAGAAAATTTTACTTTTTTGGAGGTTGATTTTCTGCTCGGTCGCCTCCTCATACAGGGTCAAGATGTGCTTGATGGTCTTGGCTTGAGGGATCGAAGCTGAAGTAGCAAGGATGGTGTCATCCATGAACTGCTGATGGGACACAAGGGGTAGGCCCGACGCAGGCCTGATGCCCGAGATAAGTCCATGGGAGACAACACTCAAAATGGTGCATCCCAGGGCCTCAGCCAGGATGATGAAGAGGATCGAGGATAGGGGGTCACCTTGGCGAAGGCCTCTGGAACTAGGGAAGAACCCGATGGGGGATCCGTTAATGAGGATAGAGAACCAAGGGGAGGAAACATAGTTTCTGATGAGGCTGACCCAGGAGGGGTGGAACCCAAACTTGAGAAGGACCTTGGAAAGGAAATCCCAGTCAACTCTGTCGAAGGCCTTGTTCATATCTAGTTTGAGCAGAAAGGAGGCCTTTTTGGATAGGAGGGCCGAGTGGATGGCCTCGTGCATGATGATAACTCCGTCTGTGATAAGTCTACCTTTGATCGAGCTCCCCTGGCAGGGGGCAATGATCAGGGGAAGGATATCCTTAAGGCGGGAGGCCATGGATTTGGTCAGGATTTTGTATAAGACATTACACAAGCTGATGGGGCAAAATTCAGAGAGGGATCTGGCTGCCTGAGACTTGGGGATCAGAGCAATGAAGGTGGAGTTTATACCTCTAGGGATGGAGCTGGCGGACTGGAGGTCCCGGATGGCTGCGCACACTTCTTGGCCAACGAGGTCCCAAAAGGATTGGAAGAACTAGGGGGAAACCCGTCCGGGCCCGGGGCCACCTCGACCTTCATGGAAAACATAGCAGCATGGATTTCGGAGTCAGACAGGGGCTGTAGGAGCATCTCGTTCGCCAGGGCCGAGATGAAAGTTGGGATATGCTCCAGCAGGGAGTCTGTCACTTCTGGGGACATCTGGGAATTGTCGCCAAGGAGCTCCTGGAAGAAGTTGATGGCTTCAGTCCGAATGTCTTCTTCATCCTTGATTATTCTGCCATCGCTGCCCACCAACTCAAAAATTTTGTTGGAGCCCCTATTTCTGAGGGTCGACGTGTGAAAAAACTTGGTATTAGCATCACCATCTTGGAGCCATAGGGCTCTCGACTTCTACCTCTAGAATGTTTCTTCCCTGGCCAGGATGTTGTGGTACTCGCTGAGGGCTGAACGTTCCTCTTCCCTGATCCTCGGATCTTGGGAGCCTTCCTGGAACCTGAGCTCAAGGTCTTCGAGCTTTTTCTTAATTGTTGCTTTATTTTTGAAGATGTTGCCAAACACCTCTCTGTTCCATACCTTGAGTTGTTCTTTGAGACGTCTCAGTTTGTGGTAGACTTGCTCAACAGGGCACCTAGGGACTGGGGGAGCCCACCAGCAACCAACCTGGGCCCTGAAGTTGGGGTGGTGCAGCCACATGGACTCGAACCGGAAGGGCCGCTTGAGGGAAGAGCGATGGTCGGTTTCGAGGAGGAGGGGGCTGTGGTCAGACCCAATTTTGGGGAGAGCCAACAAGGTTGCATCAGCAAACAGGGGAATGGCTTCCTTAGAAAGAAACACTCTATCCAGCCTGACCTGGATATGGCTTGCTCCCGCTCTTCTGTTTGACCAGGTGAACCTGGCTCCTTTTAGGTTGACGTCCATGAGCTCATTGAGGTCGGTGAAGGCCCCAAAGTCTTCCATGCTTTTGGACGGAGCCGTTGAACCCCCACTTTTGTCAGAAAGGAAAAGGGGGTTGTTGAAGTCCCCTGCTAGGATCCAGGGAAGGGGGGCAAAGGCCTCCCTCATCGAGCTGATTTCCTTCCACAAGGCAGCTTTCTCAACCGGGTTGTTGGGAGCGTAGACGTTAGACAAGATCCACGAATGCCTTGACTTCACACAATGGACCAGAATGTTGATTATTCTGGGGAAGATGAAATGAGTCTCCCCTCAAAATACCGAGGATCCCACATGCACAACAGGCCTCCGACTGTGCCAGCCGTAGGGGTAGACAGTGACTCACAATTTTGCCAAATAGCTTGGGCGACCCTCTGAGCGGCCGCTTCATCTATTTTGGTCTCCTGGAGGAGGAGGAAGGACGGGCGGTGATCCTTGCGGAGTTGGTCGAGGATCCTTTTTTTGGGGGCACCATTGAGCCCCCTGACATTCCAGGTGATGAGCTTCATTTGACACCCTTGGGGAGTCGCTTGCCCCCCTTCCCGAGCTGAGCGGGGGTTTGGATCGTAGGGCATCTGCTTTGGAGAAGCTCACGGTGATGTCAGAGAGGGTTGCCTGTGAGCCATTGGCTATGTCATCTTCAGTGATCCTCGATCGTTGATCGCCCAGGGTGGGGCGACCTCTCTTGAGTTTGCTGCCAAAGTCTATGGTGAACGTCCTACTTCGGGTCATCTTGGGGCTGATTTCATCAGGCCCGGACTGAGAACTACCCTCAACCTCATCGTCGGACCTCTCGAAGCTGCACTCTAAGGGGGGAGGCCAATAGGGAATGTTGAGAGGGGCGGAGGGGGTCGAGAGGGGGATAGCGAGGAAGGGGGAGAAGGAAACTCTGGCATCCAGGGAGGAGGAAGGGAAGGTGGGAGCCGATGGGGGAGAGAGCTCGGGTGGCTCGTAGGGCTGAGAGGGGGTGCAAGCGAGGGCCTACGGGGAGGGGGGGAGGGATCCACATCGCGAGGAGGGGGAGCCTAGGATCGAGGCCCCAGGAGGGCAACCAGGGAGAGGTTCAGGGGAAGGGCAAACCTAGGGAGGGCCATCCGTCAGGCAAGGGCCCGCCTGGGATTCCTTTGGGATAGAAGGGGGAGCCTCCTTGTTGTTCCAAGCCTAGGATCTATGGCCATCATGGGGGGCCCACGGGAAGGGGCCCTGCCTGGTCGGGAAGGGGGTTTAGCGGGGAGAGAGGCATCAACCTTCTTGGAGATGGGGCATTGGTAGGAAAGGTGCCCCTGAGTGCAGCAGAGAGGGCAGAAAGTAGGTTTGTTTTCGTAAATCAGGGTTTGGCACCAGAAGAAGGACCTAGAGGAGATGGACACAGAAGAGGGGAGTTCAGATTCTAGATTTGCATTGACGCAAAATCTGGCATGGACCATTCGAGAGCCTACCTTGGTAGCGGGATCGAAGGCCACCAACTCATCGATCGATTGAGCAATGAGCCTTAGTACGTCTTCATGCCACAAGTGAAAGGGAAGCTCGGGGAGCCGAACCCAGATCGGGGTGAAGTTGATACTTTGGGTGCTGGGATGGAAGTCAGCTCCATATCGCCTGAGGAAGAGGCTTTTGCATCCCAGGAACCAGGGCCCGCCAGACAGGATCTTTTCAGCGTCATCGTTGTTGTTTAGTTTGATAATGAAAAAGCCCTTGGTAAGGGCCACCAACTGAATATGTCCAAAAAATTTCCACTTGGAAGCCGCCCATCTACGGATGGTTTCCATGTCCGGTCGCCCTCCCAGGAACTTCCCAACCAGGGAGGCAGAGGATCCAGAGACAAAGGATGAGTAGACCTCCTCTTGAATGGAAATGTGGGTGCCCTCGAGGGAAAGCCCTATGCCCAGGGCCCGAGGCTGGGCCCTGGCGCCAGCCAGGATCTACTGGTAGGAGGGTTTGGGCCCTCCCGGGCAGAACCCTACCCAGGATCTGGAGGCTTTTTCCCTAGGCCTACAATTGCGTCGAGGCTGGGAGGAGGCCCTGGGCCCAAGATGTCATCCCCGCCCTGACCGCCAGTCTGCTCAGCCTCTGAACCCTCCTCTGGTCCCGTCGAGGGCCCTACGGGCCCGGGCCCGGGCCCCGACGCGCCCGATCCCGATCCCGATCCTACGCCCACCCTGGATCCTGCGCCTACGTCTGAACCTGCTCCCGCTCTCACTCCCATTTCTGCTCCTGCTCCCGCCATCTATCTTTGTCAAGCCAGAATCAATTTTGGGGTTTTTTTGTTATGCCTTCATAAGTATATTTTATCTAAGCTTCTACTTGTATAGGTATTACTCTCAAACAACATATAATTTCTTGCCAACCATAGACACCATGTCATTATTAATGGAATGCACTTGTATTCCTTTCAACCATAGTTCCATATTCTCCAACAAATTCATTGTTGGCCACTATCCCTTTTCCTTAGTCATGGGTATAATAGACCTCCACACTTCTCCCAAGAAATCACAATGAATAAGTAGATGATCCATTATTTCTTCTTCTCTTTTACATAGGTTGCATTGATTTGGATCCTACTAGGACCTCTTTTGTAGAACATCCTATTTTAATTCCTTCTTAGCTAAAGCTAACCAAGAAAGAAATGATTTTCAATGACGCTTTCACCTTCCAAATCTTGCTCCACCACCAAAGGAACTCCTTATTATTATCTTCAAACATTGCCTTGTATCCTTTCTTAGCTATAAATTGTCCACTGACTAGGTTCTTTGACTATACTAAAGAGTCTTCTTGTCTTAGTATTATAAAATCCCTTGTATAATTGCTCCATTGTTTAGCTTCATTTCCTTCCAAAGGTAATTCTTCTACTAAAAACCAACCTGACTCCACAAATTGGTTATATCCATAGAGGTTGTATTTATTGATACCTTGGGCCTCTATATATTTAGATGTTCTATTACATTTTGAGATTATTGGTAATTATAGAAATTTCTCACTACACCCAATGCATCTTTCTTAGGTGACAAAAAGTATAGGTTGAAGTAGCATACAAGCGTTGAAGAAAATTTCGATCAAAAGTCCTAAGGATCGGAAGGCTAGTCTCAAAAGCAAGAAGGTTGTGAAAGTCAAAATTTTATAAAGTCCAATCAAAAGATGAAAATAAAAAGTTACGACATGGAAATTCGATGGTCAGAGGGCCTGAGGTCATAAATTTTTTGATGTTGGATGATAAGGAAACTTCCAAAGAGAGCCACCCATATTACAAAAGTCGAGAAATGTTAAGGTGTGTGATCTTTTGGAAGTACGATCCTTTCCTACAAAAGAATATTATATATCTCTTGGAAAGGACAACAATAGCTAGAAAAGCCATAATAGAAACCACTCTCGAATCTAAAGCATTAAAGGCAGAACTCTTCTTCATCTAGATTATGGGAATTCACAAAATAAATTGTTAAAAATAATGGTAGTAGTTACTCAATCAAAGACTTAAAATGAAAATGTATATAATATATATTTTTCAATTTAAAAATTGGAAGTTTTTTTAAATAAGTAATTTAAAATTTTAAAGTTAAATTGATTTTTTTAATTAAAAAAATAATAATTCATGCACGTACGATTACGGTTTGGTTTTAAAAAATTATAATATATTTTAAATTATTCAATTTTAAAAAAATAACATTTTTTAATTTAAAAAATAGAAAAGAAAATTTATACACGTCCCACTACGATTTGTTTTCGGTCTAGTTTGAAAATGTAAATTCATAAATTTAGAGTTATATTATAGTTTTATTTTTATTTTTTTATTTGGTTAGTGTGAGAAATCCCCTACGACTAGGGTGTGTAGTCTCTTTTCAATCATGACTCTTCGTAAAACTGTGAGCCTTGATATAGACTAAGGTGACCTCCTCCTCTATGTCTTGTGGTAATAATTCCTCTGTTATTACGGCCTTTACCACAATGATGCTGTCCAGAGGTCAATTTCTTCTGTGGATGAGACTGAACTCTCTCATTGAAACCTGATAGAGATCTATTACGTGTACCTGGAGTAAAAGTTCTGTACGAACGGGTGGTCATATTATTAATTAATTGAATTGAATAAGTTTCATTCCGATAAGCACATGCTTTTTTATTTATTCTTAAGGCTCATGAATAGGGGTAGAGAGCTCTTTAAAGGTTACTTTAAAGGTCCGGGGATAGGGAGAGGAACAACCATTTCGTCTAGGTTTGGGTTAGCCCACCGGGACCGAACAACTTTCATCTTCTTCGCCGTAGCTCCTGCTTGTTAAGCATCTCTTGTATGAGCCCGGGTCCCCTCTTTCACATAGTCTTGATGCCTAGATCTAGCTTTATCTTAAGAGGTTTTTCATATTAGATTCTAGAATCGTATTGAGAGGGAAGTGTAGACGCAACGAGGATTCTTCATAGGAACAATCTCTATCTGGAAGGAAGTCTTAGGAGGACCAGGTACTCATCTATATCTCCCATAGAAGCTTCGATGCTTTCCAGCTCTCGCGAATGCCCCTCTCCTCTTTATATAAAGGTAAGGTAAGGTAGTTGCCTTTTTCTTCTCATTCGGATTATACATTAGCTAGCTGACCCCTTTAAAATAGAGAGGAGGCTTTAAAAATCATTTTATCCTAGTGATTTTTTAAAAGGCTCCCGAAGGAATCAGTGTGTCCCGCTCCTTCTGTTTCCATCAGATCCTAGAGATGACAAGATTAATCCTTGGAAACCTTCAAATTAAAAGCCTTTCACACCCCGAACCCTCTCTATCTCAAACGCTTCGATGCTACAGGTATTACGTAACAAATATCATCCCCTCTCCTAACTGAAAGAAGAGAAACGCGAAAAAGCTTTTATTTAGTACGAGAAAGCAAGCCTATAGTGACATGAATAACCGAAACCTTCCAATTCCTTACGAAGGTGAAACGGAACCAAAAATCCACTACTTCTTCTTATTTAGGATTTACCTATTATATTAAAGGGCCCTCAACTAAAAAATGGGGCTTTTGAAAATGGAGTACGATTATGAACTCTGAAGTGCCTTTGTTTGAAGTAGGGCCCCTTAAAAATAGAGAGCAAGCTGCTAAAATCTTGAAACGCGATTCCCTCTCTATTTTAAAAAAGAACTAATTATGCCCATCACTTTCAACCACTCGACTCTCCCCCCCCTCTGTCCCCCTTGCTGTCCCTAATCCATCATGAATCGAATTTTAAAGCCCGAGATACTGAGAAGAAGGAGAAGGGCTTTAGCTTTAAAATAGAGAGGAGAGGGCGCTCTCTCGGGAGGGGGCAGGCCCTTTATCTATAACGAGCCCCTTTTTATAATAGAGGGCAGGCCCTTTAAAAAACTCTATATGTTATTCATTTTCAAAGGCTTTTTTTGGTTTCCCCCACATTCAAATTGGTAAGGTGATCATGGTGATCATAAAATTGATTCTGGCGAAGCTCTCTATTCATGCTAGTTTTTTTTATACTTTGACGGGTTCCTGGCATCAGACATGGAGGGAAGCAATCTAGTGAATGGGGAAGTAAGGCACACAGAGACAGTCATAAGGCTTTTAAACCGAAATATTGGTCATAAACACGGGTGCTGGTCTGTCATGCCAAAAGCCGTAGGTTTGAACTCCTTTCTCTTCGTCGTAGGTTTCGTTAGGGTGTGACGCTCTCTAGGTCATCTCTTGGTCCCTCTAATTCGTTTTCCCCTCTTCAATTCTTGGCCTTAAAACCCTCCTATCCTGCTCTTTAAGGTCGTTAGATAAGCCGCAAGCGGGCCAACTTGCTTATCTAACAACTGGCGAGAAAGGGCTGGAGCAGTTAAAAGCTTCCTCTTCGCTCTCTATTTTAAAATACCTCGACGCTAGTGCTATAATTCGTCTATGGATTGGAAGCACGCTCCTCCCTCTCTATTCTAAAAAAAGGGTTCCATCCTCTCCCATATTATATTAAGTGCTTAAAGGTCTTCTTCCCTTATTAATTTAAAGAGCGACGGGGCGGCTGCTAAAGGATCAGGTCGAGACAACTATGAGATAGGGAGAGAGGGCTCTTTCCATCCGTTATGGATAGAGAGCCCGCCCACCCAGTTAGAAGAACCTAACAAAAATGGAGAAGGGGGTGCTTTCCTATCCATGGGCCCAGCTAACGCGTGAAACACTCGGAGGAATCATTAAGTAAGACTTACTTAAAATGACAGCCAAATAAAGGTTATGACCCTCTTAAAAACCTGGGGAGCCCTCCCCTTGGTAGGCAGGCGGCTAGGCGACAACTATTTGAAAGGCAAAGGCAAATATGCTTTTAAATTAAAGGCCCCCTATTAAAAGCACATGGCTATGGCTATGGCTATTTAAAGTGCCGATCTATCGAATATCAAATTGAGGCTCTTTAAGGGGCTAGAATAGAAGGATTAAACATCAATAGGTAGAGTACTGAATAGACGAAATGGGTGATTTACTGCCCGGATGGCTATGGAACGAAGCTTTTAAAGGTTGGAAAGGAATCAATCAACGTTATAATAACAAGGGCGCCTCTCCTCTCTATTTTCAAAGGGTGAAAGGGCCCTTTTTAAAACAGAGGGGGTCACGAAGAGGGAAGGAACGAGCTCCCCATAGTGGTATCACGAATAATACTAGCTCTAATCTCGCTTCAACATCTCTCACTGAAGTGACTAGGGATGAGTGCGACACCGAGAAAGAGTGAACGGATGGGCGGGTCCATACTGATATCAGACAAAAGATGCCATCCTATTTAAAGCTTTATTTTGAACTCTCTGAGTGTATTCGATTGGCCCTCCTCCTCCTCTTTAATAGAATAACCCACCTCTCCTCTCTATTTTAAAAGGGATTTTGAAAGGGCAACACCATGCCATAAAAAGGGGGGGTGAGCCCCCCATGTTTAAAAGGGCCTTTTAAATAGTCGGGTCGGGTCGGTCTTAGAGAAGGTTGTCTACGCCCCTTCTCCAACCCCTTTTAAAATAGAGAGCTGCCCTATGGAATGAAACCGTTTTAATAAGTCCTTTCTCTTTTAAAATGGAGGGGTGGGGAGGAGAGCTTCCTTCCTTAATGAAATTGGAAATGGCCCAAACCCGACCTCATTTTAAGACATTGATTCTCTTGCCGATTAAATTGAAAAGGTCGAGTGCTTATCCCCTTTTTAAAACAGAAAGGGTTATCCCCTTGAAAGAAAGCTTTAGAGAAAGTTACAACTTTTGATTAAGTGAGCCCTCAACCCAGATTATAGATAGAGATACAACTTTAATAAGGTTATTCAGAAAGCTTTTAAGCACTCGACCTTTTGATTGGGGGAAGAGTAGACCTTAAAAGGATAGGGAGAGGGCCTAATTGATCTAAAAGTGACTTAAGAAATGTCTTAAGAGGTCATGCTCGACGGCTCCACTAGCTTACCTTTTCTAAAAACCCCTGGAGGGCCAGTTATAGAAAGGCGGGGGAGAGTTGCAACACTCGCTCTTTAATTTCAGAGGTTGAGTGCTTATCCAAAAGCTATCTCCTCCCTGCCTTAAGATGGAAACCGAGGGAATCCTTCCTGATATGGCAAAGGGTCAAGGATTTTAAATGACAAAGGCCTCTCCCTCTTAAGAGCTTAATACGTATATAATACGATAGTGAATGGCCGTAGAGAGTCGAGTCTCTTATATATGTATTAAAAGGTCGAGGTCTAGCCTCTCCTCTCTAAAAACATGCAAGGGCTTGTCTTGATTTTCCTTGTCCGAAACCTCCCCTTTATATAGAGATGGTCGAGGCACTTTCCCCCTACCAGAATTCAAATAGATTAGATCACGTTCGCTTGCCAGTTCCAGGGGTTCTGGGGAGCTTTTAAAAGGGCTTCGTCAAAAAAAGGTGAAGAACTTTTTTTTAAGAGCATTCAATGTGCCTTTTAAAAGAGGGGAACTAACTATAAAAGTCGCTTTCACTTTCTTCAGAGTCATTGGGGTCTACCTCCCCACTGATGGATATTTTCCCTCGAAATTTTTTTTCATGTGATAATGATCTGGTCCACTCCCCTATCTAGTTTAAATCATTCTTATTATTATTATTTGCCAAGCCAGGGAATCGGCTACGAAACAACTATCAATGGATAGCCTTTAATAATAGAGAGCTCTTAAAAGAAAAGAAAGTCCTCTGGGCGACCACCCCTTTTTTGAAATAGAGAGCTTAAGCAGTAGGGTAAAGCCCTCCCTTCTCTTTAATGCAGGTAGAGCCCTTACCTCTATTTTCAAAAAGTAAAAAAGGACGATTCGATTCAATTCGAAAAAGTTATTAGATCCTAAGTGAGCCGGGGAAGAACAACCCTGAATGGATCAACATTCTACCCCGGTCCCCGAGGTGAGCTCCATGATCGGGCGCTAGTCTGAACCTAGGCGATCGAACTAGTGTTTTAGATCATCAAGCCCCTATATAAAGGATCAGACGACTTCTTCCTATATAAAGGATCAGATGACTTCTTCCATGAGTAGAGGTGGGTCCTTTGGAGATCGACAGGGAGATAGAATCTTCCTCCTCTCGGTGCCTAGTTTAAAGCCTGGTCCATTCAGAGGGAGTTTTACAAAGGCGAAAGGCCTTTTGAATCTAGAGAGGAGCAACCTGGTAGTCCTGTAAAATTCATACAGGGCTTTTGCTTTTTCAAACAGGGCAGGGCAGGGCCCTGGGCGCTCAAAATTTAGGGTGTTCTGGACCTTTGCTGGTATTTTCCCCTGCATCTCTTCTTCAAAAACTAGTGCTCTCTCGCGGCTCTCTCCCCTGATAATGGATGTCCCGTTCTTTCAAATGGTTAAATAGTTATAACGTATATAATAGTCCCAATCTGAGTAAAGAGGTTCCCCGGCCCAGGCCGCCCACGATTTTTTGAAAGGCGGGAGCCCACCCCACTAAAGGTTATAGATAAAGAGCCCTCCCCCCTCCCTGGCCCCCACGGCTGGCAGGCTGGCAGGCTAGGCTAGGCTATTTGAAAGGCAAAGGCAAAGTAAAGGCAAGGCAAGGCAAAGGCAAGGCCCCAAAACCCTTTTTAAAAGCTGCTTTTTATGAGCCCCCCCTCCTTTTTAAAAGCAAAACACGAGCTTTTAAAAGCAAAGCCCCTTTAAAAAACAAATTGTTTGCCTTTTCCTTCTAAACAGAGGGGAGGGGAGAGAGGAGAGAGCTCGGTTATAGATAGAGAGCTCTCCTCTCCTCTCTAAAAATATGAGGGGCAGCTCAGATAGGTAGACCTCGAGCTTTGAGCACTCGACCTTTTAAAAGAGAATCAGGGGGTCGAGGGCGATTCTAGAGAGCGGCAGTTCCTTACTTAGAATAGAGAGGGGCAATCTCCCCCACTTTTATAAGATACTTGGGACCCAGCTTTAAAGAATCGGCCAAAGTGGGTGGGTTATTATAAGCTAGCTTTCAAAGGGGCGGATAATAACTTGGACTTATTTTAAGCAAGCTCGACCCCTTATCAATAGGGAATTTAATACACACCCACCCTCTCACACACTCATCCACATCGTGGTTTGAACCTTGGACCTCCCAAAGAAGAGAATCGTTGCATTAGTTTTTTAATTTAACTAGTAAAACAAACTTCAATATATTTTTATTTAATTAATTTTTTTAAAAATTATAATAACGTTTTAAAATTAAACAAAAGTGAAAATTTATATATTTAAAACTATATATATTTTTTGTTTTTTTAATAATTTAAAATTATATTGTTGTTTTTTAATACATTAGAAAAAATTAGTAATATAATATATAATATAAATTTTAAAAATTATTTATTTTTTTGCTTGATAATAAGGGGTTGTACTTGCTCTTAAGATTTGTGAGAGATGTTTTTCGATTGCCCAAATTTTTGAACTTGTTTCGGCCATATTTCACTCACTCGGATTCGGATTGAGCTGAAATTTTGAGGGTAGATGCTTGACAAACTCTAGAACGTCTCCACCAATTTTTAGATCATTTGGAGTAAAACATATCCTAGCGCATCCCTAAGTGTGAATGAGATTTTTGGCAAGCGACTGTGCGAGGGTTTCATTTGGGTTCAGTGCAAGCAGCTCCAGAGGTTGGTTTTCGCGGCCTTGAGGCCCTAGCAACCAATATTTTTGTGGTTTTCGCTCAATATTTTAGTAGGAAATGTTGCAGGGGATCCAATATGGGTTAGAAATCTGTCTTTCAACAGATCTTCATGTTGTAAACTTGAGTGACAACGACTTTTAATTTGTTGCACAAAAGAAAAGTGAAAAGCATACCTTTCCACGATGTCTAGGGCATGGATCAAAGAGATCATGAAACAAGTTTCAAGCAGTTGATAAAAAATGGCTCAGATCTCAAGTGAATCTAGTGCTAAGGTGCACCCACAAAATAAATCTACTATGGAAACCCCTGTCAAGGGTAAAAATTTCAAATAATTGGCCCCCAAAATGAATTTTAGGGATGTCCTTCGTGGTGGACAACCTCAGCCTAATGCTAATATTAATCTTAGGGCTTCCCGTAAACCTCTAAGCTTAGTTATTATGTTCAAGTTTGTGTTCGAGTTCGACACTCTTAAAGTTCGAAATAAATTTGACATGTTCAAAAATTCGACATAAAATTCGATATATTATAAATGTATTATTTTTTAATAAGATGCAAATCAATGTGCCAAAGAGGCCATCGATGCGATATCAATTTATAGGCACACATGTAATTTTGGTCACAACCATAACCAATGTCTAATTAATGTCATTTGGTTAGTTACAACACCCAATTAATTTGGATTGTGCCTCTATCAATCCAATTACTCGGAGTTATATTCATTTACTAATTTACTCAGAAAAGAATATAAATCTGCGATTGATATGTTTCTTTACTAATTATGGTATTTACTGTGTGTGGGTTTGCGCCAATCACCGTTTACGAACGAATACATTGTTTGAACCGTTTGACACAAACAAATTAAGATGCTCCACACCACACTAAGTAACTGTTCGTGGTCGTAAATTTTTATGGCTCCTTTTTTCGTCCTTGTAATGTCGATGTCGATCCGCTTGAAGAATTCATACCCGTTTTCCACCAATTACTTTTACATGCCGAATTTAACGTTAATTCATCGAATAAATTTGGGAGGGTTTTAAATTCGGTGAATTTCAAATTTTATCTTTAAAATTCAACGAATTTGATAACTAAACCTCTAAGAATGCCTAAGATTGATCCTAGGAAAATGGAGTCAGGATGTCTTAAAGCAACTGATGGAACTCCTATTGTTAAGCTTGATATGGGTAACATTCAGACTGGCATTGAAGATCTGGAAAAAAGAGGACTAATTTGTCGTTTCATGGGTTTTCATCCGAGCCTATCTGCTTTCAAAGTCTGGGTCTGCAAAAAGCTGGAAAACTAAAGGTGAGTTACAAATCTCTATTTATCCAAATGGTTATTTTCTTGTTTTATTTGCTAATAATGAAGATAGAGAGAAAAATTTTCAAGGGGGTCCCTGGTTCTTTGGAAGGGCAGGGCTTTTCATGAAGCCCCGGCATACTAAATTTAAAGTCGAAGAAGAGATGCCTTCTACAGGTCCCGTGTGGGTTAGACTCTTTGGCCTCCCAATTGAATTTTGGAATCCAACTATTTTTTCTTCAATTGGAAACTCTTTAGGAACATTTATGATGACTCGTTGATTGTACTCAAAATTTTGAACATATTATTTATGCTCGGATTTGTGTTTTAATGGATTTTGACAAACCCCTACCTAAAAAGATCACATTACAATTTGGGGAGGACACTTGGGAGCAAGTAGTGGACTATGAGAACATTCCTTTTCGTTGTAGAATTTGCCATGAATATGGTCATTTGGCTAGTGTTTGCCCAAATAAAATTCCATATCAAAAGAAAGAAGATATAAACTCAAGCAGGTTTCCAAATGCCTAAGAAGAAGAACACTAAAAAAAACCAGTTATGAAGGATCAATCAAAGTCATCTGCTAATATGTTTGAAATCCTTTCCACAAATGATGTCCCAAGTGAGGAAGAGGAAATAATGGAAACAGAAATCTTAGAAACACAATTTAAATATGAAGGGAAGAACTCAGAGACAAACCAACAAATCAAAGGTTTTCAACAGAAAAAAGGAGAAAATATTCACAAGAAAAACAATCTTTTAAATGTCAAAACTTCAAATAATACAGGTCCCAATATAGATTCTATTGAACCCTCTAGTAACATTTTGGCTGTGTACGAGCATTCTTCAAGGTTAGAAGCCATCTCAGATTCAATTGGAGTAAGTCAAGAAATAGGGAAAAAAATAATGAAGATGGATTCTAATCAAAAGGTAGGTCACAAGACCAATCAATATCATATGGTAAAAGAAGGTGAAAAGCTTGTAGAGGAAGGTAAGATTAATGCCCTTCCCAACTTTTTTAGCCCTGGTATTAATGAAGATCATCACTTGGAATATTAGAGGACTCAAAGGGAGTCTTTCAAAACAAAATGAAATTAGAAGAATGATTCAGATAAATCATCCACATCTTGTTTTCCTTCAAGAAACGAAGATGTCAATAGAGGATATGGACTCAATTGCTAGTAAAATTTGGCCAGCTGGAAAAGTGGTTTCCCTCAGTTCCCAGGGGACTTCTGGTGGCATTGCTTGCCTTTGGGACCCAAAAGAGGTAGTTATTCACCATATGGTTGGCAGTTGGGGTCTTTTGGCTATAGCTATTCAAAGTAGACATTCCAACCAAATTATGCTCTGCATTACTGTTTATGCTCCGACTAATTTGGAGGAAAAAAGAAGACAGTGGAAGGATATTACTTATATTATCTCTCATTTTCTTGAAGCTTGGATCTTGATCGAAGGAGATTTCAATACCATCCTCTCTCTAGATGAGAAAATGGGGGGAAATAGAAATTTGGACAAGAGCACTGACCTCATGAGCGAATATATTGCAAACCTCCATCTTGTGGACATCCAACCAGATAATGGCCTTATGACTTGGTCTAACAGAAGGCAAGGCTTAGCTTGTATAATGGAGAGATTGGATAGGTTCTTGCTCTCTGAAAATTTCTTAATCCATGGTCACATTCCTAAAGTGAAGACTCTTAACAATGTTGGTTCGGATCACTGGCCTATCATGGTGGAAATGTGGAAAACCAATGTGAGTTTCTCTCCTTTTCATTTTCAATTAATGTGGCTTAGAGACAGTTCCTTTAGACCTCAAGTGCAACAATGGTGGAAGGAAGGTAAACCTAGGTATGGGACTAAGATGTTCTGTTTTGCCAAAAGATTGCAATACATTAAATCCAAAATCAAGACTTGGAACTGGAAGGAGTTTGGGGATGTTCATAAAAAAATATGAAGTTATTGCTCAACTTGAAAATTTGAATAAGAAAATCCATTTAGATGGCCTCACAGAGAGTAGAAGTGCAGATGAAATTAAACTCACAACTCAGTTAGAGGAATGGGAAAAAAGAGAACTCTTATGGAAGCAAAAATCTAGAATTCAATGGCTCAAAGAAGGTGATCGAAACACAAATTTCTTCCACAAATCTCTTCTAGCTCGAAGATCTCACAACTTTATTTCTTCCCTAAAATCAGATTCTGGAGATGTTGTCTACACTTGGGATGGCATGAACTCTATTGTTGTCGATTACTTTTCCAATATTTTTGCTGCTACTCCTCTTGACTCGACTTCTCAACAAAATGTTCTTCAAGCAATCCCTTCTCTTATCACTTCTGAGGAGAACTCTATTTTGACTGCTCTTGTTACTATCAATGAGCTTCAACAGGTAGTTTTTAAAATGCAAAAAGGGAAAACCCCAGGTCCTGATGGTTTTCCCATTGAGTTCTACCAAGAGTTTTGGGATATCCTTCATGCTGATTTATTAGAGGTGGTGGAAGAAGCCAGGAAAGCCAAAGAAATTTTGAAGGTTATCAATAAAACTTATATTACTCTTGTTCCAAAAGCTCAAGAGGTTGATCATATCTCAGCTTTTAGACCTATTGCTTTATGTAATGTTCTTCTCAAAATCATTACTAAGATCATGGCAGAAAGGTTGAAGCCTCTTTTGCATAAGATTATTTCCCCTGAACAAGGGGGTTATGTGGAAGGGCATCAAATAGTAGATGAGATAGTTCTTGCTCAGGAAGCCATCCATTCCATGGATATGCAAAAATCTCCTTCCATGTTCATTCGGTTAGACTTATCCAAAGCTTATGATAGAGTGGATTGGCACTTCCTTATCAAAGTTTTGAGGCAATTTGGTTTCTCTCAGGATTGGATGGATTGGATTATGGGATGTATCTCTTCAGTTTCCTACTTAGTTCTTATCAATGGCAGGCCTTCTCAGTTGTTCCCAGCTTCCAGAGGTATTAGGCAAGGTGACCCCCTATCCCCTTATTTATTCATCATTCTTGTTGAATGCTTAGGTAGGACTATAACCAAAAAGAGAGAAGACAAAACCCTTGAGGGAGTTACCATTGCTCATGGAGCTAGACCTATCTCTCATCTTCAATTTGTTGATGACTCTACTCTTTTAGGTAAAGCTACAGTTAAGGAAGCTTCTAATATTAAGCAAATCATTAGCTATTTTTCTAAGGCTACCAGGCAATTGATCAATGAAGACAAATCTAAAGTCATTTTCTTTCACTGCTCTACCAGACAGGAATCCATGGTCTTGGATAAATTAAGATATAAGAAGACCTCCCTTCCAATCACTTATTTAGGTATTCCCATCAATATTCAAAGACAAAAAAAAATATTGGAATTGGTTGTTGGACAAAGTCAAGAAGAAAATTGGAAAGTGGACCAATAGGTGGCTTTCTTCTGGGGGTAGAATCACCTTGGTAAAATCAGTCCTTCAGGCTATTCCTATTTATGTTTCTACCGTGTTGAATATCCCAAAGGTTGTTCTTCGAGAACTGGATCAAATCAATCATCGGTTCCTCTGGAGTGGTACTAAGGAGAAAAGAAAATGGGCCTTGGTGAAATGGGACACTTTATGTCTTCCTAAGAATGAAGGGGGTTAGGATTTCGGTCTTCTATTAATAACAACAAAGCTTTAGCTGCTAAATTATATTGGAGGATTTTGCATAACCCCAATGCTCTTTGGGCCAATAATCTTCGTGCTAAATATGCTGAGAACAAAAGTCCTGAAGACCTTGTTCGCTATCAATTGCCTACCAAAGGTTCTCCCATTTTAGCAGTTCTTAAGACTGGTGAGGATTTGATAAAGAAAAAATTATTTTGGATCATTCATAATGGTCAACAGGCAAATTTTTGGATAGATTCTTGGGATGGTCACAAGCCTTTGATAACTCAGTTTCCTGATTGGAGGCCTTGGATGGAGGAGCTTCACCGAGCTAACTGGATAAAGGTGGCTAATTACTGTCGGTACCATACTGGTAATTCAGAGGTTGGTAGATATTGGATCCCTATTGAGGACTGGCCTATTCAAATCCTAGAAAGGCAAAGACAAGATATCCAATGCATCCTTCATATGAGATCTCTCTCTTGGTCCCATGATAAAGATTGTTTTGGATGGAACAACACTACTAAGGGTGAGTATTCAGTTGCTCAAGGTTATTTGACCTTATGCCATAATAATCCCAACCAATCATCTGACATATTTTCTCAGTTGTGGGCTCAAAAGCTCTGGCCTAAGGTGAGGTTCTTTACTTGGCTTTTATTGCATCGTAGGGTGCTTACTGGGGAGCATCTTATGAAGCGTGGTTTTCATGGCCCTTTTAGATGTGAAATGTGTGGAGAGAATGTGGAAACTCTCAGCCATATTTTTATTGAGTGTACTTTAGCCTCTGAGCTATGGAGGAGAATGGCCACTTTACTTGGCTTACAAGTGGTCCAATTTTTTTACTTTTGAACAACTTTGGAGGGATTGGCCTAATCAAGAGGGTGTTGATCATTTTATTAGGTAGTTAGTTTGGATGGGTTCTACCATTCTTCTTTGGAATATCTGGAATGAAAGGAACAACCAAATTTTTAATCAAGATAGGAAGGATATTCACTATATCTGGAAAAAGACCATTGCCAACTTAGTTGAATCAGTCCATCAACTCCTTAATCACCCCCAAAACTCCCACCAAAGATGGGATCAAGTGATGCAAAGATTGAAGATTAAATCTTCTAAGAGCAACCAACTTAAAGGGAATGTGAGTAATTGTAAGATGGATAGAACAAGGAATTGGCAACCTCCTCCTAAGGATTTTGGAAAAGTCAATACTGATGGAGCCTCTAGAGGGAACCCTGGAAAAGCTAGTGCAGGAGGAATTGGTAGACTTTCAGATGGCTCCCTGGTTTTTACTTTTGCTGAGAATTTGGGTATTCTATCCAATAACCTTGTTGAGGGGTATGGTATCCTTAGAGGCCTTCAAGAGGCTACTAAGGTTGGATGGGAAAAGGTGCTAGTTGAGTCTGACTCTCAACTCATGATTAATATTTTGAAGACTCCTAAGAATCATAAGGTTGATTGGAGAATAAAAAGAATTATTGAGAAGATTCAGTTAATCCAGATGGGATTTTTGAAAGTTGATTACAATCATGTGGTCAAAGATCAAAACAAGAGTGTTGATGCTTTAGCTAATTGGGCTTTGGACAAAGGTGATCTTACTTGCTACGACCACCCTCCTAGATGGTGGGCTTCACAAATAAGGGAAGCTCTTCTTTCTATCATTTCTTTGGATGGCTCCAGTTCTAGAGGTACCTAGTTTCTTCTTGCTTTATTTTTGCTTCTCTTTGGTTCGTTCAGGGTATTTTAGTTCCCTAGCTCAAACTAATATTTCTTTTGTTTCCTCTGTTGATTCTTGCCTTAATAGTATTTTGGTCTAGAAAGGTCATTGTTGTGTTCTATTTTTTTCTTTCTTTTTTCTTTTCTATTTATGTGTGTTTTTGTTTTGTTTTGTTTTTGTGTTTTTTGTGTTGTTTTTTGTTGTTCTTGTGTTTTTGTTGTTTTGTGTTTTTTGTTGTTGTTCTTGTGCTTGTGTTTTTGTATGTTTGTGTTAATTGGTGTTTTTGTGTTTTTGTGTGAGTGTTTTCTATGTTTTTATTTTTTTTTGTCTGTTGTTGGTTGTTTTTTATTTTATTTTATTATTTTTTAGGTTTTGGTTGTTTTTTTTTGTTGGTTGTGTCTTTGTAGTGTTTTGTTTTTGTTATGTTTGTGTTTTGTTATGTTGTTCTTGTGTTTTTTTATGTGGTTCGTGTTGTGGTTTTTTATCTTATTGTGTGTGTTTGGTTGTGCTTTATCTTTTTGACACACTCAAGGAGCATGTTTTTTATTTTTTTTTAATATTTTTGTGTGTTTGTGTTTGTGTGTTCTTGTTTTTTGTTGTTTGAGTTTGCTCCTTGAGTATGTCAAAGGTGGTAGGCCAGGTGCGAGCCCTAGGTGATTTTGTGGAAGAGATACCCCTGCCTCCTTGGGTCTTACCCAAAAGTGGCATCCCTTTTGGGATGTTTTCCACAAAAAAAATAAGGGGTTGTACTTGGGTCCCCCACCCTTGACAAATTACATCTCTCTTCTTTAGAGCTTGAGAGTTTATAAATAGATACACTTCTCATCTCAATTGAGATGCTATAGCTAGAAACCTACATCATTTTATATAAAATGTTTGAATTCTTGATTTTCATTTTTTGGATCTTTTCAAATTTTGTATGAATACAATTACTCTATAATTTAGCATCTTTCTTGACATTTTTCTATAGCAACCTTCACAATACCAAAACTTCACCTCTACTATCTATGCCTTGCATCTTAGTAGAGTAATATTTCCAAAACATCACACTATCATAGTCCGCTTTACCAAATCTGGATTGCTAGTTTCCTTCCTGAAACACAAGTGCAACCACAAAAATTATAATAAATAGTCTAAATGAAAACACATTATTGTTACAAAATAAAATAGATATTACCAATGGAAAATATTAAAGTAAATCTTAATCATTAATTGATTTAGGCAATCAACATTTTCTTGTCAACTTCAACTAAACTTTCTACTTCCTCTAACCATGGAAAGGAGAATTTAACTTCATGATCCTCAATCAAAACCCCTCTATTGGCTAGCTTATCTGCACATTTGTTTCCTTCCCTTAATATATGTGTAAACCTGATTTCTTCAAACTCTTTAGCAAGATCTTGAATTTCCACAATTATCTCTTGTATGTTCCATGGAGCCTTTGCTTTCCTCAAAATTGCATTTATTACTATGAGAGAATCACCTTCCATCCATACTCTATTCCATTTCATTTGTTTACATATTTTTAACCCTTCTAAAGCTGCCCAAGCTTCAACTTCATTATTTGTCTTAAATCCACTATTGAAAGCATAATGAGACAAAATCTCTCCTCTATTATTTCTAATTATTCCTCCTCCTCCTGCTGGTCCTGGATTTCCTTTAGATGCTCCATAAAAATTCAATTTAACCCACTCCACATCTGGTGGTTTCCACTTTATATTCTTTACCTTATTTTTGCTTCTCTTGTACCCAACATCATAATTCCATTTAATGACTTGACTCCATCTATCAAGGCTCTCTGCTTCCAAATTAGGGATTGGGTGAGTTGATAGGGTTGGTTTAGACTCCTCTATGGCTAAACATATCTTCTTTTTCATTACCTCTAAACTGCTTTCCTTTCCTTTAAATATTCTTCTATTCCTTTCTAGCCATATAGTCCAAAGTATTGTATCTTTTGATATATCCCATATTGTCTGTAAAGCCTCACTTTTATAAGTGCTCTGCCATTGCTTTAACCAATCTTCAATTCTGCTATTCATCACCATGCATTTACCAAACATATTAAGAATCCATTGCCATAGATTCTAGACTATTGAGCAATGTCCCAAGAGATGGTCTATACTCTCCTCCTCCTTATTACAAAAAACACATTGAGAGGGGCCATGAAAACCCCTTTTCATAAGGTTATCCTAGGATAAAATTCTTCTATGACCTACTAGCCAAACAAACATTTTGACTTTAGGAATGCTTGGGCTATCCCAAATATCTCTCCATATTCTAGTGATATTATTATTATGTTGGTGTTGAACATTATATCCACTTCTTGTTGTGTATTCTCCTGAGCTATTCAACTCCCAAATCAATTTATCCTTGGCTCCCCTCAAAATAATCACAGTTGTTATCTTTCTACTCAATTGCCTCCTAGCATCAATGTCTTGTATACTTGTAAAAAAATCTTCTTTCCATTTGTATCTTCCTTCTCGATCCTTGTACAAAATGTTTGAAACCCTATCACCGTATTTGTCTTGAAGCAATCTCATCCAAGGTTTCAAAATTGGATCTAAATTGAGTGGTTTTTTATCACACCAAGTATCCATCCAAATAGAAATTTTTTCTCCAGTTCCCACCACCCATATTAAACCTTTAATCATAAGATCAATAGATTTTTTTAAACCATTCCAAAGAGCAGAACCATTTGGAAGAGAGAATGCAATAAATATTAAACTTGGGTCATTGGGATCAACATACTTACTTAGAAGAATTCTTGCCCATTGTCTTTGACTCTCTTTGTACAATCTCCAGATAACTTTTCCCCTAAGAGCTAAGTTTGCATTCGTAAGAACTCTTAAACCAAGACCTCCCCTAGTTTTATCATCACACAACTTGCTCCATTTCACCAAAGGAAATTTCCTTTTATCATGTAAACTTGACCATAAAAAGGATCACATAATATAGATTAAACTTTTTTCAACTGATTTTGGCATAGAATACAATGACATATAATATGTTGGAATGGCTTGTAAGACTGACTTAATTAACTGCACTCTTCCTGCTAATGATAACCATCTACCTTTCCAAGCTGGAAGTTTATTTTAAACTTTACTAATAATTGGATTCCATAAATCTATCCTCATTCTCCCCTCAAATAAAGGCATCCCTAGATAAGTTGTTGGTAAATTTGCCTCCTCCATTTGAAGCAACCTATAAATTCTTGCTTTGATATTAGCAAGAGTGTTAAGGAAGTAAATTTTGGATTTAGTCCTATTAATTTTTTGCCCTGAAGCTCTTTCGTACTCTTTTAAAAATTTATTCAAAGCTCTGGCCTCATTTATCCTTGCCCTTCCAAAAAGGGTTGTATCATCTACAAACTGTTGATGGGTGATGTTATCGATGTTATTACTAACCTTAAGTCCACTTATAAGCCCATATTTGTAAGCCTTCTTTAAGTTCCTACTCAAAACCTCTGCCATAATAATGAACAAATAAGGAGATAGAGGATCTCCTTGTCTAAGGCCTCTCTTGGCTTTAAAATATTATGTCACTAACCCATTGACCAACACTGAATAAGAAATTGTAGAGACACAAGCTTTAATCCATCTAACCCATTTCTTCCCAAAACTAAACTTTTCTAAAACTACAAAAAGAAAATCCCATTTAACCCTATCATAGGCTTTACTCATATCAAGTTTTAAGATCATAGCTTTCTCTTTTCTTGAAGTTGTTGAATGTATAACTTCATGAGCTACTATGATCCCATCCAGAATTTGTCTCCCTTTCACAAATCCTCCTTGCTCTTCTAAAATAATTTTGTCTAACAATGGCCTTAATCTATTCGCCATCACTTTGGAAATAATCTTATATGCCATATTACATAGGCTTATGGGTCTAAAAGAATCAAACAATTCAACATCCTTCTTTTTTGGAATTAGGGTAAGATATGTTGCATTTATTTTATAAGGTATGTATTGTTTTACCCTAGATTGTTCCACTACCACCAATAAAGAATCCTTCACTATATCCCAATTATGTTGGTAAAAAGTTGTAGAGAGCCCATATGGACCTGGGGATTTATCCTTATTAAAAGAGAAAAGAGCTAAATGAACTTCTTCTAGAGTAATAGGCTCCATCAGTTTCCTATTGTCTTCATTTGTTATAACTGAAGGAACATCTTGAAGAAGTTTATCATTAAGAACTTTGGTCTCCTCTGAACCTAGAATATTTTGATAAAAAGACTTTACCTCTTTTCTAATTTCACTATGATCTTCAATCCAAACCCCTTCTATTGATTTAATTCTACTAATTCTAGAAGATGATCTATGTACTATAGCCATCCTATGAAAAAACTTTGTATTTTTATCTCCTTCTTTTAACCAAGTCTGTCTTGATTTTAATCTCCAAAATTTATCTTCCTTACTCAAAATATTATGATATTCACTAAGCAACTCCCTTTCCTCTGAGCTTGTATTATTTTCATCACCTTTTTGGAATTTTGAAAGTTTATCTTTTAGTTCTTCTTTCTTCTCAAAAATATTTCCAAAGGTGTTCTTGTTCCATTCTTTTAATCTAGATGTCATAGCTTTAATTTGGTTTGGAAGAGCATACAACCCACCATTACCTAAAGAATTCCATGTTTGAGCTATCATATCAACAAATTGAGGATGGTCTTCCCACATCTGCTCATATTTAAAATATGATATTTTTTTGAATTCACTTACCACCATTTTAACTCTTATTGGCCGATGATCTGAACCAATCCTTGTTAAGGTATTAATTTTAGCACAAGTTCCTTCATCTAGCCAATGATCTGAGAGAATGCATCTATCTAATTTTTCTGCTATTAGGTTCTGGCCTCTCCTGTTGTTGGTCCAAGTATAGTTGTCTTCTTCAAACTCAACCTCCCATAGATTATTGTTTTGAATAAAAGTTGAGAAATATTTCATACTTTGGGTCAATTTCCTAATTCCCCCAAATTTTTCATCCAGCTTGGTTATGGCATTAAAATCTCCAATGATCATGAATCGGGTTTCTTGGTCTTTACTTCTCATAAAGGCTTCAATCCCACTCCAAACTTCTAATCTACCTGACTGAGTTGTAGGTCCATAGACATTGATAAGGATGAAACGAATATCTAGCAAAGTAGCAAGTGACTAAAGAGGCTATCCAATGCCTAGTTTTATGAATGGTTACACAAGAGGTTCTAGAAGGATTCCAACAAGTTAGAATTCCCCCTGCTACTCCTTCAAAATCCATAGCATCCCATTCACATCTTGCCCATACTGCTTTCATAGTTTTTGAAACTTCTTCTTTTGTCATTTTAGTTTCTTGGATACAGAGAATATCAGGTTTATTACTTAAACATAGGTCCCTAATACACCTATGCTTTGAGGGGGTATTAGCACCCCTTATATTCCATGAGATGATAATCATGTCTCATTAGGGGCTTTTGGCCCCTCTTGCGTATTACCAATATCATTTTGTTGTTTGGTAAAGAGAAGTTCAACCAACTTAGTTTGTGTTCCTTTCTCTATGTTAGCTCTTGCTTCCCTGGATCTTGCTTGATAATTTGAGGGTTTTCCTCTTTTTTCCTTGCCTATATCAGAAGTAGGTCTTATTATTCTATTCCTCAATATTCTTTCACAATTTTTTTTTCAACATATTTATCCTCTCCTAGCTCTATTATAGAAGCTTTTGACTTATCCTGCTCATTTTCTATTATTTCCTTATTAATGGCAGAGGTATTAACTTCTAAAACTGCATTTTCTTTACCAATTATTTTCTCCTGAATGGTGCATGGTACTTCAAGAGAGTCTTCAAAATCTGATGAGACACATTCCTTAGGTTCATCGAGAATGTTCTTCCTTAAATTAGGATCATACTGAATAGACGGTTCCTTGCTAATATGTTGAAATTGTTGTCTTGTGTCCTCTAAGTTTTGATCTACTTTTTCTTCATAGGCTAAAGCCTCAAAAGAATTGGAATTTCTTCCAATATCCTTCCTTATTGGTCTCCACTTTTCATTTTCTTTTATTTTTCTAGATCTATTTTTTGGAAGTTGAAAACCATCTTTATCCATAACCATTTGTAAATTTCTCTTACGATTTTCTACAAATGATTCTCATTGGCTCTTCTTAGGGCATGATCTCTCAATATGCCCCACCTCATGACATCTTCTACATCTAAAAGATATGTTTTCATAATCTATAGTTTGGGTCCACATATTATCCCCATACTTAAGAATGATTGATTATGGTAAAGCTTTACTTATATCAATCATGACCAATATTCGAGCATAAATAGCCAAAAATCCATCTTTTGTTGTATCTAAAATCTCAAGGAATTCTCCTAGAGTGTTGCCTATTGCCTTGAAGGTATCTATTTCCTAAAATTCAATGGGTAATCCAAACATCCTAACCCAAACTGGTACTAGGGATAGATTTACATTTTCAGGTGAAAAGCCTTCATACCAATGAGTAAGGAAGAGCCCTGCTCTTCCCATAAACCAAGGACCCTCTTTTAGGATTCTTTCTCTTTTTTTCCTAGAACAAAAAATGGCTAGGAAGAAACCTTTGGGAAGAAATGATAGAATCACTCCTAGAGACTTCCAACTCCTATCAATCCATTTTCTCAAGGCTGAAGCCCCTGGCCAATACCCATTAAATTTACCAAAAATTGCCCTATCTTGGAGCAATGAGGATCTCTCTGAGGTGCGCTCACTAACCTCTACCACTAGGGATGATTCTAAGAATTTAACTATAAATCGATCCATGGAAAGGAAACTAAAACTCAAAATCTAATGAAATTTATCTGAAAGTCCTATAGCAAATATAATATTTGATAAAAAATTTATAAAATTTTCATGCATAATTTCTAAGATAAAGAAAGGGAAAAAAGAACTTAGCTGAAAAATTCTTTGTCCAGATAGAATGTCTTGCCTCGCTGAAGTCCTAGCCCTTCATTGCTCTTCCCATCATTCAAACCCTAGTTGGAAAATATTTGCAATTTCGTTTTTTGCGACTTGAAAAATCATCACTGCCCTTGTTCCAGATGGTTGACTTCATAGGGTCGTATCTCCCTCAATATTGCTTGGATTTTTGCATATGACCACTCATTTTAAAGCTATTCAAATTCTACACAAGTTGGTCCAAGAATAAGCTGAATCGGATAACTCTTCGCGAAGATATGGCTCCTAAAAGATGAGATGTTTTTCAAGAAAAAATCCTAATCCTTCGCACTTTGCAATTTCATTTTTCATGACTTGAAAAATCGTCACTGCCCTTGTTCTGAATGGTTGAATTTAGAGGTGTTGTATCTCCCTCAAATTTACTCGGATTTTTGCATATGACCACTCATTTTAAAGCTATTCAAATTATGCACAAGTTGGTCCAAGAATCAATTGAATCGGATAACTCTTCACAAAGATATGGCTCCTAAAAGATGAGACGTTTTTCAAGAAAAAACCCTAATCCTTAGCACTTTGTAATTTTGTTTTTTGTGGCTTGAAAAATCATCACTTATTTAAAATTTATTTATACTATTGAATTAATTTTTAATTATATAATTTTAGTCTAATATTTCTTATAAATTTATTTATTTTAATAACATTATTAGTTATATAAGGAAAAACAAAACATAAGATTAAATTTTATTAAATATTTTTGCAATCTATGATCACATTAACATAATAACAATTTTGAATTAATAATATAATTAATATTATTATTAATTTTAAATTATTTTTACATCAAAATAATTTTACACTAAATATTATAGATAAACTAATTATATATTTTCATAAAGAAAGGATTTAAGCTTGGCATGCTATGACAATAACTTTGTCCCATTATTACAATTATGAAAATCATGTAAAGTTATCAATTGCATGGAGGTTAAATCCTCCACACACAAATTTGTTGTGCTTTCTAATTGAATATATATATATATATATATATATATATATATATATTTTTTTTTTTTTTTTTCCGTAAAGTAATGGAGGTTTTGACCAGGAATCCTCCAACCTGTTACAACATTTCCACCAAGGAGATACACACCCACCCCCTCACACACTCACCCACGCCACGGTTGAATATTTGAATATTTTTACTACTCATGTTGGTATGTTCAATTTGTTTTACTTTATAATTGAATATTTGAAGTTTTTATTATTCAAGTTGGCATGTTCAACATATTAATAATGATTTATTTTTTACAATAATTATCTTTTGAATATGATTTTTTATTATAGAAGATAAAAATAAAATTACTTTTTATTTAAGTGTTAAAGATTATTTTTGTTGTCAATGAAGTCAGACATCTTCATTTGTCTAGTACATATCTTTCTTTTTAAGAATTTTAGTCTTTAACCTAAAGTTAACATGTTATCATATTATGAAAAAAATAAAACACATTCCTTGTTATAAATTTTTTGTTTCTCATATTAAAACAAATTCTAGAAATAGTCGTTTTGTAAATCTCTTTGTAGCTCTTTTTAGGTTATATCTACACCATATATGTTTAAAAAAATATCATCATCATTAACTATTCTCATTTATATATTTTAATCACATTTATTGTTATGTTTATAATGTTTTTTTAATTTCTATGTCAATATTTCTCTTTTGTGTATTTTTCAATTTAATTATGCTACTAAGATGATTCTTTCTTTTTGTCATCTCCAATAAACTCCTTATCCTCCTCAACCCTTTTCATATTATTAGTTTCTATTTGGCATATAATCTATAGGTTTCATTGCAAAATCTAGACAAGGAACAACTTCAAATATATATTTTTTCTTTTTAAGATTATTATTGGCTACCTACGATTTTTTTATTGCAAGAAGGTAAATTTCTCTTGTTTAAAGAATAAATATTTACCTCAATTATAATCATCTTCTTCTACCTTTGCTTTTTGGTAATTGATTCTAAAATTTTACTCATAAGCACATAATCTTATAAATTTTATCTTTTAAACCCTTTTGAATTTTTTCTTTAGATTGTAAAATTTATCTTTTAGATGGTCTTTAAATTTTATCTTTTATTTCTATGGCCTTTAAACAATAGATAAAATTCTATTGTTTAAAAACCACATACATTTACTTGACTTATAATCATCATCTTCCACCTTTGCTTTTTGGTAATTGACTTTAAAAGGTTAATTAAATGTTTAGACCATTACAAGATCTAGAGAAAGAACAACCTTCGCATAATTTTTTTATTTTTAAATTAATTGTTGGTTATGTGATTGAAACAAGCCCCCTTGTATTACACCATGGAAAATAGAGGTATTATAATAACTTTGTAACTATGTATGTAATACATGCCAATATTTGAACCTAATTCTCCTCTATCAAAGTTAAGGAATTAATTAGTTGAGATAGTTTCATTTGATAATATATTAAGGTTCAACCATGAGAATTAATCCTTCATTAATAAAATGTTAAGTTTCACCTATGAAATTTGAACATTGGTTAAATGTAAAATTTTTTACCTAGATCAATTATTTTATTGAAGGTTAAGGTTGACCCATGAGATTTACACCTTATTTAAGGTATAAATTTTTATTCCCCATCAATTGCTCTAAAACGCATGGGCTATAATGTTAAGCTTCAACCATGGGAGTGGAACCTTGGTTGATAGTGTGAAACTCTTCATTGCGTTCCAAACCCCATGGAACACCTTCACAATATTTTTTTATTGGAAAAAGATATTTTTTTTGTTGTTTAAAGACCATAGATATTTACCTAAATTATAATAATCTTCTTTCATTTTTTTTTTGGTAATTGTACTCTAAAAATTTCTTATATGTTTAAACTCTTTTGAAATTTATTTTTAGATTGTAGTAGATATTATAATCTATCCTTCTTGGCCACTCTTAAAATTTACTTTATATGAGATATTTTTATCACCACATTTTTAGAATTGGAAATTTATTCTTTTGGATCAATCTTCTAATTCTATTTGTCTTCCTTTCTCTGTTGTGAGGTTTGTCTATAAATTGAACTTTTTACATACTTCTCAATCATTCTACTTTTACAATCTCTTAGCATGTATTCAATATTCTTAGAATGTGTTTAATACCATAAAAGAACAAAAATTAAATAGGTAAAGTTTATTGCCATTTATTATTATTATTATTATTATTGTTGTTTTTATTTGTGGAAAACATCCCAAAAGGGATGCCACTTTCGGGTAAGACCCAAGGAGGCAAGGGTATCCATTCCGCCAAAAATGCCCAGGACTCGGACCCGGCCTACCACCTTTGACATACTCAAGGAGCAAACAAACACACAAAACCAATTTAAAAATAAGTAAATAACAACAAAAATAATAAAATAAAATAAAAAACATGCTCCTTGAGTGTGTCAAAAACAAAAGCACAACCAAACACGCACAATAAGATAAAAGAAACCACAACACAAACCACATAGAAAAACACAAGAACCACATAACAAAACACAAACAAGACAAAAACAATAGAACACTACAAAGACATAACCCAAAAAAAACATGAAAAATAAACACAACCAAAACCTAAAAAATAAAAAAATAAAATAAAAATAAAAATAAAAAACAACCAACAACAGACAATAAACAAAAACAAAAAACATAGAAAACACTCACACATAAAAACATGAAATAACACAAACAAAGAGAAACCCAAGAACAAGAATGAAAGGGGGTGGGGTGAAAGCAATAAAAAAACACAAGAACAATAACAAAAAACATAAAAAAAAACAAAACAACAAAAACACAAGAACAACAAAAAACAACACAAAGAACACAAAAACAAAACAAAACAAAAGAACCCACCCACCTTAAAAAACTAAACAAAAAAAAAAAAGAAAAAAAAAATGAACAAAACAATGACCTATCTAGACCAGAAGACTATTAAGGCAAGAATCAACAGAGGAAACAAAATAAAGAATAGAATGAGCTAGGGAACTAAAAAAAACTGAATGAACCAAAGAGAAGCAAAAAAAAAAAACAAGAAGAAACTAGGTACCTTCGGAACTAGAGCCATCCAAAGAAATGATAGAAAGAAGAGCTTCCCTAATTTGAGAAGCCCACCATATAGGAGGGTGGCCATAACAAGTAAGATCACCTTTGTCCAAAGCCCAATTAGCTAAAGCATCAACACTCTTGTTTTGATCTCTAACCACATGATTGTAATCAACTTTCAAAAATCCCATCCGGATTAACTGAATCTTCTCAATAATTCTTTTTATTCTCCAATCCACCTTATGATTCTTAGAAGGAGTCTTCAAGAGATTAATCATAAGTTGAGAGTCGAACTCAACTAACACCTTTTCCCATCCAACCTTAGTAGCCTCCTCGAAGGCCTCTCGAGGATACCATACCCCTCAAGCAAGGTTATTGGAAAGAATACCCAAATTCTCAAGCAAAAGTAAAAACCAGGGAGCCATCCGAAAGTCTACCAATTCCTCCCACACTGGCTTTTCCAGGGTTCCCTCTAGAGGCTCCATCAGTATTGACTTTTCCAAAATCCTTAGGAGGAGGTTGCCAATTTCTAGTCCTATCCATCTTACTAATACTCACATTCCCTTTAAGTTGGTTGCCCTTAGAAGGTTTAATCTTCAATATTTGCATCACTTGATCCCATATTTGGTGGGAGTTTTGGGGGTGATTAAGGAGTTGATGGACTCGATTCAACTAAGTTGGCTATGGTATTTTGCCAAATATAGTGAATATCCTTCCTATCTTGATTAAAAATTCGGTTGTTCCTTTCATTCCAAATATTCCAAAGAAGAATGGTAGAACCCATCCAAACTAACTGCCTAATAAAATGATCAACACCCTCTTGATTAGGCCAATCCCTCCAAAGTTGTTCAAAAGTAAAAAAATTGGACCACCGTAAGCCAAGTAAAGTGGCCATTCTCCTCCATAGCTCAGAGGCTAAAGTACACTCAATAAAAATATGGTTGATATTTTCTACATTCTCTTCACACATTTCACATCTAAAAGGGCCATGAAAACCACGCTTCATAAGTTGCTCACCAAGTAAGCACCCTACGATGCAATAAAATCCAATTAAAGAACCTCACCTTAGGCCGGAGCTTTTGAGCCCACAATCGAGAAAATATGTCAGAAGAATGGTTGGGATTATTATGGCATAAGGTCAAATAACCTTGAGCAATTGAATACTCACCCTTAGTAGTGTTGTTCCATCCAAAACAATCTTTTTCATGGGACCAAGAGAGGGATCTCATATGAAGGATGCCTTGGATATCTTGTCTTTGCCTTTCTGGGATTTGAATAGGCCAGTCCTCAATAGGGATCCAATATCTACCAACCTTTGAATTACCAGTATGGTACCGATAGTAATTAGCCACCTTTATCCAATTAGCTCGATGAAGCTCCTCCATCCAAGGCCTCCAATCGGGAAACTGAGTTATCAAAGGCTTGTGACCATCCCAAGAATCTTTCCAAAAATTTGCATGTTGACCATTATGAATGATCCAAAATAATTTTTTCTTTATCAAATCCTCACCAGTCTTAAGAACTCGCTAAAATGGGAGAACCTTTGGTAGGAAGTTGATAGCGAACAAGGTCTTCAGGACTTTTGTTCTCAACATATTTAGCACGGAGATTATTGGCCCAAAGAGCATTGGGGTTATGCAACATCCTCCAATATAATTTAGCAGCTAAAGCTTTGTTGTTATTAATTGAAGACCGGAATCCTAACCCCCCTTCACTCTTAGGAAGACATAAAGTATCCCATTTCACCAAGGCCCATTTTCTTTTCTCCTTAGTACCACTCCAAAGGAAACGATGACTCGATTTGATCCAATTCTCGAAGAACAACCTTTGGGATATTCAAAATGGAAGAAACATAAATAGGAATAGCTTGAAGGACTGATTTTACCAAGGTGATTCTACCCCCAGAAGAAAGCCACTTGTTGGTCCACTTTCCAATTTTCTTCTTGACTTTGTCCAACAACCAATTCCAATATTTATTTTTTTGCCTTTGAATATTTATGGGAATACCTAAATAAGTGATTGGAAGAGAGGTCTTCTTATATCTTAATTTATCCAAGACCATGGATTCCTGTCTAGCAGAGCAATGAAAGAAAATAACTTTAGATTTGTCTTCATTGATCAACTACCCAGTAGCCTTAGAAAAATAGCTAATGATTTGCTTAATATTAGAAGCTTCCTTAACTGTAGCTTTACCTAAAAGAGTAGAGTCATCCACAAATTGAAGATGAGAGATAGGTCTAGCTCCATGAGCAATGGTAACTCCCTCAAGGGTTTTGTTTTCCCTCTTTTTGGTTATAGTCCTACCCAAGCATTCAACAAGAATGATGAATAAATAAGGGGATAGCGGGTCACCTTGCCTAATACCTCTGGAAGCTGGGAAAGACCGAGAAGGCCTCGCCATTGATAAGAACTAAGTAGGAAACTGAAGAGATACATCCCATAATCCAATCCATCCAATCCTTAGAGAAACCAAATTGCCTCAAAACTTTGATAAGGAAGTGCCAATCCACTCTGTCATAAGCTTTGGATAAGTCTAACCGAATGAACATGGAAGGAGAATTTTGCATATCCATGGAATGGATGGCTTCCTGAGCAAGAACTATCTCATCTACTATTTGACGTCCTTCCACATAACCCCCTTGCTCTGGGGAAATAATCTTATGCAAAAGAGGCTTCAACCTTTCTGCCATGATTTTAGTAATGATTTTGAGAAGAACATTACATAAAGCAATAGGTCTAAAAGCTGAGATATGATCAACCTCTTGAGATTTTGGAACAAGAGTAATATAAGTTTTATTGATAACCTTCAAAATTTCTTTGGCTTTCCCGGCTTCTTCCACCACCTCTAATAAATCAACATGAAGGATATCCCAGAACTCTTGGTAGAACTCAATAGGAAAACCATCAGGACCTAGGGTTTTCCATTTTTGCATTTTAAAAACTACTTGTTGAAGCTCATTGATAGTAACAGGAGCAGTCAAAATAGAGTTCTCCTCAAAAGTGATAAGAGAAGGGATTGCTTGAAGAACATTTTGTTGTGAAGTTGAGTCAAGAGGAGTAGCAAGAAAAATATTGGAAAAGTAATCAACAACAATAGAGTTCATGCCATCCCAAGTATAAACAACATCTCCAGAATATGATTTTAAGGAAGAAATAAAGTTGTGAGATCTTCGAGCTAGAAGAGATTTGTGGAAGAAATTTGTGTTTCGATCTCCTTCTTTGAGCCATTGAATTCTAGATTTTTGCTTCCATAAGATTTCTTCTCTTTTTTCCCATTCCTCTAACTGAGTTGTGAGTTTAATTTCATCTCGCACTTCTCTTCTCTCGTGAGGCCATCTAAACGGATTTTCTTATTCAAATTTTCAAGATGAGCAATAACTTCATGTTTTTTTTTATGAACATCCCCAAACTCTTTCCAGTTCCAAGTCTTGATTTTGGATTTAATGTATTGCAGTCTTTTGGCAAAATAGAACATCTTAGTCCCATGCCTAGGTTTACCTTCCTTCCACCATTGTTGCACATGAGGTCTGAAGGAAATGTCTCTAAGCCACATTAATTGAAAACGAAAAGGAGAGAAACTCACATTGGTTTTCCACATTTCCACCATGATCGGCCAATGATCCGAACCAACATTATTAAGAGTCTTCACTTTAGGAATGTGACCATGGATTAAGAAATTTTCAGAGAGCAAAAACCTATCCAATCTCTCCATTATACAAGCTAAGCCTTGCCTTCTGTTAGACCAAGTCATAAGGCCATTATCTGGTTGGATATCCACAAGATGGAGGTTTGCAATATATTCGCTCATGAGGTCAATGCTTTTGTCCAAATTTCTATTTCCCCCCCTTTTCTCATCCAGAGAGAGGATGGTATTGAAATCTCCTCCGATCAAGATCCAAGCTTTAGGAAAATGAGAGATAATATGAGTAATATCCTTCCACTGTCTTCTTTTTTCCTCCAAAGAAGTCGAGAGCATAAATAGTAATGTAGAGCATAATCTGGTTGGAATGTCTACTTTGAATAGCTATAGCCAACAAACCCCAACCGCCAACCATATGGTGAATAACTACCTCTTTTGGGTCCCAAAGACAAGCAATGCCACCCGAAGTCCCTTGGGAACCGAGGGAAACCACTTTTCCAACTGGCCAAATTTTATCTGGCAATTAAGTCCATATCCTCCATTGACATCTTTGTTTCTTGAAGGAAAACAAGATGTGGATGATTTATCTGAATCATTCTTCTAATTTCATTTTGTTTTGAAAGACTCCCTTTGAGTCCTCTAATATTCCAAGTGATGATCTTCATTAATACCAGGGTTAAAAAATTTGGGAAGGGCATTAATCTTACCTTCCTCTACAAGCTTTTCACCTTCTTTTACCATATGATATTGATTGGTCTTGCGACCTACTTTTTGATTAGAATCCATCTTCAATTTTTTTTCCCTGTTTCTTGACTTATTCCAATTGAATCTGAGATGGCTTCTAACCTTGAAGAATGCTCGTACACAACCAAAATTTTACTAGATGGTTCAACGGAGTCTATATTGGGACTTGCATTATTTGAAGTTTTGACATTTGAAATATTGTTTTTCTTGTGTAAATTTTCTCCTTTTTTTTTTTGTTGAAAACCTTTGATTTGTTGGTTTGTCTCTGAGTTCTTCCCTTCATATTTAAATTGTGTTTCTAAGATTTCAGTTTCCATTATTTCCTCTTCCTCACTTGGGACATCATTTGTGGAAAGGATTTCAAACATATTAGCAGATGACTTTGATTGATCCTTCATAACTGGTTTTTTCTGAGTGTTCTTCTTCTTAGGTATTTGGAAACCTGCTCGAGTTTATATCTTCTTTCTTTTGATCAGGAATTTTATTTGGGCAAGCACTGGCCAAATGACCATATTCATGGCAAATTCTACAACGAAAAGGAATGTTCTCATAGTCCACTACTTGCTCCCAAGTGTCTTCCCCAAATTGTAATGTGATCTTTTTAGGTAGGGGTTTGTCAAAATCCATTAAAACACAAATCCGAGCATAAATAATATGTTCAAAATTTTGAGTACAATCAGCGAGTCATCATAAAAGTTCCTAAAGAGTTTCCAATTGAAGAAAAAATAGTAGGATTCCAAAATTCAATAGGGAGGCCAAAGAGTCTAACCCACACGGGAGCTATAGAAGGCATCTCTTCTTCGGCTTTAAATTTAGTATGTCAGGGCTTCATGAAAAGCCCCGCCCTTCCAAAAAACCAAGGACCCCCTTGAAAAGTTTTCTCTCTATCTTCATTATTAGCAAATAAAACAAGAAAATAACCATTTGGATAAATAGAGATTTGTAACTCACCTTTAGTTTTCCAACTTTTTGCAGCCAGACTTTGAAAGCAGATAGACTCGGACGAAAACCCACGAACCGACAAATTAGTCCTCTTTTTTCCAAATCTTCAATGCCAGTCCGAATGTTACCCATATCAAGCTTAACAATAGGAGTTCCATCAGCTGCTTTAAGACATCCTGACTCCATTTTCCTGGGATCAATCTTAGGCATTCTTAGAGGTTTATGGGAAGCCCTAATATTGATATTAGCATTGGGCTGAGGTCTGTCCACCACGAAGGGCATCCCTAAAATTCATTTTTGGGACTGAGTCTTCAAAATTCTTACCCTTGATAGGGGTTTTCATAGTAGAATTATTTTGTGGGTGCACCTTAGCACCAGATTCACTTGAGATATGAGCCATTTTTTGATCAACTGCTTGAAACTTATTTCGTGATCTCTTTAATCCTTGCCCTAGACGTCGTGGAAAGGTATGGTTTTCACTTTTCTTTTGTGTAGCAAATTGGAAGTCGTTGTCACTCAAGTTCACAGTATGATCTGTTGAAAGACAAATTTCTAACCCATATTGTATCCCCTGCAACATTTCCTGCTAAAATATTGAGCATAAACCACAAAAATATTGGCCGCTAGGGCCCGAAGGCCCTAAAAACCAACCTCTAGAGCTGCTTGCACTCAACCCAGATGAAACCCTCGCATAGCCGCTTGCCAAATATGTCGTTCACACATAGGGATGCGCTAGGATCTGTGTTGCTCCAAATGATATGAAAATTGGTGGAGACGTTCTAGGGTTTTTCAGGCATCTACCCTCAAAATTTCCTATTGCCATTTATTATTAGTACATATGAGAAGGCCCACATTATTCCTACGTGTTTTGATAATCACATTCTCGCATTACTCTTATAATAATTTTATCAATTATTTAGGTGTGAAGTAACACCGACCTAAGAAAGATTTAGATTTTTTTTTATGGATTTTATTTTGAGATATTTTAATTAATTAATATATAGGTTGTGTAATAAATACAATCAAATTTATAGAGGGAGGATATCTATTTTTTCCCTTGGAAAAAATAGTAACTTTCATTTCAAATTAAAAAAAAAAATTACAATGAGATGAATATTTTATACCCTCATATAGGCCTTACTAAAATAACCCCATTTAGAGTTATTCTAGAATCTCCCAATAATGATTCAAATTTATCTAAAAAATCTATTAGACCTGTTACTATAAAAAAAACTTTTTGCAAGCCTTCAATCATCTTACAGAGTACCATTTTGGTACTTCAACCATGTAGCCATCAATAATCTTACATATATGATCTTAATTATCAAAGACAAAAAAGAACACAAAAGGTTTCCTAAACCACAACTTCTATAAAAAGGTAAAAAGTATCAAAATGGTGTAGACTGTGGTGGAATCGTAGTCCCACACACTACTCCTTCCTTTAACCAAGTACCAACTGGAATATCCAAGGTAGATTTTGATAGACCATTTGCTTCCTCATTCAATTATTTGTAGATATGCTTATAAGAGATCTCTGCAAATGATGCTTTTCGCAATTTCACTTGCTCATAATAAAGCCTAAGTATAAAATTTTGCATCCTTACAAAACCTAAATCTAATCCACCACCGATTTTGAGTCACCAAAATCTTAAAGTTTTGTTATTCCCTATTCCACTGCCATTCTGAACAAAAAGATCAAAGCCTTCCACTATGCCACGTTATTGGTGCCTTCACCAAGACCCGCTTTGAAAGTGAATTTATGATTTTCATCCCGATATAACATTTCCTCTTGCCCCACATATATTTGGATTGTCTTGACAAGCTCCATCAAAAAAATATTGACTTATAGCCTTTAATTTTAGGGTTTTTTGTATACCTTCATAAGTATATTTTATCTGAGCTTCTACTTGTATAGGTCTTACTCTCAAACAACATATAATTTCTTGCCAACCATAGATCCCATGTCATTATTAATGGAATGCGCTTGTATTCCTTTCAACCATTGTCTTTAAACCATAGTTCCATATTCTCCAACAAATTCCTTGTTGGCCTATCCCTTTCCCTTAGTCATGGGTATAATAGACCTCCACATTCTCCCAAGAAATCACAATGAATAAGTAGATGATCCATTATTTCTTCTTCTCTTTTACATAGGTTGCATTGACTTGGATCCTACTAGGACCTCTTTTGTAGAACATCCTATGTTAATTCCTTCTTAGCTAAAGCTAACCAAGAAAGAAATAATTTTCAATGGTGCTTTCATCTTCCAAATCCCGCTCCACCACCAAAGGAACTCCTCATTATTATCTTCAAATATTGCCTTGTATCCTTCCTTAGCTATAAATTATCCACTAACTAGGTTCTTTGACCATACTAAAGAGTCTTGTTGTCTCAGTATTATAAAATCCCTTTTATAATTGCTCCATTGTTTAGCTTCATTTCCTTCCAAAGGTAATTCTTCTACAAAAAACCACCCTGACTCCACAAATTGGTTATGTACATAGAGGTTGTATTTATCGATACCTTGGGCCTCTATCTATTTATATGTTCTATTAAATTTTGATAAAATTGGTAATTATAGAGATTTCTCACTACACCTAATACATCTTTCTTAGGTGACAAAAAGTAGAGGTTGAAGTAGCATACAAGCATTGAAGAAAATTTCGATCAAAAGTCCTAAGGATTGGAAGGCCAGTCTCAAAAGCAAGAAGGTTGTATGAAAGTCAAAATTTTATAAAGTCCAATAAAAAGATGAAAAGAAAAAGTTACAACATGGAGATCTGATGGTCAGAGGTCTTGAGGTCATAAAATTTTTTATGTTGGATGGTGAGGAAACTTCCAAAGAGAGCCACCCATATCACAAAAGTTGAATAATGCTAAGGTGTGTGAAATTTTGGAAGTACTGTCCTTTATTGCAAAAGAATATTATATCTCTTGGAAAGGATAACAATAGCTAGAAAAGCCACAATAGAAGCCACTCTCAAATCTAGAGCATTAAAGGCAAAAATATTCTACACCTAGATTATGGGAATTCACAAAATGGGTAGCTAGAAATAATGGTGGTAGCTGCTCATTCAAAGACTTAGAATCATTCAGTATTTATGACTCTAGATACAAATACCTAAGAAGAACCAATGTCTTAAAGCATGACATGACTTGACATCTGAAGCAATAGTCATATTGAAATCCCTACATGAGTTTTGAAGGTAAACCCTTCTCTTTGTAATCAATAAATTGGAGTAGTGTTATCATTGTAAAGGATTGAGAAGCTTACATTTGTAACCTTTCCTTTCATTTATTTTTGTAGTGCAGTCATATTTTGAGTGGCTTATGGGTAAATCCAACCCCTTCTTTTGGCACACTCTTTGTGAAAATTATTTGCACACACACACACACACACACACACACATATATTATATACCTACACATAAATTTTTGAGTAGCCATATGTGGTTATCGTGCTAATCCATATCAGTATGTGTGTGTATGTTAGCTAGCTTTAATTGTTTGTAAGTTTTATTTGTATGCATGTGTATGGGAGGCCTACATGTCTATTTTTTTGGGTAGCCATCTATTGTTCCCATGTTATGACCCATCTCTTTATGTGTATGTATTTGGTAACTCTCATTTGGGCTCATTTGTGTCGAGAAGAGGAAGTGTTCACCACCAACACATAACATTGAGGACTTTTGTGCAAGGAGATCTTAATGGATCTTTTAACACATAGATATTATAGGGGCCTTTTGTTAGCTTAGGTTTTATTTATTTTATTGCTTTTGTTTTTTAATCTCTTGCATCCCTTTTCCCCTTGAGTTCAAAGTTTTCCTAAAGATCATATCTCAATAAGAATCGACCTTGTAAAAAAACTCTCAGAGGCCCTTAATTGAGCCAAACCCCATGCTCTCAGTTGTGGCCTTGTTGTATCGCTCCACATGAGGTATAATTGTTCTAATTGGGAAAATAAAATATGGAAATATTTTAATGGCATACCCTATGGGACCCCAGTGATAGATCATTTGTCCCACAATCACAACAACAAGTTGGGCCTAGACTTGGTAAGGTTCTTTACCTATTTTTTCTTGTTGAAGCACCTCTAATTCACCTAGAGACTCCACTCCAAAATGAACATTAGAAGAAGCTGCTATTGAAGATATAAAATTGAGATTTTGATGAAGACCTTAATCTATTTATTCTCAAAGCAAAATTTTGTATTCACTTGGTGACTCTACTCAAGCTGAAGGACCCAAACGACTAGGAAAGTTCCAAAATAGAGGTTGCATTCTAAAATATGAGTGCTTCCTTCCTTATGAACTTTTTAGCATGGAGAAAAAGAAGCCCCTTGCGACCTCTAATTCCACTAGATGTTTGACATGACTATTCATTGTCCATACTCCTAAATTTGACATATTACACTACTAAAGGACTGCCAACCCTGCTAGAACATCTGCAAGATATGGTTTGATTTTATCAATTGCATAATGTGGCTCCGAGGCTACTTGAATAATTTAGTGGAAAATATCTCAAGGAGTACATTTCTCTCTCTCCATACTCAATCAATGAATATGACCAACTTGTTGCCCCATTCATGAATGGATTTAGAGAGATAGAGTAACCAACTCCAAATATCCAACTTGCTATTCCCTAGTCCTCTATCACTCAACAACTTGTTACTTTTAACCAGATTATTCCAATCGAGAAAAAGGAAGAGAAGTATGTGGAGGCAGAAGTAGTAGCTTCCAACAGGCCCCAGAACCAAACCAATAATCATATGGGCTAAATTATAGTAAAGGTAGTATAGTCCACTCCTTCTAAAATATTTGATCCAACAAGCATGGATACTTATCTAAGCCTAAATAAGAGAGTATTTCCCTCCAAGGATACACAAGCGGTAAAGAATATAATATGAAGGTGGAATATACATGCCAATTGGGTAAAAAACATAGAGGGAGTTAGCATTAGTGTCAGTCCTACTTCATCAAGAAGATTTTTCATGTTGGTACCAAATTGTCTACATCAAGGAGGCTGCTAGAGAGTCCCATTTTCTAAAGGGTAAATTTATTTTCCCAAGAAACTAGAAAAAGATAAAAAAGAAAAGACTTTAGCACCTAGTGGGGTTCTCTTTTGACTCCATACCTAATGGATAAAGGTCACCCACTCAACCCTTGTAAATATGTACTATATGCAATATTTGGGAGTAATCCTAGTTTTGTGAATTAGCAAAAATCCTAACTATAGAGGTATGAAGATGTAGAATGATTGTTGAAATTTCCACTTTTACTTCTATTCCAAAAGGGGATGCTTTTCTAACTTTGTGCCCAATAGACTAAGGTACCAGATTCTCTGGATTTCTTATCTTTAGAAAGCTAAATATCCCATGCGAGTTACTAGAACTATAGTGATTTCTCACTACACCTAATGCATCATTCTTAGGTGACAAAAAGCAAAGGTTGAAGTAGCAGACAAGCATTGTAGAAAATTTTGATGAAAAATCTCGTGGATCGAGAGGCAAGTCTCAAAAGAAAGAAGGTTTTCCAAAATTTAAAAGTTTATAAAGTTTGATCAAAATATGGAAAGCAAAAGTTTTGACATAAAGATCTGGTGGTTAGAGGTCTCGATGTCAAAAAAGTCTTGATGTCAAATGGTGAGGAAACTTTCAAAGAGGGCTGCCCATGTCCCAAAAGTAAACAATTGCCAAGGCATGTGATATTCTGGAAGTACGTTCCTTTCCTACAAAATAATATTGCTTATCTCTTGGAAAGGACAACAATAACTAGAAAATCCATAACAAAAGCCACTCCCGAATTTGGAGCATTAAAGGTAGAAATATTCTACACCTAGATTATGGAAATTACCAAAATAGGTAGTTGGAAATATGGTGGGAGATACTCATTCAAATACTCAAAGCCATTTGGTATTTATGACTCTAAATCCAAAGACCTTGGAAGAACTGTCATAAATAAAGACATGACCCAACATCAAAAGTAGTAGTCATATTGAAATTTCTATGTAAGTTTTGGAGGGAAACCCTCCTCTATGTAATCTATAAATAGGAGTAGTGTTAGCATTGTAAAGGATTGAAAAGTTTGCTTTTGTAACCTTTTTTAAGATTTCCTTTCATTTTTTTATATAGAGTAGTCATCTCCTGAGTGGCTTGTGGGCAAATCAAACCCTCTCTTTTGGCACAATCTTTGTAAAGACTATTTGTGCATGCGCGCACACACACACACACACACACACACACACACACACACACACATATATATTTAGTGGAAGCCTAGGTGTCAATTTTATGATTAACCATTTATGGTTCTCATGCTAACCTGTCTCTGTATATGTGTAAGCTTTATTTGTATGCATGTGTGTATAGGAGGCCTACGTGTCCATTTTTTTTAGTATCCATATATGGTTCCCATGTTCGGTCTTATCTCTTTACATGAATGTATGTTGTTAACTCTCATTTGGGCTCATCTGTGTTAAGGAGATGAATCATTGGAACATAGCATTCAAGCTTTTAATGCAGGGAGATATTAACATATATTTTGGCACATCACTACCTTTTTTATCTTAGGTTTTGTTTCTTTTATCTCTCACATCCACTTTTCCCATGATTTTAAAGTATGCATAAAGATCATATCTCAACAAGAAGCCAACCTTGTAAAAAATACTCTTGGAGGTCCATGATTGAGGTGAAACCCATGCTCTCAATTGTGGTCATGTTGTGTTGCTCTACATGAGGTAAGACTATTATGACCAGGACAATTAGAGATAAAAATAGTAATCTCCTCCATTCCCTAGCCAGGGATATTTTCCTAGCCATACTTTCTTTCCAATTTTCATTTTCTAAACAAAACAATTGCCCATTAATGGAAAAGCCTTTACTAATGCTTTTCAAATGATAGCTGCATTGGTCAATGGATTGATAGGAAGTCTAATCCACTCTTCAAAGGATAGAAATAAAAATATTTCTCCTTGATAACATCATGTCATAATCCTTAATCAATTATCAATATCCAAATACTCTCGACAGCTAGTGCTTTCCCAAAGTTATGTTGGCAATCTGAGTTATTTTATGTTGTCATTGATGTCACATGAATCATTGATGGTATATGGATCACTTTGAGTTTTTGTGGGCAAATGATATTTTGGAAAGCATGGATAAAATCAGGATTTTTGTGAAAACCAAGGTAGGCAAAATAAAAAGGTTTTATTTAAAACCATGGATGGTATAGTTGAAATGGGTTTTTCTTAAAACCCAGGTTGGCCTTTTTTTTCATCGAAAAATGTGCCCCGATGATGGAGATATTTAATTTTAAATATTTAGTTTAAATTTTAATTATTTAAAATTTAAATTGAAATTTTAAAATTAAAATTAAAGTTAGTGTCGACGTCTAAAGAAAGAGGGAAAATCAATTATACACCGATGTCATCGAAAATGAGGAGAAGACTATATAAAGGGGGATCCTAAGGTTCATTTGAAATTAATCCTTGCTCATGTTAATTGTTGGCTAAGAATATGAAGAGAGCTCGTGTGAAAATCGTTTTGAAAAGGGAGACGGCGAATAAATCCAAGGTTGATTGAAAGTCCAAGACATTGTGAGCAGAGTGGCGCATTGGCAATTGGTTTTTTGTTAAGGTGTGTGGCAACACTTTACATCAAGGTTCGAATCTCCTTGACTGCATTTGAAGGCATTAGAAGGAAAGTGCTCGAAGCTCTTTTGGTTTGCGTGGAAGGGAGGAAGGACTTAAGGCACATCGTGCTTTTTCCTTTCGAACGAGCGGCTAGCTCATGTGGCAACCTTAGCCGTGGCTAAGGCGTTCGCTGTGTGGGCAAGTTGGGGATTCGAATCCCCTTGAGGAGGTAATTACGTTTTGCTCTAATTCAATTTGGTTGATGCCCTAGGATAGGAGTTATAAGGTGGTTAAGGAATAATTAAAGTTTTAATTAAACTTTATTTTTATAAGGGCTGTGATTATTATTTCAGAGGAGATGAGTTGTTGATTTAAATTTGATATTCATGAAATTGAAAATTAAGATTTAGGAGAAATAAGGAGTTGTTATAAAATATTTTTGAGAGCCTTATTGATTATTATTTTTGATAAGGGTTTTTTATTAAAAGGACTTTGGTGGATGTGTTTATTAAGTTGGAGTAAAAAGGTGTAAATTGAGTTATGCTTTATCTTGTGATTATTATTTGAAGTCCACTAACCCTTATTGAGATTGGAAAGGAAAGTTGTGTTTAGTGTGGCAAATTTTGTGGACAACTTCTTGGCATAAAAAAGGTATGGGCACATTCTCCTATTGATTGTTTATGGTGGTTGATTTCTGAAATATCATTGGAGTGAAAAGGATTGATTATGGTTTCCTTTTCGAAAGTGGTTGGTTGAATGCTTCAAGGTTTTCTAGTTTGAGAGTTGTGTGTAAATCTTGTTTTATAAGCATAATTGTTGAAGCCCATTGGTTGTGAAAGAACTTGAAAAGAACATGAGTATCATTGTTATGTGAGATTTGTGGTTGAGCATTGTTGGAAACATTTGAATTGGTCGATACATGCTTGGAATAGGGTTTTTGTGAGAAAAAAATAGTCCCTTGTGGTGATTGGTTGAGTTGAGTTGATTGAGCCTAGTTAAGTGATTGTGTGAGGTGATTGGTCAAGTTCCATGAAACAAACTATTCCATAAATCTGATTTGAGTTGATATTGATTTGAGTTGATATTAAGCTTAGAACATATTGAGTCTCTAATAATTCTCTTTATGCTTCTATGAGTTGACTTGAGTTGAGTTGAGATTGATTTGAGTTGAGTTGAGTTGATATTGAGATTAGAACATATTGAGTCTCTAAAAATTCTCTTTATGCTTCTATGAGTTGATTTGAGTTGAGTTGATTTGAGATCATTGTGGATCATTGTGGATCATTGTTGTCATCCATTGAAGAGTACATTGCCATTCATTGTTGAGTTCATATTTTAAGCTTTGCCTTGATAGATTTATGGATGAGATTTGAGTGCTACTTGTGCATGATTGATTGAGCCTTTGAGAAGGCCTTTGTAGACGATTTTTGGGATAAACTTGTTGAAGCAGATTTGGGCAAGTTCTTGGTGAGCTTGCTAGAGCAGATTTGAGCAAGTTCCTGGTGAGCTTGCTAGAGCAGTTTTGGGCAAGTTCTTGGTGAGCTTGCTAGAGTAGATTTGGGCAAGTTCTTGGTGAGCTTGCTAGAGCAGATTTGAGCAAGTTCCTGGTGAGCTTGCTAGAGTAGTTTTGGGAAAGTTCTTGGTGATCTTGCTAGAGTATATTTGGGCAAGTTCTTGGTGAGCTTGCTAGAGTAGTTTTGGACAAGTTTTGTGTGAGCTTGTTATTCAGTTTTGGACAAGTTTTGTGTGAGCTTGTTATTCAGTTTTGGACAAGTTCTGTGTGAGCTTGTTATTCAGTTTTGGACAAGTTCTGTGTGAGCTTGTTATTCAGATTTGGACAAGTTCTATGTGAAATTGTTATTGCCTAGATTTTATAAGATCAAAGAAATCATTGTATTGGATAAGGATCCTCATTTCTGTGTGAAATATTATAAGGATATTATTTGGTGGAGTACCCCACATTGGGGGAACCACATTAAATCTTGTGTCTCAATTGTGTATGGTGGCTTGTGCTCTTGCTTACTACTGCTATATGAGTTATTAATGCACACTGCTATATTTGGTTATTGCAATTATGGACATTAATTGATATTGATTTGGAAAGAAAAGAAAAAGTGGTATTATACTGTTCACTCCCCCTCTCAGTATAAGCTTGTTTTCTTCAAGTCATGTATATTCTTAAGCTCCCATCCTCTTGTTTATTTAGGTTTGGCTATCTTATGCCATTTAAAAAAAGGTATTGCATACTTCTCCCTTCTTCATTTTCAAAGGAAATGAAAGCATTTCTTATTTTTTCCACTATTATAATAGGAATATAGGTCATGGAGTGCCAATATATTTGAATGGCTTCTAAAATTATTTTCACTAGCAGTAAATTACCTCCTAATGATAACCATCTATTTACATTTTTTTCTAATTTATTTTATAACCAAATCCAATCCTTGTATCCATAATTATTTGGCTTTAGTATTTTGCCAAACTCAATTAGGTTGAAGCCAAAAAATTTTACCACTGCTTCTTCTTGTCCTGGTTGTAATCTGTTAAAAGCTATATCTATCTTCTAGAGATTTATTTCCATTCCTATATCAACATGATATAGATCTAAAAACTCTTTATATTTCAATGCTTCTCTTAAGGTGCTAAAAATGTTGAAAAATACTATACATCCATGAAATAAAATACAATATCTAAATGTAGCAAATCAAGATGCAACCATAAATACAAAGAACAAAATAAAGAAAAATGATGGATGATGCCCTTTTATTAATAATATCTTGTTATTTTCTAAGAAGGTTACAAATAAGATCCCCTCGAGGGATTGCTACCAATATTGACACAATGAATTACAAATGAAATAATTTAGATGTACTATGCAAGATCTTTTTGCATCCACAAATTGATTTGGGATAAGTTTTCGAGATTATCACAATGAATGATGATAATATGTGAATATTTATGTTTTTGCTTCTTTGTAGATACCTGTGATCTGCACACAAGAAGATTAAAGAGTATTAAAAGCATATGCAAAGCCTTTCAAGATAAGACCTATATTAAAAGCAAGGAAAATGACAAAGAAATTGAAATAAGATGAATACATGCATGAAAATGAAATCTATCTATACTAAACAGTAACTAGAAATGCTGCTAAAGCTTAACAAAAGAAGAAAAATAGGAAAGCAAATCTTTACCTGGAAGGTCATCTCTGTGTAGGATGATCATACATGTGGGCCATCTCTGAGAGAGATGATCGTACCTATGGGTCATCTGAGAGATATGGTTGTACCTACAGGCCATATTTGAGAGAGATGGCCACTAATCTATGAGCAATTCTCTTGTGTCCAATGCGAGGCGATGCTGGGTTCGATCTGTGGATTGGTTGAAAAATTGGTGCACTCGGGGAGAACAACTTAGGAGATAGAATTCAATGTTGAAACAAGGATGTTGGATTGCACAAAGAGCAAAAATGTGATCTTCAACCTTCAAAGCAATCCATTGGTATGCTATCTATGGAGAAAATAATGTAAAGAGGGTTGGAAACTTCATGGTTGAAATTCGATAGCACTTCATTGCTTGAAAATTGAAACTCCTTGATACTTAATTTATGAAGGCTAGGTGCCATTATATAGACTTCCAAGAGGAAGTCCAATCTTGCATGGGAAGCCAAGAAATGGTTAGATTCAAGAAAGGTAACTGCCCATTCTTGAATCTTCTCTACAACTGACTGTGTATGTCATTATGCTTAGCTAGCATGTAACCGCTTTAACCGTGGTGCAGGATTCTAGGTCCTATTTGAACTTGTTTCAGATATGACCATATTGAGGTGAAATGACCCTAACTGGAGGCCATCTCATGGTGAGACAGTCTCTAGAGGCCATCCTTTGGTGGGATGGTACTAGCTGTAAAGGGAAATTCCTCCCAGTATGAGTAGTGTAAACCACTATTGAGCCCTAAGGCTGCCCAAGGTGGGTCATATAGCCTTAAAGGAGTCCATTTAGGTAGTCTCCTCAACATGACATGTTTTAGGTGTCTATAGATGCCCTTTTTGGGATGCATTGTGTGAAAGCACAACGCAAAGCAAAAATATATGACTTGTTAGTCAAATTGAGGGTTGATGGTGTTCATTGATCTTATCAATGTTAGATGCCCCAATCATGGAAAGAGCATGCATTTTTGAATCATTGCTTCTAACAAGTTGAAGAACTTGAGTTTTTGGTAAACTTTTGGGGCATTGGGAGATAAGCTTAAGTCTACACTTTAGCCTTTGAGACATGGCATTGGAAGATAAACTTAAGTCTACACTTTAACATTAGGGATATGGCATTGGAAGATAAGCTTAAGTCTATACTTTAGCCTTAGGGGCATTGGAAGACAAGCTTAAGTCTACACTTTAGCCTTAGGGGCATTGGAAGATAAGCTTAAGTCTATACTTTAGCCTTTGGGACATGACATTGGAAGACAAGATTAAGTCTACTCTTTACCCTTAGGATCTACCAAGCAGACAATTATAGCTATTCTGTTATGTGTTTTACTCTAATTTTTTTCTTGTTTTCTGCCCCAAGCAAGAAGGACATGATTCTCTTTGGCAATGATTCTTGAATGAATGCAATTTGCATTGATTGAGTGTTTGATTATTGACTTCGATTATGAACTTTGCAATTATATGACTACCCCCTCAAGTGACGAGTCAATAGAGGAGATGGAAAGTGATGAAAGAAATGAGTCACTTAACCAATATGATTTGATTTAGGTTACTTAGGATGATTGCAAAAGTAAAAGGGGGTACAAACCCCATTACAACCTTGATGTTGACCCATTTTATTATTGTTTTTGGTGAGTGATCTTATGGTAATGTACTCATCTTACCGGATTGCATGGATAACCAATCGATGCAACTGCCAAGTGACTAGAGTAGATCACTAGATATGAGGTTCACTCAATATTTTTGACTTGATATGGCTGAAGGGGTTACATGCTTTTGGATCTATTTGGATTATTATGACCAAAGGGGTTACGTGCCTTTGAAGCTTTTTGGATTGTTATGACCAAAGAGGTTAGGTGCCTTTGGAGCCTTTTTTATTGATTTGATCAAAGGGGTGAATTGCATTTGGAGCCTTTTGGATTGAATTGACCAAAGGTGTAGGTGCTTTTGGAGATTTTTGAAAATTGAAATTGACCAAAGGAATTTGGGTACCTTTGGAGCTTTTTTTTAATTGACCAAAGGTTGTTCGTGCCTTTGGGGCATTTTGATTTGATGTGACCAAAGGTTTTTCATGCCTTTGGGACATTTTTATTTGATGTGACCAAAGGTTTTAGTTCCTTTGGAGCCTTTTGATTTGATGTGACCAAAGGATTTTGGGTCCTTTGGAGCCTTTTGATATGATGTGACCAAAGAGTTTATGTGCCTCTGGAGCTTTTGCATTGAATTTGACCAAAGGGATTTAGTCACCTTTGGGGCATATTTGTACCATGATGTATTGTTCATGATATATATAATAGTATCTTTTCAATTATCTTATCATGATGTTTATTGCTTGTGTGGATGCACCTATGGATGTAATGATGGATGTATGCCTAGACATATGCATGTATTTTATGTGCTAATGACATGATGATGAAAAATTTAATTTTTATTTGCTAAAACATAATGAATTAATCTAAGATGCAAAATAACCTAAGTGTAAGCACCACAAAATATATTAAAGTCATGAATCAAAATGTTAACCTTTTCACAAAAGTCATACATTGGAAGTTGAATTGTATGGAATGATATGGCAAGATGTAAATGATGGATGTGAAATAGTGAGATGTTATGAGGGCACAAAAAGGTCTTTCATGAGACTCAAACACCCTAGTTGACCAATCAAAAGTTGTATACTAGATATACCTGACTCTATAAGATAAAGATCTACTAGGAAGACCTAGATATTCAATATCCTTGTGTGTGCATGTGATGTTTATTAATGACGCATAAGATTACCCCACTACCAAGTGGGTTTCATTAAACCCATTGTTGTAATTAATATCACTTCATGGTCATCCTTATCTTGATTTTAGATGTGGTTGGACTTGACTACTAGGCAATACAAGCCACCAAAAGCTAGTTCATCGATAAGATGACATTGGTCTATACAAAAGAATGTCACTAATGTGACAGCCATATCACCATGCATAATACTACTCCATTGCTAGGTAGGTTTCATTCAACCCATTGTTGTTATGGAGATTGTCCCATTGCTTTTGAATAACTAAGTATTCAAGGGATTCAAACTCATTACCCCCTTCTTTTATTTTGATTTCTTTGATTGGGGATTCTTGCTCATTTTTTGGAGAGTAAGGGAATTTATTTGCTTTTGTGGTGAACCACTTTTTTGAGGGATACTTGCTCATTTTTGTGGAGTAAGGGATTTTATTGGGTAGGGGGGAGCTTGTCCTTCTGTCAATTCTCAACATTCTAGACCAAGCACATAATAGGATGAGCTAGGAAAACCTTTCGCTCAAGGTGGCAAGGATTACGTTGTAGCATCATGCTTCCTTGTTCAAACTTATATTTTAATGTGTGAGTTTGTGTTTGGGATTTTAAGATATGCAAGGTGCTATAAAAGCAAGATCCTAACTTCTAAAATCTAAGATATATTTCTACAAAATATGAAAGAAAAACTAGGGATGGCTGAATGATCAAAAACCCTAATGAACACCCTTTAGCAACTTATTGGTTGTGTATTTAGGGAATTTTGACACACCTCAAAATGCCCCTCCTAGAAAAAATATTTTTGCCTTATAACAATGTGAAATTCACCCTCCAAACCCCTGCCTCGATTTTTGTACTAAGCAAAATTGAAATATACCCATTTTACTTTTTTATTTAAAGAAATTTAGACAAGCCCAAAAAATTCGAATGGTTTCGATAATTTTTAATCTCTGAATTTGTCCAAATCCCATGTGCACCTAATTTAGGCACTCTGTTGGGATTTTGAAGCTAATCTAGGCAAACCCAGATTTCCAACAAATTCGTACGATCCAAATTTGTCCAAAATAGGGAAATTCCCAATTTACCCTAACTTCTTGGCCTATTTGTGCCTCCCTCCCTGATTCCTCGACCTACCTTGGATTATAAATCCTCTAGACTCCCCCTAAATAGACCTAATGGTGATTTTGTAGGAAAAATTAAGTGGAGAGAAGGATTTCTTGTGTTTGTTGCAGGTTTTCTATGGAGACTTCGACATCAGATCACCATTCTAGGAGTAGGCAGACATGGAGATGACTACTGTGAACTTAGATCTATTTTATCCTTAGTAGAAATTTTCTCTTTTGCATTGTTTTTACAAATTTAGATCCATTCGAATTTATCATAAGTCCAAAATCGTCCTAACCATTGTATTTTGCAGATCTAGCCGTTGAACATTTTTGGACGTTCAAATTTGTAGCTAACATCCGAAAACATACAGATCTATGTTGGGGGTAAGATTTTTATTGCAGGATTAACATATCAGTTTGCATTTTACATTCCACCATTCATTTATTTTGTTATTTCATTACAGGCTATTGATGTTATTGTATTTCTTTAATTTCATCATATGCTTTGCATTAGTTTCATAGATCCATAATTTTTTTACAGTTTGCTAAACTGAAGGGATATGACTGTTGTAGATCACGAATAGCTGTGATCTAAGTAGATCCACCACCCCTAATTATAAATTTCAATCTTTTTATGAAATTACAGGTTTTGAATATATTAAAACGTCTGAATTCATCTGATAGATTCAGACCTATATGAAAATATACATATAGATCCGAAAAAATACAGATAGATCCAAAAATATACAAACAACTCCGAAAAGTGATAGAGGACAAACATCTGGACTAAGTAAGGATCTAAACTTATTTTTGTTGTAATTTTCTATTCTGTAATTTCATAATATTATGTTTAAGAAAACTCTACATAGAACAAAATAATAGGGAAGACCCAAAACATAAACTTAGTTGCATTATTCATTCTAGTTTGAAATAAAATATAAAAGAACAAAAAGATACAAACTTAGACTTATTACTCTTAGCATCAATTGCATTTATTAAAAATAAAAAGGTTCAAAAGAAAACACAAAAAGAACATAGACTTAGTTACATTATTTTACATCAATTGTATTAGTTGAAAAACTTAAAAGAAAAGATAAAAAATAAAAAACTTAGTTGCATTATTTTATATCAATTGCATTAGTTGAAAAACTCAAAAGAAAAGGAACAAAACATAGACTTAATTGCATTCTTCTTTGCATCAATCATACTAGTTGAAAAACATAAAAGACAAAAAGATAAACTTAGCTATTTCATTGCATTTGTTAAAAGACTTCAAAGAACTAAAAGACAAAAACATAGATTTAGTTACATCATTTTGCATCTAGTGGATTAAGAAAACACAAAACACAAAGAAAAGAAAAACAATATGCTAGCATAAACCTCATCTTTTGCTTTCAATATCTACAAAATCATTGCATCATAGTTAGATTTACAAAGCTTTCTAGTTAGAATCTGTATACTTTGTTTTCATCAAAATTTGAAATGCATATAGCTAGGCAATAGTTGCATTTTGGCCAAACCCTAGGTGTATGCACATAAAAAGAATTCAACAAACACCCACCTTACCTAGGCATGGAAACCACCATAGAAAGTGTTTCCTAGTGAACCCTCACCCAATTCATCGACAAACACCAAGGAGAGCACAACTCAAGTGCTTCTCGTCTGAGGTGTAGATACATCATTTTCCCTCCCCCTTTCAGGGACATTATCCTGGAAGAAAGGGGTGCAAAAATTTTGGGTCTACATTCTTTGGTGAACTCGATGTGAACACACCATTATTTTGTATTTCATTACTTTTTCTTTGTTTTAAAAAAAAAAAAAAATATCATTTAAATTTGTGTGCTTTAGATTAAACCACATAAAATAGATAAATTTTTCAATGAACCACATCACATCATTTTATTTTCTTTTACAAACATTGTCCTAAAAATGAACCACATCCGACGAACTCTTCCATAGCTTCGGTTGGTCCGAAAACAATGGGAATATACAGTGAAGGTTTACGGCCTTCAGAAAGGGATTATCCTTTCACCTGTACCTAGAAAACTTAAAACCTTTAATCAAGATTTAAAATGAGGCTGGTCCAACAACCATCATAGCCATGGAAAATAGCATGCACTTCTTCGAGGTGTATCACTACCCACGGTGAACTGGGTGAGGACTGGCAGAGCTTGGGCTTCATCATGACTTGGACTTCATCACCAAGTGTCTGCATGTGGGCAACCAGGTGAAAAGCCTAATTGAAAACAAGATAACTTGGCCTACAACTTGCAAAATGGTTCGAAGAAAAACTTGTAGTTAGAAAACAACTTTTGCTTTGAATTTTCTTTTTCACTTTTACTTTGCTTTTTTCTAAAAAAAAAAAGAGAGAAAAATCTCTAGAAAATATTTTAAATGGTGGATACTAGTGTTAAATAATTTGCCCTTATCGACCTTAGAAAAGAACTCATAGAAAAAGAGGTTGATATCCTCTTTAGGAGTAATAGGGAAAATGGGGGAGATTTGTGGCAGAATTTTGATCTCATTAAGAGAAGAGCTGAGGAGTTGAAACAAATTAAAAGGATAGACATAACAAAGGCCTTAGGTGCAGATTACTATTCCACCTATTTTGAAATTAAGAGGAGTTGTGAATGCTAGCTAGCGAACAAAAGGGCTAGTGTCCACTCCACAATTTACCCATGGGAAAGTTACTTTGAAGAATCTGTAGTCATCCACAAATTCCTAGCGAACTTAGAAGAGAAAGAGATAGCCTTTGAACAAAAAAGGTGCTATCACAAAGCACCTAGAGTAGTCCTTTTTAGAGATTTTTGCCACGAGCTCCAGTTTCAACCTCCTACTTCTGAAACTAAGAATATCACTCTCATTCACTTTGTCCTTCTTTTGAAAGAGAACTTTATCTTCGAAGAGGAACATTTCATGAACCCTGAAGATCTAGAGCCCATCAATGATATTTATAAGCTCTTTCGAGAAGAGTAAAATCATCTTAGTTCTATTACCCTAAAAATCTTGTAAATACTTAGGTAGACAAGCCTATTTAGTTTGATTTAAAAACAAAAAAAACAAAAAATTTAGTAGTATTAAAAAAACAAAACAAAACAAAAACAACACAACAAGATGCCTAAAACCTTAAGGAATGGCAAAGAAGTGGCAACCGACTCTGAAGGGGAGTCGGATAATGAAAACCCAAATACCAAAACTAAAATAGAAGAAGTTTAGGAAGAACAAGTTGCACAAATAGAACAAAATGAGGAAGATGAAATAGTCGACCCTTTTGACCCTAAAATGGGACCTGAAGGGGATATTCATTTTGAATCTATGCAACACTTCTGTGAATTTTTAAATCATAATCGAGCCTCTATCGCTAATGCCTTTGAAATAGAAGATCAACTTACAAGAGGTGATTTTTCAATAGAAGCAGCCTTGGAAGCAACTTTTCGACTTCACCCAAAACCAGAGACATATATGGAAAATATCCTCCATTACAACCTGCCACTCATAATGATCATTCCTTAGGTACTACCCAAGTTCAAACAACTATGGCATCACAACATAAACCTATTTTTGCAACCACTACTACTACCCAAAAACAACCTTCTTCTTCCACCAATAATAACTTTCTTTCCCAATATTTTAACACTCGATTTAATCAAGTCTCAACATCTCAAAAAATAATAAAAATGTGAAAATCTTGACTTCTTCTCAACCAACCTTGCAATAAAATATGCCTCCTTATAATCTTTCTAACCCTCCAACTTCAAATCCTATGCATAATAGTATTACCATTTCAACACCCTATGCGAACACAACATACATATTATCCTCCCTATGCAAACATAGCAACACAGAATAAGCATAATGGGCAACCACATCATCTTGAAGCTATAGTTCAATAATTAGCTTCATGATTAGATCAAATAGACCCTTATCACCCTACATACAACTATAAGAAAATGTGTAACCAACCACTAGATCCTTTTGTTACCGCTAGACCATACCCTAAATGCTTCCCCATGCTGATTTTACCAATTTATAAGGGGATCGAAGATCCGATTGAGCATCTTCGCATGTTTAGGACCGCTTGCCATGACATTGCATATGATGACATGTTGCTATTAAAAATATTCCCAAAAATTTTAGGAGGTATGGCATTAGAATGGTACTATCAATTGCCAACACATTCCTTAAGAAACTTTGAAGAAACTATGGAGTTGTTTGTACATCAATTTGGTGCCTATATAGAGAGGCATGTCACAATTAAAGATTTGTACAACCTCAAACAAGGAAAAGAAGAGAGCTTCATAGAATTTCTAGCTCGATGGAGAAAACTTTTAGGCAAATTACATTTCGCTTTACCTCCAAGAGAAATGTTAGAAATTTTCATTGGGAATTTACAAGAACAATTATCCTATGAGTTAGCTACTACTATCGTAACCTCCTTTGATCAAGCTATAGACTTGGCAAGAAGGGTAGAAGAAGCCCTTATCAGAAGAGGACAACTTAAAAATAAGGATGAAGATAAGTCATCTAAAAATCAATACAAGAACAAACATGTGGTAGGAGATGGGGTTACAGATAGTAGACCCCCTCCAAATGTTAATACCATAGAAACCACAAAGAATTTTGTGTTAAAAGCACCCCAAAAACCTCCATAATGGAACTTCACAAGATTAAATCAACCTTTGACAATGGTCTTACCACAATTGGTAGAAAGAGGCTTGATAAAATTGCTAGAGATATGACAACCTGACACCTCTCAACCTTGGTATAGACCAGACCAACATTGTGATTTCCATCAAGTTGATGGACATCCAACCAACACTTGTAGAAGATTAAAACACTTAGTACAAGACTTGATTGATAATGGAAAATTGGGAGTGGAAAATCCTCCACCAAATGCTAATCCACCAATAGACCCACAAAAGCAACAAGCACAAAATGCCAATCAAGATCTAGACATCTTCCAAAATCCATTACCAAATCATGGTAAGGAAGCTGTGAATCAGCTAGATTATAAGATTGTGCCTCATCCAACATGTTATGTGGGAATGATTAGTAGTCACTTACCATCGCAACTCTCACAAACTTCATTTGTGCCTACTCAATCCATTGTCACAATTGAGCAATTTCAAGGAAGGAAACTACAATTCTCATATTTTGAACATATAGAAAGTGAAATAGAATCTGAGGTAGATATTAGTTCCTTCCATTCTAATAGTTTAGAATATGAATCAGGACCAATTCTACCCATCACATATTCATTAATTCCGGAGGAACCATTTCCAAGAATGATAACAACCCATCCTTCTTCACAACAACTTCTTCCCATAGAACAAACATCAAATGCTAGATCACAACTTATTCAAGATGATCCTCCCATTCCCCATCAATCAAGCAATATTGTGGCTACAGTTGGAGCCATTACTAGACAACAAGCTCAAACTCAAAATTCTCAACCTCAATTACCTACAACTCAACCAAATGATGTGGATCAACCATCTTTTGTTCTGAAACCACCTTATAAGGGGAATAATGTAATTCGACCTCAATAGAAAGCTCCCTTTGATATTAATGAGCAACTAGCTAATACGACAACTAGGATTTCTCTCTTAGACCTTCTTAGAACTTCATTTGTTCATAGAGAAGAATTAATGAATACCTTGAGTCAAATGATGGTGCCTCAGGACATAGAACCAACTATTGTAGTGAATGTTGTAGCTTCTCATGGAGTTGACTACATTGATTTTCATGACAAAGATATACCTCCACAAAGTATGCATAGGGATAATCCCTTATACATAACAACATTAATTGGAGATGTAGGTGTTAAGAGGGTATTGATTGATAATGGTTCATCTCTAAATATTTGCACCTATGACTTTTTCAAAAGGTTTGGGTTCAAAAATGAAGACTTAAGAAGAACTGAAATGATTATAAAAGCTTTTAATGATGAAACCCAAGAGGCTTGTGGTGTGATATCTATCCCATTACAAGTTGGTCCTAGAATTTTGGATACATCTATTTTTGTTGTATCTTGTCCTACATCATACAACATCCTTCTAGGATGCCCTTGGATTAATGCAATGAGGGCAGTTCCCTCTACCTTACATCAATGTGTCAAATTCAAGTTTAAAAATCAATTGGTCACCATCCATGGAGACCCTAGACCTTTTGATATGTGTGCAATGGTAGAACCCATTAATGTTCCATTTTTTCCAGCTCTATCATCATCGATTCCTATTCCCCCTAAGTCTTCTTCCCCAAATATTGAACCTTTACCTTCTTCTAACACACCTACACCTTCTAAAACTAATAATCCTTCTACATCATACCCCCTCACAGATGAGGCTTTACCAGATTTATCCACCATATTAGCACCTACAGAGCATGCTAATTTTGTTGTACAAGACTCCATTATCTTGTCCCAATTACCACCATCCCCATGAACGATAGGTTTACCTCACAAATGAGGAAACATATATCATGTTGGAAGTTGTACTTTTATTTTTGTAGGATGTTCTCCTGATAAAATCAACATCAAGCAAATGAGCTTTACATTCGATGAGAATAATTTTGCTCAATGTTACTTCTCCAACAGATATATAAAATCAAAGCAAATGATGTGTGATATGGGTTATAGAGGTAAAGGTTTGGGTCATTTTGAAAATGGCATACATGAACCCTTTGAGGTTGAGGAATGGCCTACCCGATGTGGTATAGGCTATATTCCTACGAAATCTCAACCTTTTCCCTTTGATGATGATGATCACCTAATCACATATGATGAATATTTAGAAAATAAAAAATATTTAATGAATAATAAGAAGAGAAGGAAAACTCATTTGTTTTCTTACAATATGATTTCAATAGTCCATCCAAAAATGATTGCCACTCCAGATGAGTGTATAGAAGGAGATGTCTTTTTTGACATCTCCCTTGAAGAAGTTATGAGGAATAGTTTCTTCTTTGATGGGTCTATCCCATGTATAGCCCATGTTCACACAATAACCACACAAGAAGAGTTAGCCAAATTATCCCTAGAAGAACTTCAGGAAATGGGTGTTTCACCTACCCCTCCTAACTTTGAAAGGGACTTAAATATTTTGGTAGAAGATATCTTAAAAATTAATATTGGAATAGAAATTAATCCTCACATGGTTAAAATCGGAGCTACTTTGAGTAAATAAGAACAAATGAAATACACATAACTTCTTGTGGAATACCCTGATATCTTCACATGGACTTATGCAGATATGCCTGGCTTAGATCCTTCTGTCATCATGCACCACTTAGTGGTTCATCCTGATGCTAAACCTGTGAAACAAAAACTTAGGAAAATGCATCCTAAAGTAGCCTTGCTAGTTAAAGATGAATTACAAAAATTGTTAGATGTTGATTTCATTCAAGCCATAGATTATTCTGATTGGATATCTAATGTCATCCCAGTAACTAAAAAAGAGGCTACTAAAATCAGAGTATGTACTGATTTTAGGGACATCAATGTTGCATGTCCCAAAGATGATTTTCCCCTTCCTAATATGGATCAAATCATTGATTTCACAATAGGAAGTGGGATGTTATCCCTTATGGATGGATTTTTAGGATATAACCAAATTTGTATAGCACTAGAAGATCAACCTAAAACTACTTTCATTACACCTTGGGGGACTTTCTATTGGAAAGTAATGCCCTTTGGTTTAAAGAATGCAGGAGCAACTTATCAATGAGCTATGACCTACGTGTTTCATGATATGATGTATGATATCTTACATGATTATGTAGATGACATCATAGCTCGATCTATTAAGGAGGAAGATCATATTCCTGACTTGCGATGAGTCTTTAATAGACTCCATGAATACAAAGTCCACTTAAACCTAGACAAATGTGTGTTTGGAGTAAAATCAGGTAAATTATTAGGATTTATTGTATCTATGCGAGGAATAGAGATAGATCCTATCAAAATCAAGGTAATCATTGATATGCCACCACCAAAAACCTTGATAGAACTTAGAAGTTTACAAGGTAAGCTCCAATCTATCCATCGTTTCATTGACAAATTGGTAGATAAATGTCAACCCTTTCTTAAGTTACTTAAGAAAGATACCTTTTTCAAATGGGATGAGGAATGTCAAGAAGCCTTTAAAGCTCTTAAGACATATTTTCTTACACCGCCAGTGCTCGTTCCTCCTAGGCTTGAGCATCCTTTTATTTTATATATTTCTACCTCAAAACTTGCGTTAGGAGCAATGCTTGTGCAACATGATGAGGATAAGAAAGAAAGAGCTATTTATTACATAAGTAGAACTTTGATAAGTTATGAAACTCGTTATACTCCTTTAGAAAAACTCTGCTTAGCTATTGTGTTTTCTACACAAAAATTGCGCCATTATATGCTTAGTCAAAAAACTTTTGTCATAGCAAAATTTGATCCATTAAGATATTTGATGAGTAGACCTTATTTATCAGGATGCACAAAAAATGGGGTTCTCGCTCTGAGTGAGTTTGATCTAACCTTTATTGGTCAAAAATCCATTAAAGGGTAAGTCATAGCTGATCAACTCGTCACTGCTCCTCTTGAATCTACTCACCCTTTGACAATAGAGTTTCCAGATGAATGCCTTAATCTAGAAGGTGAACATTTAGACTCTTGGACTCTATTTTTTGATGGAGCCCATTGCATGAGTGGTGCAGGTGCAGGCATTATATTAGTGTCTCCACAAAAACAACTTATCCCATTATATTTTAAACTCCAATTTTCCTGTACAAATAACACAATAGAGTATGAAGCCTTGATCCTTGGGTTACGAGCAACTTTATCCTTGAATATTAAAATTTTATCAGTTTTTGGAGACTCACAACTCATGGTAAATCAAATCAATAACATTTATCAAACCCGAGATGAGAAACTCCATCCTTATAAAGAGTATATTTTAAAACTTATGTCTTTATTCGAGAAAGTTACTATCGAAGCTATCCCTCGTACTAGTAATCGTTCTATGGATGCTATGGCAGCAATTGCTTCTCTTATTCCTTTAGAGTTGGATGATGATCATGCTACTATCATCATTCACCAACTTAGGGAACACACTTCATTAGAATCTTGCCTAGCACCCTTAGATGTCTTCGCAATTGAAGAAACATCCTCAAGATCATGGTATGGAGATATCTTCAACTTTCTCCAAAATAGGTCTTTCCTAGATGGCTTAGATAGGAATCAATGTAGACTATTACGTAAATGAGTTGTTCATTTTGTAATCATCGAAAGTACTTTGTATAAAAGGTCTTTTGAAGGTATCCTCCTAAGATGTCTTAACCTAGAGGAATCCAAGAAAGCACTAAGCAAAGTGCATGATGGATCTTGTGGAGGTCATTTTAGTGGTGGAGCCATAACTAAAAAGCTCCTACGAATGGGCTATTTTTGGCCCTCCATGGAAAAATATGCCAATGACTATGTGCATCGATGTGATAAATTTTAGCGACACACAAATTTAGTCCATGCTCCTACCCAAGAGCTTCAAGCTATCTCTTCCCCTTGGCCTTTTTCAAAATGGGGCCTAGACATTATAGGGAAGATTAATCCAGTTTCATCAGATGGTCATAAATTCATCATAACAACAACTAAATATTTTACAAAATGGGTAGAAGCCATGCCTTTGGCTTCTTGCATAGGAACCCAAGTCTCTAAATTTATTTTCAATCAAATCATCTGTAGATTTGGGATTCCATCCACACTCATTTTTGATAATGGAACGTGCTTCAAAAATAAAGACATACAAAAGCTTTGTGCCAAATACAAAATCCAACATAGATGGTCTACTCCTTACTATCCACAAGGAAATGGCCAAGCTGAAGCATCCAATAAAAATTTAATTAAAATCCTAAAAATATTGGTTAATAAATCAGGTTAAGATTGTCAAAATTGCTCCAATATGGGTTAGACTCCCGAGTCTCCCCCTCTTCTGTTGGCATGAAAATGTAATCAGAGGAATTGCATGCTGCATTGGTGAGTTGGTTACCATTAACCCTTCCACCAAAGCTTGAACCAGATTTGTTCAAGCTCGGTTCTGTGTTCTGGCGGATTTGGAGGCTGACCTTCCATCATCCATCACTCTCCGGTCTGGAGATATCATTCTCCACAAGCAAGCCATTGTGTATGAGAACAGACTAGCTTTCTGCCCCCAGTGCAGTTCTCAAGGGCACCTCCAGTCCAACTGTCCTCTTCAAAATCTAGGGATGAAGAAACGGGATTCCAGCAACCCCTTGGAACACGGTGAAGGTCAGAAAAAGCACCCTGCTGCGAAAGGGCATGAATCTCCAGGCCCGTCTAGGGACCATCCCGAATCCTCCCACCCGGTGGAAGCAGTCTCCCCCCAAATGGTCTCTGAGCCGTGTGGTGCAAGCCCTCACCTTGGACCACAGGAGGAGAAGGACCAGTCCCTTCTCCAAATCACCGCATAGGCAGATTCACCTAAAATCTTGGACCATAACCACCTCGAGTCCCAAAATGTGCTGGAAGATTACCTACTAGGAAGAAGGGGTGAGCAGTCCGGTAATATCAGCCCTCGTAATACGAGAATCCGAAAACAAGGTGTTGATTTTGGTAGCGAAAGGAAGCAAGGTTGTCCCCCCAACAAAGACAGGCGGGACAAGGAGACGGCGGCAGATGTTGCAAATGATACTCAACGGTTGCTTTTTCAGGATGATTCTGATTCCCAGATGGGTGACTCGTCTGTCCCAAAACCTCCCCTCCAGCAAGGAAAGGGAGGTAAGAAGAATATCAAACTGTTGAGATGAAAGTCCTCTCATGGAATGTGAGAGGGCTTAATGCAACTGCCAAACGGAGATTGGTGGCTAATCTCAGAAAGAGGACGAATCCGTCCATCCTAATTTTGCAAGAGACTAAGACCGATGCTATCTCTTCTGCCAGAGCTGCTAAGGTCATTTGGGCTAAGGCAAAATTCCTCTCCAGTCCTGCGGTGGGAACGGCAGGCGGTCTCATGATTCTTTGGGATCCAAATATTTTTGAGGGCAGCCTTCTCTCAACTTCCAGCAAGATTATCAATGTTTTGTTTCATTCCAAAGCCATTAACTTTTCTTGGATCCTCTCCAATGTGTATGCCCCAAACTCTATCTCGGAGAGAGCAGAAATGTGGAAGGCTATTTCCCAGATGAGGGAAACGTTCTGTAATTTCCCTTGGGTTCTAGGGGGAGATTTCAAGCTGTCCTCTTCACCCATCCGAAAATAAAGGAGGATCGAACCACTCTAGCCACAGTCTGGAAGACTTTCGAGATTTTGTTTCTACCAATAACTTGCTTGACATTGACCTCAAGGGGGCATCCTTCACTTGGAGCAACAGGAGGATTGGGAGCAATCTTATTCAAGTCAAGCTTGACAGATTCTTCATATCCCAAGAGGCTATTCCCATACTCGGTGCGGCAACTCTCTCGGCCTTACCGAGGATTGGGTCTAATCACAATCCTATTGTCTTGGAGACGGTTGATGGGCCTATTTTTAAAACCCCCTTCAGATTTGAGTCCATGTGGATTTCTCACAAGGACTTTAGAGGGTTGGTTACAGCATGGTGGCAGCAGAAGGTAGCAGGTTTCGCTTCCAAGAGAGTGGCCTTAAAACTCAAGTTAATCAAAAGGAATTTGAAAACATGGAACAAGGTGGTGTTCGGCAACATTTTTGAGTCCAAAAGGTCAATTTCTGCAAACCTGAAATTGGTGGAGGAGAGAATGGAGCTCGAAGGTTACATCGATTGCCTCAGGGAGGAGGAAAGGAGACTCTTGGTGGATTATCTTTCTATTCTTGCTAGGGAAGAAACTTTCTGGCGCCAGAAATCTAGGGACCTCTGGTTGAGAAATGGAGACTCCAATACAAAGTTTTTTCACGTGTCAACTTTGCGGCACAGAGGGGCTAACAAAATCAGGGAAGTGGTGTGCAAGGATGGACGCGTTACCAAGGATATTGAGGAAATCCAAAGTGAAGCGGTTGACTTCTTCCAGGATTTGCTCGGTGTTCCTCTCGATAGTGATCTCCAGGTTCAGAAATATCTGTTGGATAACTTCCCAGTCAAAGTTCCTCCCGAGGTAAGCTTTAAGCTTCTGGAGCCTTTTTCTGTGTCCGAGATTAAAGAAGCTTTGTTCTCCATGCAACCAGACAAGGCCCCTGGGCCTGACGGTTTTCCCCCCCATTTTTTTCAAGTTATGTGGGATGTTGTGGGCTCGGATGTGTGCGAAGCAATTCAAGAGATTCAAGCCTCCAGATCCATCCATCCAAAACTAAATTCTACCTTTCTTGCTCTCATCCCTAAGTATTCCGCCTGCAAAAGTTTCTTTGATTATCGTCCCATTAGCCTGTGTAATGTTTTTTATAAAATCTTAACCAAGTCCATAGCCAACCGTCTGAGGTCCCTTCTTCCTTCCTTGGTTGGTCCTTCTCAAGGAAGCACCGTGAAATGTAGAAACATTCTCGATGGTGTCATCACCATCCATGAAACCCTCCATTCTGCTCACCACTCCAAAAATGCTGCTCTTTTCCTCAAGCTGGACATGAATAAAGCTTTTGACAGAGTTGATAGGAGGTTCCTCTGTGCTATCCTCTTCAAGTTCAGCTTTCACCCTCAATGGATTGACCTTGTCAGTAGTTGCATATGCACTCCCTACTTTTCTGTTCTAATCAACGGATCCCTTGCTGGGTATTTCCAAAGTTCCAGAGGCCTCAGACAAGGTGACCCTCTATCTCCTATTCTATTCATCCTTCTGGCTGAGGTTCTGAGTTGGTCTTTGAAAGAAGCTCTTCGCCAGAATAAGATCTCTGGCATTTTTCCCACCTCCAGAGTCGATCCTGTCTCTCATCAGCAATTTATGGATGACACCCTCATCTCCACTGGGGCGTCCGTCACTCAAGCCAAATACATCAAGCGAATCCTCTCCCGTTATGAAAATGCTGCCGGATAGAAAGTTAATTACATCAAAAGCAAAATTTACTTTATTAACACTCCTATGCGAAGGCAGCTTCGCATAGCCAGAATTTTGGAATGCACTATTGATTCCCTTCCTGCGTCTTATCTGGGTTTGCCTCTGGCTTGTAATGGTCGGGCCAATGGAAGCTTGTGGGACATGATCCTGGAACGTCTTCACAAAAAGCTGAGCACTTGGAAAGGCAAATTCTTGTCGCAAGCTGGGAAAGCCACCCTTACCAAAGCTTGTCTCCAAGGAATCCCAACTTACTTCATGTTTGTGTTCATGCTGCCTGTTTCTGTCCATTCCAAGATTGAAAAGATTCAGAGGACCTTTCTGTGGTCTGGAAATGAAGAAAAATCCAGAATTCCTCTTGTGGCCTGGGATAAGGTTTGCTTGTGAAAGGACCAAGGCGGCATGGGAATGAGGAGATCAAGACTCATGAACACTGCTTTGATCGCTAAGCACGCTTGGAAGATCCTGACTAATGACCCAACAGAGTGGGTCAAGCTGGTTAAGAGGAAGTATCTTGGATCGAGTTCTCTTTTTGATGTCGGGATTCCTCCTGAAGCGTCTACCTTTTGGAAATCGGTGCTTCAAGCCCGCTCTCTGATCAGCTCTGGTGCTTGTTGGATTTTGGGTGATGGCAACTCCATTCTCTTCTGGAAGGACAGGTGGGTTACTGATGGAGCTCTCGAGTTGAGAGCGGACCTTGTTGGCCTGAAAGCCCAGGTGGATCCAAATTCCCAACTCAAGGTTGTAGACTTCATTGATCGGAGCTCTCTTCCTCCTCGATGGAATTTGCTAGTCCTGGACGGCTTTAACAATGAAATGACTTTTTTGTCTAATATTCTTCGGTCTGTTTTAATTCCATCTGTTAGAAGAGATGACATAATCATCTGGCGTGGCACGGAGGATGTTCTGTTCTCTGTCAAGACTGCCTATGACATTCTTACTTGCGAGATTGCCATGGATCACCGGTGGAAAGTGATTTGGAGGAAGGGTATTATTCCTAAAGTTAATTACTTTGCATGGATTGCCTTTCATAATAAAGCCTTAACCATCGACAACCTCCATAAGAGGGGTTTTGCTATTCCCAACAAGTGCTTCTTGTGCTTTGCTGATTGTGAGACGACAGACCACTTATTTTTGCACTGTCCTTTTTCCCATTCTATCCTCGACACTGTCCTGTCTTCCTTTCAAATCCTTTGGTGCACTCCCCGCTCCCTCAAAGATGCCTTCCACCAATGGCCCAATCCTTTCAAGAATCCTAAACTCCGCTTCCTTCTTGAGGCCTCTTTCCACCACTCCATTTGGCATATTTGGCTAGAGAGGAATTCCAGAGTCTTTGGCAAGGTCCCTAGAGTACCTCCCTGTGTCGCTCAGAGAGCCTTATCCTTCGCCATTGAGAATTCTAAAGTTGTTCCTAGTTCCCGTCCCCGCCTTCCTGGTGAAGCAGTGATCTTCAAAAGTTTGGGCCTCTTCCCTTTTCATGATGGTGTTTCTAAGTCTCAGCGTGGGGATGTTATTTGGACCAAGCCCCCTGTGGTCTGGATTAAATTAAACTTTGACGGTGCGGCCAAAGGCAATCCCGGCCCCACCTGGATTCTGGTGGTGTGGTTAGAGACCATAATGGGAATCTCGTGTTGGCTTATTGTGAAGATTTGGGTGCCCAGACTAATCACTATGCTGAAGCCAGAAGTGTTTTGAAAGGTATCCAGATCCTCTCCGAGGATCCTCGACCTTTGATAGTCGAAGGTGATTCGCTCAATATAGTCAACTATCTTCTAGGCTCTAAAGACCCATCTTGGAGGGTCTACAACATCATTCTTGAGGCTAGGATGCTCCTCTCTCAACGTGACAGGTGGAAGGCGTGTCATATTTTCAGGGAAGGAAATCGCGTGGCAGACCACATGGCCAACAAAGGGCTTGCGACCACGTGTCCTGTTGTGTGGCGCTCATGCTTCCCGTCTGAGGTGGTGATTTTGGCCAATGCGGATATCCTCTCATGATGTTCTCCCCGCTTCAGAAGGTCATTCGTTTGGTTTGGCTGTTTCTGCTTTCAATGGTGAAATTTCTCCATCTAGTATTTGTTTTCCTTGGTAAAATGTGGTTTGTTTCCAGGATATTCAGGCATAAGGGCCCTACTTGTAGCCTTCGGGAAATTAGCAGTTTTTGTTTTCTATCATCAGTTTTATTCCTCCAGCCACAAGGCATGATGCACATTCCAGCCAGGCTGATTTTGTACATAAGGTTTTGGGATCCTCTATAAAAACCCACTGCTAATCTATTAAAATAATTACCAAAAAAAAAAAAAATCAGGTTAAGATTGGTATACTCAACTATATACTGCCTTATGGGCTTATAGGACTAGTGTTCGAACCCCTACTGGCACTTCTCCTTTTGTCTTGGTATATGGTGCTGAAGCCATATTTCCTTTTGAGATTGAAGTCCCTTCCTTAGGTCTTTTACTTCAATATGCTAAAGTAGGAGATGAATACTGTTCTGGATAACTAAGCCAATTGGAATTACTAGATGAAAAGTGCATAAAAACTTTAGAGCACCTTCGCTCCTATAAAGATAAACTCAAAAGATCATACTATAATAAAGTTCATACCTGATATTTTAAGGTTGGTGATCTAGTTCTTAAATAAAATAAAAAAAATACAAATGCTTGAACTGATCTTAAAGTAAAATTTCAACCAAATTGGCTAGGTCCATTTATCATCATTGCAAAATTTGGATCAGGTGCATATCGTTTGGCTACCTTAGATGGAAAATACCTTAAGGAACCAATGAACATCATGCATATTAAAAGATACTATGCATAAAAATAAAAGTCCCACCATTGTACATACTTGTAAATATCTTGTACATATGTTTCTTGCATTCACAATTATTTCACATAAATCATCTTTCATTTAGTTTCCATTTATATTCATAAAATAATGTTTTTGTCGAATTGCATATGTCATATGGTCGCATCCAGTTATTTATATATTAGACCAAGGCTATCAAAATTAATAAGAAATTTTGGTTTACTTCGGAAGAATCCAAAAATTATCTTGAACCACTCACAACATATACACTTCAATAAAATCTTAGTTCTTGATATTGATTATAAATCTTTCTTGAACCAAAAGCACTACTGCTTCACTAAATAAATTTTGAAGTTTTGGGAACTGATCTTGCCATTTTTTAACCAAATCACACTTACACATCTTAAAAAGGATTTTGCACAAGGAAAGATGATGCTACATATTAAGCATTATTTTTTCTTTGCTATCCTATTATGCGCATGGTCTAGAATGCTGAGAATTGGCAAAATGAAAAGCTCCCCCTATCCAAATAAAATCCCTTGCTCTTCCACTAATATGAGAAAGTATCCCTTAAAGAGAAAAAAAAGGTAAAAGTAAAAATACCTTTTACTACAAGGCAATAAAATCCTCTTGTTCAAAAAAAAAAGTGAACAAGAATCTCCACCCAAAGAAATTAAAAGAAAATAATGGGGTAATGAGCTTGAATCCCTGGAATTTCTCAGTTATTTGAACACCATGGGGTGATCCCTATTACAACAATGGGCTTAATGAATCTTGCTTGGCAATAGGGTAATCTTACGCCTGGTGACATGTCTATCATATTAGCGACCTTCTTTTGTATAGACCAATGTCAGCTTGTGGATTAGCTAGATTTTGGTAGCTTGTATTACAATATAGATAAATCCAACTATAAGCATAAAATCATGGTACATGAACTTCTCATTTTGCACACACATTGGTTCTAAAAGTTGGTTTGTATCATTACCTTACTCAACATTGGCAAATGAACTTTATAAACACACATTTTATCGTGATAGAAATATTGAGAAGCAATATTAAAACCAAGAAACTAGACATGCAAAGTATTACTGAAAAGATCAAGAACTGATTGATTATTCCATGGGATCAACTTTGTATAAATAGTAAAGTTGATCAATGTGAGCCGTTGGATTACAACTCAAAAAATCTGAACTAGTCTAAACTAAGAGTTCACCTGACTCATGGAAGAGTGGTAACTCAAGTTAGACTATCCTAGTAGAACTTAAGAGAACAAAGATTTATTCTAACACCCCCCCTTAAGTGATACTAGGGGTGAATGTAACAACAGGAGATGAGTCCCGACAACAAGGCCTAATGAGGTACTCATGTACAATGAACTTACTTATAGGAGAGATGGTGAAAAAACCACATGGAAAAAAACCATCTTCCTAGAAGAAAAAAGAAGAAGAAGAAGAAGAAGAAGAGGAAGAAGAAGAGGCATGTCCTCGGATGGCGAGGATTATCCTCTTCTATTTTAACTGCCTAACCCCAAGTTTCTCACGCAACTAAATGTAACGCGAAGAAGGAAAGGATTTGGTGAAGATGTCTACAATTTGATTTTTTGTGGGAATATACTCCAAGTTTAGATCTCCTTGCTGAATATGTTGTCGAATGAAGTGCATGTGAATCTCAATGTGCTTGGTTCGTTGATTCTCAACTGGATTACGGGAAATATGAATTATGCTTTGATTGTCACACCAAAGGGTAATAGGCTTGGTCATGGAAAAAACCAAATTCCCTTAGTATCTGATGAAGCCAAAGAGCTTCCTGACTGGCCAAAAATGTTGCCTTGTATTCTGCCTCTGTAGATGATAATGCTATTGCTTGTTTTTTGCATGACCAAGCAATAGGTGAAGAACCAAGACAAAAAACATAGCCAGAGGTGGAACATCTATCTTCAACTAAACCTGCCCAATCAGAATATGTGTAACCAATGATATCCATGGATCCACCTTCATATAAAAGCCCAAAGTGAGTGGTTCCCTGCAAGTAGCGGAGGATTCTCTTTGTTGCTTGCCAATGGCTGAAATGAGGTTTATGAGAGAATATTGATATTAAGCCAACAACATAGGAAATATATGGGTGAGTATGAGTGAGGTACAATAGACTTCCTACAAGATGTATGTAGAGAGTAGCATCACAAGGAGGGGATTTGCAGGAAGTAGATAAAGTGACTCCACACTGAAAGGGTGTGGAAGAAGGCTTGCAATCAGTCATATTAAACCGTTGAAGAAGATCTAGAGTATATTTCTGTTGACATAATGAAATTCCTGCATCTATTTGAGTTATCTAAAACCCAAGGAAGTAATGAGCTAAACCCAGATCAACCATCTCAATTTTTTTAGAAAGGGAGTCTTTGATAGTCTGGATGTGAGAAATGGCACTACTAGTGAGTAGTAGATCATCAACATAGAGAACAAGTATGGTGATGTTTTATTTATCTCTCCAAATATAGACTGTTGCATCAGACTCACAATGAGAAAATCCTGAGGAAAGAAGGAAGGAGTCCATTTTTTCATACCAAGCTCTAGGAGCTTGTTTGAGACCATAGAGAGATTTTCGTAGTCTACAAACAAGGGAGGAGTCTTGAATAAATCCAAAAAGTTGTTCCATGAATATTTCCTCTTTTAAGTCACCATGTAAGAAAGCACTTTTAACATCCATCTGAAAAATTGGCCATTTTTGTGAAGCAGCAAGGGCAAGTACCAACCTAACAGAATCCATTTTTGCAACTGGTGCAAAGGTTTTAGAATAATCAATGCCTTCAATTTGTGAAAAACCTTTAGCTACCAAGCGAGCTTTGTGTTTGTCAATATTTCCATCAGGTCCATACTTAGTTCTGTAAATCCATTTATAGTGAACCAATTTTCTTCCTTGAGGTAGAGGGACTAGATCCCAAGTTTTGTTTTTGACTAAGGAAGAAAATTCATTCTCCATGGCATCATCCCATTCTTTTATACCAGTTGCTTCTTTGAAGGATTGGGGATCTGTGGAAATGGATTGACAGACAAGACCAGAACCTAAGGTGTTGCTTAATCTAGATGATGGAAGGTTTTGAATGTAAGGAGTGGCCTCTTGAACAGTGGTGCGAGCCCATTTTGGCATTGTGGAAGGAGTAATGGGTGTGGCAGGACTTTGAGTTGGAGTTTGAAGTATAGGTTCTTCATTTTGGTCATCTAACTCAAGAATGGGAACTTCATTATATTGAGGCTCAAATATTGGAGATGGCTCAAGAGAATCAATGTTGGGAGAAGATGATTGAGGATATTTATGAGGGAATGTTTCATCAAATTGAACATTTCTATGAAAAAATACCTCATGAGTTGTGGGATCAAGGAGCCTGTAGGCTTTCATTTCCTCACAATAACCAACAAAAATAAGTTGCTTGCTCTTTTTGTCTAGAGCCTTCCTCTTTTTATTTGGTATGTGTGCCCAAGAAGTACACCCAAAAACTTTGAAAAAAGAGACATCAGGTTTTGAGCCAGTCCATGCTTCCTCTGGAGTCAAGTGGCCAAGAGCTTTATGAGGTGTGTGGTTTTGAATATAGTTTGCATAGTTAATTGCCTCAGCCCAAAAAACTGCTGGAAGATCTCTTGAGTGGAGCATATAGTTTGCCATTTCTTTCAAGGTTCTATTTTTCCTTTTTGCAATGCCATTTTGTTGAGGATTATGGGAGACAAAATGTTGATGAATTATGCCATGAGTTGAGAGAAATATGGAGAACTCATTACTGAAGTATTCCCCCCCATTATCTGTATGAATTTGCTTGATTTTGCAAGTGGCTTGATTTTCAACTAAGGCCTTGAAGATTTTGAAGTGGGATAGAACATCACTTTTGTATTTTAGAAAGTAGACCCAAGTTCTTCTTGAAAAATCATCAATGAAGGTTAAGGCATATTTTTCTCCTTTGAAAGAAGGCTCTGGGAAGACCATCAAGTCACTATGGATTAATTCTAGAGGGGATGAGGCTCTTTGAGAACTACTTAGGTGAAAAGGATCTTGATGTTGCTTTCCAAGAGCACATCTAGGACATACTCCATCAATAGAAGAGACTCTTGGCAACCCTGTTACCATTTCATGAGTATTCAACTCCTTGAGATAGCTATAACTGAGATGTCCAAATATTTCATGCCAAATTTTGCTTTCAAGATCTCCATGTGCAACAAAACAGGAGGCCCCATCTGAATTTTTGAATCCCTTGAAGTGAAATAGGTGAGTGTTATGATCAATATCTCCTTTTGCTATTAGAGAGTGTGGTTCTTGAAAGTTTCTTATCTCAACTCTTGTTGGTGAAAATAGAATTGTTTTGCCCTTTGCAGAAGTACAAATCTGATAGATGGAGAGGAGATTTGTAGCTATATTTGGGACATAGAGAACATTATTGATATAACCACCATCAATGGATATGTCACCTTTTCCTTTGACTGGGATAAAGGATGAGTCACCAACTTCAATGCTACTAGTTGAGCTTGAGGAGATTGAAGTGAATGACTCATGTGAAGAAGTCATATGATGAGTTGCCCCTGAATCTAGAACCCAGTATTTTGATGAAGTTTTAATAGTTTTACCTTGAACATTTAAGGCTTTTCCTATCTACTTCTTAATGTCTATTTTGTGGTCCTTCATTGCTGCCTCTAGTTGTTGTAGTCTTTTCCAATATTTGTTCACAGAATGACCATCCTTTTTGCAATGTGTACAAGTTATAGGGCATTTATATTTCTTTTTGAATTTTTCTTTAGTGGAGGTGGATGCTACTAATGCTTTTGAGGAAGAGGGAGAGATATCATATTTTGCAAGTTTTGTTTCCTCTCTAGTTAGCCTATCACAAAACTCCTCTAAAGAGGGCATTTTAAAACTTGTACCAAGTGCATCTTTTGTAGATAGAAAGGTGGTTGCAAAAATTTGAAATACCCCATTTAACTTAGAAAGAATAAGATAGATGCATTCTTCTTCTATTTTATTCTTGCCACTGCCTTTTAATTGTGTGAGGACTTCTTTAAATTTGGTGAGAAAGTCAATAATATTGCTGAAGTCTTTAGGAGATAATGTTGTTAACTCTGCCTCTAGTTGCATTGACCTTATTTGATCCACTTTACCAAACAAGTTCTTTAGTTTCTGCCAACTTTCAAATGGATTTTTACATTATGAAATGTGAAACCATAAGCTTTCATTTACATTTGTGCTTATAATACCCATTGTTTCATACATCTTCCCTTTATGAACAAATATTTCATATTCCTTTTCAAATTCAGGTTGCTTCTCTTCTAGCAAGTGTGTGAGCCCTTTTTGAGAAATGAGATTTAATATTTTTGGTTTCCATGTGTGATAGTTATGAGGGGTGAGTGGATCAATTGTATTCATTTTGCCAAAAAAACTGCAGTGAACCAATATTCCCCCCTTTAACTACAAGAAGTGAGTAGATAAATAAGCAAGAAGCAACACCACCAGAAAACCTATTTTATGAATGGTAGCAAAATCCAGACCTTTATACCGACCTTTTCAATATACCCGCCCTTACGTGAGGGAAACTATAAGTATTTGAGGAGATTGATACGTGGAACATAGGCATTTTGAAACCAAAATAACCTACTAGACCTTTATACCAAGCTTCTCAATTACCCGCCCTTACGTGAGGGAGACTATAGGTAAATGAGGAGTGTGATACGTGGAACATAGGCGATTATTTTTAAAGGTTGTTTGATTTTGAGAAAATTGTGTCAAAGTGCTCATGAGAATGTGATTGCTTTCTTGTGTTTAGAAACTCCAATTATATGCAATGGACACCATAATATGTAGAATAAGCCAAAATAAGGAGAATGAAGCAACAACCATGAAGTGGCCAAGATAGTGCCACAAAAAATGAGTCCACCAGTGACTGCCAACAACATAGACACAAGAAGAAAGCTTCCCCCCTGTATGAATCCAACAAAAAATAGGTGCAAGAATCAGCACCAATAACCCCCCCTCCAAAAAAAACTTTGTATTAATGAATTTACAATGGGTATCTTCACTTTGACAACCTCTCTTGGAATAGGCTGAAGAGAATAGTGTGGAGACAAAATAATGTTCAAGGTTACAAAGTTTCTTCCATGAAGAATAATAGTTGGAAGAGGAAGAGCTTAAAAAAAGGAGGATGAGTCTTTTTCTTTTCTTTTAAAAAACTTAAGAAGCAATATTGCCTTCGATGGCTCTCAAAGAGCAATAGAATGTAGCCATGAAAGTCTTTTAGAAATGTGCATAGATCATAGCTATTTGAGACTTCTTCCTTCTCTATGTTTCACTTTGCCATGTTGAACACAAGGGCCACTGAGAGTAGATTTACGTAAACTTTCTTCCTTCGCTTTGATGTATGGGGCCCTCCTCTTGTCGTTGTGCTTCCACGTCTGCAACAGTTGCAGATAGAAACTTGTTGTAGAATGTTTCACCAGATAAATTCATAGAATGTTGCTTCGAGAAGCTTGATTCCACGTTGAATCATAGGAGAGACCTACAGATGAAGACAGAGGTGCACGGGAGAAAGGAAAAAAGGTTGAGAAGCTTGCTTCCACATCGAATCATAGGAGAGACCTGCAGATGAATATAGAGGTGCACACACGAAAGGAAAAATAGCTGCAAGTCTGATTAATCCAGTGCCAAAAAAATAGCTATTCACTTAGGAGCATATAATAAAATGTATACAATATGTTGCTCTTGGTGAAGCCGAATCGCCCTCGTTTCCTCTGCGTTGAATGCAACCTTTGAAGAACGCAAAAACTCTTGAAGATAAATTGTGAACAAAACTCCTATAGAGGATGAAATATGAGAGAGGTCGGGCTAGCTATATAGTATTTCTGCTGAGGGATAGTCATTGATGAACAACACATGGAGGAAAATATGTGGCTCTTTAATATCGAAGTGAACTGACGTGATATAGAAACTGACATGATTTTGTTGCATAAGATAGTAGCTCGAACTAAAGAAGATGTCACTGGTTGTTTCTAGCACCAACAAGGGAAGATGCATGTCTTCAATCACAGAAAGGATGAGGCTCTATTTTGATAGTGCACAGCAAACGAAGAGGTCGTGAGATTCTCTTTCAACGCCAATGAGGGAAGACGCGTGTCTTCTATCGTAGGGAAGAAAGGACGAGGCTCCTTTCTGATGAAGAGCAGCAAACAAAGATAGGCTCTAACGTAGAAGTCTCATGGAAGTCTTTGTTGATGTTAGCATGAAGCAACAAAGATACGTTCATTCATGTTTCTAGATTTGCATTGGTTGGTTGCACCGTGGGGCACGAACCACAACACGTTCTCTGATGTGCAACTTCAGAGTTAGCATAACAATCAACCGTGAGCAAAGTAGCTGCATTCACTTTTGAATAGCGTGATGTCAGCTAAAGATACTTGTGAGGATTTTGGCCACTGTGAAGTTATCTTCTTTTAAAGTGATACACAACACTATGAGAAGGAAGCCTTTGCATCCAAAAAAGTATATTAGTAAAAAAATTCTGCTATAAGGGACAACAAAAATACATTGTGAGAGGGCAGTGTGTGAAGAACACAAGATTATACTGAGAGGGGGGTGAACAGTATAAGACCACTTTTTACTTTTCTTTCCCAATCAATATTATGCAATGTATAGATAGCAATATCAATAGCAGTAATCAAAACAATGCATAAATCACCATACACAATAGAGACACCATAATTTACGTGGTTCACCGAATGGAGGCTACTCCACGGAGAAAATATTTCACTAAAATTTTCTCAATCAATATCTTGGGAATCCTTCCCTATTACAATATTTATGGACCTCTCTCCAAAGGAGATGCTGATCCCCTAAATCAAGTTCATGGATCTCTATCCATAGGAGAACTCCTTCTCCTCTACTCTAGTTGGTGATCTTTTAGAAGACTACTGCCTCCAATGCACTGGCTTGTGGATCTCTCTCCATTGAAGACTCTTGTCCCCACTCAAAAGACCTATCCTCACTACCCTGGCTAATGTATCTCTATCCACTAGAGACTGTTGCCCTCTCTGCTATGTCACCTCCAAATATCTATCTCAAATCTGTACTAAAAATAGTCCTTCGGTCTAGCACAAATTTTCTCAATATCTGTCTTTGGTCTGGCACAAACTTATCCTTAAATTTGTACCAAAATCTGCTCCACAAGTCCACTCATAACTTGCTCAATTCTTCTCAACAAGTCCACTCATAACTTGCTCAAATCTGCTCAATAAGTCCACTCAGAACTTGCTCAATCTACTTAAGAAGTCCACTCACAACTTACTCAAATCTGCTCAACAAGTCCATTTAGAACTTACTCAAAGATACTCAACAAGTCCAATTAGAACTTGCTTAAATATTCTCAACAAGTCCACTCAGAACTTGCTCAAATCTGCTCAATAAGTCCACACAGAACTTGCTAAAATCTGCTCAACAAGTCCACATAGAACTCACTCAAATATGCTCAACAAGTCCACTTAGAACTTGTCCAAACCTACTGAACAAGATCACTTAGAAATTGTCCAAATTTGCTCAATAAGCTCACACAGAACTTAATCAATCTCATAGAAAGATAATAGAATTTTTAGAGACCCAATATTTCAACTCAATGCTCAAACACTTTCTCAACTCAAATCAAAATATAGGATAGTTTGTTTTATGGAACTTGAACAATCATTTTACACACCCACTTGACTAGGCTGAACCAAATCTACTCAACCAATCACTCAAGAAACAATCCTTGCTCACAAACCCTAGTCCAAGCATGTAAAAATCAACTCAAAATGTTTCCAACAATGCTCAACAACAAATCTCACATTACAATGATACTCATGTTCTTTTCAAACTCTAGTTCAAATTATTTGCACAACAACTCACTTCAACAACAATGCTTATAAAATAATCTTCACATAACAATGATACTCATGTTCTTTTGCACAACCCTAAATCAGGTTCTTCACACTACCAATGGCTTCAACAACAATGCTTATAAAACAATCTTCACATAAAAATGATACTCATGATCTTTTGCACAACCCTAACTTAGTTTCTTCACACTACCAATGGCTTCAACAACAATGCTTATAAAACAATCTTCACATAACAATTATATTCATGATCTTTTGCACAACCCTAACTCAGGTTCTTCAAACTACCAATGGCTTCAATAGTAATGCTTATAAACAAGGTTTTAATAACTCTTTATTCCAAAAAACCTTGAAGCATTAACTCAAACACTCTAAAAAAGGAAACCCTAATCAAGTCCTTTTCACTCCAAACTTATTTTCCAGAAAACCAATCAATCAACTCAACTATGGAAAAATGTGCTCATACCTTTTTCTTGAAAATGAAGGGAACCCAGGTGTTGTAGGTGAGTTGGAGAGGAGAGGGCAATCCTCCAAGGGAGGTCCCAGGTTCAAATCTCCACCCTACCAAAAAGCTGAATTGGGTATCCAAAATCCAATTGATAATGTTGGTGCGGCAGGGTCGGGTGCGACTCCGGGTGACTTTGATGGTATAGAACCCCTTGTTCGTGGTCTTTCAGACCAAGGCGGCCCCACATGGGGTTTTTCGCTTTAAAAAAAATAAAAAAATGAAGGGATCTCATAAATCTGTTACAACCACAAACACTTCTATGCCAAGCTCAAAGAGGTTAGATGATAAATATTTCTCAAAAAATAATATAAATACTCATTTACACCTTATCACTCCACCTTTCAAAAATAACCATCAACATACATAAAGTATTTATCCAATAACACCTTATAAAATCCCAACTAATAATAAATTCAACATCCACCAAAATAACTCAAAACCTCTTTAATCAATTTCAATTGCAGGAAATTTGGCAAAAATTAAATCCTCTTTCTTTAAAACCTTAATAACATAAATCCCTTCTCAACAAAATAATCTTTCAAAAACCCTTTTAACTCCAAATAGCACAAATCAATTTCCAATAAAAATAATCCTTCACAAACCCTTATAACTCCAAACACAAGTCAATTAAAAATAATTCTTCACAAACCCTTATAACTCCAAACACAAATTAATTAAAAATGAATCTTCACAAACCCTTATACCTCCAAATGACCCTTTAATAAAACCTTAGGCAATATAAATTTTAATCAAAAAATTACCTTTGCCACTAGTGGGATTCGACCCCACAATCTCTGCCTCCGCAAGTGCTCTAGCCGTGGGCTTGACCACCACGTGCGCTAGACGCACGTTTGAAAACCAACGAGTACTTCATGATCCTTCTTCACCACATGGCGCTCAAATCGAAAGAAAACCAAAAATTCCTCCTTTGGCATGTCCACGATAATCGAATGTGGGCTCCTCCTTTCCCAATGCCTTCACAACACATGCACTGTAAATGGACCACCGTGTCCTTTGTGGGCCAAACACTTTGCACTCACCCTTTTGACTTCTACCCTGGTGCTAATAAGACAAAGGCTCTTTGTCTTCTTCCTCAACATCCATGATGCATGAAATACCTTCAACCTTTTCGCATAGGAATTAATTCGTCGAGGGGTAAGTTTTGAATGCCCCTTTGGGCTTTAATTTATACACAAAACCACCATTCAAATTTATACGTCGACGCTCCTTTATTTTTGATGACGTCGGCGCTAGCTAAACCTTTATATAATTTATAAATTATTTAAATTCCAATAGAATTCAAATTTTATAAATTATATTTTAAAGCCTTTGAATTTAATAAAATTAAAGTCTTCCATGGGGTAAATTTAAACCTGCAACTTGTACTCCACTTATTTGATTTAAAATATTCTGCCACCATGGGTTTAATTAAACCCTCATAAAATATTATTTTGCCAATTTATTCTTCAACTCTTCTCTTTATTCCTAGTGTTAATAAGGTGTGCTCCATGGTGTTGATGATGGCTCCATTTGTTCACTTTGGCATCAATGATGACTTTTTCACCTTGACATCAATGACAACTAACTGAGCTCAAAATGTCCAACAGTGTGATGCAAAGATATATATAACACCATATACAAAAGGGAAGGTAGCAAATACAGTGGTTGTTTTTTATCAAAAAAAGAATAACACTCTGCTCTTATTTCTCATAACAATGATAGTAATGATCTATATGAAACATTAGTGCCTAGACACTATATGGGAGTATAGATAAAAAAAATATGACTATTTAACAAATTCTAAATAAGCTGAAATAGACAGAGAAGACTTATCCAAAAAAGAGAGGACAAGCTGAACCAGATCTATGAAAAGTTGAATGCTTTCAAAAACTAGCCCTGCTCTGATACCATGATAGAAATATTGAGAAGCAATATTAAAACCAAGAAACTAGACATGCAAAGTATTACTGAAAATATCAAGAACTGATTGATTATTCCATGGGATCAACTTTGTATAAATAGTAAAGTTGATCAATGTGAGCCATTGGATTACAACAACTCAACAAATCTGAACTAGTCTAAACTAAGAGTTCACCTGACTCATGGAAGAGTGGTAACTCAAGTTAGACTATCCTAGTAGAACTTAAGAGAACAAAGATTTATTCTAACATATCCTTGAGATATTTTGTATCATAATTAAGGTCAATATGGAAAATGAATACACAAATCACACACTGGTTCTTGATAAATTTGACTTCATCCTAGAAATGACCAAAATTCTCCTTGAAGTTTGATTAGCAAACATCATTATTTCATCATGGATTTATATGAATGTTAGCATACACAATTGGCCCTTAAAAAAAATTAACCTTCCATATCATATCTATTATTTATTATAAAGTCTTTATTGCATGATCACATGTCTTATACAAAAACTTGCATTGATCATACATAATTGCTTTTTCATGTAACTACATGATACAATCCTAATAAAATCTATCTATTTACTTCACACTAGGAATATAATGCCTAGCACAAGTCATCTATCCAAATTTATCATGCTTAAATTGCTATCTCTCTTAAATTTAAACCAAATTAAATTTAAGATCACACATTACTTATCAATTGCATCACTTTCAATAAAATTTCAAGATACTTCTTGATCACAACCCTTTGATGTTAGCAATATAACAAAATCTCATACAAGATCCGCTTTATGACCAACGCGAGGGGTAACCTCCATAGATGGTCAGATACATGCATAAATCCTCGAGATCTATTGCTTACAGATCAAAATCATAAGGGTTCATTTTTAAAATAATCTTTCTCCTACAAAACTTTCAAAACAAATTACATCACCAATTACATCACTCATACTTCACTTCACTATAATCATATCTTGATTAAGCATGATGGAATAAATATTAGCAATAAAACATGACCATAAGAAATATTATGTAGATCATAAAAAATAAATCATATTTGGCATTACACATACACATAAAAATCAAAATACCAAAAAGAGAATAACAATAGTCATATGTATATATATCTCTCTCATCAAAAAATACATAGAATACAAAAATGTCGACTAGTATACCACAATCATAAAGGGCATACTCAATGACTAGAGGGTATATCACAAAACCAAGCCTTGGTAGATCATCTCCTAGAACCCCTAGAACTCTGGGTATCATCATATGGAGGTAGTTTGGGCACCTAAAACTGAGGAGCCCCAGATACTGAACTCGATCTAGAGCAACTTGAAGCTACCAACTCTGGGGGCAATGAATCCGTCTGACCCTCAAGAACCACCTAAAAATATGGATTCTCTACATTTCTAAGGTAGCCTCTGCTTGTGCTGCCATGAAAGTACCCTATAGCACACTACTCCTTGAGGACTGGCATGAAGCTCCACTCTGAAGTCTCATACTAAGACTGGTGTGATCATCCATGTTATTGAGCTTGATCCTGACCTAAAAGTGTTTGTGACTGCATGATTTATACCTCCAATGAATGGATATGACTCACCTAAATGTCGATATGACTTTTTAGACTAATATTATCTGACCTCAGAGTAGCCACCTCTCCCATGCTGCTCGAATCCTGAACCTCTATAGCAGTGCCCTTCTCGGGTGAGTCATATCAAGAAATTGTAGGTGCCTCCTACTAAGGTGATAAGGTAGTCTACTCTGGTGGAGGTTGTACTACTGGAAACCTCCTGCCTACCATCACTGCTCACTCCCACCCTCAATCTGAAGAGTCCTATCTCGTTGAGAGGACATATGTGGCTATATCCCTCCTCCCAAGGACCCCCTCTCTTTAGTCTCCTTTGTCTCGCTCCCTAATGTTGTCTAGTCGAGCGTCGTATGGTTACCTCCCAATAATCTAGGTATACATACTCGAATACACCTCTCTCCTATGTGATCCTCATAGGGAGGATGGTGGTATACCGCTCATGGTACCCATTTGTAACCCTGGCATCATCTCCCTCAGCAAGTGTGACCATTGGATCATCCTCATTCGCCTCTACAAACCTGCTTAGATCTGGTGCTCTTCTAGTAGTCATCTGAACCACCTACTGGAACATAAAATTTGGAACCTCCACGATTACCTGTATCAACCCAAACTATCGTAGCACTTGACCTGCTATGTGCAACTCAATATATCCCCTCTCCATACAAAGCCATAGCACTCACCTCATGTGAGATAGATTTGCTCTGTCATCCTCCCAAAAATGGTGCCATCACCAATGTCACTATAAAATTCTAGTGATCAAATCATCGACCACCCACCTGGCCTCCTTTAGGCCACTCATCCTCCTTCCTCTACCTACTGTAGGACCCCAACAAAAAATAGTTGACTGTCCATCCTCTATCTCCCAATGAGTAAGACCTGTTGGCATCCTCACGATAATGTTATCCCAACACCATACCTTTAGAAATATGGTAAGGACCAAACCACAACCCTTCTTACACACGACCTTAAACAAGGTCCTGTATAAGTGGTATAGTATGTAAGGTCGACATGCAAACTGTTGACTAGTATCTCTCATTTATGCCACTACCCCTACAAAACACTAGGGAAGATGTCATCCACTCAAATGGCATGACAATAAAATTGCAACTGTCCCTTCCAGCACCTCTATCAGGTAGGACACTCCCTCTGCGGTAATCAATCCCTCAATGTTGACCCCACTCTGCTCAATAGGAAATGATGGATCCCCATAAATCATCGCATTTCCTGAGCCTAGGATAAGGATTGATAAACAAGCTGGCCCCTAATCGATACTCTAAGGATACTCCATATATCCTCTAATGTAGGGGCCATATCCCCTATAGGTAGCCAGAATATCGATGATCCCGAATACCATCGCTCCACCAAAGCTATCAACAGACCGTGGTCTACCTCTATGTGTGGCATCTCATCGACGTGGTTCAAGCCCACCACTATTAGTATATCTTTGTCATCTACACTTAGGGTTCTAACATGCTCGTCGAACCCCTTGTATCACCATTTGTGATTCTTAAGTACCCCTCGCTACAAAACCAAAAATAATAAACAATTAGTTATATGTCATAAATCAAAAAATAAAAAACATCACTAAAACATAAAATAATGAAACATAAGTTATAAAATTATTCCCAATCAATCAAATAAGATCTAAAGTGCAAATTCGGACACATACAAAAACAAATTCAGTTGATCGAATTTGCCCTCCATACTTTTGAATTTGCAAATTTGGACTTTCGTAGTCAAATTTGGACATACGAATTCGTTGAAAAGCATCCAAATTTGTGAATTCGAACACCTTTCTAGACAAATTTGAATGTTTGAAATTGTCGGATTGGTCTAAATTTTTTGTTGCGGCCACACGATGGCAAGTCGCTTCTAAATTTCTAAAAAATTAAAAATTCATCTAAAAAAATCAAAGTTTGAAGTGATAAAATTACTTACTTGCATCCTTGCACTAGTTTTGTTGCTTCCTGCTCGAAATGTGTTCGCCTGATGCTAAAAAGTTGCCAATTTTCTCTAGAGCTTAGTTTCCAAGAATTATGAGGGTAAAAATGAATGAGTTTTTACCCTAATTTTCCATTTTATACCCCTGTTTTTACCCTTTTTGATTCAACTTTTGAGTTTTGCAATAAATTTCAATTTTTTTACAAAACTCGAAGGGGGTACCCTAGATAATAAAAATAAAAATAAAATTGAATAAAATTTTGGTTTCCTCACAACATAACTCCCCTTTTGCTACATCTTTCTTTAATGCATTTATTGTTCATAAATGCGTCAAAGAGGGGGTAAAATGTAGCCAAAGAATTTTGACACACATCAAAATTCCCCCTCATAGAAAAAATGTTGTTACCTTCTAACAACATGAAATTCACCCTCAAACCTCTACTTCGATTTTCATGCTAAGCAAAATTGAAATATACCTATTTTCCTTTCTTTTTTTAGGAAATTCGAACAAGCCCGACAAATTTGGATAGTTTCGATAATTTTGGACGTCCAAATTTGGCCAAATCCCATGTGCACCTAATTTAGATGCATTGTTGGGATTTTAAAGCTAATATAGGCAAACCCAGATTTCCAACAAATTCGAACGATATGAATTTATCCAGAATAGGGAATTTTCCAATTTACCCTAAGTGCTTGGCCTATTTTGGCATCCCTCCATGATTCCTTGACCTACCTTGGATTATAAATCCTCTAGAATCCCCCTAAATAGACCTAATGGTGATTTGGTAGGGAAACCTTAAGTGGAGAGAAGGATTTTTTGTGTTTGTTACAGGTTTTCTGTGGACACTTCGACATATGATCACCATTACAGGAGCAAGCAGACATGGAGATGACTACTGTGAACTTAGATCTATTTTATATTTAGTAGAAATTTGCTCTTTTGCATTATTTTTACAAATTTGAATTCGTTTGAATTTATCATAAGTCCAAAATCATCTTAACCATTATATTCTGTAGATCTAGCCGTTGAACATTTTCAGACATTTGAATTTGCAGCTGACGTTTGAAAACATACAGAGCTAGGTTAGAGGTAAGATTTTTATTGCAGGATTAACAAATCGGTTTGCATTTCACATTACACCATTCAGTTACTTTGTTATTTCAATGCATGATATTTATGTTATTGTATTTCTTTCATTTCATTTATATGCTTTGCATTAGATTCATAGATCCATCATTTTTTTATAGTTTGCTAAAGGAACTGGGGGGATCTAACTGTTGCAGATCATGACTAGCTATGATCTAAGCAGACCCACCACCCCTAATTATAAATTTCAATCTTGCTATGAAATGGTAGGTTTCAAATATATTTGGACATCTAAATTTGTTTGACATATTCAGACCTATATGAAAATATACATATAGATCCGAAAACATATAAATAGATCTAAAAACATACAGACATGTCTGAAAAATGATAGAGAACAAACATCCTGACCAACTAAGGATCTAAATTTTTTTTTTTTTTGCAATTTTCTATTTTGTAATTTCATAATATTCTATTTAAGAAAACTCTATATAGAAAAAAAGAATAGGGAAGACTCAAAACATAAACTTAGTTGTATTATTCATTCTAGTTTGAAAGAAAATATAAAAGAACAAAAAACAAACAAACTTAGACTTATTACTCTTAGCTTTAACTGCATTTATTAAAAATAAAAAGGTTCAAAAGAAAACACAAAAAGGAACATAGGATTAGTTACATTATTTTACACTAAATGGATTAGTTGAAAAACTTAAAAGAAAAAATAAAAAATAAAAAACTTAGTTGCATTATTTTATGCCAATTATAATAGTTGAAAAACTCAACAAAAGGAACCAAACATAGACTTAATTGCATTCCCATTTGGATCAATCATATTAGTTGAAAAACATAAAAGAAAATAGATAAACTTAGTTATTTCATTGCATTTGTCAAGAAACTTAAAATAATGAAAAAGACCAAAAAACATAGATCTAGTTTTATCAAATCGCATCTAGCATATTGGATTAAGAAAACACAAAACACAAAGAAAAGAAAAACAATATGTTAGCATAAATCTCATCCTTTATTTTTAATATCTACAAAAGCATTTGCATCATAGTTATATTTACAAAGCTTTTTAGTTAGAATCTGTTTACTTTTATTCATCAAAATTTAAAAAGCATATAGCTAGGAAATAGTTGCATTTTGACCAAACCCTAGGTATATGCACATAAGAATTCAACAAACACCCATATTACCTAGGTGTGGAAATCACCATAGAAAGTGTTTCCTGGTGAACCCTCACCCAATTCATTGATAAAAACCAAGGAGAGAACAAATCAATTCCTTCTCGTCCGAGGTGTAGATACATTATTTTTCCTCCCCCTTTCAGGTGCGGACCCATCAGCCTGGAAGAAAGAGGTGCCAAAATTTTGGATCTACAGGTTGTGTTGAAAAACACAGTTACTCGCAAAGAGGAAGAGGAATGTGGATGGTAGTGATATGTGGAATATGAGGATTTTACCTACGATATTTTGTAAACTAAGAGGCGTGCATAAAATAGTTAGTGGTTGTCTAAACATCATTGCTAATGTTCATCCGATATCTATCCTATCTTATGAGAACCCCTTAATAAGAAAAAGCTCATAAGGAAAAGTGCAAATGATGATGATGGAAAAGGTTTGATTAAGACTCATGATAGTCATACAAGCATGGTGCTATTTGTGGTAATGCAAGAACAACATATTCTAATGCAAGTGCAATGAATGAATATGCCAGTGATATGCAATGCAATATGATGTGATCAATGCAATGTTTTTGTATTTTGTGATTTTTCAATGTTTTTGTGGTTTATGTTTTTCTAGTTTTTTTTGAAGTGAATTGACCAAAAGGCTTAGGTGCCTTTGGAAATTTTTGTGAATTGACCAAAGGGCTTAAGTGCCTTTGGAGCTTTTTGTGAGTTGACCAAAGGGCTTAAGTGCCTTTGGAGCTTTTTGTGAATTGACCAAAGGGCTTAAGTGCCTTTGGAGCTTTTTGTGAGTTGACCAAAGGGCTTAAGTGCCTTTGGAGCTTTTTGTGAGTTGACCAAAGGGCTTAAGTGCCTTTGGAGATTTTTGTGAGTTGACAAAAGGGCTTAAGTGCCTTTGGAACTTTTTGTGAGTTGACCAAAGGGCTTAAATGCCTTTGGATCTTTTTGTGAGTTGACCAAAGGGCTTAAGTGCCTTTGGAGCTTTTTGTGAATTGACCAACCTTTGGAGATTTTTATGAGTTGACCAAAGGGTTTAAGTGACTTTGGAGATTTATGTGAGTTGACCAAAGGGCTTAAGTGCCTTTGGAGATTTTTGTTTTTTTTTTTGAAACTTTTGATGATTTTTTATTTTTTTTTGCGTGGGAGAAGGTGCGATACCTTGAGCACCTCCAAATTGATTTACACCTGATTCACTTGCCTATTGCTTAGGTTGCTCTTCTTTATTGGTAGGTGCTATGTTTATTTCATTTGTAGGTAAGGGATATTGGAATATTCCTATTTGTTGGTTGTTTGGGGTAAGAGGATTGCCAATATAAAGCTCTTGCATCTTGATCATATCCTGTACTAAATATCTAAAGAGGTAACATTTTTGAATGTCATGAACTTGTTGTCGATGGTAAGCACAATATAGATCTTTCCTATGTTCCTTTGATTTTTTCTTATTAGGATCCAACAGATGGATATCAAAAATATTGATTGCTTGTACCTCATATAATCGATTGAATATTGATACTAATATCTCTAGAAAAGGAGTATATTATCATTGTGGTCAACGTCATTGGTATTGTATTTGATTCTATTACATATGATACTGGGCCGATAGAGGTTGAGCCTGGTAATTAGGCTACACTGGTAGTTGAGGTGGTACGACCTGGTTTGAGGATTCGAGGATACTCAAAACAACTTGATTAACTGGGCTCGTATTTTAATGTGTGTTTCCACCTTTAACATTCTTGTTTGGCCATTCCTTTTTGCGGATTTGAATTCACAATCCTAGACCTTGATGTCCTCAATGACTTTAGCTTGTGCTAAGACCTCCTTGAATTTTTGGTATTTTTGTAGTTGTAATAGAAGCGAGATTTTCTTTGAACATCTCCTAGTAAACATTCGGGTAAGTTCTGTGATGGGTAAGGTGAAAGGTAATTTTGACATAACCTTCCTCTTCCTGTTTCCATGTTCCATGATCAACTCATCATCAAATTTATGAAGGCTAGACAAGTCGGTTAAGTTTACCTCTTTCTTCATGTTAAAGGCAAAACGTTCCAAAAACGTATTGGATAATTGCTCAAAGGTGTATATGCTATGGAGTTATAGATTGTTATACCATTCCAAAGAACCCCTAGCTAATGTTATAAGGAAGGTTCTCAACATCAAAGAGTCATTATCTTGAAGACGAAAGCACATATTAATGAAGCATGTCACATGCTCTTGCGCGTATTCATCACCTTTAAAAATTTTGAGTTTAGGCATCTCAAAATGCGGTGGGCATGTTAGTGATGACACTGATGGATGCAAAGGTTGATTGCTAAGATGATTTAGTTTAGGTTTTTGATAAACTGAACTTTGAGCTTATTTTTTTTAATGAATTTAGCCGATCAGTTAGCATTTTGTATGCCTTTGGCAAAATGATATGATCTGTCTATTGTCGTCCTTGATTAGGTAGAGGGGGACAATTTTAATGTTGATATGGGTGATAAGTATGATCATTAGGTACCTCATCATAAATGGATTTAGGGTAGGTATCTACTTGTTCCTGATGTCTTCATTGGGGCTCTTCATATACTTCCTCCTCTTGTTAATATTGGTACTTTTGAGGAGTATGTTCTTGTTGATAACCATATAACAACCTTTGATGTTGAAAGTGATTTTCGCATGGTTGAGGGACAATATTTTGATACCGTATTGGGTTCCTTACGCATTGTTGCATCCTATGGGTTCTAGGTGTAGGCATCGCTTCATGCAATGCCCTTTGCAATTGATCTTGTTGTATCTTTTGTTGCTCTTGTTGTAACCTTTGTTGATACAATATTTGTAGGTGTGTTAATTGTGGGTCCACCCATTGTTGATTTAATTGTTGTTGGTCCAACTAGATTTGATCCAAATATTGTTGTTTGTTAATATTTGGCCTAAGTGCCTGATGATTATAGTTTTGTTACTCAGTTGTGTGGGGTCTGTGTACCCTTGTATCTAAAATACAAATGGGTTTATCTTGTATTTCCACCCTAGTAGGATCTATTACTTGTTTTCCATGATCCATAAAGGTTGCATTGACCCGATAATTTAGTTTATGAATGGGCTCTATATAGTATGGCGATGTAGAGATGCAATGTGGTTGCATAAAGTACTCTTCATGAGGAGTAGGAGGATGACTTGGTTCCTCTTCCTTATCTATGATAAATGCATGATATTCAAGATTAAATATAAGCTCTGTATACTCGGGCTACACAAAGGCATAACGTGCTTTCACAAAGTATCCTCCATGAGGAGTAGGAGGATGATTGAGTCTTAATTTTACTCATCTACAAGAAAGGCATGGGATGATGTGGCTGTCCTACTATGATTGTCATACCTATTCATATGGGCATATTTTTAATTCATCCTTGGTCAATCAAGTAGGGTGGTTTGCTCATCCAGGTTGGGTCATGGTGTAAATTCATTTTCATGTTTTTATTGATGTATAGAGCAAGTCAAAATGTGAATTCATGGCACCACCCTACTAGGTCTGTAAGTAGGTGGATTATTATTTTTATAAAATTCTATTAGGGTGTCCAAGTACAAAAGGTTTCCTGGAGGACCTTTGGGTTCCTCCCTAATGGGGATGTATTGAAGGTCTGAATCCCTATATAGGATATTGGTGTCCATGTCCTCTGGACTAAACCAAAGATGTTCCATGTCTCCTTACACATTTTTAGCAATTCTAGCTCGTGATTGGGCTTGGTTGCGCATTGTTATCATGATCTTGATTAAACAACAAAGAAACACACAAGAAAACAATGTGATTATCTCTTTTAAGTTTTAAGTGTGAGTCCCTATAACTATTTTAGTGCATTTTGATGTTGAAAACCCCTATTCCTATGAAACTAAGGGTAAACAAAATAGAAAACTACTAAAATGTAGTTAAAGCACACCCTCTTGTTGGGGAATGTGACTCAAATGGAAAAAGTGGCTTCCTATTAGATATTGTCTCAAGGTAACCTTATGGGAACAAATTACCCCTTTGAAGGAGCCACACTGTCTAATGTCTTGGTATCGACAAAGCCTCACCTTACCTTAACCCTCGTGTTTAAGGCATGGATAATAACAACCGTTGCATCCACTGATTATTTTAAAGAGCCCTATGGTAAAAGTGTTAGAATCTCCTATTAGGTATTATTATTCCATGTAATGGTCAACATAGTTGTTTGACAACACATATATGTAATGATTTAGAAGTTGCTATTTTTTAGGGATACACCTTAGGGATATGTTTGTTAGACTGCCGTCCTAGGATATTTCCTATAATTGTAACTATTTAATGTGTGCAAATATCAATTTCAAGGTAATTTACTTTTTTCATGTTTGGTATCAAAACAAGGAGGCAAAGTGGTACTAGTTGGTAGCTGAGGTTGATTGGACCCTTGATCTGACCACCGTGTTGCACTCGCCCGATCTAGCACATTATTTTGTGACCAGTCTGGACAAGCGGGCCGAGAGGAGGACGACTAACAGAGGATGTTTAGACCCTACTAGAGACCTGACACAATACAACAAGCTGACTAGGCAGATGGTGATTAGGTGAAAGACTTGATGTGTCTAGACAATGACTAGGATAGGACACAGATCTTGAGGATCGGTACTGGACCTACGAAAGGGACGAGGACTCGTCAGACCTTGGCCCGAAGGTCGACATGTGGCGATGATCCATTGGACAGAGATCAGATGGACTGATGAGGATAGTGCCAAGTGGTGCGATCGGATTGGACTGGACTAGTTGATAGGCCTGAAGGCCGACAAACCTAATGATCAAACGAGTGACCACACCAGTCGAGAAAAAACTCGACCAACTAGGCCCTCGAAGAGCGACAACCAGAGTTGTCAACCTCCATCAAGGAACGGTGTCCTCTCGGGTAGAGTATCCCCGAGAGGAGATAACCAAATAGGTGAGCCTTCACCTATTTGAAGGGCAATTTAGTCACCCTCCCATGCATGTGGGATATATCATTTTATTCAAAATTGGTGAAACACCCATCAACCTGTGCAAAAACCATCAACATGGCGAAACTTTTGCTAATTTTCATTACCATTGGCGACGTTCGATCCAATTTTTTCTTGGTTGATGCTCATTAGGATTGGATTAAATATTTTTTTGGTGGATTGAAAATTTGTTTTACACCTCAAATCATCTCCTATTGGTATTTTTTGATCATAGTGGACGTCACTGTAAGTCTGTGTGTTCTTATTTCAAGCAACAAATTTGTTGATTTAAATTGCAGAGGGTACTACGTGTGTCACAGGATTTGAAGGAAGGTTTTGCAGTCGGTGTGGAGAGTTCTACCACTGTCAACACTATTGTAGAGGAGCCGGGAGTCGAGCGGTGCAGTGGTAGTAGAACACTGGGAGCTAGAGCGATGAACGAACACACAGAGGATGCCAAGTGGAGACTGATCAGAGTCCAAGTGAAGCGAGTGTAGGGTTGAAAGGAAGCGTTGCTCAAGGTTGTGGTGGATTACGATTGTGAAACATCGAGGTGATTCATTGTAAGCACCGCTCGCAGTGGTTCTTAGGCTGAGTGGTGGTAGTTCGTCGACCAAGAGGTGGTGGTGAAGCAGTAGCCAAAAGCTGCTTGTGAGGATTGGGCTACCATAAGGTGAGGGGGCCTGACCTTTGCTCGTGGCAGGTGAGATATCACAGTTAGTTGGAGGCCGAGCGATAAGGCCCAGGGCCATAAGATCGAGGGTTTGAAACCCTCTAACCCACCAAACGATATTATAATTTTTTTTTCTATTTTCATTTTTTTTTTGCAACTTAAAAAATTTATTTTATCAATTTATTTAATAATTTAATATTAATTTTAAATTAAAAAAATAATTTTTAAAGTTTTAAATGATTTTTTAGTTAAAATTAAATTTTATTATTAATTAAAATCTTGATAAAATTTTATTTTTTGCAATTAAATGACATTGCCTAAGAGGCAATCCTTGTAGATGATTGGCACAATTGCCTAAGAGGCAATCTTTTTAACAAGCTCAAAAAGGATTTATAAGTGTTGATTTTCTACTTTAAGGGGGGAATATTTTCGCAACAAAGGGGAAATTTTGTAGCCATTAATGTTAAGGTCAAACAAAAGCTACTTTGTCCTACAATATCTTTTAGCCAGAGAGACCCCTGAATCCTTTGATGAAAGGGTGCAAATATATGGTCTGAACACTGTCTTCAGTCAGCTCCAAAATGCTATAATAGCAAACCTAAGAGTACCTGACACTGGTTACGACGGTGATTCCAAAGACAACAATTATTTTGATAGCCAACCTGAGGAGTCAGTATCTATTGAAGTTGCACCATAGGAACCTGAGATCATTTATCTGAGTGACAATGATTCTGTTGAGGAAGTGGAGCCAGAACCTCATTCACCTGAAATCATAATTTTTAGTGACGACAGTGATTCTGTTGCTGACAATTTTTTTAATCAAGCGATAAGTGAACCTATGCAGGTAGAACAAGATCTCTATGAGAGTGTTGACCAAGTGAGATTTGATTTAAATCTATAATTTTCTTTTACAAAGCATAGTGGATTGTTTGTATTGAGGAATAAAAGCAAATTATTTCTAGTTTATTTCCAAAATTTATGGCATCAAATAATAATATACCGATACCTGAGTTTCATGGGTTAGATTATGATTATTGGTTCATCAAAATGAGGACCTTACTCATTGGAAAAGGACTATGGGATTTAGTTTAAGAAGGTTATGCAAAACCTTCATATTGGACCACTTTGAGTGTAGTCGATAAGAAGACCAAAAAGGATGCCCAAAAGAGCAACTCTTCTGCACTCTACCGTCTCCAAGCAGCTTTGGATAAAAGCATCTTTCCAAGGATTGCTTCTTGTTTATCTGCCCAAGACGCATGGAAAGCTTTGAAGGATAGTTATCAAGGTAGTGATCAGGTGAAGCAAGTGAGGCTTCAAACCTTGAAAAGGGATTTTGAAAACTTAAAGATGCAAAATGATGAAAATATTGGTGATTATTGCATTAGAGTGAAATTCATAGTAAAAAAAATGGAAACCCTTGGAGATGACATCAAAACTGAATTAGTGGTGAAGAAAGTGTTGAGGACACTTCTTTCCAAATGGAATCATATAGCTGTCATTATTGAGGAGTCAAAAGATCTTTCTAGCCTATCTTTTGATGCTCTAATTGGTTCCTTGATATATCATGAAGAAATATTATAGGGTTATCCTTCAACAAGCTATGGAGGAGATGACAAAGCTTTCTCATCCAATGAGGGTGCAGGTAGAGGCCAAAGAAGAGGCCAAGGCAAAGGACAAAGAAGAGGCAGAGGAAGAAGCAACTCAAGAGGTGGCAATCAAGGCAGAGGTGGCAATCAAGGCATAAGTGACAATCAAGGCAGAGGTGGAAATCAAGGACAAAATGGCAATCAAGGAAGAGGAGGTGACAAAACAAAGAAATCTTGTTTCAATTGTGGCAAGCCCGATTATTTTTCTCGAGATTGTTGGTCCAAGATTTCTCAAGAAGGAAGAGGTCAATATGGCAACTATGGTGAAGAAAAAGGAACTTCAAATCTATTTCTTACTTATGGAAAATAAGATCAAAGTCTAAATGACACTTGGAATTTGGATACTGGTTGTTCCAATCACATGAGTGGCAAAGAAGAGCTCTTTGCTACAATGGATTTCGCCTACAAATCAAGAATCAAGTTGGGAGATGACAAAGCTCTACAAGTTGAAGGTATTGGAGCCATGGAGGTTCCAACAAAAGAAGGCACCAAAAAGTTAAATGACATCTATTACACCCCCAAACTCCAACATAACTTGCTTAGTGTTGGAAAAATGATGGAGAAAAATTATAGGCTTGTTTTTGATGAAGGAAAATGTGTAATTTTTGATAAGAAAAATTGTAATAGAGTTGTTACCCAAGTATCTATGACACAAAATAGGTTGTTTCCTCTTAAGTTTGGGGAACAAGGAGGTTCTCAACTTGCTAGTATTGCAATAACAAATCCAAGTGTACTTTGGCACTTGAGAGATGGTCATCTAAATTTTGCAAGCTTGAAATTGTTAACTTCTAAAGCTGTGGTGTGTGGACTTCCAAAAGTTGATGAACAAAATGAGGTATGTGAAGGGTGTGCTTTGGGAAAGCACTCTAGATTCAAGTTTCCAAGAGGACAAGCGTGGAGAGCTAGCCATCCCCTCCAATTGGTGCATTCGAATATTTGTGGTCCCATGCAAACTAAAAGAATTGGTAACAATTATTACTTTCTCACTTTCATGTATGATTTCTCTAGGATATGTTGGATCTATTTTTTGAAAACTAAAGATGAAGCTTTTGATTGTTTCATAGATTTCAAAAATAATTTAGAGAAACAAAGTGAGTTTGTTGTAAAGAGTCTAAGGAATGATAGAGGAGGAGACTATTCATATAATGCATTTCTAAAACATTGTAAATATTATGGAATAAAAAGGTAATTCACAACTACCTACACCCCACAAAAAAATGATGTGGTTGAAAGAAAGAACCGCACTATAGTAGAAATGGCTATATCAATGCTACAATCTAAGCATCTAAGTAACATGTATTGGGTTGATGTTGTTAGAACTAGTGTTTACATTTTGAATAGGAGTCATACTTCTAGTTTAGATGGGATCACTCCTTATGAAGTATGGAATGGCAAAAATCCAAATGTAAAATACTTTAAGATTTTTGGTTGTCTTGTATATGCCCACATTCTTGATGAAAAAAGAAAGAAAATTGACCCCAAAAGTCAAGCATGTATTTTTGTTGGATATTGTGAGTCTACCAAAGCATATAGACTCTACAATCCCAAAAAACATAAAATTGTACTTTCTAGGGATGTAATTTTTGATGAAGGGGGAGAATGGGGTCATCAAAAATATTTTGTTTATGATTGATCTCATGATGTAAGTTCCTCTCAAGTGCAGCAAGTGCTACCCAAAAAAAACAAAGGAAGTCCTCCAAGATCAAGTACGAGTACACCAGATGCTACTCCAAGTCCTTCTCCACAAATATCAGTAAGTTCTTCACCAATGAATATTGATTCTCCATCAAGAGGTAAAAGAACACTTCAATACCATCTATCTTACCAAATGTTGGATAAGAATTTCCAGAAAAGATACACTAGAAGTCAAGCTAGTGAAATGAAGGCAGTTTTAAAAATACTTGAAAATCTGCATATGTATGGTGATGATGACTGCCAAGAACCTAAGGGAGATGTAGTCAATTATGATTTAATGACAGGTGCAGATCTAGAGCCATCTAGCTATGAGAAAGCATACACTTATGATGTATGGTAGCAAGCCATGGAAGAGGAAATAACCTCTATAAAAAAGAATGATACTTGGGAGCTAGTGAAGCTTCCTAAAGGTAAAAAATGTGTTGGATGCAAATGGGTCTACAAGACCAAATTCAATGCTTATGGATGCATTGAAAGACATGAGGCAAGACTTGTAGTGAAAGGGTTCACTAAAAAGTATGGGATTGACTATGAGGAGACCTTTGCTCCTGTTGCTAGATAGGAAACTATCAGATCAGTACTTTCCTTGGCTGCCCACAAAGGGTGGAAAATTTAGCACATGGATGTAAAAAGTGCCTTTCTCAATGGGTACTTGAATGAAGAGGTTTTTGTGCAACAACATCAAGGTTTTGAAGAAAAAGGTAAGGAGAACCTTGTCTACAAACCGAAAAAAGCAGTATATGGCCTCAAGCAAGCACTAAGGTCATGGTACTCTCGCATTGATGGCTACTTTCAAGAGTATGGATCCACTCAGAGAAAAAGTGAACCTACTCTCTACTACCTGAAGCAAGGTAAAGACATTCTCATTGTATGTTTATATGTGGATGATTTAATTTTCATGGGTAGTAGTGCCAAGATGAATAAAGAGTTCAAGCACTCCATCACGAAAGAATTTGAAATGAAAGATCTATGCTTAATGCATAAATTCCTAGGCATGGAAGTTCATAAAATGGATAAAGGGATCTCATATGTCAACACAAATATCTCAATATATGATTAAGAAATTTTCCATGAAGCAATGCAAACCTATTGCAACTCCAACGGGTCTTGGGATCCAATTGAGCAAAGATGATGGAGCACAAAAAGTTGACATGACCACTTACAGGAGCATATTTGGGAGTCTGATGTTCCTCACCAACACAAGACATGATATTCAATATGTTGTTTCTCTTATTTCAAGGTTTATGGTTGATCCATCAGAACTACATTTTCAAGCAACTAAGAGAATTCTGAGATATGTAAAGGGTACATTGGATTTTGGGATCCATTACCACCAATGTAATTTTGTAAAATTAATTGGATTTAGTGATAGTGATTGGGGCAAAAATATAGATGATAGAAAATATACTTCAAGAAATTATTTTAGTCTTGGCTCAGGACTAATTACATGGAGTTTAAAAAAGTAGACTGTTGTAGCATTGTCATCTACTGAGGCTGAGTATATAGCAATCACACATGCTAGTACTCAAGCTCTATGGTTGAGAAAAGTCCTTGAAGATATTGGAGAGCAAAAAAGTGGTCCTACAAGATTGTACTGTGATAATATGAGTGTCATCCAATTGGCACATAATCCCATCCACCATAGCAGGTCAAAACACTTTGATATGAAGTATCACTTCATTCGCAACATGGTGGAGAAACAGGTAGTTGAGCTTCAACATTGCAACACTTTGGACAACATGGCATACATCTTCACCAAATGAGTTGCTAAAGATCAATATGTAAAGTTGAGAGACTGTCTTGTCAGCTCTCTCAACTTTAAGGGGGAGAATGTTAGAATCTCCTATTAGGTATTATTATTCCATGTAATGGTCGGCATAGTTGTTTGATGGCACACATATGTAATGCTTTATTAGTTGTAATTTTTTAGGGATACACCTTAGGGATATGTTTGTTAGACTACCATCCTAGAATATTTCCTATAGTTGTAACTATTTAATGTGTGAAAATATCAATTTCAAGGTAATTTATGTTTTTCATAAAAAGATCTTTGCTAACCTTCCCACTTCAGGTGCACCCAACAGTAGGGGATGTTCCAGTGATGAAGTCATAAAAGTTGAGAGACTGTCTTGTCAACCCTCTCAACTTTAAGAGGGAGAATGTTAGAATCTCCTATTAGGTATTATTATTCCATGTAATGGTCGACATAGTTGTTTGATGGCACACATATGTAATGCTTTAGCAGTTGTAATTTTTTAGGGATACACCTTAGGGATATGTTTGTTAGACTACCGTCCTAGAATATTCCTATAGTTGTAACTATTTAATGTGTGAAAATATCAATTTCAAGGTAATTTATGTTTTTCATAAAAATAGATCTGCTAACCTTACCACCTCAGGTGCACCCAAGAGTAGGGGATGTTCCAGTGATGAAGTCTTAAAAGCCACTCACTTTTGATCACTAAGTTTCTAGGGAGTAAGCTAATGGATGGAGATGAAGCCCACCGTTGCTGGTCTCCATTAATGGTTGGTGATGAAATCTAGCTCATTAATGTTAAAGTGAAATGTGGCATATGGGGTTCTTTTTATTTTTATGCAAAAGAAAGTAAAATCATACAACATTCCATGCTCTTTCACTAATGCATAAAAATAATGTTTCAAATTCATATTTCTAAATAATGAACGTTTTAATTTTTAGAAACCTATAAGATGCAAAACTTTACATGAGTAGCCTGTGGCCAGGAAACAAGCAATTAGACCAATGAGTGGTAGATAAGGGGATGTCTCATAGAGATATGACTTTAGATAAGGATCATCCTGCTCAGGTATAATTACCTGTAGGGGGTCATCTCAAATAGAGACGGTTGTAGACAAGGGCCATTTGGACCAGAGACAGTCATAGATAGAGACCCAATGCTTATGATTTTTTGTATCTAATATCTACAAATTGATTTTTTTTTGCAATTTTACTTATAAACATAGAGAGATAGAGCGAACGTACTTACCTTGAAAGCCTATGTTTGATGAAGATCCAACTATTTTCGTTTATGCACTTCTAATTCGAGGTGGATGGTGGTGTAGTTGAGTACTTATCATTCACGTGTGGTTTGTATAATGATGGATATCCAGGAAGGGGGATCATAGGGGGGTTCCCCCTATCTGGCAAGGGCAAAATCCCCAATTTTTTTTTCCATCCATACGACCGCCACAGGTCAAGACAAATTCAAAAAGGGGTCATCTCAGGTCAATACGGTTGCATAATGGGACCGTATCAGGATCAAATTGTTAATAACAGGGGTCATCTCTGCAATAGATGGTTAAGAATAGGGACCGTCTCTATTTTATATGGTTAGAATTGTAACCTGCAAAAAAAAATCAAATAAAAATTTACCGAATGAATAACAATCTAGGACTAGGTCTCACCGTGATAACCATTAAAATGGTAAAAAAGACCATACATTCATGAAATAAAATACAAGATCTAAATGTAGAAAATCAAGATGCAACCATAAATAAAAAGAACAAAATAAAGGAAAATTATGGACGATGCCCTATTATTAATAATGTCTTGTTCTTTTCCAAGAAGGTTACAAATAAGATCCCCTTGAGGGATTGCTACCATTCTTGATATAATGAATTACATATGAAACAATTTGAATGTACTACACATGATCTTTTTTCATCCACAAACTGATTTGAGACAGATTTTCAGGACTGTCACAATTAATGATGATAATATGTGAATATTTATGTTGTTGTTTCCTCGTAGATACTTGTGATCTATACACAATAATTTTAAAGAGCATTAAAATCATATGCAGAGCCTTTCAATATAAGATCCGTATTAAAAGCAAGAAAAATGACAAAGAAATTGAAATAAGATGAATAAATACATGAAAATGAAATCTATCTATGCTAAACAGTAACTAGAAATGCTGCTAAAGCTTAACAAAAGAAGGGAAATAGGAAAAAAATCTCTACTCAGGAGGTCATATCTATGCAAGATGGTCGTACCTATAGGCCATCTCTAAGAGAGACAATCGTACCTACAGGTCCTCTTTGAGGGAAATGATCGCTAATCTGTGAGTGATTATCTTATGGCCAATGTGAGGTGATTCTGGGTTTGATTTGTGGATTGGTTGAAAAATTGGTGCACTCATGGAGAACAACTTAGGAGGTAGAATTCAATGTTGAAACAATAACATTGGATTACACAAAGAGAACATATGTGATATTCAACCTTCAAAGTGATCCATTGGCATGCTATCTATGGAGAAAAGAATACAAAGAGGGCTAGAAAATTCATGGTTGAAATTCGGTAGCACTTTGTTGCTTGAAAATTGAAACTCCTTGATCCTTAATTTATGAAGGCTAGGTGCCATTATATAGAATTCCAAAAGGAAGTCCAATCTTGCATGGGAAGCCAAGAAATGGTTAGATTCAAGAAAGGTAACTGCCCATTCTTGAATCTTCTTTGCAACTGATTGTGTATGTCATTATGCTTACTTGGCATGTAACCGCTTTAACCATGGTGTAGGATTTTAGGTCCTGTTTGAACTTGTTTCAGGCATGACCATATTGAGGTGAAATGGCCTTGATTGGAGGTCTTCTCATGGTGAGACGATCTCTAAAGGCCATCCTTTGGTGGGACAGTCCTTGATGTAAAGGGAAATTCCTCCTTGTTTGAGTGGTGAAAACCACTGTTGATCCCTAGGGCTACCCAAGGTGGGTCATATGGCCTTAAAGGAGTCCATATAGGTAGTCTCCTCAACATGACGTATTTTAGGTGCCTACAGGTGCCATTTCCAAATAAGAGTATTATTATCTACAAATAATAAGTGAATCTCAACTAGAAAGTTTTCTAATTTACTGCCTTTCATCATGTCAAGTTTTTTTTAATTCCTTAATCATTACGTTTAGCCCTTCAAGCATAAGTAAGAATAATAAGGGTGATAGGGGGCATCCCTGTCTCAACCCTCTAGAAGGTTTGAAGAAGTTAAGTTGAACCATTAATTAAGACATCAAAGGATGCATAATTAATAAATCCCATTACCCAATTTAAAAAGGTACACTACAACCAATATGAATTAATATAAGCCTTATGTACAGTAAAATTACCCTATCAAAAGCATTTACCAAACCAATCTTACTTATCATTGCTTGTTGCTTCCTTGATTTGACTGAATGAATTGCTTCTTGAGCAACACCTATAACTTCATGGATTATATTTTACTTAAGAAACCAAACCATTATTCTGAGGTGTCTAAAAAAAACCCTTTTAACCTCCTAGAAATAGTCTTGGATATGATTTTATAGATAGTATTACACAAAGATATAAGTCTATACTTCCCAAAGGATTATGGGTTTTCTTTCTTAGGAGTCAAAGCCAAGAAAGTTGTATTAATAGACCTAAGTACCTACCTAGAAGTCCTTGGTTCCTCAACCACTAAAAGCTCTTCTTCCAATAACCCATAAAAATACACATAAAAGTCAATGGACCAACCATTTGGTCCTAGACTCTTCCTTTTTTGAAAATATTTAATTGTTGTTTGTAGCTCCTCTTTAGTGACTTCTATTATAAAATTCTCTTTAACTTCATCACTAACCATCTTAGGTAGATAAAGTGCTAGCTTAATGATTTCTTATATATTTTCTATGTTAGGTTCTTGATAAATTTTCTTAAAGTAGGATACTCCTAATCCAATTATTTCTTAAAACCTTTTCATATTTATTCCTTCCCATCCTTTCATCTCCCAGATGGAATTTATAATTTTTCTTTGTTTTGCATGCTTTTGAAAGAATTTTGTATTCTCATTCCCCTATTCTAGCCAAAGTGATACTTTTCATCCTCCACTTTGCATCTTCACATTCCAACAATTCCCTCTTATTTTATTCAACTCCTTGACTTGTAAATTCTCCTTGTCTAAAAGACCTCATTTCCTTTATGACTATATAACTGATTTAATTTAGATTCTATGTCCACTATTTTTGCCTCTACTTCCCAATATTTACCTTTGGCCTATGTGGTTGTAGAAAATTTAATTCTCCTCAAATTTTTAGAAAACTAAAACATAGTTGTCTCTTACTTTGTTGGGTTAATATGTCTCTACTCATATTTTACTATATTTATAAATTCCTCATCGTCCAACCAGATGACATTGAAATTGAAAGGTACTACTTGTTTCTATTGATCTTTTTCTAACTATAATAAAATTGATGAGTGATTAGATCCTCCACATTGATCTATCCAAGACCTTATGAGGTTTTTAGACACTAAAAATTTGTCCAACCTTTTAGAAATACCTTATCTTCTAGTTATTTGATTCCTCCAAGTGGGAACTAATTTAATGGGTTCTACATCATACAACCCTACATTCTAGATTTTTTATAGGAAAAGTTCACCAAGGAGATCCAATTTGGCTTCCTTTCCCCATATTTTTGATCTTCTAGTTACAAAATTTAAGTCCCTTCCCACCACTACATTTCCTTTTTATTAAAATTCTTGTATAAATATTTCTTTCCAAAATTATCTTCTATGACCATAAGGACCATACAAATTGAATACAAAAATCAACTTACCTAGCTCCATAGAATGTAAGTCTGCAAGCCTCAATATATACCTTATCAACTAGCTAGAAGGAGGAATTCCATCCTATTACATTACCACTTGATATTCCTTTTGAGTTTAACCTTACAAAGTTTCAATTTTATAGGAGACAGGTGACTATGGCTATTGCATTTTTTGCATCTTGCATAGTGTCTTGGATTAAAATTATATTTGACTTATGAAGTTTAAACAAGTACTTTAGGGATATTCACTACACCAAAAAAGGGCTTTAACGATGGTTAAATTAAGGTAGTTTTTTACGGTGGTAAAAAACCACTCTAATAAATCCTATGAGGGTGGTTTATAACTGCCTTCTTAGGGTCATCCTAAGAGAATGACTATATACCAACCTCGTATGATTAAAACTTCCCTCTTATCTTTCTCACTTTAAAAAAATAAAATTATCCTAAGAGGGTAGTTTAAAATCGTCTTATCTTTCTCACTTTAAAAAATAAAATTAAACAACACAGGAAATGAACTTCTCTTTTTTGCCCTGTGCAGTAAGTTGTTGGAACACTAATGAAATTTGCTATGGCTTGAGAGAAAAACCCTCAATTGAACTAGTGCTACCCTCTTGGGTTTCAATAAGGGGTTACCTTCCCCACTTAGCTTGCCTCCTCGAGGCTCTACGTAGGATCCGCCATTGTCGGCAAGGCGTTTTCACTCGGCAGTCATCACAAGCTTTTCGGGTCGTAATGGTTCTTCAGTGATCGTACCCTTAACTATACCAGAGTTACCCACTCAAGTTTTATCAGGAGGTTGCCCTTCCCTACAGAACTCACCCCCCAGGGCTCTCCATCAGGATCCACCATTGTCCGGTCATCATCTCTAGGCAGGATCCACCATTGTCCAATTATCATTTCTAGGCATTCTCACTGGGCAGTCAACATGAGCTTTCTAGGTGGAAGTGGTTCTTCGGTGATTGAGGAGCTTTCATCCCTTGAGAAGTTAAGCAAGTTTTTCTTCCTTGGTCAACCTTGCAGATCTAGGTGAGGCTGGAAGCCATTGCTATGATGAGGGTCAAAGGCAAGTTTCATTTTGGCTTACAGGACTGGTGTGCTTTAGTTTTAGGTCTCCTATTTCTTTCCTCACCTTTGTGTTCAATTTTTTATTGTTTATGATGGCTTCCATCATAGTCCCTCACATTTTACATCCATCATTTTTCCAAAGGTGTGTGAACATGTAACCTGCTTTACTTATCATACCTCTAGATTGTGTGGGAAGGGGGCATTGATCTCAATAAAGGACTCTTGAAGCCACAATTGGGTGGTCCTTCTTACCTCTTCCATCCAAAATACAATCCTTGGCATTCATATTATAGGGGATTTTTATCTTCTGAGGTTATTTTTTATCCCTTCAATTTTATGCCAACATTGAAGTTTCCCTTTTGCAATAACTCCATCAGAGTATCTTAGCTTATAATACGCACAAACTTAATAAACAAACAGTGTCTAATATTTAGTACTCTATAAGAATCCAAAATCCTTCCATGTTTGTCAAAAACATGCTGGAAATTTGATGTCTATACTGGATTTGATGTCTGTACTGGAAATTTGATGTCAAAAACATGCTGAATAATAGGATAAACTCAACATGTCAAATGAAGGCGAAGAAGTGAAAAATGTGACTACGAATCATGGTATTGGAGCAACGTCCTTGAACATTGAGGGGAGTTCTGAGTTGAACTCTAGCATGGCAGATGCAGAAAAGAAAAGGGATAAAAACGAGGGAAAGGCAAAGGACAAGAAGAAAGAAGATGAAAGCAAGAAGGTTGTCCCATTTCTCAAATTATTTGTCTTTGCAGATTCCCTGGATAAGATGTTAATGCTGGCTGGTACTATTGGTGCTGTGGGCACTGGCATATCTCTTCCACTTATGACCATCCTGTTCGGTAGTCTTATAAATGCATTCGGGGAGAACAAGTCAGATGTCCACAAAGTGGTGGACGAAGTGGCCAAGGTGAATATTTTCCCACTCTTCTTAGTCTTCTCTGTTTTGTTTTCTCTTCCCGATTTGAAGTTGAAAAATGATAAGCAAAATCACATACTTTGTTTAGTAAGGCCCCATTGTCTGAGCGACTGGGAGTTTGTTTTTGAGATCGGTATGGCCAGACTTGGAATTTGACAGATAAAATGTTTGCCATTGCATATTTTGGCCACAGAATGTAGCCCACAGAAATAGGGGAAAGCCTCGTACTTACTGGAATGCAGCATAATTACTGAAATTTCGTTTAATTTGGTTACTCGTGAGAAACCATATTTTCAAAAGGGATATTTTAGAAGTGATTTCATTTGGCCTTTGCTTTGACTGAAGACTGTATAAGGAAAGCAGGGTAGAACTTTTGTTCTTTTTAAGTTTAGTTTGATGTTGAATTTTAATTGCTTTTATGTTCCATGTAATGTGGAAATTACCTTATTGTTGTGTTGCTGCTTCAGATAGCTTTGAAGTTTGTTTATCTTGCATGTGGTTCAGGAGTTGCATCTCTCCTCGGTAAGATATTATCTCCATGTTAGCATTATGCTTTGGGAGTTCTATGATCATGATTCTGCTTTATATTTATTATATATGTTTAGAATCGTTCTTTTTACCTAGTAATATAGTCAGGCGCCCATTTAGTTGAGTAATAAGAGAGTTGCATATTCGATGAATATTGAAAGGCATCACCCTTGGTGGTAATTAGAAACAAGGCCGATACCACACGATCTCACTTAATTTCATCCTGGCTGCAGAGGTGTCTTGTTGGATGTGCACAGGGGAAAGGCAGGCTGCACGTATCAGGAGTATCTACTTAAAGTCTATTTTACGTCAAGACATTGGATTTTTTGATAGCGAGTCATCCACAGGAGAGGTTATCGGAAGGATGTCTGGAGACACTGTATTGATTCAAGAGGCCATGGGAGACAAGGTCAGTCAGTAATTGATAATAGATAACTTGCATTTTTCTCATCAAATGCACATCCAGTCTCAGTAAAATGGAACAAAATTACAGCCAAAGAAATGTTGGGACAACATCAATTTGTCTATCAGCTGAACATGAAATGCTTATAGACACATGAACAACAAAAATTTATTGACCTGGAACATTCATATTTGGCCACTGAAGTATACTTGCATAGATCAGGAACCACAATGATAAAAAGATAAATATCCTACATCAGAATGTTAACATCTTTCTTGAAGGTCTAACTATCATGTTAACAAAAGCGACAGGCATAGTCTGTATATAGATATCATCTTGTGGGCTGCAATCACCTAATCATAAACAATTTTCATCCAAATTCACCAGTTTTTCATTAAGTCTATCATTAACTACTTTGATTTCCTTGTAAGATTTGCTTGCCTTTATGCAAATTGAGTGTGGAAAATTGTATATTTAGATCAAAATCGATATGTTTGAGTGCAACAAAAGAGGATTTTAAGGATGTGCTTGCTGACATGGCATTGTTTTGGCTTTGAAAGCCTTAACAGCAGCCAATGGTTCATAAATGAGAATGTTTATCATGGGCTAGGAATATGATTTTCTTTAAGCTTTGTAATTTGGATATATAGTGTTATAGGATTAGTTCAAAAGTTTTACGATAGGCTTTCTCAGAAATAAATAAGCAATTCTATTGTGTATTGCCAAAAGAAGAATTACAATTGTATTATGTTTATGTTGTCATTTATTTTGTTTAGGTTGGAAAGTTCATACAGTTCATGTCAACATTCTTTGGAGGGTTTGTTATAGCTTTCATCAAAGGATGGAAACTTACCCTGGTGATGCTTACTATGATTCCACTCCTTGTTATATCTGGTGGCGCTATGGCTATGATAATATCAAAAATGTCGAGTAGAGGACAGCAAGCCTATGCAGATGCAGCAAATGTTGTGGAGCAGACAATTGGCTCAATTAGGACAGTGAGTATTTGATCAATTTGATAATTACTAGGTCTTCATATTGCAAGTTTATGTTTTAAAAATTTTGGTTTGAGCTACCATTTCTTCTTAGGTGTTTGCATAAAATTTAGGACCAGGTTGGTGACAACAAGAGAAATACTTAGATCTAATTTCAGTTCAAATTATCCTAGACATAATGAGTGCAGACAAGGGAATCATATTTTGGGTATAACTCAACCAAATGAAGTTCAAATTGTGTTATTATTTTTCTAACAAAAGAGGACTTAAAGAACTACCTAAGATATATCAATTTAACCCTTTGAGATGGGAAAATTTAGTCTGATGTATATTTATGATTCTCAATCACAGGAGCTTGAAATAAGTGCAAATTTTTGTTGTAAGTTCTTGGTAGCATAGCCTACACGCATTACCAATAATCAACCCAAAATTGGCCCATTTAGGCCCCCAAAGGCCAAAAAATAGTACGGTCTATAAGATGTCATTGTATGGACTGAAGTTGCATAAGAAAGGTATCTAAACATGAAAAGAATGCATGGAAAATATGAGATCGGCGCCAAATTCCTAAGGGTCAGATATTTATTACACGTCATTGCTGGCCTCCTAGACATAAGTTACTCCTAGGTTTGGAGGAAGAATCACGTAGATGGAAGATCTCAATCCAAACAAGCAAGGAAAAAATAATAGGTTTGCAATAAAAAACTGAGGCAAAACAATATCAAGCAAAAAGAGCAAGAAGACCATTGAGAGACACTATGTGATGCTGCAAATGAGTGCATAGTTGTTGTATGCCTTTGCAGGGGCCCAATTAGTGGTAAATGTTTTGTATTTTCTCTAACTTATAGTGAATATGAAGCTTCACTAATTCATACATGGGTATTCTTCCCCAAAAAGGTTTTTTCCTTGCTAAATCAGTGTGTCATTGTCATTGTGTTTTCCTTAGCATTCCAGTATTTCATTTGCATTTTATTTGTTCCAAGGGATTTACATTTTCTTTGTGGAGAAAAATTGAGCAGATGAATTGCTAGACTTGACACTATAATATACTCTTCTGTTATAATGGATTTCAAGATTCATTCATGCCTGTATCAAGCACTTACTGTTCATGCTTTATTTTTAGCATTGAAGAGGTTTTTTTTTATATGAGAGTATGTGTTTGATGCAAAATATAGGCTTTCCATGCTCATTAGTGAGTAGTTTCTTGTTAGAATTTGCTAAGAGCACTACAAGTTATGTAAAATATTTGTTCGATGATCCATTAGTGGAAGACTACAAATCAGTCTGAATATGCTTTCAAGATGAAGTGCATGGATCGCAAACTCATCCTGTTCAATGTGCTGGGTAAGGGTGTAGTTGTAGTGGGTCATATGTCAAAGCAAAACTAGTTGGAATAATCTGTGTGTGTCCAATCAGGTTGTAAGCTCAGTGTTCAGATCCAAGATCTATGACAAATTGTGGGTTTAATGATATCATCAGAAAGATTCATGTTTGAGGAATATTCTAAAAAGTATTTGAAAACATTGTTGTTCAAGAACAGAGTGCTGCATGTCTCTTACCAAGTTGTGATTGGGAAGTAGGTTTTAGATTAAGGGATAGACTTGATATTGAATACCCTGTTAAGTGTAAGATGTGATCTCAACAGGTTCATTTATGATGGAGGTATAAGATTATAATCTTAATAAGTTATTCGTAGAATGCATAAGATCTCAAAACAGAGAAATCCAACTGTCTTTGTAGAGTGAGCAAAGAGGACCTTGTCATCAACAAAGAGCAATGTGGCAATAAAAATTTATCATAAGAGGCATCCTTCTTTTGAATGCATGTGTGGCCAAATGAAGTCCTTAAGCTTATCAACATATATGCGAAAGGCAAATATGTCGAAGGCAAAGCTGATCTCTGTTACATTGATGATGAGGGTTACATATTTGTTGTAGACAGGTTGAAAGAGTTGATTAAATATAAAGGCTACCAGGTATGCCCTAATTTTCCTCAAAGTTTTAGGATCCAAATTGTGTTGCAACCTTCTCAATAAATTTCAAATTTCAGCATTTAACCCTAGGGTAAATTCCATTTTCCGCTGCAGGTTACCCCTGCCAAACTAGAAACTCTTTTACTTTCTCACTTTGATATCTCTGAAGTTGCGGTAATATTGTAAGTAAAAATGATCTTTTCTGAGTAAATCCGAACATTTTTAGTTGGTGTTAAAGGCTTTTAAGGTTTGGAATCCAACGGATTTTATCTTCAACAAATAGTTTTTTTTTTTTTTTTTTAGCTTATGCTATTTTTGATTACTTGACTGGTGTAGGTTTCATGACAAAGAAGTCGGGTAGGTTCTGATGGCATAAGTTGTAAGAAAACTAGGTAGTAGATTGTCTGAAGCCGATGTCATTGAATTGTTGCTAGACAGGTAATTGTATTACAAATTCTCCGTAATCATGCAGGTTGGAGAATTTTTACTGGATTAAGCTTTAAAACTCTGGTGTTTGTTTTTCCTTAATTTTTTCGGGCGGCTTGTGTTGCAGGTTGCGCCATACAAGAAAGTTCGGCGTGTGGCATTTGTGCAAGAAATTCCAAGAAACACAGCTGGAATTTTTTTTGAGAAAGGACCGCTGCGCTAAACTATATGACGTGTTCTCTGTCGTCTATTTTGTGTGGCATGGACGTGTTACATGTGGAATTAAACTATTGAATTCTTCCAAACCTTAATTTGTTAAATATCTCCTTCCATACTTTACTTCATCAAAATTATGGACTTTTGTGAAAGGAAGTTTTTTTTTTTGGATATATAGAAGCAATGGTTACAATCACGATTTTTAGTAACTATCAGCACAGTTGGTAGGGTTCAAACTATCTGCAAAGGCTCTCAGGACTTCTAGTGTCTCGGTACATGGTAACCCGATGTGAGATGGGGACCGCCGGACGCACAGGGGTTGCACCGTCGTCGTCATCAATCTGGCGCACCACTCAGAGGAATCGGATCTGGGCTACTGTCTGGGCAAGCCCGTGAGATTGGAACCTAGGTCTCCTCTTGATAAGCGCCCCAACTTACCAATCCACCTAAACCCACGGACTTTGTGAAAGGAAGTTACTCAAGTGCTTTTATATATATATATAAATGTAATTGTAAAGTTGCCTAATCGTATGCTTTGCATCTACTAAGAAAAGGGCAGTAGCGTTTCGGCTCAAAAGGGAATTTGTTTGGTATATTTTCCATTAACTAAAGTTGTATGAATAACCTTCATTCTTTATCATGTCGATGATTCTATTGCACGTCATTAACTCATGTATTTGAATCTTTAAATTTGAGTAGTAAAGAACGAGAACTGCTCGGTGCTTGATACATATGAGTCGGTGCATGAGCACTTCCAATAATATGACAATAATTAAAAGTATAAATTATTATTCTAGGTGCATGAGCACTTCCAATAATATGACAATAATTAAAACTATAAATTATTATTCTAGTTTTAAAGGTACGCAGGTGCATCTGAGTTACACTTTAGGATGTGAATAATGCCATAGCAATAACATGCCAAATCGAGTATGATCGTGAAACAGTGTCAAAGCAGGTGCTATGACATTGCTACCTCCAAGCTTTAGTTCTATTATTTCAGTGATGGATTTTATATATATATTTTTAAAAAGTCATCTTAAGAGGGAGGTTTTAAACCACTAACTTAGGCTTTATATATATATATATATATATTAAAAATCAAAATTTTATATTTTTAAAATTCACCTTATGAGGGCGGTTTTAAACCTCCCTCGTAGCCTTAAGAGGGTGATTTTAAACCACCCTCTTAGACCCTAAGAGGGTGGCTTTTTGAGGTGGTTTTTAGCCACTATTGTATGGACATATACTTTTTTTTTTACGACGCTCTCATAGGCAACGATTGAATAACCACCCTTAAAGGATTTTAAGAGCGGTTAAAAACCATCGTTAAAGCCCTTTTTTGGTGTAGTGATTTTTTATGAGGGGTCCCAAGCTCTTTGAAATTTAAAGAGAGGATGAACACTAATACCCTTTTCCCTAGGGTTGTCCTACTTTAAGAACCCTAATTATAGATTTTTGTTTACTAGATAAGATTACCTTCTCAACTTTTTCTTGTGTAATTTTTAAGTAGGATTTCCTTCCAACTGTAAACTCCTAATATTGACTTATCTCAAGACCGAAGCCTCTTGATACCTGATCATACCTAGTATCTTCTTTACCTTTTTTCAAGGCTCTTATAATAAATCTGCTAGAAGATGTGCTTGTATTATGGTAATTTGGAGGACTTGATGGGAAAGAAATTGTACTAGGGTTGTTTAACCTTTGCTTGCTTCCTTGGCCTAAAATATATCTTGCTAAAGAGGGTAAGAACTTATTAAATTGTATACCCTTTCATCTAGTTATTATAAGGACTTGATAGCACCACCCTATTGTAATGTTCTATCTAGATTATGGCATGTCAAACCTCCATATAGGAGCTCAACCCATGATAATATGACATATCAAGTTTATCATTATTAGAATTCAATCCCTCATCCCCAAAAAGGGTAAAATTAGGTTCAGGATTAAATGGTTACTTGATAAAATGCCTTCATACACTTTGTCTATCATAGGTGTGGTCTCCCTTACCTCATCTTAAGCTTTCCTATTGCAATTGTTGGGAACCAACTCTTTATCCTTTGTTTGGACATTGATGATAGTAAGCCTTTCTAAATGTAATTTAGGAGTCTTGACTGGATCCTCCTCTATATGTGCTTTGGTCGTCGCTACCTCCTTTGAATTTTTTAGACCATAAGAACCTTTAACTTCCTTATGTATAGTATCTTGTCCTCTTCTTTCTTCCATTCATAATCATCCTTATGACCATAATGATGATACATACTATTTGAAAAGGCACCCCAATTTAGTTAAGCTTCTATAAGTACATCTAATTTCTTAATACAAACTTCATATTCTTTGACAATCCTAAACTAAGATTAAGCTCCACCAATATATGAGCTACCATTTTATGGATACCATTTATGTTTTTCGTGTCTACTCCAAGGAAAACTCTGAAGGATTTTCCAATCTCACACAACATTCTTTTGTTCCAAATTTTAAAGGGCAAAGAGGGTAGCTTGACCCAAATAGGTTGGGTAGTAGTTTTCTTAGAGTGTGGATCGAACCCAAGTGTCCATAATTTTGGATTTAAAACATTGAACCACTAACTCTATCTTCCATTTTTTATGATTGTAGTGTCTTCTACTCTTTGGAAGATAAAACCATCCAACCCTTCATTATCACATGAAATATAGGAGTATAGCCCATAACCTCCAACTGAGTAATCTTGATACATTCTCATAGAGTTTTTAGTTTCATTGAGCGACCCATAAATCTTCCTATCAAAGCCTTATCATTTAGTGACAAACTTGCTCTAGCATTAGATCCTCATCAAAAACCATTCAGACAAGCTTCTTCTACAACTTTATACAATTTTTTTGATTTCTTTTTTCCCTTTTCTACTTAGTTTGTTTACTTCTCAATTTGGATAGACTACCCTTCAGTGTTTCCTTTGGTTCATTTGGTGACACTTACCTTTCTCCATTTCCTCCCTTGTATGAGTATGAGTCAAGTCCTACACATACCTTATCTCTTTTATGACATAAGTCAAAAATTTCTTAGAGAAAAAAATTGAGACCTTCATATATTTCTTAGGCTCTTCAATATAGTCCACTACATCTTCTTCATATAACATTGACGTCATCTTGCCATTGTTAGTGATCAATGGTTCAAGTTTATATTGGTTGAGATTTCCTACCAAATTATTTTTTAAAATTTCCATCCTTCCCTATCCTTCTTGGCCTTTTTGACTAAATAACAACGACGAGAGCCTCATTTGCTTGAGAAAAATATTTTCTATTTTCTACCAAATCTCGATGGTTGTCCTTTGCTATACTTTTGTGATGCTGATGACCCCATCTCTGACACTATAAATAGCCCCACAAATACCATACCTCCATCTGGCATATCCTTCCTTGGCCTCCCCTACTTCCTCTTCATCATCTAAAACTCCATTCCAATCTATAATACTTGAAACTTAACAATCAATTTTTTAGGGTCTATGGTCAAATATACTATCACCAGTTCTACTTCATAGCAATATTATCATAAAATATACTCCACAATAATACTATTTTTAGATCTACTCCATAATGATATTATCACTAGCTCCACTCTATAACAATACTGTCATCAAATCTACTCCACAACAATACTATTACCATATCTAATCCATAATAATACTGTCATCAGATCTACTCCACAACAATACTATTGTAATATCTACTACACAACGATATTGTCATCAACTCTACTCTGCCACAATACCATGCCATCGTGTTATTGGAACTTTTGTTCTCCACTACAACACTAGCTCATAGATGTCAGAGCATGTGCATGTTCTATGATATAACATAGAAACGAGTTTCAACCCATGCCATCATTATTTTGGAGCTTTTATTTTGTAATACAACCCTAGCTCATAGATATCACAACTTTGTGCCACCATGTTTCTAGATCTATTGTTCTCCACTACAACCCTAGTTCATAGATGCCATAATCCATGTCACTATGATTTTATAGCTTCTATTCTCCACTACACTTCAGGTTGTAGATGCCACAATCATGCATGTTTTATGATATAACATAGAGATGAGCCACAACCCATGCCTCCATATTTTAGAGCTTCTATTTTCCATTACAATCCTAGCTCATAGATGCCATAACTCATGACACCATGTTTTTAGAACTTATGTCCTCCACTGCAACCCTAGCTAGTAGATGCCATAACCCCTATGCTAGTGAATACATCATAAGTTTAAATGCTTCTCTAGATTCAATTGATCTTTATATCCCTTGAGTGAATTATTTTCAAAAACTGATCCTTGATTATGAACATATTTGTAACTCAATATTATGATCCTCATATTAGTTAATATTGATTAACAATATCAATCTATATCATTATTCAGTGGTTATTAAACATATTTCCCATGACGTTGTTGAACCGACTACTTGTTTAGGGATTTTAATTTTTGTTGTAATTAAATTTGGGTATACATGTTCTTCCATCCTTCAAAAAATATCAATGAATCATATCATGATACATAACTCAATATTTTTTGTCTTTTAAGTTTAATTTGACACAAATATTGTTAAATATTTATAAAATAAATATGATTTATAAACACCTTTTTTATACCATGAACACTCATTCTATTTGGTTTCATCTCTATTCAAATTCCACATTTGAATATTTGTAAAGAGATATCCACTTCAATTTTTTTTTTTTTAACAAGCAGCTATAGAAATTTCATGCTAGTCTATTGCACATCCACATTTTACCTATACATTTGCTTTACCTTTGGGATGGATTTTAAAACTTATATATGTATTTCCTTATTGGTAGACATAATCATAAAAATATTCTATGTAATTATTATCTACCTTTGATTAAGTAATATTTTATTCGTCCCATGACGAACATCATAGTGGTATATCTTTGGGTTTTCATCCAAGAGACCTAAGTTCAAATGTCGGTACAAGGGGACCAAGGCCCCTTGCAAAAACCTATGCTTTACCCAAATTTTTTGTCTTGTGAGGGATATTGTAATGGTATATATTTAGGTTTTCATCTAGGATATCCAAGTTCAAACCCTTAAATTTTTTCCCTTGAAGGATACTATAGTGGTATGTCTTTGGCTTTTCATCTAGGAGATCCAAGTTCAAACCCTAGTACAAGGGGACCAAGGTCCCTTTCAAAAACCTATGATTTACCCTAAATTTTTGTCTTGTGAGGAATATTGTAATGGTATATCTTTGGTTTTTCATCCAGGAAACCTAAGTTATTTTCATCCAGGAGACCTATGTTCATACCCTCATACAAGGGGAATAAGACCCCTTTTAAAAACTTGTGCTTTACCCTAAAAAAAAATTTACTCGAAAGGGATAGGCTGATTTGTGGAGACTTTGTGCTTGTCTATGGGCTACCCCGATTCAATCCTTTGGATGATCTAGGGTCTCATTGAATTTGCCTTTACCCAATGGGATAGGGTTTATAAAGGTCTACCTATGCAATATATATAAATATTGATAATATATTATTTTTTCTTACATTATTATGTTTAATCATACATTATAGTATTGGTAACATAACAAGGCCTTGTTATTCTATATATAAATATAAAATTAACCATATAGGTGGTATTTTTTTTTGCTTGATAATAAGGGGTTGTACTCGGGTCCCCCACCCTTGAAAAATTACATCTCTCTTCTTTAGAGCTTGAGAGTTTACAAATAGATACACTTCTCATCTCAATTGAGATGCTATAGCTAGAAACCTAAATCATTTTACATAAAATGTCTGAATTCTTGATATTCATTTTTTGGATCTTTTCAAATTTTTGTATGAATACAATTACTCCAAAATTTAGCATTTTTCTTGACATTTTCCTATAATAGCCTTCACAATGCCAAAAATTCACCTCTACTATCTATGCCTTGCATCTTAGTAGAGTAGTATTTCCAAAACATTGCACTATCGTAGTTTGCTTTACCAAATATAAATTGATATTTTCCTTCCTCGTTGAAGTCATAGCCCTTCATTGCTCTTCCCATTGTTTGAACCCTAGTTTGAAAATATTTGCAGTTTCATTTTTCGCAACTTGAAAAATTGTCATTGCCTTATTTCGAATGGATGACTTCACAGGGTCGTATCTCCCTCAATATTGCTCATATTTTTTCATATGACCACTAATTGTAAAGCTATTCAAATTGTGCATAAGTTGGTCCAAGAATCAGCCAAATCGGATAACTCTTCGTGAAGATAAGGCTCCTAAAATATGAGATGTTTTTTAGGAAAAAACCCTAATCCTTCACACTTTGCAATTTTATTTTTTGCAACTTGAAAAATCGTCACTACCCTTGTTTCGAATGGTTGACTTCATAGGATCATATCTCCCTCAATATTGCTTGGATTTTTGCATATGACCACTCATTTTAAAACTATTCAAATTTTGCACAAGTTGATCCAAGAATCAACTGAATTAGATAACACTTTGCAAAGATATGGCTCCTAAAAGATGAGATGTTTTTTAGGAAAAAAACCCTAATCCTTTGAACTTTGTAATTTTATTTTTCTCATTGTAAGCAACCTTCCACGCTCCTTCAGCTTGTTAGAATTAGAGTATATTACATCATTTGGGTGATATTATGTAATGTACCAAAGGTACATAGTTAGGATATTAGATCACTTTAGGGGGAATTTATCTAGTTACTTGAGGAAGAAGCAATATATGCACAAGTGTTAGCATGCATGTGTGCAAGGTATCCCATTGTACAACTAGTTGGAGTGTTGACCAAGGAACTCATCTTCCTATATGAAGGGGGTCATGGTTCACCTTATTTTTTATCACTTTTATTCATTCAATAAGATGTTCTATTGCTTTTCTCTTTGTCTCCTAATGTAATGCTGCTAAATCCATCAGTGGTATCAAAGCTACGATTGTTTCTATAGGAGAAGGTTTTGATAAGTGAAATATTTGGGACAATTGTCACCATCTGGCTGTAGACACCAAAACAGCACCAATCTGATTGACTACAAACACTGATCGCATTGACATACACAGCTTTCAGGGCAGCCCTCAGAGGTCAAACAGTGGTCCTGACCACTCACACAGCAGTTTAGAAGGTCAAAAAATGAGCAGAGCAAAGTTGGTCGCAAACTGCAAGCTTCAAATCCTAAACAAGCCTTCAATCTAAAGTGAGCCTTTAACAAACTGCAACCTTCAAACTTCAAGTCTTAAGCAAACTGCAACCTTCAAACTTCAAGTCTTAAGCAAACTGCAAAACTTTAAGGCAAACCTAGCAAAAAGGGGAACCTTGGCCTTAGACGTCGCGAAATTACGACGTCACGATTTCGCGCATCGCGAAATCGCGACACCTTTGGCCCAGAAGGGAGCCTCGGCCAAAGGTGTCGCAATATCACGACACCTTTGGCCCAGATGGGAACCTCGGCCAAAGGTGTCGCGATATCGTGACACCTTTGGCCCAGAGGGGAGCCTCGGCCAAAGGTGTCGCGATATCGCGACACCTTTGGCCCAGAGGGGAGCCTCGGCCAAAGGTGTCGCGATATTGCGCGTCGCGATATCGCGACACCTTTGGCCCCGAGGGGAGCCTCGGCCAAAGGTGTCGCGATATCGCACGTCGCGATATCGCGACACCTTTGGCCCAGAGGGGAGCCTCGGCCAAAGGTGTCGCGATATCGCGCGTCGCGATATCGCGACACCTTTGGCCCAAAAGGGGAACCTCGGCCGAAGTGTCGCGATATCGCGACACTTCGGCAACAAACACTTCTCTTTTCAAAGGCAACACTTAACCAGTCAAAGGCGGACTTCGGCGTGGCTGCCACGTGGAAGGCATGGCCGCCACGTGGCACCCTTGCATGCCCATTTTTAAATAAAAGACCCCGTGGGTCTGCAGAACGGCGGAGCATTAATGAGACAAGCAGTTTCAAAACAAATCTGATCCGAGGCCATGCCTCATAACTACCAATGTCAGTACGAGCCATGCCCCGTAATTGCCTGACAAGGATCAAATCTCAGCGGCTCCTACGGATTTAGGGTTTGACATTAATGCTTCGGAGGTGAAAAACCTCTATAAAAACTAGCTCAATACAATGTAAACAAGAGAGACAAAAAGCATTTTAAAAACACAACGAAGTGCTGCTCATCCAGAGACCCGATCATATTCCTTTCGGATTCAATCTTCTGCACCTGTAATCTCTTTCTGAAGAGAGGTTATTGATGGTTGTTTGAAGGCGAACCCAGACAGTAATACCCGACAGTGGATCACTATATCCCACTAAATTTGCCGACAACACCACAGTCTTAGATTTCGAGCCCATCCCTAGTGGATTGGCGTCGAAACTAAGTTCTAACGAGGGCGGCCCGCTTGGGCACCCCACGTCTTTTGCTAGTTTTATTTCGATTCATTCTATATCACGCGTTTATCTTGTGTTTTATTGTATGTTGTTACATAGTTTATGACATGGAGTTCGAATATATATATTTTGTCATCATATATAGATATATCTTTTCACGTTGAGATTAGTCGTTATAAATACCTCTTGCTTTGAACGTCTCACAACTGCACTACGTTTTCTTCAGTTATGTTGTCCTGCATTATGTTCTGTCTTCTTGATTGTAGGTGCTACTAACGCCCTTTTCATGTCTCTGAACGCAGGATAAACAGCAGCGAGCAAAAGCTCGTTAACATCAGCGACGGCAATACGTTGGCCCGCCCACTTTGCATGTGGGCATGCGAAAGAAGACCATTACTCATGATTGTAACTGAGAATGTATAACCGAAAAGATGTATTGTAACCAAGTTGTAATTAATATATAAAGGGCTGTGCTCTTACTTTCTCTGTATATTTCGTCTCAATTTGATTACGTGCTATCGTTTCATACATAGAGTTAATTCGGTTCTTATTACATCTGAATATTGCTTCTTTTCGGAATCTCATGCTTTCAGTGGCGATCACGGTGGGACCTCTGTCCACGGTTTTTGTTTTAGATTAAATTACTGATCTAAGAATTGCTTGTTTTTTTACAGGTACCTATTTTTTTAACATCAGACTGTTATTCGTCTCTGCAAGTGACGATTACAGAATTTTATTCGTCTCACCCCGGGACGAATAAAATATTCGTCTCACCCCGGGATGAATAAAATATTCGTCTCACCCAGGGATGATTAATTGTTTTGGTATTCGCGTCACCCAGGGACGAGTACAACTCTGTGCATTTTTTTTGGAGCAAATCAGAAACATCCCGTTGGGCAGAGAAGAGGTAGGAGTTTTCTTAAGTTTCTGTCGAATTTTTTGTGTTTCGGTTTTTCTGGTTTTAGCTTTGTATGGCTTAGGGAAAGATTTCTTTTCGTTTTCCTGTTTCAATTTTTGCAAAGTAAAATGAACCCCACACACCACGTGGTATTTTAAACCAAGGCGTTGGTCGTAAAACCCCAACCCTTGAGCAAGACCAAAGGTGGATTCCATTATCACTTTGGCTTGAGATATTGCATCCATTACCTCGATCGTGACTGTTGCTAGACGTAAATCCTGACGAAAGCTGACCGAGTGTAGCTTGGGGTGATTCCCAGCATGCGAGGATAAGTCTTCTATGGTAGGTGTCATAAACAGAGTGATTCCCCTTCCGTACCGCCTATGTTCCACGTATCATCTGCTCTCACGTACCTATAGTTTCCCTCTCGTAAGGGCGGGTATATAGAGAGGTTGGTATATCGGTCCGACAATGGTATATCGAAGGGGCGACCATTTATGGGAGTCATATGAGCCAACATTATGCATTTAAACGTTCTTCAAAACTTGCAAAAACAAAACAAAATATCAAAATGCACTAAACCAGTTTAGGACACACTATTTAAATCCTTAAAAGAGATAATCACGATTTGTGTACGTGTGTGTTTATTTCTGCTTAGTGTAGACAAAAAGACAAATCATCATAAACGAGATAAAATCTGCTTAGATAGTAGAGAAGCACCACAATGGTGTACACCCGTAGCCAAGCCCAATCAAGGGCGGATGCTACGGAAGGTGCACAAAGAGAAGGCGCTAGTCGCCTTCGCTTTAGCCTTGAGGACTTGGCCATACCGCCTTGGCGGTCCAGCCTACAAGAGAGTCCCTATCAGGCCCCATCAAAAAGAACTTATTGGGAACCCCCTCTGTGGGGTATGCCCATTCAACACAGTCCCTTTCAGGAGGAAGCTTTACATGTAGATTTCAATGTAAATAGACAACCGCCTCTTGAGGTTAGATCTGAGTGGCCGCAGCGCGATGAAGCGCTAGAGAGGCATACTATTCATTTGGAGAGACAACGTGGATATGGTATCTCTCCTTTGCCTCCCATCAGAACAGAAAGACAAAATCCAGAGCGCAGGGCTCTTTACACAGGGCAAGCTCACTCCGCCCGCCCCTTTCACACCCATGAAAGAGAGTACGAGGAAGATTATCGCATTCCTCGGGAACAACATACCGTGCGGGAACCTTGCATTTTCGCACCTGCTAGGTATCATGATCACACATCGAGGCCGAGAGCCTCAAGTAAATGTCACCTACCTCGACAGAGGGAAGCAACCCATCAAAATTTTAGATCACCAAGATCGAGGCAAACACATAGGAAAAACATTCAAGCCTCCTCAGCAAAAGCGGGCAGACCAAGTTGACCCGGCTGTTGCCATACATGCCGCTCGCCAAGCCCGAATCACGCGGCTTGAGCAAGGTCATCAGGAGTTAGAGTACTTATATCGCTTGAATAAAGAGCGCATGCAACGTGAAGCGGATGAGTTGCGATATAAACTACCTGAGAGGGTGCCAACCCCTCGCACCCACAGAGAGGAACAATATGAGAGGCACAATCCTTTGGTGCAGGACAAGTCTCCGCGACCTCGTCAAGCTTTGCCTCCGAGACCTTATAGACCCGAGAGGGAGGCCACTCCCCGAAACAATGATGGGTACCCTCAGCGGGGACTCAATCAAGGTCATAGGTCTCGCCCAGAGACTCCTCAAGAAGTTTATGAGGAGTACGAACCAGAAATAGAACGGGCCGAAATGCCCCATCAAGGCGGGAGGGCTGCCAATCGGCCACCCCCCCATAGGCCTCCAGTCTCCCATGACTCACAACGGGAGCAAACCAAAGAGGAAGAAATAAAATCTTCCGATGCATACAAAGCGCTATTAGAGCGTTTGGAGTCTATGGAGACAAAAGCTTCTGGGCATCAAAAGCCCACATTACGTCAACTCCGCAGTCATCCAGTGCATCCCTCAGTGCCTACACCTCTTTACCCCGAACACTTCAAGTTGCCTCAATTGGCAGTTTTTAAAGGTGAAGAGGACGCACAAGAACATGTCACAAGGTTCCTAAGTCAATGCTTCGGCATCCAAGATAATGATGCATTGTTGCTTCGAACTTTCATAACCACATTCGCAGGCCCTGCCTCGGATTGGTTCACACAATTACCCAAACACAGCATAAACAACCTAGATCAATTAGTAGATGCGTTTCTTGAACGCTTTGCTTTCAACACAAGGAAGAAGGCATCACTGAGTGATCTAGCCAGCCTCGTGCAATATGAGGAAGAAACAATGACAACATACGGGAATCGCTGGAGGGCTTTGCTTTCTAGGTTACCCTACCATCCCCCTATGTCTGATATCACTCAGATGTTTGCATGGAGTTGCTTAAAATCAATCTCTGGTCTATTGCTGCTACAAGCAATACGACAACTTAGAAGAAGCTTTGGCGCAAGCCAGAGTTATAGAAGAGATTAAAATAGGCGAGGGCACAATTGCCAAGCCTAAAAAGAAAGAGTGGAATAAAACCACTAAGACTGGGAATACGCAATCACAACCCGCAGCGGTTAATCAAGTTGCGATAAATGTTCCCAAGCCTATGCAAGAAACGCAGCCCCAAAAGGCTAATTACCAGGCAATGCCTCCTAGTTATGAAAAAGACAATAAGAAACAGGAGCAGAATCAACAGCGTCGCCCTAGGCGACAATTCACCCCTTACACGGAGTCCAGGGACTCCCTATTTGATCGCTTGTCAGCGGCAAATTTAGTCACCCTTCCAGAGATCCAAACTATAGACCCTAACGCCCCCAAGCCTAAGGGATATAGAGAGGAATTATATTGTAGATTCCATAGGCGAAGGGGACATGATTTGAATGGATGCTGGAAGTTCAAAGGACTAATCCAAGATTTAATCAAAAATAAAACATTGGCCGTGGACAACCCCATAGCGCCAAACAACCAACAAATGGGGGTATTCAAGGACCCCTTTCCTGCCCACGAGGCACAGGCAAAACCTCTCCAAGTTAATGAGGTGCGCCAGAATCTTCCCATGCAAGGATTTGTGGGAATGATCAGCATAGTGACGAGGAATAAAAAGTACTCAGCAGTTGCCCCTGGGGTAGCCACGAAGGAAGTTCCGACAACGTCACAGCCTCAGCAACACCCTATACAGTCACCTCCGCCTAGACCAGAGATCACGATACGGACCAAACTCACGCAGAGTTTGCGGACCACATCGGCTAGGCTGTCCATTTACGAGCTTATTCAACAATCAACACCTCATAGGGAAGCTCTTATGGACATTTTAAAAACCATCGAATTACAGCCTCAAGAAGCAAATTCTTTCAACAACTTCGTGGGACATGTGAAACGATGTACTGAGCCGGTCATCACCTTCAGAGAGGATGAAGTCAAAACAATATCGAATGACGCGGAAGATCCACCCCTGCACGTTGTTGCGCGGATCAACGGGATCCCATACAAGAGAGTGTTGGTAGATACTGGCTCGTCCAGTAACATTATTACCACTGCAGTGCTAAAACATTTAAAGCTACCAGCCTCTCATATCACAGCCTCCACGTACACACTACGAGCGTTCAATGATGCAATATGCTCAACAGTCGGCACAGTTGTTCTACCTGTCCAGGTAGGACAAAAGACAACACCAACATTGTGCCATGTGTTGGAAGGCGAGATGGCCTACAATATACTGCTAGGGCGGCCTTGGATCAGGGACATGAAGTGTGTCCCTTCCATCGCTCACCAGTGCTTAAAGTATGCTTTTGAAGGAGAAATACATGTAGTCCCGATGGACTTGGAACCCTTCAAGTATTGCAACGTGGTACAACTAATGCCTCAATCGACCCTCCCTTCAACGCATTTGGATTTCCAGTTAAATCCATCTAAACAGGGTCCAATACCGCAGGCACCACTGGTGACCAAATCACCAAAATCCCAGCCAGGTGAATCCTCATCATCTGCTCCTTCATTACCAACGCCACCTGTCATGGCTAAATAGAAGGACAAGGGAAAACAGATCATGGAAGAGGCTCAGCCCCTAGAAGAGGGGTTGCCAACAATTTCAACGGTATCAACAGAGGAAATATCCAGCACAACGGAAGCTGAGACTCCGAACCTACCAAACATGGAATGGACTCAGGAAGGACTCCCGTTCCCTCCCTCCCAAGCATCAACAATCACTGTTGAAATGGCTAGTACAGGCCTGGGGGAGTACATAGTGCAGAATGTTGTGGCAACGCCCGCATTAGAGTCAGTCCAGGATATGGGGAGACCTCGCCTTCCCATAGGAACAGTTGTTCCCCTAGGTCACCCACCCAACCAGACAAATTTTGTGTATGGGGGCCTTGATCATGGTCTTGAACCATGTAAGCAAAAGGAAGCAGACGAAGAACCTTTTGTTGAAAACATCAACTATCTGTCAAACCCGCAATTTGCCCTCAAATATCTCGGCCAATGCAATTGGCATGGATACGGGCTAGGCAGATATGAGCAAGGGATGCGTATCCTTTGCCAACCAAGATATCAGATGCCATATGATAAGTCGGGAGTAGGGTTCAACCACCCCCTGCCCTTAGACATCTTGGTAGAAAATATGCAAGACCTAGAAATAGGCAACAAGGAGGGATTGGCACCAGATCTCTATGCCAACCCAAATACAGAATTTACATTGGGAGATTACCTCCCATGGTCAACAAACACCCTTGGCAACAACAGTAATCCCTCTCCTTTGCTAGAGAGAGGCGAAAGTTTGGATACTCATCCCCAAAGAGAATATCAATGGTGTTCGGCCATCTTTTCGAAGTTGTTCCCCTTAGAGGTTCCAGTTGAGTCAGTACAGTGTCAAGAGAGTCAGGTCCCTCCACCAAAAGTGGAACAACCGCAATGGGACCAGATTAACTTACTGGAACAAGGAGAACCCTCAACGTCGCAAACAGTTGCTGAAGTGAATGAACATTTTTAGATCTCCGAAAGTGACTCAGAAGATGAGACTGAGATGGACTATCTCAGACATGCGCGACGGCATCACCGCCCTTTAACTCATGAAGATCTAATGGGACAGATGGGCATAATATTAGGACATGAATGGTGGGTAGACCCAGCAGGGTGGGACCTGATCTTGGATCCATGGCTCCACATTCACGATGAGCACCGTCCACCCCGAGACCCTATCATGACAACAGTGCCGAGGGAAGACCCTGTCCTCCATTTAGCACATAGGGCCGATCCGTTCGTGCCCGTTCCCCTAGAGCCAGATCCAGAGTATAGGGAGCATCTAGAAGAATCAAGTTCTCATACCCACGGTAATGGAGACCAAATTCATTCCATCCACATGATCTCCATTGATCTGACCGCACCCATCCGCAATCCGGCCGATCCAAGCATGGTCATTGCATCTAGACATAGATGCCATCGACTGGGATCGCGTCAATTCACCTTTATCACCATCAAAGTACTGGCCTTTCGGTGAAATACCTCATTTTACCCCAAGGACAACTCAGGATATTTTTCAGGCTAAAGAGGAACCCGAGGTTCCAAGCGTAGATCTAAATTCAGCTAATGATATCCATTTGATCCCGACTCCACATCAGTTGGAGGATGGATCCCACATGTCAGTCGAGGAGACGACTGATGTAGATATCGGCACGGATCCAATGAATCCATAGATTCTCAAGTCGGGGGTAAGTCTTTCCCCCGAAGAGCAAGCCGACTACATTGCCCTTCTCAAAGAGAAGAAGGAGGTTTTTGCATGGTCATACAAGGATATGCCAGGACTAGACCCGCAGCTAGTCACGCATAATTTAACGCTTGATCCGACAATCAAGCCTATAAAGCAAAAACTACGTAAGATGCACCCAAAAGTGGCCTTGATGGTCAAAGATGAATTGCAAAAGCTGTTGGATGCACAGTTTGTCATCTGCATGGATTATCCGCCATGGTTGTCCAACATGGTTCCCGTCAAGAAGCCCGACGGGAGGATTCGCATATGCACCGATTTTTGAGATCTAAACAAAGCGAGTCCTAAGGATGATTTCCCCTTACCGAGCATCGATGCGTTGGTAGACGCTACAACAGGTCACGAAATGCTCTCCCTCATGGATGGTTTCTCAGGATACAATCAGATTCGTATCAATCCTGAAGACCAACTAAAAATGGCGTTCACAACGCCTTGGGGGACATTTTGTTATAAGGTCATGCCTTTTGGCCTTAAAAATGCTGGTGCCACCTACCAACGTGCCATGACATATATCTTCCATGATTACATGCACAAAACTTTGGAAGATTACATGGATGATTTGTTAGCCAAATCTCTTTTGCGCTCAAATCATATCGCTGACTTAAGCAAGATCCTCGATCGCCTCATGGAGCATAAAGTTAGACTAAACCCCAAGAAGTGCATCTTTGGCGTCACATCTGGAAAACTCTTGGGTTTCATAGTCTCAAAACGAGGAATCGAGGTGGACCCAAAGAAAGTCAAGGCAATCCTTGAAATGGTTCCCCCAACTACAATCAAGCAGCTCGAAGTCTACAGGGAAAGGTCGCATCGATTAAACGCTTTATAGCGCAATTATCTGACAAGTGCCGACCCATGAACAAATTATTGCACAAGGGGGTTACATTTCATTGGGATGACGAGTGCCAGTCAGCCTTTGACGAGATCAAACAATACCTGGTTTCGTCGCCAGTATTGGCACCACCTAGACCAGGGGTTGCCGTTCTACTTATACATCTCGACCATCGAGGTGGCACCGGGCGCCATGCTAGCCCGAAGAATGAACTTCACAAAGAACAGGCTACATACTATCTTAGCCGCACCCTGGTCAGTTATGAACTTAACTATGCATACGTTGAGAAAATCTGCTTGGCAGTGGTGTTTGCTACCAAAAAGCTACGCCACTACATGCTGAGCAACACTACGTATGTTGTGTCTAAGGAGAATCCATTGCGATACATGATGAGTCATACTTATCATAGTAGTCGCACGGCAAAATGGATCATGTTGTTGATGGAATTTGACATAGAGTTTATTGGACAAAAATCTATCAAAGGACAAGTCATAGCCGATCAACTAGCAGAGGCTCCTCTTGAAGACGATCAGCCTCTAGTCATAGAACTACCCGATGATGGGGTCTTCCATGTCTTAGAATCGCCAGATTCTGATGAGCCAGAGTCACAGGCCGACATAACCCTATTCTTCGATGGTTCTAAGTGTGAGCAAGGTGGTGGCACGGGAATTGTATTCTTCACACCGCAGGGTGCCCCAATGCCCCTGTCATTTAAATTAAACTTCCCATGCACCAACAATAACGCAGAGTATGAAGCCTTGCTCCTAGGTCTTCAGACAACAATCACCATGAACATCAAATGACTGAATATCTTTGGTGATTCGCTGTTAATAGTCAATCAAGTCAAAGGGGTATATCAATGCAAATGCCCGGTTCGAAGGCTTATAAAGCCCTTGTGGACAAATTCCTGGCAAAACTTGAGTGGTATGACATCGAGGCACTCCCTCGATCATCGAATCATTTTGCGGACACAATGGCCTCCTTGGGGTCACTAATCCCGTAAGACCTTTCCGGTGATATGACAACCATTCAAGTCAAAACCTTATCGCAATCCGCGATGGAGCGTGCAAGCTCAGACTTGACGCCAGGAATCCACATGATCCAGATTGAACCATCCTCGGATAAGTTCTCTCGAATCCGAGATCCTCTAAAATGCGCCAACTGGGGGTCCTTGTTCTCCCCTACTCCCATTAATAGCAACACAACGCTATTCTTGCAGGTTCTATCCCATTCAACGTTTGCTAGGGATGCACTTCAAGAGGGATTGGCTGTTCATACTGTCAAAGTTTCTGATCAACAAGACTGGTATTTACCCATCCGAGACTACCTCAAGCTAGGTAATCTCCCACTTGGATTGACTCATGCCGCAAAACGAGCACTCAAGCGGAAAGCGGCTAAGTATGTCTTGATAGGAGACATCTTGTATCGTCGCAGCTATGAAGGAATCCTCCTTCGTTGCTTGGACCAGCAAGAGTCCACTTGGGCAGTCGCCCAAGCGCACGATGGTACATGTGGTGGCCACTTCAGTGGAATGGCCATCGCAAAGCGCATTCTTCGCATGGGCTATTATTGGCCATCTTTAGAGCGAGATTGTTGCACCTATGTCAAGAAGTGCGTGAAGTGTCAACATCATGCCAATTTGATGCACGTACCTTCTCAGGCCTTGCAGACAGTCCAGTCTGATTGGCCGTTCTCGCAGTGGGGCTTCGATCTAATTGGAAAGATCTCCCCTGCATCGTCAGGCCGTCACACGTTTATCATAACGGCCACAGAGTACTTTACCAAGTGGGTGGAAGCAATTCCGCTTACCTCTACGATAGGACCCCGCATTGTGGAGTTCATTTTGCATAACATCATATGTCGTTTTGGTATTCCATCCAAAATAGTCTCGGATAATGGAACGCCTTTCAAGAACAAAGACGTGCGTGCTTTGACCACAAAGTACAAGATTTAGCATAGCTTTTCAACACCCTATTATCCGTAGGCGAATGGGCAAGCAGAGGCGTCAAACAAAACGCTAGTTGCCATCCTTAAAAAGACCATCGTAGATAGTCATAAGGATTGGCACATTCAAATCCCACTTGCCCTATGGGCCTATCGCACTAGCATTCGGACACCCACTGGGGCCACTCCGTTTTTGCTTGTGTATGGCTCCGAGGCAGTCATGCCTCTAGAGTTGGAGATTCCTTCCCTGCGCATATCAATGCAGGAGTTCATCGACGATGATTCTGCATGGCAAGCCCGGTTAGACCAGCTTACGTTGCTTGACGAACGACGCGTTAATGCTCTCGAGCATTTACGTATTTATCAAGAGCGACTTAAGAAAGCTTACAACATGAAAGTTCACCTAAGGGACTTTCGGGTTGGTGATTTGGTTTTGAAGGAAAACCAGCAAAATTCCAGCTTTTCCGTCCCACCTAAGGGACAAGTTTGCGGCAAATTGGTTAGGTCCATATGTCATTGATAGCAAAATCGGACCCGAGACATACCGGCTAGCTTCTCTTGATGGTATCAAGGAAACAGAACCCTTGAATATCAGTCATTTGCGACCATTTCATATCTAAGAGAGCCAAATCCCAAAAGGCTCCAAGGATTCTTGCAATCGCTTGGTCAATCCCAAAAGGCTCCAAGGATTCTTGCAATCGCTTGGTCAATCCCAAAAGGCTCCAAGGATTCTTGCAATCGCTTGGTCAATCCCAAAAGGCTCCAAGGATTCCTGCAATCGCTTGGTCAATCCCAAAAGGCTCCAAGGATTCCTGCAATCGCTTGGTCAATCCCAAAATGCTCCAAGGATTTCCACAATCGCTTGGTCAAAAATCAAGAAAATTCAAAAACAACAAAAATCATCAAAAACAACAAAAATTTGCATCTCATTTCTAGGCATACTCAAATTCATCAATAGAGAGTTCTTCTCGCAATTCATCTTCATATTCACCAAAATCAATCCATCAAAAATACAAAAATACATAGCTGCATTAAAGCATTGCACCCATACATTGCATATTTATGGTCGTACAGGTCAAAGGCACCATAGGCTGTAATGGCTCTGTTAGTCCATCTTGTTCTACACTGTTCCATTTTACAAAAACAACAAAAACACCATGCATTTCTTTTTCCACACTAGAGTCAGTGGTCTTTTAATGTATCAAGGGTTTTCGTGATTCAATCATCATTTTGCTCTTTAGCTATGTAATGTATCAAGTCAGACAGATTTTACGAAGGTAGAGTCATACTTGAAATACACCTTGTTACGTAACATCCCAACACAAATTAAAACACATAAAAATTCCCAAGTTGTGTGAACGAAAGATGAAACCTGCACAGTAATCCAGGTCACCATAAGCGAAACGGTTATCTTGCTCATCCCCCCGTGCGAATGACCCCAGGAATGCTGAGAGTTGGCAAAAGGACAAGCATCCTCCCTACCCAATTCCCTAAGAATCCCAAAGTTCTAAATAGTTGCAAAACATCAAAAATTTGCAAGCGTCAAAAACTCCAAAATTTGACATCCTACAGTGCACATATCAAAAGGCACAAAGAATAGTGATTATCGTCACTCCATATCCAAATCCCTTGCTCAAGAGAAAAGAAAAACAAATCAAAATAAACAGTGATTATTATCACTATAAGGAGCAAGTATCCCAATACAATTGAAGAAAAGAAGGGAGTTGAACTTGAATCCCTGGAACTCTCAGCATTCTAACAGGTCATGAGGCAAGCCTCGATACCGGTTTGGTTGATAGCCTATCGGTCATCGGCGGTAAACTTCTCGCATGACGATATATCTATCACATTAACTTGTGTACAGATCAATATTTGCATGTGGATGAGCTAGCTTATGGTATCCTGGATGACACCGTAGATTAATCTAACTACATACAACAAAGGAGTTAGTGGAACTAATTAGGTGATCCTCAGTACAGATTCGGTTGAAAGCCCATCTGGCACTGGCGGTATCCCGACAAATACCACATAAATGAACTCAATTGCACACACAGGGATGTGAAATAGCTTGGTCAAAAACAAGTCCGATTCATACCTTGTTCAAAAGTCTTGTAAGATAAAGTACAATCATGGCTAGTAAGTTAAAACCGTATGAGTCTCAGAAAACCTTAGCTACATTTCTAAACCAATTGCACTACTTTTCATCCTTGCAATACCATCAAAAAATACAAAAAAAGAAACACCACATGTGTACACAGTCTAATAATGGAGTTCTAAACAGTCTATGGTGCCATAACCAAATATCACCAAGTCTATCCATCCATTCCATTTTTGCATATCACATATCAATCAAAACCATTTGCATTCATCATGCATCCATCAACATCAATCATTGTGCATAAAATCATGACATATACACAAATCAAGAAAATCAAAGCAACAAAAACATCACAAAAATGCAACACAAAAACATAAGCAATAAGCATTGCCGGACACAAGTGCTCTTGCACTTAACCTCTTGGCATATAAAAATCGATGTCGGGGCTCAAATTGTCACCCTCCTACTTCCCCAAGAAGGCTACCATAGCCGGACCGCTCCACGGGAAGATGGGTTCTTGATGATTTCACCCCATTATGGCATCACCAAAAGGGTTAACACCCACCAAAAATAGGTCCAAATGTCGAAAACTGCACGTGCTTAAATGGTAAAACATCTAAAGGCACCCTAACCTAAGTCATCTTGGGTCAAGCGACTCGTCGCTTTTCTCACGAAGGTCATTCCCTCATCGATTCGTCGCTTGAGGGGGTAGTCACACTTAGTCACCAATCAACAAGCACACACCCAATCAAGGCAATGACATGCATTCAAAGAATCATTGACAAAGACAATCACGCTCCCGCTTGGGGCGATAAACAAGCAATCATTAAGTTGATCAAATACTTGGCATTCTCGAAGCATGAGCACAAGGTTTCCCCTGTGGACAAAAGGTTACGCCCTTTGCCTAATCATGACCGATCAATGTCCAAGCTCAAGTCACACCTCACCAAAATAGGTTAACACTTGAAATCAAATTCCTTAGCTCGTCAGAAGCAAGGATTCAAGAATGCATGCCCTTTCCATACTTGGGGCATCAAAATTTGGTTAGGTTACCAAGAAACCCTAATCATTAGTGCTTTGGTCGTATATTTTTGCTCAGCACTGCGTCACCCGCAGCGCTTCCCAAAAAGGGGCATCTGTAGACACCAAAACAGCACCAATCCGATTAAGTGACTACAAACACTGATCGCATTGACATACACAACTTTCAAGGCAGCCCTCAGAGGTCAAACAGTGGTCCTGACCACTCACACAGCAGTTTAGAAGGTCAAAAAATGAGCAGAGCAAAGTTGGTCGCAAACTGCAAGCTTCAAATCCTAAACAAGCCTTCAATCTAAAGTGAGCCTTTAACAAACTGCAACCTTCAAATCCTACAACTGCTTAACTGCAACCTTCAAACTTCAAGTCTTAAGCAAACTGCAAAACTTTAAGGCAAACCTAGCAAAAAGGGGAACCTTGGCCTTAGACGTCGCGAAATCGCGACATCGCGATTTCGCGCGTCGCAAAATCGCGACACCTTTGGCCCAGAGGGGAGCCTCGGCCAAAGGTGTCGCGATATCGCGCGTCGCGATATCGCGACACCTTTGGCCCAGAGGGGAACCTCGGCCAAAGGTGTCGCGATATCGCGACACCTTTGGCCCAGAGGGGAGCCTCGGCCAAAGGTGTCACGATATCGCACGTCGCGATATCGCGACACCTTTGGCCCCGAGGGGAGCCTCGGCCAAAGGTGTCGCGATATCGCGCGTCACGATATCGCGACACCTTTGGCCCCGAGGGGAGCCTCGGCCAAAGGTGTCGCGATATCGCGCGTCGCGATATCGCGACACCTTTGGCCCAAAAAGGGAACCTCGGCCGAAGTGTCGCGATATCGCGACGTCGCGATATCGCGACACTTCGGCAACAAACACTTCTCTTTTCAAAGGCAACACTTAACCAGTCAAAGGCGGACTTCGACGTGGCTGCCACGTGGAAGGCATGGCCGCCACGTGGCACCCTTGCGTGCCCATTTTTAAAAAAAAGACCCCGTGGGTCTGTAGAACGGCGGAGCATTAATGAGACAAGCAGTTTCAAAACAAATCCGATCCGAGGCCATGCCTCATAACTACCAATGTCAGTGCGAGCCATGCCCCGTAATTTCCTGACAAGGATCAAATCTCAGCGGCTCCTGCGGATTTAGGGTTTGACATTAATGCTTCGGAGGCGAAAAACCTCTATAAAAACTAGCTCAATACAATGTAAAAAGAGAGACAGAAGCATTTTAAAAACACAACGAAGTGCTGCTCATCCAGAGACCCGATCATATTCCTTTCGGATTCAATCTTCTGCACCTGTAATCTCTTTCTGAAGAGAGGTTATTGATGGTTGTTTGAAGGCGAACCCAGACAGTAATACCCGACAGTGGATCACTATATCCCACTAATTTGTCGACAACACCACAGTCTTAGATTTCGAGCCCATCCCTAGTGGATTGGCGTCGAAACTAAGTTCTAACGAGGGCGGCCCGCTTGGGCACCCCACGTCTTTTGCTAGTTTTATTTCGATTCATTCTATATCACACGTTTATCTTGTGTTTTATTGTATGCTGTTACATAGTTTACGACATGGAGTTCGAATATATATATTTTGTCATCATATATAGATATATCTTTTCACGTTGAGATTAGTCATTATAAATACCTCTTGCTTTGAACGTCTCACAACTGCACTACGTTTTCTTTTGCATGTGTCCTGCATTATGTTCTGTCCTCTTGTTGCAGGTGCTACTAACGCCCTTTTCATGTCTCTGAACGCAGGATAAACAGCAGCGAGCAAAAGCTCGTTAACATCAGCGGTGGCAATACGTTGGCCCGCCCACTTTGCATGTGGGCATGCAGAAGAAGACCATTACTCATGATTGTAACTGAGAATGTATAACCGAAAAGATGTATTGTAACCAAGTTGTAATTAATATATAAAGGGCTGTGCTCTTACTTTCTCTGTATATTTCGTCTCAATTTGATTACGTGCTATCGTTTCATACATAGAGTTAATTCGGTTCTTATTACATCTGAATATTGCTTCTTTCCGAAATCTCATGCTTCCACTGGCAATAAGCCCAATCAGGAGAATATTAATTGGAAAGGAGTGCCAAAGAACATACAAAAGATCTCAAGACATTCAAAGTCTTGAGAAGAAGAATATCCTACTCAAAGTCAAAATTCAACAAGAAGACTCGAAGACAAAATGAGTTTGTCAAAGCTGAGAGACTAGAGGATTGCCCAAAGAATCCTCTATATCCACAATATAAAGGAGAAGACCAAATAACCAAACCCCAGACTTGTGAAAGCAAGTTTGAGACTTCTTTTTGGTGAAGGAGGAGCTACTTGGAAAAGTTGTCAAAAAAGGTAAACAACTATTGGTGCAAGTGAATTCATTATTCAGATTACTCAGAAAATTTGTTAAAGCACCTTATGCTAGATCAAAAATTACAAAGGGGAATATTTCATTATAAGTCTTCATAGAAGTGCAAAAAGGAAAGTTCATTTTAAGGTTCATTAGATTGTAAAATTACATCTATCTATCAACTACCTGTCTTGAAATAGAAGACTGGATCCTACAACTATGTTTGTAGTAAAATTTGCAGATTATATTTGAAAGGTTGTAGTGGTATTATTAAGAGCATATTTAAGAAATCAGTGGAGAAATAAGGAGAATTTATTGTTAATATTTATAGTGCAACTATTAATCACTATTCTAGTTAAACTTTAACTAGTTGCTCTATATTTGTTTGTGTTGATTAAGAAGCCCAAAAAAATCTGTAGCACCATAGTGACCAAAAGAAGCCACCATTATAAGCAAAAAGGTGGAGTAGAAAAATCACCATTGAAATCCTTGAAGTAAGCCTCAAATCGAGACCTTGGTAGTCTCAAGACTCAAGGAGAATAAAAGGATTCTTTCTTCAAGAACAAAGTGCAAGAATCCTTACTTTCAATAACTTGGATTGACTATCATCCAAAATAATCAAGAAGGATTATAAAGATTCTTCATTTTAGGTGCAAAATTATATTACAAAAGACACATACTTTGTTCCTTGGAAGAAAAAAGGCTTTACAAAAGACACCATTTTATTCTTTGCATATTATGCATACCTCATTGTTCATATAGCATCTGTAAAGAAGTTGTTCATTTGTTCGTGCTTAAAATTGAAATAGACAATAACTATTGGTTATGGTAATGAGTGTAGATGTGGCATAAGAAGCTCTGATAACCAAGTATCCGATATTTTTTCAATAGGCTTAAAAAAATCCTATGCACAATATGTTTAACGATAATAAATGCACCATTAAAACAACTAAGTATGGGGCCCTATATTAATCTCCATGTTGGTATTTGGAGTAAAAGTCTTAATAAGTTACAACCCAAGAAATTTCATTTGGTGGAAAAATGAGTCCTAGACAATATTTTATTTGAAAGCTATATAATGGGTAGATTCCAAGGATGGCATGTTTTTGGTTCTCTCCAGCTTATAGTTTTCATGCATTTTGTTGTTCATGTGCTATAACATTCAATTCAAGGAGGTGATGATCAAGAAAGTGACATCACAATGAAGGAGGTTCTACTTGGATGAAAACCCCACATGGATGAATTCTTACCCATTTTGAGGCCATTTATCTTCAAGTATTACCTCCAATATAAGAATTTACATAGCCTATAAATGAAAATGTTTTTCTAGTCTTCAACAATAAATGCAACATGTACTTTAGGGAACATATACCATAAGTTATAGGAGTTTTTTTTTGGATGGTGGGCATACATTGATAGAGGAGGATTTTTTTATGATTATATTTTATTTCCTCAATGGTTTCATATTGAAATAGACCACAAGTCATTGGTTCCTACTTAGTCATGTAGATCAGAAGTATGGAGTGGGATTGAAGCCTTTATGAGAAGTAAAGACCAAGAAACCCGATTCATGATCATAAAATATTTTAATGCCATAACCAAACTAAATAAAAATAGTGGGAGAATTAGGAAACTAACCCAAATTATGAGAGATTTCTTAGCTTTTATTCAAAACAATAATCTATGGGAGGTTGAGTTTGAAAAGGATAACTATACATGGAGCAACAACAAGATATGACAACACCTACAAGGTAAAAAATTATACAGATGCATACTCTTAGATCATATTTTAAATATAAGTAGATGAAAAAAGGAATAGATGAAGGGACTTACATTATGTCTTACATTATGGTCATCATGAGACCAATTAATTAGTATGATATGAATTCCACATTATAAAAGTATAATGTTATTTATTAGATTTTGATCACATTAGATCAAGTAGGAGGATTTTATTAAATGATCTAATATTTAATGTTTTTGTATTCAAGTGTGCGGTGAATTGGTTTCAATTATTATCTAGTCTATTAGTGATTACTTCTATATGTGATCTTTCTCTTTATCAATGTCTAACAATAAGATATAAATATTCATCATGATAACCTGTATCAACTTCTACCAAGAGACTTCAATTATTTCTCTCATCATATAGCTACTCTATATAGTATTATTTGATTATGTATTTTCTTTGTGGTTTCACTTATTATATATTGCTTCTAATTATGTGTCCTTTTGAGGGTCTTTATCTATTCATGTCCAAGTGACATTAGTGTATTAACATCTTACAAACTAGTTTCCCTATCATCTTGTGATTTTCTTATTTTATCCACGTCTTGCATATTTTCTTCTTTGTACAATACATCATTTTATTCTTTGCATATTATGCATACCTCATTGTTCATATAACATCTGTAAATAAGTTGTCCATTTGTTAGTGCTTAAAATTGAAATATACAATAGCTATTGGTTATGGTAATTAGTGTAGAGGTGGCATAAGAAGCTCTGATAACCAAGTATCCGATATTTTTCAACAAGCTTACAAAAATCCTATGCACAATATGTTTAACGATAACAAATGCACCATTAATTCAACTAAGTATGGGGCACTATATTAATCTCCATGTTGGTATTTGGAGTAAAAGTGTTCATATGTTTCAACCCAAGAAATTTCATTTGGTGGCAAAATAAGTCCTAGACGATATTTTATTTGAAAGATATATAATGGGTAGATTCCAAGGATGGCATGTTTTTGGTTCTCTCTAGATTATAGTTTTCGTGCATTTTGTTGTTCATGTGCTATAACATTCAATTCAAGGAGGAGATGATCAAGAGAGTGACATCACAATGAAGGAGGTGCTACTTGGATGAGAACCCCACATGGATGAATTCTTACCCATTTTGAGGTCATTTATCTTCATGTATTACCTCCACTATAAGAAGTTACATAGCCTATAAATGAAAAATGTTTTTCTAGTCTATAACAATCAATGCAACATATACTTTAGGGAACATATACCATAAGTTATAGGAGTTTTATTTTGGATGGTGGGCATACATTGATAGAGGAGGATTGTTTTTATGATTATATTTTATTTCCTCAATGGTTTCATATTGAAATAGACCACAAGTCATTGGTTCCTACTTAGTCATGTAGATCAGAAGTATGGAGTGGGATTGAAGCCTTTATGATAAGTAAAGACCAAGAAACCCGATTCATGATCATAGAATATTTTAATGCCATAACCAAAGTAAATGAAAATAGTGGGAGAATTAGGAAAATAAACCAAAGTATGAGAGATTTCTTAGCTTTTATTCAAAACAATAATCTATGGGAGGTTGAGTTTGAAAAGGATAACTATACACGGAACAAAAACAAGATATGACAACACCTACGAGGTAATAAATTATACAGATGCATACTCTTAGATCATATTTTAAATATAAGTAGATGAAAAAAGGAATAGACAAAGGGACTTACATTATGGTCATCATGAGACCAATTAATTAGTATGATATGAATTCCACATTATAAAAGTATAATGTTATTTATTATATTTTTATCACATTAGATCAAGTAGGAGGATTTTATTAAATGAACTAATATTTAATGTTTTTGTATTCAAGTGTGTGGTGATTTGGTTTCAATTATTATCTAGTCTATTAGGGATTACTTCTATATGTGATCTTTATCTTTATCAATGTCTAAAAATAAGATATAAATATTCATCATGATAACCTCTATCAACTTCTACCAAGAAACTTCAATTATTTCTCTCATCATATTGCTACTCTGTATAGTATTATTTTATTATGTGTTTTCTTTGTGGTTTCACTTTTTATATATATTGCTTCTAATTATGTGTCCTTTTGAGGGTCTTTATATCTTCATTTCCAAGTGACATTAGTGTATTAAAATCTTACAAACTAGTTTCCCTATCATCTTGTGATTTTCTTATTTAATCCACGTCTTACATATTTTCTTCTTTGTACAATACACCATTTTATTCTTTGCATATTATGCATACCTTATTTTTCATATAGCATCTGTAAAGAAGTTTTGCATTTGTTAGTGTTTAAAATTGAAATAGAAAATAAATATTGGTTATAGTAATGAGTGTAGAGGTGGCATAAGAAGCTCTGATAACCAAGTATCCGATATTTTTCAATAGGCTTACAAAACTCCTATGCACAATATGTTTAATGTTAATAAATGCACCATTAATACAACTAAGTATGAGGACCTATATTAATCTCCATTTTGGTATTTGGAGTAAAAGTCTTAATATTTTGCAACCCAAGAAATTTCATTTGGTGGCAAAATGAGTCCTAGACGATATTTTATTTGAAAGCTATATAATGGGTAGATTCCAAGGATGGCATGTTTTTGGTTCTTTCCAGCTTAAAGTTTTCATGCATTTTGTTGTTCATGTACTATAACATTCAATTCAAGGAGGAGATGATCAAGAGAGTGACACCACAATGAAGGAGGTGCTACTTGGATGAGAACCCCACATGGATGAATTCTTACCCATTTTTACGTCATTTATCTTCAAGTATTACCTCCAATATAAGAAGTTACATAGCCTATAAATGAAAAATATTTTTCTAGTCTTCAAAAATCAATGCAAAATGTACTTTAGGGAACATATACCATAAGTTATAGGAGTTTTTTTTTGGATGGTGGGCATACATTGATAGAGGAGGATTTTTTTATGATTATATTTTATTTCCTCAATGGTTTCATATTGAAATAGACCACAAGTCATTGGTTCCTACTTAGTCATGTAGATCAGATGTATGGGGTGGGATTGAAGCCTTTATGAGAAGTAAAGACCAAGAAACCTGATTCATGATCATAGAATATTTTAATGCCATAACCAAACTAAATAAAAATAGTGGGAGAATTAGGAAAATAACCCAAAGTATGAGATATTTCTTAGCTTTTATTAAAAACAATATTCTATGGGAGGTTGAGTTTTAAAATGCTAACTATACATGGAGCAACAACAAGATATGCCAACACCTACAAGAAAAAAAATTATACAGATGTATACTCTTAGATCATATTTTAAATATAAGTAGATAAAAAAAGGAATAGATGAAGGGACTTCCATTATGTATTGCATTATGGTCATCTTGAGACCAATTAATTAGTATTATATGAATTCCACATTATAAAAGTATAATGTTCTTTATTAGATTTTGATCACATTAGATCAAGTAGGAGGATTTTATTAAATGATCTAATATTTAATGTTTTTGTATTCAAGTGTGTGGTGATTTGGTTTCAATTATTATCTAGTATATTAGTGATTACTTCTATATGTGATCTTTCTCTTTATCAATGTCTAACAATAAGATATAAATATTCATCATGATAACCTCTATCAACTTCTAACAAGAGACTTCAATTATTTCTCTCATCATATTGCTACTATGTATAGTATTATTTTATTATGTATTTTCTTTGTGGTTTCACTTATTATATATATTGCTTCTAATTATGTGTCCTTTTGAGGGTCTTTATCTGTTCATGTCCAAGTGACATTAGTGTATTAACATCTTACAAACTAGTTTCCCTATCATCTTATGATTTTCTTATTTTATCCACGTCTTGCATATTTTCTTCTTTGTACAGTACATCATTTTATTCTTTGCATATTATGCATACCTCATTGTTCATATAGCATCTATAAACAATTTTTCCATTTGTTAGTGCTTAAAATTGAAATAGACAATAACTATTTGTTATGGTAATGAGTGTAGAGGTGGCATAAGAAGCTCTGATAACCAAGTATCCGATATTTTTCAATAGGCTTACAAAAATCCTATGCACAATATGTTTAACAATAATAAATGCACCATTAATTCAACTAAGTATGAGGCCCTATAATAATCTCCATGTTGGTATTTGGAGTAAAAGTGTTAATATGTTGCAACCCAATAAATTTCATTTGGTGGCAAAATGATTCCTAGACGATATTTTATTTGAAAGCTATATAATGGGTAGATTCCAAGGATGACATGTTTTTGGTTCTCTCCAGCTTATAGTTTTCATGCATTTTGTTGTTCATGTGCTATAACATTCAATTCAAGGAGGAGATGATCAAGAGAGTGACATCACAATGAAGGAGGTGCTACTTGGATTAGAACCCCACATGGATGAATTCTTACCCATTTTGAGGCCATTTATCTTCATGTGTTACCTCCAATATAAGAAGTTACATAGCCTATAAATGAAAATGTTTTTCTAGTCTATAACAATCAATGCAACATATACTTTAGGGAACATATACCATAAGTTATAGGAGTTTTTTTTTGGATGGTGGGCATACATTGATAGAGGAGGATTTTTTTATGATTATATTTTATTTCCTCAATGGTTTCATATTGAAATAGACCACAAGTCATTGGTTCCTACTTAGTCATGTAGATCAGAAGTATGGAGTGGGATTGAAGCCTTTATGATAAGTAAAGACCAAGAAACTTGATTCATGATCATAGAATATTTTAATGCCATAACCAAAGTAAATGAAAATAGTGGGAGAATTAGGAAAATAAACCAAAGTGTGAGAGATTTCTTAGCTTTTATTCAAAAAAATAATCTATGGGAGGTTGAGTTTGAAAAGGATAACTATACATGGAGCAACAACAAGATATGACAACACCTACAAGAAAAAAAATAATACAGATGCATACTCTTAGATCATATTTTAAATATAAGTAGATGAAAAAAGGAATAGACGAAGGGAATTACATTATGTCTTACATTATGGTCATCATGAGACCAATTAATTAGTATGATATGAATTCCACATTATAAAAGTATAATGTTCTTTATTAGATTTTGATCACATTAGATCAAGTAGGAGGATTTTATTAAATGATCTAATATTTAATGTTTTTGTATTCAAGTGTGTGGTGAATTGGTTTCAATTATTATCTAGTCTATTAGTTATTACTTCTATATGTGATCTTTCTCTTTATCAATGTCTAACAATAAGATATAAATATTCATCATGATAACCTCTATCAAATTCTACCAAGAGACTTCAATTATTTCTCTCATCATATTGCTACTCTGTATAGTATTATTTTATTATGTATTTTCTTTGTGGTTTCACTTATTATATATATATTGCTTCTAATTATGTGTCCTTTTGAGGGTCTTTATCTCTTCATGTCCAGGTGACATTAGTGTATTAACATCTTACAAACTAGTTTCCCTATCATCTTGTGATTTTCTTATTTTATCCATGTCTTGCATATTTTCTTCTTTGTACAGTACATCATTTTATTCTTTGCATATTATGCATACCTCATTATTCATATAGCATCTATAAATAATTTTTCCATTTGTTAGTGTTTAAAATTGAAATATACAATAACTATTTGTTATGGTAATGAGTGTAGAGGTGGCATAAGAAGCGCTGATAACCAAGTATCCGATATTTTTCAACAGGCTTACAAAAATCCAATGCACAATATGTTTAACAATAATAAATGCACCATTAATTCAACTAAGTATGAGGACCTATACTAATCTCCATGTTGGTATTTGGAGTAAAAGTGTTAATATTTTGCAACCCAAGAAATTTCATTTGGTGGCAAAATGATTCCTAGACGATATTTTATTTGAAAGCTATATAATGGGTAGATTCCAAGGATGGCATGTTTTTGGTACTCTCCAGCTTATAGTTTTCATGTATTTTGTTGTTCATGTGCTATAACATTCAATTCAAGGAGGAGATGATCAAGAGAGTGACATCACAATGAAGGAGGTGCTACTTGGATGAGAACCCCACATGGATGAATTCTTACCCGTTTTGAGGCCATTTATTTTCATGTATTACCTCCAATATAAGAAGTTACATAGCCTATAAATGAAAATGTTTTTCTAGTCTATAACAATCAATGCAACATATACTTTAGGGAACATATACCATAAGTTATAGGAGTTTTTTTGGATGGTGGGCATACATTGATAGAGGAGGATTTTTTTATGATTATATTTTATTTCCTCAATTGTTTCATATTGAAATAGACCACAAGTCATTGGTTCCTAATTAGTCATGTAGATCAAAAGTATGGAGTGGGATTGAAGCCTTTATGATAAGTAAAGACCAAGAAACCTGATTCATGAACATAGAATATTTTAATGCCATAACCAAAGTAAATGAAAATAGTGGGAGAATTAGGAAAATAACCCAAAGTATGAGAGATTTCTTAGCTTTTATTCAAAACAATAATCTATGGGAGGTTGAGTTTGAAAAGGATAACTATACATGGAGCAACAACAAGATATGACAACACCTACAAGCAAAAAAATAATACAGATGCATACTCTTAGATCATATTTTAAATATAAGTAGATGAAAAAAGGAATAGATGAAGGGACTTACATTATGTCTTACATTATGGTCATCATGAGACCAATTAATTAGTATGATATGAATTCCACATTATAAAAGTATAATGTTCTTTATTAGATTTTGATCACATTAGATCAAGTAGGAGGATTTTATTAAATGATCTAATATTTAATGTTTTTGTATTCAAGTGTGTGGTGAATTGGTTTCAATTATATCTAGTCTATTAGTGATTACTTCTATATGTGATATTTCTCTTTATCAATGTCTAAAAATAAGATATAAATATTCATCATGATAACCTCTATCAACTTCTACCAAGAGACTTCAATTTTTTCTCTCATCATATTGCTACTATGTATAGTATTATTTGATTATGTATTTTCTTTGTGGTTTCACTTATTATATATATTGCTTCTAATTATGTGTCCTTTTGAGGGTCTTTATCTGTTCATGTCCAAGTGACATTAGTGTATTAACATATTACAAACTAGTTTCCCTATCATCTTGTGATTTTATTATTTAATCCACGTCTTGCATATTTTCTTCTTTGTACAATACACCATTTTATTCTTTGCATATTATGCATATCTCATTGTTCATATAGCATCTGTAAAGAATTTTTGCATTTGTCAGTGTTTAAAATTGAAATAGAAAATAAATATTGGTTATGGTAATGAGTGTAGAGGTGGCATAAGAAGCTCTGATAACCAAGTATACGATATTTTTCAATAGGCTTACAAAAATACTATGCACAATATGTTTAACGTTAATAAATGCACCATTAATTCAACTAAGTATGGGTTCCTATATTAATCTCGATTTTGGTATTTGGAGTAAAAGTCTTAATATGCCGCGATATCACGACACTTTTTTTGTCCGACCGCGGTTTTACATCATGTCGTGATATCGCGACACTTTTTTTCTTCGGCCACGATTTTGCAACATGTCATGATTTCACGACACTTTTTCTCTTCGGCCTCGATGATGCAACATGTCGTGATATCGCGGCACTTTTTCCATTTGGCCGCGATTTTGCAACATGTCGCGATTTCGCGACACTTTTTCTCTTCGGCCACATTTTTGCAATCTGTCGCAATTTCGCAACACTTTTTCTTCTTTGGTCGTGATAACACTGCTTGTCGCGATTTCATGACTCTTCTTCTCTTCTAGAACCAACCTTGCAACATGTCACGATATCGCGACACTTCTCTTCTTCTGGCAGCAACCTTGAAACTTGTTGCGATTTCGCGACACTTTCTCTCCTTCGACTCCGATGTCACTTCTTGTTGCGATTACATGACTTCTTTTCCTCTCTTGGATGCTACGGTGCAACAGGTCATGATTTCACGACATCATTTCCAAACTGGTCGCGATTTCGCAACACCTTTCCTCGGGTGGCATTTTGCTCGTTTTTTGATATTTATTTCTTGGACCACCTTGGTCGATCTGGAAATCATGTAAAACTCTTGTACAAGGTTCAGGGACCTTTCAACACCCTTTCTACCAATAAAAAAAAAAGAGTCTTAATATGTTGCAACCCAAGAAATTTCATTTGGTGGCAAAATGAGTCCTAGACGATATTTTATTTGAAAGCTATATAATGGGTAGATTCCAAGGATGGTATGTTTTTGGTTCTTTCCAGCTTATAGTTTTCATGCATTTTGTTGTTCATGTACTATAACATTCAATTCAAGGAGGAGATGATCAAGAGAGTGACATCACAATGAAGGAGGTGCTACTTGGATGAGAACCCCACATGGATGAATTATTACCCATTTTGACGCCATTTATCTTCAAGTATTACCTCCAATATAAGAAGTTACATAGCCTATAAATGACAAATATTTTTCTAGTCTTCAACAATCATTGCAACATGTACTTTAGGGAACATATACCATAAGTTATAGGAGCTTATTTTTGGATGGTGGGCATACATTGATAGAGGAGGATTTTTTTTTTATTATATTTTATTTTCTCAATGGTTTCATATTGAAATAGACCACAAGTCATTGGTTCCTACTTAGTCATGTAGATCAGAATTATGGAGTGGGATTGAAGAATTTATGAGAAGTAAATACCAAGAAACCCGATTCATGATCATAGAATATTTTAATGCCATAACCAAACTAAGTAAAAATATTGGGAGAATTAGGAAAATAACCCAAAGTATGAGAGATTTCTTAGCTTTTATTCAAAACAATAATCTATGGGAGGTTGAGTTTGAAAAGGATAACTATACATGGAGCAACAACAAGATATGACAACACCTACAAGAAAAAAAATTATACAGATGCATACTCTTAGATCATATTTTAAATATAAGTAGATGAAAAAAGGAATAGATGAAGGGACTTCCATTATGTATTACATTATGGTCATCATGAGACCAATTAATTAGTATGATATGAATTCCACATTATAAAAGTATAATGTTCTTTATTAGATTTTGATCACATTAGATCAAGTAGGAGGATTTTATTAAATGATCTAATATTTAATGTTTTTGTATTCAAGTGTGTGGTGATTTGGTTTCAATTATTATCTATTCTATTAGTGATTACTTCTATATGTTATCTTTCTCTTTATCAATGTCTAAAAATAAGATATAAATATTCATCATGATAACCTCTATCAAATTCTAACAAGAGACTTCAATTATTTCTCTCATCATATTGCTACTATGTATAGTATTATTTTATTATGTATTTTCTTTGTGGTTTCACTTATTATATATACTGCTTCTAATTATGTGTCCTTTTGAGGGTCTTTATCTGTTCATGTCCAAGTGACATTAGTGTATTAACATCTTACAAACTAGTTTCCCTATCATCTTGTGATTTTCTTATTTTATCCACATCTTGCATATTTTCTTCTTTATACAATACACGATTTTATTCTTTGCTTATTATGCATACCTCATTGTTCATATAGCATCTGTAAATAAGTTGTCCATTTGTTAGTGCTTAAAATTGAAATAGACAATAACTATTGGTTATGGTAATGAGTGTAGAGGTGGCATAAGAAGCTCTGATAACTAAGTATCCGATATTTTTCAAAAGGCTTACAAAACTCCTATGCACAATATGTTTAACAATAATAAATGTACCATTAATTCAACTAAGTATGGGGCCCTATATTAATATCCATTTTAGTATTTGGAATAAAAGTGTTAATATGTTGCAACCCAAAAAATTTCATTTGGTGGCAAAATGAGTCCTAGATGATATTTTATTTGAAAGCTATATAATTGGGTAGATTCCAAGGATGGCATGTTTTTGGTTCTCTCCAGCTTATTGTTTTCATGCATTTTGTTGTTCATGTGCTATAACATTCAATTCAAGGAGGAGATGATCAAGAGAGTGACATCACAATGAAGGAGGTGCTACTTGGATGAGAACCCAACATGGATGAATTCTTACCCATTTTGAGGCCATTTATCTTCAAGTATTACCTCCAATATAAGAATTTACATAGCCTATAAATGAAAATGTTTTTCTAGTCTTCAAAAATCAATGCAACATGTACTTTAGGGAACATATACCATAAGTTATAGGAGTTTTGTTTTGGATTGTGGCCATACATTGATAGAGGAGGATTTTTTTATGATTATATTTTATTTTCTCAATGGTTTCATATTGAAATAGACCACAAGTAATTGGTTCCTACTTATTCATGTAGATCAGAATTATGGAGTGGGATTGAAGCATTTATGAGAAGTAAAGACCAAGAAACCTGATTCATGATCAAAGAATATTTTAATGCCATAACCAAACTAAATTAAAATAGTGGGAGAATTAGGAAAATAACCCGAAGGATGAGGGATTTCTTAGATTTTATTCAAAACAATAATCTATGGGAGGTTGAGTTTGAAAAGGATAACTATACATGGAGCAACAACAAGATATGACAACACCTACAAGAAAAATAATTATACAGATTCATACTCTTAGATCATATTTTAAATATAAGTATATGAAAAAAGGAATAGATGAAGGGACTTACATTATGTCTTACATTATGGTCATCATGAGACCAATTAATTAGTATGATATGAATTCCACATTATAAAAGTATAATGTTATTTATTAGATTTTGATCACATTAGATCAAGTAAGAGGATTTTATTAAATGATCTAATATTTAATGTTTTTGTATTCAAGTATGTGGTGAATTGGTTTCAATTATTATCTAGTCTATTAGTGATTACTTCTATATGTGATCTTTCTTTTTATCAATGTCTAACAATAAGATATAAATATTCATCATGATAACCTCTATCAAATTCTACCAAGAGACTTCAATTATTTCTCTCATCATATTGCTACTCTGTATAGTATTATTTTATTATGTATTTTCTTTGTGGTTTCACTTATTATATATATTGCTTCTAATTATGTGTCCTTTTGAGGGTCTTTATCTCTTCATGTCCAAGTGACATTAGTGTATTAACATATTACAAACTAGTTTCCATATAATCTTGTGATTTTCTTATTTTATCCACATCTTGCATATTTTCTTCTTTATACAATACACCATTTTATTCTTTGCATATTATGCATACCTAATTGTTCATATAGCATCTGTAAAGAAGTTGTCCATTTTTTAGTGCTTAAAATTGAAATAGACAATAACTATTAGTTATGGTATTGAGTGTAGAGGTGGTATAAGAAGCTCTGATAACCAAGTATCCGATATTTTTCAACAAGCTTACAAAAATCCTATGCACAATATGTTTAACGATAATAAATGCACCATTAATTCAACTAAGTATGGGGCCCTATATTAATCTCCATGTTGGTATTTGGAGTAAAAGTATTAATATGTTTCAACCCAAGAAATTTCATTTGGTGGTAAAATGATTCCTAGACGATATTTTATTTGAAAGCTATATAATGGGTAGATTCCAAGGATGACATGTTTTTGGTTCTCTCCAACTTATAGTTTTCATGCATTTTGTTGTTCATGTGCTATAGCATTCAATTCAAAGAGGAGATGATCAAGAGAGTGATATCACAACGAAGGAGGTGCTACTTGGATGAGAACCCCACATGGATGAATTCTTACCCATTTGAGGCCATTTATCTTCAAGTATTACCTCCAATATAAGAAGTTACATAGCCTATAAGTAAAAAATGTCTTTCTAGTCTTCAACAATCAATGCAACATGTACTTTAGGGAACATATACCATAAGTTATAGGAGTTTTGTTTTGGATGGTGGGCATACATTGATAGAGGAGGATTTTTTTATGATTATATTTTATTTTCTCAATGGTTTCATATTGAAATAGACCACAAGTAATTGGTTCCTAATTATTCATGTAGATCAGAAGTATGGAGTGGGATTGAAGCCTTTATGAGAAGTAAAGACCAAGAAACCTGATTCATGATCATAGAATATTTTAATGCCATAACCAAAGTAAATGAAAATAGTGGGAGAATTAGGAAAATAACCCGAAGGATGAGGGCTTTCTTAGCTTTTATTCAAAACAATAATCTATGGGAGGTTGAGTTTGAAAAGGATAACTATACATGGAGCAACAACAAGATATGACAACACCTACAAGTAAAATAATTATATAGATTCATACTCTTAGATCATATTTTAAATATAAGTAAATGAAAAAAGGAATAGATGAAGGGACTTACCCCTGACCTTATAGCTTTCTTCCTTAATTTTAAATATTTTTATTCAATACGGATGAAGGGACTTGTGCTAAAATTAATACCTTGGCAAGGATTGGTTCAAATCACTAGCCAATAAGAGTTAAAATGGTGATAAGTGAATTCAAAAAAGATCATATTTTAAATATAAGTAAATATGGGAAGACCATCCTTAATTTTTTAATATGATAACATAGACATGGAACTCTTTAGGAAATGATGGGTTGTATATGCTTCAAAAGTGAATTAAATCAATGACATCTAGATTAATTGAATGGAACAAGAACAATTTCAGAAATATTTTTTAGAAGAAAGAACTAAAAGAGAAACTTCCAAAATTGCAAAAAGGTGAATAAAGGGATTTTCTTAGTGAATATCATAATATTTTGAGTAAGGAAGAGATATTTTAGAGATTAAAATCAATATGAACTGTGTTAAAAGGAGATAAAAACACCAAAAAACTCATAGGATGGCAATAGTACAGAGATAAACATCTAAAATTAGTGGAATTTAATCAGTAGAGGGGTCCAAATTGAAGAACAAAGCTAAATTAGAAATGAGGAAAGGCTTTTTTACTAGAATATTCTAGAACTAGAGGATATTGAAGTTACTAATGATAATCTACTACAATAAGTACCTTTAGTTATAAGAGATGAAGATAATAGAAAACTGATGGAGCTTATTGCTCTGGAAGAAGTTCATCCAACTCTTTTCTATTTTGATAAGGATAAATCCCTAGGTCTAGATGGAATCTCTACAACATTTTATTAGTATAAATAGAATATAGTGAAGGATTCTTTATTTGTGGTAGTGGAACGGATTAGGGTAAAATAGTTCATACTAATGTAGGGCATCAAATAATTTTTAAAATAGTTGATGAACCATTTCAAAACCATCGATATTTTATAATTGAAGGAAAAAGGAAATAATGCAAAGCGAGGAAGTGGAATGAACACCAAGGTAGATGAAAAAAGGAAGAAATCTATAAGGTCAGGGGTGAGTCTAAGATGACTTAGAAGATAAACTAGAGGAGGAACAAGAATAAAATATAAGTGTGTGTATATTTGGCCATGAGAGCAAGTGCATAATTTGGCGAAGAGCTTTCATGATAGAACATTTGGAAATCCCAATTATTTGTAGCCTATGGGTATAAAAAATAAAATAAATTATATTCTATTTTGTACCATTGTGTGTATTGCTTGAATCATAAACACTTCTTGTTGTTGCCTTTGTTTATTTTGACTAAAGTATAAGTTGCAGGTGACGAGTGATCATAGTCCAAAAGAGACATTGAAGAAAATGTTGCTCGAGTCAGATGAATCCTGAAAGCTTTATTAATGAGATTGTAAAAAGTGTGTGAAATATCTAATCATGAAAGATAACTAGACCTTCTCATTAAAAGGAAAGACGTGTTATTGTATTTCTTGAGGATTGTTTTTTAATATTACACTTCCATATTGAAATGTGACTGTCCAAAAGATCACCATATTATAATCGTGTCATTTGAAGTGGAAGGTATCCACATTTATGATGGCTAATAGAAGAACCACCACTATCCTATGGAACCAACCAGTAAACCCACCATCTATGGATATTACCATCTTGCAAAAGAATTTTTTTTTGTCTCAAAGATTGATCCATATTTTGACTTTATCATACAATGAGTGTGGTTGTACAACAACTGAGATCATACAATTAAAGGGCATTCCTTACAATAAGACAAATCATAAAATTGTATGATGTCGTATAAGGACTATATGTATGTCATCTTGAAGAAGTATTCACTTGTACAATAAAGTGTTGTTGTCTTATAGGATTGTATTCTTAAGATATTAATGTTGTAGTAGTTTATCTGTTGATTGCACATGTGATTACCATGCATCTTGAGGCTATGAATAGATAGAAACTTATGTTTCTTGAGAAGGCCATCCATAGGAGGATTCCCTTCTCTCATGTGCATCATTTTATATTAGAGAAGTATTTCATTATATATGTTGAAGGAAGATGACATAACAAGGAAGAGGAAGACCACGTGGTATGGTATCCCAACCTGCGGATATAACAAAAATGCTAAGAGTTATTACCATCGGGTTAGATGCGATTGAGACTACCCAAAGAAGAGGCATTTATCTTCAAGAGATTAGTGAAAATAAAGAGGAGGAAATTGGTCACATGAAATCTTAAGAGGAATATCAAGGAGAAGAACTAGAGCAATGGTCGAATCAGGCAATCTCAATTATGGGACATAAGCTAAAGATAAATAATCTCAATTTTAATGAAAGTTTAAATCTAGAAGAGTTGATTTATTGGATAATGGACATGGAGAGATTCTTTGATTACAAAATTATGGAGGATCCAAAGTGGGTCAAATTTATGTGTAGAAGGTTGAAAGGACATGCTTTGATTTGGTGGGATCATACCGAAGCTGAGAGAAAATGAAAGAGGAAGGATATAATTTAAACTTGGGAAAATTTTATGTCTAAGTTGCAATCTAATTTTTTACCTACGGATTATCATATTGGATTGTTTAGAAGACTCCAAAACCTCAAGCAAAAGGAGATGGGAGTGAAAGAATATTTAAAAAATTTCTATAAATTGACCATAAGAGTATGTCATATTGAATATGATGAAGAAAAAATGGAAATACATAAGTGGACTAAGATTGTACATACACAATGGGATTGATATGCTTCAAATAAAAACTACTGAAAAGGCATATCAATATGTGCTCAAGGAAGAGAAAAAGTTATTGCATAGGCAATAAAATAATGTGAGAGGAAGAGGAAAGTCCTCTCAAGGAAGAGGAAAAAACCACAATGAAGGAGGACAACAAAGGCAAGAGGGAGAATCTAGTACTTCTCATAATAAAAAAAAAATAGAGATTCCTTGAGAGGAAAAGGAGGTTATGGTGAGAAAGGGATAGATGATTCACAAGAAATTATTATAGATATGAAGAAATCGGCCATCGAACATATGAATTCCGTCAAACATAACAAACCAACATGCATGAAAATAAGCTTGTAGGCATATTACACAAGTAGATGAAGAAAGTGTAGCCTCACTAAAGCACATAAAGGAACTAGAACAAGGAGAATCACTTATGATGAAAATAGTATTTTTGAAACCTAATAAATAAGGTGTATGAACCTGAGTAAAGGAGGAACCTATTTAAGATGATATATAAATAAAGGGGCAAGTGTTTTAAGGTGATTGTGGATAGCGAAATCACAAACAACTTAGTGTCAACAAAGATGGTAGAGAAACTCGATTTAAATAGTATGGAGCATCCAAAACCTTACAAAATATCATGGTTACAAAATGGACATCAATTTTTAATAATTGAACAATGTATGGTAAATTTCCAAATTGGATTTTATAAGGATGCAATTCTATGTGATATCATGTCAAAGGATGCATATATATTTTGTTAGGAAGACCATGGTAATTTGATAGAAAAAATAGTACATGATTGTAGATTGAACACTTATTCCATTGTCAAGGATGATAAGAGTTATACATTAAGTCTATTGAAGGACAAAAGATAAGAGGTGGGCAGAAATTCTAAAGTTTGTTTGATCTTCAAAAAGCAAATTTTGAAGGAAATAAAGAAGGGAGAAGCATGTTTTGCTTTCATTGCTAAAACCATGGAATATGGGACAACAAATAATATGACCAACATTCCACCTAAAGTGAAATATTTATTGGAAGAATATGTTGAGATTCTTTAGAATAATTACCCAATGGGTTACTACCTATGAGAAGCATTAGTCATAAAGTAGAATTTATACCTAGAGAAAGTTTTCCAAACAAGGTAGCTTATAGGATGACACCTATAGAAAAAGAAGAATTGAAGAGACAAGTCCAAGAGCTATTGGACAAAGAGTTGATTAGAGAATTTTTGATCCCATGTGCAATACCAACTATAATAGCACCTAAGAAATAGGACAATGGTGTATATGTACATACTCCTATGCAATAAATAAGATAATGATAAAGTATAGGTTTCCATTACTTCATATGGATGATTTAATGGATTTTTTGTGGAGTAGAGTACTCCACAAAATTGGTTTGAAGAGTTATCATAAAATATGAATAAGAGAAGGAGATGAGCGAAAGCCTATGTTTAAGACCAAATAAGGATTGTAAAAATGGATAGTTATGCCATTTGGGTTGAAAAATACACCTAGTAATTTTATGAGATTTATGAATTAAGTATTGAAGACTTTTATTGGTAAGTTTGGATGATGCACCTTGTCGGAGCCATAACTTGTGAACCATACACCCGTTTGCATTGAAATTTAATAGGTGGTTCTATGTGTGTGTTATGCATCAAGATAATCTTTGATTCACCTGACCCTCCAAAAAACATACTTTCAGGACCTAAATCCTCCATCTAGTGTCCCAAAATTAGCTTTTATAACAGGTTCACAAGTTTTTTGGATTTTTTTTAATGTTAACATTTTATTATCTTTTGTTATACCTTAAGTTGAGACCTAATATTTTAAAGTAAGGTTCATTATTTTAAGAGGGATGTGTGCACCAGATTGGGTGCAATCCAACTCATTTATATTTTTAGGAGTTTTTAGAAAAAAAATATTTTTTAGGGTTTCTTTGGTTTTCGGTTACTATATGATGGATTGTATTCTTTTGGAGAAGGGGTGTGAATTCAGGAATGAGAAGAATATTGATTTGCAGGTTTCTTCCATTATATTGTATATGTGTTATGTGATTGGAGTCCATTTTTGTTGGTCTCTTGTAGCCGAGTTTACACCATTGGAGTGGTTTAATTGAATTATAATTTGGTGTTTAGCAAGAAGAAGGAAGAACACCTAATGCATTTTAGGTTAGTTTTGCAAAATTTGAAGGAGGAATAATTGATGATCAACTTGAAGAGATGTAGTTTTATGAAGAAAGAGTTTGTATAATTGGGTTTTGTTATATCCAAGGATTGTTTACAAATGGATCTAGCAAAGGTGAAGGCTATTATGGAGTTGTCATCGCCAAGGAGTATGTTTGAAACCAGAAATTTTCATGGCTTGTCAAATTTTCACAAAAAAATCATCAAAACATTTAGTGGAATTTGTGCTTCAATGATGGAAATAATGAAAGGAGGTAGACATGAACTCAAATGAAAAAAATTGGTAGAAAGGAGATTTCAAATCTTGAAGGAGAAATACATAAAGCAACCGGTTTTGGCATTGCCAAAATTTAATAAGGTTTTCCAAGTGGATTGTGATGCCAATGAGCTAGGAATTGGAGGATTTTTGAGATAAAAATGTATGCCTATTATCTATTTCAGCTAGAAAATGAATGAAGCCAAGAAGAGGTATTTGGTTTATGATAAGGAGTTTTAGGCAATAGTACAAGCACCCAAGAAGTGGAGGCATTACCTATTACTAAAGAAATTTATTCTATTCATAGATTATCATGCTTTACAGTTCATAAATATTCAAGTAAATTTATGAAGTAAATGACCCAAAAAACAAAGAGCACCAAAGTGCAAAAAAAACATAGCAGTTACAACGGAATGCAAAGACTACATTATCACACAACAATATAAATTTGAGGAGGAAAAAGTGCTTAAAAATTGATAAAAATTTAGAAGTGAATTCTATACAAGAAGACCTTTCCAACAATGTATCACATGCAAAAAATGAGGCTATAAAGCAAAAGTTATGAGCTTTGAAATTTGATTACAACATTAAAAAATAGGGACAACAAGCATGTTTTTCACAAAATGAATGAATAGAATATTTTTTTTCATTCAAAATAAACTTAAAAGTATAACAAAGATTTATCCACAATATTCTATAGCTATATTACTCTAGTGTATATTTACAAGAGAGAAAATGATATTACAACACTTCATTTCACATTCTAGGAAGTCCAAGAGTCATGGTGACTCTTCAAGGCCTGTAGAAACTTTTGGGCTTCTTAAAATTCGTGGGAGAACTTTTGGTTTTCTATTTCTTAGTTAGAATCAATATCCAATATACTCCCCCTTGATGTTGAGTGGTGATACAAGTTTGTCTATCAATCTCAAAAATAATTCTTTATTGACACTTTTGGTAAAAAAGTTTGCAAGTTGTTTGGTGTTGCAATATCTCACATCTACAACCTTCATTTCCAACATATCTCTTATGAAATGAACTTGTAAATCAATATGTTTAGTTCTACTATGATGGATTTGATTTTTTGCAATCTTGATTACACTTGTGTTGTCACAAAAAATTATTGTTGGACTATTTTGAACTTCACCAATCTCTTCAAGTACCTTTCTCAAACAAAGTGCTTGTGTACTTTCTATAGTAGCTGCAACATATTCTGCCTCTGTAGAAGATAAAACAATGATACTTTTCTTCTTTGAGATCTATGTTATCACTCCTAAACCAAGTGAATTTTTTTTCTAAAAGTTGATTTTATATCATCCAAGCAACTTCCCCAATCTGAGTCATTGTATCCAACAAGCTCCATTTTGTTGTTAGCATCATAATGTATACCAAAATTCAAGGTTCCTTTGACATACCTCAAGATTCTCATGGATGCTATCATGTAGTTTTAATAAGGTTCATTCATGTAACTTGATACAAGTGAAGCTACAAATGCAATATCAAGTCTTGTAGTAAGGAACATTAAGCTCCCAATAACACTTCCAAACATTTTTCATCAGCTTTCTCTTCTCCATCTTCTCTACACAACACTTCTCCATGTACCACAAGTGTCCAAATTGGTTCACAAATTTTCATGCCATATTTATTTAGCATATATTTGGATATTTTTATTGACAAATAAAAATTATGCCATCACCTTGATGTACTTCCACACCAAGAAAGTATTGCATAAGTCCTAAATATTTTATATCGAATTCCTTCATCATAACATACTTAAAATCATTTATCATATTTTAACTACTTCCCACGTAGATCAAATAATCAACATATAGGAATACAAGAAGAATATCATCACCTTCATTCTTGAAATATATTGTGGGGACATTCTTACTTTTCTTGAAAACACAATCTTGGAAATATCCATCAATTCTTAAGTACTATGCTCTAGGTGCTTGCTTTAGTCCATACGATGTTTTCTTCAATTTGTAAACATGGTTTTTATTTCATTCCACTTCAAAGACTTTAGGTTTATAAAATTAAACCTCCTCATTTAGATAACCATTCAAGAATGAACTTTTCACATCCATGTGATAAAATTTCCACTATTTATTGGTTGTCAATAAAAGAGCCATCTGGATTGTCTCTTATCTTGCAATAGGAGAAAATATTTCTTTATAATCCACACCATATATTTGAGTGAATCCTTTTGCAACTAGCCTTGATTTGTATATTTCTATGCTTCCATCACTATTAAAATTTGTTTTGTAGACCCACTTAGATCCAAAAATCTTCTTGTTCTTGAGAAATTCTACAAGTTCCCAAGTGTCATTTTTTTAAGGACTCAATTTTTTCTTTCATTGCTTGCACCCAAACATCATTAGTACAATCATATTCATAACATGAAGGTTCTAAATTAGCTTTAGAAAATAAAGCAGAATCCACTAACTCACCTTTTGGCTCTTCTTCATCATCACCATACATTTGGAGCTTTTCCAATCTTGAAACAACTTGGTCCAATATTTCAATTGTCTTCTTGTTAACCTCCTTTAAAAGTTATTATCCATAATTTGTATGGATGGATGTGCTTTGAGTATTCTATTTCCTTTATTTATATTCTTGGTAGGACTTGTAGATGAGCTGCTTGTGCTTGAACTTGGTGTAGTCTCCTTTGAACTTGTTGATGGGCTACTAGGTGGGCTTGGAGTAGTAGAGGGAACATTTTAAGGTTATCCCCTAACTATATTATCTTCTTTAGCATGTAATATTTTGGTAGCTAATTTTTTATGAGTTTACACTCCTCATTCATCAAAAATTACATCTCTAGAGACTCAAAACTTGTTGGGTTTTGGATTATACAGTCTACATTCCTTACTTATTATAGAATATCCCACAAGAATGCATGACTCACTCTTAGGATCCAACTTCTTTCTCACTTCATCATTTAGATGTGCATATGCAAGACAACCAAAAAATCTCAAATGACCTATAATGGGTTTTGTGCCATACCATGCTTCATGTGGAGACTTCTTGTGTAGTGCTCTTATGGAGCATCTATTGAGAATGTACATTGTTATATCAACTACATAAGACCAATAAGAATTGCTCAAACCTTTTATCTTCAACATATTTTTTGTCATTTCTATAATGGTTCTATTTTTTCTCTTAGCTACCCCATTTTGTTATGGTGTATAGGCTGTAGTGAGTTGCCTCTTGATGCCATATTGTTTGTAAAAATCATTAAAATCATTTGAACAAAATTCTCCTCCATGGTCAGTTCTCAAACACTTTATTTTATATCCACTTTCATTCTCAACCAATGCTTTGAAAATATTGAACATGCCAAAATCGTCATCCTTATGTTTCAAAAAATGCACCCAATACTTCCTTAAAAAATCATCAATGAATGTGAGAAAATATGAAGACTTACCCACCATGCTTTTCCTTTTAGAAAATCCTTCCTTGCATGCTTTCCAATCACACATGCTTTCCACATACCCTTATGCTCTCCAAAATTAGGTAGTCTATTTACCATGTCTTGTGAAGAGAAAAATTTCACACTTTTAAAATTCAAGTGTCCAAATATGAGATGCAAAAGCCAATTCTTATCTTCAAGTGCCATGTGTATCATGTTCATACTTAATTTTCCTTCAAAATTCAAAGGAAACATCATATATTTGACATAGGAATAGTGGTGACCATATGATTCCTATTATTCTTATAATAAATGATACATTCATTGTTATCAAACACAACTTTATAGTTCTTTTCTACAAGCTATCCAACACTCAACAAATTATTCTTCAAATTGGGAACATAGTAGATATCATGAATTTTATTTGTACCTTATTTAGTGCCAACATCCATGGTACCTTTTGTAGCCACATCCAAAGAATTATTGTTCCTAAGAATGATCTTGGTCTTGAAATTATCATTCACATCAACAAAAAAATCTTTCTTTCCAATCATGTGGTTAGAACAATCATAATATAGATACCAAACTTCTTGACTAGTTTTTCTAGCCATGTCACTAGTAAAAAACAAATTACCTTGTGTAGTGTCATCCTCACATACATAGTGGGCTCTTCCATATACATTTGTGGCCTTCAATATACAATATCATGCAATGTAACCCATTTTATGATAATTGTAGCATTAAACTCTTTTTTGATCAGCCCTTCCATGTCCTCTTCCAACAACAAAAACTCCTCTTCCTCTTCCTCATCTACCTCTTGAGTAATTCTGATTTATTCCTCTTAAATGTGATTATTTACTTATGCCTGGACCAACTTGATTATTATCAAAAAAATTCAATTTATAATTCAAAGCATTCTCCTCATTTCCTTTACTATTTTCTCTTAGTATTTCCTCATGTGACATAAGATAACCAACTAGACAATCAAATTCAAGTGTAGACAAATATTTACTCTCCTAAAAAATTATTACAACATGATTCTATTTAGGGGTAAGAGATATCAATACCTTCTTCACAGATACCTCCTTTTTAAGGTCTCTTCAAGGATGGCCATCTTGTTCACCACATCCTTCACTCTAACACAATAATCACCCACACTTTTAGCCTCTTTCATCTGTAGATTCTCAAAATATTTCTTCATGGTCGATGACTTAATCATTATCACTTGGTCACTTCCTTGGTAAGAATATTGAAGAGAATTCCAAGCCTCCTTGGATGATGTAGCAACAACAATACATGAAGATAAACTCTTGTCAAGAGTAGACTGAATATGGTAGAGGGCTAATAAAATCTTCTTCTTTGTTTCCTTTTTTTGTCCTATCATTTTCTTGTAATGTGTTCCAATAAGGTGGTTCTTCATAACCGCTCTCCACTACTTCCAAAATATATTTTCTAATTAACAATGTTCTCATATTTAAGCTCCAATAATCATAATATTACAGGTTAAATTTTGGAATGGGTAATGAGTTGTTGAAGTTTTCCATTAGACTTAAGCAACAACAAATGAAATTTTTCTTTAATGAAATTGTCTAAGAACTTGATCAATTTTTAGACTAACCATGAACACAAGTTTAATAAAATTCAAAAAATAATTGATCTCTGATACCAAATGAAGTAAATGACCCAAAAAACTTAGAGTACCAAAGTGCAACAAAAATGCAATAGTTACAAAAGAGTGCAAAAATTGTAGTAGTAAACAATAGTTGAAATTTGAGAGACCAAGAGTGCTAAAAAATTAATGAACAATTGGGAGTGAATTCTACACAAGAAGAAATTTCCAATGGTGTATCACATGTGAAAAATAGAGTTGTAAAACAAAAGTTACGAGATTTGAAAGTTGATTGCAACATTCAAAAAACAGGGACAACAAACATGTTTTTCATTAAATGAATGTAATAGAATGTTGTTTTTTATTACAAATAGACTCATAAGTATTACACAACTTTATACACAATTTTATAAAACTATATTACTCTATTGTATATTTACAAGAGATAAAATGATGTTACAACACTTCATTTCACATTATAGGAAGTCCAAAAGTCATGGTGACTCTTCAAGGCCTGTAGAAAATTTTGGGCTTCTTCAAATTAATGGGAGAACTTTTGGTTTTCTCTTTCTTATTCAACATAAATCTCCAATAATTTGAGTAAAAAATACATGAAATGGGTAGAGTACCTTCAAAGTTACTCATTTTTTTTGAAGCATAGAAGTGGTAGTTCAAGTCAGGTAGCTGATGCTTTGAGTAGAAGAAACTTGATGAAGATTGAAGTGGTAGGTTTTAATACTATGAAAGAAATTCAAGGAATATTGGGTAGCTTGCAATGATCCTACCACAGGAGACAACACTATGGTTGAATTATTTTATCCAAGAAGGATTGTTGTTCGAGGGGCAACAATTGTGCATACTACGAAGTTGGTTGAGGAAGAACCTAATAAGATAAAATCACTATGGAGGATTAGCTAGACATTTTGGAATAAATAAAACTTTGAAATTTTTTTGTAGAAGATATTACTATCTAGAAATAAGTACGAATATGTGAATATTTATGCAAAGTTGTCAAATCTATCAACATGCAAAAGAAAAGAGTCAAAACACTCAGTTGTATCAAGTTATCAACCATTAACAATACCAAAAAGAACATGGGAAATAGAATTTTCCCTATTGGACCAAAATTTTCCATTCTTGCAGATAGGCATTATGCCCTAAAATTTAACCCAAAGTATAGCATTGGATGAAATTGGATTTCTCTTTGTTTCAACCTTCAAAGAAGGTTGACTCCTTTAAGATGATTATATTTTAAAAGGAAAAGGGTTAGAAAGGAGTAAGGATTAGAGAAATTAAGTAAAAGTGGACGAGATATAGTGCAACTTGGATCTAACTAGATAATATGCTACCAAACCAATTACATGATACTTAACAAACCAACCATTATCAACTACAATTATAGGTTCATTTAGCTTCTAACATTCACTTTAATCATTCCAAGGACTCAAACAATTAGCAATCCAATAGGTGATTCAAATAACAAAATTCACTTTAACAATAAACTAAGTGTCGAGTGTAAAAAAATGACTTAAATTAAAGAATACAATTGCTTTAATCATTCCAAGGACTTCAATTATTAGTAATCTAAAGAGAAAAAATTGCTTTAATAGAATAGAATAACAATTAAGTGTATCATAAATAACTTAAAGAAAGACATACATAAGAAACCTATAATTGCATAGTAATGGATGCCAAACAACTATCACTTTATTAATTACCAAAAATATTAGAAAGCAATACCGGACAAGGGCTACACAGACAACCCTTGTAATGGAGTTCTTGTGGATCATTTATAGGTTGCATATTAAATCTTGCAGTGTAAGATTTTATAGTTAGCTAGAAAAATATTACAAAGATAGACTGGCATAAATATTCTAGAAGCTGAGGTGGTCATCTCAGGTCTCATATTGCGCATAAATTTGAATTTATGTCAATCTTGGTCCATCGATTTGTAACTACCTTATACAAGTAGCTTCATTACTAAAGTCATCATTTTTATGCTTTGGTGTCATTAACTACAACTAGTTGGTGAGCACCATTGTAGTTACAAGTCTTATCATGGCTGATCTAGTTTTGTGCAATGGGAAACTCCAATTTTATGCACCTTGCACAAAGTTGGGCTTGAAAATGGTTGTGTTGATGTCATGACTCAGACATACCCAGTGTCATGCATTAACCTAGAATGCTTTACTTGTGCGGTATTGGGTTCTTCTTCCTAGTGCTTATGTCTTTGTTAAAATAATCATGGCTTTGTGCAACCTAGTTTTATGCATCACACCTTTGAATTCAACTATCGTTGCAATCCTAGTTTCATGTAATTACAGTATCATGCAATGAAATTTGCTCGTTACTAGAGTTAGGTGATGTCATGCTAGTGTTATTTCTAGGAGGAACCAAATTTTGTGCAACAATCACCTTGATTTTTATCTCTTACACAATCCCAATTTTATGCATTGGGTATGCATGCACTACATAAAAAAGGATCTTTAAGGGAGGTTATTAAAACACCATCTATGAGGGCATCAAAAAAATTCGGTGTCATACGATGGCAGTTAAAAATTACCTCAAAAAATTACCCTCTTAGGGTCTATTAGGGTGGTTAAAATCTACCCTCTTAGGGTCTATTAGGGTGGTTAAAAACCGTCCTCTTAGGGTCTAAGAGGGCAGTTTATAAACACCCTCTTAGGGTATATTAATGTGGTTATAAAACACCCTTTTAGAACCTAAGAGGGTGGTTTATAACAAACTTAACATTATTAATTTTTAAAATAATAATAAAAATATTAAGATACAACATTGTATTCAAGACACGTTCATTGGATTCATCAGATATTTGAGAGAGATAATCACCCCCAATCATAGATATTGGAGAGGGAATCACCCCCTCTTTTTTATAGGAATACATCCAATGGTGGTTTCATGGGAATATCAAATTTATTACATGCTAACAAAGATAAGTTTGGTTGTAAGGAAACAAGCACCCATGCATTTATCAGTCATAAATGCTTACAGTTCAGGTTTACCTCATTAACCAATACCTAATAGTTACAAGAATTTAGTATTATTTGAAACTTTGAAATCATAAGTATTCCTTCTACTTTCTAAAGTTTAGAAGATAACTTATCTGTCGTAATGAATCATACTTAAATGCCTTTTTGGCCAAGGTAATTATCAATTTCAAATTGAACATTAGATGAATACAAGAGAATAGGTACACAAGCATACATATGATCAATTCAAATATCTTCATATAAAATTCAGCATAACAGTCATGTCAATAAGCACCCAAAACTCATGGTTTAATGATATTTTTCCAATATATATACAATATAGTTATCTTTGTTCTTGAGCTTCAACCCCTACCACAAAAATATGCTCCTTCCATGACATTCACAAAAACTTGGAGATAATGTTGACCAAGTACAAAATAATATGAATTTTAAGAATATGTAGGTGGGTGCATACAAATACATAAAGTTATAACCTAAGCATGAACTCTATTAATAAAAAACTTCACTATAATGAGGGAAGATCTTTACTCCAGTTCTTTGTTGGTTTAACCCACCACTAGCTGCAATCTTCAAATAACCATTGCCACTGGTCTCAGGTGTTGCAACTGTATAGAAAAGAAACATTATGTAGCACAAATAATTTAATAAACTTATAAGGAAATATTCCTTGTATGTATTATACGCAATAAATTCGATAATTCTATTATAGTTCTTAGAAATTTTAGGAGCCATGGAAATGCAAAACTTGCTAGACAAGGATATTTCATGGTAGATAGTCACAATAATTTACACATTTACATGAGGGTAACATTTCCCCCAAGACTATAAAAGAAACCCTGAACAACATACTTACATGCAAAATGACTGCTTGGCTCACTGCACCCATAATAAAACTCTAAATACTTTGAATTCCAGATATCATTTATCACACCACTACCTTGCCTTTGCAACAAATATGGAATGATGAATGATAATGTGCATTAGCACCTAACCTATCCTATTCAATCGGTGTTTGAAAAATATGCACCATAAGTTGTTTAAGATAAATCATTCACATTAAGTTGGTTAATAACTATTAGCATGAACAACTATATGAGGAAATGAGAACATATCGATGTATCACTTAAATTACTCAAATTCCTTTGAAAATTATTAGCTCGCTCCTTCCACTGAATCATGTTAAGAAATTAAGATATGTGTGGTTAGAATTGTTGTCCCTTCTTACTCAAAGTTAGCCCTCACAAACATGATATCACTATTGTTAAATATGATCTTATTAGAGTTAAAAGTAGGTGTGCTTGCTAAATTAAGACCTAAAATATTAAGGAGGTAAGGTAAAATATCCCTGGTTAGACCAAAGGGATTTAGACTGAGATTGAAAACATAGCTTAGAAAGTATATAACTTGAAACAATATAAAAGGTAAAGTGAAATATCCATCATTGCAACAAAGGAATATCATAACCTTAGTAGGCTTTTTGGCTAGACTGAGATCTTCAAAGTCACCAATAGAGGTATCCAATTTGGAACATGAAATTACATAAAGTGAAAGATTCCTTATTCCATGAAGAACATGGACTTATACTGAGAGGGGGGGTGAACAGTATAAGACTTAACCAATTAATAATTTTAACTTTAGATAGCAGTGACATCAACACAACATTAATCAAGACAGAAAGCATCACACATTGAAGACCCATTTTTAACGTGGTTCACCCAAAATGGTTGGGCTACGTCCACAAAACTTTTCTCTAAAAATTTCCTCAAAGTTCTTTGGGAATCCTTCCCAATTACAATGTTTATGAGCCTCTGCTCAAAGGAGATACCTTCCCCTCTACTCTAGAAATGATCCCTCAAAAGATCAACTGCCTCTACCTCTTGCCAGCACGTGGAACTCCTTTCCACCGAAGACCTCCTGTCCTCAATGCTTAGCCTAAGAGACCTTTGCCTTCTATGATCACGTCCACAACAACTCAACAACCTGTACCAAACACTAGTCGGTCTAGTACAAGTCTTCCTCTCCTCGTCGGATCTGTCCAACACTTGAACAAATCAATCCTCTACATACAAGCCTTCTCAAAGACTTGCCAAATATGTCCTCGGGTTCTTCTCAAAGAACCAATGCTCCTCTCGTCCTCAAGTTCTCCGATAGAACTAACAAACTCAGCTCACAAGTCCTCTCGCTAGGACCTGTCCAAATCTGCTCACAAGTCCCCATCGAAACTGTCCAAAATGCTCACAAGTCCCCATCGAACCTGTCCAAAACTGCTCACAAGTCCCCACCAGAACCTGTCCAAAACCTCAGCAAGCTCACCAAGAAAAACTTTCTTAGTAGGAAATCACAAGGTGAATTGTTAGAGACCCAATGTGATTTTTCAAACTCATAGAAGCATAAAGAGAATTGTTAGAGACTCAATATGTTCTATACTCAACTCCCAATCTCAAAATTCAACTCAAATCAACTCAGCTCAAACTCAATCTCAAATCTGAAAACTCAACTCAATATCTGAAATGGATAGGATAGAATGCTTTCTTTCAAGAACATGAAACCCCAACAATTGCCAACTATGCAAAGAATCACATAACAATGATACTCATGTTCTTTTCACCATCAAATAGGGCTTCAACAACAATGCTCATCAAACAAGGTTCAATCAACACCATTCAGCTCAAAACACAACCTTGAAGCATTTCACAATCAACATCAGAAAAGGAAACAAGTAGAACTCCTTTTCTCTCCAATATTGTTTGAACAAAAGCATCCACCAACTCAACTCACAATAGCATAAAACAACTTTTCAATTCATCAACAAAGGAGTAAGCCCAACACTTTAACCAAGTAAAGAATAGCTTGATTATAACCAACTTAATGAAAGCAAATGTCAATCTCAAAGCTGTCCACTTAAGGTTTCATACTTTCACACAAGAAGCAATTAACCTTAACACATCATGCTTTCATTTCCATAATCAACCAAAAGCACTCTCAACATTACAAGAAAAATTTATCCATTATACACCTTATTTCTCCCTTATAGTCTTATCAAAAAATAAACTTTATCTCTCATAAGAATGCAATAAGATATTTCAACAACACTTTCAAAATAATATTTTATCAAAATAACAACAAGCTTTGAAACTCCTTATAACTCCTAAGTTGTTTTTCTTTTAACAAACTTCCTCCATCCGCAACATACACTTAGCAAAAGATTAATTTCGAAAATACCTTAGCCAACATCAAAAATCGCTTTGGAGAAATTTGTGCCCAAAATCTAACACCACCCATTGCATCCACGACGAAAAACCCTTCTGCGTGATTCGAACGTGGAACCTCCCGTTCGGGTAGCGCGCCAACAGCCTAGCCGCTACCGGTGCGCCAAAGGCACCCGATGAGGTTAAAACCTCACGCTGTTACACTTGTCCCTTCTACGTCAGGAAAAATAAAACACAGTCCTCCCTTCCTTCTGACATGAACTCGTAGACGACAAGCTATACGACGAATTCGATAAACGGTGAGACAAACGAACGAACAACGGATTACGAAAAAATGACGAAGACACACAAACGATCAGCGGATTACGAAAATCGGTGAAGACACAGAAACGATCAGCGAGCAACTCTTCAAAAATCGGATGGGATTTATCTTTGTTTTCACCGAGGGGTATTAATATGAATCCTTGCCATGAGCTCTTCGACGTCGACGGGGAGTTTACCACGTCGACGGAGGTCTTGGGCTAGCGCCCACCGAGTTTAAAACATAGTGCCCACCTAGACATTTGTGCCATGGATTAGGAGAACCCATTGCAAACCATAAATTAATATTTATTTAAAAATAATTAAAGGGAACCTTAGCAAGGTTTTTAATTATTTAAATAAATATTTCCTCCTGGACCCAATTGCATTAAATTAATGCATCCACCTAAAATCTTTAAACTTGCCAACTTGGGGTTAACAAAAGACCTTTGAAACTGTCATGCCGAACCTTCATCAAAACAAATTATTTGACATCAAACCAAAATCCTTCAAGAGCTTCTTGACATCAATGACAACTTATACACTTGAGCAAGGGCAATGTACCCAAAGTACCCAAAATTGCCAACAATCTCCCCCTTTGTCATTGATGGCAAACCTTTACTGAAAACACATCTCAAGAGCCAAAACTGAAACCAACTGTGCTAACAACTGAGAATCTTCCTTTGAAGTTTTGCTCCCCCTGACTTGAAGCTTTCCTCTTCACTTTGAAGCTCTCCCCCTTACTCATATCTCTCCCCCTTTGTCATCAATGGCAAAGGGCCACCTTTGGGGCTCGGGACTAAGAATGAGCCTCTTAGCTTAGTCCCTCCCCCACCTCCTGATGAGGTAATTAATTCTGGGGTGGGAGTACAACTCCCAATTTCTCCCCCTTAGATACTCAAATGTATCTCTTGGAAGAGGTTTGGTGAAGATATCTCGCAATCTGCTCTTTAGTAGACACATACTCTACCTTGACCCGCTTGTCTTGCACTTTCTCCCTTAGAAAGTGATACTTGATGGAAATATGCTTTGTCCTTGAGTGCATTATCGGATTTTTGGAAATACTTATGGCACTTGTATTATCACAAAGTATGGAGATGGGTTGTTCATGCTTGAATTTGAAATCCTCCAAGGTGGTTTTCATCCATAAAACTTGTGTACACCCAGCCACTTCTGCTATGTATTCAGCCTTTGTTGTAGATAAGGAAATCGAAGGTTGTTTCTTACTTAGCCAAGAAACCAAACTCTTTCCCGTAAAGAATGCTCCACCACTAGTGCTTTTCCTGTCATCAATACTGCCGCCCTGATCTGCATCTATATAAGCTGTGAGAATGAAATCATCACCTTTGGGATACCAAAGCCCAAAGTCCATAGTGCCCTTCAGATATCTGAATATCCTCTTAACTGCTATAACATGAGAATCTTTAGGAGCTGCCCGAAATCTTGCTACTAACCCAACTGCTTGCATGATATCTGGTCTGGTAGCTGTAACATATAATAAACTGCCAATCATTGATCTGTACAACCTTTGATCTGCCACTGGAGATTCATCATCTTTACTCATCTTGCACCCTGTAATCATTGGAGTACATACTGGTTTGTTGTCCATCATCCCAAATTTCTTCAACATTTCTTTGATATACTTCCCTTGAGAGAGAAATACACCATCTTTTGATTGAGCAATCTGAAGACCTAAAAATAATGACAGCTCTCCAATCATAGACATCTCAAATTCCTTCTGCATGGTGTTAGCAAAATCTTTGCACATCTGAGTATTATTTCCCCCAAAAATAATATCATCAACATAGACAACCATAATCAACATATCATCACCTTCATCCTTAATATACAAATTGCTATCTCGCCACACCTTTCCTGAAACCTTGCTCATGAAGATACCTAGTCAAGTCTTGAGTACCAAGCCCTAGGTGCTTGCTTTAACCCATACAAGGCCTTTTTCAGTTTACACACATAGTCTGACTGTTCTAAGAGAGACACTCCTTCCGGCTGTTCTATGTAGACTTCTTCTACCAACACCCCATTTAGAAAAGCTTGACTTTACATCCATTTGATATACCTTGAATGATTTGAAGTTGGAAAGGGCCAAAAACATTCTGATAGCTTCAAGACGAGCAACGGGAGCAAACGTCTCTTCGAAATCAACACCTTCTACTTGAGCATAACCTTTGCAGACTAACCTAGCTTTGTTTCCGACAATCTTTCCATCCTCATTGAGTTTATTTCTGAATATCCATTTTGTGCCAATGACATTCTTGTCCTTAGGTCTTGGAACCAATTCCCAAGTTTCACTTTTCTCTATTTGATTTAGCTCTTCATCCATTGCTTTTACCCAAAACTTATCTGCACAAGCTTCACTGAAATCTTTTGGCTCAATCTGAGATAATAATGAAACATTTGTAGAATCATGTGAAGGAATGACTCTTCTTCTTGTTTGCCTGCTATTTGGATCACCAATGATCAAATATTTGGGATGATGTTTCTGAACATATCGTGAAGGAGTTTTGGGAAGCGATTGTTGTCTTTCCTCTTCTTCATCTGAAACCTCTCTGAATTCTTCTTGACAAATTTCATCACTGAGTTCCTTGACTGGTTCTCTTATCCCTGTCTTTTCATCAATTGTTACATTTATGCTCTCTACAACTGTATGAGTTCTTTTGTTGAAGCATCTGTAGGCCTTGCTTCTGCTGGAATATCCAAGAAAGATTCCCTCATCACACCTAGGATCAAACTTACCCAAATTCTGATCTTCCCTTTCGATGAAGCACTTACTCCCAAACACTTTGAAGTATTTTATCGTAGCCGGTCTTCCTTTCCACAACTCATAAGGAGTTTTATGATGATTGACTCTAAGTTGGGCCCTGGTGATAATGTAGACTGCTGTATTGACTGCCTCTTTCCAAAAGCCATCTGAAAGTTTTGACTCATTTAACATAGCTCTAGCCATATTTTCAATAGTTCTATTTTTCCTTTCAACTACTCCATTTTGTTGAGGAGTTCTTGCTGTTGAATATTCTCTTTTGATTCCTTGTTGCTCACGGTATTCCACAAATTCATTTGAAGTGAACTCTCCTCCTCTATCTGATCTTAAGCATTTGATTCTCTTGTCAGTCTCATTTTCAATCATTTCTTTGAAAGCTTTAAATTTTTCTTTGAGAAAAGTAACCCAAGTCATTCTAGAATAATCATCTATAAACAACATGAAGTAGCTTTCTCCCTGAATGCTCTGAGTTCTAGTAGGGCCACATAAATCAGTATGAATAAGATCCAATGGTTTTGAAGAAGTATACCCTTTTGATTTGAAACTGGTTCTGGTCTGTTTTCCATGTTGACAAGGACCGCAAATGATGTTATGGGGCCTTTTTATTTTGGGCAAGTCTCTAACTGCTTCCTTGTTACTAATATTGACAAGATTATCAAAGCTCAAATGCCCCAATATTTTATGCCATAGCCAACTCTCATCTTCTTGAGTTAGAAAACACTTTTCCTTTTTTATCTCACTTAGCATGTAAAGATTGTTTGGAGTCCTTGTAGCACTAGCAATGAGTTTTCCATTTTTTTCTTTACTTATCTCACATCTATCTGAAAAGAAAGATACTATGTGCCCTTGATCACAAAGTTGACTCACACTTAGAAGATTATGTCTTAGGCCTTCTACATAAAGCACATTTTCTATTTTGGATTTCCCATCCAAACTAAGAGTCCCTTTACCACAGATTTTAGCTGACTTGTTATCTCCAAAACTGACTGTTCCTCTGTTTGTTTCTTTTAAGACCAAAAACTTTTCCTTTTCACCAGTCATATGTTTTGAACAACCACTATCAAGATACCATTTCTCTACTTTGTCTTGAGCATGAAGAGCAGTTTGAGCTATCATTGACTTAGATTTGATCTCATTTCTCTTTTTAGTGAACTCAAGGCTAGATCTATCCAAACTGCACATTCTTGCTATATGCCCAAAATTCTTGCACTTGTAACACATGACATTTTTATTCATAAGAGGTGCAAAAGAGTTAACATTTTCCTTACTATGGCTATTCAAAGACTTATTGCAATGCATAGCTTTGTGACCAAATTTCTTGCAGGAAAAACAATAGCCATGGAAAGTATTATGTAACCTGTTTTGATGCCTTGGATGATTGTTCTTCTTGTGACCAACTGGAATCCACCGCTCTTCAGGATGAAGATTGATCTTGCTCGAAGACCCTGTTTCATGAATGGTGATACCATCCTTCTTTTGCTTTTCACACGGAGTATTCTGTCTGAGAGCCAACTGTTCCAACTTCACTCTAAGAGACATAACCTCTTCTTCTAGTTTCTCGCAATCAACTTCCTTTCCTTTGAGAGCCTCTCGTCAGAACTCTGTTCAACCTTCTTCCCTTCTTCAGCTAGAATTTTGAAGTCTATAACACTTTGAGACAATTCTGATCTTGCTATCTCTTCTTCCCTGACATTGATGCTTGAGAACAGAATTCTCTTCCCTGAATTTCTCAAGCTTTCTTAAAGCCAAGAAGAATTCACCTTTGAGATCGAACTCAACCTCTTCATCTCTTTCTGAATCTGTATGTTCCTCTAATAGATCCTTCTCCAAGCTGTTAGGCTCTTTCTGGAGAGACCGACTCTGATACCAATTGAAGAACATGGACTTATACTGAGAGGGGGGGTGAACAGTATAAGACTTAACCAATTAATAATTTTAACTTTAGATAGCAGTGACATCAACACAACATTAATCAAGACAGAAAGCATCACACATTGAAGACCCATTTTTAACGTGGTTCACCCAAAATGGTTGGGCTACGTCCACAAAACTTTTCTCTAAAAATTTCCTCAAAGTTCTTTGGGAATCCTTCCCAATTACAATGTTTATGAGCCTCTGCTCAAAGGAGATACCTTCCCCTCTGCTCTGGAAATGATCCCTCAGAAGATCAACTGCCTCTACCTCTTGCCAGCACGTGGAACTCCTTTCCATCGAAGACCTCCTGTCCTCAATGCTTAGCCTAAGAGACCTCTGCCTTCTATGATCACGTCCATAGCAGCTCAGCAGCCTGTACCAAACATAGTCAATCGGTCTAGTACAAGTCTTCCTCTGTCTGTCAGATCTGTCCAACACTTGAACAAATCAATCCTCTACATACAAGCCTTCTCAAAGACTTGCCAAATCTGTCCTCAGGTTCTTCTCAAAGAACCAATGCTCCTCTGTCCTCAAGTTCTCTGATAGAACTAACAAACTCAGCTCACAAGTCCTCTGCTAGGACCTGTCCAAATCTGCTCACAAGTCCCCACCGAAACCTATCCAAAACTGCTCACAAGTCCCCATCGAAACCTGTCCAAAACCTGCTCACAAGTCCCCATCGAAACTTGTCCAAAACCTCAGCAAGCTCACCAAGAAAAACTTTCTTAGTAGGAAATCACAAAGTGAATTGTTAGAGACCCAATGTGATTTTTCAAACTCATAGAAGCATAAAGAGAATTGTTAGAGACTCAATATGTTCTATACTCAACTCCCAATCTCAAAATTCAACTCAAATCAACTCAGCTCAAACTCAATCTCAAATCTGAAAACTCAACTCAATATCTGAAATGGATAGGATAGAATGCTTTCTTTCAAGAACATGAAACCCCAACAATTGCCAACTATGCAAAGAATCACATAACAATGATACTCATGTTCTTTTCACCATCAAATAGGGCTTCAACAACAATGCTCATCAAACAAGGTTCAATCAACACCATTCGACTCAAAACACAACCTTGAAGCATTTCACAATCAACATCGAAAAGGAAACAAGTAGAACTCCTTTTCTCTCCAATATTGTTTGAACAAAAGCATCCACCAACTCAACTCACAATAGCATAAAACAACTTTTCAATTCATCAACAAAGGAGTAAGCCCAACACTTTAACCAAGTAAAGAATAGCTTGATTATAACCAACTTAATGAAAGCAAATGTCAATCTCAAAGCTGTCCACTTAAGGTTTCATACTTTCACACAAGAAGCAATTAACCTTAACACATCATGCTTTCATTTCCATAATCAACCAAAAGCACTCTCAACATTACAAGAAAAATTTATCCATTATACACCTTATTTCTCCCTTATAGTCTTATCAAAAAATAAACTTTATCTCTCATAAGAATGCAATAGGATATTTCAACAACACTTTCAAAATAATCTTTTATCAAAATAACAACAAGCTTTGAAACTCCTTATAACTCCTAAGCTGTTTTTCTTTTAACAAACTTCCTCCATCCGCAACATACACTTAGCAAAAGATTAATTTCGAAAATACCTTAGCCAACATCAAAAATCGCTTTGGAGAAATTTGCGCCCGAAATCTAACACCACCCGCTGCGTCCACGATGAAAAACCCTTCTGCGTGATTCGAACGCGGAACCTCCCGTTCGGGTAGCGCGCCAATAGCCTAGCCGCTACCGGTGCGCCAAAGGCACCCGGTGAGGTTAAAACCTCACGCTGTTACACTTGTCCCTTCTACGTCAAGAAAAATAAAACACAGTCCTCCCTTCCTTCTGACGCGAACTCGCAGACGACAAGCTATACGATGGATTCGATAAACGACGAGACAAACGAACGAACAGCGGATTACGAAAATCGACGAAGACACACAAACGATCAACGGATTACGAAAACCGGCGAAGACACAGAAACGATCAGCGAGCAACTCTTCAAAAATCGGATGGGATTTATCTTTGTTTTCATCGAGGGGTATTAATATGAATCCTTGCCATGAGCTCTTCGACGTCGACGGGGAGTTTACCACGTCGACGGAGGTCTTGGGCTAGCGCCCACCGAGTTTAAAACATAGTGCCCACCTAGACATTTGTGCCATGGATTAGGAGAACCCATTGCAAACCATAAATTAATATTTATTTAAAAATAATTAAAGGGAACCTTAGCAAGGTTTTTAATTATTTAAATAAATATTTCCTCCTGGACCCAATTGCATTAAATTAATGCATCCACCTGAAATCTTTAAACCTGCCAACTTGGGGTTAACAAAAGACCTTTGAAACTGTCATGCCGAACCTTCATCAAAACAAATTATTTGACATCAAACCAAAATCCTTCAAGAGCTTCTTGACATCAATGACAACTTATACACTTGAGCAAGGGCAATGTACCCAAAGTACCCAAAATTGCCAACATTCCAACAAGGGGTCTCATACACCAGGTAGATGTCCTGGCCAGAGTAAGACCTAAAAAATCACCTCATTACCTATTACTTGAAGTAAGGGTTCCAATATCGCTACCATGAGTTTGGCTCCAAAGGAAAAAAAGTACACCTATCATTTCATAAGATAGTTGATCTCCAATTTCTAACTTCATGTCTATCTCAATGGTTATGTCTCTTAGACTTGTATCTAATGCATAAGCACACCATTGCAAGCAAAATTCCAACTAAAGATCCACTCTTATTATGTTGTCTCTAAAGTTGACCAACAACAAGAATAAGCATAGAGGACAACATTGCCCACCTGATTGTTTATTTGAATTTGAAAGGAATTGCACAAAAAATATCTAGATTATAACATTGAAGAGTCACCCAACATTTAAAAAAATTGGCACCCAATACGGGAAATCTAAAGAACTCAATGCAAACAAAGTTGGTGTGAATTTTCCATAAGCAAGAAAGCCCAAAATAAAATTGGGTATGAAGAGGGACTTACAATATTTAAGGCTTGATATGGGTTTCCTTCGTTGATCTTCTGCCTAGCTAGAGCTATGAGAGATTGAATGGTTTGCATTTGGTTTTGATGGCCACCACTGTTGCTCGATTATGAGAGATTCTCATCTATATCCATGGCTGCCTCTCAAATCTCCTCCTGGTATTGAATATATATCTTGGTTTGAACATTGAATATAACACCATCAAATATAAAATATTGTCATGATACCACGTACCACTAAGAGAATGCAAAATGAATACGATATAAATATCCTCACCTTTGACTATAGGGTCCCTGCATAGGGCTAGTGCCAAGGTGGTCTTGCCACTTTGGGTATTCTGAAATGCAACACAAGGCTTCAATCCTCATTTGGGCAACCTAAGCCCTCCATATAATGGGCAGATGTCTAAACATCCCTACCCACCCCAACCATCAGAGATGAGGCGAGAGGGTATCTTGAGACTTCTATCAGATACATAAATATTTGACTGGCCAACCTCATGCTCAAGATACCTACTCACCTCACTCCTAGCTTGGCTACCCATTGTACCTACAAGATGCCACAAGATCTCAGTAGTACTAGTTTAACACAAGAGGAAACCACATGTATGCTTATGAATCACAACAATATACAGAAACACAAACATATTGCATACATATGCTAAAATAAAAAGTGTGCAGTGTATTATTTATCCACTTATATTTAATTTAATTTAAATATTAATGTCCATTAGCTGCCAAGATGGCTAATAGGACTGCAAAATTATAGTGAATAGAGTGTATGATAGTAACAACTGATGCACCCCTAAAGAGTAATATTGGACAAGCAAATAATAGACACAAAAATGTGAGCTATACAAGAAATATAAAGAAGCAAAAATACAAAAAATTCAAAATAAAAAGTGAAACTAGTACAAAGAGTTGCCAAAAAGAAAGGACATACAAAGAAGCTCTAAAAGAGTTAACATGTAGCAATGATTTGCATAGCATCAACCAACAACACTCCTAACACCCAACTCTAGAAAATATCAGTGAAGAGATTCAACTCTAGAAAATATTAGTGAAGAGATTCATGTTGTCCACTGGTTGAGGCCTTTAAAGTCTATGTTGTCATTTCCTCACCAAATATTATAGGGGTGACATGGTCTACATATTGACATAACTACTCACATATCCTGAATATAAAATAGGCCAATATATCCTAAAGTTTCCCTTTACTCATAATTATATATGCATAAATAGTAAATGTAAGAAATGTCCACATCCTAACATAGCATTCCTCCTTTTAAATACAAAATTGATGCAGATGCACTGGATGTTTGGGTTCAACAACATGAATCATAATCCTTCATCAAGAATTTTAAGGAGGATAAAATCATCTTATTATTGCCCTCTTATTATAAAATATATAAAAAGTGCCCTCTTATTATTGCTTGAGGGTTACTTTTAACCTGCAAAACAAATGATAGGGTTACTAATAATTTTGATGTCAACCTAAAACATACAAACATTGGTCCAAGCATCCAAGGAAAATAAATAGTGATGACAAAGCTCTCTAAGCATCCATAGAGTTATGACAAATAACTACTTAAATGCAATGTCTGATATAGGCTAGGCAATGAAGGAGCCCACAACATCCTTCATTGTGGCCATCTCATCATTCCTTCTAAACAAGATTGTTTCCTCTTTATGGGTGACATGCACATTGACTTTCCAGTAACCTTCACCCAAACGTTCACCATGTACAAGGTCTTCAGGATCAATACTGATCACCGTACCTTCAACCACTATGTTATCCTTATGGATCTGAGTCAAGTAGCATTTCCTTCTCTCAGTTTGTATGATCAGTGTCATTTTCAGTCCCTACATGGAAAATTAATAGCCCAGATAAATTCACTGCATAGCATACAATACAAACTAAGTCAACCATTTTATATTTGAAATAATAGTCATACCATTGATGACTCTAGCCTAGAAGGTATTGAGCAGCTACCTGTGCCTTGATCACCACCACCAATATTGTGTCCAATTGTAGGGGTAGCATGTAGTGATGATACCTATGGAATTATATGCAAGGGATCATTACAACTTTAGGGGTGCAACATGTAAACATTTCAAATATGAAATCATGAAAAAACTGACACACCTCTATCTGTGAAAGCCATGTCAAAATCTCTTCAATATTTTTATCTTTCTCTGCAAGCTTCTCTTCCAAAATTTTTTCATTCTCTGCAAGCTTCTCTTCCAACTTTTGCTCTTTATCTACCATATGCTCTTGCATCTGGTGCAACTTTTGTATGTAACCCTCACCAAAAAATAGAGTAGTCAGTGATACTCCTTTGTTGCCACCCTAAATCCAACCTAGTATTTTGGGTCCTAAAACCTTGGTGAGGGTATCATCCTTAATATATTGATTTATGAAGCTTGTAGATGATATTGCATCATCCAATTTTTTTTGGCAACACCACATGCATAGTTAACTGGGAACATGTTAAAAAAATAATTGATATAACAATGGTTTGAAGTTCAACGTATTGCTATTTCTAAGGGAATGTCACTTACGATTGTCTTTGCAACTTTTGGTGAAACAAGAGCCCCATCCTTCTTTTTATGAGCTTTCATCCACATAGTTTCCCTTGGTAGTGGAGTTTATGCATTTGGTTGGCTCTTCCTCTGTAGGATATATAGTTGGAGAGACATGGGGATAAGTCATACGACAAAACAATATAGCTATGTTTATCACATATAATGGATGAGTATGATAGAATACCATTTCGTGCTCCAGTCGAGCATATCCTCTTTAATTGCAAGTGTGCATGATGGATTGGTGAGATCTATTTTGTTTGTTCCTTTGCCTCACCGCCTACAATGCAATGAAGAAAATAATATATAAATTCATTAGGGAGAGCAAGGTCCACAAAATTCACATGAACATAACAATGATATGAACTACCATAGCAGATTGGTTGGTACTTGCCTTAAATTTAGAGTTGCTCCTACCATTCATAAAGGCTTCCCAATATTTTTGTGATACATGAGGTGGGGGATTAGAAATTCTATTTGCATCATTATCATACTTATCATAGTGGTTTTTCACAATTCAATGCTTATGATCACGCCATTGCTTGTCCATGGTCGCAAAGACCCATTTCTTCATTATGTCTAAAATGATATATTTTTGTTGCATCAAACCAATATCTTATTAGATGCAACATTTATATAAGTATTCAAAAATAGATACTATGAACTCCATTGGCTAGAAATTTACCGTAATTTATGTAGGAACTCAACGTGAAGCTGATTTTATTCATGAAATGGTGCAAATATATAATGCTACAATGGAATCTCACGTAGGTTAAGTGGTTGCAACAATTTTCCAAACATGGCCAACCACTTAACTAACATATAACTATCTGCTAAACAAAGGTGACAACTAACTTCTAGAAGATAAAGGAGATCTCTAACAACTAACTAAACACCCAAACAACTTAACAACCTATTTCTAACATGGGCATACTATGCCTCACGTGAATACAAAGTGCATGAAATAGGAAATTAATAAAATAATAATAAATAATAAAATAATAACTTAGGCTTAAGTGGATAAGCCTAAGTATCCTCAACACTCCTCCCAACCATAGAAGCATTGGACCCCAATGCTCTCAACAAATGTGGAAAGTCATGGGCCATCTCATGGTGAGGAATCCAGCGAGCCATGTGTGGAAAGTGACCATGACGTGTGACAAGGTAAGAAGTGGAAGAACCCTGTCTAGTGTGATGAGTCTTCATCTCGAAAACTCTATCTAAAATGAGCGAAAGCTGACGATCAGGTGCCACTACTGCTGTAGGGATGAAAATAGGATCAGGTACCAAAAGAGGATCCTAAAATGGTGTCTCTGGAAAGCGACGCTTATCCAAAGGAACCCAAACTCTATCTCCAACCTATGATGAGTGAGGATTGTGATGCTTACGCACCACTCTCTATTGCTCCTGTGGAGTCTCCTGCAAGTCTTGTGGTATCTTGCCTAGAAGGCTCTATCGGTGCTCAATGAAGGAAGTGACCTTAGCTTGCTCCTCCATGTGTGCAATGGTGGGAGTGGGCAAAGCCAAAGGTAACTTCTATGGAACAAGTGGTTGTGTAGCTAGAGGTGTACCCAAAATGATACCAATAGAATGAATGGCATCTTTCTCATGAGTGAGAGTGATGGGTTCCTTAACCACTTGCTCTTGTGATTGTTCATTTGGTGGGAGTGAAACTTCTTCATTCTCATGTGCCTTTGATGGTGCTTGTTCTTCATTTTGTGTGGAACTTATGCAAGTAGGAGCCAAAATGAGTGCTTGACTTAGTGGCTTACGAACTTACCTACAACTTAACATCAAATTTGATGTGGGTGTAGTGCTTTGTATCAAGTAGGTTTTATCATGCAACTCCAATGTGTAGGTGTTCTTTTTAGCATGATAAATAGCATTCCTATCAAATTGATAGGGTTTACCTAGCAATAGTCCACAACAATCCATCTCTGTGACATCACATCTTACTTTGTCCACAAACTTGTCACCAAAAGCAAAATTCAAGGTGCAAGTGTGGGTGATGTTAGATGTGGAGTCTACATCTTTCCACCCAAGTGCATATGGTTGGTGATGTGGCTTTATGGGAAGCTTCAACTTCTCCACAATGGACTTCGCAATGAGGTTCTTTTGTGATCCGTTATCTATGATACAATCAACATAGAAATCATGCGTAAGGTGGGCTCTAGTGACAAACAAATGGTCACGACCCCCTTGAGCAAATACATTTGACATAAGGGTAACTTTGTTCAGTTTACCCTTTAAAGCAGGATACTCTTCTTCTATCCCTATAGCCACAATGGGACCATCATGTGGTTCCTCATGTGTAGGCTATACAAATAGGGATTTCTTCTTCTTGAATTTTTCAAAAGTAAAGCATTTGGATTTTACATGACCATGCTTTTTACAAAATTCACAATACATTGAAGAAGAAGGAGAATCTTTAGAATGAGAAGAAGAAGAATGTGCTTTAGGAGAAGTGGGAGGAGAAGAAGAATGAGGGGAAGAATGAGAAGTGTTCTTCACCTTCTGTTGATGTTGATTCCCACCTCTGGAAGAGCTCTCCTGTGATGAACGAGATTTGTGATATGCACCAACTTTCTCCTCTGCAAGAATGGCATGGTTGAATGCCACATCCAAGGTGAGGAAAACATTGAACTTGATTTCCCTAAAAATTTGATCTTGCAAGCCACGAGTGAACTTATTAATTAAATCCTCTTCTGAATCTTTCACACCAAGAAGCACCCTTAGCCTATTAAATTGGAAAATGTAGTCAAAAATAGACATACTATAGGCTTACCTCAATCTATACCACTTGGTAGTGAGGTCACTTTGGTAGTTTGGTGGAAAGAATGTGTTTTTCAGAATTTGGATCAATTCTTTCCAAGTCATGGTGGCATTATGGCTTTGTCTTTCTACAATTAAAACTTTTGCTAAGCCTGTGAGTTTGACTGTAGCAAATGCAACTTGTTCATCTTCAGGAATTTCAGCATAAGCAAACCAAGTTTGCATATCCAAAATCCATGTAGACAAGACATCAAGATCCCTAGATCCATCATACAATTTGACCTCACATTTAGCTTTGTTGGCATGATTGTGATGAATTTTGATATCACCAGGAGTTAATTGCACCACAATGTCTTTTACCTTATCTACCAAAATATCTACTGCTACAATAAGGTTCTCCATGTTTGTTTTGAGGTCTTGAGCCATGTTTTTTCGTGTATATGCCAGACTAGGAGGATTACAAAATGGTCTTTGCAAGAACTAATCTAGGCTTTAGGAACAATTTTGCAATTTTCCTAATGCAAAAAATTTGCCTAGATTTTACAACAATTTGCCTTCCAAAATTTTACAAAAATGGGCTATTTTAAGTGCTTTTACAAAATTAAATCAAATTTTGCAATTACAAATTAGCACTAAAAATTTGAAAAATTAGCCCTTACAATGCCAAAAATTGGTTTAGGAGGCAAAAATAAATGGTCAATTTTGCTAAAATTGCTGAAATTGCAAAAAGAATGGCAAAAATTGACTAAAAATTGAGAAAAATATCACCTTCTTTGCTGGTTTTTGCTTTTGGCAGTAAAATTTGAATTTAAAAAAATTAAAAAATTTGAATTTCTCCCTCCAATTTTGAATTTCTACCAAAATTTAGACCTTTCGCCAAAAAATGTTTGAGTTTTGAGCACGGTCAACTACGCTACGTAGGGCCGATCAACTGCCTTGCGTAGTTAATGATCATAAGGTGGTCAACCAAAATTCGAACAAGTCAAAGTACCAATATAACATCCACCAATCTACAAACGTCAACAATAACTGAACGCTAATTATCCACGTGCACCTAAGAAACTGGTGCAACGCCATTAAGGCAGGGGCTAAACAATCTTGTGTGGCTACCGTAAGGTAGTCACACTTATGTATAAGCACTTTGATGCTTATATATCCAAATCAGTTTGTTGCAGGACTGATGTGGGATATTAATCGCTTGGGCAAGAAAACAAGCTTTACCATTTGTTACCGAAGGTACCTTGCCGAAATTATGTCACTAGTTATGCAAATTTCATCAAAAAATTTGCTATGTGCTAGAAACTGTGACGCTATTGAGGATTGGAAATCATTCATTGGTAATCATTGGAGGACTTGGAATCACATCGTATCACTAGAAAACTCGTCAAAAACTATCACCTCGTACCGAAAATTACTCAATCCTACAAAAAATGTATGATTGCCAAAAAAACATCAGAGAGAATTGGAAGTGCACTAATGAACACTTGCCACATGTGGATCGGTAATTAGGGTTTGAAAACCCATGTTTTCATTAGCAAATAAAACCTTAGGGGATGCGCTTAATATTTTTCTTTGCCGTATGTATCTTTCACCATCTGTTTTCTGCATTCTAGTTATTAGTGTCCATCAACAATTACAACTGCCAACAAGAGGTAGGGAGGATCCCTAGTGCAAGGAAGGTTTATCACTATTGAAGGGAGGTTACGCAGGGCTTCTGAGTTCCTCGATCATGTGAGCCTCCACTTTTGTATCTAAAACCATATGCAAACTTTGTCTATCTGACTATGCAATTTGCAGTAAACCAGTCCACCAAAACCTGAACTTTCGATCGATTGGTAATCGCGGTGCATCTCCCAAAAGGAGGAATACTCTCTTTTGATTTGTGGTAAATGTGTATTGGTGCTTGTCTGCTTGTGTCAAAATGGGCCTAATCGATGGTGGTGGGCGTTCGTCTGTTACCGTGGCAGGCCACCTGCAGTCAAAACCAGTCCATCGATAGGATTTGGCCGATCAACCGTTGGTGGTCGGGATGAATCTACTCCTGTATTGTTGTGACATCGTTCGTGAAGAACTGTATTGAAGAGGTCATGGGTGGTTGGTTGTTTTCATTGGGGTTGCCACCGATGAAGGCTTTGGTCGATAGGTTGATCGGTGAAAAATGACTCACAGGTAGGTCAGTCGGTGCTGGCGTCGGCAAGGCCCTTAATAGGCTAAAAGCCTATTTTGATTTTTACCAAAAATAGGGTAACAAATTTAAATTTAAAATTAATATTAATATCAATTTTATGCTTGAAGCTTATAATTTCTCCAAAAAGGTTCAATATTTTGCATGGAGGCCTCCCAAGTTGCTCAATTTATTATGCAAAGAGCAATTTTTCTTCTTGCATGAAGATATTTCACTGGAGTGGAAAAACTCCTTCGGCAACCTCTTATGCAAATCTGTTCCTCAAGGAAAGGAGTGACAATGTCTCCTCTTGGCCAAATTTTGACCTCCACTTTGAAATTGCTTCTCAAATATCTGCTTCCTTCGTATCTTTAAAATAAACATAAAATTTTCCTTCAAATAAGAAAATTTTTTCTTGCCCTCACAAGGCAATAGATTTACCCTCTGGTTTCTACTAGGGATATTTGGTGTAGGGGTAATTTTTGCCCTCTGCTACCTCAACTTCACATTATGTTGTGGGTGGCTTCAAGCCAATTTCCACTAGCACCTACCTAAGATCTAATGCTCTAGAGAAAAAAAATCTTAACTAGGCACCTAGAAAAAAGTGGAAACTTGCCCTCCTTCCTACAAAAATGAATCCTCGGCTCTGATTACCATTGATGTAGGAACTCAATGTGAAGCTAATTTTATTCATGAAATGGTGCAAATATATAATGCTACAATGGAATCTCATGTAGGTTAAGTGGTTGCAATAATTTTCCAAACATGGCCAACCACTTAACTTACATATTACTATCTACTAAACAAAGATGACATCCACTAGCACCTACCTAAGATCTAACGCTCTAGAGAAAAAAAATCTAACTAGGCACCTAGCAAAAAGTGGAAACTTGCCCTCCTTCCTACAAAAATGAATCCTTGGCTCTGATTACCATTGATGTAGGAACTCAATGTGAAGCTAATTTTATTCATGAAATGGTGCAAATATATAATGCTACAATGGAATCTCATGTAGGTTAAGTGGTTGCAATAATTTTCCAAACATGGCCAACCACTTAACTAACATATAACTATCTACTAAACAAAGATGACAACTAACTGCTAGAAGACAAAAGAGATCTCTAATAGCTAACTAAACACCTAAACAACTTAACAACCTATTTATAACATGGGCATACTATGCCTCACGTGAATATAAAGTGCATGAAATAGGAAATTAATAAATAATAAAATAATAGCTTAGGCTTAAGTGGATAAGCCTAAGTATCCTCAACAATAATGATTGTCCATAACTAGTTTTTAACTTCCACTGGGACTACTCTCCAGTTTGTATGGGTGATAGGGAAAATATCTCTCATAATCACCCCCAAGTATGATGTAAACTTAATAGAATTTTATCCTATGGGATGTTTGTTTAGATTACAAATGATCTTCACCTTATCTGTGCTACTTGAATCTACTGCACATCTTATTGAACCTCTCTTTCTACGATATTCAATGTTTGAAGTGTGTGATGACTTGGTATCAACACCTATACATTGAGCACCATACAAACATCATTATGACATATAGTATGATAAAAAAGAGTAACCAACATCACTAGAAAATTTCTTGTGTAGCCTACGTACCTTCTTCATTAGCCAAAGCATCGTTAGCCTCATTTCGAGTATTCTTACAATCAAATTTATTTATATTATAAGTCACCTCATTATCTTCCTTATTTATGGAACTACGTAGATGGTATCTTATACTAGTTGCTACAATACACCATAGTTGATGACAAAACCATAATCAATCATAATATACCCAGGTCAACCACTATTGAACAACACTATCAAATTTCAAGTACTTATTGGTGTGCGAGGCCTCTATCACTAACTCCTAATTTATTGCGATAACCTAAGATACCGAGGCCTCTGTCACTAACTCCTAATTTATTGCAACAACCTCAGCTACCTGTGGTGTCTTTATTGGTCTTTTTTGGACATATTGCCACTCTAAATATTGTACAGACACACCACAAAACCAAAATAGACACAAATAACCCACAATGAAAGACTATGCATACAAAAATGTAACCAAAATAGACACAGGTTTGAATTAGTTTTTTTATCTTTCAAGGATATGTGATGTTCATGTAGGGTTCACCAAAATGTAATCATAGCTTGCCACATAGGATGATAACCCAAATATCTTTCCAAAAAAACCTAAAACCTAACCTAAAAACTAACCTAAGATGCAACTAGATGATTTTTGATTCCTTGCCTAAGTGCTTTTGAAAAAATTAAGCATTGATAGTTGAACAAAACTTTGTTTAAGTGTCAACTATACATATATTCAAAACTTCACAAAGGATTAGAGCTATCCCACAACATGAAAACATGTTTTGCAACTTAAAAAATGAAGTTACCCTATTGGATAAAACTCTATATATAACCCGACAATATGTTTGTGTGTGCACGTTCAAAGTTTCACAAAGGATTAAATATTTTCCAATCTCTAGCAAATCCACTTCACAGACATCCAAAAGGATATACCCTTGATACTAAATACTAAATAGTCAAATGCATATCAAAAATTAAAACTTACAAAAATATTCACATTTTGCAAGCAGAGAGTCCAAATTCCATTTAACATGGAATGTTGCCTGAAACAAAGTCAACCAAAAAATAGTGGCATGCTAAAATATTTTATTGCAAAACAGAAGATAGGTTTGATCTAAAAATTTATTTCCTAAATATATTAAAGAGATCGACTTAAATAAAAAAAACATACATGTGAACATGCTTGTGTTGCTCCATTCTTTAGGAAACATAATTCAATTGCATGCATATTTTTGCAAAAATTGCAAAACAAAATTAAATGTCCAAGACAAGATAAAAATTGAATTGCAAAAATAAAATAAAAAACAATATATTGATCCTAAAATATTAGCTTCTATATGTGTTTAAAGGAAAAAATTGGATATATTTCTAAAAGGTAATGTTACACTAAGTTTGTAGAAAGTTGAGCAAGTGCACATGGACAAGATAATGGATGAGATTATGATCACAAAATCTTATCCTTTCTAGCATATCACTTTGTATTTTGTAAATTTTAGAGTTAAAAACATTGGCTCACCATACTATCTAACTGTCTTAGGACTAAGACTATAATATCCATCTTTTTTATATTTAGAAAAAATAAAATAAAGAATTGTACTTTGTACAAACTCATAAGAAAACTTAAGATACTAAGGAAAGGTGTTGCAGTTGTAATATCCAACTCCTTGTATAAATAAGATAAGGGAGAAAACTCCACTCAAAACAATAACAACACAAACATAGATGGCACAAACAACAATACAAGGATTTTATTCAAAATTGTATTCAATTATTCGTGTATTATTAATTTAAAAGAAAGGAAAGAATTTTGGTACAACAATGAAATAAAACTATGTCAATGAATTTTTTATAAAGTGTTGAAATTGCTTCAAATGACTATTTTCATACATTTAACAAAGGAAAAACAACTATTTCAAAAGAAAATGACATAGTGCAACAACCCAATCCATAAGCAAAACAACAATATTTGGTTATAAAATCAAATTCAATTGCTCATACTTATCAATTTATGGATTATAAGAAATGAAATATACATGTAACTCTAGATTATTTATTATTCATTAAATTTTTTGGAATGTACAAATGGAACAATCCCAATATGTGGATATGTCAAAGAAAATAAAGTGTGTGAGTGTCATATCCCACCCTAGGTAAAATCTTGGCCTGATAGGCTATGTACTGATAAATGACTAATGGATGTCTAGTTTAAATGATTTGAATGATTATTGCATTAGTTATAATGATTTATCTTGAAGAATACGGTACTACTAATGTGTTATCAATGTGCATCACCAGGTACATCTGTAGGTGGGAGAAGTATGATCAACCACCGAAGACGGAGTACCGGAAAATGGAAGTGATGATTTAAGGTAGCTTAGGGTAACATGGATGACTACCCTCATATAGACATGCATTATTGCTTTAGGGGTAATCATCAGCAAGCCAACCACTTAGAGTCAAAGTTGGTAGTCTAGAAGCTATCATAAATTCTCTGGTTGAGATGGGTGTCTGGGTTGATGGAAAAAACTCCCACCTTGTTTGATGCACCTGATTGTTTGTCTTGTCTAATTGTTTGTTGTGTGTAAAAATGTTTGGCTAAGAAACTCCATCAAAAAAATGAGTTAATGGATATAGAGGATCCATTACCCCAAATCCGTTTGAATATACCATACTAATGGTTGATATTAGTATGGGTATATAATTAAAAAAAAAAAAAAAAAATTATTATTTAAATTATTATACATGAATTTTATTTAAATAAAAAGAATGTATATTATTTAATTAATAAACAAGTTTTATTTAAATAATTAGAATATACATATTTTCTTAATAAATGAATGAATTTAAAATTCTATATATTTTAAATTATATATATATATATAATTTATTAAAAATAATTTTTTATTTTTTTTAAAATTAGTGAAAGGGGGTTTTAATTAAAGTGCATGCCCTTTAAAAAAAGAAAAATAAATGTGCATGGCTTTTTTTTTTTTAAAAGAAAGGAGGTTCTTTAAATAAAAATATAACAAAAAAAGGACGCGTAGCCTTTTTAATTAAAAGAAATGTTAAGTGTGTTTTGACTTTATCAAAGCTTTTAGAGGAAGCATGGGTAATGATAACAAGTTTATAATGTTTTTAAATTAAAAATATCTACTGCTATTACCTTTGGATAAGGAAGAATTAATGGCAAAAAAGATAGGGTAGTTAGATATGCAATGTTAAGAGGCTCCTTAGGGAAGAAAGAGGGAGTTTTCTTTTGGGATGGAGTAAGAAGGAAAAATTCTGCTAGGAAGAAGAACAGAGGACTGAATCAAATAAATGTTGTTGACCTGCATTTTTAGGTTAAATTTTCAAGAGAAAAACCTTCTTCTTTATGTTTTCTCAAATAAAATAAATCTCTGTTTTTGCTTTTGGATCATATCCCCTTGCTAGTCTGGTCTTATTATATACGGACTCCCTTTACTTTGCTGAGAACTTTAATTAAGTTTTATTTTGTGCTTTAAACCCCCCTGTTGAGCGGGACATCACAAGCATGATGTCCACACTCGAGTGAGGTTCGTGATCCCACTTTGTGAGCGAGATGCTCACAATGGGGTTGTACCTCCACTCTGTGAGTGGGATGCTCACTTGTGAGCGAAGCGCTCATAAGGGAAGAATCCACTCACATGTGAGCGGATCACTCACAGGTTGGGATGATGTCCCCAACCTATGAGCGAAACACTCACTTGTGAGTGAAGCGCTCATAGGGAGAGCATCCGCTCACCTATGAGTGAATTGCTCACAGGTATGGATGGTGTCCCCATCTTGTGAGTGAAATGCTCACTTGTGAGAAAAGCGAACACTCACAAGTGGGAACGATGTCCCCACCCCATGAGAATAACACTCACCTATGAGTGAAGTGCTCACTGTGGGGATGGTGCCCCCACCCTGTGAGCAAAGCCACTCACCTATGAGTGGATCAGGTTGGGATGGTGTCCCCAACCCATGATAAGAACACTCACCTATGAGTGAAGTGCTCATAGGAGGAGCATCTGCTCACTTGTGAGTGAATCACTCACAGGTGGGGATGGTGTCACTATCCTGTGAGTAAAACACTCACCTGTGAGTGAAAAAAGTGCTCACAGGTAAGAACGATGTCGCTACCCTGTGAGCAAAACACTCACCTATGAGTGAAGTGCTCACTGTGGGGACGATACCCCCACCATGTGAGCGAAGTGATCATAATGGGGATGATACCCCTACCCTGTGAGTGAAGTGCTCACAGTGGGGTGCCTCCTCCCCTAGGTATGCTTGTTGCTCAGTGAGCTATGTGCGGTTTATTAAAAAAAAGAAAATTAAATCTTTTAAATTGGCAAATATGTCTGTTGATTCATTAACGAAAGAAAAAAAATAAAAAATAAATGTTTTTATTGATAAAATTAGATTCGAATATGATTTATGAGAAACTTAAATATTTATTAATAGATTATAGTTGAATTTATATAGTGAAAGAATGATTTGTATAATTTAAGAATGGATTTAAAATTATATAGTTAAAGAATGATTTGTATAATTTAAGAATGGTTTTAAATTATATAGTTAAAGAATGATTTGTATAATTTAAGAATGGTTTTAAATTATATAGTTAAAGAATGATTTGTATAATTAAGAATGAATTTAAATTATATAGTTAAAGAATGATTTGTATAATTTAAGAATGATTTTAAACTATATAATTAAAGAATGATTTGTATAATTTAAGAATGGTTTTAAATTATATAGTTAAAGAAAGAGTTGTATAATTTAAGAATGGTTTTAATGTATATAGTTAAAAAATGATTTGTATAATTAAGGATGGATGTAAATTATATAGTTAAAAAAAAAGTTGTATAATTTAAGAATGGTTTTAAATTATATAATTAAATAATGATTTGTATAATTAAGGATGGATTTAAATTATATAATTACGGAATGATTTGTATAACTAAGGATGGATTTAAATTATATATTTAAAGAAAGAGTTGTCTAATTTATGAATGGTTTAAAATTATATAGTTAAAGAATGATTTGTATAATGAAAATAATAGTCTTAGATTATATAGCTAAAGAATGATTTGTATGATGTAATAGATGAATTTAAGGTTTTATAGTTTGATTTTTAGAAAGAGGTTGAAGGAATGGTTGAATTGAATTAATTTAAGAAAATGGTTGAATTGAATTATTAAAAGAAAGCTTATATTATTTTATGTTATGGTTGAATTGTATTATTAAAAGAAAAAGGATTATGTTGCAATTTAATAGGTTATGATTGAATTAATTCTTTAAAGAGAGAAGGATTGCTAAGTATCTAATTAGTTGGGGTTATGGGGCCTTGATTAGTTAAAGAAATGGATAAATTAAGTATTTAATTGATTAAGATTTATGGGACCTTGATTAATTAGATAAATAAATGAGTTTACTTGTTAATCAAATCTAAGGAGGGACTTTTATGTTTGATTATGAACCTTTGATTGATTAAAGGATGTTATGATGAAATGAAATATGACCTTCCTAGATGTTAAGTGAATGATTTGTAAAGATGTATTTGGTGATTGTATAGTTGCAATTTGGCATTATAGATGCACTAGATTAAAGGATCATCTAGTAGATGCATGATTCATAGTTTCATGAGTTGTCCTGATCCCTTACTACCATCAATTGAGCGATGAGTAAGCTAAAGGACCAAGGAGAGCAAAAAATATCTAAGACAGACACTTGTTTATGATATGAATGAAATATTAGAATATTAACCTTTATTTTTGTCATTAATAAATGTTCTATACTTTAAAAGTATGGGTTCTTTTACCATAATAAAACTATGTATTGATTTATTGATAAATGGAAATGTATCTCCTAATTGTAATTTATGATGCATCTTGATGATTTAATTATGTTAGCCTTTTATTTATACATTTTCTAGTTATATTTTTGGGTTGTTAAATTTGGTATCAAATCCTAGGCATGAGGAGATAGAGCTTCTTGTTGTGCTAGGGAATTGGGTACCTTCCTATGCAGGCCTTGCTTAGTTCCTAAGCCAAGCTGAAAAGACCTAGAACTTCCACTTGCTAAAAGTTAAAGAAGGAGGGGGGATTAACCCCTAGAAGTGGATATTGTGCTACCACACCTTATGGTTAGTAAGTGTGGCCTTTGGTATAGAATTACTCAATAGATTTAGAGTACAATCTCTTGTAGAATGAGAGTGGTTTTAGTAGTAAGACTCGGTATTTATATTATGTGGATGACATATTTAGTTAAAGTTAGTAATGCAGTTTGGAAAAGTTGTAACCTAACATGATATCCTATATTTTGTGTAACCAAGATAGAATGGTACCCAAGACAAGAGGAGGGAAGTCTATTCCCTCGAATAGACAAAGCTATGAGGATAATGTTAAGGGGAGAACCCAAGATAAAAGTTCAAGGAACTTAAGCAAAGATGTGGAGAGCATCATTACTGTTGCCACTATGTTACAAGAACAAATAAAACAACAACGGGAGCTAATAATCAATCGAGGGAACAAATGAATCATCACAAGCAATCAAATGATACCTATTTTGTAAAATTAACAAGGGAAGATCGACAGTACCTAAAAAAGAAGAAAAGTGCTGGCTTTATCAAAAGGGAAAATAAATAAAACAAAATAGATAAAGGTAACTCGAGGTACAAAGTAAGAAGCAAAGAAAATCAAAGGGTTCCCAAGGAATGGTTTTCATCAATGAATAATAATAGTACCAATGATGCTCTGCCTCGAGAGAAACAAAAAAAGGAAGTACACCTAGGACCCAAGAGTGGGTGCTACGACTACGAAGGTCCACAGTACACTATCCAATGTTTACTCCAACCAGGGCTAAATGCATCTAGTGCAAAGGGAAATGAACTTGCTCACTGTAATATTACTACAATAAAAATCCAGAGGAAGAAGGATTTAGTGAATACCTAGTTTTCTTAGGAATTCAAGAGTGATTCCTTGTATATAGTAAATTTAACCATCGACATTATCAAAAAGTGATTATAATATTGATAGAATTTGGGGGACGAAGAGACTAACCTCATATGGAAGTATAATATTGGAGGAAATAATAATTCCTTTATGATTTAAAAGGATGGGAACTTGTAGAATGGTGAGAATAACCTTAGCCATTAGTGAATGAAAGAATTAAAATGGGTTAAAAGGATTTGAACTCAACTCCTTGGTGGTTAAGGAGATTGGCACCTTGTAATAAGACAAGCGTGACACAAATTACTACTAAAAGGGGTAATAATGGTTGCAAATAAGATAACCTTATAAGAATAAAAGAGTGATAGTGACCATTATTGATCTAAGTTAGTTAGGAGAGATATAACTAACCATTGGAAAGTACAATTGAAAGTGATTGTAACTTATCCAAATTCTTGATATGGTGAGAAAGAATGACACTAAGATAAGGAGGAAAAGAAGATGATATTCTCAAAATCTAAGGCTAGCTAGACATGATAAAGCTAAAGCTAGCCCCCCCAAAGGAAAAATTTGGAAGAAATTTCAAATGAGGTAGAAAACCTCACAACTATTGTTTAGTTACTACAAGAACGATTGATTAATAGAGGAAATTGGATAAACCAATGAAAGAAATAATTGGAAGTTATTAATAAAGTTCTCAAAATAAAAGACAGGAAGAACATCCTACTACAAAATATCTTGAAAGCAAAGACTTGTATAGAGGTAGAACTAGCCAAGAATATCAGGGTATCCAAATGGAATGGTATAGTCAACCAAGGTATGGTTGTACAAATTAGAAACATATCCATTTTCTTGAAGAATTACTAATTAGTAACCCAAATTGTGGGGTTACCATTCATATGAATAATAGATTTCAAATGATGGAATGAATTCAAGCTAGCAATGAAACTTTAGGTGGAACAATTTTTTTCAAAGCTTTAAAACAATGACCTAATAAGGCTACTATATGGTTATGTAAATTTCCAAGCAGAATTTATTATTAAAGTTTATAATTAGAGAAGGGATTTTTAATGCTCCTTATAACCACAATGAAGGATGATTCCTAAGCAGGTAGACCTTGGGAATGTCCTAAGTGGTGTAGCTTGGATTGTGATTGATGTGACACATGGTGTTTTGAACATTAAAATTATCCCCTTATTATGAACACTAACCATGGATCCTTGTGAGCTTTGACTATGAAAATAACATGTAGTAGAAATTCTAATGCTTCGACATACCTGTGGGGAATAAAGAATTATCTGGAAAATAGTAGGTAGCAGATCTACTCTTGAGAGGATTATGGGATCCTCTCTCTAATTTTTTAAGGAATATGCCAAAATATGAGATTGGTAAGCTTTTATAGGTACATAAATCCACCTTGGAAGCAGACCTAAAGATTTAGAACAAGGTAAACCTACTCAAGCTCAAAACCTTGAAGAAGGTATATAGCAGTTTGACCTGAAATCACCTAAATTTAATGGATCAAATCAAGGAAATGCAATCTCAAGATGAGAGTTGTAGTAAATTTCAAGTCAAAAATAAAGAAACTTGAATAAAATAAGATTTTAGCATGTAGAATGGACTCTTATGCTTTAAATATTAGGCATTTTTACTCCCTCCAAAACAAATTGATAATTTGAAGTAATGCTTTATGCAGAAAGTGTGTAGTTTTATTATTTCTCTTGCCTTGTAGCTATAAGTATGCAAGAAAATAGGAACAAGACCTCATCCTAGATAGATTGCAGAAAGATGTTATTACTTTTGGTTGATCTAAGTTTGGAATTTGGGCCTTTTTGGGGAGTTTCAGCCTAGATATCAAACACGTAGAACCAAAGAATGGACCTAGACCTGAAGATGTTATTATGTAGCAACATATGAGGGATTGGAAATGGGCACTTCATTAGGGAAATTTTGAAGGAAACCAAAGAGAAATATTTATTTGGAGAGAAGTTTAGGTGTGTAACCTGAATCTCCTTTTCCAACCTCAAAAGTTGGATCCCATTGTCAAGAGAAAAATATTGGTGATGGAACCCAAATGATTTATGGGATTCCATGTGAGAGATGTTACACTATGTAATAGTCACCTCAATCAAACCATCACAAGGATAGGATGAGATGATTGAGTGCCATAGTTTTCTCATGGTGTAGTGAGTAAACTAAGAGGTTTTTACACCATGGTCAAATTATCCTACATTCGCGTAGAATGTTAGAAAATTAGGGGACCACATAAAAGTATCCTTTAAACTGTATGGGCAGTGTACAAGGTTAACCCCAGTAAGCTACGACATAATGATCACTGTTGTCCACTCAAAATATGTTTACAGCATCTAAGACTCAAAATGTGGTAAAACCTCTCTAATATTCTCTAGTATATTCTTTGTGAATTTAAACTGATATAAGCTCTCTACATCTCCCTCAAATTTATGGATAAAAAAGAGGGTAGAACACCATTATCATGGGGTAATTTTGGAATATCAAGTTGTGATTAGACCCGACATGGTATAGGAAATGGAAGGTCAGCTTAGGATAATCAAGCAAAATTCTCCAGGAAGATGTTGACCGTTAGAGGAGTTATACTGATCTAAAGAGGACTCTAAGGGAATACTCTATGGGGAAAAGGGTGTTCTTAAGGGTCAAGCCTATGAAAGGTGCAATAAAATCCATGAAGTTGGATCCTCAATTTATGGGACCCTTTGAGATCACTGAGAAGATCATCCTTGTTGCATACCAACTTGCCTTGTTGCCTAGCCTATCAAATATTTGTGTCACCTTCCACATATTCTTGTTTAGGAAATATGTTGTTGACTTGATCTTGTGTGGGATGTTTCTAGACTACATATGGAAAATCTTGAGGCTATTGAAGTGATACTGGTAAAGATTCTAGAATTCTATTCCAAATACTTGAGGAAAAATATTATAGAACAATGTAAGGTCCAGTGGGATCGTAATTCTAAAAGAAGTACCATTGGGGAGAAAGTGGGTGAAACTGATAAAATATTTTTTCTTTTTGTTTGAAAATTTGTAATAACTTTTTTATAACAGGAAACCCACGATATTGGGTTTAACCCAAGGGGGGTGGTATATCATATCCCACCCTGGGCAAAATCTTGGTCTGATAGGCTATGTATTGATAAATAACTAATGGATATCTAGTTTATATGCTTTGAATGATTATTACATTAGTTATAATGATTTATCTTGAAGAATACGATACTGCTAATGTGTTTTCAATGTGCAACACCAAGTACATTCGTAGGTGGAAGAAATAGGATCAACCATTGAAGACAGAGTACCAAAAAATGGAAGTGATGATTTAAGGCAACTTAGGACAACATGGATGACTACCCTCATATACGCATGCATTATTGCTTTAGTGGTAATCATCAACAAGCCAACCACCTAGAGCCAGATTTAGTAGCCTAGAAGCTATCATAAATTCTCAAATTGAGATGGGTGACTGGGTTGATGGAAAAGAACTCCCACCTTGTTTGAAGCAATGATTGTTTGTCTTATCGAATTTTTTGCTATGTGTAAAAATTTTTGGCTAAGGAACTTCGTTGAAAAAAGGGGTCAATGGATATAGAGTGTCCATTACCCCAAATCCGTTTGAATATACCATACTAATGGTTGATATTAGTATGGGTATATAATTTAAAAATAATAAATGAATTTTATTTTTAAATTAAATGAAATATATTTTATTTAAATAATACATGAGTTTTATTTAAATAAAAAATGTATATTATTTAAATAATAAACGAGTTTTATTTAAATAATTAGAATATACATATTTTATTAATAAATGAATGAATTTAAAATTCTATATATTTTAAATAATATATATATTGAATTTATTAAAAATAATTAAAAAGTTATTTTTTTATTAGTTAAAGGAGGTTTTAATTAAAGTGCATGCCGTCCAAGGTGTAGACCAATTGGTTTGACCAAACCCGTAAGGGGGTGGAGGTCCAAGGTTCAAATCTTGGGCCTCATCAAACTGAACATTTGTCCCTTTCCTGGTGCTTTCAGTGGGGTAAAATATTTAAAATAATTGTGGCATGGTGGTTATAAGGGCGCACTACGTGAAGAACTATGTGGCAGCTTTTGGGGCTGACAATACAGAATACTGTGGTGGTCATAAAAACTAGACAGCCCGCCCAAATTCATGGCGGCTACCAATTCCACCATGTAAATTCAAAAAAAAAAAGTTCGAGGAGTAGACCAATTGGTTACCCCAAACCCCGTAAGGGGAATCAAGGTCCAAGGTTCAAATCTTGGGCCTCATTGAACTAAACACTTGTTCCTTTCCCGGTGTTTTCAGTGGTGTAAAAGGTTTAAAATGATCGTGGCATGGTGGTTATAAGGGTGAACTGCGCAAAGATATGTGTGGTGGCTTCTGGGACGGACAACGTAGAATACTGTGGCGGCCATAAAAAGCCGGATAGCCTACTCGAATTCGTGGAGACTACCAATTCCACCATGGAAAAAAAAATCAAAACAAAAAAAATTAAAGTGCATGCCCTTAAAAAAAAAGAGAAATGTGCATGCCTTTTTTTAAAAAAGAAAGGAGGTTCTTTAAATCAAAAGATAATAAAAAAGGATGCCTGGAATTTTTAATTAAAAGAAATGTAAAATGCATTTTGACTTTATCATAGCTTCTAGAGTAAGCATGGGTAATGACAAGTTTATAATATTTTTAAATTAAGAATATATGCTGTTGTTACCTTTGGATAAGGGAGAATTAATGGCAACAAAGACTTTGGGGATAGGGTAGCTAGATTTGCAATGTTAAGAAGTCCCCCAAGGAAGAAAGAGGGAGTTTTATTTTGGGCTAGAACAAGAAGGAAGAAGTCTTCTAGGGAGAAGAACAAAGGACTAAATCAAAGAAAGGTTGTTCACCCAAATTTTCAGGTTGGATTTTCAAGAGAAAAGACTTCTTCTTTATATTTTATTAAATATAGTAAATCTCTATTTTTTCTTTTGGATCATATCCGCCTTGTTGGGTTGATCTTATTTTATACTGACCCCCTTTATTTTATTAATAACTTTAATTGAATTTATTTTGTGCTTTAAACCCCTCTTATTGAGCGAGACATCACAGGCATGACGTCCACGCTTGAGTGAGGGCCGTGCTCCCACCCTATGAGCGGGATACTCAGAGTGGGACCATGCCTCCATTCTGTGAGCGAAGTGCTCACAGGTGTTGGAATATATTACATCATTTGGTTCTTTACTAATGTGTCTTCATGGGTACATATTTAGAGTAGGAATATATTAGGAGATAAATAGTTTATTAGAGTAATTTAATAAATGCACAAGTGTTAGAATGTGCAATGATGTAAATGTGCATGTAGTCCACATGTACATGAGTCTTAGGGTTGAGTGAGAGGTGTTGAGTGATAATTTTTTCCAATTGTAAAATCACCATCACAGTCAGGGTATTATCAGAAAACCCTATCTTGCAAAGAAATTAAAAATTTCTCCAAGGTTCTTGCTTGCTAAATTATTTAAAATGTGTTTGATTGCTTATAAAAATATGAAAATGTGCTGAAATACCTTAGAGGTGCAAGTAACTATTAACAAGGGGCCTGTGGTTTAGTATTTATTTGATTTATGATAATTTTGTTGCTCATGTGATTATTGAAAATGTGTATTTATTGATCCACTATCTACTTTGAAATAATGATTCTTGAATAGTGATTTAATCCATTTTATCTCAAATTGTTAAGTAGATTTTATCTTATTTTGTTAAGCAGATTTTAACAAAATTTATCTTCCTTTGTTAAGATTTGCTTGAGCATAAAAGAATATGAATAAAATCTAACTTTGAAATGTCAATCCTCGAATGGTGATTTTATCTTGCTTTGTTAAACCAATTTTATCTTGCTTTGTTAACAAATTTTATCCTGCTTTGTTAAACAAATTTTAAAATGATGGAACCGGTATGGTGCAAGAAATTTATTTTAGAACCTTAGGAAGTGTTCTAAGTGAATGTACCAAAATAATTTGATATTTTAGTCTTGAAGAAAACATTATTAAGATATTTTAATTACTTCAAAACCCAAATTTTAATGTAGAAAAATATAACCCTTCTAGGGTTTTGAGTGTTTGATGGAGCTTAAAGAAAATAAAATGGAAAATAAATAACAACAAATCTAAGGTTAGAGAAAAAAATGAGAAAAATCTGAAATAAGATGAAAACAAAGTGTGGAAAAGCAATCAAAGTGAGCTATTGTAAATTAATTCCTCCTATTATGTAGAAAAGAGAAGATCATGAACACTAAAACAAAACCAGGTTAGACCTGCATCCACACAATATAAATATGGTTAAGTTCAAGAGTTTGAGGAATAAAAGCATGTATCAAAAAAATTAAATGATGCTACCATATCCATGCATAAAACATTACTGAATGAACCCAATACATGTGGGAGAAAAATATGCAATAAAGCTTATATTCAAAATCTTCTTTGGCTACATACAAGGTGAGAAAATTCATTTGCAGTAGCTTGAAAGCCTTCCAATCCTTTTCACATCCTCTTTTTCAAAACATTCTAGCTCCATTTCTCTATTTCAATGTCTTATTTAAGATTTTAGAAGAAAATCTTCATTTCTTCTTGCATGTTTGGTTTTGTAACCATTTGAAAATGACTTCATCATAATTTCTATAATGACAGTCCATTATCCTTCGCCTACCATTATAACAACCTTCATATAAAATTTTGTAACGGTGCTTTAGTTGAATAAATCCCTCCCATGGTATTCATCCATAATAGTTGTCATAATCCCTCATTTAATTATTCCAAACATGCATGTGTGTATTTAACATATCGACGCTACTTTGCCAAAGATTAAAAATTATCTTATTTTGAATTTTCATTTTCTTTTTATTCTCAACACACTTTGGATTTATCCACTACTCTGTGGGTGTTGCCTGTGTCAATACAATCGAATGACCTCCTCCATGCAACCATCAATGGAAGAAACATAAGCTTTGCACTAGAAGCTCATTTGCCATAGAGGCTATATGATACGTCTTTGTATCCCACAAATAGACCCATGTTCCCAAAAGCATTAATTATATCAAACACCAGGTTGAGAATGGAGAAATTTAGAGGATATTTTTCAATACTGGTGTTCTCTATCACATAGATGATCACCGAGATTACCACCACATGAACCCGATAGCGAAGAAACATCTTATATAATTGTGCCACAAATTTTCCTCCATAACATTTTTCCACTCACGCTTGGCATGATGTCCATAGATTACCTTGACCACTATTGCTTTTGGAGGATGCCCTTTTATCTAGCTACGTTTTGGTACACTGCAGGCTTAGCAGAACAATTTTAAAAGAAAGAAAAACTTTAAAATTGTACTTCAAAATCAGAGCAACTCATACCATGATTTTGAATATCCATCCAATGCTCTAGCGTAATGTTTATATAACACCAACGAATATAGGTAATAGGGTATATCACACTCACTGGATGGCTTACACTTAATGGGATAGGACATATGATAGGATAAATAATATAAACAATACTATGAATGTTAAATGAATATTAAATTTTGTGACAACTTTTTTGATGAAACTCGATGTCTCAAAAGAAATATTATCACGATTGAAACTAAATCGAGTCTCATCTCTGATAGCAATCTATAATACAACACATACTTCACATTGCCCAGGAGTGGATTCCATGTTGCAGTCCAACCTTCTCTTTACCCAAGAGAATACATTGAGTTGAATTTAATATATTCTGCTTACCAGTAGAAGCTCCTTCATGTCCTTATCGATGAGCTCCCAAAAATTGCTGAAAAAAATATCCCAATGCTCAGGACTTGCACTCCTGCTTCGATATTATGCTTTCCATATCAATGTTTGCAGAGGATATTGCAAGCATCTGAGGACACATGGCCTCTGAAGACTTGGTTTCTCTCCTATGAAGACATGCATGAGTAGCAAATAGCCCTTATTTTACATGTGGTCCCAACTCTTGAATGATGTATGCATCATCACACAGTAAGCGATACCGTCGTTGACACTCTCACCAAACAAGTAGACCCTATCGAAGTCATCGTGATGGGTAAGCTAAGGCTCCATTGGTGACTCTACCTACGGTCGAATCCAAAAGATCACGTTGAAGCCATTATACAATGAATTCGATAGCCATGGTGGGATTCACCCTATGTACAAGACCTAATGCAGTAACCCCTTTGCACTCATAAAACATCTCTTGCATCCATCAAATTGATCAAATCCTTATTGGTCTAACTTTGACGATATTTCCTCCCTTAGTATCCGTTGGTGACGAATATTTCTGCAAACCCCACATGCAAGTTTTAAAACCATTTAAAGAGACATCAATATTTAAAATCATTTATATGGATTAAAATAATATTAAAATATTTTAAAAATAAATTCAATATTAATTAATCCATAATGTTTAAATGATAAATTCAAACTAATTAATCCATATTAATTAAAGAAATAAATAATTTTAATATGAATTAATCCATATTATTTCAAACCAATATCAAACCATGAGAGATAAATTTAAATTTTCATACCATCATATAATAAAATTATAACATTATGTAGGTTTTGTCAAAAATTTCAAAGTTTGAACATTGTCTTCTTTTCTTTTTGGGAAAGGATTTTCTATAATACCTTGAAATTAGGCACACTTTACACTTGAACCTTAATAAAAAATTATTGGATGTTAACAAAATATCAAACAAACCACCAAATTTTAAAGTGGATATCTAAAATTGGGGTGTGTTTTGCAAAAGCCACAACAAATGGTGACTCTACTAGGAAATGCTCCTGAGCATTTTGGATGAAGAACCCGATTTGAAACCAAGAAAACCAAAGATCAGAGAAATAAAAATCATCTAGCAATATCTAGAGAAAGTGGGGTAAACAAATTCAAATGAAAACAAATGAACTATTTGCTTCTGCTTAGTGTGTGAACTGTGATTCATTTTGCATTCTTGAAACAATCAAGATTCCATCATTTGTTTTGCATTTAGGATATAAAATACCACTCATAAAGATGTGCCTCTGCATTGCTCCACTACTAGTCAAGTGTCCATAGCCTCGGTGGAGATGACCTTGATCTCTTCTAGACCTTTCTCTACTACCAACTGGGCATCTATAGCCCCGATAGAGATTGTCTGAATCACCTAGGCATAAGATGGATTTTACATATTTTTTTTACTAAGAATTTGATTGCTTTGCAAATATCATATGCATCCCTTGGGTTAGAGACCACTTAAGACTAAATATGGAGTGTATTATATTTTCGCCTTAATTTGTAAATCAAAATGACTTTATCCTTCAAGATTTCAAAGAATACCCTTTAATATAGTGAGCTACATGTGGAGCTTCAGCGAAATATTTCATTGTTCCAAAATCCACTATCTTAGTCCAAAATCTAAGAATGATTACTAAATAATTTTATTTCCTTTTCCTCAATTCCACTTGATTCCAAAATAGGCAATCCATCCTACATGATAAAGGAAACAACTATCAACAAAGAGACCAAAAGTTAGTAGCTATCACAAAACACTACCTCAATCAGAGGAGCAAACCCAAAAGTGTGAAAAATGCCTTAAAGTGAAAAATTCAAAATGGAAGCAAACCAAAACATGTTGTGAAAGAGAAGAAACAAAATTTGAAAACCAAAACACCTATCCTAACATGAATTTGCATCAACATAAATCCTAGAAAACAAAACAAAATAAAAATTTCAAAATCAAAGATGACAAAAGAAACAAAACAAACGAAACCGTGTCACCACACAAACAGGAAATCATGCCCCAAACAATGCAAAGAAAAGGAACTATGTACAAATCTATTTACAATGGAAGACTTGGTATTTCTCATATATGATTTTTTCCAGGATCCCAAACATGATTACCATAATTTGAGATATACCCATAATGATAGACATGCTGATTTTGATGGGTATCATCCCATAATAGCATTAAATATGAAAGCTCTAGGGCATTTATTTTTCCTCTTTCACCCCACCAATTTGATTTAGTTTCAATAGCACCCTCATAATTAGTTTTTGATTCATTGGAATTAAAGGTCCACGACTGATCTTCAATTAATTTCCTTTTACTATGTGAGATGTTTATTATTGAACTTTTATCTTCAATCATAGTTTCAAATAGCATGGTGTGAATTCCCATTTTTGATTTAGTGCTCAAAATACTATCTTCATTGTTATGATTAGACATGATCCTTTCCAATATTGACCCTATTTCTGAAAATTTTATTGTCAAACCATCATTCATAGTTTTAGACCAATCATAACTACACAATATTTTACAAGCATCTAGGATATCTAACATATGAGGATCATTATAATTTTGTATCCTAGATTCAATTGTCAATTGTTGATGAACTTGATTTAGTAACTCAAAAACATCTACTTTCATTTTGTTCAACATAGAAACCTTATTATTGGTGTGAGTAGGCATTAACTCTAGTTCAACCACAAATGGCATTTCATTATCGATAACATTAATACCCAATAGACAATTATGTAAAATTTTACCTAGAATTCAAATGGTTGAAAAGAAATGCTAAGATTCTATCTTTTGTACATTTCCATTTACCAAGACTTGATGAGCCTTTGTAATTCCTTCTTTTTCCCCATGACCTTCATCATCATCATCTTTGTTTTCATCTTCATCAATTACCTGATTTTCAAAAACACCAAAATTAGTCACAAAATTAAAAATATGCCCATCATTTTCAAACCATAAATCTTGTTGGTCAAGGGATGTGTTAAATAATAAATATTCCTGATCAACTACCCGAGTCATCTCAAATAGAGCAATATTTTCCTTTGGGTCATCAATGATATCAAATTCAAACCATTCATATTATGAAGTTTTCTCTATCTGAGGTAGCATAGGCATTATAGGATTATTAGGTGGGACAAGGCTTCCAATTTCTTGCACATCAAGTGGGGAAAACATGAGTGATTCCCCTTCTTTGTCTTGAATAGTATAATCATTATTATTCTGAAAAATTTTGTGAGATTCCATCCCTTCTTTCATGCCATCTTTAGATTCTTCTTCAGATTCAATGTCATTCAAGCTATAACCTTCTTCAGATTCATCTTCCTCCATTTATGAAGGTTCATATGTTTCCAAAATTGAATCAATATCTGCATTTTGATTAACTTGATTACCACCATCCTCATTTATGATTAATGATTGTAAATTTTTTCTTTATTTCAAGCCATTATTTGGAGTAAGTTGGATTTATTGACAATCAATTTTACCAAATTCATCATATGTTTCAATGCTAGTTAGATCCATGACTCTTCCATCATTTGAGAGAATATCATATTGAGTATTATTGAAATCTATATCTTGAACACGATCTATGGAATGATTTGGATGTGTATTTAGAGCATCTTGTTTTTGTGATTGAACCAAGTTTCTATCAATTTGAACAATTAACCTTTGCAAAATATTTATTTGAATATTGGTGTTATTAACTTGAGTCGTAGTAGCATCATGTAAAGATATTTGGGTATTCTAAACTTGTGTAAGACTTGGGAATGATGGTTGATTATAAGTGATATATTGAGATGAAGAAATGGTTGGGTGGATAAGGGTGGTATTAAATGGTTGTTGATAACAAGATCCAAGTTGTCCATGTGATGATATTTGACTCACATCAAAATCTTGAAAAGTCAATTGTTGTTCGAATGCTATTGCTTCACTATAAGCCTTGGAAAAAGATGTGATTTGAGGAATCCTTCACAAATTAATAGAAATTAATGGGTCAAGAGTGTTGAAATATATTTGGATAACCTCTCCCTTAGTAGGAACAAAAGGTACCACTAGTTGAGTATATAAATTATGGAACCTTTCAGTGAATAACTTCAAATATTCATTTGGTTCTCTATGGGAAGTGACAAATTGATGTTATATGAGCACTTGGTTAACTAGCCTTTTATTAAAACAATTGAGAAATGTTACCTCTAGTTGAGCCCAAGAGGTGATATAACCTGAAGGTAGGTTGGTAAATCAATCATATGTAAACCTATCCAAAGTGTAAAGGAACATTTTATAAGCAACATATTCATGCATTATTTACAAATAAATCATAGTATCTTTGAATGCATGAATGTGTGGTTCGGATGACCTCATTCTATCATGCCTAAACTGGGGTAGATAACACGTAAGATATATAGGCACATTATGTGAAGGCCCATGTATGTTTAAAGGGATGCCTATCATCATTGGAGCAAACATTACCATTAGTGGACCTTAAAGAATATAACTTTTAGTACCAATTTTGCTAGTCAAAGAAATATATCTTGTAGAGATGTGTGAAATGACTAACAATTTTCAAATGTTTAATAGATAAATCATCATGTTCATCAATTATAATGCATCAATTAAACCATAACAATCAGGAAAATTCTCAAACTTGTTATAAAGCAGAATCAATGCATTAGAGAATTTCTAAAATCACATGTGCACAATGCAAAACTTTATGAATAAAATTAATTACCTCATGCCCTCCTTCTAGCGCTATTTCTTTGAGTGATAATTTTTCCCAATTGCAAAATCACCATCACAGTTAGGGTATTATCAGAAAACCCTCTCTTGCAAAGAAATTTAAAAATTCTCCAAGGTTCTTGCTTGCTTAATTATTTAAAATGTGCTTTATTGCTTATGAAAATATGAAAATGTGCTAAAATACCTTAGAGGTGCAAGTAATTGTTAACAAGGGGCCTGTGGTTTGGTATTGATTTGATTTACAATAATTTTGTTGCTCATGTGATTATTGAAAATGTGAATTTATTGATCCACTATCTACTTTGAAATGAAATTCTTTGAATGGTGATTTAATCCATTTTATCTCAAATTGTTAACAAATTTTATCTTCTTTTGTTAAGCAGATTTAACAAATTTTATCTTCCTTTGTTAAGCTTTGCTTGAGCATAAAAGAATATGAATACAATCTAAATTTGAAATGTCAATCCTGGAACAGTGATTTAATCCATTTTATCTTGCTTTGTTAAACCAATTTTATCTTGCTTTGTTAAACAATTTTTAAAATGATAGAACTAGTGGGGTGCAAGAACTTTATTTTAGAACCTTAGGAAGTGTTCTAATTGAATGTGCCCAAATAATTTGATATTTTAACCTTGAAGAAAAAATTATTTGGATATTTTAATTACTTCAAAACCCAAATTTTAATGTAGAAAATATAATTCTTCTAGGGTTTTGAGTGTTTGATGGAGTTTAAAGAAAATAAAATGGAAAATAAATAACAACAAAAGCTAAGGTTAGAGAAAAAAATGAGAAAAATCTGAAATAAGTTGAAAACAAAGTGCGGAAAAGCAATCAAAGTGAGTTGCTGTAAATTAATTCCTCCTATTCTACAGAAAAGAGAAAATCATGAACACTTGAACAAAACCAGGTTAGACCTACATCCACACAATCTAAATCTGGTTAAGTGCAATATTCTGAGGAATAGAAGCATGTATCAAAAACATTAAATGATGCTAGCATATCCATGCATAAAACATCACTAAAACCTAATACATGTGGGAGAAAAATATGCAATAAAACTTATATTCAAAACCTTCTTTGGCTGCATACAATGTGAGAAAATCCACTTGCAGTAGCCTTCCAATCCTTTTCATGTCCTCTATTCCAAAATATTCCAACCCCATTTCTTTGTTTCGATGTCTTATTTAAAATTTTAGAATAAACTCTTCGTTTCTTCTTGCATGTTTGGTTTTATAACCATTTGAAATGACTTCGTTATCATTTTTGTAATGACAATCTGTTCTCCTTTGCCTACCATTATAACGGTCTTCACATAAAATTTTGTAACGATGCTTTAGTTGAATAAATCCCTCCCATGGTATTCATCCGTAGTAGTTGTTAGAATCACTCATGAGAACCCATTTTAATTGTTTTGAACATGCATGTGCATATTTAATGTATTGGTGCTACTCTGCCAAAGATTGAAAATTGTCTTCTTTTGAATTTTCACCGTTTCTTTTTATTCTCAACACATTGTGGATATACCCACTGCTCTGTGGGTGTTTCCTGCATCAATACAACCGAATGACCTCCTCCTTGCAACCATTAGTGGAAGAAACAAAAACTTTGCACTAGAAGCCCATTTGCCACAAAGGCTACATGACACATCTTTGTATCCCACAGATAGAACCATGTTTCCAAAAACACTAATTATGTTAAACACCAGGTTGAGAATGGATAAATTCAAAGGATATTTTTCAATAATTTCGTTCTCTATCACACATATGATCATCGAGATTACCACCACATGAACCCGATAGTGAAAAAACATCTCTAATTGTGTTGCAAATTTTCCTTCATAATATTTTACCACTTATACTTGGTACAAACATCCATAGATTACCTCAACCATTATTGCTTTTGGAGGATGCCCATTTGTCTGGCTATGTTTTGGTACCCTGCAGGCTTAGAAGAATGATTTTGAAAGAAAGAAAAACTTTAAAACTGTAATTCAAAATTATAGTAACCCATATTGTGAGTCTAAATATCCATCCAGTGCTCTAGCATAATGTTTATATCATGATAACGAACGTAGGTACATCGGGTACATCACACTCAATGCATGGCTTACACTTACTCAATGGGATGGGACATATGATAGGATATATAATTTAAACAAATACTATGAATGTTAAATGAATATTAAATTATGTGACAAATTTTCTACTGAAAATTGACATCTCGAAGGAAATCTTATCATGATTGAAACTAACTCGAGTCCTATCTTCGACAGTAATCTGTAAGACAACACGTACTCCAAGTTGCCCAGGAGTGGATTCCATGTTGCTGGCCAACCTTCTATTTGCCCAAGAGAATACATTGAGTTGAATTTAATATATTCCTCTTACTAGTAGAAGCACCTTCATTTCCTTATCAGTGAGCTTCCCGCCTTCATCGGATGAAAATATCCCAACACTCAAGACTTGCACTCCTACTTCGATATTTTACTTCCCATATCAATGTTCACAAAGGAGATTGCATTCGGGGACACATGGCCTATGAAGACTTGGTTTCTCTGCCATGAAGACAAGAATGAGTAGCAAGTAGTCCTTATTCTGCATGCAATCCTAGCTCTCGAACGGTGCGTGCATCGTCACACGGTAAGAGATGCCATTGTCAAAACTCTTATCGAACAAGAAGACCCTACCGAAGTCATCGCAATGGCTAAGCTAAGGCTTCGTTGGTGACTCTACCTGTGATAAAATCCAACAGATCACATTGAAACCATTATCCAATGACTCTGGTAGCCATGGTGGGATTCGACCTATGTTCAAGACCCCATGCAGTAACCCCTCTGCACTCGATAGCATGCGTAAAACATCTCCTGCATCCATCAAATTGACCAAATCCTTATTGGTCCAAATTTGACGATATTTTCTCCCTTGGTATCCGCTAGTGAAAAATGCTTCTGCAAACCCTACATGTGAGTTTTAAAACCATTTAAAGAGGCATCAATATTTAAAATTATTTATATGGATTAAAACAATATTAAAATATTTTTAAAATAAATTCAATATTAATTAATCCATAATATTTAAAAGATGAATTCAAAATAATTAATTCATATTATTTAAAGAAATAAATAATTTCAAGATGAATTAATCCATTCTATTTCAAACCAATATCAAACCATGAGAGATAAATTTAAAGTTTCATACCATCATATAATAAAATTATAACACTATGCCGGATTTGTCAAAAATTTCAAAGTTTGAACATTGGCTTCTTTTCTTTTTGTGAAAGGCTTTTCTACAAGACCTTGAACTTAGGCACACTTTAACACTTGACCCTTAATAACAAATCATTGGATGCAAACAAAATTTCAAATAAACCACAAAATTTTAAAGTGGGTCCCCAAAATTGGGGTGTGTTGTGCAACAACCATAACAAGAGGTAAGGAATCTACCTTTCTATATAAAGACCTCATTGTGAGTGTTTGAGTAAGAGGAGTGCATAGTGTAGTGTAGTAGTAGTCACAATGTAGCTCCATTTTGATATCATGGAGGAGTTGTAAACTCCATGATAGGAGCATTGTAATTTTCATGAGCTTTCTTATATGAGCATTTCTAGAGCATTGTATCAAGTTTTCTATCATATTTTCATGCATGTTAAGTTGCCATTATCATAGTTATAATATTGCATGCTTATTTCGATACTTGTGATCACATTTCCTTTAAATTTAAGGCTCCAAAAGCTAACTATGGTACCAAAGCCACGATGGATAAAAAAAAATTACAAAGTGATCACCATGTCTATTATTGAGTATTTGCAAACTAGATCAGCCATAGTGTGCCACTGCATGGAAATACCATCATAATAGATTTTTTCGATAGAAGTAGCTCTAAGTAGAATAATAGAAAGTAGAGAAAGTCACATGATATATTTGGCTAGAGTCTTTCCATAGAGTTGCAAAAACTTTTGAAGACTAGACCTTAGCATTGAATCCACTAGATTGGAAATCCAACTAGTGAATATCATTTTCCATAGAGTCAAAATTTTTTATTATCTCTAATATTTCATTGCAAGAGAGAAAAAATATTTTTAGAAAAATTTATTAGATTGCTATCATATAAGTTTTTCTTATTGCAGAAAATTAACTCTCATAAGTTGGGAAGCTTCCTACAATAGATAGAGAAGATATCCTTCATTGCTTGAAGGTCGATGTTACTTTCCTCGTGCAAGGATTAATTCTTTGTTGCAAAAAAATAAGGATTGAAGATTTGGAGGCCTAAGGAGAAATGTCTCATTGAGAGATTTGCAGATTGAAGACTCCTAGTTGAAATATTAAGGAGAGATCTAGTGGCCAAGGAAGCCACATTGAAGATTACAAATCTAGGAAGGAGGTCCTAGAAAGAAGACCCCATTGAAGATTGAAGAGACTCAAGGAGAAGAGTCCTAGAAAATATTGGAGATTGGTTACCTCAATTGAAGACTAAAAACTTCACATTGAAGAAGAGGTCAATTGAAGGCCCTATTGAAGAAATTTCATAGTGGAAGACTGAGCATTGAGAAGAACTAATAAAATTTCTATTGCAAATTTTAGTAGGAGTAGATTCAAGAGATCCTGGAAGAAGATATCACTATGTAACTTCCATAGTTGAAGGTTGAAGAGGCCAAGGAAGGTCTCATTAAATATTTTGAAGCTACAAGTTTGAGGACCTTGGAGAGTTCTCATGGAGAAACAAGAAGAAGGCTTGGTGAGCCTTATTGAAGGAATTCCTAAAAGAAATCATTGGAGAAATTACTACCAAGAGAGAAGTTCAAGATAAATAAGTAATTGAGACAATTATCGCAATCCAAAAATAATTCCAAAGGAGAAGGTTTGGCAAGAAGATTTTCAAATCATAATGTAGTTTGGAATAGATCTCAAGATTGTCATATTGTTTGAGGAGGAGATCTAGTTTAAAGTTAGAATTCAGTAAGAGAAAGGAGATAGAAAAAAACCATCAAATCTGAGATATTTGGGGGCCATCATTGAAGGGTTCTTGAGTGAACATCTCAGCTAAGTGAACATATCAAGTACATTTTGAAGGAGAATTTAAGCCATCAAGTTACAATATTGGGCATCATATTAGTCAAGTATTGAAGTTGCAAAAAGGTGAGCAAGTGAGCTATTCTGGATAGCCTAGAAGATTTGCAAATAACATCTACAAAAGACAACAAATTTAAGTGACCAAAGTCACTATCATCATCATCTACAAGGAAAAATATATGCAACAAAAAGGTGCAAAAGTTCATTAGTTGAGATTTTTATATTTGGATTTCTATTAAAGTTATAAAGCACCAATTACAAAATTTTAAAGGTTGCATCAAAAGTTTCATTTCAAAGTATTCAAAGGTAGTGCATAAGTTATAGTCTACAAAGTTCAAACTTGCACATAGAAGAAAATAGAAGTTAGGTATATTTCAAGAGAAAGAAACATATCAACATTCTATTGCTTATTCTAAGTAAAAAAAGACTATAATTTTGCATAATCTATAGTGAAAAATACAACATTAGAAGCTTGGATTTGTAAGTGAAAGGAATAACCAAGCAGGGAGGATATTGCCAAAAGTGTGAAGGCAATAGTTGCTTCAATCCATACCAACTAGCAAAGGGAATTGAAGTCTACAAGCTTTGTTTAAGAGCATAGGGAGGTAAACGTATAATCTATGTTTGCATAGCATCAAGATAGAGGTCAATACAAGGAAATATTAAAGGTTTCATAAAGAAGATAAGTTACACCTATGAATACAATCATTCAAAGAGATCACAGATTGAAAGCACTCAAAGTGAAATAATCTAGAAAACTAAGCACTACTGTAGCACCCTAAAATTGGCACGGTTAAAACCTTAGTAAAAAGATAAAATATTAAAATTTGAATTTCAACCCCAAACTGCCCGTTAAACCGCCTTTTACCCGCTTTCCCCATTTTTCGTGCCATTTTTAGGATTTGTTTTGACCGTTGGACGATATCGTCGCAGATTAGACGAAATCGTCCCCGATCTGACGAATTCGTCTGGAATAGAACGTCCAGACGATTTCGTCCCAAAACCAAATTTTCATAATTAGCTTCTGTTTCAACAGCCTCTCCAACTCGGGCAGAAGCGTGTCTGTGCGGTTGGAGATTTCCCTGTTGGAGATCTCCCAGATTGGGATGATCCCCAACCTCCCAAACCTCTTTTTAATCCTATATAAACTAGGATTTTTCTAGTTTATCCCCCTGCCTCCCTGCCTAATTCTTGCTGATTCTCCCTGAACTCCCAACCCCTTTGTTGACAGGATTTCATTGCAGAGTTAGCTCTTTATTCCTTCGTATTATTGCTTGCATTTTGGTATTTTTGCATTTTTTATTTGCAGGAATTCTACTATTTTTCAGTCGAAGCTAGCTTGGATCGTCGCAGACGATCTCGGACGATTGCGGACGATTTCGTACGATTGGAGGCGATCCTGACTGTAGTCCAGATTGGGGGCAGTCCGAGTTTAGAGTTCGCATTTTCTTAAGCTTTTTTGCATTTTCCATAACATATTTCTGCATTGTTTTAAGTTATTATGTTTTATGCACCTTGGAGTTCACCTCATTTAGCATAATTGCATGATAAAGGTAAAATCAATCATTAAATTTACTGCATTTCCTCATTTGTTATTAGACACTATTATTTAGGCAAGTTTGTTGTTATTTCTATCATTATCCCTTGCTTCTGCATTTGCATATTTGGTATTTTGTGTCTGTTTCTGTGATTGCAGGTTTTTGACGGATTCGTCTGACGAATTCATCAGATTTCAGGCGATTCTGTCCTATTTTAGATGACCTTCTATGATTTGAGATGATCCCAAGAAATATCAGATGATAATGTGCAAACTGAGATGATCTGAACTGCTACAAGACTCAGAATCTCCATCAGACATCCGAAATCAGGTATGAATTCTTCTGGTTAGCATATTCTCTATAATTTGCATCTATTTCTATTTTTTGTATTCATTGAAATCCGCATTGGCATATAGAATAGTTTAGATTCATATCGGCCAAACCTAGGAGTTGAATGATCAAGCATAAAAATGAACACATCAAACACACTATCAACCTAGGCGTGGAAACTGCCATTCAAAAGTTTCCTGGTGAACCCACCATCCGTCAAAAATTCACCCTTATACACCTCCCCCGAGAGGCGGGACCTTCAAAGGGCCTCTCAGTCCGAGGTATTGTCCCATCCTTTTCACATCCCCCTTCCGGGCATGGATCCTATAGCCTGAAGGTAAGGGTGCAAAAAATTTGGAGCGATACATTTTGGTGAACCCGACGTGAAAACTAAAAACCTTTTGAAAACAATTCAATCCAAAAAAACAAAACATAAATGCATTTAGAATCAAAGATTGCATGTCATATTTAGATGGTAGATTATAATAAAAGACGAGTTGTCACCATTAATGTTGAAAATCAATTAGCAGCTATAGAGATTACTTCTGTGCTTAGAGTACCTCAAACAAATAGGGTTCAACCTTTGTGGGACGAACTTAATAGGAGATTAGATCTCATTTCATCTAGAGCAACTGAACTTAGGCAAATCAAGAGGTTTGTCCTAGATAGAATCCTGGATCCCGATCAAGTGATTTTGTACCATGAACTTTAGAGAGCTTGCCATAGGTGGTTAGCAGATAAAAGAGCCCTTGTGTCTTCTGAGTTGTATACCTTTGAGGAATACCTTGATAATGCAGCTGTAGTACATAAATTTTTGTCTCGTATAGAGGATCAAGAGGTCGTTCTTACGGATAGAAAAATATGGAATAGAGTCCCCAGAGCTGTGTTATATCGAGAATATTGCCATGAGATTTATTTTTACAAATCAGAGTCAGAAGTAGATAATATCACTATAGCACACTTCATTAAGTTCTTGAAAAACCATTTCCAATTTGAAGAGGAGCACTTTATGACTCCTGATGAACTTGATCCTATCAATGACATCTATAAACTATTTATAGAAAACTAAGTTATTATTTTATTATTGTTGTTTCTTGTATTTAGTGTGCTGTTTATTGTCTTTATAAAAAAAAAAACAAAAACAAAAACAAAATAAAATTATCATAAAAAATAATAATAAAAAAAAAAATCAAAACATTTTCTTTTAAGTATTATAGTAGGTATATAATTAAAATATATACCTCCCAAGATCTGTTGCAAATATATTAATATATATTTGCTAAAACCTAAATTTAGACACAATGACTAGACTCGGGAATGGAAAACAAATTGAAGTAGAAGAAGATTGGTTAGGAAAAACCAATAAACCAGATGCCCTTCTTGAAGAACCAATTCAAGAAGAAGTAACCTTAAACCAACAAGAAGAAGAATTTGTGGACGCAAATGAACAAAAAGAAAATGATAGAGAGGAAGGATCCTCATCTCCTAAAATAACTCCAGACGGAGCTGTTACTTTTGAGAACATGGACCATTTTTGGAAATTTCTCAATAATAATATTGGCACTCTTAATAGAGCAGTCCATATGGATAAAGATCAAATTAGTGATACTCAAGCAACCCTAGAAGATATATATCACACACGCACTAATCCTTTGTCCTTCGTTGATCAAGAGAGTGATCAAGCCGGACCGTCCAATTTGGACATGGCTGCTATAATCCAGAACATGCAACAACAACAGGTTACCCAACCACCTAGAGTGCCTATTACCAAACCAAGGGTTATTCCTACACAAAAGAAACCTTCATTCACTACTCTATTTCGCCAAGCTATCGATCAATATACCTCAAATCAACAAAAGCCTAAAACAAAACCAAATGTTAATTTCCAACAATCCGGGATACAACATAATGCTACCACAAATCTTCTTCATAATACTCTTCCTACCAATCATTTGCATAATAGTAACATAGCATCGAATCCTTATGTTCCGCCTTCTTACGCTCACAAATCCCATGCTCATGTACCACCGAACCAATATGGTGGGCAAGTTGGCAATCTGGAAGCCATGGTGAAACAGTTAACCTCCCGTATGGACCAAATAGATCCCTACCGTCCCTCGTACAATTATCGAGAGATGTGTAGTCAACCTCTAGATCCTATAGTTGTAGCACAACCATATCCCAAACACTTTCCTATGCCTGTCCTACCTATATATAAAGGAACCGAAGATCCCATAGAGCATCTTCGTATGTTTAGGATAGCATGTCATGACATATCACATGATGATTTGCTATTACTAAAAATGTTCCCGAAAAGCTTAGGGGGATGGCATTGGAGTGGTATTATCAACTACCCACTCATTCTTTGAGAAATTTTGAAGAGACCGCTGAGTCTTTTGTGCATCAATTTAGTGCCTATATCGAAAGGCATGTAACCATTAAAGATTTGTACAACCTAAAACAAGACAAAGATGAGTGTTTTGCTGACTTCTTAGCTCGATGGAGACAGTTGATAGGAAAACTACACTTTGTGTTACCTTATCGGGAGATGTTGGATATTTTTATCAATAATTTACAAGAACAACTATCCTATGAATTATCAATTGCTACCTTGACCACCTTCGATCAAGCTATAGACTTAGCTCGAAGGGTGGAAGATGCTCTCATTAGAAGAGGTCAGCTCAAAAAGAAAGATGATGAGAAAACATCCAGAAATCGGTATAAAAATAAACAAGTTGTGGGTGACGGAGTCACTGATAGTAGAAACATTGCTAATGTTAATACTACGAAAACAACGGAGAAGTTTATATTGAAACCTCCTGATAAACCACCTCGAGAATTTACTAGGTTAAATCAACCTTTATCAACCATTCTCCCCCAATTACTAGCACGAGGCTTGATCCAATTACCAGCTATCCGGGAACCTGATCCAACTATACCCGGATACAGAGCTGATTTACATTGTGATTTTCATAGAGGACCTGGACACGCTACAAACTCTTGTAAAATATTAAAACATAAAATACAAGATCTGATTGATAATAATGAGATGGAGGTGCAAGCCTTCCAACCTAAACAAAATGCTTCTAATAACGCTCAAAAGAACACCCCTCAAAGTCAGAATCAGAATGCCAATCAATCATTGGACATATTTCAACATCCTTTACCAAAGCATGGTAAAGAGGTGGCTAATCAAATCGAACATCATAATGTTCCCCCTCCTACCCGATATGTAGGAACTATTAGTGGACATTTACCTATTCACGATCTAGAAATATTTGACACAACTTTATCCATGGTTACGTCCAGACCCCTATATAATACTCAAACACCGGATCTTAGTGATGTAGAATCGGATACTGAAAGTGAAATAGACATCACCTCAAATCAATCGAATAGTTCTGAAAATGAATCAGATCCTATTCAACCTATCACAGATTCTATGGTTCCGGAAGAACCATTTCCTAGAAGAGTTACTACTCGACCCTCTTCTCATCAGTTCCTTTCTAATGAACAAGCCATAAACGCTAGACCGAGACCAATTCATCATCCTCAACATAACATTGTAGGTACCATCGGAGTCGTTACCAGACAACAGGCTCAAAATTCTCAACAGGATCAAACTCAGAATGATGGATCAGCTCCATTTATTTTGAAAAATCCCAATAAAGGGAATCATATGTCTAATGTTCAACCTAAGCCTCCTTATAATATTAATGAACAATTATCCAATACTACAACTAGAATTTCCCTTTTGGACTTGTTAAGATCTTCTCCTACCCATAGGGATGAATTAATGCTCACATTAAGCCAAATGATGGTACCTCAAAATATTCAACCTGAAGCCATGTCCAATACTATCATCACTCGAGAAGTCGATTGTATTGACTTTCGAGATAGAGATATACCACAACATAGTTTACATAAGGATAATCCCTTATATATTACTGCCCTAATTGGAGATGTAGTTGTTAAACGAGTCTTGATTGATAATGGTTCATCTTTAAACATATGCACTTTTGACTTCTACCAAAGATTTGGGTTTAGGAGTGATGAAATGAAAAGAACGGATATGATTATCAAAGCCTTCAATGACGAGACACAAGAAACGTGTGGAGTCATTACTATACCCTTGCAAGTTGGTCCTAGAACCCTAGATACGACCGTGTTTATTGTACATTGCCCTGCATCATACAATATACTTTTGGGTCGCCCTTGGATCAATGCGATGCGAGCGGTTCCCTCCACTTTACATCAGTGTGTTAAATTCAAATTTAAAAACCAGTTGGTTACCATTCATGGTGATCCTAGACCCTTTGATATGTGTGCTTTGGCAGAACCTGTTGGAGTGCAATTTTGCCCCGCCCTGTCATCCACACATCCTAATTCTTATCATCCATCCAAACGTGTGAAACACACACCCATAACATCATCTACTCTTTCAACTACACCTATACATTTAGCTCAACCATCTTCTGAACAAACCACATTAGGACCTCGAAAAGAGCCTAAACCTACACCCAATGCTTCCCGTTTTACTCCTATATCTTCCATACCTCTAGATTCACCCGTCAATATCCCTATGACATCTACATCCACTACTGGCATCCTTTCTACACCCGACGATGTAGGAAATGTTCCTTCTACCTCTTATGCTCTTACTGATGAGCTCCTACCCGATTTATCTAAAATTCTTATATCAGAAGAGATCAACACTGCCATGCAGACTTCCCTCCTTTTAAATAAACTCCCACCTTCTCCTCGTACCTTGGGCCTCCCACAACCTATGGGAAGTATCTACCAAGTCGGGAGTTGTGCTTTTATTTATAAAGGATATGATTGGGGAAGAATACCCCGAAACATCAAGACACATTGTGATGGATATGCTCGATGCTATTTTGCTAATGAATATATTAAAGCTAAGCCCATAATGCTTAAATTGGGCTATAAAGGGAAAGGTTTGGGACCTTTCCAAAATGGTATGAAAGAACCTTTCGAGGTAGAACCGTGGCTCTGCCCGCTGTGGTGTGGGCCTATTTTCTAGTAAAGGTCAGCCCTTTCCATTTGAGGATGATGACCATCTCGTATGTTATCAAGATTATCTAGATAAACAAGATTCTTTGTATCCAAAGAATAATTCTTCTACCTGCAATATGCTATCCATAGCCTATCCTGAAATGATTGCCGAATCCGACGATGAGTTGGAGGGAGATATCTTTCATGATATTTCCATTGAGGAATTGTTATATAATGAATTTTATTTTGATGGCTCTATACCTAGTATAGCCCAACTTGAGGCCTCGACTCCTCAAAACGAATTATCCAAGCTAACCTTGGAAGAATTACAAGAATTGGGTGTTTCACCCGCCCCACCTAATTTTGAGAGAGATTTACATATGGAAGTTGAAAACGTTATAAAAATTAACATTGGAACCGAACATAACCCTCACATAATCAATATTGGATCAGAATTAAGTCAAGAAAAACAAGATAAATACATTTCATTTCTTAAAGACTATGAAGATGTCTTTGCTTGGACATATGAAGACATGCCAGGTCTGGACCCTTCTGTAGTTATGCATCATCTAGTAGTCCATCCAGATGCTAAACCTGTTAAACAAAAACTCAGAAAAATGCATCCCAAAGTGGCCTTACTAGTCAAAGGAGAACTAGAAAAACTGTTGAAAGTCATTTTTATACAAGCCATTGACTATGCCGAATGGATCTCAAATGTAGTTCCAGTAACTAAGAAAGAAGCCACTAAAGTTAGGGTTTGCACCGATTTCAGAGACATTAATGTTGCATGCCCTAAAGATGATTTTCCTCTTCCCAACATGGATCAGATCATTGACTTTACTGCTGGAAGTGGAATGATATCCTTAATGGATGGATTTTCTGGTTATAATCAGATCAGGATAGCTCCTGAAGATCAGGCCAAAACAACCTTTATTACCCCTTGGGGAACTTTTTGTTGGAAAGTGATGCCATTTGGCTTAAAGAATGCAGGTGCAACCTATCAACGAGCTATGACTTATATTTTTCATGACATGATGCATGATATCCTACATGATTATGTAGATGATATCATAGCTCGTTCCATCAAAGAAGATGATCATTTAAATGACTTAAGGAAAGTATTTGATCGGTTAAGGGAATATCTTATCCGACTAAATCCTGCTAAATGCATATTCGAAGTTAAGTCCGATAAATTATTAGGGGTTATAGTTTCTTTACGTGGCATTGAAATTGACCCTCTCAAGATCGTGGCTATCACAGATATGCCCGCACCCACAAATATATCAGAATTACGAAGTTTACAAGGTAAGCTTCAAGCTATTCACCGCTTCATCGACAAGTTGGCAGACAAAACTGGACCCTTTCTTAAGCTTCTTAAGAAAGATGTCTCTTTTCATTGGGACGATGAATGCCAAGAAGCATTTGAACTCCTTAAGCAATATCTCCTCAAACCTCCAGTGCTTTCCCCACCTAGATCTGATCGTCCTTTTATCTTGTACATTTTTGCTTCTGATTCTGCCTTAGGAGCTATGTTAGCTCAGCTTGATGATGAGAAGAAAGAACGTGCTAATTATTACATTAGCAGAACCTTAATCAGTTATGAAACTCGTTATACCATATTAGAGAAATTATGTCTAGCAGTCATATTTTCTACACAGAAACTACGACATTATATGCTCAATCAAAAAACGTATGTTATTGCCAAATTCGACCCTTTGCGATATCTCATGAGTCGACCGTATTTATCTGGTCGCACAGCCAAGTGGGTTCTTGCGCTAAGCGAATTTGAACTCACCTTCATAGGACAAAAGTCTGTTAAAGGTCAAATCATAGCAGATCAATTAGCTGCTGCACCCTTAGAATCTACTCATCCCCTCATCATTGAGTTTCCTGATGAATGCCTTAAACTAGAGGCGAGACCATTCAGAGCAATGGTCCTTATACTTTGACGGAGCCCGATGCATGAGTGGGGCTGGTGCGGGTATTATTTTAATATCTCCACAAAAACATCTTATTCCTCTGTCCTTCAAATTAACATTTGCTTGCACCAATAACACTGCTGAATATGAAGCTCTTATCCTTGGATTACGAGCTGCCTTGGCATTGAAAATCAAAAGTTTATTGGTTTTCGATGACTCCCAACTTGTCATAAATCAAATCAATGATGTTTATCAGACCAGAGATGATAAATTACGCCCATATAAAGCATATGTTTTGCAGTTGTTATCCTTGTTTGATAAAGTTACTTTGGAAGCTATTCCTCGAACTAGCAATCGTGTGGTCGACGCTATGGTTGCAACTGCATCTCTTTTACCCTTGGAGTTAGACGATGAATATGCTACCATCATTATTCATCGACTCCAGGAACCCGCTTCAAGAAAATCATGTTTAGAACCTTTGGATGTGTTTCTCATCAACGAAACAACTCCTGAACCATGGTATACTGATATATTTAATTTTTTGCAAAAAGGAACCTTCCTTGATGGTTGCACTAGCAACCAGCATAGGTTATTACGTAGACAAGCAAGTCACTTTGTGATTATTGGTAATACCTTGTACAGAAGATCTTTTGAAGGCATCTTATTGAGATGTTTGAATTTAGAAGAATCCAGATCAGCTTTGAATGAAGCCCACAATGGATCTTGTGGGGGACATTTTAGTGGTAGCGCCATTGCTAAGAAACTCCTTCGGATAGGATATTTTTGGCCTACCATGGAAACTGATGCACATAATTATGTGCGACATTGCGACAAGTGCCAGAAACATGCTGACCTTGTCCATGCGCCTGCACAAGAGCTACAGGCTATTTCATCTCCTTGGCCCTTTTCAAAATGGGGCCTAGACATCATTGGAAAAATCAACCCTGTGTCATCTGATGGACACAAATTCATCATAACTGCCACTGAGTATTTCACGAAGTGGGTTGAAGCTATGCCATTAGCTTCTTGCACTTGGAACACAAGTTTCCAAGTTTGTTTTTAATCAAATTATTTGTAGGTTTGGAATTCTTGCCAATCTCATTTCTGATAATGGAACTTGTTTCAAAAATAAAGATGTCAAGAAATTATGTCAAAAATATAAAATTCAACATCGTTGGTCCACTCCCTATTATCCTCAGGGTAATGGTCAAGCAGAAGCATCTAATAAAACCTTAATCAAAATTCTCAAAAAATTGGTCAATAAAACCGGTCGAGACCGGCACATTCAGTTATATCCTGCTTTGTGGGCCTATCGAACTAGTGTTCGAACCCCCACTGGAACTTCACCTTTTGTCTTGGTTTATGGTGCTTGAAGCCATTTTTCCCTTTGAATTAGAAGTTCCTTCTTTAGCTCTACTACTTCAAGATACTGAAGTAGGGGATGAATATCGTGCTTGCAGATTTAGTCAACTAGAACTTCTAGATGAAAAGCGCATCAATGCTTTGGAGCATCTTCGCGCCTACCAAAACAAGCTTAAGAGAGCATATCTTAAGAAAGTTCATCCTCGATCCTTTGAGATCGGTGACCTTGTCTTAAAAGAAAATAAAAAAAATACTAATGCAACTACAAACCTTAAAGGTAAATTTGAGCCCAACTGGCTTGGACCATATGTCATAACTGCTAAATTTGGATCAGGAGCATACAAATTATCTACCTTAGATGGTAAAGAACTTAAAGAACCTATGAACATTATGCATCTTAAACGTTACTATGCATAAAAATTGGTCATTTCATCATTGTATATATTTGTTTAAAACATTTCAAAAAACCACTATCTTGTATTTCTTTCAATTCATAAACTTAAAATATAAAAACACCAAAAACATCCAAATCATCAAAATCTTCAAAACCGTCTTTTATCTTTGTACCTCTCAATTTGTGAAGTATTGCAGTTATATTTTCAGTTATTTTGGATAAATTAGTATTTATTTGGAATCCCGCACTTTCACATTCACATGAATAAATCTCTTGATTTTATTTGTTATGATTATTAATCTCTCTTATATCAAAGTCCACATTTGAATTAAATAAAGTTTTGAGCATAGAGAACTGATCTTGTTATTTACTTGAACCAAGTATATCTCTTCACATTAAAATGATTTCATTGCACATTCGATATGATGCTACATAGTAGAAATGGTTTCTTGAGCGAAAAGTTTCCCCTGCTATCCTATCATGCACATGGTCTAGAATCTTTGAGAATTGACAAAAGGACAAGCTCACCCCTACCCAGAATAAAAATCCCTTGCTCTACAACTAATCCGAGCAAGTATCCCTAGCATAGGAAGAAAAGAAAAGTTCAAGAAACAAGAGAAAAAGAAAAAGGTTATTTTGAATCATCACAACAATATTTCAGCATTATCTCAAATATCAAGCAAAAATACAAAAGTACAAAAAAAAAAAAAAGAAAAAGCAAAAGTGAAAAGCAAAAGCAAAATACAATAAACTCCTTTCCCTACCCCTTGAAAAGAAAAGAAGGGTGAATGAGCTTGAATCCCTGGAATTCTCAATTATTCGAAAACTGTGAGGTAAGCCCCATAACAGGTGGTTTGTGCCCAACCCGCTTGGCCTTGGGTAAATCCTAGCGTGGCGATATGTCTGTCACATTAGCGACCTTCTTTTGTACAGACCTCTGTCAGCTTATGGATTAGCTAGCTCTTGATAAACCTAACTTACATAGTAGTCTGGTATGGTTACATGCATATAAATCATGGTCAACGAACATTCATTTGGTCAAGGCAAATTACTTGTATCAAATTATCTTGCTCAAAATTGGTGAATGAACAATACAATCGCACACACATTTGTATTTGAGAGATTTTGTATCATTATGATAAATCAAGATTGGTAATGAACTCACATTTGCACATGAGGATTCCTTATAAATCTACATTTCTCTTTGAGATAATTTAAAATATTTCTGTAACTCTTTTTGGAATAATTTTATCCTTTTATTTCAGAATTTTTGTTTTGTATAAAAGCAATTACATACATCTTCTCATAAAATCTCAAAAATAATTTCAAACAAAATTTTCATATTATTATTTTTCTGTTTATCAAAAGTCAAAAATGCATCTTGCAATAAAACCAACAATCTATTTTCTTCTTTGGATTTCGCGATGATGGTATAAGTCTATACCTATAATTCTATGCCTAGCGCAAACCATCGTTCTAATTTTCTTTTCCATTTATTTTAAAACAAAATTCATCAAAACATGTGACTTGCATCATTATGTTACACAATTATGCTTTACAAACAAACAAACACCTATTCTATTTCATGACATTATGTTCAAAATTCAATATTGCACCCATGGTATAAATTCTAAAGGAATTGTTCAAAATTTTATCACACTTAGGAATTTATGCCTAGCAACATCATATTTTCATGCATACTATTTTTATGAAAATCTGAAAACAAATCATCAAACCATCATTATCTCCATCATTACAACACAAAGTCTTAAGACAGTCTCTTAAGCACTCTTTTACTTTTAACAATATTTCTATACTGGGATTAGCTTGACGACCGAGTGAGCGGCGACTCCATGAAATGGTCTATAATAGCGACAATGTCCTTTGAAATTATTGTTAGAAGTCCCTTTTATTTTTTATCAAATCACACCACAACCACCAATTGTTTACATCAGATTATTTCATTTAAAATCTTACAACATGACATCAAAATTATAATATTTCAAAACGACATAATTATATGAATCCTCAATCCAATAAGCAAACAATTCAAACAGTAAAGCATCATAAAAACATATGAACAAGTCATATCATCAAAAACAAGATCATATATATATATATATCCAAAAATTATTTACATCATATCAAAATTGGATTGGTATGCCACAATCTATACCCTGGCATACTCAATCCTCTCAACAATCTCTACAAAATTTATAGTCCATAGACACCTAGCCTCGAGAAGCCCTCGAGCTCTCAGCCTCATCTCCTCCCCCACCCTGACGTGGAGGAGGTGGTCCCATAGAGGTCCGAGTTGTATCTCGGGTCCTCATCGTCGATCGTGAGGATGTCCTCGTCGATCCCATCATGATCGGCTCTGCAATAGGGGCTGGCAGTGGTACCCTCTGGTTCTCTGGAACCATGTGATAGTATAACCCCTGGTAGAATGCGGTCTGAGCAATAGACCATGATAGATCATCCCTGCTCACCCCTCCCCCGAGCTCTGAGCCGTGTAGCCTCATCCTGTAGTGTCTGCACCTGAGCCCGGAGGCGGGCAACCTCAGCCCGGAGAGCCACTGTCTCATTGCTCTCCCCTATGTCAACACCCTTGCCCTTATCAGGCGATGGTGGTCTCTCCCTCTGCTATGAAGGGAGCCTCTCCTCCCTCTGCTCTGTCTCCCATGGCCTCTATGGAGCCCGTGCCATCCTCTGGCATCTCTCCTATGGGATCCATCATTGCTCTCTCCCCTCGTGACCCCACATTGCCTCAATAGCAGCCTGTCATCGCCTCCCCATCTGGTGCACCATAGCATGTACTGGACCCTATGCCCTCGTCATCCGAGGAGGGTGGATGCCTACGTACCAGGCATCATAGCCATCAGCAACCTCGACGTCGTCACCATCCACTGGCTGGATGGGGGCATCGTCCGTGTCCTGACTCTAGAATCATTGCATATCTGGAGCCCCGCTCAGTGTAGTACTATCTCGAATAGTCTGGGAGTACTCGTAATCCTTGAGAGAAGGGATCCCCTACTGTAGACCGAACTATCATAGTACCCGATCGTAGCGGTGGAGCTCTACCTCTCCCCGCTCCATCCTCAGCCAACAGACTCGCTTGATGCGAGCCAGCTCCTGCCCATCCTCTGCCCACTCGGGGTGCTCTCGCCATGGCCTCTAGGTGATCTGGTCTGGGATGAGGTCATCTAGCAACCTTCGTGACATCGACAGATCTATCCACCACTGTGAACCCCTCTGTAGCCACCAATAGAAAACTCGGGGTCTCTCCCGGTCAACACCTATCAATGGGAGCCCTACCGGCCTCCGCACCGCAATGTGCTCCCAGCACCAAACCTGCAGCAATGATGTCAAGACCAGACATCGACCTCCCTTGTATACGACCCCATGCAGGATCCTATACAAGCGGCAGAGTACAAAGCTCCCCCATGCAAATCTGTACCCATGGTCTCTCATGTCGTAGACTATGTCTGAGAGCACCCACGGTAGTCTGCATCCACTCTGGTGGCACAACAGTAAGCCATCGACAACCCCTACCAAAACCCGTGTCAGCCTAGATGCCCCAGGCATCTATCGTAGCGACTCGATGTTCACTCCGCCCTTCTCCAGGGTGAAGCTCGGGTCTCCAGTGAGTCTCATCATCGCCTGGCCCTGATTGGCCGTAGGCATCATCAACCGTCCCTGTATGGGGATCCTCATGATCCTCCATACGTCCTCTAGAGTGGGAGCCATCTCCCCTGTCGGTAACCAAAAGCAGGACGACCCCGGATACCACCTCTCTGCTAGGGCTGTCAGTAGCCCTATGTCAGTCGGTACTTGTGGCATCTCTGCCACATGCTGTAGGCCGACCAGTCCAAGTCGGTCATGCTCTGCCTGGTCAAGCGCGGCTATGTCATCCCTTAGCCCACTGTATTTCCATTCTCGGCTCTTTAGTAATCCCTTCTGCAAAACAAACAATAAAACAACAAAATCATTAATAACTCAAGCATGCAAATTAAACAACTTAAAATCAAGTTTAAAATGATATCGTCCACCATTGGATGATATCGTCCCAAATTGGGCAAAATCATCCTTTGTGAGGACAAAATCGTCTCCGATTTCGCAACTTGGGAATCACCCTTGTTGGATGAAATCGCCCCTAATTCGCCGATTTCGCCGTCAGACGAAATCGACGATCTAGGGACGATTTCGACGAAATCGAGACGATTTTGTCCCGACGACGTCGACGGCCTAAAAATGGCCGTGATGCCCCAAACAATCAAATTTAAATCAAAATAATTGCATAAAGTTACATTAAACCTAATCTACTAGGATTAGATCCTTACCCGTAGCCCGCACCGGACCTCTGTCGCTCTGTGTGCGCTGTCTCCACCATTTTTTTTGCAGAACTCTGGAACAGTAAAAGTGAATAGTACAAATGAATTAGGGTTTTCCCTATTTTCTTTAAATTTATTTAAAAATCAACATTTTAAAATTTTAATTTTTGCTTTTCCACGTTTTTACCTCAAACGTTCGATTTGGGTAAAAACACGGAGGGGGCACCATAGTCAGCATTCGTACGATTCGACCAAGAATCGTCGTCTAAAAAATTGAGTATATTTTTGCTTTCTCGTAAAATGGGAAAAACTCGTCTTTAACGCATTTTCTTCAAAAAATTCGCTAAAGAGGGGGCAAAATGTAGCACCCTAAAATTGGCACGGTTAAAACCTTAGTAAAAAGATAAAATATTAAAATTTGAATTTCAACCCCAAACTGCCCGTTAAACCGCCTTTTACCCGCTTTCCCCGTTTTCCGTGCCATTTTTAGGATTTGTTTTGACCGTTGGACGATATCGTCGCAGATTAGACGAAATCGTCCCCGATCTGACGAATTCGTCTGGAATAGAACGTCCAGACGATTTCATCCCAAAACCAAATTTTCATAATTAGCTTCTGTTTCAACAGCCTCTCCAACTCGGGCAGAAGCGTGTACGTGCGGTTGGAGATTTCCCTGTTGGAGATCTCCCAGATTGGGATGATCCCCAACCTCCCAAACCTCTTTTTAATCCTATATAAACTAGGATTTTTCTAGTTTATCCCCCTGCCTCCCTGCCTAATTCTTGCTTGATTCTCCCCGAACCCCCAACCCCTTTGTTGACAGGATTTCATTGCGAGAGTTAGCTCTTTATTCCTTTGTATTATTGTTTGCATTTGGTATTTTGCATTTTTATTTGCAAGAACTCTACTGTTTTTCGATCGAACCTAGATTGGATCGTCGCGAGATGATCTTGGATGATTACGGACGATTTCGTACGATTGGAGGCGATCCCGACTGTAGTCCAGATTAGGGGCGATCCAAGTTTAGAGTTCACATTTTCTTAAGCTTTTCTGCATTTTCCATAATATATCTCTGCACTTGTTTTAAGTTATTATGTTTTATGCATCTTGGAGTTCACCTCATTTAGCATAATTGCATGATAAAGGTAAAATCAATCATTAAATTTACTGCATTTCCTCATTTGTTATTAGACACTATTATTTAGGCAAGTTTGTTGTTATTTCTATCATTATCCCTTGCTTCTGCATTTGCATATTTGGTATTTTGTGTCTGTTTCTATGATTGCAGGTTTCTGACGGATTCGTCTGACGAATTCATCAGATTTCAGGCGATTCTGTCCTATTTCAGATGACCTTCTATGATTTGAGATGATCCCAAGAAATATCAGATGATAATGTGCAAACTGAGACGATCTGAACTGCTACAAGACTCAGAATCTCCATCAGACATCCGAAATCAGGTATGAATTCTTCTGGTTAGCATATTCTCTATAATTTGCATCTATTTCTATTTTTTGTATTCATTGAAATCCGCATTGGCATATAGAATAGTTTAGATTCATATCGGCCAAACCTAGGAGTTGAATGATCAAGCATAAAAATGAACACATCAAACACACTATCAACCTAGGCGTGGAAACTGCCATTCAAAAGTTTCCTGGTGAACCCACCATCCGTCGAAAATTCACCCTTATACACCTCCCCCGAGAGGCGGGACCTTCAAAGGGCCTCTCAGTCCGAGGTATTGTCCCATCCTTTTCACATCCCCCTTCCGGGCACGGATCCTATAGCCTGAAGGTAAGGGTGCAAAAAATTTGGAGCGATACAACTACTAAGGAAGGCACGCCACCAAGAGTGCCATTTATGTAGCCAAGCCAAGAAAGAGTAAACCTACGTACAAGTTGCAAAAAACAAGGAGGTGATAGCCATAGAAGGAGAAAGACATTTTGTTTAGAGATATCTAGCATCAAGAGTCCTTGGATAGGACATAATAAGGTGCAAAAAAAGACCTTTGTTGAAGGAAAAGAAAGGTTTGTCAAAAGGTATGCTTCTCAATCTAAAAGGAGAGCATAGGAAACATATTGGCATTGAGAAAGAGTGTGAATATATTAAATACACAGAGAATCGCACACATTTATCACATATTTAGTTGAGTGGATAACACAAATAACAACATTTATTGGGATTCACTGTCACACACATAGAGAAGTCAAGCTCTCATCAAAGATAATAGTTTGGATAGAGGAGTTCTAACATGTCTAGGAGGTGACCAAAGTACTAAGTACTTAAGATATTCAAATTCACCAAAGGAGGTGAAAATTTGTAGTAGAAGCACCATATTGAAACCTTTCAAATATTCACAGGTGCAATGAACGAAGAAGAGGTCATTACACAACGAAGTAAGAAGATAACCATGCACCAAATGAAGCGATGTGGTGGTATTTGGTAGAGAAGTTATAACAAACCAAATGAAGCAATGACGTAGCATGTGGTAAAACCATAATGTGCTAAGAAAGATGAATATAAGCCATTATTACATCCTATTAGAAGCACGCATTGAAAATGGGAAGGACACTTCTCAATCATGTAATGCTCTTTAATAGTCATTGAGGGTATGACATATATCTCTAAAAAAGAAGTGCAACATAGTAACACATCAAGGAAAGAACACCGTTACCACTTGTATCAACCTATCATTAAGGTATAATGCTCAAGTTGGCATCATTTGTCTTGAGCCTTACTCACCTAGTAACACCCAACGAAAGGAAGTTCGTTGCCTTAAAGAATCATGACACTTGTCATAGTGGACAACCATATTGGAGGCATATACAAGAGCATGTAACAAAGTGGAAAGTGAAGCAAGGGCATAGCAAGTGTTGAGCAACATTAAAGGTGAAGAGACTCTAATAAAACACGATATTCAAGAATGAAAAGCTGCCATAAAAAGTGTTGGACAACATTCTACCATTAGAGGAAACCACAAGGTGATTTCTAGATTCATACCAAAGTAAGCAAGCACTTGATATAAAGGTAATATCTAAGTTTTATTACCTTCATAAAGTTGTAAGGAGTGACAATATTATACATATCAATTTTAATATTAATCTAGGAGTTATAAGATAATGGAAGATACCCTAGAAATCACATTACTTATTTTTCATAAGAAAGAAGAAATTAAAAGTATTAAAGTATTTATTATTAGTGCTTCACCTATTTGCAAATTTTAAAGGAGATATGAGGTTAGTTTGCAAATATATAAACTTTCAAAACAAAACTTCTAACTAGGGAGATATAATGAATCCTACTTCAATTGAATTTCTAGAAGTTTAGAAACCTAATATAGTATTGAATCATAGTTGAAGAGATTTAGATATTGCTTGCATCAAAGTTATAGTTGGAAGATTGAGATAAAATGATATAGACAATCCAACTAAAGATATTAAACTCTTATTTTTGAAATTGAATTTCTAAAGAACTTTTTACAAATAGTTGGTTGCAAGTGATAGAAGTGAATCATATTTAAAGCATATATCATTAGTAGGGAGATATAAGGTAGTCTACTACAAAGAATTCATCAAAATATTTCTAAAATAGAAATTAAGAGAAATGTCTACCTCAAGTAATACAAGAAACAATGATATGAACAACACTATTAGAAAGGAAAGAGCAAGTGTCATAAAAAGTGGAATCAAGAACTCATTTATAAAGTCCGAAGGAAACTTAGACCCTATTTCAAAAAGGATACATAGTGAAGCTTTAAAAGATAACTTTGAAATAATGGAACATTATCTACATGCTTGACTCACTCAAGCAATTGATAATGGAAAGAATGACATTAAAATTCCTTCAGAATATGGAAGCATATTATATATGGCACTACTTCCATTCAAATGTTATAAGGATGAAAATGTAGAATAGAGAATATTTATAGAATTACTTAAACTGAAAAATAGAAATGGATGAATCATCCCTAGCAAAGATATTTCAATCCTCATGTAGTATTAGTACTTCAAGTTCTACTAACACAAAATCTTATCATGATGCTCTAAGTGTATGTTCAAAAGCTTCTATATAGGACATAGAGAATGATGACAAGGACAAAAGTAAAGGAAAATTAATATTGCAAGAATCTGGTGTTAGTACATCAACCTATGACAATATTGACTCCAATAAAGAAGAAGAAGAAGCAATTCAAGGAGTCATACAATGCAATGTGAATTAAAGATAATACAAAGAACCAGATCAAGTTGAAGAATATTTATCAAATACTAAAGCTTTCAAAAACCAAATAATGTAATACAGGGGGGTGTTGGAATATATTACATCATTTGGTTCTTTTCTAATGTACCTTCATGGGTACATATTTAGAGTAGGAATATATTGGGAGATAAATAGTTTACTAGAGTAATTTAATAAATGCACAAGTGTTAGAATGTGCAATTATGTAAATGTGCATGTAGTCCATATGTACATGAGTCTTAGGGTTGAGTGAGAGGTAAGGAATATATATTTCTATATAAAGGCCTCATTGTGAGTGTTTGAGGAAGAGGAGTTGTGGAGTGCATCGTGTAGTGTAGTAGTAGTCACAATGTAGCTCCATTTTGATATCATAGAGGAGTTGTAAACTCCATGATAGGAGCATTGTAAGTTTCGTGAGCTTTCTTATATGAGCATTTTTAGAGCATTGCATCAAGTTTTCTATCATATTTTCATGCATGTTAAGTTACCATTATCATAGTAATAATATTACATTCTTATTTCAATACTTGTGGTCGTATTTCCTTTAAGTTTAATGCTCCAAAAGCTAACAATAGGGGGAGCATTTTCTCACCTATGAGCGGATCACTCATATATGGGGATGGTATCTCCACATCACGAGTGGAACTCTCACCTATGAGCAAAGCACTCACAAGGGGAGCATTTTCTCACAGGTGGGGACGATATCTCCACCTCATGAGCTGAACACTCACCTGTGAGCGAAGCGAGCGCTCACAAGTGGGGATGGTGTCCCCACCCTGTGAGTGGAACATCACCTATGAGTAGAGCACTCACAGTGGGGTACCTCCTCCCTTTGGTATGCTTTTTGCTAGGCGAGCTATGTAAGGTTTATTTAATAAATAAAAGTAAATCTTTTAAATTGGCAAATATATCTATTGAATGGTTTTAAAAGTAAGAAAGAGTTGTATAATTTAAGAATGATTTTAAATTATATAGTTAAAGAATGGTTTGTATAATTTAAGAATGGTTTTAAATTATATAATTAAATAATAATTTGTATAATTAAGGATGGATTTAAATTATATAGTTAAAGAAAAATTTGTATAATTTAAGAATGGTTTTAAATTATATAATCAAAGAATGATTTGTATAATTAAGGATGGATGTAAATTATATAGTTAAAAAAAAAGTTGTATAATTTAAGAATGGTTTTAAATTATATAATTAAATAATGATTTGTATAATTAAGGATGGATTTAAATTATATAGTTAAAGAAAGAGTTGTATAATTTAAGAATGGTTTTAAATTATATAGTTAAAAAATGGTTTGTACAATTTAAGAATGGTTTTAAATTATATAATTAAAGAATGATTTGTATAATTAAGGATGGATTTAAATTATATAGTTAAATAAAGAGTTGTATAATTTAAAAATGGTTTTAAATTTTATAGTTAAAGAATGATTTATATAATGAAAAAATAGTCTTAGATTATATAGCTAAAGAATGATTTGTATGATGTTATAGATGCATTTAAGATTTTATAGTTTGAATTTAAAAAGAGGTTGGAGGAATAGTTGAATTAAATTATTTAAAGAAATTGGTTGAATTGATTTACTAAAAAAAAAGCTTATATTATTTATATTATGGTTGAATTGTATTATTAAAGGAAAAGGGATTATGTTGTAATTTAATAGGTTATGACTGAGTTAGTTCATTAAAGAGAGAAGGATTGCTAAGTATCTAGTCAGTTGGGGTTACGGGGCCTTGATTAGTTAGAGAAATGGGTAAATTAAGTATTTAATTGTTTAAGGTTTATGGGGCCTTGATTAATTAGAGAAATAAATGAGTTTACTTGTTAATCAAATCTAAGGGAGGACTTTTATGTTTGATCATGAACCTTTGATTGATTAAAGGATAATATGATGAATTGAAATATGACCTTCCTAGATGTTGAGTGAATGATTTGTAAAGATATATTTGGTGATTATATAGTTGTAATTTGGCATTATAGATGCACTACATTAAAGGATCATCTAGTAGATGCATGATTCCTAGTTTCAAGAGCTGTCCTGATCCCTTACTACCATAAATTGAGCGATGGGTAATATAAAGGACCAAGGAGAGCAACAAATATCCAAGACAAATACTTGTTTGTGATATGAATAAAATATTAGAAGATCAACCTTGATTTTGATTATTAATTTAATGTTCTATTCTTTAAAAGTATGGGTTCTTTTACCACACTCAAACTATGTATAGATTTATTGACAAATGAAAATGTATCTCCTAATTGTAATTTATGATGCATCTTGATGATTAATTATGTTAGCCTTTTATTTATATATGTTATAGTTAGATTTTCAGGTTGTTATAGTGAGTCAATAAGTGATGCATTTGTAATATCTATCTTTTTATACACATAGCACCTTAAAATTTCTAGAATACAATCATTTTATTGGGCATAAGCTAATATAGTCAATGAAAAAACAAATTGAATTGATCGTATGATTAGAAAATCCATTTATGCTCTAATTTTAGAAAATAAGGTAATCAAACAACAAAAGAAAAAAAAAAACCACAAAATCTCATTCTTGACCACAAATAGGAATACAACCCTTACAAAGTCAATGTTAGTTGATTATGATTTAAAAAAAATTGTTTTGATATTTCTTCAAAATAAAGGGAATGCAAGGGCCAATGATCAAGAAACCAATGCTCTTTCCATTAAGAACTATTAGAGATATACAATCTTTGCAAGTTAAAAATTAGCAGATTGTCAATCATTACCTAATCCTAGAATATTAGGAAGAAATACCATACATTGATGGTTTGAGAGAAAGATATTATGATAAGGAAAATAAGTTTTAGGACAAGGTAGAAAAATCTAAAGTGAGTATCTCCTGATTGACAATAGTTTGCTATGTTGTAAGCATAAAACAAAGTTTTCTTACATAATCATTGTTTTAAGTGCTAAAAATTTGTTACTCCTAAAATGGACCATTCTTTACAAGCAACATTTTGGATTCCAATATTCTGTTAGATTGTATGTCCTTGATTTGAACGCATCCTATTGCTAGTACCATAACATAATAAATTTTGCAATTTGATGTATTATTACTGAAATTGCTCCAAAATATAGATCAATGTTGTCAAAGCAAGCGATTATGTCATTGTACATACTATAAAATTAGGTTTGACTATTGGTAGGATGGTCTCAAGACACATTTCTGTTGATATGACCTCCCAAGGATCCTTTCGAAAATTCAATAGAGACTGTTACATCGATAAAGATATCTATGATAATATCTTCTCTCTTCTCACCACCATACAAAATGTGGGAGTGAATGATACATGTATATATACCAAAGTATAGAAGACTAGAATTGGTTTTAATGAAAAAAATATATTGGAATGACTAATTCTTCATGAAAGCTTATCAACCAAGACAGGATTGATAAATACAAGTGATTGTCATTTTAGGTACAATACAGTGGACAAATATTAAATTGTTGAGTTTAAAGTCTTACAACCTATGTTACATAGAATACCCTTTAGTGGCAACAGAGAAAGGAGGGGACAAAAAAATATGATAGCTAGGAAACACCCCTAAATTTTAGTAAAACTGGGATGACAAATGGAACAAAAATTAAAATTATTTAAAATATAGAAATATAAGAATAAAAATTACAAGTGAAATGATATTTTGAAGGGTAAAACAATTGTGTTAATCATTGATTTACTCGTTACTAATTAGCAATCATAGACAAATTTAAAATATAATGATGCATTATTAGAAGATTATAGTTATTAATTCAATGTTATTGGGCCACTGAACATACAAGGATATTATGTGGTAGTATCATGCACACACAATATGTACATAAATGAATTACAAAACTTCTTTAGAGATTCTAATATCGGGTGTTTCAATTTTTAATAGAATCCATGCAGACAACCACACATTTGCATTCCTATGTTACTAAAATATTCACATTTTGGAATATGAGGATAATTAGGTTTCCAAATATCAACTACTTATCTAATATGACAACTCTTGATATTTTGCAAACTCTTTATATTCTCATCTCTCTATATTAAGTGTTCAAATTTAAGCTATGAAACATTGTATATTACATTGAGGACTCCAAGGCATACCACATCCCGCAAGTGTATGTATGGGCATCCCATGCACATCTTGGCATAAATGACGGTATAGGGGGATTTTTTTCTAGATGTACTCTAGTTGTTATTAATATACAAGATATAAATTATGGTGTGGAGGACAACTCCTATAAACCAACTTGTAGCGTTAGGTGAGTTATGATACAGAGTGGCATTATGGAATTAACCACCACTAACTTGATTTTACTTGTGAAGGAAGGAAGACACAGATGCTTTGTGAGCTAGGAATTGAATGTGACATATGCTATAGCAATAGGAAATGATTTATTGTGCACTAAGGTGTTAACACCAAGGTTAATTGGTATATGATAAGCAAGAGACTACTCATATTGGGTGTTAAGAAGAGACTATACATGGATGAAACTCATGGTGCTAATATACAAGGTGCTAAAGTTGACAATGACAAAACTATAATTAAGACATTGTTTCAGGATATATTAGGCATAATACTAACATGACAAAATTCTTTCACTTAGAAGTGAACACAATAGATACCAATGAAACAAATTTATCTTCATTACAAAAGAATATTACAATAGTCCTCTATGGAAGAGAAATATGCCTTGAGGTATAAGCGAGATCCCTAAGAAAGGGTGTGAGAGGACGCAAGACAAATATCTATCTAGAGATATAAAGACACTAGATGCATTCCTGAGAAAAAATATGATGTGGCATGTTAGATCCATGTGTAGAGATGTATTGGCACTAATCGTATCTCTTGTATATAGATGCAACTCTAGATCTCAAAGTGAGATGTGAACTACCATTGACTACTCAATCCCTACTATTTTTTCCTTCTTCCTTATCAATATTCTATCTAAAATAATACTTTATGCAAGAGGATGTAATTGAATGGGAAATTATAGTGTTGGAATATAGAATAGTTCATTGTCCAACTACAACTAACAACTCTCAAAAGGGTAAATTTGTCTGCCTTCTAACAGTGGCTAATAGTTACAATATTATGATGTTATCCATTGACCTCCCAAGCTGATGTGGCACCAATATGAAAATGATAAAAAGTTTGATGCCATCTCTCACAATATTGAAAAGTGGCAGTTTGGCACCAAAAACAAGTCAAAAACATAAATCACAATTTGAAGGTTTTCAGTGTGATTTTCATCCTAAAAACATTAGGAGAGCTAGAGTTAGCTAGAGCACATCCTGTAATTTACTAAAAGAACTAACCCAAGTTATTGATGTCATTAGCTCCATTTTGCATATTACTAGTTGATCTTGCATTACATGTTACCCTAAAACTTTAAGAAAAGGCTCAGAACACAATTTACAACACAAATTCAAACCATTCAAATTTAAAAGCATGAACAACATCCTAATTGCTTGCTTTCTATATTTAGTAATTGTTGTAATTGATATTATAATAATTGTGTGCAACAAGAAGAAAATATGTTGCTGCAAATTGAGAAATACAAAGAGCAAAAGTACAAAGAAACCCTAAATCAATTTTATCCACAAATGTGTGCGACAAAAAAAATGACATAATTTTGATCATAAAGGCAAAGCATCACATATTTCACAAAAAATTCCAAAAACCCTAGAACAATTTTGTCCAAAAATGTGTATGACAACAAAAAATAACACAATTTTGACCATAAAGGCAAAGAATTCACAGATTTTGTAGAAAATTCCAAAAACCCTAAAACAATTTTATCCACAAATGTGTGTGACAACAAAAAAATGACACAATTTTGACCATAAAGGTAAAGAATTCATAGATTTCGTAGAAAATTACAAAAACCCTAAATATTACCTACAACTCGCTTCTTGTAACCTTAGCACTCCAAGCCCTATGCCACTTGAACTCTCCAATGGGTAAAAACCACCCTGATACTAAACTCTCCAAACTGTGCACTTGTTTATGAGATCTCACTTGCCCCTCCTTTTCAAGAGCTCGAGAAAGAGGAATAATCACTCTCGCATCTACCCTAAGATCAAAAAAGAATAATCACTCTCACCTCTCAAGCCCCTCCCTTTAAATTTAAAAAGTTGGTCAAGTGCTAAGCATTCCCAGTTTGAAATGATCAAGGCCATATCAAGATTAAAAAAGAGAGCTTGACATGGTTAAGGAAACTATCAAGTGTTGAGCATTCCTAGTTTGGAAAAGTCGAGGTCGTGGGAATATTAGAATAGAGAGCTTGATAGGGTTAATACAACCAAAATTTTTGCATGCCAAAAGGTTAACGAATCCTTTATATATATATTTTAAGGCTTATTTTTAAGGGTGATTTTAAACTACCCTCGTAAGGTCTATTAGGGCAGTTATAAACCACCATAAAAGGTTTTTTGTGTGCAGTGTTTTAAGGATGGTTTTAAACTGCCCTCGTAGGGTCTTTTAGTTGCGCTTAAAAGGTTTTTTTGGTGAAGTGTTTTAAGGGTGGTTATAAACTGCCCTCTTAGGGTCTATCAGGGTAGTTTAAAACCATCGTAAAAAACTATCATCTTTAGCTGCCCTAAAAGCATTTTTGGTGTAGATTTTTAAGGGTGGTTTTAAACCGCCCTCTTAGGGTCTATTAGGGCAGTTTTTTACCATTGTAAAAAAAATGTCATCTTTTAGCTGCCCTTAAAATCCTTTTTTGGTGTAGTGATGATCCCATGCTTCGATGCAGTTGTGTTGATGTCACTTCCCCAAGGTGCCTGATCTTTTACATCACAACTTTAAGCACTTGAATTTGCACATTCCCAAGAAAAAAAATCTTTATGCTATAATCATCATTGATGTAATCCCAATTTTGAGCATTTTGGTTCTATGCAACCTTGAAGCTTTTGAAAATATTAGTCGATCTTTTACAAAAATAAGCTCGGTTCTTTGAAATCCAAATGAGATCATGAATTTGACCTACATTCTTGGCACCTATTGGGGTTTTTTGCTTATAGAAAAAGACAAACCTAGATATCCTTAAATTTGGATCTTAAACTTGTGAAGGAAAGTAATTGAAAGAGCTAGAAAATAAGTTGACAAAAAAGGGAAGGACAAGGACAATAATATATCCAGTTTTTACTGCAAGAAGCAAAAGGGGTATGGATCGTAGAAAGTGAATGAACTAGATATGATGAAGAGATATGTGGATAGATGCAAGGAGTGGCATAAGGGAGAAAAACTAAAGAAGAGGAGGGGGAATGGTAGTATGCATGATATTATTTACAAGAAGTGTGAAATGCAAAAATGGAAGAAGATGAGGAGTTTGGAGGTAAATAGAAAAGGGAGAGGTGACACAAAGGGAAGAATGAGAAGAAAAGAGGGAGAGATGATGCCAGGGGATACTTGGACTATGGTATCGCCAAAGAAAAAGGTACCTTTATGAGCATACTCTGCTGTAGCCAAAAGCTATTTCAAGTCTAGGCAATATACCTTAGGCAAATATTCCCAGTGCTTGTAGGCCAAAATTTATCATTATTATTGTCCATTTTTCTCTTTTTCATGCAGTTGCACATGAACTTCCTCTATTTGTCACTTGCAGTAGTGCGACACTTCAATTCTATATTATAATTCATGACTACATTAAGGAGCATTTTTTCTTAAATTCTAGCGCTATGGTAGCTTTATATAGAGTTCAAGTGGTAGTTTTTCTAGAAACCGCTTTCCAAAATATTTGCATGATGTTTTTTTTGACTTACCTCTTTTTCCAAAAAATCCAAAGCTTGTGTGAACTATTTGTTCATATGCTTCATTTGATGTCTTCATGCCAACTAATATCCCTTGTACCGGTTGTTTTATGTTTTCTTATGTCACACATGGGATGGAGTATCATGCAGTATATATTACACATGGTTTGCTAACTTGGCTCTTGTCATGCTATGGTGTCTGAGTACATATGCCCATTCTTCATATCTTGTCTATTGGGCTACGAAGTTGAGGAAGGAATGATGGAGGGAAATATTTGGTGGACGATGATACATGAAAGTTAAATAATGGAATGAATGGGGTGGCTAAGGGGTTAAGGTGATTCTCTTTTTATGCCTTCCTTGCATTTTTTCCTAGGGGAAGACTATAAATGACTGCCACATTTGTTTTAGGCCAAACAACCATAGAGTCTACATTTCAACACCTTATTATGTGTATTAGAAACTGCTACCTTATTGGTTGATTACCTTATTTTCCAAAGCTGTTGTCAGCTTTTTATTTACTTGTTAACTATTTACACAAAAATATGGTGTGCTTTCCCATACCTGACAGAGGTGACTTGTTGCAATCTATCTTAGAAATCTATAATGTCCAAATCATATGATTCCAAATTTGAGTCTTTCTTGTCGATATATTGTTTAAAACTCATAATTGTCATTAAGTATTTCTGGATGTTGGCCTATATTTTCTCTATTACCAAGGAACTTTTATCTTAGAACATGTGTGACAGTCATGAATAATTATTCTGAATAGGGCCAGAAGCTGGGTTCCACCCTTATGATGTAGCTTGTAGAGTTTCCAGAAGCCTATTCATCATTAGCTCACATTTTATTTTATTTACTCTTTCTGACCCTTTTCTTCTCATGGATTTCTCCTGATTTACTAACCATAATTGTTGAAGCTCATGATTTTTTGAACTTAAAAAAAAAGTATGATCAATTGGTGATACGAATATTCTTCTAAGAAAAAATTTTGTGGGCTATGATTGTTGCACCATGGCTTTCACCACTTTGGATATGATTTTCCTTCTAGCAAATAACTCATTTTCACTTTTATGTCATAGGCACCTTTATTTATAAGAACTAATTTTAGTTCCTCATATTATTCAATATAGAAGGGATATAGACATTGATTAGATATTTCGATGATTTTCTCAACACAAGGAATATTCATGTAACTTTGATCCTAGTTCAAGAATCCTCTAATTTGTGCCAAGAAATATTTAGATAAACACATTCTAAACAATGGAGAAACATCCATAACTACTATATTTTGTACCCTTGTTAGATTTGGATATCCATGTTCATCATTGGAAAAATAATTAGAACACCAACTACTTTTATAAATATTTTCTTAAATTGGAACCACTCAAATTATATTGGACTAATGGTCAATACCATACCTTTGCATACTTCCAATGGCATAATTATGACCTCAGCTTTCGGATCTACTACACAATTGTGTAGTATGCACCTCTCCAGAGAAGGGGATAGAAAAAATAGAGTAAACTATCATTTTTTCATACCTAAGGATGGCTTCCTTGTGGCTAGACTTGATGAGCTACCATTTTTCTTCGATCCTTAAAGAGACAACTCAAATAAGTATACTCTCTTAGCCACTAATAGATCTTCTTTAAGGTCTTGGGTAGACTTTGTAGAGACATTCTTAATATCTTCTAAAACTTCTTATGTTGGGGTAAGAGCTTTAAATAAATCTTAAAACTAATTTATTGCTTCGACCTTCTATTTATAAGTTATAGTCAGGAAGTACAAATTATATAGCTTTATTTTTTGTTGATGTAGTGGTTGTACAACTAAGTCTAGTGTTTGAGAATTTGACTACTCTTCTCTTATTATGCTCTGTACAACCAAATTTTGAGCATGGTGAGAACCTTATACCATTTCTTGCTAGCTGATAACAAGAGTTATTCTATTTGAGTATGGTTGTTCTAGTTTTGCTATAAAAGCCATCACGTCTTCCATAATTGTAAATCCTTGAGGATTTACATGGCATGAACATATTTCATTAGCATGAATTATATTAGACAATGGAAGGTTGCATGTAGCTAGAATTCTAGCTTTTTTTTATGTTACAATTAAGACATCACCTTGTCTCTCTCTACGGTACGCTTCACACCAATAGAATCATCAGTTTTAGACTAAGAGAGTTGCTTCTCCATATTTTTGATATCTTCAATCAATTTTTGGATTATTACCTTCAATTCTTGCTTGGTTTGGAGCTGGTCTATTTATGTAGTGGGAATGCAACTTGCTATAGGGGTGTTGGATGGATATATGACCTAGGATCTTCATGATGTGATGCATAAGACATACTTAAAAAAGGTTCAAGTAGGTAAATAATACTTCTAGGAGAGATTTTTCCTACTGTTATGAGCATATTTTTGGCTAGTATGGCTTCTTGAAAAACCTATGGGAACCTTTTCTCCTTAGATTGCTGAAATAGGATATTTAAGTTAGGGTGGAAGGTATGAATATAGTAAAGGTATGCTTCGATATGGGAGGGATGAAATTCTCTTCTAGGTCCTTTTAAATCAGATGTTAAATTCATAGATGCTTTCTTGGTAAGTTATTTGAATGGATGAAAAACAAGTAACAGGAATGGGTCTCCAAAATCATAAAATTTGGTAATAAGAGCTCCAAACAATTCAACCCACGTACTAATACTCTTATCTTCTAAGGATCTATACCATAATAATACTTTACCCTTGAAATATTATACAAGTAATATAATCATTACATCTTCAAAGATAATATTATACATAGTTTCTAAAGAAGCTATGCCTTGATAGTGGTCATAATCTATTTTTCCATTGTTGTCATAACTAGGAAGGACTTTTAGGATAAATTTTGGTATTTCATGAAGTATTATGATGTTAAGGGGACCGATATCATACTAGGATGGGTAATGTTGGAGTATATTTTATTTGGTACATGCCAATGTACCACCTTGGGTACATCATTAGATTAGAAGAGTATCTTAGATTAAGGTTTGAGTATTTACTTTAAGAAATGTAATAAATGCACAAGTGTTAGAATGTGCAATGATGTAAATGTGCATGTAGTCCACATATACATGAGTCATAGGATAGGTAGATGAAGAGTGATGGGTAGATGAAAGGCCAAGGGACATATCTCCCTCTATATGCCTTTGCTACATGAGCTATAGGGCAATAAGGTTGGATAGTTAGAGAGATATAATACAAAAGTGAGTAGGTACAATGTAGATCTTGCATTAATTTTGGAGTATTCATAGCCTCCATTATGTTACATTGTGCTATGTTTGTGAGATTTCATTAATGGTATATTTATGAGTTATTGTAGAAGTTTCTCATATAGTTTTCCTACTTTTTATATTGCCATTATCATATAGTTAACATTGCTTGTTTATTTTACATTTTGTGGTTGTGTTTCTTTTAATATATCATTAAAAATTAACAATGGTATCTGATCACATAGTAGATTAATAGGAAATAGAGAGAACCACAAGAGATATTAATAGGAGATAGGAAATATCATTTTTAAAATTTTTGAAATTATATTTTGCTAGAGTCTTGCCATAGAGTTGCAAAAAAACTTGTAAGGACTAGGACTCATTATTGATTCCACTAGATTGATAAATCAACTAGTGAAGTTTCACTATATATACATTTAAATATTTCTCCATTATAGTTTCTAATACTTTATTGCAGAAAAATTTGATTCAAATAAAGTTGGGAAGCTTCCTACAAGAGCTAGGAAGAATATCTTCTTTGGAATCAATCCAGTACATGAAGCAACAAGTTGCTGATTGAAGGAAGAAGAGACTTAAGGAAAAGAGTCTAGGAGAATATTGGATATTGGAGATCAAGGAGGTCCAAGAATGAGGTTTTCATAGATATTGAAGAGTAGAAGAAGGAAGCAACTCAAGAAGGAGGAGATCCAAGAAATATCCCATAGAAGAACTTCTAGATTTGGAAGATTGAAGATAGAGAAGGACTAGCAAAAGTCCTATTGTAGATTTTAGAAGCAAAAAAATTTAGAGATCCAAAAAAGAGATCTCATTAACAAAATTTTCATATTTAAATATTGAAGAGATCAAGGAAGGTCTCATTGAAGTTTTGAGAAGACTATATCCTAGAGAAGAGGTATCAAGGAGAAGGCTTGGAAAGCCTCATTGAAGGAGTTGAAGAAGGCCATTGAAGAAGATATGGAGAAGGCCATTGAAGAATATTTTAGGAGAAATCATTGGAGAAGTTTCTAGAAAGGAGAAGCTCCTGATAAAGAAGTACTTTGGAATAATTGTCGCCATATGAAAACAAGCCCAAAAAGGGAGAAGGATTTGGCAAGAAATTTGTCAAAATTTGGAGGAGATTTATGAAGACATCAAGAAATTCATATTCTTGATAAGTAGGCCAGCAAAGAGGTCAAGGTTAAAATTAGAATTTGACAAGGAGGTTGAAGGAGAAAGGAGAGTTGAAGCCACCAAATCGCATTTTTGAGCAATACTTAGGTGATCCAAATCACCAAGAAATTCATCACCATACGAAGGTCAAAAAGGTATGTAACTTTGGTGCAAAAGTTTCATTATTTGAACACTTACATTCATATTATTTTTAAGTTTTATTAAGCACCAAATGAACGAAGAAGAGGTCATTACACAACGAAGTAAGAAGATAACCATGCACCAAATGAAGCGATGTGGTGGTATTTGGTAGAGAAGTTATAACAAACCAAATGAAGCAATGACGTAGCATGTGGTAAAACCATAATGTGCTAAGAAAGATGAATATAAGCCATTATTACATCCTATTAGAAGCACGCATTGAAAATGGGAAGGACACTTCTCAATCATGTAATGCTCTTTAATAGTCATTGAGGGTATGACATATATCTCTAAAAAAGAAGTGCAACATAGTAACACATCAAGGAAAGAACACCGTTACCACTTGTATCAACCTATCATTAAGGTATAATGCTCAAGTTGGCATCATTTGTCTTGAGCCTTACTCACCTAGTAACACCCAACGAAAGGAAGTTCGTTGCCTTAAAGAATCATGACACTTGTCATAGTGGACAACCATATTGGAGGCATATACAAGAGCATGTAACAAAGTGGAAAGTGAATCAAGGGCATAACAAGTGTTGAGCAACATTAAAGGTGAAGAGACTCTAATAAAACACGATATTCAAGAATGAAAAGCTGCCATAAAAAGTGTTGGACAACATTCTACCATTAGAGGAAACCACAAGGTGATTTCTAGATTCATACCAAAGTAAGCAAGCACTTGATATAAAGGTAATATCTAAGTTTTATTACCTTCATAAAGTTGTAAGGAGTGACAATATTATACATATCAATTTTAATATTAATCTAGGAGTTATAAGATAATGGAAGATACCCTAGAAATCACATTACTTATTTTTCATAAGAAAGAAGAAATTAAAAGTATTAAAGTATTTATTATTAGTGCTTCACCTATTTGCAAATTTTAAAGGAGATATGAGGTTAGTTTGCAAATATATAAACTTTCAAAACAAAACTTCTAACTAGGGAGATATAATGAATCCTAATTCAATTGAATTTCTAGAAGTTTAGAAACCTAATATAGTATTGAATCATAGTTGAAGAGATTTAGATATTGCTTGCATCAAAGTTATAGTTGGAAGATTGAGATAAAATGATATAGACAATCCAACTAAAGATATTAAACTCTTATTTTTGAAATTGAATTTCTAAAGAACTTTTTACAAATAGTTGGTTGCAAGTGATAGAAGTGAATCATATTTAAAGCATATATCATTAGTAGGGAGATATAAGGTAGTCTACTACAAAGGATTCATCAAAATATTTCTAAAATAGAAACTAAGAGAAATGTCTACCTCAAGTAATACAGTAAACAATGATATGAACAACACTATTAGAAAGGAAAGAGCAAGTGTCATAAAAAGTGGAATCAAGAACTCATTTATAAAGTCCGAAGGAAACTTAGACCCTATTTCAAAAAGGATACATAGTGAAGCTTTAAAAGATAACTTTGAAATAATGGAACATTATCTACATGCTTGACTCACTCAAGCAATTGATAATGGAAAGAATGACATTAAAATTCCTTCAGAATATGGAAGCATATTATATATGGCACTACTTCCATTCAAATGTTATAAGGATGAAAATGTAGAATAGAGAATATTTATAGAATTACTTAAACTGAAAAATAGAAATGGATGAATCATCCCTAGCAAAGATATTTCAATCCTCATGTAGTATTAGTACTTCAAGTTCTACTAACACAAAATCTTATCATGATGCTCTAAGTGTATGTTCAAAAGCTTCTATATAGGACATAGAGAATGATGACAAGGACAAAAGTAAAGGAAAATTAATATTGCAAGAATCTGGTGTTAGTACATCAACCTATGACAATATTGACTCCAATAAAGAAGAAGAAGAAGCAATTCAAGGAGTCATACAATGCAATGTGAATTAAAGATAATACAAAGAACCAGATCAAGTTGAAGAATATTTATCAAATACTAAAGCTTTCAAAAACCAAATAATGTAATACAGGGGGGTGTTGGAATATATTACATCATTTGGTTCTTTTCTAATGTACCTTCATGGGTACATATTTAGAGTAGGAATATATTGGGAGATAAATAGTTTACTAGAGTAATTTAATAAATGCACAAGTGTTAGAATGTGCAATTATGTAAATGTGCATGTAGTCCATATGTACATGAGTCTTAGGGTTGAGTGAGAGGTAAGGAATATATATTTCTATATAAAGGCCTCATTGTGAGTGTTTGAGGAAGAGGAGTTGTGGAGTGCATAGTGTAGTGTAGTAGTAGTCACAATGTAGCTCCATTTTGATATCATGGAGGAGTTGTAAACTCCATGATAGGAGCATTGTAATTTTCGTGAGCTTTCTTATATGAGCATTTTTAGAGCATTGCATCAAGTTTTCTATCATATTTTCATGCATGTTAAGTTACCATTATCATAGTAATAATATTACATTCTTATTTCAATACTTGTGGTCGTATTTCCTTTAAGTTTAATGCTCCAAAAGCTAACAATAGGGGGAGCATTTTCTCACCTATGAGCGGATCACTCATATATGGGGATGGTATCTCCACATCACGAGTGGAACTCTCACCTATGAGCAAAGCACTCACAAGGGGAGCATTTTCTCACAGGTGGGGACGATATCTCCACCTCATGAGCTGAACACTCACCTGTGAGCGAAGCGAGCGCTCACAAGTGGGGATGGTGTCCCCACCCTGTGAGTGGAACATCACCTATGAGTAGAGCACTCACAGTGGGGTACCTCCTCCCTTTGGTATGCTTTTTGCTAGGCGAGCTATGTAAGGTTTATTTAATAAATAAAAGTAAATCTTTTAAATTGGCAAATATATCTATTGAATGGTTTTAAAAGTAAGAAAGAGTTGTATAATTTAAGAATGATTTTAAATTATATAGTTAAAGAATGGTTTGTATAATTTAAGAATGGTTTTAAATTATATAATTAAATAATAATTTGTATAATTAAGGATGGATTTAAATTATATAGTTAAAGAAAAATTTGTATAATTTAAGAATGGTTTTAAATTATATAATCAAAGAATGATTTGTATAATTAAGGATGGATGTAAATTATATAGTTAAAAAAAAAGTTGTATAATTTAAGAATGGTTTTAAATTATATAATTAAATAATGATTTGTATAATTAAGGATGGATTTAAATTATATAGTTAAAGAAAGAGTTGTATAATTTAAGAATGGTTTTAAATTATATAGTTAAAAAATGATTTGTATAATTTAAGAATGGTTTTAAATTATATAATTAAAGAATGATTTGTATAATTAAGGATGGATTTAAATTATATAGTTAAATAAAGAGTTGTATAATTTAAAAATGGTTTTAAATTTTATAGTTAAAGAATGATTTATATAATGAAAAAATAGTCTTAGATTATATAGCTAAAGAATGATTTGTATGATGTTATAGATGCATTTAAGATTTTATAGTTTGAATTTAAAAAGAGGTTGGAGGAATAGTTGAATTAAATTATTTAAAGAAATTGGTTGAATTGATTTACTAAAAAAAAAGCTTATATTATTTATATTATGGTTGAATTGTATTATTAAAGGAAAAGGGATTATGTTGTAATTTAATAGGTTATGACTGAGTTAGTTCATTAAAGAGAGAAGGATTGCTAAGTATCTAGTCAGTTGGGGTTACGGGGCCTTGATTAGTTAGAGAAATGGGTAAATTAAGTATTTAATTGTTTAAGGTTTATGGGGCCTTGATTAATTAGAGAAATAAACGAGTTTACTTATTAATCAAATCTAAGGGAGGACTTTTATGTTTGATCATGAACCTTTGATTGATTAAAGGATAATATGATGAATTGAAATATGACCTTCCTAGATGTTGAGTGAATGATTTGTAAAGATATATTTGGTGATTATATAGTTGTAATTTGGCATTATAGATGCACTACATTAAAGGATCATCTAGTAGATGCATGATTCCTAGTTTCAAGAGCTGTCCTGATCCCTTACTACCATAAATTGAGCGATGGGTAATATAAAGGACCAAGGAGAGCAACAAATATCCAAGACAAATACTTGTTTGTGATATGAATAAAATATTAGAAGATCAACCTTGATTTTGATTATTAATTTAATGTTCTATTCTTTAAAAGTATGGGTTCTTTTACCACACTCAAACTATGTATAGATTTATTGACAAATGAAAATGTATCTCCTAATTGTAATTTATGATGCATCTTGATGATTAATTATGTTAGCCTTTTATTTATATATGTTATAGTTAGATTTTCAGGTTGTTATAGTGAGTCAATAAGTGATGCATTTGTAATATCTATCTTTTTATACACATAGCACCTTAAAATTTCTAGAATACAATCATTTTATTGGGCATAAGCTAATATAGTCAATGAAAAAACAAATTGAATTGATCGTATGATTAGAAAATCCATTTATGCTCTAATTTTAGAAAATAAGGTAATCAAACAACAAAAGAAAAAAAAAAACCACAAAATCTCATTCTTGACCACAAATAGGAATACAACCCTTACAAAGTCAATGTTAGTTGATTATGATTTAAAAAAAATTGTTTTGCTAATTCTTCAAAATAAAGGGAATGCAAGGGCCAATGATCAAGAAACCAATGCTCTTTCCATTAAGAACTATTAGAGATATACAACCTTTGCAAGTTAAAAATTAGCAGATTGTCAATCATTACCTAGTCCTAGAATGATAGGAAGAAATACCATACATGGATGGTTTGAGAGAAAGATCTTATGACAAGGAAAAGAAGTTCTAGGACAAGGTAGAAAAATCTAAAGTGAGTTGTCTCCTGATTGACAATAGTTTGCTATGTTGTAAGCATAAAATAAAGTTTTCTTGCATAATCATTGTTTTAAGTGCTAACAATTTGTTACTCCTAAAATGGACCATTCTTTACAAGCAACATTTTGGATTCCAATATTTCGTTCGATTGTATGTCCTTGATTTGAACGCATCCTATTGCTAGTACCATAACATAATAAATTTTGCAATTTGATGTATTGTTACTGAAATTGCTCCCAAATCTAGATCAATGTTGTCAAAGCAAGCGATTATGTCATTGTACATCCTATCAAATCAGGTTTGACTACTGGTAGGATGGTCTCAAGACACATTTCTGTTGATATGACCTCCCAAGGATCCTTTTGAAAATGCAACTGAGATTGTTACATCAATAAAGATATCTATGACAATATCTTCTCTCTCCTCACCACCATACAAAATGTGGGAGGCCCACAATACAAAGGAATGATACATGTATATATACCAAAGTATAGAAGACTAGAATTGGTTTTGATGAAAAAAATATATTGGAATGACTAATTCTTCATGAAAGCTTATCAACCAAGACAGGATTGACAAATACAAGTGATTGTGATTTTAGGCACGATACAGTGGACAAATAATTAAATTGTTGAGTCTAAAGTCTTACAACCTATGTTACATAGAGTACCCTTTAGTGGCAATAGAGAAAGGAGGGGATGCAAAAAGGTGATAGCTAGGAAACACCCCTAAATTTTAGTAAAACTGGGATGACAAATGGAACAACAATATAAAATTATTTAAAATATAGAAATATAAGAATAAAAATTACAAATGAAATAACATTTTGAAGGGTAAAACAATTGTGTTAATCATTGGTTTACTCGTTACTAATCAGCAATCATAGACAAACTAAAAATATAATGATGCATTATTAGAAGATTATAGTGATTAATTCAATGTTATTGGGCCACTGAACATACAAGGATATTATGTGGTAACATCATGCACACACAATATGTACATAAATGAATTACAAAACTTCTTTAGAGATGCTAATATCGGGTGTTTCAAATTTTAATAGAATCCATGCAGGCAACCACACATTTGCATTCCTATGTTACTAAAATCTTCACATTTTGGAATATGAGGATAATTAGGTTTCCAGATATCAACTACTTATCTAATCTGACAACTCTTGATATTTTGCAAACAACTCTCCATATTCTCATCTCTCTATATTAAGTGTCCAAATTTAAGCTATGAAACATTGTATATTACATTGGGGACTCCAAGGCATACCACATCCCTCAAGTGGATGTATGGGCATCCCATGCACATCTTGGCACAAATGATGGTATAGGGGGATTATTTTCTAGATGTCCTCTAGTTGTTATTGATCTACAAGCTATAAATTATGGTGTGGAGGACAACTCCCCTAAACCAACTTGTAGCGTTAGGTGAGTTATGATACAGAGTGGCACTATGGAATTAACCACCAATAACTTGATTGTACTTGTGAAGGAAGGAAGACACAGATGCTTTGTGAGCTAGGACTTGACTGTGACATATGCTATAGCAATAGGAAATGGTTGATTGTGCACTAAGGTGTTAACACCAAGGTCAACTGGTAGATGCTAAGCAAGGGACTACTCAGATTGGGTGTTAAGACAAGACTATACATGGATGAAACTCATGGTGCTAATACACAAGGTGCTAAAGTTGGCGATGACAAAACTATAATTAAGGCATTGTGTCAGGATATATTAGGCATAATACTAACATGACAAAATTCATTCACTTAGAAGTGAACACAATAGATACCAATGAAACAAATTTATCTTCATTACAAAAGAATATTACAATAGTCCTCTATGGAAGAGAAATATGCCTTGAGGTATAAGCCAGATCCCTAAGAAAGGGTGTGAGAGAACGCAAGCCAAATATCTATCTAGAGATGTGAAGACACTAGATGCATTCCTGAGAAAAAATATGATGTGGCATGTCAGGTCCCTGTGTAGAGATGTATTGGCACCAATCGTGTCTCTTGTATATAGATGCAACTATAGATCTCACAGGTGAGATGTGAACTACCATTGACTACTCAATCCCTACTCCTATTTTTTCCTTCTTCCTTCTCAATATTCTATCTAAAACAATCCTTTATGCAAGAGGATGTAACTGAATGGGAAAGGATAGTGTTGGAAGATAGAATAGTTCATTGTCCAACTACAACTAACAATTCCCAAAAGGGTAAAATTGTTCACCTTCTAGCAATGGCTGATAGTTACAAGATTTTGATGTTATAAAACAACCTCCTAGGTTGAGGTGGCACAAACATGACAATGCAAAATTTTTTGATGCCATCTCTCACAATATTGACAAGTGGTAGTTTGGCACCAAAAATAGGTCAAAAACATAAATTGCAATTTGAAGGTTTTCAGTGTGATTTTCATCCCAAAAACATTAGGAGCGCTAGAGTTAGCTAGAGCACATCCTGCAATTTCCTAAAATAACTAACCCAAGTTATTGATGTCATTAGCTCCATTGTGCACATTACCATTTGATCTTGCATTACATGTTACCCTAAAATTTTAAGAAAAGGCTCGAACACAATTTACAACACAAATTCAAACCATTCAAATTTAAAAGCATGAACAACATCCTAATTGCTTGCTTTCTATATTTAGTAATTGTTATCTTTGATATTATAATAATTGTGTGCAACAAGAAGAAAAGGTGTTGCTGCAAATTGAGAAATACAAAGAGCAAAAGTACAAAGAAACCCTAAAATAATTTTATCCACAAATGTGTGTGACAAAAAAAAATGACATAATTTTGACCATAAAGGCAAAGCATTCACATATTTCACAAAAAATTCCAAAAACCCTAAAACAATTTTGTCCACAAATGTGTGTGACAACAAAAAATAACACAATTTTGACCATAAAGGCAAAGAATTCACAGATTTTGTAGAAAATTCCAAAAACCCTAAAACAATTTTATCCACAAATGTGTGTGACAACAAAAAAATGACACAATTTTGACCATAAAGGTAAAGAATTCATAGATTTCGTAGAAAATTCCAAAAACCCTAAATATTACCTACAACTCGCTTCTTGCCACCTTAGCACTCCCAAGCCCTATGCCACTTGAACTCTCCAATGGGTAAAAAATCACCTTGATACTAAACTCTCCAAAATGTGCACTTGTTTATGAGATCTCACTTGCCCCTCCTTTTCAAGAGCTCGAGAAAGAGGAATAATCACTCTCGCCTCTCCCCTAAGGTCAAAAAAGGATAATCACTCTCACCTCTCAAGCCCCTCCCTTTAAATTTAAAAAGTTGGTCAAGTGCTAAGCATTCCCAGTTTGAAATGATCAAGGCCATATCAAGATTAAAAAAGAGAGCTTGACATGGTTAAGGAAACTATCAAGTGTTGAGCATTCCTAGTTTGGAAAAGTCGAGGTCGTGGGAATATTAGAATAGAGAGCTTGATAGGGTTAATACAACCAAAATTTTTGCATGCCAAAAGGTTAACGAATCCTTTATATATATATTTTAAGGCTTATTTTTAAGGGTGATTTTAAACTACCCTCGTAAGGTCTATTAGGGCAGTTATAAACCACCATAAAAGGTTTTTTGTGTGCAGTGTTTTAAGGATGGTTTTAAACTGCCCTCGTAGGGTCTTTTAGTTGCGCTTAAAAGGTTTTTTTGGTGAAGTGTTTTAAGGGTGGTTATAAACTGCCCTCTTAGGGTCTATCAGGGTAGTTTAAAACCATCGTAAAAAACTATCATCTTTAGCTGCCCTAAAAGCATTTTTGGTGTAGATTTTTAAGGGTGGTTTTAAACCGCCCTCTTAGGGTCTATTAGGGCAGTTTTTTACCATTGTAAAAAAAATGTCATCTTTTAGCTGCCCTTAAAATCCTTTTTTGGTGTAGTGATGATCCCATGCTTCGATGCAGTTGTGTTGATGTCACTTCCCCAAGGTGCCTGATCTTTTACATCACAACTTTAAGCACTTGAATTTGCACATTCCCAAGAAAAAAAATCTTTATGCTATAATCATCATTGATGTAATCCCAATTTTGAGCATTTTGGTTCTATGCAACCTTGAAGCTTTTGAAAATATTAGTCGATCTTTTACAAAAATAAGCTCGGTTCTTTGAAATCCAAATGAGATCATGAATTTGACCTACATTCTTGGCACCTATTGGGGTTTTTTGCTTATAGAAAAAGACAAACCTAGATATCCTTAAATTTGGATCTTAAACTTGTGAAGGAAAGTAATTGAAAGAGCTAGAAAATAAGTTGACAAAAAAGGGAAGGACAAGGACAATAATATATCCAGTTTTTACTGCAAGAAGCAAAAGGGGTATGGATCGTAGAAAGTGAATGAACTAGATATGATGAAGAGATATGTGGATAGATGCAAGGAGTGGCATAAGGGAGAAAAACTAAAGAAGAGGAGGGGGAATGGTAGTATGCATGATATTATTTACAAGAAGTGTGAAATGCAAAAATGGAAGAAGATGAGGAGTTTGGAGGTAAATAGAAAAGGGAGAGGTGACACAAAGGGAAGAATGAGAAGAAAAGAGGGAGAGATGATGCCAGGGGATACTTGGACTATGGTATCGCCAAAGAAAAAGGTACCTTTATGAGCATACTCTGCTGTAGCCAAAAGCTATTTCAAGTCTAGGCAATATACCTTAGGCAAATATTCCCAGTGCTTGTAGGCCAAAATTTATCATTATTATTGTCCATTTTTCTCTTTTTCATGCAGTTGCACATGAACTTCCTCTATTTGTCACTTGCAGTAGTGCGACACTTCAATTCTATATTATAATTCATGACTACATTAAGGAGCATTTTTTCTTAAATTCTAGCGCTATGGTAGCTTTATATAGAGTTCAAGTGGTAGTTTTTCTAGAAACCGCTTTCCAAAATATTTGCATGATGTTTTTTTTGACTTACCTCTTTTTCCAAAAAATCCAAAGCTTGTGTGAACTATTTGTTCATATGCTTCATTTGATGTCTTCATGCCAACTAATATCCCTTGTACCGGTTGTTTTATGTTTTCTTATGTCACACATGGGATGGAGTATCATGCAGTATATATTACACATGGTTTGCTAACTTGGCTCTTGTCATGCTATGGTGTCTGAGTACATATGCCCATTCTTCATATCTTGTCTATTGGGCTACGAAGTTGAGGAAGGAATGATGGAGGGAAATATTTGGTGGACGATGATACATGAAAGTTAAATAATGGAATGAATGGGGTGGCTAAGGGGTTAAGGTGATTCTCTTTTTATGCCTTCCTTGCATTTTTTCCTAGGGGAAGACTATAAATGACTGCCACATTTGTTTTAGGCCAAACAACCATAGAGTCTACCTTTCAACACCTTATTATGTGTATTAGAAACTGCTACCTTATTGGTTGATTACCTTATTTTCCAAAGCTGTTGTCAGCTTTTTATTTACTTGTTAACTATTTACACAAAAATATGGTGTGCTTTCCCATACCTGACAGAGGTGACTTGTTGCAATCTATCTTAGAAATCTATAATGTCCAAATCATATGATTCCAAATTTGAGTCTTTCTTGTCGATATATTGTTTAAAACTCATAATTGTCATTAAGTATTTCTGGATGTTGGCCTATATTTTCTCTATTACCAAGGAACTTTTATCTTAGAACATGTGTGACAGTCATGAATAATTATTCTGAATAGGGCCAGAAGCTGGGTTCCACCCTTATGATGTAGCTTGTAGAGTTTCCAGAAGCCTATTCATCATTAGCTCACATTTTATTTTATTTACTCTTTCTGACCCTTTTCTTCTCATGGATTTCTCCTGATTTACTAACCATAATTGTTGAAGCTCATGATTTTTTGAACTTAAAAAAAAAGTATGATCAATTGGTGATACGAATATTCTTCTAAGAAAAAATTTTGTGGGCTATGATTGTTGCACCATGGCTTTCACCACTTTGGATATGATTTTCCTTCTAGCAAATAACTCATTTTCACTTTTATGTCATAGGCACCTTTATTTATAAGAACTAATTTTAGTTCCTCATATTATTCAATATAGAAGGGATATAGACATTGATTAGATATTTCGATGATTTTCTCAACACAAGGAATATTCATGTAACTTTGATCCTAGTTCAAGAATCCTCTAATTTGTGCCAAGAAATATTTAGATAAACACATTCTAAACAATGGAGAAACATCCATAACTACTATATTTTGTACCCTTGTTAGATTTGGATATCCATGTTCATCATTGGAAAAATAATTAGAACACCAACTACTTTTATAAATATTTTCTTAAATTGGAACCACTCAAATTATATTGGACTAATGGTCAATACCATACCTTTGCATACTTCCAATGGCATAATTATGACCTCAGCTTTCGGATCTACTACACAATTGTGTAGTATGCACCTCTCCAGAGAAGGGGATAGAAAAAATAGAGTAAACTATCATTTTTTCATACCTAAGGATGGCTTCCTTGTGGCTAGACTTGATGAGCTACCATTTTTCTTCGATCCTTAAAGAGACAACTCAAATAAGTATACTCTCTTAGCCACTAATAGATCTTCTTTAAGGTCTTGGGTAGACTTTGTAGAGACATTCTTAATATCTTCTAAAACTTCTTATGTTGGGGTAAGAGCTTTAAATAAATCTTAAAACTAATTTATTGCTTCGACCTTCTATTTATAAGTTATAGTCAGGAAGTACAAATTATATAGCTTTATTTTTTGTTGATGTAGTGGTTGTACAACTAAGTCTAGTGTTTGAGAATTTGACTACTCTTCTCTTATTATGCTCTGTACAACCAAATTTTGAGCATGGTGAGAACCTTATACCATTTCTTGCTAGCTGATAACAAGAGTTATTCTATTTGAGTATGGTTGTTCTAGTTTTGCTATAAAAGCCATCACGTCTTCCATAATTGTAAATCCTTGAGGATTTACATGGCATGAACATATTTCATTAGCATGAATTATATTAGACAATGGAAGGTTGCATGTAGCTAGAATTCTAGCTTTTTTTTATGTTACAATTAAGACATCACCTTGTCTCTCTCTACGGTACGCTTCACACCAATAGAATCATCAGTTTTAGACTAAGAGAGTTGCTTCTCCATATTTTTGATATCTTCAATCAATTTTTGGATTATTACCTTCAATTCTTGCTTGGTTTGGAGCTGGTCTATTTATGTAGTGGGAATGCAACTTGCTATAGGGGTGTTGGATGGATATATGACCTAGGATCTTCATGATGTGATGCATAAGACATACTTAAAAAAGGTTCAAGTAGGTAAATAATACTTCTAGGAGAGATTTTTCCTACTGTTATGAGCATATTTTTGGCTAGTATGGCTTCTTGAAAAACCTATGGGAACCTTTTCTCCTTAGATTGCTGAAATAGGATATTTAAGTTAGGGTGGAAGGTATGAATATAGTAAAGGTATGCTTCGATATGGGAGGGATGAAATTCTCTTCTAGGTCCTTTTAAATCAGATGTTAAATTCATAGATGCTTTCTTGGTAAGTTATTTGAATGGATGAAAAACAAGTAACAGGAATGGGTCTCCAAAATCATAAAATTTGGTAATAAGAGCTCCAAACAATTCAACCCACGTACTAATACTCTTATCTTCTAAGGATCTATACCATAATAATACTTTACCCTTGAAATATTATACAAGTAATATAATCATTACATCTTCAAAGATAATATTATACATAGTTTCTAAAGAAGCTATGCCTTGATAGTGGTCATAATCTATTTTTCCATTGTTGTCATAACTAGGAAGGACTTTTAGGATAAATTTTGGTATTTCATGAAGTATTATGATGTTAAGGGGACCGATATCATACTAGGATGGGTAATGTTGGAGTATATTTTATTTGGTACATGCCAATGTACCACCTTGGGTACATCATTAGATTAGAAGAGTATCTTAGATTAAGGTTTGAGTATTTACTTTAAGAAATGTAATAAATGCACAAGTGTTAGAATGTGCAATGATGTAAATGTGCATGTAGTCCACATATACATGAGTCATAGGATAGGTAGATGAAGAGTGATGGGTAGATGAAAGGCCAAGGGACATATCTCCCTCTATATGCCTTTGCTACATGAGCTATAGGGCAATAAGGTTGGATAGTTAGAGAGATATAATACAAAAGTGAGTAGGTACAATGTAGATCTTGCATTAATTTTGGAGTATTCATAGCCTCCATTATGTTACATTGTGCTATGTTTGTGAGATTTCATTAATGGTATATTTATGAGTTATTGTAGAAGTTTCTCATATAGTTTTCCTACTTTTTATATTGCCATTATCATATAGTTAACATTGCTTGTTTATTTTACATTTTGTGGTTGTGTTTCTTTTAATATATCATTAAAAATTAACAATGGTATCTGATCACATAGTAGATTAATAGGAAATAGAGAGAACCACAAGAGATATTAATAGGAGATAGGAAATATCATTTTTAAAATTTTTGAAATTATATTTTGCTAGAGTCTTGCCATAGAGTTGCAAAAAAACTTGTAAGGACTAGGACTCATTATTGATTCCACTAGATTGATAAATCAACTAGTGAAGTTTCACTATATATACATTTAAATATTTCTCCATTATAGTTTCTAATACTTTATTGCAGAAAAATTTGATTCAAATAAAGTTGGGAAGCTTCCTACAAGAGCTAGGAAGAATATCTTCTTTGGAATCAATCCGGTACATGAAGCAACAAGTTGCCTGATTGAAGGAAGAAGAGACTCAAGGAAAAGAGTCTAGGAGAATATTGGATATTGGAGATCAAGGAGGTCCAAGAATGAGGTTTTCATAGATATTGAAGAGTAGAAGAAGGAAGCAACTCAAGAAGGAGGAGATCCAAGAAATATCCCATAGAAGAACTTCTAGATTTGGAAGATTGAAGATAGAGAAGGACTAGCAAAAGTCCTATTGTAGATTTTAGAAGCAAAAAATTTTAGAGATCCAAAAAAGAGATCTCATTAACAAAATTTTCATATTTAAATATTGAAGAGATCAAGGAAGGTCTCATTGAAGTTTTGAGAAGACTATATCCTAGAGAAGAGGTATCAAGGAGAAGGCTTGGAAAGCCTCATTGAAGGAGTTGAAGAAGGCCATTGAAGAAGATATGGAGAAGGCCATTGAAGAATATTTTAGGAGAAATCATTGGAGAAGTTTCTAGAAAGGAGAAGCTCCTGATAAAGAAGTACTTTGGAATAATTGTCGCCATATGAAAACAAGCCCAAAAAGGGAGAAGGATTTGGCAAGAAATTTGTCAAAATTTGGAGGAGATTTATGAAGACATCAAGAAATTCATATTCTTGATAAGTAGGCCAGCAAAGAGGTCAAGGTTAAAATTAGAATTTGACAAGGAGGTTGAAGGAGAAAGGAGAGTTGAAGCCACCAAATCGCATTTTTGAGCAATACTTAGGTGATCCAAATCACCAAGAAATTCATCACCATACGAAGGTCAAAAAGGTATGTAACTTTGGTGCAAAAGTTTCATTATTTGAACACTTACATTCATATTATTATTAAGTTTTATTAAGCACCAAATTAGAGTTTAAAGTTGCAAGGAGAAAGTTTCAAGTTTAAAGTCTTCAAGGAAGTGCAAAAGATATTTTCTACAAAGATTAAAACCTACACATAAGAAAGAGGAGTTAGATATATTTCAAGAGAAAGAAAAATATCAACTTATTAATTTCTATTGAAAGAAAAGAAGATAATATTGAGCGTAGGAAAAATTGAAACAAATCTTGGTGAAGAGAAGCCACCAAAAGGAGAATTATAACCACCAAGGAATAGACCAGGAGCTGCCATACTAAAGGAAGGAAGAAAGCTATATAAAAAGACTACAAAGGTCTCAAAAATATAGGTGCAACCAAGTTATTTTATCACAACCTATAATAGATTTATTTTTAGTTCATATTAGTACCATATTTGTCTTCTTCAAACCAGTAAAATAAAGATAAAGTTGAAGTGTATTAAGTAACCAAAGTAGCATAAATTTACAGTCATCAAGTAGTAGTATTTAAAGCTTATATAAGAAGATTCAATACAAAGGAGATAGAGCCATCTAAGGGCTCAATATCATATTGTTAAGGTGTCTAAAGACACCAAATTTGGTGCCATAGTCCCATGAAGGCAACACTCATAATACAAAAGTAACCTGCAGTAAGAAGGAGGCTAAGTAAGGACAACATGACACCAATAATAAGAATATAATAAAGCAATAAAAGTGCAAGTTGCAAGGAAATTAACATAAAAAATTAACCAAGCTAAAGTGGAGAGGAACCCGGATGAATGACCACCTTGAAGAAAGCTTTGAAAAACCATAGGAAGAGCCACCATCATTGGAGAGGAGCCACCTTCATTGGAGAGGATTCACCATATGTTGAAATTCAAGAAAGTACGCTGGAAAATAAGCCAAACAAATTGTAAGAATTTAGAAGAGCGTTAAGGAGAGAAGGGATGTTTAAGAGCTTGGTTACATGCAAAGAAAGAAAAATCCACTTGTCAAAAGCCATCAAAATAATCTTATGCCATTTGGCACGAAGGAGGAAGGTGCCAAAAAATTTTTAGTAACGTCTCAAGAGGAATATTTTGTAAATAGTGCCTACACCTACGCCACCCACTATCTACAACCATTTATAATACTCCATACAAGTATGAGGGAATAAAATATTATTACACCAACGTCCATAGGGAAAGCTAACACCCATGACACCTAGATCAATATATCATAAAGACTGTAATGTACTTACACCACCCTACAAGAAAATCTATGATTAAGGGTAACGTAAATGCCTAGTGGTATGCATTCCAAGAGGAGACGAAGAGGTATTAATAACCCTATTAGAGAAGAGAGCATATATTGATATTCCATAGGTCAAATAAGTATTAAAGAGGAGAAGAGGATAGTCTAATATTGGAGAAAGAGTGCCATAGAATGTAGTGCATTCAATGCACACTATCATACATTGAAGACTAAAGAATACAATGCTCAAAACAATTGAAAGTGTAGTCAAGGAAGACACCAATCAACACATAGCGTATCACATCCCATAAAAGGTATATTTACATTGAGTTAATATTTGCTTTCCATAAAGTGCAAGGAGATATAAGGTGCATTATCTCTAAGGTTAAGTTTATTTAATTATTGCATTGGAGATATAAATAAATTACAACCTTAGTGGATTAGAAAGAAATTAAAACAAGGAGATTATATCTTTAAGAGATATTTCAAATTGCATTAGTTGAGATTCAAATATCATAGTATTTGCAAATAATTAAACTAGGAGATATAAGGTTTTCTACCTTGAAAATTTGAAACATTATTTTGCAAATATTATCATTTTCTAAATTTCTAAATTAGGGAGATATAAGGAGTTCTACACCAAATTTAAATTATTGAAATTTTGAAACCATATCAATTAGAATTTAAGGATAAAGGAAGCAAAATCATTAATTGTTTGAAATTTGAAATTTATTGGTTATACTAGTCTCTTATACAAAATTCAAGGGACAAAAGAAATCCAACTATAGAGTCTTGAAAATAGATAACATTATCAAATTGAAAGTGCAAATATCAATAGGGAGAAATAAGGTGAAAAACAAGAGTTGAACATTATTTTAAAAATTAGCTTCAAAGCATTAGAGATTCAACTCAAAAGGAAAACTAAAGGAAGGTAAGCACTTTATCAAGACTAGAGCATACTCAAATCACTAGGGAGATATAAGGTAGCCTACAAGGACCATCATGACAACTAATAAGTTTATTCTTACATAATACCAACTTATTAAAGGACCTAATTACTCTTCATGGAAAAACAAAGTAAGGTCAATATTGATAGTTGAAAAGATTTGGGATATCGTTAAAGGATCAAAAACTAAACCTACTACATGTGATAGTGAGATTCAAAATTTTGAATAAAATGAAGCAAAAGCATTAATGATAATAAATTTTCCTATAACAGATGAAATACAACCTTACATTAGTTCAACAACAACATCTATAGAAGCTTGGAAAACCTTAGCCAAAATATTTGAAGAGAAGAATAAAGCCACTATATTAAATCTTCAAACTTAATTGCATTCTCTGAAAGTGAACAATGGTGAAAGTATAGAACTATTCCTAAGAAAAGTAGCGGATATAAAAGGACAATTGTTAACCTTAGGAGAACAGGTAGAAGTTAAATTTCTTGTTCAAGTAACCCTGAGAACACTTCTAGATAGCTACAAGTATTTAGTTACATCTTTACAAATCCTAAGTAAAGGTACATCTTTTGATGAGATAGTCAATATTATTTAGGAATATGAGGTGGAAAATATAGTTAAAAATGAAATGACTAACAATGCTTTAGTTTTAGGTCCGAGGTGTAGACCAATTGGTTCATCCAAACCCCATAAGGGGGCGGAGGTCCAAGGTTCAAATCTCGGGCCTCGTTGGACTGAACGCTTATCCCTTTCCTGATGCTTTCAGTGGTGTAAAATGTTTAAAATGATTGTGGCATGGTGGTTATAGGGGCGGACTACGTGAATATCTATGTGGCAGCTTTTGGGGTGAACAACATAGAATTACTGTGGTGGCCATAAAATCTGGACAACCTACCCAGATTCATGGCGGCTATTGATTCCACCATGTAAATTAAAAAAAAAAAAACAATGCTTTAGTTTTAAAAAATAATCCACAAGGAAATATTGTTTCATCTCCAAAAGGATGAATACCATGGAATAGTAGATATTGTCAAGTATGCGGGAAGAAAAGACATAGTACCAATTACTACAGATCCAATCCTAGGAACCAATATCAAGGAAAGCAAACAAATTACGAAATCCAATCAAATAGTCCATTCCAACCAAGACAATATTAGAATCAATATAATCTACAACAACAATTTTAGCATCCATATAATTCTTAGAATCAATACAATTACCATCAATTGCAATATAGAGAAGAGAAACAAAAAGGATACTTGGTTCAAGAGATTCAAGAAATTCAAGAACTGGAAGAATCTACAAATGAACATGAACTTAAAGATCTCTCAACAAAGACAGTATTTTATAAAGATACTAACTGTTTATTTGATCAGGATATAGATGGGTAGTAAAATAAAGAAAGCAGAAAAGAGGAACTCAAATTCTAGAACCAAGATGAAGACTCATATTGAAGACTAAAGTCTTCAATAACCAAATAATGTAATATAGGGGGTGTTAGAGTATATAAAATTATTTAGTACATGCCAATGTACCATCTTGGGTACATTATATTAGGAGAGTGTCTTAGATTAAGGTTTGAGTATTTACTTTAAGCAATGTAATAAATGCACAAGTGTTAGAATGTGCAATGATGTAAATGTGCATGTAGTCCACATGTACATGAGTCATAGGATAGGTAGATGAAGAGTCATGGGTAGATGAAAGACCAAGGGCCATGTCTCCCTATATATATACCTTTGCTACATGAACTTTAGGGCAACAAGGATGGATAGTTAGATAGAGAGATAGAATACAGAAGTGAGTAGGTACAATGTAGATCTTGCATTATTTTTGGAGTGATCATGTCCTCCATTATATTACATTGTACTATTTTTGTGAGATTTCATTAATGGCATATTTATAAGTTATTGCAAAATTTTCTCATATAATTTTCCTACATTTTATATTATCATTATCATATAGTTAACATTGCTTGCTCATTTTACATCTTGTGGTTGCATTTCCTTTAAAATATATCATCAAAAGATAACAGGTAAAACTGTTTAGCCATGAGAGCTGAACCCAACCTATTCCTAGATAATTCTAGATCTAATATTCAAGGGAGTCACTAGATGAACATACATTCTCTAAAAATGAGATCAAGACTATTCATAAAATATTGAATCCTTCGATAAAGTGAGATAAAATATTAAGATTTGTGCCACTAAATGTGCCAAAAACTACTATATTTTTGGACCAAAACCTACCGTTCTTGTGAATAGTTATTACACCCTAGACTTTAACCCAAAGTATAGCATTGAATGAAACAATATTACTCTTTGTTTCAACCTTAGAAGAAGGTCGACTCCTTTAAGATGATTATATTTTAAAAGGAAAACAGTTAGAAAGGAGTAAGGATTAGAGAAATTAAGCAAAAGTGGATGGGATATAGTGTAACAACATTGGATCTCACTAGATAATATGCTACTAAATAAATTACATAATACTTGGTAGATCAACCATTATCAACTACAATTATAGATTCATTCAGATTCAAAAATTCACTTTAATCATTCCAACGACTCAAACATTTAGCAATCCAATAGGTGATTCAAATAGTAGAATTCGCTTTAATAGAATAAAATAAGTGCTAAGTGTAATAGAAATGACTTAAAGTAAAGAATATTGTTGGAAATTTGAGCAAGTTTTGTTGTCATTGATGTCAAGAGGTTTGATGTCCAGTCTTATCGTCATTGATGTCAAAAGGTTGATTTTACAAAATGCAAGGAAGTTGTTAAAAGAAAAAGGGTATAATATTTATTTTAAATATTATATGCCTAAAGAGGCTAAAAAGGTTGAAGACGCAAGAAAATAGAAGCAAGTTATAAAGCTTGGCAAAGGTTTTAATTTATTTAAATTAAAATATTTTAACCTAAGGTTAAAATTTTAATTTAAATGATTAATGACGCCAAAGTTCAAAGTTTCAATTCAAAATAAAATTCGAATTTGAAGGAGGGCCAACGTGTTTTAATGCAAAGGAAATATTATTAGTAGGAAATGATTTTAATTTCCAAATGTGTAAGCAATTCATATGCCCATGTGTGATAATAATTCATGCGTTGCATTTTTGAGAGGAAGAAGATATTCATGAGGTTCTTAAATAAAGCAAGGCAGAGTGGTGTTTAAATTCGATTGGTGCAACAAACATAATACCAAAGCATTGGATATCTTAGACAATAGTCGAAGGTGAGGCTAAGGTGTTCGTAAAGGGAAGGTTGTGATTTTGAATCCCACACAGGCTATTTTGGTGAAGGAGGAAAGAGTTTTGTTTTTTGCTAAAATCTGTGAGAGGCTAACCTTAATATGAAAGCATGGATTGTTGGTTTTTGTGTGAGTGCATAGTGTAGGTGGTAGCCTAGCCTTGGGCTAAGGCACTGTGGTGGCTTAGGTCGTGGGTTCAATTTTGGGTGCTGGTTGTTGAGACATGCGCAATATTTTTTGTGACGTGTTACCAACAACTATAAGGTATGCACTTTTAATTTAATTTTTCCAAAGATTTTGGAATGCAAAAACTATTTGAAGGCCATGTGATATTAAAAGGGGTATGTGTGAAATTCTTTATTGAGTCATAAGTGTTGTTGATTAAATTTTATTTTGGATGCTTTAGAAATAAATAAATATTACTTTGAAAGTATTGGAGATTATAAGGTGTAAACAAGGAAATTTATTTTTATGTGTGTTGAATATTATTTTGAGAGTATTGGAGATTATAAGGTGTGAACAAGGAACTTTATTTTGATATATGTTGAATATGTTTTTAAAGGAGTAATAAGGTGTATTTGTGACTTGACATTTTATTGTATTTCTTGTATGGTGAAATAATTGTTGAGGTGAATATTCATGTGGAGATTTTGAGATAGGTTGTTGCTATCTAACCAAGAATTGGCAAAAGAATTTGGTTGTGAGTAAAACAAGTTTTGAAGATATATCTCCATCAAGGCAAAGAGGTATGGGTACATCATCCTTTGTTTGAAATTTTGAAATGAATGTTGTGAAATATAAGGTGGATTGAAAAGGATTGTTTGATAAGATTGTTAGAAATATTTGAGTTAATGTTTATATGCTACATTGGTGAATGTTTAGAGAACATTTGAGATAGAGGTTGAGAATTATTTGAGTTAAGGTTTGAGACCTACATTGTACCTTTTTTTGGAAGTAGTGTGAAACACTTTGTTAGGGTTTGTAAGCAAGTTGTGTTTCATTGGTTGAATGATTGAGTTAAATACTTGAGCATTGGATTTGAATGATATTGAAAGTGAATGTGCAAACATTAGAAATCAGATTTGTGAAAGCGACAGACTTAATGATTACGTAGAACATATTGAGTTTTTGATAGAATACATCACTCTCTATATGTTCTACAGGTTAAAAAAATTCTTAATAGAATATGTCTAAGTTAAAGGAATTACTTTGAAGATTAGATAAAGCATTTGATAGAATTGTGTGCAAGATTTGAGATTGATTGAGCATATCTTGTGAGTTATTTTGAGCATATTTTGTGAGTTGCTTTGAGTATGTATTAAAAGCATATTTGAGGTAAGTCTTGGTGAAGACTTGAGAGCAGATTTAGCAAGTTCTTGATAGGAATTGAAGGTATATTTGAAGCAAGTCTTGGTGAAGACTTGTAGGTAGATTTGAGCAAGTCTTGGTGAAGACTTGAGAGCAGAGTTGGTTGATTTATTTGTTCAAGCTTTATGTTAAAGCTTGAGGCAGATCTAAGAAAAGTTGATTGATTAATTTATTCAAGCTTTGTGTTAAGGCTTGGGGTAAATCTGAGCAGAGTTGATTGGTATATCATTTGGACAAAAGTCTATAAATATTGTAATAGGGAAGTGATTCCCAAGAGATTTGTTGAGAAAATTTTAGTGGAAATATTTTCTCCGTGGAGTAGCCCACATTGGGTGAACCACATTAAATTGGTGTCTTTATTGTGTGTGATGATTTGTGCATTTATTTGATTACTACTGTTGATATTTCCATTTATTATATTGGATAATATTGTTTGGAAAAGAAAATTAAAAGTTGGTCTTATACTATTCACCCCCACCCCCTCTTAGTATAAGCTTGAGTTATTCAATTGGTATCAGAGCGGGTTCCTTCGAAAAAGTTTAACAACTTGAAGGAAGAGTGTACAGGAACACATATGGCATCTAAGAGTGGATCATAAACAAATAAGACACCATTATTCTATGGAAACAATTATGCATTCTAGAGTGTAAGAATGAAGATTTATCTAATGGCACAAGAAATTGAGACATGGCAAGCAATTGAGGATAGGTACACACCACTAGCTACTCTTCCTATAGATAAATATGGTAAGATTTTACACCTGTATAATTCAAAGGCAATGAATGCAATATTGGATGGATTACGTGAAGAAGAATTTGTAAAAGTTATGCATTGTACATCAACAAAAGAGATATGGGATAAGTTGAAGAATGCATATGAAGGTGATAAAAAGGTTAAGATGGTAAAGTTACAAAATCACAAGAAGACATTTGAAGACTTGAAGATGAAGGATGAATAATACACTTCTACATACTTACTTCGTGTGGATTAAGTTTTCAACTTTATGTGAGGACTTGGGTTTAAAGTTGAATAATCTGATGTTTGTCAAAAGGTTCTAAGGTCACTTACTATAAGGTTTGATGAAAATATTTAAGCAATAGATGAAATAAGAGATCTTGAAAAATTGACTTTAGATGAGTTGTAAGGAACACTTACAACATATGAGATGAGAATAGTAAAGGATCTTATTTCGAAGAAAGAGGCAACTTTCAAATCAATAAAGAAATCAAAGGAAAAGAAACCTATTTTAAGTGATGAGTCAATCAGTGATGAGGAAGCTAACTACGGTAGAAAGAATAAAAGGAATATAGGAAAGAATAAAGGTATGAAAATAATAAAGTGTTTCAATTATGGTAAATATGGTCATTATGCAACTAACTGTACAGAAGCCGAAAGTAGCAGTGGTGAAGAGAAACAAGATCATAAGAACAAGAAAGCAGGAAAATCCAGGTATAAAAAAAAAGTAGGGATGGGCAAAGCAAGAAAGGAAAGAAGTTTTTTCAAAGACATAAGAAATGTTTCTATGTAGATAAGACAAGAAAAATCTCAAGTGATAGTGATGGAAGATCCTCATATAATGAAGAAGAAAAAATTCTATTTCTGGCAGTAGAAAAAGAAGATGTTGGAAAATAAGCTAAAAGGGAACAAAAAATACTCAAATTTTTTAGGTGTGGTAACTTTGGTCATATTGAAGATCACTGTACAAGGAATTGGTTTAGTGACAGTGAAGAAGAATATGAAGATGCTCTTGAATATCTAGAAGAATAAATTCTCTTCTTGGCAATAGAGGAAGAAGGAAGTGCTCCTATTGAAGATACGTCTGAAGATGTCCTTAAAGACAAAAAGGTAGAGGAAGAATCAAAAAATGAAGAGGAAGGAGAAGTTGATCTAGAAGGTGAGCTTATTTTTGATCTTACGAAATTAAGAAATTTAAGAAATCAGAACTCAAAACTCAAGATTCAATTTCAAGAATACGATGAAGAGAAGAGAAAGCTTATACAAGATATGACAAATTCAATAGCTAAGACACAAAGATTTAAAGAAAATTTAGAGGCAAAAGTCTTAGAATGTGAAATATTAGAGCATGAGGTAGCTTCACTAAGGAAGTAAGTGAAAGAATCTAGAGATAAGCTACACAAGTTTGGAATAAGTTCAAAGCCCTTGGATAAGATTATTAGTGTACAAAGATCTTCATCAAACAAGACAAGACTTGGTTTTGAATAAGGAAAAAGAGAACAATGAGAGGAGTTAATATGAAGCTCCAAAGAAGAAGAATATTCAGAAAAGGAGAGTGAAGAAGAAAGTGAGACTTATGAGGATAAGTTAAAAAATAAAAGGTTCACCAAGGAAGGAAACAATGCAGAAATAAGGAACAAGAATTATCACAGGGAAGAAAGGACTAAGAGACCAATAGGTTCAAGGCAAGACTTATTCAAAGGATATTGCTTCTCATATCATAGGTTTAGTCACAAGACTATGTAGTGCAAGACACATGGATAGAAGAAATATTATTTCACCAAGAGAAATTTCAGAAATGAGCATCTCTTTCAAGGGTATTGTCACTCTTGTAATCAGTTTGGTCATAAAGCAATTAATTGCAGGGTTCATGATAGGAATGGATATGGCTTCACCAAGAGGAACTTAAAAATATTTGCACCTTAAAGGAACCACAAATTAAATATTATAAGTGCAATAATGTTGGGCATATGGCTAAGTGGTGTAGAACAGAATTTCCAGAGACAAGAAGGAACAGGGATATTCAAAAGAATCAAAAGAATTAGTTGAGGAAGAAGGTGGACAAAGAAAAAGAGCATTGTATGCTGGGAGTAGAGATAATCCCACCCCAAAATTAATCACCTCAAGAAGAGGAGGTGGGGAGGGGGCTGAGCTAAGAGTCTTATCTTTAGTCCCAAAGGTGTCCCTTTGCCATTGATGTCAAAGGGGGAGAGATTTGAGTTAGGGAGAGAGCATTCAATCAGGAGGGGCAATTTCTCAGGGGGAGCAGAATTGAAAAAGGTAAAAGGAATGATTAAAGAAAAGAGGGTTGCCATCAATGAAAAAGGGGGAGATTTTTGGAAATTTGAGCAAGTTTTGTTGTCATTGATGTCAAGAGGTTTGATGTCCAGTTTTGTCGTCATTGATGTCAAAAGGTTTAAGGAAATTGTTAAAAGAAAAAGGGTATAATATTTATTTTATATATTATATGCCTAAAGAGGCTAATTGAAGACCCAAGAAAAGAGAAGAAAGTTATAAAGGTTGGCAAAGGTTTTAATTTATTTAAATTAAAATATTTTAACCTAAGGTTAAAATTTTAATTTAAATAATTAATGGCACCAAAGTTCAAAGTTTCAATTCGAATTCGAAGGAGGACCAACGTGTTTTAATGCAAAGGAAAGAGTATTGATAGGAAATGATTTTCATTTCCAAAGGTGTAAGCAATTTGTATGCCCATGTGTGATTATAATTCGTGCACTGCATTTTCAAGAGGAAGAAGATATTCGTGAGGTTTTTAAATAAAGCAAGGCAGAGTGGTGTTTAAATGCAATTGGCATAATAGAAATAATACCAAAGCATTGGCTAGCGCAAATGACATTTTAAGGTGTGGCTAAGGTGTTTTTAAAGGGCAGGCTGTAATTTTGAATCCCACACAGGCTGTTTTGGTGAAGGAGGAAAGAGTTTTGTATTTCACCAAAATCTGTGAGAGGCTGACCTTAATACGAAAGCGTGGACTATTGGTGTTCATGTGAGTGCATAGCACAGATGGTAGCCTAGCCTTGGGCTAAGGCACTATGGCAGCTTAGGTCACGAGTTTGAGTTTGGGTTCTGGTCATTGAGACGTGCATAATATTTTTTGTGATGTGGGCCAACAACTATAAGATATGCACTTAAAATTAATTTTGCCAAAGGTTTTGGAATGCAACAACTATTTTAAGGCCATGTGATATTAAAAGGGGCATGTGTGAAATTGTTTAGGGAGTCATAAGGGTTGTTGATTAAATTTTATTTTGGATGCTTTGGAAATAAATAAATATTACTTTGAAAGTATTGGATATTATAAGGTGTAAACAAGGAAATTTATTTTTATGTGTGTTGAATATTATTTTGAGAGTATTGGAGATTATAAGGTGTGAACAAGGAACTTTATTTTGATATATGTTGAATATGTTTTTAAAGGAGTAATAAGGTGTATTTGTGACTTGACATTTTATTGTATTTCTTATATGGTGAAATAATTGTTGAGGTGAATATTCATGTGGATATTTTGAGATAGGTTGTTGCTATCTAACCTAGAATTGGCAAAAGAATTTTGTTGTGAGTAAAATAGGTTTTGAAGACATATCTCCATCAAGGCAAAGAGGTATGGGTACATCATCATTTTTTTGAAATGTTGAAATGAATATTGTGAAATATATTATGGAGTGAAAATGATTGTTTGATAAGCATTGTTGGGAATATTTGAGTGAATACTTATATGCTTCATTGGTGAATGTTTAGAGAACATTTGAGATAGAGGTTGAGAATTATTTGAGTTAAGGTTTGAGATCTACATTGTACATTTTGTTGGAATTAGTGTGAAACACTTTGTTAGGGTTTGTAAGCAAGTTGTATTTCATTGGTTGAATGATTGAGTGAAATACTTGAGCATTGAATTTGAGTGATATTAAAAGTGAATGTGCAAACATTAGAAATCAGATTTGTGAAAGTGATAGACTTAATGATTGAGTAGAACATATTGAGATTTTGATAAAATACATCACTCTATATGTTCTAAAGGTTAAATGAATTCTGAATAGAATATGTCTAAACTGCTTCAATTTAAAGGAATTACTTTGAAGATTAGACAAAGCATTTGATAGCATTATGCACAATATTTGAGATTGATTGAACATATAGCTTTTTTGAGCATGTTTTGTGAGTTGCTTTGAGTATGTATTAAAATCATATTTGAGGCAAGTCTTGGTGAAGACTTGAGAGCATATTGAGAAAGTTCTTGAGAGGACTTGAAGGCAGATTTGAGGTAAGTCTTGGTGAAGACTTGTAGGTAGATTTGAGGTAAGTCTTGGTGAAGACTTGTAGGCAGATTTGAGCAAGTCTTGGTGAAGAATTGAGAGTAGAGTTGATTGATTTATTTTTTCAAGATTTGTGTTAAGGCTTGGGGCAAATATAAGCAGAGTTGATTGATTGATTTATTCAAGCTTTGTGTTAAGGCTTGGAGAAAATCTAAGCAGAGTTGATTGGTGTCTCCTTTGGACAAATTTCCATAAAAAATTTAATAGGGAAGTGATACCCAAGATATTTATTGAGAAAATTTTAGTGGAAAGATTTTCTCCGTGGAGTAGCCCACATTGGGTGAACCACATTAAATTGGTGTCTCTATTGTGTGATGATTTATGCATTGCTTTGATTACTACTGTTGATACTGCCATTGATTAAATTGGATAATATTGTTTGGAAAAGAAAAGTAAAAGTTGATCTTATATTTTTCACCCCCCTCTCAGTATAAGCATGTGTTCTTCAAATAAAATTGTTTTAATCATTCCAAGGACTTCAATCATTAGTAATATGATAGGTAATCCAAAGAGTAGAATTCACTTTAACATAATAGACTAACAATTAAGTGTAACAAAAATAACTTAAAGTAAGGCATACATAAGAAACCTATAATTGCATAGTAATGGAGGTCAAACAACTATCACTTCATTGATCAACAACAATATTACAAAGTAATAGAAGACAAAGACTATAGAACTGATCCCTATAATGAATTTATCATGGATCATTTATAAGTTGCGTATTGAAACTTGCAGCGTAAGATTGTATAATTAGTTAGAAAACTATTACAAAGATAGATTGATAAAAATATTCTAGAAGCTAAGGTGGTCAACTTAGATCTCATCCTATGCATAAATTTTAATTTATGTCGATCTGAAACTACTTTCTACAAGTAGTTACATTATTGAAGTTGTTTTCATGCTCTAGTGTCATTAACTAGAACTAGCTAGTGAGCACCATGATAGTTACAAGTCTTCTCATGGCTACTTTAGCTTTGTGCAATGTGAAGCTCTAGTTTAGTACACCTTATACAAATTCAAGCTTGAATATGGCAGTGTTGATGTCATGGTCAGGACATGCCCGATGTCATACATCAAATTGGAATGCTTTACTTGTGTAGCATTAGGTTCTTCTTCCTAGTGCTTATGTCTTTGTTAAAATAATCATGGCTTTGTGCAACCAAATTTTTATGCATCACATATTTAACTTCAATTGTCATTGCAATCATGATTTCTTGCAATCATGGTATCGTGCAATAAATATTACACATTATCGGATTTGGGTGACATCATGCTGGCATTATTGCTAAGAGGAGCCCAATTTTGTGTAATGGTCACCTTAAATTTTGACTCTTGTGCAATCTTAGTTTCATGCATTGAGAAAGTACAGTCACGTGCTTCGATGTGACTATGTTGAAATCACTTCTCTAAGGTGCTCGATCTTGTACATCATGGCTTTGAACACTTGAATTTACACATTCCTAGGTAGAATAAGTTTTATGTTATCATCATCACTGATGTAATCCTAATTTTGAGCATTTCGGTTCTATGTAGTCTTGAAGCTTTTGGAAACACTTGGACAATATTTTGCAAAAATAATCTTAATGCTTTGAAATCCAAATGATATCATGAATTTGACCTACATGTCCTTGGATTACCTCAAATAAAAAAGGGAATGATTCAATTTTTTTGTTGTTGATAGATTTTTGAAGATGACACATTTTATATCTTGTAAGAAAATGAGTGATGTCACTCATATGGCTTTCAAAACATTTTGAGACTGCATGGTTTACCAAAAAGCATAGTTTCGAATAGATATGTGAAGTTTGTAGGTCACGTTTGGCATACCTTGTGGAAGAAGTTGGGAATAAGATTGAGTTTTAGTTTAGCTTATCACTTGCGAATAGATGGATAAACTAAAGTTTTGAATAAAAGTCTTGGAAATTTGCTAAGATGTCTAGTTGGTAAGAAGCCAAAGTTGTGGGCTTCCATATTGGCATAAGCATAATTTTCATAGAAAAATTCAAGAAATAGAAGTATAGCTAAGAGTCCATTCCAAATTATGTATGGAGTATGTCCAAGAGGAATGGATGAATTAAAAAGTAAAATAGACTTACAAAGACCAAGTGTAGTGGTAGAGGGCTTTTTTGACTACATACATGATTTACATCAGGAGGTTAAAATTTAGTTAGAAAATAATACCGTGAAATACAAGCAATATGGTGACCTTAAGCATCAAACACAAGAATTCTAGGTTAAATATCTGGTTTTGGCATATCCGTGAAAAGAAATATTTCCAAAAGGCACTTATAACAAGCTCAATTTGAAGAAAATTGGACTTTGTAAGGTCTTGAAAAGGTTTGTAGCAAATTCCTCTGAAATCAAGCTCTTAGGAGTAGTAGATATTTTACGAGTATTTAATGTGATAAATTTGTATAATGCCAAATATATCACTTTCAATTTTCTAATGGAAGAATGGATAGCACAATTACCAAAAAATAACATGATGAAATAGAGATGGTGATAGTGCTTTAGCTAATTGGGCTTTAGACAAAGGTGATCTTACTTGTTATGGCCACCCTCCTATATGGTGGGCTTCTCAAATTAGGGAAGCTCTTCTTTCTATCATTTCTTTGGATGGCTCCAGTTTTGAAGGTACCTAGTTTCTTCTTGTTTTTTTTTGTTTCTCTTTGGTTCATTCAGTTTTTTTAGTTCCCTAGCTCATTCTATTCTTTATTTTGTTTCCTCTGTTGATTCTTGCATTAATAGTCTTCTGGTCTAGATAGGTCATTGTTTTGTTCATTTTTTTTTTCTTCTTTTGTCTTCTTTGTTTTTTTGTTTAGTTTTTTAAGGTGGGTGGGTTATTTTGTTTTGTTTTGTTTTTGTGTTCTTTGTGTTGTTTTTTTTTGTTCTTGTGTTTTTGTTGTTTTGTTTTTTTTTATGTTTTTTGTTATTGTTCTTGTGTTTTTTTTGTTCTTGTTCTTGGGTTTCTCTTTGTTTGTGTTATTTCATTTTTTTATGTGTGAGTGTTTTCTATGTTTTTTATTTATTTTTATTGTCTGTTGTTGGTTGTTTTTATTTTTATTTTATTTATTTTATTTTTTAGGTTTTGGTTGTGTTTATTTTTCATGTTTTTTTGGGTTGTCTTTGTAGTGTTCTATTGTTTTTGTCTTGTTTGTGTTTTTCTATGTGGTTTGTGTTGTGGTTTATTTTATATTATTGTGCGTGTTTGGTTGTGCTTTTGGTTTTGACACACTCAAGGAGTTTGTTTTTTATTTTATTTTATTATTTTTGTTGTTATTTACTTTTTTTAATCTGGTTTTGTGTGTTTGTTTTCTCCTTGAGTATGTCAAAGGTGGTAGGCTAGGTCCGAGTCCTAGGCGTTTTTGGCAGAATGGATACCCCTGCCTCCTTGGGTCTTACCCGAAAGTGGCATCCCTTTTGGGATGTTTTTCACAAAAAAAAAATAGAGATGGTGATAGACTCTAGAGTGACTAAGAAGAGGAGAAGCAAGGTCTATTATGAATATCTGGTCAAGTGGAAGAACCAATAAGTTGAAGTGGCAACATGGATGAATGCTTTTGATATTGCTAAGTATGAAATATTGGTTATAGTATTTGAAAATGTTCATGAGATTCACTCAAAATATTTTCTTTTACCCAACAAGTATGATGCAAGGCATCAAACAATTTTTAAATGGTTGACCAATTGTTTTAAAACTATTGATATTTAGTAATCGAAGGAAAAAGAAAATGATGCAAAGTGGGGAAGCAGAACAAAAACCAATATGGATAGAAGAAAATAAAGGAAGACAACTAGAATGTCTAGGGGGAAGTTTGAGACAACTTAGGAAAGAGAAAATGTAGGAGGAATGGCAAGATAATGCAAGTGTGTGTATATCCAACTGTGAGAGCAAGTGCAAAATTTGGCAAAGAGCTTTCATGATAAAAAATTTTGAAATCCCAATTATTTGTAGCCTATGGGCATAACAAAGATAAGTCATTTTTTGTTTTGTACCATTATGTGTAATGTTTGAATAATAAACACTTCATATTGCTGCATCTGTTTATTTTGATTGAAGTGTAGGTTGCAGGTGAGAAGTGGTCATAGTTTAAAAGAGACATTGAAGCAAATGGTACTCCAATAAGATGAATGCTAAAATATTTACTAACAAGATTGTAAAGAATGCATGAAATTACTATTCATGAAAGATAATTGGGCTATGTCATTCAAAGGAAAGAAGAGTCTTTGTATTTCTTGAAGATTTATTTCCAATATTACGCTACCATATTGAAATATGACTATCCAAAAGACCACCATATTTTAATCATGTCATTCAAAGTGGAAGGCATCCAAACTATTGATGGTTAATAGAATCATCATATTCCTATGGAACCAACTTGTGAACCTGTTGTCTATGGAAGTTACCATCTTGAACAAGAGGAATTTTTCATCTCAAAGACTGAGCCATATTTTGACTATGTCATACATTGAATATGGTTGTACAATGAGTGTGGTTGTACAACAATTATGAATGTACAATTAAAGGAAATTTCATATAATTAGAGAAACCGTACAATTATATGATGTTGTACAAGGACAATATGTGTGTCATTTGGAAGGAGTGTTAGCATGTGTAGTGTTGTTATATTATAGGATTGTAATCTTAAGACATCATCATAGGAGTTTACTTGCTGATTGCACGTGTTACCATACATCTTGAGACTGTGATTAGACAAGAAACTTGTGCTTCTTGATAGGGTCATCTATAGGATGATTTCATTCTCTCATCTACATAACAAACCTTATAAAACAAATGCAACATATCTTATCCTAATTCCAAAAAATAAGGATGCAAAATTGTTTGATTCATTTAGGCCCATAAGCCTATGTAATATGCATATAAGATAATCTCCAAAGTAATAGAAAGTCAGTTAAGACTATTATTAGACAAAATTATTGTACAAGAGCAAGGATAATTTGAGAAAGGGAGATTAGATTTTGGATAGGATTATAATAGGCCATGAACTAATACATTCAATAAATTCTAAAAAAGAGAGCACAATGATCTTAAAACTTGATATGAATAAAGACTATGATAGGATTAAATGGAATTTTCTTTTTGAAGTATTAGAAAAGTTTGGATTTGGAAAGAAATATGTCAGATGGATTAAATCTTGTGTCCATATAGTATCATATTCAGTGTTGGTCAATGACCTAATAATAGAATCATTTAAAGCTAAGAGGGGTCTTAGATAGGGATATTCTTTATCCCCATATTTATCCATTATTATGGTAGAGGTATAGGAAAGGAACTTGAATAAGACATACAAATATGGGCTAATAAGTAGACTTAAGGCTAGTAATAACATCGACAACATCACCCATCAACAATTTATAGATGATACAACCCTTTTGGAAGGGCAAGGAAAAATGAGGCTAGAGATTTGAATAACTTATTAAAGGAATATGAAATAGTGTTAGGGTAGAAAGTTAATAGGATAAAATCTAAAATTTACTTCTTAAACACTCTATCTAGAGTTAAAGCAAGGATACACAAGTTACTTCAAATGGAAGAAGAAAATTTAGTAGCAACATATCTAGGGATACCCTTATTTAAGGGGAGAATAAGGATAGAAATGTGGAATCTAGTTATAAGTAAAGTTTAGAATAATATACCGATATGAAAATGCAGATGGTTATCATTAGCAAGAAGAGTACAACTAATTAAATTGGTCTTAAATGCCATTCCAACATATCATATGTCCTATATTATGCCAAAATTAGTAGAAAAAAGTTTAATCTATATTATACAATTATTTTTATGGTTATAATTACATGATAAAAGAAAATGTCCTTTGGTGAAATGGAGCAAGGTGTATGATGATAAAACTACAGGAGGTTTTAGTTTAAGAGTTCTTAAGGATGCAAAATTAGCTCTAAGGGGAAAAGTAATTTGAATATTGTACAAAGAGAGTCAAAGACAATGGAAAATAATTCTTCTAAGTACATTTAACCAATGACCCAAGCTTAATATTTACTGTATTCTCACTACCAAATAGTTTTGCACTATAAAATTATTTTAAATTTTAATTGATCTAGTGATTAAAGGACTAATATGAGTGGTGAGAACTGGAGAGAAAAATTCTATTTGGATGGATACTTTGTGTGAAAAAAATCTATCAATATAGATCTAATTTGAAACTATTGATGAGATCACTTCAAGATAAATATGGTGATAGGGTTTCAAACATTATGTACAAGGATCAAGAAGGAAGATTCAATTGGAAAGATATTTTTACAAGTATACCAAATATTTTTTCTAGAAGGTAGTTGAGCAGAAAGATAATAACAATGATTATTCCAAGGAGATCCAAGCATAAGATAATTTAGGGATTGAATAGCTTAGGAGAATACACAACAAGAAGTGGATGTAGTGTAAAGCACCAATAAAATAGGAATACCAAAATAATATGGAGAGATATTTGGATAGCATGAGCATTTCAAAAGTCAAAATGTTTGTATGGGTAGTAGGTCATAGGAAAATTTTGATTTGAGGTAGCATTAGCAATCCTTATATTCCATGAGATGGTAATCATGTCTCATTAGGGGTTGTTGGCCCTTCCTGTGAATTACTAATATTATTTTGTTGTTTGGTAAAGAGAAATTCAACCAACTTAGATTGTGTTTCTTTCTCTCTATTTACTCTTATTTCCCTAGCTCTTGCTTTATAATTTAAAGGTTTTTCTCTTTTTGCCTTGCTAGTATTGGGGGTAAGTCTTATTATTATATTCCTAAATATTCTTTCACAACTTTCCTTTTTATTGGATTTATCCTCTCCTAGCTCTTGTAAGAAAGCTTTTAGCTTATTCTTCTCATTTTCTAGTATTTCCTTGTTAATGGTAGAGGTATTAACATCTAACACTAGAGGTATTAACATCTAACACTATATTTTCTCTACCACTTTTATTCTCTTGAATGGTGTATGGTACTTGAATAAAGTCTTCAAAATATAACGACACACATTACGTAGGTTCAACAATAATGTTCATCCCTAAATTAGGATCATTTAGAATAGAAGGTTCCTTGTTAATATTCTAATCTTGTTGTACCATGTCCTCTAAGCTCTTATATGCTTTTTCGTCATAGGTTAAAGCCTCAAAGGAAATGATATTTCTTCCAATATCCTTACTAGTCTCTACTATTTATTTACTTTCATTTATCTAAACCTATTTTTTGGAAGTTGAAAACCATCCTTATCAATATCTATTTGTAAGTTTATCTTACGATTTTCTACATATGTTTTTGTTGAACTTTTCTTCGGGCATGATCTCTCAATATGCATCACTTCATGATATCTTCTACATTTGAAATATATGTTTTCATAATCCATGTTTTAGACCCACAACTTATTCCCATACTTAATAATGATTGATTATGGTAAAGGTTTCTTGATATATCAATCATGACCAATATCTAGACATCGATAGTGAAGAATCCATATTTTGTAGTTTTGAAATCTCAAGGAATTCTCTTAGAGTATTGCCTATTGACTTAAAGGTATCAATTTATTAGAATTAAATAAGAAACTCATGCATCTAGACCCATATTGGTACTATGGATAAATTTATGTTTTTAGGTGCAAAGCCTTCATATTAACAGAATAGGAAGAGTCTTGCTCTTCCCATAAACCAAAGACCCCCTTTCAAGATTCTATCTCTTTCCTCATAAAAAATGGCTAGGAAGAAACCTTTGGAAAGAAAAGATAGACTCACTCTTAGAGACTTCCATCTCCTATCAATCTATTACTTTATATTCAAAGCCCCTGGTCAATACCCATTAAATCTATCAATGATTGCCTTATCTTTGAGCAATGAGGATAGTTGTTGTGTGAGGTCCTTATTGAATAAATTAATTCATAAATAAATCTTTATGTTAATAACATAGTTAAAGAACATGAATATATTATATTGTTAATATGGTATTAATTGTTCAAACATTGCTCAAAATAAATAATCTATAAAACTGGATTACTCAATTATTTAATAGCTTTTTTCATAAATATTATATGTTATCCTTTAATTAAAGAAGATAAACATTATTATTTTAATAATAATCGAACACTACATTAGATTTAATTAAGCAAGTGATACTAGAATGTTTAAATTTAAGTTATAATTATTTAGAGCAATGTCTTACTCAAAATTTTAACAATTTATTAATAACTTAAATTAATATATATTTTTTAATTTACATGGTGGAATCAGTAGCCACCACAAATCCGATCAGGCTGTCTGAATTTTATGGCCATCATAGTATTCTGCACTATTCGCCCGAGAAGCTACCACACAGTTCTTCATGGAGTCTACCCCTATAACCACCATTTCACAATCATTATAAACCTTTTATGCAACTAAAAGCACCAGGGACAAGCATCCATCATAGTATTTTGCACTATCCACCCCATAAGCTGCCACACAGTTCTTCGCGGAGTCTACCCCTATAACCTCCATGCCACAATCATTATAAACCTTTTACGCAACTAAAAGCATGAGGAAAGGGACAAGTGTTCATTCCGATGAGGCCCGAGATTTGAACCTTGGACCTCTGCCCACCTTATGGGGTTTGGTCAAACCAATTGGTCTACACCTCGGACCTATAACTTAAATTAATATTGATGTAGAAAATATCTACCAATAAATTAGATCTTTATGGCAACTAATTTTATTTTTTTCCTTGCGTGAATTTATAATATTATCCAAAAATATTCCAAACCATTAATTAACTACATTTGTATGTCAAAAAGGAAAAAGGCATTTAAAAGATAGCAATAATAAATGACAAAATATAAACAGGGAGACGACAAGAATTGAAAAGGTAGGTGTCCATGGGCCCCCCAAAATATCATATCTTATTCACACTTATAATAAAAATGAATCCTCATTGAGGGGTATTTATAGTGATACCAAATTCCCAATGAAAGGTTACACCTTATCACACATTTGGCCATGGCCTAAAGGAGATCATATTACACATAATTCAAACTTCCCCATTTTTTTTTTGATCTGATAGGGCCAAGGATAGAAGACATAAGAGGTAACATCTCTCCCCACAATGGATGGTCTTGTGGGCCTTCGTTGATCCTCCTTCATCCTCATCTTCATCGTCAGAAAGCTTGTGTCTAGCCCTAAAGAATTAGTCTTAAATCTTCTTTAGCCTTGTAACACAATTCTTGATGGAGTGTCCTTACCTTTTATAATACTCACAAGTGTTTGAATTTTTTGAAACTTTAAACTTGTGGCAAGAGTATGCCAGTCTTAGATTCCATTAACTTAAAGTCTATTGGATGACCTTGTGTATGAGAAAGTAATCCATAATTCTTTATTGCCCCTTCATAATGGATTAGAAGCTTGAAAAGACCTTCAAAAAATATGGGTTGTGATTATTTTATAGTCATGGCATTCACATCAAAACCAAGAAAACTGTATGAAAAGAAGAAGAAAGATTAAAAGTAATAGATTTGACATACTCTTCATCCCTCTTTACCTTGCTTATTGTCGTGGCAAGATTTGATTTTAGAACTTGGAGGAAAAAGATTTAAAGTAATAGATTTGACATACTCTTCATCCCTCTTTACCTTGCTTCCTATCGTCGCAAGATTAGCTTTTAGAACTTTGAAATGAGATGTATGGTCTTTGACAGCAGTGCTAAAAGTTAAAATTTTGAGATTTAAGAGCTTTGTTTTTATTCTGTTACCTTCACTAGCACTTGCTTTTCCATAGAGATATTTCAAAGTAGTCCATACATAAATAGGAACATTTTTGCTCTAATATGGAAAAGTACATCGGGTTCCATTACCATGAAAAATAGTTCAAGAGCTTCCTCCTTTCTCTTGTTGAGTTTATGATAACCGAACCCTTCTTCTGAATCATTATTGAAGAAGAACCAAATATTTTAAATTATAAGTAATCTTATCATTTGAGCTGACCAAGTTTTATAATTTGCAAGTCACATACTCTCCAGAGTCTATTTTGCACAAAAAAAATCTAAACAGATCTATAATGGATCCATAGACTAATGTCACAGCTGCATAGAGCTCAAAAAAAAACATATAATCTAAAAAATCCTCCAAACACTTCTGCATACAAAAGGTATGGCATCCAAAAAATTTGATAAAATTAACACTCAAATCAAAAGGAAAAATGAAGTGTAAAACCTATTTTTATTTATTTATTTATTTATCTGGATTCTGTGTTCTTCCACCAAAAATTTAGAAAAATCAAGTACCAAAAATCCAAAAATCGGATTCCTGGAATTTGTGTGCATGTGTTTTCCACCAGAAAATTAGATTTTGACACTTACACAAAGAAAATATATTTTAGCTATAACACCTCACAAACAATATTGTACAAGTTTGTGAACTCTGATAGTAGGGCATATCTTACCTCTGTGATACCAATATTGAACCAATGCTTCTTCTCCTATGGCTCCATGGACTTTTACTTTCTCCTGGGAAACTCCTATTGCGCTTGGTCTTGATAAATCTCTTCCAAAACATCTATGTGCTCTTTTTTCGGTTCCCATCTTGACTTTGTTGATGATCCCACTTAATTCAGACAGCAAAACATAGAATTTTATGTATTGTAATACAATATTTTTCAATACAGTCTTTATAACCATTCACTCCATATAATTTAATCTAGATGCTATCCACCCATTCTGCCTCCCGCACTTGTTCACAGTGGTCTAACTCTAAATTACCGATGTCTTTAATGTTTTTGTTGGTTTCACTTAGAAAATACTGGGGGCTTGCTGAGCTTCCTTGATATTCACTTTGATCAGACATGGCGAATGGCGAATGTATTTTGTTTCACATTTAGCAAATGGAAACCTCAACAGAAAAGTAAATAAATGATGAAAATGTCAGCCAATAAATGATTCGGAGGGGAGAGCAGAGTTAAGTTCGTTGTTCGGAATGGATGGACTGGACGCGAAGTTAAAAAGACATTTAAATTGTCCAACCAAAAAGAGATTACGGTTTGTTTTCGGTGTCTCTTTGGTCCAATTTGAAAATGAAAATTCACATATTTAAAATTATGGTGTAGTTTTTTTTTTTAACTTATTAATATAATATAAAATTTATTTATATAGTTGAATTAGTTTTTAATTATATGATTAATTTAATTTAATATTTATTATATATTTATTTATCTTAATAGCATTGTTAGCGGCATAAGGAAAAATAAAATATAGGGCTGAATTTTATTAAATATTTTTGCAATCAAATTATATTTACATTCAAATAATTTTAAATTAAATATTATTTTTATAATAATTTTTTTTTGATTGGTAGAAAGGGTGTTGAAAGGTCCCTGAACCTTGTACAAGAGGAATTACATGAATTCCAGATCGACCGAGGTGGTCCAAGAAGAAAATATTAAAGAGCGAGCAAACCTCCACACTAGGAAAGGTGTCACGAAATCGCGACCAAATTGGTGATGTCGCGAAATCGCGACAAGTTGCACCGTTGCTGCCAAGAGAAAAAAGGATGTCGCGAAATCGCGACAAGAAGCGCCATAGGAGCCGAAGGAGGGAAGAAGTCGCGATATCGCGACATGTTGCAAGGTTGCTGCCAGAAGAGAGGAAGTGTCGCGATATCGCGACAAGTTGCTAGGTTGGAGCCGGAAGAGAAGAAGAGTCGCGAAATCACGACATGAAGGAAGACCGCGCCCAGACAGAAAAGGAGTCGCGAAATCGCGACAAGAAGTAAGACCGTTGCCGAAGAGAAAAGGTGTCATGAAATGGCGACAAGAAGGAAGACCGCAGCCGAAGAGAAAAAGTGTCGCGAAATCGCGGCAATTGTGGAAGCTTGCTGCCAAAGAGAAAAAGTGTCGCGAAATCGTGACAAGATGGAAGACCGCTGCCGAAGAGAAAAAGTGTCGCGATATCGCGACATTGTGGAAGACCGCAGCCGAAGAGAAAAGGTGTCGCGATATCGCGACAAGATGGAAGACCGCTGCCAAGAAGAAAAGGTGTCGCGATATCGCGACAATCTGGAAGACCGCAACCAAAGAAAAAAAGTGTCGCGATATCGCGACAATCTGGAAGACCGCAGCCGAAGAGGAAAAGTGTTGCAAAATCACGACATTATGGAAGACCGCAGCCGAAGAGAAAAAGCATCGCGAAATCGCGACAAGATGGAAAACCGCTACCCAGGAGAAAAAGTGTCGCGAAATCGCGACAAGATGGAAGACCGCTGCCGAAGAGAAAAAGTGTCGCGATATTGCGACATTGTGGAAGACCGCAGTCGAAGAGAAAAGGTGTCGCGATATCGCGACAAGATGGAAGACCGCTGCCAAGAAGAAAAGGTGTCGCGATATCGAGACAATCTGGAAGACCGCAACCAAAGAAAAAAAGTGTCGCGATATTGCGACAATCTGGAAAACCGCAGCCGAAGAGGAAAAGTGTCGCGAAATCGCGACATTATGGAAGACCGCAGCCGAAGAGAAAAAGTGTCATGAAATCGCGACAAGATGGAAAATCGCTGCCAAGGAGAAAAAGTGTCGCGATATCGCGACAATCTGGAAGACCGCAGCCGAAGAGAAAAAGTGTCACGAAATCGCGACAATCTGGAAGACCGCAGCCAAAGAGAAAAAGTGTCGCGATATCGCGACAATCTGGAAGACCGCAGCCGAAGAGAAAAAGTGTCGCGATATCGCGACAATCTGGAAGACCGCAGCCGAAGAGAAAAAGTGTCGTGAAATCACGACAAAATGGAAGACTGCCATCGAGGAGAAAAAGTGTCGCAAAATCGCAACAAAATGGAAGACCGCCGTCGAAGAGAAAAAATTTCGCGAAATCGCGACATGATGCAAGAAAGCGCCTGAAGGGAAAAAGTGTCGCGATATCACGACAAGTTGCAAAAAAGCACCCGGAGAGAAAAAGTGTCGCGATATCGCGACAATTTGGAAGACCATGTCCGAAGGAGAAAAAAGTGTCGCGGTATCGCGACAAGTAGCAACTTCGCGACCAGAGCAAAAAGGAATGTCGTGATATCGCGACAAGCTAAAATTTTGCGGCCAACGGTGAAAAGTATCGCGAAAACGTGCCAAGTTGCCAAAACACAGCCGAAGGGGGAGAGGAAGGAAGAAAGGATGCGAAGACTCGACCAGTTCCAAGAGCGAAAAAACCCGGTGCCCAGTTAACCACTCACATTGTGCAGACATTGGAACTTGTAGAAGCGTCCCTTAGGCCAATCGGGAAGGAGTCTCTCCAAACATGAATGTCCGTTTCGTCAACTCCCTTGTTAGCAAGCCAGTCCACAACTTTGTTTCCTTCCCGTACTGATGCTTAATGATTAATTTTGGGTAAATGCCAATTAGTGCCTTGCATTCTTGGAAGATCGAAACAAGGGCCCAGGGAGGCACAGAGGTCCCGTTGAGCCAGTTGATGCAAGTGCAATGAGTCTCCTTCTATGATAAGTTTATTGATGGTCAAGCCTTCCAAGAGAATCAAGCTTTGGAGCAAGGCCCGAGCCTCTGCCATATTGTTAGATTGAATTCCCAGGTTCTGAGCAAAGGCCAAAATTATTTCTCCTCTGTGATTTCTAAGAATTCCTCCTCTGCCAGCCGCTCCTGGGTTGCCTTTGGCCACGCCATCAAATTTGAGCTTGTGCCACCCAGTAGGAGGTAAGACCCACTTGATTATAGACCTGTCAATAGAAGTACGGGGTGTAGCAGAGAAATTGGAAAGGTTGAAAAGTTTTGTTAGGTCCGATTCAAGGCCAGGAGGGGGGGTTTGGAAGACAAGACAAGAGAGGCATTCTCCACAACAAGGGCCAAGATTTTGGCAACAACAATCTTCTTATCAGTGGCATGGTTTTTGAAAATTTTGGCATTTCTCTCAAGCCAAATCTGCCACAGGAAAATGTGAAGGCAAGCTTGCCACATGAATTTAAGTTGACTGCTCTTGAAAGGCCGAGGCCATTGCTGAAAAAGGAGAGGAATTGAATGAGGGAGGGCTACGGAGATGATGAAGGTGTTGAGAACCTCGTTGAGCACTGCAAGAGATAAGGGACATTCCAAAAAAACATGCGAAGTTGACTCACAAGCGTTTTTACACAGGATGCACCAATTGGGGATGAGTAACCCTCTGATTATCAAGTTGTTAGTGGTGAGGATTCTATTTTGGATGGCCAACCAGTAGAATAATTTGATCTTGGGAATGATCTTGGGGACCCAGACTGATTAGATAAGTCCCGGCCATCATTGGGAGCTTCTTGGCTGTAGTAGGCAGATTTAACAGTGAAATTCCTTGAATCTTCAAGGTTCCAAACCATGGAGTCATCTTTGTGAGAGCTAGGGATGATGCAAGTCCTCAACAAGTTTTTTAACCGCCTAAGCGCCTTGATGATATGCCTAGGCCCATTAAGAGCCAGGTGTTTCCATTCGGGTCTTGTAATACCTGGGTTAATGAAATGACACACCTTATCACCAAAGGTGGCTTCGGTAACCGTCTTGAGCACTGCAAGATGAGGATCTTGGCTGAGAGGTTTGTCACGGGTCGTCACAAAAACAAATGGTCATTCCATTTCCAAGACACCACCTTAAGCCTTCCATGATGATCTTCCTTGTTTTGGTGACACCATTCCAGAAATGAGATCTGCTAGGAAGGTTGTGTTCTCCAATAAAGGGAACTTGATGGAGGTACTTAGCTTTGATGATGTCAATCCAAGTGACTTTTTCATTGATGGTAAGTCTCTAGGACTGCTTGGCAATGAGGGCCATGTTCATCCGCTTGATGTCCTTGAAGCCGAGACCTCCATCCTTTTTCTTGGAACAAACCTTGTCCCAGGCAACAAGGGAAAATTTGTTCTTGTTTTCGTTTCCCGCCCAAAGGAATCTACGTTGAATTTGCTCAATTCTTTGGCAAATGGAAGCAAGATAGATAAGAAAAAAACAGGAATACTTTGTAGGCAAGCCTGGACCAGAGTGGCTTTGGCTGCCTGACTGAGCATTGAACTTTTCCAACCTGCAAGTTTCTTGTTGAGGCGATCTAAAACAGGGTTCCACATAGCCGAGACCGATTTGCCATGGAAAAGCGGTAATCTAAGATAAGTAGTTGGAAGGCTCCCAATGATACGCCCAAGGATCTCAGCAATCATATTTTTCCTATGGATGGGAGTATTGAGGAAGTATAGCTTGCTTTTGCAGTAATTGACTTTTTTGCCAGCCGCCTCTTCATAAGAATCAAGAATGTTCTTAATGATTTTTGCTTCGGGAACGAAAGCATGAGAGGATAGAATAGTATCATCCACAAACTGTTGATGGGAAATGACATTGGTTTTTGAGGCTGGTTTGATCCCGAAGACGAGTCCACTGTTGCAAGTAGCAATAAGGGTTCTTCCAAGGGTTTCGGCCAAAATGATGAAGAGGAAGGGTGACAGAGGGTCCCCTTGATGGATGCCTTTGAAACTTTGAAAGAAGCCACAGGTGAACCATTGATAAGAATAGAAAACCAAGCAAGAGAGATACATTCACGAACCATCTTGACCCATTCTTTGTGAAACCCAAACTTCTCAAGGACCTCGAACAGGAATTTCCAGGAAACCCGATCAAAAGCCTTGTTCATGTCAAGCTTAAGGAACATACTGGGTTTTTTATTTTTAGATGTCGAATGGGCCAATTCGTGGACGGTTATCACTCCATCAGCAATGAATCGCCTTTGACCGAGCTTCCTTGGCATTGGTCGATGATGGAGGGAAGGATGTCTTTCAGCCTGTTTGCCATAACTTTGGTGATAAGTTTGTAGATGACACTACAAATACTAATAGGTCTGAAGTCGAAGAGGGAAGCACGATCATTGGACTTGGGAATTAAAACAATGAAGGTGGAATTGGCTTCTCTCGGCATATTTTTGGCTCTCTGGAAGAATTTAACCGCAACAACAACATCAGGGCCCACAATATCCCAAAAGTGTTGAAAAAACTAGGGTGGGAAGCCATCAGGTCCAGGGGCCTTGTTAGGTTCCATTACAAACAGAGCATCTTTGATCTCCTCTTCAGTGAAGAATTGGAGCAATTTCCCATTATCATCATTAGACACCAACTTTGGTATGTTCTGATGCAGAGAACTTGTTGTGGGGGGGTGGCAGTCAACACTTGGACCTAAGATTTCTTGGAAGTGGCGCACGCCTTCCCGTCTCGATGGCATAGATGTCGAGACAAAGGTACCATCAGCCTTGGTCAACTCGGAGATTTTATTTGAGCCTCTGTGGCGCATGGTGGAAGCATGGAAAAACTTCATGTTGGTGTCTCCTTCTTTGAGCCAGAGGCTTCTGGATTTTTGCCTCCAGTAGGACTCTTCCTTAGCCAAGGCATTGTGAAGGTTTGAAAGGAGGCTTTTTTCCTCCATGAAAGTTTTGACCCTCTGATCCCCTCCCTGAATCAGATTTTCCACCCTTTTGAGCTCATCCATCAGATGCTTTTTTTCGGTAAAGAGGTTGCCGAAAACCTCCCTGTTCCAAAGATTTCAGCTTGAGCTTGACCGCTTTGAGTTTGAGGAACAGATTCGAGAGAGGGTTTGGACAAAGGTTTTGTCGCCACCATTGTTGAATACACCGACCTAAATCTGGAAGGGTGAGCCACATATTTTCAAACCTGAAGGGGGTTTTGAAGGTTTGCTGGGGGCGGGAACAATCCAGAATTAGGGGGTTGTGATCGGATCCAATTTTTGGGTGGCTATGAAGCCTGGCATCGCCAAAAACAGGAATGAGTTCTTTGGATAAGAGAAATCTGTCAAGCCGAATTTGGATGTGATGAATGCCCACCCGTCTGTTGCTCCATGTGTAGTTGGATCCTTGGAGCAGCATGTCCATTAGCTCGTTGAGGTTGACAAATTCTTTGAAATCTTCAATGCAGCTGCTAGTGATCGGATTGCCTCGCTTGTTAAACAAGTGAAGGGGAGTATTGAAATCGCCACAGAGCATCCATGGAAAGTCAGGAAAGTTATTGCGCATTGCGAAAATGTTATCCCACAACAATCTTCTGTTGAAAGGACTATTTGGTCCATAAACATTGGTGGCAATCCATTGGAGGTTAGTGACTTTATTAATGAACAAAATGTTGATGGTTCTGTCAGAGACTGAAAGAACTCTCCCCTCAATAGTTTTCGGATCCCACAAACAAAGGAGACCCCCGGATGCCCCTGAGGAGGGACAAAAGGCAAAATTGTTGTTTTCCTAGATTAGCTTACAAACTTGAGTGCTGCTATTCTCGTCCAGTTTGGATTCTTGAAGAAACATGATAGTTGGTTTTAGGTTTTTTCTCACCAATTTGACAGTCCTCTGTTTAGCAGTTCCGTTGAGGCCTCTGACATTCCAAGAGATGAACTTCATCGAGTTGACTTGGGGTTTGCTTTGCGACCTCTGCCTCTCCCTTGAGACGGAGTAAGTTTAGGTCTAACCTCATCCAAATCTTGGTGGGTGGGTTGTTCGGAAATAAGGCCCAAGGAGGTAGGCACAGATCCATCAGCCGTTTCAATCTCAGCTGCTTTGGCAAGCTTTTTTGCATTGGACGGTCTTCCCCTTCTCTGTTCTTTGTTGACATTAGCTTTTGGTGCGGGAATGGGAGATTTCAACGGGTTGGATGTTTGGAGAATGTCAGTGGTGTCAGTCCTAGGGACAAGCCGATGGGGGGATGGAGAGCGGGGAGACTGGCATAGGGCAACAGACTCAGGGGAGAGGGAAAGAGGATGGTTCTGAGTCGGGGGAAGGGGTGGGAAGGGAAGAGGAAGGTGAGAAGGACCAGAATCTGAGGGTGAGTTTGGGAAGGTCATTGCAGCCTTACCTTTGGACAAGGGAGACTAAATCACAGTGGGTGTGGATGAGGCATTTGGATCTATGGGAAGGTCATCGGAGATGTCCTCTCTAGTATGAAGATTATTTAAGGGAGCAAATTGATTGGAACGAGAAGGCAGAGCACTTACATTGTTGGGAGCAAAGGTTTTAGGGGGGCCTGCAGATAGGCCACAGCCCCGGCCAGAAGCCTTTTTTTGGGTGTTGGGGATCCTTCTTTCGGCCCGAATCGTTGGGGATATCTTTTTTTCGGGAAGGGCATTGAGAAGCCAGGTGGCCCTGAGTGTTGCACTCCAAACAAAAAGCCAACTTGTTCTCGTACTCAACTCCTTGACGCCTTATGTAGCTCCCGTAGTTGATGTCGAAGCTCCTATAGCTCAGCTTTATAATAATTTTATAATGTGATACAAAAGAGATTTAAGCTTGACATGCCATGATAATATCTTTGTTATATTATTTAATCATGTAAAATTATGAATAGCATAGAGCTGAAATCCACACTTCTCTCGAAAGTACAAATTTGATATCCTTTTTAATCGAATATTTCAATATTTTTATTACTTATGTTAGCATATTCAACAGAATAATATACATTTTGCTTTCTAATTGTACATTTCAATATTTTTATTACTTATATTAGCATGTTTAACAAAATAATATACATATAAATTTTAACAAAGTAATATATGCACAAATTTGTTTTACTTTATAACTGAATATTTGAAGTTTTTTTTATTATTGAAGTTGATATGTTCAACATATTAATAAAAATTTCAATAGTTATAATTTTTAAATATAATTTTTATTATTTTATATGATACAAGATAAATTGATTAAATAATAAAGAGATTTTATTTTTATTTTTTGCTTTTTCTAGTGCATATCTTTTTTTTCAACAATATTAGTCTGTAACCTAAAGTTAACATGCTATTATATTATAAAATAATAAAACACCTTCCTCGTTACAAGTTCGCATCTTATATATTAAAATAAATTCTAGAAATAGATGATCTATAAATCTCTGTGTAGCTCTTTTTAGATCAAGCATAAATGTTTCAAAAAATATCATCATTGTAGTTGATTATTCTTATTTATGTGTTTTAATCACACTTCTTGTTATGTTCTTTTTTTTATTTTTTAATTTCCAAATCAATCTTCCTCTTTTGTGTATTTTCTCTTTAATTATGCTACTAGGATGTTTCTTTCTTTTTTTTATCTCCAACATTTTTCTTATCTTTCTCAACCCCTTCCATGTTATTAGTTTATATTTGGCATATAATCTATAGGTTTCATTGACAACAAGGAACAACTTCATTTTTTTTTTTTTTTTTTAAGATTATTATTGGTTACTTATGACTTTTAATTGCAAGAAGATAAATTTCTATTGTTTAAATACCATAAATATTTACCTCACTTATAATCATCCTCTTCTACCTTTGCTTTTTGGTAATTAATTCTGAAAATTTATTCATAAACATAGAGCCTTACAAATTTTATCTTTTAGAGCCTTTTGAATTTTATCTTTACATTATTATTTTTTTTTATTTTAGATGGTCTTTAAATTTGATCTTTTATTTCTATGGATTTTAAACAATAGATGCAATTCTATTGTTTAAAAACCACATAGGTTAAATCACCTTGCTAAAGAAGTATTATTCAAAAAAAAAAACACATAGGTTTACTTGACTTATAATCATCATCTTCCACATTTGCTTTTTGATAAATGACTTTCAAAGGCTAATTAAATGTTAAGACCATTACAAGATCTAGAGAAAAAACAACCTTCATATAATATATTTTCATATTAAAATTAATTGTTAGTTATATGTGTTTGAAAAAAATATGTAGGTTGGGCTTCATCAGAGTTAAGACAATGCTAGTAAATATGTATTATATATAATATTTGGAAGTAATCCTAATGTTGTAAATTTGCAAAAATCCTAACAACTATAGAGGCATGAAGATGTAGACTAGTTTCTAAAGTTTCCATCTTCACTTATATTCCAAAAGGGGATGCTTTCCTGACTTCATTCCAAATAGGCTAAGGCACCAAATTCTTTAGATTCCTTATCTTTAGTAGGCTAAATATCCCATGTGAATCATAAGAATTGTAGTGATTTCTCACTATATCCAATGCATCATTATTAGATGATAAAAATCAGAGGTTGAAGTAGTAGACAAGCATTGAAGAAAATTTTGATCAAAAGTCCTGAGGATCAAAAGACCAGTCTCAAAAGAAAGAAGGTTGTTCGAAAGATAAAAGTTTATAAATACTGATCAAAATATGGAAAGAAAGAGTTTTTATGTGAAGGTCCGAAGGTCAAAAAAATTCTTGATGTCAGATGGTAAAGAAACTTTCGAAGAGAGCCACCCATGTCCCAAAAGTTAAAAAAATTGCTGAGGTATGCGATCTTCTGGATATACGGTCCTTTTATACAGAATAATATTACATATCTCTTGGAAAGGACAACAATAGATAGAAAAGTATCAACATAAGCCTTTCTAAAAACTAGAGCATCAAAGGTAAAAATATTTTGCACGTAGATTATGGAAATTTCCAAAATGAGTAGTTGGAAATAATGGTGTTAGGTATTCATTCAAAGACTCAAATATATTTGGCATTTATGACTCTAGATCCAAAGATCTAGAACCAACATCTTAAAGAAAGACATGATGCAACATCATAAGCAGTAGTCATATTGAAATATTTGCATGAGTTTTCGAGGGAAACCCTCCTCTTTGTAATCTATAAATATGCATAGTGTTAGAATTATAAAGGATCAACAAGTTTATATTTGTAACCTTTTATTTTATTTCATTCTATAGAGCAGTCGACTCTTAAGCAGCTTGTGGGTAAATTAAACCCTCGATTTTGGCACAAAATTTGTAAAGACTATTTTCATATACATATATTGTAGGTCTATGTGTTGATTGTTTGAGTACCCATATGTGGTTCTCATGCTATCCTATCTCTATATGTGTGTATGTTAACAAGATTTACCTATTTATGAGTTTTATTTGTATGCATGTGTGCATAGGAGGCCTAAGTGTCTAATTATTCTGGGTAGCCATCTATGGTTTCCATGCTTTGATCCATCTCTTTATATGCATCTATGTTGGTAAATCTCATTTGGGATCATCTGTATCGAGGAGAGGAAGTCTATCATTGGCACATAGTGTTCAATCTTGTTATGCAGGGATATCTTAGCAGATATTTTGGTGCATTGCCACCTTTTTTATATTAGGTTTTGTTTCTTTTATTTTTTATCTCTCACATCCTTTCCCCTTGAGTTCAAAGTGCAACTAAAGATCACATCTCAACAAGGAGCCAACCTTGTAAAAAATACTCATGGAGGCCCTTGATTGGGGTGAACCATGTACTCTCAGTTGTGGGCTTGTCATGTCACTCTACATGAGATATGATTGTTCTAACCAATATAATTATAGATGAAGATAGTAATATCATCCATTCATTATCAAGGGGTATTTTCCTAGCCTTACTTTCTTTCCATTTTCCATTTTCTAAACCAAAATATTGCCCACTAATAAAAAAAACTTCACTGATGATTTTCAAATGATAGTTGCATTGGTCACTAGTTTGATAGGAAGTCTAATACACTCTTCAAAGGGTAAATATTACTCCTTTATAACCTCATTTCATAATATTGTATCAATTATCAATAACCAAAAACTCTTGGTGGCTAGTGCTTTCCCAAATTTATGTGTATGCTTAAGTCCCCATCCTCTTGTTGAACTAGATTTGACTATCTCACTCCATTTGATAAAAGGTATTGCATCCTTCTACCTTATTCATGTCCAAAGGAAATGGAAGCATTTCTCTTTTTTCCACTATTTTAATAGGAATATAAGCCATGGAGTACCAATATACTGGAATAATTTCCAAAACTAATTTCACCAATGTTAAATGACCTTCTACTGATAACCATCTATTGTACCATGAAGTTACCCTTTTTTCTACTTTATTGTATAACCAAATCCAATCCCTGTACCCATAATTATTTGGCTTCAATATAAATCCTAAATATTTTGGATCTTTGCCAAACTCAATTAGATTGGAGCAAAAAATCCTCACCACTACTTATCCTGGTTGTAGTATGTTAAAAGAGATATATATATATATATATATATATATATATATATATATATATATATATATATATATATATATTCTAGAGATTTATTTCCGTTCCTATAGCAACATAATATAGATCTAACAACTCTTTATATTTCAATGCTTTTATTAAGGTGCCATTTCCAAATAAGAGTATTATTAGTTTTAAATAATAAGTGATTCTCAACCAGAAAAGTTTTCAAATTTAATGAATTTGATCATACCAAGTCTTTTTTTTAACCCTTCAACTATAAGTAATAATAATAAGTATGATAGGGGGCATCTCTGTCTCAACGTTCTAGAAGTCTTGAAGAAACTAAAATCTAAACCATTAATTAATACATCAAAGAAAGAATAATTAATACATCTCATTACTCAATTTAAAAAGGGTAAAATACAACCAATATGCTTTAATATAAGTCTGATGTATAGTCACCTTACTATATCAAAAGGTTTTGCCAAACTAAACTTAATTATCATTGTTTGTTGCTTCCTCGATTTGACTAAATGAAGTGCTTCTTGAGCAACACCTATAACTTCATGGATTTATATTTTACTTAAGAAACCAAACCATTCTTCTAATAAGGTATCTAAAAATACCCCTTTAACATCCTAACAATAATATTGGAGATGATTTTATAGAGAGTATTGTAGAGGGGGGAAACTGCCCTACCACGTATAATTCCCAAACAAGGCTGGATCCGCAAAGATAAAATGCCTTATTGGGTGAACCACAGGGGTTATGTTGTTATCTACACTCGGTGCTAGGGGGATGGGTTCACTAGGAACGGTATAAGGACTCATTCCAAGTCCCCAAGATTTCAAGATAGTTTGATGTGTTCAGTTTCAAGCAATCACCTAAGTTTGGCCTTTCTAGATCTATGCTATGAAAGATAAAGGATAATTCAAAAAACATAATGCAAGAATACAAGAGCTAACCTAATATGATTCTTCCTTTGAATGCTTTCTAATCTAGGGATTTTAAACAAAAAATGTTTAAAGCAAGGGCACAAGGTAAATGCACAATATTAACCTTAGATGCACACTATATGCTTTTCACTTTTCAGATGCCTATAATGAATATCAAATCATATTTATAATCAATAGAAAAAATAGAACACTTATCTTGATCGGTGGTTGACCTAACCTTTTCTGCCTCTTGTCCAATGATATCAGAAATACCTATCTCTGCAAGATAACTTATGAAATACTTGAAAATAGGATTAGCATTAGGGGGCCTACTTAGGCCACTGTACAACAATTCTTGGAGGTGCAACAGTTAAGCCCCCTAGGTCCTTTTAGATGACCTTTGAAAATAAAAGCAAAAATTGGCCTTTGAAGAATTAATCATAAAACAACAATGCAATAACAGAGAAACAAAAAATAGATTATTCTATCATGCCCTAGATATGATTTATAAAATACTCATGCAATCAGAATTTGACAAATACCCCTAGTTCATTCTTGGGCAAAATCACACCTCGAAGATAGCTAGCATGATAACACTACAAGATAAATCGTGCTCCATTAGAATAGGACACAATTTTGCTTCTGTGAGTGAAAATACTAAATTAGGGTTAGCAAAGTTGCATCTCACCAAAGATAGGGCACAATTTCACTTCAGACACATGAAAAATAAAAGATAGATGCATAACATAAATAAATGCATAAAATAAAGTACGCAAAACCTGATGGATGGCATAGAAGCAGAAAGAAGAGATCGAGGTATCTAAACTGACACTCTCTTTCCTTCTGAACGACAACATGAATCCATCAAACCACACAATAATCCAAATCAATGTAGCAGAAGATCAAATTTGAAATTCACACTTCGAGGTTAGCTTGTAGAAGAAACAAGAAGCAGAGTGAAAGTAAAAATACGAGCACAAGTCAATCATAAGAATTTTGAGCTTAATTGTGTTTCCAAAATCATTTGTGATGAAAGAGTGAGATTAACCCCTCCTTTTATAGATGAATATTAGTGTGAAAAGAGCGAGAAAACATCATAGGTTGATGCAAAGCATGCTAAAAAAAGTTAAACCTAGGTTTTAATAATTAAAATCCTAAAATAGCAAAATCACACCTCATGCCGACGGGGTGCGATATCACTTCCAGAAAATCACACCCTATCACAACCGGTGCAATTTCACTAAAAAGGCTAAAGAAAGGTAAGGTAGGGGGAAAAGAGGCTTACCCTTGCCTAGAGCAAGGGTTAGAGATCTCTTAGGGGATTTAAGTAAGATTGCCCACTAAAAGTGGGTCAATTTTCCATGTCTACATTTTGCCCCTTCTTTGATGCATTTAAGTCCAATTAAATGCATAAAATAAAGGATGTAGGTACACTCACTGGAAGAATACAAAAAACAAAAATAGGATGGCCAGGTTTGGATAGAGGAGTGGCACAAGAGGGATACCACGAAAGGATACTTTGGAATCTTGCACACTACGCGAGGCATTACTATTATTAATGCCTCTATGTCTAGGGTGCCCCCTTGAGTTTTGAAAGGAAAGGAACTTCCTTAAAAAAATTGAAAAGACAAAAAAAGAAAAAGTAGAATACAGAAGCACAGAGAATAAAACAAGAAAGCAACAAAGCAAATATTACTAGGTACAACATGAATCTAATGAAGCTAGCATGAAATGTATAGAGGAAATGGAAAGACAGAAGAAGAGAAGAAAAGAAGAATGAGAAGAAGAAAAATAATCTCCAAAGGTCAATCATTTAAAAATGAGAAGAAGACTAAATTAAAACCTTGACTAGAGGGTGTTATGCTCAAAAGATGGTCCATGTATGGAGTGACGAACCCGCTATGGGTGATTGTTTGAAATGATCAAGTGGTTGGAGCATAACTCGATATGGATGATTGCTCACTAATGACTGCTATGGGATGATTACCTGCTAGGATGTATGTCAAGGCCTACTAAAATGGCCAAGGAGTTCATCTTGTAATGGCGTGTTGAGCTCATTGAGTCAAAGAGAGACATAACCCGATAGGGGTGATATATAATGTACGCTGATGTGAATGATGTATATGATAGTACTACCTGATAGGATATATGCAAATGTATGTATAAACCAATTAGTATGAGCATAACACAATATGAGTGTGTGCATGTGCTAGAAGAAATAAGAGGAAGAAAATGAGGAGCAAAGAATTGTGCACATGTACCCCTTGCTTGAAGTTTCATCAAGCAAAGAGTCAAGAGGGAGGAAGTGATTAAAAAAATAAGAGAAGAATGTATATCCTCTTCTGAATCAAAGAAAGCAAAAGAGAATTAAGAATCATGCAAAATATAAGAATATAAAAAAGGAGAATTGTATTCCTTGACTTTGATGAGAGATGATGGGCATTATAAAAAAAAAAATCAAAGTCAAGGAAGACACGAAGATGAGAGAATAAGAAAGATGCAAGATAAAACCAAGAAAAGAAACCAAGGAGAAAAGAAGAAAAAGGTATGGGGGTCCTAGGTTGGGATTTTTCTAGGTATCAAAGCCCTAGTGAAGAGTGCAATGCATGTGAACTATGACCTCAATAAGTATCATCACCTGCCATTGTTGTGAATCCCTAGAAACTATATAAACAAGCAGTTATGAGCAAGCAAAAATGCAAATATGACAAGTAATATGTAAGAATAGAATTTCAAGCAATCATGCATAATATAATAGGAAAGTGTGCATAATATGTTAGACAAACATGTAGTATGATCTAGCTTAATGCAAGTGCAAAATGAAAAAAATGAATCAAGCATAATATCTTTTTAAATGTGTTATATTCATTTTTTCTTTAAGATCTTTACCATCCATAGAAACTAACCTATAAGCACCTGAGCCAAACTTAGCTATCATGACAAAGGGCCCCAACCAGTTGGGCTGAAACTTACCTCAAATATCAACACGAGCATTAGTGTTCTTTTGGTTTTTCTTGAGGACAAGGTTCCTAACCTCAAAAGAATGGTTGCAAACTTTATTAGAGTAAGATCACTAGAGCCTATCTTGATAGGCTCACAAATGCTCTAAGGCATGGATGCGCTTCTCATCCAGCAACTCCAATTGGAGCAAACGATGATGCTCCTATGGGAGTATGCACACTAGTACGATAGGTCCACAAGGTAGGATAAAGTTGGGTATGCCAGTCACAACCAATCTTACTAACCAGCTTCTTCAAAATCATGATCAAGGATTTGTTGGATGCTTCAACTTATCCATTGCCCTGAGGGTAGTAAGGAGTTGACCATTTGTGTTGAATCTTGTACTTAGCACAAATATTACAAACATCCTTATTCTTGAAAGAAGTGTCATTATCAAAAATAATTACTAAGGAATCCCAAACCTACAAATAATATGGTTGAAGATGAACTTGGAAAATTGATTTCCAATCATCATAGCAAAGGGCATGGCTTCAACCCACTTAGTGACGTACTATGTCATAGTAATGATAAAATTGTGACTATCAGATGACACTGGGTTAAATTTCTTGATAATGTCCAATTACCACATGGAGAATGACCAAGAGGAAGAAATAACTTGACGGTCTTGAGAAGGAGCATGAATAAAGTGATCATGGCATTGAAACTTATCATAGTCCTAAAAATAATCACATGCATATTTCTCCATGGAAGACCAATAATACCCCATCTGAAGGAGCTTTTTGGAAATAGCATTACCACTAAAATGGACTCCACATGAACCTTCATGAGCATCACTGAGAGTAAGTCATGCTTCATCGGAGTTAAGACATCACAAAAGGATACCTTCAAAATAACATCGATACAAAGTATTGCCAATTATAACAAATCGACATGCTCTTTTGTGTAATAGCTTATGCTGATTACGATCTAAACCATCAGGCATGGAGCCATATTAATGAAATTAAAAACGTTTTTATATCATGGTTTATATGGGTAATATTCGATGGTAAAGCACTCTAGAGGAACCAAACAAGAACTCAAAGACACAGATTCCTATAGTTACTGAATGATAATCAAAGCTTTATCATCTTCCAACTCCAAAGGGAACAAAGATACAACAAAATCCATGGCATCCACATCGCGATTTGAGGATCTAGGGATAGACTCTATGGTTACCTTCTCAAAGGAATACAACAACTTGGTAACAATATCCTTATATGGTTTAAGTTTATCATCTCGAGTCTAATAAACATCATTGATCTGATTAACCACAAGTTGAGAGTCACCAAAGATCGAAAGGACCCTAACCTAAAAAACTAAGGCTACTCTAATACCAAGGATCAAAGCTTCATATTTTGCAGTGTTATTCGTGCAAGAAAAATGAAGCTTAAAGGACAAGGGGATGAGTTGTTTTTGTGGTGTAACTAGAACAATTCCAGCTCCAGCGCCCTTCATGCATCGGGATAAAAAAAAAAACAAAGTCCAAGACTCAAACTATTCAATTTCAAAATTGAAACACTCATCAAGAAACTCAAAAACTATAGGATGGGCAACTTATAATGGAGTTAAGTCTAACTGATCAACAATCACCTGACCTTTGATAGCCTTCTGACCTATGAAAGTTAGGTTGAACTCACTAAGGTCCAAAACCCATTTAGTAGATTGACCTGACAGGTGGAACTTATACATCAAATAACGCAAAGGATAAAACTTTGCAACCACTAATATCTTGTGGATGAGCATGTATTATCTTAACTTTTGGGAAGCAAACATTATGGCGAGATAAAGCTTCTCTAAGGGGGTGTACCTAGTTTCATGGCTTACCAAAGTTCTACGAATTTATTAGATAGCTCTTTCTTTGTTTTTTTCATCATGTTGAGCCAGCATGGATCCCAAAGCGTGAGCAGTGGTTACTATGTAAAGCAACAAATGCCTACCAGGCACAAAAGAAACCAAAATAGATGGGGAGGTGATATACCTTTTGGGGTCATAAAAAGGTTTCTGGTACTCATAATCCCATAAAAAAACTACATCCTTCTTAAGAAGTCAAAGGAAAGGCTGACACTTATTGGCTAACTGGGCAATGATCCAAAAAATAGACTACAACTTACCTTACAAACTTCACAATTCGGTCAGGGTGCAGGGAGGAGGTATATCAATGATAGCTACTATCTTAGCAAAATCCACTTCAATGCCTCACCTAGACAATATGAAGCCTAGCAACTTGCCATATGTGACTCCTAACACACACTTAGTAGGTTTAATATAAACTTTGTATTGTTGAAGCCTTTCAAAGATTCGTTTTAAATCATGGACATGATCCTTTCATTCTAGTGAATGAGCCAAAAGGTCATCCATATAGTCCTAGATAATATCATGCATCATGTCATGGAAAATATAAGTCGTGGCCCACTGATAAGTAGCTCCCACATTCTTCAAGCCAAAAGGCTTGAATTTCTAGCAAAAAGTACTCCATGGAGTAGTGAATGCTGTCTTGGCATGACATTCAGGAGCAATCACAATTTGATTGTAACCTGAGAAACCATCCATGAGCAAAAGCATTCCATATTTAGAAGTGAAATCTACAATATGGTCTATGTTGGGCAAGGGAAAATCATCCTTGGAACATGCTAAGTTAATGTCTTGAAAGTCGGTACATACTATGATTGTTCCTTCTTTCTTATCTACAGGAATGATATTAGAAGTCCAATAAGAATAGTCGATGGCTTTTATAAAACTGACATCAAGGAGTTTTTGGAGCTCCTCCTTGATTGAAAGGGTGACCTTTGGCTACATCTTCCGAAGCTTCTACTTAACAGGCTTAGAACTAGTCTTAAATACCAAATTATGCATGATAAGGGAGGGATCAAGCCCTGACATGTCGATATATGACCAAGAAAAAATATCTTGATATTATTTCAATAAATTGATCAATTGCTACCACTCATCCATGGTAAGGGCTTTGCCTAACTTAAGGATTCTAGGGGCTTCCTCAGAACCTATGTTCACATATATGGTCTCCTCAATAAGGATATACATATCATCCTCAAGAGGAGGTGGGGCAAGAATCACTCATAATTGCTCAAGGTCCTTGAGAGACATAGAACTAAAGTCCACTTGATAACTAGAAGACTCAACTTGCGCTATGCAAGGGATAAACCTATAAAAATAGATTTTATTATAAGGTAAAGCCTCATATATAACATGCGACTATGGGGTTAAGACCACAGGAGAGGGTGGACCCTCATCCTAAACACTCCACTCTAAACCTTGATGAGATTCATCAAAGATAAGATCTAAACAAGAAGAGTCATCTTGATCCTATGATGAAATATCTGTAGAGAATTTCTTAGAGGAATATTTTTATGAATGAATTTGGGCTAAATCCTTTGGTGAGAAAAATTCAAATGGATGAGGATTTCTCGTGATAGAAATGATTTGGTTTTCAAATTCAAATTTCACACATTAATGAAAAGTATAAGGGATAGCCTTCATCGCATGAATCCACGATCATCCAAGAAGAAGATTAAAAGATGTAGGACAAGACACTACGTAAAATATTGTATTCAAAATTTTAGGTCCAACCCTAAGAGGGAGTGATATAGTACCACAAGCATTTTGAGACTCATTGATAAAAGTTTTAATGATGTTACTAATTACAATTAAATATTCCTCTTTCAATCCAAAATTATGAAAGAAATGTTGGAAATTTGAGTTAATTTGAGGTATTTTATGTTGTCATTGATGTCACATGGATCATTGATGTCACATGGATCATATTTGGTTTTGGTGGCAAAAGCACTTCATAGATAATCATCTATGATATTTTGGAGAGCATGGATATATACAGGGTTTTTATGAAAACCAAGGCAGGAAAAATAAAAGGTTTTATTTAAAACCATGGTGGGCTTATGTGGAAAGGGCTTTTCTTAAAAGCCAAGGTGGAATTTTGTTTCATCGAAAAAGGACCTCCGGTGATGAAGATATTAAAGTTTAAAGTTTAAGTTTAAATTAATGGAGGGCCGACCTATGTGCAATTAATGGAGGTTGGCATATATATATATGTAAAGGTTTCAATTTATTTTGAAAAGTGGGCATATTATATATCGTCGGAAAGCTTATTTCGAGGGCTATTTGACTAACTTATTTAGAAGGAGAAATAAGGTGTGTGTAAAGAGATATTTCTGATTTTGCAAAGGGGTTCCAAAAGTGAAGTTTGCCTTGTTCTTTTTCAAGAGGATTAATTCTTTCATGAGGTGACAAGGTATGCAATATTGTGATTTATTTTATTTTATGGTATAAGTGGTTTTGGGAGTGAAAAGGTTATGCAATGTTTTGATTTATTTTATTTTATGGTACAAGTGGTTTTAGGAGAGATAAGGAAGTTGTGCAATTAAAGGCCTTGGTGATGATTATTGAAAAGTGGAGTAATGTTGATTATTTTGTGATCTACTAACCCTTGTGAAGATTGGCAAAAGAATTTTGTGATTGTGGCAGATTTACAAAGAGGTTTTTTCATCTTCATAAAAGGTATGGGCACATTCTCCTATTGATTGTTTATGGTGGTTGATTTCTGAAATATCATTGGAGGGAAAAGGATTGTTTGTGGTTTCCTTTTCGAAAGTGGTTGGTTGAATGCTTCAAGGTTTTCTGAATTGAGAGTTGTGTCTAAACCTTGTTTGATAAGCATAGTTATTGAAGCCCATTGGTTGTGAAAGAACTTGAGTTAGAAAAGAACATGAGTATCATTGTTATGTGAGATTTGTGGTTGAGCATTGTTGGAAACATTTGAGTTGGTTGATACATACTTGGACTAGGGTTGTGTGAGAGAGAGTTGTCCCTTGTGATGATTGGTTGAGTTGAGTTGATTGAGCCTAGTCAAGTGATGTGTGAAGTGATTGTTCAAGTTCTATGAAACAAACTATTCCATCATTCTATGTTGAGTTGAGATTAAGGTTAGAACATATTGAGTCTCTAACAATTCTCTTTATGGTTCTATAAGACTTGAGTTGAGTTGAGATTGATTTGAGTTGAGTTGAGTTGAGAGTGAGATTAGAACATATTGAGTCTCTAACAATTCTCTTTATGCTTCTATGAGTTGATTTGAGTTGAGTTGAGATTGATTTGGGTTGAGAGTGAGTTTAGAACATATTGAGTCTCTAACAATTCTCTTTATGCTTCTATGAGTTGAGTTGAGATTGATTTGGGTTGAGAGTGAGATTAGAACATATTGAGTCTCTAACAATTCTCTTTATGCTTCTATGAAGTTAATTTGAGTTGAGATTGCCATTCATTGTTGAGTTCATTTTGAGTACTACTTGAGCATGATTGATTGAGCCTTTGAGAAGGCCTTTGGGATAGATTTGAGGATAGTTTTGGGATAAATTTGTGGACATATTTGGACAAGTTCTTGGTGAGCTTGCTAGAGCATATTTGGGCAAGTTCTTGGTGAGCTTGCTAGAGCATATTTGGGCAAGTTCTTGGTGAGCTTGCTAGCATAGATTTGACAAGTTCTGTGTGAGCTTGTTAAGTAGGTTCTATGTGAGCCTATTGAGCAGGTTCTTAGTGAGCCTATTGATAGAGCTTTGGAGGTGACAGAGTATAGAGGATAGAGTCTCAGTGGATAGAGATCCAAGAGCCAGCATAGTTGAAGATAGATCTGAGTGAGGAGTCTTCAAGTGGAGAGAGGTCCACCAGTCAAGTGCAGTAGAGAGACAGAGTCTTCTAGAAGATCACATAGCCAGAGCAGAAGGGGAAAGAGTTCTCCTATGGAAGAGATCCATGAACTTGAGATTAGGGGATCAACATCTCCTTTGGATAGAGATCCATAAACATTGTAATTGGGAGTGATTCCCAAAGAGATTGATTGAGAAAGTTTTAGTAAAATATTTTCTCCGTGGAGTAGCCCACATTGGGTGAACCACGTAAATTGTGGTGTCTCTATTGTGTATGGTTTTCTGCATTGCTATTAATACTATATTTATATTGCTATTACACAACATAATAATTGAATATGGAAGAGAAAGTAAAAAGTGGTCTTATACTGTTCACCCCCTCTCAGTATAAGCTTGTGTTCTTCAATTGGTATCAGAGTGGGTTCCTTCGAAAAGGCTAACAACTTGAGGGCAGATTCTACAAGAACACAGATGGCTTCACAGAATGGATTATCTACAAATAAGGCTCCATTGTTTGATGGTAACAATTATGCTTTCTAGAGCATGAGGATGAAGAACTACTTGATATCACAAGGATATGAGGTATGGCAGATGGTTGAAAAAGAGTATAAGGTTGAAGGTGATCCCGAGGAAGATAAGACTACCAGGAAATTGGTTGAGATAAATGCAAGAGCAATGAATTGTATTTTGAGTGGGCTACGTGAGATAGATTTTGCAAAGGTCATGGTATGTACTTCAGCTAATGAGATGTGGACCAAGTTGAGGAATACTTATGAAGGAGATTCCAAGGTAAAGTTGGCAAAGAAATCTTACTACATTGTAGAAGCAAGTGATAATTCAGATTACAGTGATAAAGATCAATCAGATGAAGAAGAATGTACATTCTTTGGAATAAGTGAAGAAAAGCAAGAACACCTATTCCTAGGTATTGAAGTTAAAGAAGAGGATGTGCCTATTGAAGAAAGACATGAAGAGCTTGCCATAGCCATTGAGCAAGCAGATAGGTACAAGAAAGGTCTAAGGATACTAAAATGCTTCATATGTGGAGATTTTGGGCATATAGATGATGATTGCACATACTACAACAATTACAACAAGGAAAGTGTATTTGAAAAAGAAAGCAGTAGTTCTAGTGACAATTCCAGTAGTAGTGAAAACAAAGAAGTCTCATTTTTGGTAATAGAAAAGGAAGAGGATGAGCCAAGTAAACAAAAATCAGAAATCAAAAGGTTAAAAGAAGAATATAGGAATCTTGAAAACAAGATTCGAACAGATGTCAAAATCAGAGAAGAACTACTTCAAACAATCAGTAATCTCAGAGAAGAGCTTCAAAATGCAAAAAGGATAGAAGAGAGGATGAATGAAGAACTAAGGGTAACAACGACAAGACATGATACATTAGATGAAAAGATTCAAAAAGGAGTGGAAACTTATTTTAAGGTTGTATCTTACTTCCAAGAAAAGTCACACTCAAAAGGAAAGGAAGTTCTAAAATATGAAAGCAAGGAAGCACCTAATATTTGTGAGGAAAGTTCCAAAGTTCCTATGGCTCCAAATATTCAGTTTGGTTCTTGTTTTGAGATAGGTGAATCAAGTTCAAAAGGAAAATAAATTCTTGAAGAGAAAGGCAAGGAAGAGGTTTTAGATGCTACAAAGAAGGTTCAAGAATGCAATGCACAAGTTGAAGATGATCATAAGGATAATGGTCAAGAAAGGTATGAGGAACCAAGGCATGAACAAAGGGCTTTTCAAGGATATTGTTTTTCTTGTAATGGATTTGGACACAGGGCTATACATTGCAGGATCCATGGATCAAAGAAGTTTGATTTTGCTAGAAGAAACTTCAAAGGAAGAAGGTATGGTTTTCAGGGACATTGCTTCTCATGCAACAGGATTGGTCATAGAGCTTTTCAGTGCAAAGGAAATGAGCAACATGGTTTTGGTTTTAGAGCTACACATTTCAGAAGTCATGGTTATAATGGTCATGAAAATAGAGCTTCACAATACAGGGTTCAAGAAAGGAATGGATATGGAAATTATTTTAAGAAAAATTTCAGGACATGGGCACCATCCAAAGGCTACAATATCAAGTGTTTTAATTGCAATAACTTTGGGCATATTGCAAGATGGTGTAGGACTCAATTCCAAACAGGTTCTAGACAAGAAGATCAAGTAATTCATCAAGAGAAGGATATCAGAAAAACATGGAAGGAAGTTGATAGAGGAAAGAATCAATGTAATATGGGAGTAAAGGTACTCCCACCCCAAAATTAATCACCTCAAGAGAGAAGGTGGTGAGGGGGCTAAGCTTAAGAGTCATATCTTTTAGCCCCATAGGTGTCCCTTTTGCCATTGATGTCAAAGGGGGAGAGATTTGAGTAAGGGGGAGAGATTTGAGTTAGGGGGAGCAGCCTCCAAAGAGAGTATTGAGTTAGGGGGAGCAGCCTCCATAGAGAGTATTGAGTCAGGGGGAGCAACTTTGATTCTCAGAGATGGTTTTTGTAGTGATTGTGGTGTTTGCATTAGAGGTGTTGCCATCAATGACAAAGGGGGAGATTGTTGGAAATTTGAGTTAATTTGAGGCATTTTATGTTGTCATTGATGTCACATGGATCATATTTGATTTTGGTGGCAAAAATATTTCATAGATAATCATCTATGATATTTTGGAGAGCATGGATATATACAGGGTTTTTATGAAAACCAAGGTAGGCAAAATAAAAGGTTTTATTTAAAACCATGGTGGGCTTATGTGGAAAGGGCTTTTCTTAAAAGCCAAGGTGGAATTTTGTTTCATCGAAAAAGGACCTCCGGTGATGAAGATATTAAAGTTTAAAGTTTAAGTTTAAATTAATGGAGGGCCGACCTATGTGCAATTAATGGAGGTTGGCATATATATATATGTAAAGGTTTCAATTTATTTTGGAAAGTGGGCATATTATATATCGTCGAAAAGCTTATTTCGAGGGCTATTTGACTAACTTATTTAGAAGGAGAAATAAGGTGTGTGTAAAGAGATATTTCTGATTTTGCAAAGGGGTTCCAAAAGTGAAGTTTGCCTTGTTCTTTTTCAAGAGGATTAATTCTTTCATGAGGTGACAAGGTATGCAATATTGTGATTTATTTTATTTTATGGTATAAGTGGTTTTGGGAGTGAAAAGGTTATGCAATGTTTTGATTTATTTTATTTTATGGTACAAGTGGTTTTAGGAGAGATAAGGAAGTTGTGCAATTAAAGGCCTTGGTGATGATTATTGAAAAGTGGAGTAATGTTGATTATTTTGTGATCTACTAACCCTTGTGAAGATTGGCAAAAGAATTTTGTGATTGTGGCAGATTTACAAAGAGGTTTTTTCATCTTCATAAAAGGTATGGGCACATTCTCCTATTGATTGTTTATGGTGGTTGATTTCTGAAATATCATTGGAGGGAAAAGGATTGTTTGTGGTTTCCTTTTCGAAAGTGGTTGGTTGAATGCTTCAAGGTTTTCTGAATTGAGAGTTGTGTCTAAACCTTGTTTGATAAGCATAGTTGTTGAAGCCCATTGGTTGTGAAAGAACTTGAGTTAGAAAAGAACATGAGTATCATTGTTATGTGAGATTTGTGGTTGAGCATTGTTGGAAACATTTGAGTTGGTTGATACATACTTGGACTAGGGTTGTGTGAGAGAGAGTTGTCCCTTGTGATGATTGGTTGAGTTGAGTTGATTGAGCCTAGTCAAGTGATGTGTGAAGTGATTGTTCAAGTTCTATGAAATAAACTATTCCATAATTCTATGTTGAGTTGAGATTAAGGTTAGAACATATTGAGTCTCTAACAATTCTCTTTATGGTTCTATAAGACTTGAGTTGAGTTGAGGTTGATTTGAGTTGAGAGTGAGATTAGAACATATTGAGTCTCTAAAAATTCTCTTTATGCTTCTATGAGTTGATTTGAGTTGAGATTGATTTGGGTTGAGAGTGAGTTTAGAACATATTGAGTCTCTAACAATTCTCTTTATGCTTCTATGAGTTGAGTTGAGATTGATTTGGGTTGAGAGTGAGATTAGAACATATTGAGTCTCTAACAATTCTCTTTATGCTTCTATGAAGTTAATTTGAGTTGAGATTGCCATTCATTGTTGAGTTCATTTTGAGTACTACTTGAGCATGATTGATTGAGCCTTTGAGAAGGCCTTTGGGATAGATTTGAGGATAGTGTTGGGACAGATTTGTGGATAGATATTTGGGCAAGTTCTTGGTGAGCTTGCTAGAGCAGATTTGGGCAAGTTCTTGGTGAGCTTGCTAGAGCATATTTGGGCAAGTTCTTGGTGAGCTTGCTAGAGCATATTTGACAAGTTTTGTGTGAGCTTGTTAAGCAGGTTCTATGTGAGCCTATTGAGCAGGTTCTTAGTGAGCCTATTGATAGAGCTTTGGAGGTGACAGAGTACAGAGGATAGAGTCTCAGTGGATAGAGATCCAGCAGCCAACATAGTTGAAGATAGATCTGAGTGAGGAGTCTTCAAGTGGAGAGAGGTCCACCAGTCAGTGCAGTAGAGAGACAGAGTCTTCTAGAAGATCACATAGCCAGAGCAGAAGGGGAAAGAGTTCTCCTATGGAAGAGATCCATGAACTTGAGATTAGGGGATCAACATCTCCTTTGGATAGAGATCCATAAACATTGTAATTGGGAGTGATTCCCAAAGAGATTGATTGAGAAAGTTTTAGTAAAATATTTTCTCCGTGGAGTACCTCACATTGGGGGAACCACGTAAAATGTTGTGTCTCTATTGTGTGTGGTGACTTGTGCTCTTGCTTACTACTATTATGAGTTATTAATGCACATCTATATTTGGTTATTGCACTTAAGGACATTAATTGATATTGGTTTGGAAGAGAAAGTAAAAAGTGGTCTTATACTGTTCACCCCCCTCTCAGTATAAGCTTGTGTTCTTCAATTGGTATCAGAGCGGGTTCCTTCGAAAAGGCTAACAACTTGAGGGTAGATTCTACAAGAACATAGATGGCTTCATAGAATGGATTATCTACAAATAAGGCTCCATTGTTTGATGGTAACAATTATGCTTTCTGGAGCATGAGGATGAAGAACTACTTGATATCACAAGGATATGAGGTATGATAGATGGTTGAAAAAGAGTATAAGGTTGAAGGTGATCCCAAGGAAGATAAGACTACCAGGAAATTGGTTGAGATAAATGCAAGAGTAATGAATTGTATTTTGAGTGGGCTATGTGAGATAGATTTTGCAAAGGTCATGGTATGTACTTCAGCTAATGAGATTTGGACCAAGTTGAGGAATACTTATGAAGGAGATTCCAAGGTAAAGTTGGCAAAGAAATATTACTACATTGTAGAAGCAAGTGAAAATTCAAATTACAGTGATAAAGATCAGTCAGATGAAGAAGAATGTACATTCTTTGGAATAAGTGAAGAAAAGCAAGAATGCTTATTCCTAAGTATTGAAGTTAAATAAGAGGATGTGCCTATTGAAGAAATACATGAAGAGCTTGCCATAGCCATTGAGCAAGCAGATAGGTACATGAAAGGTCTAAAAATACTAAAATGCTTCATATGTGGAGATTTTGGGTACATATATGATGATTGCACATACTACAACAATTACAACAAGTGTATTTGAAAAAGAAAGCAGCAGTTCTAGTGACAATTCTAGTAGCAGTGAAAACAAAGAAGTCTCATTTTTGGTAATAGAAAAGGAAGAGGATGAGCCAAGTAAAGAAAAATCAGAAATCAAAAGGTTAAAAGAAGAATACAGGAATATTGAAAACAAGATTCGAATAGATGTCAAAATCAAAGAATAACTACTTCAAAAAATTAGTAATCTCAGAGAAGAGCTTCAAAATGCAAAAAGGATAGAAGAGAGGATGAATGAAGAACTAAGGATAACAACGACAAGACATGATACATTAGATGAAAATATTCAAAAAGGAGTGGAAACTTATTTTAAGGTTGTATCTTACTTCTAAGAAAATTTACACTAAAAAGGAAAGGAAGTTCTAAAATATGAAAGCAAGGAAGCACCTAATATTTTTGAGGAAAGTTCCAAAGTTCCTATGGCTCCAAATATTCAGTTTGGTTCTTGTTTTGAGATAGGTGAATCAAGTTCAAAAGGAAAAGAAATTCTTGAATAGAAAGGCAAGGAAGAGGTTTTAGATGCTACAAATAAGGTTCAAGAATGCAATGCACAAGTTGAAGAAGATCATAAGTATAATGGTCAAGAAAGGTATGGGGAACCAAGGCATGAACAAAGGGTTTTTCAAGGATATTATTTTTCTTGTAATCGAATTGGACACAGGGCTATACATTGCAGTATCCATGGATCAAAGAAGCTTGATTTTTATAGAAAATACTTCAAGGGAAGAAGGTATGGTTTTCAGGGACATTGCTTCTCATGCAACAGGATTGGTCATAGAGCTTTTCAGTGCAAAGGAAATGAGCAACATGGTTTTCGTTTTAGAGGTACACATTTTAGAAATCATGGTTATAATGGTCATGAAAACAAAGCCTCAATATATAGGGTTCAAGAAAATAAAGGATATGGAAATTATTTTAAGAATGATTTCAAGACATGGGCACCATCCAAAGGTTACAATATCAAGTGTTTTAATTGCAATAACTTTGGGCATATTGCAAGATGGTGTAGGACTCAATTCCAAATAGGTTCTAGACAAGAAGATCAAGTAATTCATCAAGAGAAGGATATCAGAAAAATATGGAAGGAAGTTGATAGAGGAAATAATCAATGTAATATGGGAGTAAAGGTACTCCCACCCCAAAACCAATCACCTCAAGAGAGAAGGTGGTGATGGGGCTATTCTTAAGAATCATATATTTTAGCCCCATAGGTATCCCTTTTTCCATTGATGTCAAAGGGGGAGAGATTTAAGTTAGGGGGAGCAGCCTCCAAAGAGATTATTGAGTTAGGGAGAGCAGCCTCCATAGAGAGTATTGAGTCAGGGGGAGTAGCTTTTATTCTCAGAGATGGTTTTTGTAGTGATTGTGGTGTTTACATTAGAGGTGTTGCCATCAATGACAAAGGGGGATATTGTTAGAAATTTGAGTTAATTTGAGGCATTTTATTTTGTCATTGATGTCATCATTGATGTCACATGGATCATATTTGGTTTTGGTGTAAAAATCACTTCATAGATAATCATCTATGATATTTTGGAGAGCATGGATATATACAAGGTTTTTATGGAAACCAAGATAGGCAAAATAAAAGGTTTTATTTAAAACCATGGTGGGCTTATGTGGAAAGGAATTTTCTTAAAAGCCAAGGATAAATTTTATTTCATTGAAAAAGGACCTTCGGTGATGAATATATTAAATTTTAAAGTTTAAATTTAAATTAATGGAGGGCCGACCTATGTGCAATTAATGGAGGTTGGCATATATATATGTAAAGGTTTCAAATTATTTTGGAAAGTGGGCATATTATATATCGTTGGAAAGCTTATTTCGAGGAATATTTGACTAACTTATTTAGAAGGAGAAATAAGGTGTGTGTAAAGAGATATTTCTAATTTTGCAAAGGGGTTCCAAAAGTGAAGTTTGTCTTGTTCTTTTTCAAGAGGATTAATTCTTTCATGAGGTGAAAAGGTATGCAATATTGTGATTTATTTTATTTTATGGTATAAGTGGTTTTGGGAGTGAAAAGGTTATGCAATTGTAGATTAAAGATACAACGCCAAACAAAAGATAAAGAAATCACGATAAAAAGTAATACAGAACACAGTTGTACAAAACAAACGATTTTTATTAATCAATGGAGTTTAGAAACTCCTTTTGAGTACAACAGGGCCTGTAACCCTTTTCGTGATACAAGATTACAATTTGTGCTAGGGTTCTCCGAAACCCTAGCTGGCACAATATGGTGGCGTCTCCGAAGAATGTATCCTTAACCCCAACAAAGTGAGTGGGCTTCGTTGTATCCTTTGGCTCGGACCACTCCAGCTTAAACAGCTGCTATCAACACACCAGATCTGCCATTAAAATCCTGCACACATTAACACTATCAAGGAGTTAGAAATTAATAAGAGGGCTCCACTGTGTGAGCCCTCAGAAACAATTTAAAACCCTAGAAATGAAAAAAATAGAATGCAGGAATTCAACAACAGATTAATAAAAGAAAATAAGTTACTTGCTTTAAACTGATTTATACCTGTTCTCTGTTAACGCGGCTAGACCAGGCGGCACCTGGAAGTAATGTGGCTATCAAATCGGCTACAGAAGGCGCCCTGGTGCACTCGCTGAACGCCCGCGTGCTTCTGGATCAGGGTTTCAGACGCCGGTCTGCGTCTGTGGCTGCGGGTAAACGCCCGCGGGCACTTGCGACAAGAATGTGGAATTCTGCAGAGTGCTGCAGAAGAGATGGCGGCGAAGTTGGCGACGGATGCGGCGATGGATGCGACGAAAAGGATGCGGCGATGGATAGCTGAAGAGATAGATGAAATAGAAGAGATAGGTCCAAAAGATAGCAAAGATAGGAGAAGAAGATAGGGTTTGAGCCATCAAGGTGACTCAATTTATAATCTACTCTTAGGGCACACTTTAGGGTTTTAACGACACTTTGAACGTGTGGCTAAGATTAAAGTGGATCCAAGGGTAGAGAATAAATCTAGGTTGTGAAACGGATTAAGATGGATGGACGGATGAGATTAAATGAAGGATGGACGGCTCAGATTAAATCACTTAAAGTATATTTATATATATATATTAAAATATTAAAATATATATATAAATATTAATTTAAATAAATTTGGGGATGAAAAATGGCGGGAAAGGTGAAATTGGGCCAAATAATGGCGGGAAGGTGTGGATTTGGGCCAAATAATGGCGGGAAGGTGGATGACTGACACGTGGCTGACAGGAAGGTATAGATGACTTACAAGTGGCTGGATTTTGGTGTCTACAGATGCCCCTTTTTGAGCTGCTTTGTGTGAAGACACAATGCAAGCACAAAAACTTAAGACACCCGAAAAGCTGGATCAGACGCAACTCTCTCTCAAGACTAAAGCACAACTTTGAAGACCAAAGAATAAAAGAATATTTAAAATTTTATCAGCTTACCCCCTCAATTGGCGAGCGAGAATGGTTCTCACAAGCCAATTGGAAGAAATTCGGAAGAAAATGAACCGTTTTTGCCCCAACGGTGAAAAAAAGGGGTTGGTGTATGAACCATCTGTTTATGTCCCAACAGAAAAGGGGTTGGTGTACAAACCAGAAAAGAATATGAGTGATGTGAAAGATGGACCGTTTTCTGCCCCAACGGTTATAAAGGGATTTTTGCCAAATTGTAAGTTCCATGATCATGTAAGATGAATTCCACTATAGGAAAATTAGAAATTGATAACGGATGCCCCAACTCCTGTGTGTGAGTCCATACTGTTGATGAAATTGCCTTGTTGGCGCCATTGATATGCAAGAGATGAAAGATGCATGAAAAGAGTCCAGAACTCAGAGATGCTCCTAGTGACCGTATGGATAATTCCTCGGGTCGGAACCAATCAACCTAGGTAGCCTCAATCTCTAGCAAGACTCAAAATAATGATGATATTAAAGATTGTCCATGTTTAAGGCCCCATGAACTAGGCCATCAATGACAACTGTTGAGCAAATTAATCTTGGTATGAGGTCACTTGAAAAGTAGAATACCCAAAATTGATTTCCAATTTTCAAACAGTGAAATAATTGATGATGATAAATGGTAAGTGTCCTTATGGTGGTTTAATCCTCTTACCGAATTGCATGGATTCAAATCGCTGCAATCGCCAAGGTGATAGAATATACCACTAGATACGAGGTTTACTTTAATTTGATTTGGCAAAAATATGCATGATGAAAGAAGAATGAATGAAATTGACGATAGATCAGAAGAATTGATGAATGTGGTTAATTTTGTGAAGGTTTTGAATATTTTTAACCCAATTTGTAAAACAATGATGAATGATGCGCTTTTTGAGCGAAATGACAAAATTTGTGTCCAAAACTGTTGTAACCTTCACAAAATGTTTTATTATGATAAGAAGAATGGATGAATGCAATTTGATGAAATTTGGAGGAGGTAAGCTTCAATTTTGCAAGTTTTGTTCCTTTATTCAATACTGACACCAAACGCTGGTCTGCATTTGTGGTTGGAAGGACGCCCGTCGGTGTTTAGGCGCTCTACAAATGCAGGACTACATCTGAATGCGCCATGAAATGCCCCACTACGTTTCAGGGTGCCAAAACCAGCTATTTAAACAGTTTTAGCGAGAATTTCGCTCATTTGTGCGTTCGAGCTTGAGAGAAGTGCGTCTGAGGGAGTGGAATGAAGTGAAGTGAAGTGAAAGGTTGTGTGGGAGAGTGAAGCATGCGGGAGCTATGGCGGAGATGGGAGCGGACGCGCCAGTGCAGCCAGCTGAGGTATTTGTTCATTTAAGCAAGTACTTATTATGTGTTTTTTTTTTTTTTTTTTTGGTTTTTTTTTTTTTTTGAAAAAATTTGTAACAAATTTTTGTTTTGTTGTTTTGCGACTTAGGGTGTTAGAGGCACGACACCGATTCTCCCCTATCATTCCGGGGATGAGGAGGTCATTGTCCCAGGCAGATCGGGAGATATTGGAGGCAGTGGGGCTAGCGGAGGCAGCCCGGTTGGAGGTAGTTCGGGCGGATGAGGGGTACCTCTCGGCTTTGGCCGAGAGGTGGGATCCAGATCGGGGGACGTTCCAGCTCCCGATTGGAGAGATGACGGTGACGCTTGAGGATGTATACCGCATCCTCAAGGTGCCCGTGGAGGGGGCACGGGTGGAGGTTGGACGAGATAGGGCCACGGAGATGGCCAAGTTGTTTGGGGATGACTGGAGGGAGATCCGGACGGAGAGCGGGGGGATCCCATACTTGGCCATGTATACGGCCAAGGAGTTGGTAGCGGTGGAGGCTCTGATGATGTTCGTGTTGGCCAACATTGTGGCCCCGAACAACATCGGGTGCAGGTTCCCATGGAACCTGATGGGTGTAGTGAGCGAGATGCTCACTAATAGGGTAGTGTATGCCTGGGCGCCCGCTTTATTGGCGCAGGTGTACCGGGAGTTGTATGAGGTTCGAAGACGGGGCCGAAAGGGCCTAGGTTGCAGTGTGGTTCTCCAGTGTTGGGGCTGGGAGCACTTCAGAGTGGCTCGATCGGAGGGGTTGCCATGTGCTCACTGGGACATGAGCCAGGCTTATGGTAGGAGATGGCCAGTGGCGGAGGAGAGACAGCCGAGCCGCCCCGTGAGATCGGGGCAATGGTATAGGAGATTATGGGCAGACTTGACAGATGCCCAAGTCATTTGGAGGCCCTGGCGGGAGGCGAGGTGGATCGGGGATGGAGAGCACCTGAGACGGGTGCGACAGGCCAGATGGGTAGTGGGGCGGAGCCATAGCGAGGCGGAGTACATACAGATGTCTCGAGTACTCCGCCAAGTCGGATTGAGGCAGGATGTCCCCGGTGAGCCAGTGCGCTACCGGAGGCACAGATCAAAGGGGGATTTGTCATGTGCCGAGCCATGGAGGGAGGCGATAGAGGACGATGAGGACATGGAGATCCTCGACGTGGACGACGTCGGGGTGACAGCTGAGTATGCAGCATGGATGGCCGTAGAGCCGAGGTGGGAGCCACCATTGGTGGTTGGTGGAGCAGGAGAGGGCGAGGGAACCGCGGAGGTTCCCAAGCGTAGGGAGGGTCCCCGCCTTCGATCTGACAGTCGAAGGCGAAAGGGGAAGATGGCACGGTAGGCTCCGAGGAGCGGAGATGACGGGGAGGATGACGGAGAGGGCCTAGGAGAGGCCGTAGGAGAGGCTAGGGAGGTACCCCCTAGCGGGCACGAGAATGAGTTGGCGCAGCTGCAGCAGTAGATAGCAGAGCGCGATGCTATGTTAGCTGCCGGGATGAGAGGATAGCTCGGCTGGAGCAACAGGGCGAGAGCGGGATGCCCTGTTAGCTGCTCAGGAGGAGAGGATGGCCCAGATGCAGGCGGACTTGGATAGAGCGACCAGGGTGCCCCAGGATGACAGGGTGACGAGACTCCAGGCAGAGCTAGCGGAGCGGGAGCGACGACACGGGATAGACATAGCTAGGCTTAGGTCTAGGACTCGTTACATTGAGGCTCTGGAGGACACATTGTTTAGGCATCACATTGTGTTGCCTGATCCTCCATCCTCTTCTGTCTCTAGGCGTAGTGAGTCTAGACACACCACTAGGTCTAGGGCTCCTACTAGGTCTTAGGGGTCCTCTTTTGATGGTTAGCTTAGTGCTTAGATGCACTCTTTATGAGCCTTGGTGCTCTATTGTATATTGTAGCCTTTTGGCATTCATTGTATGTTTTGTCCTTTATACATATATATATATATACATGGCTTTTATTTATTTGGTGTTTTACTCTCTTTTGTGTGAATGCCTATGTTTTTGTGATGCATGTTTTTATATGTTTTAATGTTTTTGATGCATATGTGATGGAATGGAATGCAAACTTATAGATGATTAATGCGAGACTAAGTAAATGATATGTAAATTATGGATGATTAATGCAAGATAAGTAAATGAAATATGCACTAAGAAGCACTCATACTTTTAGATAGTTAGATTTAGCCAACTGTTATCATAATTGTTTAATCAGGGGCACCGAACTTGGTGGCTTGTGAATGGATGACGTATGGAATGACATGAATATGGAAGAAGATATGGAGGGTGATATGGAGGATGATATGGAGGAAGACTGTTTTACAAAGACTCAAACATGCTAGTGGTATCAAACAAACTTACTAATACTGCCTAATTCAACTAGGACCAAATGTGTGTGCATGCGAGTTCATTAACCAAATCAGAAGCATGGTAGTGACTCTAGGCAATCAAAAACCCGTGTGTGTGCAAGTGTGTTCATTAACCTCATCTTGCATAAATTAGGTAACCCTGTTATGGAGAATACCCCGAAGCTAGTTTGTCCGTATGAGCATTCAGAGGTCTCTTTTTGAGGAGAGACATGTCGCCACGCAATGAGTATACTCCATCGCCAATCAAGCGTCTATAGCCCCGGTGAAGGTTAACTCCATAGTCCATGTTGTTTTTGACCTTTGTAAGCCTTGGGGATGACTACCTATCCGTCTGACTGGACAAGTAGTACGATCCTTACAACTTATTTGGGATCAGTGGTGTGTGAAAAATGTTCATTTCCTTAGAGCTTTGGGGAATCGGATTCTCAACCGAAGTATGATGAGAATTTTACCCTATCCTTACTACTCTGTTTATATTTATATTTTGTGATTGCTTGTGATAGTGGTAAGAACCACTGTTTTATGGACTATGTTTGCATGATAGGACAAACGAGGATTACCCTTTTCACTTCAAGGCACAACCCAAGGATGGTGTTATCTCTCTTTGACACAAGATGTTTTTAAGATGTGAAAATGTGATAGGTTCAAGACCGCTTTTGAAATCATTTCCCAATACTCAAGATTTTATTTAGTGTAATTTGTGATATGGCCCTAGAGAACTTTGACATGCATTTCAAAATTTGCTTAAAACACTAGGAATGGCTGAGTGTCTGAAAACATTTTGGCAATGTAAATATGTGCAAATGGAAAATGGGTGTACGAATGACAATTCGGTTTGATGGATTTTATGAAGGTGCCCCTGATTAAGGCAACATGACTTTTGCTTGACCAAATTTTATATCCAAAAGATAGAATGGTCTCTAACATGATATGCAACTATGGCTGAAAATGAAATGTTATGGTTTTCAATGAGATGTATGCACATGAAATGCAATGTTTTTGAATGAGATGTATGCAACTAACAATGAAATGCAAATTCTTTTTATTTTATTTGTTTTTTTTTTTTTTTTTTTGTTGTACAAGCCATGTATATATGTACATATAAAATTCAAACTATGCGTAGAATGCCCTCAAGTGTATAACATTAAGTGGTTCGGGTTCTTCCTCTCCCTCTAAACTGGCAAGTCTATAAGTTCCATTACCCACTCTTTCAGTGACCATATATGGACCTAACCAATTAGCCGCGAATTTATCTCGAAGATGCGGCAATGCATTGGTGTTTTGTTGATTCTCTTTAAGGACAAGATCTCCTACTTGAAATTCTCTTAGATGAACTTTGGCATTGTAAGCACGTTTCAATCGGTCTTGATAAACTCGCAAATGCTCTAAAGCATTGATTCGTTTTTCATCTATGAGTGTGAGTTGATCAAGACGTGCTTGTCTAGCAGATGAGTCTAGCAGTATCATCATCGATAAATTCCTGCAAAGAAATTCGCAAGGAAGGGATCTCGACGAGGCGGAGCTAAGACTAGCGGAGATGCTAAGTACTTCTTGATGTCATCAAAGGCTTTCCGACACTCATCTGTCCATGAAAATTGTACCCCCTTTTGTAGTAGGTGGCAAAATGGCCTACATTTATAAGAAAGTTGTGCAATAAAGCGACGGATTGAATTAATCTTTCCTTGTAAACTACGCAACTCCTTCAAATTAGTTGGGGGACACATTTCCATAATGGCTTTGACCTTGTTTGGGTCCACCTCAATACCTCGTTTAGAGATAATAAAACCTAGGAGTTTGCCTGAGGTAACACCAAAGACACATTTCTTAGGCTTATCCGGATCATATGGATTATGGAGCGGGGTGAATAAGTCTTCGAAATTCATTGTCGACTTATGGAAGAAAGGATGGGCGGAATGGAAGGGAAAACCGGTGAAGACCTCGGAAGACCTGAGATGCAAAACAACATAGTTTTTGAGTTTTTTTTTTTTTTTTTTTGAGTTTTTTTTTTTTTTGTAGTGGTGAAAACCACTATTTTAGTATATACATATAATACAGGTTTGGATTATGGCTTATGGATGTGGCGGAGGGGGTGGTTCACCTCGTTCTTGTGGAAGAAGCAAGCGAAAGATGGCTTCTTGGAGAGGGAACAATTGGAGATAAAACTCGTCTTGTTCAATGAGGGTAACAATTGGCGCCGACTCTTCTTCAGATTCATCACCATTTGACATGACGTCAAATTCTTCATAGGCTTCATCTTCGGATTCGTCGGGGTGGAGGATTTCTTCTTCTGAATTAAGATTAATGCTTTGAAAAGCTCGTTCAAAAGAAGAAAGGGATGGAAGTGGTTGGTAGCCCAGACCAAAACGCTCAGTGGGTCTCTGATATGGCATATCGATGCGTTCAGTTACTCCTTGCTCGTAGCGACCTAGGCCAAATTGCTGCCAATTATGTCTCTGGAAATAGCGAGAGGGAAAACCCTCCATCCTTTCGATATTGGCAGGGACTGGATGCTTAGGTTCTAGTATGGTGGTAGGACTAGAAGATGACTCTATTCCCCCATATACAAAATTAATGGAATTTGGCATAGAACCCATGTTATAAACCGATCCAATGGATAAATGTTGGTCATGTGGACGACCAAAATCTTTAACTGTTTGCACATTGAACGGTGTGATGTGGACATCTTGGATGGCATACTCACCAATACCTGCATCAGTGAGATGGACCTTGACTTGGGAGGGAGATGGACTAGATGATGGAATAGAAGAATGTGGGATAGAAGAATTGGAAGGATTTGGTTGGGTTGATGCTTCACTAACTTGTGAAACATCAACTGGTGATGGTTGGGAAGATGGAGGAATAATAGGTGATGTTGAAGAAGGTGTAGAAGAATGGGGTAATGACGTGGAAAGAGATGATTGGTCATGGCCACATGTGCATGTGGTCACTGATGAAGAAGAAGGAAGATTAGGAGATGAAGAAAGTGGTGAATGAGATGGAATAGCGGAAGAGGAAGATGGTTGCGATATGATGGGTAGCTCCTCGGGAATGGGAGCTTTAGAAGAAGATGGTATAGAAGAAGTAGATGGGGTCAAGAAAAGATGAGTGGATGGCAACACAATCTCATAAGGATTTGAGACATAGTTGCAATGTTTGAAGGGTTCAATGTCAGCAGGTACACAATGAACCTGTCCCTCATATACATACTTCGGACATTGATGCAGTATAGAAGGGACACATCTCATCTCCCTAAGCCAAGGCCGTCCAAGCAATACATTGTATGCCATGGACCCTTCCAAGATGTGAAACAAGGTATGCAAAGTTCGGGCCCCTACCTCAATGGGCAAGATAACCGTGCCAACCATGGAAGATAAAGCATCATTGAATGCTTTAAGAGTAAAAGTCGACTTTGTGATAAGGGATGGCGACAGCTTTAGATGACTCAACGCCGATGTTGTAATGATATTGATTGAGGAACCGGTGTCAATTAAGACTCTCTTGAATGGCTTGTGATCGATCTTGGCCATGATATGCAGTGGAGGATCTATACTTTTCGTTGACATAGGTTTGATTTCAAAATCATAGAAAGTGATGGAGGGCTCCATGCATGTTTGAATACTCCCCACAAAGTTGTTGAAGGCATTAGTATCTTGAGTTTGAAGCTCGATTGACTTTAATATTTCCATTAATGCCTCTCTATGCGGGGGAGATTGTTGAATGAGGTCATAGATCGATAACTTGGCGAAGCCATTTTTAAAGCTGGTAGTTAACCGGCTACTCAATGACATGATGGGTCGTTGGCGTTGAGTAGAATGATTTAGCGGTTGTTGAGAAGTACTAGCACGTCGTTGGGTCACTGTTACCCGAGGTGGACTGGGGGTTTGTACAGGTGGTCGTGGTTCAGCCCGATTTGGTTGGTTCGCCCTTTGACCCCGGGTTACTACGTTAATAGTACCCACAAAACCTTGGTATTGTTGTACATGGTTGACTTGATTAGGAGGAGTTACCTGAGTTACTCCCCCTGAAGTTGTTGGAGCTTCCTCCCGATGTGGAAGGGGTGTTTGAAATACACCAAGATTTTGATTTTGTTGGGCTAAGGGGCTATCCAATTTAATGGCTCCAATCTCAATAAGATCTTGGATCACATGTTTGAAATCTGTACAATTATTGATATCGTGCCCATTTTGCCTATGATAAGGACAAAATAGGTACTCCTTGTAATACTTCCCCCTTCTAGATGGTTCTAAAGGTTTAAACTCGGGTAAAGTTAACCGATTTGTGCTATATAACTTGTTGAATATGACCGCATATGGTTCATCTAAAGGTGTGAACTGTCGCTTGGGACGATTGTTTTGCCAAGGTCGAGTTTCCATGGTTGGCTCGAAGATTGTGAGCTGGTTGAGGAGGGGCGGGTACCGCATGATAAGCAATTGGTTGCGGTTGACTTTGCATTACTTGTTGTTGTTGAGCCATTACGGGTTGGCTCGCCACCACTTGATTAACTTGGTTAACATTTGAGGCTGTACTAGCCTGTGCTTGTTTGTTTTGGCCATAATTATTATTTCGTTGTTGGCCCTTTTGTTGCCATTCTTTTCTACGGGGTTTTAAAACACCCTCTTGGACTTTAATGTCTTCTATGATACTTGCTTGGGCCAAAGCCTCTTCAAAAGTCCTGTATTGTTGTAATTGGAGTAACCAAGAGATAGGTTTTAGACAACTCCGGGTGAACATTTTGGTTAACTCCTCCATTGGTAGGGAGAATGGCAATTTATTAATGATAGCCCTCCAACGGTTTCCAAAGTCATAAACAGTCTCATCGTCATGTTGCTTGAGCTTGTATAAGTCGGACAATGAGACTTTCCTTTGTACATTTAGGGAGAATCGTTCTAAAAATAGATTAATCAATTGCTCGTAAGCATAAATGCTATGGTGAGGTAAATGATTGTACCATTGTACAACATCTCCTCCTAATGTCTGAGGAAAAGTTCTGAGCATAAGAGCGTCATTATTTTGGATTCTAAAGCAAGCATGCATGAATGAGCTCACATGTTCATGAGGATCCTCAGTTCCTCGAAATTTGTCAAACTTCGGTAATGTGAAATCAGTCGGATATGGCGGTGAAGGTACCGAAGGATGAATTGGTTGATTGATCAACGACCTTAGCGTAGGTTTCTGACTAGATGAGCCAGGCATGTTGAGCATAAGGTTGTCAATCTGTTGTTGCATAGCATGGAGTCGAGAATCTTCATGAAAATTTTGATTCGTTTGATGATTATGATGATGCAATGGAGGAGTGGAAAAATGATGAGATGGGATGAAATTGCCTGGATTAGGCGGTGTGGAATGGACAGGTTGTTGGTATGGATGATACCGAAAAGAAGGTGATTGGTTTGAATGATGAACTGGATCGGGTTGGGAGAAAGGTGGGGTAGGAATGGACACCACCGAAGATTGGGGTACCAGTGTGGGGCCTGAGCTAAGAAAAGCTGGCTGGGTAGAAATTGGTTGGGGTGTAGGATTTACTACGACAGGTGGTTGAGCATTTTGTTGCTGTTGTTGCTGAAGCAACTTGTCGAGGTACTCCCTAACCTTATTAATCTCTAACCCAAGGGAGGTGGGATGATTGGATGAAGGTGGAGGGCAGGCTGCCATGGTAGTCACAGGAGACTGCATAGCAGGGGCAATGAAGGTGGTTGAAGTAGGCGGTACCTGGGAAGAAACAGTAGACTGTGCCCCAGGTAGGGTGAAACCATAAATGGTTTGGGAAGAAGAGGGTTGAAATTGGTCATGGCTAGAGGAGGTTCCACCAACCTCATAGAGAGAATTGGTGTACACCCGGTAAATGGAGGAGAAAGTGGTCGGGAAGACACTACATTTGTCTCCAAAGGAGGACAATTGAGCATCTAGGAAGATGTTGGAGATGAAGTCGATCGAGCAGATACAACATTAGCCTCAAAAAAGGGGTTAGTGTAGACTCGAGTGAAACCAACGGGTATGGTTGATGCAATATCCCGTTGAAAAATAGAATCTTGCATAGGGGAATCTTGGATTGGCTCAAGGACATAACGAGTGCCATCTCTTAAGTGAGTTTACACTTGGGCCATATCAATGTGGGTAATATGACAGGAATTGTCTTCCTCCATGGGCATGGCCATGCGATAGATGGTAGAAAGACGTGAAAGACCCGCGAGCGAACCCGCCCGAAATTCACTAGGATAAGTGGTCATGTTGGTGGTGGGGATGTTCTCGTGAATTTCCCATTTGATTATTTAGATTTAACATTTTAGATTGATTCCTTGTTAAGACCATAACGCAATAAATCTAAACAAATTCAGAAAAGAAGAATGCAAAACTTAAATGATAAATTTACACTAAAGAAATTATCAAAAAGCAGTCACAACCTAGGTTTCAACCAATATGTCTTACCTTGCGGTTAATTAATTATTTTCTGATCTTAATCTGTAGTAAATTTTAAGTGTCCGGTTTATGAGTTTTGCATGTGATCTAATCTTGAATTATTCACAAAAAAGGTAAAAACTATGGCTAGGAAAGGACAACGAGATTCTTACTCGGTGATGAAATCCAGACAAGTTTGCTCGGGGGTGACCTATGGTGTCTAAGGCAGAAGTTTAATGGATGGAGATGAATTCCACCGTCACTAAACTTCAAGCAATACCTGGTGATGAAATCCAGATATTACTGTTTTAAATGCAATATGAAATGCAGTGAATTTTATTTTAAGTGTTTTAGTTGTCTAATGTATACATACAAAGCTATAAATCAAAATTTCTAATGATCTAAGCAAGAGGCCACCGCCATTTCCTCTGAAGAAGTAGAGTACACCGTTTAAAACCCCCCGCCTACCAATGATATCGGATATCAAAGGAGCAACCGGAAGGTTCGTCCACTTCTCTGCCTGGAATCACCCAATGGCAGGAGTACTATTGACATCCAATCAATAGTCCTACTTAGATAACTAAAACAGATAATTCGTAGCTATTCTAATATGCAACTAGGTATGCAAATTTTTTTTTTTATGCAAGCAACAACCAATAATGCAATGCAAAAAAAATGTAACTAAAAATAACTATTCTTTTCCAGATTACTTAGTTTTTGTTCATTTTAAAGCAATGATCTGAAAAAGAAACAAAATACGATAGAAAAACCAAAAACGTAAAAAGTACAGTTTAACAAAGAAAGAAAAACGCACTTACTCGGAAGCCTACGCTTTTCTGTAAAACTGCCTTCAAACGCCCATGGGAGTCTGCACAGGCTGAAACGCACCTCTGCGTTTCGTATTGGACTTCCGGACGCCGCTCTGCGTCTGCTGCATTTTCTGCAAACTCCTCGAAACCCTAGTTCGTTGTAACAATGAATTTCACGATTTTTGGAACCTGCAAAATAAAACAAAAAATAGGAATAGATTAGTAAAGCAAGTATTAAAAACATGAAACCCTAGGGGGTCCCACCGTGATCGCCATTTGTAGATTAAAGATACAACGCCAAACAAAAGATAAAGAAATCACGATAAAAAGTAATACAGAACAGTTGTACAAAACAAACGATTTTTATTAATCAATGGAGTTTAGAAACTCCTTTTGAGTACAACAGGCTCGTAACCCTTTTCGTGATACAAGATTACAATTTGTGCTAGGGTTCTCCGAAACCCTAGCCGGCACAATATGGTGGCGTCTCCAAAGAATGTATCCTTAATCTCAACAGAATGAGTGGGCTTCGTTGTATCCTTTGGCTCGGACCACTCCAGCTTAAACAACTACTATCAACAAACCAGATCTGCCATTAAAATCCTGCACACATTAACACTATCAAGGAGTTAGAAATTAATAAGAGGGCTCCACTGTGTGAGCCCTCAGAAACAATCTAAAACCCTAGAAAAATAGAATGCAGGAATTCAACAATAGATAAAAGAAAATAAGTTACTTGCTTTAAACTAATCTATACCTCTTTTTCTGTTTAACGCGGCTAGACCAGGCGGCACCTGGAAGTAATGTGGCTGTCATATCGGCTACAGAAGGTGCCCTGGTGCACTCGCTGAACGCCCGCGTGCTTCTGGATCTGGGTTATAGACGTCGGTCAGAGTCTGTGGCTATGGGTAAACGCCCGTGGGCACTTGGTAAACGCCCGCGGGCACTTGCGACAAGAATGGGGGATTCTACAGAGTGCTACGAGAAGAGATGGCGGCGAAGTTTGACGACGGATGCGGCGATGGATGCGACGAAAGGGTAGCGAGAAGAAGAGATAGATGAGATAGAAAGATAGCAAGAATAGCAAGAGAGATAGAATATAAGAGATAGGGTTTGAGCCATCAAGGTGACTCAATTTATAATCTACTCTTAGGGCACACTTTAGGGTTTTAACGACACTTTGAACGTGTGGCTAAGATTAAAGTGGATCCAAGGGTAGAGAATAAATCTAGGTTGTGAAACGGATTAAGATGGATGGACGGATGAGATTAAATGAAGGATGGCCGGCTCAGATTAAATCACTTAAAGTATCTTTATATATATATATTAAAATATTAAAATATATATATAAATATTAATTTAAATAAATTTGGGGATGAAAAATGGCGGGAAAGGTGAAATTGGGCCAAATAATGGCGGGAAGGTGTGGATTTGGGCCAAATAATGGCGGGAAGGTGTGGATTTGGGCCAAATAATGGCGGGAAGGTGGATGACTGACACGTGGCTAACAGGAAGGTATAGATGACTTACAAGTGGCTGGATTTTGGTGTCTACAGAGAATATTTTGATTTATTTTATTATATGGTACAAGTGGTTTTAGGAGAGATAAGGAAGTTGTGCAATTAAAGGTCTTGGTGATGATTATTGAAAAGTGGAGTAATGTTGATTATTTTGTGATCTACTAACCCTTGTGAAGATTGGCAAAAGAATTTTGTGATTGTGGCAGATTTACAAAGAGGTTTTTTCAACTTCATCAAAGGTATGGGCACATTCTCCTATTGATTGTTTATGGTGGTTGATTTTTGAAATATCATTGGAGGGAAAAGGATTGTTTGTGGTTTCCTTTTTGAAAGTGGTTGGTTGAATGCTTCAAGGTTTTTTGAATTGAGAGTTGTGTCTAAACCTTTTTTTATAAGAATAGTTGTTGAAGCCCATTTTTTTTTAAAGAACTTGAGTTATAAAAGAACGAGTATCATTTTTATGTGATATTTGTGGTTGAGCATTGTTGGAAACATTTGAGTTGGTTGATATATACTTGGACTAGGATTGTGTGAGAGAGAGTTGTCCATTGTGGTGATTGGTTGAGTTGAGTTGATTGAGTCTAGTCAAGTAATGTGTGAAGTGATTGTTCAAGTCCTATGAAACAAACTATTCCATTATTATGATTTAAGTTGAGAGTAATAATAAACATATTGAGTCTCTAATAATTCTCTTTATGCTTCTATGATATTGACTTGATTTTAGTTGAGATTGATTTGATTTGAGTTGAGTTGAGATTGTGATTAGAACATATTGAGTCTCTAACAATTCTCTTTATGCTTATATGAGTTTATTTGAGTTGAGTTGAGATTGAATTGAGTTGAGAGAGAGTTTAGAACATATTGAGTCTCTAACAATTATATTTATGCTTCTATGAGTTGAGTTGAGATTGATTTGGGTTGAGAGTGAGATTAGAACACATTGAGTCTCTAACAGTTCTCTTTATGCTTCTATGAAGTTAATTTGAGTTGATATTTCCATTCATTGTTGAGTTCATTTTGAGTACTACTTGAGCATGATTGATTTAGCATTTGATAAGGCCTTTGGGACAGATTTTAGGACAGTGTTGGGACAAATTTATGGACAGTTTTGGGAAAGTTCTTGGTGAGCTTGCTAGAGCAAATTTGGGCAAGTTCTTAGTGAGCTTGCTAGAGCAGATTTGGGCAAGTTCTTGGTGAGATTGCTAGCACAGATTTGACAAGTTTTGTGTGAGCTTGTTAAGCATGTCCTGTGTGAGCCTATTGAGCAGGTTCTTAGTGAGCCTATTGACAGATCTTTGGAGGTGACAGATTATAGAGGACAGAGTCTCAGTGGATAGAGATCCAACAACCAGCATAGTTGAAGATAGATATGAGCGAGGAGTCTTCAAGTGGAGAGAGGTCCACCAGTTAGTGCAGTAGAGAGACAAAGTCTTCTAGAAGATCACATAGCTAGAGCATAAGGGGAAAGAATTCTCCTGTGGAAGAGATCCACAAACTTGAGATTAGGGGATCAACATCTCCTTTGGACAGAGATCCATAAACATTGTAATTGGGAGTGATTCCCAAAGAGATTGATTGAGAAAGTTTTAGTAAAATATTTTCTCCGTGGAGTACCTCACATTGGGAGAACCATGTTAAATCTTGTGTCTCAATTGTGTGTGGTGACTTGTGCTCTTGCTTACTAATGCTATATGAGTTATTAATGCACACTACTATATTTTGTTATTGCAATTAAGGACATTAATTGATATTAGTTTGGAAAGAAAGTGAAAAGTGGTCTTATACTGTTCACCCCCCCTCTCAGTATAAGCTTGTGTTCTTCAAGAAATGATGTGTACATATGTTAAGTGAAGAACCATTATCAATCATGACCCTTTTTATGAGAGTATCCTGAATAAAAGTAGTGATTTATAGAGACAAATCTTCTTGTATTTCTAAGAAAGAAATATCATTATCTAAAAATGTGAGAAGAGGCATCCCAAGAGAACTTACAACCTTTGCTATATCACTAGGAGAAATATCTAGAGGTATTGGCTACTGCTTCAAAACATTTACCATAGCTTCTTCATGGGCTTGAGAATTTTGTAGATGTTCTAAGAGAGAAATATTTGTTGACACACTCATCTCCTATTGAGATCATTGAATTTGTTGACTCTGTACTAACTTCTCTGGAGTAGTTGTTATCATTCCAACCATATTATTATTGTACTGATGTGGCACACTCTTATAGGACACTTGGTTGGTTTGTCTAGTTCTATCCTAATTTTTTTTGTTGCTTGAAGACTAAAAACTACTAATGTCAATACAATGAACCACATGTTTCAATATTTTACAAGAATTTATCTAGTGCCCTTCTACTTTATGATATACACAATTTTGATCTACCTTATACCAATAGGAGGTAGTTCAGTTTTCTTAGCTTCCAATAGTTTCTTCAAAATTGCTCCCATAGATATATTAATTCTGGTAAAATTCCTTTGAGGAGGTTTCTATAGTACAATATTTTGTAGGCTATTGGTGATATTATTAACAGGCCTACTATCATTATCACCTCCTCTATGCTTATTCTTATGTTGAAACTTAGTAGGATTTTCTTCTTTAGTCTTAAGCTGACATCTTCTAATGAGATCTTGTTCCACTTTTCTTGCTAACTCAATTGCTTGATCAAGAGATGTGACAATAGTAGTTTCTAGTGTAGAAGATATTTATTCTTGTAAATTTCCAATGAATATATCAAGCATATATTTATGAGACACAAGTTGTCTTAATAAACCAACTAAAATTCTCCAACGAGCTAAGAATTTTGAAAAACTTTCTCCCTTATTTTTCTTTAAATCACATAGGTCTCTCATTGTCACTTATTTTTCAATATAAGCAATAAATTTATGGACAAACATATCTGTAGTCTTATCAAATCTCTTTAAATAATAGTTGGGCAACCAATAATACCATTCTAATGCAACTCTAGCAAGAATATTTGAAAATATTTTCAATAGAAGCATATCATCATAAACAATATAATGACAAGCTATCCTGAATCCTCTTAGCTGCTCTATTGGATCTTTTCTCTCTTCATAGATTGGTAAAAATGACATAGAAAAATGCTTGGAATAAGGTATAGCAACAATAATATAATCGAATGGCTGAATACAATTTTCTTATAAGTGTATGTAAACCCTAAAGGCTGAATCATATCCATCCTTAAAACCAACTAATTCACTATATATGCCAAGTTCTGCATTTATGGATTATGTGTTTTTCCAATATTCCCTTAGGTTGGACACGAGAAGGTTTTTGTTATATGTGGTGCCTTGTGAGAATGGAAGATTAACTTGTTGTGGAATAGAGGCAATAGTGTTGACATTAGAATATGGAAGAAATTAAAAACAATTTTGGGTGCCATTACTAGTTGGAGGAACAGGTGGATTTCATCCAATGTTGGTGGTCATAGTAGTTGCATAAGTAGTTTAACAGGTTTGATTACCATGATTCAAAGGTTCACTAAAAGGATTTTTTTGAAGTGGGATATCCTTTTCAACTAATGCTTCTTCCTCTAAGGCTAGATCCAATGCATGTTTATGATATTTATAGAAAGTCCATACGTGGTCAAAAGATTTAAATATTACGTTCCCATTGGGATATTGAATAGGATAAAGATGATTATCAACCTATTCTTCTAGGTTATGATTTTCTCTATCAATTTTATCATTCTCGTAAAAAATATCATCAAACCTAAGGAATCTTCGTCCTTATCCAAGGTCAAAATCCATTGAGTAAAAGGAAAAATATAAGAATAACAACTAAGACCAAAGATACCTATGCATTCACACAAGGAAAATTATATTTTTAAATATTTTGCACACAAATTAATGATCTTGCTTATTGTTTTCAAAAGAGAAAGGAGATGTTCACGTTAGGTTCACCAAATATGTAGAGGGGGAAAACTGCCCTACCGCGTACAATTCCCAAACAAGGTTGGATCCGTAAATATAGAAAGCCTTATGGGGTGAACCATGAGGGTTGTGTTGTTCTATACACTCGGTTCTAGGGGGATGGGTTCACCATGAACGATTTAAGGACTCGCTCCAAGTCCTCAAGATTTTGGGATAGTTTGATGTGTTCATTTTCAAGCAATCACCTAAGTTTGGACTTTCTAGATCTATGCTATGAAATATAAAGGACAATGCAAAAAATAGAATGAAATAATACAAGATCTAACCTAATATGATTCTTCCTTTGAATGCTTGCTAATATAGGGATTTTAAATAGAAAATATTTAAAGCAAGGGCATAAGGTAAATGTACAATATTAACCCTAGATGCACACTACATGATTTTCACTTTTTAGATGACTATAATATATATCAAATCAGGTTTATAAATAATAGGACAAATAGAACACTTATCTTGACCAATGGTTGATCTAACCTTTTCTGTCTCTTGTCCAATGATATCATAAATACCTATTTTTGTAATATAACTTATGAAACACTTGAAAATGGGATTAGCATTAGGGGTCCTTCTTAGGCTGTTGTACAACAATGCTTGCAGGTGCAACATTCAAGCCCCTTAGGTCCTTTTAGATGATCTTTGAAAACAAAAATGAAAATTGACCTTTGGAGAATTAATCATAAAACAACAATGCAATAGTAGAAAAATAGAAAATAGATTATGATATCATGTCCTAGATGTGATTTAGAAAATAATAATAGAATAAAAATTTTAAAAATATCCTCAGTTCAGTCTTGGGAAAAATCGCACCTTGTAGATAGCTGGCATGATAACGCTATAGGTGAAATCATGCTTTGTTAGAATGGAGTGTGGTTTCGATTCTATGAGCAAAAACCCTAAATTGGGGTTAGTAAAGTCACATATCATTAGGACAAGGCATGATTTTGCTTTAGACACATGAGAAATAAAAGAGAGATATAAAACATAAATAAATACAGAAAACAAAGTATGTAGAACCTGATGGATGACACAAAAGCAGATAGAAGAGATCGAGGTATCCAAACGGGCACTCTCTTTCCTTCTGAACCACAACACGAATCCACCAACAATCCAAATCAATGTAGAAAAATATCAAATCCAAAATTTGTACTTTGAGGTTAGCTTGTAGAAGAAATAGGAAGCAAAGCAAAAGTAAAAATGCGAGCACAAGTCAATCATAAGAATTTTGAGCTTAATTGTGTATCCAAAATTGTTCGTGATGAAAGTGTGATATTAACCCCTCATTTTAAAGATGAATATCAAGATGAAAAGAGCAATAAAATAACATAGGGTGATGCAAAGCATGCTAAAAAAGGTTAAACCTGGGTTTTAATAATTAAAACCCTAAAATAGCAAAATCACACCCCATGTCGACAGGGTGCAATATCGCTTTCACAAAATCGCATCCCATTGCAACCGAGTGCGATTTCGCTAAAGAGGCTAAATAAAGACAAGGTAGGGGGAAAAGAGGCTTACCCTTGCCTAGGGAAAGGTTTAGAGACCTCTTAGGGGCTCTAAGTCAATTTTTCGTGTCTACAAGTATTACACAAAGATATAGGCCTATACTCCCCAATGGATTTTGGATTATCTTTATTAGGAATTAAAGCAAAGAAATTTTTACTGATAGACCCAAGTATCTACCTAGAAGTCATTTGTTCCTCAACAACCTTTAAAAGGTCTTCTTTCAATAGCTCATAAAAGACTACATAAAATTCAATGAACCAACCATCTGGTCCTTGACTCTTCCCTTTTTGAAAATATTTAATTGTTGTTTGTGTCTCCTCTTTATTTCTATCATCAAATTTTCTTCAGCTTTAACCATCTTACGTAGATAAAGTGCTAGCATAATTATTTCTTTTATATTTACTCTGTTGGGTTCTTGATAATTTTTCTTCATGTAGGATACTCCTAATCCATCTATTTCTTAAAACCTTCTCATGTTTCTTCTATCATTCCCTTTCATATCCTAGATGGTATTTATTATCTTTCTTTGTTTTGAATACTTTTGAAATAATTTTGTATTATCATCCCCTTATTCTATCCAAAGTGCTCTACTTTTCATCCTCCACTTTGCATATTCTCATTCTAACAATTCCCTCTTCTTTTTTCAACTCCTTGAATTGCAAATTCTCCTTGTCTAAAAAGACTTCATTTCCTTTATGAATATATAATTTATTTAATTTAGGTTTTATGTCCACTATTTTTACCTCTACTTTCCAATATTTACCTTTGGCCTATGTGATTGTAGCAGATTTAATTCTCCTTAGATTTTTAGAAAATTAAAACATAGTTGTCTCTTCTATTTTTGGGTCAATATATCTCCACTCATATTTTACTATATTTATAAATTCCTCATCTTCCAACCAGATGGCATTGAACTTGAAAGGTCCTATTGGTTTCTCTTGATCTTTTTCTAATTATAAGAAAATTGATGAATGATTAGATCCCCCACCTTGATCTATCCAAGACCTTAGTATTTCTACTTTAGCTATGAGGTTTTTATACACTAAAAATTTGTCCAACCTTTTAGAAATACTTTATCTTCTAGTTATTTCATTCCTCCAAGTGGAAACTAATTGAATGGGTTCTACATCATACAACCTTGCATTCTAGATTTTTTATAGGAAAATTCAACAAGGAGATCCATTCTAGCCTCCTTTCCCCATATTTTTTCTCTTTTAGTTATAAAATTTAAGTCCCTTCCCACCACTACATTTCCTTATTTTTGAAAGTCCTGTGTAAAGAATTCTTCCCAAAATTATATTGTACCACCATATGGACCATACAAATTGACTACAAAAATTAGCTTACCTAGCTCCATAGAATGTAAGTTTACAACCACACTTGCCTCAATATATACCTTATCAACTAGCTGGAAGGTGAAATTCCATCCTATTATATTCCCCTTGATATTCCTTTTTAGTTTAACCTTATAAAGTTCCAATTTGATAAGAGAGAGGTGATTATGGCTATTGCATTTTTTGCATCTAGCATAGTCTTTGGATTAAAATTATATTTGGCTTATGAATTTTAAACAAGTGCTTTAGGAATATTTTTATGAGGGGTCCTAAGCGAAATCATTTTTTTTTTTAAATGTTGGTTGATATTTCATTAAGTTCATTATTACATCAAGTGGTGGATAAACACACCACCAGTAGGGTCCCTAGTAAACTATTACATAGCATATCCGCAAATATGTGAGATGGAGATATTTGAACCTGGGGCCTCTCTAACACAAGATTTTAAACTACCCACTCCTCTCCAACTCCCCCACATGGATGGATAATCTTTTTTTTTTTAAATTGCTAGCCTAACAAATTTGACCCAAAGGTAGCACAACACCTTTGGCTTTGCAATGAAAAGGAAAAAAAAATATGGGGTTCAAACTGGAATCCTCTTTGGAACCGTTAAATTGGTACGAAAATGAATTAGAGATGATGATAATTTAAAACCCTTTCCCCTAGGGTTGTCTTACTCTAATAACCCCAACTATAGATTTTTGTTTACTAGATAAAATTTCCCTCTCAGCTTTTTGTTATGTAATTTTAAGTAGGATTTCCTTTCAAATGTAAACTTCTAATATTGACTTGTCTCAAGATCCAACCCCATGATATCTGACCATATATGGTATCTCCTTTAACTTTTTTAGGGCTCTAGAGTAAATATTCCAGAAGATGTGCTTGTATTATGGTGATTTGGAGGACTTGATGGGAAAGAGAGCCTACTAGGGTTGTTTAACCTCTACTTTCTTTCTTGGCATGAAATATATCTTGCTAAATAGGGTAAGAACTTATTAAAATTTATAACTTTCTCCTCTATTTGTTATAAGACCTTGATAACACCACTCTCTTGTAATGTTCTATCTAAATTATGGCTTGTCAAAACCTCCATATAGGAGCTCAACCCAAGACTGGATGACATATCAAGTTTATCATTATTATAATTCAATTCCTCATCCCCAAAAAATGGAAAAATTAGGTTCAGTATTTAATGGTTACTTGATAAAATTCCTCCATACACTTTGTCTATCATAGGTGTGGTATCCCTTCTTTCATTTGAATCTTCCCTATTGCAATTATTGGGAACCAAATATTTCTCCTTTGTTTGGACATTGATGATAATAAACCTTTCTAAAAGTGATTTAGTTGTCTTAAGTAGGTCCTCCTCTATCTTTGCTTTGGTTGTGAGTACCTCCTCTCAATTTTTTAGACCATAAGAACCTTTAAATTCCTTCTACATAGTCTCTTTCCCTCTTCTCTCTTCCATTTCATAATCTTCCTTAAAATATCAATAAGTGACAAGTACTATATAAAAAAGGTACCCCAATGTAGTTAAACTTCTATAAGTCCATCCAATTTCTTGACATGAACTCCATATTCTTAGACAACCCTAAACTAAGATCAAGCTCCACTAATATATGAGCTACCATTTAAATTTTTTGTGTATACTCCAAGGAAAACTCTGAAGGAGTTTTCAATCTCACACAACATTCTTTTATTCCAAAATTCAAAGGGTAAAGAGGGTAGCTTGACCAAATAGGTTGGGTATTAGTTTTCTTAGAGGGTGGATTGATCCCACGCGTCCATAATTTTAGATTTAAAGCATTGAACCACCAACTCCATATTCCATTTTCTATGATTGTAGTATCTTCTGCTCTTTGGAAGGCAAAAACCATCCAACCCTTCATCATCACATAAAATGTAGGAGTATAGCCCAGAACCTCTAACCAAGTAACCTTGATACATTCTCATAAAAATTTTAGTTTCATTGAGTGACCCATAAGTCTTGTTATCAAATCCTTGTCCTTAAGTGATAAAAGTTGCTCTAACATTAAATCCTCATCTACAACCATTCATACTAGTCTCTTCTACAACTTTATACAATATTTTTCTTTCTTTTTCCCCTTTTATACTCAGTTTGTTTATTTCCTAATTTGGATGGACTACCCTTTAGTGTTTCCTTTGGTTCATTTGGAGACACTTCCCTTTCTATATTGTCTTCCTTGTATACCCTATGGCTAGGGTTTGAAGTTGATTGGGACTTTAAGCATAAGTATTAGTTGAGTCCTCCATTAACCTTTTCCTCTTTATACCATAAGTCAAAATGTTCTTAGAGAAAAAAATTCAGGCCTTCGTATATTCCTTAGGCTCTTCACTATAGTCTACTACGTCTTCTTCGTCCATCATTAAATTAGCCATCCTACAATCGTTAGTGATCAATGGGATAAGTTTGTAATGGTTGAGAGTTCCTACCAAATTATTTTTTTTTAATTTTCATCCTTCCCTCTCTTTCTTGGCATTGTTGACTAAATACCAATGACGAGAGCCTCATTTTCTTAAGGGAAAAAATTGTTAGTTTCTACCAAATCCCGATGGTTTCCCTTTTCCACACTTCTATGATGTTGATGACCCCATCCTTGACACTATTAATAGACCCACCAATACCATTCCATCATCTAGTATGTCCTTGGTTGGTCTCCCCTACTTCCTCTTCATCATCTAAAACTCCATTCCAATATACAATCATTGAAACTTAAAAATCAAAATTTTAGGGTCTATGGTCAAATATACTATCACCAGTTCTACTCCATAGAAATATTGTCATCAAATCACAATAATACTATCACTAGATCTACTTCACAATGATACTATCACTAGCTCCACTATGTAGCAATACTATCACCAACTCTACTCCATAACGATACAATTGCTAGATCTAATCCACAACAATATTGTCATTAGATCTACTCCACAACAATACTATTGCAAGATCTACTCCACAATAATACTATCATCAAATCTAATCTACAAAAATACCATTCCACCATGTTATTGGAGCTTTTTTTCTCCATTATAACCTTAGCCCATAGATATCATTATCTATTGTATTCTATGATATAACATAGATATGAGTTACAACCTAAGCCATCATATTTTTGGAGCTTCTATTCTCTATTATAACCCTAGCTCGTAGATATCACATCTTGTTCCACCATGTTTCTAGATCTATTTTTCTTCACTACAACCCTAGTTCATAAAATTCATATTCCATGTCACCATAATTTTAGAGCTTATGTTCTCCACTACATCACATCTTGTGGATACCACAACCATACATATTTTATCATATAACACGGAGATGAGCTGCAACATATGCCTCCATATTTTCAGAGCTTATATTTTCCATTACAATCCTAGCTCATAGATGCCATAGACCATGACACCATGTTTCTAGAGCTTATGTCCTCCATTGCAAACCTTGCTAGAATATTCCATAACCCCTATGTTAGTGAATATATCATAAGTTATGTTATTTATTGTATTTGTTTAATATAGGAAATATTTCTCTAGATTAAATTAACCTTTATATCCCTTGAGTTAATTTATCAAAAAATGATCCTTAATTATGAGCATATTTGTAACTCAACATTATGATCCTAATATTAGTTAATATTAAGTAACAATATCAATCTATATTGTTATTCAATGGTCATTAAACATATTTTCCATGATGTTGTTGAACCAACTCTACTTGTTTAGGGCTTTTAATTTCTATTGTAATTAAAATTGGGTATACATGTTCTTCCTTTATTCAAAAAACATTAGTGAATCATATCATGATATATAGCCCAATATTTTTAATCTTTAACTTTAATTTGACACAAAGATTGCTAAATATTTAAAAATAAATATTATTTATAAACACTTTCTTGTACCATGAACACTCATTTATTTGGTTTTATCTCTATTCAAATCTTTGTAAAGAGATATCCACTTCAAACAGTATTTTTTTTAACAATCCACTATAGAAATTGCATTCTAGTCTATTGCACATCCATATTTTATCTATACATTTACTTTAGCTTTAGGATGGATTTTTAAAAATTATATATGTATTTCCTTATTGGTGGATATAATCATAAAAACATTCTATGTGATTTTTATCTACATTTGATTAAGTAATATTTTATTCATCCCATGATGAATATCATAGTGGTATGTCTTTGGGTTTTCATCCAAAATATCCAAGTTCAAACCCTAGTACAAGGGGATTGGGACACCTTTCAAAAAATCATGTTTTACCCTAAAATTTGTGTCCCTTGAGCGATACTCTAGTGGTATATCTTTGGGTTTTCATCCAAGAGACCCAAGTTCAAACCTTGGTACAAGGGGACCAAGGAACCTTTCAAAAACATGTGCTTTCCCCTAAATTTTGGTCATATGAGGGATATTGTAATGGTATATCTTTGGATTTTTATCTAGGAAATCTAAGTTCTTTTCATCTAGGAGACTAAGTTCAAACCCTAATACAAGGGGACCAAGACCCCTTTCAAAAATACATGCTTTACCCTTTTTTTTTTACTCAAAAGGGATATACTGATTGGTAGAGGTCGCATGTTTGTCAATGGGATGCCCCAATTCAATCCCCTAGACCATCTAGGGTCTCGTTGAATTTTTATTTACCCAATAGGATAGGGTTTATAGAGGTTTTTCTATGCTATATATGTATGTATATATATAATTCGTGATATTGATATTTAATTAATATTTCTTAAGTTAATATGTTTAATTATACATTATATAATCTTGGTAACATAACTAGGCCTTGTTATGCTATATATAAATATAACATTAACTATATAGGTGGTATACCAATGACTTATGTCTTACATTTTGGTCATCATGAGATCAATTAATTAGTATGATATGAATTCTACATTATAAAAGTATAACATTCTTTATTAGATTTTGATCACATTAGATCAACTAGGATTCCATACACAAATGGATTTTATTAAATGATCTAACATTCAATGTTTTTATATTCAAGTGTGTGGTGAATTGGTTCCAATAATTATCTAGTCTATTAGTGATTACTTCTATATTTTATCTTTCTCTTGATAAAAATTAACAATAATATATAATTATTCATCATGATAACCTTCGTCAACTTCTACCTGGAGACTTTTATTATTTCTCTCATCATATTGCTACTCTATATAGTATTATTTTATTACATATTTTCTTTGTGGTTTCACTTATTATATATTTTGCTTCTTATTATGTATCCTTTTGATGGTCTTTATCTCTTCATGTCTAGGTGACATTAGTGTATTAACATCTTTCAAACTAGTTCTCCTATCATCTTGTGATTTTCTTATTTTATCCACGTCATACTTATAATTAATATAGGCAATAATTATTGGTTATGGTAATGAATGTAGAGGTGGAATAAGAAGATCTAATAACCAACTGTCAGATATTTTTCAATAGGCTTATAAAACTCCTATGCATAATATATTTAAATATAATAAATGCACAATAAATTCAACCAAGTATGGGACCCAAAATCAATTTTCATGTTGGTATTTGGAGTAAAAGTCTCAATATGTTGCAACCCAAGAACTTTCAATTGGTGGTATAATGGACCCTAGAAGATATTTTATTTGAAAGCTATATAATGGGTAGATTCCAAGGATGGCATGTTTTCGGTCCTCTCCAACTTATAGTTTTCATGCATTTTGTTATTCATGTGCTATAACATTCAATTCGAGGAGGAGGTGACCAAGAGAGTGACATCACAATTAAGGAGGTGCTACTCATATTAGAGTTCCACATGGATGAATTATTACCCATTTTGAGGCCATTTCGCTTCAAGTATTACCTCTAATATATGGAGTTACATAGTCTATAAATAGAAAATATTTTTCTTGTTTTCAACAATCAATGAAATGTGTACTTTAAGGAACCTATACCATAAGTTATAGGATTTTTTTTTTGGATGGTGGGTATACATTAATAGAGGAGGGTTTTTATATTATTATATTTTATTTTCTCAATGGTTTTATATTGAAATAGGCCACAAGTCATTGGTTCCTATCAGTCAGTCAAATCAGAAGTATGAAGTGGGATTGAAGCCTTTATGAGAAGTAAAGACCAAGAAACTCTATTCATGATCATAGAATATTTCAATGCCATAACCAAGCTGGATGAAAATTTTGGGATATTTAGGAAAATAACCCAAAGTATGAGATATTTCTTAACTTTTATTCAAAATAATAATATATGGAAGGTTTAGTTTGAAGAGGACAATTATACATGGACAAACAACAAGACAGGATAAAACTTAAAAGAAAAAAAATAGATAGATGAATACTATTATATCATTGGCTAGATGAAGGGACTTGTGCTAAAATTAATACCTTGACAAGGATTGGTTCATATCACTAGCCAATAAGAGTTAAAATGGTGGTAAGTGAATTAAAAAAAATCATATTTTAAATATGAGCAAATGTGGGAAGATCATTCTTAATTTGTTAATATGATAACACAGACATGGAACTCTTTAGGAAATGATGTGTTGTATATGATTTGAATATGAATTAAATCAATTACATCTAGATTAGATGAATGGAACAAGAACACTTTCAAATATATTCTTGAGAAGAAAGAAGAACTAAATGAGAAGCTTCCAAAATTCTAAAAAAGTAACCATAATATCTAAGTTCGGAAGAAAGGGAGTTGCTTAGTGAATATCATAGTATTTTGAGTAAGGAAGAATTTTAGAGATTAAAATCAAGATAGACCTGGTTAGAAAGAGATAAAAATACAAAAAAAAAACTCATAGGATGGCAATAGTGTAGAGATATACATCCAAAATTAGTAGAATTTAATCAATAGAAGGGATCTGGATTGAAGACCAAAGCTAAATTAGAAAGAACAAAAGGATTTTTTACCATAATAGTTTAGAACTAGAGGATATTGAAGTTCTTAATGATAATCTACTACAAGAATTACCTTTAGTTATAAGAGGTGAAGACAATAGGAAACTGATCAGGTCTATTACTCTGGAAAAAGTTCATTCAACTCTTCTCTTTTGATAAGGATAAATCCTTGGGTCTCGGTGGAATATCTATAATATTTTATGAGTATAACTAGAATATAGTGAAGGATTCTTTATTGGTGGCAGTGAAAAAATATAGGGTAAAATAGTAAATACTGATGCAGGGCATTGAACAATTAAAAAAAAAAAGTTGGCAAACCATTTCAAAACTATCAAAATTTTATAATCAAAGGAAAAAGGAAAAAATGCAAAGTGGAGAAGTGTTATTGACACTAAGGAAGATGAAAAAAAAGAGCTATAAGATTAGGTGGGAAGTTTAAGATGACTTAGGAGAGAAACCAGAGGGGGAACAATGGGAAAATACAAGTGTGTGTATCCAACCATGAGAGCAAGTGCATAATTTGGAAAAGAGCTTTCATGATAGAATGTGTGGAAATCCCAATTATTTGTAGCCTATGGGCTATAAAAGATAATAAATTATATTCTATTTTGTACCATTGTGTGTATTGTCTAAATGATAAACATTTCTTATTGTTGCCTTTTTTTATTTTGACTGAAGTGCAAGTTGTAGTGAGGAGTGGTCGTAGTCATAAAGAGATATGGAAGCAAATTTTACTTGAGTCAAATGAATTTTGAAAGCTTTATTAATGATATTGTAAAGAATGTGTGAAATTACTATTCATGAAAGATAACCAGACCTTGTCATTCAAAGAAAAGAGGAGTTATTATCTTGCTTGAGAATTGCTTTCTAATATTACACTACCATCTTGAAACGCGACTGCCCAAAAGACCATCATCTTTTGATCATGTCGTTTGAAGTGGAAGGCATCCAAATTTCTAATTGTTAATAGGAGAACCATCACTATCATATGGAACTAACCCGTAAACCTGCCATCTATGAATATTATTATCTTGCATAAGAGCAAATTTTTATCTCAAAAAAATATTCATTTTTTGACTTTGTCATACAATGAGTGTGGTCATACAACAACTATGATTGTACAATTAAAGGACATTACTTACAATAAGACCAATCATATAATTGTATGATGTTGTACAAGGACAATAAGTGTTTTGTATTGAAGGATTATTGTCTTGTGCATTAAAGTGTTATCATATTATAGGATTATAGTCTTAAGATATTGATATCGTAATAGTTTGCTTATTGACTGTATGTGTGATTACCATGCATGTTGAGGCTATAAATAGATAGAAAACTTGTGTTGCTTGAGAAGGCTATCCATAGGAGGATTTCCTTCTCTTGTCTACATCATTTTGTATTAGATTAGGATTTTGTGATACATGTTGGAGGAAGATGACACATTGAGGAAGAGGAAGACAATTTGGTATGGTACACTAACCTACGGATATAGCAAAAATGGTAAGAGGAATTACCATTGGGTTAGATGCGATTGAGACTACGCAAATGAAAAAAATTCATCTTAAGGAGATTAGTGATAATGAAGAGGATAAAACTAGTCATATGAAAGCTTGATAGGAAGAGCAAGAAGAAGAACCAGAGCAGTGGTTTATTCAGGAAATCTCAAATATGGGATATAAGCCAAATATAAATACTCCCAATTTTAATGGAAATTTAAATACATAAGAGTTGATTGATTGGATAATAGACATGGAAAGGTTCTTTGATTATGAATCTATGGAGGATCCAAAGTGGGTCAAATTTGTATGTACAAGGTTAAAAGGATATGCTTTGATTTGGCAGGATCATACCCAAACTAAGAGACAAAAAAGGGGAAGGATAGAATTTGAACTTGGAAAAAAATTGCTTCCAAGTTGCAATCTAATTTTTTACCTATGGATTATCAAATTGGATTGTCTAGAAGACTCTAAAACCTCAAGTAAAAGGAGTTGGGAGTGAAAGAATATATGTAATATTTCTATAATTTCCCATAAGAGTAGGTCATATTGAAGATGATGAAGTGGCAATATATATAAATAGACTAAGATTTTTCATACAAAATGAGATTGATATGCTTCAAATCAAAACCTCAGAAGAGGCATATCAGTATGCACTAAAGGTAGAGAAAAAATTGTTGTGTAGGCAATAAAATAATTTGAGAGGAAGAGGAAAGTCCTCTCAAGGAAGATAACAAAACCACAATGGAAGAGGACAACAAAAGTAATAGGGATAAGCTAGTACTTCTCAAAATAATGGAGAAAATAGATATTCCTCGAGAGGAAAATGAGGTTATGGTAAGGAAGAGGTAGAGGATTCACATGAAATTGTTATAGATGTGAATAAGCTAGACATTAGACATATGAATGATCTCAAACTCATAGGTATGCAAATAATCTTATAGCCATATTATACAAGTAGATGAAGAAAGTGTAGCCTCACTAAAGCACATGGAGGAACCAAAACAAGAAGAATCCTTATGATGAAAAGGGTATTGTTGAAACCAATAAAGGAGGTGCATGAACCTAAGCAAATGAGGAACCTGTTCAAGATGATTTGTAAATCAGAGAGCAAGTGTTGTAAGGTGATTGTGTATAGAAAAAGCACAAACAACTTAGTGTCAACAAATATGGTAGAGATACTCGGTTTAAATAGGATGGAGAATCCAAATGCTTACAAAATATTGTGGTTACAAAATGGACATCAAAATTTGACAACTAAATAATATATGATAAACTTCCAAATTGGATCTTATAAGGATGCAATTAAATGTGATATCATGTCGATGGATGCATGCCATATTTTTTTAGGGAGACCATGGTAATTTAAAAAATAAGTAGTACATGATGGTATATTGAACACTTATTTCATTGTCAAGGATGGTAGGAGTTATGCATTAATTCCATTGAAGGACAAAAAAGAAGAGGTGGGTGGCAATTCTAAATTTTTATTTATCTTCAAACAAATAATTTTTAAAGGAAATAAAGAAGGAAGAAACATGTTTTGCTTTCATTTCTAAAACCATAGAAGATGGGATAGTAAATAAGATGACTGAAATTCCACCTGAAGTGAAAGAGTTATTGTAAACATATGCTGAGATTATTTAGAAGAATTACCCAATGGGTTATTGCCTATGAGAAGCATTAGTCATCAAATAGAATTCATACCTAGAACAAGTTTTCCAAACAAGGTAGCTTATAGGATTACACTTACAAAAATGAGGATTTGAAGACAAGTCCAAGATCTATTGGACAAAAAGTTGATTAGAGAAATTTTGAGCCCATGTGCAATACCAACATACTAGCACCTAAGAAATGAGAAAAATGATGTATATGCATGCACTACCATGCAATAAATAAGATTATGATAAGTATAGGTTTCCATTACCTCGTATGGATGAGTTTATGGATTTTTTGAGTGGAGCAGAGTACTCCAAAAATATTGATTTGAAGAGTGGTTGTTGGGAGTAGGAAAACTGAAGGGATTAATTTTATTGATAAAGATGAGTTACATATATAGGCAGAAGGTCTATATGAAACAAATGACACTTGTCAAGAGAAACTGACAAGTGTCAAGGTGAAGGCATAGTGCACTTTAACTCTAACATTCCCCCTTAAAGTGCACTATCCTAACTAAAGAAGAAACAAAACAAGTCAACATTAGGTAACATTCCCCCTTAATGTTGACTTCTCTAAAACAACCTATCATCCTCTTTTATTTGGTCTAGGCTCGTGCTCTTTGCGCTTGGCTCTCCAACTATGAATAACGCTAGATCCACTGTGTATACATCTTGGTCTGTTGCCTCAGGGTCAGCCACTTCAACGGGTCTGTTGCCACTGGGTCAGCCGTCTAAGTGCCTCAGGGTCATCATGGGTGCCTTAGGGTCAGCCACATCTAGGTCTGTTGCCTCTGCAGGTCATCCTCAGAGGATGTTGCCACTCGTAGGTCACTAACTAGATTCACCATGAGTATGAAATCCCTCCTCATGGTGAACTCAATCTAGAAGGTGTCGGTCTCTGCCGAAAATGCACCTAATGAAAGGAAAAACGAGCCATATAAGAGTGTCGGTCTCTGTCGAAAATGCACTCAATACAATAAAATGAGCCATAGATCAAAATAGGAGGAGAGAAGAAGAAAAGAAGAGAATCTTCTGAAGTGTCTTCGTCTGTAGTCTTCAGAAGTAGATCCGAAAAAAAAAAAACCTCGGATAGAATCTAGGGTGTCTTTGTCTGTAGTCCCTAGTATAAGTGTCCTTATGGTGACCAAGTCATCCCACCGAAATGCATGGGTAACCAGCCGTTGCATTTGCCAAGTGTATAGAAAAGATCACTAGGTACAAGGATCACATATGAAATTACCTTGGGAGTGTCGGGTACAACCGAAAGTGCACTCCAAGGTAGAAAAAATTTTGAGGCTAAAAAAACTGAACTGAAACAGCCTCAAAATTACAATTTGACACCACCATTGTGTCCGTCATGGAAAAACGTTTCCAACGACTATAAATACCCCTATATTCCATTATCAAAGGGGCCTTCATCATAATGAAAAACAACATGCCTCTCCAAGACAACAACTAAAACCTCGCACTGTGGCGGCATCGCTCTCTGGCGGAAAAAAAGACATCATCAATTTTTCCCTCGCAGGGGAATTACATGGGCCATCTAGGCCATAATCAGTTTGGAATGAAGGAGTACAATAAGGAGCCATGTGGGTCTTTTCCACTCCACTTGCCATGTGGAACAAAACATTTTTAAAAAATATAAAGTGCCTCCATGCTTTGAAAAACTTTTAATTAACAGCTACTTCCCACTGGCAAACACAAACCAAGTTCTCACTATTAGTCTTCAAAAGACTCCACCACAGCACTTCATTAGAGTCTAACTTCATCATGCCAAATGGTCACAAAAAAAATGTCAAAGTGACGCAGACTATCTCTTGGTGGACCGGGGAATAAATACTGCCACCATCCATCTATGGCAATATATTCTTTGTTTAATACGAATATAACTCCATCAACACAACATAAAAAAATATTAAAAACGAATTCTTCCTCCACTATTTTACCGCTGGAGGCCACGTCGACCATATCTTGGGCAGCATAACTATGACCATGACAGACCGTTTGCTCTTGAAATCTTTGGATCTCGCTCCACCTCTTCAATGACACTGATAGTTTACTAACATAATGAAGATTGACAGCTAGTTTCAGTTAGACTTTAGATATTAATCCTGGCCCTCCCGCTGGCTTCGATGGCCACGCTTATGGGCTGACCGGCGACGGCCTTCTTTAGCGACAGCTCGTCGTTCTCCGGCACGTCTTCATAACTGTCAAAAGTCACAACATGCGCATTTTTCCTGTCGACGGCCGGACAGAAAAAGCCCTGCTGTCATTACCGCCCTCCACGTTGCTCAAAGTGCTGCCAATCTGGCCAGAAAAATTGCTCACGTCTTCAAAATTGCGGCTACATCCCCCAATCGGATCTCCATTCCCGAGGGCTCAACAGCATAAAGCGGACGGGCGTGGAATAAGAATAAGCCAAACCGCGAGAATATTTTCATCACGATGGGCACGTCTTGAAAAAAATAGCAGATCTGGGCATTTTATCCAGTTGCCGCATAGGGACTCCGATTCACCGCCGATGATCGTGCCATATCCGAAATCTGCTGCGGTCGACGAAAAAACACCGCCACCGCTGCTCGCTGGCCATCATCGCGCACTCCTGCAGCTCTGCTGCGTCTCCGCTCGAAATTTAAATCCATTTTAAGCATACATAGCTCACACTGAAGAATCTACTACTTAGTAGTTTTACCCAAAACTGATAACTGATAGACGAAGCCGATGAGATTTGCGTTGTATAGGTACTAACATCCCATTATTGCGCTCAGCATCAACCTTTTCAAACAATCTGCACGATCAGTCCACTAACAGAGACCTGTATGTTCATGTTTCCATATTTCTCGCAATGCACGAAACTTAATGCTCTTACCAACAGAAAAGATATAAAAGACGAGTGGTCACGTTTCTTGCTCTTGCACGATCGCGAAGCAAGCTCTTTCAGTATTACGGGGCCCACATAGATCCCGCGTCAAACTGGCCGCTCCATAACTGCGGCATCAAACTGGCCGCTCCATCTCACGTTCGCAACTTGAGGGGGGATTTCCCTTATGGAAATCCTAAGGGAAATCCCCCCTCCCCATGATTTTTTATTTCTTCCCTATTTTTTTAAAGTTTTTTTATCGAGGAAGTATGCTCTCCATCGGATCAGAAACCAGATGGTAAGAAATTTAAAAGTTTGGGTGACTGTAAAACATTTTGTGACTAATTTTCCATTTGAAATATTTTTTTTTTTTTTGGGATCTTCCTGTTTGGCATATGGATGCCACCAGTACCTGTATCTGAAGCTCAGAGTTGATGACCATCCATAATACAGTCCTGTATATGTTGAGTATTGTTCAGGTTAATTTAGATTGATGCGGTGGAGTGTATAGGGACTGTGCCTGTGCTGCAGAGATCACGCAGGCGACCGAAGGGCAACAGAGAGCCGCGACCTGCTATTGATTTTGTTTGGAAAAAAAAAACTGGGAATCCATGGACCGGGCGCCCCTGCTGCAAATAAATTTGTTATATGCTTTTGTTTTTGAAATCACGGCTGTTGAAAAGTTCTTCAACATCACGTTTGTTGGCTGTTGAAAAGTTGGAGGCCACAGCTCCTTGCCTTGATGGCCATGCTTTGCGCAAATCTGCTTTATTTCTGATTTCTTCAGCGGTGTTAATTTAAAATGCCTAAGGGAAGAGGCCGCCGCGTCTGAGAACATGGAGGGGGCAAACTATCCAGACTCTGTGAACTCGTCGTCGCGCTCGCGTGACACCGACACAGAATACTTCGGTGGAAATCAGCGGTGGGACGTCGTCGACCCGGGAGGCTCCGGTGGTGGCGCACCCCCGGGCAGAGCCGACGGATGAAACTGATGTGCAGCAGTGGAGACAGCAAGTTTATGGCTCCAGTGGAGCATTGGCAGGGGGAATAGGCGGCACAATGTTTAGCAGCAGCAGCAGGAGCAGTTTTGTTACGTTTTTTGAACACCAACACGGCCGTGGATAGCGTGGATTGGAACAAAAATGGGGCATGGATAGCTGCGAAGAGTCGAGCGTGGAGGCAAAACGAGTGTAATTTTCCATGCCTATGCAATCTGCAGGTCCTGTTTTTTAGCCCGCGTCTGCTGTTTGAATCCCTGCTGAACCAGTTGTTGATCCAAACGCTGCGAGAGAATTGGGGATTTTGTTAGTATTTGAGGGAGGCTTGTGTTGGGAAGAAATTTCACTTGATGAAGTCTGCACAGTCTGAAACGAATGGGTCAAGTGATCCTTCTGCTTATCCTGATCTGGTCAGAAGAATCGGTGCTGCCACGGCTCTGGAAATCCGAGCAACCGGCATTCCATATACGTTTGCTCCATGTATTGCTGTCTGCAGGGATCCCAGATGGGGACGATGCTACGAGAGCTACAGTGAGGACCCTGCCATTGTGAAGGCCATGACAGAGATTATCATTGGTCTGCAGGGGCAGCCCACTACGAAGGAGATCCTCTGCCAGATGAAGATAGCGATAAAGATATAGCAGGCACAGAAGGAAATTGGCGGAGAGCATGTGGCCGATGCCTGGCGGATTTGTTATCTGTAGTTTGTGTAGAGAAAACTATTGTTGGACGCAGATGAGGCGGCTGGTGGAAGGTCGCCGGAAATGTTTTCCGGTTAGGGCCGCCACAGTGGAAATGATAATCGGTGAACACGATCCATTTTCTGGCGATCCATGCGGTGGAGAAGACGAACGAGCACCTGGCGAGGGAGCACGCGTGCAGCGGCCACTTGGCGTCGACGTCGGTGTTCGAGGGGGTTGGACGTCGGTGTTGGTGGCATGATTAATATTTTCGGTGACCGTTGAGAACAGAAGATGCAGGTCAAGTTGATGTGCAAAAAATCTGTAAAAGTTAATGGGCGCAATTACCGCCTGTATCCCGTGGCTATTCGCGGGCCCCGATTAGCATCGCTATAACGGCCACGTCACGCATTGAAAGGCGAGCTTGCCGGTGCACCTTGCCGTGACTAGGATGGAGAATGTCAGGCAGCTAGTGACATCAAAGACCTACCCCGAGACAGTGGCGGGCAACGGGCATGGTGGGGTCGCTAGAAATCAGCGAAAGAGAGAGGGCAACGTTTTTCTTTGAGACTGAATATACTTTAAATATTTTTTATAATTGATGATGGGGCCCACCATATAGTGGGGCATTTTATTTAAAAGAAATCTATGTATTAAATGGGTATTGTTTTTTAATAGTGGCGGGGACCACTTTAAATTTTTTCATATGAAATGAAAGAGGGGATATTTGCATATGGAGGACAAATGGGCCTCATTGGCCATTTGTTACATATGAAAGAGGGGATATTTGCATATGGAGGACAAATGGGCCTCTTTGGCCATTTGTTTCCACATGGAATGTGGGATTGGAAGGTTATCATATTGTAAATTTTAAAGATGGCGTGAATGGTCCAAGAAGATCCATGTAATTCCTCTCCAAGGGAAAGTTGAGATACCTGTTTTTTTTATGCCGCCATTGACCGATGTTGTTTATTTTGCTGCCTAGAGAGGCATGCTATTGTTTTTTCAGCAAGTTGAAGGCCCCATTCAAACCCAAGTATAGGGGTATTTATAGTCGTTGGAAACGTTTTTCCGCGATGGACACAATGGTGGTGTCAAATTGTAATTTTGAGGCTATTTCAATTCAGTTTTTTTAGCCTCAAATTTTTTACCTTGGAGTGCACTCTCGGTTGTACCCGACACTCCCAAGGTAATTTCATATGTGATCCTTGTACCTAGTGACCTTTTCTATACACTTGACGAATGCAGCGGCTGGTTACCCATGCATTTTGGTGGGATGACATGGTCACCATAAGGACACTTATACTAGGGACTACAGACAAAGACACCCTAGACTCTATCCGATGTTTTTTTTTCGGATCTACTTCTGAAGACTACAGACGAAGACACTTCAGAAGATTCTCTTCTTTTCTTCTTCTCTCCTCCTATTTGAATCTATGGCTCATTTTATTGTATTGAGTGCATTTTCGACAAAGACCGACACTCTTATATGGCTCGTTTTTCCTTTCATTAGGTGCATTTTCGGCAGAGACCGACACCTTCTAGATTGAGTTCACCATGAGGAGAGATTTCATACTCATGGTGAATCTAGTCAGTGACCTACGAGAGGCCACATCCTCTGAGGATGACCTGCAGAGGCAACAGACCCAGAAGTGTCTGACCCTGAGGCACCCATGATGACCTCGAGGCACTTAGACGTCTGACCCAGTGGCAACAGACCCGTGGAAGTGGCTGACCCTGAGGCAACAGACCAAGATCTGCCTATATTATAAACTGACAAGTGTCAAAACAGAGGCATAGTGCATTTTAACTCTAACAGTGGTTATCATCAAATAAAAATAAGAGGAGATGAGTGGAAGACTGTGTTTAAGACCAAATAAGAATTGTATGAATGGTTAGTTATGCCATTTGGTTTGACAAATGCACCTAGTACTTTTATGAGACTAATGAATTAAGTATTGAAGTCTTTTCTTGGTAATTTGGGAGGGGTTTACTTGGATGGTATTTTTGTGTTTAGCAAGATGAAGGAAGAACACCTAATGCATCTAAGGTTAGTTTTATGAAGAAAGAGTTGGTATACTTGGGTTTTTTTAGATCCAAGGATGGTTTATAGATGTATCCAACAAAGGTGAAGGTTATTATAGAGTGGCCATCACCAAGGAGTATGTTTGAAGCAAAACATTTTCATGGCTTGTCAAGTTTTTAAAGAAAATTTATAAAACAAATTAGTGGAATTTATGCTCCAATTATGGAAACGATGAAAGGAGGTAGACATGAATTCAAATGGAAAAATTCAATAGAAAGAGGCTTTCAAATATTGAATGAAAAATTCATAGAGCAAATATTTTTGGCATTACCAAACTTTAACAAGGTTTTCCAAGTGGGTTGTGATGCCAATGAGATAGCCATTGGAGGAGTTTTGAGCCAAGAAGGTAGGCCTATTGCCTATATTAGCTAGAATTTGAATTAATCCAAGAAGAAAATTTTGGTTTATGATCAAGAATTTTATGCAATAGTACAAGCACTCAAGAAGTGGAGGCATTACGTATTAATGAAGGAATTTGTGTTGTTTACTGGTCATCATGCTTAATAGTTCATAAATGGTCAGGTTAAGCTAAATCAAAGACACATGAAATGGGTAGAGTACATTCAAAGTTACTCATTTATTTTAAAGCCTAAAATGGTAGTTCAAATTGGGTAGTTGATGCTTTTAGTAGAAAAATGTTAGGATACTCAATCCTAACATTATTAGTTAGTATTATTAATCATTTAATTATTATATTATTAACTTATAAAGTGAACCATCACAACCCTTCATAACATGAACCATCATGTCTCTTCATACGTGAACCATCATGTCTCTTCACCAACGTAGCTTTAGGGTAGATATATATATTAGGTTGGCCATCCATATCAAATTATCCAAGAAGAAGAATAATAAGCATATATTCTAAGGAGGGAGCCCCCTATAGTGGCAAAGCGATTACAAGGGAGCCCCCTTTGAGTGGCCTGCGATTACATTTACATTAATTTGTTAATAATTTTATAGTAAGACCTTGGGGTCTTACCATTTGGTATCAGAGCCATGTGGGACCCAGTCATGTGGGAATTGCTCAAAGATATTCATCAAATCACTTATGTACGTGAGTATCAAACTCGGTTTGAGGATATCACCAAACACAACACAATATTGGATGAATCAATTCTCATAAGTGGCTTCATTAGGGGATTAAAAGAGGAAATTAGAATGGATGTGACAAGGTTCAATCCCTATACCATGATGCAAACCTATGGATTGGCAAAATTAGCTGAAGATAAAATCAATGCACAACAATGATTAGGGAAACCACTTATGGAAAAATTGTCGACCACTTACATCTCTCCCAAACCTATGCATAATGGAAGTGCACAAAGCACTTACACAACCCCCAAATCTAACCGAAATTTACGAGTTAAACATCTTAGCTTTGAGGAGATGAAGGAACTACGAGCAAAAGGACTCTGTGATAATTGTGATGAACAATTTGGACCCCACCATAAATGTGCTACACTAACATTGTATTTATTGAAGGAAGTTGATCCATGTCTCTCCATAGAGCAAGCAGATGAGGTAGTTGTGTCCGAAGCGACTAGTGCACCTACTCACTACAATGAAGACAATGAGGTCGATGTGCAAGAAGTGATTGATGTACCAAGCAAGGATGAAGTAGACATACCCAAAGTGATAAATGCTAGCCAAACATGCACTCTACAAGACCTACACATACCTTCCTCACCAATAGTGAGTTCTTGCCATATGACCAAACCTATTCGGAACCAACGCAAAGTGACTACACACTCCTCCGTTGGCTCTACCAAGGAACCAAAAAAGGATATGAAATCATTACCATCACTTTTGATGCATCATTCTGAAGTATTTGAGGAACCCCAAGGGTTGCCCTCCCATCGTCATCATGATTTTCCTAAGGGAGATTCTACTATTGTTCTTGGCAACCCCTTGCTAATGCTTCATCCTTCTCGATATCCCTACCTACGAAAGGATGCCATTAAAATAGTCCAAGAACTTACACAAATCCTTCTTGGAAAACAAAGGACAAAGCTTCTCACTTTGAGCTTTGAGGACAAAACTCTTTTTAAGGAGGGTGGCATGTTAGAATCCTCAATCCTAACATTATTAGTTAGTATTACTAATCATTTAATTATTATATTATTAACTTATAAAGTGAACCATCACAACCCTTCATAACATGAACCATCACGTCTCTTCATACGTGAACCATCATGTCTCTTCACCAACGTAGCTTTAGGGTAGATATATATATATATTAGGTTGGCCATCCATATCAAATCATCCAAGAAGAAGAATAATAAGCATATATTCTAAGGAGGGAGCCCCCTATAGTGGCAAAGCGATTACAAGGGAGCCCCATTTGAGTGGCCTGCGATTACATTTACATTAATTTGTTAATAATTTTATAGTAAGACCTTGGGGTCTTAACAAAAAACTTTATGATAATTGAAGTGGTAGGTTTTAAGACTATGAAAAAACTTTATGTTAATGATTTGGACTTTAAAAAAACCTGAGTAGCTTGTGATGATCCTACTGTAGGAGATAAAACACTATGGTTGGATTATTTTATCCAATAAGTATTATTGTTCAATGGACAAAAATTATGCATACCATGGAGGTGATTGAGGATGAACCTAATAAGAGAAAATAATTATGGAGGATTAGGTAGATATTTTGGAATAGATAAAACTTTGAAAGAAGTTTATAGAGGTTTTTATTGGTTAAGAATAAGTATGTATGTGTAAATATTTGTGTAGAGTTGTCAAGTCTATCAACATGTGAAAGAAAAGAGTTAAAACATTTAATTGTATCAACCATTACTGATAACCAAAAATACCATGGGAATACATACGTATGGAATTTATCCTTGGATTGCCTTGAATACAAAAGGAGAATGATTCATTTTTTTTGTTGATAGACTTTCAATGATGGTACATTTCAACCTTGCAAGAAAACAAGTGATGCCACTCATATGATTGACTTATTCTAAAAAATTGTGAGCTTACATGGTGTATCAAAAAGCATTGTGTCAAATAGAGATGCGAATTTTTTAGGTCACTTTTGGTATACCTTGTGGAAGAAGTTGGGAACAATATTGAGTTTTAGTGTAGTTTATTGTAACAACCCAAGAACCTAACAAACTATATATATATATATATATATATATATATATATATATATATATATATATATATATATATATATATATATATATATAAAACATATACTCAATAGGAATTTACATATCCCTATCTAGTGTATGTTATTATAAGAAGTCATCTAAGGCCTAATCTAATGTTTTAATTTGTCTATCTCATTTCCATAATGAGCCAACTTATCCCCTTTCTTAATATATAAAAGGATACGCCCATCCCTATACCATACATAAGCCTATATGTGTAGGTATACTACGCGTATTGCAATAAGATATCGGTCTCATCATCGTAAATGAGCTAACTTATCCCTTTTAGCCTATCAAAAGGGTACACCCATAACTACACCATACATATGCCCATATATGTAGGTATGCTAAGTGTAAGGTAAATAAGCTATTAGTCTCATCCTCTTGATGAGATAACTTATTCCATTCATCACTCTAAGTTTACTTAATCTATCATAATGTTTTCATGCATCTAGCTATTTTAGGTTTAATAATATTCCTTAAATATTCTCCCTAAGGGACTCCATAATCCCTTAGGCCTTCTTCTTTCTACTTTTAACACATATGTATAATCATTTTTAAAAACCAGTTCTAATCACCTAAAATATTTCAAATCTTTAAGATCTTCTATTTTTTTTTTTTAAGTATAGGATTAAGTCTACCTACTTAATTAAGCATTAAATTGCATCTATGATAACGTTAGAGGAATATACATAAATAAGATGTCATTATATATCTAAAAAATTAACAAACATGATAGCTTATGAAACTATGACATCATAAATCCTTTATAAACAAGTAAGAGATATATGTTCCATTCAAAAATTATTCATTACATAACCCAAGTGTGGTAAAAGTACTTCCACACTTTAAAAGTATAAGTTATTACATCATGGATATTGATCAACTAGAGTCTACTCCATAATATGAATTCCATAACAAGTCATTACTACACCATATATGAAAGATCGATGTGTTGGATCAAAGTGTCCTCCTTGGTCCTTCTTGCTTTTCCATCACTCAATTGATGGTGGTAAGGGATTAGGACAACTCATGGATCTTATGAAGCATGCAACTAAATGCATCTACTAAATGACTTATGAAATAGGTGCATTTATAATTTGGATGCCAAATTGCAACTATACAAACTACTCAATGCATTTATTCATAAATCATTCACTCAAAACATCAAAGTAAACCCCATAATTTCCCACATCCATTCTTTATCTCATCATAAAAGGATACTGATTATATCCTCATTTATCATTTATCAAGCATGGATAAATTCAATAAACCTTCCTTAAAGTAATCAAAGGTCCATACTTTTAATGCACAAGCCATTTCCTTTAACCAATTAAGAGCCCATACTCTTAAATATCCATACAAACCATTTATTTAATCAATTAAGGTCCCATACCCTTAACTAATTAAATACTTACACAAAAACCATTTCTTTAATCAATTAAGGTCCCATACCATTAACTAATTAAATACTTACACAAAAACCATTTATTTAATCAATTAAGGTCACATACTTTTAACTAACTGAATACTTACACAAAACCATTTCTTTAATCAATTAAGGTCCCATACCCTTAACTAATTAAATATTTACACAAAATCCATTTCTTTAATCAATTAAGGTCCCATACCCTTAACTAATTAAATAATTACACAAAATCTATTTCTATAATAATTAGGGTCCCATACCTTTAACTAATTAAATACTTACACAAAAACCATTTCTTTAATCAATTAAGGTCCCATACCCTTAACTAATTAAATACTTATACAAAACCCATTTCTTTAATAAATTAAGGTCCCATACCCTTAACTAATTAAATACTTACACAAAACCATTTCTTTAATCAATTAAGGTCCCATACCCTTAACTAATTAAATGCTTACAAAACAAAACCCATTTCTTTAATCAATAAGAGCCCATTCTCTTAATTAAATAATTAAACAATAATCATTTTACTTTTTTAAACAAAATTTCCCAAAGTTCATTCCTTTAATTGAACAAAGAGTCTATCTAAATTTATTTCATCAAAAGCGGTTTAACAATAGATAGACCAACTAGGTCATTAATCCATGGTTAACAGCTAAACTGGGTCTAAAGTGGGTTAACTAGCAGTAGTAACTACTCAGGTCAATTGAGTTTATAATACCTATAATTGGTGCACAAGCCCCTTATTAAGCACTAAGGTGCTCCCAAATGGATCATGTGGTATTTAATCCCTAATCTAACACAAAAATGGGGGTAAAACATTTCTAATCCATCAAGTGCAAATTCACCTCGAAGTTGTAACATCAAATTAGTCAAGTAATCTTCATACAATCACATATCATAGGGGGATGTAAGGCACCTTCAATCAACATGTGGGTGGCCCCACTCAGTTGTGCACTTGACCATTGAGTGTGGTCAACCAAATAAGGGTGCTTATTCCCTCTTGAAGCACTTAGCATCCTCCCACATATCCCATATAGGATAAATCAATGGGAAGGCCATTCAAGCCTTCCCTTGCCTACACCCTACCACTTGCAAATATGCCACTCAATGACATCATGATGGTGGTGGGGCCTCAAATTAATTAATACCACTAAGGTTAAATCTTATGGGAAACCCTCCTAGGTGGTGATGATATAATATTCTACCAACCATGTGCAGACAAGGGCAACTTCACCTAAAAAAATAGCTAATAAGAGAGGACAACATGCTATATTCAGATGATAAAATAGGTAAGGTTTTGCAAAATTCTAAACCTCAATTAAATTAAAAACCCCAAACTATCCTCTTTGAGCAGAATAACAACTAGTAGGGAGGTTAAAAATAGCTTCGAACAACTGCATAGATCATTTCATCACAGGCCAAGAAATAACACACAAGCATATCTCAAAGGATAATAAAAAAGGAAATAAAATCTAAATATTTGAGTATTAGGAACTATAGAAAACACAAGCAGGATTGAATGTAGGTAAAACATATCTCAAGCATAACAAAATATTTCAAAACATGAAAATAAAGTTAAGTAAGACTAATCTACGCCATCCAACATTCCAAACATGACTCGTAGAGGGGTCGTAGAGGGTAACATTAGCTATTTCTAAAAGAGATTCGATACAGTTTATCTCAAGAACTCTATATTTACTAAATTATCAAACAATTATTCTTAAGTTAATGGAGGATACCCAACAAAAAATTAGCTTCCTCCACCATTTGGTTTGTCCTCAAATCCCTTTGATTATCCTCCAAATCAAATATCTCCTTTCGTTGTCCTTACGTTCTACTTCCACAGCCTTCGATCGAATCCCATATTTTCTTTCTTCAATATTTTTAACCAATAAGATCCATCTACCTAAGCCCCAAACTCCCCAATTTGACACAAATGTTATCCACCAAGAATTATGCAATATGAAAAGGGGAAAAGATATTTGAATTTAAAATAGTTCTTTTCCTTTTTTCAAAATATCTTGCTTCATTAAATATATTTATTTCTTTATTTCATTTGCAAAGCTATTCATTTCCTTCTCTAATTTATACAAGATAAATTTTATCCATTTCTTTATCTATTTCAAAAGCTAGAACATAGTTAAATAGAACTTTAAGGTATTGTTATTTATAATAATGAATCCAATTAAATTCAAAAAAAAAGTTAATCATTTATTATTTTGATTACTTTAAATAAAATACCTATACTAATATTAAACATTAGTATGATATTCAAGTGGACCAAGGTGATTCAAGCCTCTATGTCTATTAATCCCTTTTGAAGGGGATTCTACACCTAGTCCACTTACATGGAAAACACATATGTAAACAAAAGCGAGCAATCAAATGCATCAAACAAGGGTGGGTGAAGTCATCGTAATCCAATCACCGATCCTAGTTGAGGACTTATGGTAACTTCTAGGTTACCAGCTTTGGGCTAAGGATGGTTGGGTTGTTGATGATTACCCTAAAAGAAAGAATGCATACCTATATGAGGGTAATTATTCATGTTACCCTTGTAGAGGGGGAAAATTCCCTATCACATACGATTCTCGATTGGATCCATTGGGAGCCAAGGTGAACCATGGGGGTGTATTATATTCTCTACACTTGGGGACATAAAGGAACAGGTTCACCATGAATGGTTTTAGGACTCACTCCAAGTCCAAGGTGGAGATGTTTAATGTATTCAATTTAAACAATCACCTATGTTTGGCCTTTATAAACTAAACAATGAAAATAGAATAACAATGCAAAGCACACATCCGCTTGCTATGGTCTATTGGCAAGGATGCCACTTGCATTATCAATGATGTGGTCCGGGTTCAATCACCATGGCGGATGTGTATAAGAAGTATTTACTCAAAAAAAAATTAAATTAAAAAATAAATTTAAAATGTTATAGGTCTGAGGTGTAGACCAATTGGTTCGTCCAAACCCCATAAGGGGGGTGGATGTCCAAGGTTCAAATCTTGGGCCTCGTTGGATTGAACGCTTGTCCCTTTCCTGGTGCTTTCAACGATGTAAAAGGTTTAAAATGATTATGGCATGGTGGTTATAGGGGCGGACTGCATGAAGATCTGTGTGGTGGCTTCTGGGCGGACAACGTAGAATACTGTGGTGGCCATAAAAAGCTGGACAGCCTGCTCGTATTCGTGGCGGCTACCGATTCCACCATGTAAATTCAAAAAAAAACAAAAAAAAAAAACAATGCAAAGCACACAAGATGCAAGAAGATAATATCTAGCCCTAGTATGATTCTTTGATTCAATGATTTCTAACCCTAGGTTGCAAGAAATAAAATCCTTTCTCTTTGAGCAAGGGTACAAGTGACATACGAAAATAATACTAAACCCTAGATGCACACTATATGCTCTTGTTCTTTCAAATGCCTAGAAAGCAATCAAATATTTTTTCTTTTAACTTATGAGCCTAGGTTTTGATAAAAAAGGATAAAAACAAATAGCACACAACCCTACAATTTTATTTAGAGCACTTATCTGATCTGGTGTTTGATCCAAGCTTTATATTGTGTCTAGAATATCCCATAGCTTCAAATATGCAAAATAACTTCACAAAAATTCTAGAAAATATGGTCAGCATTTGGGGGCCTGCTTAGGTCATTGTAAGACTAAGATTAGAAGCATAGCAATCAAGCCCACTTTGGTCCTTTTAGTTGACCGTTGGTAATAAAATGAAATTTGAACTTTGTAACAAACACAACAAAATATGATAGCATTAAACAATAAATGGAATGCAAAGAGAATGGATGCAAAGCTTGATCAATAATGTAGTTTTGAAACTTAGGGTTTTGGGAACAAATAATTAACCCCGAGATAATATAATATGAAAGGCAAGTGAAACAAAATTACTATAGTAAAAAAAACATAAAAAAATATAAATTCAATGTAGAGGACACGCAAAATGAAACCCTAGGGTTTTGGGATGAACAATCACCCCAAAACTCAGCTAGACCGAATCCATGCCCTGTTGGATATCGAGCGTGGATTCGGTAACATCATATAAATGGGTAATAAGTTCTTGATAGTGAAAGCAAGGATTTTTTTGGATCTACATCCTATAGTAGACGAGATGTGGATTCGCACAAGAGGATTAAAAAACCCAAAAGCATAGTCAAAATGCAACAAAATAGGAACTAAGATGAAAATGCAAACTAATGAATGCAAAGAAACAACTTGGTGATCTCATGGAAGAAGCAAGAGAAAAGGTGGAAGACCTTCCCTCCCTCAAGAAGACAAGTTGTTATCAAGGCTTTCTCCACTAGCAGATCACAAGACACACCAACATCAGAACACAAAAGCACCAAAAGCACCAGAAGAAGATTGCATAAGAGGACACTTAAGATCACGTGAATATTTCAATTGCTTAATTATGTTGCTTCTAGTTGCGAAAGGAAAATCCAATCCTGTATTTATAGAGGAATTGAAGGGCAAAAATATGGGAAAAATAAATACTTAACCTTTATTGAGTTGATGCCCTAAAGGTTTGATCCAAAATTTAGGTTTTTCCCATAAAAACCCTAAATTTTCCAAATCCGCACCCCGTAACTTACGAGGTGTGGATTTGGTCAAGGTCAAAAAAGCCAAGATAAAACTCAAGGAAAAGAATCCAAACTTGTTCCTAGCAAGTTTGAGGGCTTCCCAGAGGAACCTAAGAAAAAATGACTCATTTGGGTGGGTCAATTTTCTATGTCTTCAACATTAAGCTACCTTATTCATCATTTCACTTTTCAAGTACCTTGTTCTTTGTGGTTGATTCTATATCTCCCACCCACGAGTGTACATGGTCTTACAAATTGATAATACATCAGTAGTACCATATTAATCAAAGATAAATCAATATAAACATTGCATAACCATCCAAATGCATCACAACTAGGCATCAAATAGTCATTCATCAATACATAGTCTATTAGGCAAAAATTCCTACCAAGGTGGGTCATGATATAATACCACCCTTAGAATAAACATAGTCCCGTGTGTTTTTTCTATCATAAAATGTTATTACAATATATTTTCAAATGAAAAGGGAAATTTTTTCTTCATATCGTCCACTTTTTTCCAAGTGGCACTTCTTTCAAAATAATGGTCCCATTGGACCTTACATTATTCTAGAGTCTATTTCCTCATTGATTTGGAATGAAACTCTAGAATCTTCATCGACATTACTTCAATTGCCTTGGGATTTTCCATCTGTAATTTAGAAATATCCCATACATGATGAGGATCAACAATGTAACTCCTAAGTAGGGATATGTGGAAGGTATCATGGATCTTTGATAGGTTAGATGGTAAGGTGAGTCTATACGTAACTAGGCTAATCTTTAGAGTGATCTCAAAGGGTCCAACAAATCATGGATCCAAATTCATGGATTTAATGGCACTTTTCATCGGCCTAACCTTTAATAACACTCTATCTCCCATAGAGTATTCCCTTGCTAATATTTTTAAATCAGTATAACTCTTCGGATGATAAAAAACTTAAGCCTTTACCAAATTGTCTTGAGTTGATATTTTATTTCTTTGACCATATATGATCTGATCATGAATCGATACTCTAAAATATCCCAATATAGTGATGTTCTACACCTTTTTCCATACAAGGCATAAAATGGGGCCATATCCAAAGAAGAAGAATATTCGTTATTATAAGAAATTTCTACAAGATGTAGATAGTCTTCCCATAGAGACTTTTGATCCATGCAATACATACAAAGCATGTCTTGTAGGAATTGATTCATCCTCTCTATTTGACCATCGATCTCAGGGTGATATGCAAATCTTATATTTAGTTTTGTAACCACTACACGATGTAGAGCTTTCCACAATTTAGAAGTGAATCTGGAATCCCTATAAGAAATAATCATTTCAGGAAACCCATGCAACCTGAATATTTCTTTGAAAATTTTTTTTAGCCATAATCGTAGCATCATCTTTGATGTTTCCTAGTATAAAATGTGTAATCTTAGTCAATCTATCAACTACTACAAGGATTGTATCATGTTGATACTTGTTCTTGGGTAAACCTACTATGAAATCCAAGGATATAACCTACCATTTATGTAGAGGTATATAATGCAGATACAATCGCCTTGCAAGATGTCTACGTTCAAACTTCACCTTATGGTATTCTAGGTATCGAGCAATAAAATTAGTGATATCCTTCTTCATTCCTATCCAAATGAAGATCCTTTTTATATTCTCCCTCATCTTGGCTCTTCCAAGATGAAGAGTAAGGATGTTTGGGCACTTATTACATGATTAGTCTCCTTAAATCACCTATTTTTGGTATGATTACCATATCCTTATAGCACAAAATACCATATTTCATGCCAAAATCCTTATTTTCTTCAATATTTCTACCCATTTGACCTAAATTTTCTTGCAATACTCATCCTAATATTGCATCTTCTTGACTTGATCTAATAAATCTACATGGCTCTGGGTAAAAAATTCTATGTGCCTTCTTTTACTTAAGGCGTTAGCCACCTTATTTTCCTTTCCTTTGATATATTCAATATCAAAGTCATATTAAGCTAAAAACTCAACCCATCTTATCTATCTTGAATTAAGCATAGGTTGGGTAAATATTTACCTTAAGCTCTGATGGCCGATCCTTAACTCAAAGGGTCTTCCAACCAAGTAGTGATGCTAGATCTTAAGAGCCTACACCACAATGACCAACTCTAGATCATGCATAGCATAGTTAAATTTATGTTCCTTAAGTTTCCTTGACACATATGCTACGATTGACTCATCTTGCAAAAGTACTCCTAATCCTTCTAGTGATGCATCAATGCATACTGAGAAATTTTCTTGAGGATCTAGAATCTTTAGTATTAGTGTTGTGGTGAGTTTCTACTTTAGCAACACAAAAGCAACTTCACACTTTTTAAATTCCCTCCATTTATTTTGAATCTTGGTTATTATAGTGGCTATTTTGGAGTAATCCTTTGCATAATGCATATAGTATCGCATCATACCCATGAAAATTCTCACTTTAGACACTTTGGCAGGCGATGACCAGTTCAAAACAACCTTAATCTTCTTTGAATCCACTATAATTCCTTTTATGGATATTATATATCCTAGATATTGTACTTTTGAGACATAGAGATCACTTTTTGATAAACTCTCAAATATTTTATTCTTTCTTAACAACTCCAGCATGATCCTAAGGTGTATATCATGCTCTTTTATATCCCAAGAATATATTAGAATATCATCTAAAAATACGAGGATTAACTGATCCAGATGTCTTCTAAATATATTTTTCATTAAGTTCATGAATGCGGCTAGGACATTAGTCAGCCCAAAGAACAAGACTGTAGATTTAGAATGCTTGTGTCTGGTTTTGAAGGTCATTTTGTGAGTATCCTCCTCACGTATCCTTAATTGATGATATCCAAATTTTAAATCAATTTTTTGAATATTGTGGCATCCTTCAATTGATCAAATAGGTATTTAATCCTAGGTAAAGGATACCTATTTTTGATGGTTTCTTTGTTGAGTATTCTATAGTCTATGCATAGCCACAAAGAACCATCTTTATATTTAACAAAAAGTACCGATGCACCCCATGGTGACATACTAGGTTTGATCAATTCCTTCTCTAGAAACCCTAGTAGTTATACTTTTAACTCTTGCATCTCCATAGGATTCATCCTATAGGGAGCCCTATGGATAGGGTCTACTCCTAGAATTAACTCAATAGTGAAATCGAATTTACACATAGGAGGAAGTTTGGGTAGGTCTTCAGGGAATACGTTCTTAAATTCTTGCAAGATTAGGTGTTTCCTAAACACTTCTTCCTTATGATCATCCCTGACTTTGTTAAGTTTCACAATATAAACCATCCCCTCTTTCCTAATGGTTTTTTTTAGTTGTATAGTGGAGAGCAACTGGGGTTTAAAAGATCCTTGCTCACCATGGATCCTTAATCTTCCCTTGTATTTTTTTGAATACTCTATCCACCTTTCCTATAAATTGATTAAGGCTTTATGAGTTTGTAATCAATCCATCCCCAAGATAATATCGAAATCATGTAGCGACACTACATACAAACATCCTACGATAGAACCATTGGTTAGGGTAATTTATGCCATAGGAAAACATTGATCCACCGAGTAGGTTTATCCAAAACCATACTCAACCTTCCATCCTTGTGCCAAATATCCTAGTATTTTTGACATATCCTTGAATATACTAGAAGAAATAAAGCTATCTATAGCTCCACTATCAATTAAAATATTTAATTATTTATTGAATATTTTACCCTTTAAGAGTAATAGGGTGGCTTGTCCTTCCAATTTTTGGTTTTTGATCACTACATAAATCTTGTGGGTAAGTTCTTTTCCTTTTGTACTGGATGTACTCGATCTTGGTTGGTGTGGAAAATGGTTAGCATAGTGTGGACCTCTATAATTGGAGCACCCACCCTTGGGTCTTGGGTGCACTCCCTATTTCTATTTTCCCATTTTACCCACTGGAACTGAATTTGATTGCTTTTGAGGTTGAGGTTTGTTATTATTATTATTTTTGTTGTTCCTGTAGACACCTAAAACATGTCATGTTTAGGATAACTACTTACATAGGCATATTCATAGGCCATGTAACTAAACCTTGAAATTTACAAGTATCAAAAGTGGTCCTCACCACTCATTAGGGGAATTATAAGCCCATTCAAGCTTAGCCACTGTAAACCAGAGCGGTTGGACCTTGGCTGCTCAAGCTCAAAGTGGCCAGACCTTAGCCACTGCAGACGACAACGACCAAATCTTAGTCGCTGCAGATGATAGTGACTAAGCCATAAAAATCAATTTTATGATCTGTAAATGTGCGAACTAGTTTTCATTATTCACAGCAAGGTGTTAAATAATACAGCAACAACGGATTGTCGGAGGTTGCCAAACCAATCCAGCAAACAAAAGCAATTTGTTATAACGTAATAACAAATGCACAACAATATGCCTAAATAATGAACTACAGACAAAGTACGCTAACATCCCCCTTTATTACATTATTTGGGTAATGTAATAACTAATAGCTATACTAACATCCCCTTACATTATTTTGCAATACAAAGTGAGGCTGCGAAACAATTCAAATTTGACACGTCCAAGTGCCTTAGTGAAAATGTCCGCAACTTGAGCATCGGTGGGAATGTCTTTGAAGCTGAATTCGGTGTTTTGGAACTTCCTCTCGAATGAAATGACATTGTGTGTCAATGTGCTTTGTTTTTTCATGATGGGTGGATTCTTGGCGAGGTTCAGAACACCATGATTGTCGCAAAACAAGTGTATTGGAGATTTTGATGGATGGCCCATACTTGTTAGAATGCGACGTAACCATATCACTTCGCACACAGCTTCACGTGCGGCGCGATATTCTGCCTCTGTTGAAGAAATAGCAACCACCTGTTGCTTCTTGTTGTGCCAAGAGACAGGACCAGATCCCAGATGAAAAATGTATCCAGAAGTTGACTTGCGATCATCAAATGATCCGGCATAGTCGGAGTCCGTGTATCCTTGCAAGAAGAATTTGTTGTTCCTCTTGTATTCTAGGCCATATTCTATAGTACCACGGACATAGTGAAGAACACGTTTTTTTGCTTTCCAATGAGTAATCTTAGGCTCCTGCATGAACCTCGAAAGATAGTTTACGGACAAATACGAGATCCGGCCTAGTATTGGTCGGATATATGAGACTCCCAATCAAGCTGTCGATAGAGAGTGCCATCTACCAGGGTGAGTCATCATGTCGCGATAAGCGAAGTCCATTCTCCATAGGAGTTGCCATTGGCTTGCGATCGGTCATGCGATATTTATCGAGCAATGTCTTGGCATACTTTTTCTGAGACACTTTGATGGTGTGCTCCTTATGGCTGAATTCCAGACCAAGACAGTAATGGAGAAGTCCAAGATCTGTCATCTCAAAAGATTTGCACAAGTTTCTTTTGACAGTAGAGATCAAATCTTATGAACTCCCTGTAATGAGCAGATCATCCACATAGAGTACAAGCAACACTATCTCGAGAACCACTGTTTCTTGAAATAGAGGTTTGCATCGACGGACATCTCTTAAATCCATGCTTGCATTAGGTGATTGTCCATTTTTATATACCAAGCTCGAGGAGCTTGTTTCGGACCATACAAGGATTTAACCAATTTGCAAACTTTACTTTGTTGGCCTTCCACTTCAAATCCTTGAGGTGAGTCATATAGACTTCTTCTTGGAGATCACCATTAAGAAAGGCACTTTTGACATCCATTTGGTGAACTTTCCACCCATATTGTCTTGCCATAGCACACATAACCCGAATTGTGGTCATCCGAGCGGTAGGTGCAAAAGTTTCTTCATAGTCGATGCCTTCCTTTTGAGCATAGCCCTTTGCAACAAGACGGGCCTTATGCTTATCAATTGTTCCATCTGCCTTGTACTTGACTTTGTATACCCATTTGCGGCCAATAGGTTTCTTTCCATGCGGCGGATCAACAAGCTTCCAAGTTTTATTCTTCATCGAGAGACTCATACTACTGTATCCATAGCGGCCTTCCACTGAGGCTCACTAAGAGCATCTTGCAGCGATGCGAGTTCAAGACTATCTATGGTATACATGAATGCCCTGTCATCATCAATATCCATATCCTCAACTTCTCTATTTGGAGTCACGAGAAAGTTCCTCAAAAGATTGACAAAGATCATCAACCTCACCGGTTTCTCCGGCTTCTCTTTCCTTTTGAGCCATACTTGCGTGTACGAGGTCTATCCAAATTCAAATTGGGAGGAGTGGATAAATTTGCATCTCCGATTGTATTTGTACACCATTTAGGATTCCGCTTCGGTGGTGGTGAAGAAGATGTAGAAGGACCTCACATGCTGTGTTGTCGAAGGAATCTCCTCTTCCTTTGGTTCCACAATATCTGGTGTCTTGTAGATGTGCTCTGTGATGTGAAAGCTTCATCAAAGACAACATCTCTGCTGATATGAATTTTCTTGGTCAAAGGATCTATCAACCGATATCCTTTAGAGTGCTGAGAATATCCAAGAAAAATACATCTCAGTGTTTTCTCATCTAGCTTCTTCCTTTTTTCTTTCGGTATGTGCATGAAAGCTTGACACCCGAAAATACGTAGATGAGATATGGAGGGTTTTCGACCACTCCATGCTTCTGTGGAGTCATTCCTTTTAGGGCCTTTGTGGGTGCCCTATTCAAAAGATACAACTGCGGTGGTGACGGCTTCTGCCCAATATTATTGCCCAAGATTTGCACATGTGAGCATACAACGAACCATTTCCATGATAGAACGATTCCTTCTCTCAGCAACTCCATTCTGTCGAGGAGTATAGGCAGTTGTTAACTGTCTCTTGATCCCATGTTTATCTAGGAATGCAGAAAATTCATTAGAGGTAAACTCTCCCCCTCGATACGAGCGGAGGGTTTTAATAGAAGCCCACGACTCCTTCTCAACGGATTTCTTGAGCTGCTTGGAAGAATGCAAAAGCTTGATTTCGGTTTGAGAAAGAAAACCCACATCTTTCGTGAGTAGTCATCTACGAATAGCTGAAAGTACCTCTTCCCTCCAACAACTGTTGGGTGTGAAAGGACCGCATAGATCGGTGTGAATTAGCTCCGAGAGGTTTTCGTGCTCTTGTAGAGCTCTTCTCAAATGGTACTCTATCTTTGCTTTCTGCCAGCGGTCGAGCACACTGGCAATGTGGCGAGAAGGGAAGGAAGACCCTTTACCATCTCATACTTGCTGAGCTCAAGTAAGTAGCAGAACTAAGATGCCCATATCTCTTGTGCCATAGGGAAGTTGCCTCCTTGGTAGAGGCAGTCATGGCAACATGTGGAATAGAGATAGCATCTAGTGCAAATAAGCCATGCTTATATGAAGGCTGTTGCAATCTGCTTACCCTTCACGGTAATTGTACAACACTTCTTTCCATTCTCAACACGAAAGTTGACAACCATATTTCTGTCCGGGATTTGTGTCACGACAACAAATTGTTGGCCAATCCCGGAACATAGAGGACCTTGTCAATCGACACTTGCCATCGGGAAGAGTGGCTGAGCCTGTACCCTCTCCCTGAACCCTGTAGGTTTTATCATCAACAATGGTGACAGGTTTGCCCTCCTTGGCCACAAATGATTCAAACCACGATCTGTCGCCAGTCATATGTTTACTAGCTCCAGAATCGACATACCAAATAGGATCCCTCTGAGTGGAATCTGTGGTAGTCATGAGCACCTTGTGTGCCCATTCGGAATACGAGTCGGATTCTTCAACGAGCAACATTCGCCTGGGGTTGCTTGTTTTTATTTTGTGGTTTGTTTTGGCCTTTTTGCTTGTTCTTATGCCAACACCTGTTGGTGTCATGGTTGTCTTTCTCACAGATCTTGCACCACCTCTTCTTCTGTTGAGGTTGCTTGCCTTTTCCTTTCGTATCCTGTTGAGAATTTCCTCCTTTATGAAAGTTGCCTCCTTTTTGCCCATTACCTTTCTTCCTAGAACCCTACCTGTTGGTGTATAGGGATGTATTGGAAGAATCATCCTTGTGAAGTTGGCGTGCCTCCTGTTGTTGAAGCAGATTGACCAACTCGATGTAGGTAATTTGTCGTTGGGACACCTGGATGGAGGTTATCAACATGTCAAATGAAGAAGGTAAAGCTCTCATCACAAGTGAAATGAGAAGCTTTTCATCCACGATATCTCCTAGAGAACTCAATTTCTCTTTCAACTCGGACACTCTGCACGAGAAAGAGTTCAAGCTGTTTCACCCTGTCTCAAACTCAGGTTATGAAGTTGTTGTTGAAGATGAAGAATGGTGGATTCATTCTTCCCCTCATAGATGGTTCTAAGGGCATCCCATGCCTCTTTACCACTTGCTTTATCGGCTATATGAGGTTGCACTTCATCGAAAACTTGACAAACAAAATGAGCACCTTTGCTCTCTTGTCTTTCTTGTCAAAAGCAATCGATCTGCTTGAAGGACCTGTGGATCCTGTTGTTGGTGAAGGCCTTGTTGCTACTCCAGTAACAATATCCCACAAATCTTCCATTTGGAGAATAGCCTTCATCTTATGTTTCCATGGTGTATAATTTGGACCTTTCAATAGCTGATGCGGATCAGTCATCAACTTTGCAACGGCGGCCATAGTGAAGGTTCCTTATATCACCAAATTGGTCCCCCTTTCGATATACCTTTTGCTAGGCCAATATACCGTACAAAATACCCGCCCTTACGTGAGGGAAACTATAGGTATTTAGAAAGATCAACAAAAATCACCCGCCCTTACGTGAGGGAGACTATAGGTGAATTTTAGAGATCATACGATACGTGGAACATAAGCGGTGCTGAAAGGGAATCGCCTTGTTGATGGCACCTACCATAGAAGATTCTTCTCATGCGTGGGGCGTAACTTCCCCCTAAACACTATGAAGAATACTTCGTCGGGATTTACGCCTAAACACAAGTGCGATAAAGGGTAGTGGATGGAGTAAAAAATGCAAAAATGGCGTACTTATTCCTCCCCAGACGATTTATAGAGAACAAGCTCGGACGTCGTTATAGCGGCTATATTAGGCGGCGGATACGGTAGCCAAATCACGACGGCTTTACTGTAAGTGCTGGCGGAGGTATCGCAAATACCGAGCAGTTGCGGTGCAAATAAATTGCACGAGATGGGTTTTATATTCCGGGGACTTTAGGGAGTGTTTGATTTTAATTTTTAATGTTATAGTGCAAAAATGAAATATGCAACATACAACAAAAAAAATGCCCACTAGAATAACCCACAAGGTGTCGGTCCACGGCCAGAAAATGCACCTTTTACAATGCCAAATTGCTATTTTTCATAAAAAATTACTCTAAATCCCCCTTTGATTTTTTTGAAAAAAATATCCCCCCTTAAAAAGGCTTCTTTTAACAAAGCATTTTTATAATTATTATCATATTTAAAATTAAAATAAATAATTTTAATTTCTATAGTTTTAAAACTTTAGGAAAAATAAATTAAAATTAAATTTTAATTTATTAAAGTTTAAAACTATATTAAAAATAAATTAAAATTAAAAATTTTAATTAAAAATTAATAATAATAAAAAAAAAACTTTGAAAAAAAAATATACCTTGGGGGAGTCGGCGGGATTTGAACCCCCGACCTGTAGGCTCCCTGAGCCTTACCGCACGGCTCACGACCACGTGAGCCAGCGGGCTGATCCGGAGGAAACAATGGAGCACCTCTCCTTTGTCCCTTCTCGGTCTGCCCAAGCCCTCTGCCACCTCCTCTGCTAGTCGCGGTCCGTCCCGCGTTCTACAGCCTCTTCCTCGTCGCAGTCTGCAACCTTCCCGGACGATGCGCTGCTTCGGCCTCCGGGGGGGGCGGGCGGGAAAAAAAATTTAAAAAATCCCTGCCCGGAGGGTGGTCCCCCTCCAGCGCGTCGCGGAGCGTGGGCTGCGTCTCCTTCACGCAGGCCCGGGGCTGCGTCTAGAATGACGCGATCGTTTTGGGGGGGGTTTATACCCCTCCTGCCGCGGCGGGCGGGAAATTTGAATTTCCCCCCGCAGAGCGTCGGCCAAGGGGGAGGGGGCCTCCCCTCCTGTCGCACGGCCTGCGCGACAGTCTGTCGCACGGGCCTGCTGCGGCAGCGGGCTGCGTCTCCTTCCCGCAGGCCCGGGGCTGCGTCTAGAATGACGCAGTCGTTGGGGGGGGGGTTTATACCCCTCCTGCCGCGGCGGGCGGGAAATTTGAATTTCCCCCCGCAGCGTCGGCCAAGGGGGAGGGGGCCTCCCCTCCTGTCGCACGGCCTGCGCGACAGTCTGTCGCACGGGCTCGCTGCGGCGGCTCCGGGAGCGCACGGGCCTCGGGAGCGCACGGGCTCGCTGCGGCGGCTCCTCCGTCGCGCGGGGGAGCGGGCCCCTCCTGGTCGCGCGCACACGCGGGGAGTGGTCTCTCTTTCCCGTCAACCGCGCGCAACGGGGTCCGGGCCCTCCTGCGACGCACCGCGCCGGCTGCGTCTGCTTCGACGACCGGTGGGGAGTGGTCTCTCTGTTAAACTCAATGTCTCTTTCTATCGCGACTGCGCGACAAAAAAAAATTTAAAAATTAACTGCACACCCGCCCAGATTCTCCAGCCTCGGCTTCTCGTCACGCCTCCCTGCACATCGCTGGCTCTGATGCCATGTAAATGTGCGAACTAGTTTTCATTATTCACAGCAAGGTGTTAAATAATACAGCAACAACGGATTGTCGGAGGTTGCCAAACCAATCCAGCAAACAAAAGCAATTTGTTATAACGTAATAACAAATGCACAACAATATGCCTAAATAATGAACTACAGACAAAGTACGCTAACAATGACAAATAGGCCTAATCAGGGGCATAAGTGGTAGTCTGCATGCAATAAAGGTGAGTGGGAGTAACTTTGCATTCTCCTTCACGACCAGTTCACATGGAAGACTTGAGTCTAAATTTAGACTTTAGTTAACTGGTCTTTAAACATAGAAAATACAAAATCTTCTCATGCTAACATTCACTACGCATGAGGAATTCAATCCTAGGGTTTTGAACATAGACCTAGGGTTTCACACTTTAAAAGGTGTAAGCCTAGAGCACCAAAAGGATCCGAATGAGTCCGAATTGGAGGTCTGATTTTATCATCACAAATTGAGCATAGTAGGTCATTGAGGAGAGCATATCGGAGCACCTTGGAGGATCTATGGAGTGCTAGAAGATCAAGGGTTTAACACGAATAAATCAATCACCATTTCAACATCAAAAACAAGCTTTGATACATAGACTTGGAGCAAGGAAGACAAGTTTCACTTTAGCAACCGCTATCTTGGACAGTGGCCCGTAGGCCTAGCTTAGGGTGTAGACATCAGTTTCATAATTTTGGTTTCTTCATATTTTGCATATCATTAGCATAGAATCACTTTATTCATTCACATTTGTAGCATTAGTTTCATTTGCACTTGCTTTCATTTAAGTATATTCATAGCTAACAACCTCATCCGAGGAGGCAATCTTGGAAATATAAGCTTGTGTTGTTGTTTCGTTGCTTATAGGGCCACACGTGCATCTACAACATACAAAGCAAGAGGATCCATTTAGGAAATAGACCCGGAGAAGGAGGCATCTGTAAGCCCTCATACATTTTTGTGTGCATCATCGGGAAGCATTTATAAGCATGCCACCCTTGTGCGAGGGGGATATTTTACACATTCGTTGGCCTCCTTGTGTAAAATCACGTATCAAATGAATGGTATCCCTTAGAGGGATTTATATGTAACCAAAACTTGGAAATATCAATAAAAGAGAATTCATTCATTTATTTCTTTACATTCTTGTTGTGTCTTCTTTTACGCCTTTTATTTAAGATGCATGCTTAAAAAATTAATAGATTCAATTAAATCACAAGTAGGAAAGTTCAGCGATGTTGGCGCGCCACTTCCTCGGGATTGCTACAGATGGCGATCATGGTGGGAATTATACTAATTTTTCATTCTCGGCCTGAACACTAACTTGGTTTTGTATGCAGGTTTGGTCGCTCTGGTCTATAGTAACTAGAAATTAGCTGCTCTAATCGATAGTGGCTCACAAGCTTAGCCGCTCCTACTAACAACGACTAGAAACCAGCCACTCTGATCGACAATAGCTAGAACTGGAGTGCAGTAGAGGGTAGGACCTTTGTTCTCTAAGTTGGATTAAAGGTTGGTACATAATTTCTAATACTTTATGGTTTTTGTATGCTTTTGTTTTTCTAAAAATAGTGAACATTAAGACAGGTTTCAATTTGGAAAACTTAAAGAATGAAAATAGAATGAACTTGCATCTTACACATCTTAGAGTTTATTTTTAGATTTTCCACTAGGCATTGCTAGGAACAACGACTTATGCTTGTAAAGTCTGCCCTAGAACCCAACGTGCTAGAAACTATGTGTTGGTTTGCTTGCTTTGGGGCCTTTCTAAATGTCGTATTTGCACCTAATAGAGTGCATCCATTAATCTCATAGTAGTTATGCATATTTCTAAAAATTGAAATGTATTTTATATTAGGCATATAGGAAAGAGTCATTGTTGTTGTATGATGCATTATTATTCATGCAAACTTAAAATGAACATCACACACACATGCTTAATTTAAACATTGGGGAGTTGGATTTCATCACCAACCCTCAATTCAGTCCGGTGACGTGGGAATTCATCTCCTTCCATAGGTTTACCTCCTAGAGCTTCCTAGAAATGGATTGAGGAACTTACTTATAGTGGTACTATGTTATTTGTATTCAAATTGTCTCTCACTATTGGAATCATTGGTTTAGAGTGGAAGAGCTAGGCGAACCCCCCACTGGAATTTAAGTGGTGTACCCTAGTCTATTTTGAGAAATCATGTTTGGCAAGAGTGTTCTTGATTATCACTATGGATGAGTCTCCTCATTATCAATCCAAAGCAAAAAAAGAAATAAAAGAAACAACAAATCATCAAAATACAACAAACAATTTAGGGCACACTTAAATTTATAATCAAGATAAACATTTGCTTGATATTGTTTGGTTATATTTAAGTGCAACACAAAAACTAAAGTCCTAAAAAAAATGGTCAAAATAAGAAGTAAACACCCTCGATATGATACCGAAGGGGAATCTGAAGCAACTCACACCCTTAGGCGAAGTCGTAGTAACATTGAAAGACCTACCTGTAAGACCGTAAGATGTAGTTATGTGAGTCTAGGGGGTGATAACTAAAACCTTGGGGGATCTCCTTGAGAAATACCAAATAGGGAGCAACATTATAGAACTACATCACATAAGGACAAAGAGGCTTCATGGCCATCCTCATCAAGGAGACATGAAAAGAACTCAAAGGCCTCCTCTAAACACACAAAAACCTCTCAAAGACATGAGGGGGCCTCAAGAGCTTCCTCCCCACATGGACATAAGAGAGGGTCTACAACCCATTCTTAACACAGGGATGACGAGGATTCCACACCTTCATCCTCATGGAGAAAGAAGGTGACCACAAAGTCTTCATCATCAAAAGAACACACAGGGGTTACAACATCCCAACATTCACATGAAACACTACAGATGGTGAGGCTGGTGCATCGATTCCTCAGGATCGCTATAGATGGTGATCATGGTGGGACTTCCACTAATTTTTCATTCTTGGCCTGAATACTAACTTGGTTTTGTGTGCAGGTTTGGCCGCTCTAGTCTACAGCAACCAGGAATCAGCCACTCTAATCGACAATGGCTCACAAGCTTAGCCGCTCCTACTAATAGTGGCCAAAAACTAGTCGCTCTGATCGACAACGGCTAGAACTGGAGTGCAGTAGAGGGCAGGACCTTTGTTCTCTAAGCTGGATTAAAGGTTGGTACAACTTTTTTGATACTTTATGGTTTTTGTATGCTTCTATTTTTCTAAAAATAGTGAACATTAAGACATATTTCAATTTGGAAAATTGAAAGGATGGAAAAGAATGAACTTGCATCTTGCACATCTTAGGTTTCTTTTTAGATTTTTCACTAGGCGTTGCTAGGAACAATGACTTATGCTTGTAAAGTTCACCCTAGAATCCAACGTGCTAGAAACTGTGTGTTGGTTTGCTTGCTTTGGGGCCTTTCTAAAGGCCATACTTGCACCTAATAGAGTGCATTCATTAATCTCATAGTAGCTATGCACCTTTCTAAAAATTGAAATGTATTTTGCATTAGGCATATAGGAAAGAGTCATTGCTGTTGTATGATGCATTCTTATTCATGCAAACTTAAAATGAACACCACACACACATGCATCATTTAAACATTGGGGAGTTGGATTTCATCACCAACCCTCAATTCAGTCCGGTGACATTGGCATTCATCTCCTTCCACCGGTTTACCCCCTAGAGCTTCCTAGAAATGGATTGAGGAACTTGCTTATAGTGGTACTAAGTTATTTGTGTTCAAACTATCTCCCACTATTGGAATCATTGGTTCAGAGTGGAAGAGCTAGGCGAACCCCCCACTGGGATTTAAGCGGTGTACCCTAGTCTCTTTTGAGAAATCATGTTTGGCATGAGTGTTCTTGATTATCACTATGGATGAGTCTCCTCATTCTCAATCCAAAGCAAAACAAGAAATCAAAGAAACAACAAATCATCAAAATACAACAAATAGTTTAGGGCACACTTAAATTGATAATCAAGATAAACATTTGCTTGATATTGTTTGGTTATATTTAAGTGCAACACAAAAACTAAAGTCCTAAAACAAAATGGTCAAAACAAGAAGTAAACACCCTCGGTCTGATACCGAAGGGGAATCTGAAGCAACTCACACCCTTAGGCGAAGTCGTAGTAACATTGAAAGACCTACCCGTAAGACCGTGAGATGCAGTTCTGCGAGTCTAAGGGGTGATAACTCAACCCTTGGGGGATCTCCTCAAGAAACCCCAAATAGGGAGCAACATCATAGAACTACATCACATAAGGACAAAGAGGCTTCATGGCCATCCTCATCAAGGAGGCATGAGGAGACCTCAAAGGCCTCCTCTAAACACACAGAAACCTCTCAAAGACATGAGGAGGCCTCAAGAGCTTCCTCCCCACATGGACATAAGAGAGGGTCTAAAACCCATTCTTCACATAGGGATGATGAGGATTCCACACCTCCATCCTCATGGAGAAAGAAGGTGACCACAAAGCCTTCATCATCAAAAGGACACACAGGGGTTACAACATCCCAACATTCACATGAAACACTTAGAACAGATCAGCCCACTGAGGGGTAGGAAACTAGAGATACATCCAATCATAGACATCAAATAGATGATATCCTTCACACAAGAGGAAGGATTCCAATAGACTATGACCTCATTGGGATAAATGGCACCCCACGGGATCAGCCATGGAAAACAAGATAGTTAGATGAGTTGGATCAGATTTATTCGAGGCCACCTCCCAAAATCATAGCTACAGAAAATTTTGCATCTGGAAGCTCATGAACCATGACTTCTAAGCCCACTTCTCAGACTAGGGGTGCCTCAGGGTGATCCCATAGTAAGCATACAGATTCAGATCATAGAGACACTCAATAATACACTGAACAAGTTACACTAGCTAGCAAGAGCAAAGACACAATGGAAACCTCTTCGAGGAATCTACGAGTCAAGACCACAAGAATAGGATCAGACAAGCATGAGTCTTCTATGACAATGCAAATTAACCACATGCGATGGTTAGAGAATACCTTGCGCAAAGAGCGAGAGCTTGTAGAAGCTCTTGAACATGATAAACAAAGAGAAAGGCTTTTACGCCAACATGAGCAATGGTTAAGGGAGCAAGCTGAGCAGCTAGCTCGTGACAACCAACAAGAAAATGGTAATGATCATCAAAGAGAGAAACATGTTGACTCACCAAGAGAGGGGCACACTAGACAAGAAGGAAACCCACAACAAAACCACCTACCAAATCATGAGCGAAATCCAACTGGTGGGGAAAGGGTAAACCTAATAGATCAGGATCAGACACATCCTGAATCCCCTCGTAGGAGGGACGAAAATAGAGCAAATCAAGTGGATAGAGGGCTACCTCCATTGCCACCATGAGGGGGCCTACAAGAAGAGGAACTCCTCACCTCAAAGGTATTCCAAGCACTTGCTAAAAATATGAAGTCCTTTGAGAAACAAGAGATGGCTGGGAACCAACCAACATTGAGCAAAATACACAACCAACCATTGTGCCCATCAGTTCCTAGCCCTGCCTATCCTAAGCACTTTGAGATGCCTAGGCTAGAGAAGTTTAAGGGTGAAGAGGATGCACAAGAGCATGTTACCAACTTTATCAATGCATGTTTTCATCTCGAAGACAATGATGCTCTTATGCTAAGGATATTCATCATGACATTTTTGGGCGTGACCACCCAATGGTTCAACCAATTGCCCAAGCATAGCATATCCAACTTTGAACAACTAGTGAACGCTTTCCTGAAGCATTTCTCTTTTGGTGCTAAGAGAAAAGTGAACCTTTCGAACCTGGCCAATTTGAGACATTATGATGATGAGCCAGTAATGGACTATGGGAATAGATGGAGAAAATTCATGGCAAAATTATCATTCTCCGTTCCCATAGAAGAGATCATCCGGATGTTCACCAAGAGTTGTTCCAAACACATTTCCCTCTTGCTACAACTACAAAAATACCCCTCATTTGAGGAAGCTTTGGCACAAGCCAAACTCATTGAGGACATAAAAGTAGATGAGGGAACCATAAAACTCCGAACCAAGAAGGAGTGGAACAAAAATGACAAAAATGGCAAAAATAAGCAGAAGCAGGCAAACCCTGCCCCAGTTAATCAAGTGGTATTGGTTGTGCCTAAGGATGGGGCTGCATAGCAACCCCAGAATTATCAAGCACATCCTCCACCAACCAATTATGATCAAAAGAACAATCAGGGGAGAAATAGAGAACGCAAACCCCCTCGCTATTTTACACCATTGATAGAATCAATGCAATCAATCTTCAACCAATTGAGCGAGGTGGGAAAGATCAGATTCCTTGATATACCTCTTATAGATCCCAACCATCCTAAGCCAAAAGGATATAGGGAAGATCAATTTTACCCTTATCATAGGATACCGAGGCATAACATTGAGGTTTGCGTTGGTTTTAAGCACCAAGTGCAAAACATGATTGAGGTGGGAGAGCTCAAAGTTGACAACCCATTAGCTCCTAACAATAGAGATATGGGCATATACAAAAACCCGCTGCCAAATCATGAGGCCCCTAGAGGGCAAGGGGCCCAAGTCAATCAGGTCCGAGTGGATATACCTACCCACGGGTGTGTTGGGATGGTCAAAATTATCAATATAGCAACCAGGAGTAGACGGTATGGTCAACCACAACCTCCTGCAGCTCCCATTAATGTCCCAACTGCACCTAGGTAGAGGTAGGGACAAAACAACCTTCCAAGTCCACCAACCCGACCTGTGGTGACTATTCGGAGTAGACTTGAGCAAAACTTACAAATGACTCCGACCAAGCTATCCATCTATGAGCTCATACAACAGTCCCCAAAGCATAGGGAGACCTTGATGGAGATTTTAAGGACAATTGAGCTCCAACCACAAGATCCTAATGCATTCACCCATTTTGTGGGACAAGTACAAGAATGCCAAGAACCTGTAATCTGATTCTATGATTATGAGATTAAGACAGTGCCCACTGCCTTACCAGACCCTCCGCTGCACATTGTGGCATCAGTCAATGATTTACCTTTTAAGAGAGTCTTGATCGATACAGGTTCATCAATCAACATCATCACAACAATAACAATAGAGCACCTTAAGATCCCCAAGTCTCATATCATTTTGGGAGCCTACACATTGAGGGCTTTCAATGATGCCTTATGCAATACTATGGGAATGATAGTCTTACCTATCAAGGTGGGGCATAAGACCATCCCCATGATGTGTCATGTCTTGGAAGGGGCCATGCAATACAACATCCTCTTAGGGCGACCTTGGATAAGGGACATGAAGTGTGTTCCTTCGATCTTACATCAATGTGTTAAGTATGTGCATGATAACAAAGTCTACATGGTGTTGGCCGATGAGGAGCCATTCAAATATGTCCATCAGGTGGATTTTCTAGGAGAATTTGTGATTCCCTCTACCCACTTGTACGTTGGACCTTCATCTCTAGCTATGCAACTAAATGACAAAGACAAAGGGGTGCAAAAAGACCCATCTACATCAACACCTCATTTAGCACCCAACATGACTAATGCTTCTAAGAAACCATCAATGTCTAAGCCAAAAGACAATCAGAAGCTAAAGGCACCCATGGGGGAGGAAAGGAAGCTCAAGGAAGTGCTAACCATAGCCATTGAGAAAGGTCCAAGTCCCATGGAAGAAGAAGATCTCCAAGATCAAGTCGAAGATGATGACTACCACCCCGCTTCACCAGTGTCATCCATGGGGTCATCCACCTCGCATGCGACTATACACTTGGCAAGTATAGGGATAGGAGAATACCTTGTGCAGAACATAACATTCATGCCCATCATAGAGTCTACACAAGACATGGGATGACCAAAAGACTTAAGACCACCAGTGGGAATAGTGGTTTCACTTGGAATCCCTCCCAACTAGATAAACTTTGTCTATGCTGGACTAGACTACGCCCATAAGTCTACTGAAGAAGAAGAGGACAATGATGAATTATTCACTATTAATGTTCATTACCTCTCTAATCTAGAGTTTTCTCTAAGCTACTTTGAATATTGCCATTGGCATGGTTACGATCTTGGTATATATGAGCAGGGGAAGGCGACCATTCGAGCCACAATACTAACTTCCCACTGATAGGTTTGGGTTAGGCTATCACATCAGAGGTCGAGATGACTCTCTAGTAGTAGCCTTGGATAGATTGAGCTTGGGGTTAGGAGAAGACATCAATTTTATTCCTTATCACCCACTAAGTTCAAGACTTATGAGCAATAGGTAAGTGGTCATGGTGAACATACCACCACCCAAAATTTATCATCCAAGACTCATAATTGATGCCATCCCAATAGGATACAACTCATGGGATGAAGAGCAAGAAGAAAATAGATATGTGGTAAGTGATGATGAAGCACAAGAGGGCTTGGCCTATCATGGGCCTCACTATTTACAAAGCTTTACTTGGTCCATCCACAATGAGAGTGGATACATATCGGATGAGAGTGGCTATGAGTCAGAGGACTCAATAGAGAGAGCCTATCTAGGATCAAGGTATTGGCCCCAAAGCTTGGGGTAAGAGACTAATGCAAATGGCTTCTTCATAAGTGATGAAGAATATGAATATGAGATAGATATGGCCTACTTAGGGCCAAGACATGAGCCTTTTGTCTTAGGGCCACATACCAATGCTAATGGTTTCTGGATAAGTGATGATGACTTTGAGGATGAAACTGAGATGGCTTATCTCGGGCCTCGCCACTTGCGGCAAGTTGACATACTGGTAGAGAGAGAGGTGGCACTTCATGCCATAGACCCTCATTTGTGGTTTTTAGGGAGACCTGTTGACTTAGCTGCCATTCACCAGATGGTCAATCCCCCTCCACCTACATTCAGAGAGCGGTTAGAGCCCAATGATCCTATTATCCGACCTGCTCATAGGTCAGATCTAGAGATTCCTTTTCCTCTAGAGCCTCATCATGAGTATGGAAGGGAAACCTCTGAGACAAGATTCCACCCATGTGGTCCTGGAGATTTCATTCCATCCATCAATACAATCTCCATTGATTTGACCACTCCACTTCATAACCTAACCGATCCCACAAAACCTTTGTGTATTGATATGAAGGCTATTGATTGGGATCACGTTGATTCACCCATAGAGCCTGAGGATATTTTCTCTAATGAAGAGACGTTACAACCATTCCATTTTGCAGCAGGTTGTGCATATGATGTGTTCCATGTTGGTTTGGATCCTGAGTCAGTAGGACCTATAAACCCCATCGATGACATTCACTTGATACCCATGCCCCACCAGTTGGAGGATGGGTCACATATGGCTATAGAAGTGACTTTCAAGGTGGACATCAGTGATGATCCTACTCAACCAAAGAAATTCAAGTTCGGAGAAAGTCTATCTCCAGAGGAACAAGCCATCATAATCCCTCTCCTTAAAGAGAGGCCAAATATTTTTGCTTGGACTTACAAAGACATGCCAGGAATTGATCCAAAGTTAGTGGTTCACAACCTCTCATTGGATCCCCTAAAGAAGCCAGTCAAGCAAAATTTGAGGAAAATGCATCCAACCATCGCTTTGATGGTGAAGAATGAATTGCAAAAACTATTGGATGCGATTTTCATAGTTCCCATTGACTATCCTGAATGGGTATCAAACATGGTGCCCATAGGGAAACCAGATGGAAGAGTCCGCATTTGCATAGATTTTAGAGACTTGAATAGGGAAACTCCAAAGGATTCATTCTCATTTCCAAACATAGATGCTCTTGTTGATGCCACCGTAGGTCATGAGATGCTCTCCTTAATGGATGGTTTTTTTGGATACAATCAAATCCAGATTAAACCTGAAGACCAACATAAGACTACTTTCATTACTCCATGGGGGACATTCTATTACAAAGTGATGCCATTTGGTCTAAAGAATGTTGGTGCCACATACCAACGGGCCATGACATACATATTCCATGACTACATGCATAAAATCTTGGAAGACTACATGGATGACTTACTAGCCAAATATTTATTGCGACAAGAGCATGCTCAAGTCCTTACAAAGGTCTTCGATCACCTCATAGAGCACAATGTCAGATTGAATCCTAAGAAGTGCGTGTTTGGCGTAACTTCTGGTAAGCTCTTAGGATTCATCATTTCAAAGAGAGGCATCGAAGTCGATCCTACAAAGGTAAAGGCTATATTGGAAATGGCCACCCCTACCAACATTAGGGAGTTGAGAAGCCTACAAGGCAAGGTAGCATCAATCAAATGGTTCATCGCTCAATTATCAGACAAGTGTCGACCCATGAACCAATTGCTATGCAAGGATGTCCCATTTCATTGGGATGAAGAGTGCCAACAAGCCTTTGCAGAGATCAAAACATACCTAGCAACACCGCCAGTATTGGCTCCACCAAGGCCAGACATACCATTCTTGCTATACATATCAGCTACTAATTTTGCTTTGGGCACCATGTTAGCCCAAAAGAACATGCAAAACAAAGAGCAAGCCGTATATTACATTAGTCACACCTTGGTGAGTTACGAGCTAGGATATGCGTACGTAGAAAAGTTATGCTTAGCAGTGGTCTTTGCAACCAAAAAGTTGTGACACTACATGTTGAGCCATACGACCTACGTTATATCCAAACAAAATCCTTTGCAGTACATGATGAACAAGACATATCACAATACACGTATGACAAAGTGGATCATGCTATTGATAGAATTTGATCTAGAGTTCATAAGCCAAAATTCCATCAAGGGACAAGTCATAGCAGATCAATTAGTAGAGGCACCTCTTCAGGAGAGCAAGCCTCTCACCATAGAGTTTCCTGATGATGCAGTCTTCGCATTATCAGATCCATCGAAACTTGAAGAACCTGAGAAAGAAAGAGACATGGCATTGTTCTTCGATGGTTCAAAATGCGAGCAAGGGGGTGGAGTAGGGATAGTATTTATCACACCGTAGGGTGCTCCGTTGCCCTTATCATTCAAACTAGACTTCCCTTGCACAAACAACAACACAGAGTATGAGGCCCTGATCTTGGGACTTCAAACAGCCATAGCAATGGGCATTAAAATATTGAACATCTTTGGTGACTCCTTGCTCATAGTAAACCAAGTCAAAGGCCTATTCCAATGTAGGTGCCCACTCCTGAAAGCTTATAAGGAACTTGTTGACACTTATCTAGCCCGACTAGAATGGTATGACATCGAGGCAATCCCTCATACATCAAATAGATTTGTAGACACCATGGCATCTTTGGGATCCTTAATCCCTCAGAATCCATCTACTGATTTCACAACCATTCATGTGAAAGTGCTTATATTTTCAGCAATACAACGTGAGGTTATTGACAACCTAGAGTCAATCAACATGATCCAAACTGAACCAAATCAGGATTGGTCCTTCAAAGTTAGAGCTTTCTTGCAAATGGCCCCTTGGGAATATTTGATATCTCAAGGTCCTACAGAGTGTGGAACAACCATTCATCATAGGATTGTTTCCCAATCTATGTTCACAAATGCTGGATCACAAGAAGAACATGTCATTTTATCCATAGAAGTTGTGGCTTATCAGGATTGGCTATCCCAATTGTGGGACTTCCTAAAGCTTGGAATAGTACCACAAGGCTTGTCGCATGCTAAAATATGAACATTTAAATAGAATGTGACAAGATACATTTTTCTAGGAGAGATCCTTTATAGACGAGGCTATGATGGAGTGCTCCTTCATTGTCTTGAGCCCTAGGAAGCATCCTGGGCAATTTTGCAAGCTCATGATGGTACGTGTGGTGGCCACTTCAGTGGCATGGCCATCGTTAAGCGCATCTTGAGAATGGGTTACTATTGGCCCACTATGGAAAAATATTGTTGTGAGTATGTCAAGAGATGCGTTAAGTGCCAGCATCATGCAAACCTCACCCACTTGCCATCACAAGCCTTGCAACCCATCCAGGCAGCATGGCCCTTCTCATAGTGGGGACTAGACTTGATTGGGAAAATCTCTCCCCCATATTCAGGCCGACACACATTCATCATAATGGCCATAGAGTATTTCACCAAATGGGTCAAAGCGATCCCCTTAACATCGACAACTGGACCAAGGATTGCGGAGTTTATACTCCACAATATCATAAGTCATTTTGGGGTCCCTTCAAAGATAATATCGGATAATGGACCATATTTCAAGAACAAAAATGTGCATGCTTTAATGAACAAATACCATATTCAACACAATTTTTCAACACCATATTATCCACAAGCAAATGGGCAAGCAGAAGCCTCAAACAAGACCATCATCTCCATCTTGAGGAAGATGATGAAAGATAATCATAAGGATTGGCACTTGCAATTGCCTCTCGCATTATGGGCATATAGGACTAGTGTGCGGATGCCCACTAGGGCAACACCATTTTCACTTGTATATGGCACTGAGGCCATCATGCCCTTAGAATTGGAAATTCCAACCTTGAGAGTAGCCTTGAAATATTTCATAGATGATGACACCGCATGACAAGGCCACCTTGATCAGCTAACGCTTCTTGATGAACGTCGATTCAATGCCTTGGAGCATCTCCATGTTTATCAGAACCACCTTGCACGAGCATACAATAGTAAATTCCATCTGAGGGAATTCAAATTTGGGGATCTTGTGCTCAAAGAAAACCAATAGAACTCAAACCTACCACCGCACTTGCGAGACAAATTTATGGTAAATTGGATAGGCCCCTACATAATTTCAGAAAGGGTTGGACCTGGAGCATATCACCTTACATCATTGGATGGGGTTGAAGAGCCTGAACCTCTCAACATCATTCATTTGAAGGTGTTTCACACATAAAATAAAAAACATTCAAATATTCATAAAATAAAAAACATTCAAATATTCATAAAATAAAAAACATTCAAATATTCATAAAATAAAAAACATGGTCAAATATCATAAAAGCTCCAAAGGCATCTTAAAGCCCTTTGGTCAAATCATAAAAAGCTCCAAAGGTATCTTAAAGCCCTTTGGTCAAATCATAAAAAGCTCCAAAGGCATCTTAAGCCCTTTGGTCAAATCATAAAAAGCTCCAAAGGCATCTTTAAGCCCTTTGGTCAAATCAATCATAAAAGGCTCCAAAGGCATCTTAAAGCCCTTTGGTCAAATCATAAAAAGCTCCAAAGGCATCTTTAAGCCCTTTGGTCAAATCATAAAAGGCTCCAAAGGCATCTTTAAGCCCTTTGGTCAAATCATAAAAGGCTCCAAAGGCATCTTTAAGCCCTTTGGTCAAATCATAAAAGGCTCCAAAGGCATCTTTAAGCCCTTTGGTCAAATCATAAAATGCTCCAAAGGCATCTTTAAAGCCCTTTGGTCAAATCACAAAATACAAAAACAATGCAAAAATCAAAAATACAAAAAAAAACATTTGCATCTTACATCCGCATTCACATAGTTGCATTTCATTATAACATACATATCCATTGCATTTGCATATGTTATGATCACATTCTTACAAACGATGCCACAGTTTGTATCTCAATCACAATAATCAAATCCACCTTCATCCATGCATCCATGTGAGTAACTGTGTTTCTCAACACAACCATTTCATGTTGCTATAAGAAACATACTGAGGTTTCCTAGTCATTCAACCATATCTAGTGGTCTTATCAACTTTTGTAGAAAGCCACCTTGATCAGTAGAGAGTAAGGTCTAATTATGATAAAACCTTGGATATTCAGGATCCCATCACTAATTGAAACACTAAAATCCTAGTTGGTACAAGGGAAAGATGAAAGCTGCAAAAGTGGTCTAGGTTACCTTAAGCAAAAAGGATTTTCCTTGCTTATCCCCCTATGCAACCGGTTTAAGGGTGCTGAGAATTGGCAAAAGGACAAGCTCCGACCTATCCAATTAAATCCCTTGCTTAAATCAAAATAAGCAAAAATCCTGAAACAACACACAAATTCAAGAGCCCAAAGCACACATTCAGATTATCAAAGATTCCAAAAGCCAAAAGAAAAATCAATAAAAAATAAATAGTGATTATCATCACTACATGAATCCCTTGCTCAAAAAAAAAAAAAATCAATCAAAAATAAATAGTGATTCTCATCACTACATATGAGCAAACACCCCAAATGAAATCAAGAAAAGAAGGGAATGGAGCTTGAATCCCTGGAATTCTCAGCATCATACAAAACTGGAAGGAGAAATCCTTACGCATGATGATATGTCTATTACATTAGCTTCTGGCATTTGTGTAGACCAATGTTTGAATGTGGATGAGCTAGCTTAGGTAACCCAATGCTGCCTAGTGGTATAGTCCAACTAAGTCCAACATAAGGATCAGATGAACTCTCGAGGATCCCCGATCTTAGCAATGGGCTGAAAGAATCCCGCCTGACATCGAAGGAAATGCCTGAGCTCTATCTAAATATATTCATGTGCACACATAGAGAGAATGAATATCCAGGTACATGGTGAAAAGCCTTGCTTTTCAAAAGTCTTGTATGGTCAGTACACAACTGCTGATAGGGTAACTAGAGTGTTTGAAGTCTCAGGAGAAAAACCTCAAAAATTCCTACATAGCAACAAAACATATCATAAATCACATCATCAACTTTCTTTATAAGCTTCTATAAATTAGGGGGTATTAATAAAATAAACTAAAAACCGATCATATGTCAGAAATGATATTTAGACGACCACTGATTATTTTATATCTTTTAAATTACAGAAGCTTATCCAGAAAATACATTCATCCCACACCACTTCATTGCACATATGGATGGCTTAAATAATTAATTCTCATGATTAGAATGATTATTAAACATTCATGATTGTTATACTTTCTGTGGTATCACCCATTAGATTGTCAAAATCATAGCATATGCATTCCTTGTGTTTTAAGTGATTAAAACATACAAGTTCATTCACATTAGATTACACATTGCATACATCACATACATAACGCATTACGTATTACATGCACCATATCATCGCATAAGTTAGATGCACACAATGAAATCAAAATCAAACATGCATTTAACAATAAACATTGCATCCATAAATACATAAATCATAACTCATCCATTCACATCTAAAAATCACATCATAATTTGCATATCCAAAAATCATAAAATCCATCATTATATCACTACATGATATAAATATCATCTATATATCATATACATCAAATCATCATAATGCCATCATCACATCTCATCATAAAATAAATAACAACAAAAACATGAGCAATAAATGATACACATAATGAGTCAGAACATAAAGAGGTCATATAAATATGTGTGTCAAAAGTATGGATGTACAAAATTGCCCATAGGCTACAGTCATATAGGTCAAGCAGACCTCAAAAATGATAAATCAAAGTGCATCATCAGTCAAACATAGGGCCTGTACCCCCAACATCACCTCCCCTATGGTTGTGTCATGAGTAGAGTGATGTGACCCTGTTGGTCTCTCTGTGTGAGTTCGAGTCCTCTGGCTAGGATGGATGAAAGACTACCCAGAGGTGGATCGCCTATTGACCTATGAGCCACTTGCACCTGGTGCCTCCCTAGGGATAACTTCATGCCTCCTAAGCTACATCTGGAGAGAGGCTATATGGGAGACATGCCCCTGGATCTTCCCCTCATACTCATCTAGCAATGCCTACAAGCGTAGAACCTCTACCCCTGAGCCTATCCCTAGATCTGCCCTGGTATCACCCTATGGAGTAGAAGGAGGAACAACAAACTACATCCTAGCGGCACCACCCTTGATAGTAGCCTGCAAAGCCTGGATCTATAGCGTGAGCTGCTCTATGGTGGCATCCCATTGTGCTATGGTAGCATCTCATTATTGTACCTAGATCTTGGTCGACTGGAGCTCAACCTCGACCTCATGCAACTATGCTCTCAGAGGAGAATCTCTCTCCTCGGGCTCCAGCTCCTCCTCATCCTCCTTAGGAGCCTCCTGCTCCTTCACTGCCACCTACTCTACTGGCTGGCCCCATACCTCAGTCTTGGCTCGGACTCTATGCCCTACCGGATCTGCACCATCACCTCTGCCATCATCCTCATGACCCAAGCTACCATCACCATGCCACATCCGATCCCCCCACCATTGAGAAAATACCTCTGTAACTCCCCCAACAACTCTTGGGGCAACCATTGGGGCATCCTCCTCATCTGACAGCTCTGTGATCCATGGTAGGGGAAGATCTCCCTCTATTGTGAGGCACCTGTATACAAATGGAACAAGAGGAACATCCTACTATAGCCCGTACTGATGAAGAACTCGAGAGTAGAAGAAATGCTCTCGGATGCCAACCTTACGGTCGATGAGCCACCGCTCATGTCGCGTCCTAGCTGTGAAACTAGCAGGATCATCCCAAGTTGGGCACTCATGATATGGCCACCATATGACATCTCCGACCTTCAACTCAGTAAAAGTAGCAGTGTAGTGGGAAAGCTCCCTTGCATGAGGATGACTCTTGCACCCCTTGCACCCTCGAGCCCATCTAGTAGCATAGCACTACATCCACTCCTCTATGACTGTAATCTCGGTAGGAAGCCCTCTAGGGTGATCTACCTTGATGTGCTCCCATCCCCAAACCTGTAAGAGCAAGCTACAAGCAATGTCGATGTGACCTCATCGATGGATATGGTACAACTCATCATAGCACTGGGCCAACAGGGACCTCCCCCATGCATAGATGATGGGCACCTCACTGTCCATCAGGTCCTGAACCATCGCAAGGAGGTTCCATGGGAACCTCAAGCCTGAGCAGTCTGGGATCAAGATGTTGTTGATAACCATCAACAACACTGCATGCCTCTCAGAGAAGACCTTCTCCTCATACCACTATGAGATAGACACTCCTCTAGACTTGGTGTCCCTGAAGGCCTCCGTAGAGCGCCCTCCGAACACTCAAAGAAAGACAACATCACGATCATTAGTGGCCGAAGAGACAATGGCCACTCCATCAAAAGGAAGCCAAAAAATCCTATACACATCCTCCGACGTAATAGTCATCTCGTCGGTAGGAAGGTGGAAGGTGTTGGTCCGAGGGTCCCACCGATGGACCAAAGCCATAAGGTAGGCCTGATCTGACATGATGTGAGGTAGCCTAGTGACATACTGGAGCCCATGGGCTTTGAGCCACTTCTAGTCCATGTCATCCAAGAGGGGTAGAAGGTCATTCATGAGCTTCGGGTCCCGAGCCCAAGCAGTGAGAATCTAATAGCAAAGGAAAAACAAAGCATAACTACAATGCATCTAAGGCATAAATCATAATAAAACATGAAAATGGTGCGAATAATGATAGGCTAGTCTGAAAGGCTAAGCAAAAGAGCAATAAAGGCACCTAATCATGCAGAAAAATTCAAAAACAAGTCAAAAATTCAAAAAAATCAGTTAATCATGCAAGAAAAATAAAAAATTTCCTGAAGAGTTCTTGGTCATTGTCACCTACAATGGCTAAAAATCGATCGCTGAAGCTGAGAGCGGCCAAGCCCCAATGGTCAAATTTTTGACCATTGGGATTCAAATCGGTCACTGCCAGTGATAGCGGCCAAGTTGCAGGCCATTTTGGCCACTCTGATCAACAGCGGCCAATGGGCGATGCGACAGGAGCATCTACCCTAGGCCAAAAACACCAAAAAAATATAACAAAATAAAAAATGGGGACAAGCCCACCACATTAAATTCTAAGCTAAGCCTAACTATGGGTTTAATTCATTACCAACGAGCTTAATGAGGTTCATTTATCGATTACTTAATGTGGTTCATTTTTACCCAAACAAAAACAAGCAAGGTTAAGGTTTAGAAGAGTACCCGAGAAGCTCCGGCTCCTCCGCTCGATGACGCCTCACCCTGCATAGCCATGATTCTCCAAGTCGTAGAAGCACTCCAAATTGCAAAGGTCACTTTCACTCCAAAAGTTTTGAAAAGCAAAATTGATAGCTGATGAAAGTGAAAAGTCAAAACCCTAGGTCATTTTTATATTACCCTAATTTTTCCTTGGTCATTGTTGTCATCAGCGACCCACATTTCTTGGCCACTCAGGATGAGAGCGGCCATGACCAGGCATTTGGGGGTCGTTGGACCTGACAACGGCCAAGATCCTAGGCAAAAACAACCAGAATCCCTCCATGAGAAGTAACAAAAAACATCAAATAAGCACATTTTGATGACTCATGGTCATCATAATGATCAAAATAACAAAAAAAATCACATAAAAACAAATTCTCGAGTAAGCCTCGTATTCAGTTACTTACTCTATCGACTCAACGATTGCAGCGACTTGCACTCCATGCAATTCGATGAGATGAGTAAGTTACCATAAGACTACTCGGGGTAAAACATTCATTTAGGAATTACGATGGGCCTCCTTCAATCTCGAAGAAGACCAAGATGGTCGGACTGCTCCATGGGTATGATAGGATCATCCTAATTCCCTTATGACATCAAAAACACTGAGCCAAAGTGATACAATATGAGCATAAATAGAATCACTCCTCCTAACTCCCTAAGAAGGCTATTGATAGCCGGACCGCTCCTCGGGATAGGGATGGATGATTATCATAAACAATTGGAATCACACTTGGATGGGGGTCTCGCCCATTAAAAGAACAAATGCTAGAAAGGGACCAAATTAGTCATATTGGTCAAGCGACTTGTCGCTTTATTCATTGTCATTTCCTCACCAATGCATTGTGTGAGGAGGTAGTTCAAATATTCAAAATAATCATAGTCAAAATCAACAAAATATCACTTGATCATATCAAAATCATGTTCGTCCTATGAATCATTGCATACAACAATTACAAAGTTCCCCTTTGTTTGTTGGGGTCATAAGCAAACTATGACATTATCAATTTGTAGCTCTCCTACCGATCGAAACTGATTGTAGCAGTTGAAGCTACCCGATTGAGTTTGAGGAATGAGTGCAATCGAACATGTGCAAGCCACTGAGCTAAGTTAAGCCTTCCAAATATTGAAGCAATGATTCAAAGGATGCACGCCATCTTGCATGATTGGGCCATCCAACATTGATCAGACTACTGATCATCATACACCCTACAAACAGATCAGTCTACGTTTTTGCTCAACGTTGTGTTTTCCACACAGTGCATCACAAAAAGGGGCATCTGTAGACACCTAAAACATGTCATGTTTAGGAGAACTACTTACATAGGCACATTCATAGGCCATGTGACTAAACCTTGGACTTTCCAAGTATCAAAAGTGGTCCTCACCACTCATCTGGGGCATTCTAGGCCCATTCAAGCTTAGCCACTGTAAACCAGAGCGGTTGGACCTTGGCCGCTCAAGCTCAGAGCGGCCAGACCTTAGCCATTGCAGATGACAGCGGCCAAATCTTAGTCACTACAGACGACAATGGCTAAGCCATAAAAAGCATTTTGTCGACAAATAGGCCTAATCAAGGGCAGAAGTGGCAGTCTGCATGCAATAAAGGTGAGCGGGAGTAACTTTGCATTCCCCTTCATGACCAGTTCACATGGAAGACTTGAGTCTAAATTTAGACTTCAGTTAACTGGTCTTTAAACATAGAAAAGACAAAAGCTTCTCATGCTAACATTCACTACGCATGAGGAATTCAATCCTAGGGTTTTGAACATAGACCTAGGGTTTCACACACTTTAAAAGGTGCAAGCCTAAGAGCACCAAGGATCGAATTTTTGATCCGAATGAGTCCGAATTGGAGGTCCAATTTTATCATCACGAATTGAGCATAGTAGGTCATTGAGGAGAGCATATCGGAGCACCTTGGAGGAGCTACGAAGTGCTAGCCGATCAAGGGTTTAACACGAGCAAATCAATCACCATTTCAACATCAGAAACAAGCTTTGATCCATAGACTTGGAGCAAGGAAGACAAGTTTCACTTTAGCGGCCGTTGTCTTGGACAGTGGCCCGCAGGCCTAGCTTAGGGTGTAGACATTAGTTTCATTATTCTGTTTTCTTCATATTTTGCATATCATTAGCATAGAATCACTTTATTCATTCACATTCATAGCATTAGTTTCATTTGCACTTGCTTTCATTTAAGTATATTCATTGCTAACAACCTCATCTGGGGAGGCAATCTCGGACATCTAAGCGTGTGTTGTTGTTTCATTGCTTACAGGGCCACAGGTGCATCTACAACATACGAAGCAAGAGGATCCCTCTAGGAAATAGACCCGGAGAAGGAGGCATCTGTAAGCCCTCATACATTTCTGTGTGCATCACCGGGAAGCCTTTATAAGCATGCCACCCCTGTGCGAGGGGGATATTTTATACATCTGCTGCCCTCCTTGTGTAAAATCATGTATCAAACGAAGGGTATCCCTTAGAGGGATTTATATGTAACCGGACCTTGGAAATATCAATACAAGAGCATTCATTCATTTATTTCTTTGCATTCTGGTTGTGTCTTCTTTTACGCCTTTCATTTAAGATGCATGCTTAAAACATTAATAGATTCAATTAAATCACAAGTAGGAAAGGTTAGCGGGGCCGGCGCGCCGCTTCCTCGGGGTTGCTACAGTTCCTCCTTTGGAAATTATTTTTAATTTTTCCATGCTTCTCATAATTCCTCCTTTCAGGTTTTGGAAAGCTTTTGTTCTTCTATTTTTGTTCTCCTTCCCACTTCATGAACCCAACCCTATTCCTCTTCTTGAGCGATTATCGATTTTGCTCAAATAAAATTGCATATTTAAATTGAAGGTGAGTTTTTTCTTTCTCAGCCAAGTCATAAGATTTTTGGCTCGTGCATATTTACATCATGCCTAATATTAGGTTCTACTCCTACAGTAAGTTTATGAATCTTCATATTCATCATAAGCGGATACATATTTCAACTACTTAAATAACTTCTTATAATATGCCTCAACTGATTTGGTCCCTTTCCTGAAGGTTAGTAAATTCCTCAAACTTTGTTGCATAGAAATGTTTTGTAAGGAACCTCTTTTTGAATATTGTAACAAAATCCTTCCACTTTAAATCAACTACTTCAATTTTTTGCTCTTCTTGGAAGGTTTCCCACCATTCCAATCCAGCTCCTTATAGATGAGTGTTATCCATATTGTTCGAGTTCTATAGTGTAGTTCTTTATTGTGAAGTAGATTTTTAGTTCCCTTAGCCAGGCCTCGAATTCATCACCTTCTCCCTCTCCATTGAATTTGGAGGCATGAACATTCTTTATGTCCTTGGCCAGTTTTATCTCTAACAGAGCCCTAGCTTCTTGCTATTTAATGGTTGGTTAACTAGCATGCCTAACCTCTAAATTCCTAGCCTACAAATATTGATTAACTATGGACTCCAATAGTTGTCTCTGCTACTCCATTTTTTCCTGTAACAAGGTAACTATCATAGTAAGGTTCTCCACCCCTATACTAAAATTACCCAAACCTTCATCTTAGGCTCTTCCTTCAACATCGTCCTGTTGGGTTTGTCTATTTTGTGGAATAGGTTTCCCTCTTCTTGTCTTTGGTGCCATTATCTTGGTCACACAAAAGAAATAATACTATGTTAGGTTACAACTTCTTCCCTGAACTATACTACTAACTCTAGCTAAATACGTCATCCGTATAAGCTAACTATAGATTTTTCATACTAATACCACCCTTACTCTATGTAGGGTGTTGCTCTAAAAATTGCCATCTAATTCCATTACTGTTGGTCACACTTATTATACGTAAGATGCCATATTGAAATGAGCTACCCTTACTAGAGTCAACTCTCTGGAAGTCTAGCAATTGGAAATTCTAGGTCTTCCTAGATTTAGCCTAAGAACTAATCACATGCTTGAATAGGAAGATACCTAAATCCTTACCACATTCCATGGAAGCCTCTAGTCCGTCGTACCTAGAGCTCTGATACCAGATGTAACAACCCAAAAACCTAACAAACTAGATTATATATATATATATATATAATATAAACATATACTCGATAGGGATTTACCTATCCCTATCCAGTGTATGTTATTCTAAGAAGTCGTCTAAGGCCTAATATAATATTTTGAGTTGTCTGTATTATTTCCATAATGAGACAACTTATCCCCTTCCTTAATATACCAAAGGATACACCCATCCCTATACCATACATAAGCCTATTTATGTAGGTATACTATGCGTATTACAATAAGCTATCAATCTCATCCTCACGAATGAGGTAACTTACCCCTTTTTGCCTATCAAAAGGGTATGCCCATCACTACACCATACATATACCCATCTATGTAGGTGTACTAAGAATAAGGTAATAAGCTACCAGTCTCATCCTTTTGATGATCTACCATATTCCAGTCATCACTCTAAGTTTACTTATCTTAATCTATCATAATTTTTTCATGCATCTAGCTAGTTTAGGTTTAAAAATATTCCTTAAAGATTCTACCTAAGGGACCCCATAATCCCTTAGGCCTTATTTCTACTTTTAACACATGTATAATCATTATTAAATATCAATTCTAATCACCTAAACTATTTAAAACCATTAAGATCTTCTATTCTTTCTTTTTTGAAGTATAGGATTAAGTCTACCTACTTAATTAAGCATTAAATTGCATCTATGATAGCATCAAAGGAAGATACATAAATAAGATGTCATTATCTATCTAAAACATCAATAAACATGATAGCTTATGAAACTATGACATCATAAATACTTTATAAAAACAAGAAAGAGATACATCTTCCATTCATAAATTATTCACTAAATAACCCAAGTGTGGTAAAAGTACTTCCATACATTAAAAATATAAGGCATTACAACTAGAGTCTACTCCATAATATGTTTTCCATAACAAGTAATTACTACAACATATATCAAAGGTCAACGTGTTGTATGAAAGTGTCCTCCTTGGTCCTTCTTGCTTTTCCATCATTCAATTGATGGTGGGAAGGGATCAGGACAGGTCATGGATCTTATGAAGCGTGTATCTAAATGCATCTACTAAATGACTTATGAATTAGGTGCATTTATAACTTGGATGCCAAACTACAACTATACATTTATTCATAAATAATTCACTCATAACATCAAGAGTAAACCCCATAATTTCCCACATCCATTCTTTATCTCATCATAAAAGGAGAGTCATTATATCCTTTAGGAATGAAGGTCATTTATCATTTATTAAGCATGGAGAAATTCAATAAACCTTCCTTTTTAATGCACAAGCCATTTCCTTTAACTGATTAAGAGCCCATACTGTTAAATATCCATACAAATCATTTATTTGATCAATTAAGGTCCCATACCCTTAACCAGTTAAATAATTACACAAAAACCATTTCTTTAATCGATTAAGGTCCCATACCTTTAACTAATTAAATACTTACACAAAAACAATTTATTTAATCAATTAAGGTCCCATACCCTTAACTAATTAAATACTTACACAAAAACCATTTCTTTAATCAATTAAGGTCTCATACCCTTAACTAATTAAATACTTACACAAAACCCATTTCTTTAATTAATTAAGCTCCCATACCCTTAACTAATTAAATACTTACACAAAATCCATTTTTTTAATCAATTAGGGTCCCATACCCTAAAAAAATTAAATACTTACACAAAAACCATTTCTCTAATCAATTAAGGTCCCATACCCTTAACTAATTAAATACTTATATAAAACTCATTTATTTAATCAATTAGGGTCGCATACCCTTAACTAATTAAATACTTACACAAAACCTATTTTTTAAATCAATTAGGGTCCCATACCCTTAACTAATTAAATACTTACAAAAAGAAAATCCATTTCTTTAATAAATAATCATTTCTTTAATCAAATAAGAGCCCCTTCCCCTAATTAAATATTTAAACAATAATCATTTTCCTTTTTTTAAACAAAAGTTTCCAAATTTTATTCCTTTAACTGAACAAAGAGTCTATCTAAAGTTTATCTCATCAAAATGGGTTTAACGATAGATAGACTAGCGAGGGTGTCAATCCATTGTCAATAATTAAACTGGGTCTAAGGTGGGCTAACCAACAACAATAACTACTTGAGTCAACTGTGTTGACCATACCTACAACCAATGCATAAGCCCCATGCTAAGTAGTGGCTTCCATGACCACAATTTTGTGGTCAAGCCTTAAGGGTTCTTCACCCCTTATTAAGCACTAAGATTCTCCCACATGGAGCATGTGGGATTTAATCCTTAAGCTAACACAAAAAAGGGGTTAAAGCATTTCTAACCCGTTGAGTGTAAATTCACCTTGAAGCAATAACATCAAGTCAGTCAAGCGGTATTCATATAGCCATATGTTATAGGGGGGTGTAAGGCACATTCAACTAGTGCGTGGATGACCCCGCTTGGTGGTGTCTTTGACCACTAAGTGTGGTCAACCAAATAAGGGGGCTTATTTCCCTTGAACTACTTAGTGCCCTCCTACTCATCATGTGTGAGACAAATCAGTGGGAAGGCCATTCATGCCTTCCTTTGCTCATGCCCTACCACTCAAAAAGATGTTTCTCAGTCATATCAATGGTGGTAGGTCCTCAAATTAATTAATCCCCCTAAGGTTAAAATTTAGGGGAAACCCTCCTAGGTGATGGTGATAGGATATTTTGCCAACCACTTGTGAACAAGGGTAACTTAACCTAAAAAATTAGCTAACAGGATAGGACAACGACATGCTGGATATAGATGACAAAACAAGGAAGGTTTTGGAGAAGTCTAAGCCTTAATTAAATTAACAATCTCAAGCTATCCTTGACGAGTACAAACATGACTAATAGGGAGGTTAAAACTGGATTCAAACAACTACACATATCGTTTCATCATAAGCCAAGAAATAATACACAAACATCTCTCAAAGGATAATAAAAAGGGCACAAAATATAAATATTTGAGTTTTAGAAACTATAGCAAACATAGGCAGACACAATCAAGTATTTTAAAACATGAAATAAAAGTAAAGCAAGAATAATCTATAGCATCCAATGTTCCAAACATGACTCACAGACGGGACTAAGAGGATAACACTAGCTATTGCTAAAAGAGACTCGATACAGTAAATCTCAAGAAATATATATTCACTAAAATATTAAACAATTATGCTTAAGCAAATGGAGGGTCCCCAACTTGAAATTAGCTTCATCCACCCTCCTAGTTCATCCTCAAAGCCCTTAGACTATCCTCCAAAGCATATTTCTCCTTTTTTTGTCCTTGCATTCTACTTCCACAACCTTCAATCGAATTCACATATTTTCTTTCAGCCTTATTAACCAAGAATATCCATCTACCTAATTCCCAAAGTCCCCAATTTGACATAAATTTCTTTCCACCAGGAATTATGCAAGGTAGTAAGGGAAAAATATATTTGAATTTAAAATGGTTATTTTCCTTTTTTTTTGGTCGGTAAAGAGAAATTGCATTAATAGTTATTTTACTTTTTCAAAATACCTTTCTTCATTAAATATATTTATTTATTTATTTCATTTATAGAGCTATTCATTTCTTTCTCTAATTTATACAAAGATAAATTTTATCCATTTATTTATCTATTTTAAAAGGTAGAAGAGAGTTAAATAGAACTTTAAGGTTCTATTTTTTATAATATTGAATCCAATTTAATTCAAATGATAAAAGTTATTAATCATTTTAAAAAGTACCTATACTAATATTAAACATTAGTATGGTATTCAAGTAGCCCAGGGTGAATATAACCTCTATATCTATTAATCCTTTTTGAAGGGGATTCTACATCCAATCCACTTACACAAAAACACATATGTAAATAAAAGCAAGCAATCAAATACATCAAACAAGGGTGGGTGAAGTCATCGCAATCCAATCACCGATCCTACCGAGGACTTATGGTAACTTTTAGGTTACTAGCTTCAGGCTAAGGATGGTTGGGTTATCGATGATTACCCATGCATGGCTATATGAGGGTAGTCATTCATGTTACCCTGAGCTACCTTATTCATTATTTCCCTTTTCAAGTACCCCATTATTGGTGGTTGATTCTATCTCTCCCACCCATGAGTGTATTTGGTCCTGCACATTGATAATACATTACCAGTTCCATATTCCTCAAAGATAAATTAATATAAATGGTATTTCATAACCATCCAAATGCATCACAACTAGGATTAAATAGTCATTCATCCTTGAGACAAGCAAAGTCTCTCCAAGATCGAATAATTCTCCACAAGATCAATCACACATAAAAGAGGTAAACCCACAACACAAATATTGAGTGGTAAAACCCTACTTCAAATGAAGAAGGGAAACATCCACTCTGAAGCTCACTATATTACTCAATGATTCAACAGTACAAGAATGCTTCAATGTTATGCAACAATATGCATCAACATAAACTACAACACAAGTCAATATGACAAGATATGATAATATGTAGTAGAAAACACCTCTATTTAAAGAGAAGCTTTTCTACTACAACCCTAAATATTATCACAATCTAATATTATCACAATATATCAAATATTAGAAAGTGATTTAGTTACTTTCTAATTTTATCACAATCTAATCTTTGAGATATGTGATAAGTGGCATCTATAAAATATTAGAAAGTGATTAGTTACTTTCTAATATTTGCTAAAAAAGGGAAATAACTTTTCCCAAGAAATTAAATATTCCTAGCACCCTTAATTTATTTATTAATTGGGTGAAAATATTTTACATAATATAGAATTATATTCTAATTCAAATATTATTCTTTAGACTTTATATTTTAGTCTAAGAATAATTTACACAATGTTGCATTACATATTCCAACACTCCCCCTTAATGCAATATTGGGGAAAGGAATTATGAGACAAAGAAACATTTTCTCCCTAAAGATACAAATGGGGATGAGAATCAAATGAGTAATATAGTTACAATGAGCTTCTATGACCAAGAATGGTCTACAATAAGGCACCAATACAAAATGGGCCAAAATGAGACTACAAGCCCCCAACGGAGTAGCTTCAGATACTAGCAACTTACAAAGCCATCCATCAACCACAAGTGGTTGCAAATGACAAGAAGAAAACATCACAAGGGTGTCTTTAGTAAGCCTGCAAAATCCCAAATGGAAGTACCTACAAGCTACAAGCAACTCAACATAAGATCAGTTAGATACATCATCATAAATATATTCACCACAACATATATGAATATCCAAAGATGATAACAAAACTAATCTAACAAATAGTGAACTATAAGTCATCACAAAAATATGTCAAACCATACTTATAATCACGTTCATGTACAAAGTTGCATAAAGCAAACAAGGAGTACTATGATAATGCAAACTCTAAAGTACCATGATAATGCAAACTCTAAAGTACCATGTACAAAAGTAGCACAAGGCTAACAAAAAAGTACCATGTACAAGAGTTGCATAAGGTATATGAAAATAATAAAGTGTTCACACCGGTTGCATAAATCCAACCATAAAATATCATGTACAAAAGTAGCATAAATGCTAACAAAAAAGTACCATGATAAACCAATTGCATAATGCCAAATACATAAAAAACATGTACAAAGTTGCACAAGGCAACAAGAAAGTACCATGTAAAAGAGTTGCATAAAGCAATTGCATCATATACCATAATTGCACAATGCCATCTACAAAGTAACATGTACAAAAGTTGCACAAGGCAAACAAGAAAGTACCATGTTCAAAAGAGATGCAAAAAGCAATTATACCACCAAAGATCAACTCATATATAAAGCACAAAACACCTCATAAGGATGAAGTTGTCATCACACAAGTAGGGTACGATACAAGGACCCAAAAAGGACTTGCTACCGATAGAGCGGATTCTTTTGGATTCAATAGGTGTTTAGCAAATATAAACTGTGTTGTAAGATTAAGTAAATTTTAATCAAATACTAAATGTGTGGTTAGTAATTTGATTCATTTTTAACCTTCTTGATTAATATGAAAATTAGTAAATTGCAAGTTAGTTGGTTAGTAGATTATTTAGTAGCAAGTTAGTAGTTAGATTAGTTGAGGTGCAAAATGTAAGAAAGATGAACAAGAGATAGTGGAGACACAAAGCAAAACACAAATACACACACACTCTCTCTCTATCTCTCTCTCTCTCTCTCTCTCTCTCTCTCTCTCTCTCACTTTCATTCTCTTTTACTTTCATAATGAGAGATACAAGTTACATTAATTTATAGTATGCTTCAAGCAAATACTGGAGAGAGATTAGAAGAAATTAATAAAAATAGGGGAAGAGAGTGAAAAAGTTGATCCGAAATTGCCTTGTATACTCCAAAACATACTTGGATACCCTTGCAAAACAAGCAAACTCACAAACAACCATTGTTAATGTGAGACAAAAAAATATTGCATTTTAAGGAGAATAATAATAAATTTTAATACAAAAAATTGCTTAAAAAATGTAATTAAATTAATAAAATTTATTTTATTAATAAAAAAAATAGCATGAAAAAGTCTAAAGATTTTTATAAAGCAAAACTTTTTCAATAAAACAAAAACTGTTTATATATATATATATATATATATATATATATATATATATATATATATATATATATATATGTCGTTTTTTTTTTTTTAAATAAAAAAAAAAATGACTATATATGGAAATAGGGGTTTTTGGGTCTTCCGGACGCAACCATGGGGTCCGTTTGGCTCCAAAAACCTTTCCAACAAAATCTTAATGCCAAAAAAAAATTATAGATTTAAAATGAAAATACTGTTTGCAAAAGATCTAACAACTAGATCTAAAAACATAATAAATCTATAAACCCTAATGGCAGATTTGCAAAATAAGTTTACATAAAATACCCAAATATCAAATGCATGCAAAAAAAAAAAATATACCTTAATGGGTTTTTCACCTCAAAGGATTGAAAACACTTGATGAAGATCCCAACCGTTCTGATACCAAATGTGAAACAAACAAAGTCTCCCCAATATCGAAGAATGCTCTACAAGATCAATCACACATAAAAGAGGTAAACCCACAACACAAATATTGAGTGGTAAAACACTACTTCAAATGAAGAAGGGAAACATCCACTATGAAACTCACTATATTACTCAATGATTCAACAGTACAAGAATGCTTCAATGTTATGCAACAATATGCATCAACATAAACTACAACACAAGTCAATATGACAAGATATGATAATATGTAGTAGAAAACACCCTTATTTAAAGAGAAGATTTTCTACTACAACCCTAAATATTATCACAATCTATCAAATATTAGAAAGTGCTTTAGTTACTTTCTCATTTATTTACAATCTAATCTTTGAGATATGTGACAAGTGGCATCTATCAAATATCAGAAAGTGGTTGGTTACTTTCTAATATTTGCTAGAAAAGAGAAATAACTTTTTCCCAAGAAATTAAATATTCCTAGCACCCTTAATTTATTTATTAATTGGGTGGGAATATTTTATATAATATAGAATTATATTCTAATTCAAATATTATTCTTTAGCCTTTATATTTTAGTCTAAGAATAATTTACACAATGTTGCATTACATATTCCAACATCATCAATGCATAGTCTATTAGGAAAAAATTCTTGCCAAGGCAGGTGATGACACTTATCACTTGCAAACAGATGGATAAACTGAAGTTGTAAATAGATGTCTTGGAAATTTTCTATGATATCTAGTTGGTAAGAAGCCAAAGTTGTGGATACCATATTGCACAAGCATAAATTACATATAACAATTCAAGAAATAGATATATAGATAAGAGTCCATTCTAAATTATGTATGAAATATGTCCAAGCGGAGTGGATGAATTACAAAGTACAATAAACTTACAAAGACCAAGTGCATAGGTAGAGGACTTCACTAACTACATACATGATTTACATTGGGAGGTTGAAATTGAATTAAAAAGGAATATCATGAAATATAAGTAATATAGTGACCTTAAGCGTCAAACACAAGAAATTTAGGTTAGATATTTGGTTTTGGAACATCTATGAAAAGAAAAATTTCTTAAAGGTACTTATAACAAGCTCAATTGGAAGAATTTTGGACCTTGTAAGGTGATGAAAATTTTTGTAACAAATTTCTATGAAATCGAGCTCTCAAAAGGACTAGACATTATGCTAATATTTAATGTGGTATATTTGAAGAATGGATAATGCAATTACCAAAAATAAATAACATAAAATAGAGATGGTTATAGACTCCAAAGTGGCAAAGAAGATGAAAAGCAAGGTCTATTATAAATATTTTGTCAATTGGAAGAACCAATCAGTTGAAGTGACAACATGGATGAATGGTTTTAATATTGCTAAGTATAAATTCTTGGTTATGGATTTTGAAAATGTTCATGAGCTTCACTCATAATACATTTTCTTTTACCCAACAAGTTTGATGCAGGGCATCCTTTTTTTTAAATGGTTGACTAGTCATTTCAAAACGATCAACATTCTATAACTAAAGGATATAGGAAACAATGTAAATTGGGGAAGTAGAACAAACATCAATGCAGATAAAAGAAAAAAAGGAAGAGCTATAAAGTCTAGGAGGAAGTATAATATAACTTAGGAGAGAGAGAAATTAGAGGAAGAATAACAAGAAAATGTGTGTATGTATATCAAATTGTGAGAGAAAGTGCACAATTTGGTGAAGAATGATAAAATCATCATATTGTTGCCTCTATTTATTTTGTCTGAAGTGCAAGTTGTAGGTGAGGAGTGATCATATTTAAAAAGAGACATCAACACAAATGATACTTGAGTTAGATGAATGCTAAAAGCTTTACTAACAATATTGTAAATAAAGTGTAAAATTATAGTTCATGAAAAATAATTGGGCCCTGTCATTCAAAGGTAAGAAGAGTCATCAACTTGCTTGAAGATTACTTTCTAATATTATATTACTGTCTTGAAATATGACTGTCCAAAATATAATCATATTCTAATCATGTCATTTGAAGTGGAAGGCATCTAAACTATTGATTGTTAATTGAACCATCATCGTCCTATGGAATCAACCTATGAACCCATCATCTATAGAAGTTACCATCTTGCATAAGAGGAATTTTGCATCTCAAAGACTAAGCCATATTTTGACTTTTTCATACAATGAATATGAATGTACAATTAAATGACATACCATACAATTAAACTAGTCGTAAAATTATACAATATTGTATAAAGACTATAGGTGTGTCATCTAGGAGTGTGGCATATGTAGTGAAGTGTTGTCATCTTATAGGACTATAGTCTTAGGACATTGTCATTATAGGAGTTTGCTTGTTTATAGCACATGTGATTATCATAATTCTTGAGGCCATGAATAAATAGAAAAAATTTACTTCTTGGCAAGGCCATCTATAGGAGAATTTCCTTCTCTCATCTACATTAATTATCTTATAAAATAAATGCAACCTATCTTACCTTGATTACAAAAAAAAGGATGCAAAATTGTTTGATTCATTTAGGCCCATAAGCCTATGTAATATGGCATATAATATAATCTCCAAAGTGATGGAAAATCAGTTAAGACCACTATTAGAAAAAAATATTTTAGAAGAGCAAGGAGAATTTGAGAATGGGAGATATTTTGGATAGGATCATAATAACACATGAAATAATGCATTCAACGACTTCTAAAAAAGAGAGTGCAATGATATTAAAAATTGATATGAATAAAGACTATGATAGGGTTAAATAAAATTTTATTTTTGAAGTATTAGAAAAGTTTGTATTTGGGAAGCAATATGTTAGATGGATTAAATCTTGTGTACCTATAGTATCATATTCAATGTTGGTCAATGAGCTAGTAATAGAATTATTTAAAACTAAGAAGGGTATTAGACAAAGCGATTTTTTATATCCACATATTTGTCCATTATTATGGTAGATCTATGTGAAGTAGGGAAAAATGGTGCACCAAATGATGATAAACAATATGTGTATCTATGTCCTATCGCTTATGAGCATCAAACGGAAGCATGCAAGTAAAGATGGAAAAGATAGCGAATAACAAGAAATAAAGCAAAATAAATAGATTTCTTATTAATAAGATAGATCAAAATCTAGGTTACAATGTGTCCCCTTTGAGGGCTCAAAATGGATGATACAAATGTTTACAACTCGGGTGCCCAAGGATCAAAATCCTTCAAGAAATTCGGGTGCACATCCAATGTCTTTCCTCGTACCCACAATCGAGGTGGGTGGGCCAAGGTTGCCGCCACTTGTGTCTTTGATCTAGATGTCTTATGATCCTTCCCAATGCTCTGTAATGACCTGCACCTACACACAAGGAAACCATAATCATCAAATAGCGAGTGTGTGTGATGAAAAACATGCAATCCCCATAGGGGCAAAATGGCTAATAATGAGAAAACATATCAAATCAACTCCAAATGACATGAAATTATAGAGGGATGTAAAAAATAAGGTTTTGGGAAGATATCACTAGAAATTGCACCAAAATTGCATCCGATGGGGCTTCAAAATTCGAATGACCATTCGCAACCTACAAAACCCAAAGCAAGCAATTTATGACCCTACACATATCCAAAATGCATGAAAATTGGAAAGAATACATAAAATGATATTCTAAGAAAACCCATTTGATAATATTTGCAATATCAATCACAGTTTAGGTGTTCTCTCAAATGACCGTCGGATACCTGCAAGAGACCCTACAAAACACTAAAAATGTAATATCTCGGCCAATATAGCTCAAAATGACCTGAAATTTGAACTGCAGCATAATATAAGCATGTAGAAAATAAATAATTAAAAATAGTAAAAAAATTATGCACATATTTCTATTCATCATAGGGTGGGACGAATAGGACTATCACAAATTAGGGGGCACCCGGGGGTGGGACGCCCATCGATTCTACCTAAATTTTACCACCAATTCCACTTGGGAATGATGCAAAACACTATGGGATGTATTGTCATCAAATTTGGTGAGGAAATTCACTCAATTGGTTCGGTTTTGTAACAAATTGCGCCTCCTAGTTCACTCGCAAACCTCCTTCGCTAGGTAGAGATTTCGAGGGAAAAATGGGCACAAAAGGTGAGAGGAAATCTTAGCAGCACTCCATTGCATAAAACTAAAACTCCTCTATATTTTGTGTGGAAATTGGATCCACTTTATAGCCCAAGGAGGCTCATGGGCAAAAAGGCATGCAAGGGCATGCATGGCAAGAGGCGCCATTTGTCTAGGAGGAGGCATGCATTGGAAGGGGAAGAGAATCTCCCTTTTTGGCCTCCATTATGAAGCATGTCATAAGAGTGTTGCGTGCTCTGACCCGCATGCTAGGCTAAGTAGGGAAAATGGTAGTTTTTGGGTGCCATTTGTCCAAAATTTGACTTTTTGGGGGTCAAACTTGCTATTCGTCCCACCCTGGGATGAATGCTGCTATTCATCCCAGGGTGGGACGAATAGGATTTGTATTCATCCCAGGGTGGGACGAATAGGAATAAGGAGCCAAAAGGTCCCAAAAATGGGCCAAAACCTTCCAAAACCTTTTCGGGAGTGGCTAGAACCATTGTATGACCTCTGAGGGCTGCCCTAGGGGCTATGGGATGTCAATTTAGTCATTGTTCATGGATGCCTAATCGGATTGACCAGATTTTAGTGTCTATAGATGCCCCTTTTTGAGATGCGTTGTGTGCAGCATAACGCTGAGCAAAAATAGATAACTAAAATGTTCAATGATTAAGGTTGTTCAGTAACCTAACCAACTTTAGATGCCCCAATCATGGAAAGAGCATGCATTCTTGAATCCTTGCTTCTGACTCAGTAAAGACATTGGTCTTGGTTTCTCTTCAGCTTCCAGGTATGCTCGGGGGACTTATAACCCTAGGCGTTAGAGAATACCAAGTATTTTGGTAACTTTTGAGGTTACCAATAGGTAGGTTCATCTGCACTGTTATGTGCTTAATTTAAATTGTTGCTTGTTTGCTGCCCCAAGCAAGGGCGTGATTGTCTTTGTCAAAGATTCATTGAACGAACACAATTTGCATGATTGAGTGTTTAATTATTGATTGTGATTATGAATTTGTTAAGTATGACTACCCCCTCAAGCGATGAGTTGATGAGGGAATGACCAGTGAGAAAAGCGACGAGTCGCTTGACCTAGATGACTTTTGTTAAGGTTACCTTCAGTTGTACTCATTGAAAAAATGGCATAGTTTTGAAAGGATTTTGATGATGCTATGGAGGTTTCCTGGAAGCAAAGGGTTGAAAACTTCATTCCCATGGGGCGGTCCAGCCACAATGGCCTTCTTGGGGAGTTAAAGTAGTAACTTGTCCATGCATCCATGAGAAATTTGTGTTCCATCTTGACCTTGAATGAATTCCATCAGATTTGACTTGTTTTTGGTGGGTTTTGAACCCTTTTCTTTGGCTTTTATGTTGTTTTGTTGTTTTTTGTTTTTGATTAATATATATGTATATATATTTGACCAATGGGCTTATTGGATGCCATTGGGGCATTTTGAGTGACCAAAGGGTTTATGGATACCTTTGGGGCCTTTTGGGTGACCAAAGGGTTTATGGATACCTTTGGGATTTTTGGGGTGACCAAAGGGTTTATGGATACCTTTGGGGCTTTTTGGGTTGACCAAAGGGTTTATGGATACCTTTGGGGGATTTTGGATTGTTGACCAAAGGGTTTATGGATAGGGGCTTTGGTTGTGACCAAAGGGTTTATGGATATTGGGTTTTGGGTTGATTTTGTGAGGTCTAGAGGACCCACTTTGTTGTAGCCTATGAGCATTTTGGAAACTATGATGTATATTTTTATATATATAAGATTTTATGGCATCATGTGTTTTATTTATTGTTTTATGGTATGGATGCAATGTATGTATCGATTTATGATGGTGTGTTAGATGCTTAGTATGTATGCATATGGATGTAATGAAAAGGTGATAGATATATATGTATGTATATGTATTTTTGATTTTATGCTATCTATATGCATGGATGCATAGTGATATGGGATAGTTGATTGATTTGATAATGGATTGTGGCTAATGATTTGACATACTATGTTAGCACCATAGACTGTATAAAACACATTAACTCTCTTTTTTTGTTTCTTTTCTTTGTTTTTGTAATGGAAATGTGGAAATCATTATTGTGATGTGGTGAAATGGAGTAAATGAAATGATATGTTAAAGAATGTAGGTGAGGTTTTTATGAGACTCAAACACTCTAGTTGATTTGATCAAAGGTTGTATATTGACTATGCAAGACTTTTTGACAAGGTATGAATCTGCTAGGATGACCAAGGTACTTCATATCCCTGTGTGTGCAAGTGAGTTCATTCCTGTGAGATGCATAAAGATACCACCATTGCCAGATAGGCTATCCACCAAACCTGTAATGAGGATCACCCTATGAATGTCACGATCCTAGGTTCTGTACTTAGTAGGACTAGACCACTAGGCAATCTAGGTTACCAAAAGCTAGCTCATCCACATGCAAACATTGGTCTACACACACGCCAAAAGCTAATGTGATAGACATATCATCATGCGTAAGGATACCACCATTGACAAGTAGGCTATCCACCAAACCTGTAATGAGGATCACCTTATGGTTTTCCAAATGCTGAGAGTTCCAGGGATTCAAGTTCGACTCCCTTATTTTCTTCAATTTTATTGGGATACTTGCTCATATGTAGTGATGAAAATCATTGTTTATTTTGTATTTTTTTTTCTTTGAGCAAGGGATTTGGGATTTGATAGTGGTGAAAACCACTATTTATTTTTTTTTTTGATTTTTGCTTTTTGAGGATTTTGATATTGAACTTTTGGGATTTTGATTTTTGACTTTTGATTTCTTTGATTTTTTTTTAGGATTGGGATTTGTGGGAATTGGGATTTTTGATAGTGGTGAAAACCATTGTTTATTTTGGGGAATTGGGTAGGGAAGAGCTTGTCCTTTTGCCAACTCTCAACATTCTTGAACCATTCACATAGGGGGATGAGTAGGATGACCTTTTCACTTAAAGTAACCTAGACCACTTCATGGATTTCATATTTCTTTGTGCAAAACTTGGATTTATTAATGTTTAAATGTGTTTGGGATCTGATGTACACAAGGCATAATCTAAGCAAGACTCTACCTCCTAAAAATCAAGATAGCTTTCTACAAAACCTGAAAAGAAGCTAGAAATGGTTGAGTGACCAAAAACCCTAATGACATTCTAAAACAAATGACTAGGTGAAGGGAGTGGACACAAATATGGAATATGGAAAATGTGGGTGAAAATGATAAGTGAAACATTGAACTATGTGAATGATTACTTTCACAACATTGATTTTGAGTGATGACAAGTGTACCATCATGGTGCTAGACATGTATGAGCAACTCTAAAATGTAAAGTGCAAATGATGAGTATGCCTAAATGCAAGTGATGATAGAATGCAATGGGATGCAATGCAATATTTTTGTATTTTTGATATTTTGATGATGTTTTTGAAATGCAATGTGATGCAATGTTTTTGTATTTTTGATATTTTGATGATATATATGTATGTACATGTGACCAATGGGCTTATTGGGGGCCATTGGGGCATTTGGGGTGACCAAAGGGCTTATGGATGCCTTTGGGGCTTTTTGGATAGCCTTGGTTTGGGGTGACCTAGATGTTTAGACTAGGAGCATTTTAGGTTGACCAGCGGAGTTGTAGCACCCTTGGAGCATTTTGGGGTGACCTAGATGGTCATAGACTACCTAGGAGAATTTTAGGTTGACCAAGCGGGATGTAGGCACCCTTGGAGCATTTTGGGGTGACCTAGATGGTCATAGACCACCTAGGAGCATTTTAGGTTGACCAAGCAGGATGTAGACACCCTTGGAGCATTTTGGGGTGACCTAGATGGTTATAGACCGCCTAGGAGCATTTTAGGTTGACCAAGTAGGTTGTAGACACCCTTGGAGCATTTTGGGGTGACCTAGATGGTTATTTGGTTGAAAGTGGGATGTAGGACACCCTTGGAGCATTTTGTAACTTTGATTATTTTGTGCTTTTAGGAGGAAGGTGCAATACCTTGTGTACCCCTAGTATGCAAAATGTTTTTGTGTTTTAATATTTTGCAATGTTTTTGGATTTTATTGCTTTTTGATTTGTTTGAAATTTTGATGTTTTTATTTTTTGAAATTTTGATTTTTTGAATTTTTTTGAATGTTTTGTGAGGGGAAGGCATGATACCTTAGGCACCCCTAGTGTGTGTGCTACTCAATGAATGTGAGGAAGGTGTGATACCTTCAAAGCTCTCACTATGTTTCATTGGTTGTGATGTAAATAGTGGGGAAGGTGTGACCCCTTGGATACCCCTAGTATGTATTGTGATTGATGCAATGTTATTGGCTTGGCTAGGAGGAGCAATAGGAATTGACCCCCCTATTTTGGCAAGGAATTCTGGGTAATGCCAATGTCTCTATGGGGTGAAAGGAGTGACCCACTCATGGATAAAGCTCCCTCATCAATAAGATCTTGGACCCTGTGTCTAAAAATATGACAATTGCTAATGTCATGCCCTCTCATCCGGTGATAGAGGTAAGAATGATCCTCCCTGTATAGTTTAGATCTGGGTCTATTTGGGTTGAACAGGGGTATGTCTGGCAAGATGATTGCATTTGTTTCTTTCAGGTTATGAAATATGGTTGACATGGGCTTAGATAATGGAGTCCAGGTATGATATCGATGTCTTAAATGAGGTGACCATAGTGGACTCATTGTATGAGATGCTAGGGTTGTATGCATCTCAGTCACCTATTTAGGTTGCTCTTCTTGACTCCCATCTGTAGGTAATAGATCTTGAGATATGTCAATTTGTTGATTGTTGATTTGAAGATCATTCTTGTCAAACATATCCTGTACTAGGTGTTTGAACTTGAAGCACATCTGCACATCATGCCCATTTTGCCTATGGTACTTGCAGTATAGGTCTTCACGATATGCTTGGGGCTTAGGTGCATTTGGATTGATAGGTCGACTCTCAGGTGGGTTAATTGCTTTTGTTGCACACAGACGCTCAAATAGAGAGTCCATGGACTCAGTAATGGGCATAAATTATCGCTTAGGGTGATGTTGTTGGTTTAGCCCTTGATTTGTTTGAGACTTAACATTGGACTGCACAAGAGTGGGTTGGTCCTGACAATCAAGGGGTTGAGGTTTTGGATGACTCAACCGTAACTCAATGCTTGTGAGTCGATTCATGATCTATTGTAAATCATTCTGTTGGTGACTCACTTGTAACTCCACATTGGCTAGCCTATCCAAGATATGTTGTGGTACTAGTGGAGGTGATGACTGGATGGTTGTTGAGGAAGTTGGATGGCAACTTATATGTGGTGGAGGTGAATTGGGTGTGGGATCTGGGATGGAGGTGGCTCAAAAGTCATTAATGTTTGAGCAGATGTGGATGCTTCATGATGATTGGAGCTAGTAAGTATATCCACATGTTCTTGTTCTTGATTTAATTCATGCTCATGTCCCAACTCAGAGTGTTCAACTATGGTAGTTGGATTACCCCCACTTTGGTGTAGGGGGTACACTTGTTCTTGATCTTGTGGAGATGTTGGATGAGATGGAGTAGGTATGACCGAATCCATCAATGGTATCTCTTATTGTATGGATGGAATGTTGGATGGTGTCGCAAGTTGCATAGATGGATTCAGAGGGCTTTGGTTCTCTGTCATCACATTGATCATTCCCACAAACTCATGAGAAGATGCATTTGCATTTGAACAAGTCATGGCTACCTCATCAACTTGTCCAAGGTGATCTGCTTGGCCCCCATGCTTAGGGGGTGCATCAGGAATGCTATCAATGGGTGGCAACTCGATAGGAGGATGACCCAGATCCTTGATCGACTCGATGATAGGTGTGAATGCAATATTGGGTACTATGCACTCATCGAGTTCTAGGTAGGTCAATTGAATTGTGTCCTCCAACATGATATGGTTTGATTCACCCATATCAACTATGGGTTCCTCCTCCTTGTTAGTAGGAGTGGGAAGGTCTTCTATAGATGTATTGATGATAGCTATGGGAGCCTTTGTAGTTGGCTCTTCTGACTCTTCCTCGCTTGAAGAAATAGAGGATGGTACTAGCGGTGGTGAAGGTAGCTTCACGACTAACCATGGGGTTGAATCTGGACTCTGGATAAGGTCATTGGGTTTAGTGTCCAAATGCTTGGGTGACACTGTAGGCTCTTGTGGATGATCCACCTATTTATAATACTTGAAGGGGTCTGGGTCAGCATGAACCACATGGACCTTACCTTCATCAATGTATTTAATGCATTGATGCACTATAGATGGAACACATTCCATGTCTCTCATCCATGGCCTTCCAAGTAGTATGCTATATTGTCTTGCACCCTCCAAGATGTAGAACAATGTAGGCACAATATTTTGTCCAACTTCAACAAGCAGGATTATTGTGCCCACAATGGAGGATAAAGCATCATTGAATGCTTGCAAGGTGAACTTGGATGGTGCAATGCGTGAGGATGGAAGGTTGAGCTATTTTAGTGAAGTTGTGGTAATAATGTTTATTGAGGAACTTGTGTCAACCAATACTCGCTTATAGGGGATCCTATTGATACTTGCAATGATGTGCAAAGTAGGATCTGGTGAATTGGTAGGCATGGGTTTGACCTCATGATTTTGAAAGGATATAATAGGATTCTTGTACATTTGTATGTATTCCACAAAGTTGGTGAAAGCATCAGAGTCATGAGGTTGCACCTCAATGGAATCCAAGATCCTCATGAAAGGTTCCCAATGCTTGGAGGACTGTAGTAGAAGCTCACTCATGGTCATTTTGGTTGATGGTGCATGCAAACTTTGCACAGGCCTACTCTAGGTTGCTAACACTTGTTGGATGGGAGTTTCGGGTGGTGAAGACCATGATGTAGAGGGAGTGTAGACCTCCCTACTAGGCCTCTTGGAAGGTTGATTATATCTGGTTTGGGATTGGAATCGGTGTTGGCTAACCAAATAATCCACTTGATCATGTGGATAACCCATTGATGTTCTCCTGGTAGAGGTACTTTGGTGGTCGGGTCCTCTGAGTGAGGAGTTGACCTCACGATGACTTTCAGGGTGTCGTGCAGGAATGATGAGATCCTCAGGAGAATAGCGAAGGTGACTACTATCAGGGCTCCATGTAGGAGTGAGGAGATCCTCATACCTATAATGATGGTGCTCAAGGCCTCTCCTAAAGTTTTCTTCTTCGCTAGCTCGTGATCGAGCTCGGCTATGCATAGTTGTCATGATGTGCTGACTAGGCGAACCCTGAAGGAAACCCACACTAAAGAAAATTTTGACTTCCAAAAAAGTTTATAAGTGTTATATATCAAAATGATCAGTGCGACGAGCTGATCACAATGGGCTAGGTCTCCAAAATATGACTTTTGGGTCAAAAATTTGTATTTTTGGAATATTTGGCTAACCAGGGCCCGTGGGGAAATGCCCACTTTTAGGAATTTTTGGGAAATTTTGAACTATGAAGAGTTAGGACTCAAAATTTCTGTGAGAGGTGCATAATGGGCTAACTAAGACAACAAAACAAATTTGGCAATTTTTGGAGTTGTCTAGACCATTTTATGACCGTTTTAGTGTAGTTTTTCCCTATTTTCGGCTTCGAAAATAGAGTAATCATAAAACCAAAATAATTTTTTTGTTATAGCTCTGATTTGCACGATTCTCGAAGTTTTGGATGCAGAATCAAAAATATAGATTTTTTTCAATAAATTTCCCTAAAAATTAGGGTTTGCTGAAGGGTTTTGTGATACCCAAATAATAAAGAAACACCCAAAGTAGACAATATGATTATCTCTTTTAAGGATTAGATTTGTGAATCCTAAATTGGTTTTGGTGTGTTTAGATTTGTTGTCGCTCTTGCTTTCTTGTTATTTTTTGGAATTAGAATGAGGGAACTCAACCAAAGTGGTGACTAGGAACACTAGTGCCAAACATGATTTCTCAAAAGAGTCTAGGGTACACCGCTTAAAACCCAATGGGGGGTTCGCCTAGCTCTTCCACTCTAAAATAATGTTTCCAATAGTGGGAGGCAGTTTGAACATTAGTGACCTATTCCATCTTGAGAGAGTGCCCTATTCTATCTAAGGCATCTAGAGGGCAAGCTGGTGGAAGGAGGTGAAATCCAACATCACCAGTCTGAATTGGGGGTTGGTGATGAAATCCAACCTTACCAATGTTATTGTGATACATGCAAGTGTGTGTGGTTCTTTTTAACTTAAAAGAAAGCAAACAAGGAAGCACTCAATGATCCTTCACTAGATGCATGCATAAGGTGTGTTTTACTTTCAGAAATTTAGTATAAAAGGAACTCACAAATGTATCTAGAAATGCAAAACCCTAAATGTTAGCCTACCCATTGGGTAGGCTACAAGCAAGCAAACCATAGAGATGCATTCCTACTTTGATTTTGTTTTGATTTTTCTCCTTTTATATGTTTTTGTTATTTTGTATTTAATAAAATGAAATCTAAATTTTAACCTTTCTAAACAAGCAAAATATGCGAGGAAAACCAAATAATCATAAAAATAAATAGTTTTTGAAAGTGCAAAATAGAGATGGAAGATTCAGATACCTACCTCATCATTGCCAAAACTTGCTATTTTTGGAATTCTGCTCTAAAATCTCTCTAGTTTCTATTCACTCTAGGGTGGGATGAATAGCAGGTCTGCATTCATTCCAGGGTGGGATGAATTCACATTCATCCCAGGGTGGCACGAATAGCAGGTCAGAGTTCGTTTCAGCCTAGAACGAATAGCACCTACAACATAAAAAGATGAAAAATGAGCTCCAAACTTCACCTAAAGCAAAAGGGACTAGGTCCCACCATGATCACCACTAAAGTAGGGAAAAATGGTGCACCAAATGATAATAAACAATATGCGTATCTATGCCCTATCGCTTATGAGCATCAAACGGAAGCATGCAAGTAAGATGGAAAAGATAGCGAATAACAAGAAATAAAGCAAAATAGATTATTTCTTATTAATCACATATATCAAATTCTAGGTTACAAATATGTCCCCTTTGAGGGCTCAAAATGGGTGATACAAATGTTTACAACTCGGGTGCCCAAGGATCAAAATCCTTCAAGAAATTCGGGTGCACATCCAATGTCTTTCCTCGTACCCACAATCGAGGTGGGCGGGCCAAGGTTGCCACCACTTGTGTCTTTGATCTATGATGTCTTATGATCCTTCCCAATGCACTATAATGACCTACACCTACACACAAGGAAACCATAAATCATCAAATAGCGAGTGCATGTGATGAAAAGCATGCAATCCCCATAGGGGCAAAATGACTAATAATGAGAAAACATATCAAATCAACTCCAAATGCTATGAAATTATAGAGGGATGTAAAATAAAAGGTTTTGGGAAGATATCACTAGAAATTGCACCAAAATTGCATCCGATGGGGCTTCAAAATCCGAATGACCGTTCACAACCCTACAAAACCCAAAGCAAGCAATTTTGACCCTACGCATATCCAAAATGCATGAAAATTGGAAAGAATACATAAAATTATATTATAAGAAAACCCATTTGATCATATTTGCAATATCAGTCACAGTTTAGGTGTTCTCTCAAATGACCGCCTGGATACCTGCATGAGACCCTACAAAACACTAAAAATGCAATATCTCGGCCAATATAGCTCAGAATGACCTGAAATTTGAACTGCAGCATAATAATAGCATGTAGAAAATAACTAATTAAAAATAGTAACAAAATTATGCACATATTTCTATTCATCACAGGGTGGGACGAATAGGACTGTCACAAATTGGGGGGCGCCCGGGGTGGGACGCCCACCAATTCTGCCTAAATTTTGCCACCAATTCCACTAGGGAATGATGAAAAACCCTATGGGATGTATTGTCATAAAATTTGGTGAGGAAATTCACTCATATGGTCCGGTTATGTGACAAATTGCGCCTCCTAGTTCACTCACAAACCTCCTTCGCTAGGTAGAGATTTCGAGGGAAAAATGGGCACAAAAGGTGAGAGGAAATCTTAGAAGCACTCCGTTGCATAAAACTAAAACTCCTCTCTATGTTTTGTGTGGAAATTGGATCCACTTTATAGCCCAAGGAGGCTCATGTGCAAAAAGGCATGTAAGGGCATGCATGGCAAGAGGCGCCATTTGTCTAGGAGGAGGCATGCATTGGAAGGGGAAGAGAATCTCCCTTTTTGGCCTCCATTATGAAGCATGTCATAAGAGTGTTGCGTGCTCTGACCCGCATGCTAGGCTAAGTAGGGAAAATGGCAGTTTTTGGGTGCCATTTGTCCAAAATTTGACTTTTTGGGGGTCAAACTTGCTATTCGTCCCACCCTGGGATGAACGCTGCTATTCATCCTAGGGTGGGACGAATAGGATCTGTATTCATCCCAGGGTGGGACGAATAGAAACAAGGAGCCAAAAGGTCCCAAAAATGGCCCGAAACCTTCCAAAACCTTGTCGGGAGTGGCTAGAACCACTGTATGACCTCTGAGGGCTGCCCTAGGGGCTATGGGATGTCAATTTAGTCATTGTTCATGGATGCCTAATCGGATTGACCAGATTTTAGTGTCTACACTATGGGGAAGGAACTTGAATAAGACATACAAATATGGGCTAATAAGAAAACTGAAGCCTAGTATTAACATCGACAACATCACCCATAAACAATTTGTAGATGATACAACCCTTTTGGGAGTGCATAGAAAAATGAGGCAAGAGATTTGGATAAATTATTAAAGGAATATGAAAGAGTATTAGGATAGAAATTTAACAGGACAAAATCCATAATTTAATTCCTAAACACTCCAACTAGAGTTAAAGCAGGGATATGTAGGTTACTTCAAATGGAGGAGACTCACCAAAAACATATCTAGGGATGCCCTTATTTGAGGGGAGAATGAGGATAGAATTATGGAATCTAGTTATAAGTAAAGTTTAGAATAAAATACCATTACATAAAGGTATATGGTTATCATTGGTAGGAAGATTACAACTAATTAAATTAGTCTTATAGTCCATTCCAACATATCATATGTCCTATATTATGATAAAAATGATAGAAAAAGTTTAATATATATTATACCGTCATTTTTTTGGTTAGAATTACATGATAAAATGAAATTTCCTTTGGTGAAATGGAGCAATGTGTGTGATGATAAAATTAGGGGAGGTTTTAGTTTAAGAGTTCTTACAAATGCAAACTTAGTTCTAAGGGGAAAATTAATTTAAGTATTGTACAAAGAGAATCAAATAAAATGGGAAAGAATTCTACCAAGTACATTGAGCCCAATGAACCAAACTTAATACTTACTATATTCTCACTACCAAATGGTTTTGCTATATGGAATAATTTAAAAAAAATCAATTGATCTAGTGATTAAAGGACTAATATGGGTGGTGAGAACTAAGAACTGGAGAAATTTTTTCTATTTGGATGGATACTTTGTGTGATAAAAAAACCTCTCAATCTAGATCCAATTTTGAAACCACTAATGAGATTATTTCAAGTTAAATATGATGATATGGTTTCAAACATATGTACAAGGATAAAGAAGGAAGATACAATTGGAAAGATCATTTTACAAGTATACAAAAAAAATTTGTTAGGAGGTCGTTGAGCAAAAAAATAATAATAGTGATAATTCCAAGGGGAGCCAAGCATAAGCTAATTTGGGGATTGAATAGCTCAGGAGAATACACAACAAGAAGTGAATGTAATGTAAAGCACAAAAAAAATAGGAATATAAAAAGAATATGGAGAGATATTTGGGATATCTTGAACATTCCAAAAGTGAAAATGTTAGTATGGCTAGTAGGTCATAGGAATATTTTGCTTTGAGGTGGCATTATCAGTCCTTATATTTCATGAGATGGTAGTCATGTCTATTAGGGGCTATTATCCCTTCTTGTGAATTACCAATATTATTTTATTGTTTGGTAAAGAGAAATTCAATCAATGTAGATTGCATTCCTTTCTCTATGTTTGCTCTTACTTCCCTGGCTCTTGCTTGATAATTTGAAGGGTTTTCTCTTTTTTCCTTACGAGTATCGAGGGAAGGTATTATTATTATTTTTTAAAATATTCTTTCACAACTTTTCTTTTCATTAGATTTATCCTATCTTACCTTTGGTAAGGAAGCTTTTGACTTATCTTGCTCATTTCTAGTATTTTTTTGTTAATGGTAGAGGTATTAACATCTAACACTATGTTTTCTCTACCACTTTTATTCTCTTGAATGATCTATGGTACATGAATAGATTCATAAAATTTTTATAAGGTACATTCATTAGATTTAACAAGAACTTTCATCCCTAAATTACGATCATTTTGAATATACGATTCCTTGTTAATATTATAATCTTATTGTACCATGTCCTCTAAGCTCTTATATGTTTTTTCTTCATAGGTTAAAGCCTCAAACAAAATGGTACTTATTTCAATATCCTTACTTATTGGTATCCATTATTTATTTACTTTATTTATTTAAACTTATTTTTTGGAAGTCAAAAACCATCCTCATTCATATCCATTTCTATCTCTTTCCTCCTTATTGGTTTGCATTATTTATCTAAAATTGTTTTTCATATGTTTTTACTGGACTCTTCTTCTAACATGATCTCTCAATATGCCCTACTTTATGATATTTTATACATATAAAATATATGTTTTCATAATTCATGGTTTGGATACATAAATTATCCCCATACTTAAGAATGATTGATTCTGATAAAGGTATACTGATATCAATCATGACCAATATTTGGTCATAGATAGCTAAGAATCCATATTTTGAAGTTTTGGAATCTCAAGGAATTCTCCTAGAGTGTTGCCTGTTGCCTTGAAGGTATCCAATTGCTAGAATTCAATGGGCAACGCATAAATCTAGACCTATATTGGTGCTAGGAAAAAATTAATGTTTCTAGGTGCAAAGCCTTCATACCAACAAGTAAGAAAGAGTCTTGCTCTTCCCATAAACCAAAGACCCTCTTTCAGGATTCTATCCCTTTCCTCCTTATAATAGAAAATGTCTAGGAAAAAACATTTGGGAAGAAAACATAGACTCACTCATAGAGACTTCAATCTCCTATCAATCTATTTTTTTAGATCCAAAGTTCTTGGCCAAGATCCATTAACTTTACCAATGATTTCCTTATCTTTGGACAATGAGGATAGCTATTATGTGAGGTCATTATTGAATAAATTAATATTTATGTTAATAACATAGTTCTAAAATAGTAAATTTTTTAATGAAATAAACCATATCAAATTTCATTAGAGTCACAACACTTGCTTTCTACTCACACTCACAACACTTGCTTCCTAAATAAATAAAAAAATAAAAAATAAAAAATAAAAAAAATATAAATAAAGGAAAATGTGGATGAAAATTCTATTATAAGAATATGTTACTCTTTAATTTAATAGGAATATTTTTTTATTGAGGTTAGTGTGAGAAATCCCTATGAAAACGCTCACGGCTAGACATCCCCATCCCAACCATGACCTCTAATAAGCGTAAGAGCTAAGCTTATCAATAGGGGCCAAAAACATAGACCTACATACACCCATCCATTCACAAACTTGCCCATACCACTCTTTTAACCTTGGTACTCCCAAAGAAGAGCCAAAGATCAAACCGTTGCACTGTACTTAAGGACAAATAGGAGGAAATTTCATTTTTTGTGAAAAAGACAAGCAATATCTAGAAGATGTTGTGGAAATTTTGGTGGGTAAATTGGTTTGGAGAAGACAAGCAAAACTAGAAATAAAGAAGCATAAGAGGTGAGTTTATTCCTTGCAGGAAGTTATGGGTTCGATTCCTCTTCCCGTGTGGGCAAGTAAGCCCTGCATAATGGGAATAGATGAAGCTGGCCGAGGCCTTGTGTTAGGTACAATGCATTCATCTGTTGAAATTTTTGTTAATTATTTGATAGTTGTTAATGACTACATGTTTTTTTATAGGTCCCATGGTATACACATTTTTATATTGCTTAGATTCTTACTAGAAAACACTCGTCACATTGCACTTTGTAGGTGTTAATTAATTTTATCGATCAATTTATTTTTCTTTAGTAAAAATTCAACATACAAATACCAAAACTTAGCAATGGAAGACAAATTTGAGCATTTTAGGATGGATTTTACTTATTTATGTGTTCTATGCTACTCTTGTCAATTGCATTCAAATATTCACACTCGATCGCATAAAGCTAGCATTATTTCAACCCCAAATCTAATTGATTAGCTTCGTAGAGTTAGTCTTACCCTATTTCTATTATTAACAACCTATACAATTTTTTTTATTTTTTCTAGCCACATTCAATCAGTGGGGGAGAGCTCAACAATAACATGAGTCATTCAGAAAAACTTTTAAAATCCTACGTCCCCAGGGGTGTCTAATTATTCCCCTTTGATTTTAGAATTTATCACCACCTTCACTAATGACTAGTTAACTAGTGCATTTTCTTCCTGGTAAGTTAATGCTTTAAGAAAAAATACTCCTTATAGGATTGCAAGTAGTTTTTGTCATCTTGTTGGAGTATCTACTATCAACAAGAGATGCTTTACATTAGATTCCCTTGTTATACATTAAAAGTTGGTTCAACTAGTCTTATCTCAATATGCTTGTTTGAGTTATTATTATTTTTTTTTTTAATTAAAAATTTATATTATTGATAACCTCATGGTGGCCCTCTTCAATCTTGGAATCTCCCCGACATTCTCTTGGTTTTATAACTATTGCTCTTGCCCATTCAACGTCTCTCAAAATGTTCTAGATTTTCAGAACCCTTAATTTATTAATTTTGTTGAACCCCAAATGCTTCATATCATTATGATATGCCTTATTCGTCCTAGTTATAGGGTTGTATTATGCATCAATGTATGCATATTATATTATATTTTATATAATTATCACATTTGTCCCCTGACTTTTTATTCGTCATAGAAAGTTCCTTCTTTAGATTAGACTTTGGATTATTGAAGCATAATTTGTAGACACATAAAACACGTCATATTGAGAAGACTACCTACATGGATCCTTTTTAGGCCATGTGACCCACCTTGGGTAGCCTTAGGGCCTGACAATGGTTTTCACCACTCAAGAAGGGAGGAATTTCCCTTTACAGCCAAGGCCACCTCACCGAGGGACGACCTCCAGAGGTTGTCTTACCCCAAGACAACCTCTAATCAGGGTCGTATGACCATGGGATGACCTCCAAATTGTGGTCATCTAACCCCAATATGGTTACACCAGAAACAAGGCAAGCGAAGAAATATCGATAATCAATCGCGCGCTAGCCTTAAGCATCTGTGTCATTAGCACGTGTGCAATCCATGTTGTTGGAAATTTTGAGTAGTTGTATTGTCATTGATGTCAAGAGTCACTAGCAGTGATCAGTGCAAGGTTTTGGAAAAATGAGGGTTAAAATATTTATATTTTAAGCCCAAGATATTTGGTTTAAAAGCATCAAATGATTGGTCAAAAGGTTGGTTAAATACCCTGAAGGAAGGAGATACCTAGGCCCAAAGGAAAAAATATTATAATATTTATTATTATAATATTAAAGGTGGTCAGATAAGGTCTAGAGGTGAAAAAGGAAAATACCTAGGCCCAAAGGAAATAATATTATAATATTTATTATTATAATATTAAGGTTTAAAAATAATGCCTAAGGTTATTTATAAATTATTTATAATATTTATATTATAAATTAATTTATAAAATAAATTAATTAAACCCTAAGTTAGGGTTGGGCACAAAATCATTTTAATATTTTTTCCCCCATCGAAGTTCAAAGAAAATGACATATGGTATTTATACCATAAGACTTGCAACACTTTAGCAAGTCTCCGAATTAATGCATGTGCGAAAGGACTAAGGTTTTTGAATGTGAATTCGTGAGCATAAGACAAAAGAGGATTTTATTTTTAAAAGCAGTAGAAATTCATGGTGGTTAAGTTGACTAAGGATTAAAGACTTATCACCAACCACGGGGTTGGGTTAGTGGTAAAGCATGGTTGTGTAGGTTGTTGAGCGAGCGCAGGTCTCATGTTCGAGTCCCCGCAACTGAAGAAGGGGCAAAGGTTTTGTTTGAGGTTTTGGTGCCAAGTGGAAGGATAAAGCACATGAGGCACTTTTGCTCTTCAAGTGAGCACCTAGCTCACATGGTAGCTAGACTGCAGTTAGGGAACTGGTAGCAGTGCGACATGGGATCGAATCCCATCGAGGTAGCATGCGAAAATGTATTTAATTTTTAATTTTTATAATTGCACTTGGTATAAGGTTGTGTCGTATGTGCCTTTGGGAGATATAAGGTAATTAGATTATATATTATTTTTTCCATGGTCAAAGGTGTTAAATGATTTAAATTTTGGTTTGAAAAATACATTGGAATATTTCTGAAAAGTGGTGTTGATTATTTTAATTATGCATTTTTGAGTAGGGAGATATAAGGGAGTTATTTTTATTATTTCATGCATTAAAATTCTGAAGTGAATTATTGTGAAAGTGAGTTATTTTAACCTTTGCTAATTATATTTTGAAAATTTTGGAGATTATAAGGTGTACTTGAGACTTAATATTTTTGTATGGTGAAATAACAATTGAGGGGAATATTTGTGTGGAGATTTTGAGATAGGTTGTTGCTATCTAACCTTGAAATTGGAAAAGAGGATTTGATTGTGATTAAAACAGGTTTTGAAGACATATCTCCATAAAAACAAAAGATATGGTCACATCTTCCTTATGAGTGAAATATTGTTGGATTGAATGTTGTGAAATGCAAAGTTGGAGTGAAAAGGATTGTTTGATAAGCATTGTTGAAAATTTTTGAGTGAGTTTTCATGTGCATGATTTGTGGATGTGGAAAGAACATGAGTATTATTATTATGAGATATTGAGAACTATCTTGAGCTTGTTAGAATAAGTAATTATTCTCTTAAGTTCTACTAGGTTAAGACATACTTGAGTTTCCACTCCTCCATGAGTCAGGTGAACTCTCAGTATAGTCTAGATTATATTTGATGAGTTGTTGTAATCCAATGGCTCTCAATGATCAACTTTGTTATTTATACAAAGTTGATCCATGGAATAAATCAATCAGTTCATTGAGCTTCTCTACAAGTCTTGTGATGTGTTGCTGAACTATTTCCTTATTTCAATAGAATATTGTTTTCTAACATGGTACCAGAGCTAGGATAGTTATTTGCAAGCATTCAAGTTTTTTGAAGCTCTCCTTTTTTTCAAGATCTGGTTTAGTTTTTTTTGGATAATTTTTTTGGACTTTATTCAGCTTGCTTGAAGAGTTGTGAAATAGTCAATTTTTATCCATTTTTTATTTCATCATGTTCAAATTGTAGTAAAAAAATTGTTTAGTCTCGAGAGCTATTAAGCTATCTTCTAGAGGTGTGCTACCAAAATCAATTTTGGTAGCCCTCACGACCTTCTACAAGATAGCCTCACCTAAGCTTTTCTAAAGAGATCATTTTTTATAAATTTTTTTCCTGAATTTTGAACGAGAATTCGATATTTTTTCGAATCAAATCTATAAGCTACCATTTTGGTGTTTAGAGTGCTCTATCCCATAGGACTTCGCATTCATGTTCTATCCCATAAAAATTCACATTCGTGCTCTCTCCCATTGGGCTTAACTATTTTTTTATAGTATATGAGTGCTCTCTTCTTTGGGCTTCACATTCTAGCTCTCTCCCTTTGGGCCTTCCTCATTTTTTTTAGGAAGCACTCCAAATTTTTGCTTGAATTTGAAATATTATTGTTGTATCTTAATCGACCATAGGTAAAGCATTGAGTTCTTATTTAAGTTCCTTGGCATTCATTTAGCGCACCTGTCTAGGTTCCTCACAACATGCCATTCAGTTGATCTCTATCAGTTTCCAACGACATTGCACTTCCAGCTAATCGGTCTTGCGCTGACCATTGAGATGAACTCGAACTTACCATTTCCAACATCTCATTGACGTAATCGACACTAGCTATCACGTATTTTGCTGCCAATTGAATTGATCTTGCACTCTAAGTTTCCAACGTCAAATTGATGTTATCAACTTGCACTACTAGTTCAAAAAAATTCCACTATCAGTTAACAATTCTTCCTGGTGTCTCTTATGCGGAGGCAATCCTATTTAGCTTCTGCTGAGGTTCATATTTAGGGATATTGTATTTTTTTTTCTATAATTTTTTTTTTACAGTAAGTAGCACTCGTGCCTTTCAAATCGTGACGATATCGAGGCCACTCACATTGCTTGTTTTATCTCTATTTATGCAAATGATATCAATATTTTTTACTTCATTGGTACTTCATTTCATTTGGGATATTTAATATTTTATTCTGCAGGAAGTCACCATTACCTTAATGATGGCACTTGAATCATAAGTGAATTCCCTTTGCTATCTATTTCATGGTACAACAAAGCTTTAGTATTCCATTTTTTATTTGTTTATACTAACGCTTGTTTTGCAGGAGCTCCATTTCATTTTGCAGCAAAGCCAAATCTCAGAGATAACATTCGCATCCATTTTGTATGTTTTGCTTACACCTATTTTTTTTAGGAAACCTCATTTTTTTGGTAGCAAAGACTCCACTTCATTTGGCAGAGTGACTCCATTCTGTTTGGAAGTGGCATCTCCATTTCGTTTGTCTAGGAGTCTATATCGTTTGGTAGTGAATCAAATTTTTAGAGGGGGGCTACATTTTTTTTCAACGTGCACCTTTGATGACAATAGCGCTCATAAGCGCTAAGCCTTGTAAAAGGTTTTTTTTGGTCTCTTCAATTTTGAAGTTATGCACCATTAAAAACACCTAGTAAGTTCTGTATTTTTGGTATTTTGTTATTCTGACATTTTTTTTTTCTTTTCAAAGCCTTCCTTTTCAAAAGGCTATATTAAAAAAAAGGGAAAAATTCCATTGTAACCCATATAAATATAAAGGTCTATTTTGGAGGGGGTGCTAAATTTTGCACCATTTTGTTTTGTCTTTTGAAGGGGGTTTTATTTCTATCTTCTTTAATATCTCTACTAGATCTTATTTTAGTGGCAATTCTATTTGCCACTTCTTGCTTGTTGCTTTATTCTACTTTGTTCACCTTATTCTGCATTTAAATCAATATATGCTTAAGAAGGTACTCTCTAACTTAAAGCAAGCCCTCAAACATAATAAAAACAATTAAAAATTAATTTTGCCTATGTTCCACGTACCATTTTCATATTAAAAACTTATAGTTTCCCTCACGTAAGGGCGGTTTTTTTTTTATAAATTGGTATAAAGGTCTGGCACTTTAATTTTTTTACCAAAGCCTATGTTCCTCGTATATATTCAACTCATTACTTATAGTTTCCCTCATGTAAGGGTGGGTATATGAGAAGAATAGATATAAAGGCCTGGCATTCTTTCTCATAAAGCCAAATTAATGTCACACCTCAATTACTTATAGTTTCCCTCTCGTTAGGGTGGGTAAATTGTGGATTGTGATATTAAAATCAGCTTATATAAAAAAAAAACATTGCATTCTCTAAATAACTTTGAAGTTAAAGGGGGGTATTATTGGTTCACTTCTATTTTTTTTTTTTAATATTGGTTCACTTCTATTAACTTTAGCAAAAATGAATACAATTGATCCTCTCACCCCTCATAACTATCATATATGAAAACTAAAAATATTAAATCTCATTTCTCAAAATGGGCTCATTCACTTACTAGAAGAGAAGCAACCTGAATTTGAGAAAGAATATGAAAAATTTATTCATAAAGGCAAGATGTATGAAAAAATGGGTATTATAAGACTAATGTAAATGAAAGCTTATGGTTTCACATTACAGATTGTAAAACTCCATATGAAAGTTGGGAGAAACTAAAGAACTTGTTTGGGAAAGTAGATAAAATAAGATCAATGCAACTAGAGGCAGAATTAATAGCATTATCTCCTAAAGACTTCAACAATATTGTTGACTTTCTCACCAAATTTAAAGAAGTCCTCACTCAATTCAAAGATAGTGGGAAGAATAAAACAAAATAAGAATGCGTCTATCTAATTCTTTCTAAATTAAATGGTGTATTTCAAATTTTTGCAACCACCTTTCTATCTACAAAATATGCTCTTAGTGCAAGCTTTAAAATATCCTTAGAATAATTTTGTGATAGGCTAACTAGAGAAGAAACAAAACTTGCAAATTATGATATCTCTTCCTCTTCATCAAAAGCCTTAATAGCATCCACCTCTACTAAAGAAAAATTCAAAAAGAAAGAAAAGATTCTCATAACTTGTACTCACTACAAAAATAATGGACATTCTATGAACAAATTTTGGAGAAAACTTCAACAACTAGAGGTAGCATTGAAGGATAAAAAGGTAGACACTAAGAAGCAGATAGGAAAATCCTTAAATGTTCAAGGCAAGACTATAAAAAATTCATCAAAATATTGGGTTCTAGATTTAGGAGCAACTCATCACATGACTTCCTCATATGAGTCATTCACTTCAATCTCCTCAAGTTCAACATGTAGCATAGAAGTTGGTGACTCATCCTTTATCCCACTCAAAGAAAAATATGACATATCCATTGATGGTGGTTATATCAATAATGTTCTCTATGTACCAAACATTGCATCTAATCTCCTCTTTGCCTATCAGATTTGTACTTCTGGAAAAGGCAAAACAATTATCTTCTCCCCAACAGGAATTGATATAAGATACTTTCAAGACCCTCACTCTCTCATAGAAAAAGAAGATATTTATCACAATACTCACCTATTTAACTTCAAAGGATTCAAAAATTTAGAAGGGGCCTCCTATTTTTTTGCTCATGGATATTTTGAAAGTAAAATTTGGCATGAAAGGTTTGGACATCTCAGTTATAACTACCTAAAGGAATTAAACACCCATGAAATGGTAACATGATTACCACAAATCTCTTCTATTTATGGAGTATGTCCTGGTTGTGCTCTTGGAAAGAAACATCAAGATCCTTTCCACCCAAGTAGTTCTCTAAAGGCCTCATCCCCTCTAGAGTTAATCCATAGTGACTTGATGGTCTTCCTAGAACCTTCTTTCAAAGGAGAAAAATATGCTTTAACCTTCATTGATGATTTTTCTAGAAGAACTTGGGTCTACTTCCTAAAATACAAAAGTGATGTTCTATCCCACTTCAAAATCTTCAAAGCCTTAGTTGAAAATTAGGCCTCTTGCAATATCAAGAAAATTCATACAGATAATGGGGGGAATACTTTAGTAATAAGTTCTCCAATTTTCTATCAGGTCATGGCATAATTCACCAACATTATGGCTCCCATAATCCACAACAAAATGGCATTGCAGAGAGGAAAAATAGAACTTTAAAGGAAATGGCAAACGATATGCTCCACTCAAGAGATCTTCCAAAAGTATTTTGGGCAGAAGTAATTAACTATGCCAACTATATTCAAAACCATACACCTCATAAAGCTCTTGGCCATTTGACTCCCGAGGAAGCATGGAATGACTCAAAATATGATATCTCTTTCTTCAAGATTTTTGGGTGTACAACTTGGGCATAGATCCCAAAGAAGAAAATGAAGGCTCTAGATAAGAAAATCAAAAAGCTCATATTTGTTGGTTATTGTGAGGAAATGAAAGCATACAGGATCCTTGATCCCACAACTCATGAGGTATTTTTCATAGAAATGTCCAATTTGATGAAACATTCCCTCATAAATATCCTCAACCATCCTCTTCCACCATTGATTCTCTTGAGCCTTCTCCAATGTTAGAGACTCAATATAATGAAGAACCAACTTTAGAGATTAATTTAGAGATTAATGATCAAGATGAGGAACCTATAACTCCAATTCAAAGTCCTGCCACTCCTTCTACTTCTTCCACTATGCCAAAATGGGCCCACACCATTGTCAAAGAAGCTACTCCATACATCCAAAATATTCCATCATCCATATTAGGCAACTCCATAGGCTCTGGTCTTGTCTATCAATCCATTTCCACAGATCCTCAATCCTTCAAATAAGCAACTGGTATTAAAGAGTGGGATGATGCCATGGAGAATGAATTATCTTCCTTTATCAAAAACAAAACTTGGGATTTAGTTCCCCTACCTAAAGGAAGGAAATTAGTTCATTGTAAATGGATTTACAGAACAAAATATGGACATAATGGAGAAATTGACAAACACAAAGATCACATAATCGCCAAAGGTTCTATCAAATTGAAGGGATTGATTATTTTGAAATTTTTGCACCAGTTGCCAAAATGGATTCTGTTAGACTAGTTCTTGCTCTAGCTACTTCCCAAAAGTGGCCTGTCTTTCAAATGGATGTAAAAAGTGCTTTCTTACATGGGGATTTAAAAGAAGAGATATTCATGGAACAACCTGTTGGTTTCACTCAATACTCCTCCCTTGTTTGTAGACTAAGGAAGTCTCTCTATGGCCTCAAACAAGCTCCTAGAGCTTGGTATGAAAAAAATGGACTCCTTCCTTATTTCCTTAGGTTTTTCTCATTGTGAGTTTGATGCCAAAGTCTACATTTGGAGAGATGAAGAAAAATCACCATACTTGTTCTATATGTTGATGATCTACTACTCACTGGTAGTGACTTCGCTCACATTTAGACTATCAAGGACTCCCTCTCTAAAAAATTTGAAATGGTTGATCTGGGTTTAGCTCATTACTTCATTGGGATTCAAATAAATCAAACAGATGTAGGAATCTCATTATGTCAATAAAAATACACTCTAGACCTTCTTCAAAGGTTTAATATGACCAACTGCAAACCTTCTTCTATAACTTTTCAGTCTGGAGTCACTCTAAGTACTTCTTGCACATCTCCTCTATGTGATGCAACTCTATATTGTCATCTATAGGGAGTCTATTATACCTTACTCATACTCACCTAAATATCTCATATGTTGTTGGATTGATATCCATATTCTCACATCAACCTCATTTTAGCCATTGGAAAGTAGCAAAAAGAATCCTTCGCTACTTGCAAAGAACTCCTCACTTTGGGCTCTTATATGAGGGAAAATCTATAGATATCATTGGTTATATAGATTATGATTGGGAAGGTTTAGTAGAGGACAAATGTTCAACTTATGACTATATCTTTTGTCTTGGTTCTTCACCAATTGCTTGGTTATGCAAGAAACAACAAGAAATTGTCACGATTTCATGACATGTCATGTTTTCGCTAGTGCAAGCAGAGAAGAGTGCAAGGAAGTGAAAGTGTCATGATTTTGCGACATGTTCTGCTTTCACGGGTGCAAGCCGAGAAGAGGTTAAGAAAGCAAAAAGTGTCACGATATCGCGACATGTTATGTTTTCACGATCAACTGCCAAGAAAAAGTCAAAGGGGCAAAAATGTCACGATTTCATGACATGTCATGTTTTCATGGGTAAAAGGCGAGAAGAGTACAAAGGGGTAGAAGTGTCACGATTTCATGACAGGTCACCTTGGCACGAGCTAAGAAGAAAACTCAGCCAAAACAAAGAAATGTAACAGTGAACTGCAGATAGTACAACAGTAAAAGAGGCAGTTACAGAATACATTCATGCAGCCAAAATTAGAAGAGTTAACTAAAGTCAGTACAATAGTTACAGGTGCAGTTATAGATAGAAATCATGCAGTTAAATAATAATAGTGAACTAAAGTAATTACGACAGTTATAGGGGCAGTTACAGTGATAGTAAATAGAAGTCATTATTGTAGTTATAGGAGCCATTACAAAGAAATATCATGCAACAATGGTTACTGAAAGTCATCAGACGAAGACCACGAGTTGGAAAAATAAACGTCTCGAAGCCCAAACAAAGAACCATTCTATTAATAAGATTGCATGTGAGAATAAAGAAGCCGTTACTATTAATAGGCTGCATGCACGAATATGGAAGTTAAGAATAGAAATAGAACACTGTTATAAAAGGAGATTTGCATGAAGAAGTAAGGTTGAGCTCCGTGCGGGAAGAGAGAGCAGCGTGTTGCAGAATAGAGGGAAAGTGCTATGAAAAAGAGAATAGAGAGAGCGTTGATATCAAGGGAAAAGAGCCATCGGATAGTGAGATAGTGTTGCGGGCTATAAGAGAGTTGTAAGTGAGAAGAGAAAGCCAAACACAAGGGCTAAAAGAAAGCAGCAAGAGTGAGGCATAAAATAGGAGAGCAAGTGTGCAATAAGCATAGCAATAAGAGTTGAGAATAGAACATATTGAGTCTCTAACAATTCTCCTTATGCTTCTATGAGATTGATTTGAGTGAGCAATAGACCAGTGAGGGTCTTGTAAAAGAGAAGACATTTTTATGTCAAAATAGATTCAAAATAGAAATCCAAGTTGGTGCTTGGAATCAGGGGTTGGTGCTCCTTCCAGTGGGTGCTGGTAAACTGATTGTGAAGTTGGTGCTTTGCAAAGGCTGGATTTGGATGGGAGTCCAAGCAGTCTATTTTGAGGAGTAGCCAAAACTGGTGAACCTCGTTAAATCGTGTGTTGTGGAATGCTCTCTTGTTATAATTGCTTTATCTATTTTTAAGTTCTCCTTACTTCAGCTTTAAGAGTTGTAGATTTGAATTTAAATAGCTACATTGATTCACCCCCCTCTCAGTGCCATTGTAAGACTAACAATTGGTATCAGAGCCAAGTTCCCAGCTTAAGCTAAATCAGCTAGGGTTGATCTTGGATTAGTACACAATGGGTAAGAAGAATAGATCCTCCTCCAATAAGGCATCTCATCCAGTTTTAGTTTTTGTGGAAGAGAAAATTGAACCAAAAAAGGTAGAAGAAGTGAACTCCGAAGTATGTGATGAAAATCTAGAGGCTGAAGTAGATCTTGAAGGAGAGTTGATAGCCGCACTTGAAGAGTTGAGTATAGAATAGAAAAAGAACAAAAGACTATCCAAGAAGTTGGAAGAATATGGGGATGAGATTGAAGATCTTTTCTTACAATTTCAAAAGGCCAAGAAAATAGAAGAAGCCTTGAAGACACAACTGGATGATAAGGTTGATGTATATAGCAAACGTGAAGAAGAATCTAACAAAGTTGTTAGTAATCTGAAGCTGCAAGTAGAAGAGTCCAAAAGGATTGAAGAAAGTCTCAGGTCACAGATCAATGAGAAAGAGACTGTTTGCTGCCAGCAAGAAGGAGAGATTGTTTCATTGAAGAAACAACTAGAAGAGGCCAATATAAGTCTCAAATTTGAGAAGAGCATAGAGTTGCTAGATACAATGATAAAGCAACAAAGAAGCTCCACGGCTAAGTTTGGTCTTGGATATGAAGTTGAACAACCTTCATCCTCCAAATGTGTCGAGAAGAAGAAGCTCACGATTGAAGGATCAAGGCAAGGAAAGTGTGAAGCTAAACAACCGTCATCTTCCAAATATGTGAGAAGAAGAAGTCTCGAAGCTAAATCTTCAAAAGGAAGAAAATATCAAAGAAGATCTACGACAAAGCAACCACAACAAAAGAGGTTCTCTCACTCTCACTCTTTTAATAATAATGCTTTTAATGGCTATTGTTCTAAATGCAATTGCTATGGTCATAAGGCAATTTATTGTGGACTGAACAATAGATCAAAAAGTTATGCTAATAAAAACACATCTACTTTCCTGAGTGAACACCCTGTGCAATGTTTTAAATGTAATGGCCATGGGCACATAGCAAGGTTTTGTCCAAGCACTTTTGTATCCAATCTAAGGCAAGACCATAGATTTCATCATACACATAGAATGCAATGCAGACAGGGAATAAAACATGTGCAATGTTTTAAATGTAATGGTCAAGGGCACATAGCAAGGTTCTGTCCAAGCACTTCTATATCTAATCTAAGGCAAAACCCTAGATTTCATCAGACACAAAGAGGGCAACATAGACAGGGAACATATCATGTGCATAAAAGAAAGGAAAATAATCATCCATCAAGGATGCACAAGAGACAACCCCGCAAGAGAAATGCTCAAGTTCACGAAAAGGTGCAAAATAGGGATGTAGTTGAAAAACTCAAGCCCAAGTTCAAGAAAGTCTAGAGAAAGATAGAAGAAAGGGAATCGTGTCTCCTTGGACTAAAGGAGACTACTCCGCTATTGCACTAAGCCACTCTAGGTGGCACATCCTCAAGGGGAGCAATATTAAAGTCTTATTTTAAATGCTCCTATGTATTTGTTTGGTTATCTGAGGATGAAAGGCAAGTAGTCGGGATATTGTTGTATAGTTGTCAAAGTGTGTTTTCAGTTCTATGTAGTTGTTTGTGGAAGGTGTCGTGAAGGGTGGTGATTGAATTGAGAGCTATCACCATTGGTAGTTATTGAGATATGTCATTGTTGTACTGTTGATGGTTCTTCTACCACTGTTCAAAATTATGGATCATAACAGTTCAGATAAGTTGGTTGAGTGGAAAGAATGCTTGCCCTAGCTACGTATTTGTGTTTCGATAATAGCAGTGTGTATTTGTTCGACACATTGATGTTAAGATTGTGAGATCTTTCATGACGCCTTGGTGAAATTATTTAATTCATAGACAGTTTCATTTTAACTGTTGATAAAATGCCAATCCGAGGTTAAGAAGTATGAGGTTGAGTAAGGGGCACTATGGTTGGCTATAAAGTGTTTGACAAAATGTCTTCTCCTGATTTGCATAGTTGAAAGTAAGGTGTGATCTGCAGTAACTATAGAAAACTCAAATCAGGTTGTAAATATAAAAAGGAATTTGGTTGTGCTGCAGTACAGTATTTGATGCTTACATAGAGTTGAAAGTGGATTGAGGTAGCCTGTTGGATTCTCACTGAAGAGAGAGACAAACAACTGACATTAGGTTCAAGCTTGTTGAGAATATCCAAGATGCATTTGCAGATGCTGCCAGCATTGTAGAACAAACAGTTGGATATATACAATCAGTGTATGCCTTCACTAATAGTGGACAAGTTTGAGATTGCAGAGCAACAAAGGGTTGGTACTCAGAAGACAGTAGTCCAACCATGTTCTTACACATATTATATTGGTGAAGTTGACAGTGATGATGTCATTCACTGGTTATTGCTGCTACTCACATTATTGATATTGTTGATGCCTATTATGCTTATCATGATGTTGTCAAATAGTGAAATGAAGTGGTCACATATTCCCAAGAATAGACTAAGAATTGACTAGCCATTGGGATCAAATTCTCAGGGGGAGCATTTATGCATCTGTTTATCATATTGCTCATGTTTATGCTTTTTGCTAACTATAATAATTTTTGCCTGAGAATGTTGTGCATGGACTCAGGGGGAGTTTTGCAACCGCCCTTTGGTATTATTGTCAAAGGGGGAGAAGAATTACAGGTAATTGCACACAATTACGTGTGTTGCCAACAATTCCAAAGGGGGAGATTGATGAGCAAGGTGCAACCAAAGTATTGTCATTGTTGTCAACACAATCAAGTTGATCGACTTGATGCAATGGACAGGAGTTCATTGATGAGCAAGGTGCAGCCAAAGTGCAATGGATAGGAGTTCATTGATGAGCAAGGTGCAGCCAAAGTATAATGGACAGGAGTTCATTGATGAGCAAGGTGCAGCCAAAGTATAATGGATAGGAGTTCATTGATGAGCAAGGTGCAGCCAAAGTATTGTCATTGTTGTCAACATAGACAGAGGATCGGTTGATGCAATGGACAGGAGTGCAGAGGTCATTAGATAGATCGGTTGATGAAGTGAACAAGAGTTCAGAGCAGTCAGAGCATATACAGTGAATTTCCAAGGAGACAAAAGTGGCCCAAATTCAAAGGATCAAAGAAAAAGACAAGTAAGAAAACTATCGCGATATCACGACATGTTTTCTATCGCGATTTCGTGACATATCGGAGGAGAGAGAAAATGTGGCAAAACTGTCACGATTTCGTGACATATCAAAGGAGAGAGAAAATGTTAGCAAAACTGTCACGATTTCGTGACATGTTATAAGAGAGAGAAAGTGCAAGGAAAACTGTCGCAATTTCATGACATGTTCGAAGAGAAGGCGCAAGCAAAGAAAATTGTCACGATTTCGTGACATGTTCGGAAAGAAGGTGCAAGCAAAGAAAACTGTCATGATTTCGCGACATGTTCGAAAAGAAGGTGCAAGCAAAGAAAACTGTCACGATTTCATGACATGTTTGGAGAGAAGGCGCAGGCAAAGAAAACTATCACGATTTTGTGACATGTTTGGAGAGAAGGCGTAGGCAAAGAAAACTGTCATGATTTTGCGACATGTTTGGAGAGAAGGCGCAAGCAAAGAAAACTATCGTGATTTCATGACATGTTCGGGGAGAAGGATCTTACAAAGAAAAGTGTCACGATTTTGCGACAATCTGCAAGAGAGGCAGTACGGATGAAAATGTGTCACGATTTCGTGACATGTTTGAGAAGAAGGAGCTTGCAAAGAAAAGTGTCATGATTTCACGATAATCTGCAAGAGAGGTAGTACGGACGAAAATGTGTCACGATTTTGTGACATGTTTGAGAAGAAGGAGCTCGCAAAGAAAAGTGTCACGATTTTGCAACAATCTGCAAGAGAGGCAGTACGGACAAAAATGTGTCATGATTTCACGACATGTTTGAGAGAAAGAGCTTGCAAGGAAAAGTGTCACGATTTTGCAACAATTTGCAAGAGGAAGCGCTAAGGAGAAAAAGTGTCATGATATCGTGACATGTTGAGTTTTCGTGACCCAAAGGGAAGAAAAGTGCTAAGGCAAAAATGTGTCACGATTTCGTGACATGTTCTATTTTCACGGGTGAAAGGCAAAGAAAGGCACAAGGCAGCGAAAGTGTCACGATTTCGCGACATGTCATGATTTTGTGGGTGCATGCCGAGAAAAGTGGAAGGAAGCAAAAAGTGTCGCGATTTCGTGACATGTCATGTTTTCGCTGGTGCTTGTAGAGAAGAGTGTATGGAAGCGAAAGATGTCATGATTTTGTGACATGTCATGTTTTCGCTAGTGCTTGCAGAGAAGAGTGTACGAAAGCGAAAGGTGTCATGATTTCACGACATGTCATGTTTTCGCTAGTGCAAGCAGAGAAGAGTGCAAGGAAGCGAAAGTGTCACAATTTTGCGACATGTTCTATTTTCGCAGGTGCAAGCCGAGAAGAGGTTAAGAAAGTGAAAAGTGTCGCAATATCGCGACATGTTATGTTTTCACGGTCAACTGCCAAGAAAAATTCAAAGGGGCAAAAATGTAGTGATTTCACATGTCATGTTTTCGCGGGTAAAATGCGAGAAGAGTACAAAGGGGTAGAAGTGTCACGATTTCGTGACAAGTCGCCTTGGCACGAGCTAAGAAGAAAACTTAGCCGAAACAAAGAAATGTAACAGTGAACTGCAGATAGTACAATAGTAAAAGAGGCAGTTACAGAATACATTCACGTAGCCAAAATTAGAAGAGTTAACTGAAGTCAGTACAATAGTTACAGGTGCAGTTACAGATAGAAATAATGTAGTTAAATAAGAATAGTGAACTGAAGTAATTACGATAGTTACAGGGGCAGTTACAGTGACAGTAAACATAAGTCATTACTACAGTTATAGGAGCCATTACAAAGAAATATCATGCAGCAATGGTTACTGAAAGTCATCAGACGAAGACCACGAGTTGGATAGAGAAACGTCTCGAAGCCCAAACAAAGAACCATTCTATTAATAAGATTGCATGTGAGAATAAAGAAGTCGTTACTATTAATAGGTTGCATGCATGAATATGGAAGTTAAGAATAGAAATAGAACACTGTTATAAAAGGATATTTGCATGAAGAAGTAAGGTTGAGCTCCGTGCAGGAAGAGAGAGCAGCGTGTTGCAGAATAGAGGGAAAGTGCTATGAAAAAGAGAATAGAGAGAGCATTGTTGTCAGGGGAAAAGAGCCGTCGGATAGTGAGATAGTGTTGCAGGCTGTAAGAGAGCTGTAAGTGAGAAGAGAGAGCCGAACACAGGGGCTGAAAGAAAGCAGCAAGAGTGAGCCGTAAAATAGGAGAGCAAGTGTGTTGTAAGCATAGCAATAAGAGTTGAGAATAGAACATATTGAGTCTCTAACAATTCTCCTTATGCTTCTATGAGATTGATTTGAGTGAGCAATAGACCAGTGATGGTCTTGTAAAAGAGAAGACATTTTTATGTTAAAATAGATTCAAAATAGAAATCCAAGTTGGTGCTTGGAATCAAGGGTTGGTGCTCCTTCCAGTGGGTGCTGGTAAACTGATTGTGAAGTTGGTGCTTTGCAAAGGCTAGATTTGGATGGAAGTCCAAGCAGTCTATTTTGAGGAGTAGCCAAAATTGGTGAACCTCGTTAAATCGTGTGTTGTGGAATGCTCTCTTGTTATAATTGCTTTATCTATTTTTAAGTTCTCCTTACTTCAGCTTTAAGAGTTGTAGATTTGAATTTAAATAGCTACACTGATTCACCCCCCCTCTCAGTGCCATTGTAAGACTAACAGAAATGACCTTATCATCTACAAAGGCAGAATACAGGGCAACAATTTTGGCAAGTCAGGAATATTTTTAGCTTCGTCAGATACTAAGAGAATTTGATTTTTCCCATGACAAACCTATTAATATTTGGTGTGAAAATTAGAGCACAATTCATATTGCACACAATCTAGTTGAGCATCAGTGCACCAAGCACATTGAGATTCACATGCACTTCATTCATCAACATATTCAAAGAGGGGAAATATACTTGGACTATATTCCCGATGAAAATCACATTGCATACATCTTCACCAAGACATTTCCTTCTCCGCGTTACATTCAGTTGTAAGAGAAACATGGGGTAAAGCAACTGCATTAAAACAACATAGGTATTTCACCTCTCCTTTCTTACAATTGTTGTATTCTTTGGAGGATGGTTTTTTCCCATGTGGTTTTTTTTATCATCTCTCATAAAGTATAAATTGTTCATGAGCACCTCATCAGGCCAAGTTTTCGGGACTTATTATTTTTTTAATGAGGACAATCTTCACCATCTGAAGACATACCTCTAAATTTATTTTTCTGACAGATGGTTTTCCCAAGGGTTTTTTTCACCATCTATATATTGTAAATGAGTACCTCATCAGGCCCTGTAGTTGGGACTCATCCTTTTTTTTTTGTAAATGAGGAAAATCTTCGCAAACCAAAGACATGCCTCATTTTTTTTTATAGATGGTTTTTTCCCATGTGGTTTTACCATCTCATCAAATAATATCATTGTACATGAGTACCTCATCAGGCCTTGTTGTCGGGACTCATTTGTATCATACACCCCTAGTATCACTTAATGGGGGTGTTAGAATAAGTAATTATTCTCTTAAGTTCTACTAAGATAAGACATACTTGATTTTCCACTCCTCCATGAGTTAGGTGAACTCTTAGTATAGTATAGATCAGATTTGATGAGTTGTTGTAATCTAACGACTCTCAATGATCAAATTTTCTATTTATACAAAGTTGATCCATGCAATAAATCAATCAGTTCATTGCGCTTCTCTACAAGTCTTGTGATCTATTGCTGAACTATTTCCTTCTTTCAATAGAATATTATTTTCTAATAGATCTAGGGTTTGTGAAAGAACATGAGTATCATTGTTATGTGAGACTAAGAACTATATTGAGCTAGGGTTTGTTGAAAGAACATGAGTATCATTGTTATGTGACATTGGAATCATCTTGAGTCAAGATTTGAGACCCATAGGTTGAGTGGTTGGAAGTATAGTGAAACACTTGGTTAGGGTTTGTAAGCAAGTTGTGTTTCATTGAGTAAATTTTTGAGTAATGTTGGATGAGAATTATTGAATGGAAGCATTGGAGTGATAGTTCAAGTTTTGTGAAACAAATTATACCTTATTTTTGAATTGATTTGAAATAGAGTTTGAAAGTGCTAAAGTGTTTTGTTGGGTACAAAACCTAGTGAGTGTGAAACATATTGAGTCTTTGACCATTCTCTATATGTTTCTATGGTTAAAAAATATTATGAGTGAAACTTGTTTGTGTGATTGAAGAGGTTTTATGAAAATATTAAGTTGAGTTTTGTATGCAAGTATTGTAGTTATTTGAGTAAGTCCTAGAGGGGACTTAAGGACAAATTTGAGTAAGCTTTTGTGAAAGCTTAAGGACAAATTTGTGTGAGCTTTTGTGAAATCTTGCAAGCATATTTGAGATAAGTCTTGGTGAAGACTTGAGAGAATATTAAGAAAGTTCTTGAGAGGACTTGTTGAGCATATTTGAGGTAAGTCTTGGTGAAGACTTGTTGAGTAGATTGGACAAGTTCTAGAGAGGACTTTTTGAGCAGATTTGAGGTAAGTATTGGTGAATACTTGTTGAGCAGATTGGATAAGTTCTAGGGAGGACTTGTTGAGTAGATTTGAGGTAAGTCTTGGTGAAGAATTGTTGAGCAGATTGGATAAGTTCTTGAGAGAACTTGTTGGATAGATTTGAGGTAAGTCTTAGTGAAGACTTGAGAGCAGATTGAGCAAGTTCTTGAGAGGACTTGTGGACATATTTGAGGTAAGTCTTAGTGAATACTTGAGAGAATATTGAGAAAGTTCTTGAGAGGACTTGTGGATAGATTTGAGGTAAGTCTTTGAGAAGACTTGAGAGCATAATTGATTGATTTATTTGTTCAATATTTGTGGTAAGGCTTGAGGTAGATCTGAGTAGAGTTGATTTGTGATTGGATCAAGCTTTGTGTTAAGGCTTGAGGATAGATTTGAGGATAGAGTATGGTGTAGATTTGAGGATAGATTTGTGCCATAGCAGAGATAGATTTTGGTGCAAATTTGAGGGTAGATTTGTGCCAGACTAGAGATAAACTTGTGAGTATATTTATGCTAGACCAAGGATAGTGTTTAGTGCAGATTTGAGATAGATATTGAGTAGAGCTAAGAGTAAGATTTGGAGGTGACAGAGCAAAGGATAATAGTCTCTAGTGGATAGAGATCTATTATCCAGGGTAGTGAGGATAGAGGTATTTTGAGTGAGGATAGAGGTATTCAATGGAGAGAGATCCACAAGCCAGTGCAGTGGAGGCAGTAGTCTTCTAGAATATCACTAGCTAGAGCAGAGGAGAAGGAGTTCTCCTATGGATAGAGATCCATGAACCAACAAGAGGGGAAAGAGTTCTCCTATGGATAGAGGTCCATGAACTTGATTAGGGGATTGGTGTATCCTTTGGATAGAGGTCCATAAACATTGTAATATGGAAGGATTCCCAAGAGATTTGTTGAGAAAATTTTAGTGAAATATTTTCTCCGTGGAGTAGCCCACATTGGGTGAACCACGTTAAATTGGTGTCTCTATTGTGTGTGATGATTTGTGCATTGATTTGATTACTACTATTGATATTGCCATTGATATATATTGGATAATATTGTTTGAGAAAGAAAATTAAAAGTTGATCTTATACTGTTCACCCCCCTCTCAGTATAAGCTTGTGTTCTTCAATTGGTATCAGAGCGGGTTCCTTCGAAAGAGTTTAACAACTTGAAGGAAACACTTACAGGAACATAGATGGATTCTTAGAGTGGATATTTAGGAAATAAGGCACCATTGTTCGATGGGAACAATTATGCATTTTGGAGTATAAGAATGAAGATTTATCTAATGGCACAAGGAAATGACATATGGCAAGCAGTTGAGGATGGATACACACCACCAACTACTCCTCCTATAGATAAATATGGTAAGCTCCTACATATGAATAATTCAAAGGTAATGAATGGAATCTTAAGTGGTTTACGTGAATCAAAGTTTGTAAAAGTTATGCATTGCACATCAACAAAAGAGATTTGGAAAAAGTTGCAAAAAACATATGAGGGAGACAAAAAGGTCAAGATGGTAAAATTGCAAAATCACAAGAAAACATTTGAAGACTTAAATATGAAGGATGAGGAATATATTGCTACATAATTACTTCATGTGGATGAGGTTGTTAAATCCATGCAAGGACTTGGGTTTAAAGTTGAAGAATTAGATGTTTGTCAAAAGATTTTAAGGTCACTTCCTAAGAGGTATAGTGAAAAGGTTTCAACCATAGAAGAAACAAAAGATATTGAAACTTTGACTAGGGATGAGCTACATGGAACTCTCACAACTTTTGAGATGAGAATAGAAAAGGATCCTATCCCCCAGAAAGAAGCAGCTTTCAAAGTTACAAATAAGACAAAGGATAAGAAGTTAGATTCAAGTAATGAGTCATCCAATGATGAAGAAGCAAACTATGGCAGAAGGAACAAGGACACAAGAAAACACAAAGGTACAAAATTAGTTAAGTGTTTCAATTGTGGTAAATATGGTCACTATGCATATGATTATCCAAGAGCTAGAAATAGCAATGGTGAAGAGAAAACAAAGAAGCAAGAAAATACAGGTATCAAAAGAAAGGTAGGGATGGACAAGGAAAGAAAGGAAAGAAGTTTTTCCAAAGGCATAAGAAGAGTTTTTATGTAGATAATATAGGAAAGAGTTCAAGTGATAGTGATGAAAGATCCTCAGATAATGAAGAAGAAGAAATTATATTTCTGACAATAGAAAAATAAGATGTTAAGAAAAAGGTAAAAAGGGAACCAATAATTCTCAAGTGTTTTAGGTGTGGTAACTTTGGTCATATTGAAGATCATTGTACAAGGAATGGGTTCAGTTTTAGTGAATATGAATATGAAGATGCTCTTGAAGGTCTAGAAGAAGAAAGTCTTCTTATGGCAATAGAAGAGGAAGGAAGTGCTTCTAGTGGAAATGAATCAGAAAAGAATGAAGATGCTCTTGAAGACAAATAAGTTAGAGGAAGAATCAGAGAGTGAAGAGGAAGAGAAGTTGATCTTGAAGGTGAGCTTATTTCTACTCTTAAGGAATTAAGAAAGGTAAGAAAGCAAAACTCAAAACTCAAGCTTCAATTTCAAGAATGTGATGAAGAGAAAGGAAAGCTTATAGAAGATATAACCAACTCAATAGCTAAGACAAGGAGATTTAAAGAGAAGTTAGAGGCAAAGGTTTTAGAATGTGAAATATTAGAGCATGAGGTAGCTTCATTAAGGAAGGAAGTGAGAGAGTCTAAAAACAAGCTACACAGGTTTGGGAGAAGCTCAAAGACCTTGGATAAGATTATCAAGGTACAAATATCTTCATCAAACAAGACAGGACTTGGTTTTGAACAGGAACATAGAGAACAAGGAGAGGAGTCAATCTCAAGCTCCAAAGAAGAAGAAGCTTCAAAAGAAGAGAGTGTAAGAGAGAGTGAGACTTTTGAGCATAAGTGGGAAAATAGAAATTTCAACAAGGAAAGGAACAATGCACAAATAAGGAACAGATGGAACAGGAAACATCACAGGGAAGAAGAGACTAAGAGACCAATGGGGTCAAGGCAAGGTTTCTTCAATGGATGTTGCTTCTCATGTCACAGGTTTGGACACAAGGCTATGTAGTGCAGGACACATGAAATACAGGAACATGGTTTCACTAAAAGGAATTTAAGAAATGGATATCTCTTTCAAGGGTATTGCTACTATTGTAATCAGTTTGGTCATAAGGTAGTTAATTGTAGGTTTCATGACAGGAATGGATATGGCTTCACCAAGAGGAACTTCAAGATATTTGCATCTTCAAGGAACCACAACATTAAATGTTATAAGTGTAATAATGTTGGGCATATGGCTAAGTGGTGTAGAACAAAATTTCCATAGACAAGCAGGAACAGGAATATTTAGAGGAATTAGAGGAATCAGTTGAGGAAGAAGGTGAACAAAGAAAAGGAGTAGTGTATGCTGGGAGTAGAGTATTCCACCCGATAAAAAGGAGAGGAGGGGGGGAGGGGGTGAGCTAAGAGTCTTATATTTATCCCCAAAGGTGGCCCTTTGCCATTGATGACAAAGGGGGAGATATTTGAGTTAGGGGAAGAAGATTTAGTCAGGGGGAGCAGATTTGGAAAAAGGAAAAAGGAATGGTTAAGGAAAAATGGTTGCCATAGGAAAAAGGGTTGCCATCAATGACAAAGGGGGAGATTGTTGGAAATTTTGAGTAGTTGTGTTGTCATTGATGTCAAGAGTCAGTGTCAGTGATCAGTGCAAGGATTTGGCAAAAGGAGGGTTAAAATATTTATATTTTAAGCCCAAGAGATTTGGTTTAAAAGCATCAAATGATTGGTCAAAAGGTTGGTTAAATACCCTGAAGGAAGGAGATACCTAGGCCTAAAGGAAATAATATTATAATATTTATTATTATAATATTAAAGGTAGTAAGATAAGGTCTAAGGGTGAAAAAGGAAAATACCTAGGCCCAAAGGAAATAATATTATAATATTTATTATTATAATATTAAGGTTTAAAAATAACGCCTAAGGTTATTTATAAATTATTTATAATATTTATATTATAAATTAATTTATAAAATAAATTAATTAAACCCTAAGTTAGGGTTGGGCACAAAATCATTTTAATATTTTTCCCCCACCGACATTCGAAGGAAATGACATATGGTATTTATACCATAAGACTTGCAACACTATAGCAAGTCTCTGAATTATAATGCATGTGCGAATATTGGCTAAAGTGTGGAATGCAAAATTCGTGAGTGCATAAGACAAAAGAGGATTTTATTTTTAAAAGAGGCAAAAATTCGTGGAGGTTAAATCGACTAAGGCTTAAAGCCTTGTCACCAACCATGTGGTTGGGCTAGTGGCAAGACATGGTTGTGTAAGTTGTTGAGTGAGCGTAGGTCTCGCATTCGAGTCTCGTGGCTGAAGAAGGGGCAAAGGTTTTGTTTGAGGTTTTGGTGCCAAGTGGAAGGATAAAGTGCACGAGGCGCTTTTTCTCTTCAAGTGAGTGCCTAGCTCATGCGATAGCTAGGCCATGGCTAGGGCACTGATGGCAGTGCGATAGGGGATCGAATCCCACCGAGGCAGCATGCAAAAGGTATTTAATTTTTAATTTTTATAATTGTGCTTGGTCTAAGGTTGTGTCGTATGCGCCTTGGGGAGATATAAGGTGGTTAGATTATATATTATTTTTGCCATGGTTAAAAGTGTTGAATGATTTAAATTTTGGTTTGAAAAATACATTGGAATATTTTTGAAAAGTGGTGTTGATTATTTTGATAATGCATTTTTGAGTAGGGAGATATAAGGGAGTTATTTTGATTATTTTATGCATTAAAATTCTGAAGTGAATTATTGTGAAAGTGAGTTATTTGAACCTTTGCTAATTATATTTTGAAAAGTTTTGGAGATTATAAGGTGTACTTGAGACTTGATATTTTTGTATGGTGAAATAATAATTGAGGAGAATATTTGTGTGGAGATTTTGAGATAGGTTGTTGCTATCTAACCTTGAAATTGGCAAAGAAGATTTGATTGTGATTAAGACAGGTTTTGAAGATATATCTCCATCAAAACAAAAGGTATGGGCACATCTTCCTTATGAGTGAAATATTGTTGGATTGAATGTTGTGAAATGCAAAGTTGGAGTGAAAAGGATTGTTTGATAAGCATTTTTGGAAATTTTTGAGTGAGTTTTCATGTGCATGATTTGTGGATGTTGAAAGAACATGAGTATCATTGTTATGTGAGATTGAGAACTATCTTGAACTAGGGTTTGTGAAAGAACATGAGTATCATTGTTATGTGAGATTGAGAACTATCTTGAGATAGGGTTTGTGAAAGAACATGAGTATCATTGTTATGTGAAATTGGAATTATCTTGAGTCAAGGTTTGAGATCCATAGTGTGAGTGGTTGGAAGTATAGTGAAACACTTGGTTAGGGTTTGTAAGCAAGTTGTGTTTCATTGAGTGAATGTTTGAGTAATGTTGGTTGAACATTATTGATTGAAAGCATTGGAGTGATAGTTCAAGTTTTGTGAAACAAATTATACCTTATTTATGAATTGATTTGAAAGAGAGTTTGAAAGTGATTGAGTGTTTTTGTGAGTGTGAAACATATTGAGTCTTTGACCATTCTCTATATGTTTCTATGGTTAAACAAGATTTTGAGTGAAACTTGTTTGTGTGATTGAAGAGGTTTTCTGAAAAGATTAAGTTGAGTTTTGTATGCAAGTATTGCAATTGTTTGAGTAAGCTTTTGTGAAATATTAAGGATATATTTAGTGAGATTTTGTGAAAGCTTAAGGAGATTTGAGGTAAGTCTTGGTGAAGACTTGAGAGCAGATTAGACAAGTTCTTGAGAGGACTTGTTGAGCAGATTTGAGGTAAGTCTTGGTGAAGACTTGTTGAGAATATTGGATAAGTTCTTGAGAGGACTTGTTGGGCAAATTTGAGGCAAGTCTTGGTGAAGACTTGTTGAGCAGATTGGACAAGTTCTAGGGAGGACTTGTTGAGTATATTTGAGGTAAGTCTTAGTGAAGACTTGTTGAGCATATTGGACAAGTTCTTGAGAGGACTTGTTGGATAGATTTGAGGCAAGTCTTAGTGAAGACTTGAGAGCATATTGAGCAAGTTCTTGAGAGGACTTGTTGGACAGATTTGAGGTAAGTCTTAGTGAAGACTACTTAGGGATCAATTTGGAGCAAGTTCATGAGAGGACTTGTGGAAATATTTGAGGTAAGTCTTTGAGAAGACTTGAGAGCATAATTGATTGATTGATTTGTTCAAGATTTGTGGTAAGGCTTGAGGTAGATCTGAGCAGAGTTGATTTGTGATTGGATCAAGCTTTGTGTTAAGGCTTGAGGACAGATTTGAGGATAGAGTATGGTGCAGATTTGAGGATAGATTTATGCCATAGCAGAGACAAATTTTGGTGCAGATTTGAGGGTAGATTTGTGCCAGACCAGAGATAGACTTGTGAGCAGATTTGTGCTAGACCGAGGACAGTGTTTAGTGCAAATTTGAGATAGAGATTGAGCAGAGTTGAGAGCAAGCTTTGGAGGTGATAGAGCAGAGGACAGTAGTCTCTAGTGGATAGAGATCCATTAGCCATGGTAGTGAGGATAGAGGTCTTCTGAGTGAGGATAGAGGTCTTCAGTGGAGAGAGATCCACAAGCTAGTGCAGTGGAGGCAGTAGTCTTCTAGAAGATCACCAACTAGAGCAGAGGAGAAGGAGTTCTCCTATGGATAGAGATCCATAAACCAGCAGAGGGGAAAGAGTTCTCCTGTGGATAGATATCCATGAACTTGATTAGGGGATTGGTGTCTCCTTTGGACAGAGGTCCATAAACATTGTAATAGGGAAGGATTCCCAAGAGATTTGTTGAGAAAATTTTAGTGAAATATTTTCTCCGTGGAGTAGCCCACATTGGGTGAACCACGTTAAATTGGTGTCTCTATTGTGTGTGATGATTTATGCATTGCTTTGATTACTACTGTTGATATTGCCATTGATATATTGGATAATATTGTTTGAGAAAGAAAAGTAAAATTTGGTCTTATACTGTTCACCCTCCCCCTCTCAGTATAAGCTTGTGTTCTTCACTAATGTGCATAAAATGAACCCACTAATAAGATCCTATCCTTCTAGCATGGGCAAGATAGGAGATTCCTCTCCACCTAGGGAACATGAAAAACTCAAGGAATTTTAATATTCCACCTGAAAAGTAAGCATGGGCATACATAGGTATTTCCATTCCCCTTCCACCTAAGCCCTAGCCAAGCTTTATAAAAGAGAGGCATGTTTACCATGCCAAGGAGATTATTCTTAGGTAACAAAGTGCTACCAAAATAACTAGCTAAAGGAACCAAATTCTTACTGGCATGCCATGAAGTGCTATCAAATTCCTTCTACAAGCTTGTACAACTCAGGCCTCTATTCTAAAGATCATCACTAGATACCAAGTCACTTACCAAGTACAACCAATCTGCTAACACAACCCAAGATCACACCCATATGCTTTCTAAACTAGAACATGAAGGCAAAAACTCAAAAATAGTGGTTGTCTCACCTCGATATGGCTTGTAGGTGCCATCGTTGTACCCTATGATGGTTATGGAGACAAAACTCCATGTATTGTATGACAAAAATCAAAGAGAAATTCAAATATTTAAATACAATTTGAGTAATAATATTATAAGTTTATTTATTTATATTTTGGTTATTTTATGATTGTTATATTCATTGATATTGATATTATTATGTGAATGAGTTTCATATAATTTATATTAAGATCATGTGAAAGTAGACCTATGATTAATTTGGCTAAAATACCATTGGGTTTCAATTTCCTAATAGATGTTGTCTATGTGAAGAATAGGAAGAGTCAATGGAACACTTATTATTCCTTTTTGATTCTTCAAGGTTTAATTAAGGATATGAGGGTTATTTGAGTACTACCAAATAGAATGGTGGGTTGGATAGAATAGTGAGAAAATCCCTTTAGGAGTGTAAGGTTGAATGAGATATGGGATCTAATTCCTTTCTACTATGCTTAGGGGATTTGGCTAAAGCATAATAGAAGAATATTTAAGGAGAAAAAGAGAGCCTCATTAAGAATTAGGTAAACGATCCAAGTGACTATAGTGGAATATGTTAAAATCTTGAGTATGAAGTAAATTAGGTAATTAATAGATAAGGCAAGAATTAGTAAACATTGGGACCTTAGCACAGTTGAGACGGAGAAATCCACCCAAGAAAATCCAAGTAGAATGAGATTCGCCTAGGGAAGGATGGCTAAAGCTCAATTTTGATGGAGCTTCTAAGGGGAACCCTAGGAAGGTAGGGGGAGCAGTGATAAGGATAGCAAAGGTAACCTAACTGGTATTATTAGTGAGTTTATAGGCTCTATGATGAGTCATTAAGCAAAAGCCAAAGTAGCTTTCGATGGAGCAAAACTAGCAAGGCAATTGGGAGTAAGAAAGTTGATAGTGGAGGGAGATTCTCTTCATATTATCAACTACCTTAACAAGAGGACTATAGAGAAATGGTGGGTGTCAAGTATAATAATAGAAACTCTATGGATTCATAACTTACTAAAGCACATGGAAATAAATTATGTTTTTAGAGTAGGCAATAGGGTGGAAGATTGGTTGGATAAATAGGGGGATCTTCATAAAGAGGAACATAGGTGGATTCCTTTGAATAATATTCACCCTCGTATCAATTAGTTCATAGAAAGGAAAGAGGTATAAACAACTTTTTTATGATTTATTCAAAGGTTAATCCAATGGTCTATACTTTTTTACAAGCCAAAGAAGTAAACTCCCATGAGTAAGCCCCACAATTGGTAGATATGGGGTCACATGGAAATGTGTTGAGAATTATTTTTTAATCTAGCTGATCTATGACCTTCATAATTATAAAATCCTAGTGATGGATTTGCCAGCAAAAAGTTTCATCACTAATAGTCATGCAACATGTTAGATGTAGTGGTAGTCTACTTAAGATGTATTTGGTGAACAACATGCCCACAATATGCCCCATATAGACATGTGGTAATCAAATCAAAGACTTGGGCAAATATTTTGAGTGCAATGATCAATTATTTGTAGGAATAAGAGCAATTTTGAGGGTGTAAATTTTCCAATGAATAATTTGTCAAGGGGAGTACCTAGAAATGACTGAACTTAGGGACAATATTAAGGGTTGATAGTTGGTGTGGTTTGATGGTGGTTTGGATTGGGGGGCAATAATTGATCTATATATGAGGGTTGTAACCCTTTTGACCTTAGGGTAAGCCCCAAGAGTCATCTTAGATAGATTTTTTAAATTAAGATGGTAGTTTGGAATAAGTTGAAAATATTTGAAAACTAATGGAAATAACCCAAAATTTTGTAGCCCTATAAGAAGAGGTTTTTTGCAATAGGATGGTAATGCCAGTTGAAAAGTGTAAAAGGGTCTAAGCCCTTTCAAAAACCTAGTTTTTACCATAATAATATATATATAATTTTAAAATTATTTATAGGATTGAATTAATTTTTAATTATATGATTTTTTTAATAAGTTACATGTGGCTTCTATTGGGGCCACTCCCATAAAAAATACCAAAATATTACACTTTTTTTTTAACATGGTGGAATCGATAGCCGCCACGAATCCGGGTAGGCTATTCGGATTTTTATGGCCGCCACAGTATTCTGCGTTGTCCGTCCCGAAAGCCGCCACACAGATCTTCACACTATCCGCCCCTATAACCACCATGCCATAATAATTTTAAACCTTTTACTCCACTGAAAGCACCAGGAAAGGGACAAGCGTTCAGTTCGATGAGGCCCGAGATTTGAACCTTGGACCTCCGCCCCCCTTATGGTGCTTGGTCAGACCAATTGGTCTACACCTCAGACCTAAAATATTACATTTGTTGCATCATACCTTTGTGTCATAATTTTTCATTTTTTCTCTTAAATATATTCTTCAACTTCCTAGAAGTGCTATGTTTCCACAATCAACTCCTTGACATCATTTTGATTAAGAGATAAAATCTCACTTGACTAGTTGCCTTCTAAAATTTAATTATATGATTTTAATATAGTATTTATTATAAATTTATTTATCTTAATAACATTGTGTAACAACCCAAGTCTACTCACCTGGATGTTCCACAAATAATAAGTCAAGCAATAATACAGGGAACTTTTTATTTTTAAATCAATGTTTAACCCTAAGAATACTATCTTGTTTACTACTATTTTGTTTTACCCAATGAATCATTATCATACAAATAAATTAGTACCGGCATACCAAACCACTTTTGAGTTCTAAAGTTGCTGCAGGCAGCTACCCAAGTGGATGAGATTGGCCAAATCCTATGATAATTGTCCTTTTGTGGAATTGACTTACCTCATTTATCATCCTCTTGATCTAGCATGAGGGTCAAACCATGCCAGAGGCTATCCTTTAGGGTCCATAACACCTAAAGGGTGAATGCATATACTCATCATCCCTTAGCATATTGAACCTTGATCTAACCGATCAACTTGTTCCAATTAAATATGTAAGAGTCTAGCATACATATGCCAAGTGTCTTGTTGATTGTCCTACTACTCAAAGTCAACAAGAGCTATACCATTACCCTGACACTAGTCTTAGTCACAATGCCCACTTTGATTCACATCCATTTATCCCATACCAAATGGTGTGGCAGATCTAGCTACTAATGTCATGCTAGTATCTATAACCATAGTGATGCATCAACCCATAATTGTACTCTTGGGTAGTGACCTAGAGAAGACGTCCCATTCTATATCTCGTTATAAGTACTAGCTAGGTCTCATGTTTCAACCTGTTCCGCTAGACTACAATCACTCTCAAGACATGTTGTATGCATACCCGCATCTCAACATCATTGGGTTTCTAAAGATTATTTAATTAACTCTACACAAAGAAGTAAATAGTTTTTATCAACAAGATATATTTTCCAACTATCTACCTAAAGGATTTAAAGGTTACAAAGTTTGATCCCCTAGATTATATTAGATAACCAATGGTTTTGTTGTCTAACATGTACTATAAGTTCCTTATAGTAAGCCTAAGGTTACAAAATAACGTAGACTTGGTCACTTAATTTTACAATACACCACAATAAAAGAATTAAATACAAAGCTCATATTTTTAAATATAATCTTCCTTAAAATCTCCATTTTTCTACCAAAAGAAACCTTTATAAAAATAAACATCTACTCTGATTTATTTTAATTAGAAAGTACACTACCATTTATATTCCACTCCAAGATATATGTATATCGTTAAAACTCCACATAACACTATATAGATGGGCAAAAATTTATTAAAACACTTTTACCATAAAATAAAGAAGTTACTTTCCTAATCCCAAGTGATTCCACAGTTGACCTTAATCTTAAGTTTGAACCCTTTGGAGAACTAATATTTTACTATTGCTAGCTCTTTTTATTTTAACACAATTTCCATAATAAAGATATTACAAGTAGCTAAAAGAAGATTTAGTAATCCGATTTTGCACTCCAACCAAGAGTTACTTTATAAATAAAGATTTTTACCAACAATAGTTGTTGAAGCCAAACACAGTGAAAGTCTACACTTAAACCCCACTATAGCTCAAGTTAACTATTTATTTCTTAAAATAATGCACCGATAATCACAAGGGGGTCACTCTGAGGAAATGGTAAATACCATGTGAGTGCATACAAGGAGCATTTTTAATATCATGTTGAGCCATCATTAAATTGGTAAGTATCTTATAGGGGAGGGGTATTTAAAATTCATGCATACCTAGATATAGATTCTACTGGTAAAAAAGGGAGTTGGAGAAGAGGGGGTGGGAGTTATATTTGAGTTGCATACCAAATATTTATATCATTTATAACATGAAATAGTTCTAAAATAGTAAAATATATAATAAAACAAACCATGTAAAATTTGATTAGAGTCACAACACTTGCTTCCTACTCACACTCACAACACTTGCTTCCTACTCACACTCACAACACTTGCTTCCTAAATAAAAAAATAAAAAAATAAAAAAATAAAAATAAAGGAAAATGTGGCTGAAAATTCTATTATAAGAATATGTTACTCTTTAATTAAATAGGAATATATTTTTTATTGAGGTTAGTGTGAGAAACCCCTACGACCACACTCACGACTAGGCATCCCCATCCCAACCATGACCTCTAATAAGTGTAAGATCTAAGCTTATAAATAGGGACCAAACACATAGCCATACATACACCAACCCCATCACACACTTGCCCATGCCACAATTTGAACCTTGGACCTCCCAAATAAAAGTGAAAGACCGAAGCGTTGCACTATCCTTGAGGACAAATAGGAAGAAATTTCATTTTTTTGAAAAAGTTAGGCAATCTCTAGAATATGTTGTGGAACTTTTGGTGGGTAATTTTGTTTGGAGAATTCAAGCGAAAGTAGAAAGCAAGAAGTAGAAGAGGCAAGTTTATTCCTTATAGGAAGTTATGGGTTCGAATCCTCTTCCCACGTGGGCAAGCGAGCCCTGCATAATGGGAATAGATGAAGTCAGTTGAGACCTTTTGTTAGGTACAATGCATTCAATTTTTGAAATTTTTGCTAATTCTATGACATTTGTTAATGACTACGTATTTTTTTACAGGTCCCATGGTCTACGGATGTTTATATTGCTCAGTTTCTTACTAGAAAACAGTCGTCACATTGCACTTTGTAGGTATTTATTCATTTTATCAATCCATTTATTTTATTTAGTAAAAATACAACATATAAATACCAAAACTTAGCAATTGAAGATAAATTTGAGCATTTTAGGACAAATTTCACTTCACTACTTATGTGTTCTATGCTACTATTATCAATTGCATTCAAATATTCACACTTGATTGCATAGAGTTGAAATCTATACTAGCCTTATTTCAACCCTAGATCTAATTGATTAGCTTCACAGAGTTAGTCTTACCCAATTTCTCTTATTAACAACCTGTACAAAAGCGTTTGTTTTGCTATACACATTTATTCAATGGGGGAGAGCTTAGCAAGAACATGAGTTGTTCAAAAAAACTTTTAAAAACCTAAAGACCCAAGGGTGTCTAAGTATTCTCCTTTGATTTTAGAATTTATCACCACCTTCACTAATAATAGTTAACTAGTGCATTTTCTTCCTGGTAAGTTAATCCTTTAATAAAAGTACTCCTTATAGGGTTGCAAGTAGTTTTTGTCATCTTGTTAGAGTTTCTAATATCAACAAGATATGCTTTACATTAGATTGCCTTGTTATACATTAAAAGTTGGTTTAACTAATCCTATCTCAATATGCTTGTATGAGTTATTATTATTATTATAAATTTTTCATTAAAAAATTTATATTGTTAATAACCTCATGGTGGTCCTCTTCCTTGTTAGGAATATCCCCTATATTCCCTTGGTTTCCTAACTCTTTCTCTTGTCCATTCAACGTCTCTCAAAATGTTCCAGATTTCTAGAACTCTTAATTTCTTAATTCGGCTGAACCCCAAATGCTTCTTATCATTATGATATGCCTTATTCATCATAGTTATAGGGTTTTATTATGCATCAATGTATGTATGTTGTCTTCTATTTCATATAATTGCCACATTTGTAACCTAGATTTTTCTTCATCATAGAAAGTTCCTTCTTTAGATTAGAATTTGGATTCGTGAAGTATAATTTGTAGAAACCTAAAACATGTCATATTGAGAAGACTATCTATATGGATCATTTTTAGGCCATGTGACCCACCTTGGGCAGCCCTAGGGCCTAACAGTAGTTTTCACCACTCAAGCAGGGAGGAATTTCCCTTTACATCCAAGGCCACCTCACTGAGGGACGGCCTCCAGAGGTCATATTACCCCAAGATATCCTCCAATCAAGGTTGTTTGACCATGGAACAACCTCCAAATTGTGGCCATATGACCCCAATACGATCGCACCAAAAATAAGGTAAGTGAAAAAATATTGATAACCAATCGTGCACTAGCCTTAAGCATCTATTTCATTAGAACGCGTGCTAGCCATGTGCGTAAAATAAACCCACTAAATAGAGCCTATCCTTATATCATGGGCAAGAGAGGATATTTCTCTCCACTTAGGAAAATGTGTGGCTCAAGCAATTTTAATATTCCACCTGAAAAGGGAGTATGGGCATGCACAGGGATTCCCATTCCCCTTACACCTAAGCCCTAGCAAAGATTTATAAAAGAGAGGTATGCTTACCATGCCAAGGAGATGATTCTTAGGTAAGAAGGTACTGTCAAAATAGCTAGCTAAAGGAACTAAATTCTTACTGACATGCCACAAAGTGCTATCAACTTCCATCTGCAAGCTCGTGTAGCTTAGGATTCTATTTCGGAGATCATCACCAGACACCAAGTTGCTTCCCAAGCACAACCAATCCGTTGACACAACCTAGGATCACACCAAATGTTGTTTGAACTTGACCACAAAGGCATGGCCTTAGAAATAGTGGTCCTCTCACCCAGAGATGGCCCACAAGCCTTTCACTATACCCTACGACGGTTATGGAGACAAAGCTCCATGTATTGTATGACAAAAATCAGAGAGAAATTCAAAGATTTGAATACAATTTGAGTAATAATATTATAAGTTTATTTATTTATATTTTTGTTATTTTATGAATTTTATATTCATTTATATTGATATTTATGTGAATGAGCCTTCATATATTTTATATTAAGATCTTGTAAATGTGGACCTATGATTTATTTAGCTAAAACACCATCGGGTTTTAATTTTCTAATAGATGTTATCTATGTGAAGAACAAGAAGAGTCAATGGAACACATATTATTCCCTTTTGATTCTTCAAGGTTTCATTGAGGATATGGGGGTTATTTGGGTACTACCAAATAGAATGGTGAGTTATATAGAATAGTGGGAAAATCCCTTTAGGAGTGTAAGATTGAATGAGATATGGGCTATAATTTATTTCTACTATGCTTAGGGTATTTGGCTATAGCATTAAGGAGGAAAAGAGAGCATCCTTAAGAATTAGGAAAATGATCCAAGTGACTATAGTTGAAAATATTAAAATCTTGAGTATGAATTAAATTAGGGAATCAATAGACGAGGCAATAATTAGTAAACTTTGGGACCTTAGCCCAGTTGAGACAAAGAAATACACCCAAGAAAATCCAAGTAGAATGAAATTCACCTAGGGAGGGATGGCTAAAGCTCAATTTTGATGGAGCTTCTAATGGGAACCCTAGGAAGGTAGGGGGATTAGTGATAAGGGATAGCAAAGGGATACTAATTGGTATTGTCAGTGAGTTTCTAGTCTCTATGACGAGTCATTAAGCAAAAGCTAAAGTAGCTTTGGATGGAGCAAAACTGGCAAGGAAATTGGGAGTAAGAAAGCTAATAGTGGAGGGATATTCTCTTCATATTATCAACTACCTTAACAAGAGGACTATAGAGAAATGGTGGGTGTCAAGTATAATAATGAAAACTCTATGGATTCATAACTTACTAGAGCACATGGAAATAAATCGTGTTTTTAGAGTAGGCAATAGGGTGGAATATTGATTGGCTAACTAGGGGTCTCTTCATAAAGAGGAATAGAGAAACCACGATACTTGGGGGTCAAACCTTAAGGATGCTTCACCCCTTATTAAGCACTAAGGAACTCCCACATGGAGCATGTGGTATTTAATCCCTAATATAACACAAAAATGGGGTTAAAGCATTTATAATCTGTTAAGTGCAAATTCACCTTAAAGTGGTAACATAAAGCCAGTAAAGCAGTCTTCGTATAGCCATATGTCATAGGGGGTGTAAGGCACCTTAAAACAATGTGTGGTTGGCCCTTCTTGGTGGTGCCCTTGACCATTGAGCATGGTCAACCAAATAAGGGTGCTTATTTCCCTTGAAAAACTTAGTGCCCTCCTACTCGTCACATGTGGAACAAATTAGTGGGAAGGCCATTCAAGCCTTCCCTTTCTCATTCCCTATCACTCACAAAGATTTTACTCATTCATATCAATGGTGGTAGGGCCTCTAATTAATTAATCACCCTAAGGTTAAACAATAGGTGGAAACCCTCCTAGGTGATGGTTATAGAATATTTCACCAACCATTTGCGAATAAGGGTAACTTCGCCTAAAAAAATAGCTAATAGGATAGGACAATGAAATGTTGGATTTAGATGAAAAAACAAGGAAGGTTTTGTATAAGTCTAAGACTCAATTTTATTAACAACCCCAAGCTATCCTCGATGAGCAAAAATATGACTTGTAGGGAGGTTAAAACTAGCTTCAAATAGCTACACAGGTCGTTTCATCACAAGCCAAGAAATAATACATAAGCATCTCTCAAAGGATAATAAAAAAGGGCATAAATTATAAATATTTGAGTTTTAGAAACTATATCAAACATAGGAAGACACAACAAGGTATTTTAAAACATGAAAGAAAAGTTAAGAAAGACTAATCTATAGCATCCAATGTTCTAAACATGACTCACAGGCGGGTCTGAGAGGATAACACTAGATATTGCTAAAAGAGACTCGATACAGTAAATATCAAGAACTCTATATTTACTATGATATCTAGTTGGTAAGAAGCCAAAGTTGTGGAATACCATATTGCACAAGGATAAATTGCATATAAAATTCAATAAATAGATGTATATATAAGAGTCCATTCTAAATTATGTATGGAATTTGTCCAAGAGGAGTGGATGAATTATAAATTACAATAGACATACAAAGACCAAGTCCAGAGGTAGAGAACTTCACTGACTACATACATGATTTACATTGGGAGGTTGAAATTGAGTTAAAAAGGAATATCGTTAAATATAAGATATATGGTGACCTTAAGCATCAAACACAAGAATTATAGGTTAGAGATTTGGTTTTGACACATCTATGAAAATAAAAATTCCCAAAAGACACTTATAACAAGCTCAATTGGAAGAATATTGGACCTTGCAAGGTATTGAAAAGTTTTGTAACAAATGCCTATGAAATCGAGCTCTCAAAAGGACTAGAAATTATGCTAATATTTAAGGTGGTATATTTGAAGAATGAATAACACAATTACCAAAAATAAACAAGATAAAATAGATATGGTGATAGACTCCAGAGTGGCCAAGAAGATGAAAAGCAAGGTCTATTATAAATATTTGGTCAATTGGAAGAACCAATCAATTTAAGTGACAACATGGATGAATGGTTTCAAGATTTCTAAGTACAAATTCTTGGTTATGGACTTTGAAAATTTTCATAAGCTTCACTCATAAGACATTTTATTTTACCCAACAAGTATGATGCAAGGTATCAATTTTTTTAAATGGTTGACCAGTCATTTCAAAACTATCGACGTTCAATAACTAAGGATATAGGAAACAATGCAAAGTGGGGAAGTAGAACAAACATCAATGCAGATAGAAGAAAAAAGGAAGAGCTAGAAGGTCTAGGAGTAACTCTAAGATAACTTCGGAGAGAGAGAACTTAGAGGAAGAATAAAAAGAAAATGTGTGTATGTATATCCAATTGTGAGAGCAAGTGCACAATTTGGTGAAGAGCTTTCATGACAAAATATTTGGAAATTCCAACTATTTGTAGCTTGTGGGCATAGAAAAGATAAATTATTTTCTATTTTGTACCATTGTGTGTACTATTTGAATGATAAAATATTCATATTGTTGCCTCTATTTATTTTGACTAAAGTTCAGGTTGCAGGTGATGAGTGATCATAGTTCAAAAGAGATATCAAAGCAAATGGTACTTGAGTTAGATGAATGCTAAAAGATTTACTAACAAGATTGTAAAGAATGTGTAAAAGTATAGTTCATGAAAGATATTTGGGCCCTATAATTCAAAGGTAAGAAGAGTCATAATATTGCTTGAGGATTAATTTCTAATATTATATTACTATCTTGAAATGCGACTATCCAAAATACCACCATTTTCTAATCATGTCATTTGAAGTGGAAGTCATCCAAACTATTGATATTTAATAGAACCATCATCATACTATGGAATCAACCTGTGAACCCATCATATATGGAAGTTACCATATTGCATAAGAGGAATTTTTTATCTCAAATACTGAGCCATATTTTGACTTTGTCATACAATGAGTGTGGTTTTACAATGACTATGAATGTACAATTAAAGGACATGCCATACAATTAAACTAGTTGTACAATTATACAATATTGTATAAGGACTATAGGTGTGTCATCTAGGAGTGTGGTATATGTAATGAAGTGTTGTCACATTATAGGACTATAGTCTTAAGACATTGTCATTGTAGGAGTTTGCTTGTTGCTTGCACATGTGATTATCATGCTTCTTGAGGCCATGAATAAATAGGAAACTTGTGCTTCTTGACAAGGCCATCTATGGGAGGATTTTCTTCTCTCATCTACATCACATATATTATAAAATAAATGCAACATATCTTACCCTAAATCCAAAAAAAGAAGGATGCAAAATTGTTTGATTCTTTTAGGCCCATAAGCATCTGTAATATGGCATATAAGATAACCTCCAAAGTGATGGAAAATCAGTTAATACCACTATTAGAAAAAACTATTTTAGAAGAGCAAGGAGAATTTGAGAAAGGGAGATAGATTTTGGATAATATCATAATAGGTCATGAAATAATGCATTCAACAACTTCTAAAAAAGATAGTGCAATGATATTAAAACTTGATAAGAATAAAGAATATGATAGGGTTAAATGAGATTTTATTTTTGAAGTATTAGAAAAGTTTGGATTTGGGAAGTAATATGTTATATGGATTAAAGCTTGTGTCCCTATAGTATCATATTCAATGTTGGTCAATGATCTAGTAATAGAGTCATTTAAAACCAAGAGGGGTCTTAGACAAAGATATTATTTATATCCCCATATTTATCCATTATTATGGTAGAGTTATAAGGAAGGAACTTGAAAAATACATACAAAAATGGGCTAATAAGTAAACTTAAGACTAGTTTTAACATCGACAACATCACCAATAAATAATTTGTAGATGATACAACCCTTTTGGGAGTGCATAGAAAATTGACCCACTTTAGTGGGAAATCTTCCTAGAGCCCTCTGGGAGACCCCTTGGACTTGCCTAGGGCAAGGGTTAGGCTTCTCCCCCCTCTTTTACCTTTTTTTTCTCTCTCTATGCGAAATCATGCTCGCCCTTGATGGGGCACGATTTCGCATAGGTGAAATCGTGGTCGGCCTTGATGGGGCACGATTTTACCTTTTTAGGGTTTTTTCTAAGGAAACCCTAATTCTTTGGGTTTGGCATGTTTTACGTCGGCCCTCCTTGGTTTTCCCACCCATATCACCTTCAAATCCGCTATATAAGGAGGGTTTGAATTCATTCTTGAGCATGACGAATAACAATGACAATTGATGATAATAATTTTCATGATTATTGCAAAGTGTTTTAGTGCTCACTACTTGATCTGCATCCTTCTTCTTCTCTCGCAAGCAAGTTAATTCTGAAGTGTGAAGTTTGATTTGTTCTCTGCTGCATTGGATTGTTGATTGTTGTTGCTCGCTTTGGTGGATTTGTGTTGGAGCCCTAAGGAGAGATCAACTACTTGGGAGGTCTCAACCCTTTTGTTTGCTTCTACGCTCTCTTCCAGGTGAATTCACTCTTCTACATGCATATTTAGATTTTTTTATTGACGTAATCGAGCCTGTGCATCTATCTTTTATTTTTTGCATAGTTTCTACGAAATCGCGCTCGACTCTCTATGGGGCATGATTTCACCTATGCAAAATCACGATCACCTATTATGGGGTACGATTTCACCCAGATAGTATCTAGGGGCAATATGTTATTCCAGACATCATTATTGCATTTTAGGTTGCATATAGGGCATAGTACTATGTTCTTGTGTTTTCATCATTTTATTCTGCTGTATCTTGATATGCTTGATTTCTTCCAAAGGTCAATTTTCGCTTCTATTTATCAAAGGTCAGCTAAAAGGACCTAGGGGGCTTGACTATTGCACCTCCAAGCACTATTGTACAATGGCCTAAGTAGGCCCCCTAACGCTAATCATATTTTCCAAGTGTTTGTCAGTATCTTGCAGGAACAAGAATTGTTGATATCATTGGATAAGGGATAAAAAGCAAGGATAAATCACCGGATAAGATAAGTGTTCCAATTAGTCTTTAGGCTATTTGTTGAGTGCCTTATATTTCTGTTGTAAACCCTAGATCTGATTTTAATAGAAATATATTTAATTGATTTCTAGGCATTTGAAGGATAAACAACATATAGTGTGCACTTAGGGTTAATTTTGTTTGTGCATATTCTCTTGAGCCCTTGCTTAAAGGTTTTCTATCTTGAAACCCTAGGGTTAGAAAAAAATTAAAAAAAAGAATCATTCTAGGGTTAGCTCTTGTCTTCTTGCATTCTGTATTTTTGCATTGTCCTTTATCTTTCATAGCATAGATCTAGAAAGGCCAAATTTAGGTGATTGTCTTGAATCGAATACATCAAACATTCTTGAAAACTAGAGGACTTGGAGCGAGTCCTTAAACCATTCCTGGTGAACCCTTCCCCCCTTTTAGCATCGAGTGTAGAGAACAACATACCCCCATGGTTCACCTCAAGGCTTTCTCTTTTGTGGATCCGAGGGGGTTCCCCCCCCTCTCGAACCCCCCCCTTTTTTTTTATATTTTATTAAAATAAATATATTTTTTTTAAAAAATAAAAACATAATTGTGCTTGTTTTCATTGGTCTTAGTTCCTTCCTTTTGCCCTAGTCTTTCTCTCTTTTCCCAATGGCTTCCAACCTTGGGAATGGAAGAAGGCTTTTTAGGTTTGATGAGATTTTCCAAGAGAATGATCAAATTGATAGAGAAAATCCTAACCTTGAGGAAGAAGAGATTGATAATAGTCTTGATCCTATTAAGGGACCCGATGGGAACCTTATCTTCAAATATTTTGAGCATGTATGGACCTTTTATAAATATCATAAGCATGCCTTGGATGCAACTTTAGAGGAAGAAGCCCTACTTGAGGAAGTTAGACCATCTCATGATAACTCCTTGAGTGAATATTTGAATCATGGTAATCTTGTTCATCATCCAACTTATGCCACTACTATAACCACCAACATTGGAGGGAATCTACAAGTCCCTCCAACTAGTAGTGCCATTCAAAATTTTCAATTTCCTCCTCAATCTGCTTATCTCAACATTGTTGCCTCTATTCCACCAAATGTTAGTTATCCTCTTCAACAAGATACCACATACCTCAACAATATCAATATGTCCAATACCCCTCCTTTAGGGAATCTGGGGACATTGCATAACAGTAATCCAGAAGTGCAGAATTTGACAAATATGGTAAAGCAATTGGTTTCAAAAGTTGAGATGATTCAACCTTCAAGTTTCACTTACAGTTATAAGGAAATGTGTAATCAGCCATTGGATCCTATTGTTGCTGCTAGGCCTTATCCTAAGCATTTTCCTATGCCAGTTTTACCTATTTATAAGGGGATAGAAGATCCAATAGAGCATTTAAGAAGATTTAGAATAACTTGCCATGATCTCATTTATGATGACATGTTGTTACTAAAAACATTTCCTAAGAGTCTTGGTGGCATGGCATTAGAATGGTACTATCGGTTACCTAATTATTCCTTGAAGAGTTTTGAAGAAACAACAGAATTATTTGTTCAATAGTTTGGTGCTTATATTGAAAAGGAAGTGACAATGAAAGATGTTTATAATTTAAAACAAGGTAAAGAGGAAATGTTTTTAGAATTCTTGGCTCGTTGGAGAAGTTTAGTTGGATGCTTGAGATATACTTTACCTCCAAAGGATATGCTTGAGATATTTATTGGTAATTTACAAGAACAATTATCTTATGCATTAGAGACTACTACTATTACATCTTTTGATCAAGCAATTGATTTAGCAAGAAAAGTAGAATAGGCTCTTATCAGAAGAGGCCAACTCAAAGTTAAAGAAGAGAAACCTACTAAGTCTCAACATAAGAATAAACACATAGGAGGTGATAGTGGAATGGATAGTAGGCCTGTTAATAATGTTACTAACAACCTACAAAATATAATACTTCAAAAACCTCCACAAAGGAATTTTACAAGACTTAATATGTCTATGGAAGCAGTTTTGAAACAACTTTTAGAAGCCAATGCAATTGAGTTACCTCCCATAAGGCAACCAGATACTACAACTCATTGGTATAAGGTAGGTCAACATTGTGCATATCATAGAGTGGAAGGACATTGGACAAATTCTTGTAAAAAGTTGAAACATGTGGTTCAAGATTTAATTGATGCAGGACGTCTTGATATAGGAAATTCTCAATCTTCAAATAATCAACAAAAATCATCTATTAATCAGAATGTAATTAAAGAAGCTAATCAAGTATCTTATAGAAGTGTACCACATCATTATGATAACAACATGGTTGGTATGATAACAACTACTTCAGAAAAATCAGTGCAGAATCAACAGATCCAACGATCTCAACAGGAGATCAGTTTCTCAACAAATATTTCTCTTTTGGAACTTTTGCAAAATTCTCCTACTCATGGAGAAGCCTTAATAAATGTTCTAAAACAACAATCTATCCCTCCAGATATTTCCCCTAGTGATATGGCCAATATTGTAAGTTCTCTTGGGATACATCATCTCACATTCTCGGATGTCGATATTTCTTTCTCAAACTTACAAGAAGATTCTTCTCTTTACATCACTGCATTTATTGGGGATACTTTTATCAAGAGAGTTATGATTGATAATGGTTCTTCCCTTAATTTATGCACATATCATTTCTTTCAAAATTTTGGATTAAAAGAGGAAGATATAACTAAATCCGATGATATCATTAAAACTTTCAACAATGAGTCCCAAGAAGCTTATGGTACCATATCACTTCCCCTCAAAGTTGGACCTAAGATTTTAGATACATTGTTTTATGTGGTATCTTGTCCTACATATTTTAATCTTCTTCTTGGATATCCTTGGATCCATGCGATGGAGGTCATCCCTTCTACTTTTCATCAATGTTTAAAATTTAAATTTGAAAATCAACTTATTTCTATCTTGGGTGATCCTCATCCATTTGAATTTTTCTCACCAGATGATCTAGCTCAGTTTCATTCATCATATTCCTTATCTAACAAAACTAAGCAACTTAAAAATTTTGATAAGGAATCATCAATCAATATCTCATCATAGGATCAAGTCAACTCTTCTTGTCAAGAATCTCTCTTAGATGAATCTCATCAAGGTTTAGAGTGGAGTGTTGAGGATGAGGGGCCACCCTCTCCTTCTTTGTTGGTTCTAACCCCTAAGAAGTATGTCAAATATGAGGATCCACCTTAGAATGATATCTACTTTGATGGGTCTATCCCTTGCATTACGCAGGTTGAGTCTTCTAGTTCTCAAGTGGACTTTGGTTCTATGTCTCCCGAGGACCTTGAGCAATTAGGAGTGATTCCTGCCCTACCTCCTCTTGAGGATGATTTGTCCATCCTTATTGAGGAGACCATAGATGTGAACATAGGTTCTGAGGAAGCCCCTAGAATCCTTAAGTTAGGTAAAGCCTTGTCTATGGATGAGCAGGAGCAATTGACCAATTTATTAAAAGAATATCAAGATATTTTTGCTTGGTCATATGCCGACATGCCAGGGCTTGATCCCTCCCTTGTCATGCATCATTTGGTAGTTAAGCCTAGTGCTAAGCCTGTTAAGTAGAAACTTAGGAAGATGCATCCTAAGGTCACCCTATCAATCAAGGAGGAGCTCCAAAAACTCCTTGATATCAATTTTATAAAAGCTATCGACTATTCTGATTGGATCTCCAATATCGTTCTTGTAGCTAAGAAGGAAGGAACAATCAGAATATGTACTAACTTTTAGGACATTAATTTAGCATGTCCCAAGGATGATTTTCCCTTGCCCAACATAGATCAGATTGTAGATTTCACTACCAAATGTGGGATGCTTTCGCTCATGGATGGTTTCTCAGGTTACAATCAGATTTTGATTACCCCTGAGGATCAGGCCAAGACAACATTCACTACTCCATGGGGTACCTTCTACTGGAAGGTCATGCCTTTTGGCTTGAAGAATGTAGGAGCTACCTATCAATGGGCCATGACTTATATTTTCCATGACATGATGCATGATATTCTCTAGGATTATGTGGATGACCTTCTAGCTCACTCCATAGAATGAAAGGATCATGTCCATGACTTAAGATGAATATTTGAAAGGCTTCAACAATATAAGGTTCATCTTAAACCCGCTAAGTGTGTGTTTGGAGTCACATCTAGCAAGTTGTTAGGCTTCATAGTTTCTAGGTGAGGCATTGAAGTGGATCCCACTAAGATAATGACTATCACTGACATGCCTCCTCCTCACACCTTGACTAAACTACGTAGTCTGCAAGGTAAACTTTAGTCTATCCATCGGTTCATTGCCTAGTTAGCCGATAAGTGTCAGCCCTTTCTTAAGCTTCTTAAGAAAGATGTAGTCTTTCGATGGGATTCTGAGTGTCAAAAATATTTTGATGATCTCAAACAATATCTCACTTCCCCACCTATTTTAGTTCCTCCTATGCCTGGTAGGCATTTGATGCTTTACATAGCAGCCACTACTCATGCTTTGGGAGCCATGCTGGCCCAACATGATGATCAAAATAAAGAATGAGCTATCTACTATATCAGTAGAACCTTGGTTAGCTATGAAACTAGGTACACTCCCTTAGAGAAGCTTTGCCTTGTCATAGTGTTTGCTTCTCAAAAGTTAAGACACTACATGCTCAGCCATAAGATATTGGTAGTTGCAAAGTTTGATCCTTTGCACTATTTAATGTCTAAGCCCCACCTTTCAGGTCGAGCTACTAAATGGGTGTTGGCCCTTAGTGAGTTTGACTTGAATTTCATAGGTCAGAAGGCTATTAAGGGTCAGGTGATTGTTGATCAGTTAGCCTCCACTCCCCTAGAAGCTACCCATCCTATAGTTGTTGAGTTTCTCGATGAGTGCTTCAATGTCAAAATTGAAGAGTCTGAGTCTTGGACTTTGTTTTTTGATGGAGCCCGATGCATGAAGGGCGTTGGTGCTAGAGTCATTCTAGTCACCCCACAAAAGCAACTCATCCCCTTGTCCTTCAAACTTTATTTCTCTTGCATGAATAATATTATAGAGTATGAAGCTTTGATCCTTGGTCTTAGAGTAACTTTAGCTTTGCAGGTTAGAGTCCTTTCGATCTTTGGTGACTCTCAACTTGTGGTTAATCATATTAATGATGTTTATCAGACTCGAGATGATAAACTTAAACCTTACAAGGAGATTGTCACTAAGTTGTTGTCCTTGTTTGATCGAGTAACCATAGAGTCTATCCCTAGATCCTCAAACCACCATGCGGATGCCATGGCTACTGCTGCATCCTTGTTCCCTCTGGAGTTAGAATATGATCAAGCATCGATTATCATTAGATAACTCTGGGAACCTGTATCACTTGGTTCTTGTCTTGTTCTATTAGATTGTTTGACCATCGAAGCTTCCCCATCTGAGCCATGGTATAATGACATCTTTAATTTCCTTAAGGATGGTTTGATGCCTGATGGTTTAGATCACAATCAACATAAGATTTTGTGCAAAAGAGCATGTCGATTCATCATAATCGATAATACTTTGTATCGATGTTCTTTTGAAGGTATCCTCTTGTGATGTCTTAACTTCGATGAAACCTAGCTTGCTCTTAGTGATGCTCATGAAGGTTCATGTGGAGGCCATTTTAGTGGTAATGCTATTGCCAAGAAGCTCCTTTGGATGGGGTATTATTGGCCTTCCATGGAGAAAGATGCATGTGACTATGTTCGGTGCTGTGACAAGTGTCAATACCATGATCATCTTGTTCATGCTCCTTCTCAAGACCTTCAGGTTATCTCTTCCCCTTGGCCATTCTCCATGTGGAGATTGGACATTATCGGGAAAGTTAACCTAGTGTCATCTGATGGTCACAAGTTTATCATTACTATGATCGAGTATTTCACTAAATGGGTTGAAGCCATGCCCCTAGCTATGGTGATTGGAACTCAAGTTTCTAAGTTCATCTTCAACCAGATTCTTTGTAGGTTTGGGATTCCTTCGATGATTATTTCTGACAATGACACTCCTTTCAAGAATAAGGATGTTCATAATATTTGTGCTAAGTACAAGATTCAGCATAGGTGGTCAACTCCTTATTACCCTTAGGGTAATGGATAAGCCGAAGCATCCAACAAGTCCTTGATCAGGATCTTGAAGAAGTTGGTTAGTAAGACCGGTCATGACTGGCATATCCAACTTTATCCTACCTTGTGGGCCTATCGTACTAGTGTGCGTACTCCCATAGGGGCCTCACCATATGTCTTGGTATATGGGTCTGAGGTGGTGTTTCCTTTTGAGCTTGAGGTTCCCTCATTGCACATCTTGTTGCAAGATGCCATGGTCGATGATGAGTATCATGCAGACCATTTGCACCAATTGGAGCTATTGGATGAAAAGTGCATTCATGCCTTAGAGCATTTGAGAGCCTATCAGGATAGGCTCTAGTGATCTTATTCTAAGAAAGTTTACAATCATTCTTTTGAGGTTGGGGACCTTGTCCTCAAGGAAAACTAGAAGAACACTAATGCTCATGCTGATCTTCGAGGTAAGTTTTAGCCCAATTGGTTAGGGCCCTTTGTCATAATGACCAAGTTTGGCTCAGGTGCCTATCATTTGGCTTCTTTGGATGGTAAAGAACTTAAAGAACCTATGAATATAATGCATTTAAAAATATATTATGCTTGATCCATCATCTACATTGCATTTTACATTTAGCTTAGATCATATTGCATCTGCTTGCCTGCTCATATTGCATGACTACCTGTCATACTTTGCATGATTGCTTAACATTCTATTTCTTGCACTTTTGCTTGTCATAATTGCATTGTTTCTTGCTCATGACTGCTTGTTCATATAGCTTTTGGGGATTCATGACAATGGCATGTGATGATACCTAGTTAGGTCATAGCTCACATGCATTGCACTTTCACTAGGGTTCTGATGCCTAGCGAAGCCCCAACCTAGGGCCCATGCATTTTCATCCCTTCTTCTCTTCTCATCTTCCTTTTCTCTTTTCTTCTCTTCTCTCTTCTTCTTGTATTCCTTGACTTTGAAATTTTTTACAATGATTATAATTTCTCTCCAAATTCAAGGAATGCAATCCTCTTTTGGTATATCCTTGTCCTTTGCATGATTCTTATTTCTCCTTTATCTTCTTTGTTCATATAAGGATATACATTCTTCTCTCCTCTTCTTGATTGCACATTTCCTCCCTCTTGAATTTTCACTAGCTGAAACTTCAAGCTAGGGGTACACATGCATAATTCTTTGCTCCTCATTTTCTTCCTCTTATTTCTTCTAGCACATGCACACACTCACATTGTGTTATGCTCATTTGAATTGGTCTATATACATATTCTTACACACCCCTATCGGGTAGTACTTTCTAATACATCATTCACATCAGTAATAATATATCACCCCTATCGAGTTACACTTCTTTTGACTCAATGGGCTCAACACCCCATTATAGGATAAGCTCCTTGACCATTTTAGTAGGTCTCAACATACATCCTAGTGGGTAATCACCCCATAGTAGTCACTAGTGAGCAATCATCCATAACGGGTTATACTCCATCATTTGATCATTTGAGCAATCACCCATAGCAGGTTACACTCCATATTTTTCCCATCTATCCATCTTAGCGAGTACTACACCCATAGTAGGTTTTCACTCCACATCTGGACCTTCTATTGGGTATAACACCCTTCATTCAGGGTTCTTGATCAACTTCTCTCATTTTCTATGGTTGACCTTTGGATCTTCCTTTTCTTCTTCTTCTCTTCTCTTCCTTCTTCTTTATTTCCCTTTCTTCTATTCATCCATGCATTTCATGCTAGTTGCATTAGATTCATGTTGTACCCAATAATATTTTCTTTTTTTGTTTTCTTTGTTTTTTGTGTTTTTTTTTCTTTCTTTCCTTTTTAAGTTTCTTAAGGAATGTTCATTCCTTTCAAAACTCGAGGGGGCACCCTAGCCATAGAGGCATTAATGGTAGTAATGTCTCACCTAGTGTGCAAAATTCTAGAGTGTCCTTCATGATACCCCTTTTGCACCATCCCTTTATCCAAACCTGGCCACCCCTTCTCTGTGTTTGTTGTCTTCTTGCCCATAGAGGTCTACATATTTCTTTGATGCATTTACTTGGCCTTAAATGCATCAAAGAGGGGGCAAAATGTAGACATAAAAAATTGACCCACTTTAGTGGGCAATCTTCCTAGAGCCCTCTAGGAGACCCCTTAGACTTGCCTAGGGCAAGGGTTAGGCTTCTCCTCCCTCTTTTGCCTTTTTTCTCCTCTCTATGCAAAATCATGCTCACCCTTGATGGGGTACGATTTTGCATAGGTGAAATCATGGTCGGCCTTGATGGGGCATGATTTCACCTTTTTAGGGTTTTCTCTAAGGAAACCCTAATTCTTTAGGTTTGGCATGTTTTACATCGGCCCTCCTTGGTTTTCCCACCCATCTCACCTTCAAATCCACTATATAAGGAGGGTTTGAATTCATTTTAGAGCATGATGAATAATAATGATAATTGATGATAATGATTTTTCATGATTATTGCAAAGTGTTTTAGTGCTCACTAATTGATCTGCATCCTTCTTCTTCTCTTGCAAGCAAGCTAATTCTGAAGTGTGAAGTTTGATTTGTTCTCTGCTGCATTGGATTGTTGATTGTTGTTGCTCACTTTGGTGGATTTGTGTTGGAGCCCTAAGGAGAGATCAACTATTTGGGAGGTCTCAACCCTTCTGTTTGCTTCTGCACTCTCTGCTAGGTGAATTCACTCTTCTGCATGCATATTTATATTTTTTGATTGATGTAATTGAGTCTACATTTGTCTTTTATTTTTTGCATAGTTTCTATGAAATCATGCTCGACTCTCTATGGGGCATGATTTCACCTGTGCAAAATCATGGTTGCCTATTACGGGGTATGATTTCACCCAGATAGTATCTAGGGGTAATATGTTGTTCTAGACATCATTATTGCATTTTAGGCTGCATATAGGGCATAGTGCTATATTCTATTCTATGTTTTCATCATTTTATTCTACTATATCTTGATATGCTTGATTTCTTCCAAAGGTCAATTTTCACTTCTATTTATCAAAGGTCAGCTAAAAGGACCTAGGGGGCTTGACTTATGTACCTCCAAGCACTATTGTACAATGGCCTAAGTAGGCCCCCTAATGCTAATTATATTTTCCAAGTGTTTGTCAAGTTATCTTGCAGGAACAAGAATTGTTGATATCATTGGATAAAGGATAAAAGCAAGGATCAATCATCGGATAAGATAAGTGTTCCAATTAATCTTTAGGTTATTTGTTGAGTGCCTTCTATTTCTATTGTAAACCCTAGATCTGATTTTAATAGAAATATATTTAATTAATTTCTAGGCATTTGAAGGATAAACAACATATAGTGTGCACTTAGGGTTAATTTTATTTGTGCATATTCTCTTGAGCCCTTGCTTAAAGGTTTTCTATCTTGAAACCCTAGGGTTAGAAAAGCATTCAAAGAAAGAATCATTCTAGGGTTAGCTCTTGTCTTCTTGCATTCTGTATTTCTGCATTGTCCTTTATCTTTCATAGCATAGATCTAGAAAGGCCAAATATAGGTGATTGTCTTGAATCGAATACATCAAACATTCTTGAAAATCTAGAGGACTTGGAGTGAGTCCTTAAACCATTCCTGGTGAACCCTTCCCCCCCTTTAGCATCGAGTGTAGAGAACAACATACCCCCATGGTTCACCTCAAGGCTTCTCTCTTGTGGATCCAGCCTTGAGAATTGTACGTGGTAGGGCAGTTTTCCCCCTCTATAAAAGTTAATAGGACAAAATTTAAAATTTACTTCCTAAACACTCTAGCTAGAGTTAAAGCAGGGATATGTAGGTTACTTCAAATGGAGGAGACTCATCAACAACATATCTAGGGATGCCATTATTTGAGGGGAGAATGAGGGGAGAATGAAGATAGAATTATGGAATATAGTTATAAGTAAAGGTTAGAATAAACTACCATTATGGAAAGGTACATGGTTATCATTAGTAGGAAGATTAAAACTAATTAAATCGGTCTTATAGGTCATTCCAACATATCATATGTCCTATATTATGCTAAAAAATGATAGAAAAAGTTTAATTTATATTATATAGTCATTTTTTTGGCTAGAATTACATGGTAAAAGGAATTTTCCTTTGGTGAAATGGAGCAAGGTGTGTGATGATAAAAGTAGGAGACATTTTAGTTTAAGAGTTCTTACAAATTCAAACTTAGTTCTAAGGGGAAAACTAATTTAAATATTTTACAAAGAGAGTCAAAGAAAATGGGAAAGAATTCTACTAAATACATTGAGCCCAATGACCCAACCTTAATACCTACTGCATTCTCACTACCAAATGGTTTAGCACTATGGAATAATTTTAAAAATTCGATTGAACTAGTGATTAAAGGACTAAGATGGGTGGTGAGAACTGGAGAAATTTTTTCTATTTGGATGGATACTTTGTGTGATAAAAAAGCTCTCAATCTAGATTCAATTTTGAAACCACTAATGATATTACTTCAATATAAATACGGTGGTAGGGTTTCAAACATTATGTACAAATATAAAAAAGGAAGATACAATTGGAAAGATATTTTTACAAGTATACCAAAATTTGTTGCTAGGAGGCAATTGAGCAAAAAAATAATAATAGTGATTATTCCAAGGGGAGCCAAGCATAAACTAATTTAGGGATTGACTAGCTCAAGAGAATACACAACAAGAAGTGGATGTAATGTAAATTACCAATAAAATAGGAATATCAAAAGAATATGGAGAGATATTTGGGATATCTTGAGCATTCCAAAAGTGAAAATGTTTGTATGGCTAATAGGTCATAGGAAGATTTTTCTTTGAGGTGGCATTAGCAGTCCTTATATTCCATGAGATGGTAATCATGTATATTAGGGGCTATTAGCCCTTCCTGTGAATTACCAATATTATTATATTGTTTGGTAAAGAGAAATTCAATCAATATAGATTGTGTTCCTTTATATTTGCTCTTAATTCCCTAGCTCTTGCTTGATAATTTGAAGGTTTTTCTCTTTTTTCCTGACTACTATCGAGGAAAGGTCTTATTATTCTATTCCTAAATATTCTTTCACAATTTTCCTTTTCATTAGATTTATCCTATCTTGGCTTTGGTAAGGAAGATTTTGACTTATCTTGCTCATTTTCTAGTATTTTCTTATTAATGGTATAGGTATTAACATCTAATACTATGTTTTCTCTACCACTTTTATTCTCTTGAATGATCTATGGTACTTGAATAGAGTCTTCAAAATTTAATAAGGCACATTCTTTAGATTAAAAAAAATGTTCATCCCTAAATTATGATCATTTTGAATAGATGATTCCTTGTTAGTATTCTAATCTTGTTGTACCATGTCCTCTAAGCTCTTATATGATTTTTCTTCGTAGGTTAAAGCCTAAAAAGAAATGGTATTTCTTCCAATATCCTTACGTACTAGTCTTCATTATTTATTTACTTTATTTATTTAAACCTATTTTTTGGAAGTTGAAAACCATCCTCATCCATATCCATTTCTATCTCTTTCCTCCTTATTGGTTTGCATTATTTATCTATTTTTTTTCTACATATGTTTTTATTCGAATCTTTTTCGAGCATGATCTCTCAATATGCCCCACTTTATGACATATTCTACATCTAAAATATATGTTTTCATAATTCATGGTTTGGGCCCATAAGTTATCCCCATACTTAAGAATGATTGATTATGATGAAAGATTTACTGATATCAATCATGTCCAACATTTGGACATAGATAGCCAATAATCCATATTTTGTAGTTTTGAAATCTCAAGGAATTATCCTAGAGTGTTGTCTATTGCCTTGAAGGTATCCATTTCCTAAAATTCAATGGGCAACCCATATATCTTGACCTAGATTGGTACTAGGAACAAATTTATGTTTCTAGGTGCAAAGCCTTCATACCAACAAGTAAGGAAGAGTCTTGCTCTTCCCATAAACCAAAGACCCTCTTTCATGATTCTATCTCTTTCCTCAGAACAGAAAATGGCTAGGAAAAAACCTTTTGGAATAAAAGATAGTCTCACTTTTAGAGACTTTAATTTCCTATCAATCCATTTTTTTACAGCCAAAGCCCCTAACCAAGACCCATTAACTTTATCAATAATTTCTTTATCTTTGAACAAAGAGGATAACTATTGTGTGAGGTCCTTATTGAATAAATTAATTCATAAATTAATCTTTATGTTAATAACTTAGTTAAAGAACATGAATATATTTTATTATTAATATGGTATTCATTGTTCAAACATTGCTCGAAATCTAAACAGATCTTAAAAAATGTCCATAGACTAAAGTCATAGAGCTAAAAAAAACATGTAATCTAAAAAAAGGCTCTTCGAAAAGGTATGGCTTCCAATAAAATTGTCAAAACTAACACTAAAATCAAAAGGAAAAATCAAGGGTTAAACCTTAATTTTTTTTTAATCCTGGGTTTTGTGCTCTTCCACCAAAAATTTCGAAAAATCAAGTGTCAAAAATCCAGAATTGGACTCCTGGATTCTGTGTGCCTGCGGTCTTCCACCAGAAAATTAGATTTTGACACTTGACATAATAGAATTATGTAAGGCAGGTTCACAAACCACTCCACGCATAGTGTATGGGCAGAGACGAAAACCAGCGAAGGAACAAACATAAAAAGTCTTATCAAGAGCAGGCTTCTTCCCACAAACCAAGTGCAGATTGAAACAGTGCATAATATTGACAACATCATACGCTAGTCATATCAACATCAGGCTATGAACCTCCTTCCCACAATCCAAGTGCGTATACCAAAAGATAATGCCGATGAGAACTGACCAACTGACCTGTCTGCAACAAATAAGTTGGCATCCAATAGCTGTGCAATGATGTTTGGATGAGATAAATTTTGAAAATCCTCGAAAAGACGTATTTTTTTTCTTACCAATGCTGCTTCTCCTACGGCTCCATGGACTTCTAGTTTCTCCAGCTTTTCGTCTTGTGATAAATCTCTTCCAAAACATCTATGTGCTCTTCTTTGGGTTCCCATATTGACTTTGTTGAGGATCCACTTCCGACTCGCATTCTGTTGATTTACAGAGAAAAAGAATTCAGCAAAACACAGAATTTTATTCGTTGCAATACAATAATTTTTTAAAACAGAACAGAATTTTATTCATTACAATGCAATAATTTTCAATAGATCTTATAAACTTTATAAGCATATCACTTCACTCCATATACGTTAATTAAAATATAAATGAGATGATACGTCTATTACCTTGTCCCTCTACCTCCTGCTTTTGTTCACACTTACTACGTTACGGATGTCTTCAGTGTTTTTGTTCACACTTACTACGTTACGGATGTCTTCAGTGTTTTTGTTGGTTTAAGTCATACTTTTTTTTCAAAATATTTTTCACAAATATTTAATTTCTTCCATTTTCTAAACCATGTATTTTTATAAGAATCAATTCAATACAATAACATAAGCAAAAGAAGCTTATACTTCTTTTCAAAATATTTTCCACAAATATTTAATTCTTCTTATATCCTAAACCGTATATTTTTATATGGTTCAATTCAATACAATAACACAAGCAAAAGAAACTTATACTTCTTTTCAAAATATTTTTCGTAAAATTTTTAATCTTTGGACAAACAAACCATCTAAAAATTGACTTTTACTAAAGGAGTGCTAGTTATACTTCAAAGATTTACAACAATCTAAAGAATGTAACACTGAAGATTTAAACCATGTAATCTATCATTAGCATAATATCCAAACTTTGAAAGGTTGACTCCATTAGATCCAACACAGATTAGTCTCATGAGTAAACCCTTAAACGCATCATTAAATTGCTTTCCAACTAACATTAGATTATCATTAAATCTAAGATTCCATTTATCTATCCTTAATTTAATTTAAGTTATTCATTGATTAGTTCCAAGATTAAAGAATTAAATTAATCCTTCATTAGATTAATTTCAAAACCAAGACTATATTAAAATAGTCCAACACTAATTAATTCCAACCTTAAGAATTCATTAAATTAATATGTCAATAGATTAACTCCAAACTTAAGATTGCAGAGAATTAATCTATCCTTAGATTTATTTCAAATCTAAAGATTATATTGATCTATCATTAAGTTAATTCCAACTCTAAGGATGATATTGCATTAATCTATTACTTGATTAATTTACAAAACTAATCTATAATTTGATTAATTTGTAAAAACTAAAGATTAATAATTAATTAATCTACCATTAGATTATTTTGCAAAACTAATCTATCATTTGATTAATTTGTAAAAACTAAATATTAATAATTAATTAATCTACCATTAGATTATTTTGCAAAACTAATCTATCATTTGATTAATTTGCAAAAACTAAAGATTAATAATCAATTAATCTACCATTGGATTAAGGTTTATTTCAAAGGGTCCAACATTAAGTTAATCTAGGCCAAATATATTTAATCTTTCCTTTGATTAACAAGAAGCCTAAGAATTAACTTAACTTTAACAAAGCTTGAATAGAATAATCAAGATATTGAAGCTAAAAATAAAACAAAGGAAGATAGGGCAACTTTGACTAGCAAACCCATGTATTCCAACAACATGATCCAAACCTATGAGAGGTCTAAACGCAAGTGAAAATGCCAACCTCCTCACACAACCACCAACTAGAGGCTCCACACAAAAACTAAGCTCTAGTTAACCAAACATGAGACGATGCAACACCACTTGATATGACTATGCTACCTCACATAAACCTAGACATAAAACTTAGCATGCACAATATTGCTCAAGTAGGAATAAAACAAAGATTGTAGGGAGCACAAGCCTAAGGTTTAATCCACCAACTAGAGGCGATCACAAAGGAGCGCACATGAGCCAAGAGAACATAAGTACATTAGCTTCCTGAGTCAATGTAATAAAGAGGTGGCACGCCTCAATGTCACACAAGCTCTAAGCACCTGTAACAACACACATGACCTACAACCTCTATGCACAACATGGAAATCAACTTGAAGCACCATCAAGGGCAAATAAAAATCCATGTAAACATAGAAAAGCAACTAGAAAGCAACATGCACTCAAGCAACTAAAAAGAGCACAAATATGTGGGCAAAGTAAATATTTCTAAATAGAGGTAAGATTAAACAAGATATCACCTAAAATCGACATCCAATTTGCCCCCTCTTCCAACCCAAGCTTCATATTTTCTTCTTGATTCCTTCTATCGTTCTAGTACCTTGTTTCCAACTTCCACTTCCCCTTCTTGCTCAAGATGGTCTCCTATTTCTAGCAAGGAGTGTCTAAGCACCAACTAGAAAATAGAGCATAAATGAAACTATCTTGTCGCCTTCCTCGTACCCACTCCCAGTAAGAGCATTATCTTCTAATGAACTCTTAGCTCCATAATAAAGGTATCATAAATGCACCCACTTCGCTAGCCACCATCACTCCAATGCATGGAATAAAAAGTACACCACCACCACCAAGGTTAAAGGTGTCCCTTTAATACCGCAAACACACACATAAAGCAAGCAATCAAAACTAAAAACTCATGGCTTCTTTCATGGATTAATTATCAACATTAGACATATAAGAATTGATACCAAAAAAATTAATTCTTTAAGAACACAAGGAGATAATCATAAACCATCATGCCATAACAAGAACAAAAGCACTCTCTCGGTGTTTCGTTCCATTATTTTATCCTCAAGTGAGTGGCTCCTTATTTAAGATAGACCTCAGCTATCACCGAATCATATTAAGGAGAATCATTGCAGGTAATTTTCCTGGTCCAATGGTACGAATATGAGCATAAAAAATTATAATGCACCTACATGAAAGGGTATTTATTCATGTTACCCTAAGTTGTTTGATGAATGAGTCATCATCGTCATTTCCATTTTAACAAGGGCTTTTATTCCTTGTGGTCAATTCTATTGTCCACCCATGAGAGTACCTAATATTACAACCATGTAGAGCATTAGCAGTATCACATCCTTAAATAAAATAGACATAATATCAAAGCATACATTCAAAAGTATAAAAACTAAACACTAAACATCATTTACTAATACAAAGTCCAACTTAAGTAGCAAGTCTTGTCAAGGTGGGTTATGGCAATGACAAATTGAACTATCATTTTGCATATCTAAGGATAACCTCCTTGTTTCTAGAGTTGATGAATTACCATTTGTCTTCGATCCTTCAAGAGATAGATCATCTAGGTCTACTCTCTTAGCCACCAATAGATCTTATTTCAAATCTCAGGTAGACTATGTAGAGATATTCTTAATATCTCATAAAAATTTTTATGCTAGGATAGGAGCTTTAAATAAATATTGAAACCGATTTATTGCTTTGGCCCTCTATTTTGAGTTATAGCTACGAAGTACAACTTTGTATATAGCTCAATTTTCTTTTAACCTAGTGGTTGTGCAACTAAGTCTAGTGATTGAGCATTTTTTTGCTTTTCTCTTATTATGTTGTATATAGCTAAATTCCAAACATGGCTAGAACCTATTACCATTTCTTGTTGGTTGATTACAAGAGCCATTATATCTGAGCATGGTTGTTATAGTTTTGCTATTATACAATCATTTTTATGGTTAGAATTACATGATAAAAAAATTCCTTTGGTGAAATGGAGCGACGTGTGTGATGATAAAACTAGGGGAGGTTTTTGTTTGAGATTTCTTACAAACGAAAACTTAGATCCAAGCGGAAAATTAATTTGAAGATTATACAAAATGGGAAAAAAGTCTTCTAAGTACATTAAGCCCAATGATCCAAGCTTAATATTTACTGTATTCTCACTACCAAATAGTTTTGCACTATGGAATTATTTAAAAAAAATAATTGGTCTTGTGATTAAATGACTAATATGGGTGGTGAGAACTAGAGAAAAAAATTCTATTTTGATGGATACTTTGTGTGATAAAAAAGTCTCAATCTAGATCTAATTTTGAAACCATTGATGAAATTACTTCAAGATAAATATGGTGATAGGGTTTCAAATATTATGTACAAGTATGGAGAAGGAAGATACAATTGGAAAGATATTTTTACAAGTATACCAGATATTATTGCTAGGAGGCAGTTGAGCAAAAATATAATAACAATGATTATGTCAAGGGAAGCCAAGCATAAGCTAATTTGGGGGTTGAATAGCTCAGGAGAATAAACAATAAGAAGTGGATGTGGTGTAAAGCACCAATAAAATAAGAATACCAAGAGAATATAGAGAAATATTTGGGATAGCTAGAGCATTCCAAAAGTCATAATGTTTGTATGGCTAGTAGGTCATAGGAAATTTTTTTTTTGAGGTAGCATTATCAATCCTTATATTCCATGAGATGGTAAATGTCTCATTAGGGGTTGTTGGCCCTTCCTATGAATTACCAATATTATTTTGGTGTTTGTTAAAGAGAAATTCAACCAACATAGATTGTGTTTATTTCTCTATGTTTGCTCTTACTTCTCTGGCTCTTGCTTGATACTTTGAAGGTTTTTCTCTTTTTTCTTTGCCAATATGAGGGTAGGACTTATTTTTATATTCCAAAATATTCTTTCACAACTTTCCTTCTCATTAGATTTATCCTCTCCTAGCTTTGGTAAGAAATATTTTAACTTATACTACTCATTTTTTAGTATTTCCTTATTAATGGTAGAGGTATTAATATCTAAAATTGCATTTTCTATACCAGTTTTATCCTCTTGAATGGTGTATGGTACTTGAATAAAGTCTTTAAAATATAATGAGGCGCATTCCATAGGTTCAACAAGAATGTTCATCCCTAAACTAGGATCTTTTGGAGTAGATGGTTCCTTGTTAATATTCTAATATTGTTGTATCATGTCCTCTAAACTCTTATATGCATTTTATTTATAGGTTAAAGCCTTAAATAAAATGGTATTTCCTCCAATATCCTTACTTACTGGTCTCCATTGTACATTTACTTTCATCTGTCTAAACCTATTTTTTAGAAGCTGAAAACCATCCTAACACATATCCATTTGTAAGTTTTATCTTATGATTTTCTACATATAATATTGTTGGACTCTTCTTCAAGCATGGCTCTTAATATGCATCACTTTATGACATCTTCTACATCTGAAATATATATTTTCATAATCCATGGTTTGGACCCACAACATATCCCCGTACTTATGTATGATTGATTTTGGAAAAGGTTTCTTGATATCAATCATGACCAATATCTATGCATAGATAGCAAAGAATTCAACTTTTGTAGTTCTAAAATTTCAAGGATTTCCCCTAGAGTGTTGCCTATTGCCTTGAAGATATTTGTTTCTTAGAATTCAATGGGAAACCTATACATCTAAATCTAGATTGGTACTAGGGAAAAATTTAAATTTTAGGTGCAAAGCCTTCATACCAATAGGTAAGGAAGAGTCTTGCTCTTCCCATAAACCAAAGATCCCTTTTAGGATTCTATCTCTTTCCTCCTTAGAACAAAAATGTCTAGGAAAAAACCTTTTGAAAGAAAAGATAAACTCACTCCTAGAGACTTCCATCTCCTATCAATCCATTTTTTTATATCCAAAACCCTTGGCCAAGACCCATTAAATCTATCGATGATTGACTTATCTTTGAGCAACAAGGATAGTTGCTATGCGAGGTCCTTATTGAATAAATTAATTCATAAATTAATCTTTATTTTAATAACATCATTAAAGAACATGAATATTATATTGATAATATGGTATTCATTTTTCAAACATTGCTCGAAATAAATAATAAATAAAAAAGGATTACTCACTTATTTAATAGCTTTTTCATAAATATTATATGTTAGCCTTTAATTAAAGAAGATAGACATTATTATTTTAATAGTAATCTAACGCTACATTATATTTTACTAAGCAAGTGATGCTAGAATGTTTAAAATTAAGTTATAATTATTTAGAGCAATGTCTTACTCAAATTTTTAATAATTTACTTATAAATTAAATTAATATTGATGTAGAAAATATCTACCAATAAATTAGATCTTTATGGCCATTAATTTTACTTTTTCCTGGTTGAATTTATAATATTATCCAAAAAACTCCCAAATGATTAATTAACCACATTTGTATGTCAAAAAAGAAAAAAGTATTTAAAAAATAGCAATAATAGACAACGAAAGATAAAAAGGGAGAATTGGAAATGTAGGTGTCCATGGGCACCCCAAAATATCATATATTATTCACACTTACAATACAAACAAATCCTCATTAAAGGGTATTTATAGTGATACCAAATTTCCAATGAAAGATTACACCTTATCACACATTTGGGCATGGCCTAAAGAAGATCATATTACACATAATTCAACACCCCCCCAAAATTTGAGCCAAGAAGACCAAGGATAGAAGGTATTAAAGGTAACATCTCTCCCCACAATGGATGGTCTTGTGGGGCTTCGTTGATCCTCCTTAATCCTTATCTTCATCATCAGAAGGCTTGTGTCCAGCTTTCAAGAATTATATCTCAATATTCTTAAGCCTTGTAACACAGTTGATTGAGTGTCCTTACCATTTATAATACTCACAAGTGTTTGACTTCTTTGAAACTTTAAACTTGTGGTAAGAGCACGTGAGTGTTAGATTCCATTAAGTTAAAGTCTATTGGATGAGCTTGTGTATGAGAAAGAACTTCATAATTCTTCATTGCCACTTCATAATGGATTAGAAGCTTGAAAAGACCTTCAAGAGAGATGGGTTGTGGTTATTTGATAGTTATGGTATTCACATTAGAACCAAGGAAACTAGATCAAAACGAGGAGAACGATTAGAAGTAATAGATTTGACATACTCTTCATCCCTCTTTACATTGCTTCCTGTCATGGCAAGATTAGCTTTTAGAACTTTGAAATGAGATGTATGGTCTTTAACAGTACTAAAAGCTAAAATTTTGAGATTCGAGAGTTCTATATCTTTCAAAGTAGTCCATACATCAATAGAAATATTCTTCTCTCTAATGTGGAAAAGTACATATGGTTCCACTACCACGAAGAATAGTCTAAGAACTTCTTCCTTTCTTTTGTTGAGTTCATGACAAACGAATCCTTTTTTTGACTCATTATTAAAGATGAACCAATAATTTTAAATTTTGAGTAATATTACCATTTGAGCTGATCAAGTACTATAATTTTACCTATTAAAACAAATGACATACTCTAAGAAATCTATTTTACATAAAATAATCTAAATATATTTATAATAAATCCATAAAGTAATATCATCATTGCATAGAGCTAAAAAAAAAAAAAAAAACTCCAAACACTTATGTATGCAAAAGCTATGGCCTCAATTACCACTCAAATCAAATCAAAAGAAAAAATCAAGTGTGAGATCTTAATTTTTTTTATTTCTTTAAATCCTGGATTATGTGCTCTTCCACAAAAAATTTAGAAAAATCAAGTGTCAAAAATCCAGAAATTGGATTCCTGGATTCTGTGTGCCTGTGCTCTTCCACCAGAGAATTAGATTTTGACACTTGACATAATAAAATTATGTAAGGCAGGCGGGATTTGAACTTAAGACCCCATGTGTATAGGCAGGGACACAAACCACTGCACGCATAGTGTATGGGCAGAGACAATAACCAGTGAGGGAGCAAACATAAAAAGTCTTATGAAGAGCAGGCTTCGAATCTTAAACCTTCTTCCCACAAATCAAGTGCACATTGAAACAGTGAAGGAGCAAGCATATTATTGACAACATCATACGGCCAAGAAACCTTAAACCTCCTTCCCACAAACCAAGCGCAGAATGAAACAGTGAAAGAGCAAGCATAATATTGACAACATCATACGGCCAACATACCTAACCTCCTTCTCACAATCCAAGTGCCCAATCAACAGCAGGCTCTGAACCCTTGAACTCCTTCCCACAATCCAAGTGCCCAATCACTACGCTGGTCAGTAGATTGAGACATTAAGAGGGCACCCTGTTCTCTAGTACGTATACCTTCAGACTATTTTGGAAGAGGGCGGCCGAAAAGATAATGCCGATGAGAACTGACCAACTGACCTATCTACAACAAATAAGTTGGCATCCAACAGCTGTGCAATGATGTTTGGATGAGATGAATTTTAAAAATCCTCGAAAATACGTCTTTTAATTTTACCTTTTGCATCGCATGGCCAGGTTTTGAACAAGAAAAGCGACCAATGCTGTTATGAATTTCAGCTTTTGTTAACCATACATGAAATGCACACAGCACAGAATCTTCTTACAAAGCAGAACTTGCAATTGAGATAAAAGATCACTCATACAAGATCAAATTAACTTTATCACTCAACGTTTCCATGACTAGCAACATAGTTTAGGGATATAATAAAAGGTAATTCTAAATAGCCAGACCTGCTTTATTCCCTGCTCAGATCAAGACAACAAGAGCTTTAAACAACAACAAAAAAAAACAAACGGTCAAGGACAATAATTTCATCCAATTCATTATCCCACACGAAACAAGAACTGGGTACTGTAGATGGCTCTTGCCCATAACTCAAAAGAGGAAAATGAACTAAAAGGTTATATTGTAGCTTATCTTGCGATTTCATATCTCTCTAACTCAAGATATTCTCGTCGAATGAAGAGTGTAGAATGGAGGGGCATTCAGCTTAGATAGACATTCTTGTCCCCCTTCGGAGGTGATCTCTGCTCAGAAAGCTTGTCCGACGTTTTAGGAGAAGGCTCCTTGTCCAGAGAAAACTTTCGCTTACCATCACAACCCAGCTGAAAAACCATCATACAGTTAATATTTTGCATTATATCTATAATTGAATATCAGTGCTGGAACTACTAGTTCTGCAATTTGCAAATCGAAAACTGACAAGACTTCGGAATGTTTACCACTGTATATGAACGTAGACGGGGACGTTCTGGTGTAGAAATTAATTATTTGTAATGATTAAGGATTTGATAAGTAATAGTTAAGTGTTCAAGGACATGCAATCATGTTTTATTGTGAAAACCGCATCTACCTGTACTTCTATAAAGTGGAAAAACCGCATCTACCTGTATTCTATTAGGTGTATTAATATTCTTGAATGTATCAATATCATCAATCATATGATTCTTCTGCTTAGCATTACAAAAATAATTATTGTTCATTCGCTCTTATTATGTTATTCATTTTAGATTGCTTTATGTAGATCCTATTTTCAACAAATGATATCACAGCCAAAGGTTGATCACGTTCCATAAGGTCCGGATCGGAAAGCGTTCCTTGCTGTTACACAGAGAAAGCACGACCTAGAACCTTAATATGTCATGCCTGTCAGAAGTATTGTGTTTCCCCGCTATTGCTCGTTCCCTATAGTAAAAACCGTAGGGAGTAGTCTGTGCATACCGCTGTGAAGACTGAATGCACCGAAAATTTACGTTCGGTTTCCCTGTAGTGTTTGGCTGCTACATTCGTGGTATCCTCCTCATCATTACTCAAAGGTTTGGCGGTGTCCATATCGCCCTAAACGTTGGCCACAGCATGTGGAAGATCGCCAGAAGGGTTTCAACCAATGCCAGCTGAACTGCTGCCACGTGTGACGCGCATGCTGCAACTCTAATAACCGCAGACAGTGAGAAATTCGTCAATCCGATCCATAAGGCTGAAGACTTGCCGCGCAGGCGACCGGGAGGTATGAATTTCATTTATTGATTTTCTTATGCTTTAATAAGCTTAATTGGAGAGATAAGGGTTTTATAAAAAATGGAGGACAAATATAAATAAAAAAAAAAAAAAGCTTTTGTTTTCAATGGGAGGCATAAGAAAGAAAGAAAAAAATACAAAGAAAAAGTTTTTTTTGAAAAGCAATTGTTTTTATTTTTGAAGTTTTGTGCAAGCAAAGAATACAAAGGAAAATTTATGTTGTTGAATTTGAATTTTTGGAAGTAGGGAGATAACATTTTTTTGTTTGATAAAAATATATATTAAGTTTTTTTTTGAGTTGCTTTAATTTTTGGGAGGTAAAAGGTTTTCTACCTCAAAGGAAAAATTAAATCAAAGGGGGAAAGAAAGAAAAAAATGACAAAAGGCAAGAAACACAATTTTCTAAAAGTATTTATTCAAGAAAGATTTATGTTCCATTGTTAAAGAAGCCCAAAAAGGAGAATATTTGGTCTCGCAACAATGCATTCAAGGAATCCTAGAAATTTTTATCACTATACCTACTGATTTATGGCAAGTCATATATAAGGGAATAATTACTCTTAATGTTTCCAAAATCAAAGCACAAGAAAAAAGACCATTGATGAAAGATGTTTGTGATACTGGTGATTTGAAGTCCATAATGGTGGACAAATGTTGTAACACTAATGATTTGAAATCCATGATGATGGATGAATGTTGTGATACTAATGATCTTTGTGAGCAGGAAAAAGTAGCAGATTGTGATCACTTTCCAAATGAAAGTGACTTGACCATAGTTCGTGATTGTTCAGAGAGAGCCTATGTTGTTGTAATTGATGAGGACATAGAGTCTAATGATGATAGGATTAGTGATGCTCAAATTTGTGTTGAGAAATGTGATGATGGTTTTGGCTATTTTGAGAAGCACACTAAGGGAATTGGTTCAAAATTGTTACATAAAATGGGCTACAAACAAAAAGGCTTGGGAAAACATGACCAAGGTATGAAAGAACCATTTGTACCCATAGTACGACCCAAATATGAAGGTCTTGGGTACACAGGACAAGTGAGTCCACATGATTCAAGCACAAGCACAAAATTTGTAACAGGTAAGAGTGATGGCAAGTTGGTGCAAGAAAATAGATGTGACCATTGTGGTAAATATGGTCATAGAATAGAGAAATGTTGGAATCTCTATTCTTGTCAATTTTGTGGAAGACATAACCATTCACATATGTTTTGTTTACAAAAAGAAAGAAAAAAATGTACATTAAAAATGAATTGTGGATGGATTGATATAAATGCTTGGGATAAATTAAAAGGCATGTTGTATGGTTTCTTCATAAGGAAACCAAGTGTGATCAAAAGTTGATCAGATATAGAGAATGAAGACAAATTTGATGAAGAGGAAAAAGATGAAAGAGAAAGAGCAGCAGAAAGAGTATACCCAAAGGAAAAAGGGGGAGTGAAAGAATGCTTTCATGTTCATGTGGTTAAAACTGGTTGTGGATTTGTTAATGTTCTCTTTTTGTAGTGAGACCATGTTCAAAGTCTCATATTCATTCTAAGTGAGTGAATTTATTAGAAACTACATATTGATGTTTCTAATTTGGTGAATGAATTTGTTGAAATTCATTTTGGGGTGTCAACCAAGCAAAGACACCATTTCCTCACTTTTTGTTGCAGAATGAATTTGTTGAAAATGAATTTGTTAAAATTCATTTTTGGGTGTCAGTTAGACACACCATTTCCTTGTGTGATACACTTGGAAATTTTGAGGACACATCATGACCAAAAAAATAGAATGGATGTTACAGTTTGAAAGCATGAAGAAAGTTTGTTTGAGAAATTACCCTTAAACATTAAGGGGGAGTTTGTTGGAGAATATTAATTATTTGTAATGCTTAAGGATTTGATAATCAATAATTAGATGCTCAACAACATGCAAGTTTCGTTATGAAAACTGCATCTAACTGTTTTGTACTCCTATAAAGTGTATCAATATTCTTGAATGTATAATCATCAAATGATCAATATCATCAATATTATTATGATCATAATCAATATGATTCTTCCTCCTTAGCATTGAATCTGGACATCTTGTGTATACAAAAATGATTATTGTTCATCCACTGTTATTGTGTTGTTCATTTTAGATTGCTTTATGTAGATCCTATTTTCAACACGTTCAGCTTATCTTCTTCTGTAGACTTCAGAATCACTTTCGAAACCCCTATTCACTGAGTGGTCGAGTAAACACCTCATAAACAATATAGTACAATTTTGTGATCTCTGAACACATTTTATACTTTGTGGGACATATCTTACCTCTGTGATACCAATATTGAACCAATGTTGCTTCTCCTACGGCTCCATGGATTTTTAGTTTCTCCCCAATATCTTTGGCTTCAAGAGGGAAACTCCCCATGCGCTTGGTATTGTGATAAATCTCTTCCAAAACATCTATCTGCTCTTCTTTGGGTTCCCATCTTGACTTTGTTGAGGATCCCACTTCCGACTCGCATTCTGTTGGTTTACATAGAAAAAAAATCAGCAAATCACATAATTTTATTCGTTACAGTACAATAATTTTTAATACAGCACAAAGTTTTATTCATTACAATGCAATAATTTTCAATACATCTTATAAACATTATAACCATATCACTTCACTGCATATACTTTAATTAAACTATAAATGAGATGATACGTCTATTACTTTGTCCCTCTACCTCCGGCCTTTGTTCACAGTTTTCTACGTTACCGATGTCTTCAATGTTTTCGCTAGTTTCACATAGAAAAGACTGTGGGGTTGCATAGCTTCCTTGATCAAACATGGCCAATTCTTTATCGCTGGTGCGTTCAGCAGTGGAAACCTCAACAGAAGAGAATAACAAATGCGAGCTGCCGAGTGCTCAATAAAGTCTCATTTCCACGTTTAGATGTGGACGTTTCTACCTTTGTATGTGGACGTTTCCATTAGATGTGACAACGTTAATCGGATTTTTATTAAAACCAAATTTGAGACATTCAAAATTTTAAATGTCATTTTCATCATTTTCATTAAATGAAGCTGATGTGAATGTGAATGTCTTGGCTTTTTCAAGTCGGAGAGAATTTAAATCTCATTTTCATTCGAATGAAGTCCGAGACACTGAAGTCCATGTTTTCTTAAGCTGAAAAAAAAGTAAATTTTATTTTCATTATCAATTTTATCCTTACTATGGCTGTTTTCCAATAAAAATCTCATTTTCACTCATGGCTATTTGTACTACAAGAATAAAGTCAATGTTTCACACAAGAAATTTTTATTGTCTAATAAAAAAGTACATTAATATAAGTTTGATTTATTTTCAATCTAATTTGAAATTGAATATTCATATATTTAAAGTTACGTTATAGTTTTATTAATTTTAAAATCTAAGAGATGTTTTGTTTTGGTTGGAGGGAACATAGGTTTTTAGAATGAGGAAGCAGAGAAGAATAAGTTGAGAAATGGTCTGGTGAAGTTGCAAAGTGGAACAATAAGGGCTAAGAGTGTTAACAAAAGTTGGATTGAATGAGTTAAAGGAAGAAGAAATTTGAGGAGAAGAGGGGTCAACGACTGGAAATTCCATTGAATCTTTTGAAGAAAGTATTCTTCTTAAAATACCATATAGTGTGTATGAGAGAGCACAATAAAGGCTCAACAATACTTTGATAGGTAAATTTATTGGCTTTAAACAAACAAAGGAGCAAATAAAAAAATGGGCTAAGAATTGATGGAAGATAAAAGGGCATGTGGAATTTTCCCTCCTTCCTAGAGGTTTCTTCCTAACCTCATTCAAAAAAGAGGAGGACTATTGTAATGCCCTTGAAGGAGGTCCATGGTTCATGGGTAGATTTGGACTATACCTAAGAAAATGGACTTTGGATTTTAATCCAACAATTGAGAAGATAGACATGGCTTCAATCTAGGTAAGACTCCCCTCTTTACCATTGGAATTTTGGGAGGAAGATATTTTTGAAAGTATAGCTAACTCTTTAGGTTCCTCTCCATAGACTATGTGACAAAGTAAAGAAAGAAAGTGTTCTTTGCAAGAATGTGCATCCTAGTTGAATTTGAAAAGAAACTACTAAAAGAGATCAAGTTGGTCTCTAGATGGGAAGTTTGGATTCAAAATCTCATTTTTGAGAACAACCCTTTAGCTATAGAATATGTGCAAAAATGGGTCACTTGATGAAGGAATGCTCCATTAGGAGGAAAAGCAATGGGGAGAATATTAAAAGTTCTGGATAAAAAGAGAAAAGACAAATATGGAAGAATAAGGATTAGATGGAAGGAAACAAAGAAAAAAAGTCTCAATACTAGGAAGACAGAGTTGCTAGAGAATGTTGGAGAAATAGAAGTTAATCAACAGGTAAGTGGAGATAAAGTAAAGGACCTGGTAAACAAGGAGGGAATAAGAATGGAGAAATTACCTAGAAATGGGGCAGATAATGAAGTTCTTCTAGGTAGGATACAGGGTGAAAGTGTATCTATTCCAGAACAAGATGGACCATGGAAGGAAAGTGAAATAGCTAACCCCCCAAAAGAAGAAGAAAAGATAGAAACAAGGGGGAAAAATATAAATATGGAAGAATAGGATCTAGAAATGGTCCCTTGCATAGCACAAAAATTACCAGTAAAGAAAGGTCCTCAAGAATTGAAAAAGTCCCAAATATAAGAGTAATGAAAAGTATCAAGGAGACCCCAGATGTGGGAATGAAAGGGGTAAAGAAGGTGGGAAGGCCTTTTTCAAAATAAAAGTACTTAAAATATATGAAAAGGGATATTAAATTGGGGATTGAATTGATCTTAGGCTCAAGTGGGTAGAAGCTTACAATAAAATAGGATATGAAGATCTTTTTTTGGAATGTTAAGGGAATGAATAACCCTAACAAACATAGGGTGGTGAGATCCTTGATTAAGGATAACCAACCTAATACATATCATACCTTGTAAGAAAACAAGTGATGTCACTCATATTGTTGACTTGTTCTAACAAATTGTGAGACTGCATGGTTTATCAAAAAGCATTGTATCAAACAGAGATACAAAGTTTATAGGTCACTTTTGGCATACCTTGTGGAATAATTTGGAAATAATATTGATTTTTAAGCTAGATTATCACTTGCAAATGTATGGAAAAACTGAAGTTGTAAAAATAAGTCTTGGAAATTTGCTATCATGTCTAGTTGGTAAGAAGCCAAAGTTGTGGGATACCATATTGCACAAGCATAATTTTTTTTAAATGGGTTGTATGGGATTGAAATGGGGCCCCACCTGTGTTACATCATCATCGCATAGTGGTATTACAACAAATTTTAGATATTATCCATGTATAGTTTGACAATATTTAAACCTGGGTCTCCTTAAATATTGAGGAATCTAATTGGTTGAGCTAATGCCACTTGATTGCACAAGAATAAATTACATATAATAATTCAAGAAATATAAGTATAGCTAAGAGTGAATTCTAAATTATGTATGGAATCTATCCAAGAGGAGTGGATGAATTATGAATTACAATAGACTTACATAGACCAAATGCAATGGTATACGACTTTATTGACTACATACATGATTTACATTGGGAGGTTAATATTGAGTTAAAAAATAATATCATGAAATACAAGCAATATGGTGCCATTAAGCATCAAACACAAAAATTCTAGGTTAGAGATTTGGTTTTGGCACATCTATGAAAATAAAAATTCCCAAAAGGTACTTATAACAAGCTCAATTGGAATATTATTAGACCTTGTAAGGTCTTGAAAAGGTTTGTAGAAAATGCTTATGAAATCAATCTCTTAGAAGGAGAAGACATTGCACCAATATTTAATGTGGCAGATTTGTATAATGCCAAAGATATCACTCCCAATTTTCTAATGGAAGAATGGATATCACATTTACCAAAATTAAATAAGATGAAATAGAGGTGGTGATAGACTCTAGAGTGGCCAAGAAGATGAGAATCAAGGTCTATTATGAATATTTGGTCAATTGGAAGAACCAACCAGTTGAAGTGACAACATGGATTAATGGCTTTTGAGATTGCTAAGTATGAAATCTTGGTTATGAACTTCAAAAATGTTCATGGTCTTCACTCATAAAACATTTTATTTTACCCAACAAGTATGATGTCTAGCATCAATATTTTTTTAAATTATCGACTAGTTGTTTCAAAACTATAGATATTCTATAACCAAAGGAAAAAGGAAATAATGCAAAATGGAGAAGCAAAACAAACATCAATGCAGATAGAATAAAAAAGAAGAAGAGTTGGAAGATCTAGGGGGAAGTATGCGACAACTTAGGAGAGAGAAATTGGAGAAGGAATAGCAAGAAAATGTAAGTGTATTTATATCCAACAATGAGAGCAAGTGCACAATTTTATAAAGAGATTTCATGACAAAAATTTGGAAATATCAATTATTTGTAGCCTATGGGCATAGCAAAGATAAACTATTTTCTATTTTGTACCATTATGTGTAGTGTTTGAATGATAAAATCTTTATATTGTTACCTTTTTTTATTTTGACTAAAGTGCAAGTTGTAGGTGAGGAGTGGTCATAGTTCAAAAGAGACATCAATGCAAATGGTACTTGAGTGAAATGAATTCTAAAAGCTTTACTAACAAGATTGTAAAGAATGTGTAAAATTATAGTTCATGAAAGATAATCGAGCCCTATCATTCAAAGGTAAGAAGAGTCATCATCTTGCTTGAGGATTGCTTTCTAATATTACAATACTATCTTGAAATATGACTGTCCAAAATTCCATCATCTTCTAATCATATCATTTAAAGTGGAATTCATCCAAACTATTTATGGTTAATAGAACCATCATCATCCTATGGAACCAACCTGTGAATCCATCATCTATGAAAGTTACCGTATTGCATAAGAGGAATTTTTTATCTCAAATATTGAGCCATATTTTAACTTTATCATACAATGAACATGGTCATACAATGAATGTGATTGTACAATGACTATGAATGTACAATTGAAGATGTGTCATACAATTAAACTAGTTGTACAAGTATACAATGTTGTATAAGGACTATAGTTGTGTCATCTAGAAGTGTGACATATGTAGTGAAGTATTTTTATCTTATAGGACTACAATATTAAGACATTATCATTATAGGAGTTTTCTTGTTGATTGCACATGTGATTACTGTGCTTCTTGAGGCCATGAATAGATAGGAAACTTGTGCTTCTTGACAAGGCCATCTATAGGAGTATTTTATATCTCATATACATCACATACCTTATAAAATAAATGCAACATATCTTTATCTAATTCCAAAAAATAAGCATGCAATTTTTTTTTTATTCATTTAGGCCCATAAGCCTATGCAATATGACATATAAGATAATCTCCAAAGTGATAGAAAATCAGTTAAGACCACTATTAGAAAACATATTTTAGAAGAGCAAGGAGGATTTGAGAAAGGGAGATGGATTTCGGATAGGATCATAATAGGTCATGAAGTAATGCATTCAATAACTTCTAAAAGAGAGTGTTCAATGATCTTCAAACTTGATATGAATAAAGACTATATAGGGTTAAATGAAATTTTCTTTTTGAATTTTTATATTTGGGAAGTAATATGTTAGATGGATTAAAGCTTGTGTCCCTATAGTATCATATTCAGTATTGTTCAATGAGCTAGTAATAGAATTATTTAAAACCAAGAGGGGTCTTAGATAGGAAGATTCTTTATCCCCATATTTATCCATTATTATGGCAAAGGTATAGGGAAGGAACTTGAAGAAGGCATACAAATATGGGCTAAGAAGAAAACTTAAGGCTAGTATTAACAATGACAACATCACCCATAAACAATTTGTAGATGATATAACCCTTTTGGAAGTGCATAGAAAAATGAGGCTAGAGCTTTGAATAACTTATTAAAGAAATATCCAATCCCTTGAGCATTGTAGTACCATTGGGTTTGTTGCGTCATCATAGCCAACTACATAAAAGGTTTACCCGATGCAGCTAGAGGTTATAGTGGCAACAAGGAGTGAGATTCGAACCCATGAAGAGGGGTAGAAAATTGTAATGAGTTACCGATTTCTTGAGTTTTAGGATAGAAAGTTAATAGGAAGAGATCCAAAATTTACTTCCTAAACACTCCAACTAGAGTTAAAGCAAGGATATATACGTTACTTCAAATGGAGGAGACTCACCAACAACATATCTAGGGATACCCTTATTTAAGGGGAGAATGAGGATAGAATTATGAAATCTAGTTATAAGTAAATTTTAGAATAAACTACCAGTATGGAAAGGTAGATGGTTATCATTAGAAGGAAGAGTACAACTAATTAAATCAATCTTATAGGCCATTCCAACATATCATATGTCCTATATTATGCTAAAATTGATAGAAAAAGTTTAATCTATATTACAATGTCATTTTTTTGTTATAATTACATGATAAAAGGAATTTTCCTTTGGTGAAATGGAGCAAGGTGTGTGGTGATAAAAGTAGGGAAGGTTTTAGGTTAAGATTTTTTATGAATGTAAACTTAGCTCTAAGGGAAAAATTAATTTGAAGATTGTACAAAGAGAGTCAAAGACAATGGGTAAGACTTCTACCAAGTACATAGAGCCCAATGACCCAAGCTTAATATTTACTACATTATCACTACCAATTCGTTTTGCACTATGGAATGATTTAAAAAAATCAATTGATCTAGATATTAAAGATTGAGAACTAGAGAAAAAAATTCTATCTAGATGGATACTTTTTGTGATAAAAAAACCTCTCAATCTAGATCCAATTTTGAAACCATTGATAAGATTACTTCAAGACAAATATGGTGATAGGGTTTCAAACATTATGTACAAGGATCAAGAAGGAATTTACAATTTGAAATATATTTTTACAAGTATACCAAACATTGTTGCTATGAGGCAGTTGAGCAAAAAAATAATAACTGTGATTATTTCTAACAACCAAGTTTGACACACTGATTGTAACAACCCAATATGACTCACAGGTTCTGTTAGGAGGGAAAAATTTATGGGATTATTTTATTGATAAAAATAGGTTACATATATAGGCAGAAGGCCTATATGATAAACATGACACTTGTCAATGAAACTGACAAGTGTCAAACTGAAGGCATAGTGCACTTTAACTCTAACATTCCCCCTTAAAGTGCACTATCCTAACTAAAGAAAAACAAAGCAAGTCAACATTAGGTAACATTCCCCCTTAATGTTGACTTCTCGAAAACAACCTATCATCCTCCTTATTGCTGATTTGGTCTAGGCTTGTGCTCTTTTGCGCTTGGCTCTCCAACTATGAATAACGCTAGATCCACTGTGTATACATCTCGGTCTGTTGCCTCAGGGTTAGCCACTTCAACGGGTCTGTTGCCACTGGGTCAGTCGTCTAAGTGCCTCAGGGTCATCATGGGTGCCTCAGGGTCAGCCACATCTAGGTCTGTTGCCTTTGCAGGTCATCCTCAGAGGATGTTGCCTCTCGTAGGTCACTGACTAGATTCACCATGAGTATGAAATCCTTCCTCATGGTGAACTCAATCTAGAAGGTGTCATTCTCTGTCAAAAATGCACCTAATGAAAGGAAAAACGAGCCATATAAGAGTGTCGGTCTCTGTCGAAAATGCACTCAATACAATAAAATGAGCCATAGATCCAAATAGGAGGAGAGAAGAATAAAAGAAGAGAATCTTCTGAAGTGTCTTCGTCTGTAGTCTTCAGAAGTAGATCCGGAAACAACTTTGGATAGAGTCTAGGGTGTCTATGTATGTAGTCCCTAGAATAAGTGTCCTTATGGTATTCACCTCATCTTACCGGAATGCATGGGTAACCAACCGTTGCATCCGCCAAGTAGAAAGAGGTGAATACTAGATACTAGGTTCACTTACAAGTACCTTGGGAGTGTCGGGTACAACCGAAAGTGCACTCCAAGGTAGAAAAGACTTTGAGGCTAAAAAACTCAATTAAAACAACCTCAGAAGTACAATTTGACACCTCCATTGTGTCCGTCGCGGAAAAAAGTTTTCAACGACTATAAATACCCCTATATTCCACCATCAAAGGAGCCTTCATCATGTGGAAAAAAAACATCATGCCTATTCAAGGAAGAAAATAGACAACATCGCTCAATGGTGGCATCGCTCTTAGGCGGAAAAAAATAGCATCAATATCCCTCGCAGGGGAATTACATGGGCCATTTAGGCCTTCCACTTCCATGTTGAAAAACATTAAAAAAATGACCAATATGATTATACTGTCGGTCATAGGCATGGGCACTGCACTTCCACCACATTAAAGTTTTCGTATTCCACCACTTGCACTTCCACTTTACATGTGGAAGTAAAAAAAAATTTAAATGCCCCCGTGCTTGGAAAGGCATTATGGGCTACGTGGGCTCTCCTACTGGCAGTTTGAATAAAGGCCCCACTATAATCAAAACATTGGTAATCAACATCATAGATCATCGGTGACGGCAACATCAACGGCTCTCTTGCATCATCAATGACAACATCGAACTCACAGTCATAGTCACAGTCACATGAGATACGTGTCTCCACAGCACAGACTTTAGCAAGATCCTATTATTTCCTACGCGGCTAAACAATGAGATCAATCAAGAAACCCTCAAAAAAATTTATAGAAGAAAAAGACATATAATCATCCATCCGCTCAACTCCTCACTGGAAAAAAAGCAGGCAATAACTGCAATGAGAGATCCGACCAAAGCCGTTGCGATAGAGGGTACCCCCGCCATGGTAGTGGCATCGGTAGTCATGGAAGGACTGGGCGCATCTGCATCTTCCGCACTCACCAATATTACCGATGAGATCATCATCACCATGGCCAACAATGTCGCACAGCTCAACATATTACAGCTGCTAGTTACCCATGCATTTTGGTGGGATGACATGGTCACAATAGGGACACTTATACTAGGGACTACAGACAAAGACACCCTAGACTCTATCCGAGGTTTTTTTCGGATCTACTTCTGAATACTACAGATGAAGACACTTCAGAAGATTCTCTTCTTTTCTTCTTCTCTCCTCCTAATTTGATCTATGGCTCATTTTAATGTATTGAGTGCATTTTCGACAGAGATCGACACTCTTATATGGCTCGTTTTTCCTTTCATTAGGTGCATTTTCGGCAGAGACCGACACCTTCTAGATTGAGTTCACCATGAGGAGGGATTTCATACTCATGGTGAATCTAGGAGGGAAAACTTTATGGGATTATTTTATTGATAAAAATAGGTTACATATATAGGCAGAAGGCCTATATGATAAACATGACACTTGTCAATGAAACTGACAAGTGTCAAACTGAAGGCATAGTGCACTTTAACTCTAACAGGTTCAACAAACTAAACCTACTGACAAGGAGAAAAGTTTGACAAGGGTAATTTTTTTCATTTTAGTTTTTAGTTTACACCCATTATGTAATTAGTACAAAGCAAAAGTTTTTGAATGGTACCCATTAATACACCACCATGGCTATATTTACCCTTGGTCTATTGGTGAATATTTCACCATCATAATTTCTTGTTTTGTCTTTGTAGGAGCCGTACCTGCAACACAAAATTCATTAGTAGTGCCATGTCCAAAGCATTTTAGCATAAAATAACAATTGATCAAAAACATTTATTATATAAAATAAAAGATCCATTCTAGGGAGGGTCATGACATTATTCCAAGGGGGGCCAAGCCTAAGGTAATTTGGGGATTGAATAGCTTAGGATAATACACAACAAGAAGTGGATGTAATGTAATGTAAGCTCATACATATCTATTTTTATCTCTTTTCTCCTTACTAGTCTCCATTATTTATATAAAAAAATTCTACATATGTTTTTGTTGGACTCTTTTTCAGGCATGATGTCTCAGTATGCCCCACTTTATGACATCTACATATAAAATACATATTTTCATAATTCATGGTCTGGATCCATAACTTATCCTCATACTTAAGAGTTATTGGTTCTAATAAAGGTTTACTGATATCAATCATGACCAATATTTGGGTATAGATAGCCAAGAATCCATCTTTTGTAGTTCTGAAATCTCAAGGAATTCTCCTAGAGTGTTGCCTATTTCCTTGAAGGTATGCATTTCTTAGAATTGAATGGGTAACACATACATCTAGACCTAGATTGGTACTAGGGATAAATTTATGTTTCTAGGTGCAAAGCCTTTATACCAATAAGTAAGGAAGAATCCTGCTCTTCCCATAAACCAAGGACCTCATTTCAAGATTCTATCTCTTTTCTCCTTAGAACAAAAAATGGCTAGGAAGAAACCTTTGGGAAGAAAATATAGACTCACTCTTAGAGACTTAAATCTCCTATCAATCAATTTTTTAGAGTCAAAGCCCCTGGCCAAGACCCATTAAATTTACTAAAATTTACCTTATCTTTGAACAACGAGGATAGCGTGTGAGGTCCCTATTGAATAAATTAATTTATAAATTAATATTTATGTTAATAACATAGTTAAAGAACATGAATATATTTTATTATAAATATGGTATTCATTGTTCATTCAAATATTGCTCGAATAAATAATCAATAAAAGTGGATTATTCAATTATTCAATAGTATTTTTCATAAATATTATATGTGAACCTTTAATTAAAGAATATAGACATTATTAATTTAATGATAATCTAACACTACATTGTATTTTACTAAGCAAGTAATGCTAGAATGTTTAAATTTAAGTTATACTCATTTAGAGGAATATCTTACCCAAATTTTTAACAATTTATTAATAACTTTAAATTAATATCTATGTAGAAAATATCTACCAATAAATTAGATCTTTATGGCCACTAGTTTTATTTTTCCCCTGCTTGAATTTATAATATTATCCAAAAATATTCCAAACCATGAATTAACCATATTTATATGTCAAAAAGGAAAAAAGATATTTAAAAGATAGCAATAATAAACAATGAAAGATAAAAAGGAAGACAACAAGAATTGAAAAGGTAGGTGCGTGTGGGCACCCAACAATATCATATCTTATTCACACTTATAATACAAATGAATGCTCATTAAGGGTATTTATAATGATACCAGATTCCCAATGAAAGGTTACACCTTATCACATATTTGGCCATGGCCTAAAGAAGATCATATTACACATATTTCAATACCCCCCCTAATTTGAGCTGAGAGGGCTAAGGATTGAAGGCATTGGAAGTAACATCTCCCCCCACAATGAATGGTCTTATAGCCCTTTGTTGAACCTCCTTCATCCTCATATTTATCATCAAAAAGCTTTTGTCCAGCCCTCAAGAATTAATTTTCAATCTTCTTTAGCCTTGTAACACAATTCTTGATGGAGTGTCCTTACATTTCATAATGCTCACAAGTATTTGACTTCTTTGAAAATTTAAACTTGTGGTAAGAGCATGTGAGTCTTAGACTCCATAAATTTAAAATCTATTGTATGAGCTTGTGTATGAGAAAACACTCCATAATTCTTCATTACCACTTCATAATGGATTAGAAGCTTGAAAAGACCTTGAAGAGAGATGGGTTGTGGTTATTTGATAATCATGGCATTCACATAAAAACTAAAGAAGTTGTATCAAAAGGAGGAGAAGGATTAGAAGTAATATATTTGACATACTCTTCATCCCTATTTACCTTGCTTTTTGTCATAGCAAGATTAGCTTTTAGAATTTTGAAGTGAGATGTATGGTCTTTGATAATGCTCAAAGCTAAAATTTTAAAATTTGAGAGCTCTATTTCTATTTTGTTAACTTCACTAACACTTACTTCTCCATAAAGATCTTTCAAAGTAATTCATATATCAATGGGAACATTCTTCTCTAATGTAGAAAAGTACATATGGTTCCACTACCACGAAGAATAGTCCAAGAGGTTTCTCCTTTCTCTTGTTCTGTTCATTATAAATTAACCTTTCGTCTGACTCATTATTGAAGATGAATGAAAAAATTTAAACTCTCAATATTCTTACCATTTAGACTGATCAAATACTATAATTTAACCTATTAAAACAAATCACATACTCTAAAAAAAAAAATCTAAGCAAACCTTAAAAAACAATCCATAAACTAATGTCATAATGTCACCTTTGCATAGAGCTAAAAAAAAAAACATGTGATCTAAAAAAAGCTTCCAAACTCTTTCGTATTTCGTATGGAAAGGTATGGCCGACAAAATTAACACTCAAATCAAACCTTAATTTTTTTTTTTAAATCCTGGATTATGTGCTCTTCCACCAAAAATTTAGGAAAATCATGTGTCAAAAATCCAGAAATTGGATTCCTGGATTCAGTGTGCCTGTGGAAGGAAAATCAGATTTTGACATTTGACATAATAGAATTATGTAAGGCAGGTTCAAAGTCAGCGGGATTTGAACAGACCCCATGTGCATAGGCGGAACACAAACCACTGCACGCATAGTGTATGGGCAGAGACTATAACCAATGAAGGAGCAAACATAAAAAGTCTTGTCGACAGCAGGCCTTGAACCTTAAACCTCCTTCCCAAAAACCAAGTGCAGATTGAAACAGTGAAGGAGCGAGCATTATATTGACAACATCATACGGCCAAGATACCTAAAAGGTCATATCAACAACAGGCTCTGAACCCTTAACTTCCTTCCCACAATCCAAGTGCCCAATCACTACGCTACTCATTGGATTGGGACATTAAGACGGCACCCTGTTCTCTAGTACGTATACCTTCATACTCTTTTGGAAGAGGGTGACCGAAAAGATAATACCGATAAGAACTGACCAACTGACCTATCTACAACAAATAAGTTGGCATCCAACAGCTGTGCAATGATGTTTGGATGAGATGAATTTTGAAAATCCTCGAAAATACGTATTTTTATCTTACATTTTGCATCACATGGCCAGGTTTTGAACAAGAAAAGCGACCAATGCTGTCATGAATTTCAGCTTTTGTTAACCATACATGAAATGCACACAACACAGAGGCTTCTTACGAAACAAAACTTGCAATTGAGATAAAAGATCGCTCATACAAGATCAAATTATCTTTATTTCTCAAAGTTTTCATGACCAGCAACATAGTTTAGGGATATAGGAAAAGGTAATTATAAATAGCCAGACCTGCTTTATTCCCTTCTCAGATCAAGACCCACAAGAGCGTTATACAGCGAAGAAGGGTCAAGGACAATAATTTCATCCAATTCATTATCCCACATGAAACAAGAACTGGGTACTGTAAATGGCTCTTGCCCATAACTCAAAAGAGGAAAATGAACTAAAAGGTAATATTGTAGTTTATCTTGCGATTTCATATCTCTCTAACTCAAGATATTTTCGTCGAATGGAAAGTGTACAATGGAGGGGCATTCAACCTAAAAATTTTAGGAGAAGGCTCACCATCACTACCCAGCTGAAAACTTTCGCTTACCATCACAACCCAGCTGAAAAGTAATCATACAGTCAATATTTTTGCATTATATCTGAAATTGAATATCAGTGCTGGAACTACTAGTTCTGCAATTTGCCAATCGAAAACTGACAAGACTTCGGAATGTTTACCACTGGATATGAACGGGCACGTTCAACTTGTCTTCTTCTGTAGACTTCGGAATCGCTTTCCAAACGCCTACTCACTGGGTTGTCGAGAAAAAAAAAAACAAAAGAAAATAGATTTTATCTATAACACCTCACAAACAATATAGTACAATTTTGTGATCTCTGAACACATTTTCTTCTTTCTGGGGCACATCTTACCTCTGTGATACCAATATTGAACCAATGCTGCTTCTCCTACGGTTCCATGGACTTTTAGTTTCTCCAGCTTGGCTTCAGGAGGAAACTCCCCCATGCACTTGGTCTTGTGATAAATCTCTTCCAAAACATCTATCTGCTCTTCCATGGGTTCCCATCTTGACTTTGTTGAGGATCCCACTTCGGACTCGCATTCTGGAGGTTTACAGAGAAAAATAATTCAGCACAACACAGAATTTTATTTGTTACAATACAATAATTTTTTATACAGCACAAAATTTTATTAATTACAATGCAATAATATTCAATACATATTATAAACTTTATAAGCATATCACTTCACTCCATATACTTTAATTAAACTATAAATGAGATGATACGTTTATTACCTTGTCCCTCTACCTCCGGCTTTTGCTCACAGTACGATGTCTTCGATGTTTTTGTTGGTTTCAGTTAGAAAAGCCAATACTTCTTTTCAAAATATTTTCTATAAATATTTAATTCTTTCTATTTTCTAAACCATTCATTTTTTTTTATATGGATCAATCAATAGAATAATATTAAAAAAAAAAAAAAAACTAAAAAATCCATACTTCTTTCCAAAATAATTTTTACAAATATTTAATTCCTTCTATATCCCAAACCATGCATTTTTATATGGATCAATTTAATATAACAACACAAGCAAAAGAAGCCTGTACTTCTTTTCAAAATATTTTCCGTACATATTTAATTCTTTGGATAAGCAAACCATCTAAAAATTGACTTCTACTAAAGCAATGCTAGTTATCCTTCAAAGATTTACAACAATCTAAAGAATGTAACACTGAATATTTAAACCATATAATCTATCATTAGCATTATATCCAAACTTGAAAGGTTAACTCCTTTAGAACCAACACATATTAGTCTCATGACTAAACCCTTAAATCTATCATTGAATTGTTTTCCAACTAACATTAGATTATCATTAAATCTAAGATTCCATTTATCTATCCGTAGTTAGTTACTCATTGATTAGTTCCAAGACTAAAGAATTAAATTAATCCTTCGTTAGATTAATTTCAAAACCAAGACTATATTAAAATAGTCCAACACTAGATTAATTCCAAACATAAGAATCCATTAAACTAATATGTCAATAGATTAACTCTAAACTTAAGATTATAGTGAATTAATCTATCCTTAGATTAATTTCAAATCTAATTATTGCATTGATCTATCATTAAGTTAATTCCAACTCTAAGGATGATATTGCATTAATCTATCAATTGATTAATTTGCAAAACTAATCTATCATTTGATTAATTTGTAAAAACTAAAGATTAATAATCAATTAATCTACCATTAGATTATTTTGCAAAACTAATCTATCATTTGATTAATTTGCAAAAACTAAAGATTAATAATCAGTTAATCTACCATTAGATTATTTTGCAAATCTAATCTATCATTTGATTAATTTGCAAAAACTAAAGATTAATAATCATTTTAATTTAGCATTAGATTAAGGTTTATTTCAAAGGGTCCAACATTAAGTTAATTTAAGCCAAATCTATTTAATATTTCCTTTGATTAACAAGAAGCCTAAGAATTAACTTAACATTAACAAATATTTAATAGAATAATCAAGAGATTGAAGCTAAAAACAAAGCAAAGGAAGCTAGGGCAACTCTGACCAACAAACCCATGTGTTACAACAACATGATCCAAACCTACGAGAGGCCCGAATGCAAGTGAAAATGCCAACATCTTCACACGACCACCAACTAGAGGCTCCACACAAAAACTAAGCTCTAGTTAACCATGTTGGAAATATTTAGTACATTGAGTTGTCATTGATGTCAAAGGATTGATGCCAAAAGGTGCATAATATTTAAGGCAGGAATATTCTTCAAGGTTGATAAATTTATGAGGTTAAACTATTTCTCAAGGCAATATTATAATATTTAAATATCATGTTTAATATTATACAGAAAAGGTTTAAGAGAATTGGGCCAAAAGGTTTAACTACTTGAGACAAAGGATTTAAAAATATAAAGGTTTGAAGGTATGGGCCAAAAAGGTTTAAAGGTTGAGACTAAGGGTTAAAATAAAAAGGTTTAAAAGATTGAAGACCAAGGTTTACATTGGCCACAAGTTTGCATTATTTTATTCAAAAGGTTTTAGGGCCTAAAAGTTTATGTTATAATATATTAATTAGATATTATAACTAAAGTCTAAAAAAAAGGGTTTGAGGCACCAAAGTATTTCGAATTGCAAGGATGCACTGACATATTGGAGCTTCGAATATTTTGGCTTATGCATATAAATAAATGTCATTTCTCCTCTATTTGTTGAACGTAATCTTTGATATGACTCGGGTGCTTTATACGAACGACAGAACATAAGAGATACAACAAAAATTAAAAGTGAGCAAGAGTTGAAAATCATTTATCCGAGTGTATACCTGGTATGTTTCACCCAAATGGGGTAGCCCAGTGGTTGGTTTGCTTGTGTGAGTATTGTTAGAGGAAATATTGTAGGGTTGAAACCCCTGGACACTATTTTTCTATGCAGATAAGGTTTTGATTTATGTGTAAAGAATAAAGTTAAGGTTGGGTAGTGCCCTTTTGGTTTCAGTGGTTGCACTAGCGCAGTTGGTCACAAGTGCCTTGGAAAGCAATGCACCAAGGAGGTCATGATTTTGAGTCACATCGTGTATGAGGTATTTGAAATTTTAATTTTGCATTTATTTGACTTGAGGTGGTCACAAAAGTTTACAAGGAGCTTAAATTATTTAATTTTGATTCGAATTAGACTGAGTAGAAGCTATAAGGTGTGCAATGTTCGTTTGATTTTTGTATTGTGCATAAGGACTTTATCTTTGAAATATCATAGTGGGATTTTTATGTTGTAGTAAGACATTTAAAATTTGTATGTTGTATAGTGCATAAGAGGGTTAATTTTTGCATAATCAAAGTGGGAGTTTCATGGTGTATTATGATTTGAAAATTGTAATGTTGTCTAAGTATGAGAAGAGTTCACTTTTGTAATATTAAAAGGAGGAGTTGTAAGGTGTATTAAGAGATTTTTGTTGATTGTATTTTTGCTTGATATTTTTAAGGATTTGATTCATTAATAAAAGGCTTTATCTTGTGAAACCAAGAGGAGTTATAGAGCATTATTTTGGAATATTATTGTGCACATCTTTTAAAGGGGTTTATGTGGATTATTTGAAAAGGATTTTTTCTAACTTTTTTTGAAGTGGACAAAGAAAGGGAGTTATTTTGAGATAGGTTTTTGAGGGCACATCTTCATCAAGGCAGTTTTAGAGGTATATTATTTTGAACTCCTTCTCAAGGTGGCTTGTTTGAAAGAAAATAGTTTCAAATCATAAGGTGGAGATATAAGGATTAATTTTATGTGTATTGTTGAAAATATAAGTGCTAGAGTGTGAAATCAAAGTTGTACATCATTGATGAATGAAAATGGAAACGTATGTGCTAGGGTTTGTGAACAAAGTTGTGCATCATTGTTCAATGAATTGGAAACATATGTGCTAGGGTTTGTGAACAAGTTGTACATTATTGTGACTGATATTGAGAGAAAATTTGTAAGGATTAAAGACCGGTTTTTGAAAGTAAACATATGCATTGTTTATGTTTGAAATTGAAAACAAATTGATAAAAATTATAGATTAATTTTGAAAGCAAACTTGTGCATTGGTTCTAAGTGATATTGGAAATAAAAGGGCAATAGTTATAGATCAGTTTTGTGAAGTAAATTTGTGCATCTTTGTTACATACCAAACATAATATAGCCATCGACTATATTATGGAATATTTCATTTGATTATTATTATAAGTCCAATTGTTTTGTTTTAAACTATCTATCATATTTTATCGAATTTCATTTGCGATATTCGTAGTCACTGCCTTTACAGCGAGGGTGAGCCCACCTTAAGTGGTGAATCATTTTCTTATTATTGTTATCAATTATATCTGCATACTCTGTATCTGTTTTATTATCCGGTATTATTCAGTGAACTCATATTGCAATTAATTAGAAGATCTGAGAAATTGTTTCGTTCCAAGTGGTATCATATTTCCAGGTTTTGAGGGGCATGGTGGGTGCTCTTCGGCTGTTTATAAAACATCGCATTCATCTGGAGTATTCTACAATGATACTGAGCGCTCTTCGAAGACATCATTCTAAATAGCAATAATTAATTCCAATTATGCCGTGTGATATTCAGTGTAAACATCATCATAGCAGGACCATTAATTTTTTCTAGCGAAGCACAAATAAAATAACCCATAATTTGCGTGATTTCACTACTGGTAGCCGCTAACGAGCTCGCGAACAACAAATAGTAGCATAAACGTGGCACCAGCATATGAACAAACAAACCAACGATTTGGTTTTCACCTTTGGGGGGTATCTGGCACACCAGTCATTCGAAACATCATGATCCACATGCAAATCTAAAAGGAAATCGTTGCATTTCGCTCACGGGAGGATGTCCAATCAGAAGCAACAAAAAATTGATTATTGGTACATAACCTAAGGTACCAAACTTTTAATTTTTATTCTGCTCGGTCGTTTATCCCACACGCGTTGTGTGGTGGTCGTCATAGGGTTTAAAAATAACTAAACGCTCCTACTTGGTTGTGACTTTGGTCACATAGTCGTTCCTTGCTCATGTGTGTGCGTTTGACGTGTCCTCGATGCAATTGTGTTGTGGTTGGTTAGTGTCGTCGTCTTGTGTCCTTGCTATCGCGATTTGTATTATCGCCTTGTGTCTTCATTTTCTGTTGTGTCCTCGGTGTCGGTGTCCCATGGTCTCTCGCGTCATGGTTCATCTTGTGTCTCGTTGTCTGGTCCAGTTTACTTCCTCCTACCTGTCACGATTGTCCTTGGCGTCCGTGTCAATTTTTGTCGTCTAACCATTAGCGTTCACATCAATTTCTAGCGTCTAGCTGTGAGTCATCTTGCCTAGTCTAGTGACGTATCGTGTGGTGTCTCTCGTGTCTTGCATTGTTAGTGTTTTGTCTGATGTCGTGTGGTATCCCTCGTGTCGCATCCGATGTCGTGTGGTGTCCCTCGTGTCGCGTCGTCGCATCGTGTCTTGGGTTAGTCACGTTGTTGTGTCTTGGGTTAATCGTGTCATCGCTTCGTGTCATCGCGTCGTGTCTTGGTCTAGTCACTGTCGTGTCTTATCAATTGTGTCTTGGTCTAGTCGCTGTTGTGTCTTATCAATAGTCAAGAATTGCTAAAAGTTGTCCAAAGTTGTACAAAAATTGTCAAAAGTTGCTAAAAACTTGCTGTCAAAGTTGCTGAAATTGTCCAAATTGAAAAGTTGTTGAAATTTGCTGTCAAGGAGGCCACCCAAATTCAAATTCGCGTCACAGTTGGAGCGACAGTTGAAGCAAAATCCAAATTTTTGCCAAATTCAACCAAATTTTGCAAAAATTGAAGCTCAAGGATTACTAAGCAGGAAATTTTGAACAGTGCATGAGTAGAAGTTGGATCAAAGGATCTGATGGTCGATTAACAAGCTCAAAAGCTCCCAACAAAGAAAAGTCAAACATAAGAAGACCTCATCGAAGCCAAGGTACAAATAATTCTCCTTCTCCTTTCAAAATTGGTAGTTATAATTCGAGTCATCCACTGGTTGACCCCATGGCTACTAACCCTCCCCCAACTCATGAAAACATCACACAAGGAGAATCAAGCAACCGTGCCATTACCACTGATGAAGTTCTTCGACTCTTACTAGATGGTATGGCCCAACTTAATATCAAAATATCTAAACTGTTGGACACACAAAATCGACCTAATCCCAACGCTAATTCCCAAAATCACTATCACGAACAAAGGAATGAGGAAAATAATGACCAAGATGAAAATTGGGAGCAACAAAGAGGCAATCCGGATAATTACAGGAATCACCTTCATCGACAGAGATATAACCAAGATTAGGATAGGTATATGGGTTATCACCAACCGAGAGGCCCTAATAATTTTCCACGCATTGATACGCCCACTTTTGAAGGTCATGATCCTCGTGGGTGGATAGCAAATATGGAAGGCATTCTGGACTTATACCAAATTAGGGATTCTGATAAAGTCCCTTTCACGGCATCAAAATTAGGCACTGAGGCTTACCAATGGTTCGTATGGCTTAAACGTGAGAAAGGAGCTACTGTTTGCTGGAATAATTTCACTACCTATTTTTTAGAAATATTTGATGAAGGAGCTACATCTTCATACACAGTAAGACTGTTATCTCTTAAACAAGAAAGATCAGTTAGTGAGTTCGTCTCCGAATTCACCAATTTACTACCGTATGCATTACACCTCAGTCCAGACACAGTGGTAGGAGCTTTTCACAATGGATTGAAAAAAAATATTAAGGTAGAGGTGGACATTCAAAATCCAACCTCGTTGAACGATTGCATAAGAATAGCCAAGCTAGCTGAGAAGAGAATTCAGATGTATACATAGCATGAAACTTATAGTCATCCTTCGTATGGCAACAACTCTTTTTGCAAAAATGATCAACCATCAAGATACTTCTGCTATAAATGTCGCAATCACCATCCCAGAGAATAGGCATGTGTACAAAAACAAAACTTTCATATTGAATGCGCTCAATATGAAGGAGAAGAGGAAGAAGCATACCACCAGGAAGAACCTATTCAAGAAGAACTATCGATTGTTCTAGAAGAGAAGGAGGAGGATACAATGGCTATTGCATGCATGCCCTCATGGGGTTAATAGCCCGCCATACAATCAAGGTATCGGGAATTCTTCGCCAGAAAAAGGTAAATGTGCTAATTGATTCAGGTAGTACCCACAATTTTATCAACATCAAAACAACAAAAGCTTTGAATTTATTCATTAATTCTTCCAACAAAGACAAATTCCAGGTTCTAGTAGCCAACGGGGTGAACGCTCAATGTATTGGGAGAACATCTCAAGTTTCCATTAAAATGGGAACTTATACATGGTATGGATCTCTCATCGTAATGAATTTAGGGAACTCTGATGTCATTTTGGGAGTCGCATGGTTGGAAAAACTAGACACGGTTAGCTTCAATTTCAAAAAATTATTTGTGGAATGGAAGGAAAACGGATAGGTCATTCGCTTACAAGGCATTACTACTCCTACATCACAGATGGTGAGCTCTCATAGTATGGAGAAGATGTTAAAAAAGGGTGGTTACAGATTCATAGCTCAAATTAATTATTTGGAAAAGCAATATCGAGCAACTTCGGATATTACTGCTCCATATTTACGATACATCGTAGCACATTACAAAGAGGTATTCCAAGAACCAAAGGGACTACCCCCCAAAAGATCCCATGACCTTGCCAGACAGTGTCTCAAGAAGGTGATCGGCCAAAAAGTGAAATCTCAGTTAGAATTACCAATACTAGATACAGAAGGGCATATATATCTCCAGCCAGAAGCAATTCTACAAAGCAGAACACGCATACGGAGCTCTCGTCACATCCAAGAATTTCTCATCAAATGGCAAGGCCTACCAGATGAAGAGGCTACATGGGAACCTGAAAGGATTTTCCAGACATTTCCAGCTTTGAGGACAAAGCTTTCCGAGGAGGGGAGTCATGTTACATACCAAACATAATATAGCCATCGGCTATATTATGGAAGATTTCATTTGATTATTATTTATAAGTCCAATTGTTTTGTTTTAAACTATCTATCATATTTTATCGAATTTCATTTGCGATATTCGCAGTCACTGCCTTTACGGCGAGGGTGAGCCCACCTTAAGTGGTGAATCATTTTCTTATTATTGTTATCAATTATATCTGTGTACTTTGTATCTGTTTTATTATCCGGTATTATTCAGTGAGCTCATATTGCAATTAATTAGAAGATTAATTAGAAGATCCGGGAAATTGTTTCGTTCCAATCTTCATGATTGAATTTATGAGTAGATGAAAATAATATACTTGTGGATTTTTCATGTGAGTAGATAAGAAATACTTGTGCATTGTGATTGGTCTTGAAGTAAAGGTGCAACTCAACAATAACCAGGTTAGTTATCAAGTGCTAGACTAGAGCTACCTTTAGAATGCAATAAATGTGAGACATGTGAAAGCGATAGACTTAATGAATGTGAATAACATATTGAGTATTTGTTAGTGCATACCATTCTCTATATGTTCAAGAGGTTTAACAAATTCTTGGTGGAATATATCTAAACTACTTTAGTCAAAGAAAGCTCTTTTGGGAAATATATATGAAATTGTTTGTATACAAGAATTGGGAATGTTTGAGCAGTTTCAATGAGAAGAATTGAGGCAAAAATGAGAAGGTTTGTTTCAGATAGATTTGAGTTGGTTTGAGTAGTGATAGTAAGTTTATTTGAGTAAGCCTTGTAATAAGACTTGGAGTAAATTTAAGCAGGTTTTGTGAGCTGGATTAAGCATGTTTTATGAATAGGATTGAGTAGTGATTTGACCAAGTTTTAAGAGCTGGATTGAGCAGGCCTTATGAGTAGATTTTCTTCATGGATGTAGCCCACATTAGGTGAACCAAGTAAAATTTTTCTCTCATGTGTATGATGATTTGAGCATTTTTCATTTACTACATTGATATTATTGTTGTTATCATTTGGAAAGAAAAGTAAAAGTTTTGATCTTATACTGTTCACCTCCTCTCTTAGTATAATATTGTTTTCTTCAAACCAAACATGAAAGGATGCAACACCACTTGACATGACTGTGCCACCTCATATAAACCTAGACACAAAACTTAGCATGCACAACATTGCTCAAGCAGGCATAAAACAAAGGTTATAGGGAGCCCAAGCCTAAGGTTTAATCCACCAACTAGAGGTGATCACAAAGGACCACACATGAGCTAAGAGCACATAAGTACGTCATATTACTAATTCAATGTAATGAAGAGATGGCATGCCTCAATGTCACACAAGATCTAAGCACCTATAACAACGCACATGACCTACAACCTATATGCACAACATGAAAATAAACCAAAATCACCATAAAGGGTAAACAAAAATACATGCAAATATAAAAAAAACAACTAGCAAACAACACACCCACTCAAGTAGCGAAAAAGAGCACAAAGAGGTGGGCAAAGGAAATATTACTAAATAGAGGTAAGATTAAACAAGATATCGCTTGAATTCGACATCCAATTTTCCCCCTCTTCTAGCTCAAGCTTCATATTTCCTTTTTGATTCCTTCTATCATTATAGTCCCTTGTCCGCAACCTCCACTTCCCCATATTTCTCAAGATGGTCTCCTATTTCTAGCAAGAAAGGTCTGAGCACCAACTAGAAAAGAGAGCATAAATGAAACTATCATGTAATCTTCCTTCTGCCCACTCCCAACAAGAGAATTATCTTATAATGATCTCTTAGAACCGTAATAAAGGTATCATAAATGCACCCATTCCACTAGGCACCATTACTCCAACACATAAAATAAAAAGTGAATGAAGAACACAAGATTATACTGATAGGAAGGTGAACAGTATAAGACCACTTTTTACTTTACTTTACCAAATAGTATTATCCAATATAATCAATGGTAATATCAATAGAAATAACCAAATAAATGCACAAATTATCACACATAATAGAGACACCAATTTAACGTGGTTCACCCAATGTGGGCTACTCCATGAAGAAAATATTTCACTAAAATTTTCTCAACAAATATATTTCAGAATCCTTCCCTATTACAATATTTATGGACCTCTGTTCAAAGGAGACACCAATACCCTAATCAAGTTTATGGATATTTATCCATAGGATAACTCCTTCTCCTTTGCTCTAGTTGGTGATCTTCTAGAAGAACTATTACCTCCACTACACTGGCTTAATGGATCTCTATCCACTAAAGACTCATGTCCTCACTCAAAATACCTATCCTCACTTCCTTGGCTAATGGATATCTATCCACTAGATATTGTCATTTTCTATACTCTATCACCTCCAAAAATTTCTCTTAGCTCTATCTCAAATTTATACTAAACACAATCCTTCGATCTAGCACAAATTTGCTCAATATCTATCTCTGGTCTGGCACAAACCTGTCCTTAAATTTGCACCAAACTATATCCTCAAATCTACACTAAACACAGTCCTTTGATCTAGCACAAATTTATCCTCAATCTCTATCCTCAATCCTTAACACAAATTTTGACTTAATCACAAATCAACTCTGCTAGATCTGCCCCAAATATTAATCCAAATTTTGAATAAATCAATCAATTATGCTCTCAAGTCTTCTCAAAGACTTGCCTCAACTCTGTCCACAAGTCCTCTCAAGGAATTATTCAATATGCTCTCAATATCTGTATTCAAATATGTATTGTAAGCTTCCACAAAAGCTCACACCAATCTGTCCACAAGTCTTCTCAAAGAATTATCTCAAATCTACTCAACAAGTTCTCACTAGAACTTGTCTAATCTTCTCAACAAGTATTCACAAAGACTTACCAAAAATCTGCTCAACAAGTCCTCACTAGAACTTGCCCAATCTCATAGAAACATATAGAGAATTATTAGATACTCAATATGCTTCACACTCACCACAATGCTCAATCACTTTCAATATCTCTTTTTATCACAAAAACATATAGAGAATTGTTAGAGACTCAATATGTTTCACACTCACAAACACTCAACCTCTTTCTCAAATCAATTCAGAATATGGAACAATTTTTTCATAGAATTAGAACTATCACTTCAACACTTCCACTTGACTAGGCTTAATCAAATCTACTCAACCAATCACTCAATGAAACAATCCTTACTCACAAACCCTAGTCCAAGCATATGAACACTCACTCAATTATTTCCAATCAATGCTTATTAAACAATATTATATAACAATTATATTCATATTCTTTCACAAATCCTAGTTCAAGATATTTTACAACTTCACATAACAATGATACTCATGTTCTTTGCACAAACCCTAATATTTCAACGTTTTCAACAATGCTTGTCAAACAATCCTTTTCACTCTAACTTAGCATTCACAACATCCAACAATCACTCACAAGGAAGATGTACCCATACCTTTTGTTTGATGAAGACTTGTCCTTAAAACCTGTCTAAATTATAACCACTCTCTTTGCCAATACCAAATTTTAGGTAACAATAATCTTTCTCAAAAACATCACTTGAATATTTTCCAATAATTATCTTTCACAAAAATAATAAGTCTTAATTACACCTTATAATCTCCAAGCTTCAAATATTAGATTTCAATCTAGTAGATCATTTTCTTACTCAAATAAAGTAATAATATTCTTAAGATTCCTTTCAACTTCAAAATTCTAAGATATAACTTTCAAACTCTTAAACCCTTTTCACAAGATACTGAAACTACAACCTTATAACTCCCAATTCCCTTTAAATATAGTATTCAAACCTTTTCTAAAATTAATGAAACCACAACTTTATAATTCTCATAATGAACCAAAGCTTATAGCTCCCTTGCTCATAACCATATTAGTTTTATTCCCTTTTAAAACATAAGATCCAAACTTTGATTAATAAGAAATTGCATACCTCAACCTTATACCCGAAGACGAAACTATCGGGGAGCTCGGTGTGCAGTTTAAAACACTATTTCAATGCATAGTTAAAAAAACATCTCGGTGCATAGTTCAAAACGCTACTCGGTACGTAGTTCAACCACCCCACGGTACACTAGTTCACACACTCTAAATCCCTCAAAGAATGCTCTCTTCGATTTCTATACAACCATAATTTTTTGCATCGTAGGAACACATGGAAATCTTGTAGAGTTTTAACCAGATTTAGTTTTTGTCAAACCACCTTGTTTTCAATAATTAACATCTCAAAAAAGTAGTATCACTATATTCGTTTAAGTCTTATGTAAGGTAAGCTCAGGTTTTGTAGAAAAATAATAATTGCAGTAAATAATAATTATGCAAAAATTAAGGCTAGGGTTTGATGAGGAAAAACTACTCTGCTAGGGTTTGATGAAGAAAAACTGCTCTGTGGGGATTGCGGCAGCTTTCGGAGGAGGTCTAAAAAATTGGAGGAATGTCATGATGGCATCGGGTTCGGCATAGAGAGTGCATGCTCGTGATGTTTTTTCATCTAAAAATGACTAGAAGGAACATGATTTTCTAGTGCATGTCGAGAACCGCTTGTTAAAGAACAATGGATTTTTGGAACGATGTGAAGCCATGCCAGTTCTAGTGGTTCAACCAAACTCGATGGTGAAATATGTGGAGTATCTAACCAAACATGCCCTTATTGGAAAAAAATTTGGCATCCGAATTTCTCTCCCCTTTGTGGAGGCTTGGGTCAGGAAGACTTGGAATCCTGAAGGTGATGTGGAGGTGATGTTGAGTGCAAACAACTATTTTATGGTGGTTTTCTCTTGTATTGCAGATCGTAACAAAGCATTTTAAGGGGATCATTATTTCTATAACCTAGTGGGACTCTTTCTTAAACCCTGGCATGTGGGTTTCAACCCATTATAGGAGTAGTCATCGCGAGTTCCAGTATGGGTATAGTTTCCATGGCTCCCATTGGAATTCTAGAGAACTGATATCTTGCATAAGATTGCCCTTCTGCTTTGGAAGTCGGTTGGACCGTCACAACAAACAATGGATAAAAATATAATCTCTGTTGCTTGTATTTGTGTTGAAATTGACTTAAATAATCCTATTCCAAATTTTATTGAAATACAATTTGGATCAACTACATGGGTTCAAAAACTTGACTATGAAGCTCTTCCATTTTGTTGCCGGATTTACCATGAATATGGCCACCTACAAAGAAAATACCCTAAGTTTGTCCCTCCCGTGGCTTCAAATCCTGGGCCCTCTCGATCTGGACAAAGTTTGGATAAAGGAAAAGCCTCGATAAAGGAAGGGGAACGGGATAAGGAAGATTTTGTTTTGATAAAAGCCCGAAACAGAGGACGAAGGGCAAAAAAATACCTTAAGGATAGCCAACTAGATGCTCTACTCAACCATTTTGAAATATTAGATGATATTGATCAGTGCATGGAGATACCTGAAACATCGCTACCTGATGCAAATATAACAAGGTCGAATTAGATGTCTCTTCTTGAGGGGGAACTTAAGGAATGTGATCTAGGGGGTTTAAATGAAGAACAAAGGGCTTTGGATCTTAGTATAGGGGACATGATTGGGTCTAGCCCTATAAGGGAAACTATTTTGAAAAGTGATATATATTTAGTTATGCCCTCTCCTACTCAGGCATTGATGCAGTCATCCTTGGACTACAAAACTCCTACGGTGTTGGGATTGCAACAGAAAATAATTAAAAAAAGTTTTTTGGATAAGAATATGAAGGTGGGTCGAAAGAAGGACCAAGATAAAATTAAGTTAATGGGGGAGAATTTGGTGGAGTCAGTCTTGGTGAGAACATTGGAATCCCATTTTTATAACCCCCAAAAATGATTATCCTCTCATGGAATGTAAGGGGGTTGAACAACATCCCCAAACAAAAAGTTGTTCGTGATTTGGTTTGTGTGCATTCTCCGAATGTGGTGTTTATTCAAGAGACTAAATTGGCTATTTATAGTATGTTCAATATTACTCCCAAGTTGTGGAGAAGGGGTCAATGCCAATGTATTGGTGCATGTGGATATGTTGGTGGCGTCACTTGTTTATGGGATATGGTTAAAATATCACCTCTTACTTGGATTTCCAGCAGATGGTCTATTTCGATGGTCGGGCATGATAATGAATCTGGTGAAACCATCCTACTTACAAATGTGTATGCTCCTATAGATTACAATGGTAAAGTGAATTTGTGGGAGAACATTTGCTTTGTGAGAAGTTTGGTTCCCCTGTACCCATGGATTTTGGCTAGAGACTTCAACTCTATCACTTGTCTAGAGGAGAAACATGGTGGGGTGGACCGTCTCAAGCCTTTTTCTTCTGTATTCAGTGCTCATATCCAGGCCCTAAACTTGGTTGACATCAAGCCAAATAATGGTATCTTTACTTGGCACAATAGAAGGTGTGGGGAATCTTCCATATTAGAGAGACTAGATAGGTTTTTTATATCTAGTTATTGGATGTGTAATAACAAAAGTGCTAGTTCTGTGATTCTGGAGGGTAGGGGATCTGATCATTGGCCTATCAATCTCTCTGCTTTGGAGTTAGGGCTAAAAAATAATTCCTCATTTAAGTTTCAACTTATGTGGCTTCATGATCCTAAGCTTCATGATTTCATGCGAGGCTGGTGGACCACTAGCAAACCTCCTCATGGCATCGCTATGTATTCCTTTATGAAGCAACTACAATTTGTAAAACATAAATTGAAGAGATGGAATAGACTAAATTTTGGGAACCTTTCCTTGGCTAAGCTAGCAGATCTTAGGAGGATGGAAGAAGCTTCAAGGAAGATTAGAGATCAGGGATTCACGAAGGAGCTTATTGTTGAGGAATTTGAGGCTACGAAAGACCTTGCTAAATGGGAACTGAGGGAAGAAATTTTTTGGAAATAAAAAGCTTGAGTAGATTGGCTTCAGGAAGGGGATAGGAACACAACCTTCTTTTATAACTCAGTTAAGGCTCGTCGTAATGGTAACCTGATTACCACTCTTGTGAATTCTCAGGGTGCCCTGCTCTCTTCTTTCAGGGATATTTTAGAAGATACTAAGAGGTATTTTTCCTCTCTCTTCAATGAGGACTCCTTATCAGATGATGAGAATGAAAAGCTTATTCTAAACTGTATTCCAGCGATTGTTTCTATAGAGATGAATGAGCACTTTATGGGTCCAATTTCCATTGAGGAGTTGGAAAATGTTGTATTCAATATGAAAAAAGGAAAATCCCCAGGTCCAGATGGATTCCCGATTGAGTTTTATTAGGAGTTTTGGGATTTAATCAAATTTTATCTTTTGGAGGTGGTCCATGAGTCCCAAAAGAACAAATAGATGCTAAGGGCCCTAAATGCTACCTTTGTGGTGCTTATACCCAAAAAAGAGGGAGCAAATTCCTTGGATATGTTCAGGCCTATTGATCTCTGCAATGTTGTGTATAAGATAATCACAAAAATTATCGCTGATAGGTTGAAGATATGGTTGAGCAAAATCATCTCTGAGGAGCAAGGAGGGTTTGTTGTTGGTCGAAAAATCTTGGATGGGGTTGTTATTGCTACATAAGCTATTCACTCGATGGAAAATTCTAAGGAGAAAACTATGTTCATTAAGTTGGACATGGCCAAAGCCTATGATCGGGTCAGATGGTCCTTTTTTCAAAAAGTTATTATGGATTTTGGATTTGAGGAGGAATGGATTAGATGGTGATGAGTTGTGTTTCTTCTTCCTCATTCTATGTTCTTGTTAATAATGAGCCATCATAGTTGTTTGAGGCCTCAAGGGGATTGAGGCAAGGAGATCCTTTATCTCCTTATTTATTTATCATTATGGTGAAAGGGTTGGGAATATTGCTCAAGTCTCAAGTCATGCAGGGTCTCATTCAGGGGTGGAAGTGGGATAGTAGTTTGCCACCTCTTTCCCACCTTCAATTTGTTGATGATACTGCTTTGTTGAGAGTTTCCACTATCAGGGAAGCTGCCAATATTAGATAGTCTCTTGACATATATCTTGGTGCTTCTGGATAGTTGATTAATGAGGACAAGTCTTCTATTTTCTTCTTCAATACCCCTCCTCTTATTCAAGCCAGGATTTGTCGCATTATAAGATTCCAGGTTAGGACTCCCCCCTTCATTTATCTTGGTATTCCAATTTCATCTCATCATCTACCTAGATCTTCTTGGTAGTCTATGCTTGATAAGTTTAGAAGGAAGGTGAATCACTAGACTTTCAGATGGCTATCCACTGTAGGTAGAGTGTTGCTTTTAAAATCTGTTGTTCAAGCTTTATCCATTTATAGATGTTTTGTACAAATAGCTCATTCTCACTTCATCAAGGACATGGATGCTTTGTCAAGACAATTTTTATGGTTTGGAAAACTTGATCAATCTAAATGGAGTTTGGTTAGGTGGGATTCTATATGTAGTCTAGTGCAAGAGGGAGGCCTTGGGTTGCGATAGACAGCTCTTTTTGGGCAGGCTTTGGCTGAAAAACTTTATTGGAGATGGTGTACCTCTCAAGATCAGATTTGGGCTAAAATATTATCTTGTAAATACTTAAGAGGTATTTCTGAGGCTGAGATCCCTAGATTCAGCTTGGTTGGGAAAGGTTCAATTATCTAGGACACTCTAAAAAGAGGAGCTAATTTAATCAAGCAGGGTTTGTTCTGGATTTGCAATCAAGGATAAAATGCTCTTTTTTGGGAGGATTCTTGGGATGGTCACCCTCCTATCTTGAATCAATATCCTATGTTACGTTTCCTAAGAATTTTTTTCTTGGAAGCAGGATGGTCTCGTGTGGAGGACTTTAAAAAAATTTAATATTTTGGAAATATGGAGATGTACAGGTGGAAAGATCCGCAAGAATGGCCCTAGGGGGGACTGGCCAAGGACAGAGAGGTGCTTGCTCTTATTCTTACGAGGATTTCTTGTTATTCATTGAGGGGTAAAGATATTCTGGCTTGGAACCCTGATCCTAAGGGAACCTACTCGATAACCTATGGTTATCAGGTTCTTGATAAGGAAAAGTATGGGAGTCTTCTTGTCACTTGCTGGAAAAAGGTGTGAAACAAATTTGCCTGGCTAAAATGTAACTTCTTTCTCTGGTTGGTAGCTCATAATAAATGCCTCACATGGGATAATGTGAAGAAAAGGGGATTTCAGGGTCCCTCTTTTTGTGTCCTTTGCAGTAAGAATGAGGATGACTCTTCTCATTTATTTTTCCAATGCTCCTTTTCTAGAGACATTTGGCACCGTTGGTGGAGTGCTTGGAACCATCCATGTTTTCATGTGTTGTCCCTGGTGGAGTTTTGGAGTAGTCTGGGAAGACCTCCGACCAAGACCCCCTTCCTTTGGATGGCTTGGAATTTGGGCCCTTCTTGCATCATCTAGAAAATTTGGCTCAAACAGAACCAATGCATATTTCAGGGAAATTATTTGGTTGTTCAACAGATCTAGCAAAGAATCCTATATATGGTTCAGGAAACCATCCATAGCAAATGTGATATGGAACCTCTTTTTTATTCTAGGGAGGAGAAGGTATAGCAAGACCTTGGTATCTTTGGGGATGGTGTGAACTCTTCTAGCCCTAGTAGGGTTCCTCAGCTCAGCAAGAAGGTTAGGAGAGATGGTAGGTGGAGGCCACCCCCTAGAGGAGTTTTAAAAATTAATACTGATGGATCATCTAGGGGTAATCCTAGACATGCTGGCATTGGCGGTGTTGGGAGATATTCTACTGGTGGTGTCAATTTTTTCTTTTCCATTTATAAAGGTGTTCACTCCAACAATTTTATGGAAGCTCTTGCAATTCTCGAGGCCTTGCGAAGGGGGTTTTATCTTGGCTGGCATAGGATTATATGCGAGTCTGACTCTCAAATTGTGGTTAATATTTTAAACAGTAAAAATGGTGGAGGAAGTTAATTGGAAGTTGGTCTCTGTAGTCGTTCAGATTCTCAGAATGAGTGAAGAGTTCGAATTTATATCCTTTGTGCACATTCCAAGGGAATGGAATGTGGTTGTTTATTACCTAGCCAAAAGGGCTTCTGAGCTACTGGATCCTTGGAGTATCGATAATTGGGAGAGTCTCCCATCTAGGGACTCTCAATACCTATGGGAGTTGATCCACAAGGATGTACAGACTTAATGTGGTTTGTTCTTGTTGTATTTTTTGGGTGTCATTCTAGTCTAGTGGTTTTAGCCTGTTTGGTTGTTTATTTGAGTCCTGGTTGGAAGCTCAGTTGTACTCTGTAATGCAAAATTTTTTATCAATAAATTTTTACCCCTTTATTTAAAAAAAAATTCTTATGTAAGGTAAACTTTATCTTCGTAAGTCGTGTCGTGCCTTTCAAAAATTGTGCATAATTTCAAGGAGTTTCCCACATTCAAATTCAATCCTTGATTATATTAATATTTTCACACCTCAAGAAATATATTTTTAAAACTTTTAAGGCTCATTTAAATATATTATATCTCCCTCATATAATCAAATACGTCGACGCATTGTTTTAGAACTCATATTGTCTTCATGCACTCCAGGTTCCTTTTGTGATATCGATGCATCGGTGCTTATTTAAGGCCCACCTCAATGTCACCTTACTGTCGTATACACTCTAACCAATGCACTTTAACATAATGCCATGACTATGCCTTATTTAAATCTTAAACATAAACCTTTAAGATTTATAATAAGTTATTTAAAATATTAAATATTTAATTTTAAATTATTTTAAGAAAATAATTTAAATATTTTAAATACCCTTTGGGCCTTTAACCATGGTCTTTTGTCCCTTAATAATATTTTATCCTTTAGACCTTTCCTTCATAATATTTAACCATTCTCTTGACCAAATCCTGCACTGATCACAAACACTAACACTTGACATCAATGACAACAAAACTTGCTCATATTTTCAACAATCTCCCCCTTTGTCATTGATGGCAACCCAATTTGCTTTTACCATTACCTTAACCTTTTTTGTTCTTCTCCCCCTGAGAAACTGCTCTCCCTGACTAAATGCTTTCCTTCTGGCTCAAATCTCTCTCCCTTTGTCATCAATGGCAAAGGGTCACCTTTGGGTTTTAAGGCTAAGAATGAAACTCTTAGCTTAGCCCTTCCCCCACATTTTCTTGAGGTGGTTAGTTCTAGGGTGGGAGTATTTTTACTCCCAGCATACACTGCTCATTAGTTTTCACTTTCCATACCTTTGAAGTCATACCTTTTTGAATCTTTTGAGAATCCTCTTTCTTGCCTACTCTTGGAAGCTTTGGAAATTTTTTTCTACACCACCTTGCTATATGTCCAATATTATTGCACTTATAACATTCAATGTTGTGATTCCTTGGAGGTGCAAATATCTTGAAGTTCCTCCTAGTGAAGCCATATCCTTTCCTGTCATTAACCCTACAATTTACTGCCTTGTGACCAAACTGATTACAAGAGTAGCAATACCCTTGAAAAAGTTTTTTGTTTTTGAAATTTCCATATTCTTATCTTTCATGCATCCTGCACTATGTAGCCTTGTGCCCAAACTTGTGACATGAGAAGCATCATCCCTTGAAGAAATCTTACCTTAACCCCATTGGTATTTTAGTTTCTTCTTACCTATGTTGTTTCCTGTTCCATTTGTTTCTCATTTGTGCATTGTTCGTTTCCCTATTGATCTTTTTATTGTCTAACTTATACTCAGAAGTCTCACTCTCTCTTTCACTTTCTTATTTTGAAGCTTTTTCTTCTTTGGTGCTTGAGCTTGACTCTCCTTTTTATGCTTCTTGTTTCCCTTGTTCTTATTCAAAACTAATCTTGTCCAAGTTTTTTGAGTTTATCTCAAACTTGTGTATCTTGTCCTTAGAGTCTTTCACTTCCATCCTTAGTGAAACTATCTCATGTTCTAATATTTCACACTCTAGATCTTTTATCTTTAATTTTTTAGCCATACCTTCTTCCATTTTCCTTGTCTCTTCAACCTTAATTTTGAGTTAGTAAGATATTGTAGAAACTTTGTTTTTACTTTCTCATATTTTTGAGCTTGAACACTTAATCCTGAGTTCTCCCTTTTTAATTCTTCAAGATCAACAATAATTTTTTCACATTCTAGCTCTTTTACCATTGATTGTTCAACCATACCATTTTCATCTCTCCTTGTCTTTTCAATCTTAACTTTCAAGTCAAAGAGATCTTGTAGAAGCTTTGTCTTACATTTCTCATCCTTTTGTATTTGAGCCTTTAATTCTAAGTTCTCCCTTTTCAACTCAACAATTTACTTAAGAGTAGCTTCTTCCTTTTCTTTTTCTAAATTTTTCTCTTTTATTTGGTCTTCAATAGGAGCATTTTCTTCTATTGTTGAAACTATATTTTCTTCTTCATACCTATTTTGGATGTCCCTATTATATTTTTTTGAACCATCCTCTAGGATTTTAGTTCTGAAAGTATCATCTTCATCTTCACTGCTACTAAACCCATTGCAATAACCTGCATCATGATCGATTTGACCACAAACAAAACATTCTTCACCTTCTTGTAGATAATAAGCTGCATGGTGACTTGTATTCCTACATCTGGTACAAAACTTTATCAATCTGACCTTTTATCCACTGCTTGATTCATCTCTTGAATCTATTTCTATTTCTCCTCTCAAAATGACAACATCAAATTCATATTCCTTTTCTTTCATGACCATGTGTGTTCTTTTATTCTTATGTCTTATGGTTCTACTTTTACCTTTATTTTCCATGTGTTCTTGTAAGATATTTCTTCAAGTTCTTAAACCTTTTCTGAAGGAACCAACTCTGATACCAATTGAAGAACACAAGCTTATATTGAGAAGGGGGTGAACAGTATAAGATCACTTTTTACTTTTCTTTCCCAAACATTATTATCCAATATAATAAATGGTAATATCAATAGTAATAACCAAAGTAATGCACAAATTATAACACACAATAGAGACACCAATTTAACATGGTTCACCCAATGTGGGCTACTCCACGAAGAAAATATTTCACTAAAATTTTCTCAACAAATATCTTTGGGAATCCTTCCCTATTACAATATTTATGGACCTATATCCAAAGGAGACACCAATCCCCTAATCAAGTTCATGGATCTCTATCAACAATAGAAATACTCCTCTACTTTGGCTGATGATCTTCTAGAAGAATTGCTACCTCCACTACACTGGCTTAATGGATCTCTGTCCACTGAAGACTCTTTTCCTCACTCAGAAGACCTATCCTCACTACCTTGGCTAATGGATTTTTATCCACTGGAGACTATCATCCTCTATACTCTATCACCTCCAAATATTGCTCTCAGCTCTATCTTAAATATATACTAAACATAGTCCTTCGATTTAGCACAAATCTGCTCAATCTCTATCTTTGGTCTAGCACAAACCTGCCCTAAAATTTACACCAAAATATGTTCTTAAATTTGCACTAAATATAGTCCTTTAGTCTAGCACAAATCTGTCCTCAAGCCTTAACACAAATCTTGACTTAATCACAAATGAATTGTGCTAGATATGCCCCAAACATTAACTCAAGGTTTGAAAAAATAAATAAATTCTTCTCTCAAGTCTTCTCAAAGACTTACCTCAACTCTGTACACAAGTCCTCTCAAGGACTTATTCAATCTGATCTCAATATTTATCTTCAAATCTGTATCTTGCATAAAATCTCACACCAATTTTTCCACAAGTTTTCTCAAAGACTTATCTCAAATATGCTCAACAATTTCTCAACTTGTCCAACCTGCTCAAAAATTCTTCACAAAGACTTACTACAAACATGCTCAACAAGTCCTCACTAGAACTTGCTCAGTCTCATAGAAACATATAGAGAATTATTAAAGACTCAATAAGCTTCACACTCACCACAATGCTCAATCACTTTCAATCTCTCTTTTTATCATAGAAACATATAGAAAATTGTTAGACTCAAAATGTTTCACACTCACAAATACTCAACATCTTTCTCAAATCAATTTAGAATATGAAACAATTTATTTCACAAAATTAGAACTATCACTTCAATACTTCCACTTGACTAGGCTTAATCAACTCTACTCAACCAATCACTTAATGAAACAATCCTTACTCACAAACCCTATTCCAAGCATATGAACACTCACTCAATTATTTCCAATCAATGCTTATTAAACAATCTTATATAACAATTATACTTAGCATTTCGACAATTGTGCAAAATATCAAGGAGGTTCCCACGTTCAAATTTCAATCTTCCATTATATTAATCTTTTCACACCTCAAGCAATACATTTTTAAAACTTTTAAGGCTCCTTTAAATATATTATATCTCCCTCATATAATTGAAGATGTCGGTGCATTAGTTTAGAACTCATCTTGTCTTCATGTGGTCCGGGATCCTTTTGTGACGTCGGTGCATTAGCGCTTATTTAAGGCCCACCTCAATGTCACCTTGTTGTTGTATTAACTCTAACCAAGGCAATTTAACATAATGCCATGACTATGCCTTATTTTAATCTTAAACATAAACCTTTAAGATTTATAATAAGCTATTTCAAATATTAAATATTTAATTTTAAATTATTTAAAAATAATAATTTAAATATTTTAAACATCCTTTGGGCCTTTAACCATGGTTTTTTATCCCTTAATAATATTTTATCCTTTAGACCTTTCCTTTAGAATATTTAACCATTCTCTTGACCAAATCCTTCACTGATCACAAACACTAACGCTTGACATCAATGACAACAAAACTTGCTCATATTTCCAACAGTGAACCACCACCACCAAGGTTAAAGGTGGCCCTTTAATACCACAAACACATACATAAAGCAACCACTTAAAACTAAAAACTCACGGTTTCTTTCATGGATTAATTATCAACGTTAGACTTATAATAATTAATACCAAATAAATTAATTCTTTAACAACACAAGAAGATATCACAAACCATCATGACATAACAAGAACAAAAGCACTCTCTCAGTATTTCGTACCAATATTTTATCCTCAAGTGAGTGGCTCGTTATTTAAGATAGACCTCAACTATCACCAACTCATATTAAGGAAAATCATTGTAGGCAATTTTCCTGGTCTAATGGTACGAACATGAGCATAAGAAAATTATAATGCACCTACCTGAAATGGTATTTATTCATGTTACCCCGAGTTGTTTGATGAATGAGTCATTATCATCATTTCTCCTTTAACAAGGTCTCTTGTTCATTGTGGTCAATTCTCTTGTCCACCCATGAGAGTACCTAATATTGCAACTATGTAGAGTATTAGCGGTATCACGTCCTTAAATAAAATAGACACAATATCAAAGCATACATTCAAATGCATCAAAACTAAGTATTAAACACCATTTGCTAATACAAACTCCAACTTAAGTAGGAAGTCTTGTCAAGGTGGGTTGTGACAATGAAAAATTGAACTATCATTTTTGCATATCTAAGGATGACCTCCTTGTTGCTAGACTTAATGAATTAGCATTTTTTTTATCCTTTAAGAGATAGATCAAATAGGTCTACTCTCTTAGCCATCAATAGATCTTGTTTTAGATATCGGATACAATTTGTAGAGATGTTCTTAATATCTCATAAAAATTCTTATGCTAGGATAGGAGCTTTGAATAAATCTTGAAATCGATTTATTGCTTTGACCCTCTATTTTTGAGTTATAGCTAGGAAGTAAAACTATGTATATAGCTCAATTTTCTATTAAACCAATGGTTGTACAACTAATTCTAGTTTTTGAGCATTTGTTTGATTTTCTCTTATTATGCTCTATATAGCTAAATTCCAAACATGGCTAGAACCTTCTGCTATTTCTTATTGGTTGATAACAAGAGCTATTCTCTCTGAGCATGGTTGTTCTAGTTTTTTTATTATACAATCATTTTTATGATTAGAATTACATGATAAAAAAATTCCTTTGGTGAAATGGAGCAACGTGTGTGATGATAAAACTAGGGGAAGTTTTTGTTTAATATTTATTACAAATGAAAACTTAGATCTAAGCGGAAAATTAATTTGAATATTATACAAAGATAGTCAAAGATAATGGGCAAAAATTCTTCTTAGTACATTGAGCCCAATGATTCAAGCTTAATATTTATTGTATTCTCACTACCAAATGGTTTTTCACCATGGAATGATTAAAAAAAAACAACTGATCTTGTGATTAAATAACTAAGATGGGTTGTGAGAACTAGAGAAAAAAATTCTATTTGGATGGATACTTTGTGTGATAAAAAATATCAATCTAGATCCAATTTTGAAACCATTGATGAGATTACTTCAACATAAATATGGTGATAGGGTTTCAAACATTATGTAGAAGTATGAATAAGGAATATACAATTGGAAAGATATTTTTATAAGTATACCAGACATTGTTGCTAGGAGGAAGTTGAGTAGAAAGATAATAATAATAATTATGCCAAGGGTAGCCAAGCATAAGCTAATTTAGGGATTGAATAGCTCAGGAGAATAAACATTAAGAAGTGGATGTAACGTAAAGCACCATTAAAATAATAATGCCAAAATAATATAGAGAAATATTTGGGATAGCCAGAGCATTCCAAAATTCAATGTTTGTATGGCTATTAGGTCATAGGAAAATTTTATTTTGAGGTAGCATTATCAATACTTATATTCCATGAGATGATAAATGTATCGTTAGGGGTTTTTGGCCCTTCCTATGAATTACCAATATTATTTTTGTGTTTCTTAAATATAAATTCAACAAACTTAGATTGTGTTTCTTTCTCTATGTTTTCTCTTACTTCCTTGGCTCTTGCTTGATAATGTGAAGATTTTTATCTTTTTTCCTTGCCAATATGGGAGTAGGAAATATTATTCTATTCCAAAATATTCTTTCACAACTTTCATTTTCATTAGATTTATCCTCTCCTAGCTTTGGTAAGAAATATTTCAACTTATCCTAGTCATTTTTTAGTATTCCTTATTAATGGTAGAGGTATTAATATCTAACACTATGTTTTCTCTACTAGTTTTATTCTCTTGAATGGTGTATGGTAGTTGAATATAGTCTTTAAAATATAATGAGGTACATTCCCTAGGTTCAACAAGAATGTTCATCCCTTATTTAGGATCATTTGGATTAGATGGTTCCTTATTAATATTCTAATCTTGTTGTATCATGTCCTCTAAGCTCTTATATGCATTTTATTTATTGGTTAAATCCTTAAAGAAAATGGTATTTCTTCCAATATCCTTACTTGTCTCCACTATTTATTTACTTTCACATGTCTAAACCTATTTTTTGGAAGCTGAAAACCATCCTAATACATATCCATTTGTAATTTTATCTTACGATTTTCTACATATAATTTTGTTGGACTCTTCTTCAAGCATGGCTCTCAATATGCCTCACTTTATGACATCTTCTACATCTGAAATATATATTTTCATAATCCATGGTTTGGACCCACAACATATGCCCATACTTAAGAATGATTGATTCTGGAAAAGGTTTCTTGATATCAATCATGAACAATATCTAAGCATAGATAACAAATAATATATCTTTTGTAGTTCTAAAATTTCAAGGATTCATCCTAGAGTGTTGTCTATTGCCTTGAAGGTATATTTTCCTTAGAATTCAATGGGAAACCTATACATCTAAACCCATATCAGTACTAAGAACAAATTTAAATTTTTAGGTGCAAAGCCTTCATACCAAAAGGTAAGGAAGAGTCTTGCTCTTCCCTTAAACCAAAGATCCCCTTTTAGAATTCTATCTCTTTCCTCCTTCGAACAAAAATGGCTAGGAAAAAACCTTTCGAAAGAAAATATAGACTCACTCTTAGAGACTTCCATCTCCTATCAATCCATTTTTTAGATCCAAAGCCCTTGGCCAAGATCCATTAAATCTATCGATGATTACCTTTTATTTGAGCAACAAGGATAGTTGCTATGTGAGGTCCTTATTGAATAAAATAATTCATAAATTAATATTTATGTTAATAACATTGTTAAAGAACATGAATATTATATTGTTAATATGGTATTCATTTTTCAAACATTGCTCCAAATAAATAATCAATAAAAGTGGATTACTCAATTATTTAATAGTTTTTCATAAATATTTTATGTTAGCCTTTAATTAAAAAAGATAGACATTATTATTTTAATGATAATCTAACACTACATTGTATTTTACTAAGCAAGTGACGCTAGAATGTTTAAAATTAAGTTATAATAATTTAGAGAAATGTCTTACTCAAATTTTTAACAATTTACTTATATTTTAAATTTATATTGATGTATAAAATATCTACCAATAAATTAGATATTTATGGCCACTAATTTTACTTTTTCACGATTGAATTTATAATATTATCCAAAAATCTCCCAAACCATGAATTAACCACATTTGTATGTCAAAAAGGAAAAAGACATTTAAAATATACCAATAATAAAAAACGAAAGATAAAAAAGGAGACAACAAGAATTGGAAAGGTAGGTGTCCATGGGTACCCTAAAATATCATATATTATTCACACTTACAATACAAAAAAATCCTCATTGATGGGTATTTATAGTGATACATAATTCCGAATGAAAGGTTACACCTTATCACACATTTGGGCATGGCCTAAAGAAGATCATATTATACATAATTCAACACCCCCAAAAATTTGAGCCAAGAGGACCAAGGATAGAAGGCATTAAAAGTAACATCTCTCCTCACAATTGATAGTCTCGTGGGCCTTCATTGATCCTCCTTAATCCTTATCTTCATCATCACAAAGCTTGTGTTCAGCCTTCAAGAATTATGTCTCAATCTTCTTAAGCCTTGTAACACAATTCTTGATTGAGTGTCCTTACCATTTATAATACTCACTAGTGTTTGACTTCTTTGAAACTTTAAACTTGTGGCAAGAGCATGTGAGTGTTAGATTCCATTAACTTAAAGTCTATTGGATGAGCTTGTGTATGAGAAAGTACTCCATAATTCTTCATTATCACTTCATAATAGATTACAAGTTTGAAAAGACCTTCAATAGATATGGGTTGTGGTTATTTGATTGTTATGGCATTCACATTAGAACCAAGGAAACTGGATCAAAAGGAGGAGAACGATTAGAAGTAATAGATTTGACATACTCTTCATCCCTCTTTACCTTGCTTCCTATCGTGGCAATATTAGCTTTTAGAACTTTGAAATGAGATGTATGGTCTTTAACAGTGGTAAAAGCTAAAATTTTAAGATTCGAGAGCTTTGTTTCTATTTTGTTAACTTTACTAACACTTACTTCTTCATAGAGATCTTTCAAAGTAGTCCATACATCAATAGGAATATTCTTCTTTCTAATGTGGAAAAGTACATCTGGTTCCACTACCACGAATAGTCCAAAAACTTCCTCCTTTTTCTTGTTGAGTTCATGACAAACGAGCCCTTTTTTTGACTCATTATTAAAGATGAATCAAAGATTTTAAATTCTAAGTAATCTTGTCATTTGAGCTGACCAAGTACTGTAAGTTTGCTTATTAAGGCAAGTCGCATACTGTAGAGAGTCTATTTTGCATAAAATAATCTAAATATATCTGTAATAAGTCCATAAAGTAATGTCATCATTGCATAGAGCTAAAAATAAAGCTCCAAACACTTCTGTATGTAAAGTCTCTCCAAAAGATTTGACAAAATTAACACTCAAATAAAAAAAAAGAGATCAAGTTTGAGACCTTAATTTTTTTTTTGAATCCTATGTGCTCTTACACCAAAAATTTAGAAAAATCAAGTATCAAAAATCCAGAAATTGGATTCCTGGATTCTTTGTGCCTGTGCTCTTCCACCAAAAAATTAGATTTTGACACTTACACGGAGATTTGAACTTAAGACCCCATGTGTATTGTCAGGGACACAAACCACTGCACGCATAGTGTATGGGCAGAGGCAATAACTAGTGAAGCAGCAAACATAAAAAGTCTTATCAAGAGCAGGCTTTGAACGTGAAACCTCCTTCCCAAAAATCAAATGCACATTGAAACAGTGGAGCAAGCATAATATTGACAACATCATACGGCCAAGATACCTTAATCCTCCTTCCCACAAACCAAGGGCAGAATGAAACAGTGAAGGAGCAAGTATAATATTGACAACATCATACGGCCAAGATACCTAAAAGGTCATATCAACAGCAGGCTCTGAACCCTTAACGTCCTTCCCACAATCCAAGTGCCCAATCGCTAGGCTAGTCAGTAGATTGGGACATTAAGAGGGCGCCCTGTTCTCTAGTACGTATACCTTCAGACTCTTTTGGAAGAGGGCGACCGAAAAGATAATGCCGATAAAAACTGAACAATTGACCTATCTACAACAAATAAGTTGATATCCAACAGCTATGCAATGATGTTTGGATGAGATGAATTTTGAAAATCCTCGAAAATATGTCCTTTTAACTTATCTTTTGCATCACATGGCCAGGTTTTGAACTAGAAATTCAGCTTTTGCTAACCATACATGAAATCCACACAACACATAGGCTTCTTACAAAACAGAACTTGCAATTGAGATAAAAGATCACTCATACAAGATCAAATTAACTTTATTTCTCAACATTTCCATGACTGGCAACATAGTTTAGGGATATAATAAAAGGTAATTCTAAATAGCCAAATCTGTTTTATTCCCTTCCCAGATCAAGACAACAAGAGCTTTAAACAACGAAGAACGGTCAAGGACAATAATTTCATCCAATTCATTATCCCACACGAAACAGGAACTGGGTACTGTATATGGCTCTTGCCCATAACTCAAAAGAGGAAAATGAACTAAAAGGTAATATTAAGATATTCTCGTCGAATGAAGAGTGTAGAATGGAGGGGCATTCAACTTAGACATTCTTGTCCCCCTTCGGAGGTGATCTCTGCTCAGAAATCTTGTCCGACGTTTTAGGAGAAGGCTCCTTGTCCGGAGAAAACTTTCGCTCACCATCACAACCCAGCTGAAAAACAATCATAATGTTAATATTTTTGCATTAAAATCAGTGCTGGAACTACTACTAGTCTTACTACTAGTTCTGCAATTTGACAATCGAAAACTGACAAGACTTTGGAATGTTTACCACTGGATATGAACGTAGACGGGCTTGTCTTCTTCTTCTGCAGACTTTGGAATCGCTTTCCAAACGCCTACTCACTGGGTGGCCGAGTAAAAAAGCAAAAGAAAATATATTTTAGCTATAACACCTCACAAACAATATAGTACGATTTTGTGATCTCTGAACACATTTTCTTCTTTCTGGGCATATTTTACCTCTGTGATACCAATATTGAACCAATGCTTCTTCTCCTACGTCTCCATGGACCTTCAGTTTCTCCCGAATATCTTTGGCTTCAAGAGGGAAACTCCCCATGCGCTTGGTATTGTGATAAATCTCTTCCAGAACATCTATCTGCTCTTCTTTGGGTTCCCATCTTGACTTTGTTGAGGATCCCGCTTCAAGTTCAGACTCGTATTCTTTGGGTTTACAGAGAAAAAAAAAATCAGCAAAACACAGAATTGTATTCGTTACAATACAATAATTTTTAATACAGTACAAAATTTTATTCATTACAGTGCAATAATTTTGAATACATCTTATAAACTTTATAAGCATATCACTTCACTGCATATACTTTAATTAAACTATAAATGAGATGATACGTCTATTACCTTGTCCCTCTACCTCCGGCTTTTGTTCACAGTTGTCTACGTTACCGATGTCTTCAATGTTTTTGCTGGTTTCACTTAGAAAAGACTGTGGGGTTGCTGAGCTTCCTTGATCAGACATGGCCAATTCTTTATCGCTGGTGCATTTAGCAGTGGAAACGTCAACAGAAGAGAAAATAACAAATGCGCTGTCGAGTGCTCAATAAAGTCTCATTTCCACGTTTAGATGTGGACGTTTCCAATAGATGTGACAACGTTAACCACCAGATTTTTATTAAATTGAAATCCGAGACATTAAAAAATTTAAATGTCATTTTTATTATTTTCATTAAATGTAGCTGATGTGAATGTCATTTTCATTTTGGCTTTTTCTAGTCGGAGAGAATTTAAATCTCATTTTCATTCGAATGAAGTCCGAGACACTGAAGTCCATGTTTTCTGAAGCTGAAAATTAATTTGTTTTGATTGGTGGAAAGGGTTTTGAAAAAGAGATAGGAAAGAAATTAAAAAGAGGTTAACTCTTAAAAATATAAAGGTACAGTCATGGAAACCAAATCAAAAGTAGAATTAAACAGAACCAACTAGGGGAACCCAACTTACACAAAGGAAAAGCTGGGAAAAAGAACAAAAACCAGAAACTATCCGAAACAGATAAACCAACAAACCCAGAAAAAACCACACATACTCCGGGATTAGTAGATCTATGCTTTCCTTCTCGCTGGTTGGGTCAGGGAGGATGGCCTTGAACGTATCACTTTTTCTGACGGATATCGCTTTGAATACTCGAGTCACATGTTGAAGGCTAGTTAAGGCTTTGGACTGAGACTAATAAATATTTTTCAACATTTCAGTTAAAATCTCCGAGGGGTCACGCCTGGCCCTGGTCATCAGTCTGGCATCCGTAAGGGATTTATCCAACTTCGGTTCAGTGCTCTCAGTTGTTGTGGATTCGGTGGGCTTCATAAACTGACAAGGCACTTTCTTTTGCATCTGTGGTTGCATGATCTACGGTTTTTCATTCTTGCTTCGACTGCTAATTGATCCTCTTCGATACAAATGACAGGGCTCGTAGCCACCTTGGCTGCCACCTTCTGAAGCATATGATCGTAAATGACCAAAAAAAGCCTTTGGTGTTTAACATGGGTGAAGACTTTCTTGTGGACATTCTCAATGGATACCTTTCAATGGATACCTCTATGGATCTTCGGAGGTATTCTGGCACGTTCACTTCCTTAACATCCCTGAGAAGGTTGAGGAAAGCTAAGTGAAAGCTTCTCAACGGATCATCGATCTTGTCGATTGTGATGTACTGCATCACAGGGATTTTCATTAGAATGAATTTCAATTTTATCTTTACGAACGTTGAGAAAAAGTTTAAAATATTTAAATTGTCCAATAAATATCTAATTTTCACCCATGGCTATTTATACGACAAGAATGAAGTCAATGTTTCACACAAGACATTTAAATTGTCTAATAAAAAATATATTAATATAAGTATGATTTATTTTCAATCTAATTTGAAATTGAATATTCATATATTTAAAGTTATATTATAGTTTTATTTATTTTAAAATTAAGAGATGTTTTGTTTTGGTTGGAGGTAACACAATTGTAGATTTTTGGAATGAGGAAGCAGAGGAGAATAAGTGGAGAAATGGTCAGGTGAAGGTACAAAGTAGAATAGTAGAGGCCAAGAGTATTAACAAAAGTTGGATCAAATGAGTTAAAGGGAAGAAGAACTTGGAAGAGAACAGGGATCAACGACTAGAAATCTCATTGAATATTTTGAAGAAGGTGATCTTCTTAAAATCCCATATAGAGTCTATGAGAGAGCACAATAGAGGATCAACAATACTTTGATAGGTAAATTGATTTGCTTCAAACCAACAAGGGAGCAGATAAAGAAATGGACTAACAATTGATGGAACATAAAAGGGCATGTGGACTTTTCCCTCCTTCCTAGAGGCTTCTTCCTAACCTCCTTCAACAAAGAGGAGGACTATTGTAATGCCCTTGAAGGAGGTCCATACTTCATGGGCATATTTGGACTATATCTATGAAAATGGACTTTGGGTTTTAATCCAACAACCGAGAAGATAGACATGGCTCCAATCTAGGTAAGACTCCCCTCTTTACCATTGGAATTTTGGGAGGAAGAGATTTTTGAAAGTATAGCTAACTCTTTTGGTGGGTTCCTCTCCATAGATTATGTAACAAAGGAAAGAAAGAAGGTGTTATTTGCAAGAATATGCATCCTAGTTGAATTTCAAAAGAAACTCCTAAAAGAGATCAAGTTGGTCTCTAGATGGGGCGTTTGGATTCAAAATCTCATTTTTGAGAACGACCTTTTAGCTATAGAATATGTGCAAAAATGGGTCACTTGATGAAGGACTGCTGCATTAGAAGGAGGAAAGCAATGGGAGAATATCAAAAGTTCTGGACGAAAAGAGAAAAGTTAAATATGGAAGAAGAAGGATTAGATGGAGGGAAACAAATAAAAAGAGTCTCAATACTAGGAAGACAGAGTTACAAATTAGTTATATCCAAAGGGAGAGGAGCTAGAGAATGTTGGAGAAATATAAGTTAACTGACAGGCAAGTGGAGATAAAGTAATGGACCTGGTAAACAAGGAGGGAGTAAGAACAGATAAATTCTCTAGCAACGGGGTAGATAATGAAGTTCTTCTTGGTAGGATACAGGGTGGAAGTGTATCTATGCCAGAACAAAATGGTCCATGGAAGGAAATTGAAATAGCTAACCCCCCAAAAGAAGAAGAAAATATAGAAGCAAGGGAGGAAAATATAAATATGGAAGAGAAGGATCTAAAAGTGGTCCCTTGCATAGTAGAAAAATTACCAGTAAAGAAAGGATCCTCAAGAATTGAATAAATCATGAATATAAGAGTAATGAGAAGTACCAAGGAGACTCCAGACGTGGAAAGAGAAGGAGTAAATGTGGGAAGGCATTTTTAAAAATAAAAGCACTTAAATGAGATGAAAAAGGATATTAAATTGGGTAGTGAATTGATCTTAGGCTCAAGTGGGTAGAAGCTCACAACAAAAAATAGGATATGAAGATCTTGTTTTGGAATGTTAGGGGAATGAATACCCCTAACAAACATAGGTTGGTGAGATCCTTGATTAACGATAACCAACCTAATATAGTTCTTGTACAAGAATCAAAGTTGAATGCTATAAGATGGGAGAATATTAAGAAATAGATATGGACAAACTGTGGCAGTGGCTAGGTGGAGGTAACGAGGACTTTAGGAGGAATCTTAATTTTATGGAATTTTGATAGCTTTGAAGGGGATGTCATCTAAAAAATGAGCACCTTCTAATTGTTTGTATAAATTCAAAATTATCAAATTTGACCTTCCTCATTACAAATATTTATGCCCCAAATATGAATGGAGAAAGAAAGGTGTTGTGGAAGGAATTGGAGTAGATGGGGCAACGGATAAGAGGTATAATATGGATAATCGCAAGGGACTTCAACACCCCTTTAATTCCTAGAGATAAAAAGGTGAATCTCAGGATTTATCGGTTAGCAAGGAGGATTTTACAAACTTATTGTTTGAATCTGGTCTATATGATGCTAGTTTTAGAGGCAATTCTTTTACATGGACAAATAGGAGAATAGGGAACAACTTGATCCAAGTGAGATTAGATGGAGCATTTCTCTATATGGAATGTCATTTTTATTATTTTCATTAAATGTAGCTGATGTGAATGTCATTTTCATTTTGGCTTTTTCTAGTCGGAGAGAATTTAAATCTCATTTTCATTCGAATGAAGTCCGAGACACTGAAGTCCATGTTTTCTTAAGTTGAAAATTAATTTTTTTTATTGGTGGGAAGGGTTTTGAAAAGGTTCTTGAACCTTGTACAAAGAGATACAAAGAAATTAAAAAAAAGGTTAACTCCTATGCATTTAAATGTACAGTCGCAGAAACCAAATCAAAAGCAGAATTAAACATAACCAACTAGGGGAACCCAACTTGCACAAAGGAAAAGCTGGGGAAAAAGAACAAAAAATGGAAACTACCCGAAACAAATAAACCAAAAAACCCATAAAAAACCACACATACTCCGGGATTAGTAGATCTATGTTTTCCTTCTCGCTGGTTGGGTCAGGGAGGATGGCCTTGAACGTTTCACTTTTTCTAGCGGATATCGCTTTGGATACTCGAATCACATGTTGAAGGCTAGTTAATGTTTTGGACTGAGACTAATAAATATTTTTAAACATTTCATTTAAGATCTCCGAGGGGTCACGCCTGGCCCTGGTCATCAGTCTGGCATCCGTGAGGGATTTATCCAGCTTTGTTTCAGTGCTCTCAGTTGTTGTGGATTCGGTGGGCTTCATAAACTGACAAGGCACTTCCTTTTGCATCTGTGGTTGCACGATCTATGGTTGTTCATCCCTGCTTCGACTGTTGATTGATCCTCTTCGATACAAATAACATGGCTCGTAGCCACCTTGGCTACCACCTTCTGAAGCATATGATCATAAATGACAAAAAAAAGCCTTTGTTGTTTAACATGGATTGAGACTTTCTTATGGAAATTCTCAATGGATACCTCCATGGATCTTCGGATGTATTCTGGCACGTTCACTTCCTTAACATCCCCGAGAAGGTTGAGGAAAGCTAAGTGAAAGCTTCTCAACGGATCATCGATCATGTCGATTGTGATATACTGCATCACAGGGATTTTCATTAGAAAGAATTTCAATTTTATCTTTGCGAACGTTGAGAAAAAGTTTAAAACATTTAAATTGTCCAATAAATATCTAATTTTCACCCGTGGCTATTTATACGACAAGAATGAAGTCAATGTTTCACACAAGACATTTAAATTGTCTAATAAGAAATATATTAATATAAGTATGATTTATTTTTAGTCTAATTTGAAATTGAATATTCATATATTTAAAGTTATATTATAGTTTTATTTATTTTAAAATTTAAGAGATGTTTTGTTTTGGTTGGAGGTAACACAATTGTAGATTTTTGGAATGAGGAAGCAGAGGAGAATAAGTGGATAAATGGCCAGGTGAAGGTACAAAGTAGAATAGTAGAGGCCAAGAGTATTAACAAAAGTTGGATCGAATGAGTTAAAGGGAAGAAGAACTTGGAAGAGAACAGGGATCAATGACTAGAAATCTCATTGAATATTTTGAAGAAGGTATTCTTCTTAAAATCCCATATAGAGTCTATGAGAGAGCACAATAGAGGCTCGACAATACTTTGATAGGTAAATTGATTTGCTTCAAACCAACAAGGGAGCAGATAAAGAAATGGACTAACAATTGATGGAACATAAAAGGGCATGTGGACTTTTCCCTCCTTCCTAGAGGCTTCTTCCTAACCTCCTTCAACAAAGAGGAGGACTATTGTAATGCCCTTGAAGGAGGTCTATACTTCATGGGCATATTTGGACTACATCTATGAAAATGGACTTTGGGTTTTAATCCAACAACCGAGAAGATATACATGGCTCCAATCTAGGTAAGACTCCCCTCTTTACCATTGGAATTTTGGGAGGAAGATATTTTTGAAAGTATAGCTAACTCTTTTGGTGGGTTCCTCTCCATAGATTATGTAACAAAGGAAAGAAAGAAGGCGTTCTTTGCAAGAATTTGCATCCTAGTTGAATTTGAAAAGAAACTCCTAAAAGATATCAAGTTGGTCTCTAGATGGGGGGTTTGGATTCAAAATCTCATTTTTGAGAACGACCTTTTAGTTATAGAATATGTGCAAAAATGGGTCACTTGATGAAGGACTGCTGCATTAGAAGGAGGAAAGCAATGGGAGAATATCAAAATTTCTAGATGAAAAGAGAAAAGGTAAATATAGAAGAAGGATTAGATGGAGGGAAACAAATAAAAAGAGTCTCAATACTAGGAAGACAGAGTTACAAATTAGTTAGATCCAAAGGGAGAGGAGCTAGAGAATGTTGGAGAAATATAAGTTAACTGACAAGCAAGTGGAGATAAATTAATTGACTTAGTAAACAAGGAGGGAGTAAGAATAGATAAATTCTCTATAAACGGGGCATATAATGAAGTTCTTCTTGGTATGATACAGGGTGAAAGTGTATCTATGCCAGAACAGAATGGTCCATGGAAGGAAAGTGAAATAGCTAACCCCCCAAAAGAAGAAGAAAAGATAGAAGCAAGGGAGGAAAATATAAATATGGAAGAGAAGGATCTAGAAGTGGTCCTTTGCATAGTAGAAAAATTACCAGTAAAGAAAGAATCCTCAAGAATTGAAGAAGTCCTGAATATAAGAGTAATGAGAAGTACCATGGAGACTCCAGATGTAGAAATATAAGGGGTAAAGAAGGTGGGAAGGCATTTTTCAAAATAAAAGCACTTAAATGAGATGAAAAAGGATATTAGATTGGGGAGTGAATTGATCTTAGGCTATAGTGGGTAGAAGCTCACAATAAAAAAATAGGATATGAAGATCTTGTATTGGAATGTTAGGGGAATGAATACCCCTAACAAACATAGGTTGGTGATATCCTTGATTAAGGATAACCAACCTAATATAGTTCTTGTACAATAATCAATGTTGAATGCTATAATATGGGAGAATATTAAGAAATAGATATGGATAAAAGGTGGCAGTGGCTAGGTGGAGGTAACGAGGACTTTAGGGGGAATCTTAATTTTATGGAATTTTGATACCTTTGAATGGGATATCATCTAAAAAATGAGCACCTTCTAATTGTTTGTATAACTTCAAAATTATCAAATATGACCTTCCTCATTACAAATATTTATGCCCCAAATGTGAATGGACAAATAAAGGTGTGGAAGGAATTGGAGTAGATGGGGCAACAGATAAGAGGTATAATATGGATAGTCATAGGAGACTTCAACACCCCTTTAATGCCTAGAGAGAAAAAGGTGAATCTCAATATTTATCGGATAGCAAGGAGGATTTTAGCAACTTATTGTTTGAATCTGGTCTATATGATGCTAGTTTTAGAGGTAATTATTTTACATCGACAAATAGGAGAATAGGGAACAACTTGATCCAAGTGAGATTAGATGGAGTATTTCTCTCTATGGAATTGTTTGAGGGAAATGCAAGTACTCATTAATATCTTTGCCTAGGATGGGATTGGATCATAATCTACTATTATTTAGCTAGTTTGGGGAAAGATAGAAAGGCATAATATCTTTCAAGTTTGAATACATGTGACTTTAGCACCCAAATATTTATGTAGAAGTGGAATCATGGTGGAGGATTCTAATCCAAGGCTTTAAGATATTTATTTTGGTAGTGAAAGTCAAACATGTGAAGATATAAGTGAAGATATAGAATAAGCAAGTCTTTGGAAATATGTTTAGACAGAAGAAATTCCTTAGGCAGGAACTGAGTTTATTGGAGGAGGAAGTGAGGATGATTGGGATGGACTAGGCCCTATATAATAGAGAGAAGGAAATCCAAGTATAGCTTCACATTGTTTTGGCTCGAGAGGAAACTTATTGGAGGTAGAAACTAAGGAACAAATGGCTTATGGAAGGAGATAAAAACACCAAACTCTTTCATGTCTTGATAATATAGCATAAAAGAAATGGAAATATTTTTGAAATTCCACTTGAATATGGTGAAATAGTCAAAGGTGAAGAAAGGATCAGGCAAGAGGTAATTGAATTCTTTATTTTATTACTATTGAAGGAAAGGAGAAAATGCCAGGAAGCTATGGAATAAATTATTCAATATATACCAATGAGAATGCCAAGAGGAATGAATGAAGAGATGATGAGAGTTTTTAGTGAAGAGGAGATGAAGGAAGATGTCTTCTCCTTGGGGAAGGACAAATCTCTAGGCCTAGATGATTTTTAGGTAGGTTTCTTCCAAGTCTTTTGCAATACAGTAAAGGAGGATTTAATAGAAACAGTTCTAAAGTCTCACCATTTATAAAAAGTTCTAAGAGAATTTAATAACACCTTTTTAGTGCTCATTCTAAAGAAACAAGGGCAGAAGGGATTTAAGGACTATAGGTCAATAAGCCTATGTAATTTTGTATATAAGATCATCACTAAAGTGATAGTATTAAGGTTGAAAAAAATATTTTGAGAGGTTATTATAGACCAATAGGGTGGTTTTATGAAGGGAAGACAAATATTGGATGTTATCATCTCTCTCCATGAAACACTACACTTGGTAGTATAGAGTAGGAGGGAAGGAATGTTGTTGAAGCTAAATATGAATAAAGCTTATGATTGGGTCTCTTGGAACTTCCTACACAAAGTTCTTGCTAAGTTTGAATTTAGTAGGAGATGGAGAATATGGGTGAGAAATTTCTATGGTGGACCAAGGTTCTCGGTTATCATAAACAATTCCCCAACATGTTTCTTTGAGAGTAGCAGGGGCTTAAGGCAAGGGGACCCACTTTCTCCTTACCTCTTTATTATCATGGCATAAGCCCTTAGGATATGTATAAATGTAACCCAAATCATGGGAGAGTTAAATGGATTAAAACCTTTTGTGTCTATGAGAGGTATCACTTACCAATAATTTGTCGATGATACAACCTTTCTTGGGAAACCTTTGGAGGTCAAATCCAAGGAGTTCAAATGGATGCTAAATCTATACAGTAGATCTTCACAACATATGATTAAATTGGAAAAGAGCAAGGTGTTTTTAATCAACACTCTAGAGAAGTGGCAAATAAGGATAACAAAGGTAATAGGTTGTAATATTTCAATCCTTCCATCCACTTATTTGGGAATTCCTCTTCTTACATGTGTGTTTAAGGACCACGTATGGGATATGTTGATAAATAAGATTCAATGTAAGCTAGTAGGTTGGAAAGGATATTTACTAAGTTATGCAGGAAAGCTTCAGTTGCCAAGCTATGTTGATCTATCTCCTAAATGTGTTTAAAATGCTAGCAAAAATTACAAGTAATGTATAAAGTATGCAAAAGAAATTATTGTGGTTAGGTATAGAGGAAAAGTGTAGAATCCCCTTTGTGACATGGGAGAAAGTGTGCAGACCAAAATCTAAAGGAGGTTTGAGATTAAGGAGGATTATAGATGTGAATTAGATCTTAGCTGTTAAATTAGTATGGAGGCTAATGAAGAAAGACCATTCTTTATGGGTCATATTCTTAAATAACAAGGACTTAGATAGCCAAGAAGATATGATATTTTTAATCATTTAAAATCCTTGTAAAGGCTTATCTATATGGAACCATGTGGTGGAAGAAATAAAGTTTCAATGGAAAGGATCTCAATAGAAAATTGAGAATGACAGGTTGATTCACTTCTAGGAGGAGGCATGGCTGGAGAACTAACCCCTAAGCTTGGATGAGGAGTTAGTTGGTGTACGAACAAATCTAGAACAAAGGAATGTGAGTATGGTTGTAGACTATTTGGCCCAATAGGAGGGAATGGCAAGGTGGAAGGACTTACATGCAAGTAATCGTAGTGAGGAAGCTTTAAATAAGCTCAAAAGAAAAACTAAGAGCCTTCCATGTAGGTGTAAATATGAGCAAAGACTCTATAGTTTGGGAAGCTACTCTTGATGGATCCTTTAGTGTAATATTAGCCTATGTTATTCTATAAACTAAGTTAGAATATGGGTTTCAATGTAGGAGGCTCTAGGAAACAAAGACAATGCTAAATATAGCAATATTCCTTTAGTTGGTTGTTTAGAATAAGATCCTAACAACAAATTACACAAAATAGGATTTTGTTGGAGAATATTATATTATTTAGGAGATGTAAAACTACCTCCATAGTACATTTGTACATTTGTAAATATTAGACTCGGATGTGTGATTTATATTTCCCCTAAAGTATGTGTCAATGTGTGATAAGAGTCCAAGTGTCACGTGCAAGTGTGTATAGTGTGAGAGTGTCCAAGTGTCATGTAATAAAGTGTGCAAGGGTGCAAGTGTGTAATATGTGAGTGTGAAATGTGTTTATAAGTAAGCCAATATTCATGTGTGTAGGTGTCAAGTATTCAAATGAAGAAACACATGATATATGGTCAGATGTAAAGTCAAGAGACATGAGAGGTTTATCTTATGTGAGAAATAGGAAAGGATGCATCTCTCGGATATGTGAGGAGAGCAATAGTCAATGTATTGAAAGGTCATTTATAAGGTTATATTATAGAGATAAATATCCATGTATTGTATGATAAAAATCAAAGAGAGAAATTCAAATATTTGAATATAATTTGAGAAATAATATTGTGAGTTTGTTTATTTATATTATTGTTATTTCATAAATGTTATATTCATTGATATTCATATTATTCTATGAATGAGCCTCCATATGATTTATATTAAGATCCTGTGAAAATGAAGTTGTGATTAATTTGGCTAAAAGGTCATCAATGGTATTAGAGCCACAAGCCCTCACTTTGTGTGACAAGAATTTGAAGGTATAAATTTTGAGATTATTGGAGAAATTGGCATCATATTTGTACTCTGGTGTGAATTTAAAAGAATATTGGAGAAGATAGAATAAAGGGTTGATTTCACCTTAAAGTTGAAAAAAATTGAGTTGATATTAGCACTCAAGAATTGAGAGAAGAAATTATAGACTATTAAATTCATAGTCATTGAGAAGAGAAATATTATTGGTGAAAGAAGATATTGGAAAAAACAATACGCTAGTGAAGGTAAATCTAAAGTGAAGAAACCAATGAAAGTATGGAGAAGCCAGAAAATAAGAAGCAATTTATGAGTTGTAATGATTTTCTACTCTAAAATTTGAAAAAATAAAATAAAGCGCCTATGAACCAGTAAAATAGAAGAGTAAAGTCGTGATCAAGCTGAGATAGAACTGATAGAATAGAATATGAAATGTGATAGTAGCAAGCACCTGCATAAGCTAAAATACCATTGAGAGGTGATACATTTGAAGCTGAGTTGAATTGGAGGATGTTAAAGCACCAAGAAGGAAGAATACAAAGCGTTTGCGATTGAGAAGCCACCTAAGAGCAGAAGTGATAGTGCCCCTAAAGAGGATAAAACCCCTCAAAATAGACTACCAAGGAGAAAATCTTGTTTGGAAAGCTCGCATGTAAAATATTCATAAATGAACATTATTTGCCTGAAGTAATCAAGTGCCCTAACATGACTAAAGTACCCTAACATATCTAAAATGCCCTGACGATTTTGAAGAAGATCAAGTGTGGAGCTAAAAACTAGATAAGGTTTATAATTTGATTTTTGGATGAAAATCATTTCAGTTATTGAGCGCATAAATTTAGGAGTTATAAGGGGTATATTTAAATATTTATTTAATTTGAATTTAGGAGAAATAAGAACTTAAATATTGAATAAAATTTAATTTGGAGAGATAAGGGTTAAATAAATTGAGTTTGATAATTGAATAAAAAATAATTGACTTGAAGATTATATCATTTAAAGATTGAAATTTTTTAATTTATTGTGTTGATTATTTAGGAGATATAAGGAGTGAAATTTTGAAGAATTTGATTATTGAAATTTGATGAATTCAAAATTGATTAATTAATTTTACAAATTAAAATTTGAAAAGTTTAAGATTGCTAAAGATTGAAGAAATTTGATTATTGATTGAAATTTGAAATTTGCAAAAAAGTCAAAGAAAAAAATTAAGAAGATCATTAATTGTTGATTAAAATTTGGGAGATATAAGGAATTCAACATCAGGGGAAATTGATCTGAGAGAATTATTTTGAGAAAGTTATGGAAGAAATTATTAAAAATATATCCTTAGACAAAAGTAAAGAAATGTTAAAAAATTTAAAACATTGTACACAAAGCATGATCAAGAATGTTGAAAAACAAAAGGATGTAAAACTGAAAAAGTTGCAAATAATATTCAAAGAAGCCAGAAATGAATAGGATGCAACTCTTGAAGATTATTTGAGCATAGAATTGACAAAAGCAAGTGAGGACTCTAGAAAGGTTATCACAATACTTTTTGATATAATGTTAATAGTATATATGGGATTATTTTCATTACAAATTTGATCTCATAAAATTGAAAAAGAATTATTAAACATCAAATATTTGAATAATGATAAATAATTAGTTGACAAAGGTGAAGCTGTATATCCTAAATCATACAACAGTAGGAATGATACTAATGAAGGATATGATTCATACTATTGTGATGATATATTAAGAAATATGACAAAAACATGAAAGAACTTTGAGAAACAACAAAAAATGATCAAGATCAAGACCGAGAAGAACAGAGCAAAGAAAAAAAAGAAGATAAAAAAGGGTCAAATAAAGATAGCCAAACACAAGAGGAAAGATGAAGATGACAATTGAAAACTAAAGTCTCCAAACCAAATAATGTAATATAGGGGTGTTGGATAATATTACATTATTTAGTAGATGTGAAAGTACCTCCATCGTATATTTGTACATTTTTAAATATTAGACTAGGGTGTACGTTATTAGATTAGGGTGTGATGTATATTTTCCATAAAGTATATGGCAATGTGTGAGAAGAGTCCAAGTATCATGTGTAAGTGTTTAGAGTGTGAAAGTGTGCAAGTGTGTAATATGTGTAATATGTGAGTCTACAATATGTCATATAAATCAAGAGCTATGTGTGTAGGTGTCTAGTATTCAAACATGGTATGTGGAAAAATGTAAAGTCAAGAGACATGAGAGGTTTTCCTTATGTGATTGATAGGAAATGATGCATCTACCAAATGTGTGAGGAAATCGATATTTAAAGTATCAAAAAGTCATTTATAAGGCTATATTATGGAGATAAAACTCCATGTATTGTATGACAAAAATCAGAGAGAAATTCAAATATTTTAATACAATTTGAGTAATAATATTATAAGTTTTTTTATTCATATTTTTGTTATTTTATGAATGTTATATTCATTGATATTAATATTATTATGTGAATGAGCCTTCATATAATTTATATTAAGATCCTGTGAAAGTGGACCTGTGATTAATCTGGATAAAACACCATCGGGTTTCAATTTCCTAATAGATGTTATCTATGTGAAGAACAGGAAGAGTCAATGGAACACTTATTATTCCCTTTTGATTCTTCAAGGTTTAATTGAGGATATGGGGGTTATTTGGGTACTACCAAATAGAATGGTGGATTGGATAGAATAGTGGGAAAATCCCTTTAGGAGTGTAAGGTTGAATAAGATATGGGCTCTAATTCCTTTCTACTACTTAGGGGATTTGGCTAGAGCATAATAGAAGAATATTTAAAGAGGAAAAGAGAGCCTCCTTAAGAATTAGGCAAACAATCCAAGTGATTATAGTGGAAAATATTAAAATATTGAGTGTGAAGTAAATTAGGGAATCAATAGAGGAGGCAAGAATTAGTAAACATTGGGACCTTATCCCAGTTGAGACAGAGAAATCCACCCAAGAAAATCTAAGTAGAATGGCATTCACCTAGGAAGGAATGGCTAAAGCTCAATTTTTATGGAGCTTCTAAGGGGAACCCTAGGAAGATAGGGGGAGCAGTGATAAGGGATAGCAAAGGTATCCTAATTGATATTTTTAATGAGTTTCTAGGATCTATGATGAGTCATTAAGCAAAAGCCAAAGTAGCTTTGGATGGAGTAAAACTAGCAAGGCAATTGGGGGTAAGAAAGTTGATAAAGGGAGAATATCTTCATATTATAAACTACCTTAACAAGAGCACTATAGATAAATGGTGGGTGTCAAGTATAATAATGAAAACTCTATGGATTCATAACTTACTAGAGCACATGGAAATAAATCATGTTTTTAGAGTAGGCAATAGGGTGGAAGATTGGTTGGCTAACTAGGGGGCTCTTCATAAAGAGTAACAAAGGTGAATTCACCTGAATAATATTCACCCTCGTATAAAATAGTTCATAGAAAGGAAAGAGGCATAAACAAGTTGTTTATGATTTAGTCAAAGTTTAATCCAATGGTCTATACATTTTTTCAAGCCAAAGAAGTAAACTCCCAGGAGTAAGCCCCGCCATTGGCAGATATGGGATCACATGAAAATATATCAAAAAATATTTTTTGATCTAGCTGATATATGGCCTTCATAATTATAAAATCCTAGTGATGGATTTACCAATAAAAAGTTTCATTACTAACAGTCTTATGCAACATGGTAGATGTAGTGGTAGTCTACTTAAGATGTCTTTGGTGGACAACAGGCCCATGAACTACCCCATCTAGACATGTGGTAATCGGATCAAATACTTGGGAAAATAGTTTGAGTGCAATGATCAATGATTTATAGGAATAAGAGCAATTTTGAGGGCGTAAACTTCCCAATGAATAATTGGTCGATGGAAGTCCCTACAAACGATTGAACTCAAGGATAATATTAAGGGTTGATATTTGGTGTGGTTTGATGGTGTTATGGATTGAGGGGCCAATAATTGATATATAGATGAGGGTTGTGACCCTTTTGACCTTAGGGTAAGCCCCAAGGGTCATCTCAGATATGTTTTTTTAAATTAAGATGGTAGTTTGGAATAAGTTGAAAATATTTGAAAAATAATGAAATAATCTAAAATTTGTTATTCCTATAAGAAGAGGTTTTTTGCAATAGGATGGTAATGCCACTTGAAAATTGTAAAAGGGTCTATGCCCTTTCAAAAACCTAGTTTCTACCCTAATAAAATATATATAATTTTAAAATGATTTATAGGATTGAATTAATTTTTAATTATATGATTTTTTTAATAAGTTTTATGTGGCTTCTATTGGGGCCACTCCCATCAAAATACCAAAATATTACATTTGTTGCATCATACCTCTTTATCACAATTTCTCATTTTTTCTCTTAAATATATTCTTCAACTTCCTCAAACTGCTATGTTTCCACAATCAACTCCTTGACATCATTTTGATTAAGAGATAAAATCTCACTTGACTAGTTGCCTTCTAGAATTTAATTATATGATTTTAATATAGTATTTATTATAAATTTATTTATCTTAATAACATTGTGTAACAACCCAAATCTACTCACCTGGATGTGCCACAAATAATTAGCCAAGCAATAATACGGGGAATTTTTTTTTTAAATCAATGTTTAACCCTAAGAATACTATCTTGTTTACTACTATTTTTTTTTACCCAATTAATCATTATCATACAGATAAATTATTACTGACATACTAAACCACTTTTGAGTTCTAAAGTTGTTGCAGGCAGCTACACAAGTGGATGATATTGGTCAAATCCCGTGAGAATTACCTTTTGGTGGAATCAACTTGCCTCATTTATCATCCTCTTGATCTGGAATGAGGGTCAAACCACGATAGAGATTGTCCTTTAGGGCCCATAACACCTAAAGGGTGGATGCATACACTCCTCATACCTTAGCATATTGAACCTTGATCTAACCAATCAACTTGTTCCAATTAAATATGCAAGAGTCTAGCGTACATATGCCAAGTGTCTTGTTGATTTTCCTACTACTCGAAGTCAACAAGAGCTATGCCATTACCCTGAAACTAGTCTTAGTCACAATGCCCACTTTGATTCACATCCATTTATCCCATACCAAATGGTGTGGTAGATCTAGCTACTGATGTCATGCTAGTCTCTATAACCATAGTGATGCATCAACCTATCAATGTACTCTTGGGTAGTGACCTAGAGAATATGTCCCATTCCATATCTCATTATAAGTACTAGCTAGATCGCATGTTCTAACATGTTCCTCCAGACTACAGTTACTTTCAAGACATGTATGCATACCCGCATATCAACATCATTGGGTTTCTAAATATTGTTTCATAAACTCTACACAAAGGAGTAAATAGTTTTTATCAACAAGATCTATTTTCCAACTATCTACCTAAAGAATTTAAAAGTTACTAAGTTTGATTCCCTAGATAATATTAGATAACCAATTGTTTTGTTGTCTAACATGTACTATAAGTTCCTTATAGTAATCCCAAGGTTATAGAATAACGTAGACTTGGTCACTTAATTTTACTATACACCAAAATAAAGGAATTGAATACAAATCTCACATCAAAATCCCTATTTTTTTGTCAAAAGAAAACTTTATAAAAATAAATATCTACTCTGATTTCTTTTAAGTAGAAACTACACTACCAATTATATTCCACTCCAAGATATATGTATATCATTAAAACTCCACATAACTATACAAATAGGTAAAACTTTATTAAAATACTTTTACCATAAAATAAAGAAGTTACTTTTCCTAATCCCAAGTGATTCCACGGTTGACCTTAATCTTAAGTTTGAACCCTTTGGAGAACTAATACTTTACTACGATTGGATCTTTTTCTTTTAACACAATTGCCATAATAAAGATATTACAAGTAGCTAAAAGAAGATTTAGTAATTCAATTTTACACTCTAACCAAGAGTTACTTATATAAATAAATATTTTTACCAACAATGGTTTTTGAAGCCAAACACAGTGAAAGTCTACACTTAAACCCCATTATAGCTCAGGTTAACTATTTCTTTCTCAAAATAATACACCAATAATCACGAGGGGGTCACTCTGAGGAAATGGTAAATACCATGTGAGTGCATACAAGGGGTATTTTTAATATCATGTTGAACCATCGGTAAATTGGTAAGTATCTTATAAGGGATGGGTATTTAAAATTCATGCATACCTAGATATAGATTCTATTGGTAAAAAAAGGGTTGGAGAAGAGGGGGTGGGAGTTATATTTGAGTTGCATACCAAATATTTATATCATTTATAACATGAAATAGTTCTAAAATAGTAAAATATTTAATAAAATAAACCATGTAAAATTTTATTAGAGTCACAACACTTGCTTCCTACTCACACTCACAACACTTGATTCCTAAATAAAAATAAATAAATAAAAATATATAAATAAAGTAAGGAAAATATGGCTGAAAATTCTATTATAAGAATATGTTACTCTTTAATTAAATAGGAATATTTTTTTTATTGAGGTTAGTGTGAGAAACCCCTACAATCATGCTCATGGTTAGGCATCCCTATCCGAACCATGATCTCTAATAAGTGTAAGAGCTAAGCTTATCAATAGGGTCCAAACATATAGCCATACACACACCTACCCCCTCACACACTTGCCCGTGCCATGATTTGAACCTTGGACCTCCCAAAGAAGAGCTAAAGCCTAAACCATTGCACTATCCTTGAGGACAAATAGGAAGAAAATTTAGTTTTTTTTTTTAAATACAAGCAATCTCTAGAAGATGTTGTGGAAATTTTGGTGGTTAATTTGGTTTGGAGAAGACAAGCAAAATTAGAAAGCAAGAAGCAAAAGATATGAGTTTATTCCTTGCAGGAAGTTATGGGTTCGAATACTCTTCTCAAGTGAGCAAGAAATCCCTGCATAATGGAAATAGATGAAGCCGACCGAGACCTTGTGTTAGGTACAATGCATTCATATGTTGAACTTTTTTCTAATTATCTGACAGTTGTTAATAGCTGCATGTTTTTTACAGGTCCCATGGTCTACGGATGTTTATATTGCTCAAATTCTTACCAGAAAACACTCGCCACATTGCACTTTGCAGGTGTTTATTCTTTTTATCGATTCATTTTTTTTCTTTAGTAAAGTTTCAACGCACAAATCCCAAAACTCAGCAATGGAAGACAAATTTGAGCATTTTAGGATGGCTTTTACTTCACTATTTATGCGTTCTATGCTACTCTTGTCAATTGCATTCAAATATTCACACTTGATCACATAGAGCTAAAATCTATACTAGCCTTCTTTCAACCCTGCATATAATTGATTAGCTTCACAGAGTTAGTCTTACCATGTTTCCATTATTAACAACCTATACAAAATTATTTATTTTTGCTATCCACATTCAGTCAGTGGGGGAGAGCTTAGCAAGAACATGAGTCATTCAAAAAACTTTTAAAAACCTATGGCCCCAGGGGTGTCTAAGTATTCCCCTCTGATTTTAGAATTTATCACCACCTTCATTATTAACTAGCTAACTAGTGCAATTTCATCCTGGTAAGTTAATGCTTTAAAAAAGTAGTCCTTATAGGGTTGCAAGTAGTTTTTGTCATCTTTTCGAAGTGTCTGCTGACAACAAGAGATGCTTTATATTAGATTCTCTTGTTATACATTAGAAGTTGGTTCAACTAGTCCTATCTCAATATGCTTGTTTGAGTTATTATTATTATTCATTAAAAAATTTATATTGTTGATAATCTTATGGTGGCCCTCTTCATTAAAAATAATATCCCCTACATTCCCTTGGTTTCCTAACTCTTACTCTTGCCCATTCAATGTCTCTCAAAATTTTCCAGATTTCTATTTCTTGATTTGGTTGAACCCCAAATGCTTCTTATCATTTTGATATGCCTTATTCATCCTAGTTATAGGGTTGTATTTTACATCATTGTATGTATGTTATCTTCTATTTCATATAATTGCCACATTTTTCCCCTAGCTTTTTCTTCGTCGTAGAAATTTCCTTCTTTATATTAGACTTTGGATTCTTGAAGTACAATTTGTACACCTAAAACAAGTCATATTAATAAGACTACCTACATGGATCCTTTTCAAACCATGTGATCCACCTTGGGCAGCCCTAGGGCCTAACAGTGGTTTTCACCACTCAAGCAAGGAGAAATTTCCATTTACAGCCAAGGCCACCTCATAGAGGGATGACCTCCAGAGGTCGTCTTACCCCAAGATGACCTCCAATCAGGGACGTATGACCATGGGATGACCTCCAAATCATGGTCATCTGACCCCAAGAATATTGCATAGGAAACAAGGCAAGCAAAGAAATATCGACAACCAATCTTGCGCTAGCCTTAAGCATTTGTGTCATTAGCACGTGTGCCAACCATGTGCGTAAAATAAACCCACTAAACAGAGTCTATCCTTCTAGCATGGACAAGAGAGGAGATTCCTCTCCACTTATGGAACATGCGTTGCTCAAGGAATTTAATATTCCACCTGAAAATGGAGCATGGGCATGCATAGGGATTCTCATTTCCCTTCCAGCTAAGCCCTAGCCAAGCTTTATAAAATAGAGACATGTTTACCATACAAAGGAGACAATTCTTAGGTAACAAAGTGCTACAAAAATAGCTAGCTAAAGGAATCAAATTCTTACTAGCATGCCACAAAGTGTTATCAACTTCCATCTACAAGCTCGTGTAACTAAGGCCTCTATTTTGGAGATCATCACCAGATACCAAGTTGCTTCTCAAGCGCAACCAATCTTTCGACACAACCCAGGATAACACCTAGATGCTATCTGAACATGACCAAACCATGAAGGTGTGACTTCAAAAATAGCGGCCATATCACCCCGAGATGGCACACAAGCACTGTCGTTGTACCCTATGATGGTTATGGATACAAAGCTCCATGTATTGTATGACAAAAATCAGAGATAAATTCAAATATTTTAATACAATTTGAGTAATAATATTATAAGTTTTTTTATTCATATTTTTGTTATTTTATGAATGTTATATTCACTGATATTGATATTATTATGTGAATGAGCCTTCATATGATTTATATTAAGATCCTGTGAAATTGGACCAGTGATTAATTTAGTTAAAATACCATCGAGTTTCAATTTCCTAATAGATGTTATCTATGTGAAGAACAGGAAGAGTCAATGGAACACTTATTATTTCATTTTTATTCTTCAAGGTTTAATTGAGGATATGGAGGTTATTTGGGTACTACCAAATAGAATTGTGGGTTGGATAGAATAGTGGGAAAATCCCTTTAGGAGTGTAAGGTTGAATGAGATATGGGCTTTAATTCCTTTCTACTTTGCTTATGGGATTTGGCTAGATCATAATAGAAGAATATTTAAGGAAAAGAGAGCCTCCTTAAGAATTAGGTAAAAAAATCCAAGTGACTATAGTAGAAAATGTTAAAATATTGAGTATGAAGTAAATTAGTGAATCAATAGAGGAGGCAAGAATTAGTAAACATTGGGACCTTAGCCCAATTGAGATGGAGAAATCCACCCAAGAAAATCCAAGTAGAATGACATTCGCCTAGGGAGGGATGGCTAAAGCTCATTTTTTATGGAGCTTCTAAGGGGAACCCTAGGAAGTTAGGGAGAGCAGTGGTAAGGGATAGCAAAGGAATACTAATTGGTATTTTCAATGAGTTTCTAGGCTTTATGATGAGTCATTAAGCAAAATCTAAAGTAACTTTGGATGGAGCAAAACTAGCAAGGCAATTGAGAGTAATAAAGTTGATAGTTGAGGGATATTCTCTTCATATTATCAACTACCTTAACAAGAGGACAATAGAGAAATGGTGGATGTCAAGTATAATAATATAAACTCTATGGATTCATAACTTACTAGAGCACAAGGAAATAAATCATGTTTTTAGAGTAGGCAATAGGGTGCAAGATTGGTTGGCTAACTAGGGGGCTCTTAATAAAGAGGAACAAAGGAACCAATATACTTGGTGGTCAAGTCTTAAGAGTGCTTCACCCCTTATTAAGCACTAAGGGACTCCCACATAGAGCATGTGGGATTTAATCCCTAAGCTAACACAAAAAGGGGGGTAAAGAATTTCTAACCTGTTGAGTACAAATTCACCTTGGAGCGGTAACATCAAGCTAGTCAAGCAGTCTTCATATAGCCATATGTCATAGGGGGTGTAAGGCACCTTCAACCAGTGCATGGGTGGCCCCACTATATGGTTCCCTTGACCATTGAGTTTGGTCAACCAAATAAGGGGGTTTATTCCTCTTGAAGCACTTAGTACCCTTCTACTCATCATGTGTGGGATAAATCAATGGGAAGGCCATTCAAGACTTTCCTTGCTCATGCCATACCACTCAGAAAGATGCTTCTCAATCGTCTCAATGGTGGTAAGGCCTCAAATTAATTAATACTCCTAAGGTTAAAACTTAGGGGGAAACCCTCCTAGGTCACGGTGATAGAATATTTCACCAACCATTTGTGAACAAGGGTAACTTTGCCTAAAATATAAGCTAACAAGAGAGGACAACAACATGCTGGATTTATATGATAAAACAAGGAAGGTATTGTAGAATTCTAAGACTCAACTAAATTAACAACCCCAAGCTATCCTCGATGAGCAAAAACATGACTAGTAGGGAGGTTAAAACTGGCTTCAAATAGCTACTATACATGTTTTTTCATCACACGCTAAGAAATAATACACAAGCATCTATCAAAGGATAATAAAAAATTGGCATAAACCCTAAATATTTGAGTTTTAGAAACTATAGCAACCATAGGTTGTTACAACAGGGTATTTTAAAACATGAAATAAAAGTAAAGCAAGACTAATCTATAGCATCCAATGTTCCAAATGTGACTCACAAGCGGCTCTGAGAGGATAACACTAGTTATTGCTAAAAGAGACTCGATACAGTAAATCTCAAGAACTCTATATTTACAAAAATATCAAACAATTATGCTTAAGCAAAAGGAGGACCCCCAACTTGAAATTAGCTTCATCCACCCTCCTATTTCATCCTCAAATTCGACTATCCCCAAAGAAAATTTCTCCTTTCGTTGTGCTTGCATTCTACTTCCACAACCTTCGATCGAATCCCCATATTTTATTTCGTCAGCCTTCTTAACCAAGAACATCCATCTACCTAAGCCCCAAAGTCCCCAATTTGACATAAATTCTTTTTCACCAGGAGTTATGCAAGGCGGCAAGAGGAAAATATATTTGAATTTAAAATAGTTCTTTTCCTTTTTCAAAATATCTTGCTTCATTAAATATATTTATTTCTTTATTTCATTTATAGAGCTATTCATTTCTTTCTCTAATTTATACAAGATAAATTTTATCCATTTCTTTATCCATTTTAAAAGGTAGAAGAGAGTTAAATAGAACTCTATGGTATTGTTTTTTATAATATTGAATCCAATTTAATTCAAACCATAAAAGTCATTAATCATTTCTTATTTTGATTAATTTAAATAAAATACCTATACTAATATTAAATATTAGTATGGTATTCAAGTGGCCCAAGGTGAATATAGCCTCTATAAATATTAATCCTTTTCAAAGGGGATTGATTCTACGCCCAGTCCACTTACGCAAAAATACATATGTAAATAAAAACAAGCAATCAACTGCATCAAACAAGGATGGGTGAAGTCATCACAATCCAATCGTCGATACTAGCCGAGGACTTATGGTAACTTTTATGTTACTAGCTTTAGGCTAAGGATGGTTAGATTCTCGATGATTACCCATGCATGCCTATATGAGGTTAGTCGTTCATGTTACCCTGAGCTACCTTATTCATCATTTACATTTTCAAGTACCTCATTATTGGTGGTTGATTCTATCTCTCCCACCCATGAGTGTACCTAGTCCTACAACTTGGCATAATATTAAAATACATCACAACTAGGCATTAAATAATCATTCATCAATACATAGTCTATTAGGAAAAAAGTCCTGCCAAGGCGGGTCATGACACTTATCACTTGCAAACGGATGGAAAAACTGAAGTTGTAAATAGAAGTCTTGGAAATTTTCTATGATATCTAGTTGGTAAGAAGCCAAAGTTATGGGATACCATATTATACAAGCATAAATTGCATATAACAATTCAATAAATAGATGTATAGATAAGAGTCCACTCTAAATTATGTATGGAATTTTTCCAAGAGGAGTGGATGAATTACAAAGTACAATAGACTTATAAAGACCAAGTGCATAGGTAGAGGACTTTACTGACTACATACATGATTTACATTGGGAGGTTGAAATTGAGTTAAAAATGAATATCATGAAATATAAGCAATATTGTGACCTTAAGCGTCAAACACAAGAATTTTAGGTTAGAGATTTGGGTTCGGCACATCTATAAAAAGAAAAATTCCCAAAAGGCACTTATAACAATATCGATTGGAATAATATTGGACCTTGTAAGGTATTGAAAATTTTTGTAACAAATACCTATGAAATCGAGCTCTCAAATGGACTAGATATTATGCTAATATTTAATGTGGTAGATTTGAAGAATGGATAACACAATTACAAAAAAGAAACAAGATAAAATAGAGATGGTGATAGACTCCAGAGTGGACAAGAAGATGAAAATAAAGGTCTATTATAAGTATTTGGTCAATTGGAAGAACCATTCATTTGAAGTGACAACATGGATTAATGCTTTTAAGATTACTAAGTACAAATTCTTGGTTATGGAATTCGAAAATGTTCATGAGCTTAACTCGTAATATATTTTCTTTTTACCCAACAAGTATGGTGTAGGGCACCATTTGTTTTGAATGGTTGACCAGTCGTTTCAAACTATCAATGTTCTATAACTAAAGGATTTAGGAAACAATTCAAAGTGGGGAAGTAGAACAAACATCAATGCAGATAGAAGAAAAAAGGAAGAGCTATAAGGTCTAGGAGGAATTTTGAGACAACTTAGGAGAGAGAGAAATTAGAGGAGGAATAACAAGAAAATGTGTGTATGTATATCCAATTGTGAGAGCAAGTGCACAATTTGGTGAAGATATTTCATGACAAAACATTTGAAAATCCCAATTATTTGTAGCGTGTGGGCATAGCAAAGATAAATTATTTTCTATTTTGTACCATTGTGTGTACTATTTGAATGATAAAATATTCATATTGTTGCCTCTATTTATTTTGATTGAAGTGCAAGTTGCAGGTGAGAAGTGATCATAGTTCAAAAGATACATCAAAGCAAATGGTACTTGAGTTAGATGAATGCTAAAAGCTTTACTAACAATATTGTAAATAATGTATAAATTTACAGTTCATGAAAGATAATTGGGTCTTGTCATTCAAAGGTGAGAAGAGTCATCATCTTGCTTGAGGATTACTTTCTAATATTATATTACTATCTTGAAATATGACTGTCCAAAATACCACCATCTTATAATCATGTCATTTGAAGTGGACGTCATCCAAACTATTGATTTTTAATAGAACCATGATCGTCTTATGGAATCAACCTATGAACCCATCATCTATGGAAGTTACCATCTTGCATAAGAGGATTTTTTTATCTCAAAGACTGAACCATATTTTGACTTTGTCATACAATGACTGTGGTTGTACAATGACTATGAATGTATAATTAAAGGACATGCCATACAATTAAACTAGTCGTAAAATTATACAATATTGTATAAGGACTATAGGTGTGTCATCTAGGAGTGTGGCATATGTAGTGAAGTATTGTAATCTTATAGAACTATAGTCTTAATAAATTGTCATTGTAGGATTTTGCTTGTTGATTGCAAATGTGATTATCATGCTTCTTGAGGCCATGAATTAACAGGAAACTTGTACTTATTGACAAGGCCATCTATAGGAGGATTTCCTTCTCTCATCTACATCACATACCTTATAAAATAAATGCAGCATATCTTACCCTGATTCCAAAAAAAGAAGGATGCAAAATTGTTTGATTAATTTAGGCCCATAAGCCTATGTAATATGGCATATAAGATAATCTCCAAAGTGATGGAAAATCATTTAAGACCACTATTAGAAAAACATATTTTAGAAAAGCAAGGAGAATTTGAGAAAGAGAGATAGATTTTGGATAGGATCATAATAGATCATGAAATAATGCATTCAACAACTTATAAAAAAGAGAGTGCAATGATATTAAACTTGATATGAATAAATATTATGATAGGGTTAAATGGGATTTTATTTTTGAAGTATTAGAAATTTTTGGATTTGGAAAGCAATATGTTAGATGGATTAAAGCTTGTGTCCCTATAGTATCATATTTAATGTTGATCAATGAGCTAGTAGTAGAATTATTTAAAACTAAGAGGGGTCTTAGACAAAGAGATTATTTATATCCCCATACTTGTCCATTATTATGGTAGAGTTATAGGGAAGGAACTTGAATAACACATACAAATATGAGCTAATAAGTAAACTTAAACCTAGTATTAACATCGACAACACACCCATAAACAATTTGTAGATGATTCAGCCCTTTTGCGAGTGCATAGAAAAATGAGGCATAAAGGAATATGAAAGAGTATTAGGATAGAAAGTTAATAGGATAAAATCTAAATATTTCTTCCTAAACACTCCAAGTAGAGTTAAAGCAGGGATATGTAGGTTACTTCAAATGGAGGAGAATCACCAACAACATATCTAGGGATGCCCTTATTTGAGGGGAGAATGAGGATAGAATTATGGAATCTAGTTATAAGTAAAGTTTAGAATAAACTACCATTATGGAAAGATAGATGATTATTATTAGCATGAATATAAAAAATAATTAAATCAGTCTTATAGGCCATTCCAACATATCATATGTCCTATATTATGCTAAAAATGATAGAAAATGTTTAGTCTATATTATACAGCCATTTTTTGGTTAGAACTACATTGTAAAAGGAAATTTCCTTCGGTGAAATAGAGCAAGGTGTGTGATGATAAAAGTAGGGGATGTTTTAGTTTAAGAGTTCTTACAAATGCAAACTTAGTTATAAGGGGAAAATTAATTTAAATATTGTATAAAGAGAGTCAAAAAAATGGGAAAGAATTCTACCAATTAAATTAAGCCCAATGACCCAACCTTAATACTTAGTGCATTCTCACTACCAAATGGTTTTGCACTATGGAATAATTTTAAAAAATCAATTGATCTAGTGATTAAAGGACTAATATGGGTGGTGAGAACTGGAAAAAAAAATCTTTTTGGATGGATACTTTGTGTGATAAAAACCTCTCAATCTAGATCTAATTTTGAAACCACTGATGAGATTACTTCAAGATAAATGTGGTGATGGGGTTTCAAACATTATGTACAAGGATAAACAAGGAAGATACAATTGGAAATATCTTTTTACATGTATACCAAAAATTATTGCCGGGAGGTAGTTGAGCAAAAATAATAGTGATTATTCCAAGGGAAGCCAAGCATAAGCTAATTTTGGGATTGAATAGCTCAGGAGAATACACAACAAAAAAACACTCAAAACTAAAAACTCATGGCTTCTTTCATGGATTAATTATCAGCGTTAGACTTATAAGAATTAATACCAAACAAATTAATTCTTTAAGAATACAAGGAGATAATCACAAACCATCATGCCATAACAATAACAAAAGCACTCTCTTGATGTTTTGTACCATTATTTTATCATCAAGTGAGTGGCTCCTTATTTAAGATAGACCTCAGCTATCACCAGATAATATTAAGGATAATCATTGCAAGCAATTTTCCTGGTCCAATGGTATGAACATGAGCATAAGCAAATTATAATGCACCTACATGAAAGGGTATTTATTCATGTTACCCTGAGTTGTTTGATGAATGAGTCATCATCATAATTTCTCCTTTAACAAGGTCTCTTGTTCCTTGTGGTCAATTATCTTGTCCACCCATGAGAGTACCTAATCTTGCAACCATGTAGAGCATTAGCAGTATCATGTCCTTAAATAAAATAGACACAATATCAAAGCATACATTCAAAAGCATCAAAACTAAGCATTAAACATCATTTGCTAATACAAAGTCCAACTTAAGTAGCAAGTCTTTTTAAGGTGGGTTGTGACAATGACAAATTGAACTATCATTTTTGTATATCTAAGGATGACCTCCTCAGGGTTATGCATAAGCACGAAATATCATAAATTGGCTCTATTTAGGATTTTCAAAATTTTAAATTGGCTAATTTTGGATCCTTTTTTTGTGGCCCATTTACCCAAAATTTATGGGGTGGAAGTTTTTTTAGGGTAAATTCATCCATCGTTGATAATAATTATCCTATTTTTATTTTAATTCGTCGACAAATTTTACCCCATTTCATGGACAATTCATCTTCAAATTATAAATGATTTTGTTTTTCCCACCCAATTCACCTCATATACTACCCATATATACTGTAGTGGGTACCAATAAACATACATCTAAAATAATCTAACTCGAAAATAGCTCTAAAATAACGAAAAAATTGACAAGGTTACATAGAAGTGTTTGTCGACATAAGCCGATCGGTTGCAAAGGGGTGTCGATCGATATGTGACTATCAGTTGTAGAGAAGTGTCGATCGACGTAAGATGATCGACATAAGTCGATCAGTTGCAGAGAAGTGTCGATTAGTATATGACTATCGGTTGTAGAGAAGTGTCGATCAGTGTAAGATGATCAACATAAGCCGATTGGTTGTAGAGGAGTGTCGATCAGCATATGCCTATCATTTGCAAATAAGTATCAATCGGCATAAGATGATCGATTGCAGATACTATCGGTATAAGCCAATTAGTTGTAGAAAAGTATCTGTCAGCATAAGACGATCGGTTGTAGAGATGTGTTTGTCAGTATTAGCCGATCACTTGAAGAGGAGAGTCTATCAATATTGGATTGTCATACCTATAGTCGATCGTCATACTTATAGCCGATCATCATGTTTGTAGCCGATCGACGTTCCTCCAACATATTAATATGGTTGCAACACATTGAAATATTTTCATCTAATCCTCATGTTTGTAGTCGATCGATATAGTTTACTACACCCAATCATCATATCTGTAGTCGATCATCAAGCCTACATTCGATCATCATACCTGCAACCAATCATCATGCTTGCAACCAATCATCATACCTATAGTCGATCGGCATGCCTGCATCTAATTTTTATACCTACAACCGATCGTTATACCTTCAACTAATCATCATATTTGCATCTGATCATCATACCTGTAATCGATCATCATATCTACAGTCGATTTTCATACTTGTAGCCTATCATCATGTCTGCAGTTGATCATCATGTCTGCAGTCGATCATCATGTCTGCAGCTGATTGTCATGCATGTCTCACACCGATCGTCATAAAGCATAAAGACTAAAATCCTTTCATATCGGTCTAAAGCCTTTAAGTTTACCATACATTTTTATATTTTGCAAACCGATATTCATAGCCCCCAACATAGAAAAATTCACCATGGTTTGAAAATTTTTGGAGACAAATGAATGCAATTCACCATGTATTCTTCTATATATTTTGTCGAGATTCTGAGACAATTCACCTTGATTTTATATATAGATTTTGGGGCCAACCCCTTATGCATAACCCTGGACCTCCTTGTTTCTAGACTTGATGAATTACCATTTTTCTTCAATCCTTCAAGAGATATATCAACTAGGTCTACTCTCTTAGCCATTAATAGATCTTGTTTCAGATCTCGGGTAGAATTTGTAGAGATATTCTTAATATCTCATAAAACTTCTTATGCTAGGATATGAACTTTAAATAAATCTTGAAACCGATTTATTGCTTTCACCCTCTATTTTTTGAGTTATATCTACGAAGTACAACTTTGTATATAGCTCATTTTTTTATTAACCTAGTGGTTGTGCAACTAAGTCTAGTGTTTGAGCATTTGTTTTCTTTTCTCTTATTATGCTCCATATAACTAAATTCCAAACATGGATAGAACCTTCTACCATTTCTTGTTGGTTGATAACAAGAGCTATTCTCTCTTAGCATGGTTCTAGTTTTGTTGTTATACAATCATTTTTATGGTTAGAATTAAATAATAAAAAATTCCTTTGGTGAATTGGAGCAAGGTGTGTGATGATAAAACTAGGGGAGGTTTTTGTTTAAGATTTCTTATGGATGTAAATTTATCTCTAAGCGAAAAATTAATTTGAATATTATACAAAGAGAGTCAAAGACAATGGGAAAAATTCTTCTAAGTACATTGAGCCCAATGACCCAAGCTTAATATTTACTATATTCTCACTACCAAATGGTTTTGCACTATGGAATGATTTAAAAAAACAACTGATCTTATGATCAAATGACTAATATGGCTGGTGAGAACTAGAGGAAAAAAATCTATTTGGATGGATACTTTGTGTGATAAAAAAATCTCAATCTAGATCCAATTTTGAAACCATTTATGAGATTAATTCAAGATAAATATGGTGATATAGTTTCAAACATTATGTACAAGTATGAATAAGGAAGATACAATTGGAAATATATTTTTACAAGTATACCAGACATTGTTGCTAGGAGGCACTTGAGCAGAAAGATAATAACAATGATTATGCCAAGGAGAGCCAAGCATAAGCTAATTTGGGGATTGAATAGCTCAGAAGAATACACAGTAAGAAGTGGATGTAGTGTAAAGCACCAATAAAATAATAATACCAAAATAATATAGAGAAATATTTGGGATAGCCAAAGCTTCAAAAAGTCAAAATGTTTGTATGGCTAGTAGGTCATAGGAAAATTTTATTTTGAGGTAGCATTATCAATCCTTATATTCCTTGAGATGATAATCATGTCTCATTAGGGGTTGTTGGCTCTTCCTGTAAATTGCCAATATTATTTTGTTGTTTTTTAAAGATAAATTCAACCAACTTAGATTGTGTTTCTTTCTCTATGTTTTCTCTTACTTCCCTGGCTCTTGCTTGATAATTTGGAGGTTTTTCTCTTTTTTGCCTTGCTAGTATGGGGGTAGGTCTTATTATTATACTCCAAAATATTCTTTCACAAAAATCCTTCTCATTAAATTTATCCTCTCCTAGCTTTGGTAAGAAATCTTCTAACTTATCCTACTCTTTTTTTAGTATTTCCTTATTAATGGTAGAGGTATTAACATCTAACACTATGTTTTCTCTACTAGTTTTATCCTCTTGAATGGTGTATGGTACTTGAATAAAGTCTTTAAAATCTAATGAGGCGCATTCCCTAGGTTCAACAAGAATGTTCATCCCTAAATTAGGATCATTTGGAGTAGATGGTTCCTTGTTAATATTCTAATATTTTTTTATCATATCCTCTAAGATCTTATATGCATTTATTCATAGGTTAAAGCCTTAAAGGAAATGATATTTCTTCCAATATCCTTACTTACTGGTCTCCACTATTTATTTACTTTAATATGTCTAAACCTATTTTTTGGAAACTGAAAACCATCCTAATCCATATCCATTTGTAATTTTATCTTACAATTTTATACATATTATTTTGTTGGACTCTTCTTCAAGCATGGCTCTCAATATGCCTCACTTTATGACATCTTCTACATCTGAAATATATATTTTCATAATCCATGCTTTGGACCCACAACTTATCCCCATACTTAAGAATGATTGATTCTAGAAAAGGTTTCTTGATATCAATCATGACCAATATCTAAGCATAGATAGCAAATAATTCATCTTTTGTAGTTCTAACATTTCAAGGATTCCTCCTAAAGTGTTTCCTATTACCTTAAAGGTATTTGTTTCTTAGAATTCAATGGGAAACCTATACATCTAAACCCAGATTGGTACTAGGAACGAATTTAAATTTTTAGGTGCAAAGCCTTCATACCAACAGGTAAGAAAAAAACTAGCTAGGAAAAAACCTTTCGAAATGAAATATAGACTCACTCTTAGAGACTTCCATCACCTATCAATCCATTTTTAGATTCAAAGACCTTGGCCAAGACCCATTAAATCTACTGATGATTACCTTATCTTTGAGCAACAAGGATAGTTGCTATGTGAGGTCCTTATTGAATAAATTAATTCATAAATTAATCTTTATGTTAATAACATCATTAAAGAACATGAATATTATATTGTTAATATGGTATTCATTGTTCAAACATTGCTCGAAATAAATAATCAATAAAAGTGGATTACTCAATTATTTAATAGCCTTTAATTAAATAAGATAGACATTATTATTTTAATGATAATCTAACACTACATTGTATTTTACTAAGAAAGTGATGCTAGAATGTTTAAAATTAAGTTATAATTATTTAGAGCAATGTCTTACTAAATTTTTTAAAAATTTACTTATAAATTAAATTAATATTGATGTAGAAAATATCTACGAATAAATTAGATCTTTATGGCCACTAATTTTACTTTTTATCCAAAAATATCCCAAACCATGAATTAACCACATTTGTATGTCAAAAAGGAAAAAGACATTTAAAATATAGCAATAATAAACAACAAAAGATAAAAATGGAGACAAAAAGAATTGGAAAGGTAGGAGTCCATGGGCACCCCAAAATATCATATCTTATTCACACTTACAATACAAACAAATCCTCATTGAGGGGTATTTATAGTGATACCAAATTCTCAATGAAAGGTTACACCTTATCACACATTTGGGCATGGCCTAAAGAAGATCATATTACACATAATTCAACACCTCCTCCAAAATTTGAGCCAAGAGGACCAAGGATAGAAGGCATTAAAGGTAACATCTCTCTCCACAATGGATGGTCTTGTGGGCCTTCATTGATCCTCCTTAATCCTTATCTTCATCATCAGAAAGCTTGTGTTCGGCCTTCAAGAATTATGTCTCAATCTTCTTAAGCCTTGTAACACAATTCTTGATTGAGTGTCCTTACCATTTATAATACTCACAAGTGTTTGACTTCTTTGAAACTTTAAACTTGTGGTAAGAGCATGCGGGTATTAGATTCCATTAACTTAAAGTCTATTGGATGAGCTTATGTATGAGAAAGTACTCCATAATTCTTCAATGCCACTTTATAATGGATTAGAAGCTTGAAAAGACCTTCAAGAGAGATGGGTTGTGGTTATTTTATAGTTATGACATTCACATTAGAACCAAGAAAACTGGATCAAAATGAGGAGAACAATTAGAAGTAATAGATTTGACATCCTCTTCATCCCTCTTTACCTTGGTTCTTGTCATGGCAAGATTAGCTTTTAGAACTTTGAAATGAGATGTATGGTCTTTAACAGTGCTAAAAGCTAAAATTTTGAGATTTGACAGATCTATTTCGATTTTGTTAACTTCACTAGCACTTACTTCTCCATAAAGATCTTTCAAAGTAGTTCATACATCAATAGGAATATTCTTCTCTCTAATGTGGAAAAGTACATCTGCTTCCACTACCACGAAGAATAGTCCAAGAACTTCTTCCTTTTTCTTGTTGAGTTCATGATAAACGAGCCTTTATTTTTACTCACTGTTAAAGATGAACCAAATATTTTAAATTCTGAGTAATCTTTCCATTTGAACTGACCAAGTACTATAATTTTCCATATTAAGGCAAGTCACATACTCTAGAGAGTCTATTTTGCATAAAACAATCTAAAAAAATCTATAATAAATCTATAAATTAATGTCATCATTGCATAGAGTTAAAAAAAAGCTCCAAACACTTCTGGATGCAAAAGCTATGGCCTCCAAAAAAAAATTGACAAAATTAACACTCAATGTGAGACCTTATTTTTTATTTTATTTTTTTGAATCCTGGATTCTGTGCTCTTCCACCAAAAATTTAGAAAAATCAAGTATCAAAAATCCAGAAATTGGATTCCTGGATTCTGTGTGCTTGTTCTCTTCCACCAGAAAATTAGATTTTGACACTCGACATTATGTAAGGCAGGCGGTTTTTGAACTTAAGACCCCATGTGTATAGGTAGGGACACAAACCACTACACGCATAGTGTATGGGCAGAGACAATAACCAGTGAAGGAGCAAACATAAAAAGTCTTATTAAGAGCAGGCTTTGAAGCTTAAACGTCTTTATTAAGAGCAGACTTTGAACCTTAAACCTCCTTTCCAAATGCACATGGTTCAAACCTCCTTATTAAGAGCAGGCTTTGAACCTTAAACCTCCTTCCCAAATGCACATTGAAACAGTGGAGCAAGCATAATATTGACAACATCATACGGCCAAGATACCTTAAACCTCCTTCCCACAAACCAAGGGCAGAATGAAACAGTGAAGGAGCAAGATACCTCATAATATTGAAAACATCATACAGCCAAGATACCTCAAAGGTCATATCAACAGTAGGCTCTGAACCCTTAACCTCCTTCCCACAATCCTAGTGCCCAATCACTATGCTGGTCAGTAGATTGGGACATTAAGAGGGCGCCCTGTTATACCTTCAGACTCTTTTGGAAGAGGGCGACCGAAAAGATAATGCCGATAAGAACTGAACAACTGACCTATCTACAACAAATAAGTTGGCATCCAACAGCTGTGCAATGATGTTTGGATGAGATGAATTTTGAAAATCCTCGAAAATATGTCCTTTTATCTTATCTTTTCCATCACATGGCCAGGTTTTAAACTAGAAAAGCGACCAATGTTGTCATGAATTTCAGCTTTTGCTAACCATACATGAAATGCACACAGAACTTGCAATTGAGATAAAAGACCACTCGTACAAGATCAACTTAACTTTATTTCTCAACGTTTGCATGACTAGCAACATAGTTTAAGGATAAAATAAAAGGTAATTCTAAATAGCCAGACCTGCTTTATTCCCTTCCCAGATCAAGACAACAAGAGCTTTAAACAACGAAGAACGGTCAAGAACAATAATTTCATCCAATTCATTATCCCACACGAAACAAGAACTGGGTACCGTAGATGGCTCTTGCCCATAACTCAAAAGAGGAAAATGAACTAAAAGGTAATATTGTAGTTTATCTTGCAATTCCATATCTCTCTCTAACTCAAGATATTCTCGTCGAATGAAGAGTGTAGAATGGAGGGGCATTCAACTTAGACATCGTTGTTTCTCGTCGAATGAAGAGTGTAGAATGGAGGGACATTCAACTTGGACATTCTTGTCCCCCTTCAACTTGGACATTCTTGTCAACTTGGACACAGTTAATATTTTTGCATTATATCTAAAATTGAATATCAGTGCTGGAACTACTAGTTCTGCAATTTGCCAATCGAAAACTGACAAGACTTCGGAATGCTTACCATTGGATATGAACGTAGAATGGGCACGTTCAGCTTGTCTTCTTCTTCTGTAGACTTCGGAATCGCTTTCCAAACACCTAGGGTGGTCGAGTAAAAAAAAACAAAAGAAAAGATATTATTAGCTATAACACCTCACAATCAATATAGTACAATTTTGTGATCTCTGAACACATTTTCTTTTTTCTTGGGCAAATCTTACCTCTGTCATACCAATTTTGAACCAATGTTGCTTCTCCTACGGTTCCATGGACTATTAGTTTCTCCCGAATATCTTTGGCTTCAAGAGGGAAACTCCCCATGGGCCTTATTGTGATAAATCTTTTCCAAAACATCTATGTGCTCTTCTTTGGGTTCCCATCTTGACTTTGTTGAGGATCCCACTTCCAACTTGTTTGGTTAGTGGCCACTACTCTGTCCCCATCCCCAACACTGACACCACTAGACTGCCAGCACTGACACCAACACTAGGCTGCAGTGGCAGAAGTCAGAGCCCACATTTGCAGGTTGTAATGGCAGAGGTTTTAGGCTGCAGTGGCAGAAGTCAGAGCCCACATTTGCAGGCTGCAATGGCAGAGGTTTCAGGCTGCAGTGGCAGAAGTCAGAGCCCACATTTGCAGGCTGCAATGACAGAGGTTGTTACTCCAGAGAAGGTAGGCTAGAAGGTATGCTGAAGTTATCCAGTTTTTTCTTGGTAGTGCTCTGTTGCTGGGCTGAGACAGAGGGAGAAAACTCTGTGTTCTGCTGGAGTGGCTGTAATTTGGTTGTAACAGGTTGAATACCCTGTTCTTGGGCATTGTATTGCATTGTAACAGCCATTGGTTGTGTTATGTATGGTGACACTCATGTAATGTAAACAACCCTGCTGTTGTGAGACTGCATTTATAAATAAAGACTGAAGTATTTTGTGCATTCTGAGTTCATATAATTTCTGTTGTCTGCATTTGTTCCATTTTTTTGTTTTTCAACTGTCATTGGTTTTCAACAAATGGTATCAGAGCTTGGGGCAACATTGGGAGTGTTGCTCTGTTGAGGAAACTCTGGAGGTGTGAGGAACCTTGCCTGGGTATTCTGTGGTAACTTGTTGGAGCAGAGAATGGATCATAACAAGTCTGCCATTGAAAAGTTCAGTGGGCAGAATTTCAACTTGTGGAAGCTGAAAATGGAATATCTCCTTGTAGAAAGAGATCTGAAGGAGACTATCATCAAGGATCCAAAGCCAACAACAATTAGTCAAGATGACTGGGACAAGATGAATGACAAAGCTATTGCCTTGATTGGTTTGAACCTTGCAGATTTAGTCTTAATGAATGTTATTGGAGCCAAGTCAGCAAAAGAGCTTTGGGATAATCTTGGTAAGCTCTATGAATCAAAGTCACTCATGAATTTAATATTTCTTAGAAAGAAATTGTATGCATTAAAAATGGTTGATGGAGGAAATGTGGTTGAATATTTAAACACCTTCAACACTCTTGTAAATCAGTTGAAATCAGTTGGTGATGAGATCAAAGAAGAGGAACAATGTATTTGTTTGCTTTGTAGCTTACCAGACTCATGGGACAATCTGATTGTAGCAATCAGTGGGAGCACAAAAGTGGAAAATCTCAAGAAGGATGAGATCATTAGTCAGTTGCTCCAAGAAGAAACTAGAAGGACTTCTAACCTACTAAGAACTCAGAAGCCTTGGTTGTTAGGGATAGAGGAAGAAGTAGAGAAAGAAAGGGTGATAGATTCTATGACAATGGCTATAGGTCCAAATCAAGAAGAAGATTCCCAAGCAAAGGAAAGAAGCAAGAGATTGTTTGTTGGAAATGCAAGCAAAAGGGGCACAAGAAAAGTGAGTGCAAGGCTGATCTTTCCAAGGAAAAAGAAGAATCTTTAGCAGCTCCATCAACTAGTGAAAGGGGGTTGTATATTGCTACATGCTTGACAATGAATGTCCAAGATGAAGCATGGTTAATAGACTCTGGAGCATCCTTTCACATGACACCACATAGAGAGTGGTTCAAGGACTATGCAACAAGTCACTATGGCAAAGTATTCCTTGGTGACAATTATTACTATGAAGTTGTTGGTAAAGGTAGTGTAAGAGTTAAGCTTAGTGATGGAAGGATCAAGACCATACCAGATGTAAGACATGTTCCAGGCTTGACATAGAACTTACTCTCAGTAAGTCAACTTGCAGAGGTTGGTGTTGAGACTCTCTTTGGCAAATATGGGTGTAAGTTAGTTCGTGGAGCCATGGTCTTGGCTAGAGGTATAAGACATGGAACCTTGTACAAGTTAGATGCAGTCCCTGTTGATGTTGGTAGTGCAAATACAAGCTCAATAGAGAGTGGAAAATCCCATACAACAACAAAGATGTCAGAAATGATGTTGTGGCATAGGAGGATGGCACACCTTGGAGAGAAGAGCCTGTGTGAGATGTGCAACAAGCAAATTGTTCGAGGTTTGGAAGGTATGAAGTTTGGTTCATTTGATTTTTGTGAAGCATGTGTGATGGGAAAACAAAAAAGAGTTTCATTTAATTCAAGTGAATATAGGAGCAAAGAAATTCTTGAATTAATACATTCTGATATATGTGGACCAATGGAAGTGGCTTCCATGGGAGGGTCCAAATATTTTATCACATTCATTGATGACTTCTCAAGGAAGTCATGGGTATACTTCATGAAATAGAAGAGTAGTGCTTTGGATATGTTCAAAGTCTTTGTGGCTGAAGTTGAAAGACAAACAGGGAAGAAGGTAAAAGCACTAAGGACTGATAATGGAGGTGAGTATTGCTCCAAGGAGTTTGATGCATTTTGTAGGTTGCATGGCATTGCAAGGCAGAAAACTACACCATACTCCCCACAATAAAATGGTGTTGCAGAAAGGTTAAATAGAACCTTAGTGGAGAAGGCAAGGAGCATGAGAGAGGATGCACACTTAAGCAAAAGTTTTTGGGCTGAAGCTTTACATACAATAAATTTTGTGAACAATTTGTCTTCTAGCTCTGTTTTGGGAGGAAAGACACCAGAGGAGGCTTGGAGTGGCAAGAAGCCCACAATAGCACATCTAAGAGTCTTTGGATGTGAAGCCTACATGCATGTTCCCAAGGAGAATAGAAGAAAACTTGATAACAAGTCAGTGAAATGCATTTTCATTGGGTATGGTGAAGGAATCAAAGGATACAAGCTATGGATCCCATCAGAACACCGCCATGCATATAGTCGAGATGTCATCTTCAAGGAAGAGTTTGCTAGTGAAAAGCAAGCAAATCTGGATACTCAAGGAAATGAGGAACAACATGGAATACATTCTGAAATAAAAAATCAGCAGGCTGGAAATTTATAGCAGGTGTTGCCAAATACAAGTGTCACTCCTATTTCAACTCCATTACGTGAGGTGCAACCACTTGTAAGTGGGTCTAATGATGAAAGGCAAATACAACAACAAGAAGAGACTACTATGGAGAGTAATCATGAGAGTAATCAGCCTATTCATGATGAAGTACAACTAGGAAATGAGATAGAACTCAAAGGATCAGAAGTTGAACAAAGTGATCAAGTGACAAGGAGGAGTCTTCGACAAAGAAGAGCACCTGATAGGTTTGGCTATGAACCAAGTGATTTTAGTTATTTTGCATTGTCTTCCATGTGTGATGAGCCAAGAAGTGTGAAAGAGGCTCTTAATAGTGATGAAGCTATTCATTGGAAAAAGGCTATGGAAGAAGAAATGAGGTCACTTGAACAAAATCAGACTTGGGATTTGCAACCATTGCCTAAGGATAGGAAAGTAGTTGGTTGTAAATGGATTTTTAAGAGGAAGTACAAAGATGATGGTTCAATAGAAAGATATAAGGCAAGGTTGGTGGCAAAAGGATATACTCAAGTAGAGGGTATAGACTTTAATGAAACCTTCTCTCCTGTGGCAAAACTTGCTTCAATCAGATTATTATTGTCAATGGCAGCAACCTATGATTGGGAAATTGAGCAAATGGATGTGAAGACAACCTTTCTTCATGGAGAGCTCAATGAGGACATTTATATGCAACAATCAGAAGGGTTTGTAGCAAGTGGGAGTAGTAATTTGGTGTGCAAGTTGAAGAAAGCACTCTATGGCTTGAAGCAATCCCCAAGACAATGGTACCACAAGTTTGACAAGCATGTGATTGAGCATGGTTTCACAAGAAGTGATGGAGATCATTGCATCTACTTCATGCAAAAGGTAAATCACTTCATTATTTTGGTCTTGTATGTTGATGATATTCTTTTGCTTAGTGACTCAAAGGAGTTGGTAAAAAGGACAAAGTCTGAATTGTCAAGGAAATTTGACATGAAAGACTTGGGTCCATTGCATTATTTTTTGGGTATTGAAGTCAAGAGAGACCGCATGACAAGAAGGCTTTGGATCAGCCAAAGAAAGTACATAGCGGATCTCCTTGAACTCTTTAGAATGGATAAGAGCACTCCTATGAACACTCCATCTCAAGTGGGAGTGGCATTGTCAAATGAAATGAGTCCAAAGAACAAGCAAGAAGAGGAGGAAATGACACATGTACCATATGCAAGTGCAGTTGGAAAGCTCATGTATGCAATGGTGTGTACAAGACCTGATTTAGCCCATGCAGTGGGTGTTGTAAGTAGATTCATGTCCAATCCAGGTAAGCAACATTGGGTTGTTGTTAAGAGGATAATGAGGTATCTACAAGGGACAAAAGACTATGCAATATGTTATGACGCAGCCGAAAACAAACAATTACAGGGTTTTGTTGATTCAGATTTTGGAGGAGATGTGGATAAGGGCAAGTCCACAAGTGCATATATCTTCATGTTGTTTGGTGGTGCAGTTAGTTGGAGAAGTAAGAAGCAAGAAGTGGTTGCCCAATCTACAATAGAAGCTGAGTACATTGTTGCTGCAGAGGCATCCAAAGAAGCTATATGGTTGCATTTATTATGTGAGGATGTGGGATTTGAGCAAGGACCAATACCTCTTTGGTGTGACAACCAAAGTGCAATTGATCTTGCAATGAATCCCAAGTTTCACTCTAGGACTAAACACATTAGAGTGAGGTTTCACTTCATTAGAGAAGTGGTAGAAACTGGAGAGGTGGAGCTACTCAAGGTGAGGACAGAAAGAAATGTTGCAGATGCATTGACCAAGTCATTGGCTGCACAAAAATTCACTTGGTGTCAAGGCAAGGTAGGCTTACAACCTTGGCCGGAGTAGTCGCCAAGTGGGAGATTGTTCGGTCAGTGGCCACTACTCTGTCCCCATCCCCAACACTGACACCACTAGACTGCCAGCACTGACACCAGCACTAGGCTGCAGTGGCAGAAGTCAGAGCTCACATTTGCAGGCTGTAATAGCAGAGGTTTCAGGCTGTAGTGGCAGAAGTCAGAGCCCACATTTGCAGGCTGCAATGGCAGAGGTTTCAGGCTGCAGTGGCAGAAGTCAAAGCCCACATTTACAGGCTGCAGTGAGAGGTTGTTACTCCAGAGAAGGTAGGCTGGGAGGTATGCAGAAGTTATCCAGTTTTTTCTTTGTAGTGCTCTGTTGCTGGGCTGAGACAGAGGGAGAAAACTTTGTGTTCTGTTGGAGTGGCTGTAACTTGGTTGTAACAGTTTTGAATGCCCTGTTCTTGGGCATTGTATTGCATTGTAACAACCATAGGTTGTGTTGTGTTTGGTAACATTCATATAATGTAAACAGCCCTACTGTTGTGAGACTGCAATTATAAATAAAGATTGAGTATTTGTGCATTCTGAGTTTTATATACTTTCTTTTACCTGTAGTTGTTTCATTTTTCTGTTTTTCAACTGTCGTAAGTTTTCTACACAACTCGCATTCTGTGGGTTTAGAAAGAAAAAAAAATTCAGCAAAACACAGAATTTTATTCGTTACAATACAATAATTTTTAATACAGCACAAAATTTTATTCATTATAGTGCAATAATTTTCAATACATCTTATAAACTTTATAAGCATATCACTTCACTGCATATACTTTAATTAAACTATAAATGAGATGATACGTCTATTACCTTGTCCCTCTACCTCCGACTTTTGTTCACAGGTGTCAACGTTATCGATGTCTTCAATGTTTTCGCTGGTTTCACTTAGAAAAGACTGTGGGGTTGCTGAGCTTCCTTGATCAGACATGGCCAATTTTTTATCGCTGGTGCATTTACAGTGCAAAACTCAACAGAAGAGAAAATAACAAATGCGAGCTTCCTTGATGTTCACTTTGATCATACATGGCCAATTCTTTATCGCTGGTGCATTTAGCAGTGGAAACCTTAAGATAAGAGAAAATAACAAATGCGAGCTAGCAAGTGCTCAATAAAGTTTCATTTCCATGTTTAGATGTGGACGTTTCCACCTTTGGATGTGGACATTTCCATTAGATGTGACAATGTTAACCGGATTATGCAATCCGAGACATTAAAAAATTTAACTGTCATTTGCATTATTTTCATTAAATGTAGTTGATGTGAATGTGAATGTCATTTTGGCTTTTTCTAGTCGGAGAGAATTTAAATCTCATTTTCATTCGAATGAAGTCCGAGACAAGACACTGAAAGTCCATGTTTTCTTAAGCTGAAAAAATAAATAAATTTTATTTTCATTAGAATGAAGTTCAATTTTATCTTTACGAACGTTGAGAAAAAGTTTAAAACATTTAAATTGTCCAATAAAAATCTCATTTTCACCCATGGCTATTTATACGACAAGAATGAAGTCAATGTTTCGCAAAAGACATTTAAATTGTGTAATAAAAATATATATTAATATAAGTGAGATTTATTTTCAGTTTAATTTGAAAGTGAATATTCATATATTTAAAGTTATATTATAGTTTTATTTATTTTAAAATTTAAGAGATGTTTTGTTTTGGTTGGAAGGAACATAATTGTAGGTTTTTGGAATGAGGAAGCAGAGGAGAATAAGTGGAGAAATGGTCAGGTGAAATTGCAAAGTGGAATAGTAGAGGCTAAGAGTATTAAAAATATTTGGGTTGAATAAGTTAAAGGGAAGAAGAAATTGGAAGTGATTAGAAATCCTATTGAATCTTTTGAAGAAGGTATTCTTCTTAAAATCCCATATAGTGTCTATGAGAGAGCAGAATAGAGGCTCAACAATACTTTGATAGGTAAATTTATTAGCTTCAAACCAACAAGGAAGCAGATAAAGAAATGGGCTAAGAAATTGATGGAAGATAAAAGGGCATGTGGACTTTTCCCTCCTTCCTAGAGGCTTCTTCCTAACCTCCTTCAACAAAGAGGATTTTTGTAATGCCCTTGAAGGAGATCCATGGTTCATGGGAAGATTTGGACTATACCTAAGAAAATAGACTTTGGATTTTAATCCAACAACCGAGAAGATAGACATGGCTCCAATCTAGGTAAGACTCACCTCTTTACCATTGGAATCTTGGGAGGAAGATATTTTTGAAAGTATAGCTAACTCTTTTGGTAGGTTCCTCTCCATAGACTATGTAACAAAGAAAAGAAAGAGGGTGTTCTTTGCAAGAATGTGCATCCTAGTTGAATTTGAAAAGAAAATCCTGAAAGAGATCAAGTTGGTCTCTAGATGGGGAGTTTGGATTCAAAATCTCATTTTTTAGAATGATCCTTTACCTATAGAATATGTGCAAAAATGGGTCACTTAAGGACTGCTCCATTAGAAGGAGGAAAAGCAATAGGGAGAATCTCAAAAGAAGAAGGATTAGATGGAGGGAGACAAAGAAAAAGAGTCTCAATACCATGAAGACAGAGTTGCAAATTAGTTAGATCCAAAGGGAGAGGACCTAGAGAATGTTGTAGAAATAGAAGTTAATTGACATCCAAGTGGAGACGAAGTAATGGACCTAGTAAACAAGGAGGGATTAAGAACGGAGAAATTCTCTAGCAATGAGACAAATAATGAAGTTCTTCTAGGTAGGATACAAGGTGAAAGCGTATCTATGCCAGAACAAGATGGGCCATGGAAGGAAAGTGAAATAGCTAACCCCACAAAAGAATAATAAAAGACAGAAGCAAGGGAGAAAAATATAAATATTGAAGAGAAGGATCTAGAAGTGGTCCCTTGCATAGTAGGAAAATTGCCAAGATAGGATCGTCAATAATTGAATAAGTCCCAAATATAAGAGTAATGAGAAGTACCAAGGAGACCCCAGATGTGGGAACAAAAGGGGTAAAGAAGGTGGGAAGGCCTTTTTCAAAAGAAAAGCACTTAAAAGAGATGAAAAAGGATATTAAATTGGGGATTGAATTGATCTTAGGCTCAAGTGGGTAGAAGCTCACAATAAAAATAGGATATGAAGATATTGTTTTGGAATGTTAGGGGAATGAATACCCCTAAAAATCATAGGCTGGTGAGAACATTGATTAAGGATAACCAACCTAATACATTTCATACATCGCAAGAAAATAAGTGATGTCACTCATATTGTTGACTTGTTCTAAGAAATTGTGAGACTATATGGTTTATCAAAAAGCATTATGTCGAACAGAGATGCAAATTTTAGAGGTCACTTTTGGCATACCTTGTGGAAGAATTTGGGAATAATATTGAGTTTTAATCTAGCTTATCACTTGCAAACGGATGGGCAAACTAAAGTTGTAAATATAAGTCTTGGAAATTTGCTATGATGTCTAGTTGGTAAGAAGCCAAAGTTATGGGATACCATATTGCACAAGCAAAAAAAAAAATAAATGGGTTATATGGGGTTGAAATGGACCCCACCCGTATTACATCATCATCACATAGTGGTATTACAACAAAGTTTGGATATTATCCATGTATCATTTGGGAAGATTCAAACCTGGGTCTCCTTCAAATGTTGAGGAATCTAATCGGTTGAGCTAATACCACTTGATTACACAAGCATAAATTACATATAACAATTCAAGAAATAGAAGTATAGCTAATAATGTATTCTAAATTGTGTATGGAATCTATCCAAGAGGAGTGGATGAATTATGAAGTACAATAGACTTACAGAGACCAAATGCAATGGTAGAGGACTTCATTGACTACATACATGATTTACATTGGGAGGTTAAAATTGAGTTAGAAAAGAATATCATGAAATACAAGTAATATGGTGGCCTTAAGCATCAAATACAAGAATTCCAGGTTAGAGATTTGGTTTTGGCACATCTATGAAGAAAAACTTCCCAAAATGTACTTATAACAAGCTTAATTAGAAGAATATTAGACCTTATAAGGTCTTGAAAAGGTTTGTAGCAAATGCTTATGAAATCAAGCTCTCAGAAGGAGTAGATATTACACCAATATTTAATGTGGCAAATTTGTAGAATACCAAAGATATCACTCCCAATTTTCTAATGAAATAATGGATAGCACAATTACCAAAAAGAAACAAGATGAAATAGAGGTGGTGATAGACTCTAGAATGGACAAGAAGATGAGAAGCAAGCTCTATTATGAATATTTGGTCAATTGGAAGAACCAACCAGTTGGTAAATGGTTTTGAGATTGCTAAGTATGAAATATTGGTTATGGACTTCAAAAATGATCATGAGCTTCACTCAAAAAACATTTTTGTTTACCCAACAAGTATGATGCAAGGCATCAATTTTTTTTTAAATGCTTGACCAGTTGTTTCAAAACTATCGATATTCTATAACCAAAGGAAAAATAAAATAATGTGAAATAGAGAAGTAGAACAAACATCAATGTAGATAGAAGAAAAAAAGGAAGATTTGGAAGGTCTAGGTGAAAGTCTGAGACAACTTAGGAAATAGAGAAATTGGAGGAGGAATAGCAAGAAAAATGTAAATGTATTTATATCCAACTGTGAGAGTAAGTGCACAATTTGATGAAGAGATTTCATGATAAAAAAATTGGAAATCTTAATTATTTGTAGCCTATGGGCATAGCAAAGATAAATTATTTTCTATTTTGTACCATTATGTGTAGCGTTTGAATAATAAAATATTCATATTGTTGTCTTTATTTATTTTGACTAATATGCAGGTTGTAGGTGAGGAGTGGTCATAGTTCAAAAGAGACATCAAAGAAAATGGTACTTGAGTTAAATGAATGCTAAAAGCTTTACTAACAAGATTGTAAAGAATGTGTAAAATTATAGTTCATGAAAGATAATCAGGCCCTGTCATTCAAAGGTAAGAAAAGTCATCATCTTGCTTTAGGATTGTTTTCTAATATTACATTACTATCTTGAAATGTGACTGTCCAAAAGGCCATCATATTCTAATCATGTCATTTGAAGTAGAATTCATCCAAACTATTTATGGTTAATAGAACCATCATCATCCTATGGAACCAACCTGTAAACTCGTCATCTATGGAAGTTACCATCTTGCATAAGAGGAATTTTTTATCTCAAATACTGAGCCATATTTTGACATTGCCATAAAATGAATATGGTCATACAATTTTGATTGTACAACGACTATGAATGTACAATTAAATGACATGTCATACAATTAAACTAGTTGTAATTATACAATGTTGTATAAGGACTATAGATGTGTCATCTAGGAGTGTGGCATATGTAGTGAAGTGTTGTTCTCTTATAGGACTACAGTCTTAAGACATTATCATTGTAGGAGTTTGGTTGTTGATTGTACATGTGACTACCATGCTTCTTAAGGCCATGAATAGATAGGAAACTTGTTCTTCTTGACAAGGCCAGCTATAGGAGGATTTTTGTCTCTTGTCTACATCACATACCTTATAAAATAAATGCAACATATCTTAATCTAATTACAAAAAAGAAGGATGTAAAATTATTTGATTCATTTAGGCCCATAAGCCTATGTAATATGGCATATAATATAATATCCAAAGTGATGGAAAATCGGTTAAGACCACTATTAGAAAAAATATTTTAGAAGAGCAAGGAGGATTTGAGAAAGGGAGATAGATTTTGGATAGGATAATAATAGGTCATGAAGTAATGCATTCAAAAACTTCTAAAAAAGAGTGCACAATGATATTAAAACTTGATATGAATAAAGATTATGATAGGGTTAAATAAAATGTTCTTTTTGAAGTTTTGGATTTGGGAAGCAATATGTTAGATGGATTAAAGCTTGTGTCCCTATAGTATCATATTTATTTTTGATCAATGAGCTAGTAATATAATTATTTAAAACCAAGAGGGGTCTTAGATAGGGAGATTCTTTATCCCTATATTTTTCCATTATTATGGCAGAGGTATAGGGAAGGAACTTAAAGAAGGCATAGAAATATGGGCTAATAAGCAAACTTAATGCTAATATTAACAATGACAACATCACCCGTAAACAATTTATAGATGATATAACCCTTTTAAGAGTGCATAGAAAAATGAGGCCAAAGCTTTGAATAACTTATTAAAGGAATATGAAAGAGTTTTAGGATAGAAATTTAATAGGACAAAAATCCAAAATTTACTTCCTAAACACTCCAACTAGAGTTAAATCAGGGATATGTAGGTTACTTCAAATTGAGGAGACTCATCAACAATATATCTAGGGATGCCCTTATTTGAGGGTAGAATGAGGATAGAATTATGGATTCTAGTTATAAGTAAATTTTAGAATAAATAATTGGTTCCCTCAGAGCATGGATTAAACCCAAGAGTCCAAAATTTTAGATTTAAAATGTTGAGCTCCTAACTCCATATTCCATTTTTATGGTTATAGTGTTTCAGCCTTTTGGAAAATAAAAACCATCTAACCCTTTCTCATTACATGATTTGTAGGAGTATAACCCAAAACCTCCAACGAGGTAACCTTGATCCATTCTCATAGAGTGGCCCATAAATCTACCTATCAAATACTTTTCCTTTAGTGGTAAAACTTGCTCTAGCATCAGATCCTCACCTACAACCATTTGGTCTAGCTTCTTTCATAATTTTATACAACATATCTTCTTTCTTTTCCCCCTTTTATGCTAATTTTTTTTATCTCCTAATCTGGCTAGATTACCCTTAACTACTTTGTTTGGTTCATTTCACAAAACTTCCCCTTCTCCATTACCCCCTATATACCCTAGGGTTAGGGTTTGAATCTTATTAACCCTTTGGGTATTGTTCTAAATTGAGACATCCATGTACCTTCTCCCCCTTATGCTATATGTCAAAAATTTCTTCCTTGGAGAAAAAATTGAGGCTTTTGTATATTCCTTGGGCTCTTCCACTACATTCTCTTTGTATATCTTCATTGCAATTGTCTTGTCATTATCAGTGATTAGTTGGTCTAGTCTACGTTAGTTGAAAGTTACTGCCAAATTAAGTTTTGAAATTTCCATCCTCACCTCTCCTTCTTGGCCTTGCCAAGGCTGACAATGAGAACCTCATTTTCTTGAGTGCAAGCAATTATTATTTTCTATCAAATCCTTATGGCCACCCTCTACCATGATTTTTATGATGATGATGGCCCCATCCCTAGGATTGTTACTGGCCCTACCCCTATTGCCATGGGTGATGGAAGATAAAATGTCATACCACCCATCTAGCCCATACTTCCTCAGCCTCCCCCAATTCCTCTTTGCTATTGAAACCACTACCTACATCACCATTATCATTTCTATCATAGATACTTCTCCATGAGGCTCATTAACTTCACTATCACCAACTTATAAAGACCTGATCATCGTGAGAGTCAATTGAATCTATAAATATTCTTCTTATTCTAATGCTAAAGGAGCTTTCAAACATTTTTCAATTTATCTATGTAATGTACTATTAGTGTGGGACACTTTTTCTATATCTTACAAGGTTTTTCTAGTTTTGGATTTGTCTTCTCTTGCTGGCAACTCCTACAACCCTGGCTCTCCACTGCATCATAAGAGCCACAACCTATATCATCATAATTTCATATATTTTTTTTTCCACTCCTCAAAAAGTGATATCACATTGTAGTACACACTTGTTAATAGGAAATAATGAAATTAATTTAGTGGACAACCAATCAATATGTTTTTTCTTTTTACTTTTTTTTTCCTTTGGTTCTAAGTCATCGCTCTATAAATACTCTGACTCTACAAACCCTCAAAAACCTAAAGTTATTATTTTAAAATTATTTTTCTTTATAAACACTTTGACTCTTCAAACCCTATGGCTCTTAGCCTCTGCTATGCAAACCTTTAAAATTCTAAGCTCTTCTATTGAAAACCCTAGGATGCGATTCTTTCCTTAAATTCACTCTTTAAATCCTTTGGCTCTCAATTGTTTCTTTGCTTTTAGCTAATGGTAAATTTCAAATCCCTAACTTCCATAGGCATTTGTAGAACAATTCTAACAAATGCAATATTAGGGTCTTTGTTGTCGGTCTAATGAACCATGTGCACCTCCAAAGGAAAAATGGGGACACACACAAACATGAACTGAGATGAGGTATCTTGGTGTAAAATCCAAATAAAACAAAGAAAAATGAAGTCAAGTTGAAGTTAAAGTAGTTAAGAATATTTTTTGTCAACGGTGTGTTCATTTGGGTGGCGCTCCCTCTATCTCCAAGTTTCTTGTTACGATAGTTATAACTTTTAAATATATATTTTTTTATTTATATTATAAAAATAAAAGTACTTTTTTGTGTGTAGGGAACCTCTATAATCCCTAGATTGCTAGGTAAATATAAAGTCAATGGGACCTCGACCCTCTAAGGAATGAGGCATCCCACTAGAAAGCACTTGATTATTACCAACTGATCTATTTCTTTATGGGATTAAAATTTTAGGGTAAAGCATAGGTTTTTTGAAAGGGTCTCGATCCCTTGTATCGGGGTTTGAACTTGGGTCTTCTGGATGAAAACCCAAAGACATACCACTACGGTATCCCTCATAAGACAATAAAATTACTTTTAATTTAACGTTAAATATTATTTTTTTATCAATGAAGTAATGTATTTTTCTAGTGCATATCTTTCTTTTCAATAATCTTAGTCTCTAACTTAAAGTTAACATGTTATCATATTATGAAAATACAAAATACATTCCTCATTACAAGTTTTTGTCTCACATGTTAAAACAAATTTTAGAATTACTATAAATCTCTTTTTAGCTCTTTTTAGGCCATATTTACACCATAAATGTTTCAAAAAATATCATAATGTGTTTTAATCACACTTCTTGTTATGTTTTTAGATTTTAGATCAATCTTCCTCTTTTGTGTATTTTTCTCTTTAATTATGTTACTAGGATGTTTTTTTCTTCTTGTCATCTCCAATAATATCCTTATCCTCCTCAACCCCTTCCATATTATTAGTTTCTATTTGGCATTTAATCTATAGGTTTCATTGCAAAATCTAACAGCAAGAAACAACTTTAAATATATATATATATATATATATATATATATATATATATATATATATATATATTTTAGATTATTATTGGTTACCCATGATTTTTAATTGCAAGAAGATAAATTTCTATTGTTTAAAGACCATAGAGATTTACCTCAATTATAATCATCCTCTTTTACCTTTGTTTTTTGGTAATTGATTCTAAAAATTTACTCATAAGCATAGAGCCTTATATATTTTATCTTTTAGACCCTTTTGAATTTCACTTTTAGATTGTAAAAAAATTTCTTTAGATGGTCTTTAAATTTTATCTTTTATTTCTATAACCTTTAAATAATAGATATAATTCTATTGTTTAAAATTTGTAGAGGTTTACTTAACTTATAATCGTCCTCTTCCACCTTTACTTTTTGGTAATTGACTCTAAAAAGTTAATTAAATGCTTACATCATTACAAGATCTAGAGAAAGAACAACCTTCGTATATATTTGTTTAATTTTAAAATTAATTGTTGGTTATATATGATTGAAACAAGTTGCCTTGTATTACACCAAGGTACATAAAGGTATTATAATAACTTGATAATTATGTATGTATCACATGACAAGACTTGAACCTAGGTCTCCTTTATGAAATTCAAGGAATTTAATTAGCCGAGAGAGTGTCATCTAATAATATATTATGGTTCAGCCATGAGAATTAATCCTTCATAAATAAAATGTTAAGTTCCACCTATGAAATTTGAACATTTAATAGATTTAAAAAATTTCACCCTAGATCAATTATATTAAACACCTTGGGAAAAATTTTAAGGTTGACCCATGAGATTTGGACCTTAGTTAAGGCATGAAAATCTTTTGGATCAATATTCTAATTCTATTTTTTCCTTTCTTCATTGTCAGATATGTCTTATAAATTGAACTTTTTACATATTTCTCAAACATTCTACTTTTACAACCTCTTAACATGTATTTAGTATTCTTAGAATATGTTTAATACAATAAAAGAACAAAAAATAAATAGATAGGGTCTATTGCCATATATTATTAGTAATTATTAGAAAATATAAAGGCCCACATTATGAAATAATGGTAATTTATTCCTATGTGTATTGATAATCACATTCTCACATTTCTCTTATGCTAATTTTATCAAATATTTAAGTATGAAGAAAAACCAACTCAAAAATATTTAGAAAATGAATTTCATATTGAGATTTTTGAATTGCTTAATATACATGTTGTGTAGTAAAAACAATCAAATTTATTGAGGGAGGATATATGTTTATTTTTTTCTTAAAAAAACTAGTACCTTTCGTTTCAAAAATTAAAAAATACAATGAGATGGGAATTTTATAGAGTCCCACACACTAATCCTTCCTTTAACCATATACCAACTAGAATATCCAAGGAAACTTTTGATAGACCATATGCTTCCTCATTTAGTTCTCTATAGATATGTTTATAAGAGATCTCTTCAAATGATGCTTCTAGCAATTTTACTTGCTCATAATAATGCCTAAGTATCAAATTGTGTATCCCTACTAAACCTGAAGCCCAATCCACCACCAATTTTGAGTCACCAAAAACTTGTAATTTTGTTATCCCTTGTTCCACTACCATTCTTAACAAAAATATCAAGGTCTTCCACTATACCACATTATTAGTGCCTTAATCAAGACTGATTTTGAAAGTAATTTTTTTTATTTTCATCTTGGTATAACACTTCTACACCACATCTATTTGGGTTGTCTTGACAAGCTCCATCAAAAAAATCCCAAGATTATAGCTTGTAATTTTAGGTTTTTTTATGCCTTCATAAATATATTTGATCTGAGCTTGTTCTTGTATAGGTAGAATTTTCTTGCTTTAAAATAACATAAAATTTCTTATCAACCATAGACCCCATGCCATTATTAATGGAATTCACCTATTTTCCTTTAATCCATTGTCTTTGAACCATTGTTTAATATTCTCCAATAGATTACTTGTTGGATATTATCCCCTCTCCTTAGTCATGGGTAGAATAGACCACCATACTTCTCTCAAGAAATCATAATGTATCAGCAGAGGATCCATTATTTATTATTCCCTTTTACATAGGTTGCATTGACTTGGATCTTGCCAAAACCTCTTTTGTAGAACATCCTAGGTCAATACCTTACTATCTAAATCTAACCAAGAAAAAATCATTTTCAAGGGCACTTTTACATTCCAAATCTTGCTCCACCACCAAACAACCTCTTCAATATTATCTTCAAACATTGGCTTGTATTGTAAACTGCCCACTATTCTGGTTCTTTGACCATATCAAAGTCTTCTTCTTGTCTCAGTCTTATTAAAGCCCTTGTCAAACCCCTTGTATAATTTCTCCATTTCTCAACTTCATTCCCTTCCAAAATTAATTATTTTGCTAAAAGCCACCCTTAACTCCATAAATTAGTTTTTTCTATAGAGGCTACATTTACCAATACTTTGATCCCCTGTCTATTTAGATGTTCTATTAAATTTTGAGATAGCTGATAATATCCTCGATTCCCCATTTAGGGGTCCTTTTCTAGCCTCACTTTCTTCAAATTTTTCATTTTCTAAATCAAAAAATTATCCACTAATGGAAAAGCTTTTACTAATGCTTTTTAAATGATAGTTTCATTGGTCACTTGGTTGATAGGAAGTCTAGTCCACTCTTCAAAGGAAATGAAACCCAAATATTTCTCCTTGATAACCTCATGTCATAATCCTTTATCAATTATCAATCTTCAAAGACTCTAGGTAGCTAGTACTTTCCCAAATTTATGTATATTCTTAAGCCCTCATCCTCCTACTAATATAGGTTTGACTATCTTACTCCATTTAACCAAAGGTATTGCATCCTTCTCCCTTCTTCGTGTCCAAATAATTTGGAAGCATTTCTTACCTACTTTTTCCACTATTTTAACATGAATATAAGCCATGGAGTGCCAATATACTGAAATGACTTTCAAAACTGATTATACCAATTCTTAACGACCTCCTAATGATAATCATCTATTTCACCATAAAGTTACCTTTTTCTAATTTATTATATAACCAAATCCAATCCTTGTATCTATACTTATTTGGTGTCAATATAAACCCCAACTACTTTAGACATTGTTACAATCCAAAACTAACAACCTTTTTTTTTTTTTAAAGAATGATTACAAGTAAGGATTTGTAAAGGATAAATCCTTCTTCTATTTATCTTAGAATACAAGGCTTCACCACATTTGAGTTTCAATTCGTTGTAGATAACACTCAATGAACAAGAGTGGAAAACTCCTATGTGTTTTGGGGTTCACCTTACTAAACTTACATGTTTAGAAGGATGCCAAAAGTGGTCCCCCCACCTTTCCTATACCCTCATCGACATAGGACCATGTGACCATGGCGTAGTAATTATCCTTTAAGGCCCATAACACTTAAAGGGAACACCTATTCTCTAACTCAACTCTAAGTCCATCTAGGTAGGTTAATCAAGAATAGAGCCTTGGTGCTTAGTTACCACACCTCTGTGGGTTAACTAAGATCATTGTCACCTCACTCACAGTAAACATGATCACCCGATCCTACACGTTTAATGGATCATCACTTTCGACTTGTGAATGGTTTCCCAAAATCTTAGTTGGGATACACCTAATCCTACTCGTTCAAGGTGTAAAGATTAGCAAGATACCTGGCTATTATATTCACAAATATCCTTCTAGGTTCATGAGTTCCTAGCTATTTCTTCCTTGCAACTCCTTCTAAGACTCGTTTTTACCTAGTTATTGCATCCACGCAACTCCTCCCAAGATTGGGCTTTATTATGTTTCATTTTCTCAAAGGTAATTCTTACCACCCCTTCCCAAGGTAATAAAATCTTGCATTGAAATATAATTCTAAAGCAACTCAACACACTTTATATAATACCAAAGCATTTATAAAGCGATTCATAAATTTTCTCAATCCAAAAAAGCTATAACAAATCAAAAGTGGATTCATTTAAAACAAAGCCACATTATGCATAACCCATATGCTTAGCATAAAGCTTAGATAAAATGCATTCTAGTAAAATAGATGCTTACAACATAATAACCCAAGTCATTAATCATTGTAATGCATTCTAAAAAAATATAGCAAAACTATCCAAAGTAAAATATTGATCAAAACACCATGGTGTACAGATTTAAATACTAAATAATTTAGTTTTGTACATTAATTCAAGTTTACAAGGCTCCTTGAACCAACACACTTTTAATTAGTTTTGCTTCTTCCTTCAAAATAACTATACATTCTAGAATCTATTGAGCCTTCCACTAAGGATATTTAGACCTTCTATAAAACTACAACTCCTTTCAATAGAGCATCCACCCACAATTTATGAGGAATATATAGGGATCAATACAACTCTAAATGCAATGCAACTTAAACATACTATTTCTATAATGCAATAACTTGTTGACAATTTTGTCACATTTCTCAAGGGGTAGAAAAAGAAACCGAATTTTGTACAGATTTTGTAAAGTTTTTCTTTGTTGTCTTTTTATTTTGAAGTTGCAGCAATTTTGGCTTTCAAAGCCACCCCTTTGTATAAAAGTAGAAAGAGAAAAGAGCTTCGCCAAAGAAAATGAAACTACTTCACACCCGAAGTATTTCCAGCGCTACTTCGGGTGAAAATTTTGCGAAGTAGTTTTGCCGAAGAAAGAGCTTCGCACCCGAAGCGCTTCCAGCATTGCTTCGGGTAGGATTTGTTGCGAAGTAGTTTTGTCGAAGAAAAATGCAAGAGGACCGATGAAAAGGGCTTCGGGCCCGAAGCATTTCAAAACACTGCTTCGGGCGGAAATCATCCGAAGCGGCATTCAAAAGAGCAACTTCGCCGAAGGAGAAAAGTCTAGACCAAGGTAAAACTACTTCGGGCCTGAAGCATTTTCAGTAAACACTTCGGCTAAGGCACCAGCGAAGCAGAACCCAAAGGAACATCGAAGATTACTTCGCCAGAAAGTTTCCGAAGCATCTACTTCGGGCCTCCTCACACCCGAACCATTTCTACTTCGACGGAAAACCTAGCGAAGCATTCACTTCGGCTAGTTTTCACCCGAAGCATTTTCGACCGAAGTTCTGGCAGCCAAGAGAAGTGAAGCATTTTGAAGGCAAGAATGTGTTTCGGCCGAAATCTCTCCGAACCACAATTTTGAGGAGGATCGCAGCGAAGTATTTCTCCAAAGCGTCAGCGAAGCAATTTTGTCAACAAAGTGGCAAGGATAAAGAGGCCCATTTTGCGAAGTAAATATGCTTCGGCACTCCCCACCCCCGAAGCAGTTTTGCGAAGCTCAGTTTTGTGAAGTATAATCCAAGGAGGAGTTTTGCTTCGGCCCAGAACCATTGCGAAGCGAAGTGGTGAATGAAAACCTAGCGAAGCGCTTCACGGGCACACGTTCCAAGCCGGGTATCTTCCCGAGGCGATCAAGTGCCTCATAAATGCAATTTTTCATGCCCAACAAGCCCGTTGCTCATTTTTGGCAATCAAAAGCGAAGTATCAAGCCATGATGGAGAACCCGGCGAGCATGGCGGCCACTCGAGCACTGCACCCGGAGACCAAGGACGTCCAGACGGCTCATCAATGCACCTTTCCATGGTTGACCCGGTCATAGTTGCCGCTTTGGTAACAGATTTGAAAGCTCGATCGCGAGAGCCGAGGAAGGCCAAATTCTCGGAGCTCGAGGGCGTACTCTTCTTTGCTATGTAATTATGATTCAGAGGCCCGGGTCCTCTATAAAAACCCAGGCATTGTAATGGAAAAATGGGGGGAACTATCTGCTAGAAAGTTGTTGTAACTTGATGTCCTACGATTAATACTAAGAGACTTTGAGCTCAATTCTTCTCTTTTATGCTGCCTTCTGTGCTTGATTCTTCTATCTCTCCTCGTTTGTATGTTGGATGCTGAACTCTACGTCCGGTGTGCGATCGGGGACAGTGTCCTGAAACTCGTTCTGAAGGATACATAGGAGTAGAAAAGTGTTGTATTGGCTTTCTTTTATGCTTGCCTGCCTTGCTTGATTCTTCTATCTCTCCTCGTTTGTATGTTGGATGCTGAACTCTGCGTTCGGTGTGCGATCGGGGACAGTGTCCTGAAACTCATTCGGAAGGATACATAGGAAGGTTGATACTACGTTTCTTTCATTTTACTCTTGGTGTTCCTTGTTGCTATTCAAGTTATCTGTTAGCGATCGTGCTTCCTGTTCTCTCCCACCTTAAATCACCAATCTCTCTTCCCTTAACCCTTTTTTATTTTATTTCTCTAACCCTTATCCCTTTTATCTCTTTCCTGCACTCTTGTCTTCAAAACACCCAAGTAGTTTAGCATAGGAGCCGGCCTTTCTCCGGAGATTGGCATGAGGGGCATCTCTTCCCTTCGGCCTTTCAATGTTGGTCCAGGTCTAGGGCGCGTACACTTACACAAAATCCTTACCTAGGCGGATTTGATGACCAACAGTTTTTGGCACGCCCGGTGGGACCGACTGTGTTTGTCTTAGAAAGATCCATAACCAGTCAAGGTCCCATATTTTAATGCAAAACCCATCTTCACCGGGGCCAATAGTTCTAATCAGTTCCCGGTGTGACCCGGTCAGTCTCACCTGATTAGTGGTAGTGAGGACCGATGCCCTCATTACTGAAAGACTCTTAGCATCTGGCGACTCTGTTTACCCAAGAATATTTAAGTCGTAAAGACCAGTACCAAAAGTCTGTGCCTTCATGCAAACAAGATGGAGAGTTAAGAATAGAGGAGAGGAAACCGAGTTCTTTGAGCTAGATATTGACGCCTTCGGGGAACAATCAAGGTTGGTCACCCCCGAGTCACTATTACAAGGAACATCCTCTGTTGGCAGACAAGGTTCAACTTCTGATAGTACAACATCCAGTTTTCCTCCCAATCCTCCCAACTCTTCGAAGCGTCCTAGTCCCTCCATTCCTATTAGTTGTCCTATTAGCGAGTCAAGGGGGAGCTTCGAGAATTCCTATTTCTCAAAATCCAGGAGCAAGTATGGCACAACAACAACAACAACAACAAATGTAGCAGCCACAACCGCCCAAGTTGTGCCCAGCATGGGATTCCTTGTCACCACTGAATCTAGCAGGGCAAGGACAAGTGCCGCCTATTGCCATAAAGAAGATCCCAACGTTCGATGGAACTAGGAAAACCGCTCTGGAGCATATCCAGGACATAATATCTCTAGCGGCGATCCATGACATTACAGAAGAACAAATTATGGTAAAGCTTCTGGTTCTTTCCCTTAGAGGAAAACTCCTCTATTGGTACAGATCTCTACCACCCGGTAGCATTACGGGATGGGACCAGTTAGCTGGGCAAATGATAGGAAACTTCAACGAGTCTTCCGATCCTACTTCTCTTCTGCATCAGTTCACTTCGATCAAGAGACATCCGCAAGAAGAGATCACAGATTTCAATGTTAGGTTCGCTCGAACCTGGCAGAGAGTGCCAGTTGGCCTTCGGCCAACTGACGAAGCTGCAACACTCTATTTCCTTCGGGCTTTCAATCCCGATATCAGTCTCATGGTAAGATATTCTAACGTTAATACCTTTCTCGAGTTGTATGAGTTAGCCAAGAGAGCAGAAATGGATTTGATAACTATGGGCAAGCTTCCCCAAAGGATGTCGACGCCCATACTTCTCGAATTCTTACAATTCCAGTATGCAAGCGTAGCTGCTTCGCAAATCTCCACAACCCCTGCACTCCCGATTTCATCTTGGAATCCGAATCCTGTCGTGTCTCAAATCACCGCCCCACAAATTCATTTCCCTACATTTTCAACTCCATAGCCCATGGTCACTTCGGCTTTTCCTGTGCTGCCAGCACCACCTCAACACCCCGCTCTTCCTCCAATACCGACGATGGCTCCATCGCCGCTCGTTTCGAAAGTCGATGATATACAGACTAAAATTCTGTAGGAGATGCAGTCTCTGAACTCTACGGTTCAGATGTTGTCAAATGACATGACCATTGTAAAGAAGAAGCAAGCGCAGCAGGAATTCCTACCGAGAAGACCTTATCCTGTGCCTGCACTTACCAAGGACCAAGCAGTCCAGCAAGGGAAGGCTTCGACGAGAAATGCTGCAATTGATGAAGCTCCGAGCACTTTCGATTATGTATATTGGTGCTCTACGTGCAACGATCCGCATGAAGAGAATACCTGCACCCTGCACCAACATTATGTACAGACGCTGGCGAACAATAGTCACAGCGGTCAAGTGAACGTCATTAGGCAGATGAGTCGAAACCTGGCAATTGGCGAGGAGGAGCCCATTGCAGTACTTACCAGAGGAGGAAGGAAGGCAATAGGAGCGGATGCCACTCAGACGGCTCCTGCAAAAGAGCAAGTTCGGCCCGAGAAAGGACAATCATCTACTTCGGCCCCGAGCGAAGCTTCTTCGCCTGCACCAGTCAAAGAAAAGGCTCAAAAGGCCTCTGTCGAACCACCTCAGGCAAAAACTAAGGAGCAGGCTAAGGAAAAGCTCAAGTTTCCTTCCCTCACCAAGCGGCAAAGAGTTGAAGCTACAGAGCAATATCGTACCCGATACGAACCCAAAAAGGAACCCGAAGTGCTCAAATCTCTGGCATACAACATCGTAGAGGAATTGAAAAAGATCCCAGCCAAGATCAGCTTGTACGATGCACTGCAACTACCTGGACAGGTGGACTTGCTGCAAGAATCATTGAAGACAATTAAATCAAAAAATGCAGCACCGCTTGCTCTTGTGCAGACCCTATCCACATCTATCACGGGGAAGAACAGACCACCTCCGTTCTACCTAACCCTACAAATGGAAGGGTATATTGTACATAACTGCATGATCGACTCTGGGGCCGCTACAACAGTCATGCCAAGGGCAGTCTATGAAGAAATAGGAATGGAGTATACGCGAAGCAGCTAGGGTGTACTCCAATTGGATGGTACTCCAATGAAGACCGTGGGAGTGATCAAGGACATTCCTATCCGGCTACATAAGATGCCTCAAATTATAGTTATACAAGAGGTAGTTGTAGTCGACTTGGAGCCATATTTCAGTATGTGCTTGTCAAGGGAATTCATGGCTAAACTGGGCGGGTATCTATCTATGGATTACTCTCACCTAGAGGTTCCATTCAAAGGAAAGAAGGTAAAAATCTACAATGAAAAGCCTTCTTCCTTTCTTGTGCAGAAGATGTCCGAAGAAGAAAGTAGCGAACCAGTGAATGCACTAGTGGAGGAGATAGAGCAGGTGGACCTGATCGAAGAGTCTCTTGCGCAATTGAGCTATGAAGATGAGTTCTCATTGGTAGACTTCAATGCCATGGTGGAGACCGAGATAGGGTGTTATGCGATCGCCAGGCCTAATAATCACTCCCAACCAGGGAATAGAACAAGTGCCCAGGAAGAGCTATGGAAGTTGTTCTTCGACGGCGCCCGATGTAAAAACGGTGCTAGGGCAGGGATTCTTCTAGTTTCACCCTCCGGAGAGCAAAAGGAGTATTGCTACCGGTTGACATGGAGCTGCACTAACAATGCAACGGAATACGAAGCATTATGCCTAGGACTTAAGAAAGCTGACAAGTTAGGCATAAAGCATCTCCAAATCTTTGGAGATTCCGAACTAGTTTGCAACCAGGTCACAAATAAGTGTACTTCAAAGAAGCATTATCTAAAATCATATCGCAACAGGGTATGGGACCTGTTCGATCAGTTTGAATCTCTCAATCTGTAGTCAATCCCACGAGAGATGAACCGACATGCCGATGTTCTAGCATCCATCGCAGCCAAGTACTCTCCAACAGAAGATATGGTGCACAAGCCTAGAGCTGTGAGGATGATCTACAGGCCCTCTGTCCCAGACAAGGAGCTGCATTGGCAAGTGTTTGATAACGATGAGCAGATTATTAATTTCATGATCCAAGAAGCCGCCACAGTCGAAGACCGAAGCTCTGATGAAGGAGAATATGAAGGGTTGATTCAATTGAAGAATAACCATGTTCCCAAGGGACTAATCACCCTTGAGAGCCTCTTTGATCAAAATGACCGAGCTCTCTCTCACATGATCAAAGTCCATGAGAAATAGTATCAAGATTTGGAGCTCGAACCTGGGAAAGCAATAAAGGTGGGAACCGACTGCACTTCGAAGGAGATAGAACAGATACAGAATCTATGCAAAAAGTTTTTTGACATAATTGCTTGGTCTTATCAAGATCTCAGGGGATACAATCGGCAGCTGGTTCAACACACAATCGAGTTGCAAGAAGGGGTCAAACCCTTCCGACAAAAGTAGAGGCCGATCAATCCTAAGATCGAGGTCCTGATGAAAGCCGAACTCCTGAAGATGCTCGAGGCAAAGATCATATACCCCATCAAGCACTCTTCATGGGTAGCGAACCTGGTCCCAATCAGAAAGAAGAATGGAGATATCAGGTTGTGCGTGGACTTCCGCAATCTAAACCAGGCGTCCCTCAAGGACCACTATCCTCTCCCACAAATCGATCAAATTTTGCACTCGATGGCTGGAGCTCAACGCTTCTCTCTGCTCGATGGTTTTTTTGGATACAATCAGATTTGGGTCAGGGATGAAGACCAACACAAGACGACATTCACCACCAAGTGGGGGACATTCGCTTACCAGCGAATGTCGTTTGGCCTTTCAAATGTCGGGGCCACTTTCCAGAGAGCAATGGATCTTGCTTTTGGTGAGCTTCTAAATAAGGTTATCATCATCTATCTGGATGACATGACTATTTTCTCCCGAAGAAGGGAAGACCACCCCACACATATACAACAAGTTTTCAAAAAATGCCGAGAGTTCGGCATCTCAATTAATCCAAAGAAGTCCATATTCGCAGTCAGCGAAGGAAAGTTGCTGGGACACGTGATATCAAAAAGAGGCCTCGCCATAGATCCTGACAGAGCCGAGGCTCTAATGAAGCTTCCACGTCCCATAGACAAGAAAGGACTTCAATATTTCTTCGACCAGATTAACTTCGTGAGGAAGTTCGTCCCCGACTTCGCCCAAGTCATCAAGCCAATGTCTCAACTCCTGAAGAAGGGCGCCGAATTTAGCTGGACCGAAGAAAGAAAAGAAGCTTTTGAAGAGATTAAAAATTGAATTGCTCAGGCATCGGTCTTGATCAATCCAGACTACAGTCGAGATTTCATCATGTATGTCATAGGAGAGCCCGAGAGCTACGCTGTTGTCCTGACGCAAAAGGGAGAAGATGGCGAGGAGCGTCCCATCGCGTTTCTAAGTCAGGTGATCAATTCCCATGAAGAAAGATATAATTTCATAGAGCGTCAAGTGCATGCAATAATGAAATCACTAAGGAAGTTCAAACAGTTCATCTCTCAGAGCCGAGTCACTGTTTATGTCATTCACCCCGATGTGCGCAACTTCATTATCCAAGGAGAATTGGGAAGTAAAAGAGCTGGTTGGGTGAACAAAATACAGGAGTTTGACATTGAGATCAAGCCCACAAAATTGGTTCACGGTCGTGCATTGTGTCAAGAATTGGCAAAGAGCGCGGGGGCCGAAGTGACAGAATCTCGGAGGGATGACTTACCAGCCGAAGAATGCTTCGCTAACTACGAAGAAGACGAGAAGGATTGGGTCGATGAGATAATCTGCTATTTCAACATCGACAAGTGTCCTTCGCATCTAAATGCATCACAACGAAGACATTTCAGGATGCGGTCCTCCAGATACACTCTGTGCCCCGAAGGCCTATTTTTTAGGAACATTGATGGTGTCCTTCTTAAGTGCATCAAGGACGATGATAAAAGGAGAGTCCTGGGAGAGTTCCATTCAGGACTATCGGGAGGTCACTTTGCAGGGAGAACCACAACGTTAAAGATCATTAGGGCGGGTTATTATTGGCCCACACTCTTTGCCGATGCCTTCGCAGTTTGTCGTAAATGCGAGCAGTGTCAGAGGTTCGTCGGCCGAAACAAAAATGTTGCAATGCCCCTTCGTCCGATACAAGTAGAGGCACCCTTTCAACAATGGGGGTTGGATTTTATAGGAGTCGTATCACCAAATTCCTCCGTGGGACATAGGTTCATCCTGACAGCAACAGACTACTTCACCAGGTGGGCCGAAGTGATTCCTACCAAACATGCAGATCAAGAGACTGTAGTCACCTTCTTGGAAGGATTGATCACCAAGTTCGGCATCCCCGAAGCAATCATCACAGACAATGGCCCTGGCTTCACAGGCGCTAAAATCAATGATTTCCTCTACAGGTATGGGATATATCATAAAGTATCCTCCAATTATTATCCACAAGGCAACGGCTTGGCAAAATCCACCAACAAGACTATTGAGAATGCTAAGGAAGCTCATAGAGATGAACAAAAGGACTTGGCATCTCCTTCTAGATCGGGCCTTGTGGGCCGATCGGATTTCTATCAAAAGGTCAATCAAAACTTTGCCTTATGCTCTGGTCTATGGCAAGGAGGCCATCTTACCCATCCATGTTGAGATCCCTGCACTGCGCTGTTGGAAGCAGAAGATGGAGTTAGTCCAATGGAGAACAGGTTAGCTCAGCTGCTACGACTGGAGGAGGATCGCGAAGAAGCATACCAGGACTTCGCTAAGCATACTCAGGTCATCCGAGACTGGTTCAAGAAAAAATCATCCGATCGCACATTCAATGTGGGAGACCTGGTATTGAAGTGGGATTCTTGGAAGGCCAAGCCTGGAAATCATGACAAGATGGACACCTTTTGGGATGGGCCATTTGAAATTATGAAGGTAAACTCGGCCAATTCATTCATCCTCAAAGATGCAGATGGACAAGTTCTACCGATCTCTGTCAATGGTCTTCACCTGAAGACTTTTCATCGCTAAAGATAATTCTTTCTTTAAAAAAAAAAATATATATATATATATATATATGTATATAATTTGCATTTGTATATACATTCTCTTCCAAGAGACACAAGAGCCGACCACTCAAGAAGTTACCATAGCCGCTTTTCTAGGAGGGCATGCAGGTACGCACTCTCTTCCCTTCGCTTCGATCTTTGACACATCCATGGCAGCCCTTCGAGTCGTCAAGCGAACCTGTCCCTGCTAGTTCTTTATATTTGTTTACACCTTTGGCTGGAGATTCAGCTTTCTCTGAAACAGACCTATCTTCAATAAAGGAGCGCCCTCTGGCTGAAAAGCTACTCTTAGCTCGACCGAATACAGATGAAGGAGCAGAAGAGGAAGAAGAAGCAGAAGAAGAGGGAGAGCAAGAACCAGCTGCAGAGGCACTCCCAGAGGAAGAAGGAGGAGAAGGATCGGGAAAGGACTCCGGCCCAATGGATCAAGACTAAGGGTCCTCCCACCGAGACGAGCTCGTTGCCCCGTGAGCCGCCAAGAATGTTGACAATTTTGTCACATTTCTCAAGGGGTAGAAAAAGAAACCAAATTTTGTATAGATTTTGTAAAGTTTTTCCTTGTTGTCTTTTTATTTTGAAGTTGCAGCAATTTTGGCTTTCAAAGCCACCCCTTTGTATAAGAAGTAGAAAGAGAAAAGAGCTTCGCCAAAGAAAATGAAACTGCTTCGCACCCGAAGTATTTCCAGCGCTACTTCGGGTGAAAATTTTGCGAAGTAGTTTTGCCGAAGAAAGAGCTTCGCACCCGAAGCGCTTCCAGCATTGCTTCGGGTAGGATTTGTTGCGAAGTAGTTTTGTCGAAGAAAAATGCAAGAGGACCGATGAAAAGGGCTTCGGGCCCGAAGCATTTCAAAACACTGCTTCGGGCGAAAATCATCCGAAGCGGCATTCAGGAGAGCAACTTCGCCGAAGGAGAAAAGTCTAGACCAGGGTAAAATTACTTCGGGCCCGAAGCATTTTCAGTAAACACTTCGGCTAAGGCACCAGCGAAGCAGAACCCAAAGGAACATCGAAGATTACTTCGCCAAAAAGTTGCCGAAGCATCTACTTCGGGCCTCCTCACACCCGAACCATTTCTACTTCGGCGGAAAACCTAGCGAAGCATTCACTTCGGCTAGTTTTCGCCCGAAGCATTTTCGACCGAAGTTCTGGCAGCCAAGAGAAGTGAAGCATTTTGAAGGCAGGAATGTGTTTCGGCCGAAATCTCTCCGAACCACAATTTTGAGGAGGATCGCAGCGAAGTATTTCTCCAAAGCGTCAGCGAAGCAATTTTGTCAACAAAGTGGCAAGGATAAAGAGGCCCATTTTGCTGAAGTAAATATGCTTCGGCACTCCCCACCCCCGAAGCAGTTTTGCGAAGCTCAGTTTTGTGAAGTATAATCCAAGGAGGAGTTTTGCTTTGGCCCAGAACCATTGCGAAGCGAAGTGGTGAATGAAAACCTAGCGAAGCGCTTCACGGGCACACGTTCCAAGCCGGGTATCTTCCCGAGGTGATCAAGTGCCTCATAAATGCAATTTTTCATGCCCAACAAGCCCGCTGCTCATTTTTGGCAATCAAAAGCGAAGTATCAAGCCATGATGGAGAACCCGGTGAGCATGGCGGCCACTCGAGCATTGCACCCGGAGACCAAGGACGTCCAGACGGCTCATCAATGCACCTTTCCATGGTTGACCCGGTCACAGTTGCCGCTTTTGGTAACAAATTTTAAAGCTCGATCGCGAGAGCCGAGGAAGGCCAAATTCTCGGAGCTCGAGGGCGTACTCTTCTTTGCTATGTAATTATGATTCAGAGGCCCGGGTCCTCTATAAAAACCCAGGCATTGTAATAGAAAAAAGGGGGGGAACTATCTGCTAGAAAGCTGCTGTAACTTGATGTCCTGCGATTAATACTAAGAGACTTTGAGCTCAATTCTTCTCTTTTATGCTGCCTTCTGTGCTTGATTCTTCTATCTCTCCTCGTTTGTATGTTGGATGTTGAACTCTGCGTCCGGTGTGCGATCGGGGACAGTGTCCTGAAACTCGTTCGAAAGGATACATAGGAGTAGAAAAGTGTTGTATTGGCTTTCTTTTATGCTGCCTGCCTTGCTTGATTCTTCTATCTCTCCTCGTTTGTATGTTGGATGCTGAACTCTGCGTCCGGTGTGCGATCGGGGACAGTGTCCTGAAACTCGTTCGAAAGGATACATAGGAAGGTTGATACTACGTTTCTTTCATTTTACTCTTGGTGTTCCTTGCTGCTATTCAAGTTATCTGTTAGCGATCGTGCTTCCTGTTCTCTCCCACCTAAAATCACCAATCTCTCTTCCCTTAACCCTTTTTTATTTTATTTCTCTAACCCTTATCCCTTTTATCTCTTTCCTGCACTCTTGTCTTCAAAACACCCAAGTAGTTTAGCATAGGAGCCGGCCTTTCTCCGGAGATTGGCACGAGGGGCATCTCTTCCCTTCGGCCTTTCAATGTTGGTCCAGGTCTAGGGCGCGTACACTTACACAAAATCCTTACCTAGGCGGATTTGATGACCAACAATAACCATGCATTAAATAAGTAAATAAGCCAATAGAAAGAGAATTCTATACTTATCTTTATAGTGATCTCTTAACCCACAAGGGTCTCAAAAATCACTATAATAGTTTCTCTTTCAAAACTCACATACCAAAATCCATCTAATAGAAGAGAATCCTATACTTCTCTTTATAGTGATCCCTTAACCCACAAGGGTCTCAGGAATCACCATATTAGTTTCTCTTTCAAAACCAACATTTCATAATCCATTTTATAAAAAATATTCTTTAAAAGCAAAGAGCAAACACCCAATTTCTCATTTATAAATAAAATAATACAATATATAAAGAAACTTAAAACGTTTACTAATTATTGTATTTTCCAAATATTGTATACACTTCTTTCAAAAACCAATGAAAGATATTTCTTTAAAGGCATCACTTAAAATTAAGAATACGACATTCACTATATTGAAAACAAGTTTCTACTACTCTTAAAAAGTCTTTTGTAATATCAAAAAGAAGACTAGATAATTGCTAAGTAACAAAAAAACTTTCAAAATAAAAAAACTACCAAGAAATAAGGCTATTATATCTAACTTAATCTTCCAAACTACAACAGGAACATTACACATAACCCACAAATAAATGAAAGGTAGGGGGATTCACTTCTAACTTAATACTTGCAACCCCAAGCTAAAACTTTAATAAAAAAAGGCTTTTCTATTTAAAACCATATAAATAAATAAAAAGTGTTTTCATTCGGTAAACTAATAAGAAGATGACTCTGACTAAAACACATTAGACCTCTTCACCAATAAAATAAAGAGGAGAGAAAGCAAGCCACCACCAAACAATACGTCCACCTCAACCAATAGCATAAAAACAAAAGCAAACCTCTATCATACAAAATGATTTAAAGGCGTAGGAGAGCTACGATTGAGTATAAATTTCTACTAACTAGAAGAGCACCATCCAAAGAAGAACACATCAACCAGTTTTGCCAAGCATGCAAATGGTATTAAAAATCAAAGCAACAAAAAATTACAGAGACCAGGTAGTTACTCGGTCAACCACCCATGCTACACCTCAACTCCAAGAAGATCATTATTAATATAAATTTGTAGGATTCTAGAGAAGGGAAAAAACATTTATTTAGATTCTATATAGTTATCATATTGCAAATTCCAGAACCAAAAATGACACATGAAATAAAATCCAAAAAGCATAATTAATACCATAAGCATTCAACAAGATAAAATTAGAAATGAGTAATCATCCATACATACATATCTTGCAATGAAGTGAACCAGAGGCCAAACAACAATCCCTTTATATTTCTCAATGTGCAAAAATACTTCATACATGAAATTTGTAAAAGCTTAAGAGCTGACCATTTTACATTCTTCATTCTAGTATTTATAGCTTTCTACAATACATGCAGTTATCAAGCATCTTTACCTTAGATATGGATTATCATTATGTCAAAAGATTTGCTAGTATGCTTGTTCTAACCACCTAGTTGTGATTGGCTGACTTGACTCAAATCTAATTCATCTTGAGTTTTATTGGCCTTGTTGTTTGCATCTGGTTCATTGATTTTTTTTATATATTTTTGTTGAGCTACCCTGCACATCTACATGATCATATTGGTAATGGAATCATTATTAATATTTTCTAACAAGCGATCTTGTCCTATAGGTAGAATAGGATGATTGCCATATGTGTTCTGACAAACTGGTATGAGACATCAAATTTGATCTAATTTTGTTGATATATGGTCGTCAGGTGCATAACAAGGTTGTTGACATTTGATGAACTTTTAGTATCTCTATTGGCTCCATACAGGTACAAAAGTTTCAACCAATTTGGGACTGAGCCATTTTTACTGATTCCACATTTTGGCTCTACGATAAAATTTTGGTACGTCTAATGGCTTTGTATGAGTACAAAAGTTTTGACCATTCTAGGACATAGCCACTTTCAACATTTTGCTCTTTCAGCTCTACAATGGACTTTTGGTACTATTGATGGCTTCATTCGAGTAAAAAAGTTTTAGCCATTTTGGGACTTAGCTGTTTTCAATATTCTGCTCTTCCAACTCTACGATGAACTTTTGGAACCTTTGTTGGCTCCGTACAAGTACAAATCTTCTGAATAGTTTGGGACTTAGTTGTTTTTTCTTATTTCAGATTTTGGCTTCATGATAAACTTTTGGTACCTCAAATGGCTTTGTTTAGGTACAAAAGTTTCAACTATTCTGGGACTTAGTCATTTTCAACATTTCACTCTTTTAGCTCCACAACGAAATTTTGGTACCTTTGATGGCTTCATCTTGGTACAAAAGTTTTGGCTAGTCTGCGACTTAGTCATTTTTGCTTGTTTCACAATTTAGCTTTATAATGAACTTTTGGCACCTCTGATGGCTTCATCTCAATACAAAAGTTTTGGCTAGTCTTGGACTTAGTCGTTTTCAACATTTCGCTCTTTCAGCTCCGCGATGAAGTTTTGGTACCTTTGATGGCTCTATCTAGGTACAAAAGTTTCAAATATTCTAGGACTTAACCATTTTTATTTGTTTCAAATTCTAGCTTTGTGAAAAAGTTTTGGTATCTTTGATGGCTTCGTTTGAGTACAAAAGTTTTGGTCAATTTGGGACTTAGCCATTTTTTCTCTTTTTGTCCTTGGATCGTAGATTTTAAGAATATATCCCTAGCATGTCTAGGCTAAAAGTGTTCGACTTCCTCCTGATTCTACTATTAGAGGTTGGAATGCCCTTCTTGGCACCTTTTACCAAAGTGCATGTGGGTAATACCAAAAAATACCCACATTCATGACAACTTATAGGGGCTTTTCTTAGTGAAAAAGAGAACTCATACTGACTAGTTATAACCTAAAAAAATATAGAAATTTTGCGCTACTTATATATGCATCAGCATGAACATGACTTAATAGGGAGGGAAACAACAAGGGACTACAAGGGTAACACTTTTTATCAAACAAACACCAAAGGAGAAAAGAGAAAAAAAAACAATGAAAATGAGATGGTGGTAGAGTTTGTGGAAAATTTTAGAGGTGATAAAATAGAGTGAACTAGAAACAATGGAATAAAAACAGTGCATGGGGATACCTAGAGCATGGAACACTCCCAAACAACCCAAGCAGAGAGGCAAAAGGTGGAATTTGTGGCATAATTTATAGGTGAAAATATGGACAGAAACAGAAAAAAGCAATATAGAAAAGAAATTTGAGGATACCTCTAACATGGGACACCCCCACAAAACTTAAGCTCCATGAGTAAATTTGACTACAGTTGATAGCTGCCTCAAATCTATATCAAGAACTTTAGGAAATCACCATTCTTTTACTTGTTGTGCTCTTTATCCTTTCTCTTTTTCTTGTCTAACTAAGTAAGAACTTTTTTACTATGCCAACTCCAAGCATCCAACTCCTCTTGCTCTCTTCCATCATGCTAATTATTAAGACTAAGCCCTGAGCCCCAATTGTACCAACTAATAATCTCATCGTATTTGTGATTTAGAAATTTTTTTAAAAACCCTATTGGTTTGACGTAAATTTATTGCTTAGTATTAGATCTGATGTGAATTTGATACTTAGTACTAGGGCTCATCACCATTTTTCTAATATAATGAGGCATGCCTTATTTTTTATTGTGTTAGTATGATCTTTATCAACATCACTTGTTTAGAGTTGATCCATTGGGCTTCGGAGTTATTATTACTAAAAGGACTACATGATACAACTATACAAGTGTGACATTAGTATGGTACAAGAAAGCATTACTTTCACAATATCACCAATCATCCTCCTTATCTAGTAGGGACTGTGCCTCTTTTTTTTGTTGGGACTCCCTTTGTGAAGCCACTTTCGATGATTTACCCTATTGTAAAATTGTCTTAGATGTTATGGGGAAGTGGAGTTCTTGATGCATCTTATCCCAAAATTCTAAGGAGGGGTCTGGTATCCCCTTGAGTTTAGACACAATATTTTCCAATATGCAAAGGTTTCCATAGGTAGGATCACTATATTGTCCATCCATATCCATATCCATATGCAAAGGTTTCCATAGGTAGGATGTGGAAAAGTTTGTAGAAGATCCCAAAAACCTTGTATACTTCTAGTGGTTTTGATAGTGAGTCAATCTCACTTTCATCATGGATCTGTTGATCAAATAGTTGTTTGATCACTTCTACTTTGTGGAAGTGTGCATTATCATCCCATAAACTTGGTACAACAAGAGCCTTGACCTCTTTAGAAACCATGCTCATTATGTCAATTTGTTTTCTGAGAGTAACAAATATTTCTTCTCCTTGATAGATGAGCACAATTGCACAATATATTTTATGAGCCAAGAGTCTCCATTCTTCTACACCTTTGTCAGACTACTTCTTTAAAATTAGGATAATTCAATACCCCCCCAAAATTTGAGCCAAGAAGGCCAAGGATAGAAGGCATTAAAGGTAACCTCTCTCCCCACAATGGATGGTATTATGGGCCTTCGTTGATCCTCCTTAATCCTTATCTTCATCATCATAAAGCTTGTGTCTAGCCTTCAATAATTATATCTCAATCTTCTTAAGCCTTGTAACACAATTCTTGATGGAGTGTCCTTACCTTTAATATAATACTCACAAGTGTTTGACTTCTTTGAAACTTTAAACTTGTGGCAAGAGCATGTGAGTGTTATATTCCATTAACTTAAAGTCTATTGGATGAGCTTGTTTATGAGAAAGTACTCCATAATTCTATATTGACACTTCATAATGGATTAGAAGCTTGAAAAGACCTTCAAGAGAGATGGGTTGTGGTTATTTGATAGTTATGGCATTCACATTAGAACCAAGGAAAATGGATCAAAAGGAAAATGGTTAGAAGTAATAGATTTGACATACTCTTCATCCCTCTTTACCTTGCTTCCTTTCATGGCAAGATTAGCTTTTAGAACTTTGAAATGAGATGTGTGGTCTTTGACAGTGCTAAATGCTAAAATTTTGAGATTCGAGAGCTCTGTTTCTATTTTGTTAACTTCACTAGCACTTACTTTTCCATAGAGATCTTTCAAAGTAGTCCATACATCAATAGGATTATTCTTCTCTCTAATATGGAAAAGTACATCTCATTCCACTACCATGAATAATAGTCCAAGAGCTTCGCCCTTTCTCTTGTTGAGTTCATGATAAACGAGTCCTTTTTTTGACTCATTATTAAAGATGAACCAAAGATTTTAAATTCTAAGTAATCTTACAATTTGAGTTGAACAAGTACTATAATTTTACCTATTAAGACAAGTCACATACTCTAGAGAGTCTATTTTGCATAAAAGAATCTAAACAGATCTATAATAAGTCTATAAAGTAATGTTATCATTGCATAGAGCTAAAAAAAGCTCCTAGTTTTGTATGCAAAAGTTGTAGCCTCCAAAAGATTTGACAAAATTAACACTCAAATTAAAAAAAAATCAAGAGTCAAACCTTAATTTTTTTTTGAATTCCACCATAAATTAGAAAAATTAAGTGTAAAAAAAATTGTATTCCTGGATTTTGTGTGCCTGTGCTCTTCCACCAGAAAATTAGATTTTGACACTTAACATAATAAAATTATGTAAGGCAGGCAGGATTTGAACTTAAGAACCCATGTGTATAGGCGGGACACAAACCACTGCACGCATAGTGTATGGGGAGAGACAATAACCAGTGAAGGAGCAAACATAAAAAGTCTTATCAAGAATAGGCTTTGAACTTTAAACCTCCTTCCCACAAATCAGGTGCACATTGAAACAGTGAAAGAGCAAGCATAATATTGACAACATCATACGGCCAAGATTCCTTAAACCTCCTTCCCATAATATTGACAACATCATACGGCCAAGATACCTCAAAGGTCATATCAACAGCAGGCTCTGAACCCTTAACCTCCTTCCCACAATCCAAGTGCCCAATCACATGGCCAGGTTTTGAGCAAGAAAAATGACCAATGCTGTCATTAATTTCAGCTTTTGTTAACCATACATGCAATGCACAGAAGCTTCTTACAAAACAGAACTTGCAATTGAGATAAAAGACCACTCATACAAGATCAACTTAACTTTATTTCTCAACGTTTCCATGACTAGCAACATAGTTTAGGGATATAATAAAAGGTAATTCTAAATAACCAGACCTACTTTATTCCCTTCCCAGATCAAGACAGCAAGAGAATTAAACAACGAAGAACGGTCAAGAACAATAATTTCATCCAATTCATTATCCCACACGAAACAAGAACTGGGTACTATAGATGGCTCTTGCCCATAACTCAAAAGAGGAAAATGAACTAAAAGGTAATATTGTAGTTTACCTTAGACATTCAACTTAGACATTCAAAAGAGGGGCATTCAACTTAGACATTCTTGTCCCCCTTCGGTGGTGATCTCTGCTCAGAAAGCTTGTCCGACGTTTTAGGAGAAGGCTCCTTGTCCGGAGAAAACTTTCGCTTACCATCACAACCCAGCTGAAAAAAAATCACACAGTTAATATTTTTGCATTATATCTATAATTGAATATCAGTGCTGGAACTACTAGTTCTGCAATTTGCCAATCGAAAACTGACAAGACTTCGGAATGTTTACCACTGGATATGAACGTAGACGGGCACGTTCAGCTTGTCTTCTTCTTCTGTAGACGTCGGAATCGCTTTCCAAACACCTACTCAGTGGGTGGTCGAGTAAAAAAAAAACAAAAGAAAAGATATTATTAGCTATAACACCTCACAATCAATATAGTACAATTTTGTGATCACTGAACACATTTTCTTTTTTCTTGGGCAAATCTTACCTTTGTCATACCAATTTTTAACCAATGTTGCTTCTCCTACGGTTCCATGGACTATTAGTTTCTTCCGAATATCTTTGGCCTCAGGCTGTAGTGGTAAAAGTCAGAGCACACATTTGCAGGCTGCAATAACAGAGGTTTCAGGATGCAGTGGCAGAAGTTAGAGCACACATTTGCAGGCTGCAGTGATAGAGGTTGTTACTCCAGAGAAGGTAGGCTAGACGGTATGCTGAAGTTATCCAGTTTTTTTTTGTAGTGCTTTGTTGCTGGGTTGAGACGGGGAAAAAACTCTGTGTTCTGCTCGAGTGGCTGTAACTTGATTGTAACAGTTTTGAATACCATGTTCTTGGGTATTGTATTGCATTGTAACAGCCATAGGTTGTGTTGTGTTTGGTGATAGTCATGTAATGCAAACAACCTTGCTGTTGTGAGACTGCAATTATAAATAAAGACTGAGTATTTATGCATTTTGAGTTTTACATACTTTCTGTTGTCTCCAGTTATTTCTTTTTTCTGTTTTTCAACTATAGTAAGTTTTCTACAATTGGTATCAAAGGTTGGAGCAATATTGGGAGTGTTGCTCTGCTGAGGAAACTCTACAAGTGTGAGGAACCTTTCCTGGGTATTTTGTGGTAACTTGTTGGAGCAGAGAATGGAGCACATGAAGTCTGTCATTGAAAAATTCAGTGGGCAGAATTTTAACTTGTGGAAACTTAAAATGGAATATCTCCTTGTAGAAAGAGATCTGAAGGAGACTATCACCAAGGAGACAAAGCCAACAGCAATTAGTCAAGATGACTGGGACAAGATGAATGACAAAGCTATTGCCTTGATTGGTTTGAACCTGGCAGATTCAGTCTTGATGAATGTTATTGGATCAAAGTCAACAAAGCAACTTTGGGAGAATCTTGGTAAGCTCTATGAATCAAAGTCTCTCATGAATTTAATATTTCTGAAAAAAAAATTGTATGCATTAAATATGGTTGATGGAGGAAATGTAGTTGATTATTTAAACACCTTCAACACCCTAGTAAATCAATTGAAATCAGTTGGTGATGAGATCAAAGAAGAGTAGCAATGTATTTGCTTTCTCTGTAGCTTACCAGACTCATGGGATAATCTAATTGTAGCAATCAATGGGAGCACAAAAGTGGAGAATCTCAAAGAAGAAGAACTTCTGAACCTACTAAGAACTCAGAAGCCTTGGTTTTTAGAGATAGAGGAAGAAGTAGAGAAATAAATGGGGATATATTCTATGAAAATGGCTATAGATCCAAATCAAAAAGAATATTCCCAAGCAAAGGAAAGAATCAAGAGATTGTTTATTGGAAATGCAAGCAAAAGGGGCACAATAAAAGTGAGCGTAAGGTTGATCTTTCCAAGGAAAATTAAGAATCTTTGGCAAATCCAACAACTAATGAAAGGGGGTTGTATATTGTTGTATGCATGACAATGAATGTTCAAGATGAAGCATGGTTAATAGACTTTGAAGCATCCTTTCACATGACACCACATAGAGAGTGGTTCAAGGACTATGCAGCAGGTAACCATGGCAAAGTATTCCTTGGTGACAATTATCACTATGAATTTGTTGGTAAAGGTAGTGTAAGAGTTAATCTTAGTGATGGAAGGATCAAAACCATACCAAATGTAAGACATGTTCCAGGCTTGACATAGAACTTACTCTTAGTAAGTCAACTTATAGAGCTTGAAGTTGAAACTCCCTTTGGCAAATATGGGTGTAAGTTAGTTTGTGGAGCCATGGTCTTGACTAGAGGTATAAGACATGGAACCTTATACATGTTATATGCAACCCCTGTTGATGTTGGTAGTGCAAATACAAGCTCAACAGAGTGGAAAATCCCATACAATAATAAAGATGTCAGAAATGATGTTGTAACACAGGAGGATGGCACACCTTAGAAAGAAGAGCCTATGTGATATGTGCAACAATAAAACTTTTCGAGGTTTGGAAGGTATGAAGTTTGGTTCATTTGATTTTTGTGAAGCATATGTGATGGGAAAATAAAAAAGAGTTTCATTTAATTCAAGTGAGTATAGAAGCAAAGGAATTCTTGAATTAATACATTCTGTTATATGTGGGTCAATGGAAGTGGCTTCCATGGGAGGGTCCAAATACTTCATCACATTCATTGATGACTTCTCAAGGAAGTCATGGGTATACTTCATAAAATAGAAAAGTAGTGCTTTGGATATGTTCAAAGCCTTTGCAGCTGAAGTTGAAAGACAAACAGGGAAAAGGGTAAAGGTACTAAGGACTAATAATGGAGATAAGTATTGCTCCAAGGAGTTTGATGCATTTTGTAGGTTGCATGGCATTGCAAGGCAGAAAACTACACCATACTCCCCACAACAAAATGGTATTGCACAAAGGTTAAATAGAACTTTAGTGGAGAAGGCAAGGAGCATGAGAGAGGATGCACACTTAAGCAAAGGTTTTTGGGCTGAAGCTTTACATACAATAAATTTAGCAAAAATTTTGTTTTCTAGCTCTGTTTTAGGGGGAAAGACACTAGAGGAGGCTTGGAGTGGCAAGAAGCCCACAATAGCACATCTAAGAGTCTTTGGATGTGAAGCCTACATGCATATTTCCAAGGATAATAGAAGGAAGTTTGATAATAATTCTGTGAAATGTATTTTCATTGGGTATGGTGAAGGAATCAAAGGATACAAGCTATGGATCCCATCAGAACATCATCATACATTCAGCCTAGATTTCATCTTCAAGGAAGAGTTTGATAGTGAAAAGTAAGAAAATCTAAATACTCAAGGAAATGAGGAACAACATGGAGTACATTCTGAAATCAAAAATCAGCAAGCTAGAAAGTTACAACAACAATTTCCAAATACAAGTGTCACTCCTGTTTCAACTCCATTACGTGAGGTGCAACCTCTTGTAAGTGGGTCTAATGATGAAATACAAGTACAACAACAATAAGAGGCTTCTATGGAGAGTAATAATGAGAGTAATTAGCCTATCCATGATGATGTACAACCAGGAAATGAGATAGAACTCAAAGGATAATAAGTTGAACAAAGTGATCAAGTGATAAGGAGGAGTCTTCAAAAAAGAAGAGTGACTTATAGGTTGAGCTATGAACCAAGTGATTTTAGTTATTTTGCATTGTCTTTCATGTTGTGAAGAGTCAAGAAGTGTAAAAGAGGCTCTTAATAGTGATGAAGCTATTCATTGGAAAAGGGCTATGAAAGAAGAAATGAGGTTACTTAACAAAATCAGACTTGGGATTTACAACCATTACCTAAGGATAGGAAAATAATTGGTTGTAAACGGATTTTTAAGAGGAAGTACAAAGTTGATGGTTCAATTGAAATATATAAGGCAAGGATGGTGGCAAAAGGATATTCTCAAGTAGAGGGTATAGACTCTAATGAAACCTTCTCTCTTGTGGCAAAACTTGCTTCAATCAGATTATTATTGTCAATGGCAGCAGTCTATGATTGGGAAATTGAGCAAATGGATGTGACCATAAGTTTGACAAACATGTGATCGGGTATGGTTTCACAAGAAGTGATGGAGATCATTGCATCTACTTCATGCAAAAGGTAAATCACTTCATTATTTTTGTCTTGTATGTTGATGATATCCTTTTGATTAGTGACTCAAAGAAGTTGGTAAAAAATATAAAATCTGAATTGTCAAGGAAATTTGATATGAAAGATTGGGTCCATTGCATTATTTTTGGGTATTGAAATCAAGAGAGATCTCATGACAAGAAGGCTTTGGATCAGCCAAAGAAAGTACATTGTAGATCTCCTTGAACTCTTTGGCATGAATAAGAGTACTCTTGTGAACACTCCATCTCAAGTGGGAGTGGTATTGTCAAATGAAATAAGTCTAAAGAATAAGCAAGAAGAGGATGAAATGACTCTTGTACCATATGCAAGTGCAGTTGGAAAGCTCAAGTATGTAATGGTGTGTACAAGACCTGATTTATCCCATGCAGTGGGTGTTGTAAGTAGATTCATGTCCAATCCCGGTAAGCAACATTGGGTTGTTGTTAAGAGGATAATGAGGTATCTACAAGGGATAAAAGACTATGCAATATGTTATGGTGTAGCCGAAAACAAACAATTACAGGGTTTTTTTGATTCATATTTTGGAGGAGATGTGGATAAGGGCAAGTCCACAAGTGCATATATCTTCATGTTGTTTGGTGGTGCAATTAGTTGGAGAAGTAAGAAGCAAAATGTGGTTACCCAATCTACAACAAAAGCTGAGTATATTGTTGTTGTAGAGGCATCCAAAGAAGCTATATGGTTGCATTTATTATGTGAGGATGTGGAATTTGAGCAAGGACCAATACCTCTTTGGTGTGACAACCAAAGTGCAATTGATCTTGCAATGAATCCCAAGTTTCACTCTAGGACTAAACACATTAGAGTGAGGTTTCACTTCATTAGAGAAGTGGTAGAAACTGGAGAGGTGGAGCTACTTAAGGTAATGACAGAAAGAAATGCAGCAGATGCTTTAACCAAACCATTGGCTGCACAAAAGTTTACTTGGTGTCAAGGTAAGGTAGGCTTACAACATTGGTCAGAGTAGTTGTCAAGTGGGAGATTGTTTGGTTAGTGGCCACTACTTTGTCCCCATCCTCAGAACTGACACCACTAGACTGTCAGCACTGACACTAGCACTAGGCTGCAGTGGTAGAAGTCAGAGCCCATATTTGCAGACTGTAATATCAGAGGTTTCAGGCTGTAGTGGTAAAAGTCAGAGCAAACATTTGTAAACTGCAATATCAGAGGTTTCAGGCTGCAGTGGCAGAAGTCAGAGCACACATTTGCAGGCTGCAGTGATAGAGGTTGTTACTCCAGAGAAGGTAGACTAGAAGGTATGCTGAAGTTATCCAGTTTTTTCTTGGTAGTGCTTTGTTGCTGGGTTGAGATAGGGGGAGAAAATTGTGTTCTGCTGGAGTAGCTGTAACTTGATTGTAACAGTGATGAATGCCCTGTTCTTGGGCATTGTATTATATTGTAACAACCATAGGTTGTGTTGTGTTTGGTAACAGTCATATAATGTAAACAGCCCTACTGTTGTGAGACTGCAATTATAAATAAAGACTGAGTATTTGTGCATTCTGAGTTTTATATACTTTCTTCTGCCTGTAGTTGTTTCATTTTTCTGTTTTTCAACTTTCGTAATTTTTCTACACAACTCGCATTCTGTGGGTTTACAGAGAAAAAAATTCAGCAAAACACAGAATTTTATTCGTTACACTACAATAATTTTTAATACAACACAAAATTTTATTCATTGCAGTGCAATAATTTTGAATACATCTTATAAACTTTATAAGCATATCACTTCACTGCATATACTTTAATTAAACTATAAATGAGATGATACGTCTATTACCTTGTCCCTCTACCTCTACCTTGTCTTCAATGTTTTTGCTGGTTTCACTTAGAAAAGACTCTGGGATTGCAAAGCTTCCTTGATCAGACATGGACAATTCTTTATCGTTGTGCATTTAGCAATGGAATCCTAACAGAAGAGAAAATAACAAATGCGAACTTCCGAATTACCAAGTGCAGAACTTCCTTGATGTTCACTTTGATCAGACATGGCCAATTCTTTATCGCTGGTGCATTTAGCAGTGCAAACCTTGGAAAACTTAATATAAGAGAAAATAACAAATGCGAGATTCCAAGTTCTCAATAAAGTTTCATTTCCACGTTTAGATGTCGACGTTTCCACCTTTGGATGTGGACGTTTCCATTAGATGTGACAACGTTAACCTGATTATGAAATCCGAGAAATGTCATTTGCATTATTTTCATTAAATGTAGTTGATGTGAATGTGAATGTCATTTTGGCTTTTTCTAGTCGGAGAGAATTTAAATCTCATTTTCATTCGAATGAAGTCCGAGACACTGAAGTACATGTTTTCTTAAGCTGAAAAAATAAATAAATTTTATTTTCATTAGAATGAAGTTCAATTTTATCTTTACGAACGTTGAGAAAAAGTTTAAAACACTTAAATTGTCCAATAAAAATCTCATTTTCACCCATGGCTATTTATACGACAAGAATGAAGTCAATGTTTCCCACAAGACATTTAAATTGTGTAATAAAAAAATATATTAATATAAGTGAGATTTATTTTCAGTTTAATTTGAAAGTGAATTTACATATATTTAAAGTTATATTATAGTTTTATTAATTTTAAAATTTAAGAGATGTTTTGTTTTTGTTGGAGGGAACATAATTGTAGGTTTTTGGAATGAGGAAGCAGAGGAGAATAGGTGGAGAAATGGTCAGGTGAAATTGCAAAGTGGAATAGTAGAGGCTAAGAGTGTTAACAAAATTTGGGTCGAATAAGTTAAAGGGAAGAAGAAATTGGAAGCGATTAGAAATCCTATTGAATCTTTTGAAGAAGGTATTCTTCTTAAAATTCCATATAGTGTTTATGAGAGAGCACAATAGAGGCTCAACAATACTTTGATAGGTAAATTTTATTAGCTTCAAACCAACAAGGGAGCAGATAAAGAAATGACCTAAGAATTGATGGAAGATAAAAGGGCATGTGGACTTTTCCCTCTTTCCTAGAGGCTTCTTCCTAACCTCCTTCAACAAAGAGGATTGTTGTAATACCCTTGAAGGAGATCCATGGTTCATGGGAAGATTTGGACTATACCTAAGAAAATGGACTTTGGATTTTAATCCAACAACCGAGAAGATAGACATGGCTTCAATCTAGGTAAGGCTCACCTCTTTACCATTGGAATTTTGGGAGGAAGATATTTTTGAAAGTATAGCTAACTATTTTGCTAGGTTCCTCTCCATAGACTATGTAACAAAGAAAATAAATAAGGTGTTCTTTGCAAGAATGTGCATCCTAATTGAATTTGAAAAGAAACTCCTGAAAGAGATCAAGTTGGTCTCTAGATGGGGAGTTTGGATTCAAAATCTAATTTTTGAGAATGATCCTTTAGCTATATAATATGTGCAAAAATGGGTCACTTAAGGACTGCTCCATTAGAAGGAGGAAAAGCAATGGGGAGAATCTCAAAAGAAGAAGGATTAGATGGAGAGAAACAAAAAAAAAAAGTCTCAATACCATGAAGACAGAGTTGCAAATTAGTTAGATCCAAAGGGAGAGGAGCTAGAGAATGTTGGAGAAATAGAAGTTAATTGACATGCAAGTGGAGATGAAGTAATGGACCTAGTAAACAAGGAGGGATTAAGAACGGATAAATTCTCTAGCAATAAGACAAATAATGAAGTTCTTCTAGGTAGGATACAAGGTGAAAGCGTATCTATGCCAGAACAAGATGGTCCATGGAAGGAAAGTGAAATAGCTAACCCCCCAAAAGAAGAATAAAAGACAGAAGCAAGGGAGAAAAATATAAATATGGAAGAGAAGGATCTAGAAGTGGTCCCTTGCATAGTAGGAAAATTGCCACTAAAGAAAGGATCCTCAATAATTGAATAAGTCCCAAATATAAGAGTAATGAGAAGTACAAAGGAGACCCCAGATGTGGGAACAAAAGGGGTAAATAAGGTGGAAAGGCCTTTTTCAAAAGAAAAGCACTTAAAAAAGATGAAAAAGGATATTAAATTGGGGATTTAATTGATCTTAGGCTCAAGTGGGTAGAAGCTCACAATAAAAATAGGATATGAAGATCTTGTTTTGGAATGTTAGGGGAATGAATACCCCTAAAAATCACAAGGTGGTGAGATCCTTTATTAAGGAAAACAACCCTAATACATTTCATACCTCGCAAGAAAACAAGTGATGTCACTCATATTGTTGACTTGTTCTAAGAAATTGTGAGACTATATGGTTTATCAAAAAGCATTATGTCAAACAGATATGCAAAGTTTGTAGGTAACTTTTGGCATACCTTGTGGAAGAAGTTGGGAATAATACTGAGTTTTAATATAGCTTATCACTTGCAAACAGATGGGCAAACTGAAGTTGTAAATAGAAGTCTTGGAAATTTGGTATGATGTCTAGTTGGTAAGAAGCCAAAGTTATGGGATACCATATTGCACAAGCATAAAAAAATTTAAATGGGTTATATGGGATTGAAATGGACCCCACCCGTATTACATCATCATCACATAGTGGTATTACAACAAAGTTTGGATATTATCCATGTATCATTTGGCAAGATTCAAACCTGGGTCTCCTTCAAATGTTGAGGAATCTAATCGGTTGAGCTAATACCACTTGATTACACAAGCATAAATTACATATAACAATTCAAGAAATGGAAGTATAGCTAATAATGTATTCTAAATTGTGTATGGAATCTATCCAAGAGGAGTGGATGAATTATGAAGTACAATAGACTTACAAAGACCAAATGCAATGGTAGAGGACTTCATTGACTACATACATGATTTACATTGGGAGGTTAAAATTGAGTTAGAAAAGAATATCATGAAATACAAGTGATATGGTGGTCTTAAGCATCAAACACAAAAATTCTAGGTTAGATATTTGGTTTTGGCACATATGTGAAGAAAAATTCCCAAAAGGTACTTATAACAAGCTTAATTAGAATAATATTAGACCTTATAAGGTCTTGAAAAGGTTTGTAGCAAATGCTTATGAAATCAAGCTCTCAGAAGAAGTAGATATTACACCAATATTTAATGTGGCAGATTTGTAGAATACCAAAGATATCACTCCCAATTTTTAATGAAATAATAGATAACACAATTACGAAAAATAACAAGATGAAATAGAGGTGGTGATAGACTCTAGAATGGACAAGAAGATGAGAAGCAAGGTCTATTATGAATATTTGATCAATTGGAAGAACCAACCAGTTGGTAAATGGTTTTGAGATTGCTAAGTATGAAATATTGGTTATGGACTTCAAAAATGATCATGAGCTTCACTCAAAAAAATCGTTTACCCAACAAGTATGATGCAGGGCATCAATTTTTTTTAAATGCTTGACCAGTTGTTTCAAAACTATCGATATTCTATAACCAAAGGAAAAATAAAATAATGTGAAATAGAGAAGTAGAACAAACATCAATGTAGATAGAAGAAAAAAAGGAAGATTTGGAATGTCTAGGTGAAAGTCTTAGACAACTTAGGAGATAGAGAAATTGGAGGAGGAATAGCAAGAAAATGTAAATGTATGTATATACAATTGTGAGAGTAAGTGCACAATTTGATGAAGAGCTTTCATGATAAAAAATTTGGAAAACTCAATTATTTGTAGCCTATGGGCATAGCAAAGATAAATTATTTTCTATTTTGTACCATTATGTGTAGTGTTTGAATGATAAAATCTTCATATTGTTGTCTCTATTTATTTTGACTAATATGTAGGTTGTAGGTGAGGAGTGGTCATAGTTCAAAAGAGATGTCAAATAAAATGGTACTTGAGTTAAATGAATGCTAAAAGCTTTACTAACAATATTGTAAAGAATATGTGAAATTATAGTTCATGAAAGATAATCAGGCCCTATCATTCAAAGGTAAGAAAAATCATCATCTTGCTTTAGGATTGCTTTCTAATATTACATTACTATCTTGAAATGTGACTGTCCAAAATGCCATCATCTTCTAATCATGTCATTTGAAGTGGAATTCATCCAAACTATTTATGGTTAATAGAACCATCATCATCCTATGAAACCAACCTGTAAACCCATCATCTATGGAAGTTACCATCTTGCATAAGAGGAATTTTTTAACTCAAATACTAAGCCATATTTTGACATTGTCATACAATGAATATGGTCATACAATTGTGATTGTACAACGACTATGAATGTACAATTAAAGGACATGTCATACAATTAAACTAGTTGTAATTATACAATGTTGTATAAGGACTATAGATGTGTCATATAGGAGTGTGGCCTATGTAGTGAATTGTTGTTATCTTATAGGTCTACAGTCTTAAGACATTATCATTGTAGGAGTTTGGTTGTTGATTGTACATGTGATTACCGTGCTTCTTGAGGCCATGAATAGATAGGAAACTTGTTCTTCTTGACAAGGCCGGCTATAGGAGGATTTTCTTCTCTTGTCTACATCACATACCTTATAAAATAAATGCAACATATCTTAATCTAATTCTAAAAAACAAGGATGTAAAATTATTTAATTCATTTAGGCCCATAAGCCTATGTAATATGGTATATAAGATAATATCCAAAGTGATGGAAAATCAGTTAAGACCACTTTTAGAAAAAATATTTTAGAAGAGCAAGGAGGATTTGAGAAAGGGAGATAGATTTTGGATAGGATAATAATAGGTCATGAAGTAATGCATTCAACAACTTCTAAAAAAGAGTGTGCAATGATCTTAAAACTTGATATGAATAAAGACTATGATAGGGTTAAATAAAATTTTCTTTTTGAAGTTTTGGATTTGGGAAGCAATATGTTAGATGGATTAAATCTTGTGTCCCTATAGTATCATATTTAGTTTTGATCAATGAGCTAGTAATAGAATTATTTAAAACAAAGAGGGGTCTTAGATAGGGAGATTCTTTATCCTTATATTTTTCCATTATTATGGCAGATGTATAGGGAAGGAACTTGAAGAAGGCATACAAATATGGGCTAATAAGCAAACTTAATGCTAGTATTAACAATGACAACATCACCCATAAACAATTTATTGATGATATAACCCTTTTAAGAGTGCATATAAAAATGAGGCCTGAGCTTTGAATAACTTATTAAAGGAATATGAAAGAGTTTTAGGATAGAAATTTAATAGGACAAAAATCCAAATTTTACTTCCTAAACACTCCAACTAGAGTTAAAGCAGGGATATGTAGGTTACTTCAAATGGAGGAGACTCGCCAACAACATATCTAGGGCTGCCCTTATTTGAGGGGAGAATGAGGATAGAATTATGGATTCTAGTTATAAGTAAATTTTAGAATAAACAATTGGTTCCCTCAGAGCATGGATTAATCCCAAGAGTCCAAAATTTTAGATTTAAAAATGTTGAGCTCCTAACTCCATCTTCCATTTTTATGTTTATAGTGTTTTCAGCTTTTTGGAAAATAAAAACCATCTAACCCTTTGTCATTACACGATATGTAGGAGTATAACCCAAAACCTCCAACCAAGTAACCTTGATCCATTCTCATAGAGGGGCCCATAAATCTACCTATCAAATACTTTTCCTTTAGTGGTAAAACTTGCTCTAGCATCTGATCCTCACCTACAACCATTTGGTCTAGCTTCTTTCACAATTTTATACAACATATTTTCTTTCTTTTCCCCCTTTTATGCTAAGTTTGTTTATCTCCTAATCTGGCTAGATTACCCTTAACTACTTTGTTTGGTTCATTTGGCAAAACTTCCCCTTCTCCATTACCCCCTATATGCCCTAGGTTTAGGGTTTGAATTCGATTGACCCTTTGGGTATTTTTCTAAATTGAGACATCCATGTACCTTCTCCCACTTATGCTAGATGTCAAAAATTTCTTCCTTGGAGAAAAAAATGAGGCGTTTGTATATTCCTTGGGCTCTTCCACTACATTCTCTTCGTATATATTCATCACAGTTGTCTTACCATTGTCAGTTATTATTCGGTTTGGTCTGCGCTAGTTGGGATTTACTACCAAATTAAGTTTTGAATTTTCAATCCTCACCTCTCCTTCTTGGCCTTGCCAATTGAAGGCTGACAATGAGAGCCTCATTTTCTTGAGTGCAAGCAATTGTTATTTTCTATCAAATCCTGATGGCCACCCTCTACCATGCTTTTATGATGATGATGGCCCCATCCCTAGGATTTTTACTGGCCCTACCCCTATTGACATAGGTGATGGAAGATAAAATGTCATACCACCATCTAGCCCATACTTCCTCAGCCTCCCCGAATTCCTCTTTGCTATTGAAACCACTACCTACATCACCATTATCATTTCTATCATAGATACTTCTCCATGAGGCTCATTAACTTCACTATCACCAACTTATAAAGACCTGATCATCATGAGAGTCAATTGAATCTATAAATATTCTTCTTATTCTAATGCTAAAGGAGCTTTCAAACCTTTTTTAATTTATCTATGTAATGTACTATTAGTGTGGGACACTTTTTCTATATCTTACAAGGTTTTCTTGTTTTGGATTTGTCTTCTTCTCTTGCTTGCAACTCCTACAACCCTAGCTCTCCACTACATCATAAGAGCCACAACCTATATTATCATGATTTCAGAGCTTTTGTTTTCCATTGCTCAAAAAGTGATATCATATTGTAGTACAAATTTTTTAATAGGAAATAATGAAATTAATTTTGTGGATATTATCCCTTCTCCTTAGTCATGGGTAGAATAGACCACCATACTTCTCTCAAGAAAGCATAATGTATCAGTAGGAGGATCCATTATTTCTAATTCCCTTTTACATAGGTTGCATTGACTTGGATCTTGCCAAAACCTCTTTTGTAGAATATCCTAGGTCAATACCCTACTAGCTAAATCTAACCAAGAAAAAATCATTTTCAAGGGCACTTTCACATTCCAAATCTTGCTCCACCATCAAATAACCTCCTCAATATTATCTTCAAACATTGTCTTGTTTCCTTAGTTGTAAATTGCCCACTAGTCGGGTTCTTTGACCATACCAAAGTCTTCTTCTTGTCTCAGTATTAGTAAAGCCCTTTTCAAACCCCTTGTATAATTTCTCCATTTCTCAACTTCATTCCCTTCCATAATTAATTATTTTGCTAAAAGCCACCCCTAACTCCATAAATTAGTTTTTCTATGGAGGCTACATTTACCAATACTCTGAGCTCCTGTCTATTTAGATGTTCTATTAAATTTTGAGATAGCTGATAATATCCTCTATTCCCCATTTAGGGGTCCTTTTCTAGACTCACTTTCTTCCTATTTTTCATATTCTAAATCAAAAAATTATCCACTAATGGAAAAGCTTTTACTAATGCTTTTTAAATGATAGTTCCATTGGTCACTTGGTTGATAGGAATTCTAGTCCACTCTTCAAAGGAAATGAAACCCAAATATTTCTCCTTGATAACCTCATGCCATAATCCTTTATCAATTATCAATATTCAAAGACTCTAGGTAGCTAGTACTTTCCCAAAGTTATGTATATTCTTAAGCCCCCATCCTCCTACTAATATAGGTTTGACTATCTTACTCCATTTAACCAAAGGTATTGTATCCTTCTCCCTTCTTCGTGTCCAAATAATTTGGAAGCATTTCTTCCCTACTTTTTCCACTATTTTAACATGAATATAAGCCATGGAGTGCCAATATACTGAAATGACTTTCAAAACTGATTATACCAATTCTTAACGACCTCCTAATGATAATTATCTATTTCACCATAAAGTTACCTTTTTCTAATTTATTATATAACCAAATCCAATCCTTGTATCCATACTTATTTGGTGTCAATATAAACCCCAACTACTTTAGACATTGTTACAACCCAAAACTACAAACCTTTTTTTTTTTAAAGAATGATTACAAGTAAGGGTTTGTAAAGGAGAAATCTTTCTTCTATTTATCTCAGAATACAAGGCTTCACCATATTTGAGTTCCAATTCATTGTAGATAACACTCAATGAACAGAAGTGGCAAAATCTTGTGTGTTTTGGGGTTCACCTTACTAAACCTACATGTTTAGAAGGATGCCAAAAGTGGTCCCCCCACCTTTCCCATACCCTCATCGACATAGGACCATGTGACCATGGCGTAGGAATTATCCTTTAAGGCCCATATCGCTTAAAGAGGACACCTATTCTCTAACTCGTCTCTAAGTCCATCTAGGTAGGTTAATCAAGCGTAGAGCCTTTGTACTTAGTTACCACACCTTCGTGGGTTAACTACGATCATTGTCACCTCACTCACAGTAAACATGATCACCCGATCCTACACGTTTAAGGGATCATCACTTTCGACTTGTGAATGGTTTCCCAAACTCTTATTTGGGATACACCTAATCCTACTCATTCAAGGTGTAAATATTCACAAGATACCTGGCTATTATATTCACAAATATCCTTTTCGATTCTTGAGTACCTAGATATTTCTTTCTTGCAACTCCTAAGACTCATTTTTACCTAGTTATTGCATCCACGCAACTCCTTCCAAGATTTGGGCTTTATTATGTTTCATTTTCTCAAAGGTAATTCTTACCACCCCTTCCCAAGGTAATAAAATATTGCATTGAAATATAATTCTAAAGCAACTCAACACACTTTACATAATACCAAAGCATTTATAAAGCGATTCATAAATTTTCTCAATCCAAAAAAGCTATAATAAATCAAATGTGGATTAATTTAAAATAAAGCCACATGCATAACCCATATGCTTAGCATAAATCTTAGATAAAATGCATTCTAGTAAAATAGTTGCTTACAACATAATAACCCAAGTCATTAATCATCGTAATGCATTCTAAAAAATTATAGCAAAACTATCCAAAGTAAATATTGATCAAAACACCATGGTGTACAGATTTAAATACTAAATTTTTTAGTTTTGTACATTAATTCAAGTTTACAAGGCTCCTTGAACCAACACACTTTTAATTAGTTTTTCATCTTCCTTCAAAATAACTATACATTCTAGAATCTATGGAACCTTCCACTAAGGATATTTAGACCTTCTATAAAACTACAACTCATTTCAATAGAGCATCCACCCACAATTTATGAGGAATATATAAGGATCAATACAACTCTAAATGCAATGCAACTTAAACATACTATTTCTATAATACAATAACCATGCATTAAATAAGTAAACAAGCCAATCGAAAGAGAATTCTATACTTATATTTATAGTGATCTCTTAACCTACAAGGGTCTCAAAAATTACTATAATAGTTTCTCTTTCAAAACTCACATACCAAAATCCATCTAATAGAAGAGAATCCTATACTTCTCTTTATAGTGATCCCTTAACCCACAAGGGTCTCACGAATCACCATATTAGTTTCTCTTTCAAAACCAACATTTCATATTCTATTTTATAAAAAATATTCTTTAAAAGCAAAGAGCAAACACCCAATTTCTCATTTATAAATAAAATAATACAATACATAAAGAAACTTAAAATGTTTACTAATTAATGTATTTTCCAAATATTGCATACACTTCTTTCAAAAACCAATGAAATATCTTTCTTTAAAGGCATCACTTAAAATTAAGAAGACGACATTCACTATATTAAAAACAAAGGAGACTCTTATAATCAAAAAGGATTTTCTATTACTCTTAAAAAGTCTTTTGCAATATCAAAAAGAAGACTAGAGAATTGGTAAGTAACAAAAAAACTTCCAAAATAAAAAAAAAATTACCAAGAAAGAAGGCTATTATATCTAACTTAATCTTCCAAACTACAACAGGAACATTACACATAACCCACAAAGAAATGAAATGTAGGGGGATTCATTTCAAACTTAATACTTACAACCCCAAGCTAAAACTTTAATAAAAAAGGCTTTTCTATTTAAAACCATATAAATAAATAAAAAGAGCTTTCATTCGGTAAACTAATAAGAATGACTCTGACTGAAACACATTAGATGTCTTCACCAATAAAATAAAGAGGAGAGAAAGCAAGCCACCACCAAAACAATACGTCGACCTCAACCAATAGCATAAAAACAAAAGCAAACCTTTATCATACAAAATGATTTAAAGGCATAGGAGAGCTACGATTGAGTATAAATTTCTACTAACTGGAAGAGCACCATCCAAAGAAGAAAACATCAACCAGTTTTGCCAAGCATGCAAATGGTATTAAAAATCAAAGCAACAAAAAATTATAGAGACAAGGTAGTTACTCGGTCAACCACCCATGCTACACCTCAACTCCAAGAAGATCATTATTAATATAAATTTGTAGGATTCTGGAGAAAGGACAAAATATTTATTTAGATTCTATATAGTTATCATATTGCAAATTCCAGAACCAGAAATGGCACATGAAATAAAATCCAAAAAGCATAATTAATACCATAAGCATTCAACAAGATAAAATTAGAAATGAGTAATCATCCATACATACATGTCTTGCAATGAAGTGAACCAGAGGCCAAAAGACAATCCTTTTATATTTCTCAATGTGCAAAAATACTTCATACATGAAATTTGTAAAAGCTTAAGAGCTGACCATTTTACATTCTTCATTCTAGTATTTATAGCTTTCTACAATACATGCAGTTATCAAGCATCTTTACCTTATATATGGATTATCATTATGTCAAAATATTTGCTAGTATGCTTGTTCTAACCACCTAGTTGTGGTTGGCTGACCTGACTCAAATCTAATTCATCTTGAGTTTTATTGGTCTTGTTGTTTGCATCTGGTTCGTTGATTTGTTTTATATATTTCTATTGAGCTACCCTACACATCTACATGATCATATTGGTAATGGATTCATTATTAATATTTTCTAACAAGCGATCTTGTCCTATAGGTAGAATAGGATGATTGCCACATGTGTTCTGACAAACTGGTATTAGACATCAAATTTGATCTAATTTTGTTGATCTATGGTCGTCAGGTGCATAACAAGGTTGTTGACATTTGATGAAATTTTGGTATCTCTATTGGCTCCATCCAAGTACAAAATTTTCAACCAATTTGGGACTGAGCCATTTTTATTGATTCCACATTTTGGCTCTACGATAAACTTTTGGTACGTCTAATGGCTTTATATGAGTATAAAAGTTTTGACCATTCTAGGACATAGCCGCTTTCAACATTCTGCTCTTTCAGCTCTACAATGGACTTTTGGTATCATTGATGGCTTCGTTCGAGTAAAAAAGTTTTAGCCATTTTGGGACTTAGCTATTTTCAACATTCTGCTCTTCCAACTCTACGATGAACTTTTGGGACCTTTGTTGGCTCCGTCTAAGTACAAATGTTCTGGCTAGTTTGGGACTTAGTCGTTTTTGCTTATTTCACATTTTGGCTTCATGATAAACATTTGGTACCTCAAATGGCTTTGTTTAGGTGCAAAAGTTTCAACTATTCTGGGACTTAGTCATTTTCAACATTTCACTCTTTTAGCTCCACAATGAAATTTTGGTACCTTTAATGGCTCCATATTGGTACAAAAGTTTTGGCTAGTCTAGGACTTAGTCATTTTTACTTGTTTCATAATTTAGCTTTATAATGAAATTTTGGTACCTCTGATGGCTTCATGTCAATACAAAAGTTTTGGCTAGTCTTGGACTTAGTCGTTTTCAACATTTCGCTCTTTCAGATCTACGATGAAGTTTTGGTACCTTTGATAGCTCTATCTAGGTACAAAAGTTTTGACCATTCTAGGACTTAACCATTTTTATTTGTTTCAAATTCTAGCTTTGTGACAAAGTTTTGGTATCTTTGATGGCTTCGTTTGAGTACAAAAGTTTTGATCAATTTGGGACTTAGCCATTTTTTCTCTTTTTTGTCCTTGGATTGTAGATTTTAAGAATATATCCCTAGCATGTCTAGGCTAAAAGTGTTCGACTTCCTCCTGATTCTACTATTAGAGGTTGGAATTCCCTTCTTGGCACCTTTTACCAAAGTGCATGTGGGTAATGCCAAAAAATACCCACATTCATGACAACTTATAGGGGATTTTCTTAGTGAAAAAGAGAACTCATATTGACTAGTTATAACCTGAAAAAATATAAAAAATTTGTGCTACTTATATATACATCAGCAGGAACATGACTTAAGAGGGAGGGAAACAACAAGGGACTACAAGGGTAACACATTTTATCAAACAAACATCAAAGGAGAAAAGAGAAAACAAAACAATGAAAACGATATGGTGGTAGAGTTTGTGAAAAAAATTACAGGAATAAAATAGAGTGAACTAGAAATAATAGAACAAAAACGATGCATGGGGATACCTAGAGCATGGAACACTCCCAAACAACCCAAGCAGAGGGGCAAAAGGTGGAATTTATGGCATAATTTATAGGTGCAAATATGGACAGAAACAAAAAATAGGAATATAGAAAAGAAATTTGAGGATACCTCTAACATGGGACACCCCCACAAAACTTAAGCTTCATGAGTAAATTTGACTGCAATTGATAGCTACCTCAAATCTATATCAAGCACTTTATGAAATCACCATTCTTTTACTTATTGTGCTCTTTATCCTTTCTCTTTTTCTTGTCCGACCAAGTAAGAACTTTTTCATTATGCCACCTCCAAGCATCCAACTCCTCTTTCTCTCTTCCATCACGCTAATTATTAGTATTTGAGGATACTCTTCGAATGTAGCCTTAAATAGGACTAAGCCCTGAGCCCCAATTGTACCAACTGATAATCTCATCGTATTTGTGATTTAGGATTTTTTTTTAAAATCCTATTGGTTTGACGTAAATTTATTGCTTAGTATTAGATCTGATGTGAATTTGATACTTAGTACTAAGGCTCATCACCATTTTTCTAATATAATGAAGTATGTCATATTGTTTATTGTTTTAGTATGATCTTTATCAACATCACTTGTTTAGAGTTGATCCATTGGGCTTCGGAGTTATTATTACTAAAAGTACTACATGATACAACTATACAAGTGTGACATTAGTATGGTACAAGAAAGCATTGCTTTCACAATATCACCAATCGTCCTCCTTATCTAGGAGGTATTGTGCCTCTTTTTATTGTTGGGACTCCCTTTGTGAAGCCACTTTCGATGATTCACCCTATTGTAAAATTGTCTTAGTTGTTATGGGGAAGTGGAGTTCTTGATGCATCTTATCCCAAACTTCTAAGGAGGGGTCTGGTATCCCCTTGAGTTTAGACACAATATTTTCCAATATGCAAAGGTTTCCATAGGTAGGATCGATATATTGTCTATCCATATCCTCTACTTTTGTTAAGATGTGGGAAAGTCTGTAGAAGATCCCAAAAACCTTGTATACTTCTAGTGGTTTTGATAGTGAGTCAATCTCACTTTCATCATGGATCTGTTGATAAAATAGTTGTTTTATCACTTCTACTTTGTGTAAGTTTACATTATCATCCCACAAACTTGGTACAACAAGAGCCTTGACCTCTTTAGCAACCATGCTCATTATGTCAATTTGTTTTCTGAGAGTAACAAATATTTCTTCTCCTTGATAGATGAGCACAGTTGCACAATATATTTTATGAGCCAACAGTTACACAATATATTTTATGAGCCAAGAGTCTCCATTCTTCTACACCTTTTTCAGACTACTTCTTTAGAATTAGGATAATTCAATACCCCCTCAAAATTTGATCCAAGAGGGCCAAGGATAGAAGGCATTAAAGGTAACATCTCTCCCACAATGGATGGTCTTGTGGGCCTTCGTTGATCCTCCTTAATCCTTATATTCATCATCAGAAAGCTTGTGTCCAGCCTTCAATAATTATGTCTCAATATTCTTAAGCCTCGTAACACAATTCTTGATGGAGTGTCCTTACCTTTAATATAATACTCACAAGTGTTCGACTTCTTTGAAACTTTAAACTTGTGGCAAGAGCATGTGAGTGTTAGATTCCATTAACTTAAAGTCTATTGGATGAGCTTGTGTATGAGAAAGTACTCCATAATTCTATATTGCCACTTCATAATGGATTAGAAGCTTGAAAAGACCTTCAAGAGAGATGGGTTGTGGTTATTTGATAGTTATGGCATTCACATTAGAACCAAGGAAACTGGATCAAAAGGAGGAAAATGGTTAGAAGTAATAGATTTGACATACTCTTCATCCCTCTTTACCTTGCTTCCTTTCATGGCAAGATTAGCTTTTAGAACTTTGAAATGAGATGTATGGTCTTTGACAGTGTTAAAAGCTAAAATTTTGAGATTCGAGAGCTCTGTTTCTATTTTGTTAACTTCACTGGCACTTCCTTCTCCATAGAGATCTTTCAAAGTAGTCCATACATCAATAGGAATATTCTTATCTCTAATATAAAAAAGTATATCTCGTTCCACTACCATGAATAATAGTCCAAGAGCTTCGTCCTTTGTCTTGTTGAGTTCATGACAAACAAGTCCTTTTTTTGACTCATTATTAAAGATGAACCAAAGATTTTAAATTCTGAGTAATCTTACAATTTGAGCTGACCAAGTACTATAATTTTACCTATTAAGGCAAGTCACATACTCTAGACTCTAGAGAGTCTATTTTGCATAAAAGAATCTAAACAGATCTATAATAAGTCTATAAAGTAATGTTATCATTGCATAGAGCTAAAAAAAGCTCCTAACAGTTTTGTATGCAAAAGCTGTAGCCTCCAAAAGATTTGACAAAATTAACACTCAAGAATTGACCAACTGACCTGTCTACAACAAATAAGTTGGCATCCAACAGCTGTGCGATGATGCTTGGATGAGATGAATTTTGATAATCCTCGAAATGACGTCTTTTTATCTTACCTTTTGCATCACATGGCCAGGTTTTGAACAAGAAAAACGACCAATGCTGTCATGAATTTCAGCTTTTGTTAACCATACATGCAATGCACATAAGCTTCTTACAAAACAGAACTTGCAATTGAGATAAAAGACCACTCATACAAGATCAACTTAACTTTATTTCTCAACGTTTCCATGACTAGCAACATAATTTAGGGATATAATAAAAGGTAATTCTAAATAGCCAGACCTGCTTTATTCCCTTCCCAGATCAAGACAAAGACCACTCATACAAGATCAACTTAACTTTATTTCTCAACGTTTCCATGACTAGCAACATAATTTAGGGATATAATAAAAGGTAATTCTAAATAGCCAGACCTGCTTTATTCCCTTCCCAGATCAAGACAGCAAGAGCTTTAAACAACCAAGAACGGTCAAGAACAATAATTTCATCCAATTCATTATCCCACACGAAACAAGAACTGGGTACTGTAGATGGCTCTTGCCCATCACTCAAAAGAGGAAAATGAACTAAAAGGTAATATTGTAGTTTACCTTAGACATTCAAAAGAGGGGCATTCAACTTAGACATTCTTGTCCCCCTTGGGAGGTGATCTCTGCTCACAAAGCTTGTCCGACGTTTTATGAGAAGGCTCCTTGTCTGGAGAAAACTTTCGCTTACCATCACAACCCAGCTGAAAAGCAATCATACAGTTAATATTTCTGCATTATATCTATAATTGAATATCAGTGATGGAACTACTAGTTCTGCAATTTGCCAATCGAAAACTGACAAGGCTTCGGAATGTTTACTTATACGGGCACGTTCAGCTTGTCTTCCTCATCTGTACACTTCGGAATCGCTTTCCAAACGCCTACTGGGTGGTCGAGTAAAAAAAACAAAAGAAAAGATATTTTAGCTATAACACCTCTTTGATACCAATATTGAACCAATGCTGCTTCTCGTACGGCTCCATGGACTTTTAGTTTCTCCCTAATATCTTTGGCTTCAAGAGGGAAACCCCCCATGGGCTTGGTATTGTGATAAATCTCTTCCAAAACATCTATCTGCTCTTCTTTGGGTTCCCATCTTGACTTTGTTGAGGATCCCACTTCCGACTCGCATTCTCTGGGTTTCCAGAGAAAAAAAATTCAGCAAAACACAGAATTTTATTCGTTACAATACAATAATTTTTAATACAGCACAAAATTTTATTCATTACAATGCAATAATTTTGAATACATCTTATAAACTTTATAAGCATATAACTTCACTGCATATACTTTAATTAAACTATAAATGAGATGATACGTCTATTACCTTGTCCCTTTACCTCCGGCTTTTGTTCACAGTTGTCTACGTTACCGATGTCTTTAATGTTTTCTTGTTTTCACTTAGAAAAGACTGTGGGGTTGCAGAGTTTCAATTTGATGTTCAATTTGATGTCCGGGATTATGAAATCCTAGACATTAAAAAATTTAAATGTCATTTTCATTATTTTCATTAAATGTAGCTGATGTGAATGTAAATGTTATTTTGGCTTTTTCTAGTCGGAGAGAATTTAAATCTCATTTCATTCGAATGAAGTCCGAATGATGTCCGGGACCCTGAAGTCCATGTTTTCTCAAGCTGAAAAAATATATATATATATTTATTGTCCAATAAAAATCTCATTTTCACCCATGGCTATTTATACTACAAGAATGAAGTCAATGTTTCACACAATACATTTAAATTGTGTAATAGAAAAATATATTAATATAAGTATGATTTATTTTTAGTATAATTTGAAATTGAATATTCATATATTTAAAGTTATATTATAGTTTTATTTATTTTAAAACTTAAGAGATGTTTTGTTTTTGTTGGAGGGAACACAATTGCAGGTTTTTGGAATGAGGAAACAAAGGAGAATGAGTGAAGAAATGGCTAGGTGGAGTTGTAAAGTGGAATAGTAGGTTCTAAGAGTGTTAACATAAGTTGGGTCGAGCGAGTTAAAGGGAAGAAGAAATTGGAGGAGAAGAGGGGTCAATGACTAGAAATCCCCATTGAATCATCTAAAGAAGGTATCCTTCTAAAAATCCTAGATATTGTCTATGAGAGAGCATAATAGAGGCTCAACAATACTCTGTTAGGTAAATTTATTGGCTTCAAACCAACTAGGGACCAGATAAAGAAATGGGCTATGAATCGATGGAAGATAAAAGGGCATGTGGACTTTTCTCTTCTTTCTAACCTCCTTCAACAATGAGGAGGACTATTGTAATGCCCTTGAAGGAGGTTCGTGGTTCATGGGCAAATTTGGACTATACCTAAGGAAATGGACTTTGGATTTTAATCCAACTACCAAGAAGATAGACATGACTCCAATCTAGGTAAGACTCCCCTCTTTACCATTGGAATTTTAGGAGGAAGAGATTTTTGAGAGTATAGCTAACTCCTTTGGTAGGTTCCTCTCCATAGACTATGTAACAAAGGAAAGAAAGAGGGTGTTCTTTGCAAGAATGTGTGTCCTAGTTGAATCTGGGAAGAAACTCTCGAAAGAGATCAAGTTGGTCTCTAGATGGGGAGTTTGGATTCAAAATATCATTTTTGAGAATGACCCCTTTAGCTATAGAATATGTGCAAAAATGGGTCACTTGGCGAAGGACTGCCCTACTAGAAGGAGGAAAAGCGATGGGGAGAATCTCAAAAGTTTTGGAGGAAAAGAGAAAAGGTAAATATGGAAGAAGAAGGATCAGATGGAGGGAAACAAGGAAAAAGAGTCCTAGTACTAGGAAGACAGAGTTGAAAATGAGTTAGATCCAAAGGGAGAGGAGCCAGAGAATGTTAGGAAAATAGAAGTTAACCGACAAGCAAGTGGAGATAAAGTAATGGACCTAGTGAACAAGGAGGGAGTAAGAGAGGAGAAATTCTCTAGCAATGGGGTAGACAATGAGGTTCTTCTAGGTAGGATTCAGGGTGAAAGCTCATCTATGCCAGAACAAGATGGTCCAAGGAAGGAAAGTGAAATGGCTAACCCCCAAATAGGAGAAGAAAATATAGAAGCAAGGGAGGAAAATATGGATATGGAAGAGAAGGATCTAGAAGTGGTCCCTTGCATAGTAGATGAATTGCCAGTAAAGGAAGGATCCTCAAGAATTGAAGAAGTCTCGAATATAAGAGTAACAAGGAGTACCAAGAAGACCCCAGATGTGGGAACAGAAGGGGTAAATAAGGTGGGAAGGCCTTCTTCAAAGGAAAAACACTTAAAAGAGATAAAAAAGGATATTAACTTGGGGATTCATATGATCTTAGACTCAAGTGGGTAGAAGCCCACAACAAAAAATAGGATATGAAGATCTTGTCTTGGAATGTTAGGGGAATGAATACCCCTAACAAACATAGGGTGGTGAGATCCTTGATTAAGGATAACCAACCTGATATAGTTCTATTACAAGAAACAAAGTTGAATGCTACAAGATGGGAGAATATTAAGAAATGGATATGGAAGAAAGGTGGCAGTGGTTAGGTGGAGGCAAAGGGGGCTTTAGGAGGAATCTTAATTTTATGGAATTTTGATACCTTTGAAGGGGAAGTCATATAAAAAAATGAGCACCTTCTAACTATTTGTATAACTTCAAAATTGTCAAATTTGACCTTCCTCATTACAAATATTTATGCCTCAAATGTGAATAGAGAAAGAAAGGTGTTGTGGAAGGAATTGGAGCAGATGGGGCAGTGGATAAGAGGTCTAAGATGGATAGTGGTAGGGGACTTCAACACCCCTTTGATGCCTAGAGAGAAGAAAGGTGGATCCCAGGGCTTCTCGGAGAGCATGGAGGATTTTAGCAACTTTTTGTCAGAATCTAGTCTATATGATGTTGATTTAAGAGGTAATTCTTTTACATGGATGAATAGGAGAATAGGGGACAACTTGATCCAAGTGAGATTGGATAGAGTACTACTCTCTATGGAATGGTTTGAGGGTAATTATGAGCACTCATTAGTATCTCTACCTAGGATGGGATCAGATCATAATCTACTGTTATTTAGTTGGTTTGGGGAAAGATGGAAAGGCAAAAGCCCTTTCAAGTTTGAATACATGTGGCTTCAACACCCAAATATTTATGAAGAAGTGGAATCATGGTGGAGGCTTCTGATCCAAGGCTCTAAGATGTTTATTTTGGCAGGGAAACTCAAACATGTGAAGAAAGAAGTGAAGATTTGGAATAAGCAAGTCTTTGGAAATATCTTTAGATAGAAGGAAAGCCTTAGGCAAGAATTGAGTTTGTTGGAGGAGGAAGTGAGGATGATTGGGATGGACCAAGCCCTATATAATAGAGATAAGGAGATCCAAGCAGAGCTTCACACTGTTTTGGCTCGAGAGGAAACTTATTGGAGGTAGAAATCAAGGAATAAATGGCTTATGGAAGGAGATAGAAACACTAAATTCTTTCATGTCTCGATGATAAAGCATAAAAGTGTTGGAAGGATTTTTGAAATCCTACGTGAGGATGGTGAAATAGTCAAAGGTGAAGAAGGGATTAAGCAAGAGGCAGTTGACTTCTTCAGTTTATTGCTATCAAAGGAAAGGGGGAAAGACTAGGAAGCTATGGAAGAAATTCTTCAATATATACCAATGAGAATGTCTAGAGGAATGAATGAAGAGTTGGTGAGAGATGTTAGTGAAGAGGAGGTGAAGGAAGTAGTCTTCTCCTTGGGGAAGGACAAAGCTCTAGGCCTAGATGGTTTTCAGGTAGGTTTCTTCCAAGTCTTTTGGAATATAGTAAAGGAGGATTTAATAGAAGCAGTTTGAGAGTCTCACCATTCAGGAAAAGTTCTAAGAGAATTTAACACCTTTTTAGTGCTCATCCCAAAGAAACAAGGGTAGAAGGGATTTAAGGACTATAGGTCGATAAGCCTATGTAATGCAGTATATAAGATCATCGCTAAAGTGATAGCATTAAGGTTGAAAAAAGTCCTCCCAGAGATTATAGTAGACCAACAAGGGGGTTTTGTGAAGGGAAGAAAAATATTGGATGGTGTCATCTCTCTCCATGAAACACTGCACTTGGTAGTGTAGAGTAGGAGGGAAGGAATGTTGTTGAAGCTAGATATGAATAAAGCTTATGATAGGGTCTCCTAGAGCTTCCTAGACAAAGTTCTTGCTAAGTTTAGATTTAGTAGGAGATGGAGAAGATGGGTGAGAAATTGCTATGGTGGACCAAGGTTCTCGATTATCATAAACAATTCCCCAACATGTTTCTTTGAGAGTAGCAAGGGCTTAAGGCAAGGGGACCCACTTTCTCCTTACCTCTTTATTATCATGGCAGAAGCCCTTGGGAGATGTATAGGTGCAACCCAAATGATGGGAGTGTTAAATGGGTTGAAACCTTCTGTGTCTATGAGAGGTATCACTCACCAATAGTTTATGGATGATACAATCCTGCTTGGGAAACCTTTGGTGGCCAAAGCCAAGGAGTTCAAATGGATCCTAAATCTATACAGTAGGGCTTCCCAATAGATGATTAACTTGGAAAAGAGCAAGGTGTTCTTCATCAACACTCTAGAGAAGTGGTAAAGAAGGATAGCAGAGGTAATAGGTTGTAATATATCAGGCCTTCCATCCACTTATCTAGGAATGCCTCTATTTACAGGTGTGTGTAAGGACCAGGTATGGGATATGTTGATAAATAAGATTCAATGTAAGCTAGTAGGTTGGAAAGGAAATTTACTAAGTTAGGTAGGAAAGCTTCAGCTACTAAAGAGTACCCTTCAATCCATGTTGGTCTATCTCCTATCTGTGTTTAAGATACTAGCAAAAATTGCAAATAGTGTAGAAAGTATGCAAAAGAAATTTTTGTGGTTAGGTGTAGAGGAAAAGAGTAGAATCCCCCTTGTGGCATGGGAGAAAGTGTGTAGACCAAAATCTAAAGGAGGTTTGGGATTAAGGAGGATTAGAGATGTGAATAAGATCTTAGCTGCTAAAGTAGGATGGAGGCTAATGAAGGAAGGCCATTCTTTGTGGGCCATAATTTTAAAGAACAAGTACTTAGATAGCCAAGAAGATATGAGATTTTTAACCATTTTAAATCCCTGTAAAGGCTCGTCTATATGGAACCATATGGTGGAAGGAAGAAAGTTGCTATGGAAAGGAGCTCAATGGAAAATTGGGAATGGTAGGTTAGTTCACTTCTAGGAGGATGCATGGCTGGAGAACCAACCCCTAAGCTTGGATGAGGAGTTAGTTGAAGTACAAACAGATCTAGAACAAAGGTATGGGAGTATGGTTGTAGACTACCTGGCCCAAGAAGAGGGAGTGACAAGGTGGAAGGACTTACATGGTAGTAACCATAGTGAGGAAGCTTTAAATAAGCTCAAAATTAAACTAAGAGCCTTCCATGTAGGTGTAAATATGGGTAAAGACTCTATAGTTTGGGGAGCTACTCTTGATGGATCCTTTAGTGTAAAATCAGCCTATGAGATTCTATCAACTGAGTCAAAATATGGGTTTCAATGGAGGAGGCTCTAGGAAACAAAGGCAACACCAAAGATAACAATGTTCCTTTGGTTGGTTGTGTATAATAAGATCCTAACAACAAATAACTTACATAAAATAGGGTTTTGTTGGAGAATATTACATTATTTGGTATATGTGAAAGTACCTCCATGGTACATTTGTTTATTTTTAAATTTTAGATTAGGGTGTGTGATTTATATTTTCCCTAAAGTATGTGTCAATGTGTGAGAAGAATCCAAGTGTCATGTGCAAGTGTGTAGAGTGTGAGAGTGTCCAAGTGTCATGTAATAAAGTGTGCAAGTGTGTAATATGTGAGAGTGGAATGTGTATATAAGTAAGTCAAGAGTCATGTGTGTAGGTGTTAAGTATTCAAATGGAGAGTCACATGGTATGTGGCAAGATGTAAAGTCAAGAAATATGAGAGGTTTGTCTTATGTGAGGAATAGAAAAGGATGCATCTCTCGGATATGTGAGGAGAGCACAATTTAAAGTATTTAAAGGTCATTTATAAGGCTATATTATGGAGACAAAGATCCATATATTGTATGACAAAAATCAGAGAGAGAAATTCAAATATTTGAATATAATTTGAGCAATAATATTTTAAGTTTATTTTTTTATATTATTGTTATTTCATAAATGTTATATTCATTGATATTCATATTATTATATGAATGAGCCTTCATATAATTTATATTAAGATCATGTGAAAGTGGAGCTATAATTAATCTGGCTAAAAAGTCATCAATGGTATTAGAGCCACAAGCCCTCACTTTGTGTGAGAATAATTTCAAAGAATAAATTTGGAGATTATTAGAGAATCTAGCATCAGATATGTACTCTGGTGTGAATTTAAAATAATATTAGAGAAGAAAAAATAAAGGGTTGATTTCACCTTAAAGTTGAAAAAATCAATTTTATATTCGCACTCGAGAATTAAGAGAAGAAATTATAAATAATTGAAGTCATAGTCATTGAGAAGAGAAATATTATTGGTGATAACAATGAACTAGGTAAGGTAAAGCTAAAGTGAAGAAACCAATGAAAGTGTGGAGAAGCCAAAAAAGAACCAATCTGTGGACTGTAACGATTTGCTACTCTAAAATTTGAAAAAGAAAAATAAAATACCTATGAACAAGCAAAATAGAAGAGTAAAATTGTGAGCAAGCTGAGATAGAACCGATAGAATAGAAAATCAAGGGAGATAGCAGCAAGCACCTGCATAAGCTAAAATATCATTGAGAGATTATACATTCAAAGCTTAGTTGAGTTGGAGGATTTCGAAGCACCAAGGAGAAATAATACAAAGTGTTTACGACTAATAAGCCACCTAAGAATAGAATTTATAGTGCCCCTAAAGAGGAGAAGTCTCCTCAAAATAGACTACGAAGAAGAAAATCTTGTTTGGAAAGCTTGCATGTGAAACATTTATGAATGAACATTATTCGCCTGAAGTAATCAAGCACCCTAACACGTTCGAAGTGCCCTAACACATCTGAAATACCTTGACACATCTAAAATACCCTGACGACTTTGAAGAAGATCAAGTGTGGAGCTAAAAATGAGGTAAGATTTACAATTTGATTTTTGGACAAAAATCATTTCAATTATTGAGCACATAATTTTAGAAATTATAAGGGGAAATTTAAATATTTATCTGATTTAATTTTAGGAGAAATAAGAACTTAATTATTGAATAAAAATTATTTTGGAGATATAAGGATTGAATAAATTAAATTTGATAATTGAATAAAAATTTATTGACTTGAAGAGTGTATGATTTGAAGATTGGAAAAGTTTGATTGATTGTGAATTGATTATTTGGGAGACACAATGAGTGAAAACTTGAAGAATTTGATTATTTAAAATTTATGAATGCAAAATTGATTAATTAATTTAGCAAATTGACATATGAAAAGTTGAAGATTGTTAAATATTGAAGAAAATTGATTATTGAATTGAAATTTAAAATTTGCAAAAAAAATCAAAGAAATAAATTAAGATCATTAATTGTTGGTTACAATTTGGGAGACATAAGGAATTCAATATCAAAGGAAATTGATTTGAGAGATTTATTTTGTGAAATTTATGGAAGAAATTATTCAAAATATATCCTTAGAGGAAAGTAAAGAAATGTTAAAAATTTTAAAACATTGTACACAAAGCATGATCAAGAATTCTGAAAAATAAAAAGATGTAAAATTGAAAAAATTACAAACAATATTCAAAGAAGCTAGAAATGAATAGGATTAAACTCTTGAAGATTATTCAAGCATATATTTGACAAAATCAAGTGAGGACTCTAAAAAGGTTATCACAGTACCTATTGAGATAATGATAATAATATATATGGGATTACTTTCATTACAAATTTGATCTCATAAAAATAAAAAAGAATTATAATATCAAGGATTTGAATCATGATAAATAATTAGTTGATAAAGGTGAATCTTTATATCCTAAATCAGATAGCAGTAGGAATGATACTAATGAAGGATATGAGTCATATTATTGTGATGATATATTGAGAAATGTAACCTAAACATGAAAGAACTTTGAGAAACAACAAAATATGATATAGACCAAGACCGAGAAGAATAGAGCAAAGAAACAAAAGAAGATAAAAAAGGGCCAAAGAAAGATAGCCAAACACAAGAGGAAATATGAAGATGAAGATTGAATACTAAAGTCTCCAAACCAAATAATGTAATACAGGGATTTTTGGAGAATATTGCATTATTTAGTAGATGTGAAAGTACCTACATCGTACATTTGTAAATATTAGACTAGGGTGTGAGTTATTATATTAGGGTGTGATATATATTTTCCCTAAAGTATGTGCCAATATGTGAGAAGATTCCAAGTGTCATATGTAAGTGTGTAGAGTGTGAGAGTGTCCAAGTATCATGTAATAAAGTGTGCAAGTGTGTAATATGTGAGAGTGTGCAATATGTCATATAAGTAAGTCAAGAGCTATGTGTGTAGGTGTCAAGTATTCAAATGAAGAGTCACATGGTATGTCAAAAAATGTAAAGTCAAGAGACATAAGAGGTTTTGTTGGAATATATTTCATTATTTGATACTTGTTAATGTACCATCTTGGGTACATAATTATATTAGAAGAGTCTCTTAGATTAAGGTTTGAGTATTTACTTTATGTAATGTAATAAATGCACAAGTATTATTAGAATGTGCAATGATGTAAATGTGCATAGTTTCCACATGTACATGAGTCCTTAAAATAGGAAGATGAAGAGTCATAGGAAGTTGGAAGGCCAAGAGTCATGTCTTATTATATATAGGTCTTTGGTAGATGAGTTGGTAAACAATTAATCAAGCAAGAGTAGTAGATTAGTTAGTGAGTTGATAGACTAGAGTAGATACAATGTAGAACTTGTATGAAGTATGGAGCATTGAGATCTCCACATATTGTAACAAGTTCAAATTTTCATGAGATTTCATTAATGGCTATTTCATGAGTTATTTCAAAATTTTCTCATGATATTTACTTGCTTATTATATTTACATTAGATATAACAATGCATGCTTATTTTACTACCAGGGTTATTCATAGTGGCTATTTTTAGTCAATTGGCTAAAATTAGGATTTTCGAAATTTGGAATTGGTTAATATTTGAGACCCTTGACCAAGGCTCATTAGCCAAAAAAATTTGGGTGCAATTTTTTTGGGGGGTCGATTTGCCCCAATTTTATAATAATTTGACCATTTTAAGTTTAAATTTCCAACATTACCCCTAATAATAGTTAACCTTCTACATGTGTTTCGACACTATTCACCTGGATTTTGAAACTGATTCACCAATTTTTTATAAATACATTTTGGATCTGACCCCTTATGCATAACCCTGTTTACTACTTGTGGTTGCATTTTATTTAAGTTTATAGCATCAAAAGCTAACAATGGTATCATAGCACTAGGTTGATTGATAGGAAATAGAGAAAGCCACAAGAGAGATTAAGAGGAGATAGGAAATATCATTTTCAAAATTTCTCAAATTGCATTTGGCTAGAGTTTTTCCATAGAGCTATAGAAAAACTTGAATACTAGGACTCAACATTGATTTTGACAAATCAACAAGTGAAGTTTATTTTCTTTAGATTTAAATAAATTACTATTATCATTTTCTAATACTTTGTTGTAGAAAAGAGGAGATTCCAAGAAAGTTGAGAAGTTTCGTACAAGATCTAGGAATAATATCTTCTTAGAAATCAATCCAGTACTTGAATCAACAAGTTAAATATTGAATATTTGAAGGCCTAATAAAGAGGTCCCATTGTACGATTTGCAGATTGAATATTCCAAGTAGAAGAGAGGAAGAGGTCAAATAAGCCACATTGAATACTGCAAATCAAGGAGGAGGTCCAAGAAAGAAGGTCCTACTGCATATTGAAGATTAAGGAGAACCAAGAATGTCCTCATAGAAATATGAAGATTGAAAACTTTAGAGTGAAGAAAGAAGAAAGCAACTCTAGGAGGACACCCAAGAGAAAGTTCCCATTGAAGAACTTCCAATTTTAGAATATTTAAGATAAAGGACTAGGAAATTTCTATTGAAGATAAGTTGTAGAATTTGAAGACCCAAGAGGAGATGTCTCAAGAAAATATAGAAGTAGATAGAAGGAGAAGGCTAGAAAAATCTCATTAAAGAATTTGAGGAAGACCATTGGAGAAGATTTGAAGAGATCTCAAGGGAGAAGATTTCTAGCAAAGAGAAGTTCCTAATAAAGAAGAATTTGGGATAATTATCGCCATTCAATAACAAGCCCAAAAGGAAGAAATATTTGGCAACAAGTTTCCCAAATTTTGTAAAGGATTTCCAAATATCTCAAGACATTTATATTCTTGAGAAGAAGGCCAAAAAAGAGGTCAATATTGAAGTCATAATTCAATAAGAAGATTGAAGGAGAAAGGAGCTAGAAGAGACCACCAAATTTGAGAGTTTTAAGGACAACCACCAAGGAGTTGAAGGCTGATTTGAAAGAAGGAGATTGCTGATTTTTACAATAGAAAATTGAAGGGCTCTAGAAGGTAAGTTTCAGCTGTAAATTGGAGGAGTTTCCAAGCAAATTTAAGAGATTCGAGGACATAAAATCAAAGGAGGAATTGACTACAATAAAACTTGAAAATTTCAAATTTAAGGACAACAAGAGGGCAAAACTAATAGCGACAAATTTTAGGGTCCTATAATAACAAATTGAAGAAGAAATAGGTAGCATTGGAAGCTCCAAAATAGACTACTTTAAACCAACAAAGTAATACAAATTGAAGCTGCAAATTTATCAAACTCGGAGTAGCAATTAGGTGATCCAAATCACCAAGAAATCTATCACCAAATAGAGACCAAAAATGTATGCAACATTGGTGCAAAAGGTTCATTAATTGAACATTCATATTTATCTTATTATTAAGTTTTTAAAGCACCAAATTTAAGGGTTTAAAGTTGCAAGAGGAAGGTTTCAATTTTATGTCTTCAAGGGTGTAGAAGATAGTATTTACAATGGATTAAAACCTATACAAAAGAAAGATGAGCTAGATATATTTTAAAGGAAAAGAAAAATATCAACTTCCTACAATCTATTGAAATAAAATAAGACATTATTCTAAAGCATAGATTTTATATACTATAGTACAAAGCAAAGCCATCCAAAAGGTATAGAATTTGCATGGTTAAAAAGGTTTGAATAACCATTGGAAATTTAACCAAGATTTGAGCCAACAAGGAGACTTAGGAGAGAGTTACCAAGGAGGAGAAGGCAACATTGAGTCCATCATTATTATGGCTTGCAAATAGAAGAGTTACCATGTCCAAAAGGAGAATCCACAATCCAAGAAAGCAAGGTGAATATTTGTAAGCACAATGGGGCAAGTATCTCTACATTCCCATGTACAACAGTAAGGTTTATTCACCATATCACACCAAGTAAGGAAAGGAAGTGCAAGAATCAAGCATTATTCCACCTTTGGAAGTATGATAATGTAGTAAAGAAATACTAGGTGCAGTACCATAGGTTATTGAGCATTCATGATGTAAATCCAGCTACAAGAGGTCAAAATAAAATACCTCCCATTACATAAAAATTGTGATAAATGAAAATAATATGTAAAACCCTCCATTTAAATAAAAACTACAATAAATTAAAATAATCAATAAAACCCTCCATTCACATAAAAACTATAATACATGGAAATAAACCAATAAATATTTTCTTTTATCATTCTTGGATTCACTTCCCCCTTTTACAATGCAATGCGAAGGGAATATATATCCCTAAAGAAACCCTAAAAGAAATCCCTAAAGCTTGAAGCCCTAAAAGAAACCCCAAAAGAAAACCCTAAATATTAAAGCCTTAAAAATAAAAAAATTACAGATGAAGGCTTTGATAAATTCTTGGTTGGGTTGACTGCGAGCTCTGGCGATTTGGCGGGAAATCTTCTGGACTGTCGGAGGCCGAAGCTCTAGGGTTCTGGCAAGCGGCTTCTACCTGGGTCTCTGTCGGTTTGACATCGTTCCCCTCTGAAGGCTCGTCCGTTACCCAGGGAGGGCCCTATGGGGTCTCCTCCAGGTTCTCTAGACGGGAAGAAGAGCTCTTATGCCGAGATTCTAAAAGAAAATTTTGCGTCTTCTTTCGATGAAGCCCAGCGGGGTGCTTACCAAGCGCTTCTCAAGAATGCTGGCAAGGGTTCTTCCGCAAACAGAGTTAATGGATGCCTCCCGCAATCTGCTTCCAGACCTAAGATAGTCATAGAACCAAAGATGGTTGAGGATACGATCACCTACCGTGCTAACCATGACTTGATCTGCAAATTCATGGGTATCCGACCCACTCTGCACTTTCTGCACACAGGGTTAGACGGAGCGGGGAACCTATCGGTGAGTACTCCTTATGGCCTATAAGCAACGGGTATTTCATTATTAGTTTCTCTTCTTTAGTAGATAGAAACAGAGCATTTGAATCAGAGAAGAGGACCCATGGCCCGGCAGGGTTATTTGTCCAACCATGGAGAGTGGGTTTCGATCCTCGCATTGAGCCCACGGCTGTTCCAGTGTGGATCCGGCTGTACGCTCTCCCGATGGAGTTTTGGGGCGAGCAGATTCTTGAGATGATTGGTAACTCTCTAGGTAGATTTATGGGAGTTTCCAAAGATACCATAGAGGGAAACACTGCTGTCTTTGCTAGAATACTGTGTTGAAATGGATATCGACCCGACCACTACCGGTGAGGTGGGCCGGAGTTAGCGGGACAATCCTGGATACGAGCGGTTAGACTACGAAGCCCTACCTTTTAGATGCAGGGTCTGCCATAAGCATGGCCATTTGGCTGGGTTCTGTCCGAATACCTTGAGCACAAAAGCGGAGGCCCCGCTAGGAATCTCAAATCGACCGAGAGAGGGTAAGTTCACCCCGGTCAAAGAATCACAAAACACCCCCCAAGGTTATGAAGCCCCGGAAAGATGGCTTTGAACAGCGAGAAACGAAGGAGAAACAAAAAGAGAAATGGCAAGGACCAAGCTCCACTCAAGCCAACCAACCGGTATGAAATCTTTAAATCCCTGGTGGATCAGGAAGACCAAGTCATGGAAGGAGTGGATGGGAACACTGAGGATATTAACATCCACTCTCATGCTTCTCCCTCTTCAACTCCTGCCCGAGAGCAGGTGTTTGAACCCTCTAAGATTTTACAGCCAGAGAACCCAGGGGCATTGGTAATCCACTCCTCAGCACAGCCAGTTATTAAGGATGTCATCATGGGAAGTGCAGAAAAGAATAGAGAAAGGCCAGCCCTGGGGATTACCCAGGTGGAAAAACGGTCCAAGAATAACAATTCTCAAGGTGCAGGCAGGAAGTCTAATAAGGACCTAATAGCATCGCAAGGAGACAAGCTGGTCACTGATGGATCAGTGAGAACAATTGACTCTTATTGCTCTCAAGGTTTCCAATGATTATTCAATCTTGGAATGTTAGGGGTTTAAACAGTGAGAACCCATCAATCTGTTGTTCAAAGACTCATAGGGAAGGGTAAAACAGGACTTTTTGCTCATCCGGGAGACAAAAATGTCTTTAGATCTTATGTGTAGAACGAGTTAGTAAAATATGGAGGAGAGTTGGATATATGGATGTGGCGGCTCAAGGTGCCTCGGGGAGGAATTGTTACTTTTTGGAACCCCCTGGAATGGTGCGCTTTAGAACATATAGCTTGGAGGGGTGTTCTCACATCTCTTTTTAGGAATAATGTCACGCTGAGCAAGTTTTAATTACAAATTTTTATGGGGCTCAAAGCCATGATGGCCAGAGGCTTCAATGGAAAGCGATTCACAACATGAGGTCCTCAAGACAAGCTTTTGATTGGATCATTGCTGGAGATTTTAATGCCAAATTATCTGCTCGGGATCAGGAAGGTGGTTCCCCTGTTTTGGACCCGGGGGACCGGCTTCTGATTGCCCAGGTTCAGGCTTTTCACTTAGTTGATGTCCAAGGTCCTGGAACTTTTTTCACTTGGACTAACAAACGGAGGGAACCACACTGTTGTAAGGTAAAGTTGGATCGCTTTTTGGTCTCAGAGGAGGCTTTTGTTAAGTGGAATGTGCAATTACAGATTTTGGACGGTCCTGTTTCCGATCACTCTCCCATCATGCTGAAGGGTGGGACTCTGACAGGGCAGTTCCATAAACCGTTTAGATTTGAGAATTTCTGGCTTCAGAAGGAGGACCTTCATGAGGTAATTCCGCAATGGTGGGAAGAAGGTCGTCCACCTTTTGGGACAGCAATGTTTAAATTTCACAAACAACTTCTTTTTGTCAAATTTAAATTGAAACAGTGGAGGCACGCCAATAAATCGGATTTCCAGCTGCAAAGAGCCCCCTTGTTGGCCCGCTGGGAGGAGGTGCAGAAACAATTCAGGGAAGGTTTAATTTCTGAACAGCTTAAAACTGAAGATGATGCCTTGCGCAAAGCTGTTGAGGACATTGATAACCAAGAGGAAATTTACTGGAAGCAGCGGGCTAGAAATTCTTGGCTATTGGAAGGAGATAGAAATACAAAAATTTTTCATCGTTCAGCATGTGCTAGAAGACAGATGAATAATATGGCAGTTTTAAAAGATGAGAATGGTCACTCCTTTGATACTCTTCCGGGCATGCACTCCCACTCGGTGGATTACTTCTCCAAGCTTTTTGCGAGAAAATAGGGACCAAGATGTGGGGGCTCAAAATGAAGTTCTTGATGTTATTCCCCCTATTATCACTCCAGCGAGAAAATCGAGGCTCTCCTCGGACCTATTGACCGAGATGAATTGAAAACTGTGGTCTTTGGAATGAGCACGGGCAAATCTCCCGGTCCGGATGGTTTTCCTATTGAGTTTTTCGGGCCTTTTGGGATACCTTGGAGGAAGATGTTTCGGCTGTTATTGAGGAGTCCAGATCTAATAAGAGAATGCTCAAGGCTCTAAATCATACCTTTATCACGTTAATTCCAAAGGGGGAGGAAGGAGTTCATATCTACGACTTCAGACCTATTGCTTTATGTAATGTGATTTATAAAATTATCACAAAAATTATAGCTGAACGTCTTAAACCTCTCCTTCATAACATCATTTCCTCAGAACAGGGGGGATTTGTAGAGGGTAGACAGATCTTGGATGGAGTGGTTCTTGCTCAGGAGGCTATTCATTCAATGCAAAACTATGGTAACAAAGGAATGTTCATCAAACTGGATATGTCTAAGGCTTACGATCGAGTGGAGTGGGGTTTCCTGTCAAGGATGTTGGCTGCCTTTGGCTTTTCCCAGGAATGGATAGACTGGGTTATGAGCTGTGTTTCCACGCCTTCTTATTCGGTTCTCATCAAGGGGATTCCCTCGCCTCCCTTTGGAGCCTCTCGTGGTCTCCGACAAGGGGACCCTTGCTCGCCCTATCTATTCCTTATCTTAGCTGAAGGATTAGGTCGACTCTTCTTGAGAAGAAGACTTCAAGGCCTGATAACAGGTATTAAGGTCGGTGATGAAGTCTTGACTCATTTACAATTTGTGGATGATACTGGCTTGGTTGGAGTGGCTAGTCTCAGGGAAGCTAGGGGAATCAGAGACTCTCTTTCTGTTTACCTTAGGGCCTCCAATCAAGTTATCAATGACAACAAATCTAAAGTTGTCTTTTTCAACCTTGACCAACGGATGCAGGACAGAATTATAGAGATTTTGGGCTTCACTAGATCATCTCTTCCTATAGTCTACTTGGGGGTTCCTTTGCACTTCAAGAAATTGAAAAATGATATTTGGAAAGATCTTATGGATGGCATCAAAGATAGAATGAACCATTGGTCTCACAAATGGTTAAGCTACGGTGGCCGTTTAACTTTCTTACAGTCAGTAATTCAGGCCATGCCTATCTATAAATTTTCAATCTTGGCTGCTCCTCTTTCTATTTGGAAAGAGTTGGACAAACTGGCTAGGCGATTCTTATGGGAAGGAGCAAAAGGTGGGAGGAAATGGGCCTTGGTTGGCTGGGATAAAGTTACTCAGCCCAAAGAAAAAGGAGGGCTGGGTTTGAGAAGCTCTAAACTCAACAACAAAGCCCTAGCAGGTAAATTGTATTGGAGATGGATCTCCCAGCCATCATCTTTATTCAGTAGAATCTTGACCAGCAAATATTTGGGTAACGTCCACCCCTTTGAAGTTTGCCGTTTCCCTCTGGATGGTAATGGTTCCCTAGTTTGGCAAGCTCTCAAGTTGGGCTCTCAAGTAATTAAAGATCAATTGTTCTGGAAAGTGGGAAGAGGGGAGAAAGCACGTTTACGGACTGACTCATGGGACCAGTTTCCACCCATCATTGCGGAGTATCCTGAACTGCTTCCAATTAAAACTGCCATAGAATCCAAGGGTTGGGTCACTATTGAGAACTATTTCATCACTAGTCAATTGGGTGAGTATAAATTCAAGAAATTTAAGCGACTTGAGGAGTGGCCTGTCACTATCCCTCCGGAGCTGGCAACCACTACGACCAACATCTTGACAGCAAGATTTCTCACGGGCAGAGATGAAGAAGACGAGTTAGCTTAGGGCCATGGGAATCTTGGAATTTACATTGTGAAGGCTGGTTATGATCAGCTTCTCCCCGAGCCTCCCCCGCATTTATTTCCGGTTCATGATTGGAAGAAAATCTGGCATTCCAAGTGCTGGCCGAAAGTGAACTTCTTTGTCTGGCAGTTTATGCATAATGGCATCCTCACCTATGATAACCTCAGAAGCAGAGGAATTATTGGTCCTTCTCAGTGTATTTTGTGTCTTAAGCATGAAGAGACTGCTGACCATTTGATGTTCGAGTGTTCTTTCACAGGTCAGATCTGGAATCGATGGTTCTCTCATTTTAAACTCCAGGGTAATGGTGCTCTGACTCGGAATAATATCTGGCAAAGATGGAAGAAAGCTAGATTTAAATCAAAAGCCCTTCGATTGGGGTGGGAGCTTGGTCTCTTCTTCATCTGGTGGCAAGTGTGGCTGGAAAGAAACGCTCGAATCTTCAGAGAGACCTTCTCCTCCCTTGATGGAATTTGGCGAGGTTATATGGAGCAAAGTCACTGAGACGGTTGCCTTACATGCTGAAGAAGATATTCTGGTTGAGTTGGGTCCACAGGAAGAGAGAGTTGTTGCTCAAGTTAGAGAAAACATGGTTAGTTGGAAACCCCCCCCGGTTGGCTGGATTAAAATTAACACGGACGGAGCTGCAAAGGGCAATCCGGGCAATGCTGGAATCGGTGTTGTGTGCCGTGATCATACTGGAACTGTTCTTTATTGGGAAGCTACGGGGCACAGGAAGAGCCACCAATAATGAAGCCGAAGCTTTTGCCATCAAAGTTGCTTCTTTCTGGGCTGTCACTCAGGGATACAGAAAGATAATCCTTGAGTCTGATTCTCAAATTTTGGTTGGCGCTCTTGATTGTATGAGAAATTTTGCTTTGAAAGCGTGGAAGATTCAGATCTTAGTCTCTCAAATCAAGGTCCTTTGGAGGGAATTAGAGGATGTGATCCCTATCCATGTGAATCGGGATTCAAATTCGACGGCCGATTTCCTTGCCAAGTTGGGTGCGGAAAAGGAGGTTGGAGTTCAGCTGCACAGTAACATGCCTGTGGAAGATGCTGTGATTAGACAAGGTCTTGCAAAATTTTTGAGCAAATGAGAAAATTCTGTGTCAAGGGAGTTTTTCGTCGCGTTTTCGCGACCTGCTGTGTTGTCGCGACCCTCGGTGGCAACCTGTCGCGATATCGCGACAGGTTTCGTCGCCACGGCCTTTGGAGACTTCCTGTCGCGATATCGCGACATTCCGAGATGTCATGTTCTTTGGCTAGTTGCTGTCGCGATTTCGCGACCGGTTGTGTGGTCGCGACTAACGGGTGGAAGATGTCTCTTTTTCGCGCCATGTTATGTCGCTGGGACCATTGGCTCGAAGTTGCTACGTTTTCGCGATGCTTTGGCTGCAGGGGCAACACGGAGGACAACAGTCACGATTTCGTGACTTTTATGATGATTGGTCGCCGAGTGGTCAACCTGTCGCGTTTTCGCGACACTTGGGAGGTTTGGATGCAGAAGGGTCTTCTTGTCGCGATTTCGCGACACTTCTGGCGCAATGGTGGCAATTGGAAAATGCGTCGCGATATCGCGACAATTCTGAGGACTGACTGCTTTGTGATGTTTCCGTCGCGATATCGCGACATCTTTCGTGGTCGGGAGCTGCTGGACTTGGCCGTCGCGATTTTGCGACATGTCGCGAAATCGCGACACTTTTGGTGCAAAGGTGGCAACTGGAAAATGCGTCGCGATATCACGACAATTCTGAGGAATGACTGCTTTGTGATGTTTTCGTCGCGATATCGCGACATCTTTCGTGGTCGGGGGCTGCTGGCTTTGGCCGTCGCGATTTTGCGACATGTCGCGAAATCGCGACATGTCGCCAAATCGCGACACTTCTGGCGCAAAGGTGGCAATTGGAAGATGCGTCGCGATATCGCGACAATTCTGTGGACTGACTGCTTTGTGATGGTTCCGTCGCGATATCGCGACATCTTTTGCGGTCGGGGGCTGCTGGCTTTGGCCGTCGCGATTTCGCGACCGGTTGTGCGGTTGTGACCTCGGCCGGCTTGTCTGTCGCGATATCGCGACATGTCGCGATATCGCGCCTTGTTTTTCTCTAGTGCTTAGTGTTGGTTTGTGCTGCCCTCTCGCTCTTTGCTGAGGTCTTTTGTCTCTGGGTTCTTGGTAGGGATGTTTTTGCTCCCTCTTGTACTTGCTCTTTGTTTTAATACAAGATTTTCAATTTTTTTCAAAAAAAAAAAATAAAAAAATTACTATTTTTGACAAATTTATTTTTCCACCAAAAATTGCCTTTTTAAGTAATTACTATTTTTGACAAATTATTTTTTCATAAAATTCCTTTTTTAGTAATTACCATTTTCAAAAAATTATTTTTGCGTCAAAGAATTCCATTTTGAGTAATAAAAAAATTATTTTAAAACTTCTTTAAAAAACCCTCTAAAGATAGGCTCCTGCATCATTCTCCTTTGGTTGAAAATAACTCTGCTTCTGCGAGTTCCTTTGATCAAACTCATAATTGCTATTCATATAGGACCATACATCTACAAGTACTCCTCAAAGTACCAATCTCCTTCTAAGGTTCTATATCTCAAACCTCCTGCAAGCACTACACATAGTGTCAATTTCTTCCTTCGAGGTTTTACATGAAAAAAAAAACCTCCTGCAAGCACTACACAGAATGTCAATTTCTTTCTCTAAGGTTTTACAAACCTTCTACAAGCACTACACAAAGTGCCAACTCCTAAGGTTTTACATAAAAAAACCTCCTGCAAGCACTACACAGAGTGCCAATTTATTTCTCCAAGGTGTTACAAACCTTCTGCAAGCACTACACAAAGTGCCAATCTCTTTCTCTAAGGCTTTACATTAAAAAAAAAACTCCTGCAAGCACTACACAGAGTGCCAATTTCTTTCTCCAAGGTTTTATAAACCTTCTGCAAGCACTGCATAGAGTGCCAATTTTCTTGGAGCCCTTTTGCTCTCCTCTCCTTTTCTTTTTTCTTCTCTTCTCTTTTCTTCCCCAGTAAGATCCAACTTGTTTTGATACCAAATGATGTAAATCCAACTGCAAGAGGTCAAAACAAAATACCTTCTATTACATAAAAACTGCGATAAATGAAAATAATATGTAAAACGGTCCATTTACATAAAAACTGCAATAAATGAAAATAATCAGTAAAACCCTCCATTCAAATAAAAACTATAATAAATGGAAATAAACCAATAAATATTTTCTTTTTTCATTCTTGGATTCACTTCCCCCTTTTACAATACAATACCAAAGAAATATATATCCCCAAAGAAACCCTAAAAGAAAACCCTAAATATTGAAGCCCTAAAAGAAACCCTAAAAGAAAACCCTAAAGCTTAAAGCCCTAAAAATAAAAATAAAAATTACTATTTTCGGCAAATTGATTTTTCCACCAAAAACTGTCTTTTTAAGTAATTACTATTTTCGGCAAATTATTTTTTCATAAAAAATTGCCTTTTTAGTAATTACCATTTTTGGCAAATTATTTTTGCATCAAAGAATTTCATTTTGAGTAATAAAAAATTATTTTAAAACTTCTTTAAAAAACCCTCTAAAGATAGGCTCATGCATCAGTTCAAGAAGCAAAGGAACATTGCATAGAAGAATTAATCATTCGAATAGGCCATGTGGAGAAACTAAGAAAGAAGTTACAATGCCAAGTGAAGAACGTTACAGTAGAAAGAGCACTAAATTAAAGAAAGTGCATGGAGGAGTTACACTTTGCAAGTGCCATGTGAAAGAAGGTTTATGAGCATTAGCACCATTTGGAGATAGGACAAATCCATACCAAACACAAGAAGGTTTATACCACTTGGAAGGAGAATAGTTCATTAGGAGAATAAGGAACATTACAAGAAGTTGCAATGCTTGAAAGAAGGAGTTGAAGAGCCATTGTGACCAAGTGTCAAATTGTTAAATAAAACTCCAAAGGAAGAGCAAAACTCTTGTCTTGCTGAGTGATAAGTCACACACTTACCTATGCAATAAGAAGGTATTCTAGGAGTATATAGAGGAGGACAGTGAAGTAAAAGTCCAAGAGAAAAGTGAAGTAAGATGAAGTGCACAGTGAAGGAGAACGTAATCAACAAGTGCAATTGAAGAATATATTTTTGGAGGTACCAAAAGCAAGTGCAATTAATGTTGTCATAAGCATTGGAGAAGGAGAATTGAATAGCATCTCTATACATGTGCAACTTGTAGGAAGCCAAAGGAGGAAGACTACAAACAACACACACCAAAGTTTAAAGAAGGTATTGCATTTATTTAATCAAAGTATAATTTTTCATAAAGTTGAAGGAGGAATAAGGAACTTTATTACTAAGGTTGAAACTAATTAATTCTTAATGCTTGATATTAATTAGATAATTGGAGGTATAAGGATTTACTTTGATATAGTACAACCTTAGATGCATTATTGAAGATTTGAATGCATTTTTGAAGAAAGGAAGGTTTAATTAAAATCATTTGAATTTACTTTATTCAAGCACTAGGATTATTTGCAAATAACATTTTGAGAAAAAAGAAATCCTACATAGACTTTGAAAAACATTAAATTTGCAAATAACCATAATTTCTAAATTTCCAAATAGGGAGATATAAGGAGTTCTACACCAAAATTTAGATCATTGAAATTTAGAAAATTAAACTTTTGAGAATTGAAAGAAGCAAAGCATAGATACTATTCTATTGAACATTGAAGAGGCTTATTATATAAAGTTGGAAATTGCATTAAAAATTTATCTCTTGCTCAAATTTATGAGACATAAGAAATCCAACTAAAAGGTCTTGAAAATAAAGAACCTTATCAAAACTTGAATGTGCATCATAAATTATATTTAGCTTTCTATTTGTTCTATTAATAGGGAGAAATAAGGTGAAAAAATTGAAGTTGAACATTAGGGAGATAAAAGGGATTCAACTCAAACTAAGAAAGCTAAGTATACTTTCAAAACATATTGCACTCAAAACAATTGGGAGATTCAAGTATTTTACAAAACTTGAAGAATTAAAAATATCTTATCAAATTTGATCTTTTACTAAAATACTAGGGAGTTAAAATGAATGCTACAAAGGGAGGGGGAGGGTCCTGCTCCCTCTCCCTGCTCCTCCTCCCCTGGTTCTTGCCCTGTCCCTGGCTCATCCTGGGTCCCACTCTGGGAATGCTTTGTAGCATATGATCTCCCTCGAGGGAGATCCTTCTCCACTTTTTGCTCCTTTCCTAGCAGTTTCAGGGTTTCCCTACCTGAGCCCGTGGTCTGGTGCATCCTAGGGGTCTCCTAGGGTTTCCTACATGTTTTCGGGATCCCTTCCCTGTTCTCCCTCAGGCTTTCCCTTGGGGTTTTTTGTAGGGTTTTTTCATGGATCCGGTTCCCAGGGCTTCCTCGGTCGGTGGTGGTGGCAGGTTGGGAGTTTGATTGCTTCTTGGTGTGTCCTGTGAGGTCTTCTCTACTTTGAGTTTGGTATGGGAGGGCTAGTTTCCTCTTTTGCTAGTGAATCCTCTCTAGGATGCCTGTGGTTGCTGCTGGTCCCATCCCGTTGGGTAGGGCCCTTTTTGGTTTCCTATTCGGAGGCTTCTTCTTGCTGGATCTGTGATTTGGTGGACACCCAGGGCATTGGTTGGCCTTCGAGGTGGGCCTCTTCCTCTACCTGGGTTGTTCCCAGTCCCAGTCCCAGTTCCCTAAAGCTATCCATGAGCATGGATGGGGGATCTTGGTCCCTTCTTCTAGGGTTCCTAGGGTTTCTGTTGCATGTATGGATCTTGGGAGGGGTACCCATAATCAGTGCATGTAGACCATGGTTTCCTCAGGTTAGGCTTCTGAGGATCCCATATTTGTGTCTATTGTTGCTTCCTGTCTGGGATCCTTAGGTTGTTCATTTTAGCTCCTGTTCAGGGGCTTTTGGTCCCAGTTCCTTGGATCTGTTCATGAGCAAGGATGGTGGTTCCTAGTCCTTTATTCTAGAGTGGTCGGGGCTTCCTTCTATATTCTTTATTCTAGGGGGATATTAGTGTATTTGCAGTTGTGTCCCCTCCTTCCTCCAATTTTGGCTTTCGAGATCCTGTCTTTGCACCTGTTATTATTTTCCCTGGATCCTTCCGACTTCCTCGTATTTTTTCTTGTTGTGCACAAGGATATATTGGCTTGTAGATATCCCCAGTAGTGTTGTTCCACTTTTTAGGCTCATGCAGAGGCTTCCCATTTTTTTTTTGTGGACCTTGAAGCCATTTCCCAGGTTGTCCCACTATTGATCCCTGGCTTGTATCCTAGTGTTGCTTGTTGCTTTGCTCGCGAAGCTACTTTCTGCCTTGCTACACCCTGGTTTGCATCCCGAACCATCCTTGGGTGAGGATCCTCTCCAGTTTTCTTATAATTCCCTGCTTTTGAATTTCGGGCAGGATTTCTGGTTGTAGGCTATTTTTGGCCTTCCCACTCTCTCTACACAAGTCTAGGCAAGTGTGATGTATCCACCCCTGGGAGGATTCCAGACTATTGTATCCACCCCTAGGTGGATCTCAGACTGTTGTATCCACCCCTAGGTGGATCCTAGACTGTTGTATCCATCCCTAAGAGGATCCTATACTATTGTATCCACCCCTGGGTGGATCCTAGACTGTTGTATCCATCCCTAGGCTGATCCCAGACTGTTGTATCCACCCTTGGGAGGATCCCAGACTGCCAGTAATGGGAGGATGATATTTTCATGAAGTGGGCCTCACTAGTTGGTACTAGAATCTAGTCTTTTTGCTGGTTCAAGGGTTGTTTCTGGCCCTTTCTCTTAAAATTTATGTTTATTTTCATGTACTAAGGTATTTCTTTAAATCTTGGTGCTATGGCCCTTTTTGTTATAAGGTTTTGGGATCCTCTAAAAAAACCCAATTTGCATGTAAAATTCTAGTTACTTATAAAAAAAAATGAATACTACAAAAGTTGAAGAATTGAAAGGTAGTATTTAATCACATACTCAAAACACTAGGGAGTCATAAGGTAGTCAACATCAATAGTTTCCTGAAAATAAAAGAGTCTATCAAACTATTCTCAAGGAGCAAAAAGGATGTCTACTTCAAAGAATAATGATATGGAAAACATCATTAGAAAGGAAATAGCAAATTTCATTAAAATTGGAATCAAGAATTTACTTACAAAGTCTGAAGGAAACTTAGATCTTACTTCAAAAGTGATCTATAGTGAAGCCTTAGAAGAAAACTTTAAAACTATGGAATATTATCTACATGCTAGAATCATTGAAGTGATTGATAATGAAAAGGATGATATTCAAATTCCTTTAGACATTGGTAGCACATTACATATGGCATTATTTACATTCAAATATCACAAAGAAGATAATATAAAGCAAAAGGAATTGATCAAATCACTTAAAGATTAAAAAAAAATTAGAATCTATAGAGATATCTTCCAATGACATGATGAAAGGAATTTATAAAAACTATATTAATGAAGATATTGAGAACCATACTCAAAAGGTAGAAAATAATATTGATCAAAAATATGTCCTATAGATTTATGAAATAAATAAAGATAGAATAGCTTCAATTGTACACATATGGTTCGACTATTTCATAAATGAAATAGATGAACTTGATTCTCCTAAGGCAAGTAACAGAGAAGTTGGGATAGCTTCACAATGCACTTGTTGCAACAAATTTGGTCATGAGAAAGCAAATTGTTGGAGTTTCCATCCATGTAAATATTGTAGAAGAAAAATCTCATTCATCTTTCTTATGTTACTATAAAGATAAGTATTATAAATGATTTGAATAAAATTTGATATTCATATTAGATTGTCTCTTTCAAGTTCTTATTTCAGAAGCATCTACTAACAATAAATTCAAGTTTAAAATTTTTGAAGAACAAGGAAACAGGTCATTCAAAGAACCAAAGGAAAGAAAATGGATCAATTCTTATCCACTTATAACTTGCAAAGTTATGAGATCTCTAGTTCATCAAAGATACTTGGAAAACTTCAAGGACAAATATTTTACCAATCACTTTGAAATACCAAAAAGTAGTGGAATGATGAAGACAAGAAAAGACAATATGAAGACTAAACTAAAATAAGGACCTAATCGATATGAAGAACACTTTAAATATGAAGACCCATATTAAAGACTAAAGTCTTCAATAACCAAATAATGTAATACAGGGGGGTGTTGGAATATATTACATTTAAACATTATTTGGTACATGCTAATGTACCATCTTGTGTACATCATTATATTAAGAGAGTGTCTTATATTAAGGCTTGAGTATTTACTTTATGTAATATAATAAACACACAAGTGTTATTATAATATGCAATAATGTAAATGTGCATGGTATCCACATGTATATGAATCTTTAGAATAGAAATATGAAGAGTCATAGGAAGGAGGAAGGCCAAAATTCATGTCTCATTATATATAGGCCTTTGGTAGATGAGTTGGTAATCAATTAATCAAGCAATAGTAGTAGATTAGTTAGTGAGTTGATAGACTAGAGTAGATACAATGTAGAACTTGTATGAAGCAAGGAGCATTGAGATCTCCACATATTGTACCAAGTTCAAATTTCCATGAACTTTTATTAATGACTATTTCATGAGTTGTTTTAGAAGTTTCTCATGATATTTACTTGCTTATTATATTGCCATTATCATAGATATAACATTGCATGCTTATTTTACTACTTGTGGTTGCATTTTATTTAAGTTTATAGCATTAAAAACTAACAAATTTATCTTATATGAGAGATAGAAAAGGATGCATCTACCAAATATGTGAGGAGAGCGATAGTCAAAGTATTGAAAAGTCATTTGTTAGGCTATATTATAGAGATAAAGATACATGTATTGTATGACAAAAATCAAAGAGAAGTTCAAACATTTGAATACAATTTGAGTGATAATATTATAAGTTTCTTTATTCATATTTTTATTATTGTATAAATGTTATCTTCATTGATATTGAAATTATTCTATGAATAAGCCTTCATATAATTTATATTAAGATCTATGAAAGTGGGTCTGTGATTAATTTGGCTAAGAAGCCATCAGGTTTCAATTTCCTAATAGATGTTATCTATGTGAAGAATAGGAAGAGTCAGTGGAACACTTATTGTTAGGATGTAGCTATTCCCTTTTGATTCTTCAATGTTTAATTGAGGATATGGGGGTTATTTGGGTACTACCAAATAGAATGGTGGATTGGATAGAATAGTGGAAAAATCCCTTTAGGAGTGCAAGGTTGAATAAGATATGGGCTCTAATTCCTTTCCACTATGCTTGGGGGGTTTGGCTAGAGCATAATAGAAGAATATTTAAGGAGGAAAAGAGAGCCTCCTTAAGAATTAGGTAAACAATCCAAGTGACTATAGTGGAAAATATTAAAATCTTGATTATGAAATAAATTAGGGATAGTAGAGGATGTATGTATTAATAAACATTGGGACCTTAACCCAATTGAGATGAATAAATCCACCCAATAAATTCTCAGTAGAAGGGTACAATGACATCCACCTAGGGATGGATGGTTAAAGCTTAATTTTGATGGAGCTTCTATGGGAAACCCTAGGAAGGTAGGGGGAGTAGCGATAAGGGATAGCAAAGGGATCCTAATTGGTATTTTTAGTGAATTTCTAGGCTCTATGAGGAGTCATTAAGCAAAAGCCAAAGCATCTTTGGATGAAGCAAAACTAGCAAGGCAATTGGGAGTAAGAAAGTTGATAGTGGAGGGATATTCTCTTAATATTATCAAGTACCTTAACAAGAGGACAATAGAGATATGGTGGGTATATATTATAATAATGGAATATCTACGGATTCATAACTCACTAGAGCACATAGAAATAAATCATATTTTTAGAGTAGACAATAGGGTGGAAGATTGGTTGGCTAACTAGGGGGCTCTTCATAAAGAAGAATAGAGGTGGATTCCCTCAAATAATGTTCATCCATATATAAAATATTTAGTAGAAAGGGAAGAGGCGTAAACAAGTTGTTTATGATTTGGTCAAAGGTTAATCCAATGGTCTATACTTTTTTTCAATCCAAAGAAGTAAACTCCTAAGAGTAAACCCCATCATTGGTAGATATGGGATCACGTGGCAATGTGTCGATACTTTTTTTTTATCTAGTTGATCTATGGCCTTCATAATTGTAAAATCCTAGTGATATATTTGCCAACGAAAATTTTTATTACTAACAATCATTTACAACATGGTAGATACAGCGGTAGTCTACTTATGATGTCCCTTGGTGGACAACAAGACCACGAACTGCCCGATCTAGACATGTGGTAACTAGATCAAAGACCTGGGTAAATAGTTTGCGTGCAATGATCAATGATTTGTAGGAATAAGAGAATGATTTTGAGGGCATAAAATTTATAATGAATAACTAATCAAGGGAAGTCCCTACAAATGACTGAACTCAAGGATAATGTTAAGGATTGATAGATAGTATGGTTTGATGGTGGTTTGGATTGGGGGCCCGATCATTGATCTATGGATGAAGTTTGTAACCCTTTTGACCTTTGGGTAAGCCCCAAGAGTCATCTCAAATATATTTTTGAAATTAAGATGATAGTCTAGAATAAGTTGAAAATGTTTGAAAACTAATAGAAATAACCCAAAATTTTGTAGCCCTATAAGAAGAGGTTTTTAAAATGACTGATAATACCACTTAAAAAGTGTAAAAGGGTCTAAGCCCTTTCAAAAACCTAGTTTTTACCTTAAGAATATATATATATATATATATATATATATATAATTTTAAAATGATTTATACGATTGAATTAATTTTTTAATTATATGATTTTTTTAATATGTTATATGTGGCTTCTATTGGGGCCACTCCCATCAAAATACCAAAATATTACATTTGTTGCAACATACCTTTTTATCACAATTTTTCATTTTTTATCTTAAATATATTCTTCAACTTCCTCGAAGTGTTATGTTTCCACAATCGGCTCCTTGACATCATTTTGATTAAGAGATAAAATCTCACTTTACCAGTTACCTTCTAAAATTTAATTATATGATTTTAGTATAGTATTTATTATAAAATAGTATTTATTATAAATTTATTTATCTTAATAATATAAAGTAAGACAAAACATAATATTAGATTTTATTAAATATTTTTGCAACCTATAATATTGGAATAACATAAACATGGTAAAGGTCCGAGGTGTAGACCAATTGGTTCATCCAAACCCCATAAGGGGGGCGGAGGTCCAAGGTTCAAATCTTGGGCCTCGTCGAACTAAACGCTTGTCCCTTTCCTGGTGCTTTCAGTGGCGTAAAAGGTTTAAAATGATTGTGGCATGGCGGTTATAGGGGCGGACTACGCGAAGATCTATGTGGTGGCTTTCGGGACGGACAGCGCATAATATTGTGGCGGCCATAAAAGCTGGACAGCCTACCCGGATTCGTGGCAGCTACCGATTCTACAATGTAAAAAAAAAACATAAACATGGTAAAAAATATTAATTTGTTAACATTATTATTATTAAATTTAAATTATTGTACATCAAAATTATTTTAATCTAATTAATATAACTATAATAGTTGTACAGTTTCATACATAAGGGATTTAAGCTTGAGATGCCATGATAATATCTTTGGTCCATTATTACAAATATGAAAATCATGTAAAATTATCAATTGCATGGAAGTTAAATCCATATTTCTCTCACACACAAATTTGTTTTGCTTTCTAATTAAATATTTGAATATTTTTATTACTCACATTGGCATATCTAACATAGTAATACACACAAATTTGTTTTACCTTATAGTTTAATATTTGATTTTTTTATTATGTTCAACATAATAATAATTATTTTATTTTGTTTTATTTTTTTATAATATTTATAACTTTTAAATATAAAAATAAAAATAATTTTTTATTCAAATGTTAAATATTATTTTTGGTGTCAATGAAGTAAATATATTTTTCTAGTGCACATCTTTCTTTTCAACAATTTTAGTCTCTAATTTAAAGTTAACATATTATTATATTATGAAAAATAAATAAAACATATTCTTCGTTATTAATTTTTATCTCTTATATTAAAACAAATTCTAAAAATAGGTGGCATATTGTCATGATCCTCCCTGGCGAAACTTTTGGCATAAAAGACTGTGATGATCAATGTTAATTTGATACTTAAGTTTTGTTACAAATAAATGACTATATAATGTTTAGATTGATTTATCTTTGAAGAACATGGTATTACTGAGGATCAGGTATGCTTATAGGTGGAAGAAATAGAACCGTCCTCCAAAAACGGGGTACTTGAAATAGGGGAAGTGATGATTAATACAACTGGGGATAACATGGATGACTACCCTCATATAGGTATTCATTATCGTTTTAGGGATAATCATCAACTAGCCAGCCACCTAGAGTCGCAAGTTGATAGCCTAGTAGCTATCATAAATTCTTTGGTTGAGACAGATGACTATATTTATGGAAATACTTCCTCTTTGTTTGTTGCATCTGATTGGTTATCTTTTACTTCATCACTCTACTACATCATTTGGTTTTGGAAAAATGTGCATACATTGGTTATCTTTTACTTCATCATTGTACTGCATTCTAGTTTGGAAAGATGTGCATATGTATGGTTGCATTTAAAACCCACTAAATTATATATATATATATATATATATATATATATATATAATAATATATATATATATATATATATATATATATATATATATATATATAAGAATCTATTATTAAATAATAATAGAATTTTATTTAAATAGATAATGAGAACCTTTCTTTTTGAATAAAAATAGGATATTATTTAAAAAGATAATAAGAATCTATATGATTCCATAAATTATAAGACTTTGATTTAAATAATAACTGGATTTTATTTAAACAATGGAAAGTTCTCATTTCAAATAATAAAAGAATATTATTTTGAACTTATGGAAATATCTCAATTTAAATAATGTTAGAAATTAATTATAGAAAAGAGATGAGGTACTGTGGAAGCTTCCGTTGTCAGAAGGATAAGAGCTTCATTATGGTGAACCTTTGGTGGGAGAAAAGAATATTTAAAAAATTATAATATATTGCGAGGTGACAGGTTGGATGAGAGAGAATTGATGACAGGCAGGTAACAATTGATGGGAGACAAGACTATGAAAGGATAAGAAAGAGAACTTGATCTCTAAGTAAGGGAGGTGGGTAAGAAGAAAAAGTATGTTTTGTAGAGAGAGGAAAAAAAAAAGAGTTCGAACATAGACGTCTAGAGAGTCGACGATCTACGAGCAGACGTGGGAAGAACTAACAATCTATGAACCAATACCTAGAGGAGCCACCCTCCAGCAACAAAGTAGGAGAAGACCGATGCTAAAGAACCTAGGTTGAGTTTAAAATTACTTTCTTGTGTTAACAAGGCTTATTTAAATGTATTCTTTTATTAAAAAAATAATAATAAACCCAGGATTTCGCCATGGTTCATGGAACCTTGTTTTTGTTGGTTCTGTAAATATTGTCAGTTCATCTTCTTTCCAAAATAAACCACTATCATTGGTTATGGTGTTGTAGAGTAAACTTGTGCGCTCTTTCAATTGATCCCTAGTTGTTGCATGTATGCCTGTGTACGTCCCATGTTGTTGTTTTGGATAACTTTTGTTGGTCGTGGTTTGAGTTGTGGGTTGCCACCCCTGTCCTGGTATCCTTCACTTTCTTTCAATTTGTGCTACGCATAACCACTTCACGTAAGGAGAGGCCAGCTACCCAATCCACCCTTATAGGATGTTGCTAGAGCAGGGTATCGAAGCTATTGTTTATCACCAATTGACAACCTAGTCCACAACCCTTGTAATACTATGCTCATAGTGATCGATTGTATTTCTCCCCAATCGATTGCAGTCGATCGCCATACCCTATCACTTGTTAAAACCAATAGTTTGTCTTGCTTATGTGTCCTTTAATTACATTAATATATGAGTACATGTTTTCAAAAGTGATAGTTCATGATTTACCTTTAAGGATAGGTAATTAAAAGGAGTACAAATGGGTTTTGGGTTATATAAGATTGAGGGAGGGGTATTTCATATTATTAAAGAATAATACCCATTTATAATGATGAATTAAATGAAACACTTTTTAGTTTATAAAGGAGAACATATGGAATTCATGAAGTGGATAAAAGTATTATGGAATCATAGTTTATTTTGTTAATTAAAGGAATAGGAATTTGGTTAATATAAATAAAGGAATCATAGTTTATTTTGTTAATTAAAGGAATGTGACTTTGATTAATGTAAATAAATAAATCATAGTTTATTTTGTTAATTAAAGGAATGGAACTTTGATTAATGTAAATAAAAGAATCATAGTTTATTTTGTTAATTAAAGGAATGAAACTTTGATTAATGTAAATAAAGGAATTATAGTTTATTTTGTTAATTAAAGGAATGAGACTTTGATTAATGTAAATAAAGGAATCATAGTTTATTTTGTTAATTAAAGGAATGGGACTTTGATTAATGTAAATAAAGGAATCATAGTTTATTTTACTAATTAAAGGAATGGGACTTTGATTAATGTAAATAAAGAAATTATAGTTTATTTGGTTAATTAAAGGAATGAGACTTTGATTAATTCAAATAGAAGGAATATAGATTATTTGCTTAATTAAGGAATGAGATCTTAGTTATTTGAAATAATGGTTTTGAAATGATTTTATTAAAGTAAGACTTGTGATCTACATGTATTTGTTGAAATGACTCTCTTGAAATAAATGAGAGATAAAAATAGAAATGAGGAAATTATTATGATATCAACTAGAAATTATTAAGATGGTTGAATGCTTTATTTAAATTTGTATAGTTGCAATTTGGTAAAGAAAATAGTAAATGCATTGGTTTCATGTTACTAGTAGATGCATTTAGATGCATGCCTTTCATGGAGTCATGAGTTGTCCTGATCCCCTATTACCCTTCAAATGAATGATGGAAAGATAAGGAGGACCAAGAGGACAATGGGAACCAATGCACTGGTTTGTTTTATAATTGCAATAATTCATTTATGTTCAAAATAGACTAGACTTGTAGGGAGAAATCCCTAGATGAATATGGATGTATTACTTTATTCTTTTAAAAGTATGGAGGTTTTACCATACTTGGATATATGTAATAGTTTATTGAATAAATTGAGAATATCTTAGCTTTACTGTTATGAAGTATCTACGTATTGTTGTTTAGCTTTTCCTTTTATTTAAATATTTATTCTCATTTAATGATGTTTATTTTCAAGTACTTAGTATATGCTTTATAAATTTTATTCTTTTATTGATTAAATAGATAGATCTATTCTTGTCATTTGCTAAACATAAAAGGAACATAAGAAAATGAGACCTCTTAGGATGAACATAGAAAGGACCTAAGAGATTGAGACATCTTAGGGTGAATATAGGAAGTACCTAAGGGATTGAGATCCCTTAGGGTTATGTTGACTAAGTAAACTAATTGCTTACATCGGAGTTAAGATAGCTCATCGTAAAGATGATATGGATAGCTTAACTCACAATACATGTAGCATACCTACATAGATAGACTTGTGTATGGTATGGTGATGGGTGTATACCTTTGATTGTACTAAAGGTGATAAGTTAGCTCATCAAGAAGGATGAGATAGATAGCTTATCTGTGGAACACATAATATATCTACACAGATGAACTTGTGTAGGGTATTGAATGTGATGTAACTCTTTTGGAAAGTTCAAAAACTTAGTAAACCTAAAACAATAGATCAACCTAATGTAGGATAGGGGTTTATGAATCCCTCTTAGTAAAAAAAATATTTTATTTTCTTGTATTCTTTTTATAACTAGATTTTGGGTTGTTACATCTGGTATCAGAGCTCTAGGTACGAGGGTATAGAGCTTCTTAATGTGCTTAAGGGATTTAGATGTCTTTCTATTCAGACTTTGGGATAAAGTCGAGAAGATCTAAGATTATCTCTTGCTAGAATCAAAAGGGGGATATTAACCCCAAGGGTGGTTAGAATGTTATGACACCTTACTTATAGTAAGAATGGACTTGTACATTAAAGTTATATCATAACTTTGACATACTATCCTAATTGGATTTTGGAAGATTTTAGCAAAAAAAATTATGTATTATGGTTTGTATTAGTAGTTCAGTTCAAGGTGAAGCTGAAAACTAATCCTCTTTATTTTTGACATCAAGTTTGATGGAACTTAAGGCTAGAAAAGAGAGATCTACACCTTCAAGTAGGTGAACTAATAGAGCAATATTGAAAAAGGGATCCAATATGAGAATTAGGAAAATTACAATAGAGAGGTAGAAAACCTCACTGCTATGGTTACCACCATGCAGGATCAGATGAAGCAAATATTAGAAACCATAGTAAATCAGAATTTGCAAGCTAAGGGTTCAGATGTTAGCCAAGCCGATGAACTAATGGCAAAAAAATTGGAAGACAAATCCCTTTTGGAAAAGGAGTTAGCTAAAGATTTAAAAAATATTTGCATCTCTAAATTTGGTGGAGAAGAAGATGGGGATGCATCTAAAGCCTGGCTGAGAGAATTAGAATTTTATTTCATAGTGAAGGTCTACTCCCCAGGAAGAGTTTATATTTTAATGAAACATCTTCTTATTCTATTGCTTTTTGGAAAAATGTAGAATGCTATTGATTGTAATAATTCTGTAGAGATAGTATGATTGAGTTATAGTGTTGATTGATTAGAAAAAAATTTCATTGATGAAACATATTCTATACTTGTTGTTCTCTAGAATTAGAATGAAATAAAATTGCTATTGTATTATGCTAAAAATTCCAATTGAACAAAAATATGGTGAAAAGGGGGTGGTTGAAAATATACCACTGGGTAAAATGATTTACTAAATAGAAAATGGAGCCATCTTTGATCCCCAATAAAATTTAACTTTACTCGGTGGTTAGTGAAGTTGCTTCGAAGAAGAAAAATATGACTTCTTGTTGGTAGGATACGATGGAGAGGGTACCATAAGAGGAACTTTTGATCTTATAGACAACCCGGGAAAAGCATGTTTGAGTTCAGTAAAACAAAAGATCTTGTGATAGACGATGGACTTGTTGGAGGAATGTCTATCCAAATAGGAATGTAGAAATGAGTTCATCATGAATTGTTATCTTAATGTAACCTAATATTTGGACACATTCTTAGTGACACACTAGATTTAGTGGAGATATTGTTAATAGAGCCTTGTGTTTGCGATGATTCTAGTACAAATGAAATTGATTGTAATTGGTCACTTGCCTTGTGACGTCATCAAGCCAGATGGTGAAATCTATATTTTAAATTCTTTAAAAAATATTTAAGTGAAGTTATTTCCATCTCTTGTGTCATTGAACTGTTTGGTTAAGTCTTTTGGTAGTTATGAAGAGGGATATCTATATCCACTAGAACTCCCGTGCACTAGTTTGTGGAAGAGCTAATCCTTTTTGTGTTACGGTAATGGAAATCTTAGCTTACAAGAAAGTGTATTATGGCCAGTGTTTGGGGATTGGGTGATAGTCATCCATGAGTTATGGATATTATTGATCAAAATTATAGCTATAATTAATTATTAATGGTGTTGTGTGTTTGTTTGCTTCAATGAGTAGTTAACCGTATTATTATAAAAGGGATTATAAATTCCTAAAGAATAAATGACAATTCTTGGAATAGTATACTTTTAGGAAAATTTATTAAGATAAATAGATTTTATTAGGGGAATTATCATTTTGAGCATTTTTGTCACATTAAGAATTTTTTCAAAATTTTGTCTAAGTGTGCAGGGAGTTTCGCCAATGAAATCACCTACTGGCCATTTCACCAACGAAATTACTTTCTAGACAGTTTCACTCCCAGACATAGCGAAATTTAGTTTCACCCTATTTCTTGGCGAAATCCCTTCTCAGGTGCAACTGGTCGAAGTTCAGAGTGAAATGCATCTCCAGGCAAAAATGCTGGCAAAAATCCTTCTCGAGTCAAATTGGCGAAATTCATGGCGAAAGTCCGAATGGGTGAAATCATCAACGAAACTCCCATTTCGCCCACTTTTCTAGTGAAACTCCCATTTCGCCCACTTTTCCAATGAAACTCCCATTTCGCTCACTTTTCCAGTGAAACTCTCCTTTCGCCCAGTTTTTCAGCGAAATGCATTTTTGAGCGCGTTTCGAGAGAAAACGTTGGCAAGAGCATGTTCTAGGTGCAAGTCCAGGTGAAAGCCCATTTCGGGCACAACTTGGGTGAAACTATGATGAAGGCCCATTTTGGGCGTAACTTTGAGCGAAAGCTCATTTTGAAAGCAAACACCATCATCCCCAACGTTTTTAGTGAAGATCTTCTTTGGGAAAAGATCAAAGCTAGTAAATTCAATTCTAGGGTGACGCAATTGATATGTCCGGGATCACTATCGAAGAACTACTGAGGTTAAATATTGCGCTCTTGACTCCGGTGTAATCTTGTTCATTTTTGAAGCACCGTCCACTTTAGTGGATATTCATTTTCAAGGCACCATCATGGAGATGGAAATCTGGTCGATGATTTTTGCTAGGTCCCGATATGCCATGTGATGAAGTTGCTTGTTGCTTCCCAATGTACCACCAAATTGGCTTGTTGTTGCTATCGAGGAGAAAGTTGTTTTCGAGGAGAAGACTGCTGCCATTCAATCTTTGATTGGCCAACATTTTATTTAATGAGCATTTAATTTTGGAGGTGAAATCCTCTATAAATACTAGAAACTTGATGAGTATAAGGAGGAATATTCTGCTAAAAAACTCTTTGAGTTTAATTTTTGCATTAATTGAAAGATTTTGATCTAGTTCTTGGATCAGTTGTGTATGTGATTACTTTCTGCCTATCATTTTTGTTATATTCATTGCCTTTGTTAGATAAATTAAAATTCTACATTTGAATTTAATTTTTGATGAAGAAATGAATGTTGAAATGTTAATTGGAAGTCATATTTACAATCTGTGATTGGTTCCTGTGTTATTCTTTCTGTTAAATGTTAGTTAAAATTTAATTTGGTTATTTAGTTATTAGTTCATCCTCACTCTATTTTTCTGGCTTACAACCATATTTCCCATCTCTTTCTATTAATTTCTCTCCCTAAGATTTATACCAATTTTTAGATTAGTAAGGGAACCAACCCTCTCTAGAGATTGGCCCAAAGGACATCTCTTTCCTTCGGCCTTTCAATGTTGGTCGGGTCTAGGGTGCATATTTTTACACTTAGGTAGATTCATGACCAATAGTTTTTGGCACGCCTGGTGGGACCTCAAAGTTCCACCTTAAGCAGTATTAAGGTTTGATGTTCATATTTTACTATTTGATTAGAACATCTGGCGACTCAGTTTTACCCAAAAGCCTTCGAACGTGAAGTTGGTGAAAGCTTTACTTCATGATCACAAGATCGAAGGCCAAAAATTTAGAAAATCCTATTGAGTTCTTTGAGCTTGACACCCAAGTTTTAGGAGAGCATCCTAGATTAGTCACTCCGACTATCCCATCAATTGTAACATCTTCACAGGTAGTTGGTGTGTTTTTCGTTCCTTCAAGTCCCTCTAGTACTGCCACTAGCTTTCCTCCTCAAGCAAACACTCCGGTCCAAATGGCCCAAAATCCACCACCACCAAGATAGTTTCTAGCCTGGAACCATTCTAGAGCTTTGAATCTGTAAGCTTAGAATTCGATCCCACTAGTAACATTGAAGGCTTTGCCTACTTATGATGGTACGAGAAAAATAGCTTATGAGCATGTTCAAGATGTGGCTTCTTTGGTGACTATTCATAGCATCATAGATGAAGATGTCATGGTCATATTGCTCATGCTCTCTCTTAGAGGGAAGTTGCTTTATTGGTACCGGTCCTTACCACCTACCACTATCACCACATGGGACCAGTTGGCTGAGTTAATGATAAAAGGCTTCAATGAACAAGCGGATCCTTTTTCTCTGTTGCATCAATTTACTAATATTTAGAGGTATCCATAGGAGGAAATCATTGACTTCAATGTTAGGTTCACTCAAACTTGGTAGAGAGTCCTTGATGGTCTCTGATCGACTCCCAAACAAGCCATATTTTATTATCTTTGAGCCTTCAATTTTGATATTAGCATGGCCATCCATCAGTCCAATGTTGATATATTCCTGACCTTGTACTCTACTATGCAAAAGGTTGAGGTTGATCTAATTGCTATTGGTAAGCTCCCACCAAATATGATGATGCCTATCTTTCCTGATCTCCCACAATATTTATATTCCAATACATCTTCTCAGTCTTTACCAATGTCCCCCATGTATCTAGTCCCTTCATGGAATTTAAGTTCATCTCAAACCCCGATAGTTTCTATCCCATAACTGCCTGCTCCTTCCATTCCATAGCTACCCACTCTAGTTCCATTCCTAGCATTACCATCTCTGCTAGTACCACTTCCATTACTAGCTCCTCTAGCACCCTCAAATATTGATCCTCAAGAGAAGTTGTTGCAAGAGATGCAATCAATGAACTCAATAATAAGAGCGATGAGCAATGAGATCATAATTATTAAGAAAAAGTAGGCTGAGAGAGATTTCTAGCCTAGGAGATTTCAACCTCCACCAATCACTAGAGAGCAAGCAACTTTGACCAACAAGATGCTTGAAAGGAATCCAACAGTATTGACAAATGAAGAAGTTGGCCCATCAGATAAAATGTATTGGTGTTCTACCTACAATGATCCACATGGTGAAGAAACTTGCATGGTTCATCTGAACTATGTGCAAACATTGGTAGATAGCTCTTTCGATGGTCAGATCAACATGATTAGAGAAGTTGATCATAATTTTATGGTCCCTTCCATAGAACAAGTTTCAGTTCTCACGAGAGCTAGGAAAAAGTCGGTTATAGTGGATCCAATTGAGATGGAGCCATTGAAGGTACCTACTGAGCCAAAGGTGTAGAATGAAAAGAAACAAGCATAGGCAAAGGTACCTGGCTCAACATCTAAGTTAGAAGAACCTATTCTTTTAAAATATCTCTTGCCCACACAAGCGAAAGAAAGAATCTCTCAAGCGAAGGCATCAACTTCACAAGCGCAAGCTGAGATGAAGGAACAGGTAAAAGAACACCTTAAATACCCATCCTTGACCAAGCGTCAGAGGGTGGAAGCCATGCAACAATATCAAAGCAAGTATGAGGTTATTGATGAAAGAAGGGAGTCCAGTTCATCTACGTATAACATTGTTGAAGAACTAAAGAAGATTCCTGCCAAGGTTAGTCTCTATGATGCATTGCAATTGCTTAGACAAGTTGATTTATTGCAAGAATATTTGAAGTTTGTTAAAGAGAAAAAGAAGAATCCCACTCAGACTATGTTAGCTCAGACACTTACAACTTTGACTACTAGAAAGAATAGACCACCACCATTTTATTTGTCTCTCAGGATGGAGGGTTGGATTGTGCATAACTGCATGATTGACTCTGGTGCTGCGACAACTATCATGCCAAAGGTAGTTTGTGATGTTATGGGTATGGAGTATACCAGGAGTAGCCTAGGTGTTTTGTAGTTGGATGGTACTCCTGTAAGAATAGTAGGTGTCATCAAAGATATCCCCATTGTCCTGCATAAGATACCTCAAATCACTGTGATCCAAGAGGTGGTTGTAGTTGACCTAGAGCCATATTTCAGTATGTGCCTCTCAAGAGAGTTTACTACCAAGTTGGGAGGTTATCTTTCTCTGGATTACTCTCACCTGGAAGTTCCTTTCAAAGGAAAAAGAATTTGAATCTACAATGAGAAGCCTTCCACGTTTCATGTAGAGAGGATTGAAGAAGAAGAAAAGTCCATGGATTCTGTCAATATGGTGACTGAAGAACTAGAAGAATTGGATTTAATGGAAGAAGTTCTGGATGAGCTTCATATAGAAGATGAATTTTCAATGAATGATTTTAATGCGATGATGGAAATTGAGATTGGTTGTTACTCCATTACTAAGCCTAAAAAGGTTGAAGTGAAGGTGTCTGATGATCAAGATCCTATTCCAGATCAGTTGTGGAAGCTCTACTTTGATGGTGCAAGATGCAAAAATGGTGTCAGAGTAGGAATTGTTCTCATTTCTCCTTTTGGCATATAGAAGACATATTCATACCAGTTGACCTAGAGTTGTACCAATAATATTATCGAGTATGAAGCATTGTGCTTAGGCTTGAAGAAAGTGAGAAGCTTGGGATCAAACAACTCTAGATTTTTGGAGATTCAGAACTGATTGTGAATCAAGTGACTAACAAGTGTGTCTCCAAGTAGCACTATTTGAAGGTATATCACAACAAAGTTTGGGATTTGTTTGAATCTTACACAATGTTAAACATCCAAGCAATTTTATGGGAATAAAATAAACATGTAGATATTTTGGCATCCCTTGGCACCAACTTTTCTCTAGTTGAGCACATGGTGAAGAAACCAAAGATCGTGAGGTTGGTTTATAGGCCTTCAGTTCCTGATAAGAATATCTATTGGCAAGTGTTTGAAAGTGATGAGTAGATCATGAACTTCTTGATAAAAGAAGCTAGTAGTGTGGAAGGAAGAACACTTGATGAAGAAGAAGTTGAGGGATTGATCTAGTTAAGAAATAATCATATCCCAAAAGGATTGATTACGCTCGAAAGTCTCTTTGATTAGAATGATAGAGCTAAAAAATATAAGATCAAAGTAGATGAGAAGGAGTACATCGAGCTATAGTTGGAACCTAAAAATTCAATCAAGGTTGGAATTGATTGCACTCTAGAAGAACTTGAGCAAATCAAGGAGCTATACCATGAATTTCTAGACATTGTTGCCTAGAGTTACCAGGATTTCAAAGGTTATAATAAGGATGTGATCCAACATACTATTGAACTGCAAGAAGGAGTGAAACCCTTCAGGTAGAAATAGAGACCAGTCAATCCTAAAATTGAAGTTTTGATGAAAGTTGAACTATTGAAAATGTTGGAAGCTAAAATTATTTACCCAATCAAGCATTCTACCTAGGTAGCTAATTTGGTCCCTATGAGGAAAAAGAATGGAGATATTCACCTGTGTGTTGATTTTTAAAATTTAAATCAAGCTTCTCTGAAGGATCATTATCCTTTGCCACAGATTGATCATATTCTTCACATAGTTGTAGGAGCTCAAATATTTTCTCTGTTAGATGGATTCTCTAGCTACAATCAGATATGGGTCAAGGATGAAGACCAATACAAAATGACATTCACCACAAAATGGGGTACATTTGCTTATCAACGAATACCTTTTGGTCTCTCGAATGCTGGAGCAACCTTTTAGAGAGCGATGGATGTAGCTTTCGGTGAGTTATTAAATCGAGTCATTGTTATTTATTTGGATGATATGACTATCTTCTCTCATAATAGGGAGGAGCATAACTTGCATTTAAGACAAGTGTTTGAAAAATATCGAGAGTTTGGAATATCCATCAACCTGAAGAAGTCTATCTTTGTGGTGAAGGAGGGAAAGCTCCTAGGCCATGTAATCTCAAAAAAGGTTTAGTTGTTGATCCAGCTAGAGCTGAGGCTCTTTTGAAGCTTCCATTGCTAGCCAACAAGAAAGGTTTGTAGTCATTTTTTGGTCAGATTAATTTTGTTCAAAATTTTATTGTAGATTTTACCCAAGTTGTGAAACCAATGACTGAACTCTTGAAGAAAGATGTTGAGTTCAAATGGATTGAGCAAAGGAAGCAAGCATTCCAGGAAATCAAGGAAAGAATTGCTCAAGCCCCTATTTTGGTAAACCTTGATTATTCAAAGGATTTTATCCTTTATGTTGTTGGTGAACAAGAGAGTTACACAGTTGTGCTCACATAGAAGGGAGAATATGGAAATGAGTGGCCTATTACATTCTTAAGCCAAGTCATCCAACCACATGAGGAAAAGTACAATTTCATTGAGAAGCAAGTGTATGTAGTGATGAAGTCCTTGAAGAAGTTTTGGCATTTTATTTCCCAAAGTAAAATAATTGTTTATGTTGTTCATCCAGATGTCCAAAGTTTCATTATCTAGGGTGAGCTTGGAGATAAGAGAGTTGGTTGGGTTTCTAAAATCTAAGAATATGATATCGAAATTTGACCAACCAAGCTGGTTCATGGTCGAGCATTATGTCAAGAGCTTGCAAAGAGCGTTGCCTCCGAATCAATGGTTTTCCAGTATGAAGATTCAATAAGTGAAAGTAATCTTGCTAATCATTCCTCAGGTGACCGTGATTGGATAGAGGACCTTGTCGAATACTTCAATTCAGGAAGGTGTCCTTCACATCTCAATGCTTCACAAAGAAGGAGATTCAGACTACAGGTCCTCAGGTATGTTATGTTACCAAATGGATTGTTTCATAAGAATATTGATGGAGTTCTTCTCAAGTGTGTCAAAGAATCAAAAAAGCAAAAAATCTTGGAAGAGTTTCATTCTGGATTGTCAGGAGGCCACTATGCAGGAAGACCCATGGCATTAAAAATTATCAAAGCAGGTTATTTCTGGCCCACCCTTTTTTATATGCATTCAAAGTCAGTCAAAGTTGTGATAAATGCCAAAGGTATGTCGATAGGAGCAGAAATGCATCTTTACCTCTTCACCCGATCCAAGTAGAAGCACCATTTCAACAATGGGGTTTAGATTTTATTGGGGTCATTGATCCTAATTCATCTATCGAACATAAATACATTCTGACTGCAATTGATTATTTCACCCGATGGGTCAAAGCAATCCCAACCAAGAAGGTAGACTAGGAGGTAGTCATTACTTTCCTTGAAGGATTGATCACTCACTTTGGCATACCAGATGCGATTATAATAGATAATGGAACTCCATTCATCGGTGCCAAAATCAGTGAGTTTATGGGTAAGTATGGTATTTATTTGAAAACTTCATCAAATTACTATCCATAGGGAAATGGTTTGGCTGAATCTACGAACAAGAATCTGCTTAGGATTTTGAAGAGGACTCTTGGTGATAACAAGCGAAGTTGGCATTTGCTCTTGAACCAAGCTTTATGGGCTGATCGCATCTCAATTAAAAATTCTATCAAGACGTCCCCCTATTCTTTGGTGTATGGTAAGGAAGCAGTCTTGCCCATTCACATTGAATTGTCGACCCTTCAATCCTTGCAATTGCTTGATGATGAAGATGATGAATTTGATCCTTTGAGTGCAAGGTTGGCTCAACTATTACAGTTGGAGGAAGAAAGGGAGAAAGCATATAATGCATTCATGGAGCATGCTCAGATGATAAAGAATTGGTTTAGCAAGAAGACTTTAGAGAAGGCATTTAAGGATGGTGATCTTGTGTTAAAGTGGAATGAGAACAAGGCAAAGCTAGGCAAGCATCACAAGTTTGAGGTAATTTGGGAGGGCCCATTTCAGATTTCTAGTGTGAATCAAGTTAATTCATATTATCTACAGGATATGGATGATCGTGTGTTGCCAATTCCAATGAATGGTCTTCATTTGAAGGCCTACTACCAGTAAAAAATTTGGGATCAAAAGTGTAAATATGTACATAGTTTTTTAATGTTGTTTTTGTTTGAAAAAATGACTAAGGATGGGGAGCAAAATTCCTTTTCACTGAGCAAAGGTATTTTGGCAAAACCTTCTTCCTAAAAAAGAATTTTTATGGGAAATTAATTAATCTTTCACCTATTTAATGCTTTAATTTTTTTAGTGGAGGTAAAATAACCTATTTTTAAAGTTGGGCACTCAAGTTGGCAAAAGCACTTGATAAAAAGAAAAAAAAAAAAAAAAAAAAGAAAAAGCGATTTCGCTCAAGACGTCGATTTTGCCCATGTATCTTTGGATTTTTGGAGCGAAACTCAAGATTGACAAAAGAAACTCTCACTCACATGCTTTTTAGTGGATGAAGTGGCGAAAGATATTTTCGAAGTGAAAGAGAGCGAAATGCTTTTTCACCTTGCTTTCTGGTGAACTCCTAGAATGCATGATGTTTCATCAATAAAATCAGTGAAATTATTTTTGGCACTCCACTTTAGCGAAATAAGTGCCCATCACGTAGTTCAAGGTAAAAAGTGGTGAAGCACATTTTTCCAAAATTAATCGTTAACGATAGGTTGCACCTCCCAAAAAAGAAAAAAGAATTAAAAATTTAAAACAACCAATCACAATGCTCGAAAAAGAGGTGGGTGAAAGTTGAATCATTGGAAAGCGTGACATGCCCCTGAATTTAGTTGGTGTATAGGCATTAAATTCGGTGGGTGTGATTGGAAAACTATAAGAGGGTGAATGCTTCAGCTAAAAAATAAAAAATTGCAAGGCACCTATTTGAAAAATTGTTACGAATTTTTTTCTCCAAGATTTGAAGTTATTTGTTGTTTGTTCAAAGAAAGTTGAAGATGGGGAAGAAAACCATAGAGGCCAAGAAAGAGAAAGTTCAGAAGAAGGCTGACCCAAAAAGAGGTGGTGAAAAGCTAGAGAGGAGGAAGAGGTAGAATTGGCACCTTACTATGATCGTCTGGCACAAATCGGTGACTGCACAATCACAAATAAAGGTATGGAGAAATTATGGCTAGACGTCGAGTTCACTCTATAGAGGGTATCCACTAAAATTTCTTGCACCATGATGTTTTACTCCCATCTCTTCTGGTATCTTTGTACATCGGTGCATTCATATCCCAAGTTGGTATGGGTGATTGCTCAATGTTATAATCCTGCTACGAGAGCTATTCAAAATGCCAATGGAGATAAGTTATTCAACATTTTAGCTAGCTCGATCAGGGATGCTTTCACTTATGGTGCAAGACCTCCTCTCGACGTCATGTTTAAGAAGCTCAATCTTTCAGAGTAGGAGGAGAGATACCAATCTATAGTTTCTATGCGATAGTTCATGGAGAATCAATTGTTGAAGACACCATGTTTTGGGGAATTGCTAGAGTTATCGGTGTCATTGAGGGATTTCAAGAGCCTAGATTTATATTCGATGTTGGCATGGATGGTTGGACTACCCTCATATTCCATAGTGCACAAGTGGCAAGCGTCACTAGCGTAATGTATTTCACAGATTAAATTTTATGCCTCGACTACCATGACAACAACCACAAATCTAATTTTCTTTGATTGGGTAGATTTCGTAGCTCGAAGAATGCACACATAGTTGTAGAAGGTGCAGAGCGAGGAAGACATCACCTTCAGGCATTGCTCTTTTTTGGTATGGTACTTTTTCTATCACATGCATCCCCATTTTGCTTTCATAGTAGTAAGGAAGATAGATGAAATAGGGAGAACATTGCCAGTTTATTCATGGACTCAGAGTTTGTCGAGAAAGGAGTCCTATTATAATTTTAATCGAATATTTTTGGGGCTCGCCCTTGAGCTTATTTATGGGGTATGTGATAGAGTGCCAAGAGCAATGAAATAAGAGGTCGTTAAAAAGGAGAAGGGTGACATATTTTTGTTGATGCAAGGAGTGGTCATCAGAATTTTTGGCTTCACTGGAAAACCTTTTCTGTTGCCATATTTTACCATCGAACATCTTTTCACCCTGGAGGTAGCCCGATAGAATGATTTCACAAATGACACATATGGGTCAGGCAAGGGAAAGAGAGCTACGTGCACTATGCCTTTTCAGTTTGGCGATGTTAAAGTGACTCAGTGCAGGAAAAATGAATTAATTACCAAAACATTGTACGACCATGGGTTGATTGAGCTTCCCCAATGATGGTGGTATGACCCTTTGGGTGTTTTTGGGAGATTCATCAAGGCCAAGAATTTTCATTGCTGCCCCCGAGAAGACATCTTGCAGTAGAGGAACAATCCCAAGGGGCGCGACCTTGAGTGGCACGTTGAAAAGATGATGTCACTCCCTCCTTGGCATGATTTTTATGAAATGGAGGTCGAGTATGATCCCGTGAATCATCTAGAGCAGGTTCCTCCTCATGATTTGTTCAATCAAATGAAAGTAAAATTGCTCGAATGGTCTGAGGAGAAGATCACCAACTAGTGGGTCATGAGGGTCCATCGAGGAAAGCCTAGGTCAGGTTACCCATTGGTTATGGATGAGGTATTTTCGCTAATTTATGATGAGCATTGTGAAAAGTACCAGCCCCTCTCTTTCATTGACCTAGTGCCTCGAAGTATCTGAAGTCTTGACAAGGAAGAAGACGTGGTAAGAGAGAAGGAGGCATTGGTTGAAGAGAGGGTAGTTATCAAAGAGGAAGAAGAGGAGCAACCACCACCTGAGGAACAACTCTCACTTAGAAAGAGGAGCGTAGGTATAAGGGTACCTTTCCCTAATATGGTAAAAAATCCCAGAAGTGGTGCAATTTTTGCTCTTAGCACAAAGCCACCTCCTTCGCTTACGGTTGAGTAGACTAGTTTTAAGGAGATATCCTCTTCGGCTCAGCAGGAACAATCAAGCCCGATGGTGACAATAGTAGATCTGGAAGTAGAGGAAGAGAAAGATCCAACAATGCAACAACCTTCGTCGTCAGCTCAAATGGTGTCGAAGCCTGTAGGTACGCATTTTCTTTCTTCTTCTCTCACTGATAAGCACTTGGTGACCATTGCCTCCTCATCTGTAGTTCCCATCTCCACTTCACCTCCATTCATTGTACCCATCTCTTTGGGTTCCCTCTCCATTTCATAGTCGTAGGTCACCAATGCTCCCCCACTTCTTCCATTCCCTCCATTTCTCTCTCTTTCAGTTCATTCGCATCCACCCCGAATCCATTTTCCCTTCCATTGTCCTCTATTCCATCTTCCATCCCTACCAATCCTATTACCATTGTAAGTACGCAAGCCCCTCCTAGGGTAAGCGTAATTGTAGTGCCTTCCACTTTTGCTCCCTCTATTGAGCCAAACCCTCAGTAGGCCCTTTTCCCATTTTCCCTAATTTTTGTAGTACAAGAGCCACTGGCTTTCGAGATGGAGTTGCTACTAGAGCACCCCATGGCAGAGAAGATCAGTAGAGCATGACAAAGTTCCTCATGTTGGTTGAAAATTCATAAGAGGAAGGATGTGCAAGCCCTAGCTAAGGCATTGAAGAAGGTGACTTTCGATCCTAGAGGCTATGGAGGTGCACACTGTGAAGATGGTCCCTTAGGTCCAAAAACCCCAAGGAGAGATGGCACCCAGTGATTATTCATATCAAGTCATCACCGAGGACCTCACAAAGATTGATACAACTAAGAAAATGGATAATATACAGGTGGAGATGAGTTCGATCTACTTGCACGATGAGCATTTCAAGAAGAAATTTTTTGAAGCTGAAGCAAAAATTATCGAGTTAGAAGATGCTTTGGCCACACATAAGGCCCAATTGGAAATAGAGAAATCATAGGTAGAGCATTGGTAGTAGAAGGCAGATAGCTTGGAGAAAGAAATTGGGGATATAAGCAAGCAGTTCAAGAAACACCAGAAAGCTCAAGAAGGAGCAGGATAGCAAGTGCAAGCATTGGCCACCCAACTCAATACTTTATAGAATCAGCTAGCTAAAAAGGTAATACAATCGGTAACTCTCTCCAAGGAGAAAATTAAGGAGGCTCACCATCTTTTGATTGATGTGTTCAAAATGGGCAAGAAAAGCAATCTTGGTTCTCATGTTTCTTCAAGAGGTGCACAGTAATTATATTTAGTGAGGAATCATTACAGTATGACAAGGAGAACCTCGAACCAAAATTGGAGATGGCAATGAAGATTCAGTCGTTAGATCATTCGGACCTCTGATGTAAACCCATGAGTGAGATGGACTGAGCTTGGTCTAAAGCTCGGATCACCTTGCATAGTTATTTCTCTAGGTTGGATCTGGTTAAAGAAGTCCATAAGTGCTTGAGATGTTTGAGAAGGAGCACTATATTTCGCTCATTTATTTTGAAGTTGTAGCTAATATCAGATTCCTGAGTTTCACCAATGACCATGGGGATATTTTGCCAAAGCGAGAGTTGGAGGAAGCCTGGAGAGATTTCGTAGATGATGCTTCAAATATTGATGACTTGGAAGAGCCCATCATCGAAGAGCAGGTGTTGCCATTCATGAAGAAGCTCACCCGCATCGAGTCATCCTTGCTAGAGCTAAGCCAGAGAGCCAATCATATCGGCCTTGGATTAGGTCGAGACTTTTGGACTACATTATTGATACACTCCATGTATCCTGTGATGCTTAATTTAGATTCTTGGTCTGAGGTAGTTGTGGTATATGAGACCACTAATGAACATCTTAAGGAGTAGGAGGAATAGGCACAGGGAAAAAGAGAACAAGAGGAAGTTACAGAGCGAAGTGAGCCATCTAATGTAGCAAGTGGTAGTGGAAACTCTGAGCCCAATGGATAAAGGCCTGGGACCGATTGTATTCAGGCAAGCTGAATACCCCGTGAGCCTTCAAAAATATTGGCATTTTTGCCACATTAAAATTTTGTTAAAATTTTACCTAAATATGAAAGCAATTTTGCCAGCGAAATTCATTTTGAGCATTTTTGTCACATTAAGAATTTTTTCAAAATTTTGTCTAAGTGTGCAGGGAGTTTCGCCAACGAAATCACCTACTGGCCATTTCGCCAGCGAAATTACTTTCTAGACAGTTTCACTCCCAAATGCAATGAAATTCAGTTTCGCCTTGTTTCTTGGTGAAATCCCTTCTCAAGCGCAATTGGTCGAAGTTCAGAGTGAAATGCATCTTCGGGTGAAAACGCTGGTGAAAATCCTTCTCGGGTCAAATTGGCAAAATTCATAGTGAAAGTTCGAATGGGCGAAATCATCAATGAAACTCCCATTTTGCCCACTTTTCCAGCGAAACTCCCATTTCGCCCACTTTTCCAACGAAACTCCCATTTTGCTCACTTTTCTAGTGAAACTCTCCTTTCGCCCAGTTTTTCAGCGAAATGCATTTTCGAGCGCGTTTCGAGTGAAAACGTTGGCGAGAAGCACGTTCTAGGCGCAAGTCCAGGAAAAAGCCCATTTCGAGCACAACTTGGGTGAAACTATGATGAAGGCCCATTTCGGGCGTAACTTTGAGCGAAAGCTCATTTTGAAAGCAAACGCCATCGCCCCCATCATTTTTAGTGAAGATCTTCTTTGGAAAAAGATCAAAGTTGGTAAATTCAATTCCTGGGGTGACGCAATTGATATGTCTGGGATCACTGTCGAAGAACTGTTGAGGTTAAATATTGCGCTCTTGACTCCGATGTAATCTTGTTCATTTTCGAAGCACCGTCCACTTTAGTGGATATTCATTTTCAAGGCACCGTCATGGAGATGGAAATCTGGTCGATGATTTCTGCTAGGTCCTGATATGCCATGTGCTGAAGTTGCTTGTTGCTTCCCAACGTAACACCGAATTGGCTCGTTGTTGCTACCGAGGAGAAAGTTGTTGTTGCCGAGGAGAAGACCATTGCCATTCAATCCTTGATTGGCCAACATTTTATTTAATGAGCATTTAATTTTGGAGGTAGAATCCTCTATAAATACTGTAAAATGTGATGAGTTTAAGGATGGACATTCTACTAAAAAACTCTTTGAGTTTAAGTTTCTGCATCAATTGAAATATGTCCTACTCTGGTTCCTGGATCAGTTGTGTATGTGATTGCTTTCTGCCTGTCATTTCTGCTATATTCATTGCCTTTGTTAGATAAGTTAAAATTCTGCATTTGAATTTAATTTCTGATGAAGGAATGAATGTTGAAATGCTAATTGGAAGTCATATTTGCAATCTGTGATTGGTTCCTGCGTTGTTCTTTCTGTTAAATGCTAGTTAAAATTTAATGTGGTTATTTAGCTGTTAGTTCATCCTCACTCTGTTTCTCTGGCTTACAACCATATTTCCCATTTCTTTCTATCAATTTCTCTCCCTAAGCTTTATACCGATTTTAGATTAGTAAGGGAACCAACCCTCTCTGGAGATTGGCCCGAAGGACATCTCTTTCCTTCGGCCTTTCAATGTTGGTCGGGTCTAGGGCGCATATTTTTACACTTAGGCAGATTCGTGACCAACAAGAGTATTATGGAATCATAGTTTATTTTGTTAATTAAAGGAATGGGACTTTGATTAATGTAAATAAAGGAATTATATTTTATTTTGTTAATTAAAGGAATGGTACTTTGATTAATGTAAATAAAGGAATCATAGTTTATTTTGTTAATTAAAGGAATGGGACTTTGATTAATGTAAATAAAGGAATCATAGTTTATTTTCGTTAATCAAAGGAATGGGACTTTGATTAATGTAAATAAAGGAATCATAGTTTAATGTAAATAAAGAAATCATAGTTTATTTTCGTTAATCAAAGGAATGGGACTTTTATTAATGTAAATAAAGAAATCATAGTTTATTTTCGTTAATCAAAGGAATGGAACTTTGATTAATGTAAATAACAGAATCATAGTTTATATTCGTTAATCAAAGGAATGGGACTTTGATTAATGTAAATAAAGGAATCATAGTTTATTTTTGTTAATTAAAGGAATGGGACTTTGATTAATGTAAATAAAGGAATCATAGTTTATTTTGTTAATTAAAGGAATGGGACTTTGATTAATGTAAATAAAGGAATTATAGTTTATTTAATTAATTAAAGGAATGAGACTTTGATTAATTCAAATAGAAGGAATATAGATTATTTTCTTAACTAAGGAATGAAACCTTAGTTATTTGAAATAATGGTTTTGAAATGATTTGATTAAAGTAAGACTTGTGATCTAGTTGTATCTATTGAAATGACTCTCTTTAAGTAAATGAGAGATAAGAATAGAAATGAGGAAATTCTTATGATATCAACTAGACAGTAGATGGTTGAATGCTTTAATTAAATTTATATAGTTACAATTTGACAAAGTAAACAATAAATGCATTGGTTTCATGTTACTAGTAGATGCATTTAGATGCATGCCTTTCATGGAGTCATGAGCTATCATGATTCCCTATTACCGTTCAAATGAACGATTGAAAGTTAAGGAGGACCAAGAGGACAATAGGAACCAATGCAGTGGTTTGTTTTATAATTGCAATAATTCATTTATGTTCAAAATAGACTATACTTGTAGGAAGAAATCCCTAGATGAATATGGATGTATTACTTTATTCTTTTAAAAGTATGGAGGTTTTACCATACTTGGATATATGTAATATTTTATTGAATGAATTGAGAATGTATCTTAGCTTTATTGTTATGAAGTATCTATGCATTGTTGTTTAGCTTTTCCTTTTATTTAATGTTTATTCTCATTTAATGATGTTTATTTTAAAGTACTTATATGCTTTATAAATTTTATTCCTTGATTTATTAAATAGATAGAGTTATTCTTGTCTTCTTGCTAAACATAAAAGGAACCTAAGAAAATGAGACCTCTTAGGGTGAACATAGAAAGGACCTAAGAGATTGAGACCTCTTAGGGTGAACATAGAAAGGACCTAAGAGATTGATACCTCTTAGGGTGAACATAGGAAGGACCTAAGGGATTAAGACCCCTTAGGATGATGTTGACTAAGTAAACTAATTGCTTACATCGGAGTTAAGATAGCCCGTCGTAAATATGAGATGGATAGCTTAACTCACAATACGCGTAATATACCTACACATATAGACTTGTGTATGGTATGGTGATGGGCGTATACCTTCGACTGTACTGAAGGTGATAAGTTAGCTCATCAAGAAGGATGAGATAGATAGCTTATATGTGAAACGCATGATATGCCTACACAGACGGACTTGTGTAGGGTATTGAATGTGATGTAACTCTTTGGAAAAGTTGGGAAACTTAGTAAACCTAAAACAATAGATTAACCTAATGTAGGATAGGGGTTTATGAATCCCTCTTAGTAAAAAAAAAATATTTTCTTTTCTTGTATTTTTTTATAGCTAGATTTTGGGCTATTACACATATAGATTTCTTTGTAGAGCTTTTTAGGCCATATTTACACCATATATATTTCAAAAATTATCATCAACATTGATTATCTTATTTATGTGTTCTAATCACACTTCATGTTATATTTTTTAACTTTTAGATTAATCTTTCTATTTTGTGTATTTTTCTCTTTAATTATGCTACTAGGGTGTTTCTTTCTTCTTGTCATCTCCAACAACCTCCTTATCCTCATCAATCCCTTCTACATTATTAGTTTCCATTTGGTATATAATATATGGCATAAATATCTCTTTGTAGCTCTTTTTAGACCATATTTACACCATATATATTTCAAAAAATACCATCATCAACACTGATTATCTTATTTATGTGTTTTAATCACACTTCTTGTTATATTTTTTTTATTTTATTTTTTTTATTTCTAGACCAATATTTCTATTTTGTGTATTTTTCTCTTTAATTATGCTACTAGGATGTTTCTTTCTTCTTATCATCTCCAACAATCTCCTTATCCTCCTAAGCCCCTTCTATATTATTAGTTTTTATTTGGTATATAATCTATAGGTTTCATTGCAAAATCTAGATAACAAGGAACAACTTCAAATAATTTTTTTCCTTTTTTAAATTATTATTGGTTATCTATGATTTTTTAAAATTTAGGTTTTGAAAGGGTTGTCCTTTCTCTTTTAAATCAAATTAGTCATATTTAGCTATATAACCTATTTGGTGTCATCGAGATTTAAACCTTCGTGTGGGCTACATCATCAATATGTCTCAACCATTGAACCCGGGCCTCACTGGCACCTATGAGTTTTAATTGCTAGAAGATAACTTTCTATTGTTCAAAGACAAAGATTTACCTCACTTATAATCATCCTCTTCTACCTTTTCTTTTTTGGTAATTGACTCTAAAAAAATTATTTATATGCATAGGGCCTTATAAATTGTATCTTTTAGACCCTTTTGAATTTTATTTTTAGATTGTAAAATTTTATCTTTTAGATGGTCTGTAAATTTTATCTTTTATTTCTATGGTCTCTACACAACAAAAATTTACTTGTAAATTTCTATTCTTAAAAAAACCACAAAGGTCTACCTAACTTATAATCATCCTCTTCCACCTTTGCTTTTTGGTAATTAACTCTAAATATTTACTTAAATATTTAGATCATTACAAGATCTAGAGAAAGAACAACCTTCACATTTTTATTTTTATTTTTATTTTAAATTAATTATTGGTTATATGTGATTGAAACAAGCCCCCTTACATCATGGCACACAGAGGTACTATTAGAACTTGGTAATTATGTATGTATAGCATGGCAATTTTTGAACCTAGGTCGACTCTATGAACATCAAGGAATTTAATTAGTTAAAATAGTGTTATTTGATAATATATTATGGTTCAACCATGAGAATTAATCCTTCATAAATAAATGTTAAGTTCCACCCATGAAATTTAAATGTTGGATAGATGTAAAAACATTTACCCTCCACTAATTATTTTAAACACCATGGAAAAAATGTTAAGGTTGACCCATGAGATTTGAACCTTAGTTAAGGTATAAAACTCCTTATTTCCCATAAATTACTCTAAAATGCATGGCCTAAAACATTAATATTCAACCATGAGAGTGGAACCTTGGTTGACAATGTGAAACTCTTTATTCCCAATCAATTGTTCCAAACCCCATGGGACACCTTCACACAATGTTTTTTAATTGGAAGGAGATGTTTTTCTATTGTTTAAAGACCATAGAAACTTACCTAAATTATAATCATCCTCTTTCACCTTTACCTTTTGGTAATTGATTCTAAACAAATACTTATATGTTTAAACCTTTTTGGATTGTAGCAAAGCATTATAATCTATCCTTCTTGGTCACTCTTAAAATTTACTTTATATGAGACATATAGATTTATCGCCACATTTTTTGGAATTAGAAATTTATTCTTTTGGATCAATCCAATTATGTTTGTTTTCCTTTCTTCATTGTCATGTTTGTCGTGTAATTTGAACTTTTTACATATTTCTCAAACATTCTAATTTTGCAATCTATTAGCATGTATTCCGTAGTCTTAGAATGTGTACAAAACAATAAAAGAACAAAAAATAAATAGGTAAGGTTTATTTCCATATTCTATTAGTAATTAGGAGAAAATACCAAGGCCTGCATTATAAAATAATGGTAATATGTTCCTATATGTGTATTGATAATCACATTCTCACATTACTCTTGCACTAATATTATCAATTATTTAGGTAAGAAGGAACACCAACCCAAAAAAAAAATAGAAATTCTATTTTTATGGATTTCATATTAAGATATTTTAATTGCTTAATATATAGGTTGTGTAATAAATACAATTAAATTTATAGAGGGATGATATCTATTTATTGCTATCATGATATTAGTAAGTTTAATGTTATTTGTTGGAATTGTTTAATATAGGACAAATGCTTTTCTAGATTCAATTGACCTTTGTATCCCTTGAGTGAATTCTTTTAAAAAAATTATACTTGATTATGAGCATATTTATAAGTCAATATTATGGTCCTAATATTAGTTAATATTGACTACCAATCAATGTAATTATTCAATGGTCATTAAACATATTTCTCATGATGTTTTTTAACCAATTTTACTTGTTTAGGTATTTTAATTTAGGTTATAATTAAATTTGAGTATGCATGTTCTTCCTTCAATATTTGTAATTTTTAAGTTTATTTTGATATAAATATTGTTAAATATTTATAAAATAAATATGATTTATAAACACCTATCATGAATGCTCATTTTGTTTGGTTTCATCTTTATTCAAATTCCCTATTTGAATATTTGTTTGTTTAGTTTCATCTTTATTCAAATTCCCTATTTGAATCTTTGTAAAGAGATATCCACTTCAAATAGTTTATTTTTTAACAAGCCTCTATAGAATTTGCATGCTAGTCTCTTGCACGTACATACTTTATCTATACATTTGCTATAACTTTAAGATGAATTTTTAAAACTTATATATGTATTTCCTTATTGGTAGATAGAATCATAAAAACATTTTATGTAATTATTATTTACCTTTGATTGAGTAATATTTTATTCAGGATATTGACAATCTATTGATCTTTCTTAAATTATCATGTTTAATCATATATTATATAATAATGGTAACATATGTGGACCTTGTTATTCTATATCCAAATATAACATTAACCATATAGGTTGTATAGCAATGACACATCTTACTTTATAATCATCATGAGATCAATTAATTAGTATGATATGACTTGCACATTATAAAAGTATAATTTCTTTATAAGATTTTGATCACATTAGATCAATTAGGATTCCACACACAAATGGATTTTATTAAATGATCTAATGTTCAATGTTTTTGTATTCAAGTATGTGGTGAATTGGTTCTAGTTGTTATCTAGTCTATTAGTGATTACTTTTATATGTGATCTTTCTCTTTATAAGTGTCTAATAATAAAACATAATTATTTATCCTTATAATGTTTATTAGCTTCTACATAAAAACTTCAATTATTTTTTATCATATTATAGTATTATTTTATTATCCTTTTGATACTCTTTATCTTTTCATGTCCAGGTAACATTAATGTATTAACATGTTTCAAACTAGTTCTCCTCCCATCTTGTGATTTTCTTATTTTATCCACATCCTGCATGTCTCCTTTGTACAATACATCATTTTACTTTTGCATACCTCATTGTTAATATTGCATTTATAAAGATGTTGTCCATGTGTTAGTATTTATAATTCATATAGGGAAACAATTGTTGGCTATGGTAATAAGTGTAGAGGTGGCATAAGAAGCTTTGATAGCCAATTTTAAGATTTCATTAGGCAGAAATGGACAATTTTCCATTTCTTAAGTCCCAGGCAGTTCAAGAATCGCCATATACCTTCAAATCTGTAAATATAAATTTTTTATTAATACAGTATCATGTATGTAGATGGCAGTTTCAAGGTCATTCAAGAGTTATTGAATCATGATTGCTTCATGAAGTTACTTGAGGCTATTTCCAAGTGCATAAAATTACAGTTATCCCCTAAGTTATCCCCTAATAAAACAAACATGTTTAAAAAGCTCCTGGCTATTTTCTATTAAAATAGAAAACTAAAAATTATTAAAAACCCAACCAACATTAGAATTTAAATTATATTAATGTCCCAGAACAAGCAAAGAAGGGTAACGTGACTCCAACACATGGACAAGCCAAAAACATTGCTGCAAACCCAAAAATACAAAATTACAATAATCAATTTGACGTCAATGAATCATTGTCATTACATACGGTATTATAGGAGACCATAGTTACCATATCTGAGAATTTCTTGCTCGGATACTCGTATCCGTGTATCAAATACGGATACAGATACCATACTTTTTGGATACCTTATCTAAATGAATCATTGTCATTACATACGGTATTATAGGAGACCATAGTTACCATATCTGAGAATTTTTTGCTCGGATACTCAGATACCATATTTTTTGGATACCTTATCTACATGTACCAAAACACATGGATAACATCTAAATTTCAAATACACAAATACTATTTAGACGTATTTCAAAATAATCTTAGTAACCTTAACAATAAAAATTGAGGTATTCTAAATAAAAGATCCAAGGTCACAATTCAGAGGAAGACAACCCATGTACATCCTAAAAAGATAGTGTGCCTTCTCCCGAAGAGTACAGGATGGTTTGATATACTCTTGGACCTTAAAAATTACTTAAGAAACCACATCTAAATATATGATAAATACATATCCTGTTTAGTCTATATCTAATATATCCTAGAATTCCTATGCACATCTATTTAATATATATTCACGATATGAGATCGGAAGAAGAATATGCAATTTTTTACAATTAAATAATTAATTAAAAAATCAATGACAAATCTCCTTGAAAATATCCCATAAGTGTGTAAACATTTTTATTTTATATTTTTTTTCCTTTCATATATAAAACATATATGTTTTTTATAATGTCATATCCAATCCCTTGAAAATTTATTGTATCGATATGTGATACCATATGATACCGATATCGTATCCATTTCCATGAAACATAGAGTAGACAATTACATTACAATTATAGAACAGATATAAGACAAATACTCTGCAAATACGCTGCAACGAAGGCTCAATTAGCCATAGGAGATCCACTGTAGAGGAGAGGCAGATAATGCTCGTACCAACCCTAGATGCAACTATAGTTATCACTAGTCCTGTTCCATATGTAAAGAATTATTAGCAATCACTACGAATGAGCCAATGAAAGCCCTGATGATGTCCAAAAAGGAACTCTCTGGGATAAAAGGGCAAGAGGGAATCCTCAAGGGGATGTCTCCTAGGTATTATCCTACCATTCAAGGCCAAAGATCCTCCAGATACACAAAGGAATCAATAAATGCATACCTATCTGGACCTCCCAGGCTGCAGTGTGAACAACATTGAGGATTCAAATCAATATATGCAAAAGTTAATGAATATAAATCAATCATGAAAGGGAAGCCCCCTTGCCAAAAAGAACTACCAACAAAGCCAAGAGAGGGAAGAAAATGCGATATAATATCTCTCTCTATACATATATATAGTCTCTCTCAAAGTGAAGCAGCACAAGGGCTACCGTCCTCACCTGATGTCATTCCAGAATATGCCATTCTTAAACGATGTATGTACATATATGGAGGTGTCTATTAGTGAAGTAGTTTTGACTCATTTGAGCAACCAATATCTAGAAATACTCAACTCACTATCTAGGATGTACTCTATAATTTTGATTTATTGGTTTTGGGTGCTTCTTAAACATTGGAGTTACCTTCTTGTTTACTATGATAATGTGGGTTTACAGGATCTTTTTTTAATTAGTGATGACTGGAAGAGGATTTTTCTCACCGGTTGAGAAGTCTGTTAACCTTGATTAGATTTTAGACCTCTCTCCCTATGTTGAAAACTTTTACCCTTTAGGTATGATTGAAATATTTCAAGTTGGAGATCATAATCTTCTAGATTGTTAATCTAAACTATTCCATATCTCTTTTGCCAAAGTCTTGACATGGATGTCAAAGTCATGGATAACATAATATAATCACGGAAATAATTTGTTGTTTATAATAACATATTTTTCCTTTCTATTCTGACCAGAAATCCCCTAACAAATATTTTGTAGGCTTGTTACCTACATTTCCAAACAATTGTCAATTAAGATCCTTTGAATATAAACTGCAAGCCCAACTTGATTGGCTACAACAAATTTTATGTTTCCTTCAACAACCATTTCTTTGTAATTTGAAGACATGTTTGGCAATGAAATTTCCATTTATGAAGTGAACACACATTACTTTGGCAGAGGACACTATTGCTATCAAATTTGTCTAATGTCTTGACTTCCTCGTCAAGAAGGTTTTTAATATTCGTGTCGGTTTTGTCTACTAACCTTAATTGTGTATCACATTTAAATATCTTGATGCTCATATCATGTAAGTTTTTGACAACTTTATTCTTTTGAATTCGCATTGTAATTTGATAAGACAATGTAGCTTCAACAATCATAGTTTCTCTTTTTTCATTGACTGAGATGCATCGTTATTGTGGTTGATGACAATCTTACTAGTTGTGATAATGGTTTTGATGAAAATCTGAGCACAATTAATGAATAGCATTCTCTCAAAAATCCACTCCATATATTGCTTTTAACACTCAATAATTCACCCTAATTTCCAACAGATCGCATGCTGCTTTAGATTTTCCAGGTTCTTAGCAAAACATGGATGATAATACAGATTATTGAGAGAGAAGATAGTAGTCCCCGGACTAAAAACTTAATTAACTTCACTCTCTTAAATAAATTTCATTTTTATTTATTTCTCAGAGTTCAAGAATGAATTTATCTCAACTCCTCTGTTAATAAAAACAAAAAAAATTCTTTGTGACTTATATTTGCTTGGTTTTAATACAGTCTAATAATAATTTCTTGAATTTTAACAACATTTTTATCAAACATGTTTGTATTATTCCTTTCAATAAAAACACCTTTGCTTGCATTTATAATAGCAACTCCTATTCTTCTGTATTTTATCTAATATATTTCTCTTTGATAATAGCCCCTTAGGCACTCATATGGTACACACCAAAAAAGAAAACACATATATACATACATCGATCTGACCAAACTTTCCCTTAAAGACTGCATTCACTTTGGCTTAATGTCCTCTCACAAGTTTTTTATATAAATTATCCCACCAAACCATCCCTTAAAGACCGTCGTCCACTTTGGATTAACATCTCTCACAAAGTCCTATAATGTAATAGCTCAAAGGGAGAACAAGTTCTTTCAGAGCCTCCTTTTATAATCATAAATTTGCAATACTTATTAATTTATAATTCTCCAATGCACTTCAATGAAGTGCCTTCTTTTGGAGTACTTATATATTAAAAAAAGTTTGAAGTTCCTTATTTTGTTATTTTTCTTCTACCACAATATGCCTTTTATCTTTTCGTTTCATCAAGCCACTAAACAATTACCTTTTGATATTAAGCCTGCTTGATCTTTTATTTCAACATTCACTTTTGAATTGGATCAGTGTTCAAAAAATTCTGTCTGGGTGAGACAGACAATCTTTCTAAACTGCTTTATCCATGATTAGAAATTTGAGACAGACAATCTTTCTAAACTGCTTTATCCATGATTAGAAATTTCTTACAAAGAATGCCTTTGTAAAACAAAGAGATTCATATTTATTTTCCATTTTTGCTTATATATTTACCTTTGCATAATTAATAATTAAATCAGAAATCTTAGAGTAAAATAGTTAAGCATATATATATATATATATAAACATTCTGTCTATCATGGAAGTGTACTATTAACTAGTAAAAAGAGAGCTCCCACTACTACTTGGTGAGCACCCAGTAGGGAAGCTTAATTTGTTTCACAATTAGGCACATTTACCTTTGGTTATCTAAATTTGTAGCTAGAATCTTTTACGACTTATCAAACGTGCCAGCAGTAAAAGAATATTATATTTCATTATTTTCTTTTCATTTTTCCCAATTTAGATAGTAAAACATTTTACATATGTTCACAGAAACAACTCTTTTCAACAACTCCCATTAACAACTCTCATTTGTTAGAAAAATTAAATCTAACTTCACGCCCAAAGGAGATTCGGCGCGAAGCACTTCCGAAACACCTTCGGAAAATGCTTCGGCGCGAAAGACAAATCGGCAGCCCCCGAAAAGCGTCTCGCCGCGAACTAGTTTCAAGTTGCCCTCCGAAGCGGAAATCGGCCGAAGTGGAAACCAAGCACGGGAATCGACGCATTAATTATCCATGCGTGCGAGTAGCTGGGGTTGTCCGGCAGTTGGTCGAAAAGCCACTTCGGCATTTAATTCTGTCAGCGGGTTGGTGAGTTTATCCCGCCCTTTGTCCTCATTCCCCGCCTATAAATACCGGGGCCATTTTGTCATTTAGTAGTATGAGGAAGAGCGTAGAGAAGAGAGGAGCAGAGTAGCAGAACGGGTGAAGCACCAGCAGCCATTAGCCGGAGAGTGGAGCAGCAGTCTCCCATTTAAGTCTTAAGTTTATCCTGCAGACATTTCGTCTTGCAGAAGATTGTAATCGCTTCAGTTGGAAGCACTTGTAAACCGGCAATATAGTTAAATATATAAATATTTATTCTGCATATTTGAGTCGTTGTGTAAGGATTTTATCTGCAGATATTCCAGAGCTAGGGTTTGCCCCGAAGTGGGAAAGCACCCGTTCGATCCAGAAAGGGATCAAGTTTATTTGTTTGTGCCGAAGCACATTGCGGCATTCTGTTTTCACCGAAGTTGCCGCGGGCTGCCGAACTTCGCAGCCTTCCCGTCCGAAAAATCCTTTCGGGACGAAGTTCCCCGAAGTAGATTTACTTCGGAAGGTTTTGCCCCGAAACACATACTTCGGGAATATCTTCCCCGAAGCATTTCTAGTTCGGCAATATTTCTCCCGAAATAAATACTTCGGGAACATTTCCCCGAACCTCTTCTCACTCGCCGAAGTTCCTCCCTCGCTGAAAATTTGCCCGAGACTCTTCCCGAAGTTCATATTTGCCGAAGCATTTTTCGGGGACCCTCTCGCTCCCGAAGTAAAATTGCCGAAGCAATTTTTCGTGACCCAAAGTAGTTTTTCGACGCGATTTAAATCGCGATTTGGATTTAATTCTTTTAATTCCTTCAAATTGGTATCAGAGCCATTGTTGTCGTGACACGGAGATAGAATCATGGATTTCGGAAAGAGTTCCTTGCAGTTGCAGATCCCGCGATTTAATGGCAAGAACTACGATTACTGGAGCATCCAGATGAAGATCCTCTTCGGGTCTCAGGATTTGTGGGACTTGGTCGAGAATGGATACCCGGAGCCGGCAGATGCAGCAGCACTGGCCGCCCTCTCCCAAGCCGACAAAGATCTTCTGAAGGAGAATCGGAAGAAAGATCAGAAAGCCCTGTTTTATATCATGCAAGCGGTTGAGGAGACCATCTTCCCGCGGATTGCATCAGCCACCAAGGCCAAGCAGGCCTGGGAAATTTTGGCAAGTTCGTACCAGGGCACCAACAAAGTCAAGTTGGTAAAATTGCAGATGCTCAGGAGGCAGTTCGAGAACCTGCAGATGAGCGAGTCAGAGTCAATGAGCGACTTCTTCACCCGAACGACAGATGTCATCAACCAGATGTGGTTGAATGGTGAAATTGTGTAGAATCAAAGGATCGTGGAGAAAATTCTGCGAAGTCTTCCAGCGAAGTTCGACTCTGTGGTAATCGCAATTGAGGAGTCAAGGGATTTGACAATCCTCTCGGTGGACGAACTCATGGGTTCCCTGCAGACACATGAGCAGAGGCTGAGCCGCTCAACTCAGTCCTCTTTGGAGCAAGCTTTCAAAGCAAAAGTCTCAGTCCGAGACAGCGGCAGACAAGACTCCCACCACAGCGCTTCTAGTTCTCAAGGAGGAAGAGGCAAAAGCAGACGTGGGAGAAGTAACAAGCAAGGAGGGAGGTCAAACCCTCATGACAGCGAGCCCAGTTGCAACTTTCATCAGCATGGAGGAAGAGGCACTGGCAGAAATCAGCAAGGAAGCTCTCGAGCAAAGAAGGACATGTCAAAGGTCCAATGCTACTACTGCAATAAGTTCGGCCATTATGCCTCCCAGTGCAGAAAGAAGATGGCGAACGAGAATCGAGCAGCAAGCCCATTATACGGAGGAAACCAGAAATGCGGCGGGAGGAAATATGTCTGCTGACTTGCGGTGTTGAGGAGGAGAGCAAGAAGAACATTTGGTATCTTGACGGTGGGTGCAGCAACCACATGACTGGGAACAGGGAGATGTTCTCACAGTTGGATGAAACAGTCCAATCTGAAGTCAAGATGGGGAACAACAGCAAAGTTCCCGTGATGGGGAAAGGAAAAATCTCCATCCGCACCTGACACGGTGAAAGAAAAACAATTCAGAATGTTTATTATGTGCCTGGGTTGAAGCACAATCTGTTGAGTGTTGGACAGCTTGTGCAGAATGGACACACTGTTCAGTTCAAAGATGGTGTTTGTTCAATCAGAGACAAAGTGCATGGACAAATCGCAACTGTGTCCATGACGAAAAACAAGATGTTTCCACTGCAGATTCAGAATGAATTAGTGATGTCTCTGAGTGCAGTTGTGAAAGATGCTACCTGGTTGTGGCATCTCAGATTCGGTCACCTGAGTTTTAGTGGCCTGAATTCGTTGCACGAGAAGCCAGATGGTGAAGGGTTTACCCCTTATTGAGCAACCGAACCAAGTTTGTGAAGGTTGCCTTGTCGACAAGCAGCACAGGGACGCATTCCCTGTAGGACAGTCTTGGAGAGCATCACGGCCATTGGAGCTGGTGCACTCAGACATTTGTGGTCCCATGCAGACCACCTCATATGCCGGCAACAAATTTTTCTTGACTTTCATTGATGACTTCAGCCGGAAGACCTGGATTTATCCCATCAAGTTGAAGTCAGAGGCATTTGGGAAGTTTAAGGAGTTCAAGGCTCTGGTTGAGAAACAGAGCGGGTATTATGTGAAGACTCTCGAACTGATGGAGGTGGAGAATACATCTCCAACGAATTCCACAACTTCTGCAAGCAGCATGGAATTCGGAGGCAGTTCACTGCCAGATACACACCACAGCAGAATGGTGTAGCTGAGAGGAAGAACAGAACAATCATGGAGATGGCACGGAGCATGCTGAAGGCAAAAAGTTTGCCACATGAGTTCTGGGCAAAAGCTGTAAGTTGTGCAGTTTATCTGCTGAACCGATGTCCCACCAAGAGTGTGAGAGACAAAATCCCAGAGGAAGCCTGGAGCAATCTGAAGCCAAGTGTGGCTCATTTGCGAGTTTTCGGGTGCATAGCATATGCACATGTTCCGGATGAGAAAAGGCAAAAGCTGGATGACAAAGCTGAAAGATGCATCTTCACAGGATACGACGAACCAGCAAAGGCATACGAGCTGTACAATCCTGTGACAAAGAAACTTGTCATCAGTCGAGATGTGAAGTTCTTGGAGGATGAAGCCTGGAACTGGAAATCGAGAGACTGGTCAGCCTGAACCAGCAGTTGCTTGAACCTGTAAACTTGGAGGAAGACAGTGTGCAGCCACCTGTGCCTTCAAGCAGCAACAGTGGTGCCAGCAGTAGCACAACCACATCATCCCGATCACCTTCACTTGCAAGCAAAATTCAAAATCTGAGAACACCTGCGAAGACTCGGAGCTTGCAAGATATTTATGAGGTAACTCGTAATCAGATGGATGAAGATTATTCTGACTTTGCCCTATTTACGGAGTGTGATCCAGTGGAGTTTGAAGAGGCAAGTCAGAATCGCAAATGGGTGAATGCGATGGATGAGGAGATAGCAGCCATTGAGAAGAATGAGACATGGCAGCTGACAGATCTTCCAAGCAGGAAAGAAGACCATTGGGGTCAAGTGGGTGTATAAGACGAAGTTCAACGCCCAAGGAGAAGTTGACAGGCATAAAGCCAGATTAGTGGCGAAAGGCTACAAGCGAAGTCGGGAGTTGACTATCATGAGGTGTACGCACCTGTAGCCCGACTTGACACAGTCAAGGATGATTCTGGGACTAGCAGCTCAAAAGGGATGGAGCGTGTACCAGATGGATGTCAAGTCTGCCTTCCTGAATGGAGTGTTGGAAGAAGAGGTCTACATAGACCAGCCACCCGGTTATGAAGTACAAGGACAAGAGGACAAGGTCCTGAAGCTGAAGAAGGCCCTGTATGGGTTGAAGCAAGCACCCCGGGCATGGTACAGCCGTATTGACGGCTATTTTCAGGAGAATGGGTTTCAAAAATGCCCATATGAGCACTCCCTGTACCTGAAGACAAATGAAGAGGGTGAGATGATAATCGTCTGCTTGTATGTGGACGATCTGATATATACTGGCAATAGTAGCAGCCTATTTGCACAGTTCAGAACAGCCATGAAGTCCGAGTTTGAAATGACAGACATGGGGCTGATGAAATATTTTCTTGGTATTGAAGTTGTCCAATCAGCAGATGGCATCTTCATTTCTCAGGGCAAGTATGCAAAGGATGTCCTGAAGCGTTTTAAGATGGAGGACAGCAAGCCTGCCATCACTCCGGCAGCCACTGGCGTCAAGCTGAGCAAGACTGACAACAACAGAAGTGTTGACCCAACTCTCTATAAAAGGTTAGTTGGAAGCCTGATGTACTTGACAACAACCAGGCCAGATTTGATGTACGTCGTGAGTTTAATCAGTCGGTTCATGGAGTCGCCCAAAGACACTCACTGGCAAGCAGGCAAGAGAATCCTGCGATATGTCAATGGCACGAGGAACCATGGACTCCACTATGCCAGAAAGGACCAGCTGGAGTTAATTGGCTACACCGACAGCGATTGGGCTGGTAGCGTAGATGACAGGAAGAGCACTTCGGGATATGCCTTCCATTTTGGATCCGGAGTTGTCTCTTGGTCCTCGAAGAAGCAGCCAATTGTGGCTCTATCTACAACGAGGCGAGTATGTTGTCGCCACCTCGGCGACTCTGCCGAGCGATGCGGTTGAGAAGAGTTCTGAGTGAACTACAGCATCCGCCGGAAGCAGCAACAACAATATTTTGCGACAATAACTCTGCCATCGCGCTCTCGAAGGACCCAGTCTTCCATGGCCGGACGAAGCACATAGACATCCGGTATCATTTCATCAGAGAGCTGGTGAAATTCGGCGAAGTACAGTTGCAGTTCTGCAGGTCGAAGGAGCAGTTGGCTGACATCTTCACGAAGCCCTTGAAGGAGGAGGACTTCGCCAGATTGCGAGATATGTTGGGCGTCAGAGAATGTGTGAAGTTTGATTTAAAGGAGGGTGTTAGAAATATTAAATCTAACTTCACGCCCAAAGGAGATTCGGCACGAAGCACTTCCGAAACACCTTCGAAAAATGCTTCGGCGCGAAAGACAAATCGACAGCCCCCGAAAAGCGTCTCGTCGCGAACTAGTTTCAAGTTGCCCTCCGAAGCGAAAATCGGCCGAAGTGGAAACCAAGCACGGGAATCGACGCATTAATTTCCATGCGTGCGAGTAGCTGGGGTTGTCCGGCAGTTGGTCGAAAAGCCACTTCGGCATTTAATTTTGTCAGCGGGTTGGTGAGTTTATCCCACCCTTTGTCCTCATTCCCCGCCTATAAATACCGGGGCCATTTTGTCATTTAGTAGAATGAGGAAGAGCGTAGAGAAGAGAGGAGCAGAGCAGCAGAACGGGTGAAGCACCAGCAGCCATTACCGGAGAGTGGAGCAGCAGTCTCCCATCTAAGTCTTGTGTTTATCTTGCAGACATTTCGTCTTGCAGAAGATTGTAATCGCTTCAGTTGGAAGCACTTGTAATCCGGCATTATAGTTAAATATATAAATATTTATTCTGCATATTTGAGTCTGTGTATGGTTTTTATCTGCAGATATTCCAGAGCTAGGGTTTGCCCGAAGTGGGAAAGCACCCGTTCGATCCAGAAAGGGATCAAGTTCATTTGTTTGTGCCGAAGCACATTGCGGCACTCTGTTTTCACCGAAGTTGCCGCGGGCTGCCGAACTTCGCAGCCTTCCCGTCCGAAAAATCCTTTCGGAACGAAGTTCCCCGAAGTAGATTTACTTCGGAAGGTTTTGCCCCGAAACACATACTTCGGGAATATCTTCCCCGAAGCATTTCTAGTTCGGCAATATTTCTCCCGAAATAAATACTTCGGGAACATTTCCCCCGAACCTCTTCTCACTCGCCGAAGTTCCTCCCTCGCTGAAAATTTGCCCGAGACTCTTCCCGAAGTTCATATTTGCCGAAGCATTTTTTCGGGGACCCTCTCGCTCGCCGAAGTAAAATTGCCGAAGCAATTTTTCGCGACCCGAAGTAGTTTTCCCAAGCGATTTAAATCGCGATTTGGATTTAATTCGCCTTTAATTCTTTCACCATTGGCCTACTTTGATCATTCAAAGGCATTGATAGAATTGTCTGATATGTAATAATTCTTTATGTTCAACATTCTAAAGAGAATACCAATCTTTGTTTGTAATGCAAGTTTTTTTTTAAATACATTAGCCTTCATAGAACTAGTAGAAAGCAAAATTAAGTTACACTGCATGGAGAAAAGGTCTTGTAAAATTTGGTATTATAGCGTGGGCAAATACAAAAGCATATTCACATGATAAATAGGAAAGAACTTAATAACAATCCTGGATGACTGGATATATAGCATATGATGTTAAATATATAGGATGAGTGGTTACAGAATCCAATTACAATGTATAACAGTTGCATTGCTTCTGAATGTCTGATGACGATCATACTATTGCTCGCATACTTACATGTATAAACATATATGTGTTTGCACATGTAAACAACTAAACTACCCAGAGCCACATAGCAGTCAAATATGGACTCAAAGATGATTTAAGGAGACAATAGTGTCCAGATCATGTCATGCCCTGTTGTTCTACCCTTGGACCGTGGTCGTACCCTCTTGTTCTTGTTCTTGGACTTGGATATCTATTGGACCTTAAGTGTAGTTTTTATATGATCATTTACAATTCCTTGCTTTAGACATTATAGGGATATTATGGTATGTATGGATAATATTTTACATGCCCTGTTGTTCTACCCTTGGACTGTGGTCGTACCCTCTTGTTCTTGGACTTGGATATCTATTGGACTTTAAGTGTAGTTTTTATATGATCATTTACAATTGTCTAATAGGAATATTATGGTATGTATGGATAATATTTTACATGTTTTAATTTATTAGGCAAATAAAATGGATAATGTTTATTTTTATTTTGGGAACATTATAATTTATTAAAGGAACTATATTATGGTTATGATTAAACTTTTTTATTTGATTGATGATATTGAGATAAAAAATTAGTTAATAATATCAAATGGCATTAGCTCAAACTATTATATTCCTCAACTTTTAAGGAGAAGATTCAGGTTTGATCTTGCCAACAATACATGTATAATTGTCAAACTGTTGTAATACCCACTATGTGGTCATGATGTAATAGGGGTGAGCCATTTCAATCCCATATAACCAATTAAATAATTTTTAAAAAAAAGTTAAATAATAATATTTAATTGTGGTCATCGTCTAGTAATTGATAAACTGCTACTTCAACAAATTAAATTAACAATTCTAGATTTATTAAGATGAAGATGAGTGAGCCCGTTCTCCCTTCCTAAAGAGAACTCCAAAGGAACACATGCCAAGATTTTATTGGAGGACTCTGTTTTGGTTATGAGAATTTTGTATAAAAAAGAAGGAAACGAGAGGGGGACTCATTCAAAACTGGTTTGGGAGAAGAGGAAGCGTCGTGGGATAGGAGGGAGAACTACTGCATACAAGGGAAGCTATAACATGTCTACCATTTTTAAGGATTGAAGATAGGGTCACAGACCCATTTCCTTTCTACGTATGTTAGTCTGTATGGAAAATTTTGGAATGTAAAGCGAAAATTAAACAAGGTGGGTTTTAAATTATACACTTGTTTTACATGCTTAAATATTTGTTGCAATCATTAGTGAATAAGGAATTACTCTAGAGGAAATATACTCAGCATTAGGTGCCAGTCTATATTGGAGGGTATGCAAGGTAAATTGGGATTAAAATTTTTAAAGATAAAGGACGTATTTTCGGATGTAATATCTTGCATGTGTGCATGTTTCTAGTAAAGTCTATTATGGTTTACATGTTTCATGTTAGACAAAAATTACCATTGGAACTAGAAATGAATATGAATTTTGTGTTATTTGTTGGTAGACATATATTTATGCTCTTTGTATTTGTCATTGAATATGGATTTAAAAAGGTTCCTATTTGAGGAGATTCTTTGATGTAATGGTTGAGTCATCCTTAAAGTTTTTGTAAGAACCTAGCTAAATCTAAAGGAACGAGTCCCTCAAAATTCATCAAGATGGGTCACAAAGTGGCAAAAGGGTTGGACTTCTTGCCAAGGCTCCATATCTCATAATATTTCTAGTTCTTCAATAGGTGTTTGAGACTGGGACTAGGTAGTACATGATCATAGTGACTAGTCCAATTCGTCCTAGAGGGATGGTACTGCAAGTCAGTTCCCAACTACCCTTAGGATGGGAGTGCACATTGGTACCCAGCAAGGTGTTGGGTCCTAAGGAGTTTTTACTTTAGAGGTATGTTGGGGCCTCATAGATTTCACATTATATTTAAACCAATGGCCATGGGCATGCACATGGTAAGGATGGATTCTACTTACGAGTTCAAAAATGAAGATCCTTGGGTGCACCAAGTTTTGAAAAAAGGATGATGGACAAATTGGATTTGATGGCATCATGCAAGGAGCATGAGGAAGGGGTGAGCTATGATCTGTGAGTGATATTTTTGTCCAATTAAAAGAATATACTCACAGTCAAGATTCTGCCTGGATATCCTCTCTTGCAAGGAAATATTTGTGATTTCTCCAAGGTTTTCTTTAATGTATTAAACTGCTTGCAATGCTTAGTGAAAATGTGAAACGCTGAAAGCTAATTGGATACCTCAGTGTTGCATATACCTGTTATCAAGGGGTTTGTTTTGGTGTTGATTCGATTTGCAATGATTTTTTTGTTCATAAAATTTAAAAAAAGGTGAAATTATTGATCAACTAACAACCTTTGAAATTTGATAAATATTTGATTTGAACCTTTGAACACTTGATTTTTATTGAATTTATCTCAAATTGTTAATCAAATTTTATCTTGGTTTGTTAACCAAATTTTATCTTTGACTCTTAAGATTTTTTTGAGAATAAAAATGGAAATGACTAAAATCTAACTTTGCAATGTAGGAAGTTTGGAATATCATATTAATTATTCACTTTAATGAAAAGTTGGAATTTATTAAAATTTCAATTTTCATAAAATGAAATTAATTTGATTATTTGGAAAAATATGCAAAGTTTAAAACCTCAAATTTTTATTAAAAATGTGAACTTACGTAAAATGAGAATTTGAATTTTAAATTTTGAAATTCATGTATCTCTTTTTTGGTGGGGTTTTAATTTTTTGTATTTGATGAAATTAAAAAATGTAAAAGGCTAGGGTTAGAGAAAATAAAATAAGAGAACAAGTTGTCGTAACTTTTAAAATTTCAACCTGAATCTGCATAAACAAGTATTCTGAAACTAAATCAACATTAAACCGGTCAATCTTCACACAACCCAAAATTAATGTGATGCAATCTTCTAAGGAAAAAAAGGGCACAATATATTAAGAAAAACTAAATAAGTCTACCATCCGCATGCGTAAAACTTATTGAAATTTCCAATATATTGCCAACATGAAAGATTTTTAATGAATACACTTGTAGAATACCTTGTTCCAATGGATTACAATGGTGAAATTTGGTGCAGTCCAACAACAAGGGAGGAGATGTTCTTCAAGAAAATCTGATTTCCAACATGCACTTGCTCCAAAAATTATTCGACCCTTCTTCGTGAGTTTCCATGGATATTTAAAATTTCCAAATTTTGGTTTTTTTCTCGCTTATTCAATTTCATAATGTTTTTACAACAAGAAACAGTTCGCCTTCATCTTCTTTTCTTTGTTTTTACCATGAAGAGTATTAAATGGTATTTCATATGCCTTTTATCCTAAAAAGGTTTGAAGGATGATTACATATTTGGTAGGAATCTCTTTGAGTTTACGTTACACATACGTTATTGTCGCATCAATAGCCCATCAATGCTAATACGTGTGGCATCCTCGATTAGTAAAGGCATTCGAACAACATATCGTTGATGGCTTCCTTGGCTCATACACCCTACCAATGCTGCTCAACGATGCATGAGACATAATGACATCAGTTTATGCTCTATGAAATCATGTACAAACCTGGTAATACTCCTCATGCAACGATGCATTTTATATCCGTTATACAAACACGGTGACCCTAGTATACGCAGCAACCATGATGGGGATGATGAAATCCACGCAGGTGAACATGCTATCCTCATTTTTCATGGCTTGATTGGTGACAAATTCCACGTTTGTATTCCACCACTCCTTCATTTGTGTTCAATTTCCCTCTTGAGCGACTATCACAGACCCTGAAAACCACATGTTCGCAACAAGAGGGACTTTGTATTGCCCGGGCGAGTTACCTTCTTCATCTTGGATGTCCAACTTATTTGCCATATTTGTCATTGAATGAACTTCTATCATGCCTGAATATTCTTCTTCAATTACGCAAGCGTGAAAGTGAATCCTCTCTGAAAACACCTTCCATCACCAATCGTGTTGACACTTCATTTGTTATCTTGATTTCCTTCATCATTTTTATGGAATAACTCTTTAGGTGGATGAGGCTACAGGTAAATCCCATGATTTCTTCCGTTGGAGTGATGACCCCTTTGACGTGGACAAAATCGAGCTATATACTTGACTAATCCAAATAGTACATCTGTGAAAAGGTTCTCTCATGTGCCTCATCGACCACAATAATATTGTAGCTTGTGAAATCAAGTTTACGTAGGAATTCTTGGAGGAGCATACCATATGTAATGTACTTGAAAATCCTTTTCTCAGATGTGCAATTTTCAAGCCGAATAGAATAGCCCACCTCATGAACAAGTTTTAACACTCCTTTCTTATGCAACTCTAGCAACTACACATATTGTCACAACTTGTCACGGATGTGTATACCTAATATTCCCTCATTTTGTGTATCTGGCTTCACAAAGAGATCGATGTATCTGTGTTGTCTTCCACACACAATTTCATAGTCTCTCATCTTCTTTGCAATATCATCTGACATAGACTCCCTTTGTAGTACGATTTAAATGAGCTTGACAATAGATGCATAAGAGGGGGTGATTCAACTTAGGAACAAAGAATTTAACATCCCTTTCACTGTCATATCTACCGTCCTTTTCGAGCCATTCATGGTTATCACCAATGTTAATACTTCATTCGCCATCGTTGTACGTGTACCTGAGCATGTCCTTTTCCCTTTATACTCCTATGACCACGAGTCGTGCACTTGTGGCACTCTTGCAGTAGAGCATTCTGACATCAGATAAAAAATCGAAACCCGCCCAATTGTCTTTTGGGATAATCCCACATGCGTTTGGGGTGGCATAGTGTGAGGTGTAAAAACAAAAACATGCACTAGTCTTATTGACTCAGCTAAGCCTATGAGCGGCTCCTTGATGTTCGTGCTCCCCGTTGACTGCGCTCCTCTCGGACTTCATGCCTACGCGTTGATTGTGCTCCAACGCTACATCCGCTGGTTGGTCGAATCGAGAGCTCACCTCGAAAATCATGCGACATGTTGCAACATACAGATATTGTCAATAAATAAATTAAAATCCCCTTTTTTATGAATCCTTTTAATTTTAAAATATTAATTCAAACATTTAATATTAAAGGTTAAAAATTAAGACATTAAAATTTAAACATTAAGCATTAAACTAAACAAACACAAATTAATTCAAATATTAAAATTAAATATTTAAAAATTAAAACATTAAACTAAACAAACACATTAATTCAAACATTAAAATTAAAGATTTAAAAATTAAAACATTAAAGTAAAAAAACACATTAATTCAAACATTAAAATTAAAGATTAAAAATTAAACATTAAACTAAACAAACACGTTAATTCAAACATTAAAATTAAAGATTTAAAAATTAAAACATTAAACTAAACAAACACATTAACCATTTTAAATAAAACAACAAAAATTAAATATATTAAACTTAACAACACATTAGAAATTAAAAACTAAAAGGAAACATTAAACCAACATTTAAACCTTGGAATCCACATTGCAAAATTTATTGGTATAAACCAATCAATAAAAAAAAAAAAATTAATGCAACTAAAAAGTCACATTAAAAATTGAGATTTCAAGTGAATCCTCAAATTGGGGTAAGTTGTGCAATGGCGACTTTACTGGAAAATGCTCTTGAGCATTTTGGATAAAGAACCCAGTCTGGAATCAAGAAAACCAAAGATCAAAAATATAAATCATCCAGTAGTATTTGAGAAGTATGGGGTTAGATAATTTCAACTAAAAATAACTACTCCATTTGCTTCAGCTTAGTGTGTGTTTTGTGAATTCATTCTTTATTTTTGAATCCATCAAAATTTGATCACTTGTTTTGCAATTAGGCTATGAAAGATGTTACTCATAAAGTTTTGTCTTTGCATTGCTCCACTATCAGTAAAGTGTCCATAACTTCGATATAGATGACCTTGATCTCTTCTAGACCTTGCTCTAGTACCAGTCGGACGTCTATAGCCCCAGTAGATATTATTTGAACCACCCAAGCATTTGATTGATTTGCATTTTTTTATAAGCATTTGATTGTTTTGCAAATATCATATGTGCCCCTTGGGTTAGAGATCATCTAAGGCTTAAGATGGAGTCTATAAATATTTTTGCCTAATCAACAAAACAAAATTATTTCATCCTTCAGGAGTCAAAAATATCCTTTAAATGTGATTTTACATGTGAAGCTTTAGCAACATGTCATATTACTTCAATATCCACTACTTTAATCCACAATTCAAGAATAACCACTAAACAATCCAATTTCCTTAGCTTCAACTTCACCTAATTTCAAACAAGTTATCTATCTTCCATGACTAAGAAACACTTCCAACAAAGTGACAAAAGTTTATCGCAACTACACAACTATACCACAATCTAGAAAACCAAAACCAAAACATGTTGCAAAAATGAAGAAGCAAAATGTGAACAGAAACCAAAACACAAAATTTGGCATGAACCCTTATTGTTGCAAGACCAAAAATGGAAACAAACAAAATTTCAAAATGAAAAACAACAAAACAAACAAACAAGGGATGATTGTATCCAAATGGTATGCACACACATAAAACTATGCACTAGCGAAAACCAAAGCGAAACACCTAAGCTTCATACAAGCAAAACTTGCAAACCAACAACTATGTACAAGAGATGAATATATACAAGTGATGATTGTGCTTTCTATCTCAGGGATGAAAATAATGCTTTAAGAACTGCCCATTGACAGGTAAAGGAATACTCTCTCCACTCATATTCTACAATCTAAATGCATTCTCCCCAAGAATCTCGAAAATTTGGTAGGGGCCTAACCAAAGATTGTCAAATTTATCATGATCACCCTTCTTTTTGTGTGCCTTATCCCACAACAACACCAAATCACCAATCCTAAAGGCTTTGACCTTGACTCTCTTATCAAACCACCTTTTAACAACCCCCTAATGCTTACTGAAATGATGTAGGGCATCTTCCCTCTTTTTATATAGACTCATTAAGTGAGGAAATATTGCCTCTGTTTTATCATCAATTTCAATATTATCTTTCATAAACTAATGAGTTTGCAATTTCAGGTTAGCAGGAAATATGGGATCTTGACCATAAACTAAATGATAAGTAGAAGTGCCTATGGACCCTTTTGGTCTAGTTCTATCCGCCCATAAAGCATACTTCAACTTGTTATGCCAGTCTCTAGGATTCATTTCCAACAATTTCTTAATGATCGACAATAAGTTCTTATTAGTAGATTATGCTAAACCATTACCTTGTGGGTAATAATTTGAAGAGAACTTTATGCTTACCTTATTGTTGTAAGTCTATTCGGTAAACTAAAGTGAAGTGAAAGCATAACCATTATCACGAACAATAGAATATGGCATACTAAATCTAGTAATATTGTGTCCTAAAAATTGAATAACCACTTCAAAGGTACAGTTCTTAGTAGGAATGGCCTCAGTCCATCTGGTACAATAATTTGTGGTGGTTAAAATGTATTTGTGACTAGGTGAAGAGTTTGGGTTTATAAATCCAAAATATAAACCCCATTGTACAAATGGTCTAGCCTCAAATACGAGTTGTAAAGGCATAGAGGCATTTCGTTCTCTGTTGGCAACACTCTGACATGTATGGCAAGAACGAACATGGGCATGGGCATCTTTGAAAGTGTGGGGCCAATATTAACCATATCTCAAAATCTAATGCGTTGTGGCATTAGCTGATCCATGCCCAGACTCATACTTACCATGAAAATCCTTAAGTATTTGGATAGACTCATCCTTACTTAAACATCTAAGGAAAATTCCTTTGTGATTCCTTTTGTATAAAACCCCATCTTTAATCACGAAATTAGAGCTTTTTAATTGAAGTGCTCTTCTTTGTGTATGATTAAAGTGATCCGGGAACTTACCATTCAAAATAAAATACGCAATTTCATTATACCATTCATTCATGGTGATGTTTTCCACAATGTATTGATGACACACAATTTGAGGATCGATTTCAGCTAGAGACTTTGTCAAACCTTGTCCTCTAACAAGCTTCATCGGACGGATCTCTAAATCGAACTCCTGCAAAGTAGTGAGTCATTTGCCTCTCCTTTCTCCCAGTTTGTTCTGCATCAACATTGTTTTGACAGCAGGGTCAGGCACTATTGCAAAAATTCTACTATGCAAAATGTAATGTCTAATCTTCTTCAAAATTTTAAAAAGAGCATATACTTGTTTGTCCATAATAGTGTATTTCAATTGTGCATCTTTTAATGGTGAACTCAAGAAAGCAATAGGATCTTCTGAATTACCTTCGTTCTTTTGAGTTAATACACTAACAAAAGAATGCTTATAAGCAAATGAATAAATATAGAAAGGTTTCTTGTAATTAGGACTCACAAGCACAGGTGCAAAAGACATTGCATTTTTAACATCCTGAAAAGTTGCTTTAGCTTCACCAATCTAATAAGTGTTAGCATCATTTTTCAACATATCATTTAATGGTTTAGCTATTTCAACAAATCTTAAGATGGATTTCCTGACAAAGTTGATTTTCCCAAAAAATGATTGTAATTCTTTTTTGCTACTCAGAAGAGAGATTTTCTGGATGGCTTCGATTTCTTTAGGATCTATGGAAATTCCATCTTTTGAGATGACATGACCTAAAAGTTTACCTTAAGTTACTCCAAACATGCACTTTTGGGATTTAGAGAAATGTCATGTTATCTACACCTTTGAAGAAATTTTCTCAAATCATTAATGTGGTCAGATCTGTTCTTTGAGAAAACAAGAATATCATCAACATAAATAACTATGCATTTACCTATCAAATATCTAAATGCATAGTCCATGGCTCTTTGAAATGTGGCACCTGCATTAAGCAATCCAAAAGGTATTCTTCTGTAAGCAAAGGTACCCCACTTTGTGGTGAAAGCATTTTTCATTCTATCTTTTGGGTCAATAAAAATTTGGTTATATTCAGAGTAACCGTCAAGAAAAGACATCATCTCAAAACAATTCACCATTTGTAAAATATGATCAATGGAAGGCAAGGGGTAGTTATCTTTTTGTGAGGCCTTATTGAGATTCCTAAAATCAATACACAAACGAAATTCACCTATTTTCTTCCTAACTAGTACAATGTTTGCTATCCATATAGAGTGTCTGATTGGAAAGATAATCTTAGCATCCAACAATTTCTTAACCTCCTTTTGTATAAGAGGCTCTAGCAATGGGTTAGTTGGTCATTTTTTTTGTCTAAATGGTTTTGAATCTGACTTTAAAGGAAAAGTATGTGTTATGATGTTTTCATTATAAGTCTTTAAATTCTCATAACTTCATGTTATTATATCAACGTAATCTTTAAGAGCCTGTACAATCCCTTCTTGTTCATGATGAGTGCAAGCCTTTCCTATGAGAACATTATGCGGGTCTTCACTAATCCCAAGGTCAATAGAATTATAAGCATCCTACAAGAGTGAGGTTTTATTACAACTTTTGCTTTTATAATCAATATCAAAAAGCTTTTCGAGAGAAACTATACCTTTGAGAATCTCATTGATTTTCTTTGTTACCTCATGATCTTTGTTTTCATCTTCTTGCAATGTCTCATCCTCATTGATCACCTGATTTTCAAAAACACCTAAATTAGTTACAAGATCAAAAATGTGTCTATCACTTTCAAATACCTATAAATTTTTCACATTGTCAGGTATAGGATAGGGTATCAACTCAATTAAAAACTTCTTTAGACTCCTATTATCGATAGGCTCAAGAGTATTTGTTGCAACAACTAAGGAATCAACAATTTGATTGTTCTTCCTAGATATCAATGAAATATTGAAAGCATGGAATTCATCAATCAAATCCCTAACTCTATTTTTGTAATGCATTAGCCTTTTATCATGACATGTGTATTGTCATTTCACCTGTTTAACAACCAATTCTGAATCTTCTAGCACTTTCAAACATTTAACGTTTTTCCTTAAAGCTAACTACAAACCAAATATTAAAGCCTCATATTCTACAGTATTACAAGTGCAAGGAAACTATAATCTATAAGCTGCCAAAGACAACTTACCTTTAAGATTAATCAATTCCACACTAGCTCCACTAACTTGTTTGGATTTAAATCCATCAAATTTAAGCATCCAAACAAGATTTTCATCTTTAATCGAATTAATAGATGGTATTTCATTTTCAAATTCACCTACATCCAATTTTGTTTCCAGAGTGTAAACACTTAACTCAAATTCATTGTAAAGAATTTCATTGATCTTGTTATATTCAATAATCAAATCCTTAAGTCTAGACTCTCTTTCAATTCTAATTTGATTAGCAACACCCTTACATGGTAGCCACATATGTGAAAAATCAATGGCCATATATCCGTTTAAGTTCCTAGACCAATCTCTACTCAACAACATTCCATACTTATCAGGTATATCTACAACATGTATATCAATATATTGTTGTATCCTAGGTTTTGAGGCTAACTGTATGTGAACATTCTTGAGTATTCCATCCACATGGACTTCAAATTTATTCAGTTGAATGACTATTTTGTTAGAAGGGACGGGTTTCAAACCCAATTTTTGGAAAACAATGTGAGGCATGACATTACCGAATGCTCTTGAATCAACAAGACAATTGTGTAGATTTCTTCCTGCAATTCTTATAGTCAAGAGAAACGAAGGAGCTTCTCCTTTGTCAGTTCGTGAGGGAAATTGCATATCCATGTCTTTCTAGGATTCATTTTTCTTTTATCACCAAAAGTTCTTGTTGATTAGTCAACTTAGCAACATCAAAAAAACGTATATTCGCTTTTGTTTTCTTTAAATCCTCCACAATATTATAGGCAATTTTGTCATGTAGTGGTTGAGGCAGATCAACCTTAGATGGAGGCATGGGATTATTACTAGCCTGTGTATCAAGAGGAATGATGGTGTCATTTGGTGAATAGAAGAAGTAAAAGGAGCTTTGGTTAAAAATAGAAAATCACTTAAGTGAATTTCAAAACAAAATCACTTAAATGAATTACAAAATATAATCACTTAAGTAAAATTAAAAATAGAAAATCACTTTAGTGAATTTCAAAATAGAATCACTAAAATGAATTACAAAATAGAATCACTTAAGTGAACTTAAAAATAGAAAATCACTTAAGTGAATTTCAAAATAGAATTACAAATGTCTCGAACCACTTCTAGCACGTTCATACCAAAGCCTGTGCAACAAGTTCCTGTCTGAGCTACATTTCTCAACAAATGTAACAATATTTTTAGAACAATCACAAGCTTCATTGAGATTAAAGACCTAAGCAATCCCTAAGTGTTGAATAAACTTCATTTTTTGCTTCAAAATTTGATTGTAAATCCCATGTTAATTTTGTTGATTCATAATTTTCATATTCAACTTGTTTCACCATGTGTCATAACCAGGGCTTTAAGGACTCTAGTGTTAGCTCTTCAATTTCATAACGATCTTGAAAATATAGATCTCTAGTTTGTTCCTCTTGTCCTTCACTTGTTTTTGATGATTCATACATTTGAATTTTTGCTTGTTTTTCTCCATCTATACTAACTTTTGATGATGCACACCTTTTAATATCACTTTGTTTCTTTGTTTGCTTTCTCTTTGTTTTTCCCATGTTTTTCTAATGGTATGGACACTTCTCTTTGTAGCCTTTGGATTTTGTTTTCTTCAACACAATGGTTTTCACTTTTTATCCACAAAATTTTATTTTTAATACAATTAATATGCGCCTTATTACAAACAAATACATTTTTTTCATTTCAAATTTTCTTCTCCTATATTTTTTCAAATGTCAACTTTTTATTTCAAAAATACCCTCTTAAAATGTACTCCTTATAACTCTCAAAATAATACTTCTCTTTTAATATTTTTGTTAATATCAAAAGAAACTTCTTTTTAACTTTTACACCTTTTAATTTAATAGAAAAGCTTTTACCTTCCTAATTATTTTCTTTTAAAAAAAATATTATTTTTTAAATAATATGCTCTATAATCTTCTTTTAAAAGATTAAGTCCACATTATAGCAAATATATAATGTTTCACAATTTAACAACCAATGAGACTTGAACCTAAAACCTGGCCTCTACCAAAATTATAAATCTTCCTTCAAATACAAAACCACCCACAATCAATTATGCCATCTATAAAAAAGGCGCAAGCGCAAAGTTATGGTACCTCAAATTCAAGAAAAAAGGCATGGCGCATTCCAGTTAACGTTCCACATTGAAACCTCCACTCAACCAATATGAAATGCTCTAGTAGACCGTTACACGCTGTCCATAAGGTTTGTACACATGGCTCATTTTTGTCAGCTTTCTTTAAACACATTTCCCTTGATTACTGCACATATTCTGGACCTTCAGAATGCTCACTATTCAAATATTTCACACCCACTCCTGCATTTTCAGGAAACATTACATCTCAAATTGTTCCTCCTTTTTTTTTATTAGGGAAAAATCTTTGAAACAAGAGGCTGGAAGTTATACAAAACACAGTTTTATCAACACAGGGCATGTAGATTGAACAATTAAAAGGAAACAGGGGCCATCAAATCTGAAATAGGAGACGCCAAGTCTGAAACAAGGAAGGTTCTTTAAACACTATGAACTGTGCTTCAGAAGAAGATCAGATGACAAAAGCTACGGGCTTATACAGGCCAGCTGATGATATAGAGAATATTACCTATAGCTGCATATTACAATGGTCAATTTAGGTCTGCAACAAATGGCTTTAAATGACTCTCCGCAGGAAGAGGTGCAAATGCAGGAAACAACAATATACTAGCAGCAACTCTACAGGGTCGTCACGTGTTTAACACCTAATGAATCATTTTCTCACCAAATGAATTCTTCATATGAGCAGAAAAAATAATTCCTCTCCGTGTATCTCCTTGAAATGCAGACCAGAAAACGTACAACTGGCAATTTTAAAATGCAGAATTTTGTTAGGATAATCCTTCTGACCAAGAGACATTCGGCATATTTTGACCAGGTAACAAATTGCAGTGCTGGAATAAAGATGTTGGGTGACTTCTTCTCTACTTGTTTTAAACACTTTCAAATATGCCTCCTCGGAACATCTTGAATCGTCAAATGCAAAGTTTTCTCTTCAATCTCTCTCCGATTAATAACACGGAGGGCATGCTGTCGGATGGATGACGAAGGTTAATAACACGGAGGGCATGCTGTCGGATGGATGACGACGTTTGTCGCTCTTCAAAACCTCACATATATTCCCCATGCTCAGATACTCTCCCCCTCTCTCTCACAAAGTACATGTTGGCTCTAATATTAATGTTAGCTTAAGGCCCAAATTAAATAAATTCACACATCAAGATTCAAACATAGCCACCAAAATATATATATTTACAAAATATTCACATATGATATATTTTGTTTTCACAGATACATTTTTTTTCAGCCATAGTTTTATAGATAATGGTGCATCTTATTCTCTTTCCAATTTTATCTTCAGCTATCTCTTTATCTCCTTTCAATCTCTGAGCAGATGTGTCTCTTCAAATATCCAAATCTCTCAGCAAATGTGTCTCTTCAAATATCCAACGAAGTAATATTTATTAAACTTCCAATATTTACAAATATCAAATGATTAAAAAAATACAAAAAGGTTATTTAAGTGTGTATATTCAAACCTTTTCATTTACATTGGAGATACATATTGGTAATGGAATAAGTATATTAAACCTTAATGACACATCAAATAAGTGTTGGGAATATCAATGAGTTAAAAATAAATTTTGACATTCACACCTTTGTCACCGTTTACCTTAAATATGAAATTCCTCGTCAGGCACCCCTATCCCCATATTGCTACTCATGGTTTTTAAAATGGGAAGTCCAAACCAGTTCAGTTTGTTTAGTCTTTTTTTCTTTTTCATTTTTATATTTTACTTTATAAATATTTTTATATATTTAAACATATAAAACAACTTATATATTTATTTTTTAATAAATATTTTATATGGGTATATATTAGTTATCCAAACTGAACCGAACCTCCCTGCAAAAACTGAACCTCCGAATTTTTAACTCCCAAACCTGTGAACCATACAAACAAAATTAAATCTTTGATTTTTTTCCATCTGTTCCTGTCAGCTATGTTTCATAAAGTTTCTAGGACAGGGACAGTGCAAGACGTTGGGACATATTGTCGGGACAGCAAGTCCAATTCCCTGGACCAACTTAGGACAGCAAAACGCATCTCCAAGATGACTCCCAAAGCCTGAGACACATGCCCATAGAACATAGTTCTATGGGACTAATTAGAAGAGACATCTTTCCATTTATTAAACCTAACTGAGAGACCACAAGGCTACCTGCATTCTAGGCTGGGATGGACAGAGAGGCATACAAACCAAAAATGCATTGTCAACCTGTGAGAGTTATTGTCTTTTTTGAATGGTCAAAATTTGACAAACTATTGAATTGTTTTTCTAAACTATTACTCTCCCCTCAAAAACATATGGAGAATACAAAATTTCTCTTTAAATAACGGCCACAACTTGTGACCATGCACTAATCCAAATGCTTCAGATTAAATATAAAAACTACCCACATTTCTAGGGTAACCTTTTTAAAACACTTTTTGCGCAATTCACAACTGTAAAGACTTATTCAATCACTTTTTATGGATAGTTTATTGATAACATTTCATATGAGTCAAAGAAATTTACATTATTAGGAGGTTATTTAGTAATTTACCCTCGACATCTATGTGCTGTAACCAATAAACCCAGCAAAACCATTAATATTTTACATTCTTATAGGAAACCATATTGTTCCCTTTCGTAGCACAGAGGATGGATTGAGTTGTATCACTTGATTCCTAGGTTGTCCCATTAATAGAAATACAAAATAGCACCATGAAATAAATAAGCTACTTTCCACTTTTTATTTCAGACTTGCTTGCATTCCTTGAAACTCCAAGGGCATTATAATAGTCCTGTATTCAAAATATATAATGCAACAATTTAATACGTATACTATCTGATGGATTTCTAGTATTTACAAAATCTTTACTAGAAACAACTTTATTTAAGCAATAAAAAATTTGGGCAAAATATGCTTAGGACAGAAGAATATTGAATTACCATGTCTGCTCTAAAGACCAATCTATTGCCTTTCTATTTATAGCTCTGGAAATATAAGCTAGAAACGAAAATAGAATCGACAGATTATTTTCCAAAAAAACTTGAATTTGATGAAACCAAAAGATTCTCTCTGCTTTAAGTACCTGTAATGTGTAAACCATTCAATTGACACATAATGTCATAATTAGCTAAGTAAAAAAAAAAGGAAAAACAAAATAGAAAGAAAGAAAGAGAAAGCAATGCTTACAACCCCACCAGTTTCTATTGAAACAGCAAAAGCTGAAGTTTGATATTTAGAAGTTACAATACATTTTTCATGTCAGTTGGAAAAAAGAAAATTTAAAGACTATGTATGGTATCACAATAGGAAAACATAAACCTTAAATATTTTCTTAATCCCTAGTTGATCAGATCTCCAGTTTATTTTTATACATAAGAAGCATTGTTAGTAAGAATAAGACATTAAAGTCAGACCTTTCACAAAGTTATTCATAGAAAAATATAGCACAGAAAAACCACACTACAATTGAACTCTGTCAAAACCTGCTAAGCTCTAGAAAATGATCATCATGGCAAGAAGCCATAAACCACAAGAATCTTGAAAATAGAGTGATTTTGACCATACAGTAGAGGGAATGAAACAAACTGCACTGAAGACTTGTCAGTCACTGTGATTGTACAAGAGTAGGGGCTTAAGGCAGAGAATGCCCTAACAAACATTGATTTTGTAGCCTCCAGTGCACTGTCCATGCACCTCCACATGTTATACATGCCATCAATTCGCTTGTCTAAAGAAAATGAACACTTCCCTCTTTTCTCTCTCACCTTCACTGTAAAGAAGTTCATGGATAAGATTAGTTTTCAATTAAGAAGACAAACGAATTCTCTCCTTGTTTATTGAACTCACATAACCATTTATTTATCACTTGAGTTCACATTAAATTGCTGGAGAGACTATTTTAGGATATATGGTCCCCTTGGCACTTATCAGTAACAATCTTGGCTCTAAAGTTTCTAAAACGTGAAAATTTTCAGACAGTTCATTCTGAAATGTTATGTGATACCATAGAGTTTAAGAATTAGAACAGGATAGATATATGCATCTGGTCCCCAAATACAAACTTGGCCCAAAAGAACTACTAATTTTGTACCTAAGACAGATAGCTCTAAGAAGTCAATAAGTGCCCAAATGTCGAGAAATAAAATTTTCAAGTTGGGAAGGTTTTCAAATCAAGCACTCAAAAAAATTTTGCAATGGCAAAATGTTGAAATTTGATATGCTTCAGTTAATAATTAAGAAAGATGGGAAAAGGAATTGGTCGAGTGAAATAAAAGAAACATACAATAATAAAGAGATACATTTAATTTTTTTTTTTTTTTTTAAGCAAAAACCCCTTGTGGGGCCGCCTTGGTCTAAGAGACCACGACCAAGGGGTTCTACACTGTCAAAGTCACCCGGAGGTTGCCGGAAGTCGCACTCGGCCCTGCCCATACCAACATTATCAATTGGATTTTGGGTACCCAATTCAACTTTTTGGTAGGGTGGAGATTCGAACCTGGGACCTCCCTTGGAGGATTACCCTCTCAGCTCCAACTCACCTACAACACCTGGGTTACATTTAAATTTAAAGATTAGGTTTTGTTAGATTATATCAGATCCAATCATTAAAAAGTATATGCAAAATAAACTTGACTCCTCATCAAGCAAATATAAAATATCATGAAAACGAAACTCAATATCATCACAAACTGATAAACAGTGGATCTGTACACATTGGAGTTCAATCACAGAGTATAACTCAAAGAAGACTTTCCAACTCTTGCATATAACATTGATTTTATAACCATTCCAAACAACTACCATGTAGACTCTAATTTGTTATCATTTTTAGTGTAAGAGGCAGAGAAAATATTTGAACTAAAAAAGCCCCAGATATGTCATACTCAGTATTTTACAATTTATTCAGTGGGAAAAAAACGTCGCACAGCCGATAATTTTCTCTCCTGCCAAAGAGCTTGAAAACTCAATCAAATACGTCCAGCATGATCTTGCAAAGGACAATAACCAAGACCACAAATAGTCTTACAAACATGCAGGTGATGGTACTGTCCTTTCACGAATAACAACCAGGCTTGAAAATTCATCTTGCCCACAGGCAAATTTGGAGTTTCTGAACAATTGCTATGTCACCCTATGTCGCCTTCTTGTTCTTGTTGAGTGCATTCCATTTGATCTTTTGAATGAACAAAAACTACAAGCAAGGGAAACAACTACAAGACTGAGAAGAAATGGAGATCACAGAAAACAATAGAATTTACTTTTTCTTTTTTTTGATACATAGGGGAATCAGTTACATCCACAGTCCTTTTCTACTACTAAGTAGGGCTCAGATCTTGGGGCAAAATGACTGCCCTAATACAATAAGACGATGTCAAAATGTCGCACTAGAAGGCAAGGTGCCATGATCCTACTCTGAACCAGTTGTATGTTCTCTAACATCAAAGAATAATTAACATACCAGACAACAAGATGTATGAGATGATAAGATCACAGACCTTAACAATCTGCATGGTGCAAGCACATAACCTTCGCAATACAGACCCTCCAAAACTCCCAACGTCCCAAGTAAATGTTAACCATCAGATGATTTGATGGCACCATAAGACCTTTATTTGTAACACGTAATTGCCTGACTTATAAACCCCTGGTGTCTCAATTTAATATACCAGTAAAAATACAACACACTACAACAACGGACACAGACACTAAAGCATCTGCACTACAAACAGCCAGGATGATGCACACACTAGCTACCTGACCTCTATGCATAAACACTCTATTGCCAATTCTCTTTTTGGTTTCCCATTACAGCAAATTTCTAAGGATAAGTAATGCAATTTATTCTCCTCTCCCTGCGTACCTTGGAAAGTGGGTACCTTGCCTTCCGGAATTTGGTTAAGGAGCTATATCCATGAGTACAGAAACCGGAAAGCATAATGCTTATGGTTAGATAGCTAGTTTTTTTTTTAAAATGCAGTAAAAGAGAGAATGAGAGCATAGAGTTGGATTTTTCGATTGTATGGTTTCCCATTCTTGCTTCTGTGGTTGAATTGAAGACAGTAACAAAGGTTGTTGGTTATCTAAGGTTGGTTCTGAAGAAACTTCAAACTCACATATTTGTTTTACTGAATTAAAAACCCTGTATTGAAAGAGACTGCAAGTTGTGTTGTTCAACTTCCATTGATTTAAACAGACAGACTTACAAAGTTATTCACTGTTAATTGATTACTAATTTCCTCTTATATTTGTACTCAGGGTGTAGAAATATGTTTTTTCACTCCCTCCATGTCAATCGAAGATGCAGAAGAAAGGAAAAAAAAGATTCCAAAATTTGGTAGAAGTGTGCAACATGTTTATCTAACAATAACCTAAGGGGCTCCAAAAACCTAAACCCTGAGCTGTAATGTGACCTTTATTTTTAATTTCTTTGCATTCATAGATAGATAGCTTCAACCTAAAAGTACCTTAAACCCTTCCAAGAACATAAATTGAAGCGAAATATTTGTTTCCATGAATTCAAAGCTCTATATGTTCAAGCAAACAAAAACTCAATGTAGAAAATACACCGAAAGTTATCCTACTTACCGTGTGATAGATTTATTGAATATATTTATGGCGAGACATGGGCAAGATCGAGAGAAGAAACAGCGAAGGCAATGGCATAGTGTTTGAGTCTCTGTTCTCCTCTCTTCACTTCTCCTTCACTCACATCTTTAATAACATCTATCTTAACAAACTCTTTTCAAGCATGTCTTACCTATTATATCGCCTGACGGAAAACAATGAGATTTTGTATTTGTAAATTAACGGAGGCACGTGTTGTCCTGTAATAGGTTGTTTGACCTATCAACTTTTAATGTGTGCTCGAAAGGAATTTTCCCCATTTTAACAAGAAAGGACTTTTTGAGTTAAGGCTGAGGCATTGGTGCAGTGGTTAACAGCGGTTTTCTTATGAAAGAGGTTTAGGGTTAATATATGTTGTGATGAAAAGAAATTAAATTAAATTAAATTAAATTAAATAGTTAATATTAATAAAAAATAAATATTTATTTAAAATAATTTAATTATTAATAAATAATTAATTTAAAATTTAGTATAAATTATTTATAATTTTAAAAAATGTTAAATATATTAAATTAAGAAAATATTTTTTTTAATTAAAATAAATAAATATTATTAAAAGATATCACTATAAAAAAATATTGTTAAAAGATACACATAATAATTAATTAAGTTATTAAAATTCTTGCAAATCCATACATACATATTATTAAAACTCTTGTAAAGCCATACATTAGTTAAAGTATTATAATAAGCCACACAACCATCACGACATAAGTTCAAGTTATTAAAAAAATTATTATAATATTATTAAACTCAATTTAAAAATAAAAAATAATTAAATATTTGTTAAATTATTTTAAAACCTTAATTTAATTAACATAATAATTATTTCAATTTTATTTATTTGTCAAAATATTTTAATACCTTAATTATAATTATTTCAATCCCTTGATAAAATTGAAGAATCAACTTACATCCCATCTGAGGTTCAGACTTTGGATTTCGTTGGACAGATGTTTGTTTGTTCTTTTTTGGTGCACAACGACTCGAACCCAAAAAAAAATATCACCCTTCCAGTTTACCAAATAAAATTAAACGTAGTGCTATTACAAAACAAAATTTGCAATTGAGATAACTCATACAATAACAAAATTGCGAGGCTGAAATCCAACCAACTTCATTATTTCTTAATGTTTCCATGAGTAGCAACCATAGTTTAAGGATATAAGAAAAAGTAATTCTAAATAGCCTGGCCTGCTTAATGCTTCCCAGAACTCAATCATAGTTTAAGGATATAAGAAAAATAATTCTAAATAGCCTGGCCTGCTTAATGGCTTCCCAGAACCAGACAACAAGAGCTTTATACATTGAAGAACGGTAAAAAAATAAGAATTTTATCTATCAAATTCATTATCCCACGCACAACTCTTCTTACATGTCGCGTGATTGGATCTTCAAAGAGGAACAAGAACCACGAAACAGAACTGGGTTCTGTAAGAAGAAGAAAAAACTAAAAGGAAACATACAGAGACTACTCGTTTACATGTTTCACGATTTCATTTCTCCCTGTCACATTCTTGTCCAATGAAGACTGCAGAATGGAGGGACTTCAACTTACACATTCTTGTCCATCATTGGAGGTGATTTCTGCCGGGAAAGCTTGTCCGACGTGTCAGGAGAAGGCTCCTTGTTTGGAGAAAACTTTCGCTTACGATCACAACCCGGCTGGAAAGCAATCAGACAGTTAATTCTTTGCATTATAACTATAATTGAAGTGCTGGTTGTGCAATTCACCAATCGAAAACTAACAACACATTCACTAACAAAGAGAACCATATGTGTTTAACCCAATTTACCACTGGATATAAACGCAGACGGGCTTGTGCAGCTCGTCTAGCAACTTCGAAATCGCTTTCCATCCTCTTCTTCACTGCGTGGTGGAATAAAACAAAAAAAAAACAAAAAAAAGGCAATCCGCTTGTTACGGCTCACAAGCAACATTCTGCTATGACAAACGATATAGTACAATTTTGTGATATGTGAAAGCAGTTTCTTCTTGTTGAGCATATCTCACCTCTGCGATACCAATATTGAACCAAGGCTTCTTCTCCTACGGGTCCTTTGAGTTTCTTCTGAATATGCTTCGCTTCAAGAGGGAAACCCCTATTGCGCTTGGTCTCGCAATAGACCGCTTCCAAAATCTCTATCTGTTCGCCGTTGGGTTCCCAACTTGACGTTGTTGATGACCCCACTTCAGATTGGCATTCTACTGGGTTACAGCGGAAAAAAAATTAGAACAAATCTTAAGAGAAGGCATTAACCAAAATATAGATCATCTCATTTTATTCCATACAATTTAATTCAACTATAATAGTTATGGTGTCCCTCTACTTCTGGCTTTTGCTCACAGTCGTCTACATTACCGATGTCTTTATTGGTTTCACTTGCAAAACACTGTGGGGTGGCTGAAATTCCTTGGACCTCGCTTGGATCAGACATGGCGAATATACCTTTGTTGCTGGTAGGGTTACAAGTTTGCAGACCTCGCAGAGGAAAGCTCAAAATTTGATTGTCTGAGAGGTAAAGCTCAAGATGTCCATTGGTTGCACATCTGGGTCAGGTAAAGCTCAAAGTGTACATTCGTGGGCAATTCTAGCGGACCTTAACTCTAATGATCTGGTTGGGCATTTTGCCAAACCAGATCATTCAACTAGAGTTAAGTGGTAAAATGTGCGCATTTTGAATGATCTGGTTTGGCCACGGAAATACCAGGTGGAGTTAAGTTCAAGATTTACAAAAGGAGGGCGTTAACGTATATCAAAGTGCGCACATTTTACCGTTTAACTAAAACTAGAGTTAAGCGGTAAAATATGCGCAATTTAAATGTGCCCACGTGAAGTTAAGTTCAAGATTTGCAAAAGGAAGGCATTAACGTATGCAAAGAGCACACATTTTACCGCTTAACTCTAGTTGAGATCAATGATCTCATTCAACTAGAGTTAAGCGGTAAAATGTGCGCACTTTGCACATATGGGAAAGGTTCCCATATGTGCAAAGTGCGCACATTAGATCATTCAACTAGAGTTAAGCGGTAAAATGTGTGCACTTTGTCATTCAACTAGAGTAGATCATTCAACTAGAGTTGAGCAGTAAAATGTGTGCACTAGAGTTGTGCGCACTTTGCACATATGGGAAAGGTTCCCATATGTGCAAAGTGCGCACATTAGATCATTCAACTAGAGTTAAGCGGTAAAATGTGTGCACTTTGTCATTCAACTAGAGTTTAACTCTAGTTGAATGACAAAGTGCACACATTTTACCGCTTAACTCTAGTTGAATGACAAAGTGCACACATTTTACCGCTCAACTCTAGTTGAATGATCTACTCTAGTTGAATGACAAAGTGCACACATTTTACCGCTTAACTCTAGTTGAATGATCTAATGTGCGCACTTTGCACATATGGGAACCTTTCCCATATGTGCAAAGTGCGCACATTTTACCGCTTAACTCCTTCAACTATGATCAAGCCGAATGTACCTCCACGTATTTCCGTGGCCAAACTACATCATTCAACTAGAGTTAAGCGGTGGTAAAATGTGCAAAAGCATTAACGCCCTCCTTTGCATTTTACAGCTTGATCCTACTGGAAAACCAAACTTGACATATGAAAAGATCCTACTAGTGGGAGTCTCCGGCTGCAAGTGGAGGTACATAATTTGGACTTGATCCTAGTTGAATGATCCCACTGGAAAGCCAAATAAAATTTTCGGTGGAGGTACATAAGCTGGACTTGATCCTAGTTGAATGATCCCACTCGAAAGCCAAAGTTATTTTCCGTCTGATTTGAAAATGAAATTTTCTATATGTAGTTTTATTATTTAATTCTTTTTATTTTGGTTGATAGGAAAGCACACTATTTTTAGTAGCTGGCAAGCGTGGGGTTCAAAGAGGTTGTATCCATCAAACTTATTCCATCTTGTTGTTTTATAGCTTTGGCATGAAATGCATCCATCAAACTTATTCCACCTCGTTTTATAGCTCAGTTTGTACTGTCGCCATCAATCTACGTCGCGCACTCAAACTACTACCTTTGCAACATGTTTCCCCCAAGGTTTGCACCTGGCTTTCTTCTTATTTTTAAATTTATTAATATAATATAATGTTTTTAATTATTTATATGATTGAATTAGTTTTTAATTATGTGATTTTTTTTTAAGATTTGGTTAATGTGAGAAATCCTTACGACCAACGCACAGGACTGAGCAGGGCTGAGCAGGTTTTCCCCAAGGTTTGAACCTAAGTCTCTTTTTATATTTATATTTAAATTTATTAATATAATATATATATTTTTAATTATTTATATAATTGAATTAGTTTTTAATTATGTGTTTTTTTTAGATTTGGTTAGTGTGAAAAATCCCTACAACCAAAACAGTCTCCTTCCAACCATGACTCCTTGTAAATTCGAGAGCTATGTTTATCAATAGGGAATTTAACACACACACCCTCGCATTCTCGCCCACGTCGCTATTTGAACTTGGATCTCTCGAAGAAGAGCCAAGACCCAAACCGTTGTGCTTCCTTCATGGGACAAAAACCTTGTTAAGAAAAACCATACCCTGTATCCTCGGAGGACTAGGACTTTTCGTTACACGGGGCCTATCCCATTCATGTGAACCCCTCAGACTAGCCGAGAGGTTTTTTTGTATCTGATGTAGGTCACCTGACTTGAACCTTGAACCTCTTTTAAAGAATTGGGAACTTGCTAGTAAGGTACATGGTGCGGATTTAAATATGAAATTTTGATCTAGTATTTATTATAATATCTTAATAACATTGTTAAGTATATAGAAGAAGAGGTATTAAAGTCGAACGAAATTCCAACATAGAAATATGCCACTGGAAATAAACAACTTGTATGGGAACACAACATCACATGAACCGATTAGAAAGCAAGAGGGCCAACTATCCACACACATGTCGTGACTCTAACCAATAGAACCAACTACCCCCAACACACATGTCATGACTCAATATTAATAGGGATGAGGAGTCCCACATAAGCGGGACCAAGGCTTCCACCTTTAAGCAAAAATAAAACTTAAGGTTAAATTTTATTAAATATTTTTTTTGATGACTGGGTGGGTGGGATTAACACACCCCAGAGTTACATATTTGCATGTATGTGAGGGGGAGGGATTTGAACCTGGGACCTCCTTTTTCCTAGGAGTTTTATTAAATATTTTTGCAATCTATGATTATAGAAAAATATAGACATAATAAAAAATATCAATTTATTCATATTCTTATTAATTTTAAATTATTTTATAATTAAAATAATTTTAAACTTATTAATATATGTCCTATGTGTAGTTCGTAGGGTTTATCAAGCTGTCCAATCCATATATCCACAAAGAACAAAGAGGAAGGGATTTAAAATTCAATTGGTTATATGAGATTGAAACTAGCCTCGATGGTACTACATCATCACCACATAGAGGTATATCATCCATGTATTTCTTGACAATATTTGAACCTTGGTTTCCTTAAATGTTGAGGAATCTAACAGGTTGAGCTAATGCCACTTATAATGATAAAATTCATTTGGTTATATGAGATTGAAAACGGTCTCACTTACTACATTATCACCACATAGTGGTATATTATCCATGTATTGCTTGACAATATTTGAACCTTGGTTTCCTTAAATGTTGAGGAATCTAAGTGGTTGAGCTAATGCCATTTATAATGATAAAATTCAATTGGTTATATGATATTGAAACCGGTCTCACTGGTACTACATCATCACCACATAGTGGTATTACAAAAAAACTTGGATATTATCCATGTATTGGTATTACAACAAAGCTTGGATATTATTCATGTATTGCTTGACAATATTTGAACCTTGGTCTTCTTAAATGTTGAGGAATCTAACAGGTTGAGCTAATGCCACTTGATAATGATAAAATTCAATTGGTTATATGAAATTGAAACCGATCTCACTAGTACTACATTATCACCACATAGTGGTATTACAACAAAACTTGAATATAATCCATGTATTGCTTGACAAGATTTGAACCTCGGTCTCCTCCTTAAATGTTGAGGAATCTAACCGGTTGAGCTAATGTCACTTGATAATGATAAAAATAAAAATTACTTTTTAAATGTTAAAGTTTTTTTTTAGGAAAGTTGGTTACAACCACACTATTTTTAGCAGTTGGCAAGGGCAGGGTTCAAATCACAAGGGGCTGCATCCACCCTTAGTTATCAAATTTGTCGAATTTTCTATATGAAATTCGAAAATCATCGAATTTAAAACCTTATCGAATAACGCACATTTTACCGCTTAACTCTAGTTTGGTTTCATTCAACTAGAGTTAAGTGGTAAAATATGTGCAATTTAAATGTGTGTACGTGAAGTTAAGTTCAAGATTTGCAAAAGGAGGGCGTTAACGTATGCAAAGTGCGAATATTTTACCGCTTAACTCTAGTTGAATGATCTCATTCAACTAGAGTTAAGCGGTTAAATGTGCACACTTTGCACATATGTGAAAGGAGGGCGTTAACCTGTGCAAAGTGTGCACATTTTACTGCTTAACTCCTTCAACTATGATCAAGCCGAATTATGTACCTCCACGTATTTTCATGGCCAAACCACATCATTCAACTAGAGTTAAGCGGCGGTAAAATATGCAAAGGAAGGCATTAACACCCTCCTTTGCATTTTACAGCGTGATCCTCCTGGAAAACCAGACTTGACATATGGAAAGATCCTACTGGTGAGAGTCTCCAGCTACACGTGGAGGTACATAATTTGGACTTGATCCTAGTTGAATGATCCCACTCAAAAGCCAAAGTTATTTTTCGTCCAATTTGAAAATGAAATTTCCTATATATAGGTTTATTATTTTAATTTCTTTTTTTTTTGGTGGCTTGATAAGAGAGTTAGTTATAATCACATGTTCAAATTATAGGGGCTGCATCCACCAAACTTATTCTACCTTGTTGTTTTATAACCCGGAGTGAAATGCATCCATCAAACTTATTCTAGCTTGTTGTTTTATAACTCGGTGTGAAATGCATCCACCAATCCTATTCCACCTCATTTTATAGCCCGATGTGAAATGGACCACTAGGTGCTTGGGATTCGTACCGTCGTTAGTTCGATGTGCACTTAGACTACTACCTTTACAACAAGCTTTCCTCAAGGTTTGAACCTAGGTCTCTTCTTTTTTTTTTTAATTTATTAATGTAATATAATTATTTTAATTATTTATATGATTGAATTAGTTTTTAATTATGTGATTTTTTTTTTTTAGATTTGGTTAGTGTGAGAAATCCCTACGACCAACGCATAGGGCTGAATAGCCTCCTTCCAACCATAACCCCTCATAAAGTTGAGAGTTATGCTTATCAATAGGGAATTTAACACACACCCACCCCCTCACACACTCGTCCACGTCGCAGTTTGAACCTTGGATCTCCCGAAGAAGAGCCAAGGCCCAAACCGTTGTGTTGTCTTCCTTGGGATAAAAACCTTGTTAAGGAAAACCGTCCCTCGTATCCTCGAGGGGCTAGGACTTTTTGTTCCACAGAACCTGTCCCGTCCGTGTGAACCCCTCAGGCTAGCCGATGAGTTTTTTGTATCCAACGCGGGCCACCTAGCTTGAACCCTGGACCTCTTTTAAAGGATTGGGGGAACTTTACAGTGAGGTACATGGTGCGGATTTAATTATGTGATTTTGATCTAGTATTTATTATAATATCTTAATAACATTGTTAAGGATATAAAAGAAGTGGTATTAAAGTGGAACGAAATTCCAACATATAAATATGCTACTGGAAATAAACAGCTTGTATGGGAACATATCACATGAACCGATTAGAAATAAAGAGGACCAACTACCCCCCACACATGCCACGACTCGATGTTAATAGGGGTGAGGAGTCCCATATAAACGGAACCAAGGGCTTCCACCTTTAAGCAAAAATAAAACTTAAGGCTGAATTGTATTAAATATTTTTGCAATCTATGATTATCGAATAACATAGACATAATTAAAAAATATCAATTTATTCACATTATTATTTTTTTATATAATGGGGTAAAAATTTGTTTATAATAATACAAGATTAAATACAACGAAACCCCCAACCAGGGCTCAAGTAAGCAACAAAACAGGCTAAAACCACCATACAGGGTCAAAACCCGAAGAAGTCAGCAAGAACAAACCACATTAAGTTTGAATATCCTTGTGGATCAAATCCTAGAGGTGTTGAGAGTCCCTAGATGGGAGACTCTCCCAGTTATCCATAATCCAAGGACCCGAAAGCTCAGAAGCCCTTTTGGCAAAATAATCAACAATCCCATTCCATTCCCTTGGAATGTGCACAAAGGAGATGAATTCAAACTCTTCACTAATTCTAAGAATCTGAATGACCACAGAGACCAACTGCCAATTAACATCCTCCAACATTTTGTTGTTTAAAATATTAACCAAAATTTGAGAGTTGGACTCGCAGATGCTCCTGCGCCAGCCAAGAGAAAACCCCCTCTACAAGGCCTTGAGAATCGCAAGAGCTTCCATAAAATTTTTGGAGTGAACACCTTTATAAATGGAAAAGAAAATTTTGACCACACCAGCAAAGTCTCTCCCAACACCACCAATTCCAGCATGTCCAGGATTACCCCTCGACTACCCATTAGTATTAATTTTTAAAACTCCTCTAGGGGGTGGCCTCCACCTACCATCTCTCCTAACTTTCTTGTTGAGCTGAGAAGCCCTGTTAGCGCGAGAAGAGTCCGCTCCAACCCCAAAGAGACCAAGGGCCTGTTATACCTTCTCCTCACTAGAGTCCAAAAGAGGGTTCACATCTCATTTTCTATGGATAGTTTCCTGAACCATACCCAGGATCCTTTGCCAGATCTGTTGAAAAACCAAATGACTACCCTGAAAGATGTGATGGTTTTGTTCGAGCCAAATCTGCCTGATGATGTAAGAAGGGCCCAAATTCCAAGCCACCTGGAGAAAGGGGGCATTGACCGGAGGTCTATCCAGACTACAAAACTCCACCAAGGAGAGCACATGAAAACAAGGATGGTTCCAAGCACTCCACCAATGGTGCCAAATGTCTCTGGCAAAGGAGCATTGGAAAAATAGATGAGAAGAGTTATCCTCGTTATTACCACAAAGGACACAAATAGAGGGACCCTGAAATCCCCTCTTCCTCAAGTTATCCCAAGTGAGGCATTTATTACAAGCTACTAGCCAAAGAAAGAAGTTAGATTTAGTCCAAGAAAATATGTTCCACACCATTTTCCACCATGTGATAGGGAGGCTCCCAGACTTTTGCATATCAAGAACCTGATAACTATAGGCTACATAGTAGGTTCCCTTGGGATTAGGGTTCCAAGCCTACTATCTTTACCCCTCAACGAAGAACAGGGTCTCCCCGCAAGAATAAGAGCAAGCACATCTCTATCCTCGACCAATCCCCCTAGGGTCATTCCTGCGGATCTTTCCACTTGTACATCTCCATATTACCAAAAGACTTGATTATTTTAAAGTCCTCCACATGAGACCAACCCGCTTCCAAAAAACAAACACTTAGGGAATGTAGCCTAGGATATTGAGTCAAGATAAGAGGGTGGCCATCCCAAGAATCCTCCCATAATTTATTCACATTATTATTATTATTATTATTAATTTTAAATTATTTTTAAATTATAATTTTTTACTTATTAATATAATTAAAATACTTGCCCTATGTGTCGATCGTAGGGTTTATCACACTATCCAATCCAAAAATTATATATATATATATATATATATATATATATATATATATATATATATATATATATATATATATATTAAAATGCACAAAGAGGAAGGGATTTAAAATTCAATTGGTTATATGAGATTGAGACCGGCCTCACCGGTACTACATCATCACCACATAGTGGTATTACAACAAAGCTTGGATATTATCCATGTATTGCTTGTCAAGTTTTGAACCTTGGTCTCCTCCTTAAATGTTGAGGAATCTAACCGGTTGAGATAATGTCACTTGATAATGATAAAAATAAAAATTACTTTTAAAATGTTAAAGTTTTTTAAGAGAGTTGGTTACAACCACACTATTTTTAGTCGTTGGAAAGCACAGGGTTCAAACCATAGGGGTTGCATCCACCAAACCTATTCCACCTTGTTGTTTTATAACCGACGTGAAATGGACCACCAAGTGCTTAGGATTCGTATTGTTGTCGTCAGCTTGACGCATACTCATAGGATTCATATCAAACTACTACCTTTGCAACAAGCTTCCCCCAAGGTTTGAACCTGGGTCTCTTCAAATGTTAAAGATTATTTTTGCTATAGATAAAAAATTTATTTTTTGGTGTATATATTTTTTCAATTTTAATCTCTAACCTAAAGTTAACATGTTATTATATCATAAAAAATAAAACACATTCTTCTAGGAGTTTTTATCTCACATATTTCCAAAAAAAAAGAGTCCTATAGATCTCTTTGTAGCTCTTTTTAAGCCATATTTACACATTTCAAAAATTATCATCATCATAATTGACTATTCTTATCTATGTGTCTTAGTCACACTTCTTATTATGTTTTTAATTTTTTTTTAATTTTTAGATCAATCTTCCTCTTTTGTGTATTTTTCTCTTTAATTTTGCTACTAGGGTGTTTCTTCCTTTTTATCATCTCCAACAATTTTCTTATTCTCCTCAATCCCTTCCATATTATTAGTTTCTATTCAGTATATAATAAATAGGTTTCAATAGGTTTCATTGCAAAATCTAAACAAGGAACAACTTTAAGTATTTTTTTCTTTTTAAAATTATTATTAGTTATCTAAGAATTTTAATTATAAGAAGATAAATTCCTATTTTTTAAAAACCATAAAGATTTACCTCAGTTATAATCATCCTCTTCTACCTTTGCTTTTTGGTAATTGGCTCTAAAAAATTTACTTATACCTATGAAGCCTTAAATTTTATCTTTTATTTCTATGGCCTTTAAACAATAAAAATTTACTCTCAAATTTCTATTGTTTAGAAACCACATAGGTTCACCTGACTTATAATCATCCTCTTCCACCTTTGCTTTTTGGCAATTGATTCTAAAAATTTACTTAAAATATTTAAACCATTATAATATCTAGAGAAAGAACAACCTTCAAATATATTTTTTTCATTTTTAAATTAATTATTGGTTATATACGAATCAAACAAGTCCCTTGTATTACATAATGGCACGTAGAGGTATTATAATTTGGTATTTTTACTTCAATGTTTAGACCATTATAAAAGCTAGAGGTTCCAATTCACAGATTATATGAGCATGTAAAGGCTAGAATCAGAACGTAGAAAGGGTTATCTGAATTTTTTAGGAGTGACATAGGTGTCAAACAAGGTTGCCCTCTATCTCCGACATTATTTGGTTTGTACATTGATAAGTTAGAAGAATGGATAAAAAAAATTGGGGGAGAGGGTGTGCACTTAGCCAAATATGTGATAAAACTCCTCATGTATGCAGATGATGTAATTCTTGTGGTCGAAACAGCTAAAGATCTAAAAGATCACCTTCGGGCTCTAGAACTCTTCTGTAAGGAAGTTGGGATGCAGGTGAACACGAGCAAAACAAAAATCATAATTTTTCTAGCAAAAAAGAAGAAGCAACATCTCGAATTTCAATTTGCAGGAGAACCTCTCGAGGTAGTGCTAGAATACAAATACCTAGACATAGACTTTCATGATAAACTCAATTGGAATACATGTAGGATGAAAATAACTCTAAGTGGTTGGAGCGCGCTATATACACTTCAAAATCGATGTAGGAATGTCGAGTTGTGGGATTGGAAGACCACCAAGGTCTTATTTGGTCTACTTGTCACACCGATTGTGTTGTATGGTTGCGAGGTGTGGGTCAATGGCACGATAAATACAAAATGGAGATAAATAGAAAGGATTCAAAAACACCTAATTACAAATTTTCATAGAATTAAGATCACAGTCCCTTATGAAATTATTCTAGATGAAACTAGAATGTTCCCTTTAGAGGAAATTGCTATGACCAAGTTGTTATGTTACTTGAAAAACAAAAAATATGGAAAACAACAGATGGCTTAGGGCAGTTAGGGATGAAGAGCTACATAAACGGAAGAACACATGGATGAAACAAAATCAGAAATGGATTGAACATTGGGAAATCAACATAAATGAATGTCCAAATTTCAATAAAGATAAAAAACTATGTGAACGAAAATTTTAGAAGTGGAATGTGGAAAAATGCAAGCAAGAAAAGACAATACTATATTTCAAAGTTTAACCCAACGTATGACCACAAGAAAAAAACATATATAGGTGCTGAGATTAAGTGGAGGGAAAAAATCCTCATTGCTTAGATAAGGATTAACTCTCATAGGCTTATATGTGAAACAAGAAGATGGACAACGCCCAAGGAACAATGGGAAGAAAGGATATGTACTCTATACAACACAGGGGTAATAGAGACAAAGGAACATTTCATGTATGAATGTCTAACTTTTTTTAACATCCATGACAAATATAAAGAAACACTTGGACAAGGGTCTATGACAGTTATTTGAAGATAGTAAAATAAAAAAAGTTGGGGAGTTGCTAACCCAAATCAATAGGAGAAGGAACAACCTTCTCAAGGATATTAATGGTCATATGATTTGAATAACCGTGTTTCCATATTTGGAGTTCCCATGGACCATATTATGGGTCTCACGAACGTAATTAAAATATTTCATTTCATAAGATCTAGAGAAGTAACAAACTTCACATAATTTTTTATTTTTACTTGATTGTTGGTAATATATGATTGAAACAAAGCCCCTTGTATTATATCATGGCATGGAGAGGTATTATAATAACTTGATAATAATGTATGTATAACATAGCAATATTTGAACCTAGGTCTCCTCTATGAAAGTCAAGGAATTTAATTATGTGAAATAGTATCATTTGATAGTATATTAGAACCATAAAACCTAATTCTTCGTTAATAAAATGTTAAGTTCCACTATATGTAAAAAAAAAAGACCAATTATTTTAAACACCATAGGAAAAATGTTAAAGTTAACCCATGAGATTTGAACCTTAGTTAAGGTATAAAACTCTTTATTCTCCATCAATTGCTCTAAAATGCATGAGTTAAAATGTTAAGATTTAACTATGGGAATGGAACCTTGGTTGACAGTGTGAAACTCTTAATTCCCAACCAATTGTTTCAAACCCCATGGAACACCTTTACAATTGTTTTTAATTGGTTTGGGCTTTGGCTTCTCTTTGGGAGGTCCAAGGTTCAAACCACTGCGTGTGTAATGGTGTGTGTCATGTTAAAAAAAACTTCTATTGTTTAAATACCATAATACCTGCATTATAATCATCCTCTTTCACCTTTGCTTTTACTTTGAATTTAATATTTTATATTGTAGTAGGTATTATTATCTATCTTTCTTAGCAACTCTTAAAATTTACTTTATATGAGGCATATGGATTTTATCACATATTTTTGGAATTGGAAATTTATTCTTTTGGATCAATCTTATAATTTTATTTGTATTCATGTCTTCATTGTTAGGTTTGTCTTATAAATTGAACTTTTTATATATTTCTCAAGCACTCTACTTTTACAATCTCTTAGTAAGTAGAAAAGGTTTATCACCTAGACCTGCATTATGAAATAATGATAATATTGTGTACTGATAAACACATTTTCATATTACTTTTATGTTAAATTTATCAATTATCTAGGTAAGAAGGAACATCAACCCAAGAATGGTTTAGAAATTCTATTTTTGTGGATTTCATATTAAGATATTTTAATTGCTTAATATATAGGTTTTATAATAAATATTATCAAAGTTATAGAGGGAGGATATCTATTTATTGCTATCATGATATTCGTAAGTTTAATTTTTATTGGAATTTCTTAATACAGGACAAATGATAATAGATTCAATTGATCTTTATATCAGTTGAGTGAATTCTTTTCAAACACTAATCCTTAATTATGAGCATCTTTATAACTCAATATTATGATCCTAATATTAGTTAATATTGAGTAACATTACTAATCTATATCATTATTCAATGGTTGTTAAACATAATTTCCATAATGTTGTTGAACCAATTGATTTTAGTTTACATATTTTGATATATGTGTTCGTCCTTCATTCAAAAATTTTAGTAGATCGTATTACGATATATCACTCAATATTTGTAATCTTTAAGTTTAATTTGATACAAATATTGCTAAATATTTATAAAATAAATATGATTTGTAAACACATTTGTTGTATCATGAACACATATTTTGTTTGGTTTCATCTCTACTCGAATTCCATAATTGAATCTTTGTAAAAGATATATGTTTCAAACAGTCAATTTTTCTAACAAGTCATCATAGAATTTGCGTCAATTTTTTTAACAAGTCATCATAGAATTTGCATGCTAGTCTATTGCACATCCATATTTTATTTATACGTTTGCTTTAACTTTAGGATAGCTTTTTAAAACTTATATATGTATTTCCTTATTAGTAGATAGAATTATTAAAAACTTCTATATAAGTATTATCTACCTTTGATTAAGTAATATTTTATTCATGATATTGACAATCTATTAATCTTTCTTAAATTATCAAGTTTGATCATACATTATATAATATTGGTAACATAAGTGGGCCTTGTTATTCTATATCTAAATATAACATTAACCATATATGTGGTATACCAATGACTTACATATGGTATACGTGTTCTTCCTTCATTAAAAAATAATAATAAATCATATCATGATACATCACTCAATGTTTGTAATCTTTAAGTTTAATTTGATACAAATATTGCTAAATATTTATAAAATAAATGTGATTTATAAACATTTGTATTGTATCATGAACACTTGGTTTCATCTCTATTTAAATTCCATAATTGAATCTTTGTAAAGAGATATCTACTTCAAATAGTTGATTTTTTTTAACAAGTCATTATAAAATTTGCATGTTAGTCTATTGCACATCCATACTTTATCTATACATTTGCTTTAGTTTTAGGATCGCTTTTTAAAATTTATATATGTATTTCCTTATTGGCATATAGAATCATAAAAAATTCTATGTAATTATTATCTACCTTTGATTAAGTAATATTTTATTCAAGATATTGACAATCTATTAATCTTTCTTAAATTATCATGTTTAATCATACATTATATAATATTGGTAACATAATAGGACCTTGTTATTTTTTATCTAAATATAAAATTAACCATATAGGTGGTACAACAATGACTTACATCTTACATCTTACATTATAGTCATCATGAGATCAATTAATTAGTATGATATGACTCCCACATAATAAAAGTATAAAAAAAATTATTAGATTTTAATTAGATTAGATCAAGTAGAATTCCACACACAAATGGATTTTATTAAATGATTTAATATTTAATGTTTTTGTGTTCAAGTATGTGGTGAATTATTCCAAGTATTATCTAGTCTATTAATGATTACTTCTGTATGTGATCTTTATCTTGATCAATGTCTAAAAATAAGATATAATTATTCATCACGATAGCCTCTATCAACTTCTATATGGAGACTTCAATTATTTCTCTCATCATATTGCTACTCTGTATTGTTGGAGAATATTACATTATTTGGTACATGCCAATGTACCACCTTGGTACATCATTGTAAATATTAGATTAGGGTTGTGTCTTAGATTAGTGAGTGAGTTAATATTTTATGTAATGTAATAATGTGCAGGAAATGCACAAGTGTCATGTAAATATGTGTGCAAGTGTTATGAGTATAAATGTGCACAAGTGTCCAATATGTAAGTGTGCATGTGTCCTTAGATTAGGAAGAGTTATGTGAAGATTCAAGTACAAGTGTGCATACAAGATAGTGTCATGTGTATGCAAGTGTCAAGTATAGAATCCAAGAGTCACAAGGCTTAGCATATGGAAAGGAAGAGTCATAGTAACCAAAGAGTCATCTTAGAACGGCTATATATTACTCCATAGAGGATATATGAGATAGATGAGAGATAAGAGCTATATGAGCTACATAGAGATCTACAGTATTCTACATTGTCTATAGAGTAATTTCGATGAGATATTTGTAATAGAAAAAGGAGTAATACAAGTTTGCATACATTTGAGCAACTAGTATTGTAAGTGATATTATTGTGCATATTTCAAGCTTTATATTAATATTTTATCATATTATTGAATGTTATACATATTAGTTGGCTCATTTATCTCTGTTGCATTATCTTTATTGGATTCAATATTGTAACTTTATTATATTCAATCCTATGATTACTTTTTTATGATAATTTATATTAAGTATAAGGCTTCAAAAGCCATCAGTGGTATCAAAGCCACAACAAGGTTACTTGCATAGGTTTTGAAAGTTGCAAAATTTAAGGATATTACCATTGGGTAAGAAAAACCAGTGAAGTTAAGGACATTACCTTGGGTAAGAAAAACCAGTGAAGCTAAGGATATTACTGTTAGGTAGGAAATACCAATGAAGTTAAAATATTTCCACTAGGTTGAAGAAAAACTAGTGAAGCTAAGATTATTACCACTAGGTTGAAGAACAACCAATGAAGATTAAAGATTCGGATTTTAGAAAGAACCAACTCAAGAAGAAAATTTGGTCATTGTCATTCTACTTCAGCATATTGAAAATATTTATATAAGTTTCATATCAATGCTAGAGAAAGTTATCTAAGATTTTGCTACAGTTAAAATTAATCTTCATAATTGGAGAAGATTCCTATAATGGATGGAAAAGGGTCGTGATATTTTCTCATGCAAGGATTGGTTTGAGTTGCAGTTAAGTTTCAGATATAGATATTGATAAAAGTTTTAGGTCTCAAAGATAGACCTTGAGAAGGTAGATTGAGTTTACCTATTCCAAGAAGTCTATTTGGAATAGAAGGCAGTCTATAGCAGATAAACGAGACTCCAAAAGAGAATTCCCATAGAAGTATACAAAGGGGACTTGAAAAAGGTCTCATTGAAAGTAGACTCAAAGACCCAAGAAAGAGGTCCTATTGAAGATTGAATATTGGTCCTTAATAAGAAAAAAGACCATTAATATAACTTGCTCTACAGAGATAGAAAGCAAGAAAGTAAGCAAACTTGAAGGTAGCAAGAAGACTTCAAGATAATAGAAATTCTTGAGGACAGTCCAAGTTAAAGGACAGTGTAAGAATTGCACAAGGCAAAACAACTTGAAGACCAAGATAGAGGCAACATTTGGAAGGAAAGTTTGAATGTCACAAGAGTGGCATTGAAGATAAAGATTTAGCAACTTTTGAAAGGTAAAGGATAGTAGTCAGAGAAGATTTAAAGGTAAATTCATAGAATTCCACATTGAACAGCACAATTAAAGACAACAATTCAAGAGAGCAAAGAAAAAAGAAGATAGTGTTATAAGAAGAATATTTGGTAGCGTTAAGGCATTCAAAATAGCACATTGCTTAATTCCACAAGGGAATAATTGAGATATAGTTTCAACCGCGGTATAGCCATAAAATAATAAGGACAACAAAGGGAACGTTCCAAGAGAACATAGATTTACTAAGGCATCACTACATTGAATAAGACAAAGGCTTTATTTGGGAAAGAGAAACCTCTATTTGGCCAGTGAATAGAGAATGTTATTCAACCATTTCTAAGTGCAATCAGTTAGCAAGCTTATGAAATAATTTCAAAGTGCAAATTCATATTTAAAGTCAAAGGTACAATATAAAGAGTGTCTCCATCCAGCCAACGATAAAACTTGTTTGATAGGAATACATTGATAGTTAGAGTAGTAAAACCTTTTAAAAAAAATTATTGGATTTTGACTGTTCTTTTATCGAGCAACCAGGTGAATGGGTTGTTACAGTTTATCTCCTAATTTGGCCAGACTACCCTTAACTGCTTTGGCCATACCTAGGACCATTACTAGCCCTACACCTATTGACATAGGCATTGGAAGAGCGAATGCCATACCACCATCTAGCCCATACTTCATTAGCCTCCCCCACTTCTTCTTTGTCATTTAAATCTCTACCTACATCACCATTATTGCCTCTATCGTAGGTACTTCTCCATGATACTCATTAAATTCAATATCACCAGCTTCTAAAGACCTGATCATCCTGAAAATCAATTGAATCTATCAATATTCTTCTTCTCCTAATGTCAAAAGAGCTTCCAAACCTTTTTCAATTTATCTATATAGTGTGCTACTCTTGTATTGTGAAGTAACAATCAATATGGGGCACTTCTTATGTACCTTACAAGGCTTTTCTAGTTTTGTATTTGTCTTTTTCTCTTGCTTCCAACTCCTAAAACCCTAGCTCTCCACTCCATCCCAAGAGCCACAACCTATATCATCATGATTTTAGAGATTTTGTTCTCCACTAAAAAAATGGTATCATATTGTAGTACTCCTTTGTTAATAGGTAACAATGGAATTAATTTTGTGGACAACCAATCAATATGATTTTTTCTTCTTCCTTTTTTTTCCTCTGGTTCTCATTCATTGCTCCATAAACATTTTGACTCTACAAACCCTAAAAAATCTCAAGTTCTTTTGAAAACCCTAGGATGTAATTTTTTCTTAAATTTGTTGTTTAAATCCTTTAGCTCTCAACCACTACTTTTTACTTCCAACTAATGGTAAATGTCAAATCCCTAACTTCCATAGGCGTTTGTACAATGATTCTAACAAATGCAATATTAGGGTCTTTGTTGTCGGTCTAATGAACCATGTGCAACTCCAAAGGAAAAATGGGGTAAACACAAACATGAACTGAGATGAGGTATCTTCATGTAAAATCCAAACAAAACAAAATGAAGCCAGGTTGAAGTTAAAACAATTAAGAATATTTGTCATCAATGGTGTATTCATCTAGGTGGTGCCAATGACATTGTTTTAATTTGTACTCCACTCTCTCTATATCTAGGTTTCTTGTTACAATAGCTTTAACTTTTAAATATAATTTTTATTATTTTAGATGATAAAAATCAAATTGCTTTTTTTTTATGTGCGTGTAGGAAACCTCTATAATCCCTAGCTCACTAGGTAAAGATGAAGTCAATGATACCTTAACCCTCAAAGGAACAAGGCATCCCATTGGTAAGCACTCGATTGCTACCAACTGATCTATCCCTTTATGGGATTAAAATTTTAGGGTAAAGCATAGGTTTTTTTGTAAATTTTAGAGTAAAGCATAGGGATTGCTACCAATTGATCATAAGTATAGATGTGTTAGGATTCAATTACTTTACCAATAATTATGAGAAATAAATCACATATGATTTTTAGAAGAAAAACTTAATCAAAATAGTAAAACAATCTCACACAACAAGAGAACACAATATGTAACATGGTTCACCTAGTGTGGGCTACATCCATGGAGAATATTTCAGTCCTTCTATTATCTTCCAAGCACCAAAGGGATCCACCTACAGCCAACCATTGTAATATTCCTCAATGGTTACACCAAGAATCCTCTCTTACATCAGTCTCTCTCAATTGCACTTATACGTAACAATCCAATTACAACAAATTCTATCTTGGAATTAACACCAAGGATAGATCCACCAATTATGCCACATTCTATTCCTAACTGGAGTGACGAATTCTATCTTTAGGCTCCATTCTTATCAATCTCCCACTTGGAGACTAAATCCGTTGCAACACCTTACAACATAGGACTGAAACATTCTCATATTTGATCTTACTCCTTAAGACCAATCGAAGTAGAGCAAAAGCTCAACTTCTCCCTTGTTACAACCTTGGTAAGCATATCAACAGGATTTTGTGATGTATGAATCTTACCCAACTTCAAAGAACCATCCTCCATTATTGAACATATGAAGTGATATCTGAGTTGAATGTGCTTGGTCCTTGAGTGGAAAGTTGAGTTCTTAGCAAGGTGTATAGCACTTTGGCTATCACTCCATAATTTACCATCTTCTTGCACCTTACCCAACTCTTCCATCAATCTCTGCAACCATATGAATTCCTTGCTTGCCTCCGTAATAGCTACATATTCTGATTTTGTGGTTGAAAGAGCAACTACCTATTGTAGTTTGGAAATCCAACTAAACGTTGTTCCACCTACGGTAAAGATATACCTCGTTGTGCTTCTTCCACCATCTAAGTCACCTGCCATATCTGAATCCACATAACCTTGCAAACAAATATCAGAACCTCCAAAATTCAAACAATAAGTAGAAGTACCTTTTAAATACCTGAATATCCATTTTACCGCTTGCCAATGTCCTTTGCCTAGATTATTCATGAATCTACTTACCACTCCCACTACTTGTGCTATATCCGATCTTGTGCAGACCATAGCATACATTAAACTCCCAACTACAGAAGCATAAGGAACCTTGGCCATGTGCTCTTGTTCCTTCAGTGTTTTGGGATACAAATATTTGGTGAGTTTAAAATGCTTTGCTAAAGGTGTAGTGATCGGTTTTGCATCTCCCATGTTAAACCTCTTTAGCACCTTTTTAATATACTCTTCTTGAGACAACTTTAGCATGTGTTTCTTCCTATCTCGAGTAATCCTCATTCCAAGAATCTGTTTGGCTGCACCTAGATCCTTCATGGCAAAAGAGTTTGCCAATTTCCTTTTTAGTTCATTAATGTCCTGCATATTAGAACCTGCTACCAGCATATCATCAACATATAGTAAAAGAATGAGGTAATTTCCATTTTTTGTTTTTCTAAAATACACACAATGGTCAGATTGACATCTCATAAACTCTTGATCAGCCATAAACTTGTCAAATTTTAAGTACCATTGTCTAGGAGTCTGTTTAAGGCCATACAGACTCTTTTTCAATTTACACACAAGATCTTTCTTACCTTTGACTTCATATCCCTCCGGTTGGTGCATATAGATCTCTTCTTCTAAGTCACCATGAAGAAAAGTAGTCTTAACATCTAATTGTTCCATATGTAAGTTTTCTACAACCACTAAACTTAATATAGTATGAATGGAAGTCATCTTCACAACCAGAGAAAATATCTCTTCAAAATCTATACCTTTTTTCTGTGCAAATCCTTTGACCACAAGCCTTGCCTTGTACCATTTTTGACCTTCTCCTTCCTCCTTCACTCTATAAACCCACTTATTGTGTAAAGATTTCTTTCCAGTAGGTAGCTCAACCAAATCCCAAGTTTGGTTGTGAATAAGTGAATCCATTTCCTCATTCATAGCAAGCTCCCACTTCTTGCTGGTTTCCACCTGCATTGCTTCCTCAAAACATTATGGCTCACCAACATCAGTATACAAAACATAATCAGAGAAACGTTGAGATATTCTACTTGTCCTGGTAGATCTTCTAACAACACTTGCAGGATATTGAGGTGCTTGTTACTATTGTTGTTGAACATTTTGATTTTCTACCACCTTTGGAGTTACATTTTTTGTGTGGTCATCAAGCTCTATGTATTCAGTGTTTGCCTTTTCCTGTTTCTTTCCCTGCAACTGATCTTTATACAAGCTCTTTTCATTAAATATGACATCCCTACTCCTGATGATTTTTTGGTTAACATTATCCCATAACCTATATCCCAAACCATCAATCCCATATCCAATGAAATAACATTTCTAAGACTTAGCATCTAACTTTTTCCTATTTTCTTTGTCAATGTGCATAAAATCTGTGAAACAAAAATATGACACATAAAACAAATATAAAAGTAAAATAAATCAACGAACAAGAGATTGCACAAAATATGATTTTATTCAATAAATGTGGGAGGGGAGCTGAGAAACTCCTTTGTTACAATATGTTTGTTCAAAAGAACTTATTTTTGGTACAGTAAATACAGATGCTAGGGTTCTCCAAAACCCTAGCTACAAAAAAAATAGTTTCTTCAATATATCTTGCTTCCAACAGGGTGAGTGGGCTTCTGGCTATCCGTAATTGGGCCTCTCTAGCTTCAGCAACTACTCAACAATCCTTGATGAATGCTAGCTGATCCTGCATACACATCAAACATAAAATCATTAGCAAATAAAATGAGGGTTCCATAGTGTGAACCCTCAGAAATGTAAACCAAAAACCCTATATCTGATTAGATAAAATATGCAAAATAAAATAGCAACAAATAAAACACGTATAATACTTACTTTGTTTTTCTATTTCTATGTTGTAGATTGATGGCAGGGTGCCCTGGCGACACCTGATGATCTTATGCAAAAAACTCTGGTATGTGGTTGTGGGGACAACAGGCATTGTGCTACATGTAAGGAATGTAACAGGAGCTTAGCTATCCCTATGGGATGAGGCAAGCACTCGGCTGCACCTACGGATTAGGGCTAAATTTACAGAAGCAGATCGGAGGGATGCGGGGGGCTCGACAGATGAACGACAATGGTGACGACGAAAATGGGATGCGAAAGTGGCTAGAATCCAAAAATCCTAAGGCAAGCTAGGGTTTTGGGGAAGGATAAACTAGGGTACAATCTACTCACAAGAAATAATATCTCAACAAGGTTAGGCCTCACAAGTAAATTAGAGCTCCAACGTTCAAATTTTCCAGAGGTTGAGCATTGAGAATGCTCCTATTTATTATCAAGCCTAGGGTTTTCTTAGGGTTTTAGCTTAACACTTTTTGATCGTGTGGCTAATATTAAAGCAGATCCAAAGGCTGATATTAAAATTTAGGTGTGACATGGATTAAATGAGATGGATGGTTGAGATTAGATCGAATCGGACGGTTGAGGTTAAATTGGCTTTTAAATATAAATTTTATAATATATTAGAATATAATATAAAATATTATATTTAAATATAAAATAATATAAAATAAATATAAATAATTCAAATAGGGGTCAGAAAAGGGCAGGAAAAGGTTAAAGTGGGCCATTGGATGGTAGGAAAGGCATGGAATGGCCAATTGAATGGCGAGAAAGGGGGATGGTGGACAAGTGGGTGGTGGAATGACCAGGATGAATGACAAGTGGCTAGGATTTGGTGTCTATAGATGCTCCTTTTTGTACCATGTTGTATGAAACACAATATGGAAATACAAGACACCTAGCTGGGCCTTGGGTTCAAAAGCAACTTCTCTCTCTTGTTGGAATTTTGAGGAATAATGTTGAAGATAAAAGAATAAATAATTTTGGAATTTGTGTAGCTTACCCCCTCAATTGGCGAATGAGATTACGGATGAATCTCACTAGCCAATTGAAAAATTTGTGCAAATGATGAATGATGTGATACCGTTTTTGCCCCAACGATGCAAAGGGGGTTGGTGTAAAATGTGATATGATATGGACGATATGAATGATGTAAAATGTGATATCATTTTTGCCCCAATGGTGGAAGGGGCTTGTGTCAAATATAGATATCCTGATCGTGTGAGGTGTATCCCGTTGTGGGAAAATCATAATTAAAGTTTGGTTACCCCAAATTTAGGGTGATTCGATGTCATTGAAGAAAGTTCCTTATTGGCATCATTGAGTATGCAAGTAATAAAGATGCATGATGACAAAGTCGACGTATAGGGGGGGTAGTGACTGTGGAAAAATCTCCATGAAATTCCATCATGGAACCAATCAACCTACCGGGTTTTGCCTATTTTGTGACTATGGTCAAATGAATGAGTGATTGTGATATTAATTATCCATGTTTTCATGTCCCATGGAAAAGGACATCAATAACTGTGTTTGTGTAAATTATTCTTGGCAAGGTTTCACTCAAAATGTGAATTACCAAATATGATTGTGATGTCTAACAAGGAGATAAGTGATGATGATTATGACCAAGTGTTCTTATGGTAGTTTATTCATCTTACCAAATTGCATGGATGTAAATCATTGCAACCGCCAAGTATATAGAATAAACCACCATATACGAGATTCATTTGTAAATTTGGCACGTGTTGAAATAAATTATGGTAGATTATGATAGTGTAGAACGTTGATGGAAGAATGTGATGATATTTCCAAAGTTGGAGTCAATTTGTAAATGTGAAAGCTTTTAGTGGTTGATTTTGCACCTTTTTGGATGGAAACAATTGATTTCATGGTCAAATCAACTCCAATTGTTGTGAAAATTGGTGGGATGAAAATAGATTAGAGGAGATGAGTGTTAATGTTGTAAAAATTTGGAATTATTTGATGTGATTTGTAACTCAATTTGTGTATTTTAGAATGGTATAATATTGATCGCTTAGATTGAAGAGGTTTTTTCGAGCTCTGGCGATTTGGCGGGAAACCTTCTGTGCAGGCACCGGGCGAAGCTCCAGGGTTTCTGGTGGGAAGATTCTTCCAGGACCTCCGGTGGATTGAATCTACACTACTTTGAAGGATCGTTCGTTGCCTCGGGAGGGCCCAATGGGGTCTCCTCTAGGATCTATCGATGGGAAGAAAAGCTCATATGCTGATATATTAAAAGAAAACCCTGCATCTTCCTTCGATGAAGCTCAGCGAAGTGCTTATCAAATGCTATTTAAGAATGCTGGAAAGGGTTTACCTGCAAACAGAGTTAACGACTGCCTTCCACAATCTGCTTCCAGGCCTAAGATTGTCATAGAACCAAAACTGGTTGAGGATACGATTATATACCATGCTACCCATGATCTGATCTCGCAAATTCATGGGTATCCGGCCCACTCGAACTTTCTACACACCCGGGTGAGACAGAACTGGGAGCCCATTGGTGAGTACTCTCTATGGCCTATAAGAAATGGGTATTTTATTATTAGTTTCTCTTCTTTAGCAGATAGAAACAGAGCATTTGAATCAGAGAGGAGCCACGGCCCGGCAAGATTATTTGTCCAACCGTGGAGAGTGGGTTTTGATCCTCGCATTGAGCCCACGGCTGTCCCGATTTGGATTCGGCTGTATGCTCTCCCGATGGAGTTTTGGGGTGAGCAGATTCTTGAGTTGATTGGTAATTCTCTAGGTAGATATTTGGGAGTTTCCAGAGATACCATGGAGGGAAATACTACTGTCTTTGCTAGAATATGCGTAGAAATGGATATTAGCCAGCCACTTCCAACCGAGGTGGAATTGGAGTTGGCAGGACTAACCTGGATACAACAGCTAGACTATTAAGCCTTACCTTTTAGATGCAGAGTCTACCATAAGCATGGCCATTTGGCTAGGTTCTGCCCAAATATCCTGACCACAAAAGTGAAAGCTCCGTCGGGAGCGCCAAATCGCCCCAGAGAGGGTAAGTTCACTCTGGTCAAAGAACCCCTCAATATCCCCCCGGGTTCTGATGCCCAGAAAGATGGCTTTGAACAGCAGAAGCGAAGGAAAAACAAAAAGAGAAATTGCAAAGAGCAGGCCCAAACCAAGCCAACCAATCGATATGAAATCTTCAAATCCTTTGTAGACCAAGAAGACCAAGTCATGGAAGGAGTGGATGGGAATGCTGAGGATAATAATACCCACTCTCATGCTCCTCTATCATCTACTCCTGTCTTAGAACAGGTGATTGAAACCCCTGAGACTTTGCAGCCAGAGAACCTAGGGACTATGGTAATCCATTCCCCTACACAACCAGTTATTAAGGATGTCAACATGGGAAGTGCAGAAAAGAACAGAGAAAGACCAGCGTTGGGGATTACCCAGGTGGAAAAGAGGTCTAAGAATAGTAATTCCCAAGGAGTTGGTAGAAAATCCAATAAGGATCTACTAGTAGCGCAAGGGGACAAGCTGATCAATGGAGGATCGGTGAGAACAATTGACTCTTATTGCTCCCAAGGTTTCCAATGATTATACAATCCTAGAATGTAAGGGGTTTAAACAGTAGAACCCATCAATCTGCTGTTCAAAGACTTTTAGGAAGACACAAAACAGACTTTTTGCTCCTTCAGGAAACAAAAATGTCTTTAGATCTTATGTGTAAAACTGTTAGTAGAATATGGAGGGGCGCTGGATATATGGATGTGGCGGCCCAAGGAGCTTCGGGGGGGATTGTTACTCTTTGGAACCCTCTGGTGTGGATAGTAATAGAACATACAGCTTGGAGGGGTGTTCTCACATATCTCTTTAAGAACATTGTTACAGCTGAACAGGTTTTAATCACAAACTTCTATGGGGCTCAAAGCATTGATGGCCAGCGGCTTCAATGGAATGTTGTTCATTCAATGAGATCCTCCCGGGAAGATTGCGATTGGATTATTGTTGGGGATTTTAATGCCAAATTATCTGCCAGGGATCAGGAAGGTGGTATCCCAGTTTTGGATCCAGGGGATAGGCTTCTGATTGCTCAAGTCCAGGCCTTTCACCTTGTTGATATCAAAGGTCCTGGCACTTATTTTATGTGGACTAATAAGAGAAGAGAGCCACACAGTAGGAAGGTAAAACTAGACCGGTTTCTGGTCTCGGAGGAAGCATTTGTGAAATGGAATATTAAATTTCAGATTTTGGAAGGCCCAGTTTTAGACCACTTTCCCATTTCTTTGGAGGGAGGGGCTATGACAGGGCGATACCATAAACCATTTAAATTTGAAAATTTTTGGTTGCAAAAAGAAGATCTCCGAAGAAAAATTCCTCGGTGGTGGGAAGATGGCTGCCCACCTTTTGGGACTGCAATGTTCAAATTTCACAAACGACTTCAATTTGTCAAGTGTAAACTGAAACAGTGGAGGCAAACTAACAAATCAGACTTCCAGCACCAACGGGCCCCCTTGTTGGCCAGATGGGATGAGGTGCAAAAACATTTTAGGGAAGGAAACATTTTCGAGCACCTTAAATCCGAGGATGACGCTTTGCGCAAAGCGGTTGAGGATATTGATAATCAAGAAGAGATTTACTGGAAATAGAAATACTTGGTTATTAGAAGGAGACAGAAATACAAATTTTTTTCAGCGCTCTGCCTGTGCTAGGAGACAAGCGAATAATATGGAATTCCTTCAAGATGAGAATGGATACTCTTTTGACACTCTTCCTGGTATGCACTCCCACTCAATGGAGTATTTCTCAAAACTCTTTAAGGAAAGTATGGAGCAAGATGGGGCAGCCCAAGATGAAGTTATTGTTGTCATTCCTTCTATAATCTCTCCTGAAGAGAACCAGGCCGTACTTAGACCCATAGATAGAGATGAACTTAAGAAGGTGGTCTTTGGGATGAGTACTGGTAAATCGCCCGATCCTGATGGCTTCCCTATTGAGTTCTTCAAGGCCTTTTGGGATACCCTGGAGGAAGATGTTCTGGCTATCACTGAGGAGTCCAGAACCAATAAAAGAATGCTCAAGGCTCTAAATCATACCTTCATTACTTTAATTCCAAAAGGAGCAGGGGGGGTTCATTTATCTGATTTTAGACCTATTGCCTTATGCAATGTGATCTATAAAATAATCACTAAGATTATGGCTGAAAGGTTAAAACCTATCCTGCATAATATAATTTCCCCAGAGCAAGGGGGTTTTTTTGAAGGGAGGCAAATCTTGGATGGAGTGATTCTAGCACAGGAGGCTATCCATACAATGCACCAATCTGGGAACAAAGGAATGTTCATTAAATTGGATATGTCCAAGGCTTATGACAGGGTGGAGTGGGGCTTCTTGGCAAAGATGTTGACAGACCTTTGGTTTCTCTCGAGTCCGGACAGACTGGGTCATGAGTTGTATTTCTACGCCTTCATACTCTGTTCTTATCAAGGGACTTCCCTCGCCTCCTTTTGGTGCCTCTCGTGGCCTTCGGAAAGGAGACCCTTGCTCTCCTTATCTCTTCCTCATCTTGGTTGAAGGATTGGGTAGACTCTTTCTGAGAAGAAGACTTCAAGGTCAGATAACAGGTATTAAGGTCGGGGCTAAAGTTTTGACTCATTTACAGTTTGTAGATGATACTGGATTGGTGGGAGTGGCCAGCCTTAGGGAAGCAAGAAGAATCAGAGATACTCTAAATGTCTACCTCCGGGCCTCTAATCAAGTCATCAATGACAATAAATCCAAAGTGATCTTCTTCAATATTGATCAACGGTTACAGGACAGAGTTATTGAGATTTTAGGTTTCACTCGGACCTCTCTCCCAGTAGTTTACCTGGGGGTCCCTCTCCATTTCAAAAAACTAAAAATAGATGTTTGGAAGGACCTATTGGATGGCATCAAAGATAGAATGAACCATTGGTCTCATAGATGGTTAAGTTATGGGGGTCGTCTAACTTTTCTGCAGTCAGTTATTCAGGCCATGCCAATTTATAAATTCTCCATCCTGGCTGCTCCCCAGTCTATTTGGAAAGATCTGGATAAAATGGCTAGAAGATTTCTATGGGAAGGTGCCAAGGGAGAGAGGAAATGGGCCTTGGTTGGCTGGGACAAGGTTACCCAACCCAAGGAAAAAGGAGGGTTGGGACTAAGAAGCTCCAAGTTTAACAACAAGGCTTTGGCTGGCAAACTGTACTGGAGGTGGATTTCTCAGCCAACATCCCTCTTCAGCAGAATCCTCTCTAGCAAATACTTGGGTTCTGTCCATCCTAATGATGTGGGCCGCTTTCCTCTAGAAGGTTTTGGATCACCAGTGTGGCAGGCGCTCAAGCTTGGAGCTCAACTCATCAAAGATCAACTATTCTGGAAAGTGGGGAGAGGGGATAAGGCTCGGTTCTGGACTGATTCCTGGGACCAGAATCCTCCCATTATTGTTGTGTTTCCTGAATTACAACCGATAAAATCTGCTATAGAAGATAAGGGATGGATCCAAATTGAGAGCTACTTTAACACTAGTCAATTGGGGGACTACAAGATCATAAAGTTTAAGCGGCTGGATGAGTGGCCAATACCAATCCCTCCGGAGTTGGTACCTACTTTGGGAAAAATCTTGGCAGAACGGTTTCTTACTGGGAGAGATGAGGAGGATGAACTGGCCTGGGGCTATGGGAGCCTTGGGGTTTATACTGTGAAAGAGGGATATGATGAGATCCTTCCAGAGCCCCCCCCACACTTTTTTTTGGTTCATGATTGGAGAAAGATATGGCATCCCCAGGGCTGGCCGAAAGTGAACTTCTTCGCTCGGCAGTTTTTGCATAATGGAATTCTCACCTATGACAATCTCAGACTCAGAGGCATCATTGGCCCTTCTCAATGTGTGTTATGCCACAAGCAGGAGGAAACTGCGGATCATCTAATGTTTGAATGTTCTTTCACAAGACAGATCTGGAAACGCTGGTTCTCCCACTTTAAACTTCAGGCTAATGGGGTCTTGTCTCGAAACAATATTTGGGAAAGCTGGAAGAAAGGTAGATTTAAATCCAAAGCTCTTCGAATTGGCTGGGAGCTTGGTTTATTTTTTATCTGGTGGCAGGTATGGTTGGAGAGAAATGCCCATATTTTTCGTGAAACCTTCTCCTCTCTAGAAGGAATATGGCAAGTCATTTGGAGCAAAGTGGCGAAAACGGTTGCCATTCATGCCGAGGGGGAAATTCAGTCTGCTTCTGAGCCTTTGGAAGAGGGAGTTGTTATTCAACAAAGGCAGGTGAGTGGTAGTTGGAAACCTCCTCTCGAAGGATGGATCAAAATCAATACTGATGGAGCTGCTAAAGGCAATCCGAGAAGTGCTGGAATTGGAGTAGTGTGCCGCGATCATGCTGGGTCTTTGCTCTATTGGGAACTGTAGGGTCTGGGATGTGCCACAAACAATGAAGCCGAGGCCTTTGCCATTAAATCTGCCTCCTTCTGGTCGTCAAACAGGGACACAGGAAGATTATTATTGAGTCTGACTCCCAAATCTTGGTGGGTGCTCTTGACTGTATGAGAAACTTTGTCTCGAAATCTTGGAGGTTGCGGATCTTAGTCTCCCAAATTAAAGAGCTTTGGAGGGAATTAGATGATGTGATACCTGTCTATGTGAATCGAGATCTCAATAAGGCGATCGATTTCCTTGCTAAGATGGGTGCTGAAAGGGAGGTTGGGATGCAGCTGCACAGTGACATGCCTGTGGAGGATGCAGAGATTCGACAAGGCCTTGAACATTTTTTGAAATGATGTGCAGTGTTTTTTATGCTAAGGAAGATTTCTATCGTGATATCGCGACATGTAGTGTCGTCACAGCTTCAATTTGGAAGCTGTCGCGATATCGCGACAGGTTGCGCCCTCACTACCTTTGGTGGGTTTTTGTCGCGATATCGCGACATGTCGTGCCATCCCGGCCCTCGGGGAAGGCGCATGGTAAAATTGTCGTAATATCACGACAGTTTTGGCAATTTGGGGCTAACTGGAAAACTTGTCACGATATCGCGACACTTTTTGCAGATGGAGAGCAAAGTGGAAAATTCGTCGCGATATCGCGACAGTTTTGAGAACTGGGCGCCGAAAGGAAAAATCGTCGCGATATCACGACACTTTTGGCGATCTGGTGTCATAAGGAAAACCCGTCGCGAAATCGTGACCATTTTGCTGATGTGGTGCAAAGTGGATAATTTGTCGCGATATCGCGACATTTTTTGGCGATGGCTGCTGCAAGAAAATCTCGTCGCGATTTCGTGACAATTTTGGCTTACCAGCGGAATGGAGAAAACTGTCGCGATATCGCGACGCTTTTGCGATCTGGATGCCATAAGGATAATTCGTCGCGATTTCGTGACACTTTTGATGGTTGGATGATTCAGAGGCGCTCTATCGCGATTTCGCGACCTTTTTGGCATTATGGAGCAAGTTGGTCTTCTAGTCGTGATTTCGCGACAATTTTGGCGAAGGGTCGCTGGAGGGTGATGTCGTCGCGATTTTGCGACATGTCACGATTTCGTGACATGTCGCGATTTCGCGACATGTCGTGTTTTCGTGACTGTTGGCACCGCTGCGGAGGAGACGGGGTTGACTGTCGCGATCTCGCGACATGTCGCTTTTTCGCGCCCAGTTGACTTCTTTGTTTTGTGTTGTGCTGGGTTGAATTTGTGCTCTGCTCTTGTAGTGTTGTTTGCTGTTCTTGGTTGGGATGTGTTCTCTCCCGCTTGTAATTGCTCTTTGTATTAATACAAGTTTTTCTTTTTTTTCAAAAAAAAAAAAATTTGTGTATTTTACATATTTGTGTCATATTCAAAAAATATGCATGCAAAACGATTCATATTTTCACAAAAGATGATTTTATGATGTGCAAATAAAATTTGATGAGATTTTGCAGGGGCAAGCTACTATTTTGATCCCTTTTATATTTATGTTATTCTAGGGCCAGGCGCCATGTTGCGCCTGTGGTATCCTGTAAGCGCCTGACTGTGCTTGGGTGCGCCTATAGACGCCTACGTATGCCTGCGGCCCTGTCATGACCCGCTACCCTCCTACCTTATTTAATTGATATTAATTGATCTTGAGGGATCAATTAATGCCTAATAGAAGGGGCATGACCCTAAAGAATCCTACAAAAATATAATAGAAGAATTTTATAAGGATAAGGAAATATTAATTATTTAAAGGCTATCTATGAGGTCTAGTAAAAGATATATTTAAAGAGTTATCTTTTACAAAAAATTGAAACCATATAATAAATCTGGTGCAGATTTAGTGGACCCTATGTGGATGGGCCTAAAAAGGACCAATGAATTTTTAAATAACTCATGGGTCACCCCTATCTTTTGGGAAGTACTCATGTGGACACCTGACATTGGTGGGAGTTATGCAAGGAATTCCATGGCTTATCAAGAATAGTTCCACCCTTGTAACTATCTTATGCCTCAATAGTAGGAACTTTGACATTCATCTCATCCCTAGAGGACCCTTGAAGGACATGATGAAGTCATATTGGTCCTAGGCATATTTTTAGTATTATTATAATATGGCCACTATTTGGCCCATGAGTGGAAAATTTCCCTATAAATAGAAGGCATTTTGGGAAGAAATGGCTATCTAGGTTCTAGGAGTCTTAATGGTCTAGGAAGTATGCTCTTCACCCATGAGGGTGAACCAAAAACCAAAAGACCGAAAAGGGTTCCTAGTAATAGAAAGAGCAAGGTTAGAGTTTGGAAAGAGTAAGCATAGATGGACGGTTATGAAGAGGTGATTTTTAGAGGGCAAGCCAAGAAGGAAGTGAAGTTGAGGAAACCAGGTTGGACCTCTCATTTCATTTTATTTCTCTATATGCTCTATGGTTGTGTTAAATTAAATCTTAATACGAGAACTTACTTTAAGATGATGGGTTCCTATCTCTGGTGGAATAATATTTTCTTTTTTTTATAATAATGACAAGCTTTGTTTAAGAAAAATTGCTAGAAATAATAGTAAGCTTGGGTAGTAGTTCCTTTATTGTATTAAGGATTATAGTTATATGGAAAGGTTCCTTATCTAACCAGGGATTATATAGTTTCCTTATTTAAGGATCTTAATCGTAGTCCATTTAAAATTATTTTGTCCAAAACTCAATGCTACTACTCGTTGCAAGATATTCCATAACTCTATTATGCAATGTACCTTATGGAGTACCATAGCTTATAATGGAACCACTATCCGAGGGAGGATAACCACCCACAACGCAATAATCAATTCTCTTCGGCCCTTTGGGATAGTTATTCGCTATAGGGCATGGTAATGATTATACACTCTAAAAAGTATGCATTCCGTGCTACATGTGGGATGTATGACCCAAAGTCCTGAATCAACCTAGCCTTGTTAGGTTTGATAATAAATTTATGGAGTAAATTATGCAGCGAAGTGTAACAAAGTAGTGTCTCTATAATTACCATGCTCTAACTGGTGGATTTTGAATCTACGTTGAGTAGAATTAGACTCTAGCACAACACTTGTAACTATCTAGATCATCCAAACTTAGAGGAGAAGCTTCAGAGGGTGCAGTCAGATGCAAAAATATCTGAATGTGTTAATACCCTGATAGAAAACTTTCCAAACTGATGGATCTAAAAGCTATTAGGTAGGGGAGGTGAACTTATGTTGGAATTTTGTTTCACTTTAATATTGTTCTAACAGGACCTGGGAATAGAAACCTCATGATTAGTGTACAATATCTACAAATCCCACATACAGGTGAAATGGTGATGTCCTAATGTTATAATCTAGTAGAAAACTACCCTATGGTGGGTAGCCCTTCAAACCAGACTCGTGTTGCCTCCTTCAAATGGATTTGGGAATTATGACTACCCAAGGGCTATAGTATGGTGGGTCAACTCTATCCATGTTTATGGGACACCTATTGTTTGGTTACCTCTATCTTAGATATCTAAACATTCCCCTGTGCTATGTAGAAAGATAATTATATGAGACATAAAACTTTAAATATTGCCCTGCTCAACCTTGACAAATAGAGGCTACTTTTACCCAAATCAACCTGGAAGATTCTATGGCTTCGTCTAATTTTGAAAATATGAATGGATGTGTTCACAGTAAACCTAATTGAAGTACAGGAACAATGTTGTAGCAAGTAGCACAGGTATTGGCCTTCAGTTGATACAGACGGATCCTCTGTTCCATATACAATTCTCATTATGGAGAAAACGAGTGGCTTGGGGAACCCAAAACCCTACCCAGAATGTGATATACTGCAAATGAAATGTTACGCATAGATTGAACCGGTTGTGATAGTGTTGGGAAGTATGCGATACTGTTTACGTCTGAAGGCTTGAAGGGAATAAGGAATACTTAAATACGATACTAACAGGGAGCTATTACATGGAGTTTAACCCTCAGAATGCTTCCTCTCATGGTGCAGTCTCATCTATAGTCCAGAATGGGTGGTGAGCACATACTCTCTTATAAACTAAGCCTAATCACCAAGTAATCCTAAGTGTTTGACACACTGGAATTAGCACACCTCCTGGATAATAAGCATAGATCAAGGAACACTTGGCAAGACCGTAATCAAACTCCAATTGCTATTAGACCCGTGACTCGACACGCAGCAACCAGATGTCTCTAATGGCCATCATCTCTGAGCATTCCTTCAAATAGGGTTAATGTGTGTCAAGGATCCATGCGAGTATGGATGTCTAGGGTGCATGCTATAGTCTAGCACCATTGTCTGAGTGGGTCTGAGTAGTTTCTAAAAGAAACCCTAGTGGTACATTACATCCAGGATATTTACTTTTGCTTGGGGAAACATGTGGCGATTCTCACCAAATATAATATCTAGACATAGAAACCCATCGATAGAAAGTTGAGTTACTTAAGGTGTACAATTTAGTTGTAAATCCACCCGTGAGCCGTTATAGTACACCCCACTTTCTCCTATGACTCCATAGATAGCGTTCACATGATGATGATCATTTCAACCATGAAGGCCCGAGTCAAGTATGGGAGGGGGCTAGGACTAGGAGTTAACTTTGGTTATTGGATTGAATGATTTTTGTTATATAGAATGAAGTGTGACTCATTAAAACTTTTATGGATTTTGGTACTCTTAAAAATTAATAATGGAGCTAAGAATAGCATTTAGGTCTTGTGAACTAGATTTAAAAATAATGATATATTAGACTATATGTCAAAAGTTCTTAATATTAAAAGATGATAGTATGCTCAATTTGAGAAGACAAGGACTCGAGTATTAAGGAATGGTCGATATGAATTAAGGGTATGGGACTTTAATTCATTGATCGAATTGGCATTAATTATGAAGAGTGAATTTGGAAAATTCATTCTTGAGGGGATTTATAGGATTCCCTTGAAATGCGATATCTCCAAAATATAATCCAATGATTTTTCATGAACAATGTAGGATACTAAATGTCATAGGAACTAAGGATTCCTTAATGGTATTGTAAATTTTATATTGATGTCATAAATAAGGGATTGGGTGATCCCTTAATTACATCATTAAGTCAAAATAAATTGTGTATACTATGACCTATATTGGAAGAGAAGGGTCGGTAGATGCCCTGCCATTATTGTAAATTTTACCATTTAAGTTTATGAAAATGAGGAAGGAAATATTTTGGAGGCTGGGTTTTTCCCGTCAGGGTTTCCCAGGATAAATCTTGGTGTTACTTTAATTTTGTGGTTTGATTTATTATATCTTGTGAATGGTGCAATTATGTTCAAATGTAAATGATTTATGATGTTGTATTCGAACGATGTATATTAGATGTGGTGATTAACTTTATGCACTGTAATTAATGCTAAATTTTTAGTAGGATAAATATGTTTGGATGCTAGAAAAGTATGCTCAAATTCTATTATGTTGTTAATTTAATGTAATGCAAATATCTTATTCTTTTTGTAATAATGATTTATGTTAGTAGAACAATCTCATGTGATGGATGGATGTTATTTAAATATGTTAATGGTTCAATAGCATGTGTCTAATTTTCACTATAACATTAAAGGGTATTAAATGATATGCAACTCCGTTTATGCTTATAGAAATTTGGATTTATGCATTATATCCTTATTCTTGAATGGAACACCAATCCGTCTAAAAATAAGATTTGGTATAATGCTTTAAACCTAAGGACATGATGTAATGGATTAAATGTTCTCAAGATGGTTTAGTTGAAAATATGTTGTGGAATGAAACTCTCAAAAGGACACTATGACCTTGATTTACAATCCAAGACAGATCCTCCTCTCTACACTAAAGGATTAAAATTACATGGGACTAGTATTGTCCATTTAAAAGGAATTCATTAGAGGGATTGCCTAATTAAAGGTGTAATAATGTGCAAGGAGGATTAAAGATAGATGTTCCATGGATCTTTATCACAATAGTGATACAATAATCTTAGAACTCCTTTCTAGATAGATTAGATCGGAGCTAAGATTTATGGATAACCATAGGTGTGGTTATTCCATCCATGATGGGTTACCATATTCAAGGCATTCACCTGGTCTGGGTGGACCATTTGGTGATTTCCTCCTTTTAAGAGGATGAAACCAGTACGCTAGGCCAGCGTACTCATACCAAGTGGGGTATGAAGGTTTCATAGAAGCTGATCACTTCTACTTATGAGACTCTGATCAAGTCTCTATAGCTCTCGAAGCTATATGCCTTGGAATATACGATCCAAATGGAATATGCCTATATTAGGTTATGGATTCTTTATCACAATAGTGATACAATAATCTTAGAACTCCTTTATAGATAGATTATATCGAAGCTAAGATTTATGGATAACCATAGGTGTGGTTATTCCATCCATGATGGGTTACCATCTTCAAGGCATTCACCTGGTCTGGGTGGACCATTTGGTGATTTTATCCTTTTAAGATGATGAAACCAAAGTACGCTAGACCAATTTACTCATACCAAGTGGGCTATGAAGGTTTCATAGAAGCTGATCACTTCTACTTATGAGACTCTGATCAAGTCTCTATAGCTCTCGAAGCTATATGCCTTGGAATATATGATCCAAATGGAATATGCCTATCTTAGGTTATGGATTAGGTCATTGCTACACATACAATATAAATAAATAAATAAATTGTGGATGTTAAGGAGTAACGAAAGGGGTTCGTTACAGGCTCATAGGCACCACCCTATGCCTTAGTGCAGTAGTTGTAGATATAAATAGCTTACACGGTGGATTTTGCAGTTCATTTATGCACTATAGTTTCGTAATCTGCTCTTGAGGAGTGGAGTGCATTGGTGAGGAAAGTGAGGTTGGTAGAAATTTGCACGGGAGCTATGACAACGGAGGTAGGGCATTCTGGTGGTGGAGCGGAGGCACAATTTGCCCCGTTAATTTTGAAAAACAATATTTATATTGTGCAAAAATTTTGAAGTTTTTTTTTTTGCAAAATAATACTAATGTAAAATTTTAGTTGTTGCAGTTGCGAGAGATAGAGCCTCGACATAGGTTCTCTCCTCTTGTTCCCAGGATGAGGAAGAAGCTTACAGGGGGTGATTGGGAGGTTTTGATGAAGGTGGGTTTAGAGGGAGTGGCTCGGTTGGATGTGGTGAGGGCGGACAATGGGTATCTCTCATCATTGATAGAGAGATGGGACTCGAATAGGGGGACTTTTTAGTTGTCGACTGGGGAGGTGACTGTCACCCTTGAGGATGTATATCACATCCTTAAGGTGCCAACGAAGGGTGATAAGGTGATGGTTGGGCATGATAAAAATGTGGAGATGATGAAGATGTTTGGTGAGTGGTGGTGGGAGGCGAGGATGGGAGATGGGGGGATTTTCTACATGAGCATGTACAAGGCTAAGGATTTGGATGCACTCTCGACCTTGATCATGTTCGTGTTAGTGAACATAGTGCTCCCCAACAGCACGGGGTGTAGGTTCCCTTCAAACCTATTGGGATTGGTGAGTGACCTACTCACCAATCCAAGAGCGTATGCATAGGCTCCTACGTTATTGGTGCAGTTATATCGAGAGCTATATGAGGTGACATAGAGAGGGAGAAATGGGATTGGATGCAGCTTCCTTTAGTGTTGGATGTGGGAGCACTTTAGTGTGGATCGACCGGAGGGGTTACCTTGCTAGGCATGGAATATGGACGAGCCCTATGCTAGGAGATGGGCAGTGGCTAGGAGGTGCAACCAAGTTGGGAGGTGCATACCAGCCAGTAGTATAGGGATATGTGGGTAGGGTTGACTCAAGCTCATGTGATATGGAGGCCATGGCAGGGATCCATGTGGTTGGGTGATGGTGAGCAACTACGATAGGTGTGGTAGGCATGATGGTTGTTTAGGAGGAGAGATAAGGAGGTGGAGTGCTTCCAGTACTCGTGGGTGTTGAGGAAATTTGAATTGCCTCAAGGTGTGCCAGATGAGCCAGTGATGTATCAGCATCTACGGGATGAGGTGGGACTTCCATGTGCCGGGCCATGGAAGTTTCGGATAGAGGATGATGAGCATTTGGAGGTCCCACACTTAGATGATGTCGGGGTGACTCCAGAGTATGCAGCGTGGTTTGGTACCCAACCAATATGGGTGCCAAATGTGGTGATGGGTGGGGATGCGACATTTGTAGAGTTGAGGATGAATTTGAAGAGGACGAGGTCTCAACGATCGACGAGTCAAAGGTGATCGAGGGGAGCTACTCAGTAAACTCTTGAGGTGGAGGTAGTGTAGGATGATGGGGAGGATGATGAGGATATGGGAGAGATTTCTAAGTTTTCTAGGTTGCGGGTTGAGGTGGATCAGCTTTGCAAGGAGCGAGAGACTACTCTAGAGGCCCATAGGGAGTCTCTAGAAGGACAAGATGGGGTCATAGTCAGGTTGGGGGCTACTATAGCCCAGATGGAGGCAAAGTGGCCAACATACAAGGCTGATGATCAAGAGACGATCATGAGGCTTCAGGCAAAGATTTTGACAAGAGATCATCGACATCAAATTGACTTGTGGTGACTACATGCTAGTGAGACCTATGCACACTCCTTGGAGGATTTGTGCATGGCTAATAACATTCCTTTGTCGTATCCTCCGTCATCCTCTAGGACTGAGTCATCGAGGCACACGACATCTAGGCAGAGATCTAGGTCTAGGGCTCCTACCAGGTCTTAGGGGTCCTCTCATGGACATGAGCTTAGTGCTTAGATGTACTTTTGTATATGATCCTTGTTGCTCTATTGTAGCCTTTTTGGCACTCATTGTACATATGATATTATATATATATACATGGGTTTTGTGTTTGTGTTATCTTTTGCGTTAATTTTTTTATGTGTATGCAATGCATGTTTTATGAAAATATTTTTATGCATGTCTTATGGATGGTTGATGCAATCTAATTATGGTGTGTATGTGTAGTGCATATATGGATGATTAATGCAAGCTAAATGGCAAATTTATGGATGATTAATGCAAGATAATCATGATGTATATGCATAGTGCTTATATGGATGATTAATGAAAGCTATATGAAGGGAATGCATGATGTTCAAATGATCATTTATAGTTGAGAATTTTTTTGGCCATTTTTTTGTTCATTGTTTTGCAATTGGGGGCACCAAACTTGGTGGTATTATGTGGGTTGATCCATGATGAAGACATGGATGTTGATATGGAATAAGTTATGGAATTTTATATGGATGTTGATATGGAAGAAGATATGGATGTTGATATGGAATACTTGAAGTATTTTCAGAGACTCAAACATACTAGTGTTATCAACCAAACTCACTAAATGTTGTCTAACTTTCTTTAGGACCAATGTGTGTGCATGTGAAGTTCATTTACCAAATCTTGAGCATGGCAATGACCCTAGACAATCAAGAACCAATGTGTGTGCACGTGAAGTTCATTAATTTATTATGATTAAATTAGGCATGACCTGTTATGGAGAGGACCAATAAGTTAGCTTATCTGTATGTGCGGTCAGAGGTCTCTCTTTTTGAAAGAGAGACATGTCATCCCGCATGATCTTACTCCATTGTCAATCAAGCATCTATATCCCCGATGGAGACTCACTCTGTAGTCCAATGATATGATATTTACTTCTTAGGGATGACTACATATATTTCTAAGGGAAATGTAGTACAATTCTTATATCTTGAGGGATATGTAGTGTGTCCATAGAATTTGTGAATTTTGGATAGAGCTTTGGGGAATAGGATTCTCAACCGAAGTGTTATGAGAATGTGATCCTATCCTTACAACTCTATATTTTTTGTGTATATTTGGAGAGCAATTGTGATAGTGGTGAAAACCATTGTTTTTTATTTTGGACTATGTTGCATAATAGGACAAGAGAGGAATACTCGTTTCACTTCAAGGTGCCACCCAAGTATGGTGTTATCCCTCTTTGAATCAAAATATTTTTAAGATGTGAATAAGTGTGGTTGGTGTAAGACTCTTTTTGAAATCAATTGACAAGACTCAAGATTTTCTTAATGTGAAAAAGTATTTTTGGTCCTAAATAAAATTGGACATCTTTTTGGAGGTTACTAGACACACTAGTAGTGGCTGAGTGACTGAAAACTTGGGGTTTATAATTTGTGATAACTAGGATTGTTGGCTTATGATATTGGGTAAAAGTTGTACAAATTCCAAAAATAGGTACCCCAATCATGGAAACTTGACTTTTTTTATTTGGCCATATCATCACTTCTATAAAATATCGTTGAACGTGGGATGGGATGAATGCAATTTGCAAAATGAAGGAATGTAGTGAAATGCATATGAGATTTAAAATGCAGTGGAATGCATGTGGAATGAATGAAAATGGAATATGTATGTAGTATGTATGAATGTAATATGAAAAATACATGTAAAGATGCCTATATGTAAATGCAAGATGTATGCAATGGGAACATGCCTATGTGAACGATCTGTTTTTGTTTTTTTTGTTTTTTTCTAGCCATGTATATATATACATATAAACATCATATTAACAATAAAATGCCTTCATATTGATAACATTAACTGGTTCGGGCTCCTCCACTCCCTCCAAATCAGCAATTCTATATGTACCTTTACCCACTTTTTGGGAAATTATGTATGGACCTAACCAATTAGCAGTGAATTTGTCACGAAGGTGCGATAAAGCATTGGTGTTTTGCTAGTTTTCTTTAAGTACAAGATATCCTACTTGAAATTCATGAAGATGGAATTTGGTATTGTAAGAACGCTTTAGGCCATCTTGATAAACTCGTAAGTGTTCTAGTGCATTGACTCACCTCTCATCAAGAAGAGTAAGTTGGTCAAGACGTGCTTGTCTAGCGATATCATCATCTATGAATTCTTGCAAAGAAATTTACGAGGGAATCTCGAGCTCAAGAGGCATGATAACTTCAGATCCATAGACCATGGAAAATGGTGTTGCACCTGTTGGCATTCGGATGATTATTCGATAAGCCCATAATACCAAAAGGATTTGTGTATGCCAATCTCTATGAAAATCATTAACAAGTTTCTTTAGAATAGCAATCAAGGTCTTATTGGTAGCTTCGGCTTGTCCATTTGCTTGAAGGTAATAAGGAGTCGAGAAACTGTGTTGGATATTATATTTCTCGCAAAGTGCTTGAAAATCCTTGTTCTTGAAATACTTGCCATTGCCATAAATTATTTTAGAGGGAATACCAAAACGACAGATGATATGGTGGAGTATGAAGACTGGTTAGAGGAATGGACTCAACCCACTTTGTGAAGTATTTAGTGGTCGTGATGATGAATGTATGTTATCCCGAGGAAGGAGGTAAAATTTTGCCAATTAGATCTAGGCCCCATTGTGAAAAGGGCCAAAGGCTTTGGATAGGCTGTAAATCTTATGATGGTACATGAGTTAAATTGGTGTCTGCTTGACATTACTTATAGTTTTTGACATAATTACAACAGTGACAAAGGTGATATCGATATCTTCCTCCAGAATGACATCTTCTTCTAATTCAGTGACAAAATACCAAATCATCTGAGAGCTCTATATTCAAAGGATGATCACTAGGTAGTGGAGCTTCCACAAGTTGATCGGCTATAACCTGACCTTTAATGGATTTTAGGTTGATAATTTTGAGATCAAATTTTGTAAGGAGCATTATTTTAGCAGTGCGAGTGTTATTGTAAGAGCGAGACATGATATAACATAGAGGAATTTCTCTAGCTTTAACATAAGTTGTATGGCTAAGCATATAATGTCGAAGTTTCTTAGTGGAAAAAATCACTGTTAAGCACAACTTCTCTACATAAGTGTATCGGGTTTCATAACTTCCCAATGTTCGACTAATGTAATAAATGGCTTGCTCTCAATTTTGTTCATTTTTTTGTGCAAGCATTGTCCCTAAAGCAAAGTCCGTAGCTGAGACATAAAGATAAAATAGGACCCCCAAACGAGGAGGAGCTAAGACTGGCGAAGAAGATAAGTATTGCTTGATGTCATCGAATGCTTTTTGACATTCATCTGTCCAAGCAATTGGCACCCTCTTTGTAGCAGGTAGTTGAATGTTCTGCATTTATCAGAAAGTTGCACAATAAAACATTGGATTGATTGAATCTTTCCTTGTAAACTATGCAACTCCTTAATGTTAGTTGGGGGAGGCATTTCCATGATGACCTTGTCCTTGTTTGAATCCACTTCAATGCCTATTTTGGAGATAATGAATCCTAAAATTTTACCTGAGGTAACACCAAAGACACACTTTTTGGGATTTAACCTCACCTTGTGCTCTAGAATTCGGTCAAAAATCTTGTCCAATACACCAATATGCTCTTGTCGAGTTTTATATTTAGCCAAGAGGTCATCCACATAGTCTTCGATAATCTTATGCATGTAATTGTGAAAGATGTAAGTCATGGATTGTTGATAGGTAGCTCCTGCATTTTTGAGGCCAAAGGGCATAACCCTAAACAAAAGGTCCCCCAAGGTGTTGTGAATGTTTTTTTGTGTTGGTCATCAGGATTTATGCAAATTTGGTTGTATCCTAAAAAATCGTCCATGAGGGAAAGCATTTCGTGGCCAACGCAGGTATCGATAAGAGTATCAATGTTTGGAAGAGGAAAGTCATCCTTAGGACATGCCTTATTAAGATATCAAAAATTAGTGCAAATGCATATTGACCCATTAGGCTTACAAACGGGTACCATGTTTGAAAGCCACTCAGGATAGTCAATAGGAACAATGAAAATGACATCTAGAATTTTTGAAGCTCTTCCTTGACTAAGAGGGCCACGGTAGGATGCATCCTTCTAAGATTTTGTTTGACGGTTTGGCATTGGGATGTAAGGTGAGATTGGGCATATCCTTATAGGATCATCCAAACACATTTTTCTTCTTCTTGAGGAGAGCAATAAATTGCTCTTGTTCATCAGATGATAGGCTTTTTCCAAGCTTGACAATTTAGGTATTGTCAGGATCTGAAATAATGTTCACTTTGATGGTATCTTCAATGGACATATGTGAACCTTCCTCAAGTTGATGTGGTGTTGGGATTAGATGAATATCATCTAAGATGTCATCCAACTCTTTCTACTTATCATTGTCTAACTATGCCTGAAGGACCTCAGGATTCTTGGTAGAAGATGGAGGTGAAGGTGGAGGAGAAAGAAGAATGTAATGGGCAGAAGCCCGTAAAAATTCCTTGGATAGAATGAACTTCGAAAAGGAGGGTGGGGAAGAAATTTGGTCCATGTCAACAAGGCTTATGTCAATTGGAATTGGCCTTAGCCAGGTTTTATGGATTGTGGAGTGGGGTGAATAAGTCAATAGGATTTGTACTGACTTAGTAGGAGAAGAGATGGATTAGAATAATGGATGGGAATCGATGTTGAATCTTGGTAACCCTGGATAGTAGCAACAAAACATGAAATTAAATGCCATGTACATGCAAATAAAATTTTTGTTTTTGTTTTGTTTTTTAATATTTTAATTTCTTTTTTACATATGTTACAAATTTTGGCTTTGCTGAATGGTGCAATGGAACTCATGTGGGAGGTGGTTCACTAGGTGGGTCAACTTGTTCTTGAGGAATAAGTAAGCAAAATATGGGCTGATGGATGGGAAATAGTCTGAGGTAAAACTCATCCTGTTGGGTAAAGGGAACAATGGGTTGAAATTCCTCTTCAGAATCGTTAGAAGCATTGGATATAAGTTCATACTCTTCATAACTTTCGTCATCAAAATCTAGAAGCGGGTAGGAAAAATTTAGGGGGTCTTCTTCTTCATTGAAGCTAAGATCTTGAAGAGCTTGTTCAAGAGAAGTGGTTGAGGAATATGGAAGAGGGGCTTTGTCTTCTTCATTGAGGCTAAGCCTTTGGAAAGCTTGCTCAAGGGAAGCGGTTGTGGAAAGCGAGGTATATCCTAAGCCTGAACGATCATGTGCTCCTCGATATGGGAAATAAATTATGTCATGTATTCCTTGTTCATAGGAAACTAAACCTTGACCTTGCCAATTGACTATATGAAAGTAATGATATGGAAATCCCGTCATATTTTGTATGTTGGCACGTCTTGGCTCTTTTGGTTCTTCGAGCGGTTTTTTCGTAATTAAGGAATCCAACCCTCCATAGACAAATTTATACTATTAGGAGCGAGACTCATATTTTAGACAACACCTATGGTTAAAGGAGGGTCACATGGACGACTGAAATCCTTGGCTATAGGGATGGCAAGTGGGGTAATGGTAACATCTTGGACCACGTATTCACGAATACTAGAACTAGTGATGTGGACCTCGACTTGGGATGAGGTGGTGGATGATGTTGAAATGGATGGCTCAGGATTGGAGGGGCTATGGAAAGTGGCGGGGAGTTGAATATTTCACACTTCAAAAGTTCGACTTGTGAAACATCGACTGATGGAGAAAGATTGCGTGATGGCTCGAAATTAGAATAAAGTGGATGAGGCAACAATTATGAAGAAGAAATGGTTGTAGAAGAAGGAATGGTTGAGGTGGACGATGTAGCGACAGTAGATTGACCTTGACCACATATACAAGAATAAATGGATGATTGAGGGGGTTTGGTGATGGGTAACTCCTCAAGAACAGGAGCTTTGAAAGAAAATGTGAATGGATTAGAAGATGATGTGGATGGATTCGAAGATGATGGGGATAAGAATAGGTGAGTGGAAGGCAACATGGATTCATAGGAGTTTGAAATGAAATTGCAATACTTAAAAGGTTCTACATCCACAGGGATGAAATGGACTTGACCATCATGAACGTATTTCAAGAATTGGTGGAGAATTGATGGAACACATTTCATTTTCCTCATCCAAGGTCTACCAAGGAGTATATTATACGCCATGGTCCCTTCCAATATGTGAAACATGGTATGCAACATTCTGACCCCTACTTCAATGGGCAAAACAACAGTGCCAATTGTGGTACACAAATCATAGTTAAATGCTTTAAGGGTGAATGATAACTTAGAAATATGGGAAGGTGGAAGTTTGAGGTTGTTAAGGGCAGTGATAGTGATAATGTTGATGGATGAGCCGGTATCAATTAAGAATCTCTTAAATGGCTTCTTGTCTATTAGGACCATGATATGCAATGGAGGATCTACGAATTCTAAGGTCATTGACTTTATTTCAAAGTCATAGAAGGTAATGGATGGCTCCATGCATGTTCTAATACTACCTACGAAGTTATTGAAGGAATTAGGGTCTTGAGCTTCAAACTCGATGGATTTAATAATTTCCATTAGGGCTTCTCTCTGCCTAGGGGATTGCTGGATGAGCTCATATAGGGACAATTTGGTTGAAGCCATATTCAAACTTGTAGTCAACCGACTACTTAAGGATATTGTTGGCCTTAGAGGACGACAGATGGGCTGATTTTGCGGACTAGAAAGATGGATTGGCAGGGATGTATTTGGAGAAGTTTGAATGAGTGGTCGATTTGAAGGTTGTGACACGTTTGATTGTTGGGCATTTTGTTGATTTTGCCTTTGATCTCTTGTGACCACATGGACCGCTCCCACAAAATTTTGATATTGTTGAACATGATTAACTTGGTTAGAAGGTGTGAGATGATTATTACCTCCTATATTTATTTTTTTTCATGGTTGGGAAGAGGTGTTTGAAAGATTTCCAAATTTTGATTTTGTGGAGCTAGGGGATTGTCTGCCTTCAGGTCTCCCAAGTCTATGAGGTCTTGAACAATGTTCTTAAAAACGTTGCAAGTGTTGATATCATGACCATTTTGCCTATGGTACAAAAAAAATAGATGTTCTTTGTAACTTTAGCTACGTTTTGTAGGGTCATCAAGCTTGATTTTTGGTAAAACCAACTTGTTTTTTTCATACAACCTTTGGAAGATTGAATAATACGACTCCGTTAAAGGAGTGTATTGGCATTGGGGTCAAGCATGTTGTCGACGAGAGGGGTTTTCCACAGTTGGCACTATGTTTTGTATTGTGAGTGCTTGAGTTACCGAGGGGACCGCATGATAATTAATTTTTTATGGTTGTTGCACTTGTTGTTGAGCCATTACGGGTTGGCTCATCACCACTTTATTTACTTGATTAGATGGACTAGCCGAAGAGGCTTGTGATGACTTATTTTTTCCTTATTGATTGCTTTTAAATTGGCTCTTGTTTTGTCATTCTTTCTTTTTAGGCTTAATTACGCCTTCTTGGATTTTTATCTCCTCAATGACACTAACCTGTGCTAAAGCTTCCTCAAATGATTGATAAGTATGAAGTTGAAGCATCCAAAATATGGGTTTTAGGCAACTCTTGGTAAATAACTTGATGATTTCATCCATTGGGAGGGAGAATGGCAATTTGGTAATGATTGCCCTCCAATGGTTTCCAAAGTTGTAGATAGTTTCATCATCCCATTGTCTTAATTCATATGCATCTGATAATGAAACCTTATTTTTCATGTTTAGGATAAAACGCTCAAGGAATAGGTCAATCAATTGAGTAAAAGTATAAATACTATGAGTTGGTAGCTGATTGAACCACTCTATGGCATCTTCTCCTAATGTTTGAGGGAATGTTCAGAGCATGAGAGCATTTTCGGTTTGAATCCAAAAGCATGTGTGAATAAGTGAGCTAACATGCTCCTTAGGGTCCTCGGTTCCCCTAAACTTGTCAAACTTTGGTAATGTAAAGTCTGTCGGATATGGCGGTGATGGTATCGAAGGATGGATTGGTTGATGTATCAGTTAGCTTAGAGTTGGTTTTTGGCTTGACATGTCAGGAGTGTTTTGCATCAACTGATCTATTTATTTTTGCATGAACTTGTTGTCTAGCATTTTGATATTGTAGAAGCAATATGTTCACAAGACCTGATATATCCTAAAGTTCTTGCTTGGACATGGAAGAAATTGATAAGGCTGCAGGTAAATTAGAAGATGAAGGTATGGATGTGGATGGATTGGAGGAAATGGGCATAACACAAGTTGCATTTGATGTGGCAACCTAGGAAGTCGGTACCTGTGAGGCAACATTAACATACTCATACAAAGGATTGGAATGGGTTTGGGTATATCTAGATGGAGGACAAGTGTTAAAAACACTTGGGTTTTGTTGGTATGGACTGGGAGAAGAGGGCATACCATATTCATAGGTAAAATTAGGATATCCTCGGGTGGGGATCAATTTGCATGGATGGTTGCTCAATATTTTATAGAATGGATCCCTCTTGTAGGAGAGATGGGAAAATGGGCCTAGATGGATTAGGTTGGCTACTGAAGTAGCGAGTGTGTTTGTTATATTTTCCATCAAATTATTCTGATTTAATATCATTTTTTGATTTCAAGTTAAAACCATAAAATAATTAAATCAAAAAACAATCTCAAGAAAATTAAACTTCAAAACTGAAAATAGAGTTAAAGAATTTAGAAAGAAAGAAAACAATCAATCCTAAGTTTCACCTTGTTTGGCTTACCTTATTCATTTATTATCTCTTTTTGGTGTAAATTCTTTTTATATATGACAATTTTGTGTGCTTGGTGTATCCTAATCTTGTTTAATAAAAAATAAAGGTAAAATACTATGTCTATATAGGGCAACAAGATTCTTGTTGGTTATGAAATCCAACAAGTTTGCTCGAGGGTAATACTAAGGTGTTTAGGGGTAGAGATTGGTGGATGGAAATTACTGCCATCGTCACCAAATCTCAAGCAGCAACTGATGATGAAATCTAGTTACTACTATTTAAAGTGCATCATGCTATGTGTTATTTATTTTAAATTTTTATATTCTCTATTGTGGACAAACAAGGTTAAATATAACAGATTTCACAAATCTAAATTAGAATCCAACACATAAATACAAATTTCTTCTAAAGAGTGTGAAGTACACCGCTTAAAACCCCCTGCCTAAATAGCAACCGAAGGGTTCATCCACCTCTCTACCAAAGGTGCCACCCAAGGGCAAGAATAATTTTTACATTTAAGTATTGTTCCTACTTAGATAAGTAAAATAAGAAACCCTTAACTTCTAATATGAAAATTCTAATTAATGCTTTTCACTTTCAAATGCAAACAAAAATATGCAGGAATTATTTGAATTTAAAATTCTTTTTTTTTTTTAAACATAAAACTCAAAATATATGATGAATGAATGCATAGATGCCTTAAATGCAATCTAAAATAAATTTATTTCTATATTACTTACTGTATGTTCATTTTAAGCTTGAAATCTAAAAATAAACAGTGAAACACTTAAATACATTTAAAAAAAAATGAAATTGAACAGATTGACTGCAAGGCTTACCCAAAAGCCTAAGCTCTACTTCAAATCACTACCAGACGTAGCGAGCACTTTTGTAGGTGCAACGAAGCACCTGTATAGGCGTAGCAGGGCACCTGTGGGAATCAACAGGTGCTAGAGAGAACCTATGCAACTATCTACAAACTATCACATGACCTTCAAAAAACCTTAACCGATGATTTTGACTGGTTTTTGTGCTCCAAAAAATCTTGTAAGACGAAACAATAGAATGAAGTTAGTACAACAAAGTAAATAAGAAAGTAGAACCCTTGTGGGGTCCCACCACGATTGCCATTTGTGAAGCGAAAATACGACACAAAAAACAAATATAAAAGTAAAATAAATCAATGAACAAGAGATTGCATTAAATATGATTTTATTCAATAAATATGGGGGGGAGAACTGAGGAACTTCTTTGTTACAATTTGTTTGTTCAAAAGAACTTATTTTTGATACAGAAAATACAGATGCTAGGGTTCTTCGAAACCCTAGCTACAAAACAAGTAGTGTCTTCAATGTATCTTGCTTTCAACAGGTTGAGTGGGCTTCTGGTTATCCATAATCAGGCCACTCTAGCTTCAGTAACTACTCAAAAATCCTTGATGAATGCTATTTGATCCTGCACACACATCAAACATAAAATCAACAAACAAAATAAGGGTTCCATGGTGTGAAACCTCAGAAATGTAAACCAAAAACCCTAGATCTGAGTAGATAGGATATGCAGAATCAAATAACAACAAATAAAACATGTATAATACTTACTTTGTTGTGTTGTTACTCTGTTGCATATTGATGGCAGGGAGGTCTGGTGGCACTTGATGATCTTATGTAGAAAAATCTGGTTTGTGGTTGTGGGGACAACAGGTGCTATACTACGCTTGCAGAATGCAGTAGGCACTCGGCTGTGCCTGTGGGATGAGGTAGGTGCTCTGTTGCACCTACATATTAGGGATAAATCTATAGAAGCAGATCGGTGGGATGCGAGGGGCTCGATAGATGAACGATAATGGCGATAACAAAAATGGGATGCGAAAGTGGCTAGAATCTGAAAATCCTAGGGCAAGCTAGGGTTTTGGGGAAGGATAAACTAGGGCACAATCTACTCACAAGAAATAATCTCTCAACAAGGTTAGGCCTCACAAGTAAATTAGAGCTCCAGCTAGGGTTATGCATAGTGGCGAATATTTTCCAATTGGGAAAATATTACGATTGTAAGCACGCTTTAGGCGGTCTTGATAAACTTGTAAGTGTTCTAGTGCATTGACTCACCTCTCATCAAGAAGAGTAAGTTGGTCAAGACGTGCTTGTCTAGCAGTATCATCATCTATGAATTCCTGCAAAGAAATTTACGAGGGAATCTCGAGCTCAAGAGGCACGATAACTTCAGATCGATAGACCATGGAAAATGGTGTTGCACCTGTTGGCATTCAGATGATTGTTCGATAAGCCCATAGTACCAAAGGGATTTGTGTATGCCAATCTCTATGATTATCATTAACAAGTTTCTTGAGAATACCAATCAAGGTCTTATTGGTAGCTTCGGCTTGTCCATTTGCTTGTGGGTAATAAGGAGTCGAGAAACTGTGTTGGATATTATATTTCTCGCAAAGTGCTTGAAAATCCTTGTTCTTGAAATACTTGCCATTACCATAAATTATACCAAAATGACAGATGATATGGTGGAGTATGAAGACTGGTTAGAGGAATGGACTCAACCCACTTTGTGAAGTATTTAGTGGTCGTGATGATGAATGTATGTTATCCTGAGGAAGGAGGCAAAATTTTGCCAATTAGATCTAGGCCCCATTGTGAAAATGGCCAAAGGCTTTGGATAGGCTGTAAATCTTGTGATGGTACATGAGTTAAATTGGTGTCTGCTTGACATTACTTATAGTTTTTGACATAATTACAACAGTAACATTCCATTATGCGTCAATAATAACCCATGCATAAAATACGCTTTGCAATGGCCATCCCACTAAAATGACCACCACAAGTACCATCATGGGCTTCAACTATGGCTCTTTGAGCCTCACTTTTTTTGAGACAACGAAGAAGGATTACATCATAACCATGTTTATACAACACATCCCCCAAGAGAATAAAACGGGCTACTTTTTTCTTGAAAGAACATTTTGTAGACCGAGACATATCAGATAGGAGTTTTCCAAATTTTAAAAAGTCCACTATTTGGCTTGACCAAGACTCATATGGTTTCGAATGGATAAAGTAAGTTTTTTTATCCTTAGGATCAGTACGCATAATGGCTGCTTTGGAGATTGTTGAGATTATTAGGGGTTATACCTCTCCTAAGTCATATTTTGGAATCAATGATCCAATGGAGGCAATCACATATGAAAATCTATTAGTCGAATGAGGCAAGTTGTTGATTTCATACCATTCTAATGTTGAGAGGAAATTCATTTCTACTTCATGATAAATCTTAATGGTACGTTCTTTGCATTGGTATTCTCTGATTACCTATTTTACAATAAGTTGAGAATCCCAAAATATCCTAATACGCTTGATGCCCATAGCTATAGCAGATTGAAGACCTAAGATTAAGGCTTAATACTCTATAGTGTTATTTGTGCATGGAAAGTCTAGCTTGAATGATAAAGGGATGGGTATCCCGTGAGGTGTATGAAAGACAACTCCAGCACCTTGAACTTTCTCACACTTAGATCCATCAAAGAATAAGGTGATATCAATATCTTCCTCCGGAATGACATCTTTTCTAATTCAGTGACAAAAAATACCAAATCATCTGAGAGCTCTATATTCAAAGGATGATCACTAGGTAGTGGAGCTTCCACAAGTTGATCGGCTATAACTTGACCTTTAATGAATTTTTTGCTGATAATTTTGAGATCAAATTTTTTAAGGAGCATTATTTTAGCAGTGCGAGTGTTATTGTAAGTGCGAGACATGATATAACGTAGAGGATTTTCTCTAGATTTAACATAAGTTGTATGGCTAAGCATATAATGTCGAAGTTTCTTAGTGGAAAAAACCACTGCTAAGCACAACTTCTCTACATAAGTGTATCGGGTTTCATAACTTACCAATGTTTGACTAATGTAATAAATGGCTTGCTCTCAATTTTGTTCATTTTTTTGTGCAAGCATTGTCCCTAAAGCAAAGTCCGTAGCTGAGACATAAAGATAAAACAGGACCCCCAGATTAGGAGGAGCTAAGACTGGCGGAGAAGCTAAGTATTTCTTGATGTCATCGAATGCTTTTTGACATTCATCTGTCCATGCAATTGGCACCCCTTTTGTAGCAGGTAGTTGAATGTTCTGCATTTATCATAAAGTTGCACAATAAAACATTGGATTGATTGAATCTTTCATTGTAAACTATGCAGCTCCTTAATGTTAGCTGGGGGAGGCATTTCCATGATGACCTTGTCCTTGTTTGAATCCACTTCAATGCGTATTTTGGAGACAATGAATCCTACAATTTTACCTAAGGTAACACCAAAGACACACTTTTTTGGATTTAACCTCACCTTGTGCTCTAGAAATCGATCAAAAATCTTGTCCAATACACCAATATGCTCTTGTCGAGTTTTATATTTAGCCAAGAGGTCATCCACGTAGTCTTCGATAATCTTATGCATGTAATTGTGAAAGATGTAAGTCATGGATTTTTGATAGGTAGCTCCTGCATTTTTGAGGCCAAAGGGCATAACCCTATAACAAAATGTCCCCCAAGGTATTGTGAATGTTGTTTTGTGTTGGTCATCAAGATTTATGCAAATTTGGTTGTATCCTAAAATATTGTCCATGAGGGAAAGCATTTCGTGGCCAACGCAGGTATCAACAAGAGTATCAATGTTTGGAAGAGGAAAGTCATCCTTAGGACATGCCTTATTAAGATCTCAAAAATCAGTGCAAATGTGTATCGACCCATTAGGCTTACGAACGGGTACCATGTTTGAAAGCCACTCAAGATAGTCAATAGGAACAATGAAAATGACATCTAGAATTTTTGAAGCTCTTCCTTGACTAAGAGGGCCACGGTAGGATGCATCTTTATAAGATTTTGTTTGACCAGTTTGGCATTGGGATGTAAGGTGAGGTTGTGAACCACAATACTAGGGTAAAGATCAGGCATATACTTATAGGACCATGCAAACACATTTTTCTTCTTCTTGAGGAGAGCAATGAATTGCTCTTGTTCATCAGATGATAGGATTTTTCCAAGCTTGACAATTTGGGTATTGTTAGGATCAGAAATAATGTTCACTTTGATGGTATCTTCAATGGACATATGTGAACCTTCCTCAAGTTGATGTGGTGTTGGGATTAGATGAATATCATCTAAGATGTCATCCAACTCTTTCTACTTATCATTGTCTAACTCTGCCTGAAGGACCTCGGGATTCTTGGTAGAATATGGAGGTGAATGTGGAGGAGAAAGAAGAATGTAATGGGCAGAAGCTCGTAAAAATTCCTTGGATATAATGAACTCCGAAAAGGAGGGTGGGGAAGAAATTTGGTCCATGTCAACAAGGCTTATGTCAATTGGAATTGGCCTTAGCCAGGTTTTATGGATTGCAGAGTGGGGTGAATAAGTCAATAGGATTCGTACTGACTTAGTAGGAGAAGAGATGGATTAGAATAATGGATGGGAATCGATGTTGAATCTTGGTAACCCTGGATAGTAGCAACAAAACATGAAATTAAATGCCATGTACATGCAAAGAAAAGTTTTTTTTTTGTTTTGTTTTTGAATATTTTAATTTTTTTTTTACATATGTTACAAATTTTGGCTTTGTTGAATGGTGCAATGGAACTCATGTGGGAGGTGGTTCACTAGGTGGGTCAACTTGTTCTTGAGGAATAAGTAAGCAAAAGATGGGTTGATGGATGGGAAACAGTCTGAGGTAAAACTCAACCTGTTTGGTAAAGGGAACAATGGGTTGAAATTCCTCTTCAGAATCATCATAAGCATTGGATATAATTTCATACTCTTCATAACTTTCGTCATCGAAATCTAGAAGCAGGTAGGAAAAATTTAGGGGGTCTTCTTCTTCATTGAAGCTAAGCTCTTGAAGAGATTGTTCAAGAGAAGTGGTTGAGGAATATGGAAGAGGGGCTTTGTCTTCTTCATTGAGGCTAAGCCTTTGGAAAGCTTGCTCAAGGGAAGCAATTGTGGAAAGCGAGGTATATCCTAAGCTTGAACGATCATGTGCTCCTCGATATGGGAAATAAATTATATCATGTATTCCTTGTTCATAGGAAACTAAACCTTGACCTTGCCAATTGACTATATGAAAGTAATGAGATAGAAATCCCATCATATTTTGTATGTTGGCACACCTTGGCTCTTTTGGTTCTTCGGGCAGTTTTTTCGTAATTAAGGAATCCAACCCTCCATAGACAAATTTAATACTATTAGGAGCGAGACTCATATTTTAGACAACACCTATGGTTAAAGGAGGGTCACGTGGACGACTGAAATCCTTGGTTGTAGGGATGGCAAGCGGGGTAATGGTAACATCTTGGACCACGTATTCACAAATACTAGAACTATTAATGTGGACCTCGACTTGGGATGAGGTGGTGGATGATGTTGAAATGGATGGCTCAGGATTGGAGGGGGCTATGGAAAGTGGCGGGGAGTTGAATATTTCACACTTCGAAAGTTCGACTTGTGAAACATCGACTGATGGAGAAATATTGGGTGATGGCTCGAAATTAGAAGAAAGTGGATGAGGCAACAATTATGAAGAAGAAATGGTTGTAGAAGAAGGAATGGTTGAGGTGGACGATGTGGCGATAGTATATTGACCTTGACCACATATACAAGAAGAAATGGATGATTGAGGGGGTTTGGTGATGGGTAACTCCTCAAGAACAGGAGCTTTGAAAGAAAATATGAATGGATTAGAAGATGATGTGGATGGATTCGAAGATGATGGGGATAAGAATAGGTGAGTGGAAGGAAACATGGATTCATAGGAGTTTGAAATGAAATTGCAATACTTAAAAGGTTCTACATCCACAGGGATGAAATGGACTTGACCATCATGAACATATTTCAAGAATTGGTGGAGAATTGATGGAACACATTTCATTTTCCTCATCCAAGGTCTACCAAGGAGTATATTATACGCCATGGTCCCTTCCAATATGTGAAACATGGTATGCAACATTCTGACCCCTACTTCAATGGGCAAAACAACAGTGCCAATTGTGGTACACAAAGCATCGTTAAATGCTTTGAGGGTGAATGATAACTTAGAAATATGGGAAGGTGGAAGTTTGAGGTTGCTAAGGGCAGTGATAGTGATAATGTTGATGGATGAGCCGGTATCAATTAAGAATCTCTTAAATGGCTTCTTGTCTATTAGGACCATGATATGCAATGGAGGATATATGAATTCTAAGGTCATTGACTTTATTTCAAAGTCATAAAAGGTAATGGATGGCTCCATGCATGTTCTAATACTACCTACGAAGTTTTTGAAGGCATTAGGGTCTTGAGCTTCAAACTCAATGGATTTAATAATTTCCATTATAGCTTCTCTATGCCTAGGGGATTGTTGGATGAGCTCATATAGGGACAATTTGGTTGAAGCCATCTTCAAACTTGTAGTCAACCGACTGCTTAAGGATACTGTTGGCCTTAGAGGATGACAGATGGGCTGATTTGGCGGACTAGAAAGATGGATTGGCAGGGATGTATTTGGAGAAGTTTGAATGAGTGATCGATTTGAAGGTTGTGACACGTTTGATTGTTGGGCATTTTGTTGATTTTGCCTTTGATATCTTGTGACCACATGGACCGCTCCCACAAAATTTTGATATTGTTGAACATGATTAACTTGGTTAGGAGGTCTGAGATGATTATTACCTCCTATATTTATTTTTTTCATGGTTGGGAAGAGGTGTTCGAAAGATTTCCAAATTTTGGTTTTGTGGAGCTAGGGGATTGTCTGCCTTTAGGGCTCCCAAGTCTATGAGGTCTTGAACAATGTTCTTAAAAACGTTGCAAGTGTTGATATCATGACCATTTTGCCTATGGTATGAAAAAAATAGATGTTCCTTGTAACTTCTGCTACGTTTTGTAGGGTCATCAAGATTAATTTCTGGTAAAACCAACTTGTTTGTTTCATACAACCTTTGGAATATGGAAGAATACGACTCCGTTAAAGGAGTGTATTGGCATTGGGGTCGAGCATGTTGTCGACGGAAGGGGTTTTCCACAGTTGGCACTATGTTTTGTATTGTGAGTGCTTTAGTTACCGAGGGGACCGCATGATAATTAATTTTTTATGGTTGTTGCACTTGTTGTTGAGCCATTACAGGTTGGCTCATCACCACTTTATTTACTTGATTAGATGGACTAGCCGAAGAGGCTTGTGATGACTTATTTTTGCCTTATTGATTGCTTTTAAATTGGCTCTTGTTTTGCCATTCTTTCTTTTTAGGCTTAATTACTCCTTATTGGATTTTTATCTCCTCAATGACACTAACCTGTGCTAAAGCTTCCTCAAATGATTGATAAGTATGAAGTTGAAGCATCCAAAATATGGGTTTTAGGCAACTCTTGGTAAATAACTTGATGATTTCATCCATTGGGAGGGAGAATGGCAATTTGGTAATGATTGCCCTCCAACGGTTTCCAAAGTTGTAGATAGTTTCATCATCCCATTTTCTTAATTCATATGCATCTGATAATGAAACCTTATTTTTCATGTTTAGGATAAAACGCTCAAGGAATAGGTCAATCAATTGAGCAAAAGTATAAATAATATGAGTTGGTAGCTGATTGAACCACTCTATGGCATCTCCTCCTAATGTTTGAGGGAATGTTCAAAGCATGAGAGCATTTTTTATTTGAATCCAAAAGCATGTGTGAATAAGTGAGCTAACATGCTCCTTAGGGTCCTCGGTTCCCCTAAACTTGTCAAACTTTGGTAATGTAAAGTCTGTCGGATATGGCGATGATGGTATCGAAGGATGGATTGGTTGATGTATCAGTTAGCTTAGAGTTGGTTTTTGGCTTAACATGCCAGGAGTGTTTTGCATCAACTGATCTATTTATTTTTGCATGGCCTGAATCCTAAGATCTTCCCCAGGAATGTGGAAGCCTTGGATAACTTGATGATTTGGAGATGGACTAGAAGAAAAATGTTGGGGAGTGATGAGATGGTTTTGATGGAATTGATTGGTTTGAAATTTATGGGGGGAATATTGATGATTGAAAGGAGAAGATTGATGAGGAGGAATATTTTGGAAGAATTGGTTAGGTTGGCCGAAAGAAATTATGATTGGAGGGGTTGGGTTTTGAATTGGAGGTGGGTTGGGGATGGATACCACCAAATATTGGGGTACCCAAGTTAAATTTTGGTTGGCCATGGTTGGTTGGGTTGAAACTACAGGAGGTGTAGGATTTACATGAACTTGTTGTCTAGCATTTTGATATTGTAGAAGCAATATGTTCACAAGACTTGATATATCCTAAATTTCTTTCTTGGACATGAAGAAATTGATAAGGCTGCAGGTAAATTAGAAGATGAAGGTATGGATTTGGATGGATTGGAGGAAATGGGCATAGCACAAGTTGCATTTGATGTGGCAACCTGGGAATTCGGTACTTGTGAGGCAACATTAACATACTCCTCATACAAAGAATTGGAATGGGTTTGGGTATAGCTAGATGGAGGACAAGTGTTAAAAACACTTGGGTTTTGTTGGGCTAGACTGGGAGAAGAGGGCATACCATATTCATAGGTAAAATTAGGATATCCTCGGGTGGGGATCAATTTGCATGAATGGTTGCTCAATATTTTACAGAATGGATCCCTCCTATAGGAGAGATGGGAAAATGGGCATAGATGGATTAGGTTGGCTACTGAAGTAGCGAGTGTGTTTGTTATATTTTCCATCAAATTATTCTGATTTAATATCGTTTTTTGATTTCAAGTTAAAACCATAAAATAATTAAATCAAAATACAATCTCAAGAAAATTAAACTTCAAAACTGAAAATAGAGTTAAAGAATTTAGAAAGAAAGAAAACAATCAATCCTAATTTTCGCCTTGTTTGGCTTACCTTATTCATTTATTATCTCTTTTTAGTGTAAATTCCTTTTAGATATGACAATTTTGTGTGCTTGGTGTATCCTAATCTTGTTTAATAAAAAATAAAGGTAAAATACTATGTCTATATGGGGCAACGAAATTCTTGTTGGTTATGAAATCCAACAAGTTTTCTCGAGGGTAATACTAAGGTGTTTAGGGGTATAGATTGGTGGATGGAAATGATTGCCATCGTCACCAAATCTCAAGCAGCAACTGATGATGAAATCTAGTTACTACTATTTAAAGTGCAACATGCTATGTGTGATTTATTTTAAATTTTTATATTCTCTATTGTGGACAAACAATGTTAAATATAATAGATTTCACAAATCTAAATTAGAATCCAACACATAAATACAAATTTCTTCTAAAGAGTGTGAAGTACACCTCTTAAAACCCCCTGCCTAAATAGCAACCGAAGGGTTCGTCCACCTCTCTACCAAAGGTGCCACCCAAGGGCAAGAATACTTTTTACATTTAAGTATTGTTCCTACTTAGATAAGTAAAATAAGAAACCCTTAACTTTTAAGATGAAAATTCTAACTAATGCTTTTCACTTTCAAATGCAAACAGAAATATGCAGGAATTATTTGAATTTACAATTCTTTTTTTTTTTTAAACATAAAACTCAAAATATATGATGAATGAAAGCATAGATGCCTTAAATGCAATCTAAAATAAAATTATTTCTATATTACTTAATGTATGTTCATTTTAAGCTTGAAATCTAAAAATAAACAGTGAAACACTTAAATACATTAAAAAAAATGAAATTGAACAGATTGACTGCAAGGCTTACCCAAAAGCCTAAGCTCTGCTTCAAATCACTGCCAGACGTAGCGAAGCACTTCTGTAGGTGTAGCAAAGCACCTGTATAGGCGTAGCAGGGCGCCTGTGGGAATCAACAAGTGCTACAGAGCACCTATGCAACTATCTACAAACTATCACAAGACCTTATGGAAACCTTAACCGACGATTTTGACTGGTTTTTGCACTCCAAAAAACCCTGTAAGATGAAACAATAGAATGAATTTAGTACAAAAAAGTAAATAAGAAAGTAGAACCCTTGTGGGGTTCCACCATGATTGCCATTTGTGAAGAGAAAATACGACACAAAAGACAAATATAAAAGTAAAATAAATCAATGAACAAGAGATTGCATAAAATATGATTTTATTCAATAAATATGGGGGGGAGAGCTGAGAAACTTCTTTGTTACAATTTGTTTGTTCAAAAGAACTTATTTTTGATACAGTAAATACAGATGCTAGGGTTCTCCAAAACCCTAGCTACAAAACAAGTAGTGTCTTCAATGTATCTTGCTTTCAACAGGGTGAGTGGGCTTCTGGTTATCCGTAATCAGGGCACTCTAGCTTCAGTAACTACTCAACAATCCTTGATGAATGCTATCTAATCCTGCACACACATCAAACATAAAATCAACAAACAAAATAAGGTTTCCATGGTGTGAACCCTCAGAAGTGTAAACCAAAAACCCTAGATCTGAGTAGATAGGACATGTAGAATCAAATAACAACAAATAAAACACATATAATACTTACTTTGTTGTTATGTTCTTTGTTGCAGATTGATGGCAGGGTGGTCTGGTGGCACTTGGTGATCTTATGTAGAAAAATTTGGTTTGTGGTTGTGGGGACAAGAGGTGCTATGCTACGCTTGCAGAATGCAGTAGGCACTCGGCTGTGCCTGTGGGATGAGGTAGGCACTCGGTTGCACCTACAGATTAGGGATAAATCTATAGAAGCAGATCAGGGGGATGCGGGGGGCTCGACAGATGAACGATAATGGCAACAACAAAAATGGGATGCGAAAGTGGCTAGAATCTGAAAATCCTAGGGCAAGCTAGGATTTTGGGGAAGGATAAACTAGGGCACAATCTACTCACAAGAAATAATCTCTCAACAAGGTTAGGCCTCACAAGTAAATTAGAGCTCCAGCTAGGGTTATGCATAGTGGCGAATATTTTCCAATTGGGCAAATATTAGGATTTTCAAAATTGAAAATTAGCGAATATGAGGACCCTCGACGTCGGCCCATTTGCCTAAAATTTTTAGGACCAATTTTTTATTAGGGTCAATTTGCCATAATATATATCCAAACATAGGCATATTTGTACTCATTGGAAATATCTTTTCAAGCCTGATCTAATGGTGGTGTTTTTATAAAGTTATAAGATGATTTAATAGGTAAAAAGTGGTTCCAAATATGACCTTACATTTTAGGGCTTCAAATACCCCAAATTTTGGTATGAAGATGCTCAATTTGATTTGCTTAGGATTCTCCATGATTCACCTTGATTTTGATTAGGATTCACCATTTTTTTACAAGTATATTTTGAGTCCAATCCCTTATGCATAACCCTAGCTCCAGCGTTCAAATTTTCCAAGGGTTGAGCATTGAGAATGCTCCTATTTATTATCAAGCCTTGGGTTTTCTTAGGGTTTTAGCTTCACACTTTTTGAGCATGTGGCTAATATTAAAACGGATCGAAAGGCTGATATTAAACTTTAGGTGTGACACAGATTAAAGGAGATGGGCGGCTGAGATTATATCGGATCGGACGATTGAGGTTAATTTGGCTTATAAATATATATTTTATAATAAATATATTATAATATAATATAAATAATATAAAATAAATATAAATAAGTCAAATAGGGGTCGAAAAATGGTGGGAAAAGGTTAAAGTGGGTCATTGGATGGCAGGAAAGACATGGAATGGCCAATTGAATGGCAGGAAAGGGGGATGGTGGACAAGATGGTGGTGGAATGACTAGTATGAATGACAAGTGGGTAGGATTTGGTGTCTACAATATCCTCATACCCAAATATCTTAAGAAAAGAATAATTGATAGTTTTACCTATCCAAGCCTCTTCCGTAATCCCACCATCCAAAGCAGTAGATGGTCCCCTATTGATTAAATACACAGTAGTATCAACAACATTAGCCCATAAATATAAAGGTAAATCAACATGCAACCTTAAGCACCTAGCACACTCCATTATTGTCCTATTCATTCTCTCTGAAACTCCATTCTCTTGAGGTGTCCTTGGAGTCACTTTTATTCTCCTGATTCCGTTGAGTGAACAATAATTATCAAAATTATTGTTGCAGTACTCTCCACCATTGTCTGATTTGAGATATTTTACCTTGTTACCTGTCTCATTTTCCACTAAGGCTTTCCATTTTTGAAAGGTGTCAAAAACATCAAATTTATTCCTTATACAGTAAACCCATGTTTTCCTTGTAGCATCATCTATGAAAGTTACATAGTAATTGGAACCACCAAGAGAAGTTACCTGAGTTGGGTCCCAAACATCCGTGTGCACAAGCTCCAATTTTTCTTTCTTCTTCTCCTTTCCAACCTTGAGGAATCTCACCCTCTTCTGCTTTCCATAGATACAGTCTTCACAAAACCCCAAGTCAACTTGTTTCAGTTTTGGTAGTAACTTCCTTGAGTGTAGAATTTTCATACCTTTCTCACTCATATGACCCAATCTGTGGTGCCACAATGTTGCATCTTCTCCTATAGCAACTAAGTCCATGGTGCAGTTAGATGTATTAATAAGCAAATACAGAGTACCAACCATCTTACCTTTAGCTACAACCATAGAACCTCTAGTCACTTTCCAAGAGTGATCACCAAATGTAGTAGTGTAACCCTCACTATCAAGTTTGCTTGTCGAAATGAGGTTTCTCTTCAAATAATGTGCCTAACTTCATTAAGCATCCATTGAATCCCATTAGGTAATTTCATCTTGATCTTTCCCATGCCCACAATTTTGTAGGGATGATCATCACCTAACAATACTTGTCCAAAATCTCCCTGGACATATTCTATAAAATAATCTTTGTGAGAAGTGGCATGGAAAGAAGCACCAGAATCAATAACCCAATAATCATTATTTTTATCAAGAGATAAAATTAATGCATCTTGTAAAATCTCACCAGCAATATTAGCTTCTTGATTATTACCTATGTTCTCATCATCTCCTTTTCCATCCTTTTTTCGATTCCAATAGTCCTTCTTGAGGTGGCCTTTCTTCCCACAATACCAACACTCCACTTTTCCTTTTCCTTTCGATTTGGATCTTCCTCTTGATTTACCTTGATTCGGACTCTTACCTCTTTCCCTCTGTCTTCCTTTGTTCTCAACAGTTAGAGCCATTCCTGATGATGATGCTTCACCTAAGGTTTTTCTCCTCATATCCTCACTTAGAATGATACCCACAACATCATCAAACACCAACTTGTTAGAACTTGAAGCAGAATTGCTCACGACCATTACCAAGTTGTTCCAGCTCTCTAGCAATGAGCACAAAATCAACAAGGCCCTGACTTCATCATCAAAATCTAAACCCACTAAACTCAACTGATTAGTAACAATATTAAATGTATTCAAGTGATCCTAAATAGATTCTCCTTCGCTCATTTGCATATTAAATAACTTTTTCATGAGAAAAACTTTATTAGAAGTAGAGGGTTTTTCATACAACCTGGCCAGTGCATCCATGACATCTTTCGTAGTCTTCTCTTTGGATATATTGAAGGCAACCGTGCTTGCTAAGCACAACCTCACTGTTCCTAGTGCCTTTCTGTCCAAGAGAGCCCACTCATCATCAGACGTTGTAGTTGGTTTCTTTGTCTTACCTTCTAGAGGTAGATAGAGGTCCTTCTGATAGAGATAATCTTCTATCTGCATTTTCTAGAGTTGGAAATTTTGGCCATTAAATTTTTCCACCCTGAACTTCAAATCTTTTGCCATTGCTCCCACTCAATCCAGAAACCCTTCTGTCGAGTACCCAACAAAAAAACGTCGCTCTAATACCAGTTGTTAGGATTCAATTATTTTTACCAATAATTATGAGCAATAAATCACATATGATTTTCAAAAGAAAAACTTAATCAAAATAGTAAAACAATCTCACACAACAAGAGAACACAAGATGTAATGTGGTTCACCCAGTGTGGGCTACATCCACGAAGAATATTTCAGTCCTTCTATTATCTTCCAAGCACCAAAGGGATCCACCTACAACCAACCGTTGTAATCTTCCTCAATGGTTACACCAAGAATCCTCTCTTACATCAGTCTCTCTCAATTGCACTTATACATAACAATCCAATTACAACAAATTCTATCTTGGAATTAACACCAAGGATAGATCCACCAATTATGCTTTCAAATATTTAGTACAAAACCTTTTACCTTCCTAATTATTTTACCTTTTTTTTATATAATATGCCCCTATAATCTCTTCTTTTAAAACATTAAAGTCAGTTACAAATAACAACATAGGTCTGCATATTACAATGGCCAATTTAGGTATGCGACAAAGGACTTTAAACGACTCTTAGCAGGAAGAGGAGCAAATGCAAGAAACAACAACATAATAGCAGCAATTCTACAGTGCCGTTACGTGTTTAAGGCATAATGAATCATTTTCTCCCCACAAGATTTCTTCATATGAGCAGAAAAAATAATACCTCTCCATGTATCTCCTTGAAACGCAGACCGTGTAACTGGCAATTTTAAAATGCAGAATTTCGTTAGGATAATCCTTCTGACCAAGAGCCATTCGACAAATTTTTACCAGGTAACAAATTGCAGCGCTGGAATAAAGATATTGGGTGACTTCTTCTCTTGTTGTTTTAAACGTTTTCAGATATTCGAAGTCTTCCCTTCAATCTCTCTCCAATTAATAACATGGAGGGCAGAGTGTGGGTTCGTTGAGCTTCCCTGACGTTCACTTTGATCAGACATGGCGAAAATATTTCTTGCGTACATTCAGATCGTAAACCCTTCAACAGGAGACTAAATAACAAATACCAACAGCCAAGTGCTCGAGAAAATCTCGAGTACTCTAGGGGAAAGGGACTTGTTCAATGTTGTCATACTTGGGGGTGACCATTTCGGCATTTTGTAGGGGTTGACCATTCGACAATTTTTAGGTTCGGATTTCATACAACATTCTTTGTTTTTCTTTTTAACATTTGAGGAGGGCTAAATCTAAGAGGATCGACTTCACGAAACTTTATCAAAGACATTTAAATTGTCCAATAAAATTAAATATTAATACACTTACTATTTATTTTCGGTCTAATTTAAAAATAAAATTTTGAAGGTTCATGTCTAATTCTTGGTTTTCATATATATGATTTATTTTTGGTTTAATTTAAAAATAAACTTTTTTTTAGAAGGTTCAAGGTTCAAACTTGGACTTGTGTGTAATTTTTTTTTATGAAAAGACCATTATATTAATAAAATAATGTTTAATTATACAAAAAAAATGCGGGTGGGATTAACACACCTCGTAAACCAACACACTAACCACCATGGTTAGGAGTACACAAGAGTGTTAGAAACAGTCCACAAAAAGCCAAATAACAACCGCCAAAATAGTGTCAAATATGCATTCAGAAAGAAAGGAGTCAAGAAATCACTGCCAGGTGAAAGGCCTGAAGTTTTCCTCCATATGGTCATAAGTCCATCCAACGATTGAAGAAGTCAGAGCCCCCCAACCATCAGCCGTAGTACCACTAACAGTACGGGTCTGTGCATTTGGTACAATTTCACCCTAACTAGGGGCATCATCTTGCTCAGGAGGCCAAACATCCCAACTAGAGGTCGGGTGAGATGGGCCTCCAAATCTAGATTCTCCACATTTGCGCTACGAGGGGTTGGGACCAGTGTCTAGTAGTAGAGGATTGCGGTCAGCGACGGGTCCCTCGGTGAGTCGACAACTGGTACCTGGAACCTCCCTTGGTAGGGGAAGGAAGAGGCATACGACTCATAGCGCAGGGCGCATTCTCCCAATGATCCATGAGCGTACGTAAGTACTGCAACTCCACATGTATTTTTCAACCTGTACATGAATTTGTAACCAACAATCAAATAATAAATCATATTTATCAGCAACAGAGAAGACACGCCCGACATCTTGCTAAGAAAAAATAGTTATATTTCGGGACTTCCATAGATAAAACAGGGTACCAATTCTAAAAATATTCCAAACAACACCCAATTTGAAGGAAAAAGCAATAGGGTCACCCAAAATAGCATGCACCCAGGTAAAATCCTCTTGCATAAAAGGTCTAAAAATTTCAAGAAGCCACTCCGAGGCCAACCGAGCCCGATCACAAAACCAGAAAATATGTAGTAAATCTTTCATCTGTTCGAAAACCAGGTAAATGAGATTATGAACACCTAGATGCTTGAGCATATTGCCAACAAGCAACCCCTGGTGCAAGAGGCTCCAAGCAAAAAAACTCTATTTAGGTTCAATATAAGTAGCCCAAGCAATCCGAAACCTCTTATTTCATCGGGAGGTAAGAGAGACTAAGTCTCATCTCAAAGTGAGCTTATCAACCATTGTAACTTGTGGGGTGAACCATTTGTAACCAAGATGAGCTTTATATTGCAAAACAAGAAACTCCTCAATCCAACACCAATCTGACCACCAGGGTTTTTAAAAATGTTTATGCAGTTTACTCCAAATAGAAAATGGAATACTATCAATAACCACCTTATAAGTATCTCTATCACCAGGATTTAAATTATGAATTTGACAAAAACTTTCCTATGGTATCCAAATCCTGGTATGTCGAGAGAAGAAATAAAAAATGGAAGCAATACCACGCTTATAGAACCTTTGCGCTTTGACCCACTGCACTAGAGCCAAGGGAGAGCCCTACCAAGTGATAACAAGAGACCACCAAATATTCATGGAAGGCAAAGAGGCACTTGCTTTGTGGAAACTCCCTTTCCAACTAAGCCAGGGTTTGAAGGCCTCTCAGGCTTTCCAAATACTCTGAATGACAAAAGAACCTTTAACTTTAACAGGGACAGGGGCAATAAGAATGGATTATAATCCCACCCCTTTCCAAATTTTCTTCCCCTAAAGTAAACCAGAATAAATGCAATGCATGACCAGCACTTTCCAAGATTTGTCACCAATTAAATATCGGGTGATCCATTTAGCACAAACGGCAAAACCTTGTTGGTGACAATCAAACAAACCCATGCCTCCACAGTCCTTGGGCAAACAAAAAATTTCCTAGGCTACCCAATGAAAACCTCGTTTGACAGAATCTAGAACCTTAGAACAAATTTGAAATTTTCCTACAAAAGAAAGTTTATTATTAGTCCAGTAAGAAATATTCTTGTCCACTTTATCAATAGCATACTGCCACAATTGACCATAGGAACCATGAAACGCAAAAGGAATTCCAAGAAATTTAAACACCTCACTCGACTGAATCCAAGTCCATTGGAAATGACGCAGTCAGCATGGCAGTGGGATTGAGATTACCAAAAACTGAAAACATGAGGTTTTTTCCATTGAATAGAAGAACTAGAGGCTAAACAAAACACCTCTAAGCAATTAATAGTCGAGGAAAGGGATTGCTCATCTTCTTGAAGGATTAAGAAAGAATCATCAGTAAAATGACCATTGACCAACTCATGGTCATAATTGGGGAGAGCAATACCTTTGATTAATCATTGATCCACCTTATGGGCCAACAAATAGCCAAAAGCCTTTGCAACAATAATGAAAAGAGATGGAGCAAGATGGCACCCCTATCTTACAAAGCGACCAAGAGAAATTGACTAGGATTGACTATTATTAAAAGTAAGAACAACTAAAGTATCTTGAAATAACATAAGAATGGTGCTCACGAACATTGGCCCAAAGCCCAGAGCCTGAAGCATGGCAGTGATGAAGTACCACTCCATCTTATCATAGGCTTTCTCAAATTCAATATTAATGAATAAAGCATCTTGTTCAGAATTTCTTGCCCACTCCATACCTTCCCAAACAGCAAGAACATTATCAAGAATGCATATTCCCTGAACAAAGCCAATTTGTTCAAGTCTGACAATCAAAGGCAGGAGAGATTTAAGCTTAAGTGCAAGGGCTTTGGCAATAATATTATAGCTCACATTAAGCAGGGTGATCGGCCTCCAATTAGTGATGATATCAGGGTCTCCATACTTAGGAATAAATTTAACATTACCTTTGTTAATAATGGAACCTAGTGAACCACATTGTAGGGCTTCAAGATACACTTTGTGGAGATCAGAACCAAGCATATCCTAGAATTCTTTATAGAATTCACATGGGAATCCATCAAGACTAGGTGCCTTATCATTGGCCATGAGTGACAAGGCATTTTTCAGATCTTCCAAAGAAAGAGGAGTGTCATAGAATAGCATTTTCTTAGGAGAAATCTTGTTGGGGACAACATCGGTGCAATCAACAAGAGCTTTCCTCAAGGGTTTGATAAGAAAAAACACCTTGATAATGTGAAACAAAGGCTTTGACAATGTATGGAAGGTATGTGAATCTCTATCCATCCACTTGAATGGCTTGATACTGGGAATACTAGGTAGGAGGTCTGAGATGTTGAAAAAAATCTTTGGTCACTCTGTCCCCCACTTTGAACCAATGCATTTGAGTACGTAATTGAGCACCCTTGGCTTCATACAAATCAAGTTTTTTTAGCTCATGCCAAATGGAAGAAACTTGGTATTGAGCAAGAGTTGAAAGGAGAGGCTTCAAGCCTGACAAAAGCTTTGGATAGCTCACTCCACAAGGTAGACTTAGCATGTTTATGTCGTTTTGCAACTTCAACACCCAGAGTTCACAACACCTTAGTGGTTCATTGAATGACAGCATTCCCCACTCAATCCTTCCAGAAAGACCATAAGGTCTAGGAATCAAATTCTAAATACGACATATATGAGCTTTCATGCTAAAGCTATGCAAAAAATAAACAATTAGGTAAAACTACGAAGAATGCATTTTGGGTTGAAAGTTTAAAATTGCCATCGAGAATAAAATAGGTGAATGATCAGACAGTGTAGTACTAGGTAAAGTCAGCACATACAGTGAAGAAGGCAAAAGATGAGAGAACTGAAAGTTGTCACACTCAGAAATCATGGCTCTGTCTAATATTTCCAAAACCCTGGCAAAAGTAACCTAGAAATTGGACTAGGTGTACCAAAGAGCCTAAGGGAAGTCAAAAGGTGAGAAGCGGGAATTAGGGTCATAAAGGCAAAGCTTATTTTTCTTAAAAAACCAAGCTTCCCTTTCACCTTCGCATTGGGGCATGACTGACCTTGTCAGAAGCTTTCTTCACCATATTAAAATCTCCATAGAGCACCCAAGTGGCAAATGGCAGATTCATGGCAAGCCATCTCCACAACTCACATCGATCAGAAGCGATGTTCGAGGTATACACGTTAACCACCCCAAATGGTTTTTCATAGATCTCGAGCAAAAGCCAAACAACTTGATTGGATGGGTCAACACCCCAGGTCACAACATTCTTCTGTAATCGAGGTGCAAGGATAGTGATGGATCCCCATTTTCCCAGAGAATGCTTCATGGCAAAAGAGGTACTTCATGGCCACAAAAAGTCACAAGCACACCGTATATTGAGATGAAATCTTAACTTTTTGCAGACATAAAAAATTGAGACTTCAATGCACTCGAGAAACATTTGACATCTCATTTTGAACCAAATATTTTTTGATCGGGTCTGTTAGTCCTTGGATATTCCACGAGAAGCAAATCATTGGGATTTGTTAGGATGCATGATCTCCATGACATCCTCTCCATCACCCAAACCTTTAAGCGAGCCAAAATATTCGGAGGTCGCGTGGAAAGCATCACTATTTAGTTTTCGATGTTTTCATTTCGAACAAGGTTGTGAGAGTGATGGACCTTAAAGGCCCGACCCTCCTCTATCGAAGAATTATCTGTAGCCGCCACCACTGAGGCAAAAGAAGGGCCCAACCAAAGAGATTGAGACAACGATGGAACTGGGGATTACATGCCAACAATCGAAGGGGCCTATCAACAGGATTCTAAACAACTTTAGTAGAAGCTTGCATGTCTTGAGGAGTAGGGGTAGGTTGCACAGTAAAGTCGAAGCTTCCTACTGCTTAGCACCACAAGTATTCCTACTAGAAATAGTAGTCCATTCTTCAGTGTTTCCTCGCAATCTATTAGCGGGAGCCGCGGGAGTGGACGGGGGATTTACCTTATATTTCCACTCCATCATAGGGTATTCTCAAATTTTGTGAGTTGCAGATTGACATCGATAATAGGTATTGGGAAAATTAATATAGGTAACTCTTTTCCTAAAGGATTGGTCCCCGATATTGATAACAAAAAACTCTTGCAAATCCTTAGTAAGGTCAACTTTGATACAAAACATTCTAGTGGGTCGAGCAAAGAAGAATTTTTTTTCTTAAGACAAACAAACTTACCTAAGGGGCAACTAAAGTCTGCAAAAAACCCCAAAGGGGAACAGGAAGACCGAGGAATTCAACCCACATCGGGACTTCCAGTGCAGCTTGGTCACTGACTTGGAAATCCCTAGAGTAGGGTTGCAAAATCAACAGAGAATTACGAACATTCCATGGTCCCCTAGAAAGAACATTATGTTCTTGAGTTGGGTCTGAAAAGTGAAAAAGGAAATACCCTTTGGTAATATTTTGTACATTCTCCACTTTGACTCCATATGGGCCCCAGACTTGCTGGACCCAAGAACAAATAAGGGTATCATATGGGATACGACCCAAAAAATAACCCACAAAGGTATGACTTTCAAACCATTCACAAGCCATATGAAATTCATGCAAAGGAATAATAGCTTCAGGGATAAGGTCTTTACCTCGTGATACACTTTCGAAACGAACTTGCATGAATGCTTCCCTGGTACCATTGAGCTCTCCAGCAGACTCAGAATAAACTGAGTCGACTATATGAGCGGCAACCATTAAAAAGGGTGAACTAACACCGCCTCAAGGTGGCGTTAACGCAGGTACGAGGCAAAATAAAATAGGATTTTCCCACCCCTAAACCTACCAAGCTCGATTTGCAGGTACATTACATGCTGCCCAAAACTCTTTAAAGTCCTCACTTGTGTGTCATTTTCATTTTGTTTCTCGTGTACATCATGGAAAATCACACATGATGGTATAAATTGTCCAATAAAAAAATATTTAATAATGAATACCTATTTATTTTTTATTTAATTTGAAAAATGAAAATTCATATATTTAAGATTTTATTATAATTTAATTTGTTTTTTTAATTCGGGTAGTGTGATACACCTCTACGACCGACCCCTCCCAACCATGACCCCTCGTAGGCCTTGACTTGCTTATCGATAGGAGATTAACACACAACCACACACACGCCACAGTTTGAACCTTGGACCTCCTAAAAAAGAGTCAAACCTCAAATTGTTACGTTGTCCCTCGGACTATTTTTAAACTTATTAATATAATATACATTTTTTAAATTATTTATATAATTGAATTAATTTTTTTTAAATGGGTTATATGGGATTGAAACAGGACCTCCCAAAAAAAAGAGCCAAACCTCAAACTGTTGTGTTGTTCCCCACAACTATTTTTAAATTTATTAATAAAATATACATTTTTTAAATTATTTATATAATTGAATTATTATTATTTTTAATTTTGGCTATATGGAATTGAAACAGGCTCCACATGTATTACATCATCACCATATAGTGGTATTACAACAAAGCTTGGATATTATCCATATATCGTTTGGTAAGATTTGACCCTAGGTCTCCTCCTTGAAATGTTGAGGAATTTGAGTTGAGCTAATGCCACTTGATATAATTGAATTAATTTTTAATTATATGATTTTAATTTAGTATTTATTAGGTATTGACAAGGACACCACAATGGCAAAAGGCATTGGGGTTTCCTAATGGATACCCGAGTTCAATTTATCAAAAGCGTGGCCTCGATATACCCCCAACTTTTCAACCTATTAAAAAATAGAATTTATTAAAAAATCATTATCTTAATAAAATTGTGAACAAAGTCATTTCAAACTAGGGCAACGTCAAGATTGTTTTTTATGAAAAATGTATCATCTTTTAGGAGTCATATTTTTGCAAAGGGTTGTACTATTCAGATGATTCTTGGACTAATTTTTACGAAATTTAAAGATCTTTAAAATGAGTAGTTATATGAAGGAATTCGATCAATATTTAGGAAGATATGACCATGTGAAGTCAGTCATTCAGAACAAAAGTAGTGATGATTTTTCATGTCACAAAAAACAAAATTACAAATATTTATCATCTAGGGTTCAGATGATAGGAAGAACAATGCAGGGCTAGGGCATCAATGAGGGAAGACATTCTATCTGGGCATAGGATTTTTCAACTAAGTTTTTTTCCCCTTCTTTATCTTAGAAATTTTGCATGCGAATTATTATGGATTTTTATCAAATATTATAATTACTATAGAATATTCTCGTAAATTTATTAGATCTTGAGTTATAATTTCCTTCTAATGGACTGCTTTATAGCTAAATCCTTAGAATCATCCCTAGTAGTAGAGGTTAGTGAGAGCCTCATAGAGAAGCGATCCATGTTGCTCCAAGATACAATAGTTTTTGGTAAATTTAATGGGTCTTGGCTAGGGGCTTTGACCTTGAGAAAATGTATTGATAGGATTTGGAAGTCTCAAGGAGGTTATTCTATCCTTTCTTCCCAGAGGTTTCTTCTTAGCCATTTTTTGTTCCAAGGAGGAAAGAGATAGAATCCTAAAAGTGGATCCTTGGTTTATGGAAAGAGCATGACTCTTCCTTACCAACTAGTATGAAGGATTTGTACCTAAAAATGTACATCTATCCCTAGTACCAATTTGGGTTAGAATGTATGGGTTGCCCATTGAATTTTAAGAAATGAAAACCTTCAAGGTAATAGGCAACACTTTAGGAAAATTCTTTAAGATTTCAGAAACTATAAAAGATTGATTCTTGGCTATTTATGCTTGGATATTGATCATGATTGATATACATAAACCTATACCAAAATTAATCATTCTTGAGTATGAGGGTAAGTTGTGAACCCAAACCATAGATTATGAAAACAATTTTTTTGGATGCAAAAAATATCATGAGGTGGGGCATATTGAGAGATCATGCCCTAAGAAGAGTCCAAAAGAAACATATGTAGAAAATTGTAAGAGAAACTTACAAATGGATAACGATGAAGATGGTTTTCAATTTCAAAAAATAGGTCTAGACAGATGAAAGTTAATAAACAATTGAGACTAGTAAGGAATGATATTTAAAAAATACCATTTCTCTTGAGGCTTTAGCACATGAAGAAAAATAAGATCAGACCTTAGAGGACAATACAATAGGTTTAGAATATTAAAAAGGAATCATCTATTTAGTATGATCCTAATTTAGGGAAGAACATTTCTAATGAACCTAAGGAATGTGTCTCATCATTATTTTGAAGACTCTCTTAAAGTACCATGCACCATTCAAGAGAAGAAAATTGATAGATAAAATGTAGTGTTAGATGTTAATGCCTCTACCAATAATAAGGAAATACTAGAAAACAAGAAGGACAAGTCAAAAGCTTCCATATTAGAGCCAAGAGAGGATAAATCTAATAAAAAAGAAAGCTATGAAAGAATGTTGAGGAATAGAATAATAAGACCTCCTAAAACAGATAAGGCAAAAATAGGAAAACCCTCAAATTATCAAGCTAGATCCAAGGAAGCAAGATCAAACATAGAGAAATGAACACAAACTAAGTTGGTTGAACTTCTATTTACAAAAAAACAAAATGATATTGGTAATTCACATGTTGGGAAGGACCAGTAGCCCCTAATGAGACATGATTACCATCTTGTGGAATATAAGAGGTGCTAATACCCCCTCAAAGCAGAGATATATCAAGTACCTTTGCTTAAGTAATAACCCTGACATTCTTTGTATCTAGGAAACTAAAATGACAAAGAAAGAAGTTTCCAAAACTATGAAAGTAGTATTGGCAGGATTTGAATGGGATTTCTGAAGGAGCAACAAGGGGTATTCTAACTTGTTGGAATCTTATTAGAACATCCTATGTAACCATTCATAAAATTGGGCATTGGATAGCCTCTATAATTGCATGCTACTTTGAAGATATTCATTTCATCCTTATCAATGTTTATGGGCCTACAACTCAGTTAGGAAGATTAGAAGTATGGAGTGGGATTGAAGCCTTTATGAGAAGTAAAGACCAAGAAACCCGAATCATGATCATAAGAGATTTTAATGTCATAACCAAGTTGAATGAAAAATTTGGGGGAATTAAGAAATTAACCCAAAGTATAAAAGATTTTTCAACTTTTATTCAAAACAATAATCTATGGGAGGCAGCAAGTTGTGACGGATGGAGCAGCAAGGAGGAGGAGCGGGAGGTCTAGGGGCAACAAACCCTAGGTGTGGGGCTTCGGAGGGCAGATCAGCAAACGCGGCAGGTGGGGGCTTTGGTGAGATAGCAGGCCCCCAGGCGGAGGATGTGGACAAGGAAGTTCTATTGGAACCGGTCCAAGGGCGGTGGGCGGATGCGGTTGAAGATATCTCTGAGGGGGACCAGGACTCTATGTGTTAGGATCAAAGGAAGACCCAAGAAGGAGACAAAGAGAAACCTGGAAACTGGAGACCTTCATATCTTAATGCTCTTCGCGGTAAGCAAAAATTATCCAACTCTTGTTTTAATCTAAAATCTGTCAATGGTAGGTTGCACGTCCTGGATACCTTAGCTCAGCATGTGGCTATGGAGGGCAGAACATCTTTGGTGGAAAAATTTATGGGGGTGAGGCCAGACTTGGAATTCATAAGGAGATGGGCCGTCCAAAAATGGTAGCCAAGGGCCGGTATGATGATTAAGGCTTTACCCAAGAGTTTTCTTTTGGTGACATTTCAATGTGAACAGGACATGGAAATGAATCTCCAAGGAGGTCCTTGGTTTTTTGGGAAAAGGGGCTTGTATCTGAAGCGTTGGTCCCCCGATTTCAACCCCCAGACTCAGGTGCTGGATTTGGCTCCTATTTGGGTTAAGATGCCAGGATTACCTCTGCTTTTCTGGAACGAACAAATCTTGGCTGGGATAGCTACAGATATTGGAGAACTAATAGCTATTGATCCTGCAACCTTGAGCAAAACAAGACTCCTTTCTGCTCGCATGTGTGTGTTGGCGGACCTGATTAAAGAGATCCCTAAATCCATTATATTGTCGTCTATGTTTGGCCTTCATACTCAGGTCTTTGAATATGAAAATATGTCTTTTAAGTGTAGTGTTTGTGGGAAGGTAGGGCACCAGGGTATCCACTGCATTTCCAAGAACCATCCCCCACTCCAAAATACTGCTCCTCAAACCCAGAATAATATCCCTCCCTTGCAGATCTCCATTCCTACCCAACATGGGCCTCAAGGACGTGGAGCTTGAAATCCGAATATCAGAGACCTTGTTCGCCCTATTGTAAGCAAGAGGCAACGTTATAACCCTCCTCCCAAAAATACCTATGCCCCGAAACCCTCTCACAGGGGAGTTGGTCCCTTTGATGGGAACCCTCAAGCTCAACCTGCTCCTAAGATGATACAGCAAGCCTCAAAGCCAAATCACAAAGGAAAGAACCCCATAGATCAACGCCCTAGGGCAAGTAAGTTTGATTGGGTAATACGGGAGGCCTATGGAGGCTCGGTGGAAGTGGTCCCATGTACTGCAAAGGAATTTATGGGAAGAAATTCCAAGGAGATCAACATCCCAGTGGAGAACAGTTTTGATGCATTAAATCATTTGAAGGGAGATCAGATAGCCAAGAAGTGGAATCTGAGGTAGAGGAGACTCAAGAGAAGGATTTAGAGGAGAAAAATCATAGGAAGGAGTAGGAAACTAATAATACAGGCAAGGATACTCAAGAGAAAGAGGTGAACCACCAAGATCAGTGTAACCCCAAAGCAAGGAAAAAAGAATCTACTAATCAAGAAGCTAAGAGCACGGAATCATCTCCACTGTCAGAAAGACCAGTTAACCTGGAAAGCCATATTGTTACCCCAAAGACCAAGACTGACCTATTCAAGATGGTTACTAAAAGCCAAGTGAATCCCAAGGAACCCCAGCCTAGAGCGGATGTATGGGGATATGGTTCGGTAGGAAGAGGGAAACCTAGCAATGCTGCCTTAAGGCAAAAAGAAGCAGAGCGAGGAGTGGCTGATGGCACTCAAGCAGTATTGCTCTTTTGGGCGAAGGCTCGAGGATCCAAAGCCCATTAATGAAGATTCTTTCATGGAATATTCATGGGAGTAATCCTGCAAAAATAAGAGCTTTGTATGCTCTTAGACAAGAACACAAACCGGATATGATTTTACTGCAAGAAACTAAAATGGAGGAGAGTAGAGTTATTCCTTTTAAGAATAGGACTTGGCGAGAAGCTGAAGTAGTAGGCCAAGAGGCCATTGGAACAGCATGAGGGTTGTTGGTTATGTGGAACAAGAATGTGATTGATAGTAGAATGATTCTGATGTCTAGTTGGTTTATTTGTCTCTTATGTGTGGATAAAACCATGCAGGAAGAGTGGATCTTAACGAATGTATATGCTCCAGTTAGACAGGGACTGAGAAGGGTTCTTTGGATTCAGCTAGCTGAATTGAGGGAGACAGTCCCCAACTACCCTTGGATTGTGGCGGGGGATTTCAATTGCTACCTTAATCCTGTAGGTAAATTAGGGGGCTCTCAAAGAATAACTGTTGATATCTACGAGTTTAGAGATTTTGTTGAGCAACATGAGTTGATGGATGTGGACCTGCGTAGATTCTCCTATACATGGTCTAACAAAAGATTGAAGGAAAACCAAATTCATATTAGATTAGATAGGTTTCTTCTTTCTCAAGAATGCCTGGAGAGGTTTGGGGACTCTTCATTAACGGCACTCCCAAGAATCGGGTCTGATCACAACCCAATTCTGTGGGAAACATGGGAGGACTCTAAGAAAAGATACATCAGACCCTTTCGATTCAAACTTATGTGGTTCCAACATCAGGATCTCAAGGATCTGGTTGCCCAATGGTGGGACAAAAAGTATAATGGTTCGAAACTGGCCCAAGTGGCATGTAAACTAAGGAATGTGAAGGCTAACATTAGAGAGTGGAACAAAACTTCCTTTGGCAATATTTTTGTTAAAAAGGTAGAACTAAAAGACAAGATCAATGAACTACAGGAGAAGTTGAAGTCAGAGCAGCTTACAGAGGATCTGAGAAACCAGGAGAGGGAGCTGTTAGCCGAATACCACATGATGCTAGGATTTGAAGAAACCTTTTGGAGGCAAAAATCCAGACTGCGTTGGTTAAAGGAGGGTGACAAAAATACAAAGTTCTTCCATGTCTCTACTCTTCGCCACATGAGTACTAACAAAATTAAGGAGATCAAGATGGTCGATGGGTCTAACACCAAAGATATGGAAGTCATAAGGAGGGAAGCGGTTGAGTACTTTAAATCGTTGCTAGAAGATGTAAATTCGACTATTGAAGAAGAGGACTCTCTGTTGGCAGCCATTCCACCCCTCCTAACTGAGAATCTTAATGGATTCTTACTTAGTCCTTTCACAAAGGAGGAAATCAAGAAGGTGGTTTTTGACATGGATGGTAACAGCTCCCCAGGACCGGATGGCTTCCCCGCAGCCTTTCTTCCGAAGTTTTGGGATATCCTAGGCAATGATGTAGTGGAAGCTATAATTGAGGCTCAAAAGGACATGGAAATCCCATAAGGAGTTAATGCTACATTTTTAGTCCTCATCCCTAAACTAGTGGGAGCAATGGAATTTTCCAGCTTTCGCCCTATCAGTTTATGTAACACTCTGATGAAGATTCTCACAAAAACAATCGCCAATAGGTTGAAGGTTATCCTTCCTTTCATCATTGATATGAACCAAGGAGGCTTTGTGAAAGGGCGACAAATACTGGATGGTATCATCACAATTCATGAGGTTATTCATTCAATGGTGGCTAGTAAGGAAGCTGGTATGTTACTAAAGCTTGATATGAATAAAGCCTACGATCGGGTCTCATGGCGGTTCCTCACCAAGATTTTGGGTAAGTTTGGTTTCTGTCCCCAGTGGATTAAGTTGATTTTTAGTTGTATCTCTACTACAAGATTTTTTTTCATGGTGAATGGGTCACCCTATGGTTACTTTAAGAGTGAAAGGGGGTTGCGACAAGGAGATCCTTTGTCTCCATACTTGTTTATTATTTTAGCGGAAGCATTAGGTAGGAACATTTCAGCAGCGGTGGCAGATGGTCAATTGGAAGGTTTCAAACCAGCCTCAACAATAGAGCCAATGTCTCACCAATAGTTTGTGGATGATACAATCATTGTGTCCAAAGCCTTGGTGCCTTAGGCTAGGAAGCTAAAGAGAATTCTAACCAAGTATGAGACAGAAGCAGGATAGTACATAAACTATAAGAAGAGTAGCATCTATTTCTTTAACACGCCTGGTGGGAGGGAGGAAATAATAGCTAACCTCTTCGATTTTGGAAAGGAGCTTCTACCAGCAACTTATATAGGCATGCCTATGTTCGAAGGAAGAATGAAGGCTACATTGTGGAACTCAGTCATTGACAGGATCTCCAAAAGGTTAGCAGGGTGGAAGGGCAGACTTCTCAGCTTCGCAGGAAAAGCCTTATTAGTTCAAACTACTTTACAGAGCATTCCAATTTACTGCATGTCTCTATTTAGAATGCCTTCAAAGGTCCGAGCTACATTGGAGCAAATTCAATGCAACTTCTTGTGGTCAAGTTCAGAGGAGAGAAAGAGAATTTCATTGGTAGCATGGAATCAGGTGTGTGCAAGCAAGGATCAGGGAGGCCTAGGGCTAAAGAGAATGAAAGAAATGAATCAAGCTTTGATTGGCAAACAGGTATGGAGATTTATCAATAATGATCAATTAGGATGGGTAAAACTTCTTAAGGAAAAATATATCAAAAATAATCAGGACTTCCTGAAAGCTGATAATCTCCCTAGAGGATCCTATTTCTAGAATTGTTTGCTCGAATGTCGGGAGGTAGTCAGGAAAGGCATCAGATGGAGAATTGGTAATGGAATACAAGTGGACTTTTGGCAAGACTCATGGTTGGAAGAGGCCCCTCTGAAAGATAACTTAGACCTTCAGGTCCTCCAACATAAACTTTCGAAGGAAATGGGAGGAAAAGTAGGGGATTTTATTGTTGTAGCACAGGAAACTTCCTCTTGGAAGAAAATCACAGTTCATAATCTGTCAGAGCAAGAGAAGGTGGCCCTAACCAAACTCAATGATGCTTTAAGGGTGTTCTCGATCATTCCTGGGGAAGGAAGAGACAAGGCGATTTGGGGCAAAACTACAAGTGGGATCTATTCAGTAAAAACTGCCTATAAGTTAATCCACTCAGGATTCAATGGTTGGACTCCGACTTCTATTATTTGGTTAAATAATTTAACCCCAAAAATAGCTTTCTTCTTTTGGTTTGCAGTTCAAAATAAGATTCTGACAACAAATAATCTGCAAAGGAGAGGTTTCCAATTCATCAATTGATGTATCTTGTGTGAGAAAGCGATAGAATCTGTAAGTCATATATTTCTAACTTGTGAATTTTCTTGTACAGTCTTCCAAATGATCCTGTCCAAATTTCATATAGATTGGGTCTGTCCAAATAGCATGTCTGACTTCTGCATACAGTGGGCTTCCCCCTTCCGGGCGAAACTTTTGACTTGGCTCTAGAAGCTCAGCTTACCACATTTTTTATGGGGGATATGGAATGAGAGAAATAAGAGAGTATTTAAAGGACGTAAGAAAGATCCCGGGTTATGTGGTAATAAAATAATCAGAGCTTTGAAAGAAAATTAGAAAACTTTCTTCTTCAAAAATGAGACCATGTCTCTAAGGGAAAGGAGGATTTTGCGAAACTGGGGAGAGGAACTTCCAGACCTAGACATTAAAACCAACCCACGGGATGGTGTCAAGTGGATACCCCCCACTCAAAAGTGGGTTAAGTTTAATTTTGACAAGGCAGCTAAAGGAAATCCGGGGGCTGTAGGAGTAGGAGGAGTTCTGAGAAATGAGGAAGGAAAAGTGGTCCTTGCCTTTGCAGAGCCTTTAGGAACTCAAACAAATCATTTTGCAGAAGCCCGAGCTCGACATGCAGTGCAATGAGAATTGCCAGACTTGAGGGTTATAAGGAAGTTATCTTTGAAGGGGATTCACTTAATATAATCAAGGAAATTAAGGAGGATAAAGACCCCAGCTGGACCATCTTGGAGCTTATCCTAGAAGCAAAGATTCATAAATCTCATTTGGTTAATGTCCGAATCCAACACACCTTCAGAGAAGGGAACCAGGCGACGGATCTAATGGCAAATATTGCAGTTTCTGTTGGGGAGATGCAAATTTGGAAGAATAACTTCCCTCAAGAACTATTGGTGTTGGCTTCTAGAGAAGAGCTAAGATCAAACCTGTTAGAGCATCAGGAGATCAGAGGGGTTGATGATGAGTAATCCGACAGATGAAATTAGGAAGAAAAGGCATCCCATTTGCTGGGGCCTGGGAGGTGACAAGTGTACAGTACAACAACCTAGTGGTATTAGTAAGTGCTAGGTGTTGTTTGGTTTTCATTTTATCCTGAATAGTCAAGCGACAAGTATAGGACTGTGGACTCTAATTATGGCTTAATGTGGGTCTTAGAAAGATCCATTTTGTATTTTGATTATACGGGCTTGATGCTAGAACCAGCCCATTTTGACTATGTAAAAGGTTTGTGGACCTTATAACCACCTCTACCTTATACCAAAAAAAAAACAATAATCTATGGGAGGTAGAATTTGAAGAAGACAACTATACATGGACCAACAACAGGAGAGGCTGAAACCTAATAGCAAAAAAATTAGATAGGTGTATTCTCTTAGATAATTGGCTAGATGAAGAAACTTCTGCTAAAATTAATACCTTGATAGTAATTGGTTCAAATCATTGGCTAATAAGAGTTAAAATGGTGGTAAGTGAATTCAAAAAATGATCATATTTTAAATATAAGAAAAAGTAAGAAGACCATCCTCAATTTGTTGATATGATGGCACAAATATGGAATTCTTCAAGAAATGGTCGATTGTATACACTTCCAAAATAAATTAAATCAATGACATATAGATTAAAAGAATGGAACAATAACACTTTTGAAAATATTTTTGAGAAGGAAGAACTAAAAAATAAACTTTCAAATTTCTAAAAAGATGATCATAATAATTGATGAGGAATAATGTTCTAGACCTAGGAAATAATAATTAGGCTTTAGTTGAATAATCAACGTGAGTTGTTTTGATAACCTCCGTTGAATAGTCTAGTCTAGGTGTTTTGTTTTTCGTCATTTTTGGGCTTTCATTTTAGCCCTTGCGTATTTTGTGTACGTAATCCTTGGAGTAGTTGCAGATTTCCAAGATTACATTTGTTTGTTTTAGGCTTATTTAAGCCCTTTAATTTTATTAATAAAGTCAGCTTCAATTTCCATATCAGTTGGTATCAGAGCGGTTTGTTTTGGAGGTGTTGGGTTATTTCCGACCACCATAGTTTGTCGTTCCTGTTTGAAGCTCAGGAGAATTGCTGGAGTTAGGCTGCCATTATTGCAGCAACTTGCTGTCAATTTTCATTTTTTTTTGCTTATGAATTGTTGACAAATTTGTGTCAACAAATTATTGTCGCCAATTTTCGTCGACAATATTTTGTCAACTTTTGAAGTGACAAAATTATTTTCGACCTCCGCAACACAAATCGCAGTTTTTTTGGCGTTTTTTAGTATCTTCCGATGATCTGCATTTTTGGCCGTGTTCTGCTAATTCCGACGCATTTCGGGCGACTCTCTGCCAACCTCTGGACGTTGCAGATCCCTTTTCTGGCTGACGCAGGTGCGATCCGGCCTTACTGGCCAGTTTTTGGCCATTTTTGGCATCTCAAGGCACGAATCGGTAATTTTTCGGCCTTATCGATTTTTCGACGCAGCTCACCTCGATCGTGCAACACGGCTGGCGACGATTGGAGTGGCCCGACTCTGGAAAACCCTCTTCGATCTACATTTTTCGCAGATCATCCGGCTACCATTTTCGCGTCATGGCTGCCGCTGGCAGGACGGGCGGGTGGTTCCACTTGCTGCCACTGTGTCTTCTGCCAATCGCTGCCACCGTCAGGAAATTGTTGTCGCTGTTTTTTCTGCCAATCGCTGTCGCTGTCAGGGAATTTTTGCCACTGTGTTTTTTTTTCGTTCGCTGTCGCTGTTGGAAAAACGCGACTGTAAATGATGCCTGGTTGGGGGTTTAATTAAAATAATCCACGCCATTTTTTGTCCGTCGAAGAAAACTTCCTAGCCGGCGAATCCAACCACGAATTGTTTTCGAGAAGCTATTTTTCTGGCCGTATCGCCGTAGACGTCGTGTCCCTTTGTGTTTTCCAGCGTCTAAATCTACGATTTTTCATGATTTTTTTGCTAGCAAATTTTGGTAGCAATCGGATCTGCTGTTTGTGGCCCGAGTTGGGAATTTGTGCCGGGTTCCAACTTTGAGGGCGACGTTTTTCTTTTCTGCATGCTGGGCGAGAATGACGCTGCTAGATCCCCAATTCGTTTCGGGTTCCAATCTGGTGCTGGGATCGGCGAAGGAGGGCGCAGCGTTTGACCGAGCAGTTTGCACGTCATCAGCGATCGAGAAATCCGGGGCGACGCCGACAGGACACCTTTTGTCCCACATTCATCGTCGGCTGTTTCGATTAAACTTTAACATAGGCGATTTGCCTATCTTCTTCAACAAGCTTGCGACCTCTTCGCGCGGTGTTATATTTTCGGTGTGTTGTTTGATATTTGGTTGTTTCCCTCCACTTTGCCCTTGATACTTATTTGGTTGTTTCCCTCCACTTTGCCCTTGATACTTATTTGGTTGTTTCCCTCCACTTTGCCCTTGATACATTTGCATTCGTAGATTAAACCATCCTTTTTGTTAAAAAAAAAAAAAAAACAACAAAGGGAAATTCAATTTAAAAAAAAAGTACCTTTTTGTCTTTCATCCAAAGTCAAATTTTGAAGACATTGTGCAAATATTAATTTTGCCCCTTCTATGTTGTAAATTTGCAAATTTGGGAAATTCATTTGGGCACATTTATTTTTGCACATTTTTGTAATTGTGTCTTTTGTGACACTTTTTGCTGGCGATCACTCGGGGTCAAATGGCTTCCGAATTAGCCGATAAGTTGGCTCAAGTAACCCAACTTGTCAGCGTTTTGGCTGATAAGGTTACTTCTAATGAAGTGCAACAACAATGTGAGGTTCTTTTTTATACTGGTTCGTGAGATCCAGAGGTCCTAAACAGTTGGATTTTGGACATGGACAGTTGGTTTCAGTATATCAAGCTCGCAAAGGATCAGGAAGTTAACTTTGCCAAGTTGAAACTTTCTGGCATTGCTAAGGTCCTTGTCACTGATCGACAATGGACCCAAAATCCCATTGACACATGGGATGAATTGCAAAGAGTATTGAAGAATAATTTTTATCCTTCAAACTATGCCACTGACCTTGAGATCAAGTGGCTTCGTCTTCGACAAACCTCCAATATGACTGTTCATGATTATATTTTTCAATTTAGCAAGTTACGGATTTTGAATTCTATACAGGATAATGCAGCACAACTTGTTAACAAATTCAAAAGTGGTTTGCAGGAGCCCATTTATAGGAAAATGAAATACAAGTTGATTTTAAACATTGACATGGCTTTCAATCAAGCCCTTCTTGCTGAGGAGGAAATGAGGGAGCAATCGCGTGGGACTCGCTCTTCTACGTCGGGAGGGAATCAGAAGGCTTCTCCACAATCTTCCAAGGGAGCTAAATTTTCTTCTTCTCCTTCTCCCTCTTCTTCATCTTCTCCTTCTTCACAAAAATCTTCTTCTTCTAAGTCACCTTTGATTTGTAATTATTGTAAAAAGCCAAGGCATACTCAAAAGAGGTGTTTTAAGTTGCAAAATGTGAAGAAACAATCCCTAGTTGTAAAGCCTTCCAATGAGGACTCACAAGAAAGTCCCATTGAGGCTACAGGGGAACGTAAGCCTTATAAGGAATTGGCAGGGTTAAACAAATTGACCCTTATGAATACTTCACAAGGTGATCGCGAGAATTTGTTTGTGACTACGGTCCATCTCAGTGACACCTTTATGGTTGATTGTATAATTGATAGCGGCTCGCAAAAAATCTAATTGCGAGGTCCGTTGTTGACAAAATGAAGTTACCGATGAATCCCCATCCTCATCCTTATCCTTTGGGATGGAAGGACAATGGGATTACATCCGACATCACACACACTTGCACTATGAATTTTGCTTTCAGTCCTTATTTTGTGGACTCGGTTGTGTGCGATGTAACTCCAATGGATTGTTGTGGCTTGTTGCTTGGAAGACCATATCAATATGATAGGAGGTCTATACATGATGGGTACAAAAATACATACACTTTGCACAAAGACAATAAAGCATTCATAATCAGAAGTACACAACAAACTCCACATAATTTGATGTTGAGTTGTAGACAAGCACGCAAAGCTATAAATCAAGCAAAGGAATTAGCACTCATCTTCATCAGACCAATTCAAGAAGAAAAACAAAACACCTAGACTAGACTATTCAACGGAGGTTATCAAAACAACTCACGTTGATTATTCAACTAAAGCCTAATTATTATTTCCTAGGTCTAGAACATTATTCCTCATCATTCGTCCCAACAAAAGAAGCATTGGACTCCAATGCTTTTAACAAAGAGGGAAAATATCGGGACAGAATGTGAGCAAAAATCCAACGAGCTTGATGTGGAAATTGGCCTCGACGGGCCACAAGATATGAAGTAGAAACACCTTGGCTTGTTTGTCGGGTCTTCGTATCAAAGACTGTATCGGCGTCAAGCGGAAGCTGAGCATCAGGAACCACATCAACTGGATGAATGATGGCTGGAACTGTTTCCAATTAAATCAGACTATCATTCAGAAACATTTTCAGAGGCCAAGAAGAACTATTCTACATATGATAAGGAGTTCTATGCTTTGGTTCAAGCAATCAAGTATTGGAGGCATTATCTCTTGGGAAAAGAAATAATTATTCATACAGATCACATGCCCCTTAAGTTTCATCAATCTCAAACAAAAATTGAGGAAGCTAGACACATGAAATGGGCATCGTACTTGCAACAATTCCATTTGGTAATCAAGTACAAGAAAGGATGAAATAATGTAGTGGCTGATTGTTTGAGTCGTCCTCCTTCTACTCTTGTTTTGACAATTGTCACTACTTCTCATCTTGGCTTCCAAACTTGGCCTACATAGTATCCTATGGATCCAGATTTTGGCAAAGTTTTCCACCAACTTTCTAATCCTTCTTCTTCAAATTTGAGAGCTCTTCAGGACTTTCATATTCAGGATGGACTATTGTACAAATTGGACAAACTTTGTGTTCCTCATGGGAATAGGGAGTCTCTTCTGAAGGAGGCTCATTCCACACTCTATGGGGGACATTTTGGTAGGCAGAAAACTCTTCATCATCTGCAGAGGTTTTTCTTTTGGCCACACATGCAAAGAGATGTTCTTCGCTTCTTGCGACAATGTGCAGTATGTAATCGCTCCAAATCAGCCAATAGGACATTGGGAATGAGCATGCCTTTGCCCATTCCTTCTCATCCGTGGGAAAGCATTTCCATGGATCTCTTGAGCGGTTTTCCAATGACAGTCCGCAAGCATGATTGTGTCTTTGTTGTGATGGACAGATTCAACAAAATGGCCAAATTCATTCCTTGTCGCAAGACAAGTACTGCATAGGATCTTGCCCAACTCTTCTTTGAGGTGGTATGGCGTTCTTTTCGTCTTCCTACCAGCATTGTCTCTAATCGTGACTCATGCTTTGTGGGTCACTTTTGGCGATCACTTTGGAAGATTTTGGGAGTATCTCTTAACTTCTCTACTGCTTATCATCCTCAATCCGATGGGCATACAGAGGTAGTTAATCGTACTCTCGTGCAAAGTTTGAGGATTTACCATCATTCCACTCCAGCCAAGTGGGACTTAAGCCTCACTCACATTGAGCACGCTTACAACAGGGTCTTCCACAGTTCTATAGGGCACTCTCCATTTGAAGTGTGTTTTGGTTTTCAACCACTTGCTCCTTATGAGTTACCTTTGTCTTTGCCTTCTTCAGCCATAATGCACATTCAGAAGGAACATGACAAGGCCAACTCTTTTGTGCAAGCATTTGCAGATTCTTCAAGCCAAATTGGTTCAAATTCTTCAGAAGACTCAGCAAAAGCAGAAGCAACAGATGGACAAGCACCGCACACCTCATTCCTTTCAGGTTAGTGACAAAGTATGGTTTCATCTTGACAAACGCCGATTTGCAGATAAGGCACATAGCAAAATCAAGCCTCTTCGTTATGGGCCTTATACTATTCTTCAACAAATCTCTGAGAATGCCTTTCGCTTGGACCTTCCAGCTCATCTTGGCATTCACGATGTCGTCAATGTTGATCTTCTCAAACCATACTATGATTCCACATTGGAAACGAGTTCCAACCATCATTCATCCAATTGATGTGGTTCCTGATGCTCGCCTTCCGCTTGACGCCGATACAGTCTTTGATACGAAGACCCGACAAACACGCCAAGGTGTTTCTACTTCATATCTTGTGGCCCGCCGAGGCCAATTTCCACATCAGGCTCGTTGGATTTCTGCTCACATTCTGTCCCGGGATTTTCCCTCTTTTTTAAAAGCATTGGAGTCCAATGCTTCTTTTGTTGGGACGAATGATGAGGAATAATGTTCTAGACCTAGGAAATAATAATTAGGCTTTAGTTGAATAATCAACGTGAGTTGTTTTGATAACCTCCGTTGAATAGTCTAGTCTAGGTGTTTTGTTTTTCGTCATTTTTGGGCTTTCATTTTAGCCCTTGCGTATTTTGTGTACGTAATCCTTGGAGTAGTTACAGATTTCCAGGATTACATTTGTTTGTTTTAGGCTTATTTAAGCCCTTTAATTTTATTAATAAAGTCAGCTTCAATTTCCATATCAATAATCCAAGGTCTCAAGAAAGGGAGTTGCTTAATGAATATCATAATATTTGAGTAAAGAAGAGAAAATTTAGAGATTAAAATCTAGACAAACATGGTTAAAAGGAGAAAAAATACAAAAAAAATTATAGGATGGTTATAGTTCAGAGATCAACATCCAAATTAGTAGAATTAAATTAGTAGAAGGGGTTTGGATTGAAGACTAGAGTAAAATTAGAAAGGGAGCAAGATTATTTTACTATAATATTCTAGGATCAAAGGAGTTTGAAGTTCTTAATAATAAACTACTACAAGAAGTACCTTCAATTATAACAAATGAAGATAATAGGAAAACAATAGATCCTATTACTCTGGAAGAAGTTCATTTAGCTATTTTCTCATTTGATAAGATTAAATCCCTAGGTTCGGATGGGTCCTCTACAACATTCTATCAACATAGTTGGGATATATTGAAGGATTATTTATTGGCCGTAATGAAATAGTCCAGGATAAAACAACATATATCTTATAAAATAAATGCAACTTATATTACCCTGATTCCAAAAAAGAAGGATGCATAATTGTTTGACTCATTTAGGTCCATAAGCCTATGTAATATGGCATATAATATTATCTCCAAAGTTATGGTAAATCAATTAAGACCTCTAATAGACAAAACTATTTTAGAAGATCAAGGAATATTTATGAAAGGGAGACAAATTCTAGATGGGATCATAGTAGCTTATGAAGTTATGCATTCAACAACCTCAAGAAAAGGGAGAGTAATGTTTTTAAAACTTGATATGAGTAAAGCCTATGATAGGGTTAAATGGGATTTTCTTTTTGCAGTTTTAGAAAAGTTTAGATTGGGGAAGAAATGTATCAGATGGATTCAAGCTTGTGTCTCTACAATTTCAAATACAATGCTGGTCAATGGGTTAGTAACATAATATTTTAAAGCCAAGATAGGTTTTAGATAGGGATATCCTCTAACACCATATTTGTTCATTATTATGATGGAGGTATTAGGTAGGAACTTGAAGAAGGATAAAAAATATGAGCTAATAAGTGGACTTAATTCTAGTAATAACATCGACAACATCACCCATCAACATTTTGTAGATGGTACAACCCTTTTTTAGAGGGTAAGGATAAACAAGGCTAGAGCTTGGAAAAACTTATTAAAAGAATATGAAAGAGTGTTAGGGAAAAAAGTTAATAGGACAAAATCCAAAATTTACTTCCTAAACATCCCAATTAGAATCAAAGCAAGGATATGTAGGTTACTTCAAATGGAGGAGGCAAATTTACCAACAACTTATCTAGGGATGCCCTTGTTTGAGGGGAGAATGAGGATAGAATTATGGAATCCAATTATAAGTAAAGTTTAAAATAAATGACCTTCATGGAAAGGTAGATGGTTATCATTAGGAAGAGTACAACTTATTAAATTAGTCTTATAGGCCATTCCAACATATTATGTCCCTGTATACTATGCCAAAATCGATAGAAAAATTTTAATCTATATTATGTGGTTATTTTTGTAGTCAAGATTACATGATAAAAGGAAATTCTCTTTGGTGAAATGTAGCAAGGTATGTGACGATAAAACTAGGGGAGGTCTTGGTTTAAATTTTCTTACGGATGCAAACTTAGCTTTTAGGAAAAAAATAATTTATAGATTGTACAAAAAGAGTCAAAGATAATGGGTAAGAATTATTCTAAGTAAATATGTTGGGCCCAATCATCCAAGCTTAAAATTGCGCTCACTACCAAATGGTTTAGCTCTATGGTATGGTTTAAAAAAACCAATTGATTTAGTGATTAATGGTCTAAGATGGATGGTGGGAACTAGAGATAAAATTTCTATTTGGATGGATACTTGGTGTGATAAAAAACCACTCAATCTAGATCCAATTTTGAAACAATGGATGAGATTACCTCAAGATAAATATGGTGATAGGGTTTCAAACATTATGTACAAGGATTAGGAAGGAAGATACACATGGAAAGAGGATTTTTTTACAAGTATTCAAGATATTGATGCTAGGAGGTAGTTGAGTAGAAAGTTAACAACACTGACTATTCCCAGAGGATCCAAGGATAAGTTGATTTGGGAGTTGAATAGCTTAGGATAATACACAACAAGAAGTGGATATAATGTAAAGCACCAATAAAATAGGAATATCACAAGAATATGGAGGGATATTTGGGATAGTCAAAGCATTATTAAAGTCAAAATGTTTGTTTAGTTAGTCGGTCATAAAAAGAACTTTATCCTGGGATAACCTCATGAAAAGGGGTTTCCATGACCCCTCACAATGTGTTCTTTGTAAAAAGAAGGACGAGAGTATAGACCGTCTCTTGGGACACCACTCAATAGTTTGGAAACTATGGCAATGGATTCTTAATATGTTTTGTAAATGCATGGTGATGAATGGAAATTTTGAAGAATGGTTAAAGTAATGGTAGAGCACTTCTAAAGTGAGGCTTTACAAATAATATAGGACATATCAAAAGATACAATACTTTGGACTGATATGGATGGAAATGAATAGAAGAATATTTCAATGAAAGGAAAGTAGTTAAGAGGTAATGAAAAGGAAGATTTGTTTGGTCATAGATGATTCTAAACCAATCCTATCAACTCACTCAATCCCTAATCTTAAAGCAGAGAGTCTTGATAGATGGAGTCAAGTAATCAAATGGAATTTTGATGTTGGGTACAGGAGAAACAAAAAGAAGGTAAAGAATATAAAGTGGAAACCACTAGATGTGGAGTTGGTCAAATTGAACTTTTATGGAGTATCTAAAGGAAATCTAGAACCAACAGGAGGAGGAGGAATAGTTAGAAATAATAGAGGAGAGATTTGTCTCATTACACTTACAATAGAGGATTTAAGATAAATAATAAAACTAAAGCTTATGCAGCTTTGGAATACTTAAAAACATGCAATCAAATGAATTGGAATATCATATGGATGGAAGGTGATTCATTAATAGCAATATATGTGATTTTGAGGAAAACAAAGGTTTCATGGAACATACAAGAGATGATTGTGGAAATACAAGACCTTGCAATAGAGTTTGAAGAAATCAAGTTTACACATATGTTAAGGGAAGGAAACATATGTGTAGATAGGCTAGCCAATAGATCAAGGGTTTTAATTGAGGATCATGAAGTTAAATTCTCTTTTCGATGGTTAGAGGAAGTAGTAAGTTTAGTTAAAGCTGATAAGAAAATGTCGACTGCCTGAATCAAATAATGTTTAAGATTTACCTTAATGTTTTCCATTGGTAATATTTGCTTTATTTTATAACATTAATGTGTTTTCATATAAATTCTTTATTACAATTATTATGGTTCCACTTATGCTTCGGGAAGGAAACTAAAAATTCAAATCTGGTAAAGCAAACTATGATATTATGATGTTTTGAAAACATTACTCTACTAAGATGCAATGCATAGATAGTAGAGGTGAAGTTTTGGTATTGTGAAGGTTGCTATAAAAAATATCAAGAAGAAGGATGTTGAATTTGGGAATATTTGTATTCAAATAAAAAGATCAAAAAATGAAAAATCAAGAATTCAAACATTTTATGAAAAATGATGTAGGTATCTAGTTATAGCAATTCAATTGAGATGATAATTGGATTTGTTTGTAAACTCTCAAGCTCTAAAAGAGAGAGTTGTGATTTGTCAAGGGTGACGGACCTAAGTACAACCCCTTATTCTCCAACAAAAAAACCATTATGAATGATATAAGAAAATAAAAAATATAAGACACAACCTTATTACATATTTTTGCAATCTATAATATTGGAATAGTATAGACATAATAAAAAATTCAATTTATTAACTTTTTATTTTTATTAATAAATTTAAACTATTTCAAATCAAAATAACTTTAAATTGATCAATATAACTAAAATACTTTTATATTTTAATGTCGAAGCTTGGCATGCCATGATAATATCTTTATTCTATTATTATAAATATAAAAATCATATAAATTTATCAATTGCATGGAGCTTAAATCTTAAGTAGAGAAATTTGTTTTGTTTTTAAATTGAATATTTTTATTATTCATGCTGACATTTTCAACAGAGTAATACATACACATGAAAAAAATACTTTATAATTGAATATTTAGAGTTATTTTTTATTCAATTTAAAATGTTAACATATTAATAATGATTTTGATACTCTTATTTTGTGTTATCCTTTAGTCAGTAAGGTTATGGAATTTAAATCAATATTATCATATTATGAAAAGGTAATGGAATTTAAATCAATATTATTATACTATGAAAAAGCTACCGGGCAGCTAGTTATTACTACAAAATACAAGATTTTTTCATTAATACTTATAAAAAAAATGTTTTAGGGTTTAAACTTGAAATTTTCCATCAATTTATTTGGGTGTTATGTTGGCTCATACAGGAAATAAAAAGAAGCTTTGGATCTTTTTTTTAGAATAAAATTTTGTTTGATAGGTTGGAAAGGTAAGTTCTTGACCATGGTGGGAAGGCTTTCACTCATAAAGACTACATTGCAATCATCCATGTTTATATGATGTCACTTTTAAGATTGCCAATAGGTATAACATTATAAATTAATAAAATTTAAAAGGCTTTTTATGGAAATGTTGTGAGGTTTCCTCTTTGTAAGTGGGATAGGGTTTGCAAAGGAAATAATATTGAAGGAGGATGCTTATTGAATTGCAGACTTATTGATTTAACATTAGGGACAAAGCTTGGGTGAAGATTATTTAGAGATCAAGGAAAGAACTGGGTAAAAATATTACTTAAAAAATATATAGGTTCTCTTGGTGTAGCACCCTAAAATTGGCGCAGTGAAATCTTAATAATTACATTCATCCTAGTAAATAATTTAAATTCAAATTTTAACCTCCCAAACCGCCCGTTAACCGTCGGGTAATCCGTTTCCCCCTTTTCCATGCCATTTTTAGAGGTTGTTTTGACCGTTTGACGATATCGTCGTCGATCAGACGATATCGCCCCAGATCTGACGATTTCGTCTGGGCTAGGACGTCCAGACGATCTTGTCTCAAAACTAATTTTGCACAATTAGCTTCTGTTCCAACGGGTCTCTAATCCGGGAAGAAGCATGTCTGTGCCGTTAGAGACCCTCCCCCGTTGGAGATCTCCCAAATAGGGATGATCTCCAACCTCCTAACCTCCCTCCTAAGCCTATTTAATCCTAAGCCCTCCCCTTAGCACCCCCCTGGCTGAAATTCCCTATAACCCGACTTCATACACGTTAAAACATCCCAAATTCATATTTGCAGTAGTTCTATACCAATTTTGTTGCAGGTACCTTATTGTTTTTCAGCCGGAGCAAGCTTACATCGTCGTCGACGAACCTGTTTAGATCGGAGGTGATCCTGTCGAATCAGAGACGATTTCGTACCAATGCGAGACGATTTCGACTGCAGTCAACATTGAGGCAATCAGTGCCTAAAGTTTGCATTTCTCCATCTTTTCTCTGTTGTTTTATTCTGCAATTAGCTAGTTTATTCAGTATTTTATGCTATTCTGCATTTTGGAGTTCACCCATCTAGATTAAATGCATGATTAAATCATAATTATTATCTAATTAGCATAATTCATTCATGTTTCTGTTTTCAAGTTTCAGTTTGATATTATTGCTATCATTTTACATTGTTTCTCTCTGTTAGGATAGTTGCATTTTCTGTATTTTGCACCTATTTCTCTGTTTGCAGGTCTTTGAAGAATTCGTCAGATCTCAGACGATCCTGTCAGATCTCAGACGATTCTGTCGAATTCCAGACGATCTTGACTGCTTCAAGAATCAGAATCTTCATCAGACATCCGGATCAGGTATTCTTCTTTTAATATTCTATAATTTCTCTATTTTTTTGTCTTATTATGTTTTTTTGTATTCATTTAATCTGCATCTTCATATAGAATAGCTTAGACGCATTTTGGCCAAACCTAGGATTTGAATGCTTAAGGCTAAAACGAACACATAAAACACATTCCCAACCTAGGCGTGGAAACTGCCATTAAATGTTTCCTGGTGAACCCACCATCCGTCGAAAAATCACCAATATACACCTCCCTTGAGAGGCGGGACCTTCGCAAGTCCTCTCAATCCGAGGTACCGCGACATCCTTTTCACATCCCCCTTCCGGGCACGGATCCTATAGCCTGAAGGTAAGGGTGTGAAAAATTTGGAGCGATACATTTTGGTGAACCCGACGTGAATGCATTGTAAACCTTTTGAAAACAAAAACAAAAAAATAAAACAACTAAAACATAGATGCATTTTAGATCATTTAAATTTAATATCATGTTTAGATGGTAGCTCCTAAGAAAATATTAGCAGTTACTATAAATGTAGAAAACCAATTGGCAACCATAGAAATCAATTCTGTACTTAGTGTGCCTGAAACAGATAGAAATCAACTCTTGTGGGACGAACTTGATAGAAGACTTAGTGTCATTTCATCTAGGTCAACAAAACTTAAACAAATCAAGAGGCTAGTCCTAGATAGAATCCTGGATCCTCATCAACTAGTCTTTTATCATGAACTTCGAAGAGCCTGCCATAGATGGTTAGCTTATAGGAGAGCTCTTGTATCTTCAAAATTGTTCACCTTCGAGGAATACCTCGAGAACGCAGCCATTGTACACCAGTTCCTAGGTCGTGTAGAAGACCAAGAGGTTGTTCTTACGGATAGGGAAATATGGAATAGAGTTCCTCGAGCTGTGTTATATCGAGAGTATTGCCACGAGCTTTACTTCTATCAACCAAAATCTGAGATAGATAATATCACTATAGCTCTTTTCATTAAATTTTTAAAAGAAAACTTTCAATTTGAAGAAGAACACTTCATGACTCCTGAAGAACTCGAGCCCATTAATGATATTTATAAATTGTTTATAGAAAACTAGATTATTACTTTCAGTCTTATTTCTTGCATTTATTGTGTTATTTGCTATCTTTACAATATTATTTCAAAAACAAAGAAAAACTAAAAAAAACTAAAAAACATAGCAAAAACTTAAAACATTTCATTTTAAATATTGTAGTAGGTATATAATTAATATATACCTCTTAAGCTTGTTGCATATATATATATATATATATATATATATATATATATATATATATATATATATATATGGCTGAAATCTAAAATTAAGGCACAATGCCTAAACTTAGGAATGGTAAAGAAACTTTAGGAGAAGAAGAAGATTGGTTACAAGATACAACTAGAGACCCAAATGTCCTTCTTGAAGATCCAATTTCGGAAGGAAAAACTCTAGATCAACCAGAACATGACCTAGGTGAAGATAATGAACAAGAAGGAAGTGTTAAAGAGGATGGACCCTCATCCCCTAGAGTAGCTCCAGATGGAACTATTGCTTTTGACAACGTAGATCATTTCTAGAAATTTCTCAATGATAACATTGACGCCCTTAATGTGGCAGTTCGTATTGATAAAGGGCAAATTAGTGACACTCAAGCAGCCATGGAATATATGTATGATGTGCGCACTAATCCCTTGTCTTTCATTGATCAAGAAAGTGATAAGGCTGGGCCATCCAATACAGATATGGTCACTATGATGCAAAACATGTCAAAACAACAGGTTACCCAACCTCCTAAGGAACCTGTTATTCAACCTAAAATCATTCCCACACAAAAGAAAACTTCCTTCACTACTTTATTTCGCCAAACTATTGAGCAATATGCTTCAAGTAAACAAAAACCTAAAACGAAGCCAAACACCAATTTTCAACAATCTGGAATACAACATAATACAACTTCAAAATTCCTTCATAACACTTTTCCTACCAACAATTTACACAATAGTAACATAGCATCTAATCTTCATGTCCCTCCATCATATGCTCACAAAACCCATATCAATGCCCTACCGAACCAATATGGTGGGCAAACTAGTAATCTGGAAGCCATGGTGAAACAGTTAGCTTCGCGTATGGACCAGATAGATCCCTACCGTCCCTCGTACAATTATCGAGAGATATGTAGTCAACCTTTGGATCCCATGGTTGTAGCTCAACCATACCCTAAGCATTTTCCCATGCCCATCTTGCCTATATATAAAGGAACCGAAGATCCCATAGAGCATCTTCGCATGTTTAGGATAGCATGTCATGATATATCACATGATGACTTGCTATTACTAAAAATGTTCCCAAAAAGTTTAGGTGGAATGGCATTAGAGTGGTACTATCAATTGCCCACTCATTCTTTGAGAAACTTTGAAGAAACAATTGAATCTTTTGTCCATCAATTTAGTGCCTACATCGAGAGGCATGTAACCATTAAAGATTTATACAACTTAAAACAAGACAAGGATGAATGTTTTGCCGATTTCTTAGCTAGATGGAGGCAATTGATAGGAAAACCGCACTTTGTGCTACCTTATAAGGAAATGTTGGACATTTTTATCAATAATTTACAAGAACAAATATCTTATGAGCTATCAATCTGCTACTTTAACTACCTTCGATCAAGCTATAGATTTAGCTCGAAGAGTAGAAGATGCCCTCATTAGGAGAGGCCAACTTAGGAAGAAGGATGATGAGAAAACATCCAAAAATCAATATAAAAACAAACAAGTTGTTGGTGATGGAGTCACCGACGACAGTAAATGTTGCTAATATCAATGCAACGAAGACAACAGAAAAATTTATATTGAAACCTCCCGATAAGCCTCCTCGAGAATTTACTAGATTGAATCAACCCTTATCAACTATTTTACCTCAATTACTCGAAAGAGGTTTGATCCAATTACTAGCTATCCGGGAACCTGATCCAACTATACCCGGATACAGAGCTGACTTACACCGTGATTTCCATAGAGGACCTGGACACTCTACCAATGCTTGTAAAAGGTTGAAACATAAAATACAAGATTTGATTGATAATAATGAAATGGAGGTGCAAGCCTTCCAACCTAAACAAAATGCTCCTAATAATACTCAAAAGACCATTCCCCAAAATCAAAATCAAAATGCTAATCAAACATTAGACATATTTCAACACCCTTTACCAAGACATGGTAAAGAGGTGGCCAATCAAATCGAACATCATAATGTTCCTCCTCCTACCCGATATGTAGGAACCATTAGCGGACAATTACCTGTTCAGGATCCTCAAATATTTGACACAACCTTATCCCTGGTTACGACCAGGCCCTTACATAATTTTCAAACTTCTGATTCTAGTGATATAGAATCAGATACTGAAAGTGAACTAGACATTACTTCAAACCAATCGAATAGTTCTAAAAATGAATCAGATCCTATTCAACCCATCACAGATGCTATGGTTCCAGAAGAACCATTTCCTAGAAGAGTTACTACTCGACCTTCTTCTAATCAATTCCTCCCTAATGAACAAGCCATAAATGCTCGACCGAGACCAGTTCAACGTCCTCAATATAACATTGTAGGTACCATTGGAGTCGTTACCCGACAACAGGCTCAAAATTCTCAACAAGAACCAAATCAAAATGATGGATCAGCTCCATTTGTTTTGAAAAATCCCAATAAAGGGAATCATGCTCCCAATGTTCAACCTAAACCCCCTTACAATATTAATGAGCAATTATCCAATACTACAGCCAAAATTTCCCTTTTGGATTTATTAAGATCTTCTCCCACCCATAGGGATGAGTTGATGCTTACATTAAGCCAAATGATGGTACCTCAAAACATTCAACTCGAAGCTATGGCCAATACTATCATCACTCGAGAGGTTGATTGTATTGACTTTCGGGATAAAGATATCCCACAACACAGTTTACATAAGGACAATCCCTTATATATTACTGCTCTAATTGGAGATGTAGTTGTCAAACGAGTCTTGATTGATAATGGCTCATCTCTAAACATTTGCACTTTTGACTTCTACCAAAGATTTGGCTTTAGAAGTGATGAAATGAAGAAAACCGATATGATTATCAAAGCTTTCAATGACGAAACACAAGAAACATGTGGAGTTATTACCATCCCATTGCAAGTTGGTCCTAGAACCCTAGAAACAACCGTGTTTATTGTACATTGCCCAGCATCGTACAATATACTTTTGGGTCGCCCTTGGATCAATGCGATGCGAGCGGTCCCATCAACTTTACACCAATGTGTTAAATTTGAATTTAAAAATCAGTTGGTCACTATCCATGGTGACCCTAGACCCTTTGATATGTGTGCTTTGGCAGAACCTCGTTGGAGTGCAATTTTGCCCCGCTCTGTCATCCACACATCCTAGTTCTTATTTTTCATCTAAAAGTGTGAAACACACACCCATAACTTCACCTATTTCCCCATCAACTACATCATCCTCCTATATAGATCAACAATCTTCTAAACAAATCACTCTAGAACCTCAAAAAGATCTTAAATCTACAACCAATCCTTCATGTTCAATCCCTATAAATTCAAAACCTATAGACACATCTATCATCCCTTCCACATCTAAAGATATAGGGAATAATCCTTCTACATCTTATGCTCTTTCTGATGAACTTTTACCGTATTTATCCACAATCTTAATATCAGAAAAAAACAAATGCTTTCATGCAAGATTCAATTCTTTTAAATAACTTACCGCCATCTCCTCGTACTTTGGGCCTCCCACAACCTATGGGAAGTACTTACCAAGTCGGGAGTTGTGCCTTCATTTATAAAGGATATGATTGGGGAAGAATCCCTCGGAATATCAAAACTCATCATGAGGGATACGCTCGGTGTTATTTTACCAATGAATATATTAAAGCTAAACCCATAATGCTTAAAATGGGATATAAAGGGAAAGGCTTGGGACCTTTCCAAAATGGCATGAAAGAACCTTTCGAGGTAGAACCGTGGCCTGCCCACTGTGGTGTGGGCCTATTTCCTAGTAAGGGTCAACCCTTTCCTTTTGAAGATGATGATCACCTCATATGTTATCAAGATTATTTGGATAGGCATGTTGATTTGCCTCTAAAAAATTAGTCGTTTACATGTAACATGCTATCCATAGCTTACCCTGAAATGATTGTTGACCCCGATGAAGAGTTGGAAGGAGATATCTTCCATGATGTCTCTGTTGAAGAGATGTTACACAATGGATTTTATTTTGATGGTTCTATACCAACTATAGCCCAACTTGAGACCGCTAATCCTCAAGATGAATTATCCAAATTAACCTTACAAGAATTACAAGAATTGGGCGTTTCACCCGCCCCACCTAATTTTGAAAGAGATCTACACATGGAGGTAGAAAACGTCATTAAAATTAATATTGGAACTGAGGATAATCCTCACATAATCAATATTGGATCAGAATTAAGTCAAGAAAAACAAGAACAATACATTGCATTCCTTAAAGAGTATGAAGATGTCTTTGCTTGGACATATGAAGATATGCCAGGTCTAGACCCTTCTGTAGTCATGCATCATCTAGTGGTCCATCCGGATGCTAAACTTGTTAAACAAAAACTTAGAAAAATGCATCCCAAAGTGGCTCTGCTAGTCAAAGGGGAGTTAGAAAAACTCTTGAATGTTGTCTTTATACAAGCTATTGATTATGCTGAATGGATCTCAAATGTAGTTCCAGTCACCAAGAAAGAAGCTACCAAAGTTAGGGTTTGCACAGATTTTAGAGATATTAACGCTGCATGCCCTAAAGATGATTTTCCTCTTCCAAACATGGATCAAATCATTGACTTTACTGTCGGGAGTGGGATGATGTCCTTAATGGATGGATTCTCCGGTTATAATCAGATCAGGATAGCTCCTCAAGATCAGGCTAAAATAGCCTTTATTACCCCCTGGGGTACTTTTTGTTGTAAAGTGATGCCATTTGGCTTAAAGAACACAGGTGCAACCTATCAACGAGCTATGACCTATATTTTTCATGATATGATGCATGATATCCTACATGATTATGTAGATGATATTATAGCTCGCTCTATTATTAAAGATAATCATTTAGATGATTTGAGAAAAGTTTTTAATCGATTACGAGAATATCTTATTCGATTAAATCAACAAAATGCATATTCGGAGTTAAGTCGGTAAACTATTAGGGGTTTTAGTTTCTTCGTGGTATCGAAATGACCCTCTCAAGATTGCGGCTATCATATGCCATAATATTGAGTTATTGGTTTAGCATTATGGAAGTTCCTTTCTTAACTTCAGAGGTGTACCAATGTAGGAGATCGAATGTAGAGAAGCTTTTGAACTTCTCAATGCTGGAACTCCTAGATGAAAAACGCATCAATGCTTTGGAGCATCTCCGTGCCTACCAAAACAAGCTTAAAAGATCATATGCTAAAAAGTTCGTCATCGATCCTTTGAGATCGGCGACCTTGTTTTAAAAGAAAATAAAAAAAATACTAATGCAACTAAGGACCTTAAAGGTAAGTTTGAGCCCAACTGGCTTGGACCATACATTATTATTGCTAAATTTGAATCAGGAGCATACAAATTATCTACCTTAGATGGTAAAGAACTTAAAGAACCCATGAATATTTTGCATCTTAAACGTTACTATGTATAAATTTGGTCATTTCATCCATGTATATATTTGTTCAAAATCACTATCTTGTATTTCTTTCAAATTTATAAATTCAAAAACACCAAAAACATTCATAATCATCAAAATCTTCAAAACTATTTGTTGCATTTATTTATGGCACTTGTTAATTTTTTGTTCAAAAACAAAAATAATAAAAAAATAAAAACAGCAATATTCTTGACTCTTTCGAAACCAAAACAATATAAAGAAGAAAGAGAGAGTCAACATTCTCAAAACTTCTCAAAAATCATTTATATATATTTTCTTACAATTATTGCAGTTATATGTTTCAAATTATTTTGGATAAATTAGCATTTATTTGGAATCCCTCACTTTCACAAACACAAAAATAAATATCTTGATTTTATCCGGCATGATTACTAATCTCTCTTATATCAAAGTCCACAAAATTCAATTAAATAAAGTTTGAGCATAGAGAATTGATCTTGTTATTTACTTAAACCAAGCACATCTTTTCACAATAAAATGATTATATTTGTAATTTCCATGTTTTGCTACATAGTAGAAGTGATTTCTTGAGCGAAAAGTTTCCCCTGCTATCCTATCATGCACATGGTCTAGAATCTTTGAGAATTGGCAAAAGGACAAGCTCACCCCTACCCGGAATAAAAATCCCTTGCTCTACAACTAATCCGAGCAAGTATCCCTAGCACAGAAAAAGAAAAAGCAAAGTTCAAGAAAAAAGAGAAAAAGAAAAAATGTTATTTTATATCATTACAGCAATATTTCAAGCAAGCAAAAATACAAAAAGAAAAAAAGAAAAAGAAAAGAAAAGCAAAAGAAAGCAAAAAGCAAAAGCAATAAAATCCCTTTCCCTACCCTTTGAAAAGAAAAGAAGGGTTGATGAGCTTGAATCCCTGGAATTCTCAATTATTCGAAACCGTGAGGTAAGCCCCATAACAGGTGGTTTGTGCCCACCCTGCTTGGCCTTGGGTAACTCCTAGCGTGGCGATATGTCCGTCACATTAGCGACCTTCTTTTGTACAGACCTATGTCTGCTTATGGATTAGCTAGCTCTTGATAATCCGACCTACATAGTAGTCTAGTATGGTTATATGCATCTACATCATGGTTAATGAACACTTATTTGGTTTCTTCAAATCACTTGTATCATATTATCTTGCTCAAAACTGGTAAATGAACATAGCAATTGCACACACATTTGTATTTGAGAGATTTTGTGTATCATTATGATAAATCAAGATTGGAAATGAATTCACATATGCACATGGGATTCCTTATAAATCTAACTTTTGTCTTCAAAATACTTTGAAATATTTTTTGCAAATTGTTTGAAATAATTCATTTTCTTCTTTCAAGTACAGTTGTTTAGCATAAAGACAACTATATAATAGAAAAATCAAAATTTCTTTCAAAACCATCCAATCAAAAACACACACACACAAATATATATATATATATATATATATATATATATATTATCGACTTTCGCGACGATGGTATAGTTCCAAAACCAAAATTGGAATTTTATGCCTAGCGCAAGTCCTCATCTTCATATTTTCTGTTTATCAAAAAATCAACCATGCAATAAAACTATCTCTTTTCTTTTTGATTTTCGCGATGATGGTATAAGTCTATACCTACATATTCTATGCCTAGCGCAAACCATTGTAACAATTTTTATTCCCCATTTATTTAAAAATCATGAAAACCATATGACTTAAATCATTTTGTTACACAAATTATGCTTTTAAACAGCATGCACATTATCATTATTTCATGTCATTATGTCAACCTTCAATTTTGCAATGATGGTATAATTCCTAAGGAATTATCCAAAAAATTTATCACACTTAGGAATTTATGCCTAGCAAAAATCATTTTAACATTATTTCATGCATACTATTTTCATGAAAATCTGAAAAACAAACCATCATCATCATCATTTGCACCATTGCACCAAAGTCTTAAGACAGTCTCTTAAGCACTCTTTTACTTTTAACAATATTTCTATACTTGGGATTAGCTTGACGACCGAGTGAGCGGCGACTCCATGAAATGGTCTATAATAGCGACAATGTCCTTTGAAATTATTGTTAGAAGTCTCTTTTTATCTTTTATCACATTACATCACAAACAACCAATTTGTTACATCAGATTATTTCATTTAAAATATTACAGCATGACATCAAAATTATAATATTTTCAAAACTGACATAATTACATGAATCATCAAATTAATCAATCAAACATAAAAGCATCATAAAAATACATAAGACAAGTCATATGATCAAAAATATCTCATCTCATATATATATCAACAGTATATATACATCATCTCAAAATTGGATTGGTATGCCACAATCTGTACCTCGGCATACTCAATCCTCTATCAATAAAAAAATAATAAAACTATATCTCAATCTGTACAATGTCATGCAATACTCTAGCCTCGAGAACCCCTCGAGCTCTCTGCCTCATCTCCTCCCCCGCCCTGAGGTGGACGAGGTGGCCCCATCGCAGTATGAGTAGTACTGCGAGTCCTAGTCCTCGATCGGGACGATGTCCTCGATGACCCAATCCTGATAGGGTCAGCAATGTTAGTCGGCAGGGGTAGTCTATCCTCCTCTCGGCACCATCCGATAGTAGAATGCCCTGGTAGAAAGTGATCTGAGCAATCAGCCCATGTCAGCTCCCCAGTGCTCGCCCCTTCACCCCGTGCCCTGAGGCGTGCAATCTCGTCTCTGAGCTGTGTAACCTCAGCTCGGTGTCGTGCAGCCTCCTCCTGTAGGGTCTACACCTGTGCCTGGAGACGGATCGTCTCCGCTCGGAGAGTAGCTGTCTCGCTACTCTCCCCTGTGTCAACACCCTTGCCCTTATCGGGCGATGGTGGCCTCTCTCTCTGTGGAGAAGGGGGTCTCTCCTCCCTCCTCTCCCTCTGTCGTGGCCTCTCCTATGCCTGTGGCCTCCTCAGCTCTCTCCTGCCGTGACCCTGGGCCGCCTCCATAGCCGCCTAGTGTCGCCTCCCTATCCGATGCACAACTACATGTATCGGACCCTGAGCCCTCGTCATCCGAGGAGGGCGGATGCCTGCATACCAGGCATCGTAGCCATCGGCTACCCCTGCGTCGTCCCCATCCACTGGCTAAATGGGGGCATCGTCCGAGTCCCGACTCCAGAAGCGCTGCATGTCCGGAGCCCCGCTCACCGTGGTGTTATCCCGGACAGTCCGGGAAAACTCGTAATCCCTAAGAGATGGGATCCCCTATTGTAGACCGAACTATCACAAAACTCGGTCATAGCGGTGGAGCTCCACCTCTCCCCTCTCCATCCATAGCCAGCAAACTCGCCTGACGCGAGCTAACTCCTGTCCATCCTCGGCCCACCCTGGGTGCTCTCTCCATGGCCTCCAGGTGATCTTGTCTGGGACAAGGTCATCCAGCAGTCTTCGGGACATCGACAGATCAATCCGCCGTTGTGACCCTCTCTGGAGCCACCAGTAGAAAACTCGGGGCCTCTCCCCATCAATCCCTGTCAGAGGAAGCCCTACCGGCCTCTCGCACTGCAATGTGCTCCCAAGCACCAAACTTGTAGGAGCGATGTCATAACTAGACATCGGCCGCCCTTGTACACGACCCCATGCAGGATCCTGTACAACCGGCATAGAACAAAGCTGCCCCAAGAGAATCTGTAGCCATGGTCTCGCATATCGCAGATCACATCTGCTAGCATCCATGGTACCCTACACCCGCTCTGGTGGCATAGTGGAAGTCCACCAACCACTCCAGCTAAAATCTATGTGAGTCTAGATGCCCCAGGCATCTGACGCAGTGCCTCGATGTTAACTCCGCCCTTCTCCAGGGCGAAGCTCGGGTCACCACACAACCGCCCCATAGCATGGCCCTGATTGGCCGCAGGAGTGATCAACCGTCCTTGTATGGGGATCCTCGAATCCTCCATACATCCTCCAAAGTGGGAGTCATCTCCCCTGTAGGTAGCCAAAAATAGGAAGAACCCGGATACCACCTCTCTGCTAGGGCTGTCTGTAGCCCCATGTCTGTAGACACTTGTGGCATTTCGCCACATGTTGTAAGCCGACATGTGCCAGCTGATCCCGCTTCTGCTCGTGTAAGAGCGGCCTAGTCATCTCTCAAACCTCCATATTTCCATTCCCCGCTCTTTAGCAAACCTCTCTGCAACATAAACAACAAAACAACAAACAATCATTAATAACAATTCAAGTGATTAATAATGCAAGTTAAAATAAGTTCAATTTCATCAAATGATGATATCGTCCACTATTGGACGATATCGTCCCAAATTTGAGCAGAATCGTCTCCGATTTCGCAAGCCGAAATCGTCCCTAATTTGACGAAATCGTCCCCCTTTCGTCGATTTCGCCCTTAGACGAAATTGGCGAACTTGAGACGATTTCGTCGAAATCGGGACGATTTCGTCCCGACGACGTCGACGGCCCAAAAACGGCCGCGATGCTCAAAAATTAATCAAAATTCACCTAAAAAGCATGTAAATTCAAATTAAATCATTCTAAACTAAGTTTAGACTCTTACCCGTAGCCCGCGTCGGACCTCTGTCGATCTGTGCGTCGTCTCCACCATTTTTGCTTCCAGAGCTCTAAAACCAGTAAAAATGAATTAGGGTTTTACCCTATTTTTCTTAATTTTATTCAAAAATAATTAAAAAAATTTTAAAATTTTGCTTTTCCGCGTTTTTACCTCAAACGTTCGATTTGGGTAAAAACACGGAGGGGGCACCATAGTAAGCAGTCGTACGATTCGACCAAGAATCGTCGCCTAAAAATGGGAATAATTTTTGCTTTCTCGTAGATCGAGAAGAACTCATCTTTAACGCATTTTCTTCGAAAAATTTGCTAAAGAGGGGGCAAAATGTAGCACCCTAAAATTGGCGCAATAAAATCTTAATAATTACATTCATCCTAGTAAATAATTTAAATTCAAATTTTAACCTCCCAAACCGCCCGTTAACCGTCGGGTAATCCGTTTCCCCTTTTTCGTGCCATTTTTAGAGGTTGTTTTGACCGTTTGATGATATCGTCGCCGATCAGACGATATCGCCCAGATCTGACGATTTCGTCTGGGCTAGGACGTCCAGACGATCTTGTCCCAAAACTGATTTTGCACAATTAGCTTATGTTCCAACGGGTCTCTAATCCAAGCAGAAGCGTGTCTGCGCCGTTAGAGACCCTCCCCCATTGGAGATCTCCCAAATAGGGATGATCTCCAACCTCCTAACCTCCCTCCTAAGCCTATTTAATCCTAAGCCCTCCCCTTAGCACCCCCTGGCTGAAATTCCCTGTAACTCGACTTCATACACGTTAAAACATCCCAAATTCATATTTGCAGTAGTTCTATACCAATTTTGTTGCAGGTACCTTATTGTTTTTCAGTCGAAGCAAGCTTACATCGTCGTCGATGATCCTGTTCAGATCGGAGGCGATCCTGTCGAATCAGAGACGATTTCGTACCAATGCGAGACGATTTCGACTGCAATCAACATTGAGGCAATCAGTGCCCGAAGTTTGCATTTCTCCATCTTTTCTCTCGTTGTTTTATTCTGTAATTAGCTAGTTTATTCGGTATTTTATGCTATTCTGCATTTTGGAGTTCACCCATCTAGATTAAATGCATGATTAAATCATAATTATTATCTAATTAGCATAATTCATTCATGTTTCTGTTTTCAAGTTTTAGTTTGATATTGTTGCTATCATTTTACACTGTTTTCCTCTGTTAGGATAGTTGCATTTTCTGTATTTTGCACCTATTTCTCTGTTTGCAGGTCTCTGACGAATTCGTCAGACGAATTCGTCAGATCTCAGACGATCCTGTCAGATCTCAGACGATTCTGTCGAATTCCAGATGATCCTGACTGCTTCAAGAATCAGAATCTTCATCAGACATCCGGATCAGGTATTCTTCTTTTAATATTCTGTAATTTCTCTGTTTTTCTGTCTTAATTCTATTTTTTGTATTCATTTAATCTGCATCTTCATATAGAATAGCTTAGACGCATTTTGGCCAAACCTAGGATTTGAATGCTTAAGGCTAAAAATGAACACATAAAACACATTCCCAACCTAGGCGTGGAAACTGCCATTAAATGTTTCTTGGTGAACCCACCATCCGTCGAAAAATCACCAATATACACCTCCCTTGAGAGGCGGGACCTTCGCAAGTCCTCTCAGTCCGAGGTACCGCGACATCCTTTTCACATCCCCCTTTCGGGCACGGATCCTATAGCTTGAAGGTAAGGGTGTGAAAATTTTGGAGCGATACACTTGGTGTAATGAAATTATTTAGGAAAAGAATCCTACCCAAAAGATCGTCAACATGAAACTTCATATCATATAGTTTGCAATTGATAAAAAAACATATTAGATGGTGATACAATGAAGGGAGTTATGTAATTTTTTTGATCTGATGCTTGGTTGAAGCCTTTTCCTTATATCTCTAACTCAAAATAACAACCATTGGCTCAAGCATGCCTAGAATGTAAAGGTCCAAAGGTCAAAAACTATATTAATATGAGTAACAACTCCAAATCATGGATTTCTTTTAGTAACTTGGTTGAAGGAGAGAAACAAATTGTAGATGAACTTCAAAAGAAGCTTTAAGAGTTGTATTTACCGATTTTTACATGAAAGGTTGAGTTGGTTTGGAATTTATCAAATGATGGTGGATACTCAATCAAGTTGGGATATGGGGATTTAGACAAATAAAAATTTCTTCTCACAAATATTTTTTCTTGGAAGAATGTTTGGTCATTGGAGGCTCTCCCTAAGACCGAAACATTCCTTTGGTTAACAATTCAAAGTAAGATTCTTACTAGAGAGAATCTACAAAGAAAAGGATATTATGGACCTTTTAATTTTCCCTTGTGTGAGAAGGATTTAGAAATATCAGACCATTTACTTATTCATTGTTCCTTTGCTCACACCATTTTTGGTTACTTTTTTAAAAATATGAAATTATACTGGGTAGCTCCTCAACATTGATTATATGATTAATTATTTCAAAGCTAAAGCATTTTGTATTGTGTGAAAGATTGCCCTGTCATTATTTGTTGGAATTTATGACTTAAAAGAGATAATAACTTTTTTTAAATAAATCTCAAAATCAAGCCCTAGTTTGAGAACATATTATTGTCTCTCTTGTAAAATGTCTACAAATATGATGCTCATCATGGGAAGACTAAAGTGCAAAAAAAGAGGTGTTACAAGTTTGAACATAAATGGAAGAGCTATATGTAATATTTGAATTAAAACAAAGGATCTACTTTGATCTAAGGGTAAAATAAAAATGTCCAAAAATTAGATTTATCAAAATTAATTTTGATAGTGCTTCTAAAAGAAATCCAAGAAAAAGCTCGTGGAGGTGGTGCTTTTAGAAACCGTGAAAGCAAAATTCTTCTCAATTCTCATAATCATATGGTACTTCAACTAACAACTATGTAGAGGCTAAGGCACTTCATAAAGGGATTAAAATAGCAATAAAAAAAGAATGAAACTATATTTCAATAAGGGGCATTCACAAAAAATATCATATGGCACTTCAACTAGAGGCTAAGGCACTTCATAGAGGGATTAAAATAACAATAAAAAAAAATGAAAATATATTTCAATAAGGGGCATTCACAAAAAAATATTTTTCAATTAGTTATACAAGATTAAAATTGTCCCACTCATATTACATCATCACCACATAGTGGTATTGCAACAAAGCTTAGATATTATCCATCTTTTGGCCAGATTTGAACATTGGTCTCCTCCTTAAATGTTGAGGAATTTAACCAATTGAGCTAATGTCATTTGATGAGGGGCATTCATAAATTATCATCAATGCTATTAACAAAATGGATGTAGAGACTAGATAAAAAATAATATTATTGTTTATGTTTATCACTTATTATTAGAGACAATCTTTTGGAAGTGTGAGCATATTTATAGAGAAAGAAATTGGGTAATAAATAATTTAGTCAATTGTGGTGTTGATCATCTTAAGAAACCGAGTAGTAGATAATTTAGTCAAATGTGATGTTGATTTTCATCTTCGTGAAATTCAAATTTTAGAGGACAACTAACCAAGTGAGAGTTTGGAGTTGATTGTGAAAACACATCACTTTGAAGAAGTTGAAAATATTTAATAAAAAATTAATGAAAATTTGTGATAAAAAGATATTTAGAATATGGTTTAATGGCATTACAACAAATATAACCTTTTGATATTTTGATTGGAGTAGCCCCAATAGAAGCTACATACATCGTATTTAAAATATAAATATAAATAAACATATTATTAATAATTTCAATTTGTTTTATTTGTTTATAATAGTTCTAACTTTTAAATATAAATTTTATTATTTTAAATAATAAAAGTAATTTTTTTTTTTTTTTTTTTGTATGAGGAACTTCTAGAATCCCTAACTTGTCCTAAGACAATCCATTGGCTACCATCAACAAAACACTCAACCGCTACTAACCTACCTATTTCGAGTGAAATTTTAAATTTAAAATACAGATTTTTATAAAAATGAGTTTAAATAATAATTTATTTATTTATTTATTTATTTACATACATACATGAAACTTAGTCTCTAATCTAAAGTTAAATATAACTAGCTTAGTCTCTAATCTAAATTTAAATATAACTAGCTTAGATATATAAAATATATATATTTATAAACGCCGAGAGTTATCAATCTTGAGGCGTCTATCTCATTTATTGGAGGCGTGATAATGGACGCCTCGACATTGATAACTCTCGACGTTTATATTTTATAATTTAAATATTAATAACTCTCAATATTGATAATTTTCTTAATATCGACTTTTTTAATAAAATATTAATATTGTTTACAACATGGCTAACCTTCCTCGCTGCCATTGTAGGACGCTATTGGCTTAATTATATTATGAAAAAACAAAACACGTTCGTCGTAGGTGGCCTATAATTTTTTTTAGCTCTTTCTAGACCATATTTACACGTTTAAAAGATATATAATCATCATTATTCTTATTTATGTGTTCTAATAATACTTCTTATGATTTTAAATTTTTATTTTTAAACCAATCTTCCTCCTTTGTGTATTTTTATTTTAGTTTTGTTACTAGATGTTTTTTTCTTGTCATTCTCAACAATTAATTTATCTTCTTTAACCCTTTTCATATTATTAGTTTTTATTTTGGATATAATTTATAGCTTTTATTTGTAAAATTTAGACAAGAAACAACTTCAATTTTTTTAATTATTATTGTTATTATTTATTATTATTATTATTTTTTATTAAATATATTTTTATATAATTTTTTTGGTTGGATCACAAAGGATTGTATTTAGGTTTCCTAGAAAAATTATAACTTTCTTCTTTAAATCTTGAGAGTTTACAAATAGTTTCACTTCTCATCTCAATTCAGATGTTATAGCTAGAAACCTACATCATTTTACATAAAATATTTAAAATTTTTATTTATTTTTTAATGAAAAAAAACAAATTTATATTAAATTAAGATAAAAGCCTTTACAATAAAAAAAGTGGGTGGGTTAACACACCCCATGGGAAATCAAACTAACCCTCATTGACAAGGGTTAGTAAACAAAGCCGCCAACAAAACACAAGTTTACCAATCATGATCATTGATGATCATTACATCAAAGAAAGCATATCATATGGAGTAATGTGCCTTGGTGTGTTGTCATGCATAAACTTCTAGTGATTATAGGATGGGAATCCACCCCTCTGCATTGTGATTAAGGCCTTTAGTACCCTCATCGCTTCAACCAACAATTGGCCCAGGTAAAATTGGTTGAACATCATCCCACCCCCCAAGCACCTAGGGGTGCAGCGCAACGATTCGGGCTTTGGCTCTTCTTCGGGAGGTCCAAGGTTCAAACCGCGGTGTGGGCGAGTGTGTGAGGGGGTGGCTTTGTGTTAAATTCTCTATTGATAAGTATAGCTCTCGGATTTACGAGGGGTCATGGTTGGGAGGAGACTGCTCAACCCTATACGTCGATCATAGAGATTTCTCACAATAACCAAATAAAAAAAATCATCCCACCCCCTAACCTGATGGGACAAAAAAGCAATATCAACATTAGGCTACTTCTTAACTAGTGAGGGTTGGGACCAGTGCCTGTTTACGACAACACTTCTTGCATATGATAGAAGTCGACGATGAGAGCGGGATCGAAAATACTCCTAAGAAGAGCGCTCTAGGGGATCCAGTTGGTTGTACATGGAGCATTGGCCCAGTGCACCAGAAGAACTTACAAATGATCCAACTCCATAGCAACTTTGTTGGCTTGAGTACATATTTATAGCCACATGTCATTAAAAAATTCTAACTTGTCAGCATGAGTAAATGTGATAGAAGATGTATATTATTTTAAAACAATTTTGTTACGGGCCATCCAAATATGAAAGAGCGGGCTAATCCTAAAAACCTGCCACACTTCAAAAAGTGAGAGAGACAAAGTAAAAGAGTCCCCAAGAAGAGCTTGGGACCAAGAAACTCTTACAGCTATGAATGGAGAAAAAAAGAAAATAACCCATTCCTAAGCTTACCTAGATCTTCTGCAATTTCAAAAGAGGTGAGTACAAGACTCGGGTACACCACAAAAAGGACATTTAGGATCAGGAATTCAAAGGTGCTTCAAATGTTCTCCCAAGGGAAGGCCTTGACACGGTAAGCTCCATGCCAAAAAAGATTGCTTGGGCTCAACATAAGTAGCCTAAACATTATGAAATCTAGAATTCCATATAGTCCTTGTAGAAAATAAGTCCCAACGCTGATTGAGCTTATGCACCAGAGGAAGATGAGGAGATAACCATTTATACCCTAAATGAACCTTATAATTAATCAAAGGAGTTTCAACATGCCATCTCCAGTCTGACCACCAAAGATGCTACGAGCGCACACCAATTTTGTGCATTATAGAAAAAGGGATGAGAGCAATAACAACATCATACTTATCTGTATCTGCACCATTCAACCTGAAGGTGCGTTTGAACTCATTCCATGGGATCCAATCCTAGGTTTGGCGAGAAAAGAAATCAACTATTGTAACAATACCCTTTTTGAAAAAACATTGAGCATGAATCTATTGCACCCGAGATAAGGGAGAACCTTGATGAAGAAACATGGGGGACCATAAAATATTCATACAATTGATGGATAAGCCTTTATGGAAGCCATCTCCTCTTTAACAGATCTAAGGAGTGAGTTGCTGCTAGGCTTTCCATATACTTTTAATAACAAAGGAGCTAGAAATATTAACAAAAACTAGAGCAACAATGAGAGAGGGTCTCCATGCTCTACTGTTTAAGGGAAGACCAGAGAAAATGAAATGTCGAACCAGAACTTTCCAAGCTTTAACTCCCCTTAGAGCCCTAACCACCCACTTAGCACATAGAGAAATATCTTTCCATCTACAGTCCAGTAGACCCATTCTGCCAGATTCTCTAGGAAGACAACATATATCCCAGGCAACTCTATGAAATCCCTTTGTTTTAGAAGAATTATTCCAAAGAAAATTTCGAAGGAGTTTCTCAAGATTTTTATAGCAAGCATGTGAAGGAACATAGCAAGAGGAATAATATACATGAGTGGCAACTAAAACTTTAGAGAAATTTTGAAATTTACTTGCTAATGGCAGCTTCTTCGTAAGCCAAAAATCAAGTTTCTTTTCAACTCTTTGAAGCACATAATTCCAAAGTTGAGTAGGGGAGTCTTGAAAGGTGAAATGAATACCAAGAAATATAAAAAATTCTCTAGGAAGGATCCAATTCCAATGATACCCTTGAAGCTAAGGCAACATAATCAAGGGAGACTATCTGAAGGAAAATGTCTTCCTCCATTGTATGCTAGAACCAAAGGTTGTGCAAAATGTGTTCAAAAAAAATAGAGCATTAGAAACAGATTGATCTTCTTCCCTTACAGTAAGAAATGAGTCAATAGCAACGTGACCATTAATAAGTTAACCCTGATCATTTGAAAGAGCAATTCCTTTAATAAGACCTACATAAGCTTGAGTAGCTAAAAGATAGTTGAAGGCTTCAACAACAAGCACATATAAAGAGGGAGCAATAGGATACCCTTATCGAACATACCTAAAAATGCCCACTGCTTCAAACTATGAATTGTTCAAGTTGAGAATAGTTGAAGCATCTCTGAATAGCATAGCAATAGTCTGAATGAAAAATTACCTGAATCCTAAAGCTTTGAGCATAGCAAGAATGAATCTCTATTCAATGCGCCCATAAGCTTTCTCAAAATCAATATTAATTAAGAGCATGTTCTGGTTTGACATCCGGGCCGATTCAATGTCCTCCTAGACATCCAAAACATTATCGAGGATGTACGTTCCTTGACTAAAGCCAATTTGCTCTAATCTGACTATCAAAGGAAGAAGAGGCCTAAGGTGAAGAGTCAAAGCTTTGGAAATGATCTTATAATGAACATTCAACAAAGTAATAGGCCTCTAATTAATGATCAACTCTGGGTCCCCTTGCTTGGGTATGAATTTGATACTACCCCTGTTAATAATTGCTCACAAAGAGTCTACTTGAAGAGCCTCTAGATAAACTTTATGTAGATCAGGACCAACTAAGTCCCAAAGACCCTTGTAGAACTCACAAGTAAAGCCATCCAAACTTGTTTCTTTGTCATTTGCCATTTGAGATAATGCATCCTCCATATATGTAAGGGAGAGTATTTTATCGCACCCTGCTCTTTGAGACTCTAAAATATTAACTGGTACAACTGCCATATAAGTTGCTCGTGCTTTCTCCTACTTAGGGGAATAAGGTTGAGCAGCAAAAATATTAGTATAGTGCTTGACAAAAGAATCAATCATCTCAGGTAGAGAGGTAAACCTTATTCCATTGTCTTGAATGGCTTTGAATTGAGTAGCTTGCCTAGGAGGGCGAAGTCTTTGAAAAAATTATTTGGTGACCTTATCACCAACTTTAAGCCAATGAAGACGGGCTTTAATTCAAGCTCTCTGAGCCTCATAAAGTTTAGCAAGTTTAAGTTCATACCTCAGCTGGGCAACATGATACTGAAGTTCAGGATTAAAGGGATAGGCCTCAAGCCTGAGAGAAGCTTTGGCAAGCTCATCATGAAGGACAACATTGGAATATATTCTAAACTACACCATATTTTTCCCCAAAGTATAGAGTAAGACAACTGTATAAAAATGGCATCATACCACCATTCTATCCAACCCAACTCTCCAATAGGTCTAGGAACTATCTTTCAGACTCTATGAATATGACAGACCATGGAAGGGTGCTGAAGAAAGGAACTATTGAAAAAATTGTGACTTGTAGTGTCTCTGAGGTAGGGATTTTATCAGCACATTAAACATGATGGGTGAATGGTCGAAAGTAGTAGTACCAGGAATGGTTTCCATAAACAGAGCTAAAGCATTTCTCCTATAAAAGAAAAACTACACATGATCTGAAAGCATGGCTTTGTCCAGCCATTTTAAAATTCTTGCATGACCAACCTAGAAATTGGACTACATATACCACAATTTTTTAGAAAAATCATGAGGAGAAAAACAAGAATTGGGGTCTGACAACCCAATTTGTTTTTCATAAAGTACCAAGCCTCGCTTTCCCCAGTAGCCCATCATATGGAAAGTTATCCTATCTTATCTACAGGCTTTTAAATCATGTTAAAATCTTTGCACATAATCCAAACAACAAGTGGTAAAGAAAAACACACTACCACCAAAGGCTACAATGCTCATGAGCATCATTGGAGGCATAGACATTAATAATGCTAAAGACAGCCCACCAACCTCAAGTAAAATCCAAACTGCGTGATTGGAGGGGTCCACATCCACGAGACAAAACTATCTTTCCACCTAGCTGCCAAAAGAATGCCAGTACCCCCTCTGCTAAGGGAATGACTGGTGGCATAAAAAAGCAACCTGGACAAATAAAATGGCAAGTACATTACAAAATAAAATAAAAAATCTTAATCTCTTGAAGACAAAGAAAGTTAGGATTACCATAAAACCTGGAGCATAAAGCAATCTCATCTCGGACCAAGTATTTACGAATTGGGTTCGTCAACCCTCTAATATTCCATGATAAAAAATCATGGAGATTGATCAAGACTCATATGTCTGGCTACATCTTCAGCATCTCCAAGGTTTGAAAGAGAATCATAAATATTATCGAGAAAATGTTCCTGAATTACTTTTTAAAACTCTGTTTGATGCCTTTTATCCTGGTGAACCAGGTATTCTTCCCATGGTGGGCAACGGGATCTTCGACCATTGATAGAAGCCCGTTCAGGTTCCATGAAGCTTGAGGAAGACTGCCCATTGATATGCAGAACTAGATAATCTGAAGACTGAGTAGGAGTAGAAGAAGTAAAAATTTTGGCAAAGTAAGCACTAGTTGGTGGTACATTGGTAACCATCTATGAATCCCTAGCACTAGGTACCACCAGTTGTGTGGTATGTTGTTCTATCACCACACCATACCCAACTGGCACATAAGACACAAGGGGTTGAGGCGAGCTACTAGGAGCAATCGTAGGGTTTACATTTTTTCCATTCTTACCCTTCTTATGGACTACCTTCCATTCATCTTGCCCCCCTTTGGAAGCAGGGATAGAGCTAGTAGTAACAAGAGCCGTAGTCATCTTCTTAGCTTTAATCTTATCCACCATTAAAGGACAATCTTTTATCGTATGGGCAGTTTATTGGCAACGATAACATGTGTTAGGTAGGTTTATGTAGACAACACATTGCTTGAACCTATAGTCACCAACTTGAACATCAATAGTCTCCTTGAGGTCTTTAGAAATATCAAATTTGACACAAAAATACTTTCGAGGGAGTGAGGCATAAAATTTATTCGTTTCACAATAGACAAATTCACCAATGGGGGTCACAAGGTTCTGATAGTATGACCAAAGCAGTAGAGGAAGACCAGGGAATTAAACTCAAACTAAAACCCATAAGAAAACATCATTAGTGATAAAAAAATCCTTGGTCTAGGGCTAAAAAATCAACAAGGAGCTATGAACAGACCAAGGCCCACGACTGAGGACCGCTTTGGCCTGAGTAGGGTCAACAAAACGAAACAAAAAAAACCCTTTGGTGAGGTTCTAGATACCATCAACCTTGATGCCATGCCAAGCTTGTTGGATCTAGTTCGAAGGAGGGTCTCTCCAGGGATATGATCTAGAAAATACCCTACCAACGTATGGCTTTCTAGTCAAGAACAAGTAGTATTAAACTCACTCAACAAGATAACAACATCCAAAGGAGAAATATTACCTCGTGATAAACTTTGGGAATGAACTTTCGTGGTTTCTTGTTCACCTTTAGCGCCATTGCTCCCTTCTGCAGCTTCAACAAAAGTTGAAGTTGTTGATTGAGCTCTGTCCATAAAAAAGAGGTTCAATCCGCCAAACGACGAGTAAAGTCGATGAAAGCAATAAAAAAATACCCTAAGAGGCATCCCGCACACACTCCAGAGTGGAGAGGCAGTATGGCACCAATAACTTGAAACCCTAATGCATGCAACTTCTTCCTCTGGCTTCTTCATATCTGAATTTGTTTCGTTTAATTCTTGATTTTTATTTTATGGGTCTTTTCAATTTTTTGTGTGAATACAACTCGAGAATTCAACATATATATATATATATATATATATATATATATATATATATATATTATAGGAACCTTCATGATACCAAAACTTCACCTCTACTATCTATGAATTGCATCTTAGTAGAGTAATATATCCAAAACATCGCACTATCATAGTCACTTTACCAAATTTGGATTTGTAGTTTCCTTCTTGAAACACAAGTGCAACCACAAAAATTATAATAAATAGTTTATATGAAACATATTAATATTATAAAATAAATTAAATATTACTAATGGAAAACATTAAAGCAAATCTTAATCATCATTTGATTCAGGTAGTCAACATTTTTTGTCAACTTCAACTAAACTTACTACTTCCTCTAACCATAGAAAAGGGAATTTAACTCCATAATCCTCAATTAAAACCCCTGGTTACTTATTATTTTTTATTATAAGAAGATAGTTTTTTTTTATTTTTTAAAGACCATAAATATTTACCTTAATTACAAGCATGCTCTTCTACCTTTGTTCTTTTGGTTATTGACTCTAAAAATTTACTTATATGCATAGAGCTTTATAAATTTTGTCCTTTGGATCCTTTTGAATTTTATATTTTAGATGATATTTAAATTTTATCTTTTATTTTCATGGTCTTTAAATTTACATCTAAATTTCTATTTTTTAAAAACCACACAGGTGTACCTACCTTATAATCATCCTCTTCCACCTTTGATTTTTGGTGATTGACTTTAAACATTTAAATGTTTAAACAATTACAAGATCTAGAGAAAGAAAAATCTTCACAACACTTTTTTTCATTTTTTAAATTAATTTTTTTGTTCCATTGGGATTAACCTAGACCTAGGTAAAGATGAAGTCAACAAGACCCTTGATTTTCTATAGAATCAAACCGAGGCAACCCATTAGCAAGCACTAGGCCACTACCAACTGACCTATCCTTTTCGGTAAAAATTTTAAGATAAAGCACGGGTTTTTGAAAGGGTCCCCATCCCTTGTGTAGTGGTTTAAACTTGGGTCTTCTAGATGAAAATCCAAAGCTATACCACTAAAGTATCCTAACAGGAATAAATTTTTTAGCGTAAAACATGGATTTTTATAAGTGTCCTAGTCCCTTATGCAGTGGTTTGAGCCTAGGTTTCATGGATGATAACCCAAATTCATACCAATATAGTGTAGCAACAAGGGCTTTTAAAAGAGTCTCGGTCCCTTGTATAGTGATTTGAAATTAGGTCTCCTAGATGAGAACCCAAAGACATAACACTACCATATCCCAACAAGGATAAAATTTTAGGGTAAAGCATGGGTCTTTGAAAGGGTCTCAATCCCTTATGCAATGATTTGAACTTGGGTATCCTAACACAAAGACATACCACTACAATATCCTAGCAAGGATTCAAAATTTTAGGGTGAAGCAAGTATTTTTGAAAGGGTCTCAATCCCTTGTGTAGTGGTTTGAACTTGGGTCTTCTAGGTGAGAACCCAAATACATGCCACTATAGTATCCCAATAGGGATTAAAATTAGGGTAAAGCACAAGTTTTTGAAAGGGTCCTAATAATTTATGCAATGGTTTGAACCTGGGTTTCCTAGATGAGAACCCAAAACTATACCATTATAGTGTTCCATAAAGGACTAAAATTTTAGGGTAAAGAATGGGTTTTGAAAGGGTTACAGTCTCCTTATATTGGGGTTTGAACTTAGGTCTTCTAGATGATAACCCAAAGCAATACCACTACAATATCTCACAAAAGAAAAACATTTAGGGTAAGGTGAGGGTTTTTGAAAGGCCCTCGATTGCTTGTGCAATGGTTTAAACTTGTATCTCCTAGATGATAACCCAAAGACATACCACGATGGTGTCCGACCAAGGATAAATGTTTAATGTAAAGCACAATTTTTTTTAAAGGGTCTTAATATCTTATGCAATGTTTTGAACTAGGGTCTCTTGGATGAAAGACTAAAGACATACCACTACGATATCCCAATAGGGACTTAAAATTTTAGGATAAAACAAAGGCTTTTGAAAGTGTCTTGATCCCTTGTGCAATGGTTTGAACTTGGATCTCTTAAATGAGAATCCAAAGATGTACTACTACGACATCCAATAGGGATAAAATTTTAGGATAAAACATAGGTTTTTAAAAGCATCTCAATTCATATATAGTGGTTTGAACTTGGGTCTCCTACGTGAGAACCCAAAAACACACCACTATGGTGTCCCAATGTGGACTTCAATTTTAGGGTAAAGCATGAGTTTTGAAAGAATTTGAGTCCCTTGTACTGAGGTTTGAATTCAGGTCTTCTAGATGAGAACCCAAAGACATACCACTATGGTATCCTAACAAGGACAAAGCGTAGGTTTTTTAAAGGGTCTCAGTCCCTTATGCAATGGTTTGAACTTGGGTTTCTTGGTTGAGATCCCAAAGACATTATACTTTGGTTTTCCAACATGGATACTTTTAAAATTAATTGTTAGTTATATTGATTGAAACAAGCCACTTCGTATTACATCACATAGAGGTATTATAATAACTTGGTAATTATGTATGTATCATTTGGTAAAATTTGAATCTAGGTCTCCTCTTTAAGATTCAAGGAATTTAATTAGTTTAGATGGTGATGTTTGAAAATATTCTATAGTTCAACCATGATAATCAATCCTTCATTAATAAAATGTTAAGTTCCATCCATGAAATTCAAATATTGGTTAGATGTAAAATTTCACCCTAGACCAATTATTTAAAACACCATGGGAAAATGCTAAAATTGACCCATGAGATTTGGACCTTAGTTAAGGAATGAAACTCTCTATTCCCCATCAATTGCTCTAAAACGCATGGGCTAAAATGTTAAGATTCAACCATGGGAGTGGAACCTTGCTTGAAAGTGTGAAACTCTTCATTTCCAACCAATTGTTCCAAATCCCATGGAACACCTGCACACAATGTTTTTAAATTGGAAGAAGATAAATTTATATTGTTTTTTAATTTCTTTTGTTTAAGTTATAATCATCCTCTTTCACCTTTGCTTTTTGGCAGGTGACTCTAAAAATTTACTTATATGTTTAAACTCTTTTGAATTTTATCTTTTGGATTGTAGTAGGTTTAATAATCTATACTTCTTGATTACTCTTAAATTAACTTTATATGAAACATATGGATTTTATTAGCATATTTTTTTAATTGAAAATTTATTCTTTTGGATCTATCTTCTAATTCTATTTGTTTTCCTTCCTTCATTGTTAGGTCTAACTTTTTTTTTATTAGAGGTGAAAACAAGGGTTTTTGAAAGGGTCCCAACCCTTTATACAAGAAAATAAATCCCTCAAGCAAAGAGGATAAGATAATACCAAGGGAAAAAAGATACAACAAACTTAATCAGAAGATATAGCAAAAAATCAACACGGGATACAACAAAAAATTTAGCACAAAAAGTATAAACAAAAGAAACTACATTCAAAATCAAGAGGTTGGATGATCCTAATTGTTCTGCTTCATTTTGGATATGATGATAGCAACTACCACATCTTCATCCTTCCTTTTTACCTAAACCACTATCTTCAGTTCCTCCCAAGTATCCTTCATCATCTAGTTAAACCTTTGAATGCATTCCTCATGATTGAAGGTATGTTGAAAATGGATGTCCTCATAAACTTGGACCCCTTTGTCAACCATGACTTTATATTTTTGAGCAACCACACCAATGTGGTTGTCTCCAATTTATTAGGAGATGAAATCATTGTTCAGATATCTATTGTTCTTCAACAAAAGGTACCTGCAGACGTCTAGACTATAGATGTCTATCTACAAATATCTAGTTGTAGATGTCTAGCTCTATAGATGTCTATCTAAAAACGTCTAGCTACTAACATCCATACTGCAGACATCCAAATTATAGATGTTTAGACTGCAGACTGTAGATGTTCAGACTACAAATGTTTAGTTGTAGACGTCCATACAGGTAGTTGCATATGTCTAGTTGCAGACGTCTAAATGGATAACTATAGATGTCTAGATAGGTAACTACAGACGTCTAGCTCTAGATGTTTAGACAGGTAGTTCCATACGTATAGCTCCATATAGGTAGTCGCTAGATGTGTAGCTCTAAAAGATGAAACGAACAGTTTTCAGAGTCTTCCTTTGGGAGAGGAAATGAACAATTTTTAGAGCCTTCCTTAATTTATCTATAAAAGGGGAAGGACCCCTTGCATGTAAAAAAGATGTGCAAATGTAAAGTTTACTGAAATCAATAAAATAAAAAAGCTGCCATTACCCCATGGTTTTTCCTGCACATTATAGGTTTTCACGTAAAATATTTGTGTTACTATAATTTTTTGTGTCATTGCATTTTCTGTTTGCAGGTAAAATTTTAATATTTAACTAACATCTAGTATCAAAACTTAAGGTTTTGTGTGAGTGGGAGCTGAAACAATGATAGGAGGTGTAACCAAGTTTGATATTGAGAAATTTGATGGTAGGAAATTTACCCTATGGAAGATGAAGGTGGAGGATTTGTTGGTTCAAAATGACCAAGCCCTAGCCTTGAAAGGGATCATGAGTAAACCAAGCAGCATGAAAGATGAGGAGTGGGCAACATTGGATAGGAAGGCAGTTTCTATAATTCGTCTATGTCTAGCAAACTCTATCTTGTTCAATGTTGCTGAAGAAAAGATCATGGAAGCCCTCTAAAAGAATCTTGAAAAGTTGTGTGAAACAAAATCCGCAACTAATAAGGTTTTTCTAAAAAATAGCTTTATAGCTTGATGATGAAGGAGGTTTTATATGTGGTAGATCATTTGAATGAGTTTAATACCCTTATTAGTAAATTGGTTTCATTTAATGTGAATACGGAGGATGAGGACAGGGCTATCACCCTACTTTGTTCCCTCTCGGACACCTAGGATTATATGGTGATGACCATCAATAATGCATCATTAAGAGCTCTAAAATTTAATGATGTGGTAGCCACTTTGTTGGTAGAATAGTTTAGGTGAAAAATATCTTTGGAACCCTCAACCAGTGAAGCCCTATTTATGATAGGTAGATCTTTCGAGAGGAGTAAACAAGGTATATCATAGTCTAGATCTAAGTCTAAAGGACGCAAGCAGAAAGGGAAGTGTTGGCATTGTGGGAAACTAGGGTAATCACGGAAGGACTGTTGGAAATTAAAAGGAAAAGAATGGTGAAAAGCAAATTCATCCATTAATTGAAGCTAGTACAATAGATTTAGGAGAGATAGCAACATGTGAGGCTTTATGTATTAGCAACAGTAGATCTATTTTATATACCTGGGTATTGGACTCGAGTGCATCTTTCCACATGTCTCCTCACAAAGACTAGTTTGAAAAATATCAGTCATACTATGGTGGGATGGTCTACTTAGGTGATGATCATCCTTTAGAAATTATGGGAAGATAGGATATAAGGATTAAGCTAGATGATGGTAGAGAAAGGATGTTATGTGATGTACGAAATGTGCCTAATTTACAAAATAATTTGCTTTCAATCAAGATGATGGATAAGCTAGGGTATTTTGTTACTTTCTATAACAACTACTACAAAATTACCAAAGGAGCTCTTGTAGTAGCAAAAGGAGAATCTTATGGGATCCTATACCGCTTATGCGGTGATATGGTGACAAACCATGCAGTAGCAACAAATTTCAAAATTGCTCATAATGTAGTAATGTTATGGCATCAACACCTAAAACACATGAGTGAAAAAGATCTTAAAATTCTGCATGACCGAGGTATACTTTTTGAGATTAAATATTGTGATTTAGACTTTTGTGAGCACTGTATTTTTGGTAAACAAAATAAGGTTCGGTTTACTACAAGCCCTGGTAAGAGTTTTGATTTTTTGCAACTTATACATTCAAATATATTTGGACCAATCCCCAATCAGTCCTTAAATGATGCTATCTATTTTAAATTTTATAGATGATTATTCTAGGAGAGTGTGGGTTTATTTTCTAAATAAGAAGTTGAAAGCTTTGTAAAAATTTAAAGAGTTCAAAGCACAAGTAGAGAAAATTTTGGGCAAGCTTATTTTATATCTCAGGTCAGATAATGGGGGTGAATATTGCTCTAAGGAATTTGATAAATTTTGAATGTCAAAAGGTATTAAGCACTAGAAGACTGTACCATATACTCCACAGGAAAATGGTGTGGCTGAGCAGATGAATCGCACAATCATGGAACGTGCAAGAAGCATGCTTAGCACATCCATGTTGGATAAAAGGTTATGGGTAGAGGCTATTGATATAATTGTTTACCTTCTTAACATGTCCCCCACAACATCGTTGGATGGACAAATTTTGGAGGAGGTTTAGTGTTGTAAGCCAATTGATTACTCTCATTTACATACCTTTGACTATGATGCATTTGTCCATGTGCCTAAAGAAAAAAAGGTCCAAATTTGACCCAAAGTCAAGCAAATGTGTTTTTCTTAGCTATGGAAATACAATTAAGGGGTATAGATTGTGGGATCCTACTTCCCACAAGGTAATTATTAGTCGAGATGTTATTTTTGATGAAAAATCCATGTAAAGGAAGGAGGTACAATAAACACCTAATATTGTACCAGTTGAAGTAGATATGAACGAAGATGAATATGAAAATGAGCATGCTAAATTTTTTAATCAGCATGTAGAACAACAAGTAGAGCAGCCATAACAGTCACAAGACCAAGAGCCACAACCAACAAATAATTGGGTTAGAAGATCTACATGTCCACAAAAGTATTCGAAAAGGTATTTTGTTGTTTTTCAATCCTCTTTTGCTTTATTAACTAATGATGGTGAGCCTAGTTCATTTCAGGAAGCTAGAGAGTATGAGAATGCAAAAAAGTGGAGGAAATCCATGGAGGAGGAAATCGAGGTATTTCATAAGAATAAAACGTGGGAAATTGTGGATCTCCCAACTGGAAGAAAGGTTGTTGGAAACAAGTGAGTGTACAAAGTAAAGAAAAATAATGATGGGTTGTTGGAATGATATAAAGCACGCCTGGTGGTAAAAGCTTATGAGCAAAAGTTAGGTATAAACTTTAATGAAATTTTCTCTCCAGTTGTGAAGATGACTACTATTAGAGTTTTACTTGCACTTGCAGAAGAACAAGATTTAAAACTGGAGCATCTTGATGTAAAGATTGCTTTTCTACATGGTGATCTCGAGGATGAGATTTATATGGATCAACCTGAGGGCTATGAAGAAAGACGTAAAGAGCATTTGGTTTGCAAACTCAAGAAATCTATGTATGGGTTGAAACAAACACCAAGGATGTGGTATAGAAAATTTGATAACTTCATGAAGAGACAAGGTTTCAGCAGAAGTGAAGTTGATCATCGTGCATACTATAAGAGGTTTGATGATGGCAATTTTATTATTTTTTTGTTGTATGTTGATGATATACTAGTTATAGGCCCCAAGGTGATAAAAATCATTGTTCTTAAGGCTCGATTGGCTAGGAAATTTGAAATGAAGGATTTAGGAGCAACAAACCAAATTTTAGGGATGAATATGCACAGGGATAGAACAGGAAGAAATATCTGGTTAAGTCAAAAGTCATATGTAGAAAAGGTTCTACAATGCTTCAATATGCAAAATGCAAAACTAGTTAGTACCCCACTTCTTTCAAACTTTAAATTATCTTTCAAAAAATGTCCTAGAACAGAAGCAAAGAAGACAAGCATGTCTCGTGTATTATATTCATCAACAATAGGAAGCCTCATGTATGCCATGGTGAGCACCAGATCGGATATTACCCAAGCATTGGGAGTTGTCATTCGATACATGGAAAATCTTGGTAAGGAGCATTGAAATGTAGTGAAGTGGATATTTCAATATTTAAGAGGTACTTCAGATGCTGGTATTTACTACAAATCAAAAAATTTACAATTTAGAGGTTTTGTGGATTGTAATTATGGTGGAGATAGAGATGGGAGAAAGTCCACTATAGGATATACTTTCAATCTTGCTGGTGGAGCTATGAGTTGGACTTCTAAGTTGCAATCTATGGTGGCTTTATCAACCATTTAAGTAGAATATATTATAGTGACTCAGGCCAGCAAAGAGGTAATTTGGCTAGAGCGGCTATTGGGAGACTTCAAGATAATACAGGAGAAAATTATGGTGCATTGTGATAGCCAAAGTGTTATTCAGCTGGTGAAGAACCCAATATTCCATGATCGCATGAAAGACATTGATGTTAAGTACCATTTTATAAGAAATACGATGGAAGAAGGTAGGATCCTGTTGGAGAAAATTGATATTGAAGTGAATCTTGCAAATATGCTTACAAATCTAGTCAAGACAAAGAAGTTTGAGTGGTGCAAAACTTATTTGGGTTTGCTAAAAATGTAATAAGGGCAGCATTGGGCAATTGGCACTGGATGGAAAAACATAGGCAAAGAATTTTTGTATACTAACTTCAAGTGGGAGAATGTTGGGAGATGAAGTCACTATCCATATCTCTATTGTTCTAAAACAAAATGTAGCTATAGAAGTTTATCTATAGATATCTAGATCTATAGATGTCTATCTGCAAACATCTAGTTGTAGATGTCTAGCTCTATAGATGTCTATTTATAGACGTCTAGTTGTAGATGTCTAGTTACAGATTTCTAGCTCTACAGACGTCCAAACTACAAACGTCTAGTTGCAGACATCCATACTATAGACGTCCAGACTACATATGAGTAACTGCAAATATCTAGTTGTAGACATCTAGATGAGTAACTGCAGACGTCTAGCTACATACATCTAGATGGATAGTTGTAAATGTCTAGCTCTAGATGTCTAGATAGGTAGTTCTAGATGTCTAGCTCTAGAAGGTACCCGCCAGACGTGTAGCTTCGAAATATGAAATGAATAGTTTTTGAAGTCTTCCTTTGGGAGAGGAAACGAACAATTTTTAGAGCCTCCCTTCATTTATCTATAAAAGGGAAACGATCCCTTACATGTAAATAAATTGTGTGAATGTAAAGTTTGCTTAAATTAATAAAATAAAGAACTTGCCATTACCCCGTGGTTTTTCTTGCACATTGCAGGTTTCCACGTAAAATCTCTATGTTACTATAATTTTTTGTCATTGTGTTTTTCGCTTGCAGGTAAAATTTTAAGATTTAACTAACACCACCTTTTATCCACCATGTCGCTATTATACCTTGATTTGTTACCAAAGTTATGAAAAGGATCTATCTTTGGATTCAAATCCATTATATAGCACTTCTCACTGAATTTCCACATTACAAGAGTTGAATTGATTATCTAGTCATAAATATGAGAGCACATGTGGTGGAAACGAGGTCACCCATGTCTCCTACATTGTTGTTTACTCCTAGATTAACAAAATAATCAACAACTTTATTCCCTTCCTTGAAAGTATGCATGATTTTCACCACTTGAAAATATTGAGGTAATATTTTATTATCCCTTATGATTCCTTCCATGGTCCAACTTGGTTCTTCCTTTCTAAGTAAATGCTTAATGATGTTAAGGGAGTCATATTCAATTACTATCTTAGGAATGTCTAGCTAAGCCAAGAGCTTAGTACTAGTTATCATCACCTTAGCTTTAGCCACGTGATTAAGCTTCTATCATCTTCCCTTTTGAATTTTTTATCATACCACCTACCCCAAACTACCCTAGGTTGCCTTTAGCAGCCCCATCAAAGTTTACTTTTGTCCATCCCTCCTCAGGTTCTTCCATTTGGTATTCTTTCTTATATCCTCTCTCGACTTGTGGCCATCTCCAATATTTACTTCTAATTTCCAATTATTAGATATCTCTTTCTCTATTCCTTATTCAGTCTCTTCCCTGTGCTTCCTTGTTGTCAAGTTCTCCTAGATTGCATTTTTAATTCTAAAATAACACATTTATCATCCCTGTAACCATCTCTGAAAATCTTGTTATTGCACTCCAACCAAATACCCCAAAAGAAATGAGCTAAGGATATATTCCATAAACAAGTGAGTCTAGAAATTTTGAAGGGGGATTTCCATTATTCAACAAAACTAAGGATAGATTGGAGGACCATCTAAGAGCATTCAAAGGCTAGAAGCATCAAATGAAGAACCTTCCTTGAGAAAGAACAATGAATAAAGAGGTGTGAAACAGGTTTCTCATTAGCTTTGCATAAAGGATACGTGTTCAAAAAATAGAAACCTCTTCTTATGATATTATCTATTGTTAAGAGTTAAGTCATTCATCCAAACTCTATTGATTGAGAATCTAGGTATGTCTTCATCTCTTGTCAACATATAACCTAACCTAGTTGAGTAAAATCCTATTGAAGTAGGGGACCAAATGAGGGTGTCTTGTGTAGGGCTTATAAGAATGTAGTAAGAGAGGAGAATTCTTTTGACAAAATACAACTGGTGCTGAGTTTTTGGATCAATGACAAGAATAAAGATATATTTCCATCTTCTTAAGACCCCTTCTCCTTCTAAATAATCACTAACCCAGATGTCAAATCTTAATTTCAAGGGTTCCATGATCTACCTACATTATCTTAAAGTGTAAAGGGGCTTGTCACTATCTAGGTGTCATCCCATAACCAGATGGAATTACCATTCCCTAGTTTCCATTTTAATCCTTTCCATAACATAGGCCTTGTTTGAATCAACATATTCCAGAAAATTGAACCAAAAGGTGGATTTTTGCATCTAAATAAGGGGTTGAAGGATTCTAAATACTTAGCTTTGATGATTTTGACGTAGAACATTCCACTTTATTTTATTATCCTCCATCCAAGCTTGGTTATAAGAGCTTCATTGAAGTTACACATTCTCTTCATACCCAACCCTCCTCCTTTCTTAGGATTGCACACTTTATTCCAAGCCACTAGGGTAAGTCTTTGGTCTTCCTCTACCCCTAACCACAAGAAAAGTCTTTTAATTTTATCCAAAATAGTAGAAACTTTCAAAGTTATTTTAAACATCAAGAGGTAATACACTAGTAAGGACTGAAGAGTAGATTTCAATAGTTGCACTTTACGAGCCTGAGATAGGAGAGCCCTCTTCCACCCTACTAATTTGCTTTGAAATATTTCTATCACTATATTCCACAATCCATATCTAGCTCTTCCTTTAAATAGAGGTAAGCCTAAATAAGTTGAGGGAGAAGCTAAAATTTCCAAACCAAATATCCTAGAAATTTTGTTCTGCCTAATAGCTAGAGTTTTGACAAAAAATAGTTTGCTCTTGTTAAAGTTGATGCTTTGATATGATGCTTGTTCATACTCCTAGAGCACCTTCCTTATATTTTTGGCTTCTCTTAATGAAACCTCCCCTACAATTATAGTATCCTTAACAAACTTTTTAGATATTTCTCTTAATGAAGCCCCCCTACAATTGTTAGGTCTATCTTATAAATTGAACTTTTTAGATATTTCTCATTCTACTTTTATAGTCTCTTAGCATGTATTTAGTAGTCTTTGGATGTGTTTAATACCATAAAAGAACAAAAAAATAAATAAACAAGGTTTATTACCATATATTATTAGTAATTTGAGAAAATACCAAGGCCCACATTATGAAACAATGGTAATATATTCCTATGGGATATTATAAAAAAAAATCTATAGGATATTAACTAGCACAATAGATGGATAATTACATTAGATTAAGGAATGTATTGATATAATTATCATAAGTGAAAATGGTTGGAAAGAAAATTGGCAAGTAAAAATACCATTATTATTGTTATAGGTTTAGATCACTAGCTCGTAGAGATGGAGCTAAAGGGAGAAATATTTAAGAAAATTTTACCCTTCAAGTACAAGTTGATGTGGCCATATAATGAAGAACTCTAAATTCAAGTAAAGAGTGGTGGATGGACCAATTGGAGGATGAAGAATCAAGAATGTGCATTGTAGTGCATGACCTATAAAAGATAAAGAAATAATTGAATCTCTAGAATAGGCAATTGATAAAAACACAAATCCAACTAGATAAAGTGTTATTATGGAAAAAGCTATTCTAGAATAGAAGTCATAGGTCACATGAGCTAAGAATGGAAACAAATATATTAAGGCTCTTTCAAAGCTATAATTTTGGATAATAATATTAGTGAAAACATAAATATTGCCCAAAGCAAATTTATGGATTGTTAATATTGATGTTGATATAATATTAACATGTAAATACAAATTACCATAAGCAAATGATTTGTAAAATATTCTATTATTTAGTCTTCCTAGTGTCATTAAAGGTACTATTGTTTATGTTTCTTTTCTAATCACATCCAATTGCTTTTGTGTTAGATCCTCGAAGGTACTTGATATGGTAACCATGGTATCCTTATTCTAATTATTTAATGACTTCACAAGGAATTTTTATCATATAAGATCATGATATGATAACTTCATCTATGCAAAAGGAATCTCCAAGTTATAAAACAATCATGGATTTTAAGTAAAACTCTAACTGCTCAAACCAATTTTCTAAACCCGCTTTTGTTCATCCATATGGTTTAATCTCTAACTTGGCCCATATATTGAAGGATGATGTTTTTCTAGAAGTATATTCCTCATGATCTTACACTATTCTCTCTTTACGGTTCAATTGTTCTTCTTCTTCCTCACTTTGTACATGAATAAATTTATAATTGTCAAGTGCATTCACCGATCTATCTATGGTTGCCATTGACTTGAGTGGCCACTATGTTTGATTGATATTCTACCATATTCTCTAGATAAGAATATTCTTATAAATCCTTATTCAAATGGTCCATTTATTCTATTAACATGTCTCTTATATTAACTTTCTACTTCTTGATTTCAGTATCAAATTTCTTCCTCTCCAAATAATTGTAGGTAATGTTTTTTATTTTTCGAGTGTAGTGTATAAAAGCCAACAAAATAGATAGTTAATTACCAAAATACCAATATATATTTTTATAAAATATTTGAAAAGTAGGGTTTTGAAAGGGTTGTCATTTCTCTTTTACATCAACATGGTCATATTGAGCTATATAGCCTATTTGTTATTGTTGATATTTGAACCTTGGTATGGGCTACATCATCCATATGTCTCAAACATTGAACCAATGACTCATTGGCAAAACACCAATATAATTACTATACATATATTTATAGTAAACAAACAACATTTCACAATGTTATATTTATTAGCTATTATATAGTTTCATTATCTATGCAAACTTATAAAATAAGTTATACCATCCTTCAAATCTAGAAAATAAAATCTATAAACAACATATAGATATCACACGTAAGAGAATGACATCATAATTTTAGGGATATACACCCTCTTGGAGAATAAAACTCCTTTATATAAACATAAACAATATTTACAATGAAAGCTATCTAATGGCATCAATTTCTATCTATATTATTAGTAAAAAAATATTGAGCTTCCAATCAGCTTATTGTACTTTACCAATTGTATGATTTTCCCTAATCTATTCTTGCATGTCTTCTATTCTATTTCTAGATGATATGACTGGTGTGATACATATATTTATCTTTTGTCTATAAAAATATGATCTATAAATTTGGTAATGAGATAAAACATCACATTATTCAATATTTCAAAATACATAAATAAAGAAAGAACCCAACCAAAAGTGTAAAAAAATAGTGATTAAAGTAACCTAAACAATAAGATGAACTTACATTATACTTGATGCTAAAATTTAAGTCTACTAATGCGTTGGTTTCATGAGAATAGTGGACCATATTTTCAAGTATATATTATATTTTGCTCTTAATTGCGAATAAATTATCCTCACTTGTAGGTCCATGATAGAAAAAGAACCATTATCTCTCTTCTTAATAGCACTCATCAAAGCTCCTTGAATTGTCTTGGTGGTGTTTATACTATGAATTATTTAACCTATGTCATGAATTGTGAACATCATTTATTATTAAACACATATCTCTACTAGAACATATTGGACTATTGTAGCTTGATACTCTCATAAATAGAGTCAATCAAAGTAATGAATTGTTGTGAGTTAATCAATCATTTTCATCTCTTTTAAGGTACTAGGATAAAACTTGCTCTAGGATTTTGAAACAAAAAACGTCTCACAGAAAAATATTCATTCTTATTCACATCATTTGTAATTGTTATATATGATGAAAGCAAATATTGATCTTCCATATATGACCTTCCTCATAAAATGGAACTTATAACTCTCTTACTTGGGAACCTTTGCATCCTTTAAGGAGGTGATCTAGCATTTGTTTTATTGTTTACCCCAAAATAACTAACTAATATGATTCACATTAAGAAGATAAATATGATCATAAAACAATGAAAACTATAGATATAATACATTATTAATAGAATTAAAAAATGAATATAAGATTTTATAATGTTATAAGGTGATCACTACAAACATCAAAAACATATTTGAACAAAGTATTGAACATAATATTACATAAGATATTACAAGGTAATCATTGATAACATCAAGTATATAGATGTGTTCAAATTTGTATAACAAACTTAATTTAAAAATCTTATTTGAAACCTTTTAAATATTGTTCTCTTAATTTGAAAGAAGAGTAAGTATTTTTTTATTATAGGTTGAATACAATACTAAAGGTGTTAATCATATAATATAGGATCATCAACATCATTTCCTTTATCATTCATTCTATTATTTTTTATTAGTTATTTGGAATTGAAATGGACCCCACCCACATTACATTGTGACCACATAGTGGTATTACAATAGTTTGGTAATTATGCATGTATCATTTGAAAATATTCGAACTTGAATTTCCTCCTTGAAAGTTGAGGAATATAACCAATTGAGTCAATTCCATTAGATCATTCAACCTATTGTTACTTCTTAGCATTTATTTTATTAAATTGATGCCCTTGAATTAAAAATATGTAAAATAGTACTTACAAAAATTGCTTTATTATTTATTTCATTTTTTGCAAATGTATAAAGTATTTTTTTGGGTTGAATAATAAGGGGTTGTACTCAAGTCCCCCACCCTTGATAAATTACAACTCTCTTCTTTAAAGCTTGAGAGTTTACAAATAGATACACTTCTCATCTCAATTGAGATGCTATAGCTAGAAACCTATATCATTTTACATAAAATGTTTGAACTCTTAATTTTTATTTTCTGAATCTTTTCAATTTATTTGTATGAATACAAATATTTTAGAATTCAACATCCTTCTTGACATTTTATATAGCAACCTTCACAATATCAAAGCTTCACCTCTACTATCTATGCATTGCATCTTAGTAGAGTAATATTTTCAAAACATTGCACTCATATATTACAAGTGAAACCACAAAAATTATAATAAATAGTTTATATGAAAACACATTACTATTATAAAATAAATCATATATTACCAATGGAAAACATTAAATTAAATCTTAATCATTATTTGATTTGAAAAATCAACATTTTATTGTCATTAGCTAAACTTACTACTTCCTCTAACCATGGAAAGGAGAATTTAATTTCATGATCCTTAATCAAAACCCCTGTATTGGCTAGCCTATCTGCACATTTGTTACATTTTCTTAAAGTATGTGTAAACCTAATTTCTTCAAAATCTTTAGCAAGATCTTGAATTTCCATAATTATCTCTAGTATGTTCCATGGAACCTTTGCTTTCCTCAAAATTACATTTATTACTATGAGAGAATCTCCTTCCATCCATACTTTGTTCCATTATATTTGTTTGTATATTTTTAACCCTTCTAAAGTCGTCAAATGTATAGAGTATAGTTTGGAGTCAGATGTTAATTTAGATTACCAAATCCAATTAAAGGTGATAACTCAAAATATTATCATATATTGTTATTATGTATGCATACTATTATAAGATTGTAATTTATGGTTTAATACCTAAAGGTTTTATACAAATGAAATAGTAATACTATAGTGTTTTAATTAATTAATTTATTTTTTCTTTAAAAATATACAATAAACTACATTTTCTTTACTCTAATCTAATCATCTAAAACATATTTTATTCAAACAATTATTCAAACATCATATTTAAAATTATTTGAGCATAATGTCTAACTTTTGTATAAATAGAAAGGGTATTTATGTGAATTGTAGAAGTTTGTATTTCAATTAGATGACCACAACAATGATTGTTTATCAAAATATTCATAGATAGGTAAAGACACGAAAAAGCTGGTTGAAAAAATTTGCTCTGCTAGGGTTTGATGCAAGATTGGCTGTGCATTTTTCGTAAGGGTTCCAGTGGGAAAATCCTGTCTGCTGCATTAACACCGCCTTGAGGCGGTGTTAATTCACCCTTTTTAATGGCTACCGCTCATGCAGTCGACTCCACTTATTCTGAATCTGTTGGAGAGCTCAATGGTACCGGGAAGCGTCCGTGCAAGTTCATTCTGACAATGTATCACAAGGTAAAGGCCATGTCCCTAAAGTTGTTATTCCTTTGCATGAATTCCATACAGCTTGTGAATGGTTTGAGAGTCATACCCTGGTGGGTTATTTTTTGGGTCGTATCCCATATGATACCCTTATTCGTTCATGGGTCCAGCAAGTTTGGGGCCCCTATGGAGTCAAAGTGGAGAATGTACAAAACCTTACAAAAGGGTATTTCTTTTTTTTCTTTTCAGATCCAGCTCAAGCACATAAGGTTCTGTCTAGAGGTCCATGGACCGTCCGTAATTCTTTGTTGATTTTGCAACCCTACTCTCAAAATTTCCAAGTCAATGATCAAGCTGCACTAGAAGTCCCGGTGTGGGTTGAATTCCCTGGTCTTCCTGTTCCTCTTTGGGGTTTTTTGCAGACTTTAGTTGCCCCCTTAGGTAAGTTTGTTTGCCTTGAGCCATAAAAAATTTTCTCCGCTCGACCCACTAGAAGGGTTTGTATCAAAGTTGACCTTACTAAGGATTTGTAGGAGTTTATTGATATTAAAATCGGGGACCAATCCATAAGGCAAAGAGTTACCTATATCAATTTACCCAATACCTGTTATCGGTGTCAATCTGCAGCTCACAAAATTCGAGAGTGCCCTTTGATGGAATGGAAATATAAGGCAAATCCCTCACCCACTCCTGCGGCTCCTGCTAATGGCTCGCGAGGAAACACTGAAGAATGGACTACTGTCTCTAGCAAGAAATCTCGTGGTACTAAGCAACAAGAAGCTTCGATTTTTGTTGCACAACCTGCCCCTTCTCCTTCTCAAGACATGCAAGCTTCTGCTAAAGTTTTTTAGAATCCTGTTGTATGACCCCTCTGGTTGTTGACATGCAACCCCCAGTTCCACCAGTGTCTCAACTTCTTTGGTCGGACCCTTCTTTGGCCTCAGTGGTGGCAGCTCCAGATAATTCTTCAGTGGAGGAGGGTCGGGCCTTGAAGGTTCATCGCTCTCATAGCCCTATTCGGAATGATAAACGTCGACAACTAAACAGTGATGCTTTCCATGCGACCTCCAACTATTTTGACTCACTTACAAGTTTGGGTGATGCAGAGGATGTCATGGAGATCATGCATCCTGAAAAATCCCAATGATTTTTTTATCGTGGAATGTTCGAGGACTGACGGACCTGGTCAAAAAATATTTGGTCCGAAATGAGATGTCAAATGTTTCTCGAATGCATGGAAGCCTCGATATTTTATGTCTACAAGAAGTTAATATTTTTTATTTCAATCTGCAGTATACATGTGATTTTTTATGGCCACAAAGTACCTATTTTGCCACAAAGCATTCCCTAGGAAAAGGAGGAGCTGTCACTATCCTTGGGCCTTGATTACAAAAGAATATTGTGACTTGGGGTGTTGACCCATCCAATCAAGTTGTCTGGATTTTGCTTGAGATCTATGGAAAACTGCTTGGGGTGGTTAATGTGTATGCCTCAAATTTCACTTCTGACATATGCGAGTTGTGGAGATGGCTTGCCATGAATCAGCCATTTTCCACTTGGGTGCTCTGTGGAGATTTTAATATGGTGGAGAAATCTTCTGATAAGGTCAGTCATGTCCCGATGCGGTGGTGTTTAGGTGAAAGAGAAGCTTGGTTTTTTATGAAAAACAAGCTTCGCCTTTATGACCCTAATTCCTGCTTCTCGCCTTTTGACTTCTCGCAGGATCTTTGGTACACCTGGTCCAATTTTTAGGCTGCTTCTTCTAGGGTTTTGGTAAGATTGGACAGAGCCATGATTTTTGAATGTGACAACTTTCAGTTCTCCCGTATTTTACCTTCTTCATCGTATGTGTTGACTTTGCCTGGTACTACACTGTCTGATCATTCACCTATTTTATTCTCGGTGGCAATGTTAAACTTTCAACCTAGAGTGCATTCTTCACAGTTTTACCTAAATGTTTCTTTTTTGCATAGCTTTAGCATGAAAGCTCATATATGCTGCATTTGGAATTTTATTCCTAGACCTGATGGTATTTCTGGAAGGATTGACTGGTGGAATGCTGTCATTCAACGAACCACTAAGGTGTTGTGAATTATGGGTGTTGAAGTTGCAAAATGATGAAAACTGGCTAAGTTTGCCTTGCAAAGTGAGCTATCCAAAGCCTGTCTCAGGCTTGAAGCCTCTCATTTCAACTTTGTTGCTCAATCTTAAGTTTCTTCCATTCGACATGAGCTAAAAAGGTTGATTTGTATGAAGCCAAGGGGGCTCAATTACGTGCTCGAATGCATTGGCTCAAAGTGAGGGACAGAGTGACCAAAGAATTTTTTCAGCGCCTCAGACCTCCTACTCAACATTCTCAGTTTCAAGCCATTCAAGTTGATGGACAAAGATTTACAGATCTTTCAGACATTGTCAAAGTATTTTTTTCACATTATCAAGGTGTTTTTGCTTCTCAACCCCTTGATGATGCTAGAAGGCAAGCTCTTGCTGATTGTACCGTTGTTGTCCCCAACAAGCTTTCTCCCGAGCAAATGTTATTTTGTGACACTCCTCTTTCTCTGGAAGATCTAAAACTGCCTTGTCACTTATGGCCAATGATAAGGCACTGGGCTTGATGGCTTCCCATGTGAATTCTATAAAGAATTTTGGGATATGCTTGGTTCTGATCTCCATAAAGTTTATCTTGAAGCCCTACAATGTGGTTCACTGGGTTCCATTATTAACAAAGGCAATGTTAAATTTATTCCTAAGTCTGGAGATCCTGAGCTCATCACCAATTGGAGGCCGATCACCCTGCTTAATGTGAGCTACAAGATTATTGCTAAAGCCCTTACGTTTAAGCTTAAATCAATTTTGCCTTGATTGTCAGACCTGAACAAAATGGCTTTGTTAAGGGAAGATACATTCTTGATAATGTTCTTGTTGTTTGGGAAGGTATGGAGTGGGCAAGAAATTCTGAACAAGATGCTTTATTCATTAAGATAGACTTTGAGAAAGCCTATGATAAGATGGAGTGGTACTTCATAACTGCCATGCTTCAAGCTCTGGGTTTTGGACCAATATTTGTGAGCACCATTCTTATGTTATTTCAAGATGCTTCAACTGTTCTTACCTTGAATAATAGTCAATATCAGTCAATTTCTCTTGGTCGCTCTGTGAGACAGGGGTGCCCTCTTACTCCATCTCTTTTCATTCTTGCTATGGAGGCTTTTGGCTATTTGTTGGCCCATAAGATGGATCAAGGATTAATCAAGGGTATTGCTCTCCCTAATTCTGACCGTCAGTTGATCAATGGTCATTTTGCAGATGATTCCTTCTTAACGCTTCAAGAAGATGAGCAATCCCTTTCCTCGGCTATTAGTTTCTTAGAGGTGTTCTGTTTAGCCTCTGGTTCTTCTATACAATGGAAAAAAACATTTTGTTTTCGGCAATCTCAATCTCAACTGCCAGACTGGTTACATCAATTCCAATGGACTTGGATTCATCCAGGTGAGGTGTTTAAATTTCTTGGAATTCCTTTTGCATTTCATGTTCCTCTCGCTCAATTGTGGCGGTATGTTATTGATAAAGTGGAAAAGAAGCTTTCTTCTTGGACTAGTAAGAAACTTTCTCTGGCGAGGAAAATTTCAGATTTGTTCTAAGGTTTTAGCCACTACCCATGTCTATTATTCATCTTGTTGGGTTCCATCCAAATCTTGTTATAAAAAGCTGGATAAGCTTCTGAGAGACTTCTTGTGGGCCAAAGACTCTGTCAAGCAAGGTTTTCATCGGGTAGTCTGGGAAATTTGTTGTTTTCCCAAGGATTGTGGAGGCATGGGTTTGTTTGATTGTCACCGACAAGGTCTTTCCCTTTGTGCTAAATGGATCACCCGATATTTAATTGGGGATGAATCTTGGAAAGTGTTGGTCAAGCATTGCATTTCTTCTGGTTTGCTTCGGGGAAGAAAATTTGGAAAGGGGTGGGATTGTAATCAATTCTTACTGCCCCTGTCCCTATTAAAGTTAAAGGTTATTTTGTCATTCAGAGTATTTGGAAATCCTGGGAGGCCTTCAAACCCTTGCGTAGTTGGAAAGGGAGTTTTCACAAAGCAGGTGCCTCTTTGTATTCCATGAATATTTGGTGGTCTCCTATTATCACTTGGCAAGGTTCTCCCTTAGCTTTGGTGCAGTGGGTCAGAGCGCAGAGGTTCTATAAGCATGGTATTGCTTCCATTTTTTATTTCTTCTCCCAACATGCCAGGTGTTGGATACCCTGGGAAATTTTTTGTCAAATTCACAATTTAAATCCTGGTGATAGAGACACTTATGAGGTGGTTATTGATAGTATTTCGTTTTCTATTTGGAGCAAACTACATAAGCATTTTCAAAAACCCTGGTGGTCAAATTGGTGTTGGCCTGGGGAGCTTCTTGTTTTACAATATAAAGCTCATCTTGGTTACAAATGGCTCACCCCACAAGTTCCAATGGTTGATAAGCTCACTCTGAGATGGAATTTAGTCTCTCTTCCCTCCCAATGGAATAAGAGGTTTCGGATTTCTTGGGCTACTTATATTGAACCTAAATAGAGTTTTTTTGCTTGGAGTCTCTTACATCAAGGGTTACCTGTTGGTAGTAGGCTCAAGCATCTGGGTGTTCATAATCTTATTTGCCCGGTTTGTGGACAAGCAGAAGATTTACTACATGTTTTTTGGTCTTGTGATCGGGCTTAGTCAGCTTGGGAGTGGCTTCTTGATTTTTTCAGACCTTTTATGCAGGAGGATTTTACTTGGGTGCATGCTATTTTGGGTGACCCTATTACTTTTTCCTTCAACTTGGATGTTGTTTGGAATATTTTTAGAATTGGTACCTTGTTTTATCTGTGGAAGTCCCGAAATAGAGCTATTTTTTCTCAGCAAGATGTCAGACATGTCTTCTCTGCTACTGATAAATATAATATATTCTTTGATTGCTGGTTACAGATTCAAGCACAAGTTAAAAAAGTACAGGTGGAGCTGTAGTACTTGCGTACCCTCATGGATCATTGGGGGAATGCACCCTGCATTATGAGTCATGTGCATCTTCCTTCCCCTTCTAGGTGGCAGTAATTTCTCGGCTTCTTTATTTTTGAATGCATATTTAATACTTGTTTTGGCAGTTGTTATTGGTAGTTTGTGGGTTGTTTCTGACACTCTTGTATACTCTTAACCACAATGGTTAATGTATTGGTTTACGGGGTGTGCTAATCCCACCCACCCTTTTTTGTATGATTAAACATTATTTTATTAATATAATGGCTTATTCATCCAAAAAATATATATTCATAGATATCCTGATCCTACTACTATCTTATTCATCCTATAATGATATCGAAAAATATATAAAATTATCATTAGAATATTTTAAGTGCTTTGATGCATTTGACATGAACTGTAATAAACATGTTATGGTTGCTTGTAATGAATTAAAATTATAAATAAATAACATATAGAACATCCTAGAAGAAAAATTATGAAACAATGTCTATATAAAAATTAACCATCCTAAAATACAAGGGAAAACCATGTACTTACACTTTAGCATTTAGGGATGTCATTCATGTCTAAATACTCATTTAATAACAATTATCATTGTTAAGTAGTTACTTGTTCTTTCTAAATGTAGTATGTAGTATACTATGGACATCTTCGTAGGGAATAAAATTTATGTTGTCAAGCTTATCTTGTAGCCTTTGTCTTCTAAACTTACAATTGGGTTTGAAAAAACATTTAAAAATAAATATACTTGAGTAGTATTTACTTTGAATTTCTAGTGATTTTCTCTTTTCCAATATTCTATCTAAGATATTTGCATTTAATAGAGTGAATGTTCTATCTTAGAAAGGATTGTAAAATATCTTTGAAAGGCTCAATTGCTCATTCTTATAGTATTAGTACCAAGTGATTAATTTCACTTAAAAAAATTTGTTCAATTCATTATAACAAAATATTTATTTATAACAAATTGAATATGATCATTTATTGCTTATGTTTGTTCAAGCAAACTAAAATCTATTTTAGGAATTTCAAAAAATGTAATATGGGAAAACATATTTATGCATTTATATTTGTAAAAAATATGTTTAAAATTTAGCAAAACCACTTTTGATTATGTTAACAATGTCATCTTATAAAAACTTATGTTCTAATAACATATATATTTGCCAAAGTATATGAAGTCGCTCGCAATTATAGGATTGTATAGAAGTACTCTTGTATTAGAAACAATTACCTTTTATAACACTCTCTCGTATTAGATATCAAATACCTTGTACAACATCCTTTGTAGAATCAATTTTTTTTTTAATTTACATGGTAGAATTGGTAACTACCATGAATCCGGGTAGGTTGTCTGACTTTTATGGTCGCCATAGTATTTTGCATTGTTCGTCCTAAAAGTTACCACATAGTTCTTCGTGCAATCCACCCTATAACCACCATGCCACAATCATTTTAAACCTTTTACGCTGTTGAAATCACCAAGAAAGGGACAAGCGTTCAGTCCGGTGAGGTCTGAGATTTGAACCTTGGACCTCCGCCCCCCTTACTAGGTTTGGTCGAATTAATTGGTCTACACCTGGGACCTCTCCTTTGTAGAATCAATTTAAATTCAAGATATGCAAATATTTTTTGATTGGATAATAAGGGGTTGTACTCGGGTCCCCCACCCTTGATAAATTACAACTTTATTCTTTAGAGCTTGAGATTTTACAAATAGATACACTTATCATATCAATTGAGATGTTAAAGCTAGAAATCTACATCATTTTATATTAAATGTTTGACTTCTTGATTTTCATTTTTTTGATCTTTTCAAATTTTTGTATGAATACAAATATTCTAGAATTCAACATCCTTCTTAACATTTTTCTATAGCAACCTTCATAATACCAAAACTTCACCTCTACTATATATGCATTGCATCTTAGTAGAGTAATACTTCCAAAACATCCCACTATTATAGTCCGCTTTACTAAATCTGGATTGCTAGTTTCCTTCCTAAAATGCAAATGCAACCACAAAAATTATAATAAATAGTTTATATGAAAACACATTATTGTTATAAAATAAAACAAATATTACCAATGAAAACATTAAAGTAAATCTTAATTATTATTTGATCCAAGTAGCCAACATTTTCTTGTCAGCTTTAGCTAAACTTACTACTTCCTCTAACCATGGAAAGGAGAATTTAACTTCACAATCCTTAATCAAACCCCTCTATTGGCTAGCTTATCTGCATATTTGTTTCCTTTCCTTAATGTATGTGTAAACTTAATTTCTTCAAACTCTTTAGAAAGATAATGAATTTCCACAATTATCTCTTGTATGTTCCATGGAGCCTTTGCTTTCCTCAAAACTGCATTTATTACTATGAGATAATCACCTTCCATCCATACTCTATTCCATTTCATTTGTTTACATATTTTGAACCCTTCTAAAGTTACCCAAAGCTTCAACTTCATTATTTATCCTAAATCCACTATTGAAAGCATAATGAGACAAAATCTCTTCTCTATTATTTTTAATTATACCTCCTTAACCTGTTGGTCCTATATTTTCTTTAGATGCTCCATCAAAATTTAATTTAACCCACTCTACATTTGGTGGTTTTCACTTTATATTATTTGCCTTCTTTTTGCTTCTCTTGTACCCAACATCATAATTTCATTTAATGACTTGACTCCATCTATCAAGGCTATCTGCTTCCAAATTAGGGATTGGGTGAGTTGATAGGGTTGGTTTAGACTCCTTTATAGCTAAACATATTTTCCTTTTCATTACCTCTAAACCGCTTTTCTTTCCTTTAAATATTCTTCTATTCCTTTCTATTCATACAGTCCAAACTATTGTATCTTTTGATATGTCCCATACTATCTATAAAGCCTCACTTTTATAAGTATTTTGCCATTGTTTTAACCAATATTCAATTTTGCTATTCATTACCATGCATTTACCAAATATATTAAGAATCCATTGCTATAGTTTCCAAACTATTGAGCAATGTCCCAAGAGATGGTCTATACTTTCCTCATTTTTACAAAGAACACATTGAGAGGGGCCATGAAAAACCCTTTTCATAAGGTTATCCCAAGATAAAATTCTTCTATGACCTACTATCCAAACAAACATTTTGACATTAGGAATACTTGGGCTATCCCAAATATCTCTCCATACTCTAGTGATATTACTATTTTTTGGTGCTTTACATTATATCCACTTCTTGTTGTGTATACTCCTGATCTATTCAACTCCCAAATCAATTTATTCCTGCCTCCCCTTGGAATAATCATAGTTGTTATCTTTCTACTCAATCGCCTCCTAGCATCAATGTCTTGTATACTTCTTCCTAATCCTTGTACAAAAAGTTTGAAAACCTATCACCATATTTATCTTGAAGTAATCTCATCCAAGGTTTAAAAATTAAATTTAAATTGAGTGGTTCTTTATCACACTAAGTATCCATCCAAATAGAAAATTTTCTCCAGTTCCCACCACCCATCTTAAACCTTTGATCATTAGATCAATATATTTTTTTAAACCATTCCAAAGAGCATGACCATTTGCTAGAGAGAATGAAGTAAATATCAAACATGGGTCATTGGGTTCAACATACTTAGAAGAATTCTTACCCATTGTTTTTTACTCTCTTTGTACAATCTCCAGATTACTTTTCTCCTAAGAGCTAAGTTTTCATCTATAAGAACTATTAAACCAAGATCTCCCCTAGTTTTATCATCAAACACCTTTCTCCATTTCACCAAAGGAAATTTCCTTTTATCATTTAAACCTGACCATAAAAAGGATCGCATAATATAGATTAAACATTTTTCAACTGATTTTGGCATAGTATACAATGATATATAATATGTTGGAATGGCCTATAAGACTGACTTAATTAATTGCACTCTTCCTACTAACAATAACCATCTACCTTTCCAAGCTGGAAGTTTATTCTGAACTTTACTAATAATTGGATTCCATAATTTTATCCTCATTCTCCCCTCAAATATAGGCATCCCTAGATAAGTTGTTTGCAAATTGACCTCCTCCATTTGAAGTAACCTGCAAATTCTTGCTTTGATATTAGCTAGAGTGTTAAGAAAGTGAATTTTATATTTTGTCCTATTAAATTTTTGCCTTGATGCTCTTTTGTATTCCTTTGAAAAAATTATTCAAAGCTCTGGCCTCATTTATCCTTGCCTTTTCAGAAAGGGTTGTATCATCTACAAATTGTTGATGGGTTATATTTTCGTTGTTTTTATTAACCTTAAGTCCACTTATAAGCCCATATTTGTAAGCCTTCTTTAAGTTCCTATTTAAAACCTCTACCATAATAATACAAATAAGGATATAGAGGATTGCCTTGTCTAAGGCCTCTCTTGGCTTTAAAAGATTCTGTTACTAACCCATTGACCGACATTGAATAAGAAATTGTAGAGACACAAGCTTTAATCCATCTAGTCTATTTCTTCTCGAATCCAAACTTTTCTAAAACTACAAAAATAAAATCCCATTTAACCCTATCATAGGCTTTACTCATACCAATTTTTAAGATCATTGCTTTCTCTTTTCTTGAAGTTGATGAATGTATAACTTCATGAGCTACTATGATCATGTCCAAAATTCGTCTTCCTTTCACAAATCCTCCTTGCTCTTTTGAAATAATTTTGTCTATAAATGACCTTAATAAATGCCATATTACAGGGGCTTATGGGTCTAAAAGAATTAAAAAATTCAACATCCTTCTTTTTTGGAATTAGGGTAAGATATGTTGCATTTATTTTATAAGGAATGTATTGTTTTACCCTAGACTATTCCACTGCCACCAATAAAGAATTCTTAACTAAATCCAATTATGTTGGTATAAAGTGGTAGAGATCCCATCTAGACCTGGGAATTTATACTTATTAAAAGAGAAAAGAGGTTCGTTAACTTATTCAAGAGTAATAGACTCCATCAGTTTCTTATTGTCTTCATTTGTTATAACGAAAGGTACATCTTGAAGAAGTTTATCATTAAGAACTTCAATTATTGATCCTAGAATATTTTGATAAAAAATACTTTACCTCTTTTCTAATTTCACTATGATCTTCAATCCAAACCCCTTCTATTGATTTAATTCTAAAAAAATTTGGATGTTGATCTCTGTACTATAGCCATCCTATGAAAAAAATTTGTATTTTTATCTCCTTCTAACCAAGTTTGTCTTGAGCTCTAGAATTTCTCTTCCTTAATCAAAATATTATGATATTCACTAAGCAACTCCCTTTCCTCTAAGCTTGTATTATTTAGATCACTTTTTTGAAATCTTAAAACTTTATCTTTTAGTTCTTTCTTCTCAAAAATATTTCCAAATGTGTTATTGTTCGATTATTTTAATATAAATGTCATAGATTTAATTTGTTTTGGAAGAGCATACAACCCACCATTTCTTGAAGAATTCCATGTTTATCATATCATATCAACAAATTGATGATGGTGGTTCCCACATCTACTCATATTTAAAATATGATATTTTTTGAATTCACTTACTACCATTTTAACACTTATTAGGCCAATGATCTGAACAAATCATTGTTAAGGTATTAAATTAATTTTAGCACAAGTTCCTTCATCTAGCCAATTATCTAAGAGAATGAATCTATCTAATTTTATGCTATTAGGTTTTGGCCTCTCCCGTTGTTGGTCCATGTATAGTTGTCTTCTTCAAACTCAACCTCCCATAGATTATTATTTTGAATAAAAGCTGAGAAATATCTCATACTTTGGGTTAATTTGCTAATTCCCCCAAATTTTACATCCATCTTGGTTATGGCATTAAAATATCCTATGATCATGAACCGGTTTTCTTGATCTTTACTTCTCATAAAGGCTTAAATCCCACTCGAAACTTCTGATTGAGTTGTAGGTCCATAAACATTGATAAGGATGGAATAAATATTTGCAAAGTAGCAAGTGACTAAAGAGGCTATCCAATGCCCAATTTTATGAATGGTTACATAATAGGTTCTATAAAGATTCCAACAAGTTAGAATTCCCCCTACTACTCCTTTAGAATCCATAACATCCCATTCACATCTTGCCCATATTGCTTTCATGGTTTTTGAAACTTCTTCTTTTGTCATTTTAGTTTCTTGGATACAAAGGATATCACACTTATTACTTCAACATAGGTCCCTGATATACCTCTACTTTGAGGAGGCATTAGCACCCCTTATATTCCATGAGATGATAAGAATATCTCATTAGGGGTTATTGGCCTCGCTTGCGTATTACCAATATCATTTTGTTGGTTGGTAAAGAGAAGTTCAACCAACTCAAGATATGCAAATATAAATATTGATTGACATATAAATAAATAATTGTTGTATCTCTATATTGCCTAGGAGTTGGATTGATTAATAATGCTTTGTAATTGTAATAATGTTCCATTATTCACTCATCCCTTGTGAGTGATTGGATGTGAATATATTCTTTTTATGGCACCCTTCATAATTTGATGAATTCTAGGCAAAACATTAGTGAATACACTTTACAAATAAATGGAAAGGACTAAAAAATATTTAAACCTTTTGTAATATGATATCATTGTTGTGGACATATGTTTTACCTTTACATTTGTGCCTAACATGATTATTATAGTTTGGGCTATCTATGTTCAAAGTGTAATAGAAATGTTATTAACATCACAACAGTTTCAAACTTTAGTTTAAAAATTCTAAAGTCCATCAATTGATATTGACCTTCCTTAGTTGTTTTAAAATCAACATAAATTACAAAATTCAACTTTATTATACTGTCAATAGAGAGGTATTTGAAAATAAGAAGGAAACATAGTATCAATTATGTTCTCAAATATAATACTCTAACAAACTTACTATTTTACATTTTGGCTACATATAATTTTCAAACATTTTTGTAATTTACTTATTCCAATTTCTACTTTGTAAGCTTCTTCAAAAGTTCAAGTTATATTTGGTATTTCCATCTATGTCATTTATGGACTAGGACTAACAGATACATTTCAATAAAAAGTAAACCTCATTTTTAGAATCGAGGATACATTTTTATTGTAATGGTTATTTTTATATATTTACATTGGTAGAAACATAGTGGAAAACTATTACATTGGTAGGAACATAGAGGGAAACTATTAACATTTTTTTCAATTAGTTATATAAGGTTGAAATGGGACCCACCTGTATTACATCATCACCACATAGTGATATTACAACAAATATTGGATGTGTTGCTTGGCAAGATTTGAACCTTGGTTTCCTCTTTAAATATTGAGGAATCTAACCAATTGAGCTAATGCCACTTGATGGGAAACTATTAACATTAAGAAAGAGGGGCTAGCAAGAAAAAAATTTCAATGAGTTTACATAGATTTTTATGAGGGGTCTCAATTCCCTCATATTGAGTGGGGTTTGAACCTTAGACCTCTCGAAGAGAGACCAAAATCCTTACCACTGTAGTAAACTTGAAGCTTAATAAGATATTATATCTCAATCCAATGAGTTTACACAGGTTTTTATAAGGGGTCTCAATCCCCTCATATTGAGTGTGGTTTGAACTTTGGACCTTTAAAAGAGAGGTCGAAGCCCTTACCACTGTAGTAAGCTTGCAACTCTTTTTTTTCAATGAATTTATATAGGTTTTTATGAGGGGTCCCAGTCCTTTCATACTGAGTGGGGTTTGAACCTTGGACCTCTCATAAAGAGGTGGGGTTTGAACCTTGGACCTCTCATAAAGAGGCCAAAGCCCTTGCCACTATAGTAAGCTTACAACTAACAAAGAGGGGTTAGCAAGAAAGCTATCAAGGAGTAGGTTCAAGTTATTGGTATTCTCAGACACCTTTCAGTGATTGCACGTATATTTTTGTGCTAGTGTCATGTCATCCATGCACGTGTCGAGAACAAGTTTATAACTTGATATAGATTTAGAATTATGTCTGGGATAACGAGCCAAATCTTATACCATAAGAACATTACACACTTGGCTAGAAGGATGGATGAACACAAAGAAACTTATTTTGTTTAGATTAAAATAATAACTTTCACATTCTTTATTAAAATAAGTATTGTATATGCCTTATGACATGCTTTTGGTTATATATAACAAAGAAGTAGCTATAATGCTTATATTTGACCATGATCAAATTGCATGTGTACCTTAAAACATGAGTATATATATTTTATTACAATACGCAGAGAAAAAGCTACGATGATCATGTTCAACCAAGACATGCACATTAACATTATCCATTTAGATATATAGATAAAATATATGCACATCATACGTGGACATGCTTGTAGGATAAAATATATGCACTCAATCTATTTTTTGGTAAAAAAGAAGATTATATTAAGTTATTAAAGGAAAATAAATACATCATCTCCCTTTCTAGGTAAATGGACTTTTGATCCAATATTTTACAGATGATATAGTGTTATAATCTCTATCAATTGATCTGCTTTAATAATCCATGTATAATAGAAAAAAACTAGTATAGTGAATTACATAACTAAATACATCCAATGTTGCTACCATCAAGAGATAGAATAGAAAGAAGAGCTTCCTTGATCTGCGTTGCCCACCATCTAGGGGTAAAACCATAACAAGTGATGTCACCTTTGACTAGAGCCCAATTGGTCATCACATCCGCACCTTTGTTCTATTCTCTAGGGATGTGATTGTATTCTACTAACCAAAATCTTGTATGTACCATTTGAATCTTCTCTACAATTCTCTTTGTTCTACAACTAAGCTTCCTATTCTCCATTGAATTCCTCATATGGTTGATCATGACTTGTGAGTTGGATTCTATCTAGACCTTCTTCCAAATTACCTTTACTAGTTCTTGGAGCCCTCTAAGGATGCCACAATCCTCCGCTACGTTGTTCGAAAGTATGCAAAGATTCTTTATGAAGGTGAAGATCAAGTTCCCATTTGACAGTTTTCCTATCCCTTCTGCACTAGCTCTTCCTAGATTCCCATAAGAGGCTCCATCCATGTTAATTTTTCCCCAAACCTCTATTGGAGCCTACCACTTCTATTTTTTGAAAACTTCCAGGTACCTATAAGAGCAACTTTTAGTCTAGTCATGATTTATTCCCATCATGGATGGGGTTCATGGGGATACTTTAACATATGTCAAATTATCTCCATTGTATTAGAAGTGGTATTTTTCCAAACATAGTGGATGTCTTGAGACTCTTGTTTGAATATGTGGTTGTTCCTTTCATTTTGTGTGTTCCAAGGTAGGAGAGGAGTTCCTACTCGTACTATCTGCCCAACATACTAGTCTACTTCATCCTGTGTAGTCCATTCCCTCTATGTATGCTCTAGGGTGGTAAAGCTAGACCAATTAATATCAAGTAAGGTAGCCATCATCTTCCATGACTTTGGGGCTACAAGACAATAAATATGTGTCAAATTGTTTTGGGGTTCTCCCAACACATGTCACACAAAAAAAGGACCATGCCAACCTCTTTTTATAAGTTATTTATTTGTTAGTACCCTTTTATGCAATATTAGCCAAATGAATAATCTCACCTTAGTCCATAACTTATATGCCCATATTTAAATAAGTCTTGAAGCAAGTTAGGAGTGCTTTGGCATAGGGTTGCATATCCTTGTGCTATTGTATACTCCCTTGACTTGTGTTGCCCCATCCAAGGGAATCCTTCGCTTGAGACCATGAAAGTGATCTCATTTGTAGAGTTTGTTGGATATCCATCTTCTACCTCTCCAATATTTGAATTGGCCATTCAACTATGGGGACCTAATTTCTCCCAAATTCTAAATTTTTGGTCTAGTACCTACAATATTTTGCTACCTTTATCCAATTTGCTCTATGTAACCGCTCCATGAAAGGTCTCCACTCTAGAAATTGAACCACCAATGGTTGGTGCTTGTCCCAAGAGTCTATCCAAAAGTTCACATGTTGACCATTGTAAATTATCCAAAAGAGCTTCTTCTTTGTCAGCTCCTCTCCTGTCCTCAAAACTACCAAGATGGGGGATCCTCTGCTAGGGAGTTGGTGGCAAATAATGTTTGTCAAAATTTTATTTTTTGCATATTTAGCTCTCAAATTTTGGGTCCATAACACATTGGGGTGTTCAACATCCTCCAATACAACTTAGCTTCTAGTGCCTTATTGTTCTTGTCTACTTATATGAATCCTAGTCCCCCTTCATTTTTGTGTAGGAATAAAGTTTTCTACCACATTAGCACCCATTTACTTTCCTCCTTAGTGTTCCTCCAAAGGAACTGATGATTTATTTAATCCAGCTCTCTTAGCACTACCTTTAGAATGCAAGGCTAATTTTACTAGGGTTATTCTTCCCCTTGATGATAGCCATCGATTGGTCAAGTTTTCTAATTTTCATTATACTCTATCCACTAGCCAGGTCCAATCCTCCTTTTATATCCTTATTTTAAGTGGAACACCTAAATAGGTGGTTAGGAGGGAGGTCTTTTGGTATCGTAATCTGTTAAGAATCATGATATCTTGTCTGGGTGAGCAATGGAATAAAATGACTTTGGATTTTTACTCATTGATTTGTTACCCCATGATTCTTGAAAAACAACTTATGATATGTTTAATTCTTGAGGCTTCCTTCATTGTTGCTTTTCATAACATAGTAGAGTCATCAAAAAATTGAAGGTGAGTAATTGGTTTGGATTTGCAATAGTGATTCTTATTATTGTTTGATTTTCCTTGTTTTTGGTCATTGTCCTTCCTCAACATTCAGCCATAATGATGAATAAGTACGGGAAGAGAGGATCTCCCTACCTAATACCTTTGGACATTGTGAACAATTATTAAGGATAGTTGTTGATCAATATTGAATAGGACACCAATGAAATACATCCTTTTATCCAGTCTATCCATTTATAGGAGAAGCGAAATTGACTTGTTACTTTGAGGAGGAAATGTTAGTCCACCCTATCATATACTCTAGAAAATTCTAAGTAGATGAACATGGATTGATATTTCTATTCTTCCATAGAGTGGATAGATTCTTGAGCCAATACTATCTCATCCACTATTTGTCTACCTTCCATAAAACCAACTTGTTATGGTGATATAATCTTAAGCAACAGTGGTTTGAGCCTCTCCTACATTACCTCGGTGTTTATTTTGAGTAGGACATTACATAAAGCTACTGATTTAAACCCAACAATGTTTTTTGCATATTGTGCCTTTGGGATCAATGCTATATACATTTTGTTAATTTCCTTCAATACATCTTTAGCTTTCCTAGCTTCCTCCACCACATCCAAAAGGTCCTCATGTAAGATATCCCATAATTCTTGGTATAATTCGATGGGGAATCCATTTAGCCTAAGGATATTTCATTTCTACATTTTTAAGATTACTCATTGTAATTTTTTTCTAGTTACTGGCATAGTTAAAACTAATTTGTCCTTCTTTGTTATTAGTGTAGGTATCTCCTGTAACATTTCCTACTGGGCTTCAATATCCAAATGTTTTATTGTGAACAGACTTGCAAAATAGTTTATTGCAAAAGGTCTCATACTTTCCCATATGTGGATGGAATATCCTGCTTCTATGCTCAGGGAGGAGATGAAGTTGTGCAATATATGGGCTAGAAGAGATTTGTGGAAGAAGCTCATGTTTTAGTCTCTCTCTTGGAGCCACTAGATCCTAGATTTTTGTTTCTATAATAACTCTTCCCTTTTTTCCATTCTTCTGGCTAGGATGTAAGTCCAATCTCTGCCATACATAGAACCTCTAGGAGGCCATCCATGCAAATTTGTTTATTCAAATATTTGAGTTGGGTTATCACTTCCAACCTTTTCTTCTTGATATCTCCAAGCTTTTCATAGTTATAGGTCCTTTATCTTGGATTTGATGTACTAAAATGTCCTCATAAAGTAGTACATCTTAGTGTCGAGGTTTACCTTCCTTTCACCATTGTTGCACTCTAGGCCTGAAAGAGTTATCTATAAATCATATCAATTGGAATATAAATGGTGAGTGTTTAGCCTTGTATTTCCATAATCTTGTCATAATTGGCCAATGATCTAAGCCTGCATCGTTTAGGATCTTCACCCTAGGAACGTGTCTATGAATCATAAAATTGTTTAATAGCATAAACCTATCTAATATTTCTAAAATGCAAGGAGAGCCTTTCCTCTTTTTAGACTAGGTCATTAGGCCATTGTCTGGCATGACATCCATAAGGTGTAGGTTTCTGATGTATTCCTTTATAAGGTATATGCTATCGTCTAAGCTACTATTTCCCCCCAACTTCTCTTCAAAGGAAGGATGGTATTCAAATATCCTCTCAACAGGGCCAATGCTTCAAGGATTTGGATAATAATATAGCTTATGTTATTCCATTGTCTTTGTTTCTCTTCTAGGGTAGTATGTGCATAGACATTCATGCAAAGCATAACTTGGTTTGATTGCTTGCTTTGTGCTACTACTTCTAGGAGATCCTAATTACCCATCAATTTGTGGATAACTACCTCTTTAGGATCCTAAAGGCATGCAATGTCTCCCAATGACCATTGGAAGCTAAGGGATTCCACTTTTTTAATATCCCATACTTTCCTTGCAATTGTATCCATCTCTTCCATCAACACCTTCATCTTCTAAAGGAAGACAAGTTGTGGTTGACTTGTCTATATCATTCTTCAGATTTCATTCTATTTAAAGGGACAAGTTCTAGGAGATGATCTTCATTAGCATTGGGGGCTAAATATTTGGGTAAGAACATTGACCTTACCTTTCGCTATTAGCTTTTCTCATTCTTTTGCTACATGGTGTTTGTTGGTTTTGCATCCTACCTTTTGATTAGTGTCCATTTTCATCTTCTTACTTGTCTCCTAGCTCACCCCTCTAGATTCTAGAATAACATCCAACCCTAGCATATGTGTGTACATCACCATTGTATTGTTGGTGGATTCGGTGAGGTCTTCCCTAGGCTCTGGGTTCTTTGTGGTTCCTACCTTTAACAAACTATTACTATTATTCTTATTTTCCCCTTTATTTTTTTGTTGGTAGTCATTTGTTGGCTGGTTTATTCCTTGTTTATTGCTCTTCAAGGCTAAGGTGATGTTAAGGGTGTTATTTACCTTTTTTGGCATGGATTTATTCCTTCCACCAATGGAACTATGTATCTAGGACTTCTGTCTCCATAGTATCCTCCTAATCATCCAAAAGATCATCAATGGGAAGATTACCAAATATGTCGTTTGACACCATCGCTTGTTCCTTTGTTGTCAATTTCTTTTGGATGTTTTTTGGGACACTTGGAACCCTTCAGGATTTGTTTCCTTTCTTCCTTGCTCTAGGATATTATGCATGCAATCTCTTGCTAAATGGCCATATTCATGGCATATTTTATAGTAGAAAGGTATGTTCTTGTAATCAACCTCCTACTCCCATGTTTCCTTCCCAAACTATAGTGTGATATTTTTTGGGAGAGGTTTGTTAAAGTCTATTAGGACACATATCCGAGCATAAATAATTTGTTCAAATCTATATGTACTATCAACAATCATCATGAACATTCCTAGGGTATTCTCGATTGCCATAAACACTATCAAATTCTAAAATTCTCCTATGGATGGATGGATGGCTTCTCTTCCTCTACTTTGAATTTAGTATGCTAGGGTTTCATAAAGAGACCCACCCTTCCAAAAAAACATGTTTTCTTGGATCTATCTTAGGCATCTTCAAAGGTCTTCATAGTGCCCTTGAATTATTGATTGCATTTGGCTAGGGTTGTTCCCCATGAAAGGCATCCCTAAAATTCATTTTTAGGGTAGCACCCCTAACTCCTTCCCCATATTGGGTATTGGTATAATCAACCCCTTTTTGTGGTATGTCCTTAGATCAAGTTTGCTTAAGTTCTAAACCATATTAATTCTTCCTGCTTCAACTTCTCTTATTTGGTTTGCTTCGTGTATTTTATTCCCGGTTCTCTTCAACCTTTAGCTTTGTTTTTGAGGTAGACTGTGATCTCCTATCTCATTTCCTACTGTAAATTGAAAGTGCTTGTTATTTTTTCCCTTGCTCTGAGTGGCTTATAAAAAATGATCATCTACTTATTTCTAAATTCACTACATTTTCTTGAGCTACGTATTTTCATTACAATAATCATCCAAGTTGAAATAATCTTGTTGGGCACTAGGGTCAACATGCCCCTTCATCAATATTGTTCCTGCAATTTTGTCTAAAACCATTAAAAACCCTTTCCCAACTCCTCCTAACAGTTCAAATACTTGAATGCTAATTCCATATATGAACCTAATTTAAGGTAATATATTGTTGATAAATAAGTTGATCTTTTATTATAATATATATACTTTTTAACTTTAAGACATTAAATATTCCAATATCTTTAAAGTTTTTTTTTTTTTTTAATTTTATTTGGTTAATACGAGAAACCCCTACGACCAACGGATGCTTAGGACTGAGCATTCCCATCCCAACCATAACCCCTTTAAGGTTGAGAACTAATATCTTTAAAGATTTTTTTTTTCTAATTTTATTTGGTTAACATGAGAAACCCCTACGACCAACGGATGCTTAGGACTGAGCATTCCCATCCCAACCATAACCCCTTTAAGGTCGAGAACTAAAATTAATTTTTATAGCTATACAAACTTCAAAAGACTACAAAATTTACACTTTAATGTTATATTTTTTACTTTTTAATATGTTAATTATAATCTAATAACATTATTTACTATATATATTTTAATTTTTTATTTGAGTAGTGTGATAAACCTCTGTGACACTTAGGGCCGTCCATTCCCATCTCACACATGACCCTACGAGCAAAACAAAAATTATGATTTTTTCAGCAAAAAAGAAGAAGCAACAACTCAATGACAAACTTAATTGGAATACATGTAGGATGAAAATAACTCAAAGTGGTTGGAGAGCACTATATGCACTTCAAAACAGGTGTAGGAATGCCGAGTTGTGAGTTGTGGGACTGGAAGACCACCAAGGTCTTATTTGGCCTACTTGTTACATCGGTTCTATTGTATGGTTGCGAGGTGTGGGCTAGTGGCACAACAAATGCAAAATGAAGGCAAATAGAAAGGATTCAAAAATATCTAATCACAAACTTTCTCAAAATTAAGGCCACAACCCCTTATGAAATTATTCTAGCTGAAACTGGAATGTTCCCTTTAGAAGCAATTGCTATGACCAAGTTGTTATGTTACTTGAAAAAAACATAAAACATGACAAATGATAGATGGCCTAGGGCAGCTAGGGACGAAGAGTTGTATAGGTGAAAGAATACATGGATGAAACAAAATCAGAAATGGATGAAAAGTTGAGAAATCAACATAAATGAATGCTCAAATGTCAACAAAGACATAAAAAATTATGTGAATGAAAAGTTCAAAAGTGGAATGTGGAAAAATGCAAGGGGGAAAAGACAATATTATATTGCAAATTTTAACCCAACGTATGACCACAAGGAAAAAGTGTATATAGGCGCTGAAATCAAGTGGAAGGAAAAAATACTCATTGCTCAGATAAGGACTAGCTCTCATAGGCTTAGATGTGAAATAGGGAGATGGACAACGCCCAAAGAACAATGGGAAGAAAGGATATGTACTCTATGCAACACGAGGCGATTAGAGACAGAGGAACACTTCATCTATAAATGCCCGAGTTTTTCAGATATCCGTGACAAATACAAAGAAACACTTGGGAACGAGTTTATGGCAGATTTATTTGAAGATAATAAAATAAAAAAAGTTGAGAAATTGCTAACACAAATCAGCAAGAGAAGGAACAACCTTCTCAAAGATATTAAAGATCATATGATATAATTTGAGTAATTGTACTTCCATATTTGAGGTCCCATAGACCATATTTGGGTCTCGTGGACGTAATTAAAATCTTTCATTTCAATACGAGATTAACACACATCCATACACACATCACGATTTGAATCTTGAACCTTCCAAAAAAAGAGCCAAAGCCTGATTGCATTGTCCCTTTCGAAACAAAAAATTGTTTAGACATAAACCTCAAGAACCTAGCTTTGTGGCCAACCATAATTGTTCCATCCACGCATACCATGTGGTATCAGTCACAAGGAATTATTATTTGACATCACGATTTGAACCTTGAACCTTCCGAAAAAGAGCCAAAGCCTGATTGCATTGTCCCTTTCGAAACAAAAAATTGGTTAGACATAAACCTCAAGAACCTAGCTTTGTGGCCAGCCATAATTGTTCCATCCACGCATACCATGTGGTATCAGTCACAAGGAATTATTATTTGAGTATCTATAAGATGGACACAAGAGAATAAACCTATGTCGATCTCTAACAACATATAGGACATTCACCAACTATGCCAGATTTTCGTAGCCTGAACATAGAGGAATGGAGCCTAGGTCGGCCTGTACTAGCAAACAAACATTTATCAACTTCGCTACATGAGCGAATAATAATATTTACTATGTTACTATGAAAAACTTCGCCATGATCACCATAATACAATTTAAAAAATATATAATTTAATATTATTTTTTTATTAATTAATTCTAAATAAAGGGGTAAAAATTTATTGATAAAAAGTCTGGATTACAAAGTACAACTGAGCCCCCACCCAGGACTCAAATAAGCAACAAGACAGGCTAAATCACCAGACAAGGTCAACTCCCAAAGAAAAAAAAAAAAAAAAACAAACCACATTAAGTTTGAACATCTTTATGGATCAACTCCCGTAGGTGTTAGAATCCCCAGACGGGAGACTCTCCCAGTTATCAATACTCTGTCTCGAATAAAAACCACATCCAGGAGAATGAACACGAATCAAATCACGAACAACTTTTTGTCTAGGGATGCTTGTTCAACCCCCTTACATTCCATGAAAGTATAATCATTTTTGGGGGTTATAAAAATGGGAGTCCAATGTTCTCACCAAACTTGACTCTACCAAAGTCTCCCCCATTAACTTAATTTTATCCTGGTCTTTCTTTCGACCCACCTTCATATTCTTATACTGAAGCATTTTTTTAAATTATTTTATGCTGCAATCCCAGCACCGTAGGAGTTTTACAGTCCATGGATGAATGCATCAGTGCCTGGGTAGGAGAGGGCACATCTAAATCTATGCCATTTTCTAAGATAACTTCACTTCTAGGGCTAGGGCCAACCATATCACCTGTACTCGAAACCAAAGCCCTTTGTTCTTCATTTAAACCCCCTGTATTTGGTTCCCTTGGTTCCACCTCATGAAGAGACAACTGATTTGGTCCTATTATATCTATAACAGGTAGCGATGTTTTAGGTATCTCCACGCACTGATCAAGATTCTCTAGAATTTCAAAATGATTGAGCTGAGCATCTAGCTGGTTATCCTTAATGTCTCTTTTTGCCTTTCTTCCTTTGTTTTGAGGTTTTACCGTAACAAAGCCTTCCTTATCTTGATCCCCCTCCTTTATCGGGCTTTTCCTTTATCCATATTTTGTACAGCTTGAGAGGGCCCAAGATTTGAAGCCACGAGTAGGACAAACTTAGGGCATTTTCTTTGTAAGTGGCCATATTCATGGCAAATCCGACAACGAAAAGGCAGAGCTTCATAGTAAAGTTTTTGAACCCATGTGGTTGATCCGAACTGTATTTCAATAGAATCTGGAATAGGATTGTTTAAATCAATTTCAACACAGATACGGGCAACAGAGATTACCTTTTTATCCAGCGTCTGTCCTGACGGCCCAACCGGCTTCCCAAGTAGAAGGGCAATCATATGCAAGATGTCATTTCTCCAAAATTCCAAGGGGAGCCACGAAGCCGAACCCACACCGGAACCCGTGATGGCCGCTCCTCTGATGGGTTGAAACCCACATGCCAGGGTTTAAGAAAGAGTCTCGCTTGGTTACAGAAATAGGGACCTCCTTCAAATGCTTTGTTACGATCCGCAAGACAAGAAAAAACCACCATAAAATAGCTATTTGCACTCAGCATCACCTCCACATCACCTTCAAGGTTCCAAGTCTTCCTAACCCAAGCCTCCACAAAGGGAAGAGAAATTCGGATGCCCATAAATTTACCAATAAGCGCATGTTTGGTTAAATACTCCACATCTTCCGCCACCGAGTCTGGTTGAACCACTAGAACCGGCTTGACTTCACATCGTTCCAAACATCCATTGTTCTTTAACAAGCGATTCCTGGCATGCAATGGGAAATCCTGTTCCTTCCAATCATTTTTAAAAGAAATACCAGCCCTAGCATGCACGCTCTGTGACGGACCTGATGCCATCACTACATTCCTCCAGTTGTTCATACCTCCTCCAGAAACTGCTGCCATCCCCGCAAAGCCCACCAGATAGGTCTCAAAAAAATTCCAGCAAAGCAACTTTCCTCATCAAACCCTAGCAGAGCAAAAAACTCAATCCATCCTATTAAGTCCATTATTTTTTTATTAATTAAATTATTATATATATTTTTTATTTGATTAGTATAATAAACCCTTATGATCAACGCACAAGTTGAGTAGTCTCTTCCCAACCATGACCTCTCGTAAACCCATTGAGTAGTCTCTTCCCAACCATGACCTCTCGTAAACCCATTGAGTAGTCTCTTCCTAACCATGACTTCTCGTAAACCCACTATGCTTATCAATAGAGAATTTTAACACACATCTACCACACACCCAGCCCCTCATTTAAATATTAACTATCAAACTTACTCCCACACCCACCCCTCATTTAAATATTAACTATCAAACTTTAGCTATAAGAGCCTTAGTTTTTTTTTTTTAAAGATTCAAAACCATTCAAGAAAAACTCCTCATAAAACTGGTATAAACTTATAAAAAATATCTTATATTTTATCAAATAGTATTTACTCAATTAAATTATTTATTTAAAAAAAAAAACTAAAAATCGTATCAAAGAAACTATTGTAAGCCTACTATACTAAAAACAAAACCACTTAACTTAGTAAGCGATTTATAGGAATGATCACAGGGATTTGAAATAAAGGCGGCCTCCATGGAAGCCAAACGAAATTCCCTCTTTCCGGGTTTGAAAACGGCAAACTGGTATTTATCTACTATAAGTGAACACTTGGGCCCTCCATTTGAACTGCAAATAATTATTTACAGTAAAAAAATACAGAATAAGAAGGCACTCATAGCGATATAGAACCTATGTATTTCATGGAGACAAGCGGAACATTGCCTTGACAAATGACAAGGGCCGTCCAAGGGAGGGCCCTGCCCTTTTTAATCTCTGGAGGGAAACCCTTTATTTCAAATAAAATGACCGAAAAATTCCTTTCCCTAAAATTTTGGACTTGACTTTCTGCCCACGACGAAAGAATATATACTGTTCAATAGTCCCCAAATTGTTCTCTACAGCGCATTAAATGCGTTATCTCAGGACAGAGGCCCGGAATGTTAGCGCGGAGACCAACAAAAATCATCGCCATGAATTGAATCCTCGATTGACCCATTAAAATTGCTCGATTGAAATCCAGAAATCGAAAAGGGAAAGAGAAAGAATCGAGGCAGAAGAGGGTTTTTTTTTTAATTTTGTTTTGAAATCGTTGTGTTACAGAATGGGAAATGGTTCTGATTTCGAGCTGCCGGAGGAGATCCTGACGGTTTTGCCGACGGATCCATATGACCAGCTGGATTTGGCGAGGAAGATAACGTCCATCGCCATAGCATCGCGTGTGTCGAAATTGGAGGCGGACAACGGGAAGCTCCGCCATAAGCTGGCTGAGAAGGATCAGGTGATCCGGGACCTTGAGTCCAAGATTTCCCGCCTCGAGTTTTCCCTTCAGGAATCGCACGAACGCTTGTCCCAGTCCATCGACGAACAGGTTCCTCTTTCTCTTCCGCAAATTTCATTTTATATTTGTCGTAAGAGCAGGGCATTATTTAGTTGAGTAATCGTTGAATTGTAATCTTTGACATGTCTTTTACACAAACCCGCATTCTTTGCTGGCTTGTACATTTTCCACTTTATGTTGTTGTTGTTGTTCTTCTACATAACCCTCGTAATACAGTAACAATCAGCAAGCACGCTGCATTGGATAAGTATTGCATAGGCTTGTGTTCTTATCGCGATTCATTTATCGAGTATTTTTCAGAAATTTAATCACATCGGAACCGTTTTGTTATATAAAAACCCTTGTTTATCCAAAGGTAGTATTATCAATTTAAATTGTTTCATGCTTTTATCAACTTGTTTTCGTTTATATGTAAGTCAGCTGTTAAGGGCGCTTTACTACAAGAGTGCAAGTTACTCAGGATATCTTAATCTTCATTTGTTTTTCAGACGAACGCTTCATAAATAGCTGCTTATAACGTCGCAATATTTTTGTCTTTTACTAATTTTCCAGACGAACCCTTTTTAATCCGGTGGAGTGGTTACTTGACACGGAGTGATTCTTTATTGCTTCCTACATCATTACAAGGAGCATGACACGGCCTGGGTTTGTGGCTGGTACATTGTGGCATTAGAAAAAGTTCGACTTGCCACTAGACTATAGCTTAGCCTGCTGTTGATGTTTTTTTTACTAAAATTGGTTATATGGGATTGAAATGGTTCTTGGACTACATAATGGTATTATAACAACTTGGTGATTATGCATGTATTACTTGGCAACATTTTAACCTGGGTCTTGAAAAATGAGAAATTTAACTGATTGAGTTCATACCATACCATTTGATAGCCTGCTATTATTGTTATTATAAAATGGGTTATATGGAATTGGAATGAGTCCCATTCATATTACATCATGACCGAATTACCATGGCATTGTGGTATTCTGGCAGTTATGCATGTATTGCTGGGAAAGATTTGAACCTGTGTCTCCCCATTGAATGTCCATTTATTTAACTGGTTAAGGTCATGTCATTTGATATTCTCAGCCTGCTATTAATACAGGGGAAACTTAGTTCTTTTTTTCTCCATTGTAGTGTCGTTGCCACAGATTGCTTTTTCAGATGTATTAGGTATTTGTTTTATTGGTGTATTTCATTGGATTTCTTGCGTGGGCATTATGTGTGGATTTTTGAGGTTCTTTTAGACTTGTTCAGTAACAATTATTGTCTGAACTACTTTTCAGTATTGAGCATCTAACGAAATGAGCTTTTCAACACTAAGTTGGAAGTTGAATAATCCAGGCATACACACACAATTGTATATATTTCCATCCATTTACCAAAGCCGTGAAATTGATAGTTGCAACTTTACCATATACTTAATGGGCGATGGAGTACTCAACTACTTTTACTAGCAGACTCTACTTGTGACGTTTTGTTAGTAATCATAATTCTAGCATGAGTATATGGTCAGAAGGCCTGGCCATTACTGTACAAGTATTATATCCCTTGGTGTTTACATTCCAATCCATGTCTGAGTATTTCCAGAGAAGCGACAAACACTTTTTTCATTGGGTATTTATGTTTTGTCACATTTTTGTCACCATATATGCATGGGGAATATTATCTTATCTGCGTTTGAACCTGGGATATTTTTGTGGTAAGCACTAGCTTACTGCTAGACCACAGTCCAGTGGACTATTTCCTAGTAATACTCTGTAAGTATGTTCTGCTAGAAGTCCCATAAACTATTACCACATAATAATTTGAAACTATGTGCTGTTTTCATTTCATAGTAGGTTCATAGCAAGATTACCAGAGTTTTGGGGGTACAGATTTGTTTTTTGTGTGAGTATGGGTATTAGGTGTGATACTATACACATCATGGTGTTCAGTTGCAAGGGTATAGCAAATTGCAATGCATATGAGTTATAGCTAAAATTAAAATTTTTAAATGGAAAATTAGAAAAGAAGTCAAATTTAACAGATCAATGACATAAACATGTGAAAATTATGGAGTTGTCATTTACATAATCTATGAAAAAATAAAAAATAGAATTGGACATTAAGATGTTGAATTGAAATTAGAAATTACAGTTAGATACCCAGGCACCCAAGTATAGGGCATGGGTGTTGCACAGTATAGGTACACATAACTAGAGGAGGAGGAGGAGTGGGGGTGACAACCTCGTAAATAGAGGAGTGGAGGTGACAACCTCGTAAATAGAGGAGTGGAGGTGACAATCTCGTGACTAGAGGAGTGGAGGGGACAGCTAGCAACTTGGGAAGACTGACTCACAGCTCAGACTTGGTCATAAAAAATTTGGTCAGAACTTGGAAAAAAAACTTGAAGCATATTAAAAGTAGATTTTAATCCTTGACCACTTGTAAAGGTATGAAAAAGTAACTTCTAAACTATTTGAACTTTTGCTTCCCAATTTAAGTATATACCCTTCCCTTCTGACACTTCTATCTGTATTATGTTCTGCTACTTGACAAATGGCGATGAGGGTAACCTACTCTTTATGACCTGTTAGAGCTCACCTGGCTTTTTCTGCCACTAGCCCTTTTAGATGGTTATGTTCTCTATTTATGTTTGGAGTGCTCTGGTTGTGGCTTAAACAGAGTTTGTGCAGAACTATTGAAAATTGATCATCATTTTTGCAAGTTTCAGCAAATGTATGAATCTTCATAGGATATATGCTTCACAAATGCTGACAAGTCACAGTCCACAACTGTTCTGTTGTCGATTGTGCAACAAGTACTATTACAAACTGGTATGGGCTTGTGAAATACTAAAGGCTAGAATAAAGGAAGCCGATATTCCTATAAAGGATAGAATGAGATAAAGGACTACTTGGTAGAATTGCAAGTTTTCCCACTTGAACTAGACCTATAACACTTTGTATTAGAAACCTATAAAAATTTTGGGAACAATTTGAATAAAACTCAATTTTTAGGATGTTTTTGAAGTATTGAATATTTTGTGAGAGTAGATATACTCTTATTAATTAATACCAAGCCTGGTTTCTTTTGAGTAACCTTAGTAGCTCATTTGGGATTTGGAAAACTGAATACAACTTTTGAAGTTCAATTAATTTTGATCACCTGACATTTAGTTGGTATTTACAAATTCCTATCATGTTCAATCTATTTGTAAGATTTATGGTTTGATTTGATGTAGTACTTACAGGCTAATTTTTTATTTCTTTGCAGAACAAACTTACAAATGAGAAGAATGCCTTGATGTCAACTGTCAAAAAACTTAACCGAGATGTGGCAAAGGTAAAACAGCTCTTCCTGATTTCAGAGATATATAATAGGACAATTTGCTTTCATTTATTTATTATTATAATTATTATTTTTTTTAAATTTTTTTTTTTTTTCACTTTGTGGAAAAATTGGTTCATAATTTATGGAGATTTCTCATTCATTGAACTAATCTGGTTAGTTTTTATTAATGACCAAATTTGCAGATTCTTTGTCGAAAGATAAAATTTTTTTGCTTTCAGATGTATCTTTACAATATTTTAGATGAAGTAACCAGCAGAAAAAGAAAAAGAAAATATCTTTTGAGGCTAAAAAAATTGCCCAATGTCCTGCAAATCAAAGCTTTTTGGAACTTTTTGACAGTAGCACAAATATAGGTACACTTTTAGAGTTTCCTTGCCATAAGCAAACATTGCTTATCTTTTGCTTGCAGAATACATTTGTATGGTAACTGATGAGATCAGAATGTTTTGCTTTTATAGATGTCTATTAGAGTGATTTCCTGCTTTGTAACATTTTTTCTATCCATATAAGCTAGCGTCTTTCTAGTTAGAACTTTCTTTCTTTCTAATCAGAACTTTCCATCTTATTAACGAGAACTTTCCAGTTAGTGTCTTTTGCATGTGCTTTGTTGCCTTATCCAGCAAGCACATCTTTATCCTTGTACATCTATTTAATAGATTCAAATATAGAGTGTAAATCATCAGTTTTGGCAGATATCTTACCTCATTTGCTCTCCAATCTGTGCTCTCTGCTGTTTGTATACCGGTGAGCGCATGCTTTTGTTATTAAATTACTGAAGGTATGTATCATTTGGTATCAGAACCTTGTTGAGGTTGATACATCCTTGCTTGCTTGAGATCCCATCCTTGCTGAGTTTGCTTGGCCTCAAGTTGAGATTAGTTGCAGCACCCTGCCCTGCTGTTCAGTTTGCTGCTTCAGGCTGGTGTCTGTACCCCCCAAACAGCATTCTCCTTTTTTAATTTTTTAGGAGTCTTTGCTTTTAAGCCATTTTAAGTTTTTAAATTTTTCACTTTTTTAATTGTGATGGCTAGTTTAGGTACACACTATATCTAACTCTTATTTAATTCAGCTTTTGACCCAAGAGTTGAATGATCAGTGATAGCAACAAAATGATTTTCAAGTGAAACCCTTTGATCAAATGACAAATATGTTCCAACTTCTCATAAGACAACAATCCGTCAGTTCTCCCTCTTTAGCTGTCTTGATTGCCCAACCTGCCTTCAAGTTGGACACCAAGATCTCCATTCCTCATTTTGATGGCACAATCGATGGGGATAAAGTGGATGCTTGGATTTGTAGTCTAGAGGCATATTTCAAGATGCAACTCCAGCTCATGAAGGCACAAAAAATCATGGTGGCTGAGGTCCATATGGACTATCAAGCCCTCGCTTGGTGACAAATGCATGTCGAGCTTCTGCAAGCAACAATTCAGCCAGTAATTGCTACATGCAAAGAGTTGAAAACAATTCTTTGGCCGTACTTTTATCCTCTTGGATATGTCAATATGCTAAGTTGGTTTCATCTTCATCAAAAATCTGGTCAGTTAGTCATACAATACATTGAGGAGTTCAATTGACTCTTTACCATGTTAGATGTGATTGAACATGACAATGTCCCCTACATGAAATTTGTCTTTGGATAGTCTTCTCATCTTTGAGAGGAGATAGAGTTTATCATCATTACATCCTTGGACCATGCTTACCGACTTGCTCTAAGGTGGAAGCGAGGCAACAAAAGAAGAAGACCAATCTATTTTGTGCATCTTAGAAAAAAGAGTACTTCTATCTTATTCAATACGTCAAATCCTATCAAGCTTGGGAGTTCTCTGCAAGGTGAATGTACTAAGGGTTTTGGCAATGGGAAAAACAACTTTTGTATTTATCATAAGCACATTGGACATTCTATAGAAGAATGTTAGGTCATGAAATCCAAGAAGGCGAAGCCCCTTCTAGCTGATCTACAATTATTGCCATCCCATGACGATTTCATAGTTGAGATAACAAATGCCAACATTTATTATCCTCAGCTCATTCTCACAGTCAATAACTATATTGCAAAAAATTGGGAAGTTTTGTTCACACAAAATTGTCAAATCAAGGACAAATTAGTGGAGCTGATCCTTGATAATGGCAGCCAAAAGAATTTGATTTCATAGAAGTTGGTGGATGATCTTCATTTGCCAACTACAAAGCATCCACACCCATACCAATTGGGTTGGGTCAAAGAGGAAGGACAATTGACACTTGTCACTCACCAGTGTTGTGTGACATTGCCATTAAGCCATTCCAAGACATGGTGGTATGTGATGTCACTCTATTGTATAGTTGCAATTTGCTACTTGGAGCATGTATCAATATGATCGCAATGCTGTTTTTGATGGATTTCAGAAGACATACTAGTTGCAAAAGGATGATAAAGTGTATCAATTTACTTCTTTTGTGAGTCCTTTTCTTTTTGGTAGACCTGCGGTCTGACAAGTTAATTTGCATAAATTTTTGACTTTGTGCATCATTAGAGAAGCTAAGGAAGACAATGCTAACAAGCTGCTCCCATTAACAATTCAATCTTTGATTGAGGCTTACTTTGATGTTTTTGAGGAGCGTAAAGGGCTTCCCCTTTGAGATTCATTCAACATTCCATTGAGCTTATACTAAGATCTCAGGTGCCCAATTGACCATCATATTGCACTGCCTCCATTGAAAGTGCTAATGTTGAACACTTGATCAAGCAATTGCTAGAGGATGGTAAGATTCAGCCTAACACTTTGCCTTGTTCTTGTGATGCCAAAGAAAGTGCATAAAGATTGGCAGTTAGTCGCATATTATTGTCCTTTCAACAAAATCATTTCCTCGGATTGATGATCTTCTAGATCAACTTTAAGGATCTAAGTGCTTCACTAAGATTGACTTGACTTTTGGTTATCACCAAGTTTGCATGGAGCCTTGTGATGTTTGGGAAACAACCTTCAAGACAAACTTCAGGCTCTACAAGTGGTTGATCATGCCTTATGGCCTTACTAATGCATTGGCTACATTTATGTACATCATGAATAATGTCTTTAGGCCCCATCTTGGTCACTTTGTTGTCATCGATCTTGATATCATGTTGGTCTATAGTAGGACACTGGAAGACCACTTGATCCATGTGAAGACAGTTTTGGATCTTATTTGCCAACACCATTTCCAAGCGAAGATGAAGAAATCCTTCTTTGGAAAGACTTTGGTGAAGAACTTGGGCTTCCTCATTAATGAACACGAGTTACATGTGGATCCATATAAAATCAAGGTACTTCATGAGTGGCCAACTCCATCCACTATTTCAGATTTGAAGAGTTTTCTTGGGGGTATGAATTTCTATGGGAAGTTTTGATAGGGATTGAATATAATATTTTATTATATGGCCACGAGGGATTAAATGGAATATTTCATAATATACATGGCCACCTTTTAATTAATTGTAATATTAAAAGTATTCATGGCCATCTCTTTATCATCCATGTAATGAGGCATGCAATTAGTTTTCTAATCATGTGATTTGTATGTGGCCATTGAAGGATTTCAGGCCTCCAAGTGTTCATCTGTTGTAGGCTTGGTCCTTATCCATTGGTAGTGTATTTTGGCCATTTATAGCCTGTTTTGCAATGTATATATTCAGCTTGGTGTTGTTTAATCCTTTCCCTTGTTTGTCTGTATCAAGTTCATTCTCAACTACTCATATGTTGCACACCCAATGTATCATATCTGTTATCACCAAGGTTATAGAAGTATCGGGGACGAGGGGATAGGTTTCGGGGACGGTGGGGGATGAGTTTTGGGGATGGCGGGGGACGACAAGCCGATTTTAGGAAATGGCTGGGGGATGGCTAGGGGACGACGAGTATAATAGTATGTGGTGGGCTGCCCTCATCATATTTAGAATAATTTACACAAAAAACATAGTCTATTTAGGAAGAAAATAATAGCAGAATGAAACTTGATTTTGACTATAGGCAATTGCATAAGACAATGGTAAAGTAGCAATACGCATTGGCTCAACAATAAGGACTTAGGTTTTATGAAAGGTTCAGAGAAAGGGGTAAGAAATTCATGGATAATCCATTACAAACAAGAGGACATCCAACATACCCAAACTGGGGACTCTTGGATTGAATGAAATGGAACATCCAAATAAACATTATAGAGCTTTGAAACTCCAGTATTTTTTGATGGGGCAAAAAAATGCAATCCATATAGACAGGACTCTGGCAGGGGCTTGTTAAAGACATATAGCCTACAAGAAGGGGGCATGGAAGAGACATTTACAATCAAAACTGGCACATAAAACCTTCAAGTAGGACAATTAAACAGAACTGGAAGATAGTGTTATAAAGCTTAACACTCGCAGAAACCCATTTCCAATTAAATAGATAAGTTTCAATGGATCCTACAGACCAATTTTGGTAGCAAGATATAAGCCTTGGGGACCACATTGTTTTTCTTATTGCAAGGACATGTTACCATTGAGATGGCCCATTTCTTGTGCCCTCATTGTTTTCCCAAATTGGTTGAAACTCAGTACAAGGGGGATGGTTGAAACGTCCCCTTTGCTGTCCCCCAGGGTTGGGGATGCGTCCTCGTGTAACCTTGGTTATCACCCATCAAAAAAATTTTACTTGGAGTTCTGATGCTAGGTAACCTTCGTTATCACCCATCAAAAAACTTTTACTTGGAGTTCTGATGCTATTCAATCATTTCACCATCTCAAAGAGTGTCTTTACATTGCTTCTATGCTTGCCTTCCTTGACTACTAACAACAATTCGAGCTTGAGACTGATGCTTCTCAATATGCCATAGGAGTAGTTCTTAATCATAAAGGACATCTAGTGGCCTATCATTTTGAGGCTTTGTCATAGGCCAAACTTAATTATAACACTTATAACATGGAATTTTATGCCTTAGTGTAGGCACTCAAACAATGGTGCCATTATCTTCTTGGTAAGGAGGTCATTATGCACACAAATCATCAACCGCTTCAGTTCTTGAATTCTCGATCAAAAATTCAAGAACATTGACACTTGAAATGCGCAACTTAGATGCAATAGTTTCATTTGGTGATTATATACAAGAATGCATCACCAATAAAGTGGTAGATTTTCTTAGTCATCCTTCTTCTCGTATGCCTCGCATCTTGGATGGTCAATGTACAACTTATGATGATCTTTGCTCTAAATATCCTCACATGGGTCCTATTGTTGTTGCTTTGTAGCAACAAACAAAAGTAAATCAAACACCTTTTCTTGACTATAGCTTGATAGATGGGTTATTGTGCAAGTTGACTTAGCTTTGTGTTCCTGTTGGCCACTCTTGTCAACTTCTACTCAAGGAGGTTCATTGCTTATCTTATGGTGGAAATTATTGTGTGTAGATGACCTTGCACCATCTTCAACATTATTTTTCTATGTGGAAAGAAGTTGAAGCTTTTATTCGTTGGTGTTCTCTTTGCAGCTAGCCTAAGCCTTTCAATTGAAAGCTTAGATTGTACCAGCCTTTGGTAGTTCCCTTGCGACAATGGGAATCTATTTCAATGGAGCTCATCAATAGTTTTCCTATGACTCAATGACAACATAATTGCATTTTTGTTGTGGTGTGTTGGTTTTCCAAAATGGGAATCTTTATACCATGCACCAAGTCCACAGGTGTGCCCTAGGCATTGTTTTTCAAACATGTTTGGAGTAGTTTTAGGCACCACTCAGTATAATTTGTGATCGTGACTCCCATTTCTTGAGTTACATATGGAAATTGTTGTGGAAACTTCTTGGTTGTCAGTTGTGCTTCTCCACTTTATTTCATATGCATATTGATGGCCAAACTGATGTTGTCAACACTTTAGTCCATGCTGTGTACATCTATCATCATTATAACAAGCAACAAAACAATTATTTGCACATTATTCGGCATAAATACAGTTGGGCTACTCATGTCTGTACAAAGCATTCTCATTTTGAATCTGTTGTGGCTTCCAATCATTAGCACATTATGAGATTTAGGTTTCTCTTGTAGTTCCACACGCAGTTGAGAAAATCTTTAAAAAATCCCTATTCGAGACGATTTTTCCCAATTCACTGTTTGGTTGATATTTTGCCGATTTTTGCCAAAAAATTGGGATATGCATGGAAAAAGCTATTTTTCAATGAAAAATTGTCGATTTTTTGTCGATTTTTTCCTCGATTTTTTCCCGATTTTCCAAGCCTATTCCAATTTTCTCAACTATGGCTCCACATACGCCCCATGAGTAGAAGGAGCAAGACAAAGCTTCTTCCTTTGTGCAACATTTGGCTAAGATTCATGCCAAAGTTAAAGATATTCTTCAACAAACACAAGCCAAATTCAAGGCACTCCATGATCGATATTGAATCCTTCATTCTTTCCAAGTTGGTGATTGTGTTTGGCTTCACTTAGACAAGCAAAGGTTTCACAACCAACACCATCACAAGTTGAAGCCCATTTGATATGGGCCTAGATCTCCCAGCTCAACTGGGGGTTTGTGATGTTGTCAATGTTAGCCAGCTGAAACAATATGAGATGTCACTTAAAGGAAGATTTTTTTGTGACTCATCCAAAATACTTTTTTCCAAATTTTCAGCAACATGTGGTGGATGATACTTGCTTAATGTTCACGTTTGCATCAACCATAAGAAGCAAATTATGTGGTGGACCACAGAGGCACTTTGCCAATGTAGGCCAAGTGGTTCTTTGAGTCAGCCCTTGCAGTAAAGTTTCCTCATCTATTGTAGAAGTCGGGGACAACTTCCACCAAGTAGGGACGAAAGGATGAGATCAGAATGTTTGATTTTTATGGTTGTATATTAGAATGTTTTCCTGCTTTGTAGTATTTAGAATTTTCGATCTTTCTAATTAGAACTTTTGAGTTACTATCTTTTGCATGTGTTTTGTTGCCTTATCCAACAAGCACATCTTTTTAACCTTGTACATATATTTGATATATTCCAACATAGAGCATAGTTGAGAAAAGTGGAATTGGATTGAAATCGGAAATGCAATTTTTCATTGGAAAAATGTTTTGTGATATAATCATATAAGCTTAAACTACACATGAAAGTGGATAGCGATACAAGCTTAAAGCCTTAAACTACACATGAAAGTGACAAAACACATCTTAAATAAAGAAATTTTAATGTGTCCAAAATTCAAATATTCTTGTATTGCTTATAATATAAAAAAGGTACAAATTACAAAATGTGTCATGAGTCATGACAAATACAATGCCTCAAGATCTTTGAATGCCTTTGCCCTTTGCCCTAGCAGAAGCTCTAGTCTCTCTTTGTTACTGTGACCGTGCCTCTTCCTATGCTTGTGCCTCTTCTCCTGCCTTGGCTGCTATCTCCTCCGCTAGGTTTTCAAAATTATCCATGGAGAGGAGAGGCTCTTGTTGTTGCTCCTGCTGTGGCTTTGTGATCTATTCAGATGATGGATCAATCTCATCTAGGTCAATGGCCTTGGTACTTGTTACTATAATTTTTTTATGGTGGAGACGAAGGTTATAATGAACAAACACAAGATCATTCAACTTTTCTTGTGTAAGCCTGTTGTGCTTCTTGGAGTGTATGCGCCTCCATGCAGGAAAGACCCACAAAAATTGCAATAAACCTCCCCTTTCTTTTCTTCTTGCCTTGCATCCTTCCATGCTTGATCTCTTTTCAAAATTTTCTTGTGGCTGCACATGGAAACAAGTAACAACAAAATTAAAGTTTAAACATTGACAGCTGAAAAGATGGGCTTGTATACATAGTTATCAGGCAGCAATACTTATGAAGCATTACTTAAAAGGAGGAAAAAAACTAGATAGCTTGAACTTTGACCTTGTATTTTAAATTTCTAGCTCAAATGCAACAATTGGATGGCTGTTGCATTTGGTTCTAATCTTTTAAAAAACAAAAAACATGCTTGAAATAGAAAAAGAGAAAAAAATGTAAGAGTTTTCAAGAGTTTTTCTTACCTCAGATGAATCCTTTGGATGGCTGTTGATGGTTGTCGGATTTCTTCAAACTGCAAAAAATCCACTGTTAGGATGCACTTTAGTGTTTTGTTTGGTGTGGTAGCAGGTAGGCAGAGCTCTCTCTCTAGTTTACAAGCAATTTATGCCATTTCCCCAACTTGTGCTGCTGTGGCTGATTTTCTGAATCAGGAATCCTGATTTTTTTTGAAAAATTTGACAATTTTTTCAAAATGCTGATTCCCAATCCCGATGGACTCGGCAAAGTCGAATTGGAATCAGAAGCAGAAAAAAACGGCGAGTTTTGTCGATTTTTGCTACTATGATGTAGAGTATAAATCATCATTTTTGTTGGATATCTTCTCCCATTTGCTCTTTTGGTCTGTGCTTTCTGCTGTTTGTATTCCAGAGAGTGCATGCTGCTGTTATAATCTTGCTGCAGGTACATATCAGTAACTTAGGGTGTTGTCTTCTTCACTACGGAGTCCATCATTTGCTTGCAAGCCTTGTCCACTAGTTTTGCAGCTTGTGTCTCTATGCAACTTGATTAGATTCTTGTGGTATTACTATGTTTTACTTTTGTTATGAGTTTAATTCTTATCCTTCTTTAACTGGTTAAAATGCTACAGTAGGAACCACAGGCTTGAAAAAGAAGTTGAATATGAATTGAGGAAACAAAATCTAAATTATGAGTATGTATGGAAAGTTTTATTTATTATTAATACTATGTAAATATGATTGGAAAGACAAAAAACCTATGTATATGATCTAATTATTTGAAAAACATAGAGATCAATATTCATATTGCTAAAAAATGGAAAGGACAGTCAGCTTTAGTGTTACTAAAGTATCCGTTTAGTCACTGCACAGAGGAGAACTTTAATGAGAAGGTATGGTGCTCTTACCAAATTTGCTTAAAATTCTCCATGAATGGTATGGGCCCTCTACTTGATCAAGACAGTCCTTGCAGGCCTATGCACAAAATCAGTTTAAGAAAAATGCCCTAATTTGATACCTAAGGTGATGAGGGCATCACTTTCATGTGTCTTTGGTTACCTAGGCTTAGATTTATTTCTTCCTAGGTTATATGATTTGCTAATAAACCTAACGCGAGTCTTACACTCACGTAGGTTTCTAGTTAATGGCACATGTGGGTCATTAGCTGGCTTAGTTGTTAGTTGTTAGCATTGTTAGCTATTATTAAGGTTTGTTAGCATATTGTTGCTATTGCCTCCCTATTTCTCCTCCTTCGAGATTTAGACGTATGGTTATTGTAATTTGGGCATATAGTGTCTATTTAAACCTTTGAAATATGAATGGCAAATTAATTAGGTTTTCATACCTTTTCACTGGTATTAGAGCATGATCTTGCGACCTGTGCTCAATAGCGATTGAGTTCGTTTCAAATTTCAATTGCCCATTTGGCTTTCGGCCATTTGGTGATAACTTCGACAATTTGTGCTGGCAACTTTGTTAACAACGATCTTTGGGGCAGCGATCTTTGTTGTTGATGATTTTGACGACAATTTTTGTCTAAATATTTGCCTCTAGACCCAAAGGGGTCAAATTAAGGGACATCGGTCAAATTGACTGTTAGAGAGCGGCAGAAGATTGCTAGTGAACAACTAAGCGGCACGGCGGATGAAGCAAACCTCTAGACATGGACAATGGGAGGACAGCTCAGAATCGGACAAGAGTAACGTGGCAAATTAAACTACGTGGTGTGTGCTAAGTGGACAGGCTAAGCTCAGTAAGGCAGGATAGACAACCGTGAGGTGATTATAATCTACTATGCGCGTTTGTAATTTTAAACTACCGTTTGGCCCCCGTATTGTGCTTGTGGGATAATTATTCCCCCCATGCTACAACGTTTTTGCCTTTTTGCTCAGGTTTCCTGTGTGTGTTGTAGGCATCACCTTGTAGACCTCAGTTTCCGTTGTTGATCGATGCGGGCGTTGTTCACAAGCGTTTGGAGGACAACGAATTTTGGACCTGTGCATTTCTTTACCGCCACAACCCGTTGAGCTTGCAACAATCGGAGATAGACGATAGAATGCGGAGAAATTTTTCGCCGAGTTTCTGGGTTTTCCAGCCACACTCGAGTTTCCGATGCGATTCCCGACAGACATAAACCTTAGAAAAATTTCCATATTTTTCAGGTTTTCTGTGATGTTTTTCCGACTTGTACCAATTCCTCGGTGTTTCCTGTGTTTTCTGGCGAGTTTGACACAGTCCAGGGAGTTTGCCATTGCCGAATTAGTTGAGTTCAAATGTGCCGGTGAGGTGCATCGCCCAGAATCGGCCAAAGGTCGCAGTTTGCAGCGGAGGGAATTATCCCACATTGGTTGTGGGTTGGCCTTTTAAGGCCTTTAAATTGGCAAAGGCACATGGACATAGTCGACCACCATGTGGTGGTCGGGCCTCCACTCGGTGGCCACTGTGCTAGTTGGGGCACGTAAAGCTGCCACGTGGAAGCCTGGTGGAGCCTGACAGTGTTCCGCGGGTCGTTTGCTAGTCAGTTGATCGTTGGTGGGCTTGCAACAGGTTGATTTCGCCCAAACCTTTATTTTGCTAAGGTGAAATGAATTTCATTTATTTTTATTTTTTAAAATTAAATTACAATTAATCTAATTGTAATTTAATTAGATTGTTTAAATAATTTAATTACTCAATTGCATAATTCTTTTTGCAACTAACCCTTTGGCATCCAATTTGGAAAGCTTTTGTAATTGTCTAAAAGGCAACCATTGTAAGCCTTTTGGCTTCTTGTAAAGTGCTTGGAAAACATAGCACCGTTGTACTTGCCTATGAGGCAAAGATTGAAAGCCTTTTGTGGCTCATTGTAAGTGCTGAAATACGCACCATTGTAATTGCCCTCCGAGGCAACTTTTTGTACTCTTTTTGAGAAGAGTTTTGCAGCCCTCCTGGATTACACCAAAGGACAAATGTCTACTAATTTGGCGGATCAATTGGCCTCCATAGCTGCAGTTGTCAGCATCTTGGTTGACAAGGTTCAAAATATAATTGAGCCTAGTGGGTCTAGTTCAGCCCTTGACCATCGCAATCAAGTCAAATGCGAGGTCAAAATTTATGATGGCTCTCGAGATCCAGACATCCTTAATAGCTGGATTCTCGACATGGATACTTGGTTTGCCTACAACAAAATTAAAAAAGATGACCAAGTTGCTTTTGCAAAGCTAAAACTTTCAGGCATTGCTAAGGTTTTGGCACAGGACCATCAAAGCACTCAAGATCCCATTGACACTTGGGATGATTTGGTCAAAGCATTGAAGGATACTTTCTATCCTTCCAATTTTGTTGAAGATCTTCCAATGGCTTCGTTTGAGGCAAGGACACAACATGAGTGTTCAAGATTACATTGGAAAGTTCAACAAATTGAGGATTCTCAATGGAATCCTAGATTTGACTCCTAAACTTATCAACAAGTTTAAGAGTGGTTTGCAAGATCAACTCTTTAGAGAGTTGAAATATACACCTTGTGCCACTTTGAATGAAGTGTATAATAAGGCACAACTTGAGGAAGAGAAAATTGCTACGAAGTTAGGTGCCTCCTCCAAGGCACCCAAAACAGGGCCATCACAACAACAACAGTCCAAAAAGGCCCCAGTAACTCCTTCCTCTTCTTATAATGGCAAAAAGTTTTGTAATCATTGTAAAAAACGAGGACACATCGAGGCTGAGTGTTTCAGAAAGAAGAAAAATTTGCTTGCACAACCTCAAAAAGAGGCCCCACAAGATGGGCCCATTGAGTCTATAGGAGAGGATAAGGTGTATATAGACCTTAAGGGTAAACTAAATGATAGTCATGTGACTCTCATGCATCGACAACAACACAGAGAAAGTCTGTTCTTCACAAGAGCACATCTTCTCCACAACTTTTTTGTGAGTTGCATCTTCGAGAATGGATCAACGACCAATCTCATTGCTCAATCTGTAGTCGATCGACTCAAATTGCTAGTCGAACCCCATCATTCCCCATATTCACTTGCATGGAAGGATGAGGGTTCTACCTCTGCAATCACAGAACGTTGTATTTTGTCATTTGCCCTTGGTCCACACTATATAGATCGAGTTATTTGTGACATGACTCCCATGGACTACTGTGGAATTATTTTAGGCCAGCCTTATCAATACGATAAGCGAGCTTTCTTATGATGCTTATCATAGAACATACACCTTGCATCATCAGAGTCAGAGCTTTCTTATTCGTAATCTTCCACATGCACAATTCTTGGTGTCTTCACCAAGGATTTCTTTAGTCTCATGGCCAAAGGACATTCGTCCTTCTATTCCTAAGGAGGTCATTCCTCCTCCATCATCAGCACCTCCTCCCGCTGCTCCTTGTTCCACCTCGAGCACTGCAATGACCTCTTTCAACATCGCCTTCACAGGTTCCAAATATTCAGCAGCCTTCGCAGATCAAGCAGTAGGTCATTACTCCTTGTCATAGTTTCACTTGGCAAGGGAGTTCTTTCGACGTTGTTTCTCTACACCAACATCGCATGGTTTCCACGATGTTCTTCTGCCCGGTTATGAGACATCTATGCAGCGTTTGGTGACTCACCCTTCCACTCCTATTGTAAAAGCATTGGATTCCAATGCTTCTTGAGTGGGGAGGTATGATGAGGGCATCACTTTCACGTGTCTTTGGTTGCCTAGGCTTAGATTTATTTCTTCCTAGGTTATATGATTTGTTAATAAACCTAACACAAGTCTTACACTCACGTAGGTTTCTAGTTAATGGCACATGTGGGTCATTAGCTGGCTTAGTTGTTAGTTGTTAACATTGTTAGCTATTATTAAGGTTTGTTAGCATATTGTTGCTATTGCCTCCCTATATCTCCTCCTTCGAGATTTAGGCATATGGTTATTGTAAATTGGGCATATAGTGTCTATTTAAACCTTTGAAATATGAATGGCAAATTAATTAGGTTTTCATACCTTTTCATAAGGGCCTATATATAAATAACGTTTTTTACTATAGTTTCTACTTTTGGTCATGTCATCAGTTTTATTTGGCATCTATATGTGATTCTTCTACCCTGAATAAGCTGTTATATTTGTCAATCTCATTAGTATTTCTTGTATTTTATTTCAGTCATGCATCTTGAATAAATTCTTGTGAAATTAATATATCCAACTTCCAACTAGTTCTCAATTACCTTGTTTTTTTCTTCGAATCAACATGTTGAATAGTAAAAGATATCTACCAAAAGTTCTGTTTGATTTATTGATTGTAATTCCAGACCAATTATGAACCGTAAAATTTAGCCCATTAAAGAGTTTCATGGAGCCAACTCTTATAGGATTTCTACATCTTAAAGTGATAGCAACTCTTGCTGTCATTGTTGCTCACATAAGTGTTGAATACATGAACAATTTGCTCTTGATATGCTTGTAAATTGGTTACCTTGCAAATGGCTATAACTTGCTAGCATAAACTATTAAATTAATGCCTTCTCATAGCATAATAATATTGATTTAAACTCCATGGCCTTACTGACTGAGGGATGACCCAAAAGAAAATTATCATTGAACAAATTGGAGATGAGATTTGAAGGGGGAGGAGTAGGGGAATGAAGAAGTGATGGATATAAAAACTAGCCAAATTGAGGATGAGGAAAAAGAGGAGCAAACATGATGTTCAAGGGATGTCAACTATGGAATCATTTATGTTCTTTCTCCTTTCTAGGTAATAATTGATAGAATGGGACAGCTAAGAGAAGGATGCTATACGTATAATACATGATCATTGAGAGAAATCGTATGCTAGAGAGTTATTTGTATAGCATTAAGAAAGAAGCCTTAAGTGGGTACATCATCATTGAGAGAACTCATATGTTTTTTTATTTTATTTTACATGGTGGAATCGGTAGCCGCCACGATGATCTGGGCACACTCTTTGTGTTTATGACCGCCACACAGTACTCCGCGCAATCCACCCCAGAAGCCGCCACACAGTACTCCGCGCAATCCACCCCCGAAGCCGCCACACAGTACTTTGCGCAGTCCACCCTACTCCGTGTAGTCCGCCCCTATAACCACCATGCTGCATTCATTTTAAACCTTTTACACTGCCGAAAGCACTAGGAAAGGGACAAATGTTCAGTCTAGCAAGGCCTGAGATTTGAACCTTGGGCGTTTGTCCCCCTTACGGGGTTTTGCCACACCAATTGGTCTACACCTCGGACCTCGAGAAAACTCATATGTTAGAGAGTTATTTATAGAGCATTTAGAATGAGGCCTTAATGTGTAATGAAACAAGCCCCTACCATTATTACATCATGATCACATTACTGTGATATTTCAACAGACTACGTAGTGGTATTCTAATTGGCAATTTATGCATATATCGCTTAGCAAGATTTGAACTTTGATCTCCACACACACACACATATATATAAACGAGCCTCACTCGTTTTACATTATCACCATGTTAGCATGATATTTCAATGAACCACATAGTTCTATTATATTACTTGACAAGATTTGAACCAAGTGTCTATATCAAGAGCCTGCATTTTTAACCATTTAAGTTAATGCCATTTAGTAAAATGTTAACCAAGTTTTACGATTAGGTTATTGACATTTAATATGGCCATGACATTTGGAACTTTCCTTTTTAATTGGTTATATGGGATTGAAACTGGTCCCACCTGTATTACATTTTGATTGCATTATTGTGTTATTTCAACAAACCATATCATCATGGTTTTCCAACAAATGGTCATCTCATGGCACCCTTGGAAATTGAACCTTGGTGGGCTCTTTGTGAGACATTCTCACCAGTTAGACTTCAATCCTATGGGCATGACACTTTGAATTTTTAATGACTAATGTTGAGTGTTATTATCCAATTACTTTCCTTAAACTGGAAAATATTATAAAAGATTTTAGATTTTCACTATGTAAATATTTTTGCTTATATTTCGAATGATGATGTTAAGACTTGGATTTCCTAGCACAAAAAGTGCATTTGTAACTACCTCACCCTCGAGGATCATCTAGATCATTTGACTAGCATATATGTTCAATGGGGAACATCCCAGGATTTGAAGGCTGTTGTAGAGACCTGTCCCACTGTCCTTGAAATCCGTCTGGTTGTCTTGTACTCGTCCTACCATTGTCAAAATGTGTCCTGTCATTTTGCACCATGTACATCTCAAAAACTTCATGGAACATAGGCTAGCATCTTAGGCCTTGAGGAAAGTCACACATCAACAACTTCCTCTCTGTCATTAGGGATTTGACACGGGATGCTTGTAGAAGGTCCAAGCGAAGTACCTTGCTCCTTTCACGTATCCTCCAGCCTTGCCCTTTCAGCCTTTGGTACTCCTATATGTTTATCATAGCGGTATTGCATTGGATCCTTTGGAATTGTGGATGATGCTATCATCATATTGCGATTTCAAGATATTTTGCATATGGATTGAAAGTGAACTCCAGGCAAACCAAGCAAGAGATGAAAGTATCAGAGAGTATACAAATATATCAGACTTGACATCAAATAATGCTAAGTAACTCGATAAAATAATCAAGTGAAAGAGTATGAGACAAATTTATAAACATTTGTACATACTTATGTATTATACACCTAAAATCATGGACTCATAGATCCGAAGTCACCACAAGTTGGTGATCAATGGGCCACCATAGAATGCCATGGATCAAACCAGATTTGAGGGACTAAAAGGTGGCATTATCTTTTATCCTCCTTTATATTTGTACAATTATCCCCTTTTAGAAACCAAAAGGCTAACAAAGCCACACAATTTGTTTTTGAAATAACAAAGACTAAAATGTAATTTGCTTAATAGGTTTACATCTCTCTGGACATTAGCTACTACATTAATATGGAGCTCTTTCTTAACCACAACTGACGACAACTTTTCACTTGCTTCTTGGAGATCTTTCTTAACTCCAAGGTTGCCTCTTGTTTGCCCCATTATACTGATAAAAGTTCAGTTCTCTTGTCTTACTATGTTCTATCAAGTTCATCTTATTAGGATTTCAATTTCTGCTTTCATTTGTCTAAGAACACAGTATGGATTCCAATTTCCAAGTTCAAGGTTTTCTCCAGTGTCTTAATATATGAGGTATAACATCATCCTTCCTTTAAAAACATCAAACAGAACAACCAACAAGTTTTCTTCAATGACCATCGAGCAAGACAGGTGTTTTGTTTCTGGTTTTTTACATACACTCCAGATGCATTGTAAGCCCCTTTATAAATTTTCTTGATCTTTTAGAAACTTCTTACTGATAGATGACCATCTCTCTCAATCTTAGATAGACTTGTGATATAAAATCTGATACTGACAATTTTGTTATCTCGCTGTTATCTATTTCTTTCCAACACTCTTCAGCGAAACTTGTGTAATTTTAATGGGAAAAGAACACTGTCAAGCTTTCTTTAGGAATTGTGACATTAGATAAGTTGTTTTGGTTTTGTTTTTTTAATATATGCCATTTGTTTTGTAGTGTCCATATTGAAGGCGTAATTTTGGGTGATCTGTGATTGATTAGACAACATGACAGGCAAATGTAATGTATATATTTTTGGGATAGTAGTTGAAAGATTTGCATGCCGGAAGTTCCTAATTAGCTTTATAACTTACAAACAGATTTGCATGCCTTTTCAATATATCTGAAGTTTCACTGTGATATCTTAATTAAGAAACTAATCTTTGTTCTAAATGAGTGACTGTCTGAAAGGTGTTTCTTAATGAAGGTTCGTTAAGAAATACAGGTGTACGTTACAAACTTGTTATATCCCTTACTACAGAAAAGCAAGTAAAATTAGTGCCCTATTTGAATGTCAAAGGTCAAGGGAAGGTGTCTTGGTTTTATTCATACACAGGTCACTGGGCAAATTTGTGTAGCTGAGAAGATTTTTTTGGTTCTTTAAGTGGTTATGACTGTGATGTTGGGTTCTTCATGCTGTTATGCTTTGCAAGTGTCAGCTTGTATTATCCTGTTAACATCAACTTTTTTAGGGCAAATTTTATTTTGAAGGATAGCACATTTAATCTAGGAAGTGTTTTGCATCCCTGTTGTGTGCCAGCACACAGAACTTGATTAGTATTCCTTGCGTGCATTTGGAACTAAGAAATAGATATATATATTTTTTTTGGCTGGAGAGCAAGGGGTTGTACTCAGGTCCTCCACCCTTGACAAATCACAACTCTCTTCTTTAAAGCTTTGAGAGTTTACAAATAGATTCACTTCTCATCTCAATTGAGATGCTATAGCTAGAAACCTACATCATTTTACATAAAATGTTTGAATTCTTGATTTTCATTTTCTAGATTTTTCAATTTTCTGTGTGAATACAAATATTCCAAAATTCAACATCCTTCTTGACATTTTCCTATAGCAGCCTTCACAATACCAAAACTTCACCTCTACTATCTATGCATTGCATCTTAGTAGATTAATATTTCCAAAACATTGTACTATCATAATCTGCTTTACTAGATCTGGATTGCTAGTTTCCTTCTTGAAGCACAAGTGCAACCACAAAAATTATAATAAATAGTTTATATGAGAACACATTAATGTTATAAAATAAAGCAGATATTATAATGGAAAACATTATAGTAATTCTTAATCATTATTTGATTTAGGCAGTCAACATTTTCTTGTCAGCTTCAGCCAAACTTATCCTTCTTCTAACCATGGAAAAGAGAATTTCTCCACGATCCTCAATTAAAACCCTTCTATTGGTTAGTCTATTTGCACATTTGTTTCCTTCCCTTAACGTATGTGTAAACTTGATTTCTTCAAACTCTTTAGCAAGATCTTGAATTTCCACAATTATCTCTTGTATGTTCCATAAAACCTTTGCTTTCTTCAAAATTGCATTTATTGCTATGAGTGAATCACCTTCTATCCATACTTTGTTCCATTTCATTTCATACTTTGCATATTTTTAACCCTTCTAAAGCCGCCCAAGCTTCAGTTTCGTTACTTGTCTTAAATCCACTATTGAAAGCTTAATGAGACAAAATCTATCCTCTATTATTTCTACTTATTCCACCTCCTCTTGCTGGTCCTGGATTTCCTTAGATGCTCCATCAAAACTCAAATTGACCAACTCCACATTTGGCAGTTTCCACTTTATATTCTTTGCCTTCTTTTTATTTCTCCTGTACCCAACATCATAATTCCATTTGATGACTTGACTCCATCTATCAAGGCTCTTTGCTTCCAGATTAGCGATTGGGTGAGTTGATAGGGTTGGAATAGACTCCTCTATGGCTAAACAAATCTTCCATTTCATTACCTCTAAACTGCTTTCCTTTCCTTTAAATATTCTTTTGTTCCTTATTAGCCACACAGTCCAAAGTATTGTATCTTTTGATATGTCCCAGATTGTCTGTAAAGCCTCACTTTTAAAAGTGCTCTGCCATTGCTTTAACCATTCTTCAATTCTGCCATTCATCACCATGCATTTGCCAAACATACTAAGAATCCATTGCCATAGTATCCAGACTATTGAGCAATGTCCCAAGAGATGGTCTATACTCTCCTCCTCATTTTTACAAAGAACACATTGTGAGGGGCCATGAAAATCCCTTTTCATAAGGTTATCCCAGGATAAAATTCTTCTATGACCTACTAGCCAAACAAACATTTTGACTTTAGGAATGCTTGGGCTATCCCAAATATCTCTCCATATTCTTGTGACATTCCTATTTTGTTGGTGCTTTACATTATATCCACTTCTTGTTGTGTATTCTCCTGAGCTATTCAACTTCCAAATCAATTTATCTTTGGCTTCCCTCGGAATAATCACTGTTGTTATCTTTCTACTCAACTGCCTCCTAGCATCAATGTCTTGTATACTTGTAAAAAAGTCCTCTTTCCATTTGTATCTTTTTTCCTGATCCTTGTATAGAACTGAGCAATAGATATGCCGTAGCCTCCATATTCTAATTTAATGCCATATAATTGAATGTTCAACTGTCATTGTTGAAGCAGCAGCTAAGTACTGTGGGATTTTTTTATATTGATTGAAGATTGCAACCTTTCTTCTTGGAGATACACATGCAAGAGAATATCTTTAAAATGAATATATTTCACTGAACCTTTTGAACCTTTGAACCCAAGGGACCCATATTTGAACCTTTTGTGCACGTATTTTATAATATACATGATCCCACTGTATGTCGCTGCATCTGACACATTTCAAGTGTGAGTTTCAAAATTGGGAAAATCTGAAAAAAACCCTGTGAATTTTGTTCAAATTTGCAATGAAATTTGCCTGTATTATGTGGGGTTTTGAATCTGCAAATGGGGGGTAATCGTTTTTAAACTTTGGAAATTGCATTGGTCACAGATCCTTGAAAAAGGGGAAAATAACTTAAAACGTTGCAAACTTGAATGGCCTTACTGAAATCCCCTCCCTGCCGTCCCGCACCTATATATTAAAAAAGAAAAAGAAAAGTCTATCGCTGCTTGTACCATTGCATTCTCCTCCTAGTCCAATTTTTGGGAAAAAAAAGAAAAAAAATCACTGCTTTCACTGTTACATTCCCCTCTTCCAATTTTCATTTCATTTCATTTGAGCTGAGTCGTTGATGGCATCCTCTACAACAATAGTATATTCTTTAAGAAATTGCTTGTGGATATTTTTTCCATATTTTTAAGTGTAACAGCTCCAGACTCTGTGCAACTCTTAGTGAACTTTTGATGGTTTGCTTTGGATCCTATATGGACGTTTTGGAAGAAGATTTACAAGAGGCTGCCATGCAAGTGTAATTAGTTTCTCTATTTCCATGTGAATGCTATGGAATATTTTTTCAGGCTTCAGCTTACTTTGTTTATTTTATTAATTTTATTTTGAATTGGTTATATGGTATTGAAATGACATCGTGATGACGTAGTGGTATTACAACTTCTTGACAACTATACATGTATTGCTTGGCAAGATTCAAACCTGGCTCTCCTACTTGAAAGTTAAGGAATTTAACTGGTTAATCTCATGCCATTTGATGGTGGAGCTTTGTGAAATTGATTTACATTTTATTATTATTAATATTTAAAAAAAATAAAATTTTGTAATTATATATTAGCTATGTTATTGTCCCTAGGGTTGTGTACTTGTGGGGACACATCCACTAGGAGAGAAGGATGAGGGGATGCAGTGGGAACGTCCTCATCAGCCTCTTCTAGAAGGGGAAGACTAGGTGACATCCCCACGGTGTCACCCTACCCTCATTTGTATGGGGACGTGTAGGGGTTGCTTACATGTCTCCTTAAGAGATGATGAGATGCCTAGATGTCCTCTATGTAATATACATGGTTTCATAGCTTAATTTGGAAACTTAGTATAAAGAGTAAATAGAAAGGGATGACTAGGGGATTTTATCATTGTATCCCTCTACCCTCATTTTGTGGGGATGTGCCCCCTCTGTAATATATGGAGATTCAAAGCTTAATTTGGAAACTTAATATGGAGAGGCAACAATACGAATGGAAGGGTGTGTGTACAACTGAAATATGGAGAGTTTGCGTAATATAGAGCGTTGTCAAATTAGATAAGCAATTGAAATCTAAAAACTTAAATCCCCCCTTTCCAAAGCTTACAAGACTTTTTAGTGAGACAAAAGCAAATGTATTGGTGCTTACATAGCCTCTATTGAAAGTTTAAATACACAACTCTAGCGTTTTTAAAGAAGTTTTGCAATCCATTTATGTACATACAGTGAATGCATGACATTGCTACAATATTTTTTGGATGTTCTAGGAGAGCCACCTATGGTTGAAACGTGAGTCATAAAAAACAAGAAGTTGAACACAATACTTTGAAGACCAGCCTTTGTAGTCAAATGGCCTAATCACATTGAAAGCAATCACTATACTCTCGAAATAATGCATCATTCTATTTTCATTTTTCTCTGATTGCTGATTAGTAATGGAAAAACCAATTACGAACTCAAATTCAAATTCGTTCAATTCAAAATGATTTTTCATTTTTACATAGCCATTTTCTTTTTGCCAAAATTTAGGAGTGTCTTCTAGTCATCCCCTCTTTGTGTCTCTGGTTTTCCCTGCCCCCACCAAAAAGATAGTTTGTGTAACATGGTGTATTAGCTATGTTCCACGAAGTTTTTAAGAAATGGACAACACGACATGGCGAGATGGGTCCTCAAGACAATATGATATATTTTGAGAGAGAGAGAGAGAGATGGTTGTATGGGATTGAAATGGGCCCCACCTATATTACATAATGACCGCATTACTATTGTATTTCAACTGACCACATAGCAATATTAATACAATAACACTTGAGCACATGCATATATCTCTTGGCAAGATTTGAACATTAGCCTCTCTCTTGGAAATCCACTTCTTTAACCACTTGAGCTCATGCCATTTGATAATATGGTAAGATTCACCCATGGGATTGGAACCATGGTCTATGGGTGAAAGACCTTGACCTCCACTAGTTGCCTCAAACCCCATGAGCAGATTCACCCATGGGATTGGAACCATGGTCTATGGGTGAAAGACCTTGCCCTCCACTGGTTGCCTCAAACCCCATGGGCAGATGATGTATATAAATTTGTAAAAATATATAAAAATCAATGTAAATTCTTTTGTAAGTATTAAATGTAAATCAAATATGCTTAAAGAGAGAATACAATGTATTGTTTAGTTTTCATTTATGCTACAATTGTTAATGAGACTCTAGTTTAATAATCTAGCCAATTATATTATGCTACATAATGTAATATTGGTACCATGCTCTTATATATGCTAAATGTTAACATATATGTATATATGATTGGTAAATTAAATTTTTGGTGGGGCTATCTTCGGCCTAGCTGTTGCAACTCTGGAGTTCTCTCTTCTGCCAAATTTGCCTAGGACTTCCACCTGGACATGTGCATTGGGTATGTCGCACCCAAACTTGAATGTTGTAATTTACTTGATTTCCACTAAACATTTTGGCATTCATGGACATATTGCTGGCAAGACTTGAACCCAGGTCTCTACATTGGGAGCCTTGGTTTTTAACGACTTGAACTCATACCATTTGATGATAGATCAAATATATTTTAACATAGAAGAAAATTTATTGTTTATTTTCAATTTTCACAATTGTTAATGTAACTCAAGTTAACAGTTGGCTACCATCCCGTAAGGGATTATTGGCTAAGATTTTGCTGTCATTCCTTATAGGACTCTGAGCTTATACTCTTAGTCGTTCTTGCTGCCATCCCTTCATTGGCTTGTCTTGAATTTTGCTACCATCTTTTATAGGGCTATTGGGCCTAATACATAGAGACCGACAATTATCTGTAACATCAATTGACCTTGCAAGTGCATCTCTGAATGAATTATAGCCATTAGGAGGTCAATGGGTTAACATGTCTTACAGATCAGCAGCATATTTTTATTTTTACCTGGGTCAAGGCTGCTGGAATTTTAGTCAAACCCTAACTTTTTATTTTTATTTTTATTTTTTTGCTTAATAGGATGTAAAAGCATCAACATAAAAATCGGCAGGATGTCAAATGCATTCTTGGTCTGTTGTTGGCACACCATGCCCTTTTTTGGTCTTTTATTTTTATTTTTTATGTTTTATTTAAGTTTTCATTTCTTAGGCTATTGGATGTTTGGCATGCCCAACTATCATAGGGATAGTCGTGGGCCTGTTTTATTGCGTTGTTGGCATCCCAAAAGATGGCTAGACACCCCAAGATGTTGTAGGAATGTTTTGATGTCCTCATAGTGTCTCAAATACATTTTTTCCAGTGTTACACGGGGACATGTCCCCCCTCGAGGGACGCGCCCCCCCGTCCCCCGCGTCCCCTAGCACAGGGGGATGACATTGGGGACATTTCCTCACATCCCCCTTTTGGGGGACGGTTGAGAAACGCCCACGGGACGTCCCCTGTTTTGGGGCGTCCCTGGGGACGGCTGGGTCCCTTTGGGGACGCTCAGGCCGTCCCTAGGGACGGCTGGGCGTCCTCGGGGACGGCTGGGCACCTTTGCCACAGACCTCTTGGTTTTCTCATTTTTAAAGGCCGCCCCTGGGTCATTGAGGGTTTGCAATGCTGACTGATCACTTAATTAACAAGCACAGAAAGAGTGAACACTAAATATCAAGGCTTATTGTATTAACATGAGGATATACGGGCCAAGTATTATTTAGATTATGAATATGCACTGGGCTTTTGATTGAGTAAAATACTTTGCCAACATGATATGCGGTGACAATGACATCTATTCTTAAGTATAACAATTTATATAAATGCATAGGCACTCTTAAATTAAATTTAAGTACTGCAACATAGAAACCTTTACTTGTAACAGCATTGTGGCACACTTGCTCCTGTAGACAGTTCTTGATTTGATGTTAAAGCACATGAGCCTAATATTTGCAACTCAAACCAAAATATATTAACAAATAAAATATGATTGACAAAATAGAAAATAATTGCCCATGCCTTAAAATATTTCAACTTGTGAATATGAATTGTATTGTAGTGTTTCTTGCTGTGCAAATTGGAATGCTTAGATCTTTAACTCGTATTCATGTTATCTAGTCATATTTAAAATTGTTATAATATGATGCACTCCAAATATCAACTAGCCACTTATGTTCATCCGAGGTTCAAATATGAAAACTTTACAGATGCATTCAGTCAAGGGAACTCTTTAGGCTCTAGTGCACTTAGGGAGCAGTATCTAATCCAGTTAGGGAGCCTTTTCAATGCAATGTCAACCCCTCCCAGACCCATTGCACTGTCGTAGGGCAAAGTCAAGGGGCAACGCTCTGTGTGCATCAACTATAATACAAACTTAAGAATCTTCACAACTGCCAAAGTTCCAGATGGCACCAGCCCTCATATGTCATATCAGGCACCAGGGCTACCACAACATCTTCCACCGAGTACCAACTTTGGCACTTGCTCTCTTATTGAGAGCCAAGTTTCAATGCTAGCAATAAATCACCCATAACAGTCTGGACCCAACATTTTTGTAAAAGTCAAATGATGAACTGTCCCATCTTCCACAAATGTCTAATCCTTTCTTGCCGTACATATTTTGTGTAAAAATGTTTTGCGCAAATGTCTAAAACTTAAAAGTTAAAAGCTGAATAATGTGGCATTCATTACTTGAGCAATAGCAACTAATTTGGTTAACTGTTAGAGATTGGCAGATTGCACTTGATATCCTTGGCTGAACCTTCAAGTTATATTTGTTGAAACAATTAAATGGCTGCACTTAGTAACTAATATCAATATGAATATCCTAATATCATTTTTGTTGTGTGTAGATTATTCTAAATTTCTAAAAAATTTCAATTTTCATAGTATTATACCAGCCGTCCCCTAAAATCAACCTGCCGTCCCCCGCCGTCCCCCAGGCTCGTGGAACCTTGATTTTTCATATTGTCTTAAATACATTTTTTCAGATGGTCTTGGTGCACGTGCATTATTTTAGGTGGTCCCATTTTGGGAACACCATGGAAAGTTTGGGAATGTTTCAAGAATGGGCCCTAACAAGTCCCCTAGTAGTGGGATATTAGAGGGTCGTCTTATTCAAGAAACCTCAAATACGATAAAACATGCCCCGAAAGGGGAGGGGTGTGTTCTAGTGAAACATAATATTATCAATATTCCATGGATTCACGTCTTGAACTATGAATACCCTTTGAAAAGCTTACCTATGAGGATGGGGATTTGGACTTTTTGGGGATGTTGTGGGAACGTCTCCAAGCCATTCCTTTCAAAGGGAGCATCTTCAAGATATCCTTATTATTTCGCCCTTTCCTTCCCCATCATTAAGATCCCTATACCAATGACATATGGGCTTGACAAAATAAAGGTTTATTTTAGAAGGTTTCTACCCTAAATCAAATTGTGAAAGACTACTTTTCTTGATAGTTGTTTTACAAACTATATAATCATGTGGCATGGAGAGTGGAAATTTTGACTATTTTGTATTTTTTTCTTCCAAACTTTTGTGCAAATCGTTACAATGGGAAAGGAGAAGAATATCACAAAATAGAAATTGGCACTATGTTAGAAATTTAACTAAATAGAAAGTTGTTGTTAGAACTCTCAATAACACCAAAAAAAAAATTCATGGACAAGCAATAAATAAATTTAGAAAATCCATGATGGTAAAGTTTGGTGGACTTAAGGTAGGGAAGCTTAATATGTCCTGGCAATTTCATTATAATATTACGATTGGCATGAAGAAGAATGTGATGGAGGTGGTGTCCAAGTATGCTATAAAATTTGATGAATTATTCACTAAAGCCAATTTTTGTATTTGCTTCTGGGATCTTATGATGTTCTTATTAGATTAGAATTGATCACACATCAGGCCAAAGTTACTTATCTAATAGGCGTATCCATGGCCATCCCCATTTTTATCTTATTATGCTTTTTAGTTTTTGAAATATGGTATAATTATTAGAGTCTGTGATTGACTTTTAATTTAATTTTAGGATTTTATTTAGAAGTATTATTTAAGATATATATATATATATATATATATATATATATATATATATAAATAATACTTTTTACACATATGTTTGTGGTATAAATATTTTTATTTAATTTATTACAAATTTTTAAATTTATTATATAGATTTAAATTTTAATTTAATTTTATAAATTTTAAAATATTTTTAATTTAATTTTATAATTTATAATTTAAAAATAAATTTTGTTTAGCATTAAGAAATATAAATATATATATGGTAAAGACAATCTAAAATTTTTAATTTCTAAAGGAACACCTTGCTTTGTTTTGGCCCCCCTTATGCATTGAAACCATAGGGTTCAAACCTGTTTTGACTTTGACTTATTATTTTTGAAGACAAACTAGGTTGATCTTCATGGGACTTATCCTTTTCTTGACTGCTTAGTGTAATGCAATAATGCTGTTCTCAAGCATGCTTCCACAAGGTGGCCTTCGGCTTTTGTGTAATGTCCTAGAATTTAATAAATGTAATAAACAACGTACTTATAAAATACCTTGATGAGTGAGTATTTAGTCGTTAAGATGCAGGTGGTGAGAAGGGTCACTACTACCTACTATGGGGAATACTTGACCTTGGAGAAACACGTTGGTGACAAGATCTCCTTTGCTGATTATTATAGTTTTAGGGGAAAAAAAGAAGAAGAACGAATAGAAAGATAACAATAAGAACTTAAACAAATACAACAAAGTTAAAATCCCGATGTTTGTGGAGAAGCTTGATGTCAAGCTTTAACAAAGTGCCCGTGCTTGGTTGTGAAGATTAGATACTTCTGAGTCTTTAATTATTTTGATGTGGAGCAGTTGACCTTTGCTTTATTACATTTGTCCAGTGTGGCACATGACTGGTGGCACCAAGGGATGGTCACCTTTGGGCATGTTTGGGTCAAAACATTTGAGGAGTTTTGCCAGAAGCTCCTAAAATGCTTTATTGACGATTTTTTGGTAGAGCAATACTTCATGGATTTAGCTCATCTCTGACAATTAAGCACAATACATGAGTATATAGATGACTTTCATAGGTTTTCAGTTATGGTGCATTGGATAGAGATGGCAAACCTCTTTTACATGTTCATGTATTGTTGAAGGATCATTAGATGAGTGGTTGGGTGTTTGCTCCGCTATCACTCTAAGATGCTATGAGTGGTTGTCGGTTTCCTTTGTTTAAAGGTGGGGGCCATCATGGTCATATACTCATGGAAGTACATCAACACAACCTAATTGTAGACCGCCAATCACAGACCAAATTCAGTTTAGGGGAGCTCAGATGGAGGCTAGATGACCACAAACAATGACATACGTTGGGAGTATTGAGGACCACACCACACCAGTAGTAGACAAGTGCACAACATCCTCTTAGACATTCCCCTTTATTTAGTGTTGATAGCCAAGGGAAATATTGGGGGGCCAACAAATTATTGTGCTGATTGATGGTGGAAGCACCCATAATTTTATTGATGAGAGGGTAATTACACGATTGGGCATTGCTATGGAGGAAATCATAGGGTTTGGTGTTGGTATAGCTAACAAATCTATTGTGCCCTTTAACTAGATAGTGCATCAATTGAGGGTCCGGATTGAAGCCATTCTCATCACCACCAACATAGACGTGCTGCCCTTGGATTCCGAGGATCTTGTTATGGGAAATGCAATGGTTTTAGACACTTGGAGACTTCACCTGGAACTTTTAGAAGCATACTATCAAATTTGTCAAGAATGGTAAGGCAAGGTTGATTAAGGGGATATCTCCAAGACCAGTTATTATTTCTCCCAACAAACATTAACGGGGTTACAAGGGAGAGATTGTGAGGAACATACAAGAGGATGCCACATGGGAAGGAGAGGATATTCTACAACATCCAACATTGCATTGCTTGGGGACAAACAAATGTAATAAACAAGGTACTTGTACTTATAAAAGTACCTTGATGAGTCAGTATTTGCTTATTGTGGGTCTAGTTGTCTATAGGGTCCCTAGATCATAAAATTGTTAATCCCATATGTAGGAGGTAGGTGAACAGACTTGCTCAAAGGGCTATATATTGATGTTTTTTATGATTCCATTTTAAATATTTTTGGGATACTATTTTCATTGAACAACTTGAAAATACTTATTAGAAGAAAGAACATTTTGTTTAAACTATTTTGGAGCCAGGTGCTTTACATGTGGGCATGAATTACTAGGCGAGGATGTTTGAAACATTGCTTGCATCTGAAAACAATGTTTTTGTATTCCACTATTTGGTGTTATGAACCTATGAAGATCTGAAACTGATTACAAAAAACTAAAATAATCTGAATTCTGGACTGAATCATATAAATTTTAATACAGAAGTTTCTTATAGATGTGGAGATCAAAGATATAATGGAATAGATCTGAAAAATTAAACTTCTACTACAAAAGTAAAAGAAAGCTATTGTACTTAACACCACTAAACAGAATAGCCCAAGCTCTCAGATGAGCCTCTCCAGATTTGAGAAGACAATAAATCTTCTTTCCTCTATTCTGCTTACATTACAAACAATAAACAGAATTGTCCAAGTTTGCAGGTGAGCTACTCTAGATTCGAGAAGTCAACGAATCTTCTTTCCTCTTCTTTGTGCATATCAATTTTCTGTTTTCTAAAAAGATAACTTATTCATTAAGTGCTTCATATGTATATATAAGGGAATGCTTTATTCTATTCCTGCTTGATTCCTCCAGCTGTACTTGATTTATTATTTCAATAATACTTCCTATATTTTTCTACAAGGACATAATTACATGAATAAATCTCATTATTCAATCTGTATTTTTTATCTTTTCCTAACTGCACTTTCTATGTTTTGTTAAACCGAATGTGCTATATTTTCAAGCTTTTCTCTCTTCATGCTTTCCTTGTCTTAGCTGTACTTTCTTTATTCTCTTTATAAAACAAGTACTTATTTCTGTATGCAATGTTTGGACTCATTACATTTGGGATCTTGTACAATATCCAAATTTAGGTAATTTTAGCAGGGAAGCCTTTTTTTTGAGGAACATCTCCACACAAATACAGGCAAATGTGGTCTTGAATTCACTACTTGATTCATCCAAGGTAATAAATCTTCCAATACCATTTCCAATTTGCTTCAGGGTTGATGGTGTCTAAAAATGCATGGACAAATTTGGCAACCTAGCCCACAGTAGGGAGTAACGCAAGATTTTCAATCAAAGGATCAAAATATGGATACTAGGGTTTCATAAACAAATCAGCACCTCTTTGAAACCAAGGATCTTGGCCGTAAGTTGCATCTCGGTCCACCTTTTCCACAAAAAGCACAACAAAACCCCTTGGGCACAAAGGTAAATTTCCATGTTATCTGCAATAAGAGATCACTTTTGGCGTATTCACAAACTCAAACCAGGAATACTAGGCCAAAAACTGTTAAACCCACAGATCAGACCTTTCTCATGAGGCTAGAAGCAAATTCAGAGGTGTCATCACTTTCTGCACAAATTGAACAACTGCAATTTTGAAGGTTCTTTATCAACGTTAAATCCTTGCCTCTGATTGAAAAGAGGCGCAATCCCTGATCTGGACATCCATGAGACCTGTGAGGCGATCAAAATTCTTTTTTGAACTCACAAACTCTGATTTAAAGGTAGCCTTATTGAATGACGCTTTGCTTGGAGGCGTTCCTGATGTTGAATCAGCTTAATCTAATGCTTGATCATCAATAGAAATCTTGCATGTTACCTTGGGAGGAGTCGTTGGCAAATCCTTCTTGCAAGAAAGCGAAACTCCTCCAAATATCATACATACGGTCTTTGATTTGGGTCCAGAAGTTTTACCCATTTTGGTTTCCTTGACCTGAGCAAGTGAGAGGGGTCTTGACGACTTTTTGGCTGGTGCTGCCATTTGCGTAGAAGCAAATGGCTTCAAGGGCATCTGTTTTCTTTTCATAACGGCCAGCACACTCAACGCATCACCATAGTTGTCATTGCCCAACAGATTGAAGGTTTGCAGTCTCCATAACAGTTGCAAGAAAGTAGTTCACACAAAATATTACATACTAAATAAATTCTTTGAAAAAAATAAAAAATAAATTAAAAAAAACAGGCATATTATAGTCCCTGGGGATTGGTCAATTGGTTGCAGCTGAGTGCTTTCCAGCTGGCAACCTTGATTCGATTCCTTTGGAGGGCGATGGCCTGTGGTTGCCAGCAAGCAACATCAGTTTGATTCCCTTGGGGGCCAATTGTCCACATCATGCCACTTAAAAGTGAGTAGTCATCGGTGTATTCACCCAAAGTGGGCAGAGGTTATAGTTGAAGGAGCTGAACCCTTGGCCAGCCGCAGATAATGATGGAAAGTTACTGATTCCCCTAGGTACAAAAAGGGTATATTCTAGAAATGTGTTTTTTATATAAATTTTTACTAGTAGTTATATATATATATATATATATATAAGTACCAGCTTGGCAACTCTTGGGAGGAGGGAGGAATTGTGCACAAGGAGATTGAAGGCCTCAATTTTTCATGATTAGGAATTGTTTGAATCATTGTGTACGTGGGAAGGTGGAGATAGGACAGACAGATGCTATTGGAGATTAGCAGGATGAACTGGTGGAGCTGAGGAATTTGCGATCGCCATTGGAAATGAAAACCTCTCGAATGTGGTTTCGAGAAGATATGCTATATACAAGGAAAATAAACTGATGGTTTTGTCTTATTGCAGTTCCGAGAAGTCCTCATCCTTTGATACGTCGTTCAGTGATTAGGTGTAGCAATGCTTTTTTGTGCAATTTTTGTATATTCTCTAATTGGGCATTTAGCCTTCATGGGATTATAGGCACGTATATCTGGAGGCACTTCTAGGCTGCGGCCTGTGTATGAATGGCCTCGCAACTATGTAATTTGGTTTCTGTTTAATAAAATTTAGTCTTTTTTTTTTCCAAATATATATATATATATAAGCATTATATTATCATGAAAAAATGTATTTCTATTGGTTGAATGTAATGCCAAATTTGATGACGACATTTTCAGGTGTTTTATCATAGTCGAATTCAAACCGGGCAACATAGATCTCAACTATTGAGATGGTCTCAAATTTTTAATTGTTTGCAATTTTTCTTAGAGGTTTTTGGATTTGATGTTGAGAATGTTACTTTCCTCATTGGATATATTCTTTTGCTTATCATTTTAATGTTGACTACTAGTGATGTTAATATTTGCAGTTGGAAGCATTTAAGAAAACGCTTATGCAATCACTTCAGGAGGAGGATGAAACACCCGTAAGTTTGAAGTTTCTTTCAAAATCCAAGTGTAGTAAATAAATTACAACTATAACGTACAATTTGTGCTCTGTTTTCATTGCCTTCCAACTTAAAATTATTAGTAGCAGATGGGTGATCCCCAAGCACTGACTTGATCTTAAATAATTTGTAAATGGATAGTGAATATATATATCATGATAATCTTGCTGTATTGTGTAGCAATCAGATAACATAGAAAGCATCACAGTTCAGCAACCAGCAAAATCCTCTTTCAGCTCGTCATTAAGAGGTGCCATTTTGATTGTTCAATGTTCACTTTGTTAGCAGCCTGTTTCTGAATGCATATGCTTCTCTTGTTTAATAGTCTTTTTGTTAATATTTATTAATAAGTATGGCTGTTACCCTTTGAGTTCTTGCAAAGAAAATTAAATTGGTAAAATAATTTATGATTGTGCAGAAGAGGCTGGTAATGGTGGACTAACAAAACATATAGGAAGTGAAACAATGGAAACAAGTAGTTCAGTTCCAGATGAGGAGAGTCATGCAGAGTATGATGGTGCGTGGAAATTCTCAATACCTTGTGGCCTGAAGTTAGAGACGATCTGTTTTTGAAATAAGGTACTGATGAAGTTCTCACTATTGTTGGTAAACAATCATTTTGTATGTGGGTTTGCAGCTTCAAGGCATGGTGGACAGAGATTTTCATTTACCCCCTATCTCACACCACGCCGTACTCCAACAGGGACACCAAACACAACATCTACAGCAGGTTCACCTAAAAGATCTCCTCTGAGGTCTCCAAGACGGCACTCTACTTCTGGGTCTCCTACAAAACGCCAATCTGAAAGCAGATTTTCATCATCATTACCACCAACTCATCATGCAACCGCACCAAATTCACCTCCCCACAAGAGATCACTTCCAGGTATTTTGGCAAAGATATCAGATATATTCATAAAGAGCAGGTTGATCATTTTAACTTGTAAAATCATGTTACATTGGCCTCGCATTCTAACAAACATTTAAGAATTGGGTATATCTTCTTATAAGAGTTTCCCTGTTTCAGTACGCACTCCACGAGTTGATGGAAAGGAGTTTTTTCGTCAAGCTAGGTTTGTCAATATGCAATGCTATGTCTACTCAATTTCTATCCCTTTTGTGAACTGATTGTCAATAGATTAAATTGATGATCAAATGATTGTTACTTCTTCTTGTTATTCAGGAGTCGGTTATCATATGAACAATTCAGTGCGTTCCTTGCAAACATTAAGGAGCTCAATGCTCATCGACAAACCAGAGAGGTAATTACTATAGTTCTAGTTGCTAAATGATTGTTGTTGAGGAGCTTAATGCTAATCAACAAAGGGGAGAGGTAATTACTACAGTTCTAGTTGCTTAATGATTGTTGTTGAGGAACATATTCCTATCTCTTCAAAACACATCACAATAACATTCCTAAAGCCAATGGTTCTTGTAAGTGATCTCCTCTTTGGGTTGACATCACATATTTAATTTTCTTTGTACACATTTTTATCTTTCTACTTCATTCATCTTGCTTAATGTGGTGATTTTTGTATGTGAGATGCAAGCTCATCTAGAACGCCTTGCAATTTTACAGTATCATGGCATCTCTCTCTCTCTCTTTCTCTGTACACACACACTATGCTCCTTATACATGGTTACTATGCTCCTTGTATGTTCTAATGTTCAAGACTGATTGATAGTTAAGGATGGTTAGTCATATAATGAATGATTTGGTGCAGATGGTGGCAGTTCATGTTTAAATGGGTGTGCAGTTAGGATTCCTTTTATTCAATAAGCATGATTTCCTGCATTAGGCTTGATGACTTTCCTCTGGTGTCATTTGGAATCAAGCATATGCACGATATGCATTTATCTGTTGTTTTCAAGTTTGATGCTTATATATATTTTAGAATTGTTATCCTGTATTTTAACCGATGCTTTTGCTGCCGCCTTAGGAAACCTTGCGGAAGGCAGATGAGATTTTTGGTTCAGATAATAAAGATTTGTATCTCGCATTTGATGGTTTGCTTACCCGGCACCTGAATTAGTCAGAGCATTCAATTCTTTGTTTCTGTATGTAAGTGGCTACTTGTTGCTTTGCTTCTTTTGAATCTTGTAAAGTTTGGAAATTATTCAGTTTGTCGCAAGGCACTGTTTTTTGGTTTTTGAGCAACGAACAGTGGTTTTGCTAGTTAACAATTTTTGATAACATGCAGTGGTGACATTGTATAGGAAACAGGGTTTCAGGCAGCAACCTTGCATCTTTGGTCAAGTTTGAACTGTGCTTGTTTCATTTGGTTCTTGTTTCCTGATGCTGAGGAATTCTGTTGTGAATAAGTATATGGCCTTTGCAGCATAATGTGGCATTGCCAGTATTGAAATGCATGAAATCCTCAGGTATACATGGTCATATTTGTTTGAGTACCGGAAAAAATGAATAGGTTATGTTAGAGGCTAGAAAGTTGTGCAGACACATTGTTCAATGTATACATACTACAGTGATCATATCATTGGAATTCTGTCATCCAATGCCTGAGTGCATAGTCTTTTATTTTTGTCTTACTCAACTTGCCAACCATGTTACTTAGCTTGTGCTTTTTTTTTTGCTAGTTTGTGTGAATGATAAGCTTGTGATTCATTGTAATAAGCTATTTTGTCTTGAGAACTTGTGAGAATTGTTATTTCCAGACTGGAGTACTTTGCCACCTTGTTGATAGGAGCTTTGTTTGTATTTTATACTGGAATAACATAAACAATTAAGGAGAACTAAGGCATTGCTATCTATCTATCTATATACTCACTCTTTTGAAATTCAGAAAACATAAATATTATGCACTCATTGGTGGAAATTCAGAAACATAAACACGTTGGGTGTAGAGATGAAATGAAGTCATTTCACTGCTAGTTAATAGTAGCGAAAGGAGAAACTAGAGCTGACTAGTTTGGTAAAATCTTTGTAAACGTGACTCTATTTTAGAGATGGCCGAGTGGGTAATATTTTCATCATGATGATAGCCCTTTATGATAAGCTTTTGTCAAATCATGCGGTAACATCATGCAAATTGAAAATCCAGAGACAATCTCAATCCAACAGAAAAAGATAAAATATCATTATGGATGGAATGGAGAATAACAAGTATTTATGTAAGTGATGATTTGTCATCTTAACCACAAGAAAATGTCAATCAAGAGATGAGTGATTGAAATTAGATCTTTACAAAAGTTACTGAACAACACCAACATGTAAAACTTTGGGTAATCAAGATATGAGTGATTGAAATTAGATCTTTACAAAAGTTACTGAACACCATGTACAACTTTGGGTTTTGGGTAATAGACTTTATTTAAATATTTGGTTTTTGAAATGTGAACAATTATGAGGTTCTATAATGTGTAATACATCAGTGTCAAAATTATTAAGATAAACAATAAATGTAAATGTTAATAGTGCATTAAATTTCAACTGTATTTTTTTTTTTTTTAAATTAAGTTATATGTGGCTTTTATAAAGGGCCACTTCCTAAAAAAAATAAAACATTTAATTTATTGTTTGGTCAACTAATTTTTTTTTTTTGAGTAATACTGCTTATACACATCCACCATGGGATTGAACTCGGGTCACATAATTGATAATGCAAATGGCATCCTTGCTGGTTTCATGAATAATCTTTGGCTCGAGAGTTTCCTTTAGCTTTCTTTTTCTGCCACATTTTTGGCTTGCCAATTTCCTTTATCTGCCCTTTTGTGACACATTTTTTTCCCTCTATCACATTTTTTGTATCCTTTTTATTGTAAGGGGATCTCCATTGTCCATGTACCTTTTAGTATTTGAATTTGTCAAGTGGAAGATTGATCTTGTAATTGTTTAGTTTATTTGCTATATTTTCTTCATTATAGATATGTTGGCATTTTCAAGATATTGCATCTATTGAATAAATTGTTTACAATTTTATATTTTTCATTATCTGTTTTTGTCAGATCTAGAACAAAGAATAGCCTAACAACTCTTTGATAACCCTTTTCTTTGGATCCATATTTATATCTTGGATTTGGATATTTTTTTCAATGAGTTTACACAGGCTTTTCAAAGAGAGGCCAAAGCCCTTACCATTGCAGTAAGCTTGCAGCTCAATTTGGATATTACAATATATTGTTTTCTTTTTTTCTTCAATTGGTTATATAGGATTGAAACGAGCCCCACTTGTGTTACATCATCACCACATAGTGGTATTACAACAAAGCTTGGATATTATCCATGTATCACTTGTCAAGATTTGAACTTGGGTCTCCTTGAATGTTGAGGAATCTAACCGATTGAGCTAATGCCATTTGGGGAATATACTGTTTTCATTGCCATTGTTTATTTGTATTATGTGTTTAATCCCACTTTTGTAATATTTACTTTTGGCTTAAAGAATAATCTTAAAAGTTAATGCTATTTTTTGTCACAAACCCTTCTATAAGTAGATATTTTAATGGTTATGACAATATTAATTTATTTTTAAAAAAATGTTGTTGGAGAAAAAAGGGTGGTACTTAGGTCTCCCACCGTTTGACAAATCACAACTCCCACCTTTAGAGCTTGAAATTTTACAAACAGAATCAATTTTCATCTCAATCAAGTTGGTATAGGTAGATATCTACAATTTTTTTTTTCATAAAAAATTAAAATTTTTATTTTCATTTTCTAAATCTTCAGTTTTTCAAAATACAAATATTTCAAAATTTAGCATCTTTCTTGTCATTTTCTTGCAACAACCTTCACAATACCAAAACTCTACCTCTATTGTCTATGCATTGCATCTTAGTAGATTAATATTTCAAAACTTTGTGCCCTTTGACAAATCACAACTTCATCTTTAGAGCTTGAAATTTTATAAACATAATCAATTTTCATCACAATCAAGTAGCTATAGGTAGATATCTACATCTTTTTTTCATAAAAAAATTAAATTTCTATTTTCATTTTCTAAATCTTCAAATTTTTTCAAAATACGAATATTTCAAAATATAGAATCTTTCTTGTCATTTTCTTGCAACAACCATCACAATACCAAAACTCTACCTCTATTGTCTATGCATTGCATCTTAGTAGATTAATATTTTCAAAACTTTGTGCCCTTTTTCAAATCACAACTCTCACCTTTAGAGCTTGAAATTTTACAAACATAATCAAGTTGCTATAGGTAGATATCTACATCTTTTTTCATAAAAAGTTTAAATTTTTTATTTTCATTTTTTAAATCTTCAATTTTTTTCAAAATACAAATATTTTAAAATATAGGATCTTTCTTGTCATTTTCTAGCAACAACCTTCACAATACCAAAACTTTGCCTCTATTGTCTATGCATTGCATCTTAGTAGATTAATATTTTCAAAACTTTGTGATGTGGGGGAGTTGAGGAAGTGGGTTGTGTAAAAATAGTAGGAAAAGGGAGGTCCCAGGTTCAAATCCCTCCCCCTCACATGCATGTGGATATGTAACTCTAGGGTGTGTTAATCCCACCCACCAAGTCATCAAAAAAAAAAAAAAAATAGCATCTTTCTTGTCATTTTCTTGCAACAACCTTCATAATACCAAAACTCTACCTCTATTGTCTATGCATTGCATCTTAGTAGATCAATATTTTCAAAACTTTGTGCCCTTTGACAAATCACAACTCTCACCTTTGGATATCTACATCTTTTTTTATAAAAAAATTAGTTTTTTTTTTTCATTTTCTAAATATTCAATTTTTCAAATACAAATATTTCAAAATTTAGCATCTTTCTTGTCATTTTCTTGCAACAACCTTCACAATACCAAAACTCTACCTCTATTGTCTATGCATTGCATCTTAGTAGATTAATATTTTCAAAACTTTGTGCCCTTTTTCAAATCACAACTCTCACCTGTAGAGCTTGAAATTTTACAAACATAATCAATTTTCATCTCAATCAAGTTGCTATAGGTAGATATCTACATCTTTTTTTCAAAAAAAAATCAAATTTTCTATTTTCATTTTCTAAATCTTCAATTTTTTCAAAATACAAATATTTTAAAATTTAGCATTTTTCTTGTCATTTTCTTGCAACAACCTTCACAATACCAAAACTTCACCTCTACTATCTATGCATTGCATCTTAGTAGATTAATATTTTCAAAACTTTGTGCTATCATAGACCGTTATACCAAATTTGCATTACTAGTCTTCTTTTGGAAGCGTAAGTGCAACCACAATATTTGCAATAAATAGTTTATATGAAAACACATTAGTGTTATAAAATACAACAAATTTTACCAATGGAAGATATTAAAGTAAATCTTAAACATTATTTGATTCAGATAGTCAACATTTTATTGTTAGCTTCAGCTAAACGTCTTCTAACTGTGGAAAAGAAATCTTAACGATCCTCTATTAAATCCTCTCTGTTGGCTATCCTATCTGCACATTTTTCCCTCCCCATAACATATATATGAAAACCTGATTTTTTCAAACTTTGTAGCAAGGTCTTGTATATCCATAATGATCCCTTGTATGTTTCGTGGAGCTTTTAATTTCCTCGAAATTGTATTTATTACTATTAGTGAATTGCTTTCCATCCATACTTTGTTCCATTTCATTTGTCTAGATATTTTTTGATGGCAAAGAGCAATTCATTCATTGAGGCAAGAGCCTATTTAATACATTCTTTAGGGTTACAAACTAGAAGATTGATACTCACAATTTAGGAGATCCTTACATGCAAGGATTATTAAAATAATCTTTTAGCTAATAATAATGTAATAAAATATCCTAACATCCTCTCTTATTACATTATTTGGGTTAGGAAATATTAGGAATCCCCATTAATTTAGAGGATTTTAGGCTTTGGCTGCTTTGGCTCTTGGCTTTGGTTGTTTTGGCTCTTGGGTAACCACATCTAGGTTTGGTATTGGCTTTGCCTTTGGGTCGACTATTGAGTCTTCCATTGGCTCTTCCTTTGGCTTTGTCTGTGGGTTTGTCTTTGGGTTTGTCGTATGTGGGTTTATTTATTGGGTTAGCCTTTGGGTCGACCACTGGGCCCACCTTTGGGTTTGCCATTGGCTTAGCCTTGAGGTCTGCCATTGGGTTGGGTATGCATTGGGTTTACCACTAGGTTTACCTTTGGGTTTGTTGCCTCTAGGATTGTTTTGGGGAGATTGTAATCGTCTTGGATGCTAATAGTGTTGCATTAGGAGCATATTGGACATCTAGAGCAAATAAGTCATTTTTGTAGGAACCAATGGCTATATGCTTACCATTCTTAGTGATAAAACACCTATTATGGCCATTTTCAACTCTAAAATCAACCTTCATGTTTCTATTTAGTCGTTGCGGTACATATAAGTTGTTTGTCAAGCCTCGTACATATAATATCTTTTAATGGTGCATTTCCCATTTGAAATATGAACTGAAACATCACCTACTCCTTTGACCTTAGGTTTTATCATCGACAATGGTCATTGGTTTCACTTCCTTGGCTTTGTAGGTATCAAACAAGTCTTTATCCCTTGTCATGTGTCGATTAGCACCAAAATCAATGTACCAAGCATCATCCTTGGTTTTGGTTGTAGCCTTTATCATGAGTACCTTGTATTCTTGTTCAAAATTTGAACCTAACTCTTTGTGTGTTTGTTTATAATACGAATCTAACTCTTGAATGACAACATACCCTTTTTGTTGCTTTTGTCGGGTTTGTGGCCTATACTATCGTTATTCTCATTGAGGTTTGTGGACCTGATCTCCTTGTGGGTTGATATTTTTTCCTACAATATTAGATATCATGTTCGTTGCGTTCATAGATATGGATATATCTCTTTTGGTACCGAGATTGTTGTTGTGATGATGACAAAGGATCTTTGTTCGAAAAATATTTGTCTTTTTTGTTTCCCATATTTTTTACTTAGAGGTTTTTGGCTTGAGTGCATTATTTGACAATCCCTTAATTTGTTGGTATTTTCTTCTTGTTGCAACATATTAATCGACTCCTTAAAGGGAACTTCTCTATTTGAGACTTGTAAGGAGGTAATAAGCACACAAAAGGAATTTGGTAAAGCTTGAGGTATGATGGGAACTAAGAACTTGTTATCCACTTTTTCACCCATAGCATTCGGTTTTCCCTTCAGGTCTGCGACTCTGCAAAGAAATTGCTCCATAGTCTCTCCATCTCCACTTGCAATGTGTGAAGTTTGGATGGAAGGTCATAAGAGCATCCCATGCTTGATTGGAAGTTTTTGCATCACAAATGTATTTTTCTATCTCAATAATTGTATCAAGGGTGATTAGCATCAATGTTCATTGATTTGCTTCATCATATTTCTTTCCTTGGTCCATGTCTTGAAGTCATGTTTTGATGCCTATCACAATGTCCCATAGCTTCTCCATTGTCAAGATAGTTTGCATTTGTCTTCCAAGCTCTGAAGTTGGACCCTTTCAACAGTTGAGAATCTATAAGATACACTTTGAAAGTGACCATCTATGCGAAGCTGCAAAATATCACCTACAAAAATTGTTAAAAATAATGAAGGTGTCAAACTTTGCAAATAATGCACCTTGTTTACAATCACAATTGCGTAATTGGTTAAATCAAATTGCACGATTGGTTAAATCAAAATGCATAAAAGAAACCCCCTTTTAATAAAGGTGTTATTTTTTTAATTTTAAAGTAAAATAAACACTGCCTTATAAAATATTAATCTCCCCTTTTAATAAAAGCAATCGCCTTAAATAAAGGGCCTAGATTAAGAATAAACCCGTCTTTAAATATTAAAGCACCCAAAATTGTTACACCTTTATTTTTGGAAGCCTTGAGAAATTGAACTCGGGCAAAACTTTCTAGAGGGAATAACTTTCGATCTAGAACTTCAATTTTAGATTTTTTTTATCAGATTGAATATCTTGATGAGCTAGACACATTAAACGAATCAAATATTGGTTTAGCGCTTGTTAAAACCCAAAAAAAACCCTCAGAAGACCTCAAAAGTGAGCTCCAAAGTTTCTCCACTGCGATACTTGAGAAAAAACGAATAGAGATCTAATAAGGGTAATATGCGGAAACTCTTAAGAAGGGTAGATCTTTAGCAACCCAAGATGAGAGATTTGGTAAATATTGAGCAAAATATTTTAGAATACTAGATCCAAGGCTTTGACTGCATAGGCTTTGATTATAAATGGATATCTTTCCCATGAATGAATTCATTCATTGAGGCAAGAGCCTATTTAATACATGCTTTGGGGTTACAAACTGGAAGATTGATACTCTCGATTTACAAGATCATTACATGCTAGGAGTATTAAAATAATCTTTCAACTAATAATAATCTTCCAACTAATAATGCATGATCTAATAATAATGTAATAAAATATCACGTTAGAAATATTGAGTTGTCATTGATGTCAAAGGCAGAAATATCTTCAAGGATGAAATGTTGAGTTGTCATTGATGATAAAGGCAAAAATATCTTCAAGGATGAAATGTTGAGTTGTCATTGATGTTAAAGGCAGAAATATCTTCAAGGATGATTTGAATTACAAGTATATGCTTTAATATTTAAATTGAAAATTTAAATATTAAAGTTATAAAAATATTATAAAGTTAAACCTTATAATATTTAAATATTATAAAGTAATGGTTTAAATATTTATATGGAGTTGAAGTTTGAAATTGTGAGAGCGTCGACCTCTTGGGCGCCAAGCAAGATTGAATGTAAGGTTGAAGTTCAAAAATAAAGTATGAGCCTACTAATTAAGCGCCAAAGGCAAGAAGGACAAAAGTGTGCATATATACATGAGTTTGAAATTCATTTCAATGTGGTGTGGTGTGAGATATTCCTTTGAAGAAAAGAAGCAAACTACGGTGTAGTGGTTGGCAACGTTGAAGACAACAAACGAATACCTTCGAGATAATTGGAAGAGTGCGCACACATAGATCCAACGCAGAGGGAAACAAGTAGAGCACACACACAGAGATCTAGTGTAGAGAAAAACAAGTAAAACACACACACGAAGATCAAGCACAAAGTGAAACAAAAGAACACACCAAAAGGATTTCGAAGGACCACACATCGGGAAAAAACCAGATAAGTTTCAAAGATAAAGTGACAAAATCTTCCTAGATAAATACAGATTTGTGGAATGTTTTGTAATGAAGTTTGTGAAGTAGAAAGACTATAATATTGTGAATATCTACGAATGTCGGATATGAAATTTGTGAAGTAGAAAGACTGCAATGTTGTATTGAATATATGTGAATGTTGAATATAAAATTTGTGAAGTAGAAAGACTGCAATATTGTAAATATCTACGAATACCGGATATGAAATTTGTGAAGTAGAAAGACTGCAATGTTGTATTGAATATATGTGAATGCTAGATATAAAATTTGTGAAGTAGAAATCAAAAGCAACATTGATTTGATTGGAGGTCTTTGTAATACTTGATCCTACGGTTTTCAAATGCAAACGAAAGGAATATCTTCAATAAAATGAAGCTGACGATGCTGAAATCAAAGTGACATAGCAGTAGTTTTGTTGTGGTACCGAGCATCGGTGGTAGAACTCTGCGGCAACAAACTATCAGAGTTCATGTTGGATTATCAAAGACATGGAAGCAGTAGGGTTTGATGGTATAAATCCATGCAAAAGAGACTACGTCAAGCGAAAAGGATGTGGTGAAGAACATCGTGATTATAGAGAAAGACAACAAATAGAAGGTGTTGTTGTAAATTGGTGAGTAACGGCTCTCGAAACATTGTTGTTGGTCAAGAGATTTACATATGATAGAGAGCACAACTAGAGTTTGAGAGTAACAATCATTTGGAGATTCAAGTGAAGATGATTATCTTAAGAATAATGTAGAGGGGAGGTGAAGCTCTAAAATCTGGTAAGTAAAACAATCATTATTATTCTGACATTGAGTTGTAGTGTTTTCAATTGATGGTTGTAATGGAGGAGCTCTCGAATGCATTGAGCGAGTGTATGTGTTGACAAAAGCACTTCAACTTAAGAGGGAGATACGGTAGGAGCCACGCTAATCTACGGATGTATGTATTGATGAAAGTACTTCATCTTGAGAGGAAGCCACACTGAGGAGACACACAGAACAAGAAATGTAGCTTCAAAAGCGTTACAAGAAAATTCATTGTTGGATAGCCAAGTGTCATGGAGAATGAAGGATAGCCAAGTGTCACTAAGAACAAGGTCATAGTCATATATACATCACACAAACGTTTGAGAGAGCATTGTGTACACTGCATCAAGGATTCATTACAAAAGAGAACATCACGCAGAAAGGAGTATCACTACATAAACACTTGCTCATGAAAGATTTTCCTGCGCACACCATATATTAAGAGGTACATATTATTATTATTGTTTGAAGACATAAGGAATCAATTTAAAAAGTTTGAAAAGGAGATATAAGAAAATTGAGTTGCTAGAATTTGGAAAGATAAAGGTGATATTTTGGATGGCTTTAATGATAAGATTCTAGAGTTGATTTGAGCAAGAGTGAATTAATGTTATTACATTATAATTTTGATATCTAAGAGAGAGCATTAGCAAATTGAAGAAAGTAAACTCAAGAAAAGGGAAGAATTTAAAGAATACGAGTAGGGTTTTTGGATCAAATTTTTGAGCATGTTTGAGCAGGTTTTTGGATCAGATTGTTGAGCACATTTGAGCAAGTTTTTGGATTAGATTGTTGAGCACATTTGAGCAAGATTTTGGATCAGATTGTTGGGCACATTTGTGAGCACATTTGGAGCATATATGAGCAATGTTTGTGAGCAGATTTGAGAGTAAATTTGAGCAGTGTTTGTGAGCAGATTTGAGAGTAAATTTGAGCAGTGTTTGTGATCAGTTTTGGAAAAGAACTTGCTAAGAGGGATTGGTGTCTCCTGTGGGTTGGTGCCCATGAACTTGTTGAGAGGGAATTGGTGTCCCTTGTGGGTTGGTGCCCACGAACTTGCTGAGAGGGGATTGGTCTCCTGTGGGTTGGTGCCCACGAACTTGCTGAGAGGGGATTGGTGTCTCCAGTGGGTTGGTGCCCACGAACTTGCTGAGAGGGGATTGGTGTCTCCTGTGGGTTGGTACCCACGAACTTGCAAAGGGATTGATGTTTCTTGTGGGTTGGTGGCCATGAAATTGAGTAGGGGATTGGTGTCTCATGTGGGTCGGTGCCCACAAACTTGTAATAGGGGATTGGTGTCTCCTGTGGGTTGGTACCCATGAAAGTTATTAAAGAAATATATAAGCAATATTTTCTCGTGGTTTTCTCTCGAGAGGGAGTTTCCACGTAAAAATCTTTGTCTCTTATGTGTGTGGTGATTTGTGCATTGTTTTATTATTACATTGATATTATTTGAAGTTATTGCTTTGAAAAAAAAGGGAATTTTTATCTTATATTGTTTACCCCCCCTCTCAGTATAAGCTTGTTGTTTTGTTAGAATAATACCTTAGCCTAATTAATGTAAAGGCATTTATGTAAGGGTGTTAGTTAATTAACCAATATGAAAGGGTACATCCCTTCATATATCATTGTATAAATATTGATAATGAACAATATGAAAAGTGTGTCTGTTTTTACATTGATAAATTTGATATGGTATCAGAGCACCAGGATAAAATAAAAAATGAAAATAAAAAATAAAATAATATAAAAAAACAAATATATAATCCTCCTTGTCTGCCATCATACCTGCGAAGGAATGGTGCATACATTCTAAGCCCAACCATATTTGAACCGCAGCGTGCAACCACTACACTACAAACTACCTCAGGCGGTTGACAACATTGATAGCCCAGCAAAATCTTGGAGGTGTTGTCTGCGCTCAGGCTTCGAAGCATGGAGAGGCTGGATAATAAAGTTGTGCTCCTACATGCATCCGAAGAAATTTGTCACTAATCTTACGCGCTTGCAAGAGACCACTGCTTAAGATCGCGTCAGGATGCTTCATTAAAATCAGCCACTGTTGTGCACACACATAGTTGTCGTATAGGGCAAAATTTATTTGTGAAACAATAAAATTACTTTGTTTTCCAATAGTTATCATAGAGTTGGAATAGAAAGCAAAGAAACCATTAGAATACACGACAAAGAGCTGATTTGTAGAGTCAAAAGTGAAACGCAGAAGGAACATCGATTATTATAAGCAATAAGCATGTCGTGTTCACACAGTCTTGCACACAGTGATTGATAATATAACTAGGCATTGCAAGGCTATGCTCGTCTTGAAAAGCAGTAAATAATATTTTATTGCACAAAAAAATTGATGGGCATATGTACCTTAGGAAAGATATCCCATCTATCTTTGTTTTGAAGGCGGAGCTAATTGGACGACGTGGAATGAAGGTGGTAGACAAGACTCAAAACAAAATTTTATAAAGACACTTAGACATGTTTTAGGTGCACCATCATTTTTCTAAATTTTGGTACACGGCAGCACTTTCGGGAATAATTACAGCAAAACATCACCAGCTTTTCATGAAGTTACTAGTAACAATAATATTTAATAAAGTAAAATATTAGATATTTACTTTATACTAAATATATAAAGTTACAAATATAAAGTAATTGGTGCAAGCCTAAAATCAAAGAATGATCGCTTGGTCAAGGAGTTAATTTTTACTCCATGAAGAAAAAATCAAATAGAACTCGTGATTTGTAAGTTCGTTCATAAATCCGATTCATAAAGTTATAACTTTAATATTTATAAGTCACTTTATAAAACTTTATAAAGTTATAATCTAAAAGTTATAAAATCACATTATAACAAAAATTTATAAAATAAACTTTATAAGTTATAATATAAATATATAAAGTTATTTTATAAAAATAACTTTATAAAATTAAATAAATAAATAAAAAGGTGACAGTGAATATTTTGCCTTCGTGAAATGGTGATATCAACTGCTCCCAAAATTCTGCTCTCTGATTCTCAAGTCCTCAAAGGTGACAATTATGCGGCCTGGAAAACGAAGATTCAAGCCATTCTTGAATTCGAAGGCTTATGGGATATTGTTACTGGGACTAAGCAATGTCCATCAACAACAGGTAAAGATCAAGAGACTTTTGATCATTGGAATCGCAAGGCTCGTATGATCCTTTTACTTGGTATCTTGGACGATGTCCAACCTCATATTCGGGATGCTAAAACTTCTACTGAAGTATGGAGGAAATTGCAACAAGTGTATGAGTCCAAGAACCAGAATCAAATTCTTCATCTTCAAGGACAGTTGCACACTCTAAAGTTGAAATGTGGCAAAAAATTGAAATCATTTCTTCATCGAGTAGCTATGCTTCATGCCTCCCTACAAGCACTAGGAGAGATTGTGGAAGATAAGCTCCTTGTACCCATTGTCCTGAGAGCACTCCTAGAGTCGTATCGCACCTTTGTGACATCCTTGAACATCCTAAAGCAGAAGCCATATTTTGAAGAATTGGTCAACCTATTGCAACAAGAGGAAGCATTCCATGAGAACTCAAATGAAGAAGAGCAAGCCATGATAACGAATCAGATGGGCACGATGTCATTCCACCAAGGAAAAGGCAACCAAAATCCCAACAAGCCGAAGAAAAGTTGTTTGATTTGTGGTAAAAAGGGCCATGACTTGCATGAATGTTGGTATAATACTTTTACTCAGGGAGATTCGAGTAATAAGAATCCTACACAAAAAGGACCACCTTCAAAGAACCAGGGAGAATGGAACCAATGCCGACCACAACACCAACAAGGGAATGTTGCCAATACTGACGACGAGGAGGAAACTGAGGATTTTGCTCTTGTTCATCAGGAGCAACTATCCACCGCATTTTCCCTCTAGGGGGAACATACCCTACTTTGCTTAGACCTAAAGGACAACCCAACGACAAACGACCGAGAGGTAGATCCAAAGGCAAATGATCGAGAGGCAGACCTAGAGGTAAAACGACCCAAAGGCAAAATACCTAGAGACAGACCCAGAGGCGAACCTATAAGTATTTACCTAAGCAAGAGTAGCTAGAATGAAGAGTAGTCAAAGCAACTCAACAAAGCAAGAACATAATACATTATCCCACATAATGTATTATGGGGGGAATGTTAGAATAATACCTTAGCCTAATTAATGTAAAGGCATTTATATAAGGGTGTTAGTTAATTAACCAATATGAAAGAGTACATCCATTCATATATCATTGTATAAATATTGATAATGAATATATGAAAAGTGTGCCTAGTTCTACATTGATAAATCTGATATGTTCTTCAATATCTTAACATCTTTAACCCGTTCAAAGCTATCGAAGCTTTAGCTTCATTATTTATCTTAAATCCACTATTGAAAGAGTAATGTGACAAAATCTCACCCCTATTATTTCTAATTATTCCTCTTCTTGCTAGTCTTGGATTTCCTTTAGATGCTCCATCAAAATTCAATTTGATCAACTCCACTTTTAGTGGTTTCCACTTTATATTCTTTGTCTTCCTTTTGTTTCTTCTATACCCAACATCATAATTCCATTTGATGACTTGACTCAATCTATCAAGTCTCTCTACTTCAAGATTAGGTATTGAGTTGATAATGTTGGTTTAGACTCGTCTATGGATAAACATATATTCCTTTTCATTACCTCTAAATTGCTTTCCTTTCTTTTAAATATTATTTTGGTCCCTTCCAACCATACAATCCAAAGTATTGTATCTTTCGATATATCTTAGATTGTTTGTAACGCCTCACTTTTAAAAGTGCTCTACCATTGCTTTAACCATTCTTCAATTTTATATTTACCAAACATATTAAGGACCCATTTCGATAGGCCCTGGACTATTGATGAGTGTCCCAAGAGATGGTCTATACCCTCCTTTTTACATAGAGCATATTGTGAGGGGCCATGAATTTTTTTTTTTCATTTGATTATCCTAGGATAAATTTTTCCTATGACCTAGTAGCCATACAAACACTTTGACTTTCTGAATGCTTGGGCTATCCCAAATATCTCCCCATATTCTTGTAGTATTCTGATTTTGTTGGTGATTTGTATTATATCAATTTCTTGTTGTATATTCTCTTGAGCTATTCAACTTCCAAATTTAGCTTGTCCTCAACTCCCCTCGAAATAATCACTATTGTAATCTTTCGGCTCAACTACCTCCTAGCAATAATGTCTAGTATACTTGTAAAAAAATCTTCTTTCCATTTGTATCTTCCTTCCCGATCCTTGTACATAATGTTTGAAACCCTATCACCATATTTATCTTGAAGTAATCTCATCAATAATTTCATCTAAGATTGAGTGGTTTTTTATCACACCAAGTACCCATCTAGATAGATTTTTTTCTCTAGTTTTCGCCATCCATCTTCAACTTTTAATCATTAGATCAATTAATTTTTTTAAATCGCTCCATAGTGCAGAATCATCTGGTAGTAAGAATGCAGTAAATATTAAGCTTAGGTCATTGGGATCAATGTACTTAGAAGAATTTTTGCCCATTGTTTTTAAATCTCTTTGTACAATCTCTAAATTATTTTCCCCCTTAGAGCTAAGTTTGCATCCGTAAAAACTCTTAAACTGAGACCTCCCCTAGTTTTATCATCACACACCTTGATCTATTTCACCAAAGGAAATTTCCTTTTATCATGTAACCCTAACCACAAAAGTGACACATTAATATTAGATTAAACTTTTTTCTACCAATTTTAGAATAATATAAAAGGACATATAATATATTGGAATGGCCTGTAAGACTGACTTAATTAGTTGCACTCTTCTTGATAACAATAATCGTCTACCTTTCTATGTTGGTAGTTTATTAGAAACTTTACTTATAACTAGATTTCACACTTCTATCCTCATTCTCCCCTCAAATAAGGGCATCCCTAGATATGTTGCTGGTAAAATTGCTTCCTCCATTTGAAGTAAGCTGCATATTTTTGCTTTGATTCTAGCTGGAGTGTTTAGGAAGTAAATTTTAGATTTTATCCTATTAACTTTTTGCCTTGACACTCTTTCATATATCTTTAATAAGTTATTCAAAGCTTTGGTCTTGTTTTTTCCTGCCCTCCCAAAAAGGGTTGTATCATCTACAAACTATTGATATGTGATCTTGTTAATGTTATTACTAACCTTAAATATTCTATTAGCCCATATTTGTATGCCTTCTTCAAGTTCCTTCCCAATGTCTCTGCCATAATAATGAACATATATGGTGATAAAGGATCTCTTTGTCTAAGAGCCCTTTTGGCTTTAAATGATTAGGTTACTAGCCCATTGACCAACATTGAATATGATAGTGTAAAGATACTAGCTTTAATCCATTTGATCCATTTCTTCCTAAATTGGAACTTTTCTAAAATTTCAAAAAGAAAATTCCATTTAACCCTATCATAGGCTTTATTAATATCAAGTTTTAAGATTATTTCTCTCATTTTTAGAAGCTACTAAATGCATTACTACATGAGAGCTACTATGATCCCGTCCAAAATATGTCTCCCTTTTACAAAATTCTCCTTACTCTTCTAAAATAATTGTCTAATAGTGGTCTTTATCATTTTGCCATCACTTTGGATATTGGGCCTAACAATTAAGCATCCTTTTTTGAAATCAAGGTAAGATATGTTGCATTTATTTTGTAAGGTATGTATTTTTTTACCATAGACTATTCCACTACCACCAATAAATAATCCTTCACTATTTCCCAATTATGCTAATAGAATGTTGTTGAGAGCCCATCTAGACCTAGGTATTTATCCTTATTAAAAGAGAAAAGAGTTGAATAAACTTCTTCTAGAGTAATAGGTTCCATAAGTTTGCTATTATCTTCATTTGTTATAACTAAAGGTACTTCTTGCAATAGTTTATCATTAAAATCTTCAATCTCCTCCAATCCTAGAATATTTTGTTAAAAAAACCTTGCCTCCTTTCTAATTTCTCTTTGGTCTCGAATCCAAACCCCTTCTACTAATTTAATTATACTAGTTCTAGATCATGATGTTTGTACTATTGTCATCCTATTATTGATCTAGATGCCATTACTTTAATTTTTTTTGGAATTTTATACAACCCACCATTTCCTGCTATCATATCAACAAATTGAGGATGGTCTTCCCACATTTGCTCATATTTATAATATGATCTTTTTTGAATTCACTTACCATCATTTTAACTCTTATTGGCTGGTTATCTAAACCAATACTTACGACGTATTTTTGAGTTCCCAACATGTTTTTTTAAGATCCTTAATATGCGAACACAATTTCTTGTTAGTAACAAAGTAGCAACAAAGAGCAGTATGCAATGGGACAAAAGCATAAGATTATTTTACTAGAACCTGGCTCTTAAAATAGGTTGAATGGTGTGGAAGGCTTGTGTTTTAAATTTTTGAACGATGTCTTAGGTGCACACTAGCCAAGAATGTTGGTGCAAAAAAGGTAAAATTCTTTTATTTATAATTTTTTTATTAAAATTTTGCAACCAAAAACAATACCCACTTGCAGGAATCGTCAGCTCTAATACCACTTGTTATAAAACAACTTCAATTAATAACAACAATACTAATAATTCATAAATAATATTGGACAATTAAAAATAATTCAACTCCAAATCAGATGTATAATAATCAAATTCAAACTTGAATCCAAGCAAATCTAATAGAAGTAAATAAAAATCCACTTATAGAGGGCGAAGTCTATTGCGTAGAATGCAACAATTCAAATAAATATTCTTCGATGATACCAACTATTATAAATTCTTCCTATTTATAGATTAAATTATTATCAACCCTATTCCTAATGCTCAAGGGTTGACTAACTAAACCCAAGGCCTAAGATAATAAAAATAAAGATAACTGACATGGCTATATTGGAACAGTTATAGTAAGTTTCTCTTGTGGTTTTCTACATATGTTTCTGCTAAAATCTTCTTAGGGCATGATCTCTCAATATGTCCCACCTCATGACATCTACATTTTAAAGATATGTTTTCATAATCTATGGTTTGGGTCTTACAACTTACCCCCATACTCAAGAATGATTAATTATAGTAAAGGTCTATTGATATAATCATGACAAATATTTGGGTATAAATAGTCAAGACTCCATATTTTATAGTTTTTGAAATCTCAAGGAATTATCCTAGACTGTTGCCTATTGCCTTGAAGGTATTTATCTTCTTAAATTCAATGGGCAATCCATACATCTTGACCCATACTAGTACTAGGAATTGTTAGTGATTCAACCCTATTCTCATAGGATCTAAAGATATAAAATTCACACAATTATAAACATTCAATAATAAACTTATTGAATAATATTATTGATTAATATACAACTCAAGCAATGCAAATATAGTGTATTGCAAGGTTTGTTGTCACTCACATTATAATTTTTTGTCTTCAATATATATAACTTGGACAAGAGACTCTTCACATTCACAAAACTATTGACCTTTCTACTTTCACTAACTCTTCATCTCCTCAAACTCATGGGAGATCTAACTCTTCATATTTATCATAGGAGAAATATATTTTATTGACTCCTAATAATGACAAACCTATAATGATTACACACACTAAAATATAAACATTTACATGACTCTTTTCACACCACATATTTACAAACTAGTTATAAACTTTAGACTCAAATATTTACAAACTAACTACAAGGTACTTGCAAAATTCTTATGTAGTACCAAATAATGTAGTATTTTCAACACCCCCTTGTATTACATTATTTGATATTGCTTTCAGTATTTCATTTTGGTCGTATCGCTCTTCAAGTAGTTGTTCTTGTTGTGCATAAATGATTTTGAAATAATTTAAACTTGTTTTGTCTAAGTGCTTTTGTAAAAATATCTACAAGTTGATATTTAGTAGAAACATATTTTATTTGAATATGATGATCTTGAACATGATCCCTAATAAAATGACATTGAGCTTCAATATGTTTAGTCCTTTCATGAAATATAAGTTTTTTAAGTAGTTTATCTCCTTGATTATCATAATTTAATATTATGGGATTTCTTTTAATCCCCATATCTGATAGAATGTATTGTAACCAAGGTGCCTCACATATAACATCTTTTATGACACAATATTATGCTTTTGTGAATGAAAGTGCTACTGCTTGTTGTTTCTTACTATGCCATGAAATAAGACCTGATCCAAGATGAAATACATAGCTTGATGTTGATTTTTTGTCATCTATTGAACTTACATAGTCTGAGTCTGAATATCCCTATAAATAGAAATTATTATTTTTCTTGTACTCTAAACCATATTTTGTAGTATTATTGACATAATGTAATATCCTTTTTGTTGCTTTTCAATGGCTTTCTTTAGAATCTTGCATAAATTTTGAGAGGTAATTTACAACAAAAACAATATCTAGTTTGGTATTTATTAAGTATAAAAGACTTTCTATCATTTTTCAATACATAGCAATATCTACTTGTGATTTATCATATCTTGATAATTGTAGTCCTTGTTCCATGGGAGTTTCTTTAGGTTTGTAGTTTGTCATTTTGTACTTTTCAAGTAATGTTCTTGCATATTTAGTTTGAGTCAGTGTGATACTATTATCCTTTTGAAAAGTTTCTAGACCAAGACAATAGTGTAGAAGTCCCAAATCTGTCATTTAAAATTCTTTTGTCAACTAATTTTTCACATTGTTTATCACTTTTTTGAACTTCCTGCAATTTCTAGATCATCAACATATACTACAAGAATTAATATTTCAAATCCTGATTTTTAATATTAAAATTTGAATCATATGCACTTATTTTAAAATCATGTCATAGAAGATGGTCATTGATTTTAATATACCATGTTGTAGGGACTTGTTTCAAACTATTAGTGCATTTTTTTAAATTTACAAACCTTTTTTCATGTCCTTAGCAACAAATCCTTCTGGTTGAATCATGTATACTTCCTCTTCAAGATCACCATTACGAAACACACTCTTAACATCCATCTAATGTATTTTCCATCCAAAATGAGCTATTGTGCACAAATTATACAAATAGTGGTCAACTTTGTTGTAGGTGCAAAATATTTCTTCTTAATCAATTCCTTCTATTTGAGCAAAACCTTTCGCAATTAATCATACCTTATATTTATTAATGGAATCATTTGTTTTGTACTTTCTCTCGTAAATCCATGTGTGTCCTATAGTTTTCTTGCCTTTGGCTAGATCAACTAAATCCCATATTTTGTTCTTTATAATGTTGTATATTTTGATTCCATTGTTGCTTTCCATTTTGATTGACTTATTGCATCTTGTACTGAGGTTGGTTCTGTTAGAAATATGTTGAATATTTTCCATGTTATTCTAGTGGGGTTAACTCTAAAATGTACTAGACACTCTTTGTGTATCCTTGCTATTAGGATTTCTTAAGCTATTTTTAGACCCATATGGGTTGTTTAGGGTTAAATATTTGAACCCATGGTTTTTCACCCATGGTATTGTAAAATTTGTTCTTGTTTTGTTATTTAATTGCACTTGCATTAGGGTTTGAAGTGAGATGAAATATGAACATTATTGTATTAGAGACAATTAAGTTTATACAATAAGGAGATATTACTGTGTTGGTTTTTTTTGTAAGGGTTTTCTAGGTGAAATATTGTGTTATGTGTGTAGTTGTTTACCTTCTTTTTTCCTTTGATTCTGTATTTACTATTTTTTTAGATTTAGTTTATCAGGACCTTTTGCTCTTCATTTGGTATCAAAGCTAGGTTTTTTAGCTTTGTTCAAGGAGTAAGGGTTTCAACCCTATGATAAATTAATTCTTGAGTGGGAGTTGTACGTGAAAGAATATGGGTGAAGAAAAATAACGATAAGAACATGGGTAGAGATTGAAAAATTTAATGAACAAAATTTTGAGTTATGGAAACTTAAGATGGAGGATCTATTGGTTGATAGAGATCAATGGATTGTGATCTTGGAAATAAAACAAATATCAACGATAGATGAGGATTGGATAAGATCGATAGGAAAACAAGGAATTATATCAAATTGTGTTTATCTAATTCAATATTGTTGAATGTATCGATAGATACCACAACAAAGTCATTATGGGATAAGCTAGGAACTTTGTATTAGATAAAGTCACTGGTTAATAAACTCCTTATCTGGAAGAAGTTGTATTCGCTTCAAATGAATACCAGTGACTTTGTGGTTGAACATCTGAATGATTTTAACATCGTGGTAAGTCAACTAAACTCTATTGAAGTAAAAATGGATGAAGAGGAAAAGTGTATTACTTTAATTTATTCATTACTTGATTTATGGGATAAGCTATTTATGGCTATCACCAATACTACTACATCGAAAGTAGAGGATATAGTAGGAACATTGCTATTTGAGAAAATGGGAAGAAAATATTTTTAGGATTATCATCAGAAGGATGCCTCAGTTATGAGAGGTCATTCTTAAAAAATAAGCAAAAAGAAATTAGGAGAAAGGAAATCAAGATCTAGGGGTAAATCAATTACTCCAAAAAAGAGAAAATGCTGAAAGTGTTGTAAAATAAGACATTATAAAAGAGATTACAGATCTAAAAAGGTTGGTGATATCTTATCATATAATGAAGGATATTTTGTAGAAATGAAGACCATAAATGAAAATTCAAGGGACTTATTCTTAACTACAACATGCTCAAGTGAATTCCATGACTCATGGTTGATTGACTCAAGTGCTTCCTTTCATATGACTCCTCATAGGGAGGGGTTATGTGAATATGAAAAGATAAATGGAGGTGAAGTCTTCTTGGGAGACAATTCAACATATAAAATAATAGGTTGAGGAAGATTCAAGTTGAGGTTAAAAGATGGAAGAATTAAAATCCTTCCTAGTGTGTTGCATATTTTGGGTTTGGCAAGGAATTTGATATCCATGAGTAAGATGAATGACGTGGGTGTGATTGTGGTATTCAATAAGGATAGTTGCAATATGGTTCATGGAGTCTTGGTGTTGGCAAGGGGAGTTTGTACAAAAAAATTGTTTAGACTTGAGGTTAGCACTATAAGTATTGATTGCAATAACTCTTTAGTTGTAGAGGAGAATAATATGGTAGAAGCAGCTTCGAGTATTCTTATAGTGAAGACAATGTTGTGGCATCAACGCATGGGGCATATTGGTGAGAAAGACCTTTGAATATTAAAAATGAAAGGTATGGCTGAAGGAATTTCTGATTACCCATTAAATTTTAATTTTTGTGAGCATTGTATTTTTGAAAAGCAAACCTAAGTTAAGTTTCCTAGTAGTGCTACAATATCTAAAGGAATTTTATATCTAGTTCACAATGATATGTTTAGACCTGCAAAAGTACCATCGTTAGGTAAACCTCTCTATTTTATTACATTTATAGATGACTTTTTAATAAAGACCTAGGTATATTTTTTACAAAATAAATTTGATGTTTTCAATAAATTTAAAGAGTTTAAGGCTCTTGTAAAAAATCAAATAGAAAAAAAGATAAAGGTTTTGAGAAGTGACAATAGTGGTGACTATTGCTCTAATTAATTTAAAAAAAATTGCAAGGATTGTGGAATAGAAAGGTAAAAAAAACTTCGTATACTCTATAACAAAATGGAGTTGCAGAACAGATAAATAGAACATTGATGGATAAGGCCAGAAGCATGCTAGGTGGTGCAAAGTTAGAAATAAAATTCTAGGTAGAAGCCATGTTAATTGCTTATTACCTCATCAATAGATTTCCTACCTCAGTTTTGTTGGACAAGACTTCACAGGAAGTGTGGATTGGTAAGAAACCCTCTTTCAGTCATATAAGAGTTTTTGTTTGTGATGCTTATATATGTCCCAAAAGAGAGAAGTATTAAGCTAGACTATAAATCTAAAAATGTATATTTGTAGGTTATAGTATTGGTGTTAAAGGATATAAGTTGTGGAACCCAAAAACACAAAATATTATTTATAGTCGTAATGTGATCTTTAAAAAAATAAAAGGGGTTCCAAAATAAGAAATGCAACCAAGCAAAGAACCTACAAAGAGAGTTTGAAGAGGAAAATATAGAGGAAGAAGGTGAGGAGGAAGTTGAAGATGCATAATCGAGAACTCCAATTTTGAGGAGATCAGATCGAGTGAGAAGACTCCCAAAAATGTATAGCCCTTAAAATATTTGTTCTACATTTAATATATCAATTACTGATGAAATACCCATGACTATAAAGGATGCACTTTAGTCAAGTGAGAATAAGTCTTTAAAAATGGCTATGGAGGAAGAAATAGAGCCCCTAGATAAAAATAAGATGTGGGGCTTGGTGAAATTACCCCCTAAAAGAAAACTGATTGGTTGTAAGTGGGTATTCAATAAGAAGTACAATGTAGGAGGAAAGTTGGTAGTAAAAGGATTTTATCAAGTTGAGAGAATTGACTTTGGTGAGATTTTTTCTCCTATGGCTAAACTAACTTCAATTAGATTTTTGTTGGCTATTTCTACTGCTTTTGATCTTGAAATAGAACAAATGGATGTAAAGACAACATTTCTACATGGTGAACTTGATAAAGATATATATATCACAACCATAATGCTTTAGGGTAAAAGGTAAGGACTTGGTATGCAAGTTGATAAAGTCTCTTTATAGCTTGAAGCAATCTCCACAAATGTGGAACCAAAAATTTGAAAGGTTTGTTTTGACAATTGGGCTTGGAAAAAGCAAAGCAGATACGTGTGTGTATTTTAAACAAGAAGGTGAAAATTTTGTTATCATTGTTTTGTATGTGGATGCCATGTTGTTAATTGGTAACAATAAGGAGATGATAAAGTTGCTAAAATCTTAGTTATCTTCTAAATTTGACATGAAGGATTTGGGTTCTACAAAATTTATTTTGGGTATGGAAATAATAAGGGATCATGCAAATAGAAAGTTATGGTTAAATCAAAGGAAATATATTGATTTGATACTATAGAGGTTTAGGATGCATGATTGTAAACCAATATGTACTCCATATCCTGTTGGTCAAAAGTTATCTGCTAAACAATGTCCTAAAATAGATGAGAAAATTGAAGAAATACATCATGTTCCTTATGTTAGCATTGTTGGTAGTCTAATGTATACAATGGTTTGTATTGGACCTGATATTGCACATGTATTAGGAGTAGTTAGCAAATATATGTCCAATCTAAAAAATGAACATTGGACTATTGTGAAGAGGATCTTAAGATACTTGCATGGAACTTCAAACTATGCTATATCTTACTAAGGAAAATTTGGATATAGTAATATTGTAAATCTACAAGGTTTTATGGATGTTGAATGGGATGGAGATCTAGAAAAGAGAAGATCCATGAGTGCTTATGTGTTCAGACTATTTGGAGGGGCATAAAGTTGGATGAGTAAAAACCAATCAGTGGTTGCTCTGTCCACAACATATGCAGAGTACATTGCAGCAACTCATACCTATAAAGAAGTGGTTTTAGAGATCCCATCTAGACGTGGGGATTTATCCTTATTGAAAGAGAAAATATCCAAACAAACTTATAGAGTAATAGGCTCCATTAGTTTCCTATTATCTTCAATTGTTATAACTAAAGGTACTTCTTATTGTAGTTTATCATTAAGAACTTCAAACTCTTTCAATCCTAGAATATTCTGGTAAATAAAACTTACCTCATTTTTTATTTCACTTTGGTTCTCAATCCAAACACCTTCTGCTAGTTTAATTCTACTAATTCTAGATGTTAATCTTTGTACTATTGCCATCCTATGAAAAAACTTAACATTTTTATCTCCTTTTAACTAAGTTTTTCTTGATTTTAATCTCTAATATTTCTCTTCCTTTCTCAAAATATTATGATATTCGCTAAGAAACTCCCTTTCCTCTGAGCTTGAATTTTTATGTTCACCTTTTTGAAATTTTGAAATATTTTCTTATAGTTCTTTCTTTTCAAAAATGTTTCCAAAAGTGTTCTTGTTCCATTATTTTAATCTATATGTCATTGATTTGATTTGTTTTGGAATTGTATACAACCTACAGTTTCCTGAAGAATTCCATGTTTGTGCTATCATGTCAATAAATTAAGGATGGTCTTCCCATATCTACTCATATTTAAAATATGATGTTTATTTTAATTCACTTACCACCATTTTAACCCTTATTGGTTAGTGATTTGAACCAATCCTTGTCAAGGAAATAATTTTAGCACAAGTCCCTTCTCTAGCCAATGATCTTAGAGTATGTATCTGTCTAATTTGTTTGCTATTAGGTTCTAGCCTCCCTTGTTGTTGGTCCATGTATAGTTGTCATCTTCAAACTCAATCTCCCATAGATTATTGTTTTAAATTAAAGCTAATAAATCTCCATCCTTTGGGTTATTTTCCTAATTCTTCCAAAAAAATTATCTAGCTTGGTTATGGCATTAAAATATCCTATGATCATGAATCGAGTTTCTTGGTCTTTACTTCTCATAAAGGCTTCAATCCCGCTCCATACTTCTAATCCGTTTGACTGAGTTGTAGGTCCATAGACATTGATAAGGATGATATGAATATCTACAAAGTAGCATGTGACTAATGAGGCTATATAATGCTTAGTTTTATGAATGGTTGCATAGGAGGTTATAATAGGATTCCAACATATTAGAATTCCCCTTGTTGCTCCTGCAAAATCCACAACATCCCATTTACATCTTACCCATACTACTTTCATAGTTTTGGAAACTCCTTCCTTTGTCATTTTAGTTTCTTGGATACAAAGAATATCATGCTTATAACTTAAACAAATGTCCCTGATACACATATACTTTGAGGAGGTATTAGCACCTCTTATATTATATGAGATATTAATCATGTCTCGTTAGGGGCTACTGGCCCCAACTACAAATTACTAATATCATTTTGTTTTTTGGTAAATAGAAGTTCAACCAACTTAGATTGTGTTCCTTTATATATGTTTACTCTTGCTTCCTTGGCTCTCGCTTAATAATTTGAGGGTTTTCCTCTTTTTTTCTTGCCTATATCAAGAGCAAGTATTATTATTATATTCCTCAATATTCTTTCACAACTTTCCTTTTCATTAGATTTATCCTCTTTTAGCCTTGCTATGGAAGCTTTTGATTTGTCTTGCTTATTTTTTGGTATTTTTTTATTAATGGTAGAGTTACTAGCATCTAACACTACATTTTCTCTACCACTTTTCTTCTCTTGAATTGTGCATGGAACTTCAAGAGAGTCTTCAAAAGTTGATGAGGCACATTCCTTAGGTTCAAAGGGATTGTTCATCCCTATATTAGGATCATACTGAATAAACGTTTCATGTTAATATTCTATTGTATCGTGTCCTCTAAGCTCTTATCTATTTTTTGTCATAGGCTAAAGCCTCAAAAAAATTGTAATTTCTTTCAATATCCTTCCTTATTGGTCTCCACTATTTATTTACTTTCATTTGTCTAGACCTATTTTTGGAAGTTGAAAACCATCATCATCCATATCCATTTGTAAGTTTCTCTTGTGGTTTTCTACATATGTTTTTGTTGGACTCTTCTTAGGGCATGGTCTCTTAATATGCCCCACCTCATGACATCTACATCTAAAATATATGTTTTTATAATCTATGGTGTGGTCCACAACTTACCCCCATACTTAGTAATGATTGATTTTGGTTAGGTTTACTTGTATCAATCATGAGCAATATCTGAGCATAAATAGCTAAGAATCCATATTTTGTAGTTTCAAAAATCTCAAGGAATTCTCCCAGAGTGTTGTCTATTGCCTTGAAGGTATTTATTTCTCATAATTCAATGGACAACCCATACATCTTAACCCATAGTGGTACTAGAGATAATTTTATGTTTTCAAGTGCAAAGCCTTCGTACCAATGGGTAAGGAAGAGTCCTGCTCTTCCCATAAACCAAGGACACCCTTTTAGAGTTTTGTCTCTTTCCTCCCTAGAACAAAAAATATCTAGGAAGAAACATTTGGAAAGAAATTATATACTCACTTTTGGAGACTTCCAACTCCTACCATTCCATTTTTTCAAGGCCGAAGACCTTCGCCAAGACCCATTAAATTTACCAAAAGTTGCCCTATATTTGAGCAATAAGGATCGCTTCTCTGTGAGGTCCTCACCGACCACTACTACGAGGGATAATTATAAGGATTTAGCTATAAATTGATTCATGGGAGGGAAAACTATAACTCAAAATCTACTTAAATTTACCAATATATCCTATAGCGATTATATTGTTTGAAAATGAATCTATAATAATTTGCATGTAAAACTTCTAAGATAATAAAGAGGAAAAATAAACTTAGTTGAAAAATTCTATGCCCAGACAAAATGTCTTGCCTTGTTGATGCCCTAGCCCTCTCTTGCTTCTCCCATCATCCAAACCCTAACTAATAGATATTTGCAATTTTATTTTTTGCAACTTGAAAATTCGTCATTACTCTTATTCCGAGTGGTTGACTTCACAGGGTCATATTTCCCTCAATGTTTGGATTCTTTCATATGACCACTCATTTTAAAACTCTTCAAATTTCACACAAATTGATCTAAGAATCATCTGAATTGAACAATACATTAAAGAGAAACAACTTTTAAAAGATGAAACGTTTTTTTTAAAAGAAAAAGAAAATTGTCCTAACATTATGCTAGTTTCAAATGATTGTCTTCACATAGTTATATCTCCTTCAATATTATTTTGAAATCTTTCGAATAATTACTCATTTCAAAGCTTTCCAAATTCCATATAAAATAACATAAAAATTATTTAAATCAAACAACTTTATAAAATAATATAAATTTAACAAAATCATTTATTTTGTGAAAAAAATTACTATAACTCTACTAATTCACTTAAAAAAATATTTTTAATTTTTATATAATATAAAATATATTTAAAAGGAAAATCTATCGGAAGAACAAGCCGAATCCAATTCCCACACGCGTGAACAAATGACGTCAGGTCTTTAAGAAAAGCTAATGCTAGAAAGTCCCTTTCAAAAACAAATACTTGTAGTGACCAGCTACACGATTGACATGTCCATTACATTCTAGCCTCTCTTTTTTGTTTAGGTAATGACAATGATGCTTTAAGTTTAGTCGTATGATTGGAATTTTATTACATTAATATTTGTTGATTTGTTAGTCAGTTTCTTTTTTAAGAAATCTTTGACAATTTTTAGTTAATTGAATATAGATAAATTTAATGGAACCTTAATTTACAAATAAACATTTAATTATTTTTTTTTAATTTTTAATTTTTAAGTAAAGATGAAATCAATGAAACTTTTAATTTTTACATTAAAATAACACATTAACTCAACTACTATCAATTAACTTATTTTTTTTTAAATTATCCAACACATCTATAACTACTTTGCTATTTTAATTTGATAAATAATAAAATCATTTATTTTTCTAATCTTAGAGTCCATTACTAAACATCAAATTGTCTCCAAAGGATCCTCCATCATGAAATTAACGAACTCTCGATTATTGTAACAAATAGCACCTTTTTGGAGAGGTGGTTGAACAAGATTTTTAACTATAATTATTTAAATTAAAATTTAATGTATTAAATTAAAAATAATAATAATAATTTAAATAAGTTAATATTTTTTTTGATGAAAGACCATTTTAATTATAAAAATAAAAATCCTTTACAACCAAAAAAAAAGTGTGGGTGAAGAAAAATTACACCCTGGATGACACTATCTTATCTTAATAGTGGAAAAAGAAAAACAAACTGCACAACACGGGCACCACGACCATCAACATCAAACTAGAAATAATCTACAACTAGAAAGGCTTTAAGGAAGGGAGCCTGTGGCAGACGAAGCCTTATCCATTGAAGTGGGTGGTTCCCCCCACCCATCAAAGCGCTCCTCACCCCAGTTTGAAGCATGAGTAATGGAAGAAGAAGGACGAGACCAGCCAGAAAGATGCTTGTGGCTACCCGAGGCCCCCCATCCATCATTAGGCATAGGCGTAGATTGTAGTGTGGACACATGCGCTAATTGTTGAGAGATATATCGAGCCAACTGTTGCAGTGTGCCCCCATAGTCATGGGAACTGCTTCGAGGAGGCTGATATCATGCACGATCAGGGCACTAACATGAGCGGGATCAAGCTGGGTGAGGAGGCAAACGAATAGGGGCCTCTCTACTAATGGCACATGGGGCGTCGCCCCAATATTTTAGCAAAGCCTGCAAATGGTCTAGCTCCATAGCCACTTTTTTAGCCTGATCACATATCTAAAACCACACATCATGAAAAACTTCGAGCTTGCCAGCAAACGAAAAATCCTGAGACTGATCCTGCTTGAAATAATTTTATTTCTAGATTTCCAAATGTGAAACAGAATGCTGACTCTGAATATTTGTCACACCTCCCTCAACGGAGAGAGAAAACTCAATGGGATCACCTAGAAGGACATGATTCCATGAAAGTTGCAGGGACATAAATGGAGCAAAGAAATAACCCACCCAACTCCAAGCGAGACTAGCACGTCTACAAACCCCAAAAATATGCATACAAGACTCTGGTTCTTGAAAAAATGGGCATCGGGGCTCAGGGACCCCCATATAAGAAAGTATGCTGCTAAGGGGTAAACCTTGACACAGTAAGCTCCAGGCGAAAAAAAGTTTTTTTGCCTCCAGATTGGACGCCCAAGCTATGCAAAATCTGGTTTTCCACCTAGAGGGTGATGAGATAAGGTCCCATTTGACATTGAGCTTGGGCACCATGGGGGCATTTGGCGTAAGTTAGTCATAGCCCTACCTGGCTTTGTAGCTGAGCAAGGAAGTGCTCTTATACCAGGTTCAATCTTTCCACCAGGGTGTCTGGGATCTGACACCTAATTTCTGCCATAAGGAGAAGGGTGTATGGTCCAAAACAACATCATATGTAGCCTTGTCAGCGCTGGTCAAGCTGAACATTATTTTTTAAAATTATTCCAAGGAATTCAATTTTTGTTTTCCCTAGAGTAGAAATCTACAATGGTGGTAATAATTCGCTTAAAATATTTTTGGGCATGAGCCCAGGGAACTTGGACCAATAGCTTACCCTAAAGCTTGAAGACATGAGACCACCAAACATTGAGAAGGTTGATGGAGAGGTGTTTATGTGAACGAACCCCCTTCCAAAAAATCCACGGGTTTAATTTTTGCCAAGCCTTCCATATGCTTTTGATGACAAAGGAGCCAAGGATTTTAATAAAAACTAGGGCCAACACCAGAGAGGAAAAATCCATCCCTGCCTAAGCTCAACGATTTAGGGGAAGCCCAATCGATATGTAATGTTTGATAAGGACTTTTCATGCTTCAGGTCCTTTGAGAGCTAACACAATCCATTTAGCACATAGGGCTAACCCTTGACGCTTACAGTACAACAAACCCATACCCCTACTTATCATGGGAGACAACAAATATCCCAAGCCACTTTGTGAAAGCCCTTCCACTCAAACCCACTAGATCACAGAAAATCCCACAACAGCTTTTCAAGTCGTTTATAACAAGCCTGGGAAGGGACCCAACAAGATGAATAATATACATGCATGGAAGCCAACACTTTTGAGCAAATATGGAATTTTCCAGTAAGAGACAACTTCTTAGCATTCCAATATCCCAACTTGCTTTCCACTTTGTTGATGACATAAGACCATAGTTAGGACGGAGAGCCTTGAAAGGTAAAAAGAATGCCCAAGAATTTGAAGACTTCTCCAGGCTGAATCCAACTCGACTACACATGCTGAAGCGAGTGGGGAAGAGGTTGCAAGTATTATCTGTAACAGGAGGTTTTCCTCCACTGAATATTAGACCCGAAGGCTTTGCAAAAAATATCAAGACAAGACAGAGCTTCAGAAAGGGTTTGCTCATCCTCGTGCAGAGTGAGGAAATAAGCATCAATAAAGTGGTTGTTAATGAGTTGACCAGCATTCCCAGGGAGGGAAATACCCCAAAGCTTTCCAAGAGAGGCATGATAAGCCAAAATATAACCAAAGGCTTCTGCTTCTAAAATAAATAATGATGGGGCCAAAGGACATCCCTGCCTGACGGACCTATGCAAACCAATAACATTAGTTTGAAACTTATTGATAGAAAGCATAGCTGACGCATCTTGAAAAAGTATTTTAACAGAAGAAATAAATTGAGGACCAAAGCCAAGATCTTCCAGCATGGAAAGAATGAAAACCCACTCAATTCGGTCATAAGCCTTTTCAAATTCAATCTTGAGGAAGAGGGTTTGTTGACTGGACTTGCGTGCCCACTCCATCCCTTCCCAAATGGCGAGAATGTTGTCCAAAATATAACGATTCTGAATAAAGCCAGTTTGCTCAGCCCTCACAATGGAGGGAAGCATGGGCATAATCCGCAAAGAAAACGCTTTGGCAATGATTTTTTAGCTTAATAATAAGTTAATAATTATATTTTAAATTATTATAATTTTGAAAGATAAAGTAATGGTTTGGGTTTTGGTTTTTTAGTTAATTTAAAGTTTAACCTACAACGTGTGTGTGGCAGTTAAATTTCTTATTGATAAGCTTAACTCTCCCCCTTATGAGAGGTCAGTAAGGATGTCCAACCCTAAGCATTGATTGTAGGGGTTTCTCACACTAACAAAATCTAAAAAATATATATTTAAATTATAATTAAAATTATAATCAATTTTATTAACAATTAAAAAGATTATTTATAATATATTTTAATCAATTATAAAATTAGTTGTTATTATTTTAACTCTTATTAGTTAGTGGTTTGAACCAATCTTTGTCAAGGAATTAATTTTAGCACACACAAGTCCCCTTCATCTAGCCAATGATCTAAGAGTATGCATATGTCTAATTTTTTTGCTATTAGGTTATGGCCTCTCCTGTTGTTGATTTGTGTATAGTTTTCCTCTTCAAACTCAACCTCCCATAGACTATTGTTTTGAATAAAATCTAAGAAATCTCTCATGGATTATTTTCCTAATTTCCCCAAAAATTTCATCTAGTTTGATTATGACATTAAAATATTCTATGATCATGACTTGTGTTTCTTGGTCTTTACTTCTCATAAAAACTTCAATCCCACTTTATACTTCTAATTTGTTTGATTGAGTTGTAGGTCCATAGACATCAATAAGGATGAAATGAATATCTACAAAGTAGCATGTGACCAATGAGGTTATCTAATACCTAGTGTTATGAATGGGTGCGTAAGAGATTATATCTTGTCGCTCCTTCAAAATCCACAACATCCTATTCACATCTTGCCCATACTGCTTTCATAGTTTTGGAAACTTCTTCCTTTGTCATTTTAGTTTCTTGGATACAAAGAATATTAGACTTATTACTTAAACAAAGGTCCTTGATACACCTCTCCTTTAAGGGGGCATTAGCACCCCTTATATTACATGAAATGGTAATCATGTCTCATTAGGGGCTACTAGCCCCACCTACGAATTACCAATATCATTTTGTTGTTTGGTAAAGAGAAGTTCAACCAACTTAGATTGTGTTCCTTTCTCTATGTTTGCTCTTGCTTAGTTGGCCCACGCTTAATAATTTGAGGGTTTTCCTCTTTTTGTCTTACCTATATCAAAAGTAGGTTTTATTATTCTATTCCTCGATATTCTTCTACAACTTTCCTTTTCATTAGATTTATCCTCTTTTGACTTGTCCTACTCATTTTCTAGTATTTCCTTATCAATGGTAGAGGTGAAAACATCTTACACTGCATTTTCTCTACCAATTTTCTTCTCCTGAATGGTGTATGAAACTTCAAGAGAGTCTTCAAAATCTAATGAGGCACATTCCTTAGGTTCAAAGGGATTATTCATCCTTAAATCAAGACCATACTGAATAAACACTCCTTGTTAATATTGTATTGTGTCCTCCAAGCTCTGATCTATTTTTTCTTCATAGGCTTAATCCTTAAAATAATTGTAATTTCTTCCAATATCCTTTTTTACTAGTTTCCACTATTGATTTACCTTCATCTGTTTGGACCTATTTTCTAAAAGTTGAAAACCATCCTCATCCACATCCATTTTTAATTTTATCTTGTGGTTTTCTACATATGTTTCTGCTAGACTCTTCTTGGGGCATGATCTCTCAATATGCCCCACCTCATATCTATATCTAAAAGTTATGTTTTCAAAATCTATGGTTTGGGTCCATGAATTACCCCCATACTTAATAATGAGTGACTTTGGTAATATTTACTTATATCAATCATGACCAATATCTTAGCATAAATAACTAAGAATCCATCTTTTGTAGTTTTAGAAATCTCAAGGAATTCTCCTAGAGTGTTGCTTGTTGCCTTTGAGGTATCTATTTTCCATAATTCAATGGACAACCCATAAACCCTAACCTATACTGGTACTAGGGATAAATTTATGTTTTCAAGTGCAAAGCCTTCATACCAATGGGTAAGAAAGAGTCCTGCTCTTCCCATAAACCAAGGACCCTCTTTTAGGATTCTATCTCTTTCCTCCCTAGAACAAAAAATAGCTAGGAAGAAACCTTTGGGAAGAAATGATAGACTCACTCTTTAAGACTTTCAACTCCTATAAATCCATTTTCTCAAGGTGGAAACCCCTATCCAAGACCTATTAAATTTACCCAAATTTACCCTATCTTTGAGCAATAAGGATTGCTTCTCTATGAGGTCCTCACTAACCTCTACTACTAGGGATGATTATAAGGATTTAGTTGTAAATCAATCTGTGGGAGGGAAACTATAACTCAAAATCTACTTAAATTTATCAATATATCCTGTATTGATTATATTATTTGAAAATGAACGTATAATAATTTGCATGTAAAAGAGCGAAAGGGATGCAAACCTTAGGTGCAATCAAGCATTGCAGGAAGAGGGTTGTTCATAGCCTGCTTGTTGTACTCAAGAGGATATGAGGATGGAACATTGTGAAAGGGGTGCAAACCCCAGGTGCAGTCAAGCACTGCAAGAAGAGGATTGTTTGCAGCCTGCTTGTTGTACTCAAGAGGACATGAGGATGGAATAGAGCGAAAGGCGTGGAAACCCTAGGTGTAGTCAAGCATTGTAGAAAAACAAATTATTTGCAACACGCTCACTATACTTAGGAGGATATTAATCACTCTTCAGTTTGTGAGAAAACCTCTTCGATCAAAATAAATGACTCTAAAGGATTTTTGGGTTCATGGGTGGAGCTTTATGATGAACCTTTGCCCTCTATCAAGATTTTAGAGGATGAATTTGGGTTGGATCTGATTGATCATGAAGCCCAAACAATTATCTACAAACTCAAGGGCAAAAGACCAGGCCTGGAGGAGCTCAAAGGATACATTAAACTTTGGTGGTCTAGTAAATTTCAAGTAACTCTACTACCCAAATATTTATTTTTTTCTGTTTCCTTTTTTGATTTAGTGGATAGAGATAAGGTAATCTATTATATATACAATTGGTTTTTTGGACAAAGGGGTGTCTATATATGACCTTGGACTCTCGGTTTCAACCCCCTTACAAAAGAAGTTGATGGCTTCCTAGTATGGGTGAATCTATATGCTCTCCCTATGGAGTTTTGGGGAGAAGATATTCACTAAAATTGGTAACACCATATGTGCATTCTAGTATATAGATGCCCAAACAAAGGAAAATTTATCTAGTAAAATTAATATGAGTAAAGCAAGATTGACTACTTGGATGAATGTTTAAATTCCTTGGCCTCAATCCATTACTATATCCTCAAGCAAAGGGAAATGGATCCAAAATATTGAATATGAAAACTTGTCTCTGAGATGTTATGACTATCATCAATATGACCACCTAAATAAGAGATGCTCAATCATCCGATCATGCTTCGATTCCTCCTTGGTGGAGGAGAATACCCTGCACACGAATGATCATGAACCTTCAAACGTCTTAGTTCATAAGGAAGAAGCTCATCCTCCAGTTATACCAATTTTCCAGTAGGAATCAAGCGAGCAACAAAAGACTCAACCCCAAAAGGAGAATTCAAATAAAATCATTGATAAAAACTAAATGGTCACTAAAGACCATCCAATCAGTTCCATGAAAATTATTAACACCTAAGATAGTATTCTTAAAGCTAATTATGAAACAATCAGTGATCGTTTTTAAAAATGAAGATCATACAAATTTTTTTACAACTAGATATTACTTCAGGAGCTTAAAGTGCAAAAATGCATTTTAAGATCTTGCCACTCTAAAGGAGGAAGAACCTATGCTACAAAAAAACAATCAAAAGATCCATCGGCTACAAAATCCATAACAACCCCAATGGTTTTGGATTGTTGCTTTTGTTATGATTGGGTGGTAGCTACAATTTTTTATTTTTAAAGTTTCTATTGTGGAAATGGTCTACTAATCTTTCATGTTTTGGAAGTTGTTTTCTCGATATGTAGTATTTTAAGGTTCAAACATAGTAGTAAGTGCATAATATTATTTTGTAAGGTTGTTGCAACGTATTGTACTATCTTATACAACTTGATGTATAGGTTTGCGGACCATAAAACCCTTTTTTACCCTAAAAAAAGGTTAATGTTTTGTATAGTCCCAACAAGGACACCACAATGGCAAAAGGCATTTGGCTCTCCTAGCAGAGACCCAAGTTTAATTCATGGGGAGGGTGGCCCTCGATGTGCCCCCAACTTTTCAACCTATTAAAAGAAAAAATTGTATGTAAAACTTCTTAGATAATAAAGGGAAAACAAACTTAGATAAAAAATTCTATGCCCAGACAAAATGTCTTGCCTTGTTGATGCCCTAGCCCTCTGTTGATCCTCCCATCATCCAAACCCTAACTGACAGACATCTACTTTTTTGTTTTTTGTAACTTGAATAATTGTCACTACCCTTATTTCGAATAGTTGACTTCATAAGGTTGTATTTCCCTCAATGCCGCTTGGATTCTTTCATATAACCACTTATTTTAAAACTCTTCAAATTTTACACAAATTATTCCAAAAATCATCTAAATGGAACAATCCTCTAGAGAGAAATGACTTTTAAAAAATAAACCATTTTTCAAAAAAAATATACTAATATTATCCTAGTTTTGAACAATTGTCTTCATATGATTATATCTTTTTCGATATTACTTGGATTCTTTAAAAAGATCATTTATTTCAAAGCTTTTTAATTTCCATACAAAATAACATAAAAATTAACTAGATTAAACAACTCTATACAAAATTATAACTTAAAAATATTCGTAAAATAATTTACCATAACTCTATTAATTCACTTTAATTTTTTAAAATTTTTTATATAATATAAAATATATTTAAAGGGAATTGCAAATCTATCGAAAGGGCAAGCCGAATCCAATTCCCTCACGCGTGAACAAATCACGTTAGGTCTTTAAAAAAAGCTAATGCTAGAAAGCCCCTTTCACAGCTAAATACTTGTAATGACGAGCCCCTCCATTGACATGTCCATTACACTCTCTCCTCCCTTTTTTATTTATGTAGACGTATTTATAAGTAGATTCAAGATTAGAAGATATTTATTTTTGTTAGAATGAGTTGATTACACAAAAATCAAAGTTTAAATCATACATTTGAACTTTGAATTTCTACAAAGAAACCAAAACTTCAAATGTTAGGGGAGAATTTACTTTTATTTTGCATTATTATTATTATTTTTAAATTTTTAATCTTTAGTAAAATGAAGTTAATAGAACCCTATCTTCTAGCAATCAATCAAATAAAAAAGCCTATGACAAGCAGTGATGAGACCTTACCTAATAAAAATCAAATAAAAGGACAAACACTAAACGTCTATCAACCAACTAAACGTCTATCAACCAACCTATCTCAAGGCAACCTATGACAATCAATCCATCGCCTTACTTAATAATAAGCAAATCAAAACAAAAGGACAAATACTAAACTCAATTCAATCCATCTATCTCAAGGCAACCTATGACAATCAATCCACTTTACCTAATAAAAACCAAATCAAAACAAAAGGAAAAATACTAAACCCCTGCCAACCAATCTATCTCAAGGCAACTTATGACAATCAATCAAATAAACCTTACCTAATAAAAACCAAATCAAAACAAAAGGACAAATACTAAACCGTTATCAACCAACGTATCTTTTTAAAATTGTATTACACATCCATTTTTAGATAAAAAAATCAAAACCAAAAGACAAACACTAAACCTTTATCAACCAACCTATCTTTTTAAAACTGTAGTACACATCTATTTTTGGATAAAAAGTTGTTTGACCATGATGCTTTTTAATTTGTAAATGACAAAATCATGTTTTTTTCTTTTCTAATCGTGGAGTCCATTACTAAACATCAAATTGTGTCCAAAGGAACGCTCGAACTTGTTGTAGATTATTGTAATAATTGGCACCTTATAAATTTTCAAAAGGTTAATGGATTGGTAAGTGTTTGTTTGGTTAAATACTTGTCAAGAGGAGATTTAGTTTCAAAATTTAAGGGTGTCAATTTGTAAAAGGTAGTAGTCTCATCGGAACCCTTTAAGTATACGTGCCAATTTGATGATGATAGTATGAAATCCGAGCGATCGATGGTTTCCCTCTCGCTTCGGATCAAAACAACAAGATAAAATAAACTTGTTGGAAGCAACCCTTGTCATTTGAACCTAAGCTTGAAAGTTACTAAAAATAGTGGTTATAACCAACTCCCTTATGTATATATAAAAAAAACAATTGACACTATATAAGACAAGGTTCCACTAATGTTTGTCAACTTGAAGTGGGCGGTTCCAATCCCAAGCCCTTTTAGATCCCTTCACTAGAATAAATACTTACCAAAACGAATCAATGAAAAAAACCCCTTAAAAAAACAAATGATTGCTGAACAATTTTTTACTGTAATTATTTAAATTACCCACGCGCTGTAGGTGAGTTGGAGAGGGTAGGGCAATCTTCCAAGGGAGGTTCCTGGTTCGAATATCCACCCTATCAAAACGCACATCGGGTATCCAAAATCCAGTTGATTATATTGGTGCGATCAAGGGTCGGGCACGACTCCCGTGTGATTTTGCTGGTGTAGAACTCCATGATGGTGTAGAATTCCTTGATCAAGGTTTCTCAGACCAAAGCGACCTAGAATTCTTTGATCGTGGTTTCTCAAACCAAAGCGACCTAGAATTCTTTGATCATGGTTTCTCAGACCAAATCGACCTTATAAGGGTTTTTTTTGCTAAATTAAAAAAAAACTATAATTATTAGATTTAAATTTTAATTTATTAAATTAAAATTATAAAAAATAAAAAACACTTGAGGTGCAGCGCAACATTTCGGGCTTTGGCTCTTCTTCAAGAGGTTCAAGGTTCAAACCGCAACATAGGCAAGTGTGAGGGGTGGGTGTATGGTGGCTTTGTGTTAAACTCCCTATTGATAAGTATAGCTCTAAACTTTAAGAGAGATCATGGATGGAAACTCATCAATCGATCATAAATTTTTTTTCACAATAACCAAATCCAAAAAAAATATATACAAAATAATAATAAACTTAAATTATTAAAATTTTAATTGAATTTATTAACTGTTAAAAACCTGCCTATAATATGTTTTAACCAATTATAAAATTAGCTGCGACCTTTTAATCATACGTAGACTATGTCCGAAAATAACGATTGTCGGAAAAGTCCCTGCAGTAATAACCGGGTGATTTTGACCAATAATAGCCATGCTCAACGGTAACCCCTCGCTCCATTCCTCTAAAGTGGAAATAAATAATATTAATTAATCCAACAACTCTAACATTTGTTTAATCATTTCGGGCGACTCGTAAGTGCTCTCGGAACTACTATGTCAGTCGTACGACTCCAGTCCGTCCCCCTTCGACAAGTGTTCGAATCCCTCGAGTGCGGTCCATGGCAAACGCCAAAGGCCACGGATCGTAACTATTGTCATTGTATATGTCGTTGGGCGTCACCCCGCTGCTGGTAAGTATCAAAATCAGCCAAACCAGCAGTTTTCATCGCCTTTAAAAGCTTTCTGAAGAAGTTACTGCCGAGAAACCGAGGGTGCACACAGAGTGAGAGTATTCTCGTTACTAATTTTTCTTCTGTAATATACCCAGGCTTTAGAGTGTGTAGCGATCGGGTTTTTCGATGGCCATGGCAGCTTCAGCGGTCAATTTAGGCGTTTCTGGCGCCGTATTTACTCCGAAGGCGCCGCCAATGGCGATCGCGCGTCCAGATCACGGGCCGGCGTCCTATGTCCGACTGCGCCGGCGCGAATCGCAGCAGCGCACTGCGAAGCTCACCAGGTAGCCAAAATCATAAAATTACACTTGTCTTCATTTTGCTACTCTTGCTACTCGTGGACGTCAATATGAAATTAAGGATTTGAGCCTTACATATTCCATAATAATCCTTTATTAATATTCTTAACGATAGTTAACTGAGGTCAAATTGATTGGTAGAGTAGAACTTATCAATATAGCTAGATTAGTGATTTGTGTTAGTTGTTAAGCTAATAATGAAATTATTTATTTATTTTTGTGTTAAAGTAATATATGGACTTCTTCAAATAGTTGTAGTCCTGGTTGTGAGCTTTGCCCTGATTTGGTAAATATTTTTCGATAAGGAGGGAGTTATATTTAAAATGTAATGAAATATTACATTGATCGAAGTTTGCCTTAAATTAAAAAAAAATGGAATTTAAAGTTTTGCTAGAAATGGTTTTTCATGGTCAAATCAAGGTAAATTTGTGTTATTGCAATAAATTAAGGAGATTCTTTGTGGTAAATCATGGGAAATTTGTATGGCTCACAACCCTGGTCTTATCCAGAGTTCCTTTTTGGCATATATGATCCCTTGTTTGTACAAGAGTACTTTAACCTTACCTTCTATATTGTTTAAATTTTTTAGCATCTTCTGTTTAATCATCTAGCGCCCCTGAAGGTGGTGTATATAAGCATGTGGATTTTACGGAGACACAAGTTCGTTGGTATGGTTAAGCTTATTGGTACCTCTAACACTAGAGAAATGTGTATAACACAAACTCTCTTGCTGGGTTTGTGTGAAGGAAAAAGAAGAAGAGGTGGCGGCATTTGGTTTTCTTTAGCTTCCTTTAAAGCCTTAAGTTGTTTACAGTTTACAGGTCAATGGAGGAGAGCCACGGCTCGAATTTGGAGCCCCAGGTGATCCCATGAAATGTGATTACCTCAAGAAATGTAAAAGTTGGAATCTTATCCAAAAAAAGTAGAATGACTACTTTGAGATGTAGCTGAAAGTTTGCAGCTCTTACTCAAGCGTTTTCCTGAGTCTTTTTATGGGAAGAAAACAAATATTGGCGAATGACCCGTAATATTTTTTGAAAACATGCACCTGATACCAAATATAATATTCACAGGGCCATATGATTGCAAAAGGCTCCTAACTTCAGTCGGAAAGATGTGTGAGAAATTTTGGGAAAATCAACTGTGTAAGATATTTTTGAGAGGATTGTGTTATGCGAGCATCTCCAATAAAGCAGAGCACGAGTCCAGTTTTCTATGATTGCATTCTCTTTACAGTCTACATCCATAAGTGTCTGCTGCTTGCTTCATGAACCCGTTCAAGAGCTTCTTTTCGTAGCATAACTTGGGAGCTCAATTATTTTTCTTAAAGTTCTTAAATTCTTTTCGTAGCATAATGGGGGGAGACATTTTCACAAAGAGAAGTTGTTCTTTATTCCAATTTGTAAGCTTGGGAGTACCGTTCTCACAATCAAGTGAGCTTGGTGGATTGGGCCTGTACAAATATAAACAGCAGCTCGTTGTACTCTATAAAACAAGTGTAATAGTTTAATGTGCCTTTATGTGCATAGTTATTGTGGGTTTTCTGTAGGTTTGAATTTTGAAAGGCTTATGGTCATAAAAATTGCAGTGTGATTTGATCTTTAGCTTTTGTATTAAATCAAAGTTTTTGGTATCAAAGCCTTTAATCCTAAAATGTATTTCTATATGAGTATGTGTATTAGGCCAAAGTAACTAAAAGAAGGTACGTGATCACATGTTCATCATCCGTGCCATACAAGAAAGCCAGCAATAGATGTTTGATAATGATGATGAGCATTTGTAATATCCCACACATTGTCTGAATATGTATTTCTATATGAGCATGTGTATTAGGTCAAAGTAACTAAAAGAAGGTACATGGTCACATGTTCCTTGTCCTTACCATACAAGAAAGCCAGCAATAGATGTTTGATAAGCATTTGTAATGTCCCACATATTGTGTGGTTTATTATGCAAATATAATTTTGTTTCGACATTCTTATATTTGTAAATGGGGACCCAAGTGCAAAGGCCCCATAAGTTGAGGACTACATGGGCATATGCACAAATTTGTGTGTCTACAAATACGAGGTTCCTTTTACATCATATTAAGAAATACATATTACATGCAAGCTCTCTTATGAACATTTTTGTTTTGTCACTTTATATTCTATTTGCCTTAGAGAGTGTATTTATAACATGAGTTACAGGACAATGGCATATATGTGTAAAGATAATTTCATGAGGGTTACAAAGGATCTTGTTATACAAGTCATAATGAAGTTATATGTAATCTTTTTGTAGGAGTTAAAAAAGTAAAGAGAGAGTCATAAGACATCTTAGGTCTTTGTAAGAATTTAAGAAACAAAGAATAATAAGGGAGTTACAAAGCATCTGATCACAAGGAAGGAGCTGCAAGCATCTACTATCGCTTGTGTAAAAGAAATTAATTATAAAATGGCTGTAAGAACTAGAGGAAAGGGTGTCTTTTGAAGAATTTAATTCTAGGTAGTTTCTGAGAGACTAATTCACTTGGAGACTTTGGGCCTGAGGTGGCATCCATACCTTTTTCATGAAAGTATTGCTATTTGATGTGCTACTTGAAAATTGTATTTGATTTCAAATACAATAAAGTTGTATTTGATTTCAAATTCCAGATATTTGTTTTGATTTCAGATTCTAGTTCAATTCAAATTTAAGATTATAGTTTGGTTCAGACTTCAGATTTCTGTTTAGATTTCAGAGTTTTGCTTTGCTGTCCAATACTATAAATCTCTTCTCAGGAACTTCAGATTTCAGTCTTAAAAGCACAGGTTTTTGGATTCTAGTTCAGATTTCAGCTATTTCATCATACATAACACTAGTACAAGAAATTTCAGTTTTGACTCTCTAGATATCGCATTTTTAAAATTCAAGTGGTTGTCTTGTATATAACAACTTATTATCAGCCAGTTTACAGATTTAAGAACATAACAGTGGTATCAGAGTAGAATTTTAGATCTGGAGAAGAAGGGTGATATTAGGGCAACTTTTTTGGCCTCACAGAATCAGTAATTGATTCTTTCTCTGCCACATCAGGTGGTAAAAATAGAGATCAGAACTTGCATTCTCTTCAGAGAAAACAAAGAGACAGATTTCAGTAATTATGAAGAGGATCAACGTGCACCCCAAAACCAAAGAAGGGAGTCTGAACAACACAGCCGATGTGAGAGCTCTTATTCAAGGAATGGGAGCAGGGATTGATACATACAAGAAAATTAAGAGGACTACATACATCAAAGGGTGCTTGAGAAGATTTAATGGCTTAAGTCTGATTGGGTGAATGATAATATTAAGCATATGCCTTGAAATGGGAAGCTGGATTGTTACTAAGACCTTTGGGAGAGTCTCCAGTTTGTCACATTGCACATTTAGGTACTAGAATTTGATTGGCCAAATGGTTGAGTGTGAGATGGAAGTAAATGATGATGATGATGGTTGTCCCCAAGAGATAATGGATGTCTTTTTCACTACCTTCTTTCATAAATTTGAAGCTTATACTTGAGAAAATTATTTCCTGGCCTTTGAAAATATAAAGTAATGAGGCACAATGGCTTTTTAACCATGGATTTCAATTTAGACTTATGGTGAGGCCAGGACAACTCACTTAGGAGTCAAACACGCTAGGGCTGCTACGCCTGCCGAGCCTTCTTCATAGAAGATGACCCATCTCAACCACTCAAGCTTAGCTTGACGGACAAGACATAATGGCACATTACTCCAAGGAACTGTCAGGCAAGGATTTTGGTTGAAAGAATCTCCTCCCCTTACCAGTTGGTTGTCGTGTACATTGATTGATTGAATGAATCCATTAGGGGTATGTCAAGGCTTTAAAGCCCAACACCCTAGAGGAGGCTGTTTGGCAAGCAGAGGCATATTCAGAAGCTGTTTAGGGTCAATTTGCAATCAATTCAGCTTCACTACTTCTTGTGGCAGCAAAGGTTGACCCTATGGATAATGAAAACCCCAAATTCTCTTTAGTCTCTAATGCTAGTTCATCAAAAGGTAGAGTTTTGGAGGCTATTTCCCTTTATGATCAGTGTTGAAAGGGGCTTTGCCACACTTGCAAGGATAGCTGGTCTAAGAGATTCAAATGCAAGGCTTCAAGAAAATTACATGACTGAGTTTTTGGATGTGAAAGGAACCCGAAGCAGTTGATAATGATCAAGGGGAGTCAACACTCAAGGTGAAGCACATAATGAATGTAGATGACAAGACCAGCAAGAAGTACCCAATGTTTCTCTCAACACCATGCTAGATATAACTCAATATCATGGTCTCAAGTTGAGATGCAAGGTCAAAAGTAGAACAATGGTGGCATTGTTGACCTGATCCAAAACACACAATTTTGTCTGATTTGAAACTCCGAATTTCAAGTTAAGGAAGATCATGAAAGAGTGCAATTAAAAAAAAGAAAGGGTATAACAAATTAGAACACAAATATATAAGAAAAATACTAAAATGATTTTATTGCTTGGAAAACAGAGTACAATGGAAGCAATCTCTGAGAAGTCATGTGAGGCTATAACATTACATCCATTACTCGTGCTTTTTACATTCATGGGTGCATCTCTCTTTATACAAGAATTGGTGTGTTGGAAATCCATTGTATTGAATATGGAAGGTCACCCATATGGAAATGTGGTGGTTCACCTTTTGTGAGTTAGAAGGTCATCCATATGGAAATGTGGTGATTCACCTTCCATGAGTTACAAAGTGCATATTAAATGAAAATTATATACATGTGACTTGTCCTTTTGTGTTTTGTCTTCTATTGATGTGTCAACATAGCTAGAGATGCATTTTGGCTACAAAAATCTAAAAATATATATTTTTCTTTTGTAAGTATTTTGTTTTGCATTTAAGAGGGCCTTCAAAGTGTTTTTTCCATAAATGTGTCGTGGCAATTATTGCTCTCTCTAATCCTTCGAAGGCTTCTTGAATGGATCAAAACGGAGTCCTGAGCACAAAAGATTATGCCCCTAATAGTGCGGTTAGGATAAAAAATATAGATTTTTGGGCATTTTCGAGCATAAAGCCATGGTGTAAAAAGGTCACATGCTTTGATCATTCATCTCCCCTTGAAAAGCAATGGCCCCCATTGCGTCAACTTTTGATACGAGGTGCGGACATTGTTTCTTTTTCTGATTTTTGTTTGCCATTCCCCTTGGTGACGAAGTTGTACTGCCTTCACCACTTTGCACATCTAAGTGGACTGCCTTTTAGTGGTCTTGGTCCATGCGTCAACAATCTAATCCTCCTCCATTGGTGCTAATTTGTCTGGATTGAGTTCTTCAATGTCCAACTGTTCTGCTACTATGGAAGCATCCAATAGAGGTGGATCATAGAACCATTGAAATGCAAACCAAGATAAGATGGAAGATTCAATTCGAAGTCATTTTCTACCACCTTCTTGGTGATGGTGTGTGGTCCTTGTATTCTAGGCCATATTCCATAGTACCACGGACATAGTGAAGAACACGTTTTGCTGCTTTCCAATGAGTGGTCTTAGGCTCCTGCATGAACCTCGAAAGATAGTTGACAGCAAATACGAGAGCGGCCTAGTATTGGTCGGATATATGAGACTCCCAATCAACCGTCGATAGAGAGTACCATCTACCCGAGGTGAATCATCATATCGCGATAACCGAAGTCCATTCTCCATCGGAGTTGCCATTGGCTTGCAATCGGTCATGCGATATTTTTCCAGCAATGTCTTGGCATATTTTTTCTGAGACACTTTGATGGAGTGCTCCTTCTGGCTGAATTCCAGACCAAGACAGTAATGGAGAAGTCCGAGATCTGTCATCTCAAAAGATTTACACAAGTTTCTTTTGACAGTAGAGATCATAGTTTCTGAACTCCCTGTAATGAGCATATCATCCACATAGAGTACAAGCAACACTATCTCAGAACCCTGTTTCTTGAAATAGAGGTTTGCATCTGACGGACATCTCTTAAATCCATGCTGCATAAGGTGATTGTCCATTTTTATATACCAAGCTCGAGGAGCTTGTTTCAGACCATATAAGGATTTGACCAACTTGCAAACCTTCTGCTCTTGGCCTTCAACTTCAAATCCTTCTGGCTGAGTCATGTAGACTTCTTCTTGGAGATCACCATTTAGAAAGGCACTTTTGACATCCATCTGGTGAACTTTCCACCCATATTGTGCTGCCATAGCACACATAACCCGAATTGTGGTCATCCGAGCAGTAGGTGCAAAAGTTTCCTTGTAGTCAATGCCTTCCTTTTGAGCATAGCCCTTTGCAACAAGACGGGCCTTATGCTTATCAATTGTTCCATCTGCCTTGTACTTGACTTTATATACCCATTTGCAGCCAATGGGTTTCTTTCCATGCGGCAGATCAACAAGCTTCCAAGTTTTATTTTTCATCAAAGACTCATACTCTCTATCCATAGCGGCCTTCCACCGAGGCTCACTAAGAGCATCTTGCACCGATGCAGGTTCAAGATCATCTATGGTAGACATGAACGCCCTGTCATCATCAATATCCATATCCTCTCGCTTCGTACGTGGAGTTACGTGAAAGTTCCTCAAAAGATTGACAAAGATCATCAACCTCACCACTTTCTTTGGCTTCTTTTTCCTTTTGAGCCATACTGCGTGTACGAGGTCTATCCAAGTTCAAATTGGGAGGAGTGGATAAATTTGCGTCTCTGATTGTATTTGTACACCATTTTGGATTCCTGTCTGTGTTGACGAAGGAATCTTCTCTTCCTTAGATTCCACAAGATCTAGGTGTACTTTAGATGTGCTCTGTGATGTGAAAGCTTCATCAAAGACAACATCTCTGCCGACATGAATTTTCTTGGTCAAAGGATCTATCAAACGATATCCTTTAGAGTGCTCATCATAACCAAGAAAAATACATCTCAGTGTTTTCTCATCTAGCTTCTTCCTTTTCTCTTTCGGTATGTGCACGAAAGCTTGACATCCGAAAATACATAGATGAGATATGGAGGGTTTTCGACCACTCCATGCTTCCTGTGGAGTCATTCCTTTTAGGGCCTTTGTGGGTGCCCTATTCAAAAGATATACTGCAGTGGTGACAGCTTCTGCCCAATATTGTTGCCCAAGAGTAGCTCTCGTGAGCATACAACGAACCATTTCCATGATAGAACGGTTCCTTCTCTCAGCAACTCCATTTTGCTGAGGAGTATAGGCAGTTGTTAACTGTCTCTTGATTCCATGCTTATCTAAGAATGCAGAAAATTCATTAGAGGTAAACTCCCCCCCTCGATCTGAGCGGAGGGTTTTAATAGAAGCTCCTGACTCCTTCTCAACGGATTTCTTGAACTGCTGGAAGAATGCGAAAGCTTCGATTTCAGTTGGAGAAAGAAAACCCACATCTTTCTTGAGTAGTCATCTACGAATAACCGAAAGTACCTCTTCCCTCCACAACCGTTGGGTGTGAAAGGACCGCACGGATCGGTGTGAATTAACTCCGGAGGTTTTCGTGCTCTTGTTAAGCTCTTCTCAAATGGTACTCTATGTCGCTTTCCCGCCAGCGATCGGAGCACACCGGCAATGTGGCGAAAGGGAAGGAAGACCCTTTACCATCTCATACTTACCGAGCTCAAGTAAGTAGCCGAACTAAGATGCCCATATCTCTTGTGCCATAGGGAAGTTGCCTCCTTGGTAGAGAAAGTCATGGCAACATGTGGAGTAGAGATAGCATCTAGGGCAAATAAGCCGTGCTTATATGAAGTCTGTTGCAATCTGCTTACCCTTCCTGGTAATAGTACAACACTTCTTGCCATTCTCAACACGAAAGTTGACAACCATATTTCTATCCAGGATTTGTGTCACTGACAACAAATTGTTGGCCAATCCCGGAACATAGAGGACTTTGTCAATCTGACACTTGCCATCAGGAAGAGTGACTGAAACTGTACCCTCTCCCTGAACCCTATAGGTTTTATCATTAGCAATGGTGACGAGTTTGCCCTCTTTGGCCACAAATGATTCAAACCACGATCTGTCGCCAGTCATATGTTTGCTAGCTCCAGAATCGACATACCAAACAGGATCCCTCTCTCGTGTGGAATCTGTGGTAGTCATGAGCACCTTGTGTGCCCATTCAGAATCTGAGTCGATTCTTCAACAACAACATTCACCCGGGGTTGCTTGTTTTTATTTTGTGGTTTGTTTTGGCCTTTCTGCTTGTTCTTATGCCAACACCTGTTGGTGTCATGGTTATCTTTCTCACGGATCTTGCACCACCTCTTCTTCTCGTTGAGGTTGTTTTCCTTTTCCTTTCGTATCCTGTTGAGAATTTCCTCCTTTCCGAAAGTTGCCTCCTTTTTGCCCATTACCTTTCTTCCTAGAACCCTGCCTGTTGGTGTATAGGGCTGTATTGGAAGAATCATCCTTGTGAAGTTGGCGTGCTTCCTGTTGTTGAAGCAGATTGACCAACTCGATGTAGGTAATTTGTCGTTGAGACACCCGGATGGAGGTGATCAACATATCAAATGAAGAAGGCAAAGCTCTCATCACAAGTGAAATGAGAAGCTTTTCGTCCACAGTATCTCCCAAAGAATTCAATTTCTATTTCAACTCAGACACTCTGCACAGAAAGAGTTCAACTGTTTCACCCTGTCTCAAAACCAGGTTATGAAGTTGTTGTTGAAGATGAAGAATGGTGGAATCATTCTTTCCCTCATAGATGGTTCTAAGGGCATCCCATGCCTCTTTACCACTTGCTTTGTCAGCTATATGAGGTTGCACTTCATCTGAAACAGCAAACAAAATGAGCACCTTTGCTCTACTGTCTTTCTTGTCAAAAGCTATCTGATCTGCGGAAGGACCTGTGGATCCTACTGTTGGTGAAGGCCTAGTTGTTACTCCTGTAACAATATCCCAAAAATCTTCCATTTGGAGAATTGCCTTCATCTTATGTTTCCATGGTGTATAATTTGGACCTTTCAATAACTGATGAGGATCAGTCATCAATTTTGCAACAACGGCCATAGTGAAGGTTCCTTATATCACCAATTGGTCCCCCTTTCGATATACCTTTTGCTAGGCCGTTATACCGTACAAAATACCCGCCCTTACGTGAAGGAAACTATAGGTATTTAGAAAGATCAACAAAAATCACCCGCCCTTACGGGAGGGAGACTATAGGTGAGTTTTAGAGATCATACGATACGTGGAACATAAGCGGTACTGAAAGGGAATCGCCTTGTTGATGGCACCTACCATAGAAGATTCTTCTCATGCGTGGGGCGTAACTTCCCCTAAACACTATGAAGAATACTTCGTCAGGATTTACGCCTAAACACAAGAACGATTAAGGGTAGTGGATGGAGTAAAAAAAATGCAAAAATGGCGTACTTATTCCTCCCCGACGATTTATAGAGAACAAGCTCAGACGTCGTTGTTGCAGCTATATTAGGCGATAGATACAGTAGCCCAAAGCACGACAACTTTACCTGTAAGTGTGGGCCAGAGGTACCGTTTTTACCGAACGCTGCGGTGCAAATAAATTGCACAGATGGGTTTTTTTTAATTATTCCGGTGACTTAGGGAGTGATTTATATTTTAATGAAGTAGTGCATAGAAATGAAAATGCATCATACATCAAAAAAAATGCCCACAGAATGAAACCCTAAGGTGTCGGACACAGCCAAAAATGCACCTTTTACAATTCGCCAAATTGCTATTTTTCAGAAAATTACTCACATTCCCCCTTTGATTTTTTGAAAAAATATCCCCCCTAAAAAAAATTCTCTTTAACAAAGCATTTTAATAATTATTATGTATTTAAAGTTAAAATAAATAATTTTAATTTATATAGTTTTAAAAACTTATGAAAAATAAATTAAAATTAAATTTTAATTTATAAAGTTTTAAAAACTATAAAAAATAAATTAAAATTAAAAATTTTAACTAAAAAAATAATAATTAAAAAACCTTTGAAATTTTTTTTTTTACCTTTGCAAGGGGGGAGTCGGCAGGATTTGAACCCCCGACTGCTGGGTTCCCGGAACCCACCACGCAGCTCACTTGCCAGTGAGCCCGTGGGCTGATCTGGGAGGAGAAAGGGCCCCTTCGTATTTGAGGACCTTAGCCTGCTGCCCGAGCGCTGTGTGGCTGCCTCCTCTGCAAATCACCGCCCCGCTGCCTCTTCCTCGGTCGCGGCTTCCTCCTCTCCTGTTCTCCTCGTCTCCCCGAGCCCACTGTGGCTTTCGTCCACAGTCGCACACGTCCAGTTTTTTTTTTTTTTTTTAAATTCCTGCAGCGTGTCGAACCGGGGCGGGAGGGGGACGCGCGCAGGTCGCGCTCTGCGTCCTCCAACGGGGGGGCCGGGAGGTCGCAGCGCTTGCCTCCTGCGCGTGGCGGACTCCACGCTGGACGTCGCGCGTGCGCGGCCGTCCCAGCGGGGGGGGGGGGGGGTGGGCGTGCTGGACGCGCCTGTGCGCATTCCAGCGGCCTGCGCCCCTCTCCTCTGTGCCAGCGGCCTGCGCCTCTCTCCTCTGTGCCAGCGGCCTGCGACCTGTGCCCCTCTCCTCTGTTCCAGCCCTGCGATTTTTTTTTTTTTTTTTTTTTAATTTATCACGCAATGGCGTGAAGAAAAAAAATAATCACGTCGCAACAGCAGCCTTCTCAGCCACCTTCTCCCAGCCACGCGATGGCGTGAAAGAAAATGCGTTCAGAAAAAGAAACGCACAGCAACCTTCTCACGCAACTGGCTCTGATGCCATGTTAAACAACGAACATCATTGTATTATTTAGCAGGAGTTTAAATAATGCAGGTTTACAAACGAATTGCCGGAGGTTGCCAAACCAACCAGCTACAATAAGCATTTTGTTATAACAAAGTAACAAATGCATAAAAAGCCAAACAATGAAATAACTACGCTAACAGTCCATAGCAAAAAGATCTAACCTTCCTATAGGAGTCTCTCTTTCAAAAGACGTAACCATACCATATCTTCAACCTTGAATTGATGTGGGACCCGATGTTGGTCATGGCATTGTTTGTATTTTTGATTTGTCTTTTTCATGAGGTCATGGACATGTTGCTAGATGTGCTGAATCTGTTCCACAAACTTTGCTATGTTTTCTGCTTCTTTTTGTCCATGAGATGAGCACTCCATGGATTGCATAGGGAGAGCTACATCAGTGGGTGCCAAAGGTTGGAACTCAAAACAAACATGAAATAGGCTATGTTTGGTAGAGCTATGTAGAGCTCAATTGTACCCATGTTGAATGTAGGGGAGGCTCTCATCCCATGTGCATGGATGCTTGGAATTGTACATTCGAAGATGTACAATCAATCAATTCACAACTTTTGTCTGGCCATCAGTATGAGGATGGAAGGCTATGGACATGGTCAACTTGGTGTCCATCATGCTCCATAGGGTGGACCAAAAAATGCTCAAAAATATGCTATCCTTGTTAGGTATAATGGACTTTTGCAAGCCAAAGTTGAGCCACACGTGACTAAAATAAGCTCAACAATATCCTCAGGTAAAATGGTTTTCTTACAAAGAATCATGATAGCTATTTTTGAAAAATGATCAACTACTACAAAAACACAATCATTACCATGCTTAGATGTGGGCAAACCTAAGAGGAAATCCATGGAGACAGATTCCTAAGGCTTGGATGGCATTGGCAATGGTGTATACAGTCCTTGTTGGTTGGTTTGGCAACAATGCAAGAGGTACATGTACCTCTCGGCATTGTTCCTTATCTTGGGCCAATAGAAGTACTTTTGAAGTACTACTAGTTTTTTTTCCACCTCAAAGTGACTTGCTACTTTGTTGAAGTGTGCTTCCCAAATCATCTTTGAGTGCTCACTAGTTGATACACAAATATGTCCCATGTGGCAGAGGAGGTTATCTTGCAAATAAAAATCAGAAATATGCTTACCCACATGAAGAGCTCTATATGCATTTGCAAAATCAAAATCTACTTCATATAAGGTGGACTAATTGGAAGTATCAAAACCTATAGGAGTCAAGAATGGTGATAAGTACTATGATTAGAGGTCGGTTGAACAATTTGTCATTGAATTGACACTCCCTTTCTTATGCTTGATGATCAAATGAAACTGTTGTAGATATGTGGCCCACTTTTGATGTCTTTCATTCCTTAGCTTATTTTGTGTTTAAATGAACCCCAACGGTTTGTGATATGTGTGGATGATGGTTTCCTTTCCCAAGATGTAGTGCTTCCATTGTTTACATGCTTGGACAATGGCATAGAGCTATCATGTGGGGTATTTTTGAATTGCTTCATGGAATGTTTCACTATGATAGACAATTGGATGCCCATGTTGTGTGAGAATAGCTCCCAATGCATACTTTGATGCATTAGTCATTACCTCAAAAGGTTGATGTAGATTAGGTAGGGAAAGTGTAGGAGTTGAACACAATTGGTCCTTCAACCTCTCAAATGCCCTTTGTTGTGTATCTCCCTAATGGAACTTGGATTTGGCACCTCCTTTGGTCACTTGGTGTAGTGGCCAAGCAAATGTGTGAGAACCCCAATACAAATATTTGATAGAAATTGGCAAGACCCAAAAAGTTGCGAAGCTCTGTTAGGGTCTTTAGGGTAGGCCAATCTCTAATTACCTGAATCTTGTCAGGATCAACATGGACTTCCTCTTTGTCAACATAATACCCAAGGTACTGAATCTTTGTCATACCAAATGAGCACTTATCCAAATTAGCATATAGCTTGTGTCTTCGAAGAATTTGAAGTACTTGTCGAACATGTTACAGATTTTCCTCCCAAGTCTGACTATAGAAGAGAATGTCATCTAAGTAGACTACCACAAATGAGCTAGTGTAGGAATGCATGATGTCATCCATCATCCTCATGAATGTGGTAGGTGCATTGGTCAAGCCAAAAGGCATAACCAACCACTCAAATAAACCCTTCTTGGATTTGAATGTAGTTTTCCATATGTCGGTGGGCTCTATGGTATTTGATAATAGCCAAATTTGAGATCAATTTTGGTGAAGAACTTTGCACCATGGAGTTGGTCTAGCAAGGTGTAGCACAACGGTTTGTACTCCACTATTGGAGGAACAATTTGACATGACATATTTAGTAATCACTAGTGACTGCAATTAACACTTCAATATGCAAACTTATGAGAACTCAATTCAACAACCATCTGTATGGCAATGCCCTTGTATGGTATCACACATCGACAACTCCTTGTACTATACTCCTTCAACTGATACTTAATCTTGCATATAAAACTTAAGAGGAACAATCTACAAAATTATCTTGCTACAACAATCCACAATGGCATTACATACAATGCATACACAATCACAACAAATGAAGAATGAAATGAGTAGATATTGTATTCACTCTTGCTTGTACGACACTTGCATTACATATTCATTTGTGATCCTACGTAGATATCTTCTGGAACACTTTTTGCGCAAACATATTACATTTCATTACAATTACATATACATTTGTGTGCATCACACTTATTTACTTTCTACTTCTTTGGTTGAGGCTCATCAGAACTAGCTGCTACATCTACCCTCCCTTTAAATTGGTCAACGTTTTCGTCGACGACTGTCTCTGCACTTGGGGACTCGAGTTCTGCTAAGGTCGAGTCATGGGAACAGGTACACCTCCTAGCTCTTGGATATGCAGTTTCAAGGTCTCTATCTCTTCCTTTAGTTGCTTCACGTAGGCCTTGTATCGAGCCCACCGTGAGCCGTAATGATTTGAATTCTGCTCGAACTTTGCTAGCCTAGTCTTCAACTTGACCTCCTTGTTTGCAACTTCAACCTTCCTTTTTGCTGCTTCAACCTCTCTCATTTTTGCAATTGCCAATTATTCATCCCTTTCTACTATCTGTTAATCCCGATGAGTAACTTCATGATTCTTTGCTTCTAATGACTACTCTCTCACTGTGCACTCAGACTTCAATTGCCTAATCAATTGATCCTACTCCTCTTGTGCCTTCTTCTTTTCCTCTACCTTCCTTAGCTTTGCTAGTTTTGCTTCAGCATCCTCATGCACCTGCCAAAGTTGTGCCTCCATTGTCTAAACTTGGTTAGCTGGGTCTTCTTCCCTCAACTTCTATTTGCAAACCATTTACTTGAAACTTCTTCAACCTTTTAGCTAACCACTAAATTAAATATGCCAAAAATTTTATCTTGGCATATGTCTTCACCAATTTAGGTGCAAGTTTAACATACTTGACATCTGACTCCTCTTTAGGATGGGCTACTGGATGTTCTTCATCTGTATACATGCACACTAGGTATTGGTAAAGTACCCGAGTTCCTTTTGGTAGGTTCTTCAATCCTTGCATCGAGTTAACATTTCTAGTCTCTAGCTCCTATGACTGCGTTTGATGGATTTCGACAAGCTTCTTCATCTAATCATCATCACGAGTCCAATGCACCAATTTGCCCTATGTTCCACCTTCAACTGCCTTAGTCGCCAATCTCCTTTACAACCAACTTTGAACTCAGTATGCACTCTCCAACACTCTAGTCAGCTTGTCAAAAAATGTATCAACCTACTCATTTATCTTCTCTCCTAGAATTGGTGGTCTCGTCAAATTTGGCACTTCAAGGATGAAATGCTCACTAGTCCCCTCTACCAGTTCCATATCAGTATTATCTCCGGTGGTAGTCTCCTCCACATCCTACTCATTGTGACTTGTCAGGTTGATTGGCCATTTTTCTGCCTTTCCCTCTTGAATTTGGCCCGCATCAATAGTCCTAGTTTTGCCATCGTCTCGTCTTCTTTCCAATTCTTCCTCCAATGGTTGACTACTCTCGCCTTTTTGCTAAATTCTAAACTGTAATGCGTTTTGTTTACCCTTATTCCTCCTTTCCTCTAGCACAATTGCACTCGATGTCGTCTCTTGTGTTGTAGATGTGATTTCAATATGTGCTTCCACATCTAGTGGAGGTGATCCACATGGATCCACCTTTTGCACAATTTGTATGGGTGTAGCCTCAAAGCTATCAGGTGAGTTGACATTCTCCACCTGCACTAGAGGCTCTTCATCAAAATCTCCTCTCTCCATTGGTGATGATGCTCGCAGTGCATCCATTGCAGTTTGAACCTCTTCATCCACATTTACAACAATTACTAGATCCTATGCTTGCAACTGGGTAGTCTTCTCTTCTAGTTGTTGTACTCTCCTTTCCTTGTACTTTTTGCGCAACAGGTTCTTTTGGATATTGTCTGCCCACTGCAGCCCTTTTTGAAATCAATCTCTTGTTACTCGGATTGGTACTTGCGTACCTCGCATAGCCTGACTTCTTGGTTGTGCAACAAATTCCTTCTACACTGCCTCCTATGGCATTCAACGTGTTTCACTCCGACCCTTTGTCTGTTGTGTACTTCCACCTTCTACTATGGCCTGCTATGGGGGTTCTTCAGTCTATGACTATTACTGTTTTTGTTGTTGATCCTAGGCTACGGCTGGGCTCCCATCCATTGCTGCTCCAACCTCCTACGCCTCTTCTCCTTTCTCACCACCTCCTTAGCATGTGGGTGCTCTTCAACTCTTTCTGACTCCTCTCTTCCCTCATTGTATGAGGCTTTCTTTACCTTCCTATTACTTAGGATAGTCTTCTTCCTCTTGACTAGAGTGCTTGGTTTCGTTAGTGGCATTGCATGAATTCCCTGAATATGGTTGGTGCATGCTCTGAAATCACTCTAGGGGGGTTCAGTCCTCGAAAGCTTCTCCTGAGTCACAATATTCATTATTAGTGCAATGGCGTGGAAAGCCATTGAAAATTTTCTCGTATACCGCATTAGAAAATTCTGAATGTGGTTCGGCAAATATGATGCCTAATCATGTGGCACTCTTGCAATTGTACCCTCCATGAATGGTATCCAAGTGGGCATTTTCGAGGCTCATTCATTGGACAACTTCAACATTATCACGTTCATAGCACATTGTAGGTCCCTTGACTTCAATTGCTGCATTTTCTGTTTGCGACTCCCGTGCTTCATCAAATTTGCTGCCTCTTTTAAACTGAGATTGGTAACCTTATCCACAAGATTCTTCCATTGACACTAATCAATCACTTCTTTCTTCACTGGTATATCTGAATTCAACAATCCAAAAGTCCTTAAGAAGATGGGAGAGAATACCACACAAATATCCATGTTACCAGTTATTACTTCCGTATGTTTGTAGCATCTGCAACAAAAGTGACTTGAAAAATTCTTTCTCAAAATTCGGTATCTGCAAAATGTGATGCACTCCTGCATTCTGGAATGCTGTTTTCTGTGGATGTTCTGGCGGATTCTCTTGTCGCCAGTTTTTGCAAAATGCTCCGGCTGGTTGTAACCATGACATCTCTTGCAAGGGTATCTGCATCCTTTCTCTTCCCTTGCCTTTCTTCTTCTCCTGAGGCAAAGCTTCCACTTCTCTTTCTTATAGAGTGTTGGTCCTAGACCTTCCCCTTGATTCTCCTCCATGTTGCCTCATCTTGTCTCGCTTGGCTTCCATACTGCGTTCTCTCTGACACGCGTTCTACTAGTCCTCTCTTGAAGTCGACTTTGATGCGTTCCCCTCGTGAGCGAGGCTCTGACTGCAACACTTCTTTAGGTGGAATCCTCCTCAATTGCTTTCCACCTACTTGATCCTCTTTGCGATCCTTGGCCTACTCTGCATCATGTTTGTAGTCTACTTCCAACAACTCTACTTGTACAACTTGAATTCTTGCTATGCCCTATATGGCCTTTTGCTATACAACCTTTTTGCTTGTATGGTGTTGTCGTCACATGCTTGCTTGTATGGTGTACAACTTATACGACAATGTGCTTTACGCACTCTACTTGTACGATGCTTCACCTCATGATTGCTGCTTGTATGGCGCTGCCCAATGGTGCACACCACTACTTCTACGCCAACTTTGCCATCTACCCCTAGTTTGTACGACTATCTTCTGCCCTGCTCCTTCCTTGTTGTACACCTGAACTCTTATATGGTCCTCTCCTATCGTACCACATGTTCCAAATGGGATAGTTTGTGAACAGGAAAGCCTATCTTGTTCTAGACTGCTACCACCCACTTGATGACACTTACTTGTACAACGACTATTGCAACACCTCATCGTACGACCTCTCTAACAACCAACTTTTGCACAATGCGTCTGTACAGTGACTTGCAATTCGCATTTTTTCCCACAAACATGTCCATAGCAATTTGTACGACTTGTATGTTCCATACACTTAGGTAGTCTGCAAACCGTTGTTCTCGTTTTCTTCTGCTTTTGACACTACAATCTCCTTCTCAAGCTTGTCCATACAGTTCCCCTCCATGCACACTGGCTCCTCTTGCTCTCCATCAGGCATTGAACATTGGAATGCTCTTGGTCTCCCCCTCAACGTGTGTTTACAAGTTGGTGGAGTGGAGAGGACAACTAGCTTTCATGTGGTAATTGCCGTCCTAACTACCACTTTGCCACCTTTGCATGTAAAGTGTATGTTGCACATTTTCCCTCTTTTTTTTTTTAAACAACTAAGCTACTCTTGCCATGTCATCCATATGATGATCTAGACGTCCAATCGGATTGTCCTTCCAGTCAACGACGACTCCTCGTTTTCCTCTTGACAACGTTCATAATCTTGCCTTGGCATCGTACAATTGTTGTACATGCCTCTGTACAACGATCTGCCTCACTTGTATGATACCCTACCATACATGCCTCACCTGTACAACTATTTGCCTCACTTGTATGACACCTTGCCATACATTCCTCTTTCTCACTTATATGATGATTTGTCATACATATTCAACCTATACAACATCTCTCGTTTGTACAGTCATCTCCATCTGTACAACAAACGCTATTTGTACCACGTGTGTTTGTATGGTAGAGTTCGTATGGACGATAGGCATGAATTGTACGATAGTCTACTATACATACTCCATTTGTATGGTGGTTTGTTGTCCCTTGTCCACTTGTACAATAGTTTGTCATATCTTCCTTTTATCCTTGTTGGGTAATGCCATTTTGTTGTATATGGCCTAGGAGTTTTGACTGTTCACCACCCCTCCTCCATGTCCGTCTTCGTCGTCGCCCTCTTCTCTATGATGCTCCACCGAACTCAAATGCATTTATTTCTCTGCTTACTCTCCCCAAATGGCATTCATTGACTTGTGCTAGTCTGATCCTCACTTTAGACTGTTGAAGATTTGTGTAGGTCTCCTTTTGTTTCTTTGATAGCCAAGGGGTGGTCCTAATGGGCCTCGTTGTTGACTATTTAATATCGGGTTGTTTTCTGTGCAGCCAGGGAGTGGTCTTGTCAGGCCACCCTACTGACTACGTAGCCTAGGGGCAGTTTGAGGGAAAAATCTTCCCTTCAATCAATCGGGAAAGAGGCCAACCAACCTCCTCCCTTGGTCGGGCAAACTCAGACGACCTAGGGAACCTGACAATCCTCGTAGACTACCTGAATTACCTAATTTATGTAGACACCTTTAGATGTTTGGTAGTCCTTGTAGACCACTTCGACCCCCCAAGAAACTGTTCAAATTTGGAGGCGGACTGTGACTCCGCACAGTCATTTGCCTTACCTACTCGAAGGTATTCTGGTTTTGAGTTTATTGTCAGCGTTCATCTATCGGTTGGGGAACTTGCAGTCTCCTTGGTATTTCTCTTCTCCCAAGTTCCAAGCTTGAGTTGTCATTGCTCCAGTCTTCTTCACTGCTTGAACTTGTCAAGTATGTACTACTGGATTCTTCTCTCAAGTTCTCTGCTTCTCCTTTAGATGAGATGATATTTCAAATGTCTCTTCATAAAATTTTATTTACTGCAAGCCTTTCTTGTCTTCTTGCTTGAATATCATTTTGTAGCCTCTTGATCACTTGTGCATGCTGTCTTCTTAAATCTTCATTTTTCCTTTGTAGTTGCAAAAATGTCACATGCGTTGATCATGATTAGTGGTGGCAGCAGTCATAATTTGATTGATGCCATGTTAGTGATTTCTATGGGACTTAGTAGAGCTCCTACCAAAATTTCAAGTTTCAATGGGTATTACAATGATGGAATGAAAAGGGATGGTAAAGGGACTTAAATTACTGTTGGACACTAATGAAATCAATTCATATTTCTATGTGATTTCCATGGTGGAGGCTGACATAATTGTATGGGGGTGCAATGGCATAAAACCCCTTGGGTGAGATTCATATGAACTATATTTGAAATTTGAGAAAGTCCATGAAATGATCACCATGAGAAGATTGCTAGCAGGTTCAAGCAAGCCGATCTTAGCATCCAAAGTGGCCAAGCAACTTGGTAAAGAAGAATGGTTTTATGTTTGAATGTAATTCTCTGAATTTGTAAAATGATTGCATGTCAAGATCATAACATATAACACCCAGCCAAATGGGCAAGAGAATTTTGTCATCCAATACTTCATTTTCTTCAGGGATAAAGCATTAAAAAAGAGGGGACTGTTACAAACCTTATTGTTTTCTCATGTAATATTCTATTTGTATTAGAGTCTATATATAGCATGTGAATTATATGATAAGCAAATCTATGTGTGATAGCAATTTTGTAGGAGTTGCAAAGATTCATGTGATAGAAATCATCATGAAGGATTTACAAGGACTCTTTGTAGGGATTAGAAAAACATAATGAAGGATCCCTAAAACATCTTAGGGTGTTATAGGGAGCTACAAAGTAGCTTGTCATAATGAGGGAATTATGAGCATCCACTATCTCTTATGTAAAAGAAATGAGTAGTAAACATAAAAAATTGCAATGCTTAGAGGAAACAGGTGTCTTTTGAAGAATCTATTTTCAAGTAGTCTATTAGAGATTAATTCACTTGTTCAAGGGTAGTGTTCATGCTACTCTTTGAGACTTTTGGGCCTTAGAAGGTACACTTATGAAAAAGTTAATTTTTAATTCCATATAATTGATTATATCATGATTGCATTGCCATGATAGTTCAACAAACACCATTTTTGTGGTATTACAGCAATCTGTATTATCACGAAACCCATGGGAATAGAACCTTGATGGGATTTTTGGGAGCTAAAATTCTCACCTGTCAGAGGTCAACCCCATAGGTTCTTAAGGTTCACCCATGGGATTGGATGGAACCTTGGCTTAGTGTTTGAAATTTCTTGCTGCCCACCGCTAGCCCTTAAGCCCAATGGATTAAGTGTTAAGGTTTACCCATGGGATTGAGCCCTTTGTTTATGATGTGAAACTCATCGTTCCCCATCATTTGCCCCACAACCCATGGGAAAAATATTAAGGTTCACCCTTGGGATTCAGATATTAGTTTATAATATGAAACATTTAATTCCTCACCGCTTGCCCCAAATCCAATGAGCAAAATGAAGGTTGATTTATGGGATCGAAACCTTGGCTTACTATGTGAAACTCCTCACTTTCCACTCTTTGCTTCAACCTATTGGGCAAACGTCAAGTATCACCTATGGGATTTGAACCTTTGTTTTATGGTGTGAAAGTCCTTGTTCCCCACCATTAGTCGCCTATCCCTTGGGTTAAAAATGTTAAGAACTTAAGGTGCACCCATGGGATTGGAACCTTGGCTTATAGTGCGAAACTCTTGTACTCCCATTCACTTGCCTCACAACCCAAATGGACAAAAATGTTAAGGTTCATCCATGGGATTGGAACCTTAGTTTACGGTGTGAAATTGTAGACAACAGTTCCAAACAAAAATGATATGCCACAATGTTTGACAAAACTATGTAGGAAATTGGAAAAGTTAAATAATGTTGCTTGACATGTTTTGTAATGCAAATTGACATATGTGTAATCAGCTGCCATATATTGTTAAGGACTGATTAGTTTCAGGCAGATTATTCCCAGACTTATTAGTTAAGCGCTGTAACGAAAGGGCAGTTGGGGACGTTGGGGGCTTGGTTGGTTATAGTAACCACCCTATTAATACGACCCCCCTTTCATTTTTGTATAATCAATCAATGCAGATCTGCATATCAATGAGACATGATCCTCTATTGTGCAGATTCATTGTGTGAAGTACATTGTCTTGTGTTGTAGTTATCTCGTGATGAATGCTATGGAGTAGTCTTGTATTTGGTTTGCGTTGCAAATGTTGTATGTGTTGTGTAGAGTTGCAGGAAGGAGCACCCAAGGAAGAGCCAAAAACTTGCAAGAGAATTGATTGCAGGTACAAACGAACAAGAGCCAACATAAGCCATCCGTGTGGCTTATCCGACTGATGCCTCCAACCATCCGTCAAGACTGATCCGTCATCCAACTAGGCCATTAGTCCCAAGTCAATCCGTCTAGGACTGATCTGTCCAAACCCATCCGTCAGGTGTAACCCGTCTAAGTCTATCCGTCATCAGTCTCGACCTATTTGTCAGTGATGTATCCGTCATACCTGAGCCGTCTAGGCTAATTTGTCTTCAATCATTGATTAGTCATTAGTGAACCATTGCTAGTTATTCGTTCTATTCGATCAGTTATAGCAACTAGTCGTCTAGTCAGACTGATATATCCATCTGGGTGAGATACAACATAGTTTTAGCACTATGTTCATTAGTCAAGTTTGCCATTCCTCCCTCTAAAACCTGTCATTCCCTCGTCTCGAGAAAGTACTCACCGCTGTCTACATTTGGCGTCGTTGCCTAGATCAGCTTCAGGTCAAGGAAGAACTGAACGTGACAAGGCAAGGAGGTGAATGACAAATTCCAGGCTACAAGGCCAACGAGGAAGGAATTGGATACCACTTAGGAGAAGTGCAAGGCTGGCAAACCAGAGAACACAAATTCAAGACGAAGTTTCACAACCAGAGGTGGAACGAGTGTGGAATCCCTTGGACGACGAGAGTCCAAGAGCAGAACGAGAAAGGTGGGAAACACTATTGTTGACAACAGAGAACGAAGTACAAAATCAAATAGTAGAGGAAGATATTAGGGACGTAGTTGAACCTAACATTGTAAGCGAAGAGCGGATGGTAACACCTGATCCAGTGGAGAGGAGTTGGCCAATGGGTGCAGAAGATCAGAGTTTTGCACCGGAGCAACCACGTGTGGGTTCTTGGGGAGGAAGACTAGAACCGCATCTCGTGTACTCACGAAGAAGGTCGCGAAGTAGTGATGTACGTGAATCGGGAAGAAGGCTATTTGAATAGGTACTTGAACGAGAATTTGAACCACCTACAACGGAGAGGGAGTGGAATAGAACTCCATAGGAGTCGTCATCAAGTGACGCGGATATTGGAAGAGTTCCAATGGCAAATATTGCCAACAGAGCGGGCAAACAAAAATGCCCACCCTTCACTAGGGAAGGGAAAGAAGACCCAACATGCCATATAGGTACTTGTATTATGATTTGGGGAGCGAATGGAGTAATGCAATTGGCAGAATGGTTGCAATTATTTCCGGCCACCTTACGAGGAATGGCTATAGATTGGTACTTAAAGAAACAGAGTACCCAACCTTTTACACAATGGAATACTATGCGGGATGCATTTATAGAAGAATTTCGGCCATTAAGAGATGATACGGAGATTATAACTGAAATTTATGCAACAAAACAAAAGCTAGATGAAGATGTGAAGAATTATAACAGAAGACTAAAACAACTGGTTGACAAGATGCAAATGCCACCAGTAGATGGACTGGTGAAACGTTGGTTTATAGACGGACTTTTGCCAAAGTATAGGAAGAAGATGAAGGCAGTACCATCCTCCACATATGAGGAAGCTCTCGAAAAAGCGAAGAATTTTGAGAGTGAAGCCAAACAAATGGCAGCTGGAATCGTAGGGCATCCAAGGAATGACGATTCCGATAGTGATGCAGAAGACAAGGTCCAAAGCGCTATACATTCCTTTCGAAAAGAATTTGAGAAAATTATGAAAGAAGTTAAAGGCGAAGTGAGGAAGGACCGAAAAGACATTTGGTGTTTGGAGTGCAAATCGGAAGGACACACAAATATCAATTATCCAAAGAACGCATATTGCAATATATGCGATGTGGCAGGACATCCTATTGCAGACTGTTTGTTTAATCTGAGAGGAGCAAGACATCAAACGATGATAGTACAACAAGAAGAACAACCAAATGCCGTGAGGAATGGACAAAGTGCAACAAGCGGCGGATATAGGAATAACCGCCGAGGTGGAAGACAGGGTGGACAAAGTCATCTACAGTATGACTCTAACAGAAGACCGATTATCCAATGCCAAAATTTTCAAGAATGGGGACATTTAGCGAAAAATTGCCCCAAACCTCAGAATGGAGGTAATACCAATGGTAACAATGTTACCCAGATGTGTCGATGGTGTGGACCAGGCAATCATAAAGAGATAAATTGCCCAAATAAAGCAAGTATGAGTGGCATGCAAAATGTCAATTTAATTGACATTGCTGAAGTTAGTAATGAGGATGAGAAAGAAAAAGAAGTTCTAGCGGTGACCAGATCTCACGCTAAGAAAATGGAGCAGTATCCAAACCCTGCCAAGGAGAAAGAGCGATGGCAGGTAGCTCAGGAAATGATAAAAGAAGAATTGGAGAAGGAGAAGCAAGAAAGGCTACTCCAAGAAAAAGCCCTAAAAAGAACGGAGATCATAACAGAGAACCAGGCATCAATGGAACATTTGGTGACACAGGTACTCAACACAACCGTGGAAGTAAAGATATCAAATCTACTCAGTTCAGTACCTGAATTGTACACTACAGTGGGCAAAATGATAAAGACAAGGAAAAGAAATGAAGTCCGAGAGGTAGCTAACATCAAACAAGAACAGTTCATTGATCCAACGATACTAATGATCGAAGCCGAGAAGAAGCCAACATTGGTGCATATGGAGATATTGGACCATAGACTGACTCAAGTGATCATAGATGGAGGATCAAGCATAAACGTGATGCCAGAGAAGACATGGCAAAATATTGGCCAGCCCAAATTAAGATCTCCAAATTTTAGGTTATATGGAGCAAATCAGTACGGCATAGAAACGAAAGGAGTACTGATGAACCAGAAAGTGCGGATAGCGGAACAAGACTTTATGCTGGATTTCGTAGTGATTGAAATGCAAAAACCTGCATACGATGCATTGCTTGGACGTGGATGGCTAAGGATGGCAAAAGTAAACCACAACTGGGAGAAGGAACACCTCACCTTCAAGAAAGGCCAACATAAATACATGATCAACTTGAAGAACCAGGCAGTGAGCCAAGATATTGCAACCTCGGACGAATCGGAGAGTTCGTCATCCGATAGCAAAACAAGGTATGAACCGGATGGAGTGTTGCAACTAGAAGAATGTACGGAAGATGAGAATGATGATGATAGAGGCCTACTCCATTGGCAGATGGAAGATTATGAAGTGTTCACACCTCAATGCCTATGTATCCACGCAGAAGACAACCAGGAGAACAGGAAGAAAGAACAAGAAAAAGGAGAAACCAACAAGAAGAAGTCAGCAATAGAGAAGGACCAAGAACGGGAGAAATGGACATTTCCAAGGAACTTCGTAGAATACACAATGGGAGATGCAGTGATCGAAGATAAACCAGCTCATCCCATTGATGTCTTGAAGGCAGTAGAAGAACCTGAGTCCATCAAGTATGAAGGACCAAGAATGATTCAGATTAACCTTGGTGAAGAAGGCGAAGAAAAGATGATTAAGTGCGGAGATGATTGGGACCCTGTACTTAATGCAGCAACATTCAGGATATTCATGGAATATAAGGATGTGTTTGCTTGGACGTACAAGGATTTGAAGGGAGTACCACCAGAGTTATGCGTGCACAAGATTCCTCTAATTGAAGGTGCACAACCAGTGAGAAGGCGGCCATATCGAATGAATCCAAAGTACGCAGCCCTGGTGAATGCCGAAATAGAGAAAATGCTCGATGCAGGCATCATATTCAAAGTTACGACAAGTGAGTGGGTGTCACCGATAGTGATTACCCTGAAAAGAGAAGCCAATAAGATCCGGATTTGTGTGGATTTCCGGAGTCTTAATGTCGTAACTATAAAGGATCCCTTTCCAATTCCTTTTACAGATTCAATCTTGGAGGAAGTAGCCGACCATGAAATTTATTCGTTTTTAGATGGATTTTCAGGATATAATCAAATCAACATTGCGGAGGAGGATAAGTTGAAGACCACTTTCATAGTGGAAAATGGTATTTATGCATATAACCGCATGCCATTTGGATTATGCAATGCGCCAACTACTTTTCAACGAATCATCTTATATATTTTTGATAAGATGTCCACAGGAAATTTCAAGGCCTTTTTGGATGATTGGTCCCTATATGGCCGAATGCAGGATCACTTGAAGGCGTTGGAGGAATGCATGAGCTTGTGTAGGAAAGCTCGAATTGCATTAAACCCAGGGAAGTGCATCTTAATGGTGCCATATGGGAAGTTGCTAGGACATATCGTATGTCAAGAAGGCTTGAAACCAGACCCGAACAAGATACGGGTAATATTGTTGATGGAAGAACCACACGATGTGAGTTCTGTAAAAACCTTCTTAGGGACAATGGGCTACTATAGGAGGTTTATAAGAAACTATGCACAAATATCTCATCCATTAGATGCTCTTACACGTAAGAGTGTTCCTTTCAAATGGGCGGAGGAACACCAAGAGGCCTTTGAGGGCCTGAAGGCGCATTTGGTGAAGGCTCCTATCCTGGTTTATCCAAACTGGGAGAAAGAATTCCATGTTCACATAGATGCCTCGAATTTCGCAATCGACTGTGCCTTAGCTCAGGAAGGACAATTCGGATTAGATCAGCCCATATACTTTGCGAGTCGGTTATTGTCCAGAGCAGAGAAAAATTATAGCACGACAGAACGAGAAGCGCTGGGAATGGTGTATGCAGTACAAAAGTACAGGCATTATCTGCTAGCCAACCCATTCGCTTTCTATGTAGATCATCAGGCGTTGCTATACCTGATCAATAAACCGACGATATATGGACGAGTAAGTAGATGGCTCATCACACTGCAGGAATTTGTGTTTCGAGTGGTAGTAAGACCAGGGAAGAAGCACGTAATAGCGGACCAATTGTCAAGGATTCACTCGGGAGAACCTATAGAAGGAGGAATACAAGATGAGTTCCTAAACACAACAATTATTCATGATAAGTGCGGTACCTACGTGGTATAAGCATATCGGGGAATACTTATCGATAGGAGAGCTGCCAAAGGAGATGATGGCAACGGATCAAAGGAAAGTCATCACAAAGTCGGCACCCTTCACATTGATTGCAGGCTTGTTATACAAGATGGGGGAGGACCACATTCTAAGAAGATGCGTGATGGAAGATGAAGTACAACAAATATTGAAGGAGACACACGAGGGATTGGCAGGAGGCCATATGGGGCTAGATGCAACAGCTAGGAAAGTGTTGTTGGCAGGGCTATGGTGGCCTACCCTTTATCACGATGGTAGGGAATATGTAAAGGCTTGTGATACGTGTCAAAGAATGGGAAAGCTGTTAAAGCGAGGACTTCATGCCATTGCACCCTTCCCAACCTCAGGAACTTTTTGAAAGGTGGGGATTGGATTTTGTGGGACCATTGCGAACAAGCAAAAGAAGGAAGTGTCGGTACATTGTGGTGGCAATTGAATATTTGACGAAATGGGTAGAAGCAAGGGCCTTACTAGATAACTCTGCAAGGAGCACGACTCGGTTTTTGTATGAACAGGTTATCACCAGGTTTGGAATTCCTCTTCAGCTGACAAGTGATCGAGGAGGCCATTTCGTCAATGAAATCATTCAAAACTTAACAAAGGAATTCAGGATTTTTCATTCGTTGTCTAGCCCATACTACCCTCAGGGCAAACGGGCAGGCAGAGGCAACAAATAAAGTCCTGGTTTCTATAATGTATAAAACATGTGGCGTAGAAGGCATCGATTGGGAAGAATGGTTACCAACAATCTTGTGGGCGTACAGGACAACCTTCAAACCAACCACAAATCATACCCCTTTCCAGTTGATGTATGGGCAAGAGGCGGTGGTGCCAGTGGAATTTCTAGTACCAAGTTTGAGAATAGTAGTAGAGAACCGCCTGAGTGATGAAGAGAGCATGGAAGAAAGGCTCACAACACTCGTACAACTAGGAGAAAAGAGGGTAATGGCATAGTGGGCGACAGAGATTGCCCAACGAAGATGCAAATATTGGCATGATAAGCATCTTCGGAAATTGGACTTGAAGACTGGTGACCTAGTACTCAAGTATGATGGGAAGCGAGAGATCAAGCCAAGGAAATTGAAGACTCTATGGCTTGGACCATTTCAGGTAGAAGTATTGGACAACGGGGTTGTCCGGTTAAAGAAATTGGATGGTACAGTTTGCCCCAAAACTGTAAATGGTTCTAAGTTGAAAGTGTACAAAGCACAGGCACATGTGAATGTGATCAACTTAGAAGCATCGGGAGAAACTTCTGGAAGAACAATAGAGGAATCACGACCAGGGATACGATCCTATGAACAGGGAGAACCAAGTGGGATTGTTAGAGACGAAGAACAGACAAACCTGGAGTGGTTGTTTGGAGCAGAAAGAGAACTTGTAATCGAGCAAAGAGAGTTGGAACCTCGAGAAGGAGAACAAAGGCGGTTACAAGTTCATGTTAGATTCCCAAGTAATGAAGGAGAAGAACGACTTCGGACCCTCACGAATGTCGCATTGCAAGAGCAAGAACCAGAAGTGGAAGAAGAGGGAAATGAGGAATCAAGAGTTCTGCAATAGATGATTAGGGAAACACATAGGTTGCAGGAAGAATATGAAACCTTAAGGATGCATAATGCACGATTGAGAGAACAAGTGGTTCAAGAGTTGGATGAGACCATGCAACGAATGCAGGAACGGGAAGAAGTACGAAGAGCCGAGTTGGATGAATTTGAACAACTAGAGAGGCAACAAGGGGAGTTAAGGGGAAGCGTAGAAGGCAATGAGGAAGTACCTTTGGAAAGCAACCTATTTTCCTTGGACTCCGGTAGTTCATCTTCAGCAACACTGAGAATCCTTTTGAATACCAAAGACTCTTCTAGTACTACTTCACCATTGACAAGACGTTCCAGAAGACAACGGACCATAAGACCCCCAGAACAAGAAAGGATAAGGGAACCACAACAAGGTCTTGCCAACAATACAGGACATCAGGTAAGCAGGGAACAAACAACTGCAATTTTATGGAGGGATGTTAGAGAAGTACCTGAACAACCTGGGAATGGAGGATGGTTGGAAGAATCAAGCAATGATGAAAATATCCCTAGGGACCCTAACACTCCCTACCCAAGTCCCAATTTGGAGCGAAGAAGACAAAGGGACGAAGTTCGAAGTCGACAAGCAGGAGTTCGATTCCTCGAAATGGTCCAAGTGATTGAAAATGACGAACCACTAATGCCTTAGGAGGAAGAGGAAGGAAGAATGGAAAATCATTCAAGTAGTGAAGATGAGTCAATCAGAAGGCCATTAGAACTTCGGGAGGTAGTAGAGTATTGACTTGCTACATATCAATTACGAAGACAAAGGAGAGAAGTTAGACGATTGCAAAGAAGGGTTCAGGAAACATCAAGTTGGCCAATGAATACTGTAGGAGAAGGGAATGATTCAAGTACGGATTCCGCCTTCTCAGACCAGTATAGGGAAGCCTTAGCTCAATGTGCACCTCAAAGATGCTTTGAAGAAGCAAGGTGGAGAAGAAGATTGATAAGGGCAGATAGAAGATTGAGGATTTTGAGGCAGTTGATGCCTGAAACCCAAGATCGCACAGAACAAAACACTAGAGCGGAACTCATTGATCAGGCCAGAAATAGAGGCAATTTGGGTAACCCAGGAAGTTCGTCAGGACTTCTGGGCAACCCAAGTGTGCCTAACCAAGGGGGGAGTTCGGTTGGTCTCCTTCCTAGTAGCTCGAGAGGAAGAAATTCCCCTCCTGCTACCCATAGGTCGACTAGTCCGCAGGATGGACCGCAAGGGCTATCTGCAGACATAGTTCAAACCAACCAGGAAGGAGAAGCCGTCAGGACTATAGCCTAGCAGGAAGGAGTTGTCTTGCCTATAGTTGTCTGGAGGAGAGGATCAGTCAAGGCTGTCTCAAGTAGTAAAGAAGACGATTGCCATCATCATCGGAGGATGAGTCGAAATAGGTTAGGGCAGATCAAGATTAATGAGCCCAAATGATCAGGAGGGGAGAAAACAAAGGCAATACCGAGAAAGGAAGAATCGCCAGAGTCAGTGGCAGAGAAGCGACTCCGCCATCACCGAGAACATTGGATGTGCGGACAAGTGCAAAAACCTGAGCAAGGACGGACTCAGGGACAACAAGATCAAATACCCATTAAGGAAATCACGTGGACTCACGCCACGGGGATTTTTGTCGGCAAGGGAGTAGACATCGTCGGAAGACCCAGTCAAATAGAAGATTAAGGAGGCTGGAGTGCATTTTATCTTGCAGGTCTCTAATTTTGACAAAGATTTCTTCAAGCAGTTTTTGATACAAATGTTGTTGACATATGATATGGCAAAGAATGTCCGTAAGGTGCAAGTGAAAGATAAGACTATAGAAGTGGATTTTTCAGTTGGAGCGTTTAGGAGCACCTTTGGATTGCAAAAAGGTGGACAACCTGTCTTTAACGAATGTGTGGATCCCAAGAAGACCCCACAGTTAATTCAGAGTATCACCATGTTAAAGGAGCAGTCAAGGAGTCAAGTAGACGCAGTTGTTAAATATCGGATTGTAGTGTATTATGAATGTGCTAATGGGCAGGATGTTAGGAGACCAATGGTTATCAAATTTGCCAGTTTGGTCGATTCCATACTTGAAAGGCATCGAGAAGGGAGTTGCCTATGATTGGGCAACTTATTTGGAAGTTCACATCCAAAATTTTCTGATGAGAATCACTAAAAACTGCTCAATGATCTTTCACGCAATAGGTCTGTTTATGGATGGAGTGCATAGAGCAGGGGTGCAGATTCTAGGAATGGACCCTCCCAAGGATTTGCCTCCGTTAGCACCATCAATTTTGCGGTGGATCAATGCTAAATCCCAAGTAAAGAAGTCCACTCCAATAAAAAAGTAGCGAGTTAAGGAATGGTTTAGCAAATCTTCACTCAAGGAGGGACTCGTGGAGGAATCAGAAGGGGAGGAGGATGCGCCCCAAGCACCAGATGTGGGACCACCAAGACAGGAAACTGCACCACCAGCAAAGGCAGTTGCGCCATTGGCAAGGAAGAGGAGGAAATTTCAGCCACCATCACCATCACCGTCATCGGAATTAGTGGAAGGATTAACAGTAGAGAAGATAGCTCGAAGCCAAGTAGTGGCCTGTGAAATCGAGCAACAATGGCAAAAAGCATGAATGAGGTCACAGACTTAAGAAATAGAAACAACGGAGGTGGATTTTACAATCCCTGCTGTTCTCAAAGATGTACCATCAGGACCCAGTACTACTGTACACATGGGGCCTACAATTTTTTTGGCGAAAGCACCATTCTAGGATTGATCGGGGTCATTATACGTACCTCAAGAATCCCAGTTTGCGAGGACTTCTTTTATAGAAACCCTATAGGCCTTCTTATATGAGGATATGTTCGTAGCTGTAGATGGACCGGTCTGTAGACACAGGCACCACACAGGAGGGAGAAGTAGGTATGAAAAATAAAGACCCACCACTCATTCTAATAGCAGTTGACAAGCTCCTGGAAGGAACATATTAGCATCCTATTTTAGTAGAAGAGGAAGTGTCTCCAGAGCAAGAGACAAGAATGGTACATGAAAAGGACCCACGATATACTGAAGTGCCTCAATAGGATGTTATAGCAACAAGAGAAAGCAACCAATCACAGATAAGTACCAGAAAAACCGATGATCACGAAGGGGAAAGCGGTTAAGAAGCCCATTGATCTCTCCGAGAAAGGAAAGGAGCCTCTCGAATCAGGGAAGAGGAAATTGAGGACGAATGGTCCAAACACATACTGTTGGAAGCCTGGAACTACCCAACTTTTTAGATCCACTAGATATGGGTGCATGTATTGACCAACAAGCGGTAGCGTGTTTCACAAAGTTAACCCATGTGATGGATAGGCTACGACTGCAATTTGATGCAGGTTGTGTGGGGCAATGGAAGAAATGGCAGTTGATGGTAGAAGAAGAGCTAGACAAGTTGGTTAAATGGGCTGGAAAGGGAGGTTGGCGAGCAGAGATTTCCAGCATTTACCAAGAACAGCCATGGACTTTGCCTGCTGAGTATTTGAAGACCATGGAGGGAGTTGAGAAATTGCTAGACAAGACACCTACTCTCTATTTGGAGCCAACACAGGTGTATGTTCTCAGACATGGTACTAATCCTCCTTTCCAACACACCACAAAACAAAGGCCACAGGTGGAATTGGTATCAGTTTTATCGTTGATGTACAGTCAGATTAATTTAATAGCACACTTGCTGTGTTGGCTAGCTGAAGGGATCAAGTAGTTGAATCTAACTAGGCAGAATCTTGACAAAGACCTGTAGATGACAAAGGCACAACTGCAGGAAAAAGAACGATGGTTGGCAGAAGATGTCATATAGTTGGAAGATTTCCTACGACAGATTCGAGAGAAACAACAAGAACTCTTGAACCTTCATATTCAGCTGAGTGAGAGGGAGCAAGTGATTGTGACCATGGAGGAAGAAATGTTGTGCCAAAAATCCACCAAGGAATTGCTTTTGCAATAGAATACAAAATTAGTGGCCCAAAAAAATTAGAGTGAGTAAAAATGAACTAGAAGTATTGCGCAGAGAATTGCTTCAATCACAACAGTGCGAAGCAACTCTCAAGGAGGAGCTGGAACAGAGGAAACCATCTTCCTCAACCCTAACACCACAGCAGATGAAGGAAATCTTTATTCAGCGCGAATCGGAGTTGTCAAAACTCCAAGAAATGGAAGATAGGGCCAACAATATGGGAGTTGAATGGGCCAAGTATTTCAATTATGCCAAGAGAGTTCGCGATGAACGAGAAGCCTTCAAGCTCCGGGTGCAGGAATTGGAAGGAGGACTCCAGGCTGTTGAGCCAAAGGATGTTAAAACTCCCACACGTCAATGCAGAAAGTTTCTGAGGACATCGACTACTTTAAAGGGGAGGATAGATGTAGACAGCAGTTCCAAACAAAAATGATATGCCACAATGTTTGATGAAATGTCTATTGAATGCAATGTAATTACGTAGGAAATTGGAAAAGTCAAATAACGTTGTTCAACATGTTTTGTAATGCAAATTGACATATGTGTAATCAGCCACCATATATTGTTAAGGACTGATTAGTTAGTCCCAAACTGATTTGTTAAGGACTGATTAGTTAGTCCTAGACTGATTTGTTAAGGACTGATTAGTTAGTCCCAGACTAATTTGTTAAGGACTGATTAGTTATAGGCAGATTACTTCCAGACTGATTAGTTAAGCGTTGTAACGAAAGGGCAGTTGGGGACGTTGGGGGCCTGGTTGGTTATAGAAACCGCCAGAGCCACCCTATAAATACGACCCCCCTTTCATTTTTGTATAATCAATCAATGCAGATACGCATATCAATGAGAGATGATCCACTGTTGTGCAGATTCATTGTGTGAAGGACATTGTCTTGTGTTGCAGTTATCTCGTGATAAATGCTATGGAGTAGTCTTGCATCTGGTTTGTGTTGCGAATGTTGTATGTGTTGTGCAGAGTTGCAGGAAGGAGCACCCAGGGAAGAGTCGAGAACTTACAGGAGAATTGATTACAGGTATAGCCGAACAGGAGCCGACATAAGCCATCCGTTTGGGTTATCCAGTTGACACCTCCACCAATCCGTCAAGACTGATCCATCATCCGACCAGGTCATCAGTCTCAAGTCAATCCATCTAGGACTGATCTGTCCAGATCCATCCGTTAGGTGTAACCCGTCTAGGCCTATCCATCATCAATCTAGACCTATCCGTCAATGATGTATCCGTCATACCTGAGCTGTCTAGGCTAATCCGTCTTCAGTCATTGATCAGTCATTGGTGAACCATTGCTAGTTATCTGTCCTGTTTGATCAGTTATAGCAGCTAGCCATCTAGTCAGACTGATATATCCGTCTAGGTGAGATACAACACGGTTTTAGCACTATGTTCATCAGTCAAGCTTGTCATTCCTCCCTCTTCTAAAACCTGTCCTTCCCTCATCCCGGGAAAGTACTCACTGCTGCCTACAGAAACTTTCTGCTTCTCATTGCTTGCCTCAAACCCCTTGGCCAAAATGTTAAGATTCACCATGGGATTGTAACCTTAGCTTGTGGTGTGAAACTCCTTGCTCCCCATCACTTGCCCTAGACCCATTGGGCTAAATTGAGTTGGTTAAATGGGATTGAAACCATGGCTCCCACCCATATTATGTATTTAAATTTAGTGTTCATATGCCCTTCTAGATTAGAACCTTGGATATGCTATTTGAAGTACTCGAGCCCTCCCTGGTAGGCCAACTTGAGCTGTAAATCAATTTAAAATATTAAGGTTCACCCATGGGATTAGAACCTTTGCTAATGATGTGAAACTCCTACTTCCCACCACTTCTCTCAAACCCATTGGATAAAATGTTAGGGTTTACTTAGGGGATTGGAACCTTGGCTTACAATGTGAAACACCTTGCTCCTCACCGATTGTTCCAAACCCATTGGACAAAATGTTAAGATTTGCCCTTGGGATTGGAACCTTGGCTTACAATGTGAAACTCCTCACTTCCCACCACTTGCCTTAACGCAATGGGGTTCTCAAGGAAGACTATTTTAAGTACTATTTGTAATTTTTTGGAATTTAATAAAGTTCTATTTGATTTCAAATTTCAGTTTTTAATTTGGACTTAAGATTCTAGTTCAATTCAGTTTTCACATTTTAGTTTATGTTAGTATGCTTTGCTGTCTAACATTACATTATCTCTTCCGTAGAGTTTCAGATTTCAGTTTCAAAGGCACAAGTTTTTAGATTTTAGTTTAGGTTTTAGCAGTTTCATTCAGTTCCATCAGCAACACATAACATTAGTGCAAAAGATTTCAGTTTTGATAGTCTAGATATTATGTTTTCAAAATTTAAATTCATAGTTTTTCATTCGAGGGCACATTATCAGCCAGTTTTCAGATTTGTTAACATAACAAGCTCTATATTATTGGCCTTATTTGTTCTTTTAGCTGTTTTTTAAGGTTAAATTGGTTATATGGGATTGAAATCAGCCCTTCCCATATTATATAATGACTGCATTTCCATTGTATTTCAACAACTAGTTATGCATATATTGCCTGGCATGATTTGAACATGGTCTTCACATTGGTAACCCACGTTTTTAAGTACATGAGCTCATGCCATTTGATAAAATATTAAAAGGTTACCCATGGGATTGAAACCTTGGTCTAAGTTGTGAAACTTCTTGCTCCCCATCACTTTGCTCTAAACTCCCTGGGCTGTTAAGGTTCACCCAGGGGCTTGGAACCTTGGTCTAGGGTGTGAAACTCCGCACTCCTCACCGCTAATTCCATACCCCTTGGGCTAAAAATGTTAAGGTTCATCCATGGGATTGGAACCTTGGCTTAAAGTGAAACTTCTCGCTCCCACCACTTGCCCCAAACCCAATTTGCTGTTCTTCTAGCTGATTATTAAGAACTGCCAAATATGTAATTTTGCTGTTTTGCATATCTCTGCTATAGGGTATTGAATCTCAGTTTTCATGACAGATCTTTGTCAGCATGCCTTTCTGCAATTGAACAACACTGCTGTCTACATTGAAGATCAATATGTATTGCATTCATCGAATATGGTTTTTGCCAAACTTCTTACTGTGTCCCATAGCAAGCATTACTTAGGACACAAAATTTGGTTCCGTCTTTGGGATTTATCTTTAGGAATTTTGAAATGATAGGCAAATTTTTTTCAATTGGTTATATGGGATTGAAACGGGCCCCACCCGTATTACATCATTACCACATAGTGGTATTACAACAAAGCTTGGATATTATTCATGTATCGCTTGGCAAGATTTGAACCTTGGTCTCCTCTTTAAATATTGAGGAATCTAACCGGTTAAGCTAATGCCACTTGATAAATGATAGGCAAATTTGTTTAAAGGAAGTGTTGCCACATTTTGCACGGGGTGCCATGTTTTCAAAATTTGTAAGTGTGCTGCTCTTCCTTCCCTCCTCCTCCTTTTCCCTTTCTCCATTGTTCCCTTTCTCCCTTTCCTGCAGTTTCATTCCCCCCTTTTTTCCCTTGTACTTCCCCAGTCAAGTTCCCAAAACTGAGCAAGTGTTCCCTGAAAAATTCTAAGTGTCAGAGCGCAACCCGACTTCGCAGCGAAGTCGGGGTGCGCTCTTCTTCCTGTGCGCACTTGGGAAAGCAGTGTTCGGAAAATCAGCTAAGTACTGGGGCGCAACCCGACTTTGTAGCGAAGTCGGGGTGCGCTCCCCTTTTTGTGCGCTCCGAACAGCGGTCCAAATCAGCTTAAGTACCGGTGCGCAACCCGACTTCGCTGCGAAGTCGGGCTGCGCCCTTTGACCGGTGCGCAGTTGGGCAAGATTCACCAAGACCCAGAAATTGGCTAAGGCATGGAGGCCTCCCCAATTGCGCTGTTTCCCACCTGCGCTACCTGACAGCGCTCTGATCCCGGACGAAGTTGGACAAACTGCCTTTCAAGGCAGACATGTGCCACTCATCAGAATTCGACAAGTGTCCAGCCTCGGGATTCGAGCCAAGATGTGACGGGATAAAGGACAAGCATGGACTGCATTACCTACGCCAACTACCTCCATTTAAGCTGATGTAAAGTTCCGTCTACCACAGCTACCCGCATTCTTGCTGACTAGAGGTTTGACCCGATGCACTGCCACGTAGCTGTACAACTTTCAGGGAAACCTTGCTGCAGGTACAGTCCTCGCCGACAGGAGTCAGCATCAGCAACTCTTCTGCCGTTTTTGTCAGCTATTGTCTGGTCTGGGACTTTGTGCCCGTAATTGTAATCGGGGGGAACTTGGGCTATAAATAGCCACATCATTTCATTGTAAAAGGGGGAAGGGGAATATACTGCTAGGGAGCCATTGTAGCTATACGTTTGCTTCTGAATACAAGACATATACTTGGCTCTGCTTACTGTCATCATTTTGTATGTTGCCTCTCCTTGTCATTTCTGCCTCATGTTTCTTATTTCATTGCTTCATTGTTGTCTTGAACTCTGGACTCCGGTAGTTGATGATTAAGAATTTTTGGAATGCATAGATAGAGGATACATAGGGTGCATGATAGCTGTAGTTTCATTATGTGTTCCGTATAGGACTGTTGTTAGTAGTGGTGATTGATCGTTGCCGTGCTGCTTATTCCCCCCACCCAACTCCAATCACGTTTGGATTCTCTTTCCGCAATTTATCTCTTTCCTGTACTCTTAGCTTAAACACTAAAAACCCACAGGAAGCCGGCCTTCTCCGGAGATTGGCACGGAAGGCATTCCTTCCCTCCGGCCTTTCAATCTGGTGAGCGAATCTGGGGCGCATTATACCAAATCCTTTCCTCATGCCAGATTCGTAACCAACAGTTTCTCTGGCACGCCCGGTGGGACATGGAAGTTTCCCACCCCAAGACAGAATCGAAGCACTGGTGTTCGCTTCAAAGCTGTTAAAAATCAGAGCACCTGGCGACTCTGCAAGTACCTGAATACTCTCTGAGTCCGTGAAGACCGGTCCGAACGCCTTCATGCAAACGAGAAGGTGGCGAGCAAGGAATCCGGGAAACCAACCTAATCTTTACGAAATCGACATTGCCGCTCCAAGAGAGTGCGTCAGGCTGGCTGATCACCAAGCTCGCGTAGAAGAGCCTGAAACCGAAATCGAAGAGGCCGAGGGTGAAGAGCAATCTACATCCTCGGACGGTACCGATACCGAGTACACTATCGGAGGAGAAGAAGACATGGCTGCCCAACAGAACGATGATGATCTCTTCCCGGCGGTAGACTCTACGGGGCCCTTGGCCCTAGTCGGACAGCAAGCTGTGCCCCTTGCTGCCTTAAAATCCATCCCTACATACGATGGCTACGGCAAGACGGCGTACGAACACATCCAGGACATTCTGGCCCTGGCTGCGCTACATTCCATCATTGACGAGGGTGTGAAGACCCGTTTGCTGGCCCTTTCCCTAAGGGGAAAGCTTCTCTACTGGTGGAGATCACTGCCAGAGGGATCTATTACGGGGTGGCGCCAGCTAGCCGGTAGGCTCATGAAAGGATGCAACGAGTCTGCTGATCCCTCTTCCTTGTTGCATCAGTTCCAAAGCATCCAGCGACACCCCCAAGAGGAGGTGTCAGACTTCATACGGTTTGCGAGGTCTTGGAAACGAGTACCTCGCGAACTTCGACCTTCAGCAGGTCAGGCCGCGCATTGCTACCTGAGGTCTTTCAACTCAGACATCTGCCTACTGCTGAAGATAGCCCGAATCGACTCATTCCCTGCCCTCTACGAGGCTGCCCAGCAAGCTGAAATGGATATCATCTCCATAGGCAGGCTCCCTCATAGGGTACAACCACCCATTTACCCTGACTTTCCTCAGTCCCAGTACCCATCGGCTTCTGGTGTGATGCCGTCCACTTCAGGACAGCAACCCCAACAGCTATGGAATCCGGCGCCGGTCGTAAACCCTTACGGCCCACCACAAATTCATTATCCTAATTCGCCTCCCCCGCATTATCCAGCACTCCCAGCTCCCCCGCAGTATGCGCAGTATTCTACACATCCTCCATTGGCTGCATTACCTCCGCCAGCTCAGTTGCCGCCTCCGGACAATGATATTCAGAACAAAATCCTCCAAGAGGTACGGGCTTTGGCCTCTGGATATCACACCATGTCCAACAACATGACTATATTGAAGAAGAAACAGGCCCAGATGGACCTTGTCCCAAGGAGGCCATATCCTCCTCCAGCACTGACTAAAGATCAAGTCGCAGAACGGCGAGATCAGAGGCGCCCTCCTGCAAGAAACGCTGCCATTGAGGACCAACCTGGCACTTCTGACCAGGTTAACTGGTGCACCACGTGCAACGACCCGCATTCAGAAGAAGATTGCACATTGCACCAGCATTACCTCCAGACTCTGGCGGGCAGCGCCATAGAGGATGAAGAACTTTACATGATCCTGGACGATGAAGGTAACTTTGCCATTCCAGAAGAAGATCTGGTGTTGCCCCCTGCCAAGGAAGACAGAAAGCCTGTTGAAGCTGCTGCAAAGCCCTTGAAGGTATATGCCAGAAGAGACAAGGCGCAACCTGTTGGGCTGCCACCTTACAAGAGGCTGTGGCCTTACACAACCAAGGAAAAAGCTCCCGCAGCCAAGCCTCCCGCAGCAAAAGCAGCTCCTTCTCCAGCCAAAGCTCCCGCTGCTCAGCCTCCAGCTGAAACAAAAGAACAAGCTCAGGAGAAGCTGAGATATCCGTCTCTGACAAAGAGACAGAGAGTTGAGGCCACGCAGCAATACCGCACCAAGTATGAGCCTGCGAAAGAAGCAGAAGGAGCCAACACTTCAGGCTACAGCATAGTGGATGAGCTGAAAATGACCCCCGCAATGATAAGCATGTATGACGCTCTTCTGCTCCCAGGGCAAGTTGATCTGCTGCAGGAATCTCTGAAGAGCATGAAATATGGCAAGCAGATACAACCTGCTGTTCTGGTTCAACCCTTGACAGTCTCCGCCACTGGGAAGAACAGACCACCTCCCTTCTATCTGTCATTACGAATGCAAGGGTACATAGTACACAACTGTATGGTGGATTCTGGTGCCTCCACGACTGTAATGCCGAGAGCCGTCTGCGACGAAATCGGGATGGAGTATACAAGGAGCAGCCAAGGTGTGCTGCAACTAGACGGCACCCCTGTCAAGACAGTCGGTGTCATCAAAGACATCCCGATCCGGCTGCACAAAGCTCTCGACGTAGTGGTCATTCAAGAAGTCGTGGTTGTCGACTTGGAACCCTACTTCGACATGTGTCTCTCTAGGGAGTTCACTGCGAAGCTGGGAGGGTATTTGTCTCTGGATTACTCGCATATGGAAGTACCCTTCAAAGGAAGGAGACTAAAGATCTACAACGAGAAACCTTCCACATTTCTGGTGGAGAAGATACCCGGAGAAGAGTTGCAGGACTGCATGGTTCGGCTGACAGAGGAAGAACTGGTGGTGATAGACATGACGGAGCAAGCTCGTGAGCTGCTGCAAACGGAGGATGAGTTCTCCTTGCTGGATTTCAACGCCATGATCGAGACTGAGCAAGGCTGCTACATCGTCATTCAGCCTGAGAGGTTTGACAATTCAGCCAAGAAAGAAGTAGGACCTGCACCAGAAAAGCTATGGCAACTTTTCTTTGATGGCGCCCGATGCAAAAACGGCGCCGGTGCAGGCGTACTCTTGGTTTCCCCGACCGGGATCCAGAAGGACTACACCTACAGGCTGGCCTAGAGCTGTACCAACAACGCGGCGGAATACGAAGCCCTGTGCTTGGGTTTGAGAAAAGCGGAGAGACTGGGGATAAAACATCTGCAGATCTTTGGCAACTTAGAGCTGGTGTGCAACCAGATTACGAACAAGTGCGCCTCCAAGAAGCACTATCTCAAGGCGTACCGTAATCGGGTCTTGGACCTGATGGAGTCATTCGACTCATTGAATGTCAAAGCCATATCACGTGAGAAAAACAAGCACGCTAACATGCTGGCGTCTGTTGGAGCCAGGTACGTTCCAGTTGATGACACTGTCCAGAAGCCGAAGCCGGTTCATACCATCTACAGGCCATCTGTGCCTGATAAAGACACCCACTGGCAGGTGTTTGATTGTGACGAGGAAATCGTCACATTTTTGGTTACCGAAGCATGTTCAATCGAAGGTAGAGACCCTGATGACGAGCAATATGAGGGGTTGATACAGTTAAAAAATAATCATGTCCCAAAAGGACTGATTACACTAGAAAGTCTCTTTGATCAGAATGACAAAGCAATATCACACAGGATCAAAGTAGACCCCAAGCAGTACGTCAACCTGGAGCTTGACCCTAGAAAGACAATTAAGGTCGGAACAGATTGCACCAAAGAGGAACTCGAGCAGATCAGATCATTATGCCGAGAGTTCCCAGACATAGTAGCCTGGTGCTACCAGGACTTGAAGGGGTATGACAGACAGATAATCCAACATACTATTGAGCTAGAAGATGGTGCAAAACCATTCCGACGAAGCGAGAGGGTTGTAAATCCGAAGATCGAAGCCATGATGAAAGCCGAGCTCCAGAAGATGTTGGAAGCCAAGATCATCTACCCCATTAAGCATTCATCCTGGGTTGCGAACTTGGTCCCCGTGAGGAAGAAGAATGGAGACATTCGTCTCTGTGTAGATTTCAGAAATCTTAACCAAGCCTCACTGAAAGACCATTACCCGCTTCCCCAAATCGATCAGATCCTCCATATAGTTGCTGGAGTGTAGAGATTCTCCCTCCTAGATGGCTTTTCTGGGTACAACTAGATCTGGGTCAAAGATGAGGACCAACATAAAACAACGTTCACCACCAAATGGGGAACGTTCGCCTATCAGCGCATGCCCTTCGGCTTATCCAATGTCGGCGCCACATTCCAGAGAGCCATGGACCTGGCCTTCCGAGAGCCGCTTAACAAGATCATTGTCATCTACTTGGATGACATGACTGTATTCTCTCACGAGAAGAGAGGATCATGCTTCCCACCTGCGGCAGATATTTGAGAGATGTCGTGAATTCGGCATTTCCATAAACCCGAAGAAATCAGTCTTCGCGGTAAGAGAAGGCAAGCTGCTGGGACATGTCATCTCCGAGAAGGGCCTTGCAGTGGACCCTGATAGAGCAGAAGCCCTCCTCCGCTTGCCGCCCCAGTCGACAAAAAGGGGCTACAGTCCTTCTTCGGCCAGATCAACTTTGTAAGGAAGTTCATACCGGACTTCGCACAAGTGATCAAGCCCATGGCTGAACTACTGAAAAAGAACGCTGAATTCTTATGGACTGATGAGAGAAGGCAGGCCTTCGAGGAGATCAAGGCCCGAATTGCACAAGCTCCGGTGTTGATAAACTCGGATTACTCCAAGGACTTCATCCTGTATGCGGTGGGAGAACCCGAGAGTTACGCCGCAGTCCTGACTCAGAAGGGAGATGATGGCGAAGAACGCCCCATAGCGTTCTTAAGCCAGGTGATTCAGCCGCACGAGGAAAAGTACAATTTTATTGAGCGGCAGGTTCACGCGGTCATGAAGTCTCTGCGAAAGTTCAGGCACTTCGTCTCCCAGAGCCGGACAACTGTCTTCGTGATACACTCGGACGTCCGAAACTTCATCATACAAGGGGAGCCGGGTCATAAGAGAGCAGGGTGGATTGCCAAGATCCAGGAGTTCGACATTGAGGTGCGGCCAACAAAGCTGATCAGAGGCCGATCCTTGTGCCAGGAGCTGGCCCGAAGCGCTGCAGCCGAGATATCTGCCTGTGAGTGGGAAGATCCAACAGCAACTACCAACCTAGCCAACTCCTTACCAGAGGAGAGTGACTGGACAGATGACCTGGTGAGGTATTTATGCACCGGGAGATGTCCAGACCACCTAAATGCCTCACAAAGAAGGAGTTTTCGTCTAAATGCCTTGAAATACACTCTTCGCCTTGAGGGGCCTTACTTCAAGAACATTGACGGCATCCTGTTGCGGTGCATCAAGAAAACCGATCAACCCAGGGTCCTCGGAGAATTTCACTCCGGGATGCCTGGGGGACACCATTCCGCAAGGCCTACGGCCTTGAAAATCATCAGAGCTGGGTACTATTGGCCCACTCTCTTCACAGACGCACATGCGGTCTGTGTAAAATGTGATAAATGCCAGAGATTTGCTGGCAGAAACAGAAAAGCACCCCTGCCCCTCCAACCAATCCAAGCCGAGACTCTGTTTCAGCAATGGGGTTTGGACTTCATCGGGGTCATTACGTCGAACTCTGCAGCAGGGCACAAGTTCATTCTTACCGCCACCGACTACTTTACGCGGTGGGCAGAGGCGATCCCTACCAAGAATGCGGACCAGGAAACGGTCATCGGGTTCCTCGAGAGCCTCATTACCCGTTTTGGGGTCCCTGAGTCAATAGTGACGGACAATGGTCCGGGGTTCGCAAGCGCTGTACTCACGGAGTACACCAGCAAGTACGACATCTATCACAAGATGTCTTCTAACTACTACCCGCAGGGGAACGGCCTGGCTGAGTCCACCAACAAGAATCTACTGAAAATCATCAGAAAGACAGTAGAGAAGAACAAAAGGACTTGGCACCAACTCCTGAATCGGGCGCTGTGGGCGGACAAAATATCATTCAAGAAGTCTGTCAAGACATCCCCCTGTGCGCTTGTATATGGCAAGGAGGCAGTCTTGCCAACCCACATAGAAATTCCCGCCCTCTGGATGTTGGATGAAGAGAGAGGCAGCGGGGATCCAGTGGACGCCAGACTGTGCCAGCTGCTGCGGTTAGAGGAAGACAGAGAGAAAGCATACCAGGCCTTCACCAAGCATGCTGAAGCGACCCAAGGCTGGTTTGCAAAAGGCACCACCGCCCGAGTTTTCAAAATCGGGGACCTGGTGCTGAAGTGGGACTCATTGAAGGCAAAGCCGGGAAATCACGGCAAATTTGACGCCCTCTGGGAGGGTCCTTATCAGATTGCCCGGGTAAATCAGTTCAACGCATTCGTGCTTCGGGATATGGAGGGACAACTTCTCCCCATTCCCGTCAACGGGTTCCACCTCAAAGTTTATCACCACTGAAGGCACTCAATGGGTCCTTCCTTGTACAGTTTTCCCCTTCTGTATTTTTAGTTTTCAGAATGTACATATTCAGCATTCAGTTTTTTTGAGTTTTCAAAAGCCCAAGTAAAACTTAAAGCAAACCCCGACTTCGCAGTGAAGTCGGGTGTCGCTCCTTGGATTGTGCGAAGTTTGAAAGAAAGCAGCTGACAAAAGGGGCAAAAATTTGGCTAAGTCTGGGTGCGCAACCCGACTTCGCAGCGAAGTTGGGCTGCGCACCATCTTGGGAGCGCAGTCGGAGAGTAGGAAGCGGAAAATGACTAAGTGTCAAGTCAGACTGCGCAACTTTTGGGGCGAAGTCTGACTGCGCAGTCAAATATGGGCGAAGTCGAGTGCGCTCATTTTTTGGGTGAAGTCCGAGTGCGCCCTCGATTTTGGGCGCAGCCTGAATAACCCATCACGGAAAACATAAAAAATTCTAAGTGTGGGCCCAGGGCGCAGTACGACACAGTGCGAAGTTGGGTCGCGTCCCGGTTTAAGATCATGGGCCAAAAATTCTCCCTTGAAAGGTGTGCCCAGACGGTGGCGATGACGTCATCAAAGGCACGAAGTCCAAATGTTGTTTAATGATTGCACGACTTTCAAGAACGATGTCATTAAGAAAACAAGGCGCATTTGGACGAACTGCAACTTGGGTGCGCTTTTCAAAATTAAACCCATGCACGGCCGCCAAAATATTATAACACCTCCACCAACTTCGAGTTAACCACCTTAACTCCCTCCCTCGCGCCATTAATGCTGAAATCCTTGCCTGGAAAAAGGGCCCTGGCATACTCTGAAAATTCAGATTGTCGAAGCTGACTCCGAGACTGCAAAGCGCAAGACTAAGAAATCAGAAGCCGTAATTCTCTGTCGCTGCCAGTTCTAACAGAGAAAATGGACAAGGGGATTGCGCCTGATTGCGCCCGTACAGGCGCAATCCAGTGACGAAGGGCGCGAAGCTGAGGAACAGACTGAATCAAGCGCCCATGAGAGCGAAGTACCGCAGGAGCAGAAAAGGAGAACTCGGACGAAGAGAAGTCGAGGGCAAATTCCGCCGCCGCCTGTCAATCACCTGGCCGGGTACAAAGACGGATCTTTCTCCATTAGCCTCATCAAACTGCGGCCGAATATTGCAAAGTGGGCAGACAAGGTTTCGCCCTCACACCATGCCGGGTCTGCGTATAAATCGAACCTGTACTGGTTCTTGTGCCCTCCTACTCACCAGTGATTGAAGCAATTGTAGAATATTACAAGCCAGCTGCCCGACAAGTCTGCGACAACAAGGGAAGAGTGCTGTTCACACTCTTCAGGGAGAGCGTCCAGCCAGCGTTCGCCCCAGGGCTTCAGTACGAACCCGACGCGATTGTCAGAAGGATTAATCTGGATGAACAGACGGGCAGATTCACGCAGACCAAGCGGATGAGAGAATTCCTCAACTCAGAGCTGAAGACTCCGCTGGCAGCCGGATAGTGGCTGACAGGCTCCATACCCCTGGACAGGCTCGAGAACAAATACATATACATCATCCTGGCGTGGGTCCTCGGCTGCGATTCTGACAAAGTTGTACGCCTGTACCAGCTGGCGTTGGCAGAATGTATCTTGCATGGGGAGTTTTACGACTCCACGGCGCAAAAGAGTGGGAAGCGCCCCATTTTCTTCGACTGGGCAGACTGGCTGGCGTATGCCATTCATTCTAACCTAGTCAAGCTGCAGCAGAAGCAGTCAACGGATTTCCGGTTTTGCTCCTTCCTCACATGGCTGTGCCTGTACCACATGCACTACCGGATGAGAGTCCCCGACTTGAAGAAAGTAAATGAAAAAGGTGAGCCGCTGCCCGTGTACGAGTGGACCGAGATCCTGTACAGAAAAGGGTCATTCTATGAGTTTAATTTTAAATTTCTGTGCATGGTCCTGGGGCTGTTCAACCGTAAGGCATCCCGCCCGCCGGAGGTCATGACAAGATATCTGAGGAAGCACGAGTATGGGGATACCTTTCGGCTGACGCAGGGCATTGTGGTCAGAATCTACGGATTCAAGGGGAAGCCGTTCCTGCTGCCCTACTTCTGCACTGACCACCAGTTCGTGATGGAGATTACGCGACAGATGGACTATGTCGAAGAAGAGTTCGGCCAGGGCAAAAAGAGAGGTCATATCTTTCAGTATCCCATCACCTGGGCGAATACCCAAGTTTATGAGATCGGACAACACGTCTACCTCGAACGAGAACTCATCGACATGGGTCTAATAATGCTGCCGCAGCGTTGGAAGTACGACCCAATTGGGGTCAGGGGTAAATTCACGCACATCTGCCCCCGAGCAGAGATTATGCAGGAAAGAGGCAACAGAACAGGCGCAGACCTGGAATGGCACATCGAGCAGATGCAATCATGGCCTCCATGGCATGATTTTTACTGCGAGGAGGTGGCATACGACCCAGAGCGAAACCCGGATCACCGGTTGGATTCTGCGGGCTTCAAAAAATTCCTCGCCAAGGTGGCGCCCCTCAACTGGCAAAAGGACAAAGTCGTCGAATGCTGGAAGATGAGATGCCACATGCAGCACGACAAATCCAACCGAAAAACGCTGGCCGTTGATGATGAGTTTTCGGCCCTATATGATCAATACGCTGACACGTGGTGGCATTTCGAATTTCGAAGTTGCGTTCCTCGAGGCGCCAAGAAAAGGTATACAAGGAGGTCCCCGTCCCAGCAATTGCCTACTCCCGGCACTTCCAGCGCAACGCCAACAAGCAGTCAAACGGGCCCAATGCAGCCTCAAGTTCTTGAAGCAGTACCCGAAAGGGTGCAAGGGTCAGAGAGGTCAACTCCTGAGGTGGCCCCTCAAGCAGAAAAAGCGCCTGCACTACCAGCTAGCAGACCGGCCACGGCAGGCATCCTTCCAGCTAGACCCAGGTACAAGTTTACCGTGGGGACATCATTGCCTGCCACCCCAACCTCATCTCCTTCCTTCGAACTAGCCACAGCGCCAGAAGAAAAGAAGAGGAAGAGAGGTGAAAAGGCCAAGCGGCCTAAGGAACCTGTACAGCAGTCAGCCGCAGCGCAGACAGGGACAACAGCGCCAGAAATCGTCTCGCTGGACAGCCCTGAGGCGGAAGCAGAAACTCGGGCTGCAAGCGTCCCTCAAACAGCGGCTCAGGCGGAGCCCGCAGGTACGTCCACTTCCCTGCTCCCCCAAGTCCTAGTCGGCCCTGCCATAACGCCGTCCCCCATTTCATCAGGGCAAGCCGTAGCTGCGTCTTCTTCTTCCCAGATTGTCCAACCATCCAGCAACCCCCATTCTTTCGACCAATTCACCCAGGACCCTAACGCCTTCCAGTCCCTGAGCCAAACCCTGGAACCCTCGCCCGCGGCCAGTGTCGAAGCTGCACATACATCACCGCGCCGCTCCCCTCATCTGTTTAAAACCCCGCCAACGCCATCCACTCAGCCGCTCGCCTCCCCTAGGGCCCGGTCGCCCTTAAAAGCGGCCACTCCTTTTGGAATCCCTCCTGCTTCGCTGTTTGCAGGAAAAATGCCGCAACAGGACCAGATGCTGGAAGATCTCGACTTCATGCAGACCGCAGATGACCAGCCTCTGGCAGCAAGAGCCGCAGGGGGTTCCGCCTCTTTCCTTCAAGGCGTCAAGCGCAGAAGGGCCGAAGAAATAGCTGCCCCAGTGAAGCGCACCAAGTACGACTTGGATAGGAGGGTGCTCAGGACTGAGAAGCTGATTCCAAAAGTAAAGAAGCCTCTCCGGGAGATGACCGAGGAGGATTATGAGCACCAAGTCAAGGAGAAGAGCTTCGATGACATAAACGAGGAGCATGAAATTAACGGCATTCGCCGCAGAACCAATAATCTCCTTGTCAAGCGGCTTGAGACCCAGGAGGCGCTGTTTCAGCTGCAGAATAGTGCAAGACAGTTAGAAGAAGATCTGGCTAGGGCCACCGCGCAGCTGGGGTCTGCACAACAGGAGATAGACGAACTGGAAAAACCCAGCTGGCCGCCTCTCAGCAGGAAGCCGCAACGCAGAAACAGACAGCTGTCAGAGGAGAAAAGGGCAACGCTGGTGCAGGTTTCTCAGCTCCAGGATTCGTTGAAACAGGCGCAGTCACAGCTTGAAGAGAAAACATCACAGACGGCGGCCTTTTCAAAGAACAGAGTTAAGGAGATGCGGGCTGGTCTCGCTGCAGGGTTGCAAGCCCAACGTTGTTAAATCCATATCGGTCCTGGATTTCGCTTCCAGGATCGAAGAAGTATCTGCCCAGGGAAAGCCTGTGGTAGAAGAGGCCGAACACCAGGCGAGGCAATGGCTAGACCTGGCTATGAAACTTGAGGAGTATGAGCGCAAAGGCCTCCAATTTCCCCCTATGTCCTAACTTGCCTCAGAGTGGGCAGATGCAAGGGTAACCTTGCATATTTATTTTGATAAGACAGAGAAGATAAGAACTGCCAGGAAGATGCTGGACGCATTAGAACATGAAATGAGCATTTGCTTGGCCCCCTTTCACACTCTGTCCGAACACGGGTGCCCGAGCTTCGTCAAGGATGGCAAGTTTCTAACCCTTGAGCAGGTAAAGCAGAATTGGCTGTCTTTCGAGGCAGACACAGCAGAAATTGATAGCTGGGCGGAGCCAGTCCAGGAAGCTCAGGTCACCCAGATGGTGTCAAAATACTGCAAAATCAACTCTTCCCTTAAGGAGTTGGGAAAAAGATACAACACCATCGACCTGCATGCAGTTGCTGCATTCCACGCAGCACTAAAAGAGGTCGGCGACCTAGGGCCCTTCCAAGCGACGATGCTGGGACCAAGCCAAGGCTGCATATGAACGCATCCGTGATCGGGAGGCCGACAGTGAAGAACCGTCAGGTTCAGGAGGAGAAACAGAAGAGGCAACTGCCGAAAGTGAACCTGAAGAAGAACAGTTGCCCGGAAGGAAGCCGTCAGAGCAGCGGAAAGCAGGGGAAGGAAGTTCCTCTGCGCCCAAAGGATGAAGGCCTGGTTCTTTGCGTCGAGGCGAGCTCGACACCCCGCGAGCCGCCAGGAATGTTGCCACATTTTGCACGAGGTGCCATGTTTTCAAAATTTGTAAGTGTGCTGCTCTTCCTTCCCTCCTCCTTTTCCCTTTCTCCATTGTTCCCTTTCTCCCTTTCCTGTAGTTTCATTCCCCCCTTTTTTCCCTTGTACTTCCCCCAGTCAAGTTCCCAAAACTGAGCAAGTGTTCCTTGAAAAATTCTAAGTATCAGGGCGCAACCCGACTTCGCAGCGAAGTCGGGGTGCGCCCTCAAGTCGGAGCGCAGTAGGGAATGCGAAGTGCGAAAGTAGACAGGAGATGATCAAAATTTGGCTAAGTGTCGGAGCGCAACCCGACTTCGCAGCGAAGTCGGGGTGCGCTCTTCTTCCTGTGCGCACTTGGGAAAGCAGTGTTCGGAAAATCAGCTAAGTGCTGGAGCGCAACCCGACTTCGTAGCGAAGTCGGGGTGCGCTCCCCTTTTTGTGCGCAGTCCGAACAGCGGTCCAAATCAGCTTAAGTACCGGTGCGCAACCCGACTTCGCTGCGAAGTCGGGCTGCGCCCTTTGACCGGTGCGCAGTTGGGCAAGATTCACCAATACCCAGAAATTGGCTAAGGCATGGAGGCCTCCCCAACTGCGCTGTTTCCCACCTGCGCTACCCGACAACGCTCTGATCCCGGGCGAAGTTGGACAAACTGCCTTTCAAGGCAGACATGTGCCACTCATCAGAATTCGACAAGTGTCTAGCCTCGGGATTCGGGCCGAGATGTGACGGGATAAAGGACAAGCATGGACTGCATTACCTACGCCAACTATAAGCTGATGTAAAGTTCCGTCTACCACAACTACCCGCATTCCTGCTGACTAGAGGTTTGACCCGACGCACTGCCACGTAGCTGTACAACTTTCAGGGAGACCTTGCTGCAGGTACAGTCCTCGCCGATAGGAGTCAGCATCAGCAGCTCTTCTGCCGTTTTTGTCAGCTATTGTTTGGTCTGGGACTTTGTGCCCGTAATTGTAATCGGGGGAACTTGGGCTATAAATAGCCACATCATTTCATTGTAAAAGGGGGAAGGGGAATATACTGCTAGGGAGCCATTGTAGCTATACGTTTGCTTCTGAATACAAGACATATACTTGGCTCTGCTTACTGTCATCATTTTGTATGCTGCCTCTCCTTGTCATTTCTGCCTCATGTTTCTTATTTCATTGCTTACTGTTGTACTGAACTCTGGACTCCGGTATTTGATGATTAAGTATTTTTGGAATGCATAGATAGAGGATACATAGGATGCATGATAGCTGTAGTTTCATTATGTGTTCTGTATAGGACTGTTGTTAGTAGTGGTGATTGATCGTTGCCGTGCTGCTTATTCCCCCCACCCAACTCCAATCACATTTGGATTCTCTTTCCGCAATTTATCTCTTTCCTGCACTCTTAGCTTAAACACTAAAAACCCACAGGAAGCCGGCCTTCTTCGGAGATTGGCACGGAAGGCATTCCTTCCCTCCGGCCTTTCAATCTGGTGGGCGAATCTGGGCGCATTATACCAAATCCTTTCCTCATGGCAGATTCGTAACCAACAGGAAGGACATTCTTTTCTTGAAGACTGGGACATATTCAGTTACTAGGAATGTTCTAGTCCATATTTCTCTGTTTCTTTACTAGAGGGGAAGGATTTTAAATTATTCCATTCCTAGACTTTGACTAGTTTTGCTTATCTTGATGCTCCATCCTTTCTAGTTTCCAGTTAAAATTCCAAGGCTAATCTTACTTATTTTGATGTTCCAGGCCTTATAATTTCTACTTCAAACTCTAACACTACTTTTGCTTATTGTGGATTTATCCTTTCTAATTCCATTTTTCTAATAAGCCAGTTGACACCTAGTTAAGAATCCATGGATTTCTTTAACTTTTAGACAAACCTTCTTTCATTCTTGTTGATTGAATTCCATCTTTGCAAATGAGCAAAACATATTGAAGCTTTGCATTTATACATACAACTTGCTTTATCATAGAGTATCATCGCAGCCAGTTTGGCAGACATTACCTTTTTCTTAAAATAGTTCTCTAGAACTTCTAACAAGACATTGGTGGTTTTGTGACACATATTTGTAAAAGAGAAAATGAAGATATATGTACATTTTTCTTTTGAAATAAACTAAAGCCAAATCTGAAGTACTACAGGAATGCTTATTACAACTTGAAAATATGGATCTGTGATCCTTCTACTGTTATGTTGTGACTGAATGATACTGTGGTATTTATCATCAATAACAAACTTCAAATGCATATATGTTTTGGCTAGGATTCCTCAACTGCAAACTGGGTCTATTTATTTTGTCAATTAGGAGTAGGAAATTTTCATTCAAGTGAAATTGCAAATGGGCTTAGTTTGAACTGCCTTAAAATAGTGAAGTAGCATGTTTGATAGGGTTTGGGTGATCTTTCTAGTAATGGTGAACTTTAAGATGGCAGTAATCTCTAGATCTATGTGATAAAGGTCCAAGCCTATCTTGTTCTGTATTTGAGTTCCTGGGGTAGATCGTAAATGATTTTTTAGTTAACATACTGGCTAGGTAGTTCTGCCTTAGTTAGGTGGTTCAAAATAATTTTTCAAAAACTAATTCAATTGTGCGTTGTTTCTTGTATGCATTAAACTATAATACTTGTCAAGGCATATTACCTTATTAAATTGTCTGGTTTGTTGCTTAGGTTATCTTGTTCCATGGTGAACAACTCAGCCAGTACACCATTTCCAGTTTTGCAGGTATGCTGTTTTGTGGGAAATTTTTTAATTCAATTTGCTTATTCTAAAGTTTTCATAGGTTGACAAAAAATGGAGTTGTGCCTCTGTACTTAGCAGTACTGAAGGCATTTTTCCCATTTCTTTGTTTTTATTTTCACTACTGAGCGGCTGTGACTTTATTGGATGGAATTAGATGAGCCCTTGTATGTGTTTATGCGTTTCACAGGAGGAAAAGGAAAGCGATCAGATCCCTACACCTATAGTTGTAATAGATCAAGATTCAGATCCTGCAGCAACAGTAGTTGAGATAACTTTTGGAGATCGACTTGGTGCTCTTCTTGATACGGTATGTAGAAGATGATACATACTGTGATGATAATAGTTAAGATTCTAATGTTATGTATCAAGTATCCTCTGGATGTGACCTATTAGATGGGTCTCTTAGATTTGAGCAATTGGCCAGTTACCTGGAAACTAGAATTTATTTATTCAACTGACTGGAGATTTAATGTACTTAAAAAATGTAAGGGACCTATGAATTGTTTATCTAAGAACCATGTTTCAAATGTTGAAATTCGATGCAGAGATGACTGATATCTTTTTCTATATGAGGTGGACATTTGGTTTCAGAAAACACACTGATCACTGAATGATTTATCTGACACCCATGTTCTAAATGCTGAAATTGCATGCAGACATGACTGATATGTTTTCTTATTTCAGGTGGATATTTGGTTTAAGAAAAATATGTTCAGTACTCTTCTGCCTCAGAAATCTTCTCAGCTTGGTGAAACTCCCACACTCATCTTTTAAAGCCATCATATGACAGATGCTTGTGTGCAAATTCACCATCAAATATGGATTACTCTTGATTCTTTTTTATCATCCGAAATCCAATCATGCATTCATACACCATTCTTAACCTTAAATCAGACCAGTAAAACTGTGGAAAACAGTTGATCTTAAATCAAGTAAAACCTGTGGACAAATTGCTCTTATATGGTATGCAGTCCATATAAATTGCTCAATCTAGAAATGAACATGTCTTTTTGTTTACTGTAGATCATCAACTGACATCATCTAGTTTCAAATTTAACTAATTAGTCAGAAAGTTTAAGGTTTATAGACAAAGGCTTAATGAATGGGAAACCACTTGTATCGGGCTGTATGCTTATTCACCTGAGATCAAGTATACTACTGAATTTGACAGCCTTATGCTAGTCTCTACGCTTTTCATTAAACATAACTTCATCCGTAGCAATGGTCAGGCAGAAACTACAAACAGGGCAAAAGCCCTTGTCTTTCTTTGAAGGGGAAGGGAAACTGATTCTCAAGGGTTGAATTTGATGTCCGTCCATAGACATTGAGAACGCTACACTGGAGCTGGGACTGACTATGGTAGCTGGAGGCTGGAGCATGTAGGCCAAAGTCCTCCACAAAGAAAATACCTACTTTCTTGAGACATGTATAAGTATGTACTTGCCAAGAAATATGCACAAATGATGGTAGAATGGAGTTTCTCTCAGGCGATAATTTTTGAGAGATGCATATCCATTGAAATTTCTGCGGGCTTCTTGTGAGCTGAAGTCCGAGGAAGAAAACATAAGTGATTTCTCTGCTGTCTTTTCACCAGCCCAAGGCAAAGTACTCTCTTTGAGTCTCTAAAGCTTCCTGGCTTCTAACCAACAATGTTAGGTACCTAAGATAGGTACTTAATAATATAATATTGCATTGTATATTGGTATGAGCCATAAATGAACTATTGGCTAAAGTGGGCCCGCTATGATGTACGCGTTACTTATGAACCTCTCTTCTCATTAACAATAAATCATTCACCAACATGCATCCACAAATAAATTCCATAATAACAATCCACACAATAAAATAGAGATTGATAAAATCCTCGAGGTAGGGCAACACCGTACAATGCTCCTCTACAAGCCAAGGCTCTCCAAGATCTCCAGCCACTCCACAAGATCTCCAGCTCCACAAGCCAAGACTTACCAAAAATACTTCATATGACTTCTATTCCCACCCTTGCCTTTAAATAATGCCCACAAGCATATTTCCTGACTATTCTATGACAATATTCCCTAATGGTTACATATATGATTCTATGACATTATTCTCCTACCTATTTCTAATTTGACATGTGGCCTTCCTTACTAATGAGTAATGGTTACCATAGTTGAGAAAATCTGCAAAAAATCCTGATCTTGCCGATTTTTTCTTGAAAAATTCTGATATGCATGAAAAAAGCTTTTTTTCAATGAAAATGTGTACTTAAAGCTTGAGCCTTGTATGATGTCTTGACTTGAATTGTTGTTTTTATTGCAATATCTGATTTGCATAATGTTAATTCATTGTAATATGCATGAAAAAAAAAATCAAAAAGAAAATTCGTTTGCATAATGTTAATTTTTTGCCGATGTTTTGCCGATTTTTTGCCAATTTTTGAAAAACTCCCGTCTTATTGCCCAGCCGATTGGCTCCCGATACCGATTTTCTCAACTATGATGGTTACATCAGTAATGTTTACATTATAGTGGGCCCACTTTAGCCAATAGTTTATTTGTGGCTCATACCAATATACTTTACAATATCATATTATTAAGTACCTATCTTGGGTACCTAACAAATAAGGACAGAAACTAATCAGAACATAAGTGTTCTGTCCATCCTACTATCCACCCATAACATCCTAATAATAGTATATCAAGAATCATGCATATGTGCATGGCTAGGGAAGGTATCTGTACAGTGCTGTGGGTCAAAATTCAGCTTCTGATGTCCTTCTAGAGGAATGATCCTTATCGCAAAGAACACAGAATTAAAAAAAAAAAACGTACCATGCTTCATCCCACAATCAATGAGCTTTTGTCATTGGCTTTCAATCACATAAAATTGGATGTTTTCAAATACCAAATACTTCTTGGAAAGTGGATATTGCCATGGCCCTCAGTTTGGGCTTTTGGTTAAGGACCCATATCCACAAGTATAAGGTTATGAGTTCTCTATTAAAGGGGTTGTAAAATGGACCACTGTCATGCATTTATGTTGTTCCATTTAATGCAAAGCCTCATTGACCTGAATTGAAGCCTATTATAACATTGTTTCAACTCTTGTTATGAAACTTAACTTCTTCACATTGCAGTACATGAAACTTTATATGAAGCCAAGCATGTAAGTATATGAGTCAATTGTGGAGGCACAACCAACTTTCCTACAAGGCCTGGGTAATATCTGATTAATGCTCATGTTTTCTTTATTAATTTCTTGGTGACAGCTTATCATAATATGGGATCTTAAGCTATGCATGCTGTTCTGTTAACAAGGCTTAATGAGCTGTCAAAATTTCGATGGGCTGTGTGTAGTGTCTGGCATTATGATTTTTGGTTTATTAGTTATATGGGCTTCCGAGCATCCCTTTTAATGATACTTCTCTAATACCAAAGGGCAACTTTGGTTGTTTTTTGCTAGTTTGCTTTGGCAGGTTTTTATTTGTTTACAGATATCATTACCAAATAAACATTTGCTCTTGTTCTTTCTTATTAAGAATTGGTATTCTGTTATAACATGTCACTTTAGATAGTTAAAGTCTGCGGCACTTGGAAAAATGGTGATCTTGGTTTGCTTGTAACTTGAGCTATTTAGATTCATATTCCATCTTGAAGATAATTTCGATCTATAATGATGAAGCACTTATCTGTTTATGGTGCAGATGAAGGCTCTCAGGGGTTTGGGACTAAATGTTGTAAAAGGAATTGTTTCGACTGATTCGTCTGGCATTCATAACAAGTTCTTTATAACTCAAGTGTAAGTTTCTTGTTCATGTTTGTAAGTGACTTTCTGTTTCTTTGTTGCCTACCATCTGTTCATCAAAATTCTTTAGATTGTTATGGCATTATAATTGGCACCTTTTGTTCTGGTGTAACTTGCAAGCTGTGATCTATTGACGTTTTTGGGATGCCTCCTAGTAGGATTATGTAGCTGATTACATGGTATTAATTTGGACTTTGTCTGATATTCGCTCAACACAATTTTCTGTGGAGAAGTTTCATGCGTGGTTGATTTAAGTCATTAGTTGGAAGGAATATGTGATATCTACAATCTTGGCTGTCCCAGTGACCTCCACAATCCTTTCTTCTTTGAAAGGGAAGCTCCTTTAGAAGGAGGGAGATATGTAAATTTTTTGGTTCATGAAATAGAGAAAGAGATGTATTTTTTTATCTTCTGTAATGGCTCTAGTATATCCATGTCGATTATTTCAAATATTATTGGCTTTGGCCCTAGGTTAGGTTAGTCAGCCCTTGAACATTAGGATTAGGGTTTGTTAATTGTTTAGATTATAAATAGAGGAGTTGTGTTGTAGTTGTTTAATCATTTATACTTGTAAACTTCTGTCACCTCTGGTGTGCATAAGAGACTTCACCCTCTCTAAGTGGCTAAGAGACTTTGCTCTCTTTGAGCGGCTAGGATTGTTTCGAGACTTGAATTCTAGATCTGTTACTTAATATTGTGATTTACTGTTGTGGAATTTGAATTCTATTCTAGTGTATGCTTTTTGCTACTACATTTCTGAGATTTACTGCTACTATTGGTATTTTGGGAAATTGTTTCGTTACAAGTGGTATTAGAGCAATGATCTACGCTCATTGTGACGGTGCGAAAAAAAGTGGCAGAAGGGTGTGTGAGCTGTTCTAGAACCTCTTCTGATCAGAACTGTGTTTTCCAATTGGGTAATTTCTATAAATCGTTTTTTGCTACCAACTTTCAACACATTTTTTTTTTGTAATATTGTGATTTAGGTGAACTGTTTGTGTTTCCTTAACTAAAAAAAAGATCAGAAGTGGCCTAGACACTTGTGGAAAACCTATCTCATTTTGATCGTGTCGTCGAGCCGATCAAACAATACATATCTCTGGTCACACTTTTTTTTTTGCGAGCAGTCATGGAAATCTTTGGGTATCGTCATCGGTCCGTAGTTTATGTGTGACCCCTTGGATTCCTCTGGCTGGGAATGAGTCAGTGGACATTTGCAGCACATAGATCCTCATAATGATGTTTGTATGAGCGAAAAGAAGCGTCTGCCAAGAAACCCAAGCAAGCACCATAATATACTAGGGCACATCAATAGCTTTGATCCTATGACTCTTTTCGTTCTCGGCCCCATGAGTACTCCACCCACTTCTACCCAAAGTCACAGTTCCCTTCTTGATCTTTCCTTAGGCCTTTCATTTGGTCTTCATGGGTATTTGTTTGCGAAGTGCAAGAGATTGAATGAACAAATCTGTAATCTTAGTGCTGCTCAACAAAGTTGCTTCGGGCATCTCTACAACTTCTACACCAAGTTGGATCAATTACTTGAGAAGCATGATAGTGGCTTTCCCCACATTGAATGCTCATTGAAGAACGATTTCCAATAGGTTTCCAATGTGCAATAAAAAGATAAGCAGAAGCGACTTGAGCTTCCGTCAAACAACCTTCCACCTGTTGGGAATTTCCAATATTTGGATCTAGGGCACTTATAATGGTTGCCTTATAGACAAGACCCAAGGCCATTCCATCATCAAGATCTAGGTCACCACCAATGCACAACCATTGCGTAGGGTCTAGGATTTTGTCATTAGCCACCTTTTGGGAAAGATCTTGATTGTTTCCATACACCCACATGCATACCCACTCCACCTGGGAGCTTATTTACGTATGGGCGAGCTTAATTTAGAGTTTACTACTAATATTGATTCCACTGTAGGTAGTGTTGTATTTGTGCTTGATTGGCCTCATGATGTTCCGATTCCTAGAATCAATATCTTGACCCTTGAGAGCAACGCTCCTTGTGGTTAGATATTCAAGATGGATTGCCTCATACATTTGCATCTTGTTCTTGAGAATGGCAGGGTCACTTTGGCTGCTTCTAAGTTGGGTACCCCTTCTCATTAGTGGTTGCTTTTGGAACTAAGGTGTTGTGGTTGTCATCTTTTGTGGCCAAAGTTGAAGAAGATGTTCCTGCTCAAGTTTGATAAGGGTCCCTAGAAGTCTGAAATAGAGAATTTGACCAGTCATTCATTTCCGATGGTCATGGTTTGATGCAAGGACAACTCTTGGTGCATGTAACCTGATTTCCACCCACTCAACAAGATTACAGTCAAAGATAAGTCTCTTGGTGTGATGAATTGCATGGTGCAAATTTTATTACCAAAGCTTGCTTGCATTTGGGTATCATCAAATTAGGGTTAGAGAAGAGGATATTCCCCAAATTGCTATTTGTACACATGAAGGTCATTATGAGTTCTTGGTCATGATCTTTGGTCTTACTAATGGCCCTTCCACGTTCCAAAGCTTAATGAGTTTTATCTTTCATCCTCTTTGTTAATTTGTGCTGGTCTTTTAGATGACATCCTAGTTTATAGTAAGTCCAAGACCACCCATTTCCGTATGTTGTATAGGTGCTCCATCCATTACAGAAAGAACAATTATATGTCAAGCAGTCAAAATGGTTCTTTGGGGTGTTTGAAGTGGAATACTTGGGTCGCATTGTGTCTCATGAAGGTGTCAAGGTGGATCCTAACAAGATTAAGGCCATGTAGGATTGGCCCTTGCCTAAATCTCTCAAAGGTCTTACACGGTACTGCAAGAAATTTGTCCAAGATTATGTGAAGATTGTGGCCCCCTTAATGGCTCTCACCATGAAGGGTGCCTTTCTCTAGTCTGATGAGGTTACTAGGGCCTTCATTGCTTAAAAAGAGGTTATGTGCACCATCCATTATAGAAAGAACAATTATATGTCAAGCAGTCAAAATGTTTCTTTGGGGTGTTTGAAGTGGAATACTTGGGTCGCATTGTGTCTCATGAAGGTGTCAAGGTGGATCCTAACAAGATTAAGGCCATGTAGGATTGGCCCTTGCCTAAATCTCTCAAGGATTTTTAGATCTTACACGGTACTACAAGAAATTTGTCCAAGATTATGAGATTGTTGCCCCCCTAATGGCTCTCACCATGAAGGGTGCCTTTCTCTAGTCTTATGAGGTTACTAGGGCTTTCATTGCTTAAAAAGAGGTTATGTGCACCACCCCTGTTTTAGCTACTATTGACTTCAGCAAGCCATTTGTTATTGTGTGCGATGCCTAAGGAACTAGTATTGGGGCTGTTTTGATGCAAAAAGGCCACCCTCCGGCTTTTGAAAGCAAACAACTCTTTGGTCGTTCCACCTGTGAGAAGGAGATGTTAGCCAGCTTGCATGTGGTGGAGAAATGGAAGCCTTATTTGTTGAGCCAATGCTGTATCAGTAGAACATACCGTAGTAGCCTCAAGCTCTTATTAAAGTGACGTCTCTTGTCCAAAACAAAACAAATGGTTGACCAAGTTGTTGGGGTATGATTTTGCAATTAAATACAAGAAAGGGAAGGAAAATGTGGCGATGGATGCTCTTTCTCACAAATGTGAAGACTTTGTCCCCTTCCTCTGTGGATCTCCCAAGTCTAAGACTGTTCGTTTGATTTATGACATGTAGGCTGGTAACCCACCCTCTCATTCTCATATGTTGATGGTATTTATCTTGTTCAATCTTCCAAGGCCAAGAACATCATTTTTTAGAAATTACATCCTTCACAATTGGTAGGGCATTATGGGTTTCTTAAAACTTATCAACAAGTGAAGCAATCCTTTTCTTGGAAAGGAATGAAAGCGAATATCAGACAATTTGTGTCTAAATGCAAGTATGCTAGTGGAATAAGAGGGAAATAGTTAAATCTCTAGGCTTGTTGCAGCTGCTTTGTATCCTGGATCGCTACTGGGAGCACATCTCCATGGACTTCATTGAGGGTCTTCCCAAATTAGAGGGCAAAGCAATGATTTTTGTGGTGAGGGATCACCTTCCGAAGTATGCCCACTTTTGTGCCTTGCAACACCCATTCATTGCTAGCAAGGTAGCCAAAGTATTCCTTGACTTTGTGTTCAAACTGCATTGTATGCCCTAGTATATTGTTTATGATCGTGATCCTATTTTCTCTTGTAACTTTTGGTAAGAGTTGTTCACTTGTAGTGGTACTAGGCTTAAAATGAACTCTTCTTATCACTCTCCATTGGATGACCAAACTGAGATTGTGAACAATTTTTTGGGTACATACCTCCAATGCTTTGCCCAACAAACGGTATCAGTGGGTTAAATGGCTTCCCTTATCAGAATGGTGGTGTAATACTTTTTATCATTTTTCTCTCAAGATGTCCCCATGTGAAGCATTGTATGGCCAAAAACCTCCATTTGTAGCAGACTATGTGTTGGGCTCCTCTAGGATGGCACAAGTAGACGATTTTCTCTACTAGCATCAGATTGTCCTCTAGCTCCTCAAAGATAATCTTTGTCAGGCACAAAATCGTATGAAGGAACAACAAAATTTACACCATGTGGAGTAGCAATTTCAAGTGGGTGATATGGTCTTTTTGTGGCTCCAACCATATAAGCAGTTATCGCTGAAGACCAAGTTCAGTCAAATTGACACCCAGGTTCTGTGGTCCTTACAAGGTGATTCGCTCTGTTTGGGAGGTGGCATACCAGTCGGAGCATCCTCCTAGCCATCTTGTTTTTCATGTTTCTTGTCTTGAGCAGGTCATTGGTCAGAAAGTGCAGTCCTAGACGGAGCTTCTAGTACTCAATGAATAAGGACAAGTTGACCTCCAGAAGGAGGCAGCCTTGAAATCTTGGGTCCGAAATCTGCATTCTCGCCAAGTACACGAGTTCTTCTTTAAGTGGCAAGATCTTTTGGATGAAGATGCAATGTGAGAATTAGTAAGCATTCTCTAGGATTTTTCAGCTTTGGGGAGAAAGCTTTTTTTGGGAAGCCATGTAACAGCTCCAATATGCCATGTCGGCTATCTTTAATATTATGAGTTTGAGCATTAGGGTTAGGGTTTATTAAATGTTTATATTGTAAATAGAGGAATTGTGTTGTAGTTGTTTCATCATTCATACTTGTAATCTTCTGTCGCCTCTGGTGTGCATAAGAGACTTTGCCCTCTCTAAGTGGCTAAGAGACTTTGCCCTCTCCGAGTGGCTAGGATTGTTCCGAGACTTGGAATCTGGATTTGTTACTTATTATTGTGTTTTACTATTGTGGAATCTAAATTCTATTCCAGTGTATGCTTTTCTGTTACTGCATTTCTGAGATTTATTGCTGCTATTGCTATTTGTGGAAGTTGTTTTGTTACATCTTTCTTTACTGCCTATAGTATTGGCCTTAAGTTTCGTCTTTTTTTTCTTTTTTAAATTTATTTTGTTTTCCAGGGAAAAGCATGTGTCTTGATTACATAATGGAAAGATAATATTACATAAGAGCACCTCAGGTAATTGAGCAAAGACCATGTTGAGAATCTCTCTCAATATAAGAAAGGAAGACCAATATTTTGGCTTTAGCATCAGGGGGGAGTGTTTACATCATAGTTGAGAAAATCGGAATTGGCAAAGAATCAGCATTTTTAAAAATCGGCAAAAATCGGGAATCGGCAAAAAATCAGGGAAAAAATTGGCAAAGAATCGGCAAAAAAAAAAAAAACCGAAGAAAATGAAAATTTTCATTGGAAAAAGTTTTTTTCATGCATACTACAATGAATTAACATTATGCAAATCAAATATTGCAATAAAAGCAATAATTCATGTCAAGACATCATACAAGGCTCAAGCTCTAAGTACACATGAAAGTGACAAAACACATCTTGTATTGCTTATAATATGAAAAGGTACAAAGTTACAAGTAACAACAATGAAAAAAAGGTTTCATTTTTTATATGCCTGCACATGGAAACAAGTAACAACAAAGTTACAATCACTTGAAGAAAAGGGAGATAAACCTAAACCCTAAACCAAAAGGCTAGGGTTTACGGTTTAAAATTGAAACATTGACAGCTGAAAAATGGGCTTGCATACATAGTTCTCAGGCAGCAATATTTTACTTAAAAAGAGGAGGAAAAAAAACCCTAAACCCAAAACCCTAGGGCCTAGACTAGGGTTTAGGGTTTAAACTTCAAGTTCAAAGTTTCAAATTCAAACACTAACAGCTGAAAAATGGGCTTGCATACATAGTTACCAGGCAGCAATATTTACTTATTTACTTAAAAAGAGGAAGGAAAAAAAAAACCCTAAACCCAAACCCTAGGGCCTAGGGTTTAGGAAAATTCAAGTTTCAAACATTAACAGCTGAAAAATGGGCTTGCATACATAGTTATCAGGCAGCAATATTTACTTAAAAAGAGGAAAAAAAAACCTGAAACCCTAAACTAGGGTTTCAGATTTAGGGTTTAAACTTTAAACTTCGAAGTTCAAACATTAACAGCTGAAAAATGGGCTTGCATAAAAAAACCCTAAATCGGCCACAGCCTTAAAAAAAAAATTATTATAAAAAATATATATATATTTTTTTTCTTTTGCAGAAAATTGCCATTGCTGATATTTTGACGGCAAAGAATCGGCGCATTGCATCGCCATTTCAAAAAATCAGTAAAAAATATTTAATTTGGCCGCCTATTTTTTGCCGATTTTCTCAACTATGGTTTACATCTTCTGAAAGTATCTAATTTGGCTGGAAATAGGTCTGTAGTCCTCTCTAAAAAAAATTGTATTCTACCTCAATATATGCATCTTTGGGTTTCAATGGTGATGTCTCCGGAGTTCTTTAACCTCCTTTGGACACTCCACTTTGCACTAGTACTTAGTTTAGTTTTATGGTGTCATGTTTTAAAAGAACACGACTATTATATAGTCTTTGGCACAATTCTTACTTGTTGCCAGTGACAGAAATCTGATTAGTTTAATTTATGGTGACATGGTGTTAAAAACCATGGTTATTATATAATTTTTGGCACAATTCTTATTTGTTGCCATGACAGAACTCTGATTATTTTAATTTTATGGTGACATGGTGTAAAAGAACATGGTGATTATATAATCTTTGGCTCTGATTTGTTGTCTTCCTTGAGTTTCAATAGATCAATTTGTTGGTCTCTATTCAGAAACCTGAAAATTCTGGTAAAATATATGTAATATAGGTCTCTATAGCTAAATGGTATCCTTGATGCATTTCAAGTATTGCACAGAGTTTTCTTTCCCTAAATGCTGTTTTGCACCTTGCAATACAGCTTCCTCACCTTTTCATGTTGTTGTGAGTTTTAAAAATATTCTTTACCCTCGAGTGCTCCTCTATTGACTCATTTAATAGGGGACCAGCCTAATTGAACCCATTCTTTATTTTACTGTTTTTTGCTTGATCTCTTCTCTGATCAGCTAGACTAACACTGTTACTCTATGTTTTAACCAAACATTAGTGTTATTTTGTTTTCTTGCAAAAGAGAGAACACAATATTTTCAGGGTAATGCGCATTAAGTAACAATATGCTGCTGTTGATCTCTATCTTTATGCAGAATTTTGTTGAGGTTGAAAGTGATGGAGTTGTAAGATATGAGCAATTGAATGATCCGAATTTTTAAATTTTAGGGCTTGGATTTAACTAAAAGAAACTTGTAACTTCCATTCATACATTGACAGAGTCACAGGCCGCAAGGTTGAAAATCCAGAATTGCTGGAGGCTATACGCCTTACTATCATTAACAATTTATTGAAGTACCATCCAGTATGTGAAATGGATCTGTTTTGCCTTTTCAATATATTGCAAAAGCTTTGACATTCTTTAGTCTTGTTATGGCTTTTGTGATATAGTTTTTTATTTTGTTAATGGTGTTTTGCTTAGTTTTTGTTCTGTTTTTAACCAGGAATCAAGCATCCAACTGGCAATGGGAGAGGCTTTTGGAATCATGCCTCCAAAGGAAAAGGTAAAATCTCACTTTGCTTAATCAGTTATTGATCAAAGGCAACTCAATATCAAAATGAGAATAAAGCAGGTAAGTATTTATGATGGGAGCTGTTAAATGATTTTGTTTTTCTAATACTTCTTAAAATCAACAAGTACTATATTGGATTATGAATACACAGTTTTATGTTTCTGCCGGTACTAGAAACATAGTGGCGTCTTGAATGCTTAGTCATTTTCTTTGAATAGAATTTTATTCTCATCATTAGGAAGTCTACAAGATATCTTGTTATGGCATGGGGTGAAGAAAATTGGAATTAAGAGTTTTTAGAATGCTTCTTCTGACCTTTAAAAAGAGATATACGAACCCTGCAATGTTCTCAAAGGTTTTGAAAAGGAATGAAGACTCTGCCATTAACAGTAGTATACTTTAAGGAGGAACCCATAGGATGAAATGTGCTGTCCCATGCAGAACAGTTTTGCTGTATCTAAAATGACGTCGTGGTGAATCAATGCATTTTTTGTATTTTGTTGGTTTGGAAAACCTGTATTTGTTTTTTCTAAAAATCTAACTTTATTGTTGAATTTCTGCACTGACCATGTTTAGAAAGCTATTTTGCATATGCTATGCTACATGAATTAGTTCACTGTTCAATGACATTATTCATTAACTGATCTGTTCACTTCTCTATAATTGTAGACAGGCACAGCTTAGTAGTTTCTTGTCCTTTTCTAGTGGTACCACAACCATGGATGCTAGAAGAGTCTTGAGAGGTCAAACTCCATGTCCTCCCAGGCTTATTCAACCAGGCCCTCTTAGTCCTGGCCATTCTCCTTGGAGCATCATTAGATCCTGTGTTGGCCCTTCTGGGATAGTTGGTAATGATGACTATGCTTCTACTTTACATCCCACTATAGAGTAATGGTGGGGCTTGGATCTGTTGGAGTTCCTTTCTATCTGTGTTGTACCTCAACTTCTAGATCTCTCTTAATCATTACTTTTAGCATGTTAGGATTTATCCATTTTGTGTAACCTTGAGGCTGTAATTTTATGCCATATAGTTATTCCACTTTTGAGTAGTTTACAGTAGATTCTTTACTCTCGTTGAGCTTATTTTTGTAGTTCTTCGTGGTTACTAAAATGCATTGTAACTTGTAATAGCTCTTCTATTGCCTCCTTTGACCATTTGTGGACATTAATAGAATTATTGTATCTTATCTGTATAGTATTTGACACTCTACAGGGATCCACCCTGCCATAGACAATGTGTCAATCTGTCAAATCATCTAGCAGGCAATATCTTGTAAAGGGCTATTTTATACTGTGTTTCCATTTTACAAGTACCTACAAGAACACCAGAGCATACTATTCTCTGCATGTAATAATCAGAAAGGAAAAGGACCTTGAACCAGGTCTCAATTCTTTTTCAAATGTAAAGGCCCCTTAAAATCTTGAACCCCTAGAGAGGACCGAGGACATGAATTTATGATAGTGAATTCATGAATCAGGTTGCATATATATATATATAATATGGCCATTATTCAAATTCCTTTTTTTGGGAAACGAATTAAAAGTCAACATAATGGTGACAAGGTTGCAATGCCTTGGCTTCATAGTTACAAAATCCCGTTGGATCCTCACAAAATCTAAATCAAACCAGATTTTTCAACCATTTTGAATAGTCTGATAAGATCCCAAGCTTTATCAAGTGAAAGAAATTTCTGTTATGATTTTGAGTTGTGGCGCTAAACTATTATGATTGTTTTGTGTATTTATTTATGTATATTTACATATCAATGTGTTTATATTAAGTATAACTTTAAATATGATTCCCTCCTCCCAGGCACCAAAGTTGGATTCAAATTTTTTCAGATTTTCTTTCTTAAATCGAAAGTTTTGACTTTTTTTTGGGTTCTCTTCCAAATCTGGATTTTCGAACCTTGTAACTGGCTTGCATAATTTTGGCTGGCTGTCTGCTTCTGTCAGATCACTTCTTCAAGCTGTACCTTTATATATGTATTTCCTCATATATGATACCCAATTTTATTTCTGATTATTTTTACATGGTGACAAAGCCCCTTTTTGGCATGGGCACCTCATCATGTTGAAAAATTCCCAATTACATTACTAATATGGCCAGGGAGACCATTTTGCTATAGATGACCTTCATGAGTCAGGGTTTAGCCTCGATGTTTATCATGGTGACTTTATAAAGAATTGATATGTTTATGAAGTAGGAGTTACAACTTAATTATTTCCTGTTAGGATGTCAATGACAAACATCAAATGACATTGGTCTTTAATAGGTTTAGGAATGGCCATACCTCGCTCTTCACTCTGACCGTTGGAAAAAAAGCTTTATACATTTCCTCCTTTAGACCTTCATAGGCTGCATCATCATGCCAACAATAATTTTAGGCATAATTGTGCTTCTTGTTGCTCTCGGTTGTGTATGCGGGTACAACAATAGTTGGTCTATAACACACATTTTAAAACTGAATAGCATTACAATTATTGATAGTATAACCTAGTATAAAGTTATTCATTAAAAGATAGGTTGGATAGATCATTTCTCAGAAGTTGTATTTCTTGAATATTATAAATATCCATATCTTTTGGTGTACTCTTTTATTTATTATATGCTATATTGAATCTTTTATGGATTTCATATAAGAGACCTTTTGTTCCTTTACTATTGACCTAATAATCATGGCACTTTTGTGTGGTTCCTTAAAATGTGAATGAATTATAATCCACCAATGTTAATGGATGCTTCTAGGAAGCTATTTTGAGAGGAGTTGAGTTTGTGTCAAACAAATGGAAGGTGAGTCCTCTTTGAAAATCTTATGGAGTTGCAGGACTTTAAAATAGAATATTTAGAAATGCCAATTATCCAAGGTTCCACGAGCCTGGGGGACGGGTTTCCGGGGACGGTGGGGGACGGCAGGCCGATTTTAGGGGACGGCTCGGGGACGGCTGGGGGGGACGGCTAGTATAATACTATAAAAATTGAATTTTTTTAGAAATTTAGAATAATCTACACATTCAAAATTCTACACCCAACAAAAATGATATTTCATATTACTAATCAATTATGTAAGTGCAGCCATTCATATTCAGATTAGTTACTAACACATAAGTGCAGCCATTCATATTCAGATTAGTTACTAACACATTTTCATATTCATATTAGTTACTAATATGCAGCCATTTAATTGTTTCAAGTTCAACAACTATAACTTTAAGGTTCAGCCAAGGATATCAAGTGCAAACAATGTTCAAACAGTCGTCATTTTAAGTAATAACAGTCATCATTTTTTCAGCCACCAATGTTCAAACAAAGACTGTCATTTTTAAAAAATTTCAGTCACTAACTGTCACTAACTGTTCAAATTTTCAGTCACTATACCAAAAGAATTGGTATTGTTTAAATAAACCTCCTTTTAGTCTTGTAATGATGGCATTATAGCATAATTCCAAAGACCCTTACCATAGGTCCTTGGGGATTAGACCCCGCAAGTGAATTAGTTTAGTGTTGGCTTTGGTGGGGAAATTTTGTAAGCATGAAAGTTTGATTTTAAGTAAGGGACAAGAACCAAATTAGGGCTAACCTTATACAAATCAATATAAAGCAACTCTTTTCTTGCACGCCTTCATATTGGAACCCTAAGTTTTGGTGAAAGAGAGAGTGGAGGTTTGAACTATCACTGCAAACTAGCAAGAGGATGCAATGACATTGCCTCATAGAAGCCATGCCCTAATCAAACCTCTGATTTTGCTGACTTCTTGCAAAACCCATTTGTGGATTCTGATTGAAATGAGAGGGGTACATGGAATGAGATGGATTTGGTGCTGGAAATGCACCATTTTTGGTCTTATAATAGTATGAGTAAACCCTCGGAGGTTTGGGACACCGGCAAAAAAAAAGAGGAAGCGAGACAGTGAATAGAGAAAGCTTGTGCAAATTTTGCCAAGAACATCTAGGGTTTTGTTGCAAATAGAACTAGGTACTATCCTTGGTTAAATTATTTGTTAATTGTTTACCATTCATGTTGAGATGGAAAAAACCTGTGTAGAAAGAGTTTTTCATGCTGCTGTGGAAATAAGTGAAGTCTTCTATTTTCACTCCTTGTTTTGTTAGGTTTAGGGTTTGATGGGGGGTGAGACTCAAAATGGGTCCCACCCCTTACCATTTTTTAAGTTAATTTTTTTTTTTTTTTCCCCCTTGGGTGAGGATGCCCAGTCGTGGGGGACGGCTGGGCCCCATGGGGGACGCTCAGACCGTCCTCGGGGACGCCCCAAAAAGGGGGACGTCCCGGGGACGGGAGGCCACAGGCCTCAGCCGTCCCCCAAAAAGGGGGACGGGGGGAAACGTCCCCCTTGCCGTCCCCCCGTGCTGGGGGACGCGGGAAACGGGGGGACGCGTCCCCCAGGGGGGGGGGACGCGTCCCCATGGAACACTGCAATTATCTTAAGCTGCTATATATTCATTAGTGTGACCTTATTCAAAAAGTAACTGGCAAACAGAAGGATTACTTAAAGTGAATACTTCCTTGCAGGATTCAAGGTCAAGGTTCTAGATAATTCACTGCACTACCAAGAGGATTAATAATATTAAACCTAGTAAATCAAGCATGGTGTATATTAATATCTATTTAATGTCTATACAAGGAAAGCAGTGAAGCATAGGATTTTCTAACATTGGACATAGAAATGCAAGGATTCACATAACATACTCTGAATCAGAAGTCAGAAGCAGGAAGACAGTGAAATATAAGAAAATGTGAAGAAGAAATGGCATTAACATTGTAACATGTATTTTTTTTGCTGGAGAACATTGTAACATATTAACATGTATTATTTACGAAATAGAACAAATATCCTTTTATGCCTGCAGCATAACGAAACAAAAATGGCAATAGAATCAGGAAATAGTCAGGCAGAGACATTCCAGCACTTAACAGAGTAACTTGGGTAGCTGTGACCAAAAACAGAGAAAATGAGAGGAAGAGATGGCAGGAAAAGATTCCCAATTTCTGTTATTAAATGAAGGACTATTGTGGAGAATTTTGGAATGAAGGTCAACCAAAAGTGGTCAGTGGAGGATTTCTTAGATGGCAATATCCATATTGATCATTTGTAGGAACTTGGCAATAGGACATCTATCTGGTTAAAAAAAAATTGTGCTAATAAAATATTTTTGGATATAGAAAAACTGCCATACTTAAATTGCTTACTATGACCTTCAAAGTCAAGATCCAAATTAACTGGAGCGACAGTCTGTTATAGTTCATCTTTTTGCAAAGTGAATTGGTTTCAGAATTCTCCACAATGAATTCGAATTTCAGACGTTTGTCCAAATTACTTCTCTGCTATCTGATGCATTGTTCTAAGGTAAAAGTTGATTTAGTGCTAGAAAAGAGATTCACATAACAGGAAAAGGGAAGGTCTTTTGAGAAAAGAATGGCTGAAACATTTTCATAACTTCAATGCTAATCCGTTAGCATGCTTCAGTAGAACAAGGTATTTGCTTTCTCATAATGGAAATTGTTGTTCCCTGGATTGTGTCTAGTACAAACTTGAAGCTTTGTGGGATGCAGTAGTTTTTAGCATACACTATATTGGAGCAAACAGTTAGATATATTTGCATTTGATTCTTGTCTGCTTGTGAAAACAATAAATGAGTGGTTTTGATATCCGTGAACAAAAATTTCAAAATATAAAATTTTGCTTCATCTTTAGTTGTAGATGCTGAAATTGCTACCTTATGTTATTATGCATATAAGTTATTCTCAAATACGATCTTTTATTCCTATATTGCTTGCAGCCAGATGTAGATATTGCAACTCACATAAACATATATGATAATGGTCCAAAAAGAAGGTATGCAACATTTGGGGTGCTGCCTCTTCTATGATTTCTCTCTTACTCATTTTCCTTGCTAATTAATTGTGAAGGTCAAAGTTTTTTTGAGATCCCTTCTTTTCCTTGGTAGGCCTGTTTTGCATGGTACTTATTACTATCTATTTAATAAACTCTAGGAATTACTCATAGTTTCTGCTTTATTATTTATTTATGTAAATGTGGCTCCTCTAAAAGTGCTAATTAAATTTTTAGCAATGCTATATAGTAACCAAGTACCTGTTATAACAATTTCAAAACTATGCTTGTTTTAGATGCAATTGGTAGAGCATTAATCTTTTAATATTTAATTGTATACTATAGTTTTGTGTACTATTCTGCTATTAAGTTTAGGCAATTGTCTTGGAACCTCCTCTGCATTATGATTGTCACATTATATGGAAGCAAGGGTTGCCAAATTAACTAAGCAGCAGTACACAAAACCACTTGAACTTTTCTGAAAGATCCTTTTCGATGGTATTAGAAGTGTAGGGTATCATTAGGGGTCACAGGTCATAAAGTCGCTGAATATTATAATTGATTTTGATAAAATGTTAGTCAGCATAGACCCTTCCTCACACTAATATGGCATATCAGATATTAATAAATTAAAATATATGCATTTCTTCTCTCATTTCTCTCTAAAAAACCATCAGGGGTATCAGATATTAATAAATTAAAGTATATGCATTTATTCTCTCATTTCTCTCTAAAAAACCATTAGTGGTATCAGACCCAAGACACAGACATGGCAACCTAGAGAAACAAGAATGCATTACAAAAGTGTGGAAGACTGCATGCAAGAATGGTCCCAATCAATAAATATTGAATGTAAAATTTTAGGCAGGTAAGAGTGTTTCAAGAGAGTAAATGTTTGTGATGGTAATTTATGGTGACAGTGCAGTTTCTTGTGTCATTTTTTTTACAAGGTTTTCACTAAACAGAAAGGATGTCTAATTTTTACTATACAAAATAAAAGAACCTAAGGCATTACATTACACCCAAGTATTATTATATCTTAAAGGCTAAGATATGTCATAATCATTTTGTCTCCATTGATTTTTCTTATTTGCTGGTCCTATAATGTTGCAAAAGCCTTGGGTAAAACTCAGGATGAATGTTCATATTATTTGAGTTGATTTCGTTGAATTCAACAATACTTTGCCGGAACAAACAAAAGTAGCACATCGACTCAAATCATAAAGCAAAATCTTAGAGAGCAACAGGAAAAAGCGTTTGATACACAAAGGATGAATGATGCCCATAGCCACCAACACAAAAAATCATGATAAAATCACATTGATACTATGGATTGGGTGGTTGAGGGGCATTTATACCAAATCCTAAATAATAATAATAACGAGTGACCAAACCCTTTCACATAACACATTAGACATAAAGGTTTAGTGAAGGTTAATTGTGAAAAGGTTAAACCATGGGCTCATTGGCTAATTACATAAATTAATGATAAATATATTGCATAATGGTTTCTCATAGGCTTGCACATGATCACATCATACAATGTTGGCTTTGGTGAGTAAAGTTAGATTATGCAAGTTTCAACACCAGCCCATTATTTGAATTGAGGGGCCTAGGAGAAAAGACAGTAATAATAACATATCTCCTTGCTCAATGGAAAAATTTTAATGGGTCGGTTCACTTTGATAGTCGGAGGAGCTATCAAAATCTTCTTTTGTGTTTGGAACAGTACCTCATATCTTTCGAAGCTCTGCTTCTATTTTCTGTAGCCTCACTAAACAATTCTTCGCAGGATGTCCTTCCTTTTCACAATATCCACATGAGGGCTTCGACTTCTTTGAAAAATTAGACTTGCCCTTGGGCTACTGGGACTTAGCCTCCGCTGGTTTGAGCATGAGCCTGTATTTGAGAAAGCACACCATAATTCTTCATAGGAACTTGAAAGTGAATAAGAAGAGAAAGAGAGCATTAAGGGCTATAGGAACAGGTTCCTTTGCACTCATTGAAACCACATAAATCAGTACTTGGGAGAAACCTAACACCCCGATTTTGGAGAGTTCTTAGCAACTTGACAAAAACTTGGGAAGGAAAATAAAAACATCGAAGAAAATATTTTAATTCACAAAAAAGTATATTTAAAATAAAAATTAGAGATCCAAGAAGTCAATTTTCTATCAGATTTTCATAAAAAAATGTCTAAATAGTAATTACAATTCATTATTATGAATGATCATTAAAAAACAAAATATACAACATAGTAAAGCAGTTTTTAAATGCTCTTTGCTTTCCTTTCTTTGCCCTCTTCTCCTCATCTGTGGCCAACCAAGCCTTGATCTCGTTTCTGATTGTATTGGCCACTGCTGGGCACAACAAATACATCAAGGTTTTGGACCCTAGCAACATGGAATTTGAGGTGATAGATGCTTCCTCTCATGTCTTTATTGCAATATTTGCAGTGACCTGATTCAGCAAAGTCCCTTTTATGCTGTGTTTCCAAATTGGGTCCATTGCTGGACTTGGCTCATTTTTGCTGGTTCCTTTGTCCTGACCCAAAGATGCAATCTATTTTTCCACAAAAAGTTAAGTGTTAAAAGTCTAAGACTTGAAGGCCATCTCTTAGACTCTTAATGAAGAAGAAAACGAAGGGGAAAAAAGGTAAAAAAACCCTAAAAAATGCTTTAAAATATAGAAACCATGCCTTTGAAATTTTGTCTAAAGTGTGAAATCTTCAAAAACAGGTGTTAAATCTTTCTAATATTTGTCCAAATGTGTTCAAGAATGTCTAGTTAGCCTCTTGAAATTTTCAGTCAAGAGCAGGATAGAAAAAATACAAAAAAATGTGCTATTTCCCTATTTTAAAGCCGTTTTTTGTGCCTGTTGTATGTGCACAAGTTTTCATGATTTTTCTAACTGTGAGGTCAACTGTCGGAAAGGACGAAGATACATGGGTAAAGACTGACAAAACATATACTTCATCAGTATTTGGTGTGCTTCCTGAAGATGCAACATTTGTCATGAAGCCTTAAAGCATGAGATATATGTCAGATTTCACAGCAGTTCCCAGAAATGAATAATCAAACATTACCCAATATTGCTTAACAAAAGGAATACATAGAATGAAAAAGAACATAGAATATGATGGGGTGTATGTAGACACCAAATAATCTTCATTGAAAGAAATGAAATTACACTCCAACTGATGATGAAAAGATTGGTATGAAGGGGTATTTATACCCAAATACATGATGCCTTTAGGTCAAGGTTGTGAGACCAACCCTCAAGAATAAAATATTACAAAAGTACCTTTATTGAGGTGTATAGGGGCCCAAAGGAAAAATATAACAAATACGAATACAAATAGTCGATCGTGGCCTCAAGAGAAGCTTAACCACCACATATTTCAACATGCCCCCTTAAGTTGAACAAGGGACACAGAGAGAGACCCTTACTTTGCATCCCCCTTAAGGGACACTCTCCAACTCCAAGAAGCTCTTGCATGCACACAAAAGTGACCTCAGGCATGACCTTGGTCAAGATATTTGCTGCCTTCTCTGATGAAGGCACAAACATTAGATCTAACATCCTAGGAGAATGAAGCCATGTCACAAAGTGCACCCATATCTCTATGTGCTTTGTTTGTTGGTGGATGACTAGATTATGAACTAGCTGGATAGTGCTTTGATTGTCACATCGAAGGGTGATTGGAAAGCTACGAGGAATGCTAATTTCCTCCAAAATCATTAGCATCCACCTGAGATGCTTAGTTGCCTCATTGGTAGCACAATATTCAATCTCCATGAAGGATTGAGAAATGGTGGATTGGCGTCTGGAACACCATGAAATCGGGTCAAAATCCAAGTAGAACACAAAGCCTATGGTGGACCGCCACTCATCCAAGTCACTTACCTAATCAACATTTGAAAAACTTGTCAAAATCGGAGAGGAGCCAATGGAATAGTGGATGACCATCTGATAGGTCCCTTTGATGTATTTGAGAATCCTTTTAGCTGTTGTCCAGTGACTCTCCTAAGGTGCTTGCATGTATTTGGAGCAATAGCTAACAACAAAGGCTATATTTGGTCTAGTGTGAGTAAGATAGAGAAGTCCTCTCACAAGAGACCAATACAATATGGCATCAACCGAAGTTTCAGACATGAGGCATAAGGGGCCCGAGTAGACTTACATTCCTCCATCTTGAACTGCTAAATAAGATCCAAAGCATACTTGGGCTAAGAAATGGTGATGCCAAGAGTCTGTCTGATCAATCTTAATTCCTAAGAAATAATGCAAAGACCCCAAATCTACGATCTCAAAGGTGGACCGAAGCTATGACTTCATGTCCTAAATCACGATAGAGGAGTTTCCAGTGATGAGAAGATTGTCAATATACAACACAATCACCAATTTTTTCCCATCCAAATGTTTAATGTAAACATCAAGTTCAACCTCACATCGTTGAAGCCAAAAACTAAGGAAAAAGGAATAGTTCTCATACCATGCACGAGGAGCTTTCCTAAGTCCATACAAGGACCTAGTCAAACGACAAACGAATGGAATGGATTCCCTCAAGCTCAAAATCGGGTGGTTGTTGCATGTAGATTTCCTCTTGAAGCTCCCCATATGAACAACACTTTTCACGTCCATTTGATGTATCTTCCATACATTGGAGGCAACAATGGAGAGAATCATCCTAATTGAGTCCATCTTGGCCACACGTGCAAAAGTCTCGAAATAGTCTACTCCCTCCTATTGAGAGAATCCCTTAGCAACAAGATGTGTTTTGTGCTTCTCTACCTGTCCATATTTGCATTCAACAACATTCTTCCCTTCTAGAAGAAGGACTAGCTCCCAAGTCTTGTTCTTAATTAGTGTCTCATACTCTGTGGCTATAGCATATTTCCATTTTGGCTTGCTCTTAGCTTGAGAATATGTGAAAGGATCCTGAGAATGAGATACTATCGAAAGCAATGTTGAGGAAGGATTCTTTTGATGTCTCTCAAGAGATAGAATAGGCGGAGCATCCTTCAGAAGCATCTTAATCCACTTGGGTGTTGGACAAACCGAAGAATCAAGTGTATCTTGTGCTAACTCAACATCAGAAACTGAAACCGAAAAATCCGGCTGATCACCACTAACCTCATCATGCAAGGCTTAAGCATTTTAAACCAATGTGTCGTAATCATCCTACCTTGCACTTGGAGAAGAGCAAGCTGCTTGTGATACTGCCTGCGAAGGGGTCAATTCGATAGGCAAAGAACAACCACTCGAGGGAGATGAAGGGGAAGAAGATGCTCTAATATGAATAGAGCCAACCAAAATCTCAGAAGAACTTGTTGAATCTAGAATAGGTAAAGACTTAGAAGAGTCAGTCGCCAAAAGCTTAGGTGGTGGGGTGGAAGGAGTACCTAGAAGAATCTCATCAAAGATGACATCTCTCCAAATCAAAACCTCATGCCTTTGAGGATCATAAAGACGATACACCTTTGAGGTATCTATACACCCCGTAAAGATACACTTATGACTCTTTGGTGCCTCCTTTCGAAAATCCTTGGGTATGTAAGCCCATGTTGGAGACCCAAAGATACGAAATCGGGACACAATTGGTTTACCTATCTTTATCGCCCAAGAGGTATCATGCCTTGGATTTCCTGGTAGCAAATCTATTGATGATGTGTGTTGCATAAGTAACAATGTCACCCTAAAATTTATGATCCGACCCCTTGGAATGAATCATACATCATGCAATCTCCATGATTACTCCGGTTTTCCTCTCATCCACATCATTTTGTTTAGGCAGACTTATGTATCTCAAGGGACCGTAGCTAAGATGCTGAAGCCAATGTTGCCACTTTTGACTCTCATTATTAGCATGTACAATCATAGCAACAAAGTTTTTCTTCTTAGAAAGAGTGGCAAAAGGGGTAGGTCTTTCTCTCAACTTATACGTGCGGTCAGTCTCATCGCAATAACTAGAAGCAACAACTTTGAACCCGTTGTCTATATCCTAAATTACCAATCTATTAGGTCAAAATTCTACTTTCATATTTGTATGAGTAATGCAATAAATATGCAAAAAATTAGGGCCAACATTAGGAACATGAAGTACCTCATCAAATGACGAAGATCCAATGTTGATATCTCCACTCCATGCAACTTGCAATGAAGAGTCATCTCCAATCTCAACATGTTCCTTGCATGGGTTTTGTTGTAGCCTTGAAGAAGATGCTTGTGCTTCATATGTGCCTAGTTGCCCCTAAATCTACTATCCATAAATTTGAAGAAGTGGATGTCCAATATGCAAAGTGAACCGCAACATGAGCCTGTGAGGTTTCTCCATAAAAAATCCTCACCTTATGCATAGAAGAGATCAGCATCAACACCCCCCTTGCTATTTCCTCAAGTTTCTTGATCCGAATTCTATGGAATTTTGCCTTGTGCCCTTCCTTTTTGCAAAAATCACAAGTAGGCTTCTTAGGCATCTTCTCATTTTGTTTTGGTTTTTTGTCATTTTGAGCTTTAGCAACAACTTTTTGGGTGAGCTTGATTAAAAACAGAATTTCCCTTACGCCTATTTCTCCTAGCCTGATGGTGCAAAAAGTACTTAAATACCTCATCAATGGGTGGTGCAGGAGAATCTGGAAAGTACACATGAAGCATCTCAAAGACAACAACAACTATCTCATATGTTTTAGACACATTGTTGAAGACAATATTGAGCAGTTCAATGTTCCTTTCCTTTTCCAATGCTTCCTGTCCTCTTCTCTCCTTGGGCAGTCCTCTTGCAATTTGGATGTTTTCTTGTAGTTTCTTGAACCGTCTGATATACTCACCAACAATATCAAATGAGTTCATGTACAATGTTGCAAGCTTAGCCTCCAATCTACTTATTTGCGTGGAATTGATTCAATTACACAACCCCTAAAATCTCTCAAGCAACATTTTTGGATTTGTGGTGCTGCTAACATGAGTGTCATATACATTGTCAACATGAAGAGCAATGACACCATGAGCCTCATCCTTCTTGTAGCTACTTCACCTCTTGAGTATTAGTATCATGAGAATCCTCATTCACATATTTGAGTAATCACATGCTTCAGAGTAGAGGTTTAATCTTGATCTTCTAGGTAGCATAGTTAGTATCATTCAACTAGGGCACATGATGATCCATAACTTTTGCCAAAATATGAAAAATTGCCTGCAATTGTGACCAGAAACAACACCACCAATGCAAAGAGCTTGAAAACTCGTGCAAATTGAAAAAAAAAGGGCTTGAAGTGCTTCCTTATGCAAAAGTTTTGGCCCCCTAAAATTTTGCCCTAAAATTGCAAAAAGTACCTCCAAAACCTTTGACAAAATAAAAAAATTTCAGTACTTGCAATGAATGAGAGGCCATCACAAGTTGTTGCATGAGTGGTTGAGGGGATGCCAATCGTGCGCTAACTATGCAACGTACTGATGAATTGCATGACACCACTTGTCACAGTCGGATTTGCAGCCTGATTTATGAACCTCATTGTGCCACTTATTGCTTTCAGTTTTGCTTGGTAATCCTTGCGTCACCAAGTCCGTTGTTTACTAAGCCAAGTTTGTTGCTGATTGACCTAGCTACTTGTCAAGTTCAATGAGTTGGTGGAATGTGATTGGCTAAACTTATATTTATATCCACCACAGGGGTACTACCTACCATGTCGACCCAATCCAGACCCATGATGTTAGTGCCTATGTCAACTTGTCCTTGCCTCTACCAGTTGCCTCATGATTTGTGCTAGGTCACTATTTGCGTAAGCGCCTCCAATTGCCATTTGTCTTGCCACACCACCTATATAGAATACTCTTGCCACACCACCTATATAGAATACTACGTCACACATTCAGATTACCACGTTTTGCCTCGGGATTCATGCACATGTTGCGAAGTCAACTGTACGAATCACAATGTTAGGTGTAAAAACTACCATGTTACTTGTACAAACTGCCACATGGCATCCATTCTGTCCTACCACATCATCGTTGTTGTGCAAAGGGGTTACCACATCATTCCCAGGTGCCACATCATTAGGTGTGCCATATAAAGTGCCACATCATCATAGGGTTTGTTGATATCATCGTTGAACAAAAGGTAATGGCATGGGAGGGATTCGAACTTGGGACCTCCCATGCTCCAACGTCTTAAAGGGTCTATGCTAGCTAGATTTCCAAGTGCCAACCTTTGGAGGGATGGAACAACCAACATTCTTAAACAGGAATTCATTGCCAACTGCTCCCCCTTACGTGCTGTGCGCACCAATTTTCCCCATGCCAAACCACCCCTTCAGGAAATATTTTAGGGAATATTCCTTTTAAAATTTGAATTTTTGAAAAAAGAAGGGTATAAGCAGTTTGTTTCAAATGGAAATTTGGAGTACTTGGAGGTAAAACAACAAAAGCGTTGAACTGGACCCCCTTGAAATTTCGTAAATCTAGAAATGCTAACAATTTGTCCATATTTGGTACGGTTTGCCTTGCACAACATTTTGTTGAACTCAACCAATATGGCCATCCTCTCACGCTTATGTAGCAAAAAAGATGTCGGTCCATTTTTTCAACTTTGTCAAGTGGCTTAGAGGTCTTTGCTAAGCACAAAAGCCTGCCCATGACTTCTCTAGCACTAGGGGTCAGTTTGAAAAAAATTCAGCCTCTTCTTTTCATCTTTCATGACGGCCAAGTAGTCTACCCTCTCATTTGTACTGCTATTGGACAACAAAGGCCGAATGAGAAAAGGAAATGGATTTTTTTGAAAAATCCATAAAAGAGACACGAGGTTTTAAAAAATCCTCAAAAAACCAATCCTAAAATTAGGGCAACCATTTGGTCATAAAAATTGAAACAAGACAAGACTGAGTGCAAATGAGAGCAAAGAGGAACTTGTTGATGAATATTTGTCCTGAGCAAATTTGTTGATTCTAGTGAGGTCCTCGTGATCCAAGTTCACCTCAAGTTTTTGTTAGAAACCGTTCTTCAGATTACATTGTCAGCCTTAAAAAAATCTTCTTCGCTAGCTCCTACAAAAATTGCCCTTAAGAGAAGCTAGAAAAAAAAAACTCTGGCTAGTGGAAGCAATTGAGTAAGGAAGATTCACACCTACTTCGATACCATGTCAGATTTCAGAGCAATTTCCAGAAACAAATAGAATCAAGCATTACCGAATATTGCTTAACATAAAAAATACATATAATGAAAAAGAACATAAAATATGATGGGGTGTATGTGCGCACCCAATAATCTTCATTGAAGGAAATGAAAGTACGCTCCAACCGATAATGAAAATATTGGTATGAAGGAGTATTTATACCCAAATACATGATGCCTTTAGGTCAAGGTTGTGAGATCGACCCTTAGGAATAAAATATTACAAAAAATTACAAAACTACCTTTTTTAAGGTTTACATGGGAGGGAAAATATAACAAATACAAGTACAAATAGTTGGTTGTGGCCTCAAAAGAAGCTTAACCACCACATATTTCAACAACATAGGCATCGACATTATCAAATTTTGAGATCTTGAGGGGAGAGTTCCAACTCTAGCTTGTTGTCTTCTATGGCATTCACTTTTCTAAACAATTCCTAAAGCCTTTATCCACACCTTGGTAGGATCACTCTCTTTTTTGAGATAAAAAGTATGTCAAGTTCAACCAACATCAGAAATAGACCTAGAGCCTCCTTATAAGCCAAATCGTTTTTGTTAAAAACCTTTGTTGTTTCATCCTTAAAGGTGCTACATAGATTCTTGCTTCTCAATAATCCGGTCATTTGAGTTGACCAAGTGCTATAATTTTACCCATTGAGACAAGGAACATATGTCAAAGGATCCCTTTGGCCTAGATTTGCCCTTAATAGTGTAAGAGATCCTTGAACTAATGCCACAAATGCAAAGAGTTTGAAATACCATGTGATCTGAGAAGAAAATGGTCTCAAAATGCTTCCATATGCAAAAGTGATGGCCTTTGGAAGTTTTGGCCTATATGATTGCCCAAAATAAAAAGATCAAATCCTCCAAATCTTGGCAAAAAATGGCAAATTGAAACGTGCTACTTGTTGCACAACGACACAAGTCTACCACTATGTGACCCCCCATTTGCTGTTGTGTGCAATCAACAATTCAATTTTTTGCCACTTTGGCTGATTTGAATATCCTCATATTAATATAAAAAAATTAAAATTTTCCTACTAAAAATCCACATCTACCACCACCTTGGCAACATCAATTGCAAAGTCACATAAAGAAGCGAAAGAAGGGGGCCAAGGGATTTGAACTTGGGCCTTCTGTGCATCAAGCACCCTAAACTAGCTAGGCTAGCCGGGCATGCAGTGTTGTGTTTGGAAATGAGAGGGGATGACCCCACCAGAGAGTCATCAACTTAGTGCACAAGGACAACTCGTGGCTCGAACTATTGACTCTGTGACAAGATTCCTTACATGCCTCAATGCTAGCCAACTTGCTACTCCGTTCCTTGGTGAGCGTGTGCCCTCCTTGAAGAAGCACTAGCCTCTTGCACACACAAAAAGTGTCAATACCCTCCTGCAAAGCGTCGAGCGAGTGAGTTGAAGTCATGACCTCCTTTACAAACACCTTTGCACGCCCTTTGATTGACCAACACGTTGCCCCCATGTTGTGGTGAATGGCTTGGGCACTCTTCCTTGGAGAAGAGTGCACAAGCCTGCCCATGTTGCAGTAAAAGAACATGGTCCAACGAAATGGGGATCAGGGTTTGAACTTGCGACCCAAATCAAGAAAGAGATAATTTGCATGCCTGCTAACTAACAATCCACCTACCTATGATGTGTTGCATGTTTGATCTAGCCCTTACGATGGAGAGGAAAAATGGTCTTTTTGGCCTTATAGCATGTCGTCAAACAACTACCCACATGGATCAAACCCGAGGCATAGACAAGAAAATTTTGCCAATTAACCAATATGCCATGATGTCAAGATAGGAACAATGATTGCAAGGGTCCTTGGATTTCCTTGCACGCATTCTCATTTTCACATAATAAACGAAGTGATGCACCATGTGCTGATGCTGAGCAACAGTAAAAATTTACGTTTGTAATGCGTCAATCTCCTAAATGAAAACATGTTGATTTGGCCTTTGGTCAAATCTGATGAAGCCATCCATGTAGCCAAACAAGATAGCACTGAACACAAAAAAATAATTTAAAAGAACTTTTATCTTCTCTATACAAATTGACCTTGAACATTGGAGTAATAAAATCTTTCTTCTGCCTCGTCTAGCATAAATGCTTATGAAGCTTCATAAATGATTCTTCTTTGTAATTGGATGAAGTCATGGAGGTTTTGAGTAAAAATCTTTGTGCGACCAAGTGACGATGCTTCATACTTGCTTTGACACCATGTTGGATTTCATAGTACTTTGCCAGGACGATCAAAAGCAACACACCAACTAAAATCATAAAACAAAAGATTAAAAAGCGAAAGGAAAGAGCAATTGACACACAAAAGATGAAAGATGCCCTTAGGCACCTGCACAAAAGATCAAGATAAGATCACACCGATACAATGAATCGGTTGGTTGAAGGGTGTTTATGCCAGAACCTCAACAATAACTGCAAGATACTAAATCCTTGCCTATAACACATTAGGCGTAAAGAGGTAGGGAAGGTTAATTGTGACAAAGTTAAATCATGGGCCAATTGGTGTATTACATGAATTGATAATAAATACATTGCACAATGATTACCTGTAGGCTTACACATGAATTACATCATACAATGTCGGCCTTGGCCAATAAAGTCAGAATCCACAACTTTCAACATAATAAACAAAGTGATTCACCATGCGTTGATGCAGAGCAACAGTTAAAATTTACGTTTATAATGCGTCAATATCCTGAATGAAAACGTGTTGATTTGGCATTTGGTCAAATCTGATGAAGCCACCCATGTAGCCAAACAAGATAGCACTGAACACAAAGAATTAATTTAAAAAAACCTTTTGTCTTCTCTATACAAATTGACCTTGAACATTGGAGTAATAAAATCTTTCTTCTGCCTCGTCTAGCATAAATGCTTATGAAGCTTTGGAAGTGATTCTTCTTTGTAATTGGATGAAGTCATGGAGGTTCTGAGTAAAAATCTTTGTGCGACCAAGTGACCATGTTTCATACTTGCTTTGATACCATGTTGGATTTCAGAGTACTTTGCCAGGACGATTAAAAGCAACACACCAACTCAAATCATAAAACAAAAGATTAAAAAGCGAAAGGAAAGAGCAAATGACACACAAAAGATGAAAGATGCCCTTAGGCACCTGCGCAAAAGATCCACTGATACAATGAATCTGTTGGTTGAAGTGTTTATGCCAGAACCTCAACAATAACTGCAAGATACTAAATCCTTGCCTATAACACATTAGGCGTAAAGAGGCAGGGAAGGTTAATTGTGACAAAGTTAAATCATGAGCCAATCGGTGTATTACATGAATTGATAATAAATACATTGGACAATGATTACTTGTAGGCTTACACATGAATTACATCATACAATGTCGGCCTTGGCCAATAAAGTCAGAATACACAACTTTTAACAGATTTGTGGTGAAAATTTACACTATAAAGAAGTTTTCTTCACTCTATAGAACATAAATTTTACTGAGACAACACACATTAGGAATGTATCTGCGCATCAGAAATTGGGATACATTGATGCAAATAAATTACAGATAGAAGACCACTGGAGATAATATGCATGCATCATCTTAACGGTCTATGCCATAGACATTATATGGAAACTAAAACTCAACTTGTCAAATACAAGAAAATAAACTTGAAGTTGGTCACTGAGTTTACTAGACCCCTATATAGTTGGTTTAAATCTTAACAATTTGGATATACACTTATTCTTCTAGGATAAACATGAAAGAACAGAACACTATTTTGGTGGCAATTGTTACCATGATCATACTGCTTTCATTCTGTTGTTTTGAGGTCGATGTAGCATGAGCTTAGGGGCTATGAATAACTTTCCTTTTTGTTGTGGGTGGATGAAATATATCATGAATATCATGATTATTTCAAACAATAAAGAAATGCTTGTATAAATAGGCAATCACTAACTTATTGATTTTACAGTTTGCTTTGCATAGAAACTGCAGATCGACCGGGTTTGTTGATGGAGGTGGTCAAGGCAATAGCAGACATAAATGTCTCTGTTGAATCTGGGGAATTTGACACAGAGGTAATGCCTTTTGCATTTCTTCATGCCATTTCTTTCTAAGTGCTTGTCTAAATTTTGGTTAGCTAGAAAAGTAGTGTCAGAGTTCATACATATCGAATTTCTTTTGTGCATATGTTTGCAGGGTTTACTGGCCAAAGCAAAGTTTCATGTTAGCTATCATGGTTCTTCTCTTAGCAAGTCTCTTAAAGAGGTACAAAGCTGCTGCTTCTTGTTTTTTTTTAGCCTTTTTAATATTAGTTGTTTTACTGATATAAGCCATGATAGTTTATGTTGCTAATCACAAAGATATTTTGCATGGTAGAATTCCTTCTCTGTTTGGTGTGTGATTCAATGAGACTTTGCTAATCTGCCAATGAATGTTGGACAGGTGATGACAAACAGTTTGCAGTACTTTCTAAGAAGGCCTTCAACAGAGGAGGCCAGCTTTTAATCCTCTTCACTCAAAAGGTGTTGCTTCAAATTGCATAGCTTTAGCGTTACTCTTTAGAGCACAAGTAGTTCATTCTGCTTCAACATTGAAACTGTTTTCCATTTCCCAACTCTTGCACTTATAAAGACCTCGACTGTTATATTTGATGTACCTGGTATTCTAATAAAGTGCAATACCAGGGTTACCACCTACCCCTTTAATGGAATGCATAACAGTGCATTTGTAAAGATGTTATGAATATTAACACTTTCTTGCTAGCATATGTTGGGATGGTTTCCTCTTTGGGGGACACACAATTATTACATTTTGATTTGGAATCAATCAATTAATGCACTAGACGACAATGATTTAGGATAATATTGTATGTTGAAATTGGTTTATATTGCAGCTATAGTTACTGAACATCTGTGCATAATTGTTCTTTATATTGCTTGTTAAGGACCCAGCACCAAAGAATGTACTGATTCTCTCATCCCATAGCAAACAAAACCCAAAAAATAATTATAAAACTCACGTACAAGTTAGAATATTGATCTGTTAGGACATGAAAGGACCTTCAAGTAAAAGAAGAAATGGTGGTAACACTGGGGACAGATATAAATTCATACTGAGAAAATATTACTGATACTGAACTAATACTTGGGACAGAACTAATCCCATATAAATTCATACTGAGAAATTATTGGTATTGATACTGAACTGTTAGGACATGAAAGGATCTTCAATGAAGATGTGGTGGTAAGACTGATGATATAACTAATCCTGTATTAAATTCATATGAATAGAAGACATAGTGGTAACTGTGAGGACATGTCCTTTCATGTTCTAACAGCTTAGTAGGACTATATTCTCTCTTACGCTGCAAAAGAAGTTTGCATTGGAGATCCATACATATTTTAATACTAAAAATTGCTGACATCAGTGAATACAAAAGTGATCTCAACTAGGTAAGATTGACCCGGTTCTGACAAAATTTTGTTTCAGTAAATGAGGATTGATTAAACTACAGGCCATTTGATTGCATTAGCTATTTGTGTGACCAACAATTGTTGTGTGCTGTTGCTTACTGCTGTAGATTACTTGCTGCTCTAAAAAGCTGAGTTACTACTGTTGCTATTGCCTGTTGTGGGCCATGACCTTTAGAATATAGCCATCGATGGTTAGTGCCTTTGGGCCATTGTAGGCTCATAAACCACTAAATCCTTGGATATAATATCTGTTTCTTAAATTGGGGATAGTCATGGAGATAAGTTGATTGGAATCTCAATTATCAAGTTAACGACAAATAATGTCAAGGGGCACTGGTTTATGCAGATTGGTGATGGGCATGTTTGTTGCTAGGGTTATATGTATATCTTTAAATTTTAATAACAGCTTGGAAGGCTCGGTATTTTGATATTGATTGTCTGAATCTATAGAAAGGGGACAGAGACGTTTTAAATCATTCCAAAGGTTAGAAGACACTAAGCAAAGACATTTAAAATCAATAATTAAGCATGGGAAACACAATAAAGAAACCAATGAACTATGGTTGATTATATTTTAACAACTTGTAATTCACACTTTCGACCAAGAACCTGTTCAAGAGGACAGATTTATGATGTTACATTTTAAATCCTCACTGCCTACAAAATTTACAAAATTTAAATAGCAGAAATGATAGAACTACACATCTTGTACCTTCATTTTTCTTATGAGATAATATAAAATTTCATAATTATGTTGATAGGCTTATATATTTGGTTATAAATGTTTAACTTGCATCAAGAGGTGCGGTTAGCCAGTAGTAAAGACAAATAACATAAATCCTATAAACAAATATATTTCCTGCACCCTTGCCTACATCCTTTTTTATTTCCCACTTGTTATTTTCTTAATTATTATACATGCTATGTTACTACGTACACTATGTGCTTCAAATAACTATGTGTGTACAATATGGTTTTGTCCTCCTGATTGATTTGTTTTTAGACTATTATGAGCATCTAAATCCGTTACAGGCTTTAGAGGTAACCAATGAGTCCCCATTTCTTTAGACCAGCGTTAAAGCATGGCAGGCAAAGCATAGTGCATTGTGGAAGCATATGCACATTCACATAAGCATGTAATGTTTCTGAAATGTTTTATAACAATAATCCCTATTACTTTTTTTTTTTAAAGCGAAAAACCCCTTGCGGGGCCGCCTTGGTCTGAGAGACCACGACTAGGGGGTTCTACACCGTCAAAGTCACCCAAGAGTCGCGCCCGGCCTGCCCGCACCAACATTATCAATTGGATTTTGGGTACCCAATTCAACTTTTTGGTAGGGTGGAGATTCGAACCTGGGACCTCCCTTGGAGGATTGCCCTCTCCTCTCCAACCCACCTACAACACCTGGGTAACAATAACCCCTATTACAGTATAAAGAAAATAGCCATAATTTAAAAAATATTTTTATTAAAAAAGAAAAAAAGACTTCAAACTATTTAATTTTTCAAATCATCCAAATTATTTCAAGTTAATTATTTCATACTAGATGATTTCATTAAGACCTTATTATACGATGTATATGTTAGGAATTATGATTATCATAGTTTAGTGGCGTAAGGTTAAGTGGTTGTAACTACCACTCACAAGGTGCATAAGTCCATGTTAGTTGAAGTTAGTTGCTGTCCTCACATGGAAAGTGCATATACTATACTGAGCATGGCAAGTTGTATCCAATAAAGAAAGTATCAAAACATGAACAATTATCAGTGTTATCAGAGTAGGATGATTTATTGAAGGGATGTTTAGGACATCCTCCCACCCTGCTCAATGGTGAAAAAAAGTCAATGGCAATAGGGGGGTGATGGTCCATCAGGTCGAGAAAATTCGGGTGTGGAAGCACTTTCATGAAATACAAACTGCAGCCGAAACCTATGTAGAATTTGCATGTTGGAGTTTCTATCCCCTTCTAAGAGTGTAGGTGTTGAGCTCTGCTTTACATCATTTAATACACGGTCTTGAAAAATTGCAGGACAAGCATACCTGCTGACCTGGTTTAAGGGTAGTGGTACTAGGTAGCTCGAGATCTTGAAAGGTGTTTATGAAAATCCCGTCCTCCTTGTAGAGCTAGTGGGAGTGCTAGAGGAAGAGGCTGTAAATAAGGTTGGCCTAGTGCTGCATTGGAGTCGGGAAGTATCGGGCAAGCATCAACGACAGGCCCGAAATTTATATTGGTAGCGTGTCTTTATAATCGGCAGATTAATTGACATAGGTATTTTGTTCATGGTCATGCATAACATCATTAAATCAATCAGAGCATGTAAAAAAATATTTCACGTAGAACCGTTCAACCACAACTGACAAATATTCAACATAGGAATTGGGCCTTTATTACATCGAAAACTGTGGACGACCATAATATGAGAGATATGGTAACAATCTTGGAAAATATTAAGAGCATGCCCACTTTAGGACCTATATTGATTCATTTGGTCATAAAGAAGGGGCAGAGATACCTTCCAATAGAAAAAGCGGCTAACAAATGACAAGTTGTCAAGTTTGATCCCTCTAGTGGCAAGCAACTTAAGCCAGAGAGATACACTCTCAACTACATACAATACTTTGTAGAATTGCTAATTGCAGAAGCCAAGCATGACAATAAAATCATAGCCATCCATACAACCATGAGTGGAGGCATAGGACTCAATTATTTTTAGAAACAATTTCTTAACTGTTGCTTCGATGTAGGGATTGCGGAGTAGCATGCCGTCACAAGGCTGGCCACAAAAGGCCTTAACCATTATGTGCTATCTATTCAACCTTCCTTTAGAGAGGTTATAATCAAGTTGTTCATGATATGGATTTGCAAAATCTACCATTGTGTTTTGCAATGGATCAAGAAGGCCTCGTTGGAGCCGATGGACCCACGCATTGTGGAGCTTCTGATATTGCATACATGGCCTGTAGCATGGACATTGGAGAATTCTTTTTTGTGCAAATGCAACACGACATGGAACTCTCCAACCTCAAGAGGGAAAAGAAGGCCTTGGCCATGAAAGTTTTTGAGGACGGACTCAAACCCCTAACCTTGATCAAGTTGCAACGTTTGCCTATAATATTGAGGCGGCTTGGGTCTCCGTTGGTGATTTCAAGCACGAAGCGGGAGAGCCTTACAAGCCTGATATAGGCATCTTGTGTATCAACACTCATTTTCCATGGGAGCTTATTTTGGACGGTCTTCTATGGTAAAAGGAAGACTAAGAGTGCTAATTGGAGGTTTAGAATGAATACAATCAGAGATCGCGTGTCCAGTGGACGTAGAGGTGAATGTACATGTTTGTGATTTGTTTTGGAGGTTGGAGTTACCAACTGGAGCCAATAGAAATCATCTCTTCAGATTGCTAAGCATAACATGGTGCAAGAGCCTCATGGGCCTCACACGCGACCCACAATGGAAGCTACCGCTATCACATTTTCAACATGGACGTGAAGCATTTGACATTGAAGTTCAGAGGCAACCAGACCATCCATGTTGACGCCCGCAACCGAGACATGCAAGATATATTTCCAACCGCATTCTCTTTTAGCAATGCAAACCTTACTGGTCTTCTTCAACAAGTTATCCTCGCTTTTCTTAGATATGTTGTGCATGAAGATAACGACCAAGAATTTCAAAAATATCGAGAAGCATTAAGAGCATGTCTTCATGTCAAAAGAAAGAGTTGAAAGTTTGTAGTTTGCTAATGAGAAAAGTTCTAATAAAATACAGACCAGCCTGCAAGAAGGGCGTAAACATGGCCAAGGGGAATTTTAGGATTTGAAGGCACTAATTATGTAGCACTCTCACTCTAATCAATCTAGAAACACTTAGCTTGCAATTTCTATTCATCCTAATAGTATGTGCACTCGACTTGGAAATTGCATTTGGGCTCTTAGTGCAATTTTGTCACAATCAAGAAATTTTGGATGAGTTATATCAGGGAGATTTTGCAAGACCTAGAAACCCAAATGCCACATGTCGAAAGGTTGAATGTAAAAGTCAATTATTTGGTTGACAAACAAGCAATCAAACATTCAATGAAAAGATTTGTGTCTCTGCCATTGAGGATACAAAGGCTGATAGTGTTATTCAGCAAGGAAGCAAACATGTTCAAAGACTATCTAGATTCCACAAGTTTTGGAAAGTGTGCAGATGCTGGACGAGACTCCAGAGACCCTATGGAGATCTAATTGGAGGTCCATCATGAAGGCAAAGGAACTCATCCTTCAAAACAACGAAGATGGAAACAAATGTCAAGAGCGTTATGCATTTTTAGTGGAGAAAAATATTGCCAATGATTTAGGTGTAAACTCCATGCAACCTCTAAATTCCCATAATTGAAATACTTTTGCAAGTTGAGTCCACCATTGAAGGTGGAAAAACATTTCAGGGACATGAGTCAACCGTGTTGGAAAATGACTGTTGTTTCGTTGATTAGTGTCATTATTCAGCTCTCTTCGATTCCCTTGGAGGAAAACGATAAACACTGCTCCACCTCTCACGTAGTAGATTCAAATGCTGTCATCAATTCCTTGAAGGCATATTCTCAAGTATTGGAAATAATGAATTTTGTTGACAATGCACAACCGAAGGGCAATGGAGTGATACTTCAAGCAGACGATGAACTCTTTTGTAGTCTAGAAACGAAAAAGAAAAAATCAGTCTTCCAAATAACAAATATAGTGACACACACCCTAAAATTACTGTTGTCATTGGTTGGCCATCATTCTTTAGTTTGGATAGGTGGTAACAATGTGAAGAATACAAAATGGCTGCATTTCTGTCATTGAATGACAAAAAAATTTGGAGTCCAAGCATTCGTATGTCTTCTTTGCTGCAATCATCTAATGATTCTATACATTAATCCCACATTGAAAATGAGAAGGCTCATTAGAGCCTATAAGTTTTTTGTTCTTTTCCTTTATTGATGCAGCTGAAAACGAGAAGCATATAATATTTTAAAGAATCAGAATATTCTGAAGAATATTACTTGAACTTATAATTTTGCCAAACAAAACATTGTTTTTTTGCAATTCGAAGCATAGATCTAACTTACGAGTATATGGGCTTACGTTGAAAAGCATTTCTCGAGGCTGATCTAGTGCAAGTAAAATTTTCCAGTTTTGTCAAAGGTTAATATGGTTAGTGGTGCACGAAAGTTCCTATTGATCAATTCCCAACTATTGCAAGGGCATTGTTGACGGATCCACATGATGAGGCTACTAGTGGATTGGATGCAGAGAGCAGTACTTGGTTCAAGATATCATGGATCTCTTGATGACAGGAAGGACAAATTGCACAAGGCGATAGCCATAGGTATTGAAGCCAAGGATCTTCAAGATGCCACTTGGAATAATATCATTACTAAATCAGCACCAGCCAATCGTCCCAAGCTGCTAGAGAACCAACATGAGAACCAGATGGACGACAGAACTAGAACAGATCTCAAGATCTCAGTGAGGAAAGAATAATAAGATCTTCCTCAAGCTTCAACACAAAGAAGCTCCAAGAGCTCTATGTTAAAGACGGTCTCAGGGTAAATAACCCTGCCAAAGACTAAACTCCTACTAAGAAAGGTCTCACTATAAAAAATCCTGCCAAAAACCAAAGCAGGAGTGGCAATGTCAGGATAAAAATCTTGCCAAGTATCAGCTAAATTTAATCTGCAAAAGAAAAGGCCCGAGATACAGAAGAAAAATCGAAAGATAATTGACCTCACCACAAGCAGCAATATCGAAGACAGGAGATGGCAACAGGCCATTACAACTGCCGTCATAGGGAGCATGACAATAGAGCACTTGTTACAGCATAAGGGCTCATCAACAATAGATGTAAGCAAACTACATGACAAAGATCATCCCCATGAAGACATTGGAGGAGGGACATATTTCTTGAATTGATTCAAGAATTGATCCTTTGTGAATAGTTGTGGTCCCCATTCACAAAGGAATAATCGGTAAGGTCACAATACCTACTAAAAATATATTTGATGAATAATCAAATTATGTACTAGGAGTGCATGATCGGTGGTACCCGACACTCAATATTGTGCAAGTGCAGAGTTCACATTGAGGGGGGAGGAAATATTAATTCTTCCCAGTGTTCAACACTGCACTTGATAATCAGTTTTATTTTGCAGATTGTATCCGATAAATACCAGGTGACTGGTTATCCGTGCAATCCGGTAGGATGAGAAAGTTACCATAAGGACACTCATGGTTGAAGAAGCAAAGAAAGCCAACAATTGAAAGTACAGAAACAAGTGAAGGCCCATACCGCACTTAAGGTGAATGGTTGTCTCCATTCACAAGAAGACAAAATATCAGTCAAGATTCGACTGGTTATCTATGATTGGATATATGAATCCCAATCCAGGGACCATGGATAGAAGAATTTATACTTCTACTCGCTTAAGTGTTCAGTGAGGCCATTCCCACTATTGCAGTGGCTCATGAAACTGAAGGAGAAATGTATTATAGTTAAATCTTATAACTGATTGATGGATATTAAATATATAGAACATACTTGTAATTGATGAAGAGGGCAAGATGTATATGAATTATGCTGGTTTAGTGATGACAATTGTTGGTGCTTAAATGCAAATATGGTTACTTTATTGATTTTTTCCTTTTACTGTCTTGAATAGAATTTTGTTATTAGTTCTTGAATTGAAAGGCATCGTTACTATCATAAAAGAAATTGTTAGCTCAAGCTGAATTGTTGTGATTATATTTTCTTCTACCATAGTTAAGAGGCATGGTGAAACAAAAGAATTGTAGCATTTATGTTTAATCAGATTTGGATAGTATTTGAAGTAAAGTTGTTTTTACCAGGACTTCATTGATGGTCTGTACTTTTTTGAGTTAAAAAGTGTATACTTAAACTATAGTGGAAAGTTCTGTTACTGTTGGAAATATGTGTTGATGTCAATGGTTTCAAGTAGATGGCTGAAATTATTAAATATTTGTGGCTGTCATAAAGGAACAATTCAAAAGTTAAACTTTTGTTAGACTGCAGTAGGCACTAACAATCATTTGGACTAGATTTGAACAAGTGAAACTCTAAACTTATTATGATAGATGATGAAACCAAAAACCAGTTTGCTATAGTCTCTCTTTCAGATGAATCGAACCAGATCCTTTGTCATGTTTAGAAAACTGATCAAAACATTACCAGAGTACATACCATGTTTTATCTTTGGGAAGCTTTTAGCCGTGACATCAAATGAATGTGTTATTCACCTTGTTTTGATTGGATGACCATTCTAAATCAGTATGATTACAAGATGACTTGAAATGTTACTTAAGAGGCCAAAATGGTCATAGAGAACAAACATAACTTATCAGATCCTGAAAGAGAGCGAATCTCTTGGATTGATAATCTGTTGGATTCTTTATCACTATTGCACATAGTATGATAAAACTCTAGGCTATTTAATTTCTCAAATCATCGTAATTATTTCAATCTTGAGTTAATTAACTCATATTGGATGATAGTTTTAATGCCTTATCGTGCTATGTACAATAACGATAAAGGGATTCAACAGTATCAGTCTAAGAGAGCCACTCTCTTTCAGGATCTGATAAGTTATATTTGTTCTCTATGACCATTTTGGCCCTTGGAGTGACATTTCAAGTCATCTTATAATCACACTAATATGGAATGGTTATCTAATCAAAACAAGGTGACTGACACATTCATTTGTTGTCACAACTAAAACCTACCCAAATACAAAACAGGGTATGTACTCTGTTAATGCTTTGATCAATTTTCTAATCATTACAAAGGGTCTGGTTCGGTTCACTTGAAAGAGAGAGACTGTAGCAAAATAGTTTTTGGTTCCATTATCTATCATAAGAAGTTTAACGACTTATGAATTATTCCTTTATGACAGCCACAGATATTTTATAAGTTCATCCATCTACTTGAAAGTCGAAAGCATTCACATCAACACGTTTCCAACGGTAACAAAACTTTCCACTGTAGTTTAAGCAAGTATACATTTTTTAACTAAAAAAGGTACAGACCATCAATGAATTTCAGACAAAACAATTTTTCTTCGAGTACTATCCAAATCCCTTTAAACATAAAATCTATAATTCTTTTGTTTCACCATGCCTCTTAACTATAGTAGAACAAAATATAATTACAAAATTTATAAATAACAATCTCTTTTATGATAGTAAGGATGCCTTTATATTCAAGAACTAATAACAAAATTCTATCCAAGACGATGAAAGGAATAAATCAATAAAGTGACCATAACTGCATTTAAGCATCAATAATTGTTGTCCCTAAACAACATAAAATTCTATCCAAGACGATGAAAGGAATAAATCAATAAAGTGACCATAACTGCATTTAAGCATCAATAATTGTTGTCCCTAAACAGCATAAGTCATATACATCTTGCTCTCTTCATCAAATATAAGTATGTTTTATAAATTCAATATCCATCAATAAATTACAAGGTTTAACTGTAATAAATTTCTCCTTATGCTTTATGAGCCATTACTTGGAGGAGAGAAGGCATCATCTGAGTGCTTTACTGCCTAACAAGTGACTATTGGTTACGAATCTGCCACTAGGATAGGATTTAGTGTAATGCGCCCTAGATTTGCCCAGTAGATTGAAAGGCCGGAAGGAAGGAATGCCTTCCGTGCCAATCTCCGGAGGAGGTCGGCTTCCTATGTTTTCTCAATTGTTTATAAGCTCAGAGTGCAGGAAAGAAATTAGAAATGCAGAAAGAAATGTAAATGTGTTTGTTATGGGTGGGGAGGATAAGCAGCACAACAACAACCAATCACCACTACTAACAGCAATTAAACACAAAATACGTTGCAGAAACTATCAATGCCATTCATCCTATGTATCCTCTACCTTTGCATTCCAGGAATACTTAACTATTAAATACCGATATCCAGAAAGCGGAATAACAGATAAGCAATAACATAAGCAACATGAGGCAGAAATGCTAAGTAAAGGCAACATACAAGATAGGAACAGTCAATAGAGCCAAGTATATTTTGTATTTAGAAGCAAACGCACAGCTACAGTGGTTCCCTAGCAATATATCCCCCTTCCACCCTTTTACAATGATATTGCCGAGCTATTTATAGCGTAAATTTCCCCCCATTACATCATTGGGCACAGGATCCCAGACCTAACAATAACTGAAAAAAGCAGATAAAAGCGGCAAAAAGCGGCTGATGTTGACCTCTGCCCAGCAGTTGACTCCACAGGGCCCTTGGCTCTAGTTGGACAAGAGGTTGTGCCCCCCGCTGCCTTGAAGTCCATTCCTACTTACGATGGCTCTGGGAAAACAGCATACGAGCACATCCAAGACATTCTGGCCTTGGCTGCACTGCACTCTATCACGAGTGAGAGTGTTAAGACCCGTCTATTGGCCCTTTCTTTGAGAGGGAAGCTTCTCTACTGGTGGAGATCCTTGCCAGAAGGAGCTATCACGGGATGGCCCCAGTTAGCAGGCAGGCTCGTAAAGGGATGCAACGAGTCTGCTGATCCTTCTTCATTGTTGCATCAGTTTCAGAGTATTCAACGCCACTCGCAAGAGGAGATATCAGACTTCAACGTGAGGTTTGCAAGGTCCTAGAAGAGAGTACCTCGTGAACTGCGACCTCCGGCGGGACAAGTTGCGCACTATTACCTGAGGTCTTTCAATTCGGATGTTTGCTTACTTCTCAAGATAGCTCGGGTCGACACTTTCCCTGCCCTATATGAAACTGCCTAGCAAGAAGAATTAGACATAATCTCTATAGGCAGACTTCCATATAGAATGCAGCCTCCCATTTACCCTGATTTCCCTCAGTCACAATACCCATCGGCGTCTGGTGTAATGCCATCCTCGTCAAATCAGTACCCCTAGCAGCCATGGAATCCAGCGCCGGTTATAAACCCCTATGGTCAGCCTCAGATCCATTATCCTAATCCGCCACCTCCACCTCCGCAGTATCCCGCACTCCCAGCTCCCCCTCATTACGCGGCGTATTCTGCACCTCCACCATTAGCTGCAATACCTCCGCCGGCCCGGTCGGCGCCTGCTGATAATGACATTCAAAATAAAATCCTTCAGGAGGTACGGGCTCTAGCCTCTGGTTATCATACTATTTCCAATGATATGACGATAATGAAGAAGAAGCAAGCCTAGATGGAGTTTCTTCCGAGGAGACCATATCCTCCCCCGACACTAACAAAAGATCAAGCTGCGCAAGCGCAAAGGCCCCGACAAGGAATCTTGCCAATGAGGTTCAACGTGGCACTTCTGACCAGGTTAACTGGTGCTCCACATGCAACGATCTACATGGAGAGGAGGGTTGCATGCTGCATCAGCATTATCTTCAGACCCTTGCGGGCAGCGCCATGGAGGACGAAGCATACATGATCCTGGACGATGAAGGCAACTTTGCAGTCCCAGAAGAAGATCCTGTGTCACTCTTGACCAAGGAAGGCAAAAGGCCCATTGAGGCTGCCACGGCCCAAACGAAGCCATTGAAAGTATACGCCAGAAGGGAGAGGACGCAGCCTACTGGGCTACCACCTGACAAGTCACCCTTACCTCCTACAACCAAAGAGAGGTTCCCGACGCTCAAGGCTCCCGCGATGAAGGCTCCCGCAGCCCAACCTCTAGCCGAAACAAAAGAACAAGCTCAAGAGAAGCTGAGGTATCCATTGCTGACGAAGAGACGGAGAGTTGAAGCCACGCAGCAATATCGGACCAGGTATGAGCCAGCGAAAGAGATAGGAGTCGACACTTCAACCTACAATATAGTTGATGAGATCAAAAATACCTCGGCAAAGATAAGTATGTACGAGGCTCTTCTGCTCCCAGGGCAAGTAGACCTATTGCAGGAATCCTTGAAGAGCGTGAAAGATGGAAAGCCGACGCAGCCTGTTGTGTTAGCTCAGCCCTTGACAGTATCTTCTACTGGGAAAAACAGGCCGCCACCTTTCTATCTATCGTTGCGAATGGAGGGCTATATAGTACACAACTGAATGGTGGATTATGGTGCTTCCACTACTGTCATGCCGAGGGCCGTTTGCGAGGAGATTGGTATGGAATATACATGGAGCAGCCAAGGTGTGCTGCAGCTAGACGACACTCCTGTCAAGACAATCGGTGTCATCAAAGATATCCCGATCCGACTGCATAAAGCCCTCGACATAGTGGTCATCCAAGAGGTCGTTGTGGTTGACTTGGAACCCTACTTCAGCATGTGTCTCTCTAGGGAGTTCACTGCGAAGCTGGGTGGATATCTGTCTTTGGATTATTCACATATGGAAGTGCCCTTCAAAGGAAGAAGATTGAAGATCTATAATGAAAAGCCTTCCACATTTCTGGTAGAGAAGATACCTGGGGAAGAGCAGCAGAGCGACATGGTTCAGCTGACAACCGAAGAACTGGTAGAGGTGGATATGGCAGAAGAGGCCCTCGAGCTGTTACAAGTGGAGTATGAGTTCTCCTTGCTAGACATCAATGCCATGATTGAGACCGAGCAAGGTTGTTACAACGTCACCCAGCCTGAAAGATTTGACCAGTCAGTAAAGAAAGATGTTGGACCTGCCCCAAAAAAGCTATGGAAGCTGTACTTTGATGGTGCCTGATGCAAGAAATGCGCCGGTGTAGGTGTACTTCTGGTTTCCCCATCCGGGATCCAAAAAGACTACACTTACAGGCTGGCTTGGAGTTGCACTAACAACGCGGCGGAGTATGAGGCTTTGTGTTTGGGTTTGAGAAAGGCGGAGAGACTGGGGATAAAACATTTGTAGATCTTTGGCGACTCAGAGCTGGTGTGCAACCAGATTACGAATAAGTGCGCCTCCAAGAAGCATTACCTCAAGGCGTATCGTAACCGTGTCTGGGATCTGATGGAGTCATTCGACTCTTTGAATGTCAAAGCCATATCTCGCGAGAAGAATAAGCATCTCGACATTCTCGGCGTCCGTTGGAGCCAGGTACGTCCCGTCGATGACACCGTCCGAAGCCGAAGCCGGTTCGTACCATCTACAGACCTTCTGTGCCTGATAAAGACACCCACTGGCAGGTGTTCGACTGTGACGAGGATATCGTCACTTTTTTGATAAACAAAGCGAGTACAATCGAAGGTAGAGACCTTGATGACAAGCAATACGAGGGGTTGATACAGTTAAAAAATAATCATGTCCCGAAAGGACTGATTACTCTAGAGAGTCTCTTTGATCAGAACGATAGAGCCATATCTCAAAGAATCAAAGTGGACCCCAAGCAGTACATGGACCTGGAATTGGAACCTGGAAAAGTGATCAAGATCGGGGCAGACTGCACTGAAAAGGAGCTAGAGCAGATCAGATCTTTATGCGAAGAGTTCCCTGATATTGTGGCCTAGTGCTACCAAGACTTGAAGGGGTATGACAGAGAGATGATCTAGCATACTATAGAGCTGGAAGATAATGCAAAGCCTTTCCGGCAGAAGCAAAGGGCGGTGAACCCGAAAATTGAAGCCATGATGAAAGCGGAACTCTTGAAGATGCTGGAGGCCAAGATCATCTACCCCATCAAGCACTCATCTTGGGTCGCAAATCTGGTCCCTGTGAGAAAAAAGAATGGAGACATCCGCCTCTACGTGGATTTCAGAAACCTCAATCAGGCTTCACTGAAGGATCATTATCCGCTCCCCCAAATTGATCGAATCCTCTACGTAGTTGCTAGAGCTCAGAGGTTCTTTCTCTTGGACGGTTTCTCTGGATATAACCAAATATGGGTGAAGGAAGAAGATCAGCACAAGACAACGTTCACCACCAAATGGGGAACGTTTGCATATCAGCGCATGCCCTTCGGCCTTTCTAACGCCGGTGATACATTTCAAAGAGCTATGGACTTGGCGTTCCGGGAGCTACTCAACAAGGTCATTGTTATCTATTTGGACGACATGACTGTGTTTTCACATAAGAGAGAGGACGATGCCTCCCACTTACGGCAAATATTTGAGAGATGTCGTGAGTTCAGCATTTCCATCAACCCGAAGAAGTCAGTCTTCGCGGTAAAGAAAGGCAAGCTGCTAGGACATGTTATTTCTGAGAAGGGCCTTGCAGTTGATCCTGACAGAGCAGAAGCTCTTCTTCGCTTATCCATCCGAGTTGACAAGAAGGGGCTACAATCATTTTTTGGCCAAATCAACTTCGTGAGGAAGTTTGTACCAGACTTCGCACAAGTGATCAAGCCCATGGCCGAGCTCCTAAAAAAGAATGCTGAATTCTTGTGGACTGACGAAAGAAAGCAAGCCTTCGAAGAAATCAAGGCCATAATTGTGCAAGCTCCAGTATTAATAAATCCAGACTACTCCAAGGATTTCATCTTGTACGCGGCGGGAGAGCCCAAGGGCTACGCCGCAGTCCTGACTCAGAAGGGAGAAGATGGCGAAGAGCGCAAGAGAACGCAATCATGAGATCTCTCAGAAAGTTCAAGCACTTTGTCTCCCAAAGCCGGATAACTATCTTTGTGATACATCCAGATGTCAAAAATTTCATTATTCAAGGGGAGCTAGGTCACAAGAGGGCAGGATGGATAACTAAAATCCAAGAGTTTGACATAGAGGTACGGCCAACGAACCTAATCCGAGGTCGAGCTCTATGCCAAGAGTTGGCCCGAAGTGCTGCAGCTGAAATCTCTGCCTGCCAGTGGGAGGATCCAATGACGGAAATTAACCTTGCCAACTCCTTATCAGAGGAGAGTGACTGGACGAATGACCTGGTGTGGTATTTTAGCACAGGGAGATGTCCAGATCATCTCAACGCCTCACAAAGAAGGAGGTTTAGGCTGAATGCCTTGAAATATGTACTGCGCCCCAAGGGGCTGTATTTTAAAAATATTGACGACATCCTGTTGCGGTGCGTCAAGGAATCAGACAAGCCAAAGGTTCTCGGAGAGTTCCACTCTGGGATGCCCGGGGGACATCATTCAGGAAGGCCTACGACCTTGAAGATTATCAGAGCCGACTATTATTGGCCCACCCTCTTCACAGACACACATGTAGTCTGTGTAAAATGTGAAAAATGTCAAAGGTTTGCCGGCAGAAATAGGAAGGCACCCTTGCCCCTCCAGCCAATTCAAGCCGAGACTCCGTTTCAGCAATGGGGTTTGGACTTCGTCGGGACCATCACGCCCAACTCTTCGACGGGATATAAGTTCATCCTTACAGCCACTGATTATTTAACTCGGTGGGCTGAGGCGATTCCTACTAAGCATGCAGACCAGGAAACGGTCATTGGGTTCCTCGAGAGCCTCATTACCCGTTTCGGGGTCCCAGAGGCAATAGTTACAGACAACGGTCCAGGGTTCGCAGGCGCTGTACTCACGGAGTTCACCAGCAAATACGACATCTACCACAAGATGTCCTCAAACTACTATCTGCAGTGGAATGGCCTGGCCGAGTCCACTAACAAGAATCTGTTGAAGATTATAAAAAAGACGGTAGAAAGGAACAAGAGGTCGTGGCACCTACTTCTGGACCGGGCTTTATGGGCGGATCGCATATCTTTCAAGAAATCTATCAAGACGTCCCCCTATGCGCTTGTATACGACAAGGAGGCAGTTCTGCTACCCACATAGAAATGCCCGCACTCTGGTTGTTAGATGAAGAGAAAGGCGACGGGGATCCAGTGGATGTCAAACTTTGTCAACTGTTGCAGCTAGAAGAGGAAAGGGAGAAGGCATATCAGGCCTTTACCAAACATGTCGAGGCAACTCAGAGCTGGTTTGCAAAAGGGACCACCACCCGAGTTTTCAGAATCGGGGACTTAGTGCTCAAGTGGGATTCACTTAAAGCGAAGTTGGGCAACCATGACAAATTTGATGCCTTCTGGGAAGGCCCCTATCAGATTTCTCGGGTAAACCAATTCAACGCGTTCGTGCTCAGGGACATGGAGGGACAGCTTCTCCCGATCCCTGTTAATGGCTTCCACCTGAAGGCCTATCACCATCGAAGGTTGTCGAGAGGTCCTTCCTTGTACATGCTTTTCTCATTTATTTCCTGCAGTTCAGTTTATTTTAGAATGTAAATATTTCTTTCAGTTATTCAGTTTTCAGCTTTTGAATCCGAAAAGGGCTAAGTGTGAGAAAAGGAGCAAAATTTTACGTTGCTAAAAAGTCTGACCAAGGCAGAGCGAACCTCGACTTCGCAGCGAAGTCGGGCGTCGCTCTATAAATTGTGTGATGTCGGGAGTTTGGGAGAGAAAAATGCAAACAAAAAAGCCCCAAATTTTTCTAAGTGTTGGGTGCGCAACCCGACTTCGCAGCGAAGTCGGGCTGCGCACCATCTTGGGAGCGCAGTCGGGCAGCAGGAGAAGAAAAAATCGCCTAAGTGTCGAATCCCTACTGTGCAACGTTTTCCGGGCGAAGTCGGATTGCGCACATTTTTTGAGCGAAGCCTGGTTGCGCTCTTAGTTTTGGGCGCACTTCGAACAACCCGTCAGGGAGAACAAGGGGCATGCCAAAAAGTTTCTAAGTGTGGGCCCCAGAGGGCGCACTGTGTATAGCACGAAGTTAGACCGCGTTCCTAAGCAAAGGTGATTCAGCCGCACGAAGAAAAGGACAATGTTATTGAGCGGCAAGAGAACGCAATCATGAGATCTCTCAGAAAGTTCAAGCACTTTGTCTCCGAAAGCCGGATAACTATCTTTGTGATACATCCGGATGTTAGAAATTTCATTATCCAAGGGGAGCCAGGTCACAAGAGGGCAGGATGGATAACTAAAATCCAAGAGTTTGACATTGAGGTACGGCCAACGAACCTAATCCGAGGTCGAGCTCTGTGCCAAGAGTTGGCCCGAAGTGTTGCAGCTGAAATCTCTGCTGCCAATGGGAGGATCCAATGACGGAAATTAACCTTGCCAACTCCTTATCAGAGGAGAGTGACTGGACGAATGACCTGGTGTGGTATTTTAGCACAGGGAGATGTCCAGATCATCTCAACGCCTCACAAAGAAGGAGGTTTAGGCTGAATGCCTTGAAATATGTATTGCGTCCCGAGGTGCTGTATTTTAAAAATATTGACGGCATCCTGTTGCGGTGCATCAAGGAATCAGACAAGCCAAAGGTTCTCGGAGAGTTCCACTCTAGGATGCCCGGGGGACATAATTCAGGAAGGCCTACGGCCTTGAAGATTATCAGAGCCGTTTAAAGTGTTTTGCCCGAAACATAAGTTCATCCTTACAGCCACTGATTATTTAACTCGGTGGGCTGAGGCGATAACTACTAAGCATGCAGACCAGGAAACGGTCATTGGGTTCCTCGAGAGCCTCATTACCCGTTTTGGGGTCCTAGAGGCAATAGTTACAGACAACGGTCCAGGGTTCACAGGCGCTGTACTCACGGAGTTCACCAACAAATACGACATCTACCATAAGATGTCCTCAAACTACTATCCGCAGGGGAATGGCCTGGTCGAGTCCACTAACAAGAATCTATTGAAGATTATAAAAAAGACAGGTAGAAAGGAACAAGAGGTCGTGGCACCTACTTCGGACCGGGCGTTATGGGCGGATCGCATATCTTTCAAGAAATCTATCAAGACGTCCCCCTACGCGCTTGTATATGGCAAGGAGGCAGTTCTGCCTACCCACATAGAAATGCCCGCACTCTGGTTGTTAGATGAAGAGAAAGGCGACGGGGATCCAGTGGATGTCAGACTTTGTCAACTGTTGTAGCTAGAAGAGGAAAGGGAGAAGGCATATTAGGCCTTTACCAAACATGCTGAGGCAACTCAGAGCTGGTTTGCAAAAGGGACCACCACCCGAGTTTTCAGAATCGGGGACTTAGTGCTCAAGTGGGATTCACTTAAAGCGAAGCCGAGCAACCATGACAAATTTGATGCCTTCTGGGAAGGCCCCTATCAGATCGCTCGGGTAAACCAATTCAACTTGTTCGTGCTCAGGGACATGGAGGGACAGCTTCTCCCGATCCCTGTTAATGGCTTCCACCTGAAGGCCTATCACCACTGAAGGTTGCCGAGAGGTCCTTCCTTGTACATACTTTTCTCATTTATTTCCTACAGTTCAGTTTATTTCAGAATGTAAATATTTCTTTTAGTTATTCAGTTTTCAGCTTTTGAATCCGAAAAGGGTTAAGTGTGAGAAAAGGAACAAAATTTTACGTTGCTAAAAAGTCTGACCAAGGCAGAGCGAACCTCGACTTCGTAGCGAAGTCGGGCGTCGCTCTATAAATTGTGCGATGTCTGGAGTTTGGGAGAGAAAAAAGCAAACAAAAATGCCTCAAATTTTTATAAGTGCTGGGTGCGCAACCCGACTTCGCAACGAAGTCGGGCTGCGCACCATCTTGGGAGCACAGTCGGGCAGCAAGAGAAGAAAAAATCGCCTAAGTGTCAAATCCCTACTGCGCAACGTTTTCTGGGCGAAGTCGGATTGCGCACTTTTTTGAGCGAAGCCCGGTTGCGCTCTTAGTTTTGGGCGCACTTCGAACGATCTATCAGGGAGAACAAGGGGCATGCCAAAAAGTTTCTAAGTGTGGGCCCCAAAGGGCGCACTGTGTATAGCGCAAAGTTAGACCGCGTTCCTTCTTGGGCCCTTGGCCAGAGTCTCCCTCGAAGTGTGTGCCCAAGCGACGATGGTGACGTCATTGGAAGCACGAGGTTCAAAACTTTTAAGGAATGATTGCGCGGATTTCAAAGCAGATGTCATTAAGAAGTGAGCGCATTAGGACCAACCGTGTACGAGGTGCACCTTCCAATGATAAATCCCACGCACGGCCGTCGAGGAATAACGGCGCTTTCTACCTACTTCGGGAAAAACACTTTAAACCCCTCCTCGTGCCATTAATGTTGTGTTTCCATTCCTAGAAAAGGGCCCTGGCGTACTCAGAACACCTGCATTATCAGTGTAAATCAGAGTTGCGCGGTTAAGAGGAAGAAAGGTGCAGAATCAAGGTCTGCGACGACTCTAATAATATTCAAGGCCGTAGGCCTTCCTGAATGATGTCCCCCGGGCATCCTAGAGTGGAACTCTCCGAGAAACCTTTGGCTTGTCTGATTCCTTGACGCACCGCAACAGGATGTCGTCAATATTTTTAAAATACAGCCCCTCGGGGCGCAGTACATATTTCAAGGCATTCAGCCTAAACCTCCTTCTTTGTGAGGCGTTGAGATGATCTGGACATCTCCCTGTGCTAAAATACCACACCAGGTCATTCGTCCAGTCACTCTCCTCTGATAAGGAGTTGGCAAGGTTAATTTCCGTCATTGGATCCTCCCACTGGCAGGCAGAGATTTCAGCTGCAGCACTTCGGGCCAACTCTTGGCACAGAGCTCGACCTCGGATTAGGTTCATTGGCCGTACCTCTATGTCAAACTCTTGGATTTTAGTTATCCATCCTGCCCTCTTGTGACCTGGCTCCCCTTGGATAATGAAATTTCTGACATCCAGATATATCACAAAGATAGTTATCCGGCTTTGGGAGACAAAGTGCTTGAACTTTCTGAGAGATCTCATGATTGCGTTCTCTTGCCGCTCAATAACATTGTCCTTTTCTTCGTGCGGCTGAATCACCTGGCTTAGGAACGCTATGGGGCGCTCTTCGCCATCTTCTCCCTTCTGAGTCAGGACTGCGGCGTAGCTCTCAGGCTCTCCCACCGCGTACAAGATGAAATCCTTAGAGTAGTCTAGATTTATTAATACTGGAGCTTGCGCGATTCTGGCCTTGATTTCTTCGAAGGCTTGCTTTCTTTCGTCAGTCCACAAGAATTCAACATTCTTTTTTAGGAGCTCGGCCATGGGCTTGATCACTTGTGCGAAGTCTGGTACAAACTTCCTCACGAAGTTGATTTGGCCAAAAAATGATTGTAGCCCCTTCTTGTCAACTCGGATGGATAAGCGAAGAAGAGCTTCTGCTCTGTCAGGATCAACTGCATGGCCCTTCTCAGAAATAACATGTCCTAGCAGCTTGCCTTCCTTTACCGTGAATACTGACTTCTTCGGGTTGATGGAAATGCCGAACTCACGACATCTCTCAAATATTTGCCGTAAGTGGGAGGCATGGTTCTCTCTCTTATGTGAAAACACAGTCATGTCGTCCAAATAGATAACAATGACCTTGTTGAGCAGCTCCCGGAACGCCAAGTCCATAGCTCTTTGAAATGTAGCACCGGCGTTAGAAAGGCCGAAGGGCATGCGCTGATATGCAAACGTTCCCCATTTGGTGGTGAACTCTGTCTTGTGCTGATCTTCATCCTTCACCCATATTTGGTTATATCCAGAGAACCCATCCAAGAGAGAGAACCTCTGAGCTCCAGCAACTACGTGGAGGATTTGATCAATTTGGGGGAGCGAATAATGATCCTTCAGTGAAGCCTGATTGAGGTTTCTGAAATCCACGTAGAGGCGGATGTCTCCATTCTCTTTTCTCACAGGGACCAGATTTACGACCCAAGATGAGTGCTTGATGGGGTAGATGATCTTGGCCTCCAGCATCTTTAAGAGTTCCGCTTTCATCATGACTTCAATTTTTGGGTTCACCGCCCTTTGCTTCTGCCGGAAAGGCTTTGCATTATCTTCCAGCTCTATAGTATGCTGGATCATCTCTCTGTCATACCCCTTCAAGTCTTGGTAGCACCAGGCCACAATATCAGGGAACTCTTCGCATAAAGATTTGATCTGCTCTAGCTCCTTTTCAGTGCAGTCTGCCCCGACCTTGATCACTTTTCTAGGTTCCAGTTCTAGGTCCATGTACTGCTTGGGGTCCACTTTGATTCTGTGAGATATGGCTCTATCGTTCTGATCAAAGAGTCTCTAGAGTAATCAGTCTTTTCGGGACATGATTATTTTTTAACTGTATCAACCCCTCGTATTGCTCATCATCAGGGTCTCTACCTTCGATTGTACTCGCTTCGTTTATCAAAAAAGTGACGATATCCTCGTCACAGTCGAACATTTGCCAGTGGGTGTCTTTATCGAGCACGGAAGGCTCGTAGATGGTACGAACCGACTTCGGCTTCTGGACAGTGTCATCAGCCGGGACGTACCTGGCTCCAACGGACGCCAGAATGTCAGCATGCTTATTCTTCTCGCGAGATATGGCTTTGACATTCAAAGAGTCGAATGACTCCATCAGATCCTAGACACGGTTATGGTACGCCTTGAGGTAATGCTTCTTGGAGGCGCACTTATTCGTAATCTGGTTGCACACCAGCTCTGAGTCGCCAAAGATCTGCAAATGTTTTATCCCCAGTCTCTCCGCCTTTCTCAAACCCAAACACAAAGCCTCATACTCCGCCGCGTTGTTAGTGCAACTCCAAGCCAGCCTGTAAGTGTAGTCTTTTTGGATCCCGAATGGGGAAACTAGAAGTACACCTAAACCGGCGCCATTCTTGCATCGGGCGCCATCAAAGTACAGCTTCCATAGCTTTTCTAGGGCAGGTCCAACATCTTTCTTTACTGACTGGTCAAGTCTTTCAGGCTGGGTGACGGAGTAACAGCCTTGCTCGGTCTCAATCATGGCATTGAAGTCTAGCAAGGAGAACTCATCCTCCACTTGTAACAGCTCGAGGGCCTCTTCTGCCATATCCACCTCTACCAGTTCTTCGGTTGTCAGCTGAACCATGCCGCTCTGCTGCTCTTCCCCAGGTATCTTCTCTACCAGAAATGTGGAAGGCTTTTCATTATAGATCTTCAATCTTCTTTCTTTGAAGGGCACTTCCATATGTGAATAATCCAAAGACAGATATCCACCCAGCTTCTCAGTGAACTCCCTAGAGAGACACATGCTGAAGTAGGGTTCCAAGTCGACCACAACGACCTCTTGGATGAACACTATGTCGAGGGCTTTATGAAGTCGGATCGGGATATCTTTGATGACACCGATTGTCTTGACAGGAGTGTCGTCTAGCTGCAGCACACCTTGGCTGCTCCTTGTATATTCCATACCAATCTCCTCGCAGATGGCTCTCGGCATGACAGTAGTGGAAGCACCATAATCCACCATGCAGTTGTGTACTATATAGCCCTCCATTTGCAACGACAGATAGAAAGGTGGCGGCCTGTTTTTCCCTGTAGAAGATACTGTCAAGGGCTGAGCTAACACAGCAGGCTGCGTCGGCTTTCCATATTTCACGCTCTTCAAGGATTCCTGCAATAGGTCTACTTGCCCTGGGAGCAGAAGAGCCTCGTACATACTTATCTTTGCCGAGGTCTTTTTGACCTCATCAACTATATTGTAGGTTGAAGTGTCGGCTCCTTCTATCTCTTTCGCTGGCTCATACCTGGTCCGATATTGCTGCGTGGCTTCAACTCTCTGTCTCTTCGTCAGCAATGGATACCTCAGCTTCTCTTGAGCTTGTTCTTTTGTTTCGGCTAAAGGTTGGGTTGCGGGAGCCTTGAGCGTCGGGAACCTCTCTTTGGTTGTAGGAGGTAAGGGTGACTTGTCAGGTGGTAGCCCAGCAGGCTACGTCCTCTCTCTTCTGGCGTATACTTTCAACGGCTTCGTTTTGGCCGTGGCAGCCTCAATGGGCCTTTTGCTTTCCTTGGTCAAGAGTGACACAGGATCTTCTGGGACTGCAAAGTTGCCTTCATCGTCCAGGATCATGTATGCTTCGTCCTCCATGGCGCTGCCGGCAAGGGTTTGAAGATAATGCTGATGCAGCATGCAACCCTCCTCTCCATGTGGATCGTTGCATGTGGAGCACCCGTTAACGTGGTCAGAAGTGCCAGGTTGAACCTCATTGGCAACATTCCTTGCCGAGGGCCTTTGCGCTTGCGCAGCTTGATCTTTTGTTAGCGTCGGGGGAGGATATGGTCTCCTCGGAAGAAACTCCATTTGGGCTTGCTTCTTCTTCATTATCGTCATATCATTGGAAATAGTATGATAACCAGAGGCCAGAGCCCTTACCTCCTGAAGGATTTTATTTTGAATGTCATTATCAACAGGCGCCGGCTAATGGTGGAGGTGCAGAATACGCTGCGTAATGAGGGGGAGCTGGGAGTGCGGGAAATTCCGGAGGTGGAGGTGGCGGATTAGGATAATGGATCTGAGGCTGACCATAGGGTTTATAACCGGCGCTGGATTCCATGGTTGCTGGGGGTACTGATTTGATAAGGATGGCATTACACCAGACGCCGATGGGTATTGTGACTGAGGGAAATCAGGGTAAATGGGAGGCTGCATTCTATGTGGAAGTCTGCCTATAGAGATTGTCTAATTCTGCTTGTTGGGCAGCTTCATATAGGGCAGGGAAAGTGTCGACCCGGGCTATCTTGAGAAGTAGGCAAATATCCGAATTGAAAGACCTCAGGTAATAGTGTGCAGCTTGTCCCGCCGGAGGTCGCAGTTCGCGAGGTACTCTCTTCCAGGACCTCGCAAACCTCACGTTGAAGTCTGATATCTCCTCTTGCGGGTGGCGTTGAATACTCTGAAACTGATGCAGCAATGAAGAAGGATCAGCAGACTCGTTGCATCCCTTTACGAGCCTGCCTGCTAACTGGGGCCATCCCGTAATAGCTCCTTCTGGCAAGGATCTCCACCAGTAGAGAAGCTTCCCTCTCAGAGAAAGGGCCAATAGACGGGTCTTAACACTCTCACTCGTGATAGAGTGCAGTGCAACCAAGGCCAAAATGTCTTGGATGTGCTCGTATGTTGTTTTCCCAGAGCCATCGTAAGTAGGAATGGACTTCAAGGCAGCGGGGGGCACAGCCTCTTGTCCAACTAGAGCCAAGGGCCTTGTGGAGTCAACTGCTGGGAAGAGGTCGTCATCATTTTGTTGGGCAGCCATGTCTTCTTCCTCTCCGGTCGTATACTCGGTATCAGTGTTGTCCGAAGTTGTAGGCTGTTCTTCAATTTCTGCCTCTCTGACTTCAACTTCTTCGATCTCGGCTTCTTCAATCTCAGCTTCGAGTTCGTTTAGGTGAGCTTGGTAGTCAACCGGCCTTACGCGCTCTCTAGGAGCGTTGATGTCGATTTCGTAGAGATCAGGCAGGTTTCCCGGGTTCCTTGCTCTCCACCTTGTTTGCATGAAGGCGCTTGGACTGGTCTCACGGACTCGGAGAATATTTAGGTACTTGCAGAGTCGCCAGGTGTTTTGATTTGACAGCAATGAAGCGAACACCAATGCTTCGATTCTGTTTTGGGGTGGGAAACTCCCGCGTCCCACCGGGCGTGCCATAGAAACTGTTGGTTACGAATCTGCCACTATGATAGGATTTAGTGTAATGCTCCCTAGATTCGCCCAGCAGATTGAAAGGCCGAAAGGAAGGAATGCCTTCCATGCCAATCTCTGGAGGAGGCCGGCGTCCTATGTTTTCTCAATTGTTTATAAGCTCAGAGTGCAGGAAAGAAATTAGAAATGCAGAAAGAAATGTAAATGTGTTTGTTATGGGTGGGGAGGATAAGCAAGACAAAGCAACAACCAATCACCACTACTAACAACAATCAAACATAAAACATGTTGCAGAAACTATCAATGCGATTTCATCCTATGTATCCTCTACCTTTGCATTCCAGGAATACTTAACTATTAAATACCGATATCCAGAAAGCAGAATAACAGTAAGCAATAACATAAGAAACATGAGGCAGAAATGCTAAGTAAAGGCAGCATACAAGATAGGAACAATCAATAGAGCCAAGTATAATTTGTATTTAGAAGCAAACGCACAGCTACAGTGGTTCCCTAGCAATATATCCCCCTTCCACCCTTTTACAATGATATTGCCGAGCTATTTATAGTGTAAATTTCCCTCCATTACATTGTTGGGCACAAGATCCCAGACCTGGCAATAACTGAAAAAAGCTGACAAAGCTGATAAAAGCGGCTGATGTTGACCTTTGATGGTATGGAATGTGCTTGCGGTAAGGTCCACCTGAAATATTGGCAGTTATGTGGCGGTGTGGGGATGATAATCCGAGTTAGCTTGACTCAGGGCAGCTTAAGTAGAATAATTCAGTTCATGCTCGCACACCACTCGTCACATCTCTGACTCGAATCCCGAGGCTGGACACCTGTCAGAATTTGATAAGGGGAAAAATCTGCCTTAGGAGCTCGTATTTCCTTTCTTGCCCGACTTCGCCCAGAATTGGAGCGCAACCAGGCAGCGCAAGGGGGGAAGTAGCGCAGTTGGGGAGGCCTCCGGCCTTAGAAAATTTCTAGGCTGGCTTCAACATTCTGTGCCCGAGTGCGCGTAAGTAAGTGGGCGAACCCCGACTTCGCTGCGAAGTCGGTTTGCGCAACACTTAGCCGTTTTTGGAGGTACCATGATGGGCTGCTCAACTACGCTCTTCTTTCGGGGCGAACCCCGACTTCGCAGCGAAGTCGGGTTGCGCACCCAACACTTAGCCGCTTCTTCAGATGAGTCGCCCAACTGCGCATGAACTTGAGGGCGCAGCCCGACTTCGCTGCGAAATCGGGTTGCGCACCCAACACTTAGAATTTTTAGGGCTCCATTGATGCCCAGGTGCGCACAGAACTGAGAGCGCACCCCGATTTCGCTACGAAGTCGGGGTTCGCTCTATACTTTGAAAAATTGGGTCCAGATCTTCACACGTTGGCTCCCCAAGTGCGCTCAAGATCAAGGGCGCAGCCCGACTTCGCTGCGAAGTTGGGTTGTGCAATACCAACACTTAGTCAAATTTAGGGCCTTTTGCCCTCTTGGAGAAACTGTCAGAAGAAGGAGAAGTGGGGGGAATAAGAGAATGAAACTGATGGCAGGGAAGAAAGGGGATAGTGGAGAAAGGGAGAGAAGGAAGAGGGAAGGGAGAGCAGCATCCTTACAAAAAAAACTGAAGACATGGCACCCCGTGCAAAATGTGGCAACAGTGACATTCCACTTCACATAGTAAAGTTTTGACCCTTCAGGGAGGGACACATACACAGAACCAACCCATCTAGTGAGATCATCTTGTGCAATACATCCATGGAAACTTCCACGGATACAATGAGTATATACTTATACCAGATCTAGATTTAGTGCAATGATTAACTTGTAGTATATGTGATGCAACTCCTGTGCATACATATAATAACCTTATCCATGATTGTGTGACCTTAATTCTCCCATATAATCCAACATATTATATTTATATTCATGGTGCACATGTTTGTTTTTTCCATACCTTCTCTCCCTCTATCTAGGATAATTCTTATCTGGTTTTACAGTCATGAATAGAACAGTCAATCATGTAACATGCCATTCAATCATGTTTTAAAGCATCGCAAACAATGGCATTCAACACTTTTTCTTCTATCTTCAGTTCATGCATAACATCGACTAACTTCACTATGAAAGGTACAATAATGCATTTAATTTGATAAATTAGCACTAAAGCTTAAGAGTGCAGTTCTGACTATTCGTGCTTGAGATAGTATGTTAACATAATACTAGTGTTGGCAAATTTTAGCCATACGAATCAATAAAGGCAATACGGATGTTTTCTTCAACTAAGCAAAAACAGTTTCCAAGATCAATTTTCTTTTAGCCCAACAAAAACAATCATCTTTGCAAAGTAAAACCTTTAGCCAAGTAAATCAATATATGTGATAAAGTGAACATATTTAGCTATTGCTATGGTAAACATTCTTCCCATTTTTTTAGCAATCAACCAATTCCACTCAGCTGTTATGCAATGAAAGACAATAAAAATGCTCTTTCAGTTGACAAAAATAGGGTTCTCATAAAATCCCAAGAAACAACAAAAATCTTACATGCAATGGCCTACTTGAGAGAGGGAGCAAGGTATAACAATCATAACCCTATTAATATTTTCCTACCAACATAAGTCTTAACAAGATATCCTTGATTTTTTTTTTTTTTATTCACAGGTTACAACAATATATGGTGATTGGGTCAAGAATTTACTATGTCTTCCTTAAATAAACATGTTACCGCCATTATATGGAGATAGTGTCAAATTATATAATAAAAAAACAATGTTAAGTCCTTCCCAACTAAAAGCAAAGCAATATTATTGCTCACTAAGAAGACTGCCTCAGCTCAGTGCATTTTCTTGTACAAAAAGATTTGTAACAGAGCAGGGTATCCTAAGAGTATGCATAACGATGAAAACCATTTTCACTGAGAAGACTGCCTCAGCTCAATGCATTTTCTTGTACAAAAATATTTGTAACAGAGCAGGGTATCCTAAGAGTATTCATAACGATGAAAACCATTTTGACTGAGAAGACTGTCTAAACTCAATGCATTTTCTTGTACAAAAAGATTTGTAACAGAGCAGGGTATCCTAAGAGTATGCATAACGCTGAAAACCATTTTCACGCTTTAGAACAGGCAGGTGTAAAACACACTGATTAATTCCCCATTCAACCTAGCAGGCAATGTGAAGCTCACCTATTTGTTTTCAAAAGAAATCAAAGTTTACAAGCTGTAATACTAAATTGGATATCTTATAGCAGAGCAAAGTTCAGGAATCAAATGTCAAGTTTGAAAATCTCAAGGCAGATCCAGAGTAATTTTTTTTTAATTGTCAAAGTTTGAATACATCATGGTAGAATCTTGTTTGACAAATTAAATGTTCAAAGCAAAACAAGGTTTAAAGTGGATTGCCAAATTTGACCTTTTCCAAGTATAATAGATTTTAAAAAAATTGAAAACAAATTCCAAGAAGAAACAGAGTGACATCCATTTAAGGACAAGTAAATAAAAATCCTCTAATTGGCATTAAACTGAATTTTAATCCAGATTTTCATTTAGAAAAACCTACTTGCAGCCTTGAAACTCCAATCTGATGTAGATAAACCATCCCAAATTAAGGATACACCTTAAAATTTGAAAACTCAAAATGCAATTTCAAAAAAACTAAACTGAACCCAAATTTTTTCTTATTTTTTAAAAAACTTTCCCACATAAAAATGTTCCATATTAAATACATAACAATGGGAAATTCTAAAACAAAATCAAACATTTCGAAAGCATTCTTTCATAAAAAGAAATAAGGATTTTGACTTGGAACAAACGTCTACTCCTTTTATACTAAAATCCATTTTTCCAGCTCTCATCTGTGCCCTTCCTTCTAAACGAGGGTTCCATCCTAAGCAAAAGAAGGACAATTATTCTACTTTCATGCCCCCAAGGCTGGTTGCCAAGATGATGCATGGCAACAGAACCAACAAGGTTCCACAAGACAAATGACAACACAATGCTCCTAAACCTCCACATTTCTCTCCGTACATTTCTCCAAATGGTTGCTCTATCTTCACGTCTTGTTGTGCCCTAATGACGACATGGTAAAATCAGGAAGACTTGGTTGGTGGCACCCTTAACAAATAGAATAAAAGAAATATATTTTTTTTCAAGACCATGCAAATTTTGTAGTTTAGTGATGCAAGGTAAGAGAAGGAAGAGAAATAACTCTCCTTGTAGAACTGTTAAAACCACCCTTTTATCAAACAAAACCTAAGGATGCATCAAGCAAAAAGAACTTCATTTTGTTTTCATTGATAAAAATCATATATTTAAATTTTATAAAAACAATCCATTCAATGCATCCACACCAATGCCACTTTCAAACTTGATAACTATGTAATTTTGTACAATTTTATGCATTCTTTTTGTTTAGTAAAAATCATTAAATTGCATCAACAAACAATTTATACATTCTAGTTATATTCTAATGCTACCAAGCTTAGATCCCCAATGTCCTGCTAGATAATATATTTCTTCTTTTGCTACTTGGAGCGTGACCTGTCATCACGTGCACCTAAATTTGCAAATATCATATAAATAACTGATAATAATTGTCATTTTTTTTAACAAGCTATACGTGGCTTTTATTGGGGGCCCACTCCAATTACAAAATCAAAACATTACATTGCTCTCGTAACATTTCTAACAAGTTAATATTACAAAATCAAAACATTACATTGCTCTCGTATGTGGCTTTTATTGGGGCCCACTCGCATTACAAAATCAAAACATTACATTGCTCTCGTTACATTTCTAACAAGTTAATATTACAAAAACAAAACATTACATTGCTCTCGTTACATTTCTAACAAGTTAATTAAAGCATATCCAACTTTTCGTTTTTATCAAGGATATTCTTCATTTGCCTTCCTATCAAAGATATTCTCCATCTTCCTCAAGCTGCTAAGTTTCCACAATCAACTCCTATGTCTTCTAAAATTTAAATTCTGAAGATGAAGTTCAACACCACGAATGGCTAAAATATTTGTTGTCCAGCTTCTATATCTATAAATATCTTGTCTATAAATACCTTTTTTTAGGGTTCTTATACATTCCCCTAATATTCCATGATATTATTTTCATTGTTATTTTTTGTTTTTATTTATGGATTTAGCCCCACTTCTTGTTAACACTTGCGATATTTTCTTTTGTTTTCCCATATCAATAACCCTATGGGTTTCTTTTTCTTTGTTTTTGCTTCTTGGATCTTCCTTTTTTTTTTTTTCATTCTCAATAGTACTTTCATCTTCACCTATCTCTTCAAGCTTCTCACGCTGCTCATAGTAAGACTTATCATCTTTAGGTTTGGTTTGCCTTGTTCTAAAGGATATGAAGTGCAATGAATAACCTCAAAAGCACAAACTTCTTTATGTTGCCCTGAAAACCCTAAAGTGGAAGGATGTTCTTTTGTAGCAATTACCTTCTTATTTTGCCTTGAAAACCCTAAATTGTTGTGGGTTTCCTCCATCCTCATTTCTTTATTATGTTGCTCTTAAAAGTGCACCCATAACAAATATGACTTTCTTCACCATTTAGTGAAAGTGGTGAAGATGTTATCCCTTGCACTCTAAGTTATGGGTTTCCTCCATCCTCCATTAGGGATTTCAAATATGACTTTCCTTCCATACTAGCTAATGGGGCTTGCTATTGGCTCGTCCTTGTCCTTGTCTCTTATTTTTTTTGGTGTTCCTTTGCTTCAACATTTTTTTGAAAACAATGTTCCACGCATTCATGGTAAGGGTTTGAAGCATTTATGCACTCCAGATGAACCCGTCACTCTTCCTCTATGATTGAATCTTGGCTCACACTCCCTCGCAGTTCGCACTCCCTCTTGCCTTGCACTCACTCTTGCCTCACAATTGCCTCTCTTCTTTTTCCCGATGTTCTTTCGCTTCAACAATTTTTTGGATTTTCTTCAACTGAATCCTAGGGGATTTTGTTCGAGAAAGTTAAATTTGATAGCAGGCCTTCACTTTTGGCCAGAGTTTTGGAGCGAGCAACACGCATACATGGATCCAAAATAAAAATAATTCCTCTTATTTTGAATCTGGACAACTACAATTTTGTCAGAGATCTTCGAATCAACACATATATTATTTCTCCAATGTTTGAAAAATGGAGAAAAGATAGAGAGCTCAAGCACATTGCTCGAGGCATCATTTGTTGGAGGAACCAAAAACCTCTTCGAACTCATCTGTGTAAAAATAGGACTTTTTCCCACCTTTTTAAATGTGTTTATTCTCTTTTCTAGGTGGGTGTTTTTTTGGGGGGTTGAGCTTGGGACTCTTATTTTTACCGTATTGCTCTATAAACATGTGGTTTGTATTAATGCTTGGGTGTTTTTATCCCAAATGAATTACTCTTTAGCTCCCCCTAGAGTTAGGTCTTTATAAAGAGAGGTTGTACCTCTTTGAAACTCACTCCGTTGATGAGACATGTAGGTCGAAACGCGTTAGGAGTTTTGATGTTGTCTTACTTTTTTTTATCGGAATAAAATTCAATCTCATGTCTTTTGTTCCTTTCCTAACTCGTGTTTTTTTTAAGTTTAATATTTTCCTTCTATTTTTTGCCATGCTTTTGTTGTTGGTATTATGCTCTTCACTTGCCGCATAATGCGATCTGGTGAATCAAAAAGCCTCTAGCACTAGTAGTATGCTCTTCACTTGTGTGTAAGCGATCTGGTGAATGCGTTTTCTTGAGTACTGCTACACCATGTTTCATTTTTTATTAATGATTTTACCCATTAATGGCGCACGCTGCTCTACCGGTTATTGAACCTTCAAATTTTGAATCCTCTCCCATAGTTTCTTATAGTCTCCCTAGTTCCCTTGTTGATCTTACTCGCAAGCGTCTACGGCAAGAGGATTCATGGCAACAAATTTGGGAGCTTGAAGAACGAGTCTTCGACACAGAAAAATGGAAGAGTTTTGCAGAGGTTTAATAGAAACATAAGTTTTTGCTCAGAATGGAAGAGTTGTACACATGATAGGACCTCAATAGATGGAATCAATGCAATGTGTGGTGTTCCTCCACGACCAGAGTCTTTGGACAAGCTGTTGGAAACAAGGTTCGAAGAATTCAAGATTTTGAGCAGGAAGGCAGAAAAATGCCATTCCAGGCTAGCCCGACTTGAAGAGAATTTGAGCAAAGGCATTGTTCCCTATAGCCTACGAATGGAAAAACCACGTCTTCAACTTCTAGATGAAGATATTAATAAACAATTTTATGATGAGTTGCAGGCACTCACAAAAAAATTTCACTTGAAAATGGCTAAATTGTACATCTGTAATTTCAAAAAATATATAAATAAATTAGCTACTTAAGCCAATGATTATATTCCCAATATTTTATTGCCTACAATTAAGGAAATTCTTGCATATGTCGTAAATAAACATAAGACAATTTCGTAGGAAATTGTTTGGGAATGAGAATCCCAAATTAAAGAACTTTTTGAGGGAAAGCTTTAGGTTTGGAGAGTTGAAATGCAAATCCAAAAAGATATGCAAGAGAAAGCTAAAGCTGCTAGAGAGAATGTTCCTTCAAAAGTCCTAGAAGTTAATATGTCAGAAGCTACAAAAAAGCGTAGCTGACTTGGTTAAAAGAGAAATCAAGAAGCAAATTGATCGTATGGAAAAACTAATTACAGGTGCACAAAAGAACTTCTTGACACAACACAACAAGAATAAAAGTCACAATAGAGGGCCAAACCAAAGAGCCTCCAATACATAGAAAAGGCAATCACAACAACATCCACAACATAGAAATAAACAACAATGGCAACCACAACAAAGGAATAAACAACCAAAACAACAACAAAGGCAACAACAACATGGACATAATCTAAATTTTCAAGGTCCTCCAAAAAATACGAAATAAGGGGAGAACTTTCAGAACCGCACTTCCTATGTGCAACGGCAATTGCAACAGGACAATGGTAGAAATTTTCGCAGCTTTGGTTTCGAGAATTCGAGAAAGGGTTTTGCCCCATTAGTTCAAAAGCAGCAAGGGCAGAGATTCTTCCATCGTCAAAATGGCGACGAAAACCAAAAATAATCCTTTGGTCCGCAATTTTCAGCCCACAAACTTTGGTCGTCGGTATTTTTATAAGAGTCCTGTTTGGGCTATGGATGGCAAAATCACAAATCTTGTTGTCCATAATTTTTCTTCTAGAAAGCTTACCAAAATGAAATTGAGGCCGTCAACTTGGGTTTAAAGTTCCTGTTCCTCCTCCCATGGCCAAAGAGGTTCTAAAACAAGAGTTTTCAGCTTTTTGTAGACGTCTTCGTCTTGAATGGTTCTTTGGACCAAGAGGTGGCCCTCCAAAACCACTTAAGCCCATTGATCCTTTCCGTGTTTCCAACCCAAGTTTTACTCCCTCATAGTTTTACAAGCCTTTGGAAGAAGTTATTGGCATGGGTGAAAGATTCCTCAATAAAAAATATTTGTTGTCAATCCCACCCGCCAACATGCCTTTCCACCCCATATCTGGTCTGCCATTTGTTCCCTTTCCAATGACAAATCCATTGTCATTAGACCCACATTTATTAACTTGGGTGTTTGTGTTTTGTCTATAGACTGGTACATTTTAGAAGGCTTTTCCCAACTTTCGGATCAAAATGTTTACTCTTAAGTGAATAGAGTCCCTTGGCAGGATATTTTTTATCAGCTCCAAGACTTGCTTGATTGGGCTTTTAGGAGGAATTTGCTTTCAGAAAACCACAAGAAATTTATGCTCCAGGTAACACCATCCTCTGCCAGAGTGTGTGTTTTTTACCTGCTCCCCAAAATCCACAAGCCCAAGCTTTCTGGTCGACCCATCTGTTCGTATTGTGGTTTCATGCTCGAACCTGCCTCCAAATGGCTTCATCATCTGCTCTTGCCAATTTTATTGAAGCAAAAAAATCATCTCTTGGATTCCATATCTCTAATTAAAGATCTACATGGTCGTACTTTTCCTCAGGATATTATTCTTTTCTCTTTTGATGTTGAGAGCCTCTATCCCAGCATCCCCACCTCTCAAGGATTGGCAGCCCTTCGTCATTTTTTGAGGAAGATCCGACTAAGACAAACTTTGTGGTAAGGCTTGCAGAGATAGTGTTAACACAACACTACTACATGGAATTCAAAAGGAAAACATACACGCAGATAAGAGGAACAACCGTAGGAAGTAATTTTGTTGTGGTTTTTGCTTGTTTATTTCTCTATTGTCTAGAGGAACAAGTATTTAATAATGTTGTTGTGGAAAATATTTTATTTTATAAAATATACATTGAGGATTCCATTGGAGTTTGGCATGGCCCTAAGGAGGATCTTCTTGGTTTTCTTGCTACCTATGGTTCCTTCTATGACAATATTTAAATTACTTCATTTATTTTTTATTGTGAAGTAACACTTTTAGATACTATGTTTTTTAAGGGGCCTGATTTTGCTCAGACTAGAATTCTTTGCACCAAATTATTTTAGAAGCCAATGAATGCCTATCAATACATCCCTGCTTCCTCCCATCATCCAGTTCATCAGAAAAAGGCCTTCATCATGAGTGAACTCAACAGATTTTTGGTTAGAGAAAGCTCTAGGGATGGATTTATATCTATTAAAAATAAAAAATTTAATAGACTCAAAGTTAGGGGATATAAAATTAATTTTATTTTACCTTTGTTTCAGAAAGTTAAATTTGATGGCAGGTCTTCACTTTTGGCCAAAGTTTTAGAGCAAGCAGCATGCAGACATGGATCCAAAATAAAAACAATTCCTCTTATTTTGAAGTTGGACAACTGCAATTTTGTCAGAGATCTTTGAATCAACACAAATATTATTTCTCCAATGTTTGAAAAATGGAGACAAGATAGAGAGCTCAAGCACTTGTTTGAGCCATCATTTGTTGGAGGAACCAAAAACCTCTTCAAACTTATTTGTGTAAAAATAAAATTGTTTAAGGGACTTTTTCCCACCTTGTATTTTCACATTTTTAAATGTGTTTCTTCTCTTTTTTGGGTGGGTGTTGAGCTTGGGACTTCTCTTCTTTTCACCCTATTGGTCTATAAACCTGCGGTTTGTATTAATGCTTGGGTGTTTTTATCCCACATGAATTACTCTTTAGATCCCCCCTAGAGTTAGGTATTTATAAAGAGAGGTTGTACCTCTTTGAAACTCACTCCGCTGATGAGACTTGTAGGTCGAAACACGTTCGGAGTTTTGTTGTTGTATTACTTATTTTTATCAGAATAAAATTGAAGAACACAAGCTTATACTGAGAGGGGGTGAACAGTATAAGACCACTTTTTACTTTTCTTTCCCAAACATTATCATCCAATATAATCAATGGCAATATCAATAACAATAACCAAAGCAATGCACAAATCATCACACACAATAGAGATACCATTTTTACGTGGTTCATCCAATGTGGGATACTCCACGGAGAAATCTTTCACTAAAACTTTCTCAATCAATCTCTTGGGAATCTTTTTTCTATTACAATGTTTATGGACCTCTGTCCAAAGGAGACACTAATCCCCTAATCAACTTCGTGGATCTCTATCCACAGGAGAACTTTCTCCTAAGCTCTGACTAGTGATCTTCTAGAAGAACTGTTGCCCCCACTACTCTGGCTAATGGATCTTTATCCATTGAAGACTCCTGTCTTCACTGCCTTGGCTAATGGATCTCTATCCACTGGAGATTGTCGTCCTCTATACTTTGTCACCTTCAAAGCTCTATCTCAAATTTGCACTAAACACAGTCCTTCGGTCTAGCACAAACCTATCCTAAATCTTTGTCCTCTGATCTACACTAAACACAATCCTTTGGTCTAGCACAAATCTATCCTCAATCTCTGTCCTCTGATATACACTAAACACAATCCTTCAGTCTAGCACAAATTTGTCCTCAATCTCTGTCCTCTAGCCTTAACTCAAAGCTTGACAAAATCACAAATCAACTTTGTTGGATCTGCCCCAAACCTTAACTCAAGGTTTGAACAAATCAATCAATCAACTCTACTCACAAGCCTTCTCAAAGACTTGTCTCAAATCTGCTCAACAAGTCCTCACTAGAACTTGTCCAAATCTGCTCAATAAGTCCTCACTAGAACTTATCCAATTCTGCTCTCAATCTATATTGTAAGCTTCCACAAAAGCTCACACAAATATGTCCACAAGTCTTCTCAAAGACTTGCCTCAAATCTGCTCAACATGTTTACACTAGAACTTGTTCTCATAGAAACACAAAGAGAATTGTTAGAGACTCAATATGCTTCACATTCATCACAATGCTTAATCACTTTCAATCACTCTCTTAGAAACATATAGAGAATTGTTAGAGACTCAATATGCTTCACATTCACCTTAATACTCAATCACTTTCAATCACTCTCTTAGAAACATATAGAGAATTGTTAGAGACTCAATATGCTTCACATTCCTCTCAATACTCAATCACTTTCAATCACTTTCTTAGAAACATATAGAGAATTGTTAGAGACTCAATATGCTTCACATTCACCTCAATACTCAATCATTTTCAATCACTCTCTTATCATAGAAACATATAGAGAATTGCTAGACTCAATATGCTTCACATTCACCTCAATACTCAATCACTTTCAATCACTCTCTTAGAAACATATAGAGAATTGTTAGAGACTCAATATGCTTCACATTCACCTCAATACTCAATCACTCTCTTATCACAAAACATATAGAGAATTTTTAGAGACTCAATATGTTTCACACTCATCAATACTCAACCTCTTTCTCAAATCAATTCAGAATATAGAATAATTTGTTTCACAAAACTTGAACAATCACTTCACACATTCACTTGACTAGGCTCAACCAACTCTACTCAACCAATCACTCAATGACATGATCCTTGCTCACAAACCCTAGTCCAAGCATATGAATACTCACTCAAATATTTCCAACAATGCTTTATCAACCAATCTCACATAACAATGATACTCATGTTCTTTCCAAACCGTAGTTCAAGTTCTTCAATCAACAACTCACTTCAACAACAATGCTTATAAGACAATCTTCACATAACAAGGATACCCATGTTATTTGCAAACCCTAGTTCAAGTTCTTCACTCAACTCAAAAACTTCAACAACAATGCTTATAAAACAAGGTTTTATCAACAACTCTTAATTCCAGAAAATCTTGAAGCATTAATTCAAAACACTCTCAACAATGCAAACCAAACAATCCTTTTCACTCCAACTTTCCATTCACAATTTTCAACAATCACTCACTAGGAAGAATATGCCCATACCTTTTGTTGGATGTAGAAGTGCCTTTAGAAAACCTGTCTTAATCACAATTTCTTCTTTCCAATTCCAATGGTTAAACACAACAATATCACTTCAACACTTTCCAAAAATATTCCTTGGACATAAAACAATCACAACTCAATTTATGCCTTATTGCTCCCTTTTAAAATTAGCACTCATCATAACATACATAAAGATAATTTCCTTGATACACCTTATAAAATCCAACTTAAAATAATATCCAACACCATAAAAATATCAACCAAACACCTTACAACCTTTTCAAAACATTTGAGCAAACAACATTAAAAATTTAATTTCGCAAAAACCCTTGTAACTCCTTTAGCAACCTTAGTACCAATTTAAATATGCAAAAATTAATTTTTAAATGCCCAAACTATATTCCTGAAATTTTCAGCGACCAATTTACAAGCATACCTCTTTCTTCCCCAAAAGGGGATTCGACGAGATTTGATCCATCGTCTCCTCTATCCTAAGCGCCTTAGCGCTTGGGAGCCCACCATGTGGGCTACGAATGCCCACGTGAAGGAAGGTAGAACCCCTTCCTCTTATGCCTCCACTCGCCGTCTATTTCTCACGAAACTTGCACACCCTTTCCTTGCTTTGGACGCAGCGCAATTCGTAAGGCTCACAATTCTAAAGCTCGCAATAATAATCAAAGGCATGGTAAGGTTTGGTAGGGTGGGAGTTCCCCCCTTATATACACATTTTTAATTTCTCCTCACGTCGGCGATGCTTTATTCGAAATCGAATTTCGAATATTAAATTTGATAACCCACCTTAGGGTTATTTAACCTTAGCTTAAATTAATTTATAATTAATAATTAAATTAATTAATAATTAATTTAAATAACTTTATAAGTTAAGTAAATTAACTAATAAATTAATTTATAATTAATTTTAAACTTCCTTTGCATAATATTATAAAAGAATATTATAATATTATTTATTTGGGTTTTTTCTTGCACTTTGGACCTCATATGACTTCCTTGAACCGGATCTTGAAACTGAAACCGAAACGGATGCTACCAACTGAAACTGTCATTGACTGGTGCTGAAATTTTGACATCAATGACAACTTATCACTCAAAATGTCCAACAAAAATTCAATCTCATGTCTTTGGTTCCTTTCCTGACTAGTGTTTTTTTAAAGTTTAATATTTTCCTTCTATTTTTTGCCACGTTTTTGTTGTTGGTATTATGTTCTTCACTTGCCGCATAATGCGATCTGGTGAATCAGAAAGCCTCCAACACTAGTAGTATGCTCTTCACTTGCGTGTAAGCGATCTGGTGAATCAAAAACTAGTTTGCATTTTTTTGAGTACTGCTATGCCATGTTTCATTTTTTATTAGTGAAAGTGGTGAAGATGTTATCCCTTGCACTCTAAGTATGGGTTTCCTCCATCCTCGATTAGGGCTTTCAAATATGACTTTCCTTCCATACTAGCTAATGGGGCTTGCTATCGGCTCGTCCTTGCCCTTGTCTCTTCTTTTTCTTGGTGTTCATTTGCTTCAACAATTTTTTGAAAACAATGTTCCACACATTCATGGTAAGGGTTTGAAGCATTTATGCACTCTAGATGAACCCGTCACTCTTCCTCTATGACTGAATCCTGGCTCGCACTCCCTCTTGCCTTGCACTCACTCCTGTCTCACAATTGCCTCTCTTCTTTTTCCCGATGTTCCTTTGCTTCAACAATTTTTTGTATTTTCTTCAACTGAATCCTTTAAATTCTCCCCAGATTTGAATCAAGAAGTGGCACTTGTTCCTTGATTGCACTTTGCTTTCTACTTCTTGCTTCTTGCTCACACTCCGTCCTTGATTGCACTTTGCTTTCTACTTATTGCTTCTTGCTCACACTTCCTCCTTGCTCTTGGCTTGCTCGCGCTTGTTTTCGACTGCACTCACTTCCAACACTAGTTTTCGCTGCACTCATTCCCAACATGCACTCGTTTTCGACTGCACTCACAACTCACACTCACAATCAGCTACACTCACTCTTGGCTCATGCTCATGCTCATGCTCGCACTCGCACTCACTACCAATTGATAATAATGTTATCTTTAATCATCATAAGTAATTAAATTTTATGAAATAAATTGTTTTATTTAATCTAATAAATATATAGATGTAACATACTTTGACAACACAAGTGGACCTAATGGTTAAGTACAACCCTAGTGGGTGTAATCATTAAGATTTTGGAACTCCAAATAGGAGGTACAATGTTTGAATCTAACAAGGGTAGGGTTATACAGCATGCTCCAATAAAATGCATCATCCCATATGGCCTATGTTCTCGTGGATGTTAAAATCTACATTATTTTTACTTTAATTTTTAAGAGTCATCACGAGTGGGCTTAATAGTTAAGTACAATCCGAGTGGTAATCATTAAAGACTTTGGAACTCCAAATAGAAGATACAATGTTCGAATTTGATAAGGGTAGGGTTATACAATATGCTTCAATAATTGAAGTTTGGTTGGATGAAAACATGTGGTAAAATGCAGTCATATATGGCCTATGGCCTATGTTCTCGTGGATGTTAAAATTTACTTTCCTATTATTTCAATTTTTAATAGAGTCATCATTCCAATGACTTAAAGAAGACAACTGTTAGAAATCCATCATTTATATATAATTTTCAAAACTGAAAATACAAGTAGTAACATAAAAGTTTACTGCTTCTATCCAACATCTTACTATAAACAAAAAAGACTGGTTTTGTACATATTTGTAAATAAATTATTTTTACTATAGTTTTATTCATAAAAGTAAAGGGGGCTAGAGTCTTTGGATATCCTTAGTGTTCACCTACATGACACTATTCTCAACATATTGGTCCAATTTGACCTTACATTATGACACATATTTGTTTCTTGGTTGTTTTATCTGTCTCTCCAGTATTTAGATTGGCTCAACCATAAATATGCTTGGGTCCTGAACCTACATGATTTCTAGTTTACAATATGTGAAACATCTACATGATATGGTTTCAACAAAGATACATGGAAAATGTTATGAATGAGGGAAAGGGTAGGAGGTAGAGTAAGTCAACATGCTACTCGGTTTACCAATTCTAATATCTCAAATGATGCCATAAACCTGGGGGCTAACTTAGTTGATTTTCTAAATTTCATAGGACTTTTCATAGGTTTGACTTTGATGAAGATCTTATTTCCTATCATAAATTGCGTGAGGGTTCTGTTTCTATCAACATAGCTCTTTTGTCTATGAATTGCCTCCTTTATCCCTTGTTTTATTTTTTTGAACCTGTTCTTCCATTTCTTTTAGCATATCTAACCCATCCACTATTCATTTCTCCACCTGATCCTAATAGAGAGGTGTTATGCATTTCCTACCAGATAATGCTTCAAAAGGGGCCATCCCTATGTTGGAGTGGTAAGAGTTATTGTAAGCGAATTTCACCAAAGGCAAAAATTTCTTCCCAATAATATTATTGGTCAATCTAGTAGTTTTTGAGTAAGTCCTCCAAAAATTAGTTTACTCACTTTGTTTGCCTGTTTATTTTTGGGTGATATGAAGAGCTGATGTTAACCTTTGTATCCAATGCTACAGTCAAAATTTGCTAAAATTTAGAGGTTATTTTGGTATTTATATCTATAATTATTACCTATGGCACTTTGTGGAATATATATATATATATATATATATATATATATCTTAAACAAATATTTTTACCATCGTGGGAGAACCATCCTTGATGTTCCCAATGTGTTACCTTTGTCAACTTATCAATAATAACAATATAACATTGTGTCGATTTTTGTACAAAGGTAACCCTACACAAAATCCTTATTAATAGTTTGCCATTTCCATTTGAGAATATCATGAGGATAAAGTGTCCCATTTAGATGCATATTTGCTAAAATTGCAACTCAAGATAAACTTGTCAGGTTAATTTTGGAAATTTTATTGACAACTCAAGAAAAATGAACAAAAAAGGAACAAAATATTTCAATTAAAAAAAAATAATCAACAATTGGAGACCCAAAATCTTGTGGCTATAGTTTAGTGGTTAGAATTCCACATTGTGGTCATGGAGACTTGGGCTGGAATCCCAACAGCCATAAAAGATTTCGTTTTAAGTTGCAAGCTTACTATAGTGTTAAGGGCTCTGGCCTCTCTTTGAGAGGTCCAAGGTTCAAACCCCACTTAGTATAAGGGGACCGACACCCCTTATAAAAACCTGTGTAAAATCATTAAAAACAATTGAAGACCCAAAAAACTATTTTTATATTAGATATTCATAAAAAAGAGTATAAATTTAGTTCTTGATTATGAAATCCAACCCAATACATAATATAAATTCAAAATTTCAAAATATAAAGCAATTTTTAAACTGCTTTTTGTTTTCACCTCCTCCCCATGAATAAGATGGTTGGACTTGGCTTTGGACATGTGGTTGAATTGGAGGCTCCTAAGGCATAATATCATCATGGTATATCTCCTCTGATTCTCTCAAATGTTTTGCTTCTTCATCTAGTACCCCTATGTCCTTTATAGTAAACTTGGTATCCAATGGACTCTCAACAATCCAATCTGATCATGGATCTAGCTCATTCAATTCAATCGCCTCATAGGATTCGTTCATCTCAATTTGTTTGGTATAAATCCAAATATTATATTGCACACAAAAGGTCATTGATGCACTTTTAGGTCAACCTATTTTGCTTCTTTGTGTATGACCTCAAATAAAGACCAATTATGCTCACACCCAAAAGCACTATAAGGTTGAATCAAGATGTAGATAGGCATCCTCCATGGATTAAGTTTTTTTTAACCATAGTCCTCCCAACATAAATCTACAGAAAGATTTTTTTTTCAAATTATTAAATTTACGTTTTTAATTTGTAAAATATGTCGATTCGATCTCCATAAGTGGTTTAAAGTTGATGTTTAATCTTTGAGAAATTTTATTTTAGAGTAGGAGAGAGAAAAATGAAAAAATGGGGTCAAGTTTTCTTTTTAAAATTTTATTTGCTATTTTATGCCACAAATTGTAAGTTTCACCAAGGTTTCATTGATAAATTGATAAGAAATCATGGAAGAAATTGCTACAAGTTGATTTTATTGACATCAATAAATTAAATAAAAAATTATGACCCACAAAATTTCATGAGCTTTGCAAGAAATCACAAGAAACCTATGTTTTTTTCAACTATGGCTAGATGTATGTGTTCAACCTTAACTCACTTAACTCACTACAAAAGTCACTACATCCTTCTTCAGACTAGGCCAAAAAAATTACTTTTCAGGTCGATCATCATCTTTATCACTCCTTGATGCCCGAAGTATGGAACACAATGTGCTTCTTTTAGCACTATATCCCTCGGTTCTCTATCCTTGGGTGCATATATGCGACCCTTAAATATAAGCAAATCATTTAATTCAAATTGACATCCCTCAAATTTGTGATCCTCAGCATTAACTAGTAAAGTATCCTTTACCAACTTAAAATGTGTATAATATTTTCACTAATTAATTACTTGATCCTTAAAGGTTGTCCTCATAATGGTAAGGGATGACATATGTCTTCTTTGACTTAAAGCATTTATCACTCTATTTTATTTCTCCTTAATGTAATTGATAATAAAATCATAATCATAGAGGAATTCTAACTACCTTCATTGCCTGACATTTAGATTAGGTTGAAAAAAGATATTTCACAACCTATGATATGTTTTTAGTTCAAAATGCTTAACCATTAGATAGTGCCTAAAAATCTATAGAGCATGCATTATTGCTACCCATTCTAAGTCATGAGGGCCATAGTTTAGCTCATAAGTCTTGAGCTTATAGGATTATATGCTATTAACCATCACTCTTGCATGAGTACATCACCTAACCCCTCCTGTAAGATATATTTGTTTACTATAAATTCTCCATTGGGGTCAGACACCTTTAAGATTGGAGTCATTATCAACTTTTCCTTAAGGAGTTGGAAAGTTTTCTTACATTGTTTCGACCATTGAAATCTCTTCCTTTTATGATGAAGGAATGTAATAGGGTTAGCTATTTTGGAAAATCCTTCAATAAATCTCTTGTAATATCTTGTTAACCCAAGGTTCGAGGTGTAGACCAATTGGTTCATCCAAACCCCATAAGGGGGACGGAGGTCCAAGGTTCAATTCTCAAGCCTCACCAAACTGAATGCTCGTCCCTTTCCTGGTGCTTTCAGTGGTGTAAAAGGTTTAAAATGATTGTGGCATGGCGGTTATAAGGACGGACTGCACGAAGATCTGTGTGGCAGCTTTCGGGGCGGACAATGTAGAATATTGTGGCAGCCATAAAAGTTGGACAACCTGCCCGGATTCGTGGCGGCTACCGATTCCACCATGTTAAAAAAAATAATAATAAAAAAATATATCTTGTTAACCCCATAAAGCTACGCACCTCATGAACAATTTTTAAAGTTGTCCATTCTAGAATGACTTTAATCTTTGTTGAATCAATTGCTATTTCCTTGACATAAATTATATGGTCCAAATAGTATATTTTGTTTTATAAAAATGCATATTTGGATAACTTTCTAAAAAGTTGGTGTTCCCTTAACTTGTTCATCATCATTCAAATGTGCTCAAAATGCTCCCTCTCATTTCAGGAGTAGATCAAAGTGTCATACAAAATATGATTAAGAACTTATCTAGAAATTCTTAGAACACATTGTTCATAGAATTTATAAAAGCTATAGGTGCATTCATAAGATCAAATGGTACATTGTAATTTCATAGTGTCCATGCCTTGTTCTAATAGTCTTAAAATGCCCTCTTTTATTCTAAGCTAGTGATACCCTAATTTGAGGTCTATTTTTAAAAATATAGCGGGTTCCCTCATTTGGTCAAAAGAATCAATAATCTGAGGGAGAGGGTATTGGTTCTTCATTGTGGCTTTATTAAGCATTTGATAATTGATGCAAAGCCCTAAGGTTCCATCATTCTTCTTCATTAAGATGACTAGAGAACCCCATGGAGATACACTAGGTTGATTCAAACCTTTTAATAATAACTCATTCAATTTAGTCTTCAATTTGAAAAGCTTAGTTGTAGTCATCCTATATGGAACCTTAGACTAAAGTTTAACTCTATGCAAGATATCAATAGAAAATTCAAAATTTATCTAGGGAGGTAATCCCAAAAATTCCTCAAGAAAAACACCTCAATATTTAATTATGAAGGGCTAGTCCTCATTGGATGGAGCTTTCTCTTCCATTTTGTCTACATGTACTATGTTAAAAAGACATCCCTTCCTCAAAGCCCTTTTAAGTTGCATTGCTAAGATATACCTTAAACTAATAGGCTTGCTTTCCTCTTGAATGATGTTAGACCTTATCATCTGAGCACTCTAATAGTTATCAAAACAATTGACCTTGGTCCTATGCTTCTAAATCCAATCAATACCTAAGATGACATCATAGAATCCTAAGGGAGAGACATAGATATTTGCCTCTATAGTGAAGTAAGGAGGTTTCATCTCACCTATAAATAGGCATTACTCCACTCTCTTTTCTACACAATTTCCATATTTGATATTCTATGATTTTGACATAAATGCAAATTTTCTATTTATCTTTACTAAAGTATGTTGTAAAATAAATCTTGTAGTTGCTCCTATCTCAATCAAAATAGAAATAGGTGTACCGTAAAGCATGCCTGATGTTTATATGAACACATGTCGATAGATACTATACCTACTAGTTATCCACAACCAGTTGTATTCAATGAGGCTTTTGTAGTGTTTGGGTTGGGGATTTTACAACTAAACCATTGCTTTTGTATGGGTATTTATTTGCACAGTGTTTCACACTTTAGTTATAACATCCACCTATGGACCTCTCTTACTTTCATCTCTATCATCTTAGTATTCCTAAGGCCTCTTAAACTAGCTTTACTACTAAAGAGGTTTTCCATTTATAAAAATATTATTTTCCATCTTCCTCTTGTTCCAATTAAATAGTCATTCTTTTAGAAACTTTTTCTTGAAGGATGGGGTAGGCTACTTCTGAGTTGTATTTTGTTTTTCTTTTAATCCTTACGATAAACGTAAATAGCTTGGATTTTTTTCTCTTACTTGATGGACTTCTTATTCAATAGCCAAGGGGCTATGTAAATCCACATAAACCCTAATTTGAGGGTTTAAACTCATAATGAACTTCCAAATTTGAAACTTTTCATCCTGTTCATATTGTGAAATATACTTGAGGAGATTGATGAAGGTTTCCCAATATTGGGTTACGGTAAAATTTCCTTGATTGAAGTTTTAAAACTATCATTTTTTATTAAAGCATAACTGGGGTAACCATCTCTCTTTGAAGAAAGTGATTAAATACTTCTGAAATTAAAGTCCTCAACCTTTAGGTTGTCCCACCAAGACACTACCTCATCCATTCATTGATAAGTTACCCATTCCACCTTGGTTTCTTAGCAAAATTTTGTAATTTAGAATATTGGTTTGTCTCAATGAGTTATGCTTTTGCTTTGTCCTCAATGCTCTTTTCATCATATTTTGAAGGAGCAACACTTTTGAGATCTTGGGACAATTCAACTTCAAATTGGGTTCTCTTGGGCATCTGATTCTCATTTTTACCTTTCTCTAATGTGTAGATACCCATTTATCCTTCCTCCCATCTTGGTCTTTAAAAGATCCCACATTCTCAAAATGAGAATCTCCTTATCTTTCTAGTCCATTGGGACCCTTATTTTCCAACAAGGTAATCCTGTCACACATTTGTAGTTAGCTTCTAGATAGAAGCAATAAATATTATATACTATTAATTGTATTTTTAGTTTTTAAAAAAGATATAAATGATGTATTTTTAATAATTATTTTATGTTAAGTCATCAAGACAATGGCTTTCTTGGAGGATCCTTCTCCCATCTATGGATCGACAGCTTGGAATTCCATTCTTAAATCTAAGGAGATTCTCAAGAAAGGCATCTGATGGAAATTAGGCAACAGTGTAAAGATTAGATTTTGGGAGGATATCTGGCTTGGTGACCGCCCCCTGTAGGATCGTGCGGACCTCATATGCCTGAAACATGTCGCCGACTCTATGTTCAGTTTTAAGGTATATCATTTCTTCCACCATAACCGCAATTCTTGGAATTTGATCCTTGTCGTTGGTCTATCCAATGAGCAGAGTCAAGTTGCCTTAGTTCTGTCCAATCTGTTATATCTTTGTGTCATACCTAGTCTTCCCTCCGAGGATGTGATCCTTTGGGCTCCCACTACCAATGGCATTTTCATTGTCAAGTTTGCCTACACCCTCACTAAGAACCCTTCCCCTCCTTGGTTTCCTTCCAAGCTCATTTGGAAAAAACATCTCACCCCCAAAGTAAGTTTCTTTTTATGGCTTGTCGTTCAGGACAGGATCCTTACCATCCTGAACCTCCATCATTGTGGCTTTTCCTTGCCCAATCGTTGGTACTTGTATCTCCAGGATTGTGAGTCTACCCACCATATCTTCCTGTCTTGCCCCTTCTCCCATTCCATTTTATCATCCCTATTTTTCTCTATTGGCATTGTCTGGGTCTCGTCCGCCTTCCTTAGGGACCTGTGTGTTCAGTGGTGCAATCCTTTCAAAGGCTCCCACCTCAAAAAAATTTGGTCCTTCTGTCTTCCTCACTTCCTTTAGGATGTTTGGCACGAGCACAACTCCCACACTTTTAATGATTCAAAACATGATGCCCGATACGTGCTAGCCAAAATCCTTCATGTTGCTGCTAAGAATTTTTCCATTACTCATGACGATGGTGACTCTAAACCCAATGCTGAAGTTATGTTGGCATCTTCTCTTAAGATTCCCAACTGTAATCTTTGTTCCTGATATCCTAAGTTTGATTGGTCATAGATCAAATGGTCTCCTATATATTTTCTCAAATTGAATTTCTATGGATCCGCCAAAGGAAATCCTAGACCTGTTGGAGCTGGCAGAATTGTTAGAGATCACACAGGCAATATCATGATAGCCTTTGTTGAGAATCTAGGATACTAGTCTAGTCATTTTTTGGAATCTAGGGCTCTTCACCAAGGCATTGTCCTCCTTCACAGCATGCAGTGTTCTAATGTGTTGATCGAAGGTAACTTCAAAAACATCATTCAGTGTTTTCTCTCATAATCACAATCTGTTTCTTGGAACATCACAAACATGATCTCTGAAATTTAATGGCTTATAAAATCCTTCATGAGTGTTACTTTCAACTTGTTTATTGTGAAGACAATCGTGTTGTCGATCTCCTAGTAATTATAGGAATTTTTTAGCAGAATCTCACTGTATAGAAGTGAGCTTTCCCTTCGTCTCTGATCGACATCAATGCTATTGAATTCGTGAACAACAAGACTAAGGGATTTTGGTGTTGAGATTCCACGTGGATTAATGTGCACCTTCTTCATATTTTTACTAGTCACACTAAGAGGAGCCACATTTCTAGGAGTGCTCACATGCATATCAACCTTATCATCGATGTGGTATTACATATCAAAGGTGTTGAAGTCATTTAGAGGGTGATATTTCACATGGTAGATACAGTCAAAGTTAGGGGTGGTAAAATCCTTGAGGTGAGCCATGTGTCTGGACATGTCACCAGCCACTATCCCACCATTGTGGAGGTTGGTGGGACCATGTGGCATGTCCACTGTCATAAAATGATGAGGCATATTTTGCCCTCTATTGTTCCTCATCAACAACATGTTGTTCCATCTAATCATTCACAGGTGGCAGTCGCTATGGTGTTTTAATCCTCATTCATCCTCTTTATTGGTGGTGTTTTTCTCAACCCTCCCACTTTCTTTGATTCTTGTGCTTTGAGATTCGGTAATCACCACCCGGTTACCTTGAGTAACTATGTGTCCAGCCCTCAAAACTATTAGTGGAATCCTCCTTCAAAGGTGTTGATAATATTTGCCTCTGAATTTGGTGTCGATCCATTGAACAAAGGTTTTTCTTCACCCAGAGCTTCCATTTTTTTGATCCGGCTTTCCTATTAGGTCTTTGTCGTAAGAGTTAACCCATTCGTCGCTTCCACTATGTCTTCAATCATGTTTCATACTTTTTTAAGGCAAGGCATACGTGTTTTGTACCACTACTTGTGGAGTTGGACCAAGGCAGGGTCCCCAGTCTTTTTAATCATTGTTTTTCAATGGATTGTGGTGTTTTCTCTCTTCCATCGTACAACTGCTCTAGTGCGTTCCCCTGCAATTCCCTCCCTTTGGCCTAGCCTTGTTGTAATGGCTGAAATCAAACATGTCACCCTCCACTTAACTACCTTGGTCAAGGACATTTTTTGTGATCATCGCCTGCTCAATTTCCTCCAATTGTTTCAAGGCCATGACCTTGACCTATCCCTTGAGTTTGTTTGTACGTGGGATGGAGGACATGTTGTTATCCACGACTTGAGCTTTACTATCACTATGGATCTTCTTGCTGAAATAATGGGGATCCTGAATGAAGGAGAGATCATAAATCGAGAGAAGCACTTGCTCCAGGGCGAGCGAGTCGGCCGTCTTCCAAGTTCGCGGTGAATCCCTCTGCAGGGGTAAAGGTGGCATCCTTCATGACTCTCTCCCGAAGTCGTGGGATGTGGTAATGGTGACTGTCTTCCAATATTTCACTTTGGAAAATCTTGGTATAGTGGTGTGAAGTTTTCACCTCGCTTTCCTCATCCATTTACAAGGAAATAAGACTATTAACATATCGGAGTATCTATTCTAGTCAATTGAAAGATCAGTTCTCAACGTCAAGCGAGGAGTTTCTTCTCTCCCTCTACACCAAGGTTTGCACCTACTGTTGTACTACTATGTTCTAGAGCATCAAACTCAAAGGGTCGTGGGAGCAGTGGTTTTGGGACCTATAAAGGACACTGGAGCAGCTGGTGGTGACACTTTCGCATCCCCAAGAACTAAACGGATGTTGGATTTTGATACCAGGATGGATGGTACACTTGGAACCCGATGCCCACTAGAGTCAAAGTCAGTAGTGGTAAGCGCATGACCCTTATTATAGTTGATAATGATGCTTCTGATGACTCTCTATCTTTTCAGGTCAAGCAAGAGACTGTCCCCAAGAAAAGTCATCCTCTTAAGGGCACCTCCACCAAACTGCCTCCCCTTTTGGCTTCCAGGGTTTCCTGCTGGTCCAATCTGTCTGAAAGAGACCACCTCCAGGACCTCCACGATATTATGAAGGCCTTAGGGAGAGCAGTCAAGACCCTTATGGATGACATCTTCCTTGCTTTCTTAGGTAGAGACCCTTATGGATGAGTACAAGTACCAATTTGAGATCCTGGAGGAGTTTAAGAGTCTAGTGGGGGCTAATGGTCACGATGCAGTCGATCAAATGAATATCTAGTCTTTGTAGATCGTGATTTCCCCTGCATGGGAATTTATCTTCTGTTTTCTATTTTTGTCGCCCTTGCAAGGGTATTTTTTACTGGTTTATTTTTTTGTTGCCCCTACGTGGGATTTTAAGAATGTTACTCCTTCATGGCCCTAAGGAGGCTACCTTTTTTATTCTGGAGGTTTTTGTTTTTTTTTTGTTTCCCTATTTTTACTGTGATCCTCCCTATTTTTACGGGTTTTTGAGAAGTACTCTGTCTTCAGCCCCTGCGTGGGTCTCTACTCCTCCCTAGTGTCCTGGAGAGGGCTTCCTTTTTTGTCTCAGTAGGTCTATTTTTTTTTGGGTTTTAATTTAATTTTATCACGTCTTTCCACTGGAGTGTTCCTCGGTTTACCTCCATTATGTAAAAGGTTACGGGATCCTTTCAAAACCCCTATACCAATAAAAAAAAATGACTTTATTGAGTGGGAAAGTATGTTACAATGCAAAATTTAGAGTTAAATAAAATTATTAATTTCATAAAATATAATGATTTATCATGATTAATGATTAGTTAATTTTATTTAATGTTAAATATTATTGATGATGTATATGATATTGACTAGCAAATTTTGGTTGCAAGTGTTGACAGGTCACCCTCTAGGTAACAAAAGAGGGAGGGTATCTTTTGGGTGAAGGTGGTAGATCCAAGAGAAGAAATTAGATCAAAGAGGCCTCATACACAAATTGCATATGTATGGAATCATTAGATTTTAATTGGAATGCATAAATTATTTGCTATTTCATGCCAATGATATTTGTTGAATAAAAATAATGCATAAAAGATGCACGTTGATCAAGTTTGAAAGTTTCATTGATATGAATGAAATGCATCTATGTGTTTTGTTTAATAAAGGGGTGGTTTTAGTAGTTCCTTAGAAATAAGGAGAGTTCTTTTTTCTCCTCCTCATAGCTTGCATCACTAAAATTTCCAATTTACAAATCATTAAAAAGTAAACTATTTCTTTTGTTTTATTTGGCAATCTTCACCAAGCAAGTTGTCTTGATTTTATCATGCTATCAGTAGGATATGACATGATGTAAAGTTAAATAAACCATTTGGAGAGAATGTATGATTAGTGTGTAGGTTTGGAAGCATTGTGTTGTCATTTGTCTTGTGGAACGTTGTTGGCTCTATGTCCATGCATCATCTTGGTAACCAAATTGATCCTTTGGGCCATGAAACTAGAAATTATCCTAGTTTTGCTTATAATGGAACCTTGGTTTGAAAGTGAGGGTATGAATGAGATCTAGGAAAAATAATTTTGGGAGACAAGTAGCAATAGATGTTTGTTCCTATCCAAAAAAATTATTTCTTTTAATAAAAGATTGCTTTCAAAATGTCTAATTTTGTTTAAGAATTCTTCATTATTGTTATTGTTGAACTGGATAATTTTCTTGACTTCTAACTTAGTGATATGCCCCAAGTCTAGCTTCAACAATTTTGGAAGGGAGTGCCAATGGGTCCTCCCAACCTTCATATTGAGGTCAACCCCCCACTATCCTTGTGAAATACTCCTATGCTAACCTACACTAATGGCATAAAAAATAAAACGTGGTAAATAAACATGTATAAATATTAAGGGTGAAAGGGATTCAAATTAATATAAGGTTTAAATCATAACAAGGAAGTGTACATGATAAATCAACACATGAGAATTCAAATAACATCAATGTTCTCCCATTCATTAAGTATACAATTATTTAAACAAATGACAAGAGAAGCAAAAATAATAATTCCTCAATCATTGTGCACTTAGCAAACTAGGAGGGCAGTGCCACTAATGGAATGCTTAAGGACTTGTCAATTTCTCAACAATCTCATGAGATCAAACCATGATGCAGATTTCACAAAGTGTAGCTTTGAATTACCATGGCTAAAAGATAAATACAATGGAGCCTTATGCTTCTATTTATAGTTGTAGTTTACCCCTAAGTTACCTAGGGTGAGAGACAATTAATCCTAATAAAAGTAAATATTTGGAGGTATTTTTAGCAAAATGATGTACCGACACATGTTGCATACATATAATGATGCTTCTAATAGCTTAGAAGTCTTCTAAAATGAATTAGTTCACTACTACATGCCAAAATATCACCCTCAAAAGATTCTCCTTAGGATCCATACCTTTAGTTTTACCCCTCCATTGATTGTCAAGCATTTGGTTCTATCTAGTGAGTGAATCACTCGTTTCTCTTGTAAATTGCTAGCTGAACCTAAGTGGTTTGCTCTTGAATCCAATCGGGTCCATTTGCAAGTAGATATGTCCTTATCCAATCGACACCTTTTGCAAGCAAATCGATATTGATCTAATCAACAATTGTGTTGGACTTAGAATTTGTTTGGAGGGTTTTGTAAAGTATTTATTGCTTTATCTCATTATTTTATGCTCCTAAAAATTAAGTATCCTGAGGTAGTGCCAAGGCACTACATTTCTTGCAACTTCATAGGGTGCCAAGCTTGATTAGTAAGATATCCCACATATTTAATTTATCCTAGGGCACAAAGTCTACAAAATTGGAAACCCTATAATAAATATATGTTTTTATTAATTGGTGTTTTGTGGTAGTAATCCCAATAGATTTTTCCACCCTCCATCACCTAGTAGCTAGATTGAGACGAGGTCATTTTCTTCCCCATTAAATTTTAAATGGGTTCTCTGAAATATATCCTTACTTATTCGTTAGCTCTTGTAGCTTAAAATATATGGATTCCATCTTCTCATAGATCTAAATTTCACTCCCCTTGTCAGCTTGATCATTTTCCTCTTCAAACATGATATCAATAATATTATCATCTAGGTATACCATAATTTTCTAGTCAAATAGGTTAAGAAATATTGCAGCAACTGATTCTTGATTTCTTTTGGTCATTTCTTATGCTTCGTTAATTTTGGTGATGCTAGATTGTCTTTACAACTTGGAGATCTCACTAGGTATCCATGATCTTCAATTTACTAGGTCCTTTCAATCCATCCCAAGTTGTGCCTATGAATTTGACATAGAGGATAGAAGTTTAAGAACTTTCCAATATTCATACCTAGAAAATATTTGTTTTTCCACCTGTTCAATTGTTTCCTTCATATTTTCCAAGCTCTAATTTGTATAGGTAGTAAACTAGAAGTAGTCACAGGTATTCTTCACCTATGCTTTGATCTTGTTCCAAAGGGACTTAATATGCTACATATCATGGGCCTCCTTGGGGTCTACAATGGTCTCTATGTGTTCTAAAGTTGTGAGTTTGACAATCTTTTGATTTTTTTCTTTAGGGCCTCTTAAAGTTGTTTTATCTAACTCATCCCTTGCACAAGTTGCTCTAAAAGATCCTTTATCTACAGTGTAATATTTTTAGCTTAGATGAGTCAAGATTTGCGGTCCTCAACCTGCTTCTTTAACTGGTCCTTTTTTGAGGCATCCTCTTTAGAGCTTCATTCTCCTATTGGAGTTGATCTCTTTGTGCCTTGAGGTATACCAATTCTTCTTCAAGATCCTAATTTTTATCCTACATTGCTTCATCCTGAACTGCTAGATGATCAAACTTCATGACTATGCCGAGTGTGAGTTTATTTGCAACATGGAACCTTTGGTATAGATCCATCCAATTTAGGTCCAACTTGGACACCTTAGGATAACAAGAACTCTGACCACTTTGGAAGGGTTATACTATGTCATATTTACAATATATATCTTATTGATGTAAGAGCCTATATTTTAGAGGGTTTTTTTAAGAAGTTTTAAAATAAATTTTTATTACTAAAAATGACAATTTTTGATGAAAAATAATTTGCTGAAAATAGTAATTACTAAAAATGGTATTTTTTTACTAAAAATAATTTGCCAAAAATAGTAATTACTAAAAATGGCATTTTTTGATGAAAATTTTATTTGTCGAAAATAGTAATTGCTAAAAATGATAATTTTTGACAAAAAATAATTTGTCAAAAATAGTAATTACTAAAAATGACAATTTTTAACTAAAAAATTATATGTCGAAAATATTAATTTTTTTATATTTAGGGCTTTAAGATTTAGGGTTTCTTTGAGGATATATATTCCCTTGGTATTGCATTGTAAAGGGAGGTGAATCCAAGAATGAGAAAATAAAGTATTTATCAGTTTATTTTCATGTATTGTAGTTTTTATGAGAATGGGGGTTTTATTGATTGTATATGTTTATCACAATTTATATGTGAATGGAGGATTTTATCGATTATTTCTATTTATCATAATTTTTATGTGAATAGAGGTTTTTGTTCCAACCTTTTGCAGTTGGATTTACATTATTTGGTATCAGAGCAAGTTGGATCTTGTTGGGGAATAGAAGGTAATTTTATTTATTATAGTTATTTTGCTATTCTTATTTTCTATTTGGAATAATACAGATCAGATTAGCATGAGGAGAAGAGGAGGTTATGCCCAGCTTAACAGGGATGTGTAGGAGTTGTAGGTACAAGTTGCTTAGTTGACTAGAATGATGGCCCATATGAGGGAAAAACATCCAACATATTTTGCAGATCTAGATTCTGATAATGAGACTATGGGAGAAGACAACAGATCAAAGGTTCATGTAGAGGAAGAACTAGAGGGGAAGCCAAAGGAGCATCGTTTTGAGGATAGGATAATTAGGGCCTTAGAAGGAAATATATATGGGATCAAGGTTGATATCCCTGAGTATGCAGGAGGGTTGAAACCAGAAGATTTGATAAATTGGTTGAATAGCATGGAGAAGTTCTTTAAATGGAGAGATATTTTAGAAGAAATTAAAGTAAATCTTATATGGATGAAGTTGAAAGGGCATGCATTGATTTGGTGGGATAATCTATAGAATGATAGATAGAGGAAAGGAAAGGAAAATATTAGGGTTTGGTAGAAAATAAAGAAAAAATTGAAGGAGAAATTTGTGCCTCAATATTATGCTCAAACATTATTTCGTAGATTACAGAACCATAGGCAAAAGAATCAAAGCATCAAAGACTACACCAACGAATTCTACAAGTTATCAATTCGAGTGGAGCTTCAAGAGTTAGAAAAACAAAAGACCACAAGGTATGTAAATGGATTAATTTATGCGGGAATTAAACTACATAACCATCTAGATGGAAGTGTAATACTTGGGGACCTATTTTGTGGCTTGTAAAAGAGTTAAAGATTTGAGGAACCAGATTCTCAATCGCAGTATGATGAGAATCTTAACCTATCCTTGCTACTCACTCCTTTATTTTGAAGTGTTGTAAGTGGTGAAAACCACTATTTTTATTGTTATTTTGGACTATGTGCATGATGGGACGGATAAGAAGATTTTTCACTCTCATGTTCAATTCAATCATGGCTTCATCTCTCTTTGACGCAAGATCTCATTAATATATATGATTTGTGTTTGGTTCAAAGATGGCAGAGTCAACTCCCAGAACTCAAAATTTTCTTAGTGACAAATGTGTGTGGTCCAAGAGAAAACTTGATTTGACTAGGAGCAACCTATAGCACCTCAGGATTGTTCAACGTTGAATTGAGGTTACTTAATATACTAGGAGTGGTTGAGTGATCGAAAGCACCTAGTTATTATTTGACAAACTTTGTATTATGCTAGATGCAGTTGTACTTTCCTTGTGAGATTTTAAAAACTAAGGGGTGTGCATAAAATAGTCAGTGGTTGTATAATTATCATTGTTTATGGTCATGAGATATCTATCTTATCTTATACAAACCTCTTAATTATCAAAAGACCATAAGGAAAGTTGTAAATGATTGCGACTGATAAATTAGTGACTAATATTAAATTGAAGGTATCCCTGATTAATAAAAACAAGACAATGTGGACTAGCAATTATCTAAAGTGTTCTAATGATGACTAATATTACAAGCTACATGAATGGATGCAAATTATACGAATGTATGTATGCAATGTAGGTGATGTACGAAATTTTGATAATTCAAATATTTTTGTGTTTTTTTAAGCGAGTTTATGTATATATAATTCACATTATGCATAGAACGCTCTCAGGTAAATGATATTCAATGGTTCAAACTCCATTCTCCCCTCTAAATCTGAAAGCCTATATGTTTCAGGACCCAACTTTTACTTGACAATGTATGGACCTAACCAATTCATCGTGAATTTGTCACACAAGTGTGACAATGCATTAGTATTCTACTGGTTCTCTTCAAGAATGAGATCTCCTACTTGGAATTCATGGAGATGAAATTTTGTGTTATAAGCTTGCTTGATGCGGTCTTGATATGCTTGTAGATGTTCTAAGGAATTGATTATCCTTTCATCAAGGAGTGTGAGTTAGTCAAGACGTGCTTGTCTAGCAATGTCGTCATCCATAAATTTGTGTAATGTGACTCACAGCGAGGGGATTTCGAGCTCAAGAGGCATGATTGCTTTGGCTCCATAGACCAATGAAAAGGGCGTTGTCCCTGTAGGCATTTGGATGCTCATTCAATAAGCCCATAATGCCAAGGAGATTTGTGTATGCCAATATCTATGATTTTCTTTGACAAGTTTCTTCAGAATAACTATCAATATTTTATTAGTTGTATTAGCTTGTCCATTTGCCTATGGGTAATAAGGAGTCAAGAAACTATGTTGGATATTATACTTGTTGCATAGTGCTCGAACATCCTTGTTCTTGATAATCATAAAAGGGGTTACAAGAATTGATATCCTTTTATAATTTTGCCTTGAAGGCTACAATGGGGTCTTCCCTAAGGAAGCTCTCTCAGATGTACAAAGACAACAAGATTCGTCTATTTGGGTTCCTCGATACAGGTGGGCTTCTTTCTCATGAGCCACCACTTGTTGGGGATATTTCCTTGTGCTTTGTTGGACCTGTAAACCTGCAAAATCCTATTAGTGCGTTGGGGGGTCTGCCTTAGTCAAACCTCGTATTTATGAAGACAAAAGACTCATAAAAAGTGCTCAAAACATAAAATAAACTGCTAAAAACCACATAAAACAGCAAACTAATCTATCCTTACCTATCTGGGTGATTATGATGCTTGTTGCAGAGGTTCACACTCCTAGGGTGCGAACCGGGTGGTTCGCATGTGTGAGGTGCGAACCAGTCCTTTTTTGACCGTATTGTTTAGATAGCTTCTCTGGATGCTCAAGATTGGGTATTGACGGTGATTTGTTCAATTTTCCTTCTGAAAGTGCACTCTTGGCAATATTCTCAACCTATATCATTCACCAAACAGTATTGTGAAGGAGACCAATTGATTGTGACGCTTGTATGATGGTTGTGTAATGGATGTGTGATGGATGCAATGGCAGTAGTGATTTTGGCAGAGTTTCGGTATGCAAAAGTGAGTTGTTGTGAAATGGTGAAAATGACCTTCTATTTATAGAGTGGGCCAGGGTGAGAGAAAGGGGATGAGGTGTCCCATGTGAGGTGGCAGTGGTGAGGTGTCCACCAAAGAGGTGTCCCGGGTCATAAGTGAGGTTGGGTGAGAGAATACCTCACCCATCCAAAAGTAATGATGATTTAGCATAAATATCAATTTGTCATTAATATTTAGCTTTATTGAAATATCTTAGGATTAAACAATGATTTTTGTGTGCAAAAGTCTCCATCTTGCATTAATGACCCAGGGGGATGTGAGGTGGAGAAATATCTGGGTGGAAAGGTGGTCGGGCTAGGCTAGGCTAGGCTAGGTGAGATGGAAGGCTAGGCTAGTCAAAGTAGACTAGGTGAGGTGGAGGATTAAATTAAATCAAGGTTATATCTAGTTAATCATGAAATTAGCCATCTGCTTGTTGTGGTGCAGTGGTAAATTTCCTAGGTGCTGGTAGAAGCCGACCTAGGTTCCATTATCCTTGTCTCCATCCTGTAGATATATGGTATAGTTAGGAATGTCTTATGTGTTGGTAGAGGCCGACAAGGCTCCATTCTTCCTATGCCCAACTTGTTGAAAGTGGCACCTCGAAAGGGGTGTTTTCCACTATAAATTAGTTTACCCAGGTGTTGTAGGTGAGTTGGAGAGGAGAGGGCAATCCTCCAAGGGAGGTCCCAGGTTCAAATCTCCACCCTACCAAAAAGCTGAATTGGGTATCCAAAATCCAATTGATAATGTTGGTGCGGGTAGGGTCGGGTGCGACCCTCGGGTGACTTTGACGGTGTAGAACCCCCTGTTCGTGGTCTCTCAGACCAAGGCGGCTCCGCAAGGGGTTTTTCGCTTAAAAAAATAACAATAATAATGAAATTATCCAAAAAGCATAATTTGACCCTAAAGTGCTTTTTGACCATGGTAAGAGTTTTCAACCTTAGTTGAGTTTGCATGAGGTCACATGAAGATCCATGGTTAAGCGTAGGAAGGGGCTTGGCTAGCCCAAAGGGGCTAATAATGATGAATAGTGATTTTAGCCAATTTATGCAATTTTCAAGGGTTTTGCAAATTGATTGACCATGGAAATGGGGAGAGGGACAATGTGTGACTTTTGGGTGTCTACATTTTGCCTCTTTTTATACTGGATTGTGTGGAAACACGGTTTAGTACAAAAACTGATGATATGGATTGATGAATTGTGGATGATTACGAGAGAGACACATTGATAAAAAGTGGTTTGTGAATGATTGCTTTTGGAGGAAAGCGTATGATTACCTTGCATTATGATATAAATGCTTCAATTTTGGATGAACAAATGCCTTTGCTAATGTTTGCTTTTGATTGATTGATGAGCTCTTTTGACAACATTTGATAGATTGTTGGAGCCATGGGGTAGAACTTTTAGGAGCTTCATTCACAAGTGGTCTTATGACTGCCACTATGAATATTGGAATCCATGAGGTATCTACAGTTAGAGGTGTTTTGGAACCTATCAAACATTGATTTGTTTTTGGATTGGATTTTGATTGAGAAGAGAAATTTCCTTGTTTCGTATTTGTCCTAGCATAAGGACTTGAGATAATCTTAAGAAAAAAATTTCTTAGGCATTTATTGTGTCCATGATTGGATGTTTGGTTGTTTGATCATGTGCAAGGTAGCTTTTGATGTGTTGAATGATTACCCCCTCAAGTGATGAATTGGCGATGGAGGAGACGAAAACCGGCGATGAAGCGGTTGATGAATAAAATGATGAAATGTATAAAATTGGGCATGAAAATGAGTGAAAATGATAATGGGGCAGGATTTTGGCTGCAATTTGAGGTGAACGGCAGATTTTGGGGGTTAGGCGGCATGTTCACACGGCTGGCGTGTGAACCGGCACAAACAAGGTTTATAATGGGGATTTTTGAAATTTGACGTAATTTTTTTTGCACGACAACGGCGGTGGAGAGGTGGAGAAGAGAAGGATAATGGAATGGAGTGCTTTCGAAGGGTGGATCAGGCTAGACAGGATGGCAAGCACATCTGCGAGCACGAGTTTGGGGGCGGGAATGCCCGAGGTAGGTGGATTTTGCTCTCTCGGTAACTATGTGTTTTAAAGAGGGTTTTAAAATGAAATTTTTGCTTTAAACACCATGAAACTAGGGTGGGGGTAGGAATTGATTGTAATGCATGCACTTTGTGTAAAAGGGGCCAAATGGGTATCCCGATATGCGTTTGGTTTTTGCATGCGCTTTTTCTTTGTGTGGGGAAGCGGGAAAATGACATGATGTAAAAAATAGAATAAAACATAAATGCATGGGAAAACCGACACATGTAGTGTTTGAATTGGCCAAATGGGTGTTCGGATTTGTGTTTGCATGTGTGTTTTGACCTTGTTTTGTCCACTTTGTGCTGCATGCCTGGGGAAATTTTTGTCTTATTTTTTGGGTCATTTTGACATGTGTGGGCATATTTGGACTGCGTGGAGGGCATGATTGTGACGATTGCATGATTGCAAACCAGGCCATGTAGAATTTTGCCCGGTTCAGATGGTTCGCACGGCTAGCATGCGAACCGGTGGTTTGCACGTCTGGAGTGTGAACCGGTGGTTCGCACGTCTGGAGTGCGAACCACTGGTTCGCACGTGTGAAGTGCGAACCACTATTTTTGTGTTTTTTTTTTGTATGTGTGTGCATGTGGAAAGGAGACAATGGATTATGAAGCATGTATATACAAAAAATACAGATTTTCCAAGTACTAGAAAAAAAAAAGTAAAATGCATGCATTTATTTTACATTGGTATGTATAATGATTATCTATAAGACCCTGATGGATTTCTGACATGTGATGTGTTTGTGATGGCAGGTGAAGAAGATATTTACACGCCATCGACTTCGAAGATGCAGGGCGTCCTTGGAGGATGAGTGGTCAGCTGATGATGTGGCCTGGTTGAAGGCGGTGGGGTTCTATGGAGTGTGGGTGATGCGCGAGGTTCATGTGAACCACACATACATAGCAGCATTATGTGAGAGGTGGGATCCAGAGAGGAACACCTTTCACTTATCGATCGGGGAGATGACGGTAACATTGGAGGATATTTACCACATCTATAGATTATCAATAGATGGGGTGACAGTGATGACGACGAAAAAGGAGGCAAGGGAGGGTATCCTGGAGTGGGCATTTGGGGAGTGATGGCGGTAGGTGAATGCAAAGAAGGGTGTAGACTACATGGCATACTGGAGGAAGGGGTGGCTCTCACTACGCCAGGCGATGGCGATGCTATTAATAGCTAGTCATGCATTACCGAATGCGTCAGGGGTTAAGTTACCATAGAATATGATGGGGGTGATCTATGATATGGTGGAGCGACGATGACGATATGCATGGGCACCCGCATTACTGGCACAGGTATATCAAGAGCTACATGGGGTGGTGAGGACAGAGAGGACAAGACTCAGTGTTAGTCCTTTGTTGCAGATATAGGTGTGGAAGCACTTGACCATATTGAGGTCAGTGCAACTACCTTATGAGGCACATGTACATGAGGGGAATGAGGTACCGTATGCTATGAGGTGGAGAGCAGATAAGAAGAAGAAGAAGAGGGTCTGCACAAGTGAGTTGTTGTTTCACCGAGAGGATCTTGGATGATTGATGATGGATCAGGTCAGGTGGAGGCCATGGTGAGAAGGACCAAAGTGGGGTGAGGATGCAGTGCACTTGGCATGCATTCGACGTAGTCGATGGTTGGTGGGGAAGTACACATCACAGGTGATGGTTTTATTTTTTTCTCTTTTTTTTTTCTTTGTGGTTTCTCTTTTTTTTTTTGTTGAGCTTTTGCAATTGATTCATTTCTTTCTATGTAATATCCTCAATGTTCTTTTGCTAATCTCTTGTGGTTTCTTTTCGTTTTTTCTTTTTGTGTTTTTTTTTGCTTTTTTTTTTCTGGTTTCTTTTCTTTCCTTTCTTGTTCTCTTACTTTTCTCTTTGCTTGTCTTTTTTTTTTTTTCGTCTTCTCTTTTATTTTTTGTTTCTGAGCTTTTCTTTTTTCTTTTTTACTTTGTATTTTTTTTTTTATTTTATTTAATATATTCTCATCACAAGTTGAGTACTTTCCATTTTCTAGAGTACAATGGTAGTTTGGGTTGGTGCAAGGGTGGTCGGACCCACTTGTAGATATCTATAGGGTAGAGGGTGACACAAGGCCACAACCCATAGTGCCTCCTCTAGATGTGATTCTTGATGAGCCTATTATTGTCCTAGATGTGGATAATGTAGGGACCATGCCAGAGTATGATGTGTGGTGGGCTAGATAGAGTTGGCAGCTAGGGTGAGGTGTGGTGGATGAGTGGGTGGAGGTAGTAGGAGCTCTACCCTATGTAGGTCTACCTAGAGGGGCGAGAGTAGGGTCACTAGTGTGGGATGTGGAGGAGTAGGAGGATGTGGGATCACCTAAGCCAGGTGAGGAGGAGGAGGAGGAGTTAGATCAGCTGAGGAGATAGGTGAGGCCATGATGTGATGACCAAGATAGGTTGGTGAGTGATAGTGGCACAGGGTCATCAGTCGAGGGTGGTAGGGAGATGGGGGTTGGTGTGGAGGAGAGGGAAGACATTCCCTTGATGGATGTAGATGTGGATGTAGATGATTGGTTGGTGAGGCCAGATGGATGTGGATGCAGAGGAGGATGATTTTGGTGGGGATTTGGTAGTGGCTATCGAGGCTGAGGGTGAGGTGGTGGCTTTGAGGAGGGAGGTGAAGAGGCTAAGGGACATGCTATTTGATAGGGAGATAGATTGGGTGATTGACCACTCAGCCTTGGAGCAGGAGAGGTGAGAGGTAGAGGTAGACCTGAGGGCCACCTTGGAGGAGCGATATGAGGCTAGGGTACGTGGATCAGATGGTGGAGGAGATGAGGGTGCTCAGGATTGAGCGGGATGAGTTTAGGCATGAGCGTGATACCATCCGAGGAGAGCGGGATGAGATGATTGAGAGTGTGGAGTAGTTTCAGAGGTTGTTGGAGGAGGTACGGAGGGAGATAGAGGCTATGAGAGCTAGCCATATTGTGAGGGTGGTTGAGCTAGAGCAGATTGTGTGAGAGGCGTTAGCCTCAAAGGCATGGGTGGAGCAGGATATTGAGGGCTTGGGGGATGTGGTGTCATAGCTAGAGGCATCATGGAGGGAGGTGGCATGGCTAAAGGTGGTAAATGAGAGGTTATTAGCTATGAATGTGAAGGAGGTAGGGAAGAGGTTGAGGTGTGAGGGTGAGTTGATAGTGCATGGGTTGGATATCCTGATGTATTCTGGATCACTTGCCTCATCATAGGTGTAGCCATAGTAGAGCGGGGCATCGGTTGGGGGTAGGGCTTAGGAGATAGTAGCACCTATGATGTCATAGGCACTAGTGAGGATGGGGCCACCAGAATAGGTGGAGAGGGCACGATTGGTGGGGACCGAAGAGGCAGAGTCATCACAGTGGGTGGCGGGAGGAGGCCCAATGGGTGAGGGGAGTGGTGAGACATCTAGAGGGTAACATTCATGAGGGTGCATTACAGTGGTGATGGAGGATGGTCTTCATTTTTGTACTATTGCATATGGATAGATATGTACATGATGAGACATGTTTTGGTAGCGGTGCATGGATGCATAGCGCATTGTAGCCGTATGGTATTTTTGAGATGTAGATGTACAATGATGTGGTCCTGATATGAGGAGCCCGCAAGGGCAGTCACATATGTTATTGTAGCCTGATGGCATCAGTTTTTGGAGATATATATATACATATGATATTCGATGGCACTTGTGTCTATTTGCATTTTTGTGTTTGCTTCTTTCTGCTTATGGTAGTGTATGATTAGCGTAGATGTGATAATAGATAGTTGGATGGGAATGGAATAATGATATGCTTAAGTAAATATGAACTAAAAATGGGTTGTGAGATGAAAAATAAAATGACATGCGTAAGATTACATGATATAAACACTTTGCTTAGGGATAGCATTTGCATCGTTACATTACTCAAATGATGTGATCCATTCCGTTATTCCAAGGAAGTTGGATATGAGGAATGTCATGAGGAGATTCGAACATTACAGTTTGTAAAATCAATCCCATTGACTAACTGAGTGAAACTTCTTGACTCACTTGGAGGCTATCTTGGTAAACAAGACCTCTATCCTGGACTTGTGTGTGGAAAGTGATGTTCATTTAACCATTCTAGAATAGGGTGGGTTATAATTGCATGCCAACTTAGCCTGTATGCTAGCTCATTGGTAAAGACCTGAGGACTATAGGGATTCAAGCGGGTAATACTCTTGAGGCCTTTGCTTTTGTTTTCTGCCTTCTATGATATGACTATCTCTTTGTGGGTAGTACTCTTTTCTCTTTTGTGTTTCTCTTTTCTCTTTTTTTGGATACTTGCTCATATTAGATGTAGAGCAAGGGATTTTTTTTTTTTTGGGATACTTGCTCAGATTAGATGTAGAGCAAGGGATTTTATTTAGGTAGGGGAGCTTGTCCTTTTGTCATCCCTCCGGTTCGAGAGAAATCATGTGAATGATTTAATGAGCAGAGTAATTTTTGCTAAGCATCAGCTGGCATGCAATGTAATCAGCCCCATTTCCATAATGTTATTAGTGTGTAAGACGTGCAGGTAAGTCTAGGAAAGAGAGCAAGGTGACCAAGGGAAGCCTAGAAGTATTTCTGAAATATGCCAACTTTGGATGGTGGTTGATTATGTAACTATTTGTGGTCGAAGCAATCAAAACATGGCTCTAATCCTATCTCCTAAAAAGGGGTTTTGGACATCAATCTGGTATGCTAGCATGTGCATTTTTAATTCCCTTCGCATGGTATTTACAATGAATATATGCAGATGCCTACATGGATGCAAAAAGTGAGTATTTATGTACAAGGTTGCCCCAATGTTATGGACAATGGAATGGGGTATGAGGTGGAGTGGTATGAAAATGGAGAATGGAAGGAAGAAATGAGGGGATAGAAGGAGGAAAGGAGAAGAAATGAAACTTATCAAAGGTATGTAGCCACTCAAAGCATGACCATACAACATTGATAAGTAACAAGAAGAAAATAATATAAGAAAGAAAATAAAAGAAACCCATCAAAGGTATGTAGCCACTCGAAGCATGACCATACAACATTGATAAGTAACTAGAAGAAAATAATATAAGAAAGAAAATAAAAGAAAGAAAGAAAGAAAAGGGGAAAATGAAAGGTATGTAGCCGCTCGAAGCATGACCATACAACATTCACTTATAGAAGAAGTAGATAAGGAAGGAGAGAAATGGAGCAAGCAGATTTAAATGTATATGCAAGTGAACTTAGTGCCACCAAACGTCAAAAATGGTGATGTTGTTTGTTTGTTTGTTTTTGTTGTTTTGTTTTTTTTTTTATATATACATATGTACACAAGTGATGATGAGTTGTAATGCCTACAACTAGGCGTAAAATGCTCATAGATGAATAATGTTAATGGGCTCAAGTTTGGCTATTCCTTCCAATGTGGCCAGATGATATGCCCCAGATCCAAATTTATGAGTAACCATGTACGGGCCTAGCCAATTTGGTGCAAATTTATCATGGAGATGGCACGGTTGGCTAGTAATCTGTTGGTTTTCTTTGAGGACTAAGTCTCCAACTTGAAATTCATGTTGGTGTACCTTGGAATTGTAGGTACGTCGGAGATGGTCTTGATAAACTCGTGTGTGTTCAATAGCATGAATGCGACGTTCATCCAATAAGGTCAATTGGTCAAGTCTAGCCTGACGGGTTGTTTCATCATCAATGAATTCTTGCATAGAAACCCGTAAAGATGGTATTTCAAGCTCCAAGGGCATGATGGCCTCAGTGCCATAGACAAGTGAAAATGGGGTTGCCCTAGTTGGAGTACGAATATTGGTATGGTAGGCCCATAGTGCTAGTGGCATTTGATTGTGCCAATCACGGTGTGACTCTGCAATAGTTTTGTGAAGAATGGCGCAAATGGTTTTGTTTGTAGCTTCTGCTTGGCCATTACCCTATGGGTAGTATGGAGTAGAGAAACTATGTTGTATGTTGAATTTTTCACATAGTGCATGAACATTCTTGTTCTTGAATGGAGTGCCATTGTCTATGATGATTTTGGATGGGATGCCAAAATGATAAATGATGTGTTGAGTGATGAAATCAACAATTTTAGGACCAGTCATTTGAATTAAAGGAATGGCCTCAACCCATTTCATGAAGTATTTGGTTGCAGTAATGATGAACTTATGATTGGTAGATGAGGTGGGTGTGATTTTTTCGATGAGATCCAAGCCCCATTGTGAAAAGGGCCACATTGATTGGATAGGTTGTAGATCTTGAGAAGGTAAGTGTGTGAGATTGGCATGATGTTGGCATTTAACACACTTTTTGACATAGGCACAATAGTCATGCTCCATTGTGGGCTAGTAATAGCCCATCTATAGAATGCATTTGGTGATAGCCATGCCACTAAAATGGCCACCACAAGTACCATCATGAGCCTCTTGAGTAATGCGTTGGGCTTTGAAAGGCTCAAGACAATGTAATAAAATGCCATCATAACTTCGCTTGTATAGGATATCACCTAGCAATGTATAGTGAATGGCACACAATTTAAAAGCTCATTTGTGAGTATGATTTAGATCAGGTGGGAGAATACCGAGCTTGATGTAGTCCTTGACTTGGGAAAACCATGGGTCATGTGGGTGAGCTTCGATGATATTGATGCCATCATCATGAGAAGGCAGATTGGTAGAAATGGCAGAATGGAAAAGGGTGTGGATGGACACGTGTGTTGTGTCAGAGAGTGGATTTTGTGGAATGAGGGAGCCTAGTGAGGCCATGGTATCGACAAAATGATTTGTAGATCGTGGAGTAGCGGTGATGTCATACCATTCAAATTGAGCCAATAAATCTTCTGCTACTTGTTTGTATTGTTGCAAGACTGGGCAATGACATTGCCATTCTCCCTTGATTTGATTCACAATGAGGAGGGAGTCACCAAAGATGTCTAGGTGATGAATGTGCATGGAAAGGGCTTGCTTTAGGCCAAGGATAAGAGCTTCATACTCAACATTGTTATTGGTGCAAGGAAAGCCTAATTTGAAGGAAAAGGGGAGAGGCTCCCCATGTGGTGTGAAAAAGACTATTCCTGCACCCCCAACGTGTGTGCAATGGGAGCCATCAAAGAACAAGGTCAATTCAGTAGTGGATTCAGGCTCGACTGGCTCTTCGGCTTCACTTATATGAAATACTGAATCATCGGGAAGTTGGATAAGCAATGGTGCATCACTGGGCAATGGAGCCTCAGCTAGCTGGTCAGCAATGACTTGGCCTTTGATGGATTTTTGACTGATGAATTCGAGATCAAATTCCATGAGGAGCATGATCCATTTGGTCATTCGACTATTGTGGTAGCTCTTACCCATCATGTAGTGAAGTGGGTTATCACGGGCAACTACGTAGGTAGTATGGTTGATCATGTAGTGTCACAACTTTTGGGTAGCAAAGACAACAACAAGGTAAAGTTTCTCCATATAAGCATACCATATCTCGTAATCAATCAATGTGCGACTGATATAGTATACAACTTGCTCTTGGTCATGTTCATTATTTTGAGCAAGAAGCATGCCCAAGGCGACATCGGTAGCAAAAATGTATAGGTGGAATGGGTGTTCTGGATGGGGTGGAATGAGGATGGGTGGAGATGTAAGGTATGATTTGATGTCATCAAAGGTAGCTTGGCATTTACTATCCCATTTAAATGGGACCCCCTTCTGTAAAATATGATTGAATGGTTGACACTTGTCTAAAATTTGGGCGATGAATCATCGTATGGATTGGATCCTTCCTTGTAAGCCATGTAATTGTTTGAGGTTCGTAGGGGGAGGCATGTCAAGAATAGCTTGGACTTTGGTGGGATCTACTTCGATGCCTTTCTGTGAAATGATGAAACCCAATATTTTTCCAGTGGTGACACCAAAGATGCATTTCTTTGGGTTTAATCGAACATTATGTTCCAAGAGGCGATCAAAGATTTGATGCAGGTCTTCAAGATGTTGACCATGAGTTTTGGATTTAGCTATGAGGTCATCAACATAGTCTTCAATAGTTTTGTGCATCATATCATGAAATATGTAGGTCATGGCACGTTGGTAAGTTGCCCCAACATTTTTGAGGCCAAATGGCATAACCTTGTAACAAAAGGTCCCCTAAGGGGTCATGAAAGAAGTCTTGTGCTGGTCTATTGGATTGACATGAATTTGATTATAACCTAAAAAACCATCCATGAGTGATAGTATTTCATGTCCGATTATAGCATCGACCAAAGTGTCGATATTAGGGAGTGGAAAATTGTCCTTGGGACAAGCTTTGTTAAGATCCCTAAAATTAGTGCAAATGTGGATACCCCCTTTTGGTTTTTCGATGGGAACCATGTTTGAAACCCACTCAGGGTAATCGATAGGTACTATGAAATCAACATCAAGGAGTTTTTGTAACTCTTGTTTAACCATAAGTGCAATGGTGGGATGCATGCGACACAACTTTTGTCGAATAGGTTTGGTAGTGTCATCCAAGACAAGGTTGTGCACAACTAGCGATGGGTCAAGGCCAGGCATATCCATATAGGACCATGCGAACACCTTAATGTAGTACCTAAGGAAATTTGTATAGAGAACACACTCTTATTTGGATAAACTGGTGGTAAGGTAGATGATGTGAGGGTTTTCTGGATCATTGCCAATGTCAACTTCAATGGTGTCCTCGACAAGCATGTGAGAACCATCATGAAGTTGGGTAGGTGTAGGAATGAGGTGGAGGTCATCGATGGACTCTGGGAGCTAGAATTCATCATCTAGATAAATATCTGTATGATTGATCCATGGTAGGTGAGGTGGGATGGTAGGTAAAGGTGCATTGGTGGAGTGAAGCATGTGTGGTGTTGGGAGGAATTCGGTAATGATAGGGGTTTTAGAGATATCATCGAGAATGATGAAATTAGGGATAGGAGGTGGGGTGTAAGTGGGATGGTTTGGATATCATAGTGGAGCATACAAGTCAATAGAGATCATATTGATCGAAGTGCTAGATATAGGAGATGTAGGTGATGAGGGTTGGGATGAATCAGAGGAGGATAGCAATGAATCTAGAAAAGGTTGATTTTGATCGAGGTTTAACACCATTGGGGGTGATGGGGGATGAGAATGTGGGCCAGTAGGTGGTGGTAAGTCTTGAATAGGGAAGAATGGAGTAGCCGGTGGTGGTGAAGAAGGAGGATCTTTGGGTAAAGGTGGATCAACTATAAGCGTGGATCGAGGGATAGGGAGTGGAAGTGGTGAGCAAGGGTTTCGACTTCATGGGGAGAGAGTGGCTCATGCGGTGGGGATGGTGGAAAGAATGTGGATGGAAGATCAATTGTGGAATGTGGGGAAGAGCTGTGTGTCGGAGGATTAAGTTCAAATTCCTCATCAGGCAAGAGGTTGATATGATCAAGATTCAGATGTTGAAATTCATGCTCAAGTGTACTGATTGTTGGGGAATGGTAACCAATGCCTGATCGATCAGTAGGTTTGCATGGGGGAGGATGAATGTAGGTGTGACACCCCTATTCATATTTCCCAAGGCCATAACCATGCTAGTTATACATACGTAAATAATGCTAGGAAAAATCTGGATTGGACATGTGGTCAAGGTTACCGTAGAAGCGGGTTTGTGGTGGTGGAGGTGTTGGAGGATCTACGGATGAGTCAAGTCCCCCATATACAAAGTTCATGCAATTATTGGGAGGACCTAAAGGAACCACTACCCCAATAGTCAAGGGCATACCATGAGGATGGCCAAAGTCATGGGTGGATTGGATGTTGGATGGAAGGACCCGAGCATTGCTAATGTTATACTCACTAGGACCTGGTGTGGTCATGAGTATGGAGACATGAGGAGGGGTCGTATGCTCAGGTGGAGGGGAGGACCCCCTGGGTGGCATGGGAGATGATGGAACTGGTGTAGGTGGATTGGTGAGGGAAGGGGTGGAAGTGGAAGTATCGGATTGAGCTAACTGGTCATCAAGTTGAGAGGCACATTGTGTCCACTCATAGCATTCAACAGGTGTGTCAAGTGATTGGATGATTGGCATGGGTGAATTGGGAAGTGGGGATGGAAGCAGTGGTGGGTGAGGTAGAAATGACCCATGTTCATGTTGAGCGAGGTACAAAGTGGTGGGCGGATGTAGGAGGTGTGGGAAGAATTGGTGGATTTCTAGAGGAAGATGGAGTGGAAGGTGTAGCAAAAAATGTAAATGGAGGGAGTGGCATGAAAGGTGAGGAGGGTTGATGAGAAAATGTGGGTGTGGGTTGCATGGAGGGAGGTTGAGGTGGATTGGAAGAAGTGGAGGTAATGTTGCTTGGATCGGGTGGTGGAGGAGGGGATTGTGAAGTGGATGGATACGTGTTATCAAGGGACCGATGTGGAGTAGGGGCGAATTGAGTGGATGATAAGGGTGGACTAGGTGGAAGAGTGATGATATTACAGAATTTGAATGGATCACCATCGGTGGGGATGCAGTGGACTAATCCATTATGGACATATTTGATACAATGATGGAGCATGGAAGGGATGCATTGCATGTCCCGAATCCAAGGGCATCCCAATAGGATGTTATACTGCATCTCACCTTCGATAACATGGAAGAGAGTGGAAATGGTTTTGGCACCCGCCTTGATGGGTAAGACAATAGTGCCAAGGGTAGGATGCATGGAGCCATCAAAGGCTCGAAGGTCCATGGATGGAGTGGCAATATGGGAAGGGGGAAGGTGAAGGTGGTTCAGTGTGATGGTAGAAATGATGTTGATGGATGAACCGGTGTCGATGAGAACATGCTTATAGGTGATGGTATTGATGGAGGCTTGAATATGTAATGGAGGATCTGCTCCCTCACCTACAACTTCTATGATTTCATGGTCATGGAAGCTGATAGAAGGTTGTAGGCATCTCTGGACATTGCCAATGAAGTTGGCAAAGGCATCTGCATCATGGGTCTCAAGATCGAGGGAGCGAAGGATAGAATCAAGGGCTTCACGATGAGGTTGGGATTGTTGTAGGAGGTCATAAATGGATAACCTTGCAGGGGCGGTTCGGAGCTGGTGAGAAAGACTACCATGGATGGTGATGACATTCCATGGAAGGGGTGGGGGAATTGGTGGTGTGATGATTGAGGTTGTGGGAGGTGGTGGTTGAGAAGTGGAAGGTTGTTGGTCGATGGTAGGGGGTGGATAGCATTGATTGTGAGTGGTGATATTGATCATACCCACAAACCCCTATTGGGAAGGACCTCGATTGACATGATTAACCTGGCATGGATCAGTTTGAGGTGGATTACCCCCATGCTTGGGTAATGGATTTTGATATATCCCCAAGTTTTGATTTTGTGGTGCGAGGGGATTTGAGACCTGAATAGTGCCTCGATCGATAAGGTCTTGCATGACATGGTGAAAGATGCGGTATGAATCAATAGTGTGGTCATGTTGTCGATGAAAATCATAGAAGGCTTACGGATTGTAGTCCCATGGGAGAGGATGATTTGGGTCAAGAGGTTGGACATTTGGCAATGTGATGAGACCTCCCTCAGTTAACCTATGAAATAGAGTGGGCATGGGCTCAGATAAGGGCATCCAATTGCATGGAGGGTGAGGTGGATGTGGATTGCGACCTTGGTATGGATTAGATTGAGGTGGAGGATTACCTGGTTGTGGAGTGGGAAGAAGTGGGGGATTGGCTTGATATTGATTTTGAGGAGAGCATGGAGGAGTGGGTTGTGGAGCTTGCGTAGATGCCACTTGCATCGGTGGATATGGAGAATTGAGAAGAACCTGATTGGTTTGAGGTGGTCGTGTGGTAGGTGGTACATATGGAGGATGGTTGTAATGGTAATTGGTGGGGTAGGGTGGTTTTTGATGCAACATGATTTTTCCCATGTGGACCTTGATGTCCTCGATGACTTTGGCTTGGGAAATGGCTTCCTCAAATGTTCGACTCTGATGTATCTGCAGTGTTTGGGAGATTTGTTTATGACAACTCTTGGCAAAGAGTTTGATGAGCTCTAAAGGTGGGAGAGGGAAGGCTAGATCATGAATGACCACTCTCCAATGGGTGATAAAATCGGTAATAGGCTCGTCATCCCACTGATGCAAAGCATATACATCGAACAAGGTAAGCTTGGTCTTGATGTTGATTGAGAAATGCTCTAGAAATAGATTGGCCAATTGTTTGAATGTGAATAAATTATGGTGAGGCAAATGATTGTACCAATCTAATGCTTGTCCCCCAAGTGAAAGTGGAAATGTGCGAAGCATAAGGGGGTCACTACCATGCAACTGGTAACAAGCAAAGCGATAATTATTAAGGTGCTCTCTAGGATCTTCCTTACTTTTAAATTTGTCAAATTTAGGGATCTCAAATCTGTAAGGATATGGATGAATAGGAATATATGGGTGAATTGGTTCATTGCACAACTCATCATATGTGGGTTTTTGAGGCCCATAACTAGTTGTACGTAAATCCAATGTACGAAGCTGCTCCTGCATGGCTTGAAATTCACTAGAGAGCACCGTGGTAGTATTTGGTGGGGCCAAAAATGGAGGTGATGATGTGGGTGCAGGTAATGGCTATGATGGGGGTTGCAAATAATCTAGATGTGGTGGATACTACAACTATTGTTCCTCCCATGGATGATAGTAAGCAGCCTGATTTGGGTCAGGTGCCGACATGGTCTGATATTGTGGGACAGGAACCTGAGATGGATGGGGTGAGATGTATGAAGAATGGTAGGTGGGTGGTTATTGCTACGGATCATAATACCCTGGGACCTACTGGGTAGGCATAGGCATCTACTACTACTGTGCATATGGATAAGTCGGTTGCACCTGAGCAGTAGTGGTAGAGGACCATGTAGGTGGTGAGGTGAAGAGAGCGGGTGGTGTAGAAGTTGGAGGTGGAAGAGATGTCGATGTGGTGAAAGTGGACTGGTGTGAATATGGAGGTGGAACAGATGAGGATGAAGGAGGTATGGTGGGGATGGTGAGAAGGGACTCAGGCTGAACTGAATACCTAGGTGGATGACCTTGATAAGTGGGGTTCACTGATGGTGGGTGAAAGGAAGGTGGGGGTGGTAAGCGAAATGATGATGAAGGAGTCGATGGAGGTCCATAGGATGAGAATGGTGGGTAGCTAGTGGGTGGATAGGAAGTGAACTATGGTGTGACTGGAGGTGGCTGGGAGGATGAAGAAGCCTATTATGGATGAAGTTGGATCGAAGGATGGGATAGATTGGGTGATGTCAGCTGGTAATACTGAGATGGGTGTGAATAGTGTTATGGAGGGAGTGAGGAAGGTGGTTAGGATGAAGGTTGATGACTCGATGAAGCTTATTGAGATGGTGGGGTTTGGGATGAAGGTATGGTAGGAGGATCCATGGATGAAGGGGGTGTGGATATCATACCAACTGTCTGTATAGTGGTGACAACATCAGGGATGATTTGGGAAATGATGGGACTAGATTCATCTCCCAAAAGTGGATGGGAAGAATGCTCAAGGAATGGATGGGTAGCGAAAGGTGATGCAGGTGGGGTGAACTCATCCACCACCATAACTAGTATGGGGTAGCTAGGGGGAGTGTAGATGACATGTTGGTAGTATGTGGATGGGGGATTGGGTGAGGAAAGATCTTCCAAAGGAGGGGTCTCCTCGAAAGTCTCATCCAAGAGGTGAGATGGGGTGGAAGATGCCATGTGGGATGTGGGACTAGTAGTAGGGGTGGAAGGCCCAGTCAATAGGTCAGGAGGACCTACAGTAGTAACTCGGTCAGACTTGAAAGATGGGTCAATGGTCTGAGAACTAGAAGCACCTACCATCATGACTGTCTATTGAGTAGCCTCAGTGGCATGATGAAGGGCTTCACGCATCTGACTACGTGTAACTGGCATGGTAATATGTGGAAAATGTATGCTAATAGTCAACAGGTGTGAAATATAAACTCAAGAAATATTTGTGACTGATTGGGACACTATCTATTTTGAAAAATATAGGTTCACATGGGTGGGGTGTGAACCACTCAGAATGATAAATAGATGTCAGATATGTGTTGTGGAGTGTGTCTGTGTCCTGTGTGTGCAATCTGGAACCTAAAAAATAGGTTCACACTCTAGAGGTGCGGACCAACTGGTTCGCACTCCAGGGGTGCGGACCACCCAAAACTATGATAGAGAGTGGATTTTGTGTTGTGTATACCCTCTGTGTGTTGTGGAGACCTGTGAAATGCAGTTTTGTAGCCTGATAGCTAGATTTTCACATAGAATCATGTGAAATAAGTCTAAGTGTAGGGGAATCACACTATGGGGTGCAAATCTCCTAAAAATAGACTATGCAGTGTAAAGCATGGGAGTGAAACTATGGAACAACCAGTAAGTGTGTTATAGCACATTTGTTATGCTATTGTAACCACTTTTTTGAGACTCAACAATAAGCAAATGTTCTTTATTTTTTATTTTCATGTGTTTTGATGAAAGTATGTATCCACCCTAAGAACAAATCTAGGTAATGGGTGAACTTCTATTTTGAATCAGGAATGTCATAGCATAGAACCTTTTGCAATGCCCAAAAGTGCACAAAATAGAACTATGTTTCCAATAGGCGAATGGCAACCTAGATGTATAAGGTACAGTAAAATGGTATCCAAAGGGGGGAGACTCAAAATGCTCTAATGAGTCAAATAAACTCTCATGAAGAGAGGTCATGTTATCAATGTGGTGCTACCGACATACCCATGCTTTCGCTTAACCCTCATGTTTAAGGCATCCATAGTAATGATCAATTGTACCCACTAATTATTTGAAAAGCCCTATGGTAAAGGGGCTTTCTAAAACTACCCACTCTGAAGGTACCTTCCAGTGATGAATTTTGGATAACCAACACTCAAAGTGGGAAGGACCGATCGGGTATTAATGCTGAAATGATCCACCTGGGGGATACTATGGTGACTAATCTGGAGGTGAGCTAGTGGAGGGTAGGACTCCAACCTCACTGAACTCTGGTGTTGAATTGGTGATGAAATCCAATTCGGGCTGGAGATGAAACCCAACTCCTTACACCATTTAAATAGAATGTGAGTGTGTGGTGTTTGTTTGTGCGGTACTATTTTAGAAGCAAATCTAGATTAAATGCCTTTTCAAAATAAACTATGCTATGATGCCTTTTCGAAGCAAATCTATTTACTTGGTTGGGGTGCAAAAATAAATTTAAGCTATTGATTTGTGAAATGGAAATCTAATTAGGTGGTTTGCACAAAAGCAAAGTTACACTATTGATTTTCAAAAAGGAAATCTAATTAATTGCTTTTAAAGGGAAATGACTTGGAAGGAAAATTACTGGAATTTGAAGCTATACTAGAAAGCAACTAAAAATTCTAGCTAAAGCAAACAGGAATGTATGATGCTTGTGGAATTTGTAGCTCAACGTGTTAGATTAGCTTCAGAATAGAGAAGAATGAAAGAATTTCACACAAAACCTGCGTCCAGGTGAGTGTAAATGTCTCCAATGTGCCCTCTGGTCCAAGACTATGTAGATTTGGGAGGTTCACACTCCTCGGGTGTGAACCTATCTTCTGCTGAGGAGTTCACACTCCTACCATGCGAACTAGGATCCGAAGATAGAGCTGACTGGTTTTGGGGTCCTGGTGATGATTTTGATGTCTCTGGAGTATTTTGAGTATAGGTACCTACACAGAAGATTCCAAAAACCCAATTTAAGTGTAGCAAGATGACCAAAACTCATAAATATTTCACAAATACCTACAGTAAATAAATGACAGAAGGTAAATTAACTACTGATTTGGTGTCAAAAGATACAAGGATGCTTTAACCTTGCATACACCATGGCAAGAGACAATTTGTGGTCTAGGTATGAGGGCACGCAATCCCCAGGAACATGAGGCTCTTAACCTCCCCTAACTTACCTTGTCATTGGTTGTGGGTGTCTGAACCAATACCTGGGTATCAAGTAGTAGTTTGAGGTAGTTTGGGGAATTCACACGCCCAAGTGTGTACTCACTACTCTCTTTGTAAGCTCACCGGTGCACCAGTGAACCTTTTGTGGTTTGGCTTGAGGTGTCTTTCAGGGCATTTTTGGTTTGTGGTGTTCTTCAAAGATGACAACTACCTACCATACAAAATAGACCATAATTTTTGGTTAGAAGGTGATTAAGCTTATGCTTGGTGGGGGTCCCACTGGGCGTGCCAGAATGAAACTACCAAAAAGAGATGCTAAGACATTCATTCAATATCAAAGAATCTATTGTATTTGTATTGATAATCATAAAAGGGGTTACAAGAGTTGATATCCTTTTATAATCTTGCCTTGAAGGCTACAATGGGGTCTTCCCTTAGGAAGCCCTCTCAGATGTGGTACAAAGATAACAAGATTCATCTCTTTGGGTTCCTCGATGTAGGTGGGCTTCTTGCTCGTGAGCCACCGCTTGTTGGAGATATTTCCTTGTGCTTTGTTGGACCTGTAAACCTACAAAATCCTATTAGTGCGTTGGGGGGTCTGCCTCAATCAAACCCCATAGTTATGAAGACAAAAGACTCATAAAAAGTATTCAAAACATAAAATAAATTGCTAAAAACAACATAAAATAGCAAACTAATCTATTCTTACCTGTTCGGGTGATTCTGGTGCCTGTTGCAGAGGTTCGCACTCCTAGGGTGCGAACCGGGTGGTTCGCACATGTGAGGTGCGAACCGGTCCTTTTTTGATCGTATTGTTCAGATGGCTTCTCTGGATGCTCAAGATTGGGTATTGACGGTGATTTGTTCGATTTTCCTTCTAAAAGTGCACTCTTGGCAGTATTCTCAACCTATCTCATTCACCAAATAGTACTGTGAAGGAGACAAATTGATTGTGATGCTCGTATGATGGTTGTGTGATGGATGTGTGATGGATGTAATGGCAGTAGTGATTTCGGTAGAGTTTCGGTATGCAAAAGTGAGTTGTTCTGAAATGGTGAAAATGGCCTTCTATTTATAGAGTGGGCCAAGGTGAGAGAAAGGGGATGAGGTGTCCCCTGTGAGGTGGCAGTGGTGAGGTGTCCACCAAAGAGGTGTCCTGGGTCATAAGTGAGGTTGGGTGAGAGAATCCCTCACCCATCCAAAAGTAATGATGATTTAGCATAAATATCAATTTGTCATTAATATTCAGCTTTATTGAAATATCTTAGGATTAAACAATGATTTTTGTGTGCAAAAGTCTCCATCTTGCATTAATGACCCAGGGGGATGTGAGGTGGAGAAATATCTGGGTGGAAAGGTGGCAGGGCTAGGCTAGGCTAGGCTAGGTGAGGTGGAAGGCTAGGCTAGTCAAAGTAGACTAGGTGAGGTGGAGGATTTAATTAAATCAAGATTAGATCTAATTAATCATGAAATTAGCCATAAAGCATAATTTGACCATAAAGTGCTTTTTGACCATGGTGAGAGTTTTCAACCTTAGTTGAGTTTGCATGAGGTCACATGAGGATCCATGGTTAAGCGTAGGAAGGGGCTTGGCTAGCCCAAAGGGGCTAATGATGATGAATAGTGATTTTAGCCAATTTATGCAATTTTCGAGGGTTTTGCAAATTGATTGACCGTGGAAATGGGGAGAGGGACAATGTGTGACTTTTGGGTGTCTACAGTGACTCACAACGAGGGGATCTCGAGCTCAAGAGGTATGATTGATTTGGCTCCATAGACCAATGAAAAGGGTGTTTCCCCTGTAGGAATTTGGGTGCTCATTCAATAAGCCCATAATGCCAAGGGGATTTGTGTATGCCAATCTCTATGATTTTATTTGACAAGTTTCTTCATAATAGCTATCAATATTTTATTGGTTGCCTCAGCTTGTCCATTTTCCTGTGGGTAATAAGGAGTCAAGAAACTGTGTTGGATATTATACTTGTTGCATAGTGCTCGAACATCCTTATTCTTGAAGGACTTGCCATTATCAGATATTATATTCAAGGAAATACCAAACCAATAGATAATATATTGGAGTACAAACTCCGTAATTCAAGATCCAATCATAGTGGTCATAGGAATTACGTCGACCCATTTTGTGAAGTACTTTGTGGCAATGATGATGAACTTATGTTGTCCTGAGGAGGCAGGTGAAATTTTTCCAATCAAATCTAGGCCCCATTGTGAAAAGGGCCAAAGAATTTGAATGGGTTGTAATACTTGTGATGGTACATGGGTCAAGTTGGCATGGTGTTGATACTTTGGATATTTTTTACATACTTGCAACAATCGTTTTCCATCATGGGCCAATAATAACCAATGCACAAAATACGCTTTGCAATGGTCATCCTGTTGGATAAAACATTGATTAGTTTTCTATGGTATAAATTATTGCCTCCATTTAATTATCAACCCGGGATAGCTTGTAAATTTGTGAGTAACCCTGCACAGTATATGCCTGTAATCTCCTTTTAATCAGATGAGTCCCTTAGATCCTATGGTTTGGTAGGATGTTGTTATTTCATTGGAGTTCTCGTTTATCTTCCAAACCACTAATCTAATTTGCATTATCAAAGAAATAATTGAAATGCTTTGAAATCAAAACTGCACACTTACTAAAAATTTACAAAAAACCAACGTTGCAACATGTCGTGATATCGCGACATTTTTTCTCTTTGGCCACGATGATGCAACATGTCGCGATATCATGACACTTTTTCTCTTTGGCCGCGATGATGCAACATGTCGCGATATCGCGACACTTTTTCCTCCTTTGGCCGCGGCAATGCAACATGTCGCGATATCGCGACACTTTTTCTCTTTTGGCCATGACGTTGCAACTTGTCGTGATATCGCGACACCTTCTCCTCCTTTGATCGTGACGATGCAACATGTCGCAATATCGTGAAATTTTTTATATTTTTGTCGACACGATGCAACATGTCACGATTTTGCGACACTTTTTCTCTTTTGGCCACGATGCTGCAACATGTCGCGATATCGTGATACTTTTTTTCCTCTGGCCATGACGATGCAACATGTCGCGACATCGCGACATTTTTTCTCCTTAGGCCATGATGTTACAACATGTCACGATTTCACGACACTCTTTCTCCTTTGGCCGTGACGTTGCAACTTGTCGCGATATCGCGACACTTTTCCTCCTTTGGCCGTGACAAGGCAACATGTCGCGATATCGCGACACTTTTTCTCTTCTGGCTGTGACGGTGCAACATGTCGCGATATCGTGACACTTTTTCTCCTTTGGCTGCGACAATGCAACATGTTGTGATATCGCGACATCTTTTCTCCTTTGGCCTCGACGATGCAATGTGTCGCGATATTGTGACACCTTTCCTCCTCTTTCTGCGATGACGCAATTTGTCGCGATATCGCGACACTTCTTCTCTTCTAGCAACGACGTTGCAACATGTCACGATATTGCGACACTTTCTCTCCTTCGGTCGCAATGTTGCATCTTGTCGCAATATCGTGACACCTTTTCCTCCTTTGGCCGTGACGTTGCAACATGTCGCGATATCGTGACACCTTTCCCTCCTTGCTTTTCCCTTTGCTTTGGACCGCAAAAATGCAATATGTCGCGATATCGTGACACCTTTCTTCTTGTGGTGTTCTACTTTTTCTTTGATCTTTAGCTCATGGGCCTCTTCGGTCGGTTTGGAAAACATGTAAAAAAAATTTAGTTCTTGTACAAGGGTCAGGTACCTTCCAACACCCTTTCAACCAATCAAAAAAAAAAAATTACAAAAAACAGGGGAAATTGCAGTATTAAATTAAACTATAGAAAACAAGAAAATAAACTAAAATGATAGAAAACAGGGAAAATAAGGGAGGAATACTATTGAGAGTGGGCCCACGCTTCCAGCAGATTTTTACCATGTTAAGTCATACACCGGATGCTAGTTGAATTTGATTAAAAGACTCAAATGTATTGTATTGAAATGTGCAGTAAGAATTTACAGAGAAAATCTAGGATCTATTTTTCAGGGGTGGCTTGCATATTTATAAGATATGTAGCCATGCCCTATTACATTCTGAAAGCAAATCAATTTCTAATTTTGTTGTTACAACAATACGCAGGAATAAAGGAGGTAAAGAGAAACATTAAACTCAAAATATATTTAATGTATTTTGTATCAGAACATAATACGTCTGATATTTTGCTCTACCCGATTACATTAATTTTTACATGATTGCTAAAAAATAGATGACATATGGTCATTGACATTGTCCTTGGTCCACATCCATCGCTGAAATTGCATCCGCATCCATCACTAAAATTGTCGTTATGTTCTACCGACAATAGGGATTGCGCTATAATTTTGCATCAATGGGAATCAGGCACCTTATCTGTAGAAGATGATAATCGGGCGCCTAATGGGAGTCGAGCACCTAACAGGAATCGGTAACCCAATAGTCAAACACCAAACATGAATCAAACGCCCAACAGTTAGGTGCCAAATAGGAATCGAGCGCCTAAACAGGAGTCAGGCACCTGACTTAGCGCTTCATCACTATTTTGTTGTAGATATTTTTACCTTCAATTTTTCATCATAAATGGAAAGTACCAGGTCCAAGTGGGACCTCGACGTAAACATGCCAAAATACCATAAAATCCATTGCATTTACACATAATCCACTCAAAAATAAATATTAGACAACATACGTAATCTAATGTTAAATACATATAAAATTTGCATAAAACATATATTTCTATTAAAATAAATGTCGCAATATATATGGAAATTTTGTACAAAAATGAGTGTTTTCAAGGCTCATCATCCCCCCATGCTTAAGGGTTGGCACGTCCTTGTGCCACTTTAAACTGGTAATTACCAGTTTCATTTACAACCTTCCAGTAGGCCCTATTTTTCTCCTTCCTTTTCTTGGTTGTATTTTTAGGTGCTTGCTACGCCGAGTTGGTTGACTGGGTCCCACTCCTTCACCTAGTTGTTCCTTTGTCCAAACTTTCCTCCCTGTCACATTCCTCAAGTAGTAGCCAGTAAAGTGGAGGTATCCTTCTAGAATGTTGGCTCAGCCTACTTCTAGTATTCATGGTGAGGGGGTAAACGTTCTCCCACTAGTACTGCAGATTCATCACCAAATAGAATGTTGGATTTCTCAGCAACCTTGGCCTTGGGAAAACTGGCCACCATTGGCTCAAGTTTAGCATCATCTTCTGACTCTACTTCTTCCACTAGGGAAGATTTGCTTTTTGTTGCCTGAGCTGTAGGTGGTACAGGACCTAGCAGTCCCATATTCATAAAATATACCTTCATCTTTGAAGGTTGATCACCTATTGACCCATACAAATCCCAGAACTACGTTGGTCGAGCAAATTTGATTCTCTTACGAGGAGTTTTGGATGCCTCTTTGGCCTCTTTTCTAGTTTCCTTGGCCACTCTCTTGGAGGCTTTCCTATACTCCTTATCTACCTTGATATCTACCTTGAGTTATTTGAACTTCTTTTTCTACTCATCAAACAACTTCAAATTCTCTGCCCATTCCTCATCAGAATCCATGCCTATTTATTTTAGTTGTGCAATCCTTGCTCTGGTCTTGGGTCTTCGTTGAGGTCCCCTTACAGCCTTCCTCTTCGTTCTCAACTTCTTGGGTTGTCTTGAAGGGTCTGTAGGTATATCTAAAATAGGGGGATTTCTCCCTTCTACTGTTTATATTGTTGCTACTATTGCTTGACCTTCAAAATTTGGAGACTTCTGAGTCTCTCGTGCCTACTCTATAGGCATTTTCTTAGGTGACCTTTCAATCACTTTTTGTGTAGCAGGTGACTCCTCTATTGAAGTCCCATTTTCTACCTGAAGCTTCTCAGGCTCAGTCCCTGCATCTCCTTCTGGTTCTTGGCCTACAGAGTGAGTAAAATCCTGAGATTTTTCAACCCCCTGATCCTCCTCTGCAGCCTTATCTAAAATTTGAGGCTCTTCAACCTCAATTTCATCTTCCTGTCTTGTGTCTTCCTCTGCATATTTTTCTAAAATTTGAGGTTCTTCAACCTCAATTTCATCCTCCTAGTTTACTTCTATATCTGTAGAGGAAGAAGATGTTGGGGACTATCCCATATCAACTTTAGGACCCTGATCTTACCCCTATTCTGTAGAGTGAGCTGGTGAATGGGGTTGTTCAACCTCCATTGCTTCATTTATTTCTTGCTCTACTTCTACATGTGATTTTAGGGAGGATTCTTCAGTTGCACTTTCAATAATAATTGTGGGGGTCCTTGCCCAAGAATTAGGGCTCCCCTATGCAGACATGTTTCTAGAAGAAGCCATTGATTGGTCCCCTACCTCAGCTTCCTTGCTGGAATTCCTTGCATCTGACCAAAAAGGGCTAGAGGAGGCTATTTTCTCCTCAGAATCTGGAGAGGTAGTGGGCACTTCCATAGCCCATTCAGTTTGCACTACTCGCTTCTACCCTGACTGGTCATTCAACCTCAGTTTGTTGGGCCTGCAACTATAATTTCAATATTATCTCATGCAACTGATGGATGGTCCGATACAGTTCCTACAATTTTGCTACAGCTACTTTTTTGGACTCTTGAAAAAGAACTTGCTCCTCCTTGTATTTGGCCTCCCAAGTGCAGGCCTGTTCTTTCAATATCTATAGCTGTTGCTGCAGATCCTCTATCTACATTTCCTATTGAGGAGTATGGCCCTTGGATAAATCTTGTAATATGTGGGCCATGAACTCATCCTTATTCAACTCATCAATTACTGCCTCATCATCCGATGAGCTATAAACCACCATGGATGCCTTCGTCCTTCTACTTCTGGTTCTGGTGGAAATCGACATGTAAGTAGGGCTTGGCGGACCATGCCCTACCTCATCTTCAAATTGAGGGCCAATAGGGGATGAAGCCTATCCCTCCTCATCAAATTGAGGGAAAGTAAGAGATGAGGCTTGTCCTACGTCCCATATATTTTCCTCATGCTAGGATGCAGACGTCGTCTCTGTTTGCTCTATCGTCCTATCAATCAATCGATCAGTTTGTTCTGGTTCCATCGCTTCTTCCCCTGCCTTAAGAATCACATTATTTCCTTTATCTTCCTTAACCGCATTATTTCCTTTATCTTCCTCAACCATTGCATCTTTGTGTGACTCGGCATGTCGCACCAAGGCCAAAATCAGGCCATGGTGAGCCAAGGTAGATGTTGTGCCTACCTGGTACTATCTAGCCTCATCCTTGAGTGCACATGCAAGATAATGGGGGACATTGATCTTGTCCCCATGCAGTATATGGTTGAGGAAACAAAAATGGTTAGAGTTTAGTTTGGAAAGCCTACCCATACAAGTGAAGAACCAGGCAATCTGCTCGAAGACCGACCTCTAGAGCTCGGGGATGTACTGCTTTGGCAAACCAATGCATGCGTTAGGTATTGCATTGGGTGCCCAAAGAATCATTGTGCATAGAGTGCGAGGTTGTCCTCCTTATACGTATGTTCCCCTATTTGGGGAAGGCCTATTACCTCGATAATGTACTCTTTGGTGACTAGAATTTCTAGTCCCCGCATGCGAACAACTTCATCCCTCATAGATGCTATAAATTCTTTAGCCACCTCTACATCTTGGTTCTGGCTAACCAGATGGTAGTATTCCAACCATCCGATGATATCGAATTGCATCTGTACATCCTCACTAATGCTTGAACAATCTGTAGGCTCACTCTTTTTTAACTAATGGTTGGTCGATTTTCCCCCATGGTAAAGTTTAAATTTTTCTTGGCTCTGAGTTTTTCTTGTAGCAATTTCTCACACCGTAGTTTTTCTACAACTCTGTTATTTTCTTGCATAGAGTTTTGCCAATGCATGATTTTAAATCGCCTCCATTAGTGAAATAAGATACCTGATTGTCGTAATTAGAAATAATTACGATTATCTATGTAAAATCTCGTTAAAGCGTGTGCCATATTTTGTGTAGATGATGACCATGAGTGTTTTCCCCAATCAGAGTAGTGACATGTAGAAAAATGCCAAGTGGAGAGAAATGGGTGGTTGGTAATTCAATGGGGAATGTGCCAACACTATTTTATAGAAACATATGCCTATGAAAATAATATATATATAAAACAAAAAAATTAAGCATGTACCCGTATTATGTTTTGTGCATGTATAATGTGCAGACACTCATGGTGCACTGGCATTGGCTACTTTATGGTGACTAGGCATTCTAGAACAAAGAATGATAGGCATATTTCCCATGCGGAAAATTTCTCTCCATTTTGACTGGTTCTCGGTTGCTGCAATTTGATACATTTGAGAATTCTTGCACATTTTCAAGAAAAGGTTAGAAAAACATGTCTTCTCGGGATGACAAACATCCCCTCCTTGGAAATTATTTGTTGATGACTTTGGAATGTGCACAAATCTTCAACAAAAAAATTAAAATAATTTTATCTGTTGAAGTTTGACTGATGCACGTGGGTGAAATGTTGATGTGGCTCGGGCCACTTCCCAATGCTAATGATTATTTATACGAGGCACAACTTCCCATGAAAATAGAAAGCAGGCACCTCTTTATATGGAAATCGGGCACCTTCTTTCGAATCAAGGCATGCAAGTGCTTGGTAAATAGAAAGCAGGCACCTTTTGTTAGCAATCAGGCATCGTGCTTAATATGGAAAGCAGGCGCCTTTTGCTGGCAATCGGGCACCTTACTTAAAGCATAAAATAGAAAGCAGGCACCTTTTTATTGGAAATCGAGTGCCATACTTAAAGCAAACTTTATAAAGCACTTTTTTTTTGTTATGTCCAGGAAATTAGGTGTCGCTTTCTCGAAAAATGGAAGTCAGGCGCCATTTCCTTATGAAAAATAGGAATCAAGCGTCGGTCTACCAGAAAACAGGATTCAGGCACCTTTTCCTTGACATAATGGGAGTCAGGTGCCTTTTATCATACAAATAGGAATAAAGTGTCATCTTTCATAAAAACAGGAGTCGAGTACCTTCTTATCCAAAAAACAAGAATCGAGCACCTTCTTCTCTAGAAAATGGAAAGTAGGCACTCCTCCTTTATTTCAATATCTTCTGATATGTCCACTAGTGTACGCTTATAGTTGATCAGGCCTTCAACATTCTGGTTTGAAGAACAGGGATAGAATCAACATCCGCTACCTGAACCAACATTCGGGTATTTTTCTTCATGAAGACAAAAAACAAACACCCAAACACTTGTTCAGATATGGTTTCCCCCTCCAAGTGGGGATGAGCTACTTCTACTAGAATTTAATCTCCTAGAAAGCTAGGATTGCGCAGGTTCATGGATCCTGTGCTTGTTAGGCCTAGGTTTCCCAGGCTGCCTAACAGTTGCACTCAGGGCATCGTTCCTGCAAAATAGAAATACAACTAAAGAAAGAAAAATTGCAAAACTTTAAAAGAATAATTATTTTTGGACCATGTGGACTACGTCCACATATTACTGACTCATTTTAAAACTAGAATCAACTAGGGTCTCCCCCATGCCTAATCTGGACTTCATCATATAAGTCTCAGACACATGATATGGATGCAATCGGTGACCATTGATTGTTAATGTAATGTTGCTATCGTCAATTGTTCTGATCCTCACAACTCCATTGTTGATGACCTCAATCACTTCATATGGCCCCATCCAGTGTTGCATAAGTTTACCTTTCCTTTCCTAGAACTGGGAGTCATACAATAATGCCCACTCTCCCACTTTTAACTACTTTGGCCTGGTGTGACGATCATGCCACTTGGCCCTCTATTTCTGGATGACCTCTATCCGCTGTAGAGCATCTCTTGGTATTCATCCAGCTGGTTAAGCTATTGAATCCTCTCCTTTTGTGCCTCATCCAGATTCAAATTTAAATCTACTATAGTTCTGAGAGTTTTAATCTCAAATTCTATGGGCATCATAGCATTCTTCCCATATACTAGCTGGAATGGTGTAAAACCAGTAGTAGTCTTCCAGGTGGTTTTGTAAGCCCACACTACTTCTAGTAATCTTGTGGCCTAGTCCTTCCTATGCTGTTGTACCATATTTGTGAGAATGTTCTCCAGTTCATGGTTGGTTACCTCTACTTGCCCATTTTCCTATGGATGGTAAGGAGTGGTTTTGTTATGCCTGATTTTATATTGTTGCATGAGTTCCTGAATCATATTTGAAGTAAATTGAGGCCCTTGATCAGTTGTGATCTCCCTTGGAACCCCAAATCTGGTGAAAATAGATGAATACATGAAGTCTGCTATAGTCTTCTCTTTAGAATCATGCAATGCCTACACTTCAACCCACTTGGTCACATAGTCAGTGCAAACTAAGATATACCTCTTACCTGCTGACTGTGGATTAATGGGTCCTACGAAGTCCATCCCCCATTTATCAAATGGCTCTATGTGCACATGTGGTTGGAGTGGCATTTCATCTCTGAGAGTAGGTCTGCCCATCCTCTGACATTGGTCACATTGGCTCACATGCTTGGCTACATCTTTGAATAGTGAAGGCCAGTAATAACCAACCTACAATACTTTGAATGCAGTCCTTTTTCCTACAAAATGGCCACCACAAGGTTCATTATGGTAAGCCTTTAGTATTTCTACAATCTCATTATCAACAACACATCTTCTCATGATCTGATCAGGCCCTATTTTAAATAGGCACCCATCAATCCATGAGAAGTCTACACTTTTCTCAATTAAAGTTTATTTCTCACATGGTGAAAGTGTAGGGGATACTTTACCAGTGGCTAAATAATTAGCCATATCTACGTACCATGGTATCTGTTCATTAAGAGCAAACAAATGCTCATCTAGAAATTGATCTTCTATAGCTGAATGATCTGGAGGTGTCAATCTAGAAAGAAAATCTACCACCACATTATCCTTACCTAGTTTATCTACAATTGTCACATCAAACTCCTATAGAAGTAACAACCATCTGATAATCCTACCACTAATTCCAGGTTTGTTTGTCAGGTATCTGATAGTTGAATGATCAGTGTGCACAAAAACCTGATATCCTATAATATAATGGTAAAATTTGTTAAGAGCATGTATAACTGCAAGAAATTCCTTTTCTATGATAGTATAATTGAATTCAACACCTGTGAGATGTTTACTGACATAGTAGATGGCATAGAAATCATCACCATCCTTTTGTCCTAGTACTGACCCTATTGCATTGTTGGATGCATCAACATATATGTGAAAGGGTATGGTCCAATTTGGACCTCTCAACACTGGAGCAGTAATCAGTTTTTCCTTCAAAGTGTTAAATGCTTGTTCACATTCCTCTGTCCAGACAAACTCTATATCCTTTGATAACAATGTGCTTAGGGGTTTAGCAGTTTTTCTAAAATCTGCTATAAACCTCCTATAGTAACCAATTGATCCAAGGAAACTATGGATATCCTTCTGAGTTTTGGGTGTAGGCAGGTTTTGGATAACTTCTATCTTCTTCCTATCTACCTTGATCCCATCTGCAGAGATATGATGTCCTAGAACTATCCCCTCCTGCACTAGCATATAACATTTCTCATTACTTAGGGATAGATTGGTTTCCTCACACCATTGAAGTGTTCTTTCCAAATTTTCTGTGGCTTCTTCAAAGGTTTCACCATATATAGTGAAATCATCCATATATACCTCCATAGTTTCTCCAATCATATCAGAGAAGATGCTCAAAATTGCCCTCTAAAATGTGGTAGGTGCATTGCACAAACCAAAGGGTAAAACTCGGTAAGCAAAGGTTCCCCATGGGCAAGTGAATGTGGTCTTGTCTTGATCCCCTTCCCCTATCTGAATCTGGTTATATCCATTGAACCCATCCAGGAAAGAAAAGTACTTCTTACCTGATAAGGTGTCAAGGACCTGATCTATGAAGGGTAGGGGGAAGTGGTCTTTCTTGGTTGCTTTATTCAACAACCTGTAATCAACATAGATTCTCCACTTGCCATTCTTCTTGGGCACCACCACCAAAGGTGATACCCACTCACTATCTGAAATTGGGTAGATGAACCCAACTATGAGGAGTTTCTGCAATTCAGCTTTGACAATCTCCTTCATAGTTGGATTCATTCTTCGTTGTGGTTGTCTTACCAATTTTATTTCATCTTCCAGATATATTCGATGAGTACAGGTTTCAGGAGCTATTCCTCTCATGTCTGAATACTCCCAAGCAAAGGCACCTTGATGTTTGACTAATATTTTTCTCAGTTTGGTCTGTTGTTCATATGTCAACCCATCATTTATGTTTAATACTCTCCTAGGTGCAACTTCTATTTGTTGAATATTGTGATCCTTACCTCCCACTAATGGCAACTCTAGAGGAGGATAGGAGGGTTCTCCTTGGAAAAATTTTGATATCACCCTATCCTCATCACTCTCATATTCCAATTCATCAAGTGCCATGATGGATTGAATCATTGATAGACCACTCATATTCTGGTTCTCACATTCAAGTTCTCCCAACAAATCTACAGACTATGCAGGTGGATGGATGATCAGATTTTTTACATTCTGACCATCAAAAATGGTCATTTGCCCATTTCTACAACTTATGTAGGCATCAACTATTGCCAGCCAAGGCCTACCTAAGATGAGTGGATAACCACCCAATCCAGACTTGGATTGTAACACTAAGAAATCTGTTGGGTACTCCCATGCATCCACTGTGATAGTTATGTCTTCTAGTATTCCTTCAAGGAGCACTGTAGACCTATCTGCCAACTGAAGGATAGTTTTGGTTGGCTTTAGATTGGTTAAACTAAGTTTCTGCATGGTTTCCTTGGGCATGACATTAATGGCAGCCCCTAGATCTACTAATGTATTGGGTAAAACATAACCCCCAATTTTCATAGTTAAAATAAGGCTTCCTAGGTCTGAATATTTTTGGTTGTAGGTATTTCCTAGCATAAGATCAGCTAGTTGTCCTACCAAATTGATTGCCTATGCTGGTTTTCTTCTTGGTTTTCTTAGACACATCTCTCTTATGGCCTTGTTATAGATAGGAATGTCTCTGATGGCCTGAAAGAGAGGGATTGTGACTGTCAGGTTCTTCAAACTGGAAAGAATATCAAATTTTGGTTGTATTGGCTTCTTGGGTTCCTGCAACATTTTTGGAAAAGGTGGAACCCCTTCTCTGTTATTTATAGTTGTTGTAAGAGGTGATTCCTCTTCTACTTCTTCTATAAGAGGTGATTCCTCTTTTTCTAACTCTATGCTTTCCTCCTCTTCTACTAGAGGAGACTCTTCTACACCTACCTATCTACCTGACCTTAATTGTATTGGACTACAATCTACTTTGATATTATACATGGGGTACATCTCATTCTCCATATGGTATGTTGGTTGTGGTTTGTTGTTTGGATTAGAAGTAGGTTGTATCGATAGTTGAGCAGGTCTCAAAGTAGGGAAAGCTGGCAGACTTGGCTGTAGTGGGGTTGGTGCAGGATGTTGTGGAGTTTGGCTCCATGTATTCTGATTTCTCCACTACTATCCAGGCTGTTGGTATGGCATCCATGGGTAGGGATTGTAAGGATTTGCTCCTTGGGGAAATTGAGTCCAAGGTTGTTGTCCCCACCAGCCCATGTTGGGTGGCTGAACTTGACCTTGGTTCTGATAATTGTTGCCCCCATAGGATGGCATTCCTGCTGGCATGTTGTTTCCCATAGGATACTATTGCCAGTTTCTCCTATTACCCATGAAGTATGCTTCCATTACTTCAGGTTCCTCTCTAGATTTTGATAACTATGGACACAACTTAGTTTTATGATATTTTTGACACACAACGCACACTCTAACTTTGTTCTCAGGATATTCATTTCTGGGGTGCTTTCCCCTGCATTTAGGACAAAAATAGGCTAATGCTGCCTCATTTTCCTACTTCTTTTTGAAGTAGAAGGGTGTCCATTTGGAGTGCTAGAGATGATAACATCTCACTCTTGAGGTCTTCAAGCATATTCCCTATTTCTGTTTTAGTGATAGTGGTTGATTGTTTGATATTCTTGGGGGTTAACTTACCCTTTCTTCTTGAAAAGTTTTGACACAACTGTCGGATATCAGACATTTGGTGTTGATAAATATCCCCCCAAAAATCATGTTTAAGGTTTCAAGAGATTCATTTGTAAGCCCTTTTAAGAAGATACTTCTTAAGGACCTATCTCCTAGTCTTGCATGGGGAGATCTTTGCAAATTAAAGCTAAACCTATCCCAATACTCCTCTAATGATTCTCCTTCCTTTTGTGTCATATCCAGGACTTCTTCTCTGGAATCCCTTGCTCTGCCAAAGTCCTGATACTGATCTAGGAAAAGTTTTTCATGTCTTCCCAGGTAGTTATCTGTTTATTCCCCAAACTGATGAACCAGTGCAAAGTTGAATCATCAAGAGTGGAGGGAAACAACTTTAGTTTCTGAGCATTGGTTGTATAATCTACCGACCTGCATAGAACATCAAATTTGAAAAGGAATAGGTCAGGATCTTCTGTTGGAAGTCCTCTAAATATTGGAAGGTGGGCAGGGGAGATATGTTTCATCCTGTGTTCTCCTCTTACCTCTTCTATAGGGAAGTTAAAACTAGTTGATGCTTCTTCTACTATTTCAGCCATCTTGTCTCCTATCAAGGTTTCTACACCTGCTGCATTCAGGGCAGCTTTCAAGGCTTCTAATTCATTTCTTTTATCCTCTAGAAGGATTACTAAATCAGTGTTTGAAATAGTCCCTTCCTCAACTACTTGCCAACGTTGAAGGTTCAGTAAATCTTCCTCAAATTGAACTCTTCCTATCTCAGATCCTTCCCTATGATTTTGTTGGTCTATTTCAGAAGGATCCTATGCAAACAATGGATGTTGACTCCAATGCATAGGTGGAGACGGTGGTGGAGAGGTTTCAGTCTGAGGATTTGGCATAGTTGGAATAGAGGTTTTTGAAGAAGCAATGTTTGTGTTCTTGATAAAATGACCATCCGATCCTCTAACTCTAGGTGGACTCATACAAAATTTAGAATGGAGTGGTTCTGTAGAAAGTAACCTAAACTACTTCTAACATACTTTCTTCAGAATAGAAAATTACAGTTGGCTACTCCTCAAAAATGGCACCAAAATGTTGGGCAAAACATTGGTTAGTTTTCTATGGTATAAATCATTACCTCCATTTAATTGTCAACCCGAGACAACTCGTAAACTTGTGAGTAACCCTGCACAGTATATGCCTGTAATCTCCCTTTAATCAGATGAGTCCCTTAGATCCTATGGTTTGGGGGATGTTGTTTCATTGGAGTTCTCGTTTATCTTCCAAACCACTAATCTAATTTGCATTATCAAAGAAATAACTGAAATGCTTTAAAATCAAAACTGCACACTTGCTAGAAATTGATAGAAAATAGGGGAAATTGCAGCTTTAAATTAAACTACAAAAAATAGGAAAATAAACTAAAATGATAGAAAATAGGGAAAATAAGGGAGGAATACTGTTGAGAGTGGGCCCATGCTTCTAATAGATTCCACCCACGTTAAGTCATACACCGGATGCTAGTTGAATTTGATTAAAAAACTCAAATGTATTGTATTGAAATGTGCAGCAAGAATTTACAGAGAAAATCTAGGATCTATTTTTTAGGGGTGGCCTGCATATTTATAAGATATGCGGCCATGCCCTGTTACATTCTGAAAGCAAATCGCTTTTTGATTTTTTTGTTACAACAATACGCAGGAATAAAGGAGATAAAGCAAAACATTAAACTCAAAATATATATTCAACGTATTCTGTATCAGAATAGAATACGTCTGATATTTTGCTTTACTCGATTACATTGATTTTTACGTGATTGCTGAAAAATAGATGACATATGGTCATTGACGTTGTCCTTGGTCCACATCCATCGTTGAAATCGCATCCGCATCCATCGCTGAAATCATCGTTCTATTCTACCGACAATAGGGGTTGCATTGTAATTCTATGTCAATGGGAATCAGGCGCCTTATCTGTAGAAGATGGGAATCAGACGCCTAATAGGAGTCGAGTGCCTAATGGGAATCAAGTGCCCAACAGTCAAACACCAAATGGGAATCGAGCACCCGATAGTTAAGCACCAAACAAGAATCGAGTGCCTAAACGGGAGTCGGGCGCCTGACTTAGCGCTTCATCACTATTTTGTTGCAGATATTTTTACCTTCAATTTTTCATCATAAATGGAAAGTGCTAGGTCCAAGTGGGACCTCGACGTAAACATGCCAAAATACCATAAAATCCACTGCATTTACACATAATCCACTCAAAAACAAATATTAGACAACATACGTAATCTAATGTTAAATACATATAAAATTTGCATAGAAACATATATTTCTATTAAAATAAATGCCGCAATATATATGGAAAGTTTGTACAAAAATGAGCATTTTCAGGGCTCATCACATCCCACTGAAGTGCCCACCATAAGTACCATCATGGGCTTCACATATAGTTTTTTGTACCTCTACGGGGTCTAGACATTAGAGTAGGATTCCATCATAACCATGTCTGTATAAGACATCCAAAGAGAGTGTCTCCCAACAGACTTGTCACGAAATTCCAAATGAACATTCAAATAAAAGGTAGCTCATTATACTCTCTTATAATGTCTTATACAGGGGTGGCTATGATGGATAGGAAATATTATGATGTAGTACTCATCTCTTTCATCGATAGGCACTATGGGAGCCGCATATTTGAAATCATTAGAGATGATAGATAGGGCATCAAATTCTTCTTTGAATTCTTCCTCAGAGTCATCATCGAAAATGGCTTTAATCATTTCAATGTGCAGTTGCATTTCTGGAAAGGCCTCATATAAATAAGGTGCAAACTTAGGGTCTATGTATTCATCCTCACTATCATCGCTATCTTTGCTATCTTCATCCTCCTCCTTATAATCTAGGGTGAGTTGATAGAATTCATGCTCAAAGGAGGTTGTAGAAGATCTTGGCCTATATCCTAGGCCAGAGCGATCATGTGTCTCCCAATAATGTGGTTCGACGATATTAAAAATACATCATTACACTGCAATAATAGCTATAGGAGATCAACTATTTTCATGGAGATCGATTACTCAAGCTCCTAGATCAAGCCCTAGGGATTCTACCATTTTAGCCTCAAAAATCCATGGGAATTTACATAGAGACAAACGCGCCTCCGTGATTGCCACATGCCAGCCCGCATTTATACAATCCAAAACGTATGCTCGCATTTGGTCAGGAGTAAGTTTAGTTCGTGATACACATAGAGCAAGGTTAGGTAAAATTTTCAAGGTATTTATTTAATATTTTACTTTTGTTTCTTATACATCGTGTTTCAGTCTATATGCATTCCTTTCTAGGGTTTTTATAGTAGATATTTCTATTCATATCAACAGGTGCTATTGATTCTTGTGTTTGCATTCATGCATGTGCAGGTTACAAGTTATTGAAGGTTTTTGCAATGAGGATGGTCCACAAGGATAGTTGAAGCCCATCTACCCCTTGGTTGTAGCAAAGAAGACCAAAGACACCAATGTTCTTTGTATTTGGCAAAAGGGACATTTCCCCTCTATTTACCCATTGTAAAATCAGGAAGCAAGCAAGTTTGTTGTACTCATACTTTTGCACACTCGAGGTAAAAATATTGTAAAAAGGGATACTAAGGCTCCCTTGTATTCATTATCATCAATTATTTTACAACACTTGATTTTCTCTTGTTTCATTGCTTGGTGTATCTTCTTTTAGCTTACAAAATGATGATCAGAGCAATAACCATCCAAAATAAAAGAAATAAAAAAATAGAGCAACACAAAATAATCCACAAAAAAATCCATGTATATATATATGAATCACATATACAAAGTTTACCCAAAGTTTGTATACTTTAGAGCACTAAGGATCACACAAAAAATAAAAAATCACAAAAAGAAGTAATAAATGTTACTAGCTAGCGCCACCATGAGGACTATAAGCAGATCCCTGTGACCCTGATGGGTCATGAAAAGTAGAAGCCCTCAAGAACTCTCAGGCCTAGACTCAATACACCTGTTAGACCCAAACATAGAGGAAGAAGGTATAATAAGTAGTGGGATGTGATGTCGAGCAAGCCGATCCTTGTTTGCCTAAATGTACCTATCCTATAGTCACAAATAAGATAGATCCTACCTCTAATGCACCTCTTGCTCTGCAATATCAACACGAAGAGCAGCAACCTGAGCATTGTTACCTTATATACCCAAAGCCATCCGTAGCCCTGCTATCTCACTTCACAATCGAGCTATCTGAGCATCTTGAGCCACCAATGCACCTTGTAGCCTTGCAATATTTGTATCTTGGGCTACTGTGGCCTGTAAGAGGTGATCCCGCTCCTCATACAAGTTGTCCTGCTTAGCCTATAGGACACCCCAATCCTCATCTTTGTGCACTTGAGGTCTCTTTGGAACCTCCTCCATGATATATATACCCCCACCCCCATCACCAACACCTTTCCCATTACCACCCCCATCTCCATCACCTCCATTCCCGACATCTAGAGGTAGATATGCATCAGTCCTCGCCCGCCTCCTGCAATAGCTACCTCAATCACATCTTTGTCATTGAGGAGTCTCCTCTGTGGTATTCTGATCATCTTTGCTACCTCCATTATCCATAGCCTGACTAGGTGCCCAAGGAGGCTATGAAGCAAACCATGTATCATACTCAATAGTAGTCTTAGCATCATCCACGTTTAGGGCATCTACAACTTCATCATAATGGTCATCAATATCCTAGTCATGGGAAGTATAAGGGAGGCTAATATCGTCACCCTAATGCATTTATATGACTGGGGCATCAGGAACCCCTTGCACCATCCCAAAATATTGCAGAACATGAGAGAACTAGATCAACTCCCTCTCTTCCATGCTACCCAACCAACCATCTAGCCTACCTTATTTGTCATAGTTGTGCCCCATCCTTATTCCATGCCATTTTATAAGCTAAAATAAGATACACCAAGCAATGAAACAAGAGACAAGAAAGTGTTGTAAAATAATTGATTATATTGAATACAAGGGAGCCTTAGTCTCCCTTTTTACAATATTTTTTCTTCGAGTGTGCAAGGGTATGAGTACAACAAGCTTTCTTGCTTCCTGATATTACAATGGGTAGAGAAAGGGTAAATGCCTCTTTTTCCAAATACAAGAAAATTTGGTGTCTTCGGTCTTCTTTACTACAACCAAGGGGTATATGGGCTTTAGCTATCCTCGCGGACCATCCTTGAGACGTGTCACCATGCATGAACATACTCCACTGTCAGTCAAGCATCAATAGCCCTGATGGAGATTAGGTCCATAGTCTAATGGTATGATCTCTAAGCTTTGGGAAATCAGACTACATAATCATCTGGATGGAAGTGTAATCCTCTCCTTACTACTTGGGGACCTATTTTGTGGTTTGTAAAAGAGTTTAAGCTTTGGAGAATTGGATTCTCAACTGTGGTGTGATGATAATTTTACCCTATCCTTACTACTCACTCTTTTATTTTGAAGTGTTGTAAGTGGTGAAAACCACTATTTTTATTGTTATTTTGGACTATGTGCATGATGGGACGAGCAAGAAGATTTTTTTCTCCCAAGTTCAATCCAATCATGGCTTCATCTCTCTTTGACGCAAGATCTCATTAATATATGTGATTTTTATTTGGTTCAAATATGGTAGAGTCAACTCCTAGAACTCAAAATTTTCTTAGTGACAAATGTGTGTGGTCCAAGAGAAAACTTGATTTGACTAGGAGCAACCTATAGCACCTTAGGATTGTTCAACATTGAATTGAGATTGCTTAATACACTAGGGGTGGATGATTGATCGGAAGCACCTAAGTATTATTTGATAAAATTTGTATTATGCTAGATGTAGCTATAATTTCCTTGTGATATTTTGAAAATTAATGGATGTGCATAAAATAGTCAATGGTTGTATAATCATCATTTTATGAAAATCCATCGTTACATTAGAAATACATTGTTACGCTACTGGAATAGCTAAAGGAGGTCAACTACTTTCATGGAGATCGATCACTCAAGGTCCTAGATCAAACCCTAGGGTTTTTGCCATTTTAGCCTCAAATCCTCATAGGAATTTACATACAGATAAACATACCTTCATGTTTGCCACACACCAGCCCGCGTTTACACAATCCAAGACGTGCACCCATATTTGGTTAGAAGTAAGTTCAGTCCACAACAGACAGATAACAAGGTTAGATAAAATCAACAAGGTATTCGTTTAATGTTTTACTTCTATTTCCAATACATCATGTTTCAGTCTATATGCATTCATTGCTAGGGTTTTTATAGTAGCTATTTCTATTCACATCAACAAGTGCTACTGATTCTTGTGTTTGCATTCATGCATTTGTAGGTTACTTGTTCTTGAAGGTTGTTGCAGCGAGGAGTGTATGTGAGGATAGCTTAAGCCTATCTGCCCCTTGGTTGTAGTAGAGAAGATCGAAGACACCAACGTTCCTTGTATTTGACAAAAGGAAATTTTCCTCTCTACCCATTGTAATATCAGGAAGCAAGCAAGCTTGTTGTACTCATACCCTTCACACTTGGGGCAAAAATCTCCTACACATTATCCTATTTTCCATATTTTATGAAAATCTATAAAATCCCCCTAGGATACCCTGTGTCTTCACTTGAAACTTGTCCTAACCACCACTACCCCTCCCTTCACCACATCTCACACCTCACTCCACACATCACTCCACTTTCACCTACCCACATACCACCACTCCACCTAAGTGAGACACTCTAAGTGACTCACTACAACTACCTAAGATAGGTGGTTGCCCAATCCCTACCACTTGGTAGCCCTGGCTTGCCACCTATATTTTCCCTCCAAAACCTCAAAATACCTATAAAAACATCATTTCATCAAGCAAGGGAGGCTATAAAATACATGATTACACTATAGGAATAGCTATAGGAGATCAAATGGTTTCATGGAGATCGATCACTCAAGGTCTCGGATCAAACCCTAGGGTTTCTAACATTTCAGCCTCAAACACTCATGGGTATTTACATAGAGATAAACGTGCCTCCATATTTTCCATATGCCAGCCCATGTTTGATTAGGAGTAAGTTCAAGTCCACGATAGACAGAGAGCAAGGTTAGGTAAAATCAGCAAGGTATCCATTTAATTTTTTACTTATGTTTCCTGTACATTGTGTTTCAGTCTATATGTATTAATTGCTAGGGTTTTTATAGTAGCTATTTCTATTCACATCAACAGGTGTTGTTGATTCTTGTGTTTGCATTCATGCATGTGTAGATTACAAGTTCTTAAAGGTTGTTGTAGCGAGGATGGTCCGCGAGGATAGTTGAATCCCATCTACCCCTTGGTTGTAGCAGAGAAAACCAAAGACACCAACATTCCTTGTATTTGGTAAAAGGGGTATTTCCCCTATCTCTACCTATTGTAATATAAAGAAGTTTGTTGTACTCATACCCTTGCACACTCAGGGCAAAAATATTGTAAAAATGGAGACTAAGGATCCCCTGTATATAATATCAATTCTTTTACCACACTTGCTTGTCTCTTGTTTCATTACTTGGTGTATCTTCTTTTAGCTTACAAAATGGTGATCGTCAAGTAAAATTTGGATCCCATAACGTATAGGCTTGCATATCTATAGGGGATAATGGAGCTTGAACTATTGAATATCATTCACTTGAGAGTGTTCTATGCATAAATTGAATTATATATACATATACATGGCTTAAAAAAATACAAAAACATTTGCATTACCAAAATTTTGTACATCACCTACATTGTATATATACATTCGTATCATTTGATCCATTCATGTAGCTTGCAATATTAGTCATCATTAGAACACTTTGGATAATTGCTAGTCCAATTTTTCATGTTGCCTTAATCAGGGGCACCTTTAGTTTAACATTAGTCACCAATCCATCAGTCGTAATCATTTACAACTTTTCTTGTGGTCTTTTGATCATTAAGAGGTGCGTATAAGATAGGATAGTTACTTCATGATCATCAACAATGATAATTATATGGCCACTGACTATTTTATGCACACCCCTTAGTTTTCAAAATCTCATAAGAAAAGTACAACTACATATACCATAATACAAAGTTTGTCAAAGAATACCTAGGTGCTTCTGATCACTCAGCCGCTCCTAGTGTCTTAAGCAACCTCAATTCAACGTTGAACAATCCTGAGGTGCTATTGGTTGCTCCTAGTCAAAACAAGTTTTCTCTTGAAACACACACATTTATCACTAAGAAAATTTTGTGTTCTGGGAGTTGACTCTGTCATCTTGGAACCAAACATAAATCACATATATTAATGAGATCTTGCATAAGAGATATGAAGCCATGATTTAATTGAACTTGGAAGAATAAAAATAGTGGTTTTCACCACTTGCAAAACTTTAAAATAAAAGAGTGAGTAGTAAGGATATGGTAAGATTCTCATCACACCATGGTTGACAATCTAATTTCCCAAAGCTTTAACTCTTTTACAAACCACAAAACATGTCCCAAAGTAGTAAGGATAGGATTACACTTCCATCGATATGGTTATGTAGTTTGATTTTCTAAAGCTTAGAGATCATACCATTAGACTATGGAGCTAATCTCCACTGCGGCTATAGAAGCTTGACTAGCAGTCGAGTATGTTCATGCGTGGTGACACATCTCTTTTGAAGAGACCTATGTATGCACATAAGGACAAGCTAACCTCTTGGTTTTATCCATGAATGTTTTAATCCCACCCTACTCAAGATGGGTAAATGAATCCACCATTTGCACACACATTGGTTCTTAATTGGCTTGTGTCAATACCAAACTCAAAATTGATTGGAAATGAATATTCATTGCACACACAGTTGGTCCTTGAGAAATTTGACTCCACTAGGACACCCTTTACATCTTATGGATTTGCGACATTAATGGACAAGTTTGTTTAAAATCACTAGGATGTTTGAGTCTTTGAAAACAACTCTAGATTCTTTATCACTAAGGTAAACAAAGTCATATGAGAGTATACATTCCATCTTCCATAATCCATTTCATATATAAACATTAGATATTGGTGCCCCTGATTAAGTGATTAATATTAGGTCAATCAAGCAAGATTCTAGACCATCTACATATGATCATCAAAATAGAATACCATCACCTCACTTGCATACATTATCATAACAAATTAGGTATCTCATTCGTCACACATTCATTCCATTTTATACATATGCATCCGCACATACATCCAAAATAAAAACAATAAAAAAAATAGAGCAACACAAAATAATCCACAAAACAAAAGCCATGTATATATATGAACTGCATATACGAAAGTTCACCCAAAGGTTGTATACATCAAAGCACTAAGGCTTACACAAAAAATAAAAAACCACAAAAGGAAGTAATAAGCACTACTAGCTAACACCACCCCGAGGGCCATGAGCAGATCCCTGTGACCCTGATGGATCACGAAAAGTATGAGCTCTCGAGCGAGAACTATCAGGCCTAGACACAGTCCACCTACTAAACCTAGATATAGAGGAAGAAGACTGCATAGGTAGTGGGATGTGATACTGAGCAAGCCGATCCTTGAGCACCTGAATTTACCTATCCTGTAATCACGAATGAGATAGATCCTATCTCTAACACACCTTACACTCTACAATCTCAGCACAAATAGTAGCAATTCTAAGCATTATCACCTCCTACACCTAGAGCCATCTTTTGCCCCTCCATCTCACTTCACATCTGAGCTATCTCGATATCTCGAGCCACCAATGCATCTTGTAGCCTCACAATCTCTGTATCTCGAGATGTTACAACCTATAAGAGGTGATCCTACTTCTCATCCAAGATATCCCACTCAGCCTATATGACACTCCAATCCTCCTAACTATGCACCTGATGTCTCTCTAGAACCTCCTCCATGGTATTCGTACTCCCAACCCCATCACCACCACCCCCATCTCCATCACCCCCAACCCATCCAAAGGTAGATTCGCATCATCCCTCACCCACCTCCTGCCATCGCTACCTCGAGTCTCCTCCATGGCATCCCTATAATCTCTACTTATTCCATCATTCATATCCTGGCTAAGTGCCCAAGGAGGCTATGAAGCAAACCATGCATCATACTCAACAATAGTCCCAACATCATCCATGTCTGGGGCACCTACCACTTCATCATCATGGTCATCAGTATCCCAGTCATGAGAAGGATAAGGGAGGCTAAGCTCATCACCCCAATGACTATATATGATTGGGACATCAGGAACCCCTTGCACCATCCCAAAATATCACATAACACAAGATAACTGGATAAACTCCCTCTCTCTCATGCCACTTAACCAACCATCTAGCCCGTCTCATCTGTCGTAGTTGTACCATATCCTCAATCCATGCAACCCCTATCCACGGTCGCCAAATAACGTCTACAATAGTCAATTCTACCCACATCTCCCAATACTCCTAGTTACTACGACTAGGACGACTTGATGGAATCTCCTCATTGGTCCACCATCGAAGAGCCCAAGGGTGTGAGTGAGCCCCGATTGCCAAGTGTTGGGATAGTTAGAGTGAGTCACTAAAAGTGTCTCACTTAATTGAGGAGATGTGGCAAGTGGGTAGGTGCAAGTGAAGTGAGGTATGGAGTGAGGTGTGAGATGTGGCAAGGTGAGGGGTAGTGGTGGCTAGGACATGTTTCAAGTGGATACAAGGGTATCCTAAGGGGAGTTTCCAAATTTTCATAAAATTTAGAAAATATGACTATGCAAGATTTATAACCTTGTTCTCTATCCATCGCAAATTGAACTTCCTCCTGACCAAACACAGGTGTGCATTTTAAAATGTGTAAACACAAGCTAACATGTGGTAAATGCAGAGGTATGTTTGTCTCTATGTAAATGCCCATGGGTATTTGAGACTGAAATGGCAAAAACCCTAGGTTTTGATCTGAGACCTTGAGTGATCGATCTCCACGAAAGCAGTTGAACTCCTGTAGCTATTCTTGTAGTGTAACGATGTATGCCTTGTTTGATGAAATGTTGTTTATATAATCCTTTTGGAATTTTGGAGGGAAAATATAGGTGGCAAGCTAGGGCTACCAAGTGGCAAGGACTGGACAACCACCTATCTTGGGTAGTTGTAGTGAGTCACTTAGAGTGTCTCACTTAGGTGGAGTGGTGGCATGTGGGTAGGTGCAAGTGGAGTGATGTGTGGAGTGAGGTGTGAGATGTGGCAAGGGGAGGGGTAGTGGTGGCTAGGACAAGTTTTAGGTGAAGGTGGGGTAGATGGGGTTTTGCAAATGCCTAGGTTTTGGTGTCTACATAATTAACAAAAATGGCCTTTATCTACCTTTCTTGGCATGTAAGTTCACTTTATCTATTTAATCCTATATTTACTCCTAAATACTCTATTTAATCACATAACTACTATAGTAATAAAGCAAAACATAACCTAAAAGTGCAAAAAGAGGGTAAAAAGTTGACAAAATGAGATATTATTTAGCCTCATCATATGTGGTAAATTTTCACATTATGAAATATAGTTTTTTTACCTAGCCAATGTTGTTAGGGACGTCATGGCTAAGAAAAACACATGATTTTTATTTATTGGCATGAAGGATGTATGACCATTAGTTAGGGACCTAACTGGGTGAAGATAAATGTGGTGCTTCAACCTCTTACGTTAAAGACAATAGAAACTAAAGAAGAAAGCAACTTGACAACCTCAAATTACAATAGTACAAGCAAGGTAGATACAGAAGGAGAAGAAATTGATGTGGATGTATCCTTGGAAGACATTCTACCTCATACTCCAATTGATCCCATATGATAGTTCTTTGAGGAAGAGATGGAGAATAGGCTATGATGATTGCATTTTAGAAATGCAATAAAAGAGCAAGAAAAAGATGACTACTTTTGGCTCTTTTATAGGTATATTCATTGATTCACTTTTGATCACAAATAATTATAAAAAGTTGATTGAATGAAACAATCAAATAGAATTGGTTGGTAATGGTAATGTTGTGAAGCAAATACCATATCGTATAACTCCACATTTTTCCAAGTCTATCAACTAAAACATAGACAAGTTGCTTGATGAAGACTTCATTTTTCCAATCGATAACTCAAAATGGATGTCTCCAATCATCATTGTAAGGAAGAAGAATTGGAGCTTCAAGGATAAGAGTGATATGGCTTTATGAATGGCTATAGTGACTACAATCAGGTTTGCATTGCAAAAAAGGATCAGGTAGATACAACCTTCACAACTTTATGGGGTATATTTGACTATTGAGTTATATCGTTCAAGTTATGCAATGCACATGCAACTTTTCAATTATTGATAATTAAAGTAGTTGAACCTTGTATTGGGAATTTTATCAAAGTTTTCTATATGATTTTTGTTTTTATAGGATGAAGGTAGATCGCCTAGATCCCCTTGTCGAAAAAATTGAGTAGTTGGATGAGGCAAAGGCTTCTCTCATTCTTGAAAATTGTATATTTTGATGCATCAAATGTGCCTTGTTGGGGCATGTGATCTCCTAACAATGGATTACAACTAATCCTAAGAAGATTTTGAACATAAAGAAGTTAATTTTTTCCACCAATGAGAGCAAGTTGTAATAAGTTCTTGGTCATGTAGGATATTATAGAAGTTTATCAAAAATTTCTTAAAGATTGCACAACCATTAACAAAGTTCCTCAAGGACATTCTCTATGAGCTAAAAAAATAAGTAAGATTAAATTTGAGGAATTCAAGGCAACCCTAATCATTGCTCCAATTTTGAAGAATCCATATTAGAGTAAGCCATTCATCATCTATACATATGTGTCTAACATAAATTTTGTAAGCACATTGAGTCTAGGAGATGACAATGGGCATGATCATCTCATCTACTTCAGTAGTAAGCAAATGAGGAGTTCCAATGTAAATTATATAGTTATAGAAGAGGAGGCCTTAGCCATATCTTCTAGGGAATAATTTCACCATTCTTACAAATCATGTTGCCCTCAAGTATGTTGTCAATAATCCCAATCCATCAGGAAGGATTGTTATAGAAATGATGCTATTTTGAGAGCATATGAGGGAATTGGCTCTAAAAATACAAACAATGAATTTCTTGATGTAGCATTGCCAACAGTAGAACTCACCCTAGAGGAATATGCAAGCATCTAGCAATACCTAACTAAAATCAAGATTCCAAAAGGTGTAACAACAAATATAAAGAGGAAAATTAGTCAAACCAATCATCCCCTTTCAATAGTGTAAGATATTTAATACCTAGTTGGACCAAATAGAAAGTATCAATGGGTAGTTACACAAGAGCAATGGAAATGGTTGATTGTAGAGTTTCATGATGGCATGTGTGGAGGGCACTTCCTTGGGTACATTATAGCAAGAAGGATTTTAGATGCAATATTTTGCCACAAGATCAAAGCGTCATGAGATATATTGTAAATAATATCTTATCAAATCTCTATAAAATATAGTATGTAAATCTCTACAAGAATATGATATTTTGCCTATATCATGTAACTATAAAATTATCATGGAAAATTCCAAAACAAGGAACTCTAGAAGCATGTGATCTTTTGACTATGTCAACGTAATATAAATTATCACAAGAAGAATCAAGAGAATATTGATATTGTGGGAAGAGTAGAGAAGATCTCTAGAAAATGTTATCATGCGTCCATCTAGAGCTATCCACCCATGTAATATGTAGCTTAATTTCTAGCTTTTGTGAGTTTATAAATATGGAAAGATCTTTCTTATGGGAGGCAAGTTGAGCATTTAAGAGCTCAAGTAAATAAGTGAAAGGTATAAATGCTAGCTACTCTAGCTAGCCTAGGAAGTGTGTGTTTCTAAGTGAGAGTATAGGATAGATGGTTGGATGAGTCCATAGGGGGTGGTAGCTCAACAAGGGGGCTAGATCCTCTCAATGAAGACAACTTGGTGAGAACTTATGTACTTTGTTCATTTTGTATGAGTAATAAACTATTTGTACTTATTGTGTAATTTTTGTGGTGTTATCTTTACCTTTGTTCATCTATGTTCATGTAATAAATATTTTTTATTGGTTGGAGGAAAGGGTTTTGAAAGGATCCTAGAACCTTTTACAAAAAGAACATAACAAAAGAGACTATCTCTAGAAGACTGTCTCTAGGAGACAAACAAGGAACAACTAAAGTAGGAAGAAAACCTCCATAGGACCATCAACACATAGGATAAAAAAATTGAATAGGGTTTCTCACCCAAACTGGAAAAACCAACATGCACTAGAAAATTAGACCAAAATTTTGAAAAGGGGTTCTCGCCCAAACCAGGAAAACCAGCATGCAATAGTAAACAAGATCAAAATTTTGAAAAGGGTTTCCTGCCCAAACCGATAAAACCAACGTGCAACAGAAAATCAAGCATGCACCATTGAAGAGAATAGGGAGTCTGCAAGCCTCTAAGGAAACAATGCAAAAATTTCAAAATTGAAACAAATTCTCGCTTGAAATTTAAAGCTTCCTGTTTTAAAACTTAAAACAGGCTTTCCTGCTCATAAATAAAATTTGAAAAAAAATTCCTACAAAAACACCATAGATACGAAAGACCTATAGAGCAAACCAGCATCTAGCAACCCACAAGAACATCCGCCCAAACACAGAAACATTTGCCCAGTAAAATGAGATGCAAAGCTTGCAAAATAGGAAATACTAAGAAAAACACAGACCTCCAAGAGCCTCCAAAAATCCTCTGAGAAATCTAATCAAAGAATTATCTTCAACACCCATCCTTCATGGCCATCATGCACGAATATGGTCTCCCTCTCTGAAGACCAAACAAACCCACATAAGACAAGGTACATCGAACAATTACCTACCCCAAACCAACAGGAGAAAAACCCACCAAGGTCGTCTAATTAGGAAGCTGAAACTAGACCTTCTACAGCGGTATATGGAAAAGCACAAGGTTCCCTCTCAAGGACCAAATAAATCCGTTGAGAAGAGCTCCATAAAAACCTCCAAAAACAAGACAACAAAGTTCGAGAGGAGGGAATAAAGCAGAGAGGGGAGGGCTCTGGTCCCTTCCCTGCTCCCCCTCCCCTGGATCCTGGTTCCTGCCCAGTCCATGGCTCAACCCAAGGTCATCCCTCCCTGGGAGTGGTTGTTGCAGATGATCTCCTGGGGGGAGATCCTTCTCCATTTTTTTGTGCCCCTCCCAGCCGGATTGGGTTTCCTTGGTTGATTTTTTGGCCTGGTGCTTCCCAGGGATCCCTGTTTGTTTGGGGATCCCTTCCCTTTTTTCCTCAGGCTTCCCCCTGGGGTTTTTTGCAGGTTATTCGCACGGATCTGGTCCCCTGCTTTTCTCTGAGTGGTGGAGGTGATGGTTTAGGGTTTGACAGCTTCCTGGGGTCTCCCTTGAGGTCCTCACAGCTTTGGGGGTGGTCTGGGGGGGCCTCTTTCCTCCTTTTCTTGTGAATCCTCGACGGGATCCTGTGGCTGCTGTTCTTCCCGCTTGGAGGCTTCTTCATGCTGGTTCTGCTCCTTGGTGGACACCCTGGGCATCTGGTTTGGCCTTGGAGGGGGCTTTCCTCTGCCTGGGCTATTCCCATTCCCAGTCCCAGTTCCCTGAAGCTTCTTATGTGCTTGGACGGGATTCTTGGTCCCTGCTGTTGGGTTCCCTTTGGCTTCTGCTGCATGTTTCATTCTTGGGGGGGTCTGATCTATGCATGCAGACCTTAGATCCCACTTGTTTGGCTCCTTGGGATCCCTTCCCTATGATTTTCTTCCTCTTCCCGCTCAATATTCCCAATCCCTGGATCCCTGTTTCCTTAACCTGTAGTTTCCTTGCTGTTTCCCCAGGGCAAGATCCTCTTGGTGAAGCTCCTGTTTGCTTCCCGCTGGGCCGGATCCTGGCTCTCGGCTTCTTGCTGGGTGGGATCCCCCTGTCGCTGGGCGGGATGGCTTCTCGCTGGGCGGGATCCGCCAAATCCGCTTTTTCCCGATGGGCGTGATCCTTTGGGCGAGATCCGCCAAATTCGCTTTTTCCCGCTGGGCGGGATCCTCTGGGTGGGATCCGCCAAATCCACTGGTTTTCCCGCTGGGCGGGATTTTCTCCTTTTTGCTGGTTTCTCGGATGGCGGGATTTTCCTGGTGCAATTTTTTTGAAGCTTTCCGCTGGGCGGGATTTCACTAAGGTGGGTTTAAGCTGCTTCCCGCTAGGCGGGACTCTCTCTTTGGTGGTTTCTGACTGCTTCCTGCGAGGCGGGATTTTATTGTAACGATTTTTCTCTGATTCCTGTTGGGCGGGATCTACTCAATGGTGGTTTTTGGCTTCTTCCCGCTGGGCGGGATCTGTTTTATTTTTTAATTGTTTGTGGTGGGATCGTCTGCTATGTCAATTTTTTTTGTAATTCGGTCTGAGATGTGGTTCCTGTCTCAACCTTGCGGCCCTAAAGGTGCTCCTTTTATTGTTATAAGGTTTTGGGATCCTCTTAAAAAACCCGCTATGTATATAATGTTACTTAACAAAAAAAAAAAACCTCCAAAAACAAACGAGCATAAGATCTTCTAATTAGCCTAACCAAGAAGCCAACACCATGGTCCTTTCTCTACAATCAACATGGAAGCATAGGGTTCCCTCTCAAGGATCAAAGAACCCGTAGAGAACAAGGCCATCTAGACCACTATCCACTAGATATAAAGAAGACCCAAAACCCCTCCGCCTATTGCTTGACCAAAAATTTGTTAGTAGAAACTCTCCTTTGCAAACAACAAGGCACGTGGTCTCTCCCTCTAAAGCCCAAAGAAAGTCATAGAGAAACAGGTCCATCGGATCACCTCACGCATCAGACCAAAAGGAAGTCAACCAACCACCAAATAGGCACTAAAGATTAGGAATACCATGCCCACCTAAATAGCTAGCACCAAACCCAGAATAAACCAAAGAAAGAATATGGATCACTTCTTTGTAGGGTCCAAGAAGGACCAAAGAAGATCCTAAGAAAACATAAAACATAAAACCCCAAGAAAACCCTCCAAACTTAGCAAAATAGGAGATCATCTGGAAATCCGTAGGAAATGAAAGTGGGGAGGGAGCAGGTAATTTGGAATGGTGGCCTCTGCCTAGAGCGGGAGGCCTCCCTCTCCTCTTCCTAGATTCATCTACCATTGTATTTTGATTCTCAATATCCCTATTGTATTATCATTTTATCAATATTTGTCTATGTTCTTGCCTATATATATTACACGGGTGTTTAAGTGCTATATGTCAACATACCATCACCATATAATTGTGTTTGTTGAAAAAATATCATAGCCATAGGAGGGCTTGAGAAGAAATTTTGATCATACTAAAGAACGACATGATACTTTTTTTTAAATATGAGAATATACTAGGTTGACCCATTAACATTGAAAGACCTGGTAAAATGTTGGATTAATTGTTTCAAAGCTAAAGCACTATGCATTTTGTGATGGACTAGTCCTATCATATTTTTTTTGAAATTAACAGGTAGAAAGAAATAGCATAATTTAAAAAAAAAAAAAATCTCACAATCATGTAGAAATTTGGAATGGTATTGTTGCCTCTCTTGCAAAATGTTTACATACATGGTGCTCATTATAAGATGTCTCAAGTGCAAAAAATAAGTGTTAGCCTCTAGTTACAAGATTTGAATATATGTAAAAAGGGTTACATGTGACAATGGAGTTAACATAAAGGATCCCCTTTGATCTAGGTAAATGTCTAGAAGTTGGGTTTACTAAAATTAATTTTGATGGTGCTTCCAAATAAATCCAACAAAATCTAGTGGAGATGATATTTTTTAAAATAATGAAGGTAAAAATCTCCTCGCTTACACAAAATCATATGGAGTTACAACTAACTATGCATAGGCTAGGGCACTTTCATAGAGGGATCAAAATTAACATTGGAAAATAATGGAATTGTATTTTCAATTGAAGGGGATTTACAAATTATAAATAATGATATTAAGAAAAATGGATGTAGGTATTAGATCAAACATAACATTATTTCTTATGTCCATTAGCTCTTATTGGAGGTATTATCTTAGAAATGTCAACATATCTATAGAAAAGGAAACCAAGAAGCAAATAATTTACCCAAATATGGTGTTTATTTTTGTCTTGATAAAATTCAAATTTTGAAAGGCAACTAGCAAAGTGAGATTTTATCTTTTGATAAAAATAATATTGAAGAGTTGTTTGTATAAACCTACCAGTTTGAGGACAATGAATATTTATGATAAAAAGGTAAGTTATATATGGTTTAATTAACCTAACAGTAAACATGATGTTTTTTTATTTTAATGGGAGTGGCCTCCAATAGAAGAAATGCATAGCTTAATAAAAAACAAAATGCATTAAAAATATGAGCTCCACCTATATTTCAACATAATTTAACAATTATGCATGTGACAAGTATCATTAATAAAAAGGTAATTTAAGTATGGTTTATTAAACGTTATAGCAAAAGTAGTGTTTTATTATTTTAATGGGAGTGGCCCCCACTAGGATCTCCATAGCTTTCTTAAAAAATGCATAAAAAATAGAAGTTCTACATATATTTCAACAAAGTTTGAAAATTATCAAATGGCTTAGTTCAACTGGTTATATTCCTTAAATTTTAAGGTGGAGACTCAGGTTTAAATTTTGCCAAGCAATACATGCATAATTGTCAAGTTGTTGTAATATCACTATGTGATCATGATGTAATACAGGTGGGGCTAGTTTCAATCTCATCTAACCGATTAAAAAGAAAAACATAGTTGGCTGGTTTCTATCCCATATAACTTATTTTAAAAAATGTAGTTTGACTACTATAGCACAAGTATATATGTAAAGCTTTACAAAATTTGAACCCACATCTTTAAAATAATGTAGTTTGACTACTATAGCACAAGTATATATGTAAAGCTTTACAAGATTTGAACCCACATCTCCACCTTGAAAGACCATATTTGTAATTATTTGAGCTTATGTCACTTTCTTTAAGGAAGACCATATTTTTCTTATATATATTGGACTTTGCTTCATAACTCCTTTCTAGAAGCCATATTTTTCCCTCCCTTTGTATTGTTTGTAGCTTTGTTTTATCCTTCAAAATAGACTTGTTTAAAACATTGTGCAATATTTCTTGTGTCAACAATTGTTGTTGTGTTGTTGAAGCATTCCTATCTTTCTATTTATTTTTTTCCATATTAGAGCTTTATTTGAGACTTTTATCAAACATATTGTTTTGGTCAAATTTAGGTGACCTGAGTATGTACAATATAAATACTGCAACAAAATTAAAATATATGATATAGATGTCTCGAATTTAATATCTCTTGCCATTTAATAGATATCTATATTGTAGATATTAAACATCTAAGATAATTTTCAATTTTATATTTTTTGATATATGAACTTCTTATTTTTACTTTTAACTTATTAGTGATTTGTATCCTAACAAAAGAATACTCCAATGTCTAATCAATGACCAATAAAAACAAATATAATCTAGAGATGAAAATTTTCATATAGATATATTAGCATCTTTCTTCTCTTCGATATTACTTTACTTGAGATACTTATGTTCTTTCTAAATTTCATAGATAATTATTAATAATGTATATAAAATAATTCTTACTAATTTGTCTAAACTTGCCCAAATTAAACCAAAAACATTTCTCTTTATAAAGAATTAAGCAAAGCACATCAAAATACTTTACCTTTGAATAGGCAAAGCAAAACTTGATCTCAACTCATTGTTAACTTTATTACAAAGGATATCACGTGCATGAACTTTTTATTCCTCATTGAAGAACTTCTTACACCACCTTTCGCATAGGCTTTTTGTGCTTCTATTTTTTTAATTTTTTCCTTACCCTTTTTCCATGCTTTTCTAGTTTCTTTCAAAGATCTTGATTTATCTTTTATAAATATAAATCCCTAAATTTATTATATTTCTCATAAACAATTTTGGCCACTAGAAAACATTATCTTGAAAGATTGCAACCAAAATAACAATTCCTTGAACAGGTCAGACAAAAGGTATGATTTCGTGTTAAACAAAAGTGTAAACGATAACATGGAATTATGGTCGTTTGAGTATCAAGCCTAATTCTTTTGTGTGATTAGGGTTTCTATTGCCAAATTTCCTCATGTGCAGGTGCAGGTATAGGTACAATTATTGGCAACACCGAGGTTTATAGTGAGGTGCAGGTGCAAGTTGCGGTAGATTTTGATCTTCGACAACAAGGTCCAAATTCAAATCAGCTCGTGGGGTGTTTTTTTTTACTATTACAAATCATATTATTCTAGAGTGAATATTAAGACAATCGTCACCATCCGACAAGCCCAATTTTGAGTTGGAGAAGCATTCGAGTACAGGTAACCAATCATTGAAAATTTTGCACGAGGTGTGAGGTTCCAATGATGGACAAAACTCCATCCCCCGATGTTCTTCAATCTTAGGTTTCCCAGACTCCCTTTGGGAACCCTGCAAATAGTCCTATGGAGCGCACAAATCCTGAGAGTGAGAGGAGGGTACCAGAGGGTTTCATCGTTGACTCCTCAATCACTGATCCATCAAAATCTCAACCAAATGCAGAGCAAGGTAAGCCCCTTTGATGACTCTTCCTAATTCCTTTGTTGAAGTAGCCAATGACTTGTCAGAATGCACTGTTATTTTATTTTTTTATGAGGGATTCCCCCTGAGTCTGAACTTCTTAAATGGGTTAGAGGGGTTTGGGAAAATACTAGAGGATGGATAGTTGAGGCTATTCGAGGACTAGGAAGGGGGTACATAGTTGTCTCCTTTGCAAATCCTAAACATGCCCAAAAAGCTCTCCAATACGAAACATGGGTTATCTACGGGAAAACTAGCTATCTTCAAGGCTAGTCTTTGGATTTTCATTTGGAGGGTCCCTCTAGGGAAAAATACCCTCTTTGGATTGAACTTTCCTTTTTATCTCTTTCATGTCGCCCCTTTCTTGATAAAATTGCTTCTCTCCTTGGTAGGGTTTTGTGGTCTCACCCTATTTCGAAAAAAATATCTAATTATAGAATTCACCCTTGTATTTGTGTGGAAATGGACATATCCAAGTCGTTGCCCCCTCCCTCGACCTCAATGGGCTAAGTTTCCATGTTAATCAACCTCTCGTCTACCTAAACTTACCAAATGCTTGTTTTTATTGTAGAGAGGTTGAACACTTGATCAGGAATTGCCCAAAAAAATAGCAAAAAAAAACAGATGGAAGCCACCGCTCAAAAAATAGCTGAAAAAATCTCTACAAATGGCCCTCATTCAAAAGTCATTACTCAGAATCTAGCTGAAAATTTTCCTTGTTGATGGCCCTCAACACCCCCTAGCTTCCAAAAACCCTTCTCCACTTCCTCAGGCCATGCCCCCCAAGAATCCCCTTGCCTCTTCCTCATCTCAGACTCAATCCTCGAATATTCCTGTTAATCCCCAAGCCCCATTGGATTCAATTGTGCCTTGAGTTAGCTCTCATTCCTTCACCAACCCCCATCAAAGACAACCCTATGACATATGGGTGGAGAATGGTAGGTAAGCAATAGTGATCATCGACCCCCCCAAAATCCCTCCTTCCAACAAGAGGAAAAAAACCTTTATAAAATATCTTGCTAGATCCTTCTCTCAAGTTGCCCAAAATATGGTTCCAGCTCAGCATACCTACAATACATAGTTGTTGCCCTTCAATGAAAATAAATTTTAATCTTTAATTCATGAGGTCGAGCAGCCTCCAAATCAACCCTCATGAAGTTAAATATTCTTTCTTGGAATGTTAGGGGACTCTCCCTCCCTTATCGTAAGTTTCAAGTTTGAAAGGTTGCAATAGAGAATCATATTTTTGTTCTTTTTCTTCAAGAACTAAAAGTCTCTAGTCAAGCTCTCTCCCATTGTATGGATGTTATTGGTTAGGGATATGCATATGCCTTTACTACATCTCATACCAATGGTAAAGGAGGTGTTGCCCTCTCCATATCCAAGTCTCTTTGTTATGCTATTATAGACCATGGTGAAGATCCTGCTCATCGTTGTGTTTGGGTTAGATTGGCTCTCAACTCTTTGGTTCTTGGATTTTGCTCTATCTATGCTCCTAATGACCCTCCTAGTCGTATAGCCCTCTAAGAATGGTTAGTTGTTTCTCTCCCTCCTGCATAATGGATCATAGGAGGTGACTTTAATATGATTGAAAATCCTAGTGACAAAAGTTGGGATGGTAGCAAACCCCTTTCAATAATTGAATTTGGCAGTTGGTTGTTTTGTCGCAATCATTTAGGTGTGCATGACCCTCTCTTTGGTAAATCCTCCTCTCACAGGGATAATTGGTTTACATGGTCCAATTGTCATCAAGGTTCTACCAAGAAGCTTGTTTGTCTAGACATATTTTATTTCAGTAATTATTTTTTAGACAAATTCTCCATCCACGAGCAAGTCCATGTTCTTTCACACAACTTTATCTAATCACCTCCCTATCTTTTCTTCTATCCAAACTTCCTCAATCTCCCTTGATTCCATGCAACTTCCTTTCAAATTAAATGTTTCCCACCTTGACAACCCTGTCTGCTACCATCTTGTAGAGCATGTTTGGAACAGATTTCCCAAACCAACTAGTAATACTGGTCGAATCAAATGGTTTTAAAAATATATTTCCAATACTATTTCTTCCCTTAGATGGTATGGGCGCTCTATTGCCAGGAGGAAGAAGATTCAAGAGTCGCTTTCATAAAGAGATCTCTCATCTTCGTTCCATGCTTATGAAAGATCCCACTAATGTTGTTATTCAATGTGACCTAGCTAATGTTAAAAATCAGGCGAGAGGTTATGAGTCATATTGTGCTAGAGGGACACAAATTAGATCTCACCTCAATTGGATCTCCTAGGGTGACAAGGGAACTAAATTTTTCTTTAACTACCTCAGGCATAAGAATATTTTAGAAAGGATTACTAAGTTGGAGGACCCTTCAGGTCATTCCCTTTCCGACTCCAATGAGATCATGAATCTTTTTGTAACCCACTTCTCTCAACTTTTTACCGAAGCCAAGGGATGACATCCATCTTCTCTTAATGGAATATGTGCAGGAATAGATTCCCTCCCTAGTAGACCCCATTATTTAGGATCAACTTGAATGTCCTCTTTCTGTGCGATTTGCATAATGTTCTTTTTCTATGAAGAATGACAAAGCTCCTGGTATGGACGATCTTCTAGTGGAGTTTTATAAAAAAATGGCATATCCTTTCCTCAGATCTTCATCATGTTTACCTAGAAGCTCTTCATAACAATGTAGGGTTAATAAAACTTATTTCTAAAGGAATGACTCATAATCAAATCTCCAATTGGAGACCTATTACCCTCCTCAATGTTTCATACAAGATCATAGCTAAAGTTATAGCTTTAAAAATCAAACATGTTGCACAAGCTATTGTTTACCTAGAACAATCTAGTTTTTTTAAGGGTCATTATATCTTAGATAATCTTATGATGGCACAAGAAACAACGCAATGGGCTATCGACTCCAATCAAGATGCCCTCTTGGTTAAGTTAGATTTTGACAAAGCATATGACATAATCAAATGGGATTTTATTCTTCGTATGCTTTCTTGGCTTGGTTTTGGTCCAAAATTCTTTAATCAAATTGGTATGCTCTTTGGTGATGCTTCAACTTATGTTTCACATTAATGGAGCTCTATCCCCCTCTTTCCTCTACAATGGTCTATTAGATAGGGTTGCCCTCTTGCTCCTTTTTTGTATGTTCTAGTTGTCGATGCTCTTGGTTATCTTCTTCATAAGGCTCAATCTAATGGCCTCATTCAAGGTATTAAGCTTCTTGGGGATAAGTGTGCTCTTAAGTCACATTTTGCTAATGTATAACTATTTTGTAATGTTTTTGGCTCTCAACCACTCTAAAACAACAGTCTTCTATATGCTAATGTATAACTATTTTGTGATGTTTTTGGCTCTCAACCACTCTAAAACAAAAGTCTTCTATACTTCTTCCAATCCTAATGGTTGCAACTCCTTAGTTGAGTGGAAGATCATCCCTCATGGAATGATCGTTCGTTACTTGGGAATCCCCTTTGGGATTAATATTTCTCCTAAAGATATGTGGAATTGGGTTATGAAAATACTTCAGAAGAAGTTCAATGCATGGCCAACTCGGTTTCTCTCCTTAGTAGGAAGAATTCAAGTTGTGAATAAAGTTATGACAACCTCTCATTTTACTACTCTTGTTGGATGGCCTCAAAGGATTCCTATAACAAATTTACTCAAATCATTCATAAATTTTTTTGGACCAAAAGGGTTGGGGAGGTTGGCATGATAGCCATCTCGTGGAGACTTTGTACTCAACCAAAGGCTTCAAGAGTTTTAGGTATTATCAATCCTCTTACCCAAAGCAAAAGTTTGGCTACAAAATAGGTTGCTAGAGCCATTACTGGAGACAAACATTGGAAACACTTGTTTCGGTATAGAATCTCCCAAGCTACTCACAAAGGTAAATGGAAAGAAACCCCATGGGAAGATAAAGTCCTTATTGCACCATACTCTAGAAATTAAAGGATTTATTCCTCTTACTCGTAAGAGGAAAGCTTGGCAATCAGTTTCTCATTTATTGACTTGGAAGTCTAACTCCTTACATCATGGTTTAAGCATTGGTTTGAACAATCTTTGGTGGAGTAAACTTATCCTCCATAATGATAAACCTTTAGCTTTGTGCAATGCTCTTTGAGGACTAGCATTTCTGAAGAAAGGTATAAACAAAATAAGAGATATTTGGGATCCAAGCAATTGCTCAATTCTCACTTGAACCCAAATCCGCAATTATTGTTCCCTTCCCTCTTTGTTCAAGGAGTCTTATGGCCTTATTGTGGCTTCCATTCCATGTGAGGTCCTTATAAAGTTGGGAACAACTACCTACAATATATGGACTAATTGAAGATGACTTAGTGACCATAGTTCCACTCCATGGGGTATTGTTTTAGCAAAATTAACCTTTGATCTTTTGTTATATTTGGTAGGCATTCATTCCCATGTTGGAACTTCTAGTACACTAAGAGATGTTACCAATAAGCTTCGCTAGATATTTCACATGATCCAAGATCTTCAAAAGTTTTAGCAAGAAACAAAAAAGAAGGCAATAAACAATGATGAACCAATTCAAGAACTCATTACTTCTATTTCTTCCTTGAAGACTTCAAAAGATATAATGGAGAACATGCTCAAAACTTCTCCACATGACAGACTCTCCCTCAAATGAGTGATGATATCAAGCATGTCACAGCAGGATACAGTTATAGTCTCTTTGTTGCTATTTGCTTCTATTTTTATGTGTACTCAATTATGGATGCTTTACTCTTTATCCACCTCATTTTGTTTTTTGTTGGACGATGCTAGCACCGTATTATTGTAATATTCCAGTTGATGATATTATATAATCTAACTTTTACTCCAAGGAAAAAACAAATCCTTGGACAACTAACCAACATAGACTTTACAACTTTGCAATTACAAAAAGGCCAATTACCAATATGCAATACCCATAGCTTGCAATATTGTGAGATGTTAATAACGTATTCCTTAGCTTGCAAGATTGTGGGATGTTGATAACGCATTCCTTATATACATAGAGTGGAAAGCTTATAGCTAGAATGTTTTGTATATTACTTTAGATTAAAAATAGACTGATTTTAAATTATGGTTTATTGGATTAACAAAAAAAAATTAAAAGTTAATGAAAAGCTCGAGAGAGTTGAAAAAGGTTGGCCCTCAAAATTATAGCTTCCAATTTATTCAAAGCCATTAAGCACCGCTTCCAATTTATGCAAAGCCATTAAGCACCGCTTGAGTTAACATGTAAACATGTTATCAGTACAAACCTTTAGCCAACTGCAAACTACATGTTAGTTTGGGAGCATAGCTATTTCTAGCATCAAGTAATCTGGCTAGTTACTGTAGAACAATCGATACAAGCAATATAAAAGACAAGCTGATACCTAGCAGTCTTTACATACTCTAGAGTTCTCAACCAAGAACGTATAAAATAGAATCTCTTTCAATAAATCCTGAACCATTATAGACTGGATGGAAATATCATCGATTACTGAACACCATTGAGATTTTTGTTTTCTATCCTACTGCATGATTTTGAAAGATTATATATTTGTCACATTATTTTAGAACAAATCAACACTAAAAACCAGATGATACCAGCAATGAAAACTCATTCTAATGAAGAGAAAAATAAATTGTTTAAAATAATCCAACAAAAGGGCACAAAAATACCTGTACTTTCAAAACCTCATTTGCTATATCTAAACTAAACCAGCTAGATATGGCATGGTTTGGCAATAACCAACTACATCTCGACTAAGTGGGTTGTTACATAAACACTCCCAAGATCATTTGAGGTTTGCATTACATTACACCTACTATAATTGCTTCTCCACATTTATTATCTCAAACCTTGCATGTAAAAAATGAGCCCCATTTAACCCTGATATGAATTATCGCATACTTTTAAAGTCCATCTTTACAACAAAATGAAAGCAAACTCATTAATGAAAGCTCATTTCATCTTAGCCTCAGTGAATAAAACATGGCGATTCACCCTTGGATCATACTTGCGAAACTCTAACTTTTCAGTCATCTTCCGAGGATTCTTGCGTTTAACATAAAAGAATCCAGTGCCTGCAGCAGAGACTAACCTGATGAAAATTGATCCACCCTTTGCCTTTCCCATATTGCTTTAGCAACTAACCTTCCACCTGCTATAGCCTGTCAAACAACATAATTGTTAGCTCTTTCATGCCAAATTCCAAATTATTTTGGTGCTTTTAATGACAATTCATAAGACACATGCAACCTTAGCAATTCAATGTCAATGGGGTTTAACATAAGAAATGCAATTCAAATCATTAAGAAAACAAATCCTATGTGCCACTGGCACCCATTCTTAGAAACTCTCTTCTGGTTAGGAAGGGATTTACTAGAATAGCAAACAGTCACATAGGGAGCTGCTCACCGTACTAGACCCCACTAGTCAAAGTCAAAAATTCTAAGTTCCAAGATGATACTACACGTGCCTAATTTTCAACAGTAATAGCTAGGATTCTAATTATTAAACTTGTCATGTATACAATATTTTTTTGACATCTAATCAGCTTGAGGTACCAAAAGTTCAGACAGAATGGAAGGGATAAAAAATTCCGAGGTTCAGAATTTTGAAAAAACTTCAGTTCTCTTACTTGAACAGCCCACTTTGACCATTGTTTTTAAACTTCTTTATTGTACTAAAAAAAACTGTGAATATTTTCAATAAAATAAGGTCAGGCTGAACAGGACAATTCAGACCATTCAAAAAGCTTAAGATCAATCCAAACATGGGCCAAGTTCAGCCAAAACATGTAACAATGAAATTATTAATCATGATCATTACAAAATATTCACAACCATAATTACTACCTCAGCCACAACATTCATGTTCGAATTTAAGTTCAACAAGCTTGAAGTTAACAATAAATTATGCAAATTGAAAAAACTGATAAGTTTGACATGAAGTTCAAGATATACTTTTTAATTGCCATATGGCTTGAAACGAGCCCCACCCATATTACATCATGACCACATAGTGCTATTACAACAGCTTGGCAATTATGCATGTATCATTTGGCAAGATTCAAACCTTGGTCTCCTCCTTGAAAGTTGAAGATTTTAACCAGTTCAGCTCGTGCTATTTGATAAGATAAAGTCAAGATATTAAAAGTAGTAAATATATTTATAATTTTATAGAATTAAATAAGTTTGTCTTCATGAAATGTCTCTTTTCTGAAAGCATTATAGAACTGGGATAAGAAAACAACCATTATCAAATATGTGAATCCACTTGAGCATGAAGCTTCAAAATATAACTTAAATCTCTCTCTAATTCTTTTTTGGCCAAAATTTCCCTGAATGCATTTCCAGTGGAAAAGGACTTACTCATTCATAGGATCTGCTAAAAGATTATTTAATGCTCATTTTAATTCCAGACTTCCTCTCCTTTTAGGTTTCTGAATTTAAAAGAGCGGTAGGATTGCAAGATCAATATGTTCTAAACAACCAGAAAGTGATCATGTAAATGAATTTAGGCAAAGCCCTAAAACTGCCATGGTTGTCATCCAGTTTTGATAATATTTATACCTGGCTAACTGCAGTATACATAAACATTTAATGTGCTAAAGAAAAGGTATGATGTACTCTTCATGAGCTCTGTAAATTACAAGCATTCAACAGAAGATGACATCATTTCATTCTTCTTTATAGCATCAAACCAAGTTGAAGCTGGTGTCATGTCAATATACAAAACAAAAGGCTTCAGAATAGTGCTGTGAACATTCAGAACTTGCATACGATTATAGATAAATGGTGACTAAGATCAACGTTACAAGCATATTAATAATGATTAGTAGTTTTAGAAAAAATTACTTCATGAATCAGCTTCTTTCCTATTTGTACTAATGACCTTTCATGTTTTCTGTGAGGTAACATGCAAGTAAGATTTTGCATTAGTTTAGTAGATAGTGGGCTGCTGTTGAATGGATTGCTTTTGGACTGGTGTTGAATTTCTATTGATTCCTTTTATGACACAATCTCCTGGTATATAGGGACAATTGAAAAATCATAAAAGAGATTGGAAGATGGGCAATAATTTTCTGAAAAATTTTACAGTTTTCCTCTGCAAAAATTACCAGATTCTGTTGTGTGGATGCCTGTTTGGTAGGTTTCATTTCTTCCTTTTTGATTAGGAGTTGTTTTAATCACACCCTTTTCTTAATATGATATTGTTTGCTGACAGTTGGCATTAGATTGATACTTATATTGTGTATGACACCAGTTGTTAAGAATCACAGTGCTTTTAATTTTGCCATTCAGTACCATATAGGTTGGTTCAAAATCTTATAGCAAGATACATAAGATATGGATAAGATCCGTTCAATATATGTCTTATGTATAAATGGAAATTATAAAAAAATAATATTGATAATAAACATTGTAGCAATGACAATGTACTTGTCCAGTCCAAGGGGGTTTGAGGCGATTGGTGGGAAGTGATTAGTTTTAAACCACAAACCAATGTTCTAATCCCATGGATGAACCTTAGCATTTACCCCATGGGGTTTGAAGAAAGTGGTTGGAAGTAAAGAGTTTCAAACCCTAAACCAAGGTTCCAATTCCATGGGTAAAAATTAACATTTAATCAAATGACTTTAGCTGTGGTTAAAAATGTGGACACCCGGGTGTTGTAGGTGAGTTGGAGAGGAGAGGGCAATCCTCCAAGGGAGGTCCCAGGTTCGAATCTCCACCCTACCAAAAAGCTGAATTGGGTACCCAAAATCCAATTGATAATGTTGGTACGGACAGGGCTGGGTGCGACCCCGAGTGACTTTGATGGTGTAGAACCCCCTGTTGGTGGTCTCTTAGACCAAGGCGGCCCCGCAAGGGGTTTTTCGCTAAAAAAAAAAAAAAAATGTGGACTTCCAATGGGGTGACTTAAGTTCAAATCTTGCCAAATGATATAATATCACTATGTATTCGTTGAAATACCATGATAACATGGTGATGATGTAATACAAGTGGGGCTCATTTCAATCCTATTTAACCAATTTTAAAAAAATGTACTTTTCTTTATTTACCTTGCATGATTAATCCATACCATGGTGTCAAGACTTGAACTCGGCTCTAACTTTAAAAAAGGAATTATTGAAAGCGATTTATATTATCAACATGAGCAACACAATACATCATTTGCAATATCAGCACAACACATCATACAACAATTTGTTTATATGATCAATACACACATGAGGTACGATACCAAAACAATGAATATAGAGATCTTTAGATAGCATCTCAGTAAATGGGAGTTACGAAACTATGTAACTAACTGCTTGTATCCGCTCACTAACACCAACTACCCCATACATAACAAAACAAATCATGAAGATAAAACATCTCGTCATGCAACACCATCCAATGTAAACTATGTACAAACATGAAATATAAACTATGTATAGCCAAAATTGTCATTTAAGCCTACTAATCACACGTGTGAATCCAACTAGGCTTTTGGTGGCACTTGTGACTGCAACACGTCAGTACCATTGCCTATATCTTCCCTCACCTCTAAATTGGCCTACATCTTCCTCGATTGTGTCAGCACTGCTTGGGGATCAGGCTGCTATACAAGAGGAACGAAAACTGGAACAAGATTCCCAATTAAACTAGCGAGCTTTGTTGTCAACTCATTATTTCTCTCCTTCAACCTCTTGGTGTGGTTCGCACGTTGCGACCACTAAACACCATCATGACAAACACATGCCTTCAACTCTTGGTTAACCTTCTCAAGTTCACAATTACTTTTTGCGGCTCAGCCAATTGTGGTTTCAATGCTGAAACCTTTTGATCCTTCACTATTCTCTGCCGCTCACAATGCTACTACACGTGTTCCCCATGCTCCTTTTGCAGCAACTCAAACTCCTTCCATAGTTTTGACTCAACTTCAACCTTCTCCTTCAACTCTCAAAGCTCTTCTGCCAACTCCCTGCCTTGGGCTACTCGTTGCTCAGCCAACAAATTCAAACTTTTGGACATATCATGAAAAGTCTGCAACCTTGCAGTCAGCCACTAAATGAGGTAGGCCAAATAATTCAAATTTGCATATGCGGCTTCAAGCTTTAGAGCCAACAAATTTCTTCGCTGTAAGGGGAGTGGTATATGTCCCAAACCTCTCCTCTAAAATTTATATCCTGCGAGGCTAACAATACAAAACCCTTGTCTCCTCAAGAATTTTTGTCAACCCAATCATGGTCTAAATACTACCTTCCCCAACCTCCCATGATTGTGTCTCCGCAAGGCTGGCCAGATGCATCACTCATGCCTCATCCTTCGAGCAACTAACCAGTTTGGCCACTTCACTCTCCACTTTAAGTGACCACATTCGTCATTGCCCATTGGCGCTCACCTCAAACTCCTTGTGGATTCTCTCCATCACTTTGGTAAGTCGTATGAAGATGTTTTGCAATTGCTCATCGATCAAATCACCATGCATTGGTGTTCTCAAGTTGGGACACTCTAGTAATGCGTGTTCACTAGTGTCATTGTCCCACTCTAAGTCCTCATCTTCTTCATCAGCCCTTGAATTCTTGTCATCATCCTCATTTGCAGGCTCCCCTTTTGCCGCCTTCCCTTTCCGCTTATCTTTGTGAAGAGGTCGGTCTTCAAGTCCCTTTAGCCAATGATCTTCATCTTTTGATTGATTGCTTAGCCCACCTACCTCCATCACTCGTACTGACAAGACCAATATCTTCCTGCTCCACATGCATCAGCACATTGCTTAAAAGCAGCTACCCCCCTTGAGATCAGATTTATGAAAGAAAGAGGTGTTCCTGTCTTAGGATGTCGCTTTCACTTCAAAGAAAGTGAACCAATACGGTGTTGGATGATCTTACTCTTCCCACCACAAGCGAATCGCTTTTTGTTACAAGGACTCTATTCTCTTATGTCGTTGCACGTTGCCATATCCTCCAAAGTAGGGAAGAAGTATGTTGTGTTGCCTCATCTTCATACTCTGTGGAGTCTTCAAGCCCTCATCAGCCTCCAGGTCAATTGGATGCACTACTATTCCTGCTTCTCCACTCGCTGCAATAACTCCTTTCCTGCACTACCTGTTAAGCCAGGTAGTGCACAGTTGGTAATTCCTTTGAAAACGTCGTCGAGAATTTATACTATATCAAACTAGTCCAGAATTTATACTATATCAACCTAGGCATAGCTAAAGCAACTTGAAAAGAAAATTCCTTTGAAGATGATCGCCCTTAATATTGCTGAATCTTCCACTCCAAAAGCCAAGAACGATGGTTTTGCATTAATCCCAGTTGAAGTCTGTTTGAATATTTTAAATATTCAAACTGGTCCTAATTCAAATATTTTAATAACTTGGAAATTTAAGCTAAAGAAACCAAAAATAATTTTCTCTTTTGTACTTGTAACTTGAAGAATCACGAAATTTCTTTTAGAAACAGCTAAAGATTGAAAAAGCTGACCCTAATTCAAAATCTTTTAAAATTTAAGCTAAAGAAATTTAAAATACCTCAAAATCTTTCAAAGATACAAATATTCAAAAGAAAAAAAATAAATAGATATAACTATTGATCCTATTTCAAATACCTCGAAATTTCCTTTTGAAACTCTAAATATTATAACTGATCATAATTCAAATACTTCAAATACCTAGCAAATTGAAACTTTAAAAACAAAATTCCTAAAAATTTCTCTCAAAACTCTAATATTCTAGAAAGAAAAGTAAAATACCGTAAAATTCCTAAAAATTTATCTCAAAACTGTAATATTCTAGAAAGAAAAGAAAAATACTGTACCTATTTAAGCTGAAAACGCGAAAAATCCCACGCAATTTTCCGCCGAAAACCCGCCGATAACCGCAGTGTCCTGCCTCTGCGAAAACGAAGCCCCCGTTCGACCCTTCGCAAAAGGAGACGCTGCGATTTCCCCTGTTCGGCTCTTCGCAAAAGGAGACGCTCCGTGCAATCTTCGGCGTAATGTTTATTCCAGATTTCTGGATGATTCGTTTTGTATTGCAAGCCATTTTATAGGGAATCGCTCCTCTTTTTGTTTTCATCGACTAACTATATATTAAAAAGAGTAAAAGGATGTTTTCCAGGGCAACCTTGGCGATTGGTTAACCTGTAAAAAGGTTAGGGCAACGGCAGCGATTGACCTTGACATCCTACAACCTTCTTTCCCCTGAATACAAAAACCCTATCTACCTGTGTGGTGTTTGTTGAAATCTTTATAAGAATTGTTCTTTTATAGATGTTAGTTGGAATTTTATATGATTTTGAATAAATGAAAAAAATTGTTTAATGTTTGATTATAAATAAATGAAAAATTTGTGTAATTGTTTTTAAAAATATTATTTTGATTGTTTTCTTTTCAAATTTTTTTTTAGAAACATTATCAAAATTAATTTTTATAAATTTTTAAATATTTTTATTTTATCCTAGATCAAAGTAGATCCTTTGTTTTATTTTGATCGCAGATGACTCTCTCTTTCATTTATTTTTAGATCCTAGAACCAAGTTCCTAGAACTTTTTTTTTCTTCAAACTTTACATGATGAGCACCATATTTAGAGACATTTTGTAAGAGAGGCAATAATAAGGTTCCAAACTTAGGCATGATTTTGAAAATAATTTTTAAACAGATTTTTATTTCTTTCAAACCATAAATTACAACAAATAATGGTAAGACTTTACATGATGAGCATCATATTTAGAGACATTATCTAAGAGAGGCAATAATACGGTTCCAAACTTAGGCATGATTTTGAGAATAATTTTTAAAAAGATTGTTATTTCTTTCAAGCCATAAATTACAATAAATAATGGTAAGACCAATTCTTTAGAGAATACATAATGCTTTAGCTTTGAAATAATTAATCTAACATTTCATCAATTCTTTCAATGTTATGGTTATGGAGCTACCCAGTATAATTTCATATTTTAAAAAAGTAACCTCAACAGGTGTGAGCAAATAGACAATAAAGAAGTAAATGGTTTGATGTTTCGAAATCCTTCTCACATAAGGCACATCTAAAAGGTCCATAACATCCTCTTCTTTATAGACTCTCTTGTAAGAATCTTACTTTGAACTACTAACCAAAGGAATGTCGAGGTCTTAGGAAGAGCCTCTAATGACCAAACATTCTTCTAAGAAAAATCTTTGGGAGAAGGAAATTTTGATTGTTCTAATCCTCATATCCCAACTTGATCGAGTATCCACCGTCCTTTAATAAATTCCAAACCAACTCATCTTTCTATGTAAAAATCGACAAATAAAACTCTTGAAGCGTCTTTAGAAGTTCATCTGCAATTTATTTGAGTTCCTCTCCTTCAACCAGTTACTAAAAGAAATCCATGATCTGGTGTTGTTACTCATATTAATACAGTCTTTGACCTTTAGACCTTTACATGCTAGGCATGCTTGAGACAATGGTTGTCATTTTTAGTCAAAGATAAGAGGATAAGGCTTCAACCAAGCGTCAGACCAAAAATTTGTATAACTTCCCTCATTTACTAACCATCTAATATGTTTCTTTTTTTTGTGGAAAACATCCCAGAAGGGATGCCACTTTCGGGTAAGACCCAAGGAGGCAAGGGTATCTCTTCTTCAAAATCGCCTAGGGCTCGCACCTGGCCTACCACCTTTGACATACTCAAGGAGCAAACTTGAAACAAAAAAAAACAAGAACACACAAACACAAACACACAAAAAGATTAAAAAAAACATGCTCCTTGAGTGTGTCAAAAAGATAAAGCACAACCAAACACACACAATAAGATAAAAAAAAACACAACACGAATGATGTAGAAACCAAACGTGAAGCTAGTTTATTATTCAAATGCATAGAATATATAAGCAATACAAAGAATCTCACATGGTTAAGTGGTTGTAACAATTTTCCAAACATGGCCAACCACTTAACTAACAAATAACAAATCTGCTAACTATGGATGTCAACTAACTGCTAGAGGACAAATGACAACATGGGTGTCAACTAACAACTAACTAAACATCTAACAACATAACAACTTATGTCTTATGTGGGCATACTATGCCTCACGTGCATACAAAGTGCAAAAATAAGAAATAATAATAAATAATAAAATATTAACTTAGGCTTAAGTGGATAATCCTAAGTATCCTCAACACTCCTCCCAACCATATAAGCATTGGACCCCAATGCTCTCAACAAATGTGCAAAGTCATGGATCATCTCATGGTGAGGAATCCAGCGAGCCATGTGTGGAAAGTGACCGCGACGAGCGACAAGGTATGAAGCGGAAGAACCCTATCCAGTGTGATGAGTCTTCATCTCGAAAACTCTATCTGAAATGAGCGAAAGATGACGATCAGGTGTCATTGCTATTATAGGGCTGAAAACAGGATTAGGGACCAAAAGAGGATCCTGAAATGGTATCTTTGGAAAGCGACGCTTATCCAAGGGAACCCAAACTCTGTCTCCATCCTATGATGAGTGAGGGTTGTGATGCTTACGCACCACTCCCTGCGAAGTCTCCTACAAGTCTTGTGGTATCTTGCCTAGAAGGCTCTACCGGTGCTTAGTGAATGAAGTAACCTTAGCTTGCTCTTCCATGTGTGCAATGGTGGGAGTGTGTAAAGCCAATGCAATTTCTATGGAACAAGTGGTTGTGTAGCTAGAGGTGTACCCAAAATGATACCAATGGAGTGAATGACATCTTTCTCATGAATGAGAATGGTGGGTTCCTTAACGACTTGTTCTTGTGATTGTTCATTAGGTGGGAGTGAAACTTCTTCATTTTCCTATGCCTAATATGGTGCTTGTTCTTCATTTTGTGTGGAACCGATGCTAGTAGGAGCCAAAATGAGTGCTTGACTTAGTGGCTTCCTTACTTGCCTACAACTTAACATCAAATTGGAAGCAGGTGTAGTGCTTTGTATCAAGTAAGTTTTATCATGCAACTCCAATGTGTAGGTACTTTTTTTAGCATGAAAAATGGCATTCCTATCAATTTGATAGGGTTTACCTAGCAATAGCCCACAAAAATCCATCTTTGTGACATCACACCTTACTTTGTCCACAAACTTGTCACCAAAAGCAAAATTCAAGGTGCAAGTGTGGGTGATGTTATATGTGGAGTCTACATCTTTCCACCCAAGTGCATATGGTTGGTGATGTGGCTTTATGGAAGTTTCAACTTCTCCACAACGGACTTCGCAATGAGGTTCTTTTGCGATCCGTTATCTATGATACAATCAACATAGTAATCATGTGTAAGGTGGGCTCTAGTGACAAATAAATTGTCACGACCCCCTTGAGCAAATACATTTGACATAAGGGTAACTTTTTTCAGTTTACCCTTTAAAGCAGGATACTATTATTCTGTCCCTATAGCCACAATGGGACCATCATGTGGTTCCTCATGTGTAGGTTGTACAAATAGGGATTTTTTCTTCTTAAATTTTTTAAAAGTAAAGCATTTGGATTTTACATGACCATGCTTTTTACAAAATTCACAATACAATGAAGAAGAAGGATCTTTAGCATGAAAAGAAGAAGAATGTGCTTTAGGAGAAATGGGAGGAGAAGAAGAATGAGGGGAAGAATGAGAATTGTTCTTCACCTTCTATTGATGTTGATTCCCGCCTCTGGAAGAGCTCTCCTGTGATGAACGAGATTTGTGATATGCACCAACTTTCTCCTCTGCAAGAATGACATGATTGAATGCCACATCCAAGGTGAGGAAAACATTGAACTTAATTTCCCTAAAAATTTGATCTTGCAAGCCATGAGTGAATTTGTTAATCAAGTCCGCTTCTGAATATTTCACACCAAGTAATACCTTTAGCCTATTGAATTGGAAAATGTAGTCAGAAACAGACATACCATAGGCTTACCTCAATCTATACCACTTGGTAGTGAGGTCACTTTGGTAGTTTTGTGGAAAGAATGTGTTTTTTAGAATTTGGATTAATTCTTTCCAAGTCATGGTGGCATTATGGCTTTGTCTTTATACAAGTAAGACTTTTGCTAGGCCTGTAAGTTTGATTGTGGCAAATGCAACCTGTTCATCCTCAGGAATTTCAGCATAAGCAAACCAAGTTTGCATATCCAAAATCCATGTAGATAAGACATCCGGATCCCTAGATCCATCATATAATTTGACCTCACATTTGGCTTTACTTGAATGATTGTGATGAATTTTTATATCTCCAAGGTTTAATTGCACCACAATATATTTTACCTTCTCTACTAAAATATCTACTGCAGTAGTAAGGTTTTCCATATTTGATTTGAGGTATTGGGCCATATTTTTTCGAGTATATGCCAGACTAGGAGGATTACAAAATGGATGCAAGAACTAATTTAGGCTTAGAAATTTGATAAATTTTCCTAATGCAAGAGTTGCCTAGATTTTACAACACTTTTGCCTTCCAAAATTCTTTTAAAAATGGGCTAAAATAGTGCTTTTTACAAAAATTAGCATTAATTTGTAAAAATAAGCCCTTCAATGCCAGAAATTGGGTTAGGAGGCACACAAAAAATTATCAATCTGCAAAAAATTAGGCCAAAAATAGAAGTTTTTCACCTTGTTTTAGCTTGTTGTCCTTGTTTTCAGGTTTTTGGCAATAAAATTTTAAAATTTGAGTTTTAAAATATTCAAAATTTCAAATATTTCCCTCCCGCACGCAAAATTTCTCTCTTCTCACCAAATTATTTTTTGAGTAGTGCACCAAAATTTCTCTCTTCTCGCCAAATTATTTTTTGAGTAGTGCACCAAAATTTGTTGTAAATGGATAGTCAACCCGTCAGTCAACCGTGGGCGACTGTCAAAGGGGGGCCCGTCAACCACCCCAAGGTACCGTAGAAGTTCGTCAAATACCCAATGTCCAACTGTGCCCAAATTATTTTTTGAGTAGTGCACCAAAATTTATCTCTTCTCACCAAATTATTTTTTGAGTAGTGCACCAAAAATTGTTGTAAATGGATAGTCATCCAGTCAACCGTGGGCGACTATCAAAGGGGGGCCCGTCAACCACCCCAAGGTACCATAGAAGTTCGTCAAATATCCAATGTCCAACTGTGCCCAAATTATTTTTTGAGTAATGCACCAAAATTTCTCTCTTCTCGCCAAATTATTTTTTGAGTAGTGCACCAAAATTTGTTTTAAATGGTCAAACGTGGGCGACTGTCAAAGGGGGGTCCATCAACCGCCCCAAGGTACCATAGAAGTTCATCAATCGCCCCAATGTACCATAGAAGTTCATCAAATATGAACAAACACCTGCCGCTAGACACGTGTCCAGCAAGCGCCTCCAACTGGCGCGGGTTTGCGTGCAAGCGACCTTCATGACCACCAAGGAGTGGTGGTCACTTTCTTAACAGAGACTTGGCTCTTATAAACCTTGTTATGTATGTTGCACATTAAATGTGGGACAAAATATTCCCATCTTTTCAAAACATCCGCAGTCCGCCTGTCCTACGATCGCTGAAAATTTACCTCACTGGAAACACATAAGAGTCGTTGTAAAATGCCTGCTAGAAAATTTTGCCCTCTGGAGACTGTCAAACTGGCCAAAAATATTTATGTCCAAAACATTATAAATTTTTAATTATTTCCACCGTTTTAATTTGTGCATGTCGAAAAAACTAGGGTTTACCGAAAACTAATTTATGTTGAGAATTTTTGAATTTTCGTCGCCGTTAATGACCACACTTCGCTGAAAATGAACTCGTCTGCATGCTAAAAACTATCAATAAATCGTTGCCAACATCGTCAAGGTTAGATGCTCGGGTAAAAATCGCTGGGAGGTTTTTGTGCATGTCGTCGGGGTGTTGACTGCATCAAAAACAGGTGCTCACCGGAAGAGGTAGTTTTCAACTATGCTCGCGATCTACCGCGTGCTACGATCTATTGTATCGAGAAATCAGGGAAGTACAAATCGTCGAGGGATCTGAATTGCACACTGAACCAATACCAAAAAAATATGTGTAGATGTTGATACGTCGTCAAAATTTTGCAAGGCCCAAAAATGATCCAACTTCGTCATGTTGCCAGGAAAACGCAGAATGCTTACCACCTTCAGAGTTTAATTTATCGATTGTGGGGGAAGTGGTCGATCTGAGTCGAAAAAACTGACTAGTTTGTAGTGGAACACCAAGGGTAAGTTCGTAGTTGATTATTGTTGTCATGGAGGCGCTTCGCCCTTGGTGACCTCCGTTGGGTGGCGTCGACCAACCTTCGATTGGCTACTAGCCTGGTGCAATGGTCGTCGCTTTGATGTAGGGCTGGTTGTCAATTAGTTGTTGTTATCGATTATCGATCACCAGAGTCACCTGAAATAGGTCGTCGGATGCTGGTACCGTCGGTTCTAGAAGGTCGTCGAGGTCATTGGCCAGAGCTGGCCCCTTTAACGGCAAGGCTAGTCGATGCTTGGCTGTCGCGGCCTTTTTTGGTGGTCCACCAAAAATAGGTGGCCACTAGTCGATAGGCTAAAAGCCTACAAAAATTTTCATGCACTTTTTTTTCTTTTTTTAATAAATATTAATATTTTATAAAAAATATATATTTTTTCATGCGTAAAATAATCCAACAACAGTGAACTGATGGAACTTCTCCTCCAAAAAATGTGCCTTTCTATCTGATCTCGAATCTTCAAAGCAGAAAATTTATTTTTCTTCAACCAAGAAAAATTATTATTACCCTCTGGTTTCTGCCAGGGATATTTGGTGCAGGGGTAATTTCTGCCCTTTGCTACATCAGCTTCACCTGATGTTGTGGGTGGCTTCAAGCCAATTCCCAACAACACCTACCTAGGATCTTGATGAACTAGTTGTGAACTCCAACTAGACACCTAACAAAAAGTGGATCAACTTGCCCTCCTTTCTACCATAACTTGCCCTTGGCAATTTGATACCAGTGATGTAGAAACCAAATGTGAAGTTGGTTTATTATTAAAATGCATAGAATATATAAGCAATACAAAGAATCTCACGTGGTTAAGTGGTTGCAACAATTTGCCAAACATGGCCAACCACTTAACTAATAGATAACAAATCTGCTAACTATGGATGTCAACTAACTGCTAGAGGATAAATGACAACATGGGTGTCAACTAACAACTAACTAAACATCTAACAACATAACAACTTATGTCTTATGTGGGCATACTATGCCTCACGTGCATACAAAGTGCAGAAATAAGAAATAATAATAAATAATGAAATATTAACTTAGGCTTAAGTGGATAAGCTGAAGTATCCTCAACAACGAACCACATAGAAAAAACACAAGAACAACACAACAAAACACAAACATGACAAAAACAATACAAAGACACAACCAACAAAAACATGAAAAACAAAAACAACCAAAAGCTAAAAAATTAAAAATTAAAAACAAACAAAAAAACAACCAACAACAAACAAAAAACAAAAACAAAAACATAGAAAACACACACATCAAAACACCAATTAACACAAATATACATAAACACAAGAACAAGAACAACAAAAACACAAGAACAATAACAAAAAACTAAAAAAAACACAAAGCAACAAAAAAACAAAAAAAACACACACACAACTCAAAAAACTAAAAAAGAAAAAGAAAAAAATTGAACACAACAATGACCTTTCTAGACCAAAAGAATTTTAAGGCAAGAATCAACAGAGGAAAAAAAAAAGATTAGTTTGGGCTAGGGAACTAAAATACCCTAACCGAACCAAAGAGAAGCAAAAATAAAGCAAGAAGAAACTAGGTACCTCCAAAACTAGAGCCATCCAAAGAAATGATAGAAAAAATAGCTTCCTTTATTTGCAAAGCCCATCATCTAGGAGGGTGGTCATAGCAAGTAAGATCACCTTTGTCCAAAGCCCAATTAGCTAAAGCATCAATACTCTTGTTATGATCTCTGACCACATGATTGTAATCAACTTTCAAAAATCCCATATGGATTAATTGAATCTTCTCAATAATTATTTTTATTCTCTAATCAACCTTATGATTCTTAGGAGTCTTCAAAAGATTAATCATGAGTTGAGAGCCAGACTCAACTAGCACCTTTTCATTTCCAACCTTAGTAGCCTCTTGAATGCCTCTAAGGATACCATACCCCTTAGCAAGGTTATTGGGTAGAATACCCAAATTCTTAGCAAAAGTAAAAACCAAGGAGCCATCTGAAAGTCTATCAATTCCTCCCGCACTAGCTTTTACAGGGTTCCCTCTAGAGGCTCCATCAGTATTGACTTTTATAAAATCCTTAGGAGGAGGTTCCCAATTCCTTTTTCTATCCATATTGCAATTACTCACATTCCCTTTAAGTTGGTTGCCCTAAGAAGATTTAATATTCAATATTTGCATCACTTAATCCCATCTTTGGTGGGAGTTTTGGGGGTGATTAAGGAGTTGTTGGACTGATTCAACTAAGCTGGAAATGGTCTTTTGCTAGATATAGTGAATATCCTTCCTATATTGATTAAAAATTCAGTTGTTCCTTTCATTCTAGATATTCCAAAGAAGAATGGTAGAACCCATCCAAACTAATTGCCTAATAAAATGATCAACACCCTCTTGTTTAGGCCAATCCTTGAAAAGTTGTTCAAAAGTAAAAAAAATGGACCATTGTAAACAAAGTAAAGTGGCCATTCTTCTTCATAGATCAGAGGCTAAAATACACTCAATAAAAATATGGCTGAGAGTTTCCACATTCTCTTCACACATTTCACATCTAAAAGGGCCATGAAAACCATGCTTCATAAGTTGCTCACTAGTAAGCACCCTACGATGCAATAAAAGCCAAGTAAAGAACCTCACCTTAGGCCAGAGATTTTGAGCCCACAACTGAGAAAATGCCAGATGATTGGTTGGGATTATTATGGCATAAGGCCAAATAACCTTGAGCAACTGAATACTCACCCTTAGTAGTGTTGTTCCATCCAAAATAATATTTTTCATGGGACCAAGAGAGATCTTATATGAAGGATGCATTGGATATCTTGTCTTTGCCTTTCCGAGATTTTAATATTCTAATCCTCAATAGGTATCCAATATCTACCAACCTTGGAATTACCAGTATAGTACCGAAAATAATTAGCCATCTTTATCCAGTTAGCTCGGTGAAGCTCCTCCATCCAAGGCCTCTAATCAGGAAACTGAGTTATCAAAGGTTTGTGACCATCTGAAGAATATGTCCAAAAATTTGCATGTTGACCATTATGAATCATCCAAAATAATTTTTTCTTTATAAAATCCTCACCAGTCTTAAGAACTGCTAAAATGGGAGAACCTTTGGTAGGCAATTGATAGCGAACAAGGTCTTCAGGACTTTTGTTCTCAACATATTTACCACGAATATTATTGGCCCAAAGAGCATTGGGGTGATGCAAAATCCTCCAATATAATTTAGCAACTAAGCTTTGTTGTTATTAATAGCATACCAAAATCCTAACCCCCCTTCATTCTTAGAAAGACATAAAGTGTCCCATTTCACCAAGGCCTATTTTATTTTCTCCTTAGTACCACTCCAGAGGAACCGATGACCAGTTCTCGAAGAACAACCTTTCAACACGGTAGAAACATAAATAGAAATAACTTGAAGGACTGATTTTACCAAGGTGATTCTACCCCTAGAATAAAGCCACCTATTGGTCCACTTTCCAATTTTCTTCTTTACTTTGTCCAACAACCAATTCCAATATTTTTTTTTTAGTCTTTGAATATTTATGGGAATACCTAAATAAGTGATCGGAAGGGAGGTCTTCTTATATCTTAATTTATCCAAGACCATGGATTCCTATCTGGCAGAGCAGTGAAATAAAATGACTTCAAGTTTATCTTTATTGATCAATTGCCTAATATCCTTAGAAAAAATAGTTAATGATTTGCTTAATATTATAATATTCCTTAACTGTAGCTTTACCTAAAAGAGTAGAGCCATCAACAAATTGAAGATGAGAGATAGGTCTAGCTCCATGAGCAATGGTAACTCCCTTAAGGTTTTGTTTTCTCTCTTTTTGGTTATAGTCCTACCCAAGCATTCAACAAGAATGATGAATAAATAAAGGGAAAGGGAGTCACCTTGCCTAATACCTATGGAAGCATGGAACAATTGAGAAGGTCTGCCATTGATAAGAACTAAGTAGTAAATTGAAGAGATACATACCATAATCCAATCCATCCAATCCTGAGAGAAACCAAATTGCCTCAAAACTTTGATAAGGAAGTGTCAATCCACTCTGTCATAATCTTTGGATAAGTCTAACCGAATGAACATGGAAGGAGATTTTTGCATATCCATGGAATGGATGGCTTCCTGAGCAAGAAATATCTCATCCACTATTTTATGCCCTTCCACATAACCCCTTTGTTGAGGGCAAATGATATTATGCAAAAGAGGCTTCAACCTTTCTTCCATGATCTTAGTAATGAATTTGAGAATAATATTACATAAAGCAATAGGTCTAAAATATGAGATATGATCAACCTCTAGAGCTTTTGGAACAAGAGTAATATAAGTTTTATTGATAATCTTCAAAATATCTTTGGCTTTCCTGGCTTCTTCCACCACCTCTAATAAATCAATATGAATGATATCCCAAAAATCTTGGTAGAACTCAATGGAAAAACCATCAGGACTTAGGGTTTTCCCTTTTTGCATTGTAAAAACTACCTGTTGAAACTCATTGATAGTAACAGGAGCAGTAAAAATAGAGTTATCCTCAAAAGTGATAAGAGAAGGGATTGCTTGAAGAACATTTTGTTGAGAAGCCAAGTCAAGAGGAGTAGCAGCAAAAATATTGGAAAAGTAATTGACAATAATAGATTTCATGCCATCCCAAGTGTAGACATCTCCAAAATTTGATTCAGGGAAGAAACAAAGTTGTGAGATCTTTGAACTAGAAGATATTTTTTGAAGAAATTTGTGTTTTGATCTCCTTCTTTGAGCCATTGAATTCTAGATTTTTGCTTCCATAAGAGTTCTCTTTTTTCCCATTCCTCTAACTAAGTTGTGAGATTAATTTCATCTACACTTCTACTCTCTATGAGGCCATCTAAATGGATTTTCTTATTCAAAATTTCAAGTTGAGCAATAACTTCATATTTTTTTTATGAACATCCCCAAACTCCTTCAATTTCCAAGTCTTGATTTTGGATTTAATATATTGTAATATTTTGGCAAAATGGAACATCTTAGTCCCATACCAAGGTTTACCTTCCTTCCACCATTGTTACACTCGAGGTATAAAGGATCTATCTCTAAAACACATTAAATAGAATCGAAAAGGAGAGAAACTCACATTGGTTTTCCACATTTCCACCATGACTGGCTAGTGATCCGAACCAACATTGTTAAGAGTCTTCACTTTAGGAATGTGACCATGGATTAAGAAATTGTCACAAAGTAAGAACCTATCCAATCTCTCCAGTATACAAGCTAAGCCTTACCTTCTATTAGACCAAGTCATAAGGCCATTATTTGGTTGGATGTCCACAAGATGGAGGTTTGTAATATATTTGCTCATGAGGTCAGTTCTCCTATCCAAATTTCTATTTCCCCCCATTTTCTCATCCAGAGAGAAAATGGTATTGAAATCTCCTCCGATCAAGATCCATGCTTAAGGAAAATGGGAGATAATACAAGTTATATCCTTCCACTGTCTTCTTTTTTCCTCCAAAGTAGTCGAAGCATAAAAAGTAATGTAGAGCATAATTTGGTTGGAATGTCTACTTTGAACTGCTATAGCCAAAATACCCCAACTGCCAACCATATGGTGAATAACTACCTCTTTTGGGTCCCAAAGGCAAGCAATGCCACCAGAAGTCCCCTGAGAATTGAGGGAAACCACTTTTCCAGTTGGCCAAATTTTACTAGCAATTGATTCCATTTCCTCTATTGACATCTTTGTTTCTTGAAGGAAAACAAGATGTGGATGATTTATCTGAATCATTCTTCTAATTTCATTTTGTTTTGAAAGACTCCCTTTGAGTCCTCTAATATTCCAAGTGATGATCTTCATTAATACCAGGGCTAAAAAATTTGCGAAGGGTATTAATCTTACCTTCCTCTACAAGATTTTTACCTTCTTTTTCCCTATGATGTTGATTGGTATTGCGACCTGCCTTTTGATTAGAATCCATCTTTAGTTTTTTTTCCCTGTTTCTTGACTTACTCCAATTGAATCTAAGATGGCTTCTAACCTTGAAGAATGCATGTATACAACCAAAGTGTTACCAGAAGGTTCAACAAATTCTATATTGGAACCTGTACTATTTGAAGTTTTAACATTTAAAAGATTGTTTTTTTATGTATATTTTCTCCATTTTTTCTATTGAAAGCCTTTGATTTGTTGGTTTATCTCTAAATTATTCCCTTATTTTTAAAATTATGTTTCTAAGATTTATGTTTCCATTATTTCCTCTTCCTCACTTGGGACATCATTTGTGGAAAGAATTTCAAATATATTAGCAGATAACTTAGATTGATCCTTCATAACTGGTTTTTTTTTAATGTTCTTCTTCTTAGGCATTTGGAAACCTGTTGAGTTTATATCTTCTTTCTTTTGATATGGAATTTTATTTGGGTAAACACTAGCCAAATGATCATATTCATGGTATGAAAAGGAATGTTCTCATAGTCCACTACTTGCTCCCAAGTGTCCTCAAATTGTAATGTGATATTTTTAGGTAGGGGTTTGTCGAAATCCATTAAAACACAAATCCGAGCATAAATAATGTGTTCAAATTTTTGAGTACAATCAGCAATCATCATAAAAGTTTCTAAAGAGTTTCCAATTGAAGAAAAAACAATCGAATTCTAGAATTCAATTGGGAGGCCAAAGAGTCTAACCCACACAGGACCTGTAGAAGGCATCTCTTCTTCGACTTTAAATTTAGTATGTCAAGGCTTCATGAAAAGCCCTACCCTTCCAAATAACCACGGTTTCCCTTGAAATGTTTCTCTCTATCTTCATTATTAGCAAATAAAATAAAAAAATAACCATTTGGATAAATAGAGATTTGTAACTCACCTTTAGTTATACAGCTTTTTGCAACCCAAACTTTGAAAGCAAATAGGCTCGGATGAAAATTTACGAAACTATAAATTAGTCCTCTTTTTTCTAGATCTTCAATGCCAGTTTGAATTTTACCCATATCAAGCTTAATAATAGGAGTTCCATCAATTGCTTTAAGACATACTAACTCCATTTTCCTAGGACCCATATTAGGTATTATTAGATATTTATAGGAAGCCCTAAGATTAATATTAGCATTAGGCTGAGGTTGTCCACCACGAAGGGCATCCCTAAAATTTATTTTTGGGGCTGAGTCTTGAAAATTCTTATCCTTGACAGGGGTTTCCACAGTGGATTTATTTCGTGGGTGCACCTTAGCACCAGATTCACTTGATATCTTAGCCATTTTTTGATCAACTGCTTGAAACTTGTTTCATGATCTCTTTAATCCATGCCCAAGCAGCCATGGAAAGGTATGATTTTCACTTTTCTTTTGTGTAGCAAATTGGAAGTTGTCAATCAAGTTCACATCATGAATATATGTTGAAATATAGATTTCTAATCCATATTGGATCCCCTGCAACATATCCTACTAAATTATTGAGCAAAAACCACAAAAATATTGGCCACTAGGACCTGAAGGCCCCAAAAACCAACCTTTGGAGTTGCTTGCACTCAACCCAGATGAAACCCTTGCACAGTCGCTTACCAAAAATATTGTTCATACATAGGGATGCACTAGGTTTTTTGTTGCTCCAAATGATCTGAAAATTGGTGGAGACGTTCTAGGATTTATCAAGAATCTACCCTCAAAATTTTAGCTAAATCTAAGTCTGGATGAGTGAAATATGGCCAAAGCAAGTTCGGCAATTTGGGCAGTACTCATCTAATATGATTCTTTATCGATTGTAAACTATCTGATATTAAGTTCCATGTTAACAATCCTTTGGGTAGAGTTCTTTTCCTAAATAATTTCATTGCATCAAGATAATCTATATATTTTTGAAGTAATGTTTTTGCCCAATTGAGAACCTATATCATTATTTTCATCTTTTAATAGTTGATTATAATCAATTAAAGGGTCATATTCTAGTATTATTATTTAAATTCAAGGTTCAATATCTAGTTTTAAAAAGTTAAGTAAAATTTTCCTCTTTATAAAATTTTAGTTTCAAATTTTATATGGTTTGTTTTGTTAAATATTTTACTATTTTAGAACCATTATATCGATACTTACCAATATCGGTATAATATACTTACCAATACATCGATGGTTCAACTTCATATTAAAAATACCTTCTATATGTACTCACGTGGTATTTACCATTTCCTAAGAGTGACCCCCCCTAAAAAATACTAAGTTTTTTCATAGGATGACTATAGTACAAATATCAACATCTAGAATTAGTAGAATTAAATCAATAGAAGGGGTTTAGATTGAAGACCAAAGTGAAAATATAAAATAGCTAAGGTCTTTTTTCAAAATGTTCTAGGATCAGAGGAGTCCAAAGTTATTAACGATAAACTTCTTCAAGATGTACCTTAAGTTATAACGAATGAAGAAAATAGGAAACTAATGGATCTCATTACTTTAGAAGAAGTTCATTTAGATCTTTTTTCTTTTAATAAGGATAAATTCCCAGGTCTAGATGGAATCTCTGCAACATTTTACCAACACAATTAGGATATAGTGAAGGATTATTTATTGGTGGTAATGGAATAGTCTAGGGTAAAACAATACATACCTTATAAAATAAATGCAACATATCTTACCTAATTCCAAAAAAGAAGGATGCTAATTTGTTTGATTCATTTAGACCCATAAGCTTATGTAATATGATATATAATATTATATCCAAAGTGTTGGCAAATCGATTAAGGTATTGATATATGGATCATAGCAGCTCATAAAGTTATACATTTAGTAGCTTCAAGAAAAGAGAAAGTAATGATCTTAAAACTTGATATGAGTAAAGCCTATGATAGGGTTAAATGGGATTTTTTTTTGCAGTATTAGAAAAGTTTGGATTTAGTAAGAAATAGGTTAGATAAATTAAATCTTGTGTATTTACAATTTCATATTCAATGTTGGTCAATGGGTTAGTAACATAATCATTTAAAGCCAAGAGAAGCCTTAGACAGGGAGATCCTCTATCACTATATATGTTCGTTATTATGGCAGAGGTTTTGGGTAGGAACTGGATCACCATATTTTATCTATATTGTGTGATCCTTTTTATGGTCAGGTTTACATGATAAAAGGAAATTTCCTCTAGTGAAATAGAGTAAGGTGTGTGATGATAAAACTAGGGGAGGTCTCAGTTTTAGAGTTTTTATAGATGCAAACTAAGCTCTTAAGGAAAAAGTAATCTGAAGATTGTTCAAAGAGATTCAAAGACAATGGGCGAGAATTCTTCTAAGTATGTTGAACCCAATGATCCAATATTAATATTTACTGCATTCTCTCTACCAAACGGTTATGCACTTTGAAAATATTTTAAAAAATCTATTGATCTAGCAATTAAAGGTTTAAGATGGGTGGTGGAAACTAGAAAAAAGAATTCTATTTGGATGGATACTTGGTGTGATAAAAAACCACTTAATATAGATCCAATTTTGAAACCTTGGATGAGATTACTTTAAGACAAATATGGTGATAGGGTTTTAAACATTTTGTACAATGATCAAGAAGGAAGATACAAATGGAAAGAAGATTTTTTTTACAATTATACAAGACATTGATTCTAGGAGGCAATTGAGTAGAAAGATAACTATTGTGATTATTTCAAGGGGAGCCAAGGATAAATTGATTTGGGAGTTGAAAAACTTAGGAGAATACACAACAAGAAGTGGATATAATATAAAACACCAACAAAATAGAAATATCACAATATTATGGAGAGATATTTGGGATAGCCCAAGCATTCCTAAAGTTAAAATGTTTGTTTTGCTAGAAGATCATAGAAGAAATTTATCCTGAGATAATCTTATAAAAAGGGATTTTCATGGCCCCTCTCAATGTGTTATTTGTAAAAAAAAGGAGGAGAGCATAGACCATATCTTGGGATATTGCTCAATAGTCTAGAAACTATGGCAATGGATTCTTAATATGTTTGGTAAATGCATGGTGATGAATAAAATAATTGAAGAATGGTTAAAGTAATGACAAAGAACTTATAAAAGCAAGGCTTTACATACAATCTAGGATATATCAAAAGATATAATACTTTGGATTGTATGCTAAAAAGGAATAAAATAATATTTAAAGGAAATGAAAGTAGTTTAGAGGTAATGAAAAGGAAGATATGTTTAGCCATAGAAGAGTCTAAACCAACCTTATCAACTCACCTTGTACCTAATATGAAAGCAGAGAGCCTTGATGGATGGAGTAAAGTCATCAAATGGAATTATGATGTTGGGTACAAGAGAAACAAAAAGAAGGCAAAGAATATAAAGTGGAAACCACTAGATGTGGAGTTGGTCAAATTGAATTTTGATGGAGCATCTAAAGTAAATCCAAGACCAGGAGGAGGAGGAATAATTAGAAATATTAGAGAAGAGATTTTGTCTCATTATGCTTTCAATAGTGGTTTTAAAACAAATAATGAAGTTGAAGCTTGGACAACTTTATAAGGGTTAAAATTATGTAAACAAATGAAATGGAATAGAGTATGGATGAAAAGTGATTCACTCACAGTGATAAATGAAATTTATAGAAAGCAAAGGCTCCATGGAATATACAAGAGGTAATTATGGAAATTCAAGATCTTATTAAAGAGTTCAAAGAAATCAGGTTTACACATACGTTAAGGGAAGAAAACAAAAGTGCATATAGGTCAGCCAATAGAGGGGTTTTAATTCAGGATCGTGAAGTTAAATTCTCTTTTCCATGGTTAGAGGAAGTAGTAAGTTTAGCTGACAAGAAAATGTTGACTATCTGAATCAAATAATGATTAAGATATAATTTAATATTTTTCATTGGTAATATATGTTTTCTTTTATAACATTAATGTGATTTCATATAAACTATTTATTATAATTTTTGTGGTTGCACTTATGTTTCAGGAAGAAAACTGGCAATCCAAATTTGGTAAAGCGGATTATGATAGTGCAATATTTTGGAAATATTACTCTACTAAGATGCAATGCATATATAGTAGAGGTGAAGTTTTAGTATTGTGAAGGCTGCTATAGAAAAATCCCAAGAAAGATGTTAAATTTTGGAATATTTATATTCATACAAAAAATTGAAAAGATAAAAAAAAATCAAGAATTCAAATGGTAGCAAGTGCTTCCTTTACTTTGATTGATCCGCTTCCCTAGAACTCTTTGATGGGCTTAGTTCTAGTTTCCCATCTATAGTATTATTGCTTTCAATCCATGCTTAGAGGTATTTCATGGGTTAGAGCACCTGTCGATGCTTTCCTTCCTTGCTCTTCCTTTGAAAGTTGGATATTTTTCCATGTATGACATTCAAGGTGAGCCTTTTGAATTGGAAAACAGCTCACAACCAAGTCCCTTTGGGGAAATATTCCTTTGGCTAATAGTGGAGGGTACCTGGGTTTGTATAAGGAGGGGTAGGAAGGTGAGTTGGATTTAGAGGAGATAAAGGTTTTAGGGGCTTTGGGGGAATCTTTCCTATCTACATGAGGTCAATTTTTTCTTGGAGAGAAATCTGATAGGCAGTGGGGAAAGATTCCCCTGTAGATTTTTATCACTATGGAAATCTCTATATTGATAGCTCTAAGGTAAAAAATGAGTGTCATACCTGGGGATGGTCTAATCTCGTTCAAGATCCTATGTCAAGTTTTATGAAATCAGGCATTGAAGTCCTCTATTCCCTCCATGGGAGTTCGTTTGATATGTATCAAGCAATCTAGAAGCAAAGTTTCCTCTTTCTCCTTGAACCGAACCATCAGTTGAGTGGCCAAATAGTCCCAATCCTTTATTGATTATGTAGGTAGGGAAACATACCACCCCTAGGCTTTCAGTTTGAGATATGTTGCTAGCAGCCTAAGAGCTATATCTTGAACAACCACACTATGCATAGCGTAGTGTGTTACCATACAATGTAGGTGCTCTAATGTAGTGGTTGCATATTCTATGATAAACTTCAATAGGGAATCTAGAGCTTGAATGGAAATAAAATCCTAAGCATTAGGTGGGACCAAAATAACTAAGGGGTTTTGATTCTTCTATATCAAAATCCTTCCAACCATATCTTGCCTGATTTCTTCACATTGCCTTGATATGCTGGTAAATAGAGGCTTTCATTGGGATCTCAGTCTTAGGATTTGCTACTAAATTTGGGTAGTTTGATAACCAACAAAGTCTCTAGGTGAATATAATTAGTGCTCTGGAAGCATATGGACTAAGGTCTTCATAAAAACCTCAATTTAATTCTCTTTTGAGTGGCCTCTTTAGGATATTCCTTCTGTAATGGTGTCGTTGGATGGGGATGGTGCTAATTAAACAAAGGTTCCCACCATAACCTTAGTCTAAGATGGTGATTTCTTTGGGTTATTCTTTATAGTAAAGTTACCAGGTGAATTTGTAGGATGCTTCAACAAGCTAATAACCATAGCCTTCACTAGAACTATCACATGACTTCTTGATCAGGGGATGGATTTTGTAATTTGGGTCTTGTTAAGTATACTAGTTTGGATTTTTGGGGATAAAAAAAACCCCTGGCACCCTAGGTGCTATGACCCCCCATGGTTATGGATCTTCCCCCAAGCAGGTGTATTCGGTACCCTATATCTCATGTAAGACATCGATACTAGGAGTTTTGGGGAGCATGTGATGTGGTTCATCCAAATGATCTACAAATTTTTTTACCAAGGCCAACTTATTGTTTATATGCAATATTTTGGCACTCGTCTATCTTTCCTACACTAGCCTACTCTATTGGGTTTATCTTTAGGGAAAAGAGAAAAGAAGAGAAAGCAGTAAAAAAGTAGGTAAATCCTAACTAGTCTATCGAGCCTACCTATGGGTGGTGATGCACTAAAGATACATTAAGGCTCATCATGCCATGATGGGTTGAAGTGAACACATGAATAGTGGCTGATAGCACACAAGGAAAAAAAAGTCCTCCAAAGCAAACATAAAAGTAGAACACCCACACCAAAACCAGGACAAAGATTTCATTGATAGTCACACATTCTTATTAGTGTGAAATCTGAGTTATATACATGCAAAGAGGTTAAAAAATAATTTACCAAAAATGCAAGGTTCGAGATAGGTTGAGATACAATATAGAATGAAGAAAAACATCCTTAGAAGAATGGATGGCTTTTGATAATTACAATGAGAAGAAGGATATATATTTATGAAAAGAAATTGAGAATTTTCCCCAAAAAATCTATTTATGAATTCAAAAAATGAGTTTAAAATTTGTCTGGGATAGTCACCTTCAATAATGAATGATCTAAAGGTCCTGGTGATTTGTAGTCATTAATGTTGTTGGTGTTGGAAATCTCCATGATTATACTTTTATAATCATTTGTTATTAATGCCTTAGGTTTTGCGTTGCCCCTTGGGTTGTCCTCTCTATTGTTTTTGTGATTGAGACATCTTCCACATTTCTTCAATAGGTCCCTACAGTGGAGATGTCCTTAAATACACCCTCTAGGGGAAGCGGTCACCACCTCATAAGCTACCTTATTTCTTGGGAATCCTCTTCCATGAGCATTTGGAGAGCCAACAAGCCTAAAGTTTTAGGGAGAAATTTGTAGCTAAAGGTTTTTTGATCCACTCTATTTTTCCATAAACTTCAAGTGTCAAGCTTTCCCTAAGATACGGGGGAGGATAACCTCATTGCCTCTCCTCTCAACCCCCTCAGATCCTCCTTCCCAATTAAGAACAATGTCTTAGCTCTCTAGATTCACTGATGGTATCAACTTGGAATGACACCAGGCACTAAGAAACCTTCTTAGTTAGGAGAAGGGACCAACTTCACAAACTTTGTTCTCCATAAAAAAGGCCATGATCATTGGTCAAAGCAAGGCCTTACTAAAAGTGGTTCCCCTTTTATCATAATCGAAATGGCTTGGGGGTTCCAAGTATTATTGGGACCTACTTTAGCTATCATCAGAAAGGCTAGCGGATCTATTTTTGATATCCATTTGGTGGTTTGAGATAAATTTTGTGGTGAAGGGAGTTTTAGGTTTAGCATCAATCGAAAATACTTGTTCTTTCTTAATTGCATTCTTTATGGTCTTCTAGCTTCAATTTCTTCATAAGCAATAGGGTTTTTTGGCCCCTTCATTTTGGCTTCAGGTAGGCATGTTGATCAAAATTTCCTCTAGATGTAATATTTTCTTGATGTAGTGAATCTTCACTACACATCCTTTGCTAAGTTTGTTTATTATTCAACTTAATAAAATTCCATTTGAAGTAACCAGGTTTCCTACAATAAAAACAAATGACTTGGAACTGCTTTACATTAAAACTTTTATCTTACTTGTAATTATATGATGATGGATTGACATTTTAATTGCCTTTGTGTTTGGATTTAGCAAGAAATGCACTCTTTACACCCCCTAAGTTAGATACTCCTATTTATGATTATCTCCTCTCTTTTATAAAATTAAAGAAGACATATTTTTAAAATTAAGAGTTTGAGTTTCAACAAGCAAATGTAGAGACCCAATAAAAGGCTTACAAGATGGGGGTAAATATCATAAAATACTACTAAGAATATTCTGATCATCAACTATCTTCTAAATAGTAGTCAACTAATCTCCTAGTTCTTTTAAACATATGAGATATTAAAAAATAGGCCCTCTCTGCTATAACTAAGAGGAATAGAGAAGATTCTTTATAAATAAAGTATGTCCTATTTTAGATGTCTACTACTAATTTTGCAACTTTATGCATAATATTGCAACATCATTATTATTATGAACATTAGTAATCAGATCATCTATAATAGCTAATTTGAGAAGCATCAAAGCTTCTCTATGTCACTTGTTGAAGTCTTCAATATCATATTTTGATTTGCTTGCTTTCTTGAGAACTATATTTGATAAATCTCAATACTCAACTTGTATCTTATGGCTATACTTATAATTTCTTCTAGTTAGTTTCTATAAATTTAAAATTGCTAGATTTTAGCTATTTAACATTCTTCCATTAGTAATGACCCTAAACAACAAACACAAACGTCAAACGTCAAGTAATATTTGAACACTAGACTCAATGCAACAAATACAAAATGTTACATTTCATTCCACCTAAGCTCAAGACTTGGGAAAACTCCAATTTGTGCTTTTTCTAAGCTAGAAATATGAGCAACTTTCAGCCAATACTTTGCCCAAGATGGAACACATCCATACTCCAAGCTATGCTTTATCATAGCCTAGTCAAAATTTAAATATAATAATCAACAACTTTATTAAGTGAGGAGAAAAACACTAAATGCTAAATATTATTTGTCAAATTTAGATTATATAAACGTAATGTAGGATAATTTCCATTGGCAATGCAACAACACTAAAATTGACTATAGAGTAACAATCTACAGAGGCACTAACTATCAAAAATAAAAAATGACTTTGTTAAAATGAAGGGTGAGTCAAACTCCTCATTTTTTCTTTCTATGAATCTAATACCATAAAATATGTAGCACAAAATACTCTATTTGTATTACTAATATCTAATTTATATTTATTTATAATGTGGAAATTGATTGGTTCTAATAAAGTTAGATCCTAAAAATACTAACAAGTTATTCCTAAAATTTTATCGTAACAACTAATACAATGATAGAAATCTGTCATATTTATGAAAATACTTTATTCTAACATATTGAAAGCTTAAAGTAATAAAAAGGCCATTTGAATTGACAAAGAAAGCAAAATCCTCTGTTGATTTAAACCATCTAGAAGTACCACCCTATGTTTTTGAAGGAGATATAATTGTACCAAAAAATCTATAAATTACAATTATGAATCAACATTAAATTTGATATAAATAAATTAAGGTCTATGAATAGTAGCTATAGTTGGAGCATACATATTTTTAACTCTAGCTTTGATATTTTTATCTTTCTTTTAAAAAATACTAGCAACCCCATTATTTCTTGCTTTTAGCAATTGTTCTTCCTATTTGTGTTTGTCTCATATTGTCACAATACCTCCTAAATATCCTACAACAAAGCCTACTAGACAAACCCCCATCTTCCAAATCTTTTTAAATACATTCTTCACTACTTTTTTTTGTTTATTGAATTAATTTAAACTCAATATTAGAACAAACTATTAATTCTTTGATAACTCTTTTTTTGAGGTCTTATGCATAGCCCTTTATTCTAAGATACCTTCTTCTTCATCACTTTTTATTCTTATTTGTGGGATTAGTACTACTTTGTCTTATCACTTATGATAATTGTTTTTTATTTCCCAAATTGATATCCGTATGGTTTTCTCTTTGTTCTTGCTTTGAGGGTCTTCTTCTCCTTTTTCCATTCCCATCAACACTTTCATACTCACCAATATGTTTTATTTTTTCTAGATTATTTACAATGAGACTTATCATCTCTAGGTTTATGTTAATATTTTAAATGCATCCTTATATTATTCACTACTTATTTTTGTTTCTTGTATTAAAATAAATTTAAGACCATAACAACCTATTAATTCCTTGATGAATATTTTTAGGAATCTTATTCATACCCCTAATATTTTCAAGATATCATTTTTATTATCAAATTTTATTCTTATTTATGGTATTAGCCTCAATTCTTGTTATTTGCTTATGTTTTCTCAAATTGATATCTCCATAGATTTCCTTTCTCTTTGTTCTTGCTTTGAGGGTCTTCCTCTCATTTTTCATTTCCCCTCATACTTTCATCCCCTCCAATCTCTTCCATTTTTTTAGAGTATTCATAATGATACTTATTTTTATAGGTTTATGCTATACCTTTAAGAACCTAAAAAGCAAGGAATAACCTCCAAAAACACTTTATTTTTTATGATGTCTTTTAAGTTGTAAAGCACAAGGACCATCCTCTATAGTCTTTACTTTTTGATGATTCTCTAAAAACCCTAAATTACCATAAATATCCTCCATATTCCTTTCTTTAATATGTGTCTCTTGAAAACCTAAATTGCAAGGGATAAAATCTACATAACTTTCACTTTATTGCAAGGAGAAAGTTTTCTACAACCCGAGAAAAATAAAGATAATTTACATAGATTAAACTTGACATCTTATACCTTTTTAAATTTTTCTTCTATATATTCTTTTGATTCCTTTTGAAATTAAACTTACACATTACAATTCCTCATCTCTTGCATTCTTCTTAGTTTCTTCCAATAGTTTATTTGAGCAAACCATGATAGCCTTTGCCATCTAATGATGCAAAGTGGCTTTTTTATCACATTTTTGGGAGTGAAAATTATTGATATAATCCAACTTCTATTATAATATGATAAAGTGTTTTATCTTAAGGTTTATACCATGACCAAGAATTTGTATCTTTCTCAATTGTTTTCTCTTTACAAGTTCTTGCCATGTGTCTAGTCTCATAACATTTGCAACATGAAAATGTAATATTTTCATAATTCACTTATTGATTCCATTGTCTTGATTTTGATTTAGTCTTCATATTTTGGAAAAAGGTTTTGAAATCCATGGTAACACTTATTTAAGTATATAGAGCATGCTTTTGCTCCTTAGTAGTTGGTTCCTTCTAGATGAACTCCCCTAGAGAATTGAAAACATTCTTCAAAACCTCCTTATTGATAAGCTAATATGGACTTCCAGAAATCCTAAACTACACTAGAAACCTTTTAATAGTTTCTATATCTATGGAAAATTCTCAATCCATAATATTAAATATAGGCCATATCTCCCCTAAACGACCACCACCTATTATTTTATCCATGATTTTTAATTGAAAAAATACTTTTAAAAGGAAAGTCATGGAGTAATCTAAATTCAATCCCACTTCCATTTAGTATATTTTGAAATCTTTGAAAACTTGGCTAATAGTTGTGGAAGTCACATATTAACATTTTTCTTTTAAGAACCATCATGTTATGTTTGATCATATCACCCTTGATAATCACTTCTAGTTTAACATCTATTGCTTGGAAAGAGATTATGTTTAGTTTTTTCTTCCTTTTATCCCCAACTAGTGCATCCTTACTTCCATTTAGGACTACCATAAATGACCTCCTTCCATGCTACGTAGCTTTTTCTCATATAAATTCCTTTGTCTTTTAAAGTTTTCCAAAGATATAAGGGAAAAAAACTTGTGGGCACCATGTTTTTTAAAATTGATTATAAAGAATTGAAATGGACCCCACTCATATGATGTACATAGTTATAGTACAACTTGAAAATTACTATGTATATCACTTGGAAAGATTCAAACCTTTGTCTCCTCCTTAAAATTTAGAGAATTTAGTTGAGCTAATATCATTTAATTATGGGTACCATATTTTATAATTTATTATTACTTTTATTGGGTTTATTTATTTTAAATTACAAGTTCACAAAAGAGGGACTATCCTCTAAGTAGCTCTTCTTACAAGAAAACAATGGTAAATTAAAAATATTAATTTAAATTTGTATTTTTTAATAAGCTATATGTGGCTTCTATTAGGGGCCACTCCTATTAAAATAATAAAACATTGTATTGCCCTCATTATATTGTCATTGGGTTGATTAAACTATTTTGAACTTACCTTTTTATCAAAATATTCTTCATTTGCCTTTCTATCAAAGATATTTGTCATCTTCCTCTGCTACATTTTTGCAATCCACTCCATGATATCATTTTTATTGAAATATAGAATCTCACTCCTCTAGTTACCTTTTTTTATTTGAATTTTCCAATATGAAAATCAACTCCTGAAATGACTAAAATATATTCTACCTAGTTTCTATATTTTTAAATATGATGTACATAACACCTTGTCAATTCCCTAATACCTATTTTTTAGGGGTCTTATTTATACCCCTAATATTCTAAGATATCATTTTAATTATCTAGTGGGCTTAGCCCTACTTCTTTTTAACACTTTCCATATTTGCTTTTATTTTTCAATATCAATATCCTTAAGTTTTCTTTTCTCTTTGTTTTTGTTTCTTGGGGCTTCCATTTTTTTCATTCCTACCAACACTTCCATCTTCATCAATCTCTTCAATTTTTTCACATTGTTCATTGGGAGACTTATCATCTATAGGTTTGTCCTTCTTTGAAGGATCTAAAGTGCATAAAATAACTCAAACATTTTTTCTTTAAATTGCCTTGAGAACCCTAAAGTGTAATGACAATGATCCATAGTAATTATCTTCTTATGTTGTCCTGAAAACCCTAAATTGCTATGGATTTCCTCCATCATGATTTATTTATTATGCTACTCTTAAAATTCCAAAGTGCAAGGGATAACGTCTACGCTACTTCCATTTCTATTGGTAGAAGAAGATTCTATACCACTTTAGAAAAATAAGATAATTTTATCTTAAATAAACTTGATCTCTCCTGCCTTCTTTGTTTTATTTTTTTCTCATAAATCTTCCTTTGCACCTTTAATTCCTTTTGAATTTGAACTTGCACATTATAATTTCTCATCCCTTGCATCTTTATTTATCTCTTCTAGTGGTTGATCTAAGCGGACTATGATGGCCTTTGTCATCGAATGTTGTAGATAGGAGTTTTTTTTCCTATTTTTGGAGTAGAACATCCTTGACCTAATCCAACTTCTACTACAGTATAATGTCCTTGTTTCATCTTGAAGTTTATATCATGATAAAAAAATTTGTCACTTTTTTCATTATTTTCACCTTGTAATCTCTTACCATATGTCCAATATCATAACAATTATGACATCAGAATGCAATGTTTTCATATTCCACTTGCTAGTCTCATTCCCTTGATTCAGATTTAATCTTAATGGAATGTAGTAAAGGTCTTGAAATATCCATAGCAATATATATTTAAATATATATAACATTATTTTATTCCTTAGTAGTTTTTCCCTCCTTGATGAACTCCCCTCAATCTTCAAAACATCCTTATTGATAAGTGGATATGAAAGTCCAAAAATCCTAAACCATATCAGAAGTTTTTTAATAATTTTTTAAATTTGACAAAAAAATTCTCACTCTATGGTCTTAAAAGAAGGGCATCTCTCCCCTAAACCATGGGCCACCACCATTAATTTTATCTCTAGTTTTTGAACTAGAAAAGATGATAATAAAAAACCTTTAGGAAGAAAAGCCAATGAGTAATTTAAAAATTTCCACTTAATCCAATTTTGAATCTCCAAAACCTTATTTAATATCCATGGAGCTTACATATTAATCCTCTATTTATAAAAATCATTATATTATACTCAATCATTTTATTCTTGATAATAACTTTTGGTGTAACATCTACTCCTTGGATCAATCTTGCCATATATTTGTTCTTTTTCTTATCTTCAACTTGAGCATCCATACTTACAATGAGAGTTGCCTGATTTCTAATTAGGACTTTCAAGTAGGGCTTTTCTTCCATACTACCAAATGAAACTCACTCCAAACTTATGTTTACTTCCAATTTATATCTACATGTTTTTTCAATTGGTTATATGAGATTAAAATGAGCTCCATTTGTGTTACATCATCAACATATAGTGGTATTACAACAATGTTTGGATATTATCCATGTATAGCTTGGCAAGATGTGAACCTTGGTCTCTGTAATAACCTTCCTTGGCAGAACTCTTTATGGACAATGAACTATGTATTAGTGTGAATATTTAATGGCATAGCTTCATTTTATGATGTCTTTATGATGGGATGATTTCATTCTTTTGAGCTTGGAATATGGTATTGTTGACGTATTTGTGGATGCAGGACTAGGTGCTCTCTTTGGTGGGATCATATGGGTGAACCACCTACATAGAGAGATATTTTTGAAAATGATGGTGATGACTTGCTCATCAACAACTCAGGGTAACAAAATACCCTTCATTTTTCTTATTTTCATGTTCACACCATTGGGCCAGGAAGTTGCTTGTACAATGAGTCTCCTTATTAGGTTGGCAATAACATTAGACTATCTTAAAGGAAATTGTCTACTTAAGGATAAAACAATGGTGTGTAATATGGTTGGTGTGAATCTATGTTTGTTTGAGGTATGCATAGATTTTGTTAAGTGTTAATTAAATAGTAACATTAATACTTTGGAAAATTATTAATTGAATGATGACTTTAATACTTTAGGTTAGGAAAGTATTAATTAGATTGGTGACATTAATGTTTGGAAAAACTAATGTCCATATTAAAAGCTAATATTAGCAATTGAAAAAGTGAATTAATGAAGTAATTCTTGATGATACTTTCATTATGGAATTATTCCTCTAGTGTTTGGAATAAAAATTGATTGGCTTGCAAAATTTAGTTTAGTTCTTTTTATTATGGCCATGCTTAGATGGTGCCTTTATGAGCAAAAAGGTGGCATTGAATTTTAGTAACGTCTTCTTGTGCTTGTAAGAAAACACCACTTCCTCCATGCAAGAAATACGTCTTATTTTATTTGAATGAGGGAGAGTGCTTTTGAAAAGAGAAGAAAAGGGAGCAGTTTGTTGGGGGACAACTTTGGAAATAATGAACTGAAGGCAACACAACGTTAAGCAAAGAACATTGGAAGCTTGTTTCATGTGCTTCTTTTGATATTTATTTGATTTGTGCCTTGCTATAACTTAAACCTCCCTTTGAATGGTGGTTCTCTTAGGTAGATGTTATTTATATCATTACCTTTCCTCTGTGCTACTTGAGCTTGATCCAAGTCTAGTTACATTTGTCTAGTAGATTCTTTGTTGTTGTTCGACTTTTTCCTTTCTTCCATGCTAAGTTTTGGTTGTTGTTTGGATATTAAAGGCATGTTTTGTATGTGCATTGTTGTTTGGTTCTTGGAGGATTGGCTATCTGCTCATAGCATCATCATTTCTCCTTTTTGTTGTGTTGGTTAATGTTATCATCAACTTGTGCATCACCACTACTTATCCTATGTTGAATGGCCTGAGTAGACCCTTTTGGTAGCTCAATACCGTCGTAGTCACGGGTCATTCTAGTTTGGGTCACGATCATCCTCGCCTATAGTAGTAGTGCAGTTTGTGTTTCTCTCAAGCTGCCTCTACCACTTATTTTCTTAGGTTGGTATGTATGCAATTTTTGGATTTTATTCTTAGGTGGTTGTGGTGTAATCATGGGTAGTTTAGATAAGCTTTTAAATTGGATATAAATCTCTTTGAGTGCAATATTTAGAATGGTGGAATCTTCTTTTAGTTATGTCGCTCTTTTATAATGGTAATATTTTTAGTATTAGAGAAGTTATAGCTTGAAAATGATTTGTTTTGATTTATTCTAAAGAAGATATGATTTTAGGTTTGTTTACTCTAAATGCTTTAGCTTCTTGTTATAAACTTGTCATTGGAAAATTATTGAGGAGAAAGGTCCTTTATTTTTAGTAAGAAAAATGTTGTTGGTTGCAAAACTATAGTTGGATATTATAGGAAAAGAACTCTCTTAATTACATGTTGTAGCTTGGTTGTTGAGAATGTTTCCTCTATGGTAATGGTTTCCTTATAATTGAATTATTGTATGTTGGTTTTGAAAGAAAAACTATTATAATGATTCCTGAGACTTTTGTAGATTAAGGGATCATTATAAAAGAGAAGTATGAGATTCTCTTTTATATGGATTAATGTATGTTTTGAAAGAGAAACTATTATAATGATTCTTGAGATTTTTGTAGATTAGGGGATCATTATAAAAGAGAAGTATGAGATTCTCTTTTATATAGATTAATGCATGTTTTGAAAGAGAAACTATTATAGTGATTCTTGAGACTTTTATAAATTAAAGGGTCATTATAAAAGAGAAGTATGAGATTCTCTTTTATATAAATTAATGTATGTTTTGAAAGAGAAACTATTATAGTGATTTCTGATACTTCTATGGGTTAAGGGATCATTATAAAGAGAAATATGAAATTCTCTTCTTGTGGCTTGTTTTTATTGTGTTCATGCATGGTAACTTGCATAGTAGAAAAAGACATGATTAAGTTGCATTGCATTTAGAGTTGTCTTGATCCCTAAGTATCCCTCATAAGCTATGGAGGGTTCCCTATCATGAAGGAGTTGGTAGTTTTATAGAGGGCTTGAAGATCCTTGGCAAACGACATCTTAATTCTTGGAAATGTATAAAAGTTATGGAAAAGCAAAGGCTTTGTAAAGGAATGTTTTGTTCAAAGAATTTTGTAAACTTGATTATTGTACAAATTGAAAGATTATGTTGTTTTAATGTTTCCTTGGGTTTTGTACATTAAAGTGTTTTAGCAATCTTTTATTTATAGTTAGTATTGAGTTATATCAATTGTTGGAATGCATATTTATGTTAATGTTTGGTTTATTATGTTATAGCATTTATGTTAAAGGAATGCATCTTATGAAGCTTTATGTCAAGCATTTGAGTTAAGCAAATGTGGCTTAAGTAATGTGGCTTAAGTAAGAGGCATCCTTGTTTATCTTCTATAGCACTTTGGATTAAATAGATTATGATTTGATTTAAAGTGCTTTTGATATGATGTGATGTATGTTGTTTTACTTAAAAATCATGTTTTAAAGTGCAAGTTATATTTAAGTAAGATTATCTTGGGGTGGTTAGAATCTCTTGTGGACTTAAGTCAAATACATTAAAGCACAATCCTGGGAGGAGTTGCGTGAATGCAATAACTAGGTAGCCATCAGTCATAGAAGTTGTGAGAATGCAACAACTAGACTCATGAACCTTGAAGGAGTTGTGAGAATACAATAGCCAAGTTTCTTGTGAATCATTGCACCTTGAACAAGTAGGCTTGGGTATACGCTAACTAAGAGTTGTAGATACATTCACAAGACAATAATGGTGACCCCTTGAACATATAAGATTAGGTTATCATGTTCATTACTAGCAAAGTGGTAATATCCTTAGCCCACAAAGGTGTGGTAACTAAGCACCAAAGCTCTACACCTGATTAACCTACCTAAATGGACCTAGTGTATGGTTAAGGAATAAACGTCTCTCTTTAAGTATTATGGGCCTTAAATGATAATCCTTATGTCGTTGTCACGTTGTCCTATGTCGATGAGGGTATTAGAAAGGTGGGGGAATCACTTTTGACATCCTTCTAAATGTGTAGGTTTAGTAAGGTGAACCCCATAAACCATGGGAGTTGGCCACTCCTATCCACTAAGTGTTGTCTATAGCAACTTGGAACTCAAATGTCATGAAGCCTTGTATGCTGGAAGAATAAAAAGAGGGTTTTACCTTGTAAACCTTTGCTTGTAATCTTTCTTTTTCTTTTTAAATTGGGTTGGTAGTTTTGGGTTCTTACAGTCTCCTCTTTAAATATCAAGGAATCTAACCAATTGAGCTAATGCCACTTGATTTTCAATAAGTTTTACAGGTTTTTATGAGGGGTCACGATCCCCTCATACTGAATAGGGTTTGAACATTGGACCTCTCAAAAAGATTTATATCTACATATTATATAAGTATAAATAAATATTTTTCCTATATTTTTGAATTTTTAGAATTTATCATAGAAATTCTTAGATACAATGTAAAACACGATAATGCTAAAATATAGGCCAACAAGACTATTGAATAAACTAACAATTTTTTTTTTTCGGTTATATAGGAGAGTTGGTCACAACCACACTATTTTTAGTATTCGACAAGCGCAGGGTTCAAACCACAAGGGTTGCTTCCACCAAACCTATTCCGCTTTGTTATTGTTGACCCAAGATGAAGGGAACCACCGATCGCTTGGGATTCGTACCATCATCATCAATCTGACATGCACCTAGAAGATTCATATTAGACTACTACCTTTGCAAACAGGCTACCCACGAGGTTTGAATCTAAGTGTCTTCTTGATAAATGCCTAACCAAACAAACACTTACCAATCCACTAACCCTTAAAAACCAACCAACAAAAATTTTACCGAACTTATGCCCTTCCTTTCTGTACTAAATTGCACCCATGAAAATCAAAATATGTAGGGCCATTTTTTTCTTATTTTCTTTATTTTATTTTATTTTTTTCAATGCTATGCAGGACCTAAAGCTATTAATCCTTGACTTCGATTATTTTATTGATCACCTCCTTAAGACACGCAGTCCCGTTCTTAAACCCATGGGCGTACAATCGAATCATACAGATATTTTATTCAAACAACGAATCAGGCAGCAAGGGGCGACAGGCACGTGCATCCACTATCATACATATATATATATATATTTTTTTTTTTTACTCCCCTGTTGGCACGCATATAGTGGGGCATTGGATTTGTGATATTCAAGGTAATGGATAAGCTTGTCAATTGGATAAGGTCTTTTGCAAGTTGATCTTGTCTCTTATTTCCTCGTAAATAAATCTTAACATGTACTTCTTGTTTCTCTTATTTCCAGTGGCATATGTTAGAATTTCGCTTTAGAACCTCTTCTTCTCTGTTAATCACGCTGTTCCAGATATAAAATGTCATGTTCACTTCCCAAGACGTTTCAATGGTTTTGGTTCGTGGGGATTTAATGTTTGTAAGCTTAAGTAGCTACTCTGGCAATACAAATCTCTATCAACGTTATGGGCTTTTGCTTTTTCATCGTTGCTTGCAGTCTTCTATCCTAATATGAAAGTCTAGCCTTGGAAAAAAAAAAAAAAAAACCGGAAGAACATCATATCATTACCCTATACCTGAACTCTTTTCTGCTTGCCACTTTAAGGTCTGCTTGTGTAACCGAAAAATGCTCAAATCTATTCAACCCCAATGCCTCATGTGTCCACCCACCTTTCATAGGACCCTGATGGGGTGCAAGGAAGGTCTCCATGTTTTAGCTCATGGCTCCATGGAATCCTTGGTCATTTCGGCAATTGGTTGCCCTCCACGGGGGTTTAAATCATTCAAGCAAAGCAATCAGAAAAAGAAGAAGAAAGGGGGATCGACAGTGGTGGTACAGGCTTCTTTGATGCAAAAACCGTTGATGTGGGCTGGACGCCTGTGCCTTATGTATGCTATGCTCAAGGTGGGAACTGCAGGTTCTCAGGCCAATTTTCAGTCAGGTTGGTTTCCAACAGAAAATCTCTCATTTTCTTAATCACAGATCTGCAAATTTCTTGAAGGTCTTTATATTATTCATTGAACCCTTTCAATACAATCCTGAATTATGTCCACTATTCCTTGCTATTGCAGATGGAGAGGGTTTGAAATGGATGCCCAAGTGGCTAAAGAATCTTCTACCTGTAGACTCAGGTACATGGGTGTCCTTAAGAATAATCATGGCATGTCTAATTTTTATTCATATTCATTATAGAATGAATTCCACTGTTTTAATTTTTTAGATTTTTTATTTATTTATCATTTACCCATAGACAAGATGGCCGTGTTGAAAAAGAAAAAGAAAAAAAGGGACATTTGCAGCGTTAGTGACCCAAAACAGAAAAGCATTGTGCCAGACTGTCTAACGATGGAAAAACAGGGCACTGACGGTCACACCCAAATTACTGACACGGACACTTTCAAAATAGAATTATTTAGATACAGGATTTTGCACCTGTAACGTTTAGATAATTCGAGTAGGTCTAAGGAGGAAGACTTCGAAACTCAAAATAACATATAAAAATAAACCACAGATTCAGCATATGATCTAGTGGACCTTAAAAACCACTTGGCATTTGCTTTTTACGTAGCCTTCGAAGTAATATGTTTTGTACAACGATCAGAGAACTTGAGATGATCTATATAAATTGTTTTATGTTGCACCGGCTCAGGGCTTAAATGCTAATCCAGCTTTAACAGGACGACCAGCTTCAAACTTAGCTTCGGATAAATCATCCATCAAGGGTGTGCTTCCACCTTCAGAGGCCATGCAACCAATGATCACCTATTGGGTAGAGCCGAACACAGCAGGCATCGCCCCATCCTTGCAAACAAGGATAGCCCAATAGTCTCCTCTAGGCATACCCAACAAGAGAGTTTGGCCTACTATTTGGGTGTAGGCTCGAATGTTGGATATCCATGATGGATCAGGTTGCATAGAACTTCACTTTCTTCGGATTGATTGCAGGACTATGGCTTTCACTTATATCTCTAAATTGAGTTTCATTGCCAAAGCCATTTTCTTCCCCCTTTCAAACAAAATATTTTAGATATTCCCTCCAAAACAACCTGGGCATTGCACATGATTTACATATCTGTTCTGCTTTCTTTTAGTGATATTCATTCAGTAACTGTTGAAGCAATATTTCCAAACTTGAGATGCACATTAGAGCTACATAGGCACATTTTTTAATTTTTCGCCCACCGGAAAATATCTGGACATGTTATTTGAACATTCTGAACTCTAACATGAACTTCTCAATGCCTTTTCAATGCCAATCTAACATGGCCTATGTGAATTTTGACATCTTTTAAACGTTTCTGATATGCATATTAGAAATGTGGGCATTTTTCTTGCATTTGAGTGGCAGTTTAGAATGACACTGTTGTACTGGATTTGAAATTCATATTTTTGTAGAGTTTATTTGTGGCGTCTTCCTGAAATTTCACATGCATTTAGAATATTAGAAGGGTGTCTTTGGTTATGAAATTGATGTTAGACCCTGTCACAAATTATTTTCGGGTTAACATTTACCTTAAAAAATCAGGAAGGTTTTCTTTATTTTATATGTGCAATCACCTGTGCAGAGACACAGGCAGCAAATGAACGAAGGAAGATGGTAAGCAAATGGCATGTTACAACAAAAGGTACCCTCAAGCGAAGCTACCGGGTGCCCACAAAATCAGAGGGCCGCCGTCTTCTGAAGGCCATTGCTTCTATTCTGTCAGATGATGATACCTTTTTAGATGCTTCTTGTCACAAGGCAAGTTGTCCATCAAAAGGATTCTGCATAGTTGCAATGCCCAGCGTTTTCATGGTTTATTCTTTTTAGAAAAAATTTGGTTCTATTCCCTTTATTTAATATGTTTTCTGTGCAGGGCTGCCAAATTCGAAGGGAGAATGCCCATGGAGAGAGTGTGTGCTGTAAGAATGTGAGGGCCCTCTTTGATGAACTTCCTACCCCACATTTAGTGGTAGAGATAACAGCCTTCCCTGCTGGGCCTTTGTCCGAGACAGACTATTTTAAGGCTGAGAAGATTGAAAAGGTTCTGAGGACTGCAGCTACCATATAGAAGGCAATTTCCGCAATGCAATGTTTTGAACCATTGGGGATGTACCTTCTTTGTCCATTAACAACTTGCTTTTAATGTATATATGTAATTATATTGTACAGTACGTCTTCTGTACAGCTGCTTTTAGCTATTCCAGATGCTGCACAGTGCAAGCATCTACTTCTTTTGAGCTTAGAAACTGGTTTCTATATCATTAGAAGTTCCTGTTCAAATTCAGAAGTTGTTTTATGCAGAATAAGCATTTGGCCAGTTGACTGCAGAATTGTTTACTAGCGCTTTTAAGTTTAATTTGTATTCTGCAATCCGTGTGATTTATGAATGGTGCAGTTCATTTCCAAATGATTGGGTGTATATAGGATGGTGTATGTTGTTGGTATGGTTATTCCCACCTAAGGTATGAAGCATTTCACACACTGTTAATGTGGATCATCAGTTCATTAAAATTCCTGTAGCATACAGATGTTGTTCTGATCTATGCTCTTTGCTGTCCCCCCATTTGGAAATGCTTACTTAGAAAGAATAAAATGTTTATAAAAAAGTTTAAAATGCAGTAAAAGAAGAAAAGTATAAGGAGATGTGAGAGAATCATTAGCATACTGTGTTCAGCTATCTTTCGTTTCCACTTTGTACTTCACACAAACAAATCTCTAGGAATGAAAGGGGATCGAGAACATAAATTTTAAAAATTAATAATTTAATACCAACTTTTATGCCGCTTAGTCAAAATTTTCAGAGGAACTTCAAAAAATTAATGTCAGAGATAATATCTCGCTAAATAAATGGTAAGGCATCTTCTAGAAATTGTATGGAGTGTGTTAAGAATTGAGAGTTTCATTAATGTCCAAAATGGGTTTATACGATTACATAAGATATCTTTCTGTTCTGCAAGTATCAAGAAAAAGCAAGACGTTGCTATATAATGGCTATGATAGAGTAGCTTCATATATTCTACATGATATGCAATTCTTAGGGAACATAATTAGGACTCTCCCGGTATTCACCCTCTTATGCTTCATGTGGCTTATTTAAAGTGCAGTTGTAAACAAGAACGTCCTCGAAGTTTCATATCATTTTCCCTGGTAGTTTATTTTTCAGCTTTTCCCATTTTTCCCATAGTTTCCTGTGGTGGTTTTTTTTCACCTCTTCCTTAAACAAATTTGAAACATCTTTTGATCTCCAGAAGCAGTGGAGTGATTGATAGTGGTTTTGCTTTGCTCTGCCTTACGTTAATGAATCAAAACATTTGACACTGCCTAGAGTGTTGAGTTTGACTTTGAATGTTACCATTTTTATATGGGTGTTTGTTTTCTTGCAACGGATCAAAATTCCAGAATTTGCTTGCCTGTTAGTTGAATGATCCAGTAGGCAGTGTAAATATGATTGGTTAGAAATAATGTCACGGCGCATCGACATAAATTTTTCAAAGAAAGCATTGAACACCCAACATGGGCTGTAGATGACATGGAAATTTAAACAAGAAACAAAAGTTGCACAAACATATCAAAAGGATCTATTGGTGTCCATTAAATATTTATGTGGTATACATTCCTGCGACAATTATTGAGAATTTCATAGGTTAGGGATTGTCATGGTCAGTTCATTAAATTTCCAATATATACAATTATAGTCCTTGTGTCTCTGACGCCCCGAAATAAGTTCAGAATACCTGAGGTCAATATAAGTAAAAGGCAATCTTAAATGCATATGGTATTTGAATCTTGCTATTAGGCTGTCTATTTTAGCTTGCGTCAATGTAAGGAGATGATTATTTCCAGTAAATAATTATAATCATCTCTTTGAAAGCAACAAGGCTTCAAGTCAAGTTTGTTTTTAACTGTAGATTGTTGAGGCAATTCTAGATTAAGCAAACAAGAGGAGCAGAGTGATGAGAAGAATAACAAACACGAAAGGAACATAAGAATAACTACATACAATACCTCTCCAAGGCATTGTGGAGCAATGGTATATGGGATGCAATCAGATGGCAATTTTTGAGTTCAGATCCCTGTAGTGTGATGTGAGGACACTTTTGCAATAATGCAGTCCACTTTCTTGTTAGGAAATGTATACTAGAGAAAAGTTCAAGTTCAATGTCAAAAGCAAGTCTATTGCCAAGGTAAACAAACGTAAGCGCTCTTCCTCCCTCATAGGGGAGGGAACATGTCTTGAGTGGGAAAAGCAAGGCATTCAGAAGCCATAGCCATCCTTTAGTTTTCCTTCCCCATGACTAAGCCCCTAGGATAGAATCACTTAAACCATCCACTTAGGATCATATAGAATGCGATAGAAGTCTTAGCAAACTCCTAGGAGTCAATCCTTTTTGTCTATTTTATTAGATAAATCCATTTTGATGAAAGCATTGGTTTGATAACTAGAGCGCTGCTCTTCGATAGGGTGATACTCGTGCATTAGAGCATTCCGATGCCCTTGCTCAAAATGCATCAAATTGATTGTCTCAACTTGACATTTCATTGTCGTTAATTATTGTATCCGAGTCACGGTTGACAAGAGTGCCTCACGTTGATCAATGCCCTCGTCAAAGAAAATCATAAACTTAATTCCTATAAATAGGGTGTTCGCAAGGCATTTTGCATCCAAGTTTGAGTTTGAATTTGATATGAAATAGACATAAAATTCGTAATAAATGAATTCTTCTTTACCAAGTCTTCAATTTCTTTTGTTAATGCCCTCTTCTTCCTAATTGACATCCATTCTTTACTCCTTTCCAAATTTGTTCAAATCCCTTAGGAGTGGTAAGGGAGGTAACAGGAATCCCTCTCACTATTGCTTCCTGGACAATCACAGGAGGAAACAAAATCCTTTTGTACCTAGGTTAGTATTCCTCTTGGAGGACACTATTGACATAAAATTTTGTCATGTTATTTGGATGTATAGTAGCATAAAGAGTGTATGGTATACAACTAGATGGTTTGTTAGAGAAGATTATGACTCAATAACTTGTTTAGGATGCTTGGAACGTAGTATTATAAACATAATGTTTGTATGAAAGAAGTACAATAAGAATGTGATGGTTGGGATAGGCCACGATAAAAAGTAACAATAAATAGTAAGTATCACCATCATGGCAATGTCCAAGGTCAAGTGTCTTGATATATTATGTAAATAAATAGATGTGTTAATATCTTGAAAAATATTTAGAAAGTGTCTAGAAGTCCAATATAATCCAAAGTACTTTTGGAAGTATTATGTAATTATCGAGATATTATGAGAAAAGTCCAAGAGGAGAATCTTTAGAAGCATGTGATATTTTGACTATTTCATGTAATTATAAGTATCATAAGAACAACCCAAGAGAGGATGAAAGGGATATCTAGAATATCTTGATATTTTGTGAAAGAGACCAAAAGGGAGATCACTAGAAAATATTTTCATGTTTCCATCTAGAGTTTTCCATCCATGTAATAACTAACCCCCATATATCTATAAATAAGGGAGAGCTCCCTTACAAGAGGTAAGTTGAGAAATTGAGAGCTCAAGCAAGTAAGAGAGTCAAGTAAGAAAGGGTCTAGCTAAAGGGGGAGTGTCTCCTTTTACTAGAGTGAGTTTGAGAATTGTCCAAGTGAGTGTAGTATATAGTCATTGGGTGAGTCCATGAGAGGTGGAAGCTCAACAAGAGAGTCACATTCCCTTGCTAATATATAGTGAGCACTTATCTACTCTTGTGTTTTGTATATGTAATAAAATATTGTGTTCTCATTATGTCACCCTTCTTGTGCTCTCATTTTTTCATCGTTCTCGTTTTGTCACCCTTGCTTTGTTCTCATTTTGCCATTGTTCTCATTGTGTCACCCATGTTGTGCTATGGAAGATAAAAAAAAATCTTCTTCTAGTGATTCAAGGGAAACAATGTAAGGCCAATCAATCTCAAAGAGTTCCTCCTCCTCTCCCTCCCCCATCAAAAAGTAGATTGTTGGTGGAAAATATGACTCATGAATGCAAAGTCTCAAGACTCAACTAGCCCAAACTCAACTGAATTCTATGACCTATTGCTTTGGCCAACCATCCATGATTCATCTAGCTCTTCCACCACTCTCATAACCCCTATGCTAAGGGCAAGTAAGTAATCCAACCATACAAAAGTGGCATAATGAGTCTCACCCAACACATTGCCCAAATCACACTTTATCAAACACCTTTCATAACATATTATGGCAATCAAGATGCTGAAGAATATATGGTAACCTTTTGCTATGTCTATAAAGATTGAATTCATGTCAATCCTAATGTTACATCCAAAGCTTTAACCTGATATTTTAAGAGACTTATCTTACGATGGTTTACTACTCTACCCAAGAGGTCTATCACATCCTTTCACCAATTATTAGACCTAATTACCGAATGCCTTATGCTAATTTGTCACTACCAAGTAAAAGCATGGCAAAAACATTGATGCCTTCATTAGAAGATGGAAAGACCTAGGTTACCAAGCCAAGCATAATATTGATGACATGATTCTCAAAGGAATATTTATTAAGACTCTTCAACCATCTATCCAAAAAGGAATTAAATAAAATTTCAACTTGAATACCTTGCAAGATACCATGGCTCATGCTAGAACCTTAGGGCATCTAGAAGAAGAGGAGCAAGCATCAAAGCAAAACATCCAAAGAAAAGAATGATAATGGAGGAGTCAAAATATACGACATTCACTTGGTCCATAATGTTACTATTACCAACTCCAATGGACAACAAGAGTCTCATCTTATCTATATCTTATAAAAAAGGTCCAATAAGAACAAAGATCACAACCTAAGATTGGCCAACATCCTATTTATGCATCTATACCATTTACAATGGAGCAAATTTGACAATGATGCATAAAAAAACAAAACCAATAGATATGATGGTAAACCTTAGACCAAATTGGTACAAAGAAGATGCTTTTTGTTTTTGGTATTGTATACAAGAGCATGGTTATGCTTCTTGACCTAGTCTTTGGCCCTAACTTTGATTTCAATGTTATGCATGACAAGAAAAAGAAGCTTATGACACTATGACAGCTAAGTATTGATCCACTCACAAAATATCTAAGCCTCAAGATAAGCAACCTAAAGAAAATTAGTAGCTCTCTACCAACTTTGTTGAGAATGACAACTTATATTAAACATGTAACAAAGTAATCAACTTTGTAGATGTCTTCTATCTCAAACATAGTGGAGAAGCCCAATACTTTGATGTTAATGCAATCACTAGAGGTGGTCCTAAATATAATAAGTTCCCTTTAACAAAGACAATGCTAAGGATACTAATACTATAAAAGATTAACCCAAAAGCAAGAGTCTTGAAATACCTCAAGCTAGCACTAGTCAAGGTTCCCAATCTAGCCAAGCTTCTCCATCCAATCATGCTTCTCAATAAAATAAACCCTCACCCACTCAATTCCACAAGCTCAATCTTCCCAAGTTCAACCCTCACAAGCTAACAATGCGACTCAACCTCAAACCATCTCATTTCACTTCCCAAGCTTCGACCTACAATCCTACCATTTCCAATCAACACTTGCATAAGGATTCTAGGATGCTCAATACCAAAGATCTTAAATTTTTGCCACTCTTCAAAGTCATCCCATGGGATATTATTAAAGAATTAGCCTTCACTTCATCAAAGATATTTCGGTTAGAACTCTTAAGGACATATCATTTCTATAAAGAAGTAATGATTAGACTCGGCCTAAATGGATTGCCGCACCACCATAGGAAGGGAAAGTCCCAATGGTTCCACCTCTCTTCAAGAACAAGAGAAGGCATATACAATTCATTAAAATTAAAATTGACCACTTTACTAATCAAGAACTTTTCCTTTCTTTCCCAATCAAAGATATGATATCTACTCAAGACTTGTATCGAAGGGGAGACCCTTCACTCTTTCTTTAGTTAAATATTGTTCATCGTGGAATTAAGTGATGCCTAGTAGATGAAGGGGTAGCCACATGAGTTTACCTATTCTATCTTATTTGGGTACTTGGTTATTATCAAAAGGATCTAAAACCTACATGATCTAGTTTCCAAGGCTAAAATTTATCTCTTTTGTCCTACTAGTTGCATAGGATTTCCTATTACATGTGGTCCTAAACGCCTATATCAAAATTCTAGTTGTTCAATGGGAAGTTTCATATAACATTTTTTACAACATCCTTGGACACATATAATGACATTTGTCACTTCTTCAGGATGTGAGATAATCAAATTCTCTTACCAAAATCATGTGATCACTATTAGAGATCGTGATACTTGAGGATTTACCACTATATTCAAGGGTGCTCCCTCATACATGCCTTTACTTGAGATCAATAATTTCAAATATAAGGAAGAACAAATCTATACACTATCCATTGAGCTATGTTGCACTTACCATAAATTTAGCCTAATTTAACACTATAAATGGGTATGACTCCAATGATGACATTATCCAGGTTGACCCACGTGATCTTGAGCACCTATCTCTCATGGAAGCATATCTACAAAAAATTTACTTTATCAATGGAGGCTCTCACGATCCTAAGAATATGAGCAACTATTTGCCCCAAAATACCAATATCAATAAAGCCAAAGAATAAAAGGCTAAAACTCAATAAGATGATTCCTTTGGTTAAACAAACTATATGAGATCATTAGGAAATTTAGCCAAAAGAAAAATCAAAAGAAACATTCAAATGAAATTAATATTACTAACCTTTTGCATCTTGAATACATGAACCAAAGAGTCCAAGGGTACAAGGCCTTTCTTGACAAAGGACATCAAAGAGCACATTTTAAGGCTTCTAATATTGATGCTCTTATCCCCTATTAATAGATGGATATCTCCTCTCTAATGGGGCAATCATCTCCATGAATTACATTAACATTGATAATTGTGCCAACATGGTCATTGGGTTAGCTAAATCACCTCGTTCTATTTAGATCGATAACAAGTATGAATTAATAATCCCCTCAATCATATGAATATCTTACCAATTTATCAAATGAAAAATAAAGATGTTATTCTAGAATTCCTTGGTGTAATAGTGTTTTATTAAAATTTGGAATCCATACACTAGTCTATAGGTATAATGGATCTAATGCAAGAAATTCAAACACATCTATACTAGATCATGTTAATTCGTTAAAGCAACATCTACTCTAGTATAGAACGACATGAAGAATAGATAATGAAACTTTGTAATCTAGTGTAATGGTATTCCAAGCATAAAATACTAACATAGAAACTAAACTAATACAATCCTAGCCCTCTAATTTTTATCTTTAAGGGACTAGCGATGCAAGGATTAGCTGATCAAATCACGAAGCATTAAATAAAAGCATACAACACTAACCCTCTAAGTTTCATATTTGAGGGACTAGCGATGCAATGATTAGAGGGAAATCAAATAGCAAGTAAACAAAATATATATATAAAAGCATACAACCCTATCCCTGTAAGCTTTGTTTTAAAGGGAATCGTGAAGCAACTGTCAATAATCAAGATAAATACAAAGAATTATACTTGTCAAAAATAACTAAAATGAAAAATAAAATGTATCTTTTGCAAATGGTAAAAGTAGACTAACCCTAGAACATAGTCTTAGCTTGCATTGAAACCATAAAGAAAAGAGGAATAGTACCTTGAGTCCTACAGAGCGTTAAGACGCCTAAATAGCAAACCCTTTGACCATGATCATGACTATGGCTAAATGGTCTAGTGGAGTGCTCTATTCTCCTTTGTTGAACAATTCTAAATCAATGGTCAACAAAGTTGATGGCACCTATAAGGGTTGACGAAACCGTGTGATAGGAATGTGCTTGTGAATTGGAAAGAGAAAGAATGTGATGATAGTTAGAAGCAATAGTGAGGGTAACGAGAAAAAAAAAATATATTATTATATGGATGGTTGATCCTTCATATGAGAAACATCTTGGAATATTTATAATAATGAGAAAGTGAAATTCTTGAAAATTTTCCATTTTATTTAGAATTTTAAACTTTATATATAAAAGTTTAAACTTTTAAATTTCTACTTTAAAAGTTTAATTTAAAATAATTTAGAGATTTTGACATTAAATAGCAAAAAGTAACACATGAAATCATGGAAAAAGAGAAAATTGTCTATCTAGGTATGGAAAGAATATTGGCCAATTGATTCACCATTGTCCCACCCAAGGCCTAAAAAAGATATTTCACCGTTATCCTATAATTAAGAGGGCAAAATTCTCCACTACCTATAAGTCAACTATTAGTGCTCTTTTTCCAATCACATATTGCCACTTCCTGAGGAACATATGCAACACTATATAGGATAACAAGATGTAAGTCCTTAGGAATACAAAGAAAAAGAACATTATGTGACAGTCAAAGCAACAAAAATAAAATTCCATCTAAAAAGCAAAATTTTATCAATTTTGACTCTATCATATTTGCAAAATATTTTTTTTAAAATAGACCTCAAAATAAAAAGGTTGATATACATACCTGATACTTAGTGTGCTCCTAAATTTTTTTTAAAAATGGAATTGTTTTCTCCAGATACATTAATCAAAATTGAATCTACAAGGCATAGCCGAATAATACTCTTCACCTTCTTGTCCAGCTTCTCCTAGTCTTCTTGCGTTGTACTCATGGGCTATTTTCCTAACACAACAACCCATTGATCTCTATCCATAAAAAGATCTTCCATCTTTAGTTTGCATAACTCAAACTTTGGTTGTTAAAATTTCTATCTCAATCCTTGAATTACTAGCCATTTTCATTCACATAGGATTCACCTGCATAAAGTTCCCACTCAAAAATAAGTTTTGCAAACCCAAGATAATCTTGCTCTTCTCAAATTTAGCTAAATCCTAGCAAGAAAAGCATCCTCGTAAAGCCAATAACCTCACTCTAATACCAAATGAAGAGTTTGATAAACCTATTCCAGAAATATAATGCAAATAGAATCATAAAACAAAAGGAAACAATGACATACATCCATAATAAACACCAATATTTACCTTAGAAACCCTTGATCGGGAAACCCAACAAAAACTCAAAGCCGCACCTCTTACTTCTATATATTATATTTTAACAAAGCAATTTACAATACAATATATAGGTACTCCATAGCATCAACCACCCTAAACCATTGAGTGGTATTAGAATTCAATGGATATAAAACCATGGGCTAAAACCACCCATACCCAATAATTAAGGAGCTCTTGAACTATGAACTATGAATCTTGTTTTTCTTTACTTGCTTATAATTTTGTGTTGTTATTGAGGAAGAGGGCATGGGTAATAGCTAGAAGGGGAGCTTTTTATGGATACTTTGTGCTAGGATAGGGGAGGACAAACAAGACAAAGAAAGACACAAAAGAAAACCAAAGTGAGAAGGAAATATTTGGGAAATCAGATCAAGTTTTGTTTTCTTTCCTATGAAAGCATTTTAGCCTAGGTTGAATTGTTTTTAAACTCATAAAAATATATTTCTTAAAATGATATAATGCATTGCTTGTTTAATGGGTAGACAAGAATGAACATGGGGGATATTTATTATTTTGTTGTAGATTTTTACTTATAAGGGTAAAAAACTTTGCATGTCTCAAAAATGGTAGAATCAATGGCTATCATAAATGTATGAAATGAACCGGACCTAAGTTAATATGTTCTACCTTCTACTTAATTTAAAAAATAAAACCCTTGTTTTAATAATAGCATGACATTTGCATTATAGATAACAAGATGTAGTATTCATTTTATATCCTACTCCATTGAATGAGCATAGCTTGTAATTTTTGTGCATGATATGAGGTTTTTCCATCAATAAAAGTGGGCAAGCTCAACCTAGCCTAGAAGTTCACCCTTATGGTAATATATCATTTTCTTTACAATATTATACCATGTTTTGAAAGTACAACTACGAGTAAATATTATATTGTACAGTATTGTGGAAAGCATAACAACGAATAAAATTCATATTGTACCTTATATTTGGGAGTATGACAGTGAATTAATAACATACTATACCCTATTTTGGATTCATGATTGTGAGTGCATGTCCCACGATGCCCTATTATGGATGCATGGCTATGAATGCATATCCTACTATATCTTTTTTTTGGAATTATGGTTGTAAGTGAATACCATGTTGTACTTGTTTCATGAATATGGATGTAAGAGGAAATCATATTATACCCTAAATTCTAAATTAAATGGTTGACCATGTGCTAAACTTGGTTGTAACTATCCTACTTTTTATGGATGCAAATATTGACTAGACTATGATGTAAAATTCATTGCAAGGATATCATGCATGAACTAATAGTTGATATTGAGAAATTAAATGGTTGCTCACTTTTATAATTATTAGTAAAAAGAAAAATTGCATAATGGTTGCAGTGCATTCCATATGTTTGTATATATCATTATTACATCAAAAGATAAAATCCTAGATAGATAGAGAGAAGTGGTTTCGTAGATAAACCAATGCATCATGAATGAGTAAGTGATATGCACAATAGTTGAATCCCTATAATGCAAGTTGATTATTGCACTAGAATCTAGTACTAGCATGAATATACACATTAATATTATGGAAGTATGCATGGATGCATTACACTTATGATCTCTCTAGATAAATGGTTTTACATATATATCACTTCATGAAGGGTTAAAGCTTCATACTATGAAATTGAGATAGGGAAATTCAAGAAATATCACTTCGTTGGATGATAAGGTGCCTAGATGATGCTTTCTCTCTCTAAGCATTAGCTTAGGTCTAGAAGAGGAATTGTAATGAAAGCAACTTGTACTATGATTTACAAGATGAATAAATATGATAGTGAGATAAAAGAAGGAATTACATGTATTCTTGCAAAGTTAAAACTTGTACATATTGGATTACTACTATTTAAAAAATTTATCATATTTTAATGATGTAATTTCATAGTACAACTTTAGATATACAAATTGATATTTTTGAACAAGAAGTTATTACTATTTCTTTAATGAGATTGGAATTGCTTTGGTTCTATGTGATAAGTTGTATGGTGTGGCTATTATTCATAACATGATGCTATTATGTGGTAATTGGTTGTATTTACTTATTGTCAAAGTATTGATTTGACTTCTATTACAATAGCTACTTCTTAAATTTAATAAAAATACATCATGGTTATTTTTAATATATATTTAACCATTAAACCATAATCTAAACTTGATATTATTTATAAATAAATTTCTAGTATTAACATGTTTTTCAACTTAAAAACAAATATTGCAATACCTATTTTAGGATGATCTCTTCAACCGGAATTAGATTAAACATTAAAATCAAAACAAAGACTTGAACATGAGCTTTAACGTGGAAAACAAATATTAGGTGAGCGATGTGGAGGAACCAAGCCATTCTTGTTGACGCCTCCACCACCTGGACCACGGACTTTCCCGAAGCTCTGGTTCTCATTGTCTCGAAAGATCAGGTAGGCGATGTAGAGGACCCCGATGTCTAACCTGCCCCGTGCCGGGGCCCCATCCTTCCTCTGGCGCAGTCTTTAGAAGACCGATGTCTTCTCCCCCTGTGGCGCCTCGCCGCCTGGCCCAGACTTGTCTCCCGCCCGCCGGCTGGTTTCCCAGATCTCCCACACGGTGGCAAGCATTCCAAGCCAAGCTAGCAGTTTGGCTGTTTCCGATGAGGACTTGTGTTGCTCCGATTGCGCATCTGGCAGTCCCATGATCGCCACCTCGTTAGTCGCTTCGTAGATGGATCCCCATGCCGCGTCATTCCGCCTACGGCTTTATCCCGTGATGTTCCATCAAGGCGCTCCTCCGATCAACTTGCGCCACTTGGCACGCAAACAATGGCCCCTTCCCCTGGCCCCTCGTGGCAACCTGCAGTCGCGCCCCCTCAACCCCTCACCCTGTGTCGCACCCGACCTCGAGCGCCTTTTCCCGACGCCGGCGGTTTCCCCCTTCTTCGGCCCCCTGCATGATTTTAAATTCGGCTAGTGTTGCATTCTTCCGCAATGATTTTCCCTGCTCCCTGTCCCAGCGTTGTTGGCTAGTTTTTCCATCCTTCCCCTACCCCATGGCTGCCAAATGTGTTTACATCGAGCCCTCCACGCTCAACCTGAGCGAGTCGGCCAAACTGTTCTCCAACACCAAGCATTTCACCCCCTTCTTCAGCAAGTTCGCTGGAGTGGACGATGAGATCACCCAATGTTTCATGGACTCCTGGTGCAACGGTGAGGTTCAGGTTAAGGGGCTGCATTTTAAAGTAACCAAAGAATTTCTTATAGAAGTGGCAGGCCTCCACCACGAGGACAAAGGTCGAGTTGTCAGACGGGACAAGCACAATTGGGAGGAGGAGCTGTCTCGCTTTCCGAAGCAGCAATGGGACAAGGCGAATCTATTTCGCTCCAACCTCCCGACCCCCTTTGACGAGGCTATCGTCCTGATAATACAATACATTACCTGCGACAACACGAAACGGAGGCTCTTCAGTTTTCACTTGAGTTATTTCAATCACCTCCGGGGGGCCACGATGGTCAGCACTCCCCGCTTTTTGATGTACTCGCTAAGTCTTTCCATAGATCGCGCCCGCAAAAACCATTCGTGGCCCTCCCACCAAGGCCTCATGGTGGTGCTGTACAGGCATGCCCTGGCCAACCAGCCGCAGCTCCACCGCATTCCCCCCCTGTCTGCTGCCCCCCCTGTCGCGACGACTTCCCCGACTGCTTCCCCTGCGGCTTCCATCTCCAAAGACTCCCCCCACGCGATGGCTCCCCCGCCCCGAAGCGCCGCAGGCCAACCCGGAAGTGCAAAACCCCGACCCAAGGCTCAGGTGGGGCCCCGACTCCTGGGAGCGCCCGCAAGGATCCCTTCCCTGGCAGCGCCAAGAGGTCCACTCAAGAAACCCCGAAGCCTGCCGACGTCAGTTCCGAGGCAGACAACAGATTGCAAAGTTTGGCTATCAAAGGCCTCCTCGACGCAGCCATCAGATCTCTGAACGCGACTGCCCAAGCAACCTCCTCCGCCCTCGACGTAGCCATCAGATCTCTGAACGCGGTTACCCAAGCAACCTCCTCCGCCGCCTCTACTCTGGCCGAGCTCAGGCGCAGGCTGGATGACGGCCCCGACAGGGAGTAGTTCATACGGCGTGGGGCCTCGTCTGGTCTGGGGCGACAGTTGGGCCCAGTTGTTCCGAGCGTCCATCTTTTACGATCTGTCAAGGGCGATTTTTCGTTTTAACGGTTTCTAACCCTGGTTTTGTCGGCTTATACTATTTTTTGTAAGGCCCGAGGACAATGCCCCGAATCTCGATTTGTTGCCTTGGGCGCAGCCCCGCTTTTTGGTTTGATCGTTTAGTCTTGGCTGACATTGTAACTAAGGTTTTGGGATCCTGTCAAAAAAACCCGCTGTAAATATACTGTTACCTAACAAAAAAAAAAACCTAGAAAAAAACATTGATGCTAAGAGGCAATAGACCACAAAGATAACTACGATTATTTCAAAGTGGTATAATTTAAGAGTTGAATATGTCAAGAGAATACACAATTGTAACCATAACACTTCATAGTCGTAAAAATATTATTATTTTATAGTTATATAATATTTCTAATACATTCACCAAGATTATCTTTAGTTGACATTTCTAAAACCTTTGTATAACTGCATAGTCTTAACCTTGGCTTATTTATCAAACACTGTTAGAATAGCTCAAATCCACTCATTAATTGAAAATGAGTATATTTCCAAAAACTTAAATTGACAATTGTAATGAAGAAAATTAATCCAAGTACTTATTTTTTCTTTACCCATCACATCAAATCTTAAGGTACTCATTTTTTTTTATAGTTCAGGTTCAAATCAAACCAAATAATACATACATAATCAAAATTGTTGTAATATCATTATTATAATCAAAATTGTTGTGATTATTATAATCAAAGTTTTCTGATACCATGCATAATCAAAATTGTTCTGATACCATTATTCTAATCAAAGTTTTCTGATACCATTATTATAATCAAAGTTGTTCTGATATGATCAGGTGAAGTATGTTATACTCCCATTAGATAGTCTTGATACAGATGAAGCCTGATTCAACCAAATGATTTAATACAGAGTTGATCCAACCAAAAGATGTAATACAGGTGATGCCTGATTCTACCAATTGAAAAAATAAATGAACATAAACCTACAACCAAAAAAAAATGAACATAAACCTACAACCAATAGAACATTTTAGTGCCCACACAAAATTGGAAATAAATCGTAAAACTGAACTTCAGTATCTAAAAAATTGAATACAGAGAAGGAGAATTAATCCATAAGATGTTTTAAGAGTGAATCCATAAGATGATCTAATCAAAAGGGATTTTAGAATAAGATGAGCAAATCACAGGACCTCCCGACAAAGAGCAAAAAATAATGCTTTCTTGTCCTTTGGGTTGCAATCTCAAAGCCTTATTGGTAAAAATAATAGGCTCTCAAAAAACCCTGTCAAAGTTAACCCATGGATAACACTATGGGAAGTTATTTCAGCAGCTAAACCTGCTACAGTAAAATCTGAATGGGATGTTGATATGTGGACTGCGTAGTGGAAACACTAAAGTTCGAACCAAAGATGAACAGATATTATTACAACAAGAAAAATGATTTTAAGATAGCCACCACTAATAGCTGGTCATTATAATTTTGCAGTATCTTCTCCTCGGTCTGCATTATATCACGACAAAGTTTCAGACATATGAGAATACAGTTACTTGAGGACAATTAGAACTCCTATTGTAGGATCCCTTGGATTAAGTCATGACTCAAGTCTGTTGTTTGTAGGATCCCTTGGATTAAGTCATGACTCAAGTCAATTGTTTGTGTTTTCCTCAGAATTGACACTCCGTATAAGTATTTTGTAAGTGAGATAATGTAGTATTGTAGGCTTATAAGTGCGGTCTGTTTAAGTCTAAACTGGATTGAATGGTTCATTCTGGGTGGAGAAGCCTTTGAAGATTCATTTTGAATAAGTATTGTCTTTAAATAAGATTGTTGTAATATTCTAAACTTATATATGCAGTCTGTACTAGTTCATTCTGGATGTAGATGTCTGTCTACATTCCTTTTATACTATCTTCTTTCCACTTTCAAACAAAAAATTCAGTACTGCAATGATCATTATCGTAGAAACAGCAGTTCTGCAAATGATTTCTATAATATTTTGTATCATGACCGTAGAAACAACAGTTCTGCAAATAATTTCTATAGCACCATAAATTATCAAAATATTTCGCAAGGGTGCAAATAATAATGTGTACCTTTAGCCAAAGGTAGGAGATAAAAATACAAAATCATAAGAAAAAGTTACACTAAGTGAGAACAAAGCGTACATCAAAATTTTCTTTGAAATCTGGAGATAAGAAAAAAGAGATGATAGAGAACAGTTGAGAGTTGCACAATTCTCCTGCTACACTTTGGAAGCCCCAGAATCACTGTGAAAATGTAAACAACATCTTTAAGCAAAAATGTATAGAATAATAAAAGGATGACCAGAGGAATGGGTTTTGCTGAATAGTGTACCTAACCACGCCTTAACTGGAACAATGCCAAACAAAACGATTAGAAGTTACCAATATACTAAAAGAAACATGTTCTCGTGGAATAGTAAAGTATACCCCTATACTTTATAAAACTAAAAAGTATACCTTCAAAACCGTGAGAAATATAACCACAAAAAAAAAATTAGAATGTCCTCATTCCCTGCCGGCATGATTCCGGCTTACCTCTTTATGATAAATATATTTTCATTTGGCATTTCCCAATCAAATCTTTTGATCTGCATGGCCACGAATATAACCATAAATACTTTATGCCTCTGACCATCCACTCAATATTCACAAAACCAAAGCAACGAACCATGTTTGTTCTCCAATGGGTGTAAAATTGTAAAATACGCATTGCAAACATTAAAAACAACTATGGTCGAAAAATATTCGAGCTGTGTTGGGTCGTTATGCAAGTAAAAAGATTTGACAGGAAAAATACCAGATGAAAAGATGTTTACTAACATGATTTAGGATAAAGAGGTAAACTTATTCAAATTTAAGCATAGTCTACCTTACTAATCAGTACAAAACCCGCTCTCAGTCTTGATATAATACAAGGCATAGACAGAGAGATGCGTGTTTTGCTCGATATATTTTGGAAGATTCTATTGAGCAAAAAATGTTATAAATCGCTGGCCTCGCTGACAAACAAATTTATATTGTGAATACCCCATTACAACATTTTTATGGCTTCATCTGTTATCCTAGGGATGGAAGTCTAAATTGATGTAACCGAAACCATGAAAACAAAAATGAGGCTGTTGCTAGGAAGGAATGGCTTGATACAATTCTCCCTATTATTTCCGTCTACCAAAATCACAGGGCAAAATAACACACTGCAAAGTGTAAACCACGATGGAAAAGTCACCCAAAAAACAAACTCAAAACGCAAAGTTGATAGCCTCAGAGAAATAATTATGGTAGTCATTTCAGCAAATAACACTCAGAGTGGTGCATGACTTGTTTATCTCATCATTGGCTTTCCTCACTCAATACAGCAGATATACAAATATATACATTTAGGAATCAGAAATTTTATTGTCAATCCTCATGTAACATAAAAGCATGTCAATAGGACTGGGGCGACAATGATGTTCATCATATTCCATTCCATTACTTGTTTACAGTGATGTGCGGTCTCAGCCGAAAGATGGTGATAATTTATGAATAATAATCACATTATACATCAGCAAAATAATTCGTTTCATCCTCAACCGCACTATCACCAAGAAATATCATCTCTAAAGAAAAACAAGGCATCAAACTAAGAAGAAAATTAAAAAAATGAAACCAAAACCTATGTTAAGTCAAATAAAATTTTTTAATAAAATGTAAGCAGCAAAACAGTAACAGAGAAGCGCTGATCAAAGCCAATCTGTGTCGCAAGAACTGCTAAGTGAATATTGGCCTCTTTTACGAGATGTCGCATCCTTGCATTAAACAACTCCGGACACCAGATACCAGAGGCCTTTATATTATTGAATAGATGGAGGTCAGCTGGTGATGCATGTTACGATTCTTCAACCAAATTCAGAATATTATTGGTGGGTTATTTGTCATCATACCTCCGAGTCAAATTGAACTAAAACACCTCACATAAGTGAAAAACAATGTTTAAACTAGATGAAACCAGCAAACCCCAAACAGATCGAAGCTACAGCGAACAGCAAACAGGAAAAACAAAAGGCGAGAAAACTAACTCAAACCCTGTATCAGAAGGCACATCGCCGCCATCACCTCACCAGGAGCATTTGCAAACAATGGCCGGTCTTATCTTTCAGTTTCTTCGATGCCACGATTTATTGAAGGATTTCCGAGTTAGGGTTAGGGTTTACAGGTTAGGGTTTAGGGTCAAATTAAAAGGCTACTTTGGAGGATTTATATTTCTCAAATTTGATTTGGAGTTTGTATTAAAACTACATTAATTTTAAAAAAAATATTATAATATTATTAAGTGGTTATGACCTAATATAGGTGGAACAATATAATAGAAGCATTTAAGTTCATTAACAAACTTGATAATATATATAATACGGGATTGAAATCGAAACATGCATTATTTGTATAACATTATCACCATATAATGGTATTATAACAGTCTTTAGGGAAGGGATAGCGGAATAGTTCAAGCTTTGGTTCTTCGGGAGGTTCAAGGTTTAAACTACGGTTGGCTTGTGTGTATGTGGGTATACGTTAATCCCCTGTTGATAGGCTTAGCTCTCGGCCTTACAAAGGATCATGGTTGGGATGGGAATGCTCGGCCTTAAGCAGTTCAAGCTTTGGTTCTTCAGCAGGTCCAAGGTTTAAACTACGACTTGTGTGTATGTGGATGTATATTAATCCCCTGTTGATAGGCTTAACTCTCGATCTTAAAAGGGATCATTGTTAAGATGAGAATGCTTAGCCTTAAAAGTTTCTCATACTATCCAAATCAAACAAAATGAAATTATAACATAACCTCATCAAACGATGAGGGCATCACTTATTAGTTCCTAGGATAGGTTGAGATGAGAATGTTCATCCTTAAAAGTTTCTCACACTATCGAAATCAAACAAAATGAAATTACATCGTAACGTAAATAGTATTACGTTGAGGACATCACTTGTTAGTTCCTAGGATTAGTTTGTTATTATTTTTCTTAGGTTTTTCTTAGGTTTTTAGTTTGTTATTATTTTTCATAGGTTTCTATTTCTTAAGATTAAGTAAAGTTTTTTACACTATTCCAAATAAAAAAATTGAAATTACAACATAACTTCATCCTAACATAATAGTATTATCATACAATAAATGATGAGAGCATCACTTGTTAGTTATTAAGATTGGTTTGTTATTATTTTTCTTAGTTTTTTTTATTATTTTTCTTAGGATTAATTAAGTTTTAAGATTAGTTTGTTATTATTTTTCTTAGGTTTCTATTTCTTGAGATTGATTAAGTTATATGCTTATTTTTAATAAAAACATGAGCCACTATGCTTACATGGGTATCTAAAGGTAATTAGTTAGCTTCTAAAAAAACCACCAGGGAGACACACACCCATCCCATTATACACTCACCCACGCCACGATTTGAACCTTGGACCTCTTGAAGAAGAGCCAAAGCCCAAACCGTTGTGCTGCACCCCTAAGTGCTAAAATTTATCTAATATTAAGAAGTGAGGGTTTTGACCAAGAATCCCCAATCTGTTATAATAACTCCACTAGGGAGTTTTTCTTTGGGTTTATGAAACTTCATATGCATGGAGACAAACTAAGGGAAAAACACTTGCAAGGCAATCAAAATACATTTTCTCACAAGCGAAACATTCTCTTAACAGATGAAAATCGATAAAATTTTAGAGCAGCATTAAATAACAAATTACAGGAAAGGGAAGAACTACCTCACAATAGTAGAGATTATAGTAAGAGTAAATGGTTAGTGCATGCTATCCAAGAAGCTCTAAACAAATGCAAGAGAGCTAAACCTAAAAAGAAAGAAAGGAATAGTTTCCCAACCAACCCATGGTTCGATGAAGATTGCAAAAAAACACAAAGATTACTAAAGAAACCAACGGGTAAAACAAGAGCAAATAGAAAAGCATATGAGAAAATGGTAAGGGCAAAAAAAAGAAGAATACACTAGAACAAGGAGGAAAGAATTGATTTACTTAGGGAAGCATGAACCAAAGAAATTTTGGAAGGAACTAAGCGTGAAAAGGATGCAAACTAAAAATAACATAACAGTTAATTAGTGGTTGGAGTATTCAAAACAATTGTATCAACGTAGTAACCAATAGGAGACACCCCCTACTATCATTGTCAAGAAAGAACTTTTCACAAATGAAGACATTATTCAAGGGATAAAAAAGTTAGCAACTAGTAAAGCCGTGACATAGACAATCTTCAGGCAGAGCATATAAAATGGGGGGTAGATATTCTAGCACCGTAGATCAAAGAAATTTTCAACGAGGTCATACAAAATGGCTTCCCTACCGAGTGGACAACTAGCTTGACCATTCCTTTGTTTAAAAGTGGAGATGTAAATAATCCCTCAAACTATAGAACTATCATGATCAACCCTCTCTTTGCAAAGTTGTTTGGGAGTATGATAGAGTGTAGGATCAGCGAAGAAAAGGAAAAGAGAGCAAAGGGGCAAGCAAGTTTTAGGCCCAAGCACTCAACTATTGATCAATGTATCACGCTTAGACACATAGTGGAAAAAATATGGGACAAAAAAGAGAAGGCTTTTTGTTGTTTTGTAGACTTCAAAAAGACATTTGACACAGTGCCAAGGAAAAAATTATGGAGCAAAATGGAAGAGCTAGAGGTTCCAATTCACTACAAAGAAGCAGTTCACAAACTATATGAGCATGTAAAGGCTAGAATCATAACACAGGAAGGGTTATCTAATGTTTTGGTAGTGATATAGGTGTCAAACAAGGTTGCCCTCTATCTTCGACCTTATTTGGGGTGTACATTGACAAGTTAGAAGAATGGATAAACAAAATTGGGGGAGAGGGTGTGCATTTAGACAAATATGTGGTAAAACTCCTCATGTATGCAGATGATGTAATTCTTGTGACCAAAACAACCAAAGATCTAGAAGATCACCTTCAAGCTCTAGAACTCTTTTGTAAAGAAGTTGGGATGCGAGTGAACACGAGCAAAATAAAAATTATGATTTTTCAGCAAAAAAGAAGAAGCAACAACTCGAATTTCGGTTGCAAGAGAACCGCTTGATGTAGTAGTAGAATACAAATACCTGGGCATAAACTTTCATGACAAACTTAATTGGAATACATGTAGGATGAAAAGAACTCAAAGTGGTTGGAGAGCACTATATGCACTTCAAAATAGGTGTAGGAATGTCGATTTGTGGGACTGGAAGACCACCAAGGTCTTATTTGGCAAGGTGTGGGCTAGTGGCACAACAAATGCAAAATGGGGGCAAATAGAAAGGATTCAAAGATATCTAATCACAAATTTTCTCAAAATTAAGGCCACAACCCCTTATGAAATTATTCTAGCTGAAACTGGAATGTTCCCTTTAGAAGCAATTGCTATGACCAAGCTGTTATGTTACTTGAAAAAAGCAGAAAACATAAAAAACGACAGATGGCCTAGGGCAGTTAGGGACGAAGAGTTGCATAGGCGAAAGAATACATGGATGAAACAAAATAAAAAATGGATGAAACGTTGGGAAATCAACATAAATGAATGCCCAAATGTCAACAAAGACAAAAAATTATGTGAATGAAAAGTTTAGAAGTGGAATGTGGAAAAATGCAAGCAGGAAAAGACAATATTATATTGCAAAGTTTAACCCAACGTATGACCACAAGGAAAAAGCATATATAGGCACTGAAATCAAGTGGAGGGAAAAAATCCTCATTGCTCATATAAGGACTAGCTCTCATAGGCTTAGATGTGAAACAAGGAGATGGACAACGCCCAAAGAACAATGGGAAGAAAGGATATGTACTCTATGCAACTCAGGGGCAGTAGAGATAGAGGAACACTTCATCTATAAATGTTCGAGTTTTTTAGATATTCGTGGCAAATACAAAGAAACACTTGGGAATGGGTCTATGATAGAGTTATTTGAAGACAATAAAATAAAAAAAGTTGGGGAATTGCTAACCCAAATAAGCAGGAGAAGGAACAACCTTCTCAAAGATATTAAAGATCATATGATATGATTTGAGTAATTGTACTTCTATATTTGTACTTTTATATTTGAGGTCCCATAGACCATATTTGGGTCTCTTTAGATATTTGTGGCAAATACAAAGAAACACTTGGGAACGGGTCTATGGCAGAGTTATTTGAAGACAGTAAAACAAAAAAAGTTGGAGAATTGCTAACCCAAATAAGCAGGAGAAGGAACAACCTTATCAAATATATTAAAGATCATATGATATGATTTGAGTAATTGTACTTCTATATTTGAGGTCCCATAGACCATATTTGGGGAGAAGGAACAACCTTATCAAGAACAACCTTATCAAAGATATTAAAGATCATATGATATGATTTGAGTAATTGTACTTCTATATTTGAGGTCCCATAGACCATATTTGGGTCTCGCGGACGTAATTAAAATCTTTCATTTCATTTCATAATCCAACTGTATATCCCCATTTGTATGGCTGAGGTTTGAACCGTAGACCTCCTGTTCAACAGGGCCAAACTTGCCTTCTCCTCACCACTTGCGCTATAAAGGCAGATGTGAGTCGTGAGTCGTTTTTGTTGGTCTTAAGATTGTATTTTCAATCTAATGACATTTGGCATGGCTTCGTTGTGCTTGAATCTCCTTGCGCCCATGAATTTGGTCGGACGATGATCTGTTTATAGACCTTGGATAGTTGTCCAAACCGCCACATCCTTCGTTCTGGCATGACTCCCCAACCACTCTCCATTTTAGCACAACTCTTGAAATGAAATGAAATGAAAGATCTTAATTACGTCCGCGAGACCCAAATATGGTCTATGGGACCTCAAATATGGAAGTACAATTACTCAAATCATATCATATGATATTTAATATCTTTGAGAAGGTTGTTCCTTCTCCTGTTGATTTGTGTTAGCAATTCTCCAACTTTTTTTATTTTAGTGTCTTCAAATAAATCTGTAATAAACTCGTTCCCAAGTGTTTCTTTGTATTTGTCATGGATATCCGAAAAACTCGGGCATTTATAGATGAAGTGTTCCTCTGTCTCTACTCGCTCCCGTGCTGCATAGAGTACATATCCTTTCTTCCCATTGTTCTTTGGGCATTTTCCATCTCCCCGTTTCACATCTAAGCCTATGAGAGCTAGTCCTTATCTGAGCAATGAGTATTTTTTCCTTCTACTTGATTTCAGCGCCTATATATGCTTTTTCCTTGTGGTCATACGTTGGGTTAAAATTTGCAATATAATATTGTCTTTTCCCCGCTTGCATTTTTCCACATTCCACTTCTAAACTTTTCATTCACATAATTTTTTATGTCTTTGTTGACATTTGGGCATTCATTTATGTTGATTTCCCAACGTTTCATCCATTTCTAATTTTGTTTCATCCACGTATTCTTTCGCCTATGCAACTCTTCGTCCCTAGATGCTTTAGGCCATCTATCATTTGTCATGTTTTCTAATTTTTTCAAGTAACATAACAACTTGGTCATAGCAATTGCTTCTAAAGGGAACATTCCAGTTTCAGCTAGAATAATTTCATAAGGGGTTGTGGCCTTAATTTTGAGAAAGTTTGTGATTAGATATTTTTGAATCCTTTCTATTTACCTCCATTTTGCATTTGTTGTGCCACTAGCCCACACCTCGCAACCATACAATAGAACCGGTGTAACAAGTAGGCCAAATAAGACCTTGGTGGTCTTCCAGTCCCACAACTCGACATTCCTACACCTGTTTTGAAGTGCATATAGTGCTCTCCAGCCACTTTGAGTTCTTTTCATCCTACATGTATTCCAATTAAGTTTGTCATGAAAGTCTATGCCCAGGTATTTGTATTCTACTACCACATCAAGCGGTTCTCCTGCAAACTAAAATTTGAGTTGTTGCTTCTTATTTTTTGCTGAAAAAAATCATAATTTTTGTTTTGCTCGTGTTCACCTACATCCCAACTTCTTTACAAAAGAGTTATAGAGCTTGAAGGTGATCTTCTAGATCTTTGGTTGTTTTGGCCACAAGAATTACATCATCCGCATACATGAGGAGTTTTACCACATATTTGGCTAAATGCACATCCTCTCCCCCAAATTTGTTTATCCTTCAGGCACTCTTCGCTTTGGCGTAACTCCCCAACATTCTTCGCTTTGGAGTGACTCATCGACCAATCTTCGATGGCCATTTTTTCGACAATAAATGGTTGTTGCTTTCCACAACACAGCACAACCCACTCGTGAGATGTGGGGAAAGCTTTCTAAGGCTTAGAAACTTTAATAAAGTTTTAATTTGGTGACGAACAAACCAATCAACGTGAGTGCACACTCTATTTTCTATAACAAGAGTGCAATCACAGTGAACGGTGAACCTTATTTTAGCTCGTACTTCAGCTCAACGTCTAGCTTAGCATCTAGTTTTCAAAGGAGCAACTCCACATGTTTGCCAATAGCAGGCATTTTTGGACTAGCAGATTGACGAAGGGTGGCAATTTCTAATGGACATCAGCGGTTATCATTGGCGGGAACAATATTCGTGAGCCTCGGGTCAAACAAATATATAGATATCCCATAGTTGGTTTTTTTTTTGTTGGTAGGGGAATCGGTCACATCCACAGTCATTTTCTACTATCAAGCAGGTTCAAATCTTAGGCTGCCCCTTATAACACCTACCGTGTCTCATTAACGTAAACCCAGGTGAGATGGCGACTTCCAGTCGCTCGGGTTTCACATTGACTTGGTGACTAGTCAATTCAGTTGACTATGCTTGGTGACTAGTCAATTTAGTTGACCCATAAGGTGCTTTTTTATAAGAGAGCTATTTTTCATTATAAATAGTTAATTAATTATCTATATTGTTTGTGCTTAAATAAAGAAGTTTACCTTTCCATCACAACATTCACTATTTGTGATTTGGTAAACCTTTGCAAGAAGTTGGAATTGCTTCCAATAGCACATGTTGTTACCCTTATTGTAAACTTTTTTCACTTTAGGCATTACTTTTTACAAAAGATATTTCATTTTGCTTGGGCAAGGACACATATATTGTATATTCTTTTGCAAAAGCCACTTGTTGCGCAAACTTGGAAAGCTAAAAGGCTATTGTAATTGCCTAAGAAAAGTAAAAAAGTTGTGAAGCCTTTGGCTCATATTGTAAGTGCTTGAAATTAGCACTATTCTTTGTAATTATTTGGGATGATTTGGTAGCCACTCTTGGCTTATACCCATTCCCAAATGGTGTTTGATCTAGCAGACCAAATGACTACTTTAGCCTAGATAGTGGGTCTATTAACCAATAAGGTCCAAGACATCATAGTCCAAGGTGCCTCTGATGTAAATATCTATCATAATGACCTAAGGACAAAGGTGAAATGTGAAGTCAAAACCTTTGATGGATCTTGAGATCCGGATGTCCTAGGTAGTTGGATCATGGACATGGAGATGTGGTTCTCCTATACAAGTGTTTCTGCTAAAGAGAAAGTTTCCTTTGCGAAGCTCAAGTTCATAGGGTTAGCAAAACTTGTCATTATAGAAAGACAAGAGGGTCAAAACCCAATCATCGCTTGGGATGAATTGATCCAAGCTTTAAAGGATACCTTTTATCCTTCGGATAATGAATGTGACTTAATGATCAAATGGTATAGTTTAAGACAAACCTATAATATGCATGTTCAATATTAAGTCTTTCAATTTAATAGATTGAGAATTTTGCTTCATGTGAAGGATCTAGCAGAAGCCCTTATCGTCAAGTTCACAAGTGGGCTCCTTGAACCTTTGTATCAAGAGTTGAAATATACTTCCTTAACAACTTTAAATGCAATATTTAATCATGCACAATTGGTAGAAGAAAATCTTACTGCTCAGTCCAAGGGAGCCTCCAGACCTCCACATCATTAGTAGTCAACTAAGGCTAAAATATCTTCTTCTTCTTTTCATCCCTATTCACCTTCTTCTCCTTCTTATAATGGTAATAAATGTTGTAATCATTGTAAAAGAAGAGGGTATAGGAAATTTGAATGTTTTAGAAAGAGGAAAAACCTTGTTGTAAGATCTCAATAGGAGGAACCTCAAAATGGTCCCCTTGAGGTTGTAGGTAAAGATAGAGAATATGAAGAACTAATGGGTAAATTGAACAATGTTACCATAATGCATCATAGAGGTGGTTGTGATTGTTTGTTACGAAAGCCCACCTCACTCACAACTTTTATGTGAATTGTATTATTGACAACGAATCATAAACTAATTTGATTATGAAATTTGTAGTCGATAGGCTCGATCTGTCTGTCAAACAACATCCTTGTCCATATTCACATGGATGGAAGGATATTGGTTCTGCCTCTTACATCACATAAAATTGCACTATGTCCTTTGCTTTGGTCTCTCACTTTGTGAATCGAGTCACCTATGATGTGACTTTGATGGATTATTCTGGTCTCATTCTTGGCCAACCTTATTAGTATGATAAAAGGGATCAATATGATGCATATAACCAAACATACACAATGCATCATGCAAATAAGACATTTATTATTTATAGCCTTCCACAATCCACACTTTTACTTTGCTCACATTGACCATAAAAGATTAACTCGATCTTTAGTAGACCTCATGACACACTTGCTTCTGCAACACCTTCTCACAAGGAGGTGATTCCTCCTTCATCTATACCTCCTCCTATTGATCCTCCTATTGTTATTTCTCCTACTTTTGAGTGGTCTTCTTTTTTGCCACCTTCACAGGTTCTTGTTGTACAAAAGACTCTATAGTAGGCCATTAATCCTCATCGATTTCCTTCACAGATTGGTGAGAGAGTTGTGACCAAACGTTGCATTTCAGCACTGACATCTCGAGGTATCTTCAACCTTGTTCATATCGACAATGACATGGTATCTCAGTTTCCATCTCGCCCTACCCATGGGATGTGTTCAAAATTTGGTGACTCACCCTCCTACTTCTACTATAAAAGCATTGGAGTCTAATGCTTCTTAAGAGGGGAGGTATGATGAGGGCATCACTTGTTAGTTCCTAGGATTAGTTTGTTATTATATTTTATAGGTTTCTATTTCTTAGGATTAATTAAGTTATATATTTATTTTTAATAAACACATGAGCCACTATTCTCATGTGGGTTTTTAGAGTTAATTAGTTAGCTTATAGAAAACCTACGATTGCATTAACTTAAGTTAGTCATTAGTTGCTAAACTTAAGTTAGCGTAGGTCTTAAGTTAGCTTTAGGTTGCTCTAATTTGGGCTATTTTGAGATACACCATGTTGCTTGTTAGCAATTCTACTTGTATATATGTGTGTGTTTTTCAATAAAATATTCACTTGAGTTTGATACCTCAACAATAAAGTTTGGATATTATCCAATGTATTGCTTGTCAATATTTGAATTTGGATCTCTCTGTGAATATTGAGGGATCTAATCAGTTGATTTGATGCCATTTGATAAAATATATTTAATTTTTATTATTTTATTATAGATGAAAATGATAATGCCAAATATCCATCTTCTTCATGAAGGATTAGGTTTTTTTTTAAACAACTCATCTTTTAGGAGCCATACCTTCACGAAGGCTTATCCGATTCAGTTGATTCTTGAACCAATTTGTGCAAAATTTTAATAACTTTGAAATGAGTGGTCATATGAAATAATTCAAGCAATATCAAGGGAGATATGTCCTTATGAAGTCAACCATCTAGAACAAGGGCAGTGATGATTTTTCAAGTTGCAAAAAACAAAATTGCAAATATTTGTGAGCTAGAATTTGGATGATGGGAGGTACAATTGAGGGCTAGGACTTCAGTGAGGCAATATATTATATTTAGACATATACTTTTCTAGCTAAGTTTATTTATTCCTTCTTTGTATTAGAAATTTTGCATGCAAATTATTATAAATTTTTTATCAAATATTATATTTGCTATAGGATATTCTGGTAAATTTCAATAGATTTTGAGTTTTAGTTTCCTTTCCATGGACCAATTTATAGCTAAATCCTTATAATCATCTCTAGTGGTAGAGGTTAGTAAGCGCACCATAGAGGATCGATCCTTGTTGCTCCAAGATAGGGTGATTTTTGGTAAATTTAATGGGTATTGGCTAGGGGCTTCAACCTTGAGAAAATGGTTTGATAGGAGTTGGAAGTCTCCAAGAGTGATTCTATCCTTTCTTCCTAGTCATTTTTTGTTCTAGGGAAGAAAGAGGTAGAATCCTAAAAGGGGATCATTGGTTTATGGGAAGAGCAGGACTCTTCCTTACCCGCTAGTATGAAGGTTTTTTCACTTGAAAATGTAAATCTATCCCTAGTACCAATCTAGGTTAGGATGTATGGGTTACCCATTGAATTTTGGGAAATATATACCTTCAAGGTAATAGGTTGAGATTCCATATACTATGAAATATGGATTCTTGGCTATTTATTCTTGGATATTGGTCATGATTGATATAAGTAAAGCTTTACTAGAATTAATCATTCATAAATATGGGGATAAGATGTGTACCTAGGGTGTATGGTAGATGGGACTTTGATCTGCTAGGGTTTGATGAGGAAAAACTGCTCTGTAGGGATGGCAGCAATTTTTGGAGGAGGTATGAACAATTGGAGGAATGCTATGATGGCATCGGGCCTATCACAGAGTGTGCATGCTAGCGACGTTTTTCATCTAAAAATGATTGGAAGGAACAAGATTTCCCATTGCATGTCGGGAATCACTTTCTAAATAACAATGGATGTTTGGAACGATGTGAAGCTAGGCCTGTTCTAGTGGTTCAACCAGACTCGGTGGTGGAAGATGTATAGTATTTAACCAAACATGTGCTTATTGGTAAATTTATGGGCATCCAAATTTCTCTTCCCTTTGTGGAGGCTTGTGTTAGGAAGACTTGGAACCCTGAAGGTGACGTGAAGGTGATGTTGAGTGCGAATAGCTATTTTATGGTGGTTTTCTTTTGTCTTGTGAACCGTAACAAAGAATTTGAATGGGGTCCCTATTTTTGTAACCAAGCGAGACTCTTTCTTAAACCCTAACATGTGGGTTTCAACCCATAAAATAAGTGGTCGTCATAGGTTCCAATGTGGGTTCGGCTTCAATGGCTCCCATTGGAATTCTGGATAAATGACATCTTGCATATGATTTCCCTTCTTCTTGGGAAGCCGGTTGGAACGTCATAACAAACGATGGATAAAAGGTAATCTTTGTTGCTCATATCTATGTTGAAATGATTTAAATAATCCTATTCCATATTATGTTGAAATACAGTTTGGATCGACTACATGGGTTCAACAACTTGACTATGAAGCTCTTCCATTTTGTTGTCGGATCTACCATGAATACGGCCACCTGCAAATAAAATTCCCTAATTTTATCCCACTCGTGCCTTCAAATCCTAGGTCTTCTTGGTCTGCACAAAATCTGGATAAAGGAAAAGCCCTGATAAAGGAATGAGATCAGGATAAAGAAGGCTTTGTTCTGGTAAAACCCCAAAATAGAGGAAGAAGGGCAAAAAGAGACCTTAAGGATAGCTAGCTAGATGCTCTGCTCAACCGTTTTGAAATACTATATGATCTTGATCAGTGCATGGAGATACTTGAAACATCACTACGCAATGCAAATATAACAAGGTTGAATCAAATGTCTCTTCTTGAGGTGGAACCTAAGGAATCAAATCTAGGGGGTTTAAATGAAGAACAAAGGGCTTTGGTTCTGAGTATAGGTGATATGGTTAGCTCTAGCCCTGGAAGGGAAACTATCTTGGAAAGTGGCACATATTTAGTTATGTCCTCTCCTACTCAAGCATTGATGCAATCATCCTTGCACTGCAAAACTCCTATAGTGTTGGGATTGCAGCAGAAAACAATTAAAAAAGGTGCTTCAAATAAGAATATGAAGGTGGGTCGAAAGAAAGACCAGGAAAAAATTAAGTTAATGGGGGAGACTTTGGTGGAGTCAGGCTTGGTGAGAACATTGGAATCCCATTTTTATAACCCCCATAAATTATTATCCTTTCATGGAATGTAAGGGGGTTGAACAACATCCCCAAAAAAAAAGTTGTTTGTGATTTGGTTCATATTCATTCTCCGGATGTGATGTTTATTCAAGAGACTAAATTGGTTACTGATAGTATGTTCAATATTTCTCCCAAGTTGTGGAGAAGGGGTCAATACCAGTGTATTGGTGCATGTGGATATGTTGGTGGTGTTGCTTGTTTATGGTATCCGGTTAAGATCTCTCCTCTTACTTGGATTTCCAGCAGATGGTCTATTTCGATAATTGGGCATGATAATGAATCTGGGGAAACCATCCTCCTTATAAATGTGTATTCTCCTATTGATTACAATGATAAAGTGAATTTGTGAGAGCACATTGGCTTTATGAGAAGTTTGGCTCCCATGTACCCATGGATTTTGGCTAGAGACTTCAACTCTATCACTTGTCTAGAGGAGAGATGCAGTGGGGTTGATCATCTCGAGCCTTTTTCTTCTATCTTTAGTGCTCATATCCAAGCCCTAAACTTGGTTGGCATTAATACAAATAATGGGATCTTTACCTGGCACAATAGAAGATGTGGGGAAGATTCCATCTTAGAGAGACTGGATAGATTTATGATCTCCAGTTTTTGGATTAGTAATAACAGAAGCGCTAGTTCTATGATTCTAGAGGGTAGGGGATCTGATTACTGGCCTATCAAACTCTCTGCTCTGGAGTTAGGGCTAAAGAAGAATACTTCCTTTAATTTTCAACTTATGTGGCTTCGAGGCTGGTAGACCAATGGCAAACCTCCTCATGGCATTGCTATGTATTCCTTTATGAAGCAACTACAATTTGTTAAGCATAAATTGAAGAGATGGAATAGACTAAATTTTGGGAACCTTTCCTTGGCTAAGTTGGTGGCTCTTAGGAGGGTGGAAGAAGCTTCAAGGAAGATTAGAGATCAGGGACTCACAAAGGAGCTTCTCATTGAGGAATCTGAGGCTGCGAAAGACCTTGTTGAATGGGAATTGAGGGAAAAAAATTGGAAACAAAAAGCTCGAGTAGATTGGATTTAGTAAGGGGATAGGAACACGACCTTATTTTATAACTCAGTTAAGACTACCGTAATGGTAACCTGATTACCTCTCTTGTGAATTCTTAGGGTGCCCTGCTCTCTTCTTTCAGGGATATTTCAGAAGAGACTAGGAGGTATTTTTCCTCTCTCTTCAAGGAGGACTCCCTCTTAGATGATGAGGATGAAAAACTTATTCTAAACTGTATTCCCTCGATTATTTCTAGAGAGATGAATGAGTACTTGATGGGTTCAATTTCCCTTGAGGAGTTGGAAAATGTTGTATTCAAGATGAAAAAAGGGAAAGCCTCGGGCACAGATGGATTCTTGATTGAGTTTTATCAGGATTTTTGGGAGTTAATCAAATTTTATCTTTTGGAGGTGGTCCATGAGTCCTAAAAGAACAAAAAAATGCTAAGGACCATAAATGCTACCTTTGTGGTGCTTATTCCCAAAAAAAGAGGGAGTGAATTCCCTGGATATGTTTAGGCTCATCGCTCTCTGCAATGTTGTGTATAAGATCATCACAAAAATTATTGTTGAGAGGTTGAAGATATGGTTGAACAAAATCATCTCTGAGGAGGAGCAATGTGGGTTTGTTGTTGACCGACAAATCCTGGATGGGGTTGTTATTGCTACATAATCTATTCACTCGATGGAAACTTCTAAGGAAAAAACTATGTTCATTAAGTTGGACATGGCCAAAGCTTATGACCGGGTCAGATGGTCATTTATTTAGAAAGTTCTTACTACTTTTGGCTTTGAGGAGGAATGGATTAGATGGGTGATGAGTTATGTTTCTTCTTCGTCATTCTTTGTTCTTGTTAATAATGAGTCGTCAAAGTTGTTTAAGGCCTCAAGGGGTTTGAGGAAAGGATATCCTTTATCTCCTTATTTGTTTATCATTATGGCGGAAGGGTTGGGAAGATTGCTCAAATATCAGGTTAGGTAGGGTCTCATTCAGGGGTGGAAGTGGCATAGTAGTTTTCCACCTCTTTCCCACCTTCAATTTGTTGATGATACTGCTTTGCTGGGAGTTGCCACTATCAGGGAAGCTGACAACATTAGATGGACTCTTGACATATATCTTAGTGCTTCTAGAAAATTTATTAATGAGGACAAGTCTTCTATTTTCTTCTTCAATAGACCTCCTCTTATTCAAGCTAGGATTGATCGTATTCTAAGTTCCAGGTTGGGACTCCCCCCTTCATTTATCTTGGTATTTCGATTTCATATCATCCTCTGCCTAGATCTTCTTCGAAGTCTATGCTTGATAACTTTAGAAGGAAGGTGAATCACTGGACCGTCAGATGGTGTTGGTAATTTGAGTTATTTTATATTGTCATTGATGTCACATGAATCATTGATGTCATATGGATCACATTGAGTTTTGGTGGGCATATGATATTTTGGAAAGCATGGATAAATTCAGGGTTTTTGTGAAAACCAAGGCATACAAAATAAAAGGTTTTATTTAAAACCATGGATGGCAGATTTGAAATGGTTTTTTCTTAAAACCCAGGTTGGCCTTTTGTTTCATCGAAAAAGGTGCCCCGATGATGGAGATATTTAATTTTAATTTTAATTATTTAAAATTTAAATTTAAATTTTAAAGTTAAAATTAAAGTTAGCGCTGACGTCTAAAGAAATAGGGAAAATCAATAATGCACCGACGTCATCGAAAATGAGGAGAAGACTATATAAAGGGGGATCCTAAGGTTCATTTGAAAATAATCCTTGCGCATGTTAATCATTGGCTAAGCATCCGAAGAGAGCTCGTGCGAAAATCGTTTTGAAAAGGGAGATAACAAATAAGTCCAAGGATGGTCGAAAGTCCAAGACATTATAGGTAGAGAGGCGCATTGGCAATTGGTTTTTTTGTTAAGGTGTGTGGCAGCACTTTACATCAAGGTTTGAATCTCCTTGATTGCATTTGAAGGCATTGGAAGGAAAGCGCTCGAAGCACTTTTGGTTTGCATGGAAGGGAGGAAGGACTTAAGGCACATCGTGCCTTTTCATTTCGAACGAGCGGCTAGCTCGTGTGGCAACCTTAGCCATGGCTAAGGTGCTCGCGGTGTGTGCAAGTTGGGGGTTCGAATCTCCTTGAGGAGGTAATTACGTTTTGCTCTAATTAATTTCGTTGATGCCCTAGGATAGGAGTTATAAGGTGGTTAAGGAATAATTAAAGTTTTTAATTAAACTTTATTTTTATAAGGGTTGTGATTATTATTTCAGAGGTGGATGAGTTGTTGATTTAATTTGATATTCATGAAATTGAAAAATTAAGATTTAGGAGAAATAAGGAGTTGTTAAAAAATATTTTTGAGAGCCTTGTTGATTATTATTTTTGATAAGGGTTTTTATTAAAAAGGACTTTGGTGGATGTGTTTATTAAGTTGGAGTAAAAAGGTGTAAATTGAGTTATGCTTATATTGTGATTATTATTTGAAGTCCACTAACACTTATTGAGATTTGAAATGAAATTTGTGTTTAGTGTGGCAGATTTTGTGGACAACTTCTTGACATCAAAAAGGTATGGGCACATTCTCCTATTGATTGTTTATGGTGGTTGATTTATGAAATATCATTGGAGGGAAAATTATTTATTGTGGTTTCCTTTTCGAAAATGGTTGGTTGAATGCTTCAAGGTTTTTTGGTTGAGAGTTGTGTTTAAACCTTGTGTTATAAGCATAGTTGTTAAAGCACATTGGTTGTAAAAGAACTTGAAAAGAACATGAGTATCATTGTTATGTGAGATTTGTGGTTGAGCATTGTTGGAAACATTTGAGTTGGTAGATACATGTTTGGACTAGGGTTTTTGTGAGAAAGAGTAGTCCCTTGTAGTGATTGGTTGAGCTGAGTTGATTAAGCCTAGTCAAGTGATTGTGTGAGGTGATTGGTCAAGTTCCATGAAATAAACTATTCAATAATTCTGATTTGAGTTGAGAGTGAGATTATAACATATCGAGTCTCTAACAATTCTCTTTATGCTTCTATGAGTTGACTTGAGTTGATTTGATATTGATTTGAGTTGAGTTGAGTTGAGTTGAGTTGAATATTGAGCTTAGAACATATTGAGTCTCTAACAATTCTCTTTATGCTTCTATGAGTTGAGTTGAGTTGAGATCATTGTGGATCATTGTTGTCATCCATTGAAGAGTACATTGCCATTCATTGTTGAGTTTATCTTTGAGCTTTGCCTTGATATATTTGTGGATGATATTTGAGTGCTACTTGAGCATGATTGATTGAGCCTTTGAGAAGGCCTTTGTGGATAGTTTTGGGACAACCTTTGTGGACAGTTTTGGGATAGATTTGTGGACAGTTTTGGGACAACTTTGTGGATAGTTTTGGGACAACTTTGTGGATAGTTTTGGGACATATTTGAGCAAGTTCTTGGTGATCTTGCTAGAGCATATTTGGATAAGTTCTTGGTGAGCTTGTTGGAGTAGATTTGGACAAGTTCTGTGTGAGATTGTTATTCAAATTTGGACAAGTTATGTGTGAACTTGTTATTCAGTTTTGGACAAGTTCTGTGTGAGTTTGTTATTCAAATTTGGACAAGTTCTATGTGAACTTGTTATTGCCTAGCTTTGAGCATATCAAAGAAATAATTGTATTGGATAAGGATCCTTAATTATGTGTGAAATATTAAAAGGAGATTATCTGGTGGAGTACCCCACATTGAGGGAACCACGTTAAATCTTGTGTCTCAATTGTGTGTGGTGACTTGTGCTCTTGTTTACTACTACTATCTGAGTTATTAATGCACATTGCTATATTTTGTTATTACAATTAAGGACATTAATTGATATAGGTTTGGAAAGAAAGTAAAAAGTGGTTTTATACTGTTCACCCCTCTCTCTCAGTATAAGCTTATGTTCTTCAATTGGTATCAGAGTGGGTTCCTTCGAAAAAGTTAACAGCTTGAGGGTAGATTCTACAAGAACAAATATGGCTTCACAGAATGGATCATCTACAAATAAGGCTCTATTGTTTGATGGTAACAATTATGCTTTCTGGAGCATGCGGATGAAGAACTACTTGATATCACAAGGATATGAGGTATGGCAAATGGTTGAAAAAGAGTATAGGGTTGAAGGCGATCTCGAGGCAGATAAGACTATCAGGAAATTGGTTGAGATCAATGCAAGAGCAATGAATTGTATTTTGAGTGGGCTTCGTGAGACATATTTTGCAAAGGTCATGGTATGTAATTTAGCTAATGAGATGTGGACCAAGTTGCGAAATACTTATGAAGGAGATTCCAAGGTAAAGTTGGCAAAACTACAAACTCATAGAAAAAGATTTGAGAAATTGAAAATGGAATATTCTGAAGATATTGTAAAGTTTTTACTTCGTTTTGATGAGATTACTAACACCATGAGAGGCCTAGGTTTTGAGATGAAAGAATTAGAAGTTACTCAAAAGGTTTTGAGATCACTTCCCATGAAATATGATTATAAGGTTTTAGCAATAGAAGAGACAATGGATATCAACAAGCTAACAATGGAAGAATTGTAAGGTAATCTCACAACTTATGAGATGAGGGTAAGTAAGCATCAGGTTCCAATAAAAGAGATTGCATTCAAGGCTTCAGAGAAAGATAAAGGGAAAGTTTCAGAAACAAGTAGAGGTTCAAATAATGATGAGGAAGCTAACTTCATCAAAAGGAATAAGGACTCAAATAATTTTAGGGATATAAGGAAAGTTAGATGCTACAAGTGTGGTGATCTTGGTCACTATGCATACAGGTGTCCACATGAAGAAAATGGTGATGATGAAAAATAGGTTCAAAGAAGAAAAAAATATGGAAAGCATAAGCATGAAAAAGATGACAAATACAAGCAAAACAGGTATGAGAAGAAGAAAATTTTTCGTAAGGCAAATAAATCTTACTACATTGTAGAAGCAAGTGATAGCTCATATCATAGTGATAAAGACAAATTAGATGATGAAAAAGAAGAACATCTATTCCTAGGAATAGAAGGTGAAATAGAGCAATGCTTTGTGTGTGGTCAAAGAGATCACAGATCAAGATATTGCAATGGTTTTAGTGATAGTGAAGATGATATGACACATCAAGGAAACAAGCATGGTCAAAGAAATTTTGAGAGTTTATTTGCTATAGAATATTATAATGGTCTCAATGACAGTGAAAACAAAGAAGTCTCACTTTTGGTTATATAAAAGGAAGAGGATGAGCTAAGTAAACAAAAATCAGAAATCAAAAGGATAAAAGAAGAATATAGAAATCTTGAAAACAAGATTTGAATAGATGTCAAAATCAGAGAATGACTACTTCAAACAATCAGTAATCTCATAGAAGAGCTTAAAAATGCAAAAAGGATAGAAGAAATGATGAATGAAGAACTAAGGGTAACCACGGCAAGACATGATACATTAGATGAAAAGGTTCAAAAAGGAGTGGAAAATTATTTTAAGGTTGTATCTTACTTCTAAGAAAAATCACACTCAAAAGGAAAGGAAGTTCTAAAAAATGAAAGCAAGGAAGCATCTAAGATTTGTGAGAAAGTTCCAAAGTTCATATGGCTCCAAATATTCAGTTTGATTCTTGTTTTGAGAGAGGTGAATCAAGCTCAAAGGGAAAATAAATTCTTGAAGAGAAAAGAAAGGAAGAAACTAAGGAAGAAGTTTTAGATGCTACAAAGAAGGTTCAAGGATGCAATGCACAAGTTGAAAATGATCATAAGAATAATGGTCAAGAAAGGTATGAAGAACTAAGGCATGAACAAAGTGCTTTTCAAGGACATTGTTTTTCTTGTAATGGATTTGGACACAAGGCTATACACTGTAGGGTCTATGGATCAAAGAAGTTTGATTTTTAGGGGCATTGTTTCTCATGTAACAGGATTGGTCATAGAGCTTTTCAGTGCAAAGGAAATGAGCAACATGGTTTTGGTTTTAGAGCTTCACAATTCATAACTCATGGTCATAATGGTCATGAAAACAGAGCTTCACAATACAGGGTTAATTAAAGGAGTGTATATGGAAATTATTTTAAGAATGAATTCAGGACATGAGCACCATCCAAAGGCTACAATATAAAGTGTTTTAATTGCAATAAGTTTGGGCATATTGCAAAATGGTGTAAGACTCAATTACAAACAAGTTCAAGGCAAGAAGGTCAAACAGGTTCAAGGCAAGAAGGTCAAACAGGTTCAAGACAAGAAGATCAAGTAATTCATCAAGAGGATGATATCAGAAAAACATGGAAGGAAGTTGATAGAGGAAAGAAACAATGTGATATGGGAGTAAAAGTACTCCCACCCCAAAATTAATCACCTCAAAAGAGAAGGTGGTGAGGGGGATATGCTTAAGAGTCGTATCTTTTAGCCCCATAGGTGTCCCTTTTGCCATTGATGTTAAAGGGGGAGAGATTTGAGTAAGGGGGAGAACATTTAGTTAGGGGAAGCAACCTCCAAATAGAGCATTGAGTTAGGGGGAGCAACCTCCATAGAGATTATTAAGTCAGGGGGAGCAGCTTTGACTCTCAAAGATGGTTTTTGTAGTGATTGTGGTTTTTGATTTAGAGGTGTTTCCATCAATGACAAAGAGGGAGATTGTTGGCAATTTGAGTTATTTTATGTTGTCATTGATGTCACATGAATCATTGATGTCATATGGATCACATTGAGTTTTAGTGGGCAGATGATATTTTGGAAAGCATGGATAAATTCAAGGTTTTTATGAAAACCAAGGCAGGAAAAAGGTTTTATTTAAAACCATGGATGGCAGATTTGAAATGGTTTTTTCTTAAAACCTAGGTTGGCCTTTCGTTTCATCAAAAAAGGTGTCCCAATGATGGAGATATTTAATTTTAATATTTAGTTTAAATTTTAATTATTTAAAATTTTAAGTTTAATTTTAAAGTTAAAATTAAAGTTAGCGCCGACGTCTAAAGAAAGAGAGAAAATCAATAATGCACCGATGTCATCGAAAATGAAGAGAAGACTATATAAAGGGGGATCCTAAGGTTCATTTGAAAATAATCCTTGCTCATGTTAATCATTGGCTAAGCATCCGAAGAGAGCTCATGCGAAAATCATTTTGAAAAGGGAGACAACGAATAAATCCAAGGGTGGTCGAAAGTCCAAGATATTGTGGGCAGAGTGCCACATTGGCAATTGGTTTTTTTGTGAAGGTGTGTGGCAGCGCTTTACGTCAAGGTTCGAATCTCCTTGACTGCATTTGAAGGCATTGGAAGGAAAGCACTCGAAGTGCTTTTGGTTTGCGTGGAAGGGAGGAAGGACTTAAGGCACATCATGCCTTTTCCTTTTGAACGAGCGGCTAGCTTGTGTGGCAACCTTAGCCGCGGCTAAGGTGCTCACAGTGTGTGCAAGTTGGGGGTTCGAATCCCCTTGAGGAGGTAATTACATTTTGCTCTAATTAATTTCGTTGATGCCCTAGGATAGGAGTTATAAGGTGGTTAAGGAATAATTAAAGTTTTTAATTAAACTTTATTTTTATAAGGGCTGTGATTATTATTTTAGAGGTGGATGAGTTGTTGATTTAATTTGATATTCATGAAATTAAAAAATTAAGATTTAGGAGAAATAAGGAGTTGTTAAAAAATATTTTTGAGAGCCTTGTTGATTATTATTTTTGATAAGGGTTTTTATTGAAAAAGGACTTTGGTGGATGTGTTTATTAAGTTGGAGTAAAAAGGTGTAAATTGAGTTATGCTTATCTTGTGATTATTATTTGAATTCCACTGACCCTTATTGATATTGGAAAGGAAAGTTGTGTTTAGTGTAGCATATTTTGTGGACAACTTCTTGGCATCAAAAAGGTATGGGCACATTCTCCTATTTATTGTTTATGGTGGTTGATTTCTGAAATATCATTGGAGGGAAAAGGATTGATTGTGGTTTCCTTTTCGAAAGTGGTTGGTTGAATGCTTCAAGGTTTTTTGGTTGAGAGTTGTGTTTAAACCTTATTTTATAAGCATAGTTGTTGAAGCCCATTGGTTGTGAACTTGAAAATAACATGAGTATCATTGTTATGTGAGATTTGTGGTTAAGCATTGTTGGAAACATTTGAGTTGGTAGATACATGCTTGGACTAGGGTTTTTGTGAGAAAGAGTAGTCCCTTGTGGTGATTGGTTGAGTTGAGTTGATTGAGCCTAGTCAAGTGATTATGTGAGGTGATTGGTCAAGTTCCATGAAACAAACTATTCCATAATTCTAATTTGAGTTGAGAGTGAGATTATAACATATTGAGTCTCTAACAATTCTCTTTATGCTTCTATGAGTTGATTTGAGTTGATTTGATATTGATTTGAGTTGAGTTGAGTTGAAGATCGAGCTTAGAACATATTGAGTCTCTAACAATTCTCTTTATGCTTCTATGAGTTGATTTGAGTTGAGTTGAGTTGAGATTACTGTGGATCATTGTTGTCATCCATTGAAGAGTACATTGCCATTCATTGTTGAGTTCATCTTTGAGCTTTGCCTTGATAGATTTGTGGATGAGATTTGAGTGCTACTTGAGCATGATTTATTGAGCCTTTGAGAAGGCCTTTGTGGATAGTTTTGGGACAACCTTTGTGGACAGTTTTGGGATAGCTTTGTGGACAGTTTTGGGATAACTTTGTGGACATTTTTGGGATAACTTTGTGGACAACTTTGTGGATAGTTTTGGGACAGATTTGTGGAAATATTTGAGCAAGTTCTTGGTGAGCTTGCTAGAGCATATTTGGACAAGTTCTTGGTGAGCTTGTTAGAGCAGATTTGGACAAGTTTTGTGTGAGCTTGTTATTCAGATTTGAAAAAGTTATGTGTGAGCTTGTTATTCAGTTTTGGACAAGTTTTGTGTGAGCTTGTTATTCAGATTTGGACAAGTTATGTGTGAACTTGTTATTGCCTAGCTTTGAGAAAATCAAAGAAATCATTATATTGGATAAGGATCCTTATTTCTGTGTGAAATATTATAAGGATATTATATGGTGGAGTACCCCACATTGGGGGAACCACGTTAAATCTTATGTCTCAATTGTGTGTGGTGACTTGTGCTCTTGCTTACTACTGTTATCTGAGTTATTAATGCACAATGCTATATTTGGTTATTACAATTAAGGACATTAATTGATATTGATTTGGAAAGAAAGTAAAAAGTGGTCTTATACTGTTCACCCCCCTCTCAGTATAAGCTTGTGTTCTTTAGATGGTTATCCTCTATAGGTAGAGTGTTTCTTTTAAAATTTGTTGTTCAAGCTTTACCCATTTATATGTGTTTTGTGCAAACAACTCCCTCTTATTTCATCAAGGACATGGATGCTTTGTCAAGACAATTTTAATGGTCTGGAAAACTTGACCAATCTAAATGGAGTTTGGTTACGTGGGATTCTATTTGTATGCCAGTTCAAGAAGGAGGCATTGGGTTGTGAGAGGCGAATCTTTTTTGGTAGGCTTTGGCTGCGAAACTTTAATGGAGATGGTGTACCTCTCAAGATCAGATTTGGGTTAAAATATTATCTTGTAAATACTTGAGATGTATTTCTGATGCTGAGATCCCTAGAGTAATCTTGGTTGGGAAAGGTTTAGTTATCTAGGACACTCTAAAAAGAGGAGCTAATTTAATTAAGTAGGGTTTGTTCTATATTTGCAATCGGAGATCAGATACTTTTTTTTGGGAGGATTCTTGGGATGGCCACCCTCCTATATTGACTCAATATCCCAGGTTACGTTCCCTGAGTGTTTATTTATTAGAAGCGGGTTGGTCTCGTGTGGAGGACTTTAAAAAAGTATAGTCTTTTAGAAATCTGGATATGTACAAGTGGAAAGATCTACAGGAATGGCCCCACAGGGGATTGGGTGAGGACAGAGATGTGCTTGCTCTTATTATTATGAGGAGGCCCTATTCTTATTGAGGGTAAAGACATTCTAGCTTGGAACCCTGATCCCAAGGGAACCTACTCTATAGCCTATGGTTATCAGGTTCTTGATAAGCAAAAGTTTGGGAGTCTCTTTGTCACATGGTGGAAAAAGGTATGGAACATATAGCTTGGTCGAAATGTTACTTCTTTCTCTGGTTGGTGGCTCATAATAAATACCTTACTTGGGATAACATGAGGAAGAGGGGATTTAAGGGTCCCTCTTTTTGTGTCCTTTGTAGTAAGAATGAGGGTGAATCTTCTCATTTATTTTTCCAAGGCTCCCTTGCCAGAGATATTTGGCACCGTTGGTGGAGTGCCTGGAACCATCTTTGTTTTCATGTACTCTCCCTAGTGGAGTTTTGGAGGAGTCTAGGCAGACCTTCAACCAAGGCCCCCTTCCTCCATATGGCTTGGAATTTGGGTCCTTCTTGCATCATATGGCAGATTTGGCTCAAAAAAAATTACTGCATATTTCAAGGCAGTCATTTTTCTGTTCAACAAATCTGGCAAAGGATCCATAACAAATGTGATGTGGACCCTCTTTTGGACTCTAGGGAGGAGAAGGTATGACAAGCCCTTGGTCTCTTTGGGGTTGGTTTTAACTCTTCTAGCCCTAATAGGGTTCCTCAAATCAACAGGAAGGTTAGGAGAGATGGTAGGTGGAGGCTGACCCCTAGAGGAGTTTTAAAAATTAATACTAATGGGTTTTCTAGGGGAAATATTGGACATGTTGGAATTGGCGGTGTTGGGAGAGATTCTGTTGATGTGGTCAATTTTTGCTTTTCCATTTATAAATATGTTCACTCCAACAATTTTATGGAAGCTCTTGCGATTCTCGAGGCCTTGCAGAGGGGGTTTTCTCTTGGCTGGTGTAGGATTATCTACGAGTTCGACTCTCAAATTTTGATTAATATTTTAAACAAAAAAAGGGTGGAGGATGTTAATTGGAAGTTGGCATCTATGGTTGTTCAAATTATCAAAATGAGTGAAGAGTTCGAAATTATATCCTTTGTGCATATTCCAAGGGAATAGAAAGGGGTTGTTGATTACTTGGCCAAAAGGGCTTTTGAGTTGTTGGATCCTTGGATTATCGATAACTGGGAGAGTCTCCTGTCTAGGGACTCTCAACGCCTCTAGGAGTTGATCCACAAGTATGTTAAGACTTAATGTGGGGTTTTCTTGTTGTCTTCTTCGTATTTTGACCTTGTCTGGTGGTTTTAGCCTGTTTTGTTGCTTATTTGAGTCCTGGTTGGGAGCTCAGTTGTACTCTATAATCCAAAATTTTTATCAATAGATTTTTATCCCTTTATTTAAAAAAAATATGTAGACCCAAACCATATATTATAAAAACATATATTTTAGATGTAGAAGATGTCATGAGGTGGGACATATTGAGAGACCATGCCCTAATAAGATCCCAACAAAATCATATGTAGAAAATTGCAAGAGAAACTTGCAAATGGATATGGATGAAGATGGTTTTCAACTTCCAAAAAATAGATCTAGAAAAATGAAAGCAAATAAACAGTGGAGACCAATAAGGAAGGATATTTGAAGAAATACCAACTCTTTTGAGGCTTTATCCTAAAAAGAAAAAGTAGATCAAAAATTAGAGGACATAGTACAACAGGTTCAACATTTTAACAAGAAACTGCCTATTTAGTATGATCTTGATTTAGGGACGAACATTCTCGATGAACCTAAGGAACGTGTCTCATAAAATTTTGAAGACTCTCTTGAAGTACCATGACCATTCAGGATAAAAAATTTGGTAAAGAAAATGGAGTGTTTTAAGTTAATACCTTTGTCATTAGTAAGGAAATACCAAAAAATTAGTAAGACAAGTCAAAAGCTTTTGTAGCAGAGCTAGGAGAGGATAAATATAATAAAAAAAAGAATATTGAGGAATAGAATAATAAGACCTACTCCTGATATAGGTAAGGCAAAAGAGGAAAACCTCAAATTATCAAGCAAGATCCAGGGAAGCAAGAGCAAACATAGAGAAAGGAACACAAACTAAGTTGGTTGAACTTCTCTTTACCAAACAACAAAATGATATTGGTAATTTGTAGACGAGGCCAATAGCCCCTAATGAGACATGATTATCATATCATGGAATATAAGGGGTGCTAATACCCCCTCAAAGTAGAGGTGTATCAGGGACCTTTGTTTAAGTAATAACGTGATATTCTTTGTATCCAAGAAACTATAATGAAAAAAGAAGTTTCAAAAACTATCAAAGCGGTATGGGCAAGATGTGAATGGGATACTATGGATTCTGAAGGAGCGGCTAATTAATTTGGTCTTACAAGCCATTCCAACATATTATATGTCATTGTATACTATGCCAAAATTAGTAGAAAAAAAATTAATCTATATTATGCATTTATTTTTGTGGTTAGGTTTATATAATAAAAGAAAACTTCCTTTGGTGAAATGGAGCAAGGTGTGTGATGATAAAACTAGGAGAGGTATCGGTTTAATAGTTATTACAGATGCAAACTTAGATCTTAGGGAAAAAGTAATCTGGAGATCATATAAAGAAATTCAAAGACAATGGGCAAGAATTCTTCTAAGTATGTTGAGCCCAATGACTTAAGCTTAATATTTACTACATTCTCTTTACCAAATGGTTTTGCTCTTTGGAATGGTTTAAAAAAATCTATTGATATGGTGATTAAAGGTTTAATATGGATGGCGGGAATTGGAGAAAAAATTTCCATTTGGATGGATACTTGGTGTGATAAAAAACCACTCAATCTAGATCCAATTTTGAAACCTTGGATGAGATTACTTCAATACAAATATGGTGATAGGGTTTCAAATATTTTGTACAAATATCAAGAAGATACAAATGGAAAGAATATTTTTTTACAAGTATACAAGACATTGATGCTAGGAGACAGTTGAGTAGAAAGATAACAACTATGATTATTTCGAGGGGATCCAAGGATTGCTAAAAATATTGAGCATATTGAGCTGTCACTGATGTCAAAGGTGAAATAGTTGAGAATTATCTTCAAGGTTGAAATATTAAAGTGCAAGACAAATATCATCAAAATGTACACAAGGCAGAAATATGTTGATGAGAAGTGTGAAATGGTTGTCAAGGCAATATGTATCTCCAAGTTATTTTTTTAAGAGAAAGGTTAAAATATTTAAATATAAAAATTTAAATATTATGAAAAAGGAGGCAAAGATTTAAAGACAAAGAATTATTTTCAATACACCAAGGTTTCAAGTATTAACATTATAATATTTTAATATTATAATGTAAAGGTTTCAAAATTTAAAAGAAGTGCAAGGAAATAGAAATCAAATTAATTAAGCGCTGACGCAAAAGCATGATATGAAAATCATATTTAAGGAAGTGAAATATTTGATTGAAATTAAGGTTTTGGAAGATAGTGCTAATCGAAATCGTTTGTCGATCAAAATCGTTCATCATTTGTTGGAGGGCAGAAGAGAGGAATCTGCACACAGTTCTAAGTAGATCTGAAGTCGTAGATATTACAAAGGGAACAAGTGTAACGTCACAGCTAGGTGGATATCCTAAACGATAGAGGATCTTGCACTAAGGTCCTTGTAAGGAGGAGGTCACGGGGTCAAAACCCATTGACAATGTTTTGATTGAGTTTTTGGTAAAAGATAAGGTGCATAACAGGTCAAAACAAAATTCATGCCCATTGGTTCTTGTGTGGGCAGCTAGTGCACACGATAACCGAGCCTGCGCTAGGGTGTGGGCAAGCCGGAGGTGGTAGGTTCGAGTCACAGCGATAGCACATCGAGAGGGTGCAAAATTTTTTGATTAAATTTTAAGGTATGCAATAGTGTTTGCCCTAGGGAGACATAAGGTATATTTTAATTTAATTGCATTTGATTGAATGGTTATTAGATGGTATAAGGGACATTGTGGTATATTGAATTTTATAAAATTTTGAGGTATAAGGTGTATGTGATTGATTTAAATATTGTAGGTTGTAACTTTGGTTATTGAGTGAAACATTGTGATGTGTTGAGAATTATTTCTTGTGAAAGTAGGAGTTATAAGGTGTTATTGTGGTTTAATTTTTTATTGTATTTGTGGTATGATGAAAAGGAATATTTGAGAGGTTTTTATCACTATTAGAGCTTTATCTTATGAAGATAAAAAGAGAGTTTTAAAATATTATTTTTAGATCCTATTTTGCACATGTTTTGAGGAAGAGATTTAATGTGGACTTGGATTTGAAATTGAGGACTCTTGTATTGCTCAGAAAGTATTAAGATCACTCCCTATGAGGTATGATGCAAATGTTTCAATAATAAAAGAGATGAAGGATCTCAATAAGTTGACAATGGATGAGTTACATGGAATTCTCACAGCTTATGAGATGAGGATAAAAAAATATCAAAATTCCAAGAGAGAGGCAACATTCAAAGTTTCAAAGAAGACAAAAGATAAGAAAACAGAATCAAGTGATGAGTCAAGCAATAATGAAGAAGCTAACTATGTGAGAAGAAATAAGAAGGGCTCAAGAAAACATAAAGATATGAAGACTATGAAATGTTTTAATTGTGGTAACTTTGGTCACTATGCATATAATTGTCCACAAGCTGGAAGTAGTAGCAATGAAGAGAAACAAGATTATAAGAAAAAGGAAGAAAGAAAATTCAGGTATGAAAAGAAAAACATGTATGGTCAAGGCAAGCATGAAAAGAAGATTTTTCAAAGGCACAAGAAGAGTTTCTATGTTGAAGAAGCAAGCAGTGCTTCAAGTGATAGTGATGAAAGTTTCTCAAATAGTGAAAAAGAAGAGATTCTATTTTTGGCAATAGAAGAGGAAGAGGACACTCCTATTGAAGATCAAGTAGAAGAATTTTCTGACCAAGTAGAAGAAAAAAAAGATGCTCCTATAATTGAAGACCTAGAGGAAGGTTCAAAAAAAGAAGAAGCCACAATTGACCTAGAAGAGGAACTTATTGTTGCTCTTAAAGAGTTGAAAAGAGTTAGAAAGAAGAACTCAATAATGAAGGCTCAAGTTCAAGAAGATGAGGAAATAAAGGAAAATCTTCTACAAGATCTCAAAAACTTTAAAATTAAGACAAGGAGATTTAAATAAGTTATGGTTGAAAAGTTAGAGGTAAAAGAGTTAGAATGTGAAAGATTAGAACATGAAGTGGTTTATCTAAGGATGGAAGTGAAATATTCTAAGGATAAGTTGCACAGGTTTGGGAAAAGTTCAAAAGCTTTGGATAACATTATCAAAGCACAAATATCTTCATTTATCAAAACAGGACTAGGCTATGAAGAAGGTCAAGAGGTACAAAAAGAGGATTCAAGCTCAAAAGAAAAGGAAGTCTCAGAGGAAGATATTGAAGAAGAACCTAAGACCTATGTTGATAAGTTGAGGAGTGAAAGAATCATTGAGGAAGAAAACAATGCACAAACAAGAAACAGGGATCATCACAGAGAAGGCAAAGAAAGGACCAAGAGACCATATTTTTCAAGGCAAGATGAATATTTCTTCCAAGGGTATTGTTTCTCATGTAATCATTTTGGTCACAAAGCTATACATTGCAGGATTCATGGAAAAAATGATTATGGCTTCACCAAAAGAAATTTCAGGTCATTTGCACCATTTAGAAACTACAACATCAGGTGTTACAATTGCAATAATTTTGGGCATAAAGCAAAGTGGTGTAGAACAGAGTTTCCAGAACCTTCAAAGACAAGCAAGGACAGAAATGACCAAAAGGTTCAAAGAGGTATGACTACAAAAAGGTGGAAGAAAGTTGAGAAAGGAGAAGAGCATTGTAAGTTGGGAGTAGATTTACTCCCACCTCAAAATTGATCACCTCAAGAAGAGGAGGTGGTGAGGGGGCTAAGCTAAGAGTCTTATTTTTAGCCCCAAAGGAGCCCTTTGCCATTGATGTCAAAGGGGGAGAGATTTCAGTAAGGGGAGAGAATTCAGTGAGGGGGAGCAGCTTCTCAGGGGAGAATATTTGGAATCCAGTGGTAGTAAAAGGAAATATTCTAGAAGGGTTGCCATCAATGACAAAGGGGGAGATTGTTGGAAATATTGAGCATATTGAGTTGTCATTGATGTCAAAGGTGAAATAGTTGAGAATTATCTTCAAGGTTGAAATATTAAAGTGCAAGACAAATATCATCAAAAGGTACACAAGGTAGAAATATGTTGATGAGAAGTGTGAAATGGTTGTCAAGGCAATATGTATCTCCAAGTTATTTTTTTTAAGAGAAAGGTTATAATATTTAAATGAAAATTTAAATATTATGAAAAAGGAGGCAAATATTTAAAGACAAAGAATTATTTCCAATACACCAAGGTTTCAAGTATTAACATTATAATATTTTAATATTATAATGCAAAGGTTTCAAAAGTTAAAAGAAGCGCAAGGAAATAGAAATCAAATTAATTGAGCACCGACGTCAAAGCATGATATGAAAAGCATATTTAAGGGAGTGAAATATTTGATTGGCACTAAGGTTTTGGAAGATAGCGCTAATCAAAATCATTCACCGATCGAAATCGTTCATCGTTCATTGGAGGGCAGAAGAGAGGAATCTGCACGTAGTTCTAAGCAGATCCAAAGTCATAGATATTATGGAGGTAGTGAGTGTAACATCACAATTGGGTGGCTAGCCCAGACGGTAGAGGATCCTACGCTAAGGCACTTGCAAGGAGGAGGTCACGGGGTCAAAACCCATCGGCAATGTTTTGATTGAGTTTTTGGTAAAAGAGAAGGCGCAGAACAGGTCAAAATGAAATTCGTGCCCATTGGTTCTTGTGTGGGCAGCCAACACACATGACAAGCCAAGCCTACGCTAGGGTGTGGGCAAGCCGAAGGTGGCAGGTTCGAGTCACAGTGGTAGCATGTCGAGAGGGTGCAATTTTTTTTGATTAAATTTTAAGGTATGCAATAGTGTTTGCCCTAGGGAGACATAAGGTATATTTTAATTTAATTGCATTTGATTGAATGGTTATTAGATGGTATAAGGGACATTGTGGCATATTGAATTTTATAAAAGTTGGAGGTATAAGGTGTATGTGATTGATTTAAATATTGTAAGTTGTATCTTTGGTTATTGAGTGAAACATTGTGGTGTGTTGAGAATTATTTCTTGTGAAAGTAGGAGTTATAAGGTGTTATTGTGGTTTAATTTTTTATTGTATTTGTGGTATGATGAAAAGGAATATTTGAGAGGTTTTGATCATTGTTAGAGCTTTATCTTGTGAAGATAAAAAGAGTCTTAAAATATTATTTTCAGATCCTATTGTGCACATCTTTTGAGGAAGAAATTTAATGTGGATGATTTGAAATATAGATCTACTAACTAGTTTTGAAGTGGCACTTTGAAAGGGAAATTATTTTGAGACAGGTTTTTGAGGGTACATATTCATAAAAGCAAGTTAAGAGGTATGGTGATATTATTCCTTCTTTAAGGTGTTTGGTTGAGCAAATATTTTTAAATCATAAGGTGGAGAAATAAGGATTATATATGTGCATTGTTGGAAATATAAGTGCTAGAGTTTGAGAATAAAATTGTGCTTCATTGTTGAATGAGATTGGAAACACTTGTGCTAAGGTTTGAGAACAAATTGTGCATCATTGATTAGTGAAATTGGAACCACATGTGCTAGGGTTTGAGAACAAATTGTGCAGCATTGTTGAATGAATTTGTGAAGCATTTGGGCATTGATTTGAGTGACATTGAATGTGAATGGGCAAGTGTTAGAGACCAGTTTTGTGAAGCAAATTTGTGCATTATTGTGTTTGATCTTTGAGAGAAAATTTACAAGGAACATAAACCAATTTTGTGAAGCAAAGTTATACACTAGCGTGATTTTATTTGAAAGGAATTTGCAAGAAGTAGAGATCTGATTTGATGAATGTGAGACATGTGAAAGCGAAAGACTTAATGAATGTGAAGAGAACATATTGAGCATTTGCATTGCATATTATTATTTATATGTTCTTGAAAGAATTTTGGGAAGAATATGTCTGAATTGCCTAGTTGAAGAAAGCATTTCTGAAAGAGATACAAGCATTGTTTTGAACATCATTTGTGTGCAAAATTTGGGATTGGTTGAGCATGTGTTATGAGTAGATTTGAGTATGTATTATGATCATATTTGAGCATGTGTTATGAGCAGATTTGAGTATGTGTTATGAGCAGATTTGAGTATGTGTTATGAGAAAATTTGAGTATGTGTTATGAGTAATTTTGAGCATGTGTTAGAGCAAATTTAAGCAGAGATAGTGAGCATATTTGAGCAAGTCTTGTGAGAAGACTTGAAACATGTTTGAGGTAGATTTGAGCAAGTCTTGTGAGAAGACTTGGTGTAGATTTGGGCAGATTTATGAGTAGGTTTTGTTGTTGATTTGAGCAAGCCTTGTGAGTAGGCTTGGTGCAAATTTGGGCAGATTTATGAGCAGGTTTTGTTGCTGATTTGAGCAAGCCTTGTGAGTAGGCTTGGTGCATATTGGAGTAGTGAGTTGAGAATATTTTGCTATAGATTTGAGCAAGCCTTTTGTGAAGGCTTGGAGCAATTTTTGAGCAGAATATTGAGTTAGCTTTGGAGCCTACCAGAACTGAGAGGAGAGGTGTCTCTTGTGGATAGATATCCATGAACCATATTTGAGGGGATAGAGGTCTCATGTGGATAGAGATCCACAAACCAAAGTAGTGGGGACAGAGGTCTCCTATGGATAGATATCCAAAAACCAGAGCAGTGGGGACAGAGGTATCCTATGGATAGAGGTCCACAAACTAGAGTAGTGGGGACAAAGGTATCCTATGGATAGAGGTCCACAAACCAAAGTAGTGGGAACAAAGGTCTCCTATGGATAGAGGTCCACAAACCAGAGTAGTGGGGATAGAGGTCTCCTGTGGATAGAGGTCCACAAACTAGAGTAGTGGGGATAGAGGTCTCCTGTGGATAGAGGTCCACAAACTAGAATAGTGGGGACAAAGGTCTCCTATGGATAGAGGTCCACAAACCAGAGTAGTGGGGATAGAGGTCTCCTATGGATAGAGGTCCACAAACCAGAATAGTGGGGACAAAGGTCTCCTGTGGATAGAGGTCCACAAACCAGAGTAGTGGGGACAAAGGTCTCCTATGGATAGAGGTCCATAAACTTGAGCATAGGGGATTGAGATCTCCTTTGGGTAGAGGCCCATAAAATTGTAATAGGGAATTGGTTCCCAAGAGATTTATTGAGAAAATTTATAAGAAATATTTTCTTCGTGGACGTAACCCACATTGGGTGAACCACGTTAAATCTATGTCTCTCATGTGTGTGATGATTTGTGTATTGCCTTGATACTGCTATTGATGATATTGGTTAATACTACTTTGAAGAATTATTGCAATTGATATTATTGTTGTTATCATTTGGAAAGAAAAGTAAAATTTTAGCTTATACTGTTCATCCCCCTCTCAGTATAAGCTTGTGTTCTTCAAGTATAAATTGATTTGGGAGTTGAATAGATTAGGAGAATACACAACAAGAACTGGATATAATGTAAAGCACCAACAAAATATAAATATCATAAAAATATGGAGAGATATTTGGGATACCCCAAAAATTCCTAAAGTCTAAATGTTTTTTGGCTAGTAGGTGATAGAAGAATTTATCCTGGGATAACCTTATGAAAAATGGGTTTTCATGGCCCCTCTCAATGTGTTTTTTGTAAAAAGGAGGAGAGTATAGACCATCTCTTGGGACATATTTTAATAGTTAGAAAATGATGGTAATGAATTCTTAATATGTTTGGTAAATGCATGGTGATGGATAGAAAAATTAAAGAATGATTAAAGTAATGGTAGAGCACTTTTAAAAGTGAGGCTTTACAAACAATTTGGGATATATCAAAAGATACAATACTTTGGACTATATGGCTAGAAAGGAATATAAGAATATTTAAAGGAAAGGAAAGCAATTTAGAGGTAATGAAAAGAATGATATGTTTAGCCATAGAGGAGTCTAATCAACCCTATAAACTTAGTCCCTAATCTTGAAGTAGAGAGCCTTCATAGATGGAGTCAAGTCATCAAATGGAATTATAATGTTTGGTACAAGAGAAACAAAAATAAGGTAAATAATATAAAGTGGAAACCACCATATGTGGAGTTGGTCAAATTAATTTTTATGGAGCATCTAAAGGAAATCCATGACCAGTAGGAGGAGGAGGAATAATTAGAAACAATACATGAGATATTTTGTCTCATTACGTTTTTAATAGTGGATTTAAGACAAATAATGAAGCTAAAGCTTGGGCGACTTTAAAAGGGTTAAAAATATGCAAACAAATGAAATGGAATATGGTATGGATGGAAGGCAATTCATTAATAGTAATAAATGCAATTTTGAGGAAAGCAAAGGCTTCATGGAACATACAAGAGATCATTGTGGAAATTCAAGAACTTGCTAAAGAGTTTGAAGAAATCATGTTTACACATACATTAAGGGAAATAAAAAAATGTGCAGATAGGCTAGCCAATAGAGGGGTTTAAATTAAGGATTGTGAAGTTAAATTCTCTTTTCCATGGTTAGAGGAAGTAGTAAGTTTAGTTGAAGTTGACAAGAAAATGTTGATTGTCTGAATCAAATAATGATTAAGATTTACTTTAATGGTTTTCATTGGTAATATTTGCTTTATTTTATAACATTAATGTATTTTCATATAGATTATTTATTACAATTTTTATGGTTGCACTTATGCTTCAGGAAGGAAACTAGCAATCTAGATCTGGTAAAGCGAACTATGATAGTGTGATGTTTCGAAACATTACTCTACTAAGATGCAATGCATAGATAGTAGAGGTGAAGTTTTGGTATTGTAAAGCTTTTTGTACGAAAATGTCAAGAAGGATGTTGTCTTATGGAATATTTGTATTCACACAAAAAATTGAAAATGATTAAAAAAAATGAAAATAAAAAATTCAAACATTTTATATAAAATGATGTAGGTTTGTAGCTATAGCATCTCAGTTGAGACAGGAAGTGAATCTATTTGTAAACTATCAAGCTCTAAATAAAAGAGTTGTAATTTATCAAGGGTGGGGGACCCAAGTACAACCCCTTGTTATCTAGCAAAAAAAAAGATGAAAATGATAATCAAATGACATTAATTTAATCTATTATATTTTTCAACTTTCAAAAAGACCTAAATTATCGAATTCTTGTAATACTATTATGTGATCAAGATGTAATACCATATATATGTTTAAAAATACTACTATGTAAAACTTAAATTGTTATATATTATATAAATGACATTAATATATATATATATATATATATATATATATATATATAAACTCAAAAGAAAAAATAAATTAATCAAATTCATTTTGTTGTACAATAAATCATTTAAAACGATTAAATAACAATCTATTATAACACCTAATTTTAAAAAGATAAATTAAATTAGATTCATTTTGTTGTAAAAAAGTTTGTAGATATTTAAACATTTTATAATTTATTTGAAAAATGTGTGAGCATAGTTTATAACCATAAAATACGGTATATGAATCTACTCCAAATTCCAACATTGAACCTCGTGCCATTAAAGGTACCACAAATAGGTCCTTACAGTGCTTAGGTATAGCTTAATCCCATGTAAAGACTATAGGGTGTAGGTAATTAGTGTTATTATATAATTTAGAGTTTTTTTTGTTTTAACATATATTTTCTAAATAAATGTTTAGTTATCAAATGGTATTAGCTTAATAGGTTATTTTTAAAAAAATTCAAAGTGGAGATTCAAGTTCAATTCTTGTCAAATAATACATGCTTAATTGTCAAGTTGTGCACAACTACGGGTTATGATGCAATACTAGTGGGATTGTTTCAATCCCATATAAGTAATTATATATATACACACAGTCATGTTGCATTATAAAGTTTTTAGTTTAGCATTATGTTTTTGCTTTGTTTGAATCATAACTAAAACAATATTAAAAAATAATAAGTTTACTATTCATAATAAATAGATAATTTTATAGTTAACAAAATTTCTAAGGGGAGTGATCAAATGGCATTAGCTCAACTAGTTATATTTCTCAACATTAAAGGAGATCCAAGTTCGAATCTTGTCAAGCGAGGAGACCTAAGTTTGAATCTTGTCAAACGATACATAGATAATATCCAAGCTTTGTTGTAATAACATTACGTGGTGATGATGTTATACGAGTGAAGCCCATTTCAATACCATATAACCAATTAAAAAAATCTAAGGGGAGTGAAAGGATAGTGACTTGGGAGTGAGTGCGACCAAGAGTTAGTCGCACTAGGTAGCATCGAAGGAAAGTCATATTTGAAAGCCCTAACGAGAAGTCAGGATGCCCTAGCTAGAGAAAATAGGAAGAGTGAATATATGACAAGTTTGATCCAAGGAGCAGATGTTACACCAAAAGTGATTATCAAGGATGAGATGATCAAACATAATTTAATGGTTTTTAAAAGGAGAGGGTTAATAGGTAAGTTTCATGGATACTAGAAGATGGGATTGAATTTAAATTACTCTATAAATTTACTTCTTAAAAGGTTTTTCCCCATTATGTTTTCCAGTTTAGAAATGAGGGATAAAATAATGGGTGGTGGCATATGGTTTAAGGGGAGATATGCCCTTTATTTAAGACTATGGAGTGAGAATTTTTCTATAAAGGCATAAACTATTAAAAAAATTGTTGTGGGTTAGGATTTTTGGATTTTCTTATCAACTCATCAATAAGGATGTTTTGAAGAATATTAGAAATAGCCTAGGGGAATTCATCAAGGAGGGACTAACTACTAAGGAGAAAAAGCATACTATATATACCTGGATATGTGTTGCTATAGATATTTCAAATCCTTTGCCACAATGCATTGAGATTAAATATGAATTAAGAGAATAAGACCAGCAAGTGGATTATGAAAATATTTCACTCTAATGTCATAATTGTTATGAGACTAGACACGTGAAAATGAATTGCAAAGTGAAACGATGAAGAAAGAACATAGATTTTTGGTCATGAGACAAACTTCAAGATGAAGAAAGGAAAGCACATTGTAATAGAAGTTGGATTAGATCAAGGATATTTTGCTCCAAATGAAGAAGGATATTGAAAAGGTCACCATAGTTCACTAAGATCAACCATTAGAAGAAACAAAGAAGGATATAATGGATGAGAAAGTGCAATGTGCAAGTTCAAATTCAAAAGGAATTAAAGGTGCAAAGGAAAATGTGGAGGAAAATTTTAAATTAAAGAAAACATAAGAGGTCAAGTTTATTCTAGGTAAATTGTATTCATTTACATCAAGTAGTATTGAATCCTCTCTTCCCAATAGAACTGAAAGTAGTGTAGACGTTATCCCTTGCACTTTAGCATTTTAAGAGCAGTATAAGAAGGAAATGAGGATGGAGGAAATCCATAACAATTTAGGGGTTTTAGGATAGCATAAGAAGGTAATTTCTATGGAGGAGCATTCTTGCACTTTAGGTTTTGTAGGGAACATAAAGAAGAAAGTGATTTTAAGGTTATTCCTTGCACTTTGAATCCTTAAGAGCAAGATAAACCTATACATCATAAGTCTCGCAATGAGCCATTTAAAAAAATTCAAGAGATTGATGAAGATGAAAGTGTTGGAGGAAATGAAAAAAAGAGAGGAAGACCCAAGAATCAAAGACAAATAGAAAACAAACTCAAAGAGATATTGATATGGAAAACAAAAGCAAATATTGCAAGTGTTAACAAGAAGTGGGGCTAAACCCACAAATAAAAAGTGATGATGAAAATGATATCTTGGAATATTAGGATTATGAATAAGACCCTTAGAAAAAAGGTATTAGGGAATTGATAGATTGCTATAAACAACATATTTATAGACATGGAAATGGGATAACAAATATTTTATCCATTTGTGGTGTTGATTTTCATCTAGATAAAATTTAAATTTTAAAAGGCAATTGGATGAGTGAGATTTTTATCTCTTGATATAAATGATATCAAGGAGTTGATTGTGGAAACATAGCAATTTGAGGAAGATGATAAATATCTTTGATAGACAGGTAAATTCATAATATATTTGATAAAAAGGGAAGTTGAATATGGTTAATTGACTTGATAGCAATTTAATAAGAATAATGTAACATTTTGTAATTTTAATGGAAGTGGCCATGGATAGAAGCCACACATAGCTTATTTAAAAAAAAATCTAAAGGGCATAAGACAAGCAATAGAAAGTAACAATTATCGTTTAAAAGACCAAGGTTCTAGTTCCTTGGATGAAGTTTAACATAATCAAATGGCAAGAGCTTAATTGATTACATCAAAATTTAAGACAAAGAGTAAGATTCAAATATTGTAAGTGATACAATTGTAAAGGTGTTGTAATATCATGGTATCAGGGTCATGATGTAATACAAGTGGGCTTACTTCCATTCGATGTAATCAATTAAAATAAGTATAGCTAGCAAAAAATAAAATAGATATTAGCATGTGCTTGGTGAATGTATGTTCTATAGACACCTAAAAATGTCGCATTTATCCTTATACAATGCTAATGGGTGATCAATTTGGAAAGCCCTCAAAATTTGCATAATTTGCCTAAAAAATACTTCACCCTGTTTAAGTACTTTTGGCCACTTAAACCCCTTCATATACTTAGTCCTTGGTCACCATGCGACCACCCCTTTAGCCTAGCCTAGGCCACCTCACCCTAGTCTACCCTTTGACTAGCCTAGCCTCCACCTCACCTTGGGTTAACCCATAACCCTAGTCTAACTTAACTCTTGCTCCCCTCATCCCCATGTGCATTCAATGCCATAAATGACATTTAAATACTGTTCCATTTAAGGCATTTAAGGCATTGATGACTCCATATCCACATGTGATAAATGGGTGAAGACTTTCCTCCCCCATGCATTCATGAGGCATGGTGCACCCATGCCCATTTAATGCATGTGAGTGGATGAGGATTTTACTCCACCCAAAACCATTTATGAGGTATGGTGCACCATGCGACCTAATGGGACACCTCAGCCTCCCGTAACATTGGCCAAGTCTATAAATAGGTCATTTCTCACATTTTCAAGGATGAGACAATTACCCAAATTCTATTGAAATTACTTCAGACTTCCTTTGCACTCAAACACCCTCCCCATTTGCCATCAACCACCATGGATGCTTGCATGTGTGTTTTGTTTTCCTTTTTGTTTTATAAACTACTCATAAGTTTAGATTCAGGAGGTGACCAAGCTTGGGCAGAAGATTCAACAGGACCAACAGAACCATCCCTCTAAGAGAAAAGTTTTGTCTGACTAAACCAATGCTAATCATAAGGTAGGTTGCGACTGATAGTGCCTGAGCCACACCCCGAGGTGCGGTTCCTACAGGGAGCCTGTTACAAATAGTTATAGTCCAACAACTCAACAACTCATGTGGCTTTTGTTAATTTCCTCTCTTTTGCACTTATTTGAGAACTTTTATTATGTAGTAGACTAGGTTTCCTCTCCTTTTACTTTTCATCAACAATGGTCTGATTGTGACAAGCCCATAGGTGCTATTAACAACTTTGATTGGGTTGTACATGTTTAGAGGACCTATGCAACTAACAATGACACACATGCAGTAAGCCCACTCCCCCTGAGGTTCTCATAGAAAGCCTTGGTGTCGTTACTTGTTCACTAAAATAGGGCTTCCACCTTGGAAGATCCCAAATTTTATAGCCCATGGGGCATATTGTGTAAAAAACAATATTTTGTAATATCTCTTTTGGCATTAATGAAATTGAACACTTTTTCTAAGCATATTTTGGCAATCACAGGACCCAAAACCCTCTTGTTATGTTCTTTGTTAGCATTTTTGCTATTTAAATAATATCTGTTATCTTTTTATGTATTTTTGGTATGAAAAACCAACACAAACCACTCAAAACCCTGAATCATCAAATCAGGTATAAGGCATATGTTTTTCTCATCTATGAACCATAATCACAAGGAGGGTTACGACCCCCATACAAATTCACAAGGGCCCTTGCAATCTCTAAAAAACTCAACAACTGGACCCAACCGAGTTAGGTACCAATTTTTACAGAGTTTATGCCTCTCATTACCACAATTGCAGGTAAGTAGGAGATTGCTATCTCCACTCAATCATGGGATTGCTATCCCACTCAACAAACCACCATCTTAGGCCAACGTACTTTACCAAAAATCTCCCAAAAAGTGTAAATTTTCACATCTCAACCTCTTACAATAGATCCTATCGATTTCTTTTCTTTGCCACCTCCTTTTAGAACTTTTATTTTTGCTCTTCGATAAACTAGTTGACCTTTTATTGCTTTCTTGCCCTCATAATCATTTTCAAAATTTTCTAACTTCCTAATCTATGTTCTTACAAGTAAAGCCAACAAAATCAACTGTAAACAACAATGAAAACCATCCCAACCTGAAAAACTCTTAAAATGTGCCCCCAGTCCCAATCGCAAGGACCCTTGCTATTGTAATCCTGAATCGCAGGGTCCCCTATGACTGGTGCTAGGCAGCCAAAACCAAGCAACTAGAGCCTGTAAATCCTTTCCAACAAGTCTCTAAACAAAAAAGCATAGTAGGTATTTTTCTTTCTGTTACTCTTGTTCAATCAACTTTGCAAATAATTCATTTTAAAACAAAATCAAACTTTGCATTTTAAGTTGTCCTTCAAAAGCAAACAATTTGTTTTCTTTTTTCAAAAAGCAAAGTTTTCTTGTTCTTTGGTGTCAAAAAGCCTTTTGGTTGTAAAGGGGGATACCATTTTTCAAGTTCTCTTGCATGCATATATTCTCATCTTTTCTTTAGCATAGGATACAATATTTGCATAATGTGTGAAGAAAAACTTCAATTTCTTTGTCTTTGTGAGCTAAGAAAAATTTTAATGTCTCATGCATAAGGCTCTAACAAGACAACAGGTCATAACTATAACATGCGTATCTTGACTAGTATAGATAGGTTTGTGAACAAGCACATATTAGCGTAAATATTCCTCCAATCAAGAAATATCTTCTTTTCAAGTTCGTAGCATAGATATTTGCTTACAAATCAGTACTTTTCACTATTTTTTAACTTTGTTTAAAAAAAGAAAAAAAATGAGCACTTCCCAAAAATAAAAAATATTTCATTGCTTTCACAGAATAATTCCTTTCACACTTTATTTTCTAGAGCAAAAAAATCTCACACATGCATGTATTACACACATTTGCGAAGTTGGATTTCATCACCAACCACCAATCGAGATTGACAACATTGGCTTTCATCTCCAATCGTTGACTCACCCCCTAAACACCATAGTAGCCACTTGAGTAGTTTTTTGGACTTCATCACCAAAAATCTTGCTACCCTTGGGATTATCCTAGGGTAGTTTAGGATAGACACCCCTACTCATAGGGCTATACATAATTAATGAGTGTGTAGTTGTCGTTATTGACCAAGCCCGATCGAGGGTGAAGCGAAAGTTGGCTAGCCTATGTAGGTCTTAGACAATGCCACCTCTTACATAAGAGGTTTTATTTTTCCTCCTTTTTGGTTACCTTGAGCCATCTTCATCTAAGGAAGCTATCGCCTATTTGTGCACTCTCTTTACATACTTTTGGGTATAGTAGGGGAGTGTGCATCAACATACCCCTCATAGATTTCATCCATACACCTATTTTACTTTATTTTTAGAGGTTTTCATCTTTGACAACACACCAAAACATCATAAAACCAAAATAAAACACAAAAACAAATTACACCAACAAATAAACATCATAAAAAGACTAACTATTTGATCAACTCCAAAACACAACAACACAAAGTCACCTCCACAACTCACTTATTTGAAAGTTGCTTGTTTTTTTCCAAATTGTTCATTTGATTAACTAGAATTTTTGTTGCACACTGCTCCAAAAGAGAAAATCAAACACAAAAAACAACAAGAAAACCTTTTCTTTTTGCTTCTCCCACTAGCACACTTTTTGTACTATCTCTAACAACAGTTGCACGGACACTTGCGAATTCAGACATAAATCACAGGGTGCCCTACGGTTGAGGTAGAGTTGCAAGAACATTTGTAGTTTCTCCCAGGCGTGCACAAAGCATTGTCGTTATGTTCAAAATCAGGTTGTAGTCCTTCTTTACCTCTCCTCATTCAATACCGTCACCTCCTTCTTCCATCCTAGCCCTTACCCGAAGCCAAGCTTGCAAGTAAGAGCATCTCGTTATAGACCCTTGTAGGGTAACCTCCCCTCTTCAACCAACTCGTCAAGATGCCAAAGGCAACTGTTGACAATTTTGTCACATTTCTCAAGGGGTAGAAAAGAAACAAGTTTTGTATAGTGTTGTGTAAAGTTTTTTGCTTTGTTATTTTTATTTTGAAAAGTTGTAGCAATTTTGGCTTCCAATGCCACCCATTTGTACATAAAGTAGAAAGGAAAGAACTTCGCTGCCAAACAAGCTAGAGAAAAGAGCTTCGCCGAAGGGAAATAGAATAGCTTCGCACCCGAAGCATTTCCTGCACTACTTCTGGTAAAAGTTTTACAAAGTAGTTTTCGTCGAAGTAAAACACAAGAAAAGGAGAATGAAACTACTTCGCGCCCGAAGCGCTTCTAGCAGCTACTTCGGGCGAAAGTTGAGTGAAGCGGCGTTCAGAAGGAAAGAGAGCTTCGCACCCGAAGCATTTTCAACACTAGGGTGGAGTTTTTTGCAAAGTAGTATCACCGAAGTAGAATACAAAGGCAGCGTTCGAAAGAACAACTTTGCCGAAAAGCAAAGGCAAGAAATCTACTTCGGGCCCGAAGCATTTTCAGAAGCTACTTCGGGTAAGATTTCTGCGAAGCGGTGTACCAAAGAGGAGTATAAAGAAACAGAATGAAACTACTTCGCACCCGAAGCATTTTCAACACTACTTCGGGTGGAGTTTTTTGCGAAGTAGTATCACCGAAGTAGAATACAAGAATAGCAATAAGAAGAACTTTGGGCCCGAAGCGCTTCTAGTAGCTACTTCGGGCAAGATTTCTGCGAAGCAATATGCCGAACCAAAATTCAAAAGAGAAGGCAAGAAAACTACTTCGCACCCAAAGTATTTCCATCAGTCACTTCGGCCAGAAAATTAGCGAAGCGAAACTCAAGGAGCATTGAAAGTACTTCGCCAGAAAGTTGTCGAAGTACTCACTTCGGGCCCCTCCATCAGCGAACCATTTTTACTTCGCCAAAAACTCATTGCGAAGCTTTTGCTTCGGCTAATTTTGTGCGAAGTACTTCCACCCAAAGTAAAGGAATGCAACAATGCTTCGGCCAAAACCTTCCCGAATCATAGTTTTGAAAGAGGATCGCAGCGAAGCATTTCTCCAAGGCATCAACGAAGCAGTTTTGTTAGCAAGGACGAAGAAGACCATTTTGTGAAGCAGATATGCTTCGGCACAAACCATCCCCGAAGCAGTTTTGCGAAGCTCAATTGTGCGAAGTATAATTCAAGGAAGAGTTTTCGCTTCGGCCCAAAACCATTGTGAAGCGAAGTTGTGAATGAAGACCTAGCGAAGCGCTTCACGGGCATGCGTTCCAAGCCAGGTATCTTCCTGAGGTGATCAAGTGCCTCATAAATGTAATTTTTCATGCCCAGCAATCTCGCTGCTCATTTTTGGCAATCAGAAGCAAAGTATCAAGCAATGATGGAGAACCCCATTTAGCATGGCGGCCACTCGAGCACCGCACCCAGAGGCCAAGGACGTCTAGACGGCTCATCAATGCACCTTTCCATGGTTGACCCGATTGCAGTTGCTAGTTTTGGTAACAGATTTGAAAACTCGATCACGAGAGCCTCGGGGAGCCGATTCTCAGGGCTCGAGGGCATACTCTTCTCTTCTGTGTAATTATGACTCAAAGGCCCGGGTCCTCTATAAAAACCCAGGCATTGTAATGGAAAAATGGGGGGGAACTATCTGCTAGAAAGTTGTTGTAACTTGATGTCCTGCGATTAATACTAAAGAGCTTTGGGCTTGATTTCTCTCTTTTATGTTGCCTTCTTTGCTTGATTCTTTTGTCTCTCTTCGTTTGCATATTGAGAAAGCTGAACCCTGCGTCCGATGTGTGATCGGGGATTGTACCCTAAAACTCATTCTGAAGGATACATAGGAGTGGAAAAGCGTAATATTGGTTTTCTTTTATGCTACCTTCTGTGCTTGATTCTTTTGTCTGTCTTCGTTTGCATATTGAGAAAGCTGAACCCTACGTTCGGTGTGCGATCGAGGACTGTACCCTAAAACTCACCTGGAGGATACATAGGAAGGTTGATATTACGTTTCTTTCGTTTATTCTTGGTGTTCTTTGCTTCCATTCGAGTTGTCTGTTAGTGATCGTGCTTCCTATTCTTCCCCACCTTAAATCACCGATCTCTCTTCCCTTAACCCTTTTTGTTTATTTCTCTAACCTTAACTCCTTTTATCTCTTTCCTGCACTCTTATCTTCAAACACCCAAGTAGATTAGTATAGGATCCGGCCTTCTCCGAATATTGGCACGAGGGGCATCTCTTCCCTTCGGCCTTTCAATGTTGGTCCGGGTCTAGGGCGCATACACTAACTCAAAATCCTTTCCTAGGCAGATTTGATGACCAACAGTTTCTGGCAGGCCTAGTGGGACAAACTGTGTATGTCTCAGTAAGATCCATAACCAGTCAAGGCCCCATATTTTAAATCTCAAACCCATCTTCACTAGGGCCAATAGTTCAAACTAGTTCCTGGTGTGACCCGATCAGTCTCACCTGATTAGTGGTAGTGAGGACCGATGCCCTCATTATCGAAAGACTCTTAGCATCTGGCGACTCTGTTTACCCAAGAATATTTAAGTCGTAAAGACCAGTACCAAAATTCTATGCCTTCATGCAAACGAGATGGAGAGTTAAGAATAGAGGAGAGGAAACCGAGTTCTTTGAGCTAGATATTGACGCCTTCGGGGAACAATCAAGGTTGATCACCCCCGAGTCACTATTACAAGGAACATCCTCTATTGGCAGACAAGGCTCAACTTATGATAGTACAACATCTAGTTTTCCTCCCAATCCTCCCAACTCTCCGAAGCGTCCTAGTCCCTCCATTCCTATTAGTTGTCCTATTAGCAGTCAAGGGGGAGCTTCGAGAATTCCTATTTCTCAAAATCCAGGAGCAAGTATGGCATAGCAACAACAACAACAACAAAAACAACAACAACATCAAATACAGCATCCATAGCTGCCCAGGTTGTGCCCAGCATGGGATTCCTTGTCACCACTGAATCTAGCAGGGCAAGGACAAGTGCCGCTTGCTGCCATAAAGAAGATCCCAACGTTCGATGGAACTGGGAAAATCACTCTGGAGCATATCCAGGACATAATATCTCTGGCGACGATCCATGACATTACAGAAGAAAAAATTATGGTAAAGCTTCTAGTTCTTTCCCTTAGAGGAAAAATCCTCTATTGGTACAGATCTCTACCACCTGGTAGCATTACGGGATGGGACCAGTTAGCTGGGAAAATGATGGGAAACTTCAACGAGTCTTCCGATCCTACTTCTCTTCTGCATCAGTTCACTTCGATCAAGAGACATCCGCAAGAAGAAATCATAGATTTCAATGTTAGGTTCACTCGAACCTGGCAGAGAGTGCTATTTGGCCTTCGACCAACCGACGAAGCTGCAACACTCTATTTCCTTCGGGCTTTCAATCCCGATATCAGTCTCATGGTAAGATATTCTAATGTTAATACTTTTCTCGAGTTGTATGAGTTAGCCAAGAGAGCAGAAATGGATTTGATAGTTGTGGGCAAGCTTCCCCAAAGGATGTCGACGCCCATACTTCCCGAATTCTTACAATTCCAGTATGCAAGCGCAGCTGCTTCACAAATCTCCACAACCCCTGCACTCCCGATTTCATCTTGGAATCCGAATCCTATCGTGTCTCAAATCATCGCCCCACAAATTCATTTCCCTACATTTTCAACTCCATAGCCCACGGTCACTTCGGCTTTTCCTATGCTGCCAGCACCACCTCAACACCCCGCTCTTCCTCCAATACCGACGATGGCTTCATTGCCACTCGTTCCAAAATCCGATGATATACAGACTAAAATTCTACAGGAGATGCAGTCTCTGAACTCTACAGTTCAGATGTTGTCAAATGACATGACCATTGTAAAGAAGAAGCAAGCGCAACAGGAATTCCTACCGAGAAGACCTTATCCTGCGCTTGCACTTACCAAGGACCAAGCAGTCCAGCAAGGGAAGGCTTCGGCAAGAAATGTTGCAATTGATGAAGCTCCGAGCACTTTCGATTATGTATATTGGTGCTCTACGTGCAATGATCCGCATGAAGAGAATACCTACACCCTACACCAACACTATGTACAAATGCTGGCAAACAGTAGTCACAACGGTCAAGTGAACGTCATTAGGCAGATGAGTCAGAACCTGGTAATTGAGGAGGAGGAGCCCATTGCAGTACTTACCAGAGGAGGAAGGAAGGCAATAGAAGAAGATGCCACTCAGATGGCTCCTTTAAAAGCATAAGTTCAAACCGAGAAAGGACAATCATCCTCTTCGGCTCTGAGCGAAGCTCTTTCGCTAGCACCAGTCAAAGAAAAGGCTCAAAAGGCCTCTACCGAACCACCTCAGGTAGAAACTAAGGAGCAGGCTAAGGAAAAGCTCAAGTTTCCTTCCCTCACCAAGCAATAAAGAGTTGAAGCTACAGAGCAATATCGTACCCGGTACGAACCCAGAAAGGAACCCGAAGTGCTCAAATCTCTAGCATACAACATCGTAGAGGAATTGAAGAAGATCCCAACCAAGATTAGCTTGTACGATGCATTGCAACTACCTGGACAGGTGGACTTGCTGCAAGAATCATTGAAGACAATTAAAGCAAAAAAGGTAGCACCGCTTGCTCTTGTGCAGACCCTATCCACATCTATCATGGGGAAGAACAGACCACCTCCGTTCTACCTAACCCTACAAATGGAAGGGTATATTGTACATAACTGCATGATCGACTCTGGGGCCGCTACAACAGTCATGCCAAGGGCAGTTTGCAAAGAAATAGGAATGGAGTATACGCAAAGCAGCCAGGGTGTACTCCAATTGGATGGTACTCCAGTGAAGACCGTGGGAGTGATCAAGGACATTCCTATCCGGCTACATAATATGCCTCAAATTATAGTCATACAAGAGGTAGTTGTAGTCGACTTGGAGCCATACTTTAGTATGTGCTTTTCAAGGGAATTCACGGCTAAACTGGGTGGGTATCTATCTATGGATTACTCTCACCTAGAGGTTCCATTCAAAGGAAAGAAGGTGAAGATTTACAATGAAAAGCCTTCTTCCTTTCTTGTGCGAAGATGTCCGAAGAAGAAAGTAGTGAACCAGTGAATGCACTAGTAGAGGAAATAGAGTAGGTGGACCTGATCGAGGAGTCTCTTGCGCAATTGAGCTATGAAGATGAGTTCTCATTTGCAGACTTCAACGCCATGGTGGAGACCGAGATAGGGTGTTATGCGATCGCCAAGCCTAAAAATCACTCCCAACCAGGGAATAGAACAAGTGCCCAGGAAGAACTATGGAAGTTGTTCTTCGACGATGCCCGATGTAAAAATGATGCTGGGGCAAGGATTCTTCTAGTTTCACCATTCGGAGAGCAAAAAGAGTATTGCTACTGGTTGACATGGAGCTGCACTAACAATGCAACGGAATACGAAGCATTATGCCTAGGACTTAAGAAAGCTGACAAGTTAGGCATAAAGCACCTCCAAATATTTGGAGATTTTGAACTGGTATGCAACCAGGTCACAAACAGGTGTACCTCAAAGAAACATTATCTAAAGTCATACCACAATAGGGTATGGGACCTTCTTGACCAGTTCGAGTCTCTTAATCTACAGTCAATCCCATGAGAAAAGAACCGACATGCCGATGTCCTGGCATCCATCGTAGCCAAGTACTCTCCAGCAGAAGACATGGTGCACAAGCCCAGAGCTGTGAGGATGATCTACAGGCCCTCTGTCCCAGACAAAGATCTGCATTGGCAAGTTTTTGATAACGACGAGCAGATTATTAATTTCATGATCCAAGAAGCCGCCACAGTCGAAGACCGAAGCTCTGATGAAGGAGAATATGAAGGACTGATTCAATTGAAGAATAACCATGTTCCCAAGGGACTAATCACCCTTGAAAGTCTCTTTGATTGGAACGATCGAGCTCTCTCTCACATGATCAAAGTCCATGAGAAGCAGTATCAGGATTTGGAGCTCGAACCTAGGAAAGCAATAAAGGTGGGAACCGACTGCACTTCGAAGGAGATAGAACAGATACAGAATCTGTGCAATTTTTTTTTTGATATAATCGCTTGGTCTTATCAAGATCTCTGGGGATACAATCGACAGCTGATTCAACACACAATTGAATTGCAGGAGGGGGTCAAACCTTTTCGACAAAAGCAGAGACCGGTGAATCCCAAGATCGAGGTCTTAATGAAGGCCAAACTCTTGAAGATGCTCGAGGCAAAGATCATATATCCCATCAAGCACTCTTCATGGGTAGCGAACCTGGTCCCAGTCAGAAAGAAAAATGGAGATATCAGGTTATGCGTGGACTTTCGCAATCTAAATCAAGCGTCCCTCAAGGACCATTATCCTCTCCCACAAATCGATCAAATTTTGCACTCGGTGGCTGGAGCTCAACGCTTCTCTCTGCTCGATGGTTTTTCTGGATACAATCAGATTTGGGTCAGGGACGAAGACCAACACAAGACGGCATTCACCACCAAGTGGGGGACATTCGCTTACCAACGAATGCCATTTGGCCTTTCGAATGCTAGGGCCACTTTCCAGAGAGCAATGGATCTTGCTTTTGGTGAGCTTCTAAATAAGGTCATCGTCATCTATCTGGATGACATGACCATTTTCTCCCAAAGAAGGGAAGATCATCCACTACATATACAACAAGTTTTTGAAAAATGTCGAGAGTTCGGCATCTCAATTAATCCAAAGAAGTCCATATTCGTAGTCAACGAAGGAAAGTTGTTGGGACACGCGATATCAGAAAAGGGTCTCACTGTAGATCCTGACAGAGCCGAGGCTCTAATGAAGCTCCCACTTCCCGCAGACAAGAAAGGACTTCAATATTTCTTCATCCAGATTAACTTCGTGAGGAAGTTTGTCCCCAACTTCGCCCAAGTCATCAAGCCGATGTCCCAACTCTTGAAGAAAGGCACCGACTTTAGCTAGACCGAAGAAATAAAAGAAGCTTTTGAAGAGATTAAGACTCGAATCGCTCAGGCGTCGGTCTTGATCAATCCAGACTACAGTCAAGATTTCATCATGTATGCTATAGGAGAGCCCGAGAGCTATGCTGCTGTCCTGACACAAAAGGGAGAAGATGGCGAGGAGCGTCCCATCGCATTTTTGAGTCAGGTGATCAATTCCCATGAAGAAAGATATAATTTCATAGAGCGTCAGGTGCATGCAGTAATGAAATCACTAAGGAAGTTCAAGCAGTTCATCTCTCAGAGCCGAGTCATAGTTTATGTCATTCACCCCGATGTGCGTAATTTCATTATCCAAGGAGAATTGGGAAGTAAAAGAGCTGGTTGGGTGAACAAAATATAGGAGTTTGACATTGAGATCAAGCCCACAAAATTGGTTCGCGACCGTGCATTGTGTCAAGAATTGGCAAAGAGCACAACGGCCAAAGTGATAGAATCTCGGAGGGATGACTTACCAGCCGAAGAATGCTTCGCTAACTATGAAGAAGATGAGAAGGATTGGGTCGGTGAGATAATCTGCTATTTCAACATCGACAAGTGTCCTTCGCATCTAAATGCATCACAACGAAGACATTTCAGGATGCGGTCCTCTAGATACACTCTGTGCCCCAAAGGCCTATTTTTCAGGAACATTGATGGTGTCCTTCTTAAGTGCATCAAAGACGATGATAAAAGGAGAGTCCTGGGAGAATTCCATTCAAGACTATCGGGAGGTCACTTTGCAGGAAGAACAACAGCGTTAAAGATCATTAGGGCGGGTTATTATTGGCCCACACTCTTTGCCGATGCCTTCGCAGTTTGCCATAAATGCGAGCAGTGTCAGAGGTTCGCCGGTCGAAACAAAAATGTTGCAATGCCCCTTCATCCGATACAAGTAGAGACACCCTTTCAACAATGGGGGTTGGATTTTATAGGAGTCGTATCACCAAATTCCTTCGCGGGACATAGGTTCATCCTGACGAAGAACAGACTACTTCACCAGGTGGGCCGAAGCGATTCCTACCAAACATGCAGATCAAGAGACTGTAGTCACCTTCTTGGAAGGATTGATCACCAGGTTTGAAATCCCCGAAGCAATCATCACGGACAATGGCCCTGGCTTCACAAGCGCTAAAATCAATGATTTCCTCTACAGATATGGGATATATCATAAAGTATCCTCCAATTATTATCCATAGGGCAACGACTTGGTAGAATCCACCAACAAGACTCTGTTGAGAATGCTAAGGAAGCTCATAGAGATGAACAAAAGGACTTGGCATCTCCTTCTAGATCGGGCCTTGTGGGCCGATCGGATTTCTGTCAAAAGGTCAATCAAAACTTCGCCTTATGCTCTGGTCTATGGCAAGGAGGCCATCTTACCCATCCATGTTGAGATCCCTGCACTACGGCTATTAGAAGCAGAATATGGAGTTAGTCCGATGGAGAACAGGTTAGCTCAACTGCTGTGATTGGAGGAGGATCATGAAGAAGCATACCAGGACTTCGCTAAGCATACTCAGGTCATCCGAGACTGGTTCAAGAAAAAGTCATCCGATCGCACATTCAATGTGGGAGACCTGGTATTAAAGTGGGACTCTTGGAAGGCCAAGCCCGGGAATCATGACAAGATGGACGCCTTTTGGGATGGGCCATTTGAAATTATGAAGGTGAACTCGGCCAATTCTTTCATCCTCAAAGATGCGAGATGGACAAGTTCTGTCGATCTCTGTCAATGGTCTTCACCTGAAGACTTTTCATCGCTAAAGACAATTTCTCTCTTTTTTTTTTTAAAAAAAATATATATATATATATATATATGTATGTGTGTATATATACTTCTGTATATAATTTGCATTTGTATATACATTCTCTTCCAAGATCACAAAGCCAAGTACCACTTCCAAATCTTCTTCGGGGACTTCTGATGTGAAGTAGCAAGTACAAAAGGTTCGCTGCGAAGAAGGTAACCAAAGGCAAAAATTCTGCGAAGCAGTTTTCAAAAGGAGAACTTCGCACCCGAAGTATTTTCAGCAGCTACTTTGGGCAGCATTCTTGCGAAGTGGATTATAAGAGGCTCCTTGTGAAGCATGTTACCCGAAAGGAAGCCAAACCAAAATCCGAACGAAGGCATGAAAAGAGCTTCGCACCCGAAGTATTTTAAGTAGCTACTTCGGGCAAATTTTTTGCGAAGCAGTTTTCAAAAGGGAAAACTTCGGTGACCCTCGAAGGCAAAGCGACAACACGGCGAAGAAGAAGTACTTCGGGCCCGAAGCATCAAAAAATAGTCCGAACCAAAGGTTCGCCACGAAGCATTTTTAGCATCAAGTTTCTCTTCGCCGAGCCAAACACATGCGAGGTGGAGAATTCAAAACGTGCCTCGAAAAACATGCCAACAATGGCCTTGAGAGGAGTACAAAGCGGACGAAATTAAGGCAAAAGGGTGGTGGAACACTGCCCGAGATGATCGAGTCAAAAAAAGAGAAGAAAAGCTCGCACCAAGGTACGAGGTGGCAGCGAGTGACGTCTCGAGTACAAAGTGTAATCATCGAAGCATGCAGCCCTGTGTACCACGTCGCTGCAGGATCGGTTTAAGAATACGGTAATCTCTTCCGTTCGAGGTACAAATTTAATTTTAGTAGGTGCCATAAATTTAGGTGGTTGCCTTTTTAGGCTATAAAAGCGAGTTCTTGGCAAGAGGGAAGTTATTTGTCCATCAGTTAGAACTACACTAAGAGCCTTCAGATACTCTACAACCCTCCCGTCCTTTGCATCTGGCCATTCACATTAAAGCCCTCTGTATCAAGAACCCTGTCGCTATCACTAAGCAACATGGGAAAGAAAAACTCTAAGGAGAAGGGAAAAGGGCCCGAAGTTGTAGGCCCCGAAAAGACAAAGAAGGGAAAAGAAGAGAAAAAGAGCACTCCGAAGAAGCTAAATCTTCCCCTTCGACCTGAAAAGCAGCCAATGGAAGAGGGGGACGACTCAGAAGAAGAATAGCTTGTGGAGCCACCAATTGATGGGTGGGAGAAAATTCAAGACACGCAACTCTCGAAGGGTGTATCCGATCTTCGACACACCATAGAATTCATGACAAGCAGGCTCACACCAAAAAACAAGAGAGCCACTGCATATTACTCCCAGATCTATTGGTTTCTAACCCCACCTGCTCACCATTGTCCCGAGTTGATATATGCCATTGCACAAAATTACCAACCTGCGTCCAGGTAGGTGTTAGATGCTTCGGGACACAAACTATTTTCCATCTTGAAGGAAGATGTGCAAGCAGCCTTCGCGCCGCAGCAAGGTCCACCCAAAGGCTATTCTGTTCGCAATGTCATCCTGAATGAACAAATGGAGAGATTCACCTCCAACAGCTACATATTGAAGTTCCTGTGAGAAAATCTCAAGAGCGGGCTGCCTTCAAACAAGCTACCCCAGATGCCCTTACCCTTGGAGGCCTTCAAAAATACAGATATTTTTTCTATCATTGCATGGGTGGCGGGCTTGTCAACGGATACTTCAGTACAGCCCTGGCAGGTGTCTCTGGCCGAATGCATTTCAAGAGGGGAGTTTTATGCCCCTGATGCTTCAAGGCCGAACACCAACCCAATTTTCTTTGACTGGGCGGAATGGGTGGCCCGAACCCTACATACAAGGCTCTCCAACATGAAGAATTCTGCAACAGGCCAGTACTTCGCACCCTGTTCTTTTCTTGTTTGGCTGTACTTCTACCAAGTGCATAAGCGGTTTCCTCATATCGCCATCTCTCCAAGCGGCAAGGATGGAAATCCTCTGCCAGTGTATCAATGGACTTCCCTCCTATTGAAGGAGGAGTCCTATTATTCTTTTAATCAACAATTTTTGGGACCCGCCATGCATTTGTTGAAAGGTTCTTCTCCTCGGGTACCCCTCAGTCTGAGAGACAGGGTGGTGCTGGGAAAAAGGGGGGATGTCTTCCAATTGACACAGGGACTGGTGATTCACATGTTCGGCTTCATTGGGAAGCCCTTCCTGTTACCAGTCTACCCCTCGAATATCAGTTCGCATTGGAAGTCGCTCAGTAGAGCGACTCTACAAATGCAATATACGGTCACGGCCGTAAGTGGGCACATACCTGTGATTTCCCCTTCAGGATGGGGGTAATCGAAGTCTTTGCCCTAAAGTAGGGTGTTTTCCTGGAAGAAAAGCTTGCCTATTTTGGCCTACTCTAGATTCCTCAGCAGTGGCTCTACGATCCTTTGGGCGTGATGAAGGATCATTTAAAATTCAAGAACTTCCACATCTGCCCTCACCCCGAAGTTGTGGAACAAAGGAACAACCCCAATGGAAAATATCTGGAGTGGCATTTAGAAAGGATGAGGACATTGCCTCCATGGCATGAGTTCTATCCTATAGAGGTCAAGTACGACCCTGATCAACATCCCCTCCCGACTCCAGGCTCCACCTTTTGGAAAAAAGCAAGGGACGATTTGAAAGAGGAGGTAAAATACTGGAGCGAGGAAAAGCTTCGGGAATGGTGGACAATGAGAGTCCATCATCAAAAAATGAACTCCTATGGACTCTTAGCATCGGATAAAGACTTCACAATTCTTTATGACACCAATGTCGAAACCTGGAAGTCCATATCCTTTGTGGATTTTATTCCCCTAGCTACCCCAGGATCAGGCGAAAGCCCAGGTGGAGCTAAGGATGCTTCGAAAGAAGAAAAGGAAGCAAGCACCGAAGAAGTAGAGCAACCATTGGAGAGGAAGAAAAGGAAAAGGCAAGAGCAAGTTCAAGTGCCTCCGAGCCATCCAAAGTGCCCTCGCACGAAACTTTCAGGTACTCCTGCTGGATCCCCTGCATCAGGCCCAGTTGAAGCAAACATTGGAGATACAGGGGCACCAAGTGCTGAGACGGTCCCCAAAATAGATATCATTGATGTGGAGGAACTCCTCCAACAAGAGAAGGACCCTAGAGCAGAAGTTGTAGAGGTCGAGAGTGATGAAGCCCAAGAGGGACAAGAGCCGACCACGCAAGAAGTTACCACAACCGCTTTGCCAGGAGGGCACACAGGTACGCACTCTCTTCCCTTCGCTTTGGTCTCTGACACATCCATGGCAGTCCCGGGTGAAAGCCCTCATCACTCTCTCCATTCCCCACAGGGGCAAGCCCCCACTCAGAAACTGCCCATTGCCAGTCCAATCCTGCATAGCCCCACTCCTCCCGAGTCGTCTGACCAGGATAAGCCCACTGAAACCACTTCGCCTACACCAAGCCCCGTAGCCCACTCTCCCATAGCTCAAAGCATAGTCTCACTCGCCAAATCCCCTGCTACACCCGTCCCCGAGTCGTCGGGCGAACCTGCCCCTGTTAGTTCTTTATATTTGTTTACACCTTTGGCTAGAGATTCGGCTTTCTCTAAAACAAACCTATCTTCAATAAAGGAGCACCTCTGGCTGAAAAGCTACTCCTAGCTCGATAGAATACAAAGAAGATGTTAAAGGAGGCGAGAAAGAAAAGAGGGAAATCTCTGGCTCAAGTTGAAAAATGTGCAGTTTTTGACCTGAAGGGTGGAAAGTTGCATAAGGTGAGAAAGGTCCCTAAGGTCCAGAAGCCTCTGGATGAAATGACTCCAGCTGATTACGACTACCAGGAGAAAACCAAGGACCTGGAGCATTTAAATATAGATGACGAATCCGCATCCATGCATGTCAGGGTCAAAACTTTTAGAGCACATGCAAACATTGCCAACCAGCGCAGGTTTGAAGCAGAAAATGCCAACATCAAGTTGGAAGAAGAGTTGGCTAGGATTCGCTCTGAGCTGGAGGATTCGTAGAAGCAGGGAAAATTGCTCAAAAAGGAAACACATGCCCTCAAACAACAAATTCTACAATTGCAGACTTCGGCCAAGCAACAAGCACAAAAATAGGCCGAAAATGAGCTAAAAGCCAAAGAGCTCGAGAGCAAGATCTTGCAGTCCCAACAACAATTATACCAAAAGGCAAATCTGGAGTTGTTTGACAAAGGTAGGATCAAGGAAATCCGCTCTCACCTACTCAAAGGTTTCAGATCTCGGGCCTCCAATGCCTTGTCAATTTTAATTTATGTCACCGAAGCTCAGCATGCCATCGCTAAGAAGGGACCAATGGTGGACGAGGTGATTCAAAAAATTAAGAAGCGACTCAAGCTTGCCTTTGAGGTTCAAAGCATCAGATATCAAGACCTACAGGTCACTGCTATGAGTCGAACGGCTAGGGATTGGTCTACTACCCAAGCCACTGTTCGCGCTTTCTTCTCCAAGGTGAAGAAAGCGCAAAAGGCGAAAGACCTCCTTGATATATTTGAGCAGGAGCAGCGCACATCAATGAGTTACTTTGAAGACCTTTCTTCTTTGGGTTTCCCGAGTTTCACAAATGATGATGGGAACCTTCTCACCAGGGAAGAACTAAAGCCGGCGTGGCTCCATTTTGAAAGTGACGTCTCTAAAATTGATGAGTGGGAAGAGCCGGTCATGGAGGGACAGGTCACGGACTTCATCTTGAGACACTACAAAATCGTGACTTGCCTGAATGACCTAGGTGCAAGAATAAAACACGTCGACATAGGGCAGATTGACCGATTCCATGTTCTGGTCAAGGCACTCGAAGACCAAGAACCATTTTAGAAAGGGGTCTAGGCTCATGTTCGCCGAACTATAAAGAAAATCCACGACCGCCTTATCCCATCACCACAGCAGGAGGCCACGCCAATAGACGAAGGAGCAGAGGAGGAAGAAGAAGCAGAAGAAGAGGGAGAACAAGAACCAGCTGCAGAGGCGCTCCCAGAGGAAGAAGGAGGAGAAGGATCGGGAAAAGACTCTGGCCCAATAGATCAAAGTTAAAGGGTCCTCCCACCGAGACGAGCTCGTTGCCCCGCGAGCCGCCAAGAATGTTGACAATTTTGTCACATTTCTCAAGGGGTAGAAAAGAAACAAGTTTTGTATAGTGTTGTGTAAAGTTTTTTGCTTTGTTATTTTTATTTTGAAAAGTTGCAGCAATTTTGGCTTCCAATGCCACCCATTTGTACATAAAGTAGAAAGGAAAGAACTTCGCTGCCAAACAAGCTAGAGAAAAGAGCTTCACCGAAGGGAAATAAAATAGCTTCGCACCCAAAGCATTTCCCACACTACTTCGGGTAAAAGTTTTGCGAAGTAGTTTTTTCCGAAGTAAAACATAAGAAAAGGAGAATGAAACTACTTCACGCCCTAAGCGCTCCCAGTAGCTACTTCGGGCGAAAGTTGAGCGAAGCGGCGTTCAGAAGGAAAGAGAGCTTCGCACCCAAAGCATTTTCAACACTGCTTCGGGTGGAGTTTTTTGCGAAGTAGTATCACCGAAGTAGAATACAAAGGCAGCGTTCGAAAGAACAACTTTGTCAAAAAGCAAAGGCAAGAAATCTACTTCGGGCCCGAAGCATTTTCAAAAGCTACTTCGGGTAAGATTTCTGTGAAGCGGTGTACCAAAGAGGAGTATAAAGAAACAAAATGAAACTACTTCGCACCCAAAGCATTTTCAACATTGCTTCGGGTGGAGTTTTTTGCGAAGTAGTATCACCGAAGTAGAATACAAGAATAGCAATAAGAAGAACTTCGGGCCCGAAGCGCTTCTAGCAACTACTTCGGGCAAGATTTCTGCGAAGCAATATGCCGAACCAAAATTCAAAAGAGAAGGCAAGAAAACTACTTCGCACCCGAAGTATTTCCATCAGTCACTTCGACCAGAAAATCAGTGAAGCGGAACTCAAGGAGCATTGAAAGTACTTCGCCAAAAAGTTGCCGAAGTACTCACTTCGGGCCCCTCCATCAGCGAACCATTTTTACTTTGCCAAAAACTCATTGCGAAGCTTTTGCTTCGGCTAACTTTGTGCAAAGTACTTCCACCCAAAGTAAAGGAATGCAACAATGCTTCGGCCAAAACCTTCCCGAATCACAGTTTTGAAAGAGGATCACAGCGAAGCATTTCTCCAAGGCATCAGCGAAGCAGCAAGGACGAAGAAGACCATTTTGTGAAGCAGATATGCTTCGGCACAAACCATCCCGAAACAGTTTTGCAAAGCTCAATTGTGCGAAGTATAATTCAAGGAAGAGTTTTCGCTTCGGCCCAAAACCATTGCGAAGCGAAGTTGTGAACGAAGACCTAGCGAAGCGCTTCATAGGCACGTGTTCCAAGCCGGGTATCTTCCCAAGGCGATCAAGTGCCTCATAAATGCAATTTTTCGTGCCCAACAAGCCCGCTACTCATTTTTGGCAATCAGAAGCAAAGTATCAAGCCATGATGGAGAACCCGACGAGCATGGCGGCCACTCGAGCACCGCACCCAGAGGCCAAGGACATCCAAACGGCTCATCAATGCACCTTTCCATGGTTGACCCGATTGCAGTTGCCAATTTTGGTAACATATTTGAAAACTCGATCACGAGAGCCTCGGGGAGCCGATTCTCAGGGCTCGAGGGCGTACTCTTCTCTTCTATGTAATTATGACTCAGAGGCCCGGGTCCTCTATAAAAACCCAGGCATTGTAATGGAAAAATGGGGGGAACTATCTGCTAGAAAGTTGCTGTAACTTGATGTCCTACGATTAATACTAAAGAGCTTTGGGCTCGATTTCTCTCTTTTATGCTGCCTTCTTTGCTTGATTCTTTTGTCTGTCTTCGTTTGCATATTGAGAAAGCTGAACCCTGCGTCCGGTGTGCGATCGGGGATTGTACCCTAAAACTTGTTTTTGAAGGATACATAGGAGTGGAAAAGCGTAATATTGATTTTCTTTTATGCTGCCTTTTGTGCTTGATTCTTTTGTCTATCTTCGTTTGCATATTGAGAAAGCTGAACCCTGTGTCCGATGTGCGATCGGGGACTGTACCCTGAAACTCGCCTAGAGGATACATAGGAAGGTTGATATTATGTTTCTTTCATTTATTCTTGGTGTTCTTTGCTTCCATTCGAGTTGTCTATTAGTGATCGTGCTTCCTGTTCTTCCCCACCTTAAATCACCGATCTCTCTTCCCTTAACCCTTTTTGTTTATTTCTCTAACCTTAACTCCTTTTATCTCTTTCCCGCACTCTTATCTTCAAACACCCAAGTAGATTAGTATAGGATCCGACCTTCTCCGGAGATTGGCATGAGGGGCATCTCTTCCCTTTGGCCTTTCAATGTTGGTCCAGGTCTAGGGCGCATACACTAACTCAAAATCCTTTCCTAGGCAGATTTGATGACCAACAGCAACCACCTTCGCTCATTCTCAAAGTTAGTGCACCCCCTCTCATTACCCATCCTCGCATGCCATATTGTAACATGGACTTTCATCTTATGACCAACCCCTAATGTATCACGTTACTTGTTTAGCTCCACCCTCAACCCCTAGCAAGGGGATTGCTTCATCCTCCTTGCATCAATCCACACCCTATCATCCACCTCCTCCACCTCTTCTTTTGTCACCCTGTTTTTCATCCCACATGGCCCACCTCTTTAGCATTCCATAGTCTCCCTATCTCTCTTTTCCACCTTCTTCACCTTTCCCATCTTCATATTCCTACCCCTATCAACCTAGCCTAGGCCCTGCTGTCCTAAAAACCCTAGCGCCTACTTCAAAAAACATGCAACACATCCTAGATCGCCTCAAAATTCTAGAGCTATGGTTGAGTGATAGGAGGTATCAAACATCTACCCATGATATGACCATGATGAGTATTGTACGATCATGCATGAGTGGCTATGTACCTATGGATGGTTCTTTTCCTCCTATTTCTCCTTATCCCCTTCCTCGACCTTCATATCACCTTCTCTATCTTCTTTTATACCTTCACCTTCTTGTCCTCATCATTTCTCTCTTCTTCTTCAAATTAATTTTATGACTGGGGGAGTCCACCCCCTTTCACCATCAATTTCATGAATGGGGGAGTTCACCCTCTTTCAAACCACTTTTTATACCTAGGGGAGTTGATACTCCTTCAAACCGATTCTGTGTCTAGGGGCCTTGACCCTCCCTCCACATTCAGTTCTCTCACTTCTCATCTACTCATTTTGATATCATCAAACATCTCAATCAATCATCAATTGCTAGGCATATGGTTGCGCCCCTTGCCTCGCCATCAACAAATCCACTACTAGGTACAAGGTTGAGTCCTGTACATTACTATCAACAAATGAACTACCAGGTACAAGGTTGTGTCCTATACCTTACCATAAAAAATCAATTACCAAGTTACAAGGTTGTGTCCTATACCTCACTAACAAATCAACTGCTAGGTTAAAAGGTTGCATTTGGTACCTCGCCATCAAAATTGACTACCAAGCATATGGTTGCAACCTTTACCTTGCCATCAAAATCGATTGTCAGACATATGGTTGTGCCCATTGTCTTGCCATCATAATCAATTACCTTCTTAGGCCAACTCATCTTACACAAAAGGTGTTAAAAGGTGTACTCATTTTTACTCACATGGCAATCTCTCAAATTCAATTGGTTTCATTTCAAAGGCACCAAATCCCTTTGATTCCAATTTCAAAAAGTACAATTTCTTTTAGTTTCATTTCAAAGGCACCAAATCCCTTTGATTTCAATTTCAAAAAGTATAATTTCTTTCAGTTTCATTTCAAAGGCACCAAATCCCTTTGATTCTAATTTCAAAAAGTACAATTTATTTCAACTTCATTTCAAAGGTAGCAAATCCCTTTGATTCCAAGTTCAAAAAGTACAAATTTTCGTTTCGAAGGCCCCAAATCCCTTTGATTCCAATTTCAAAAAGTACAATTTTTCAATTTTGGTTCAAAGGCACCAAATTCCTTTGATTCCAAAGTACAATATCTTTTAGTTTTGTTTCAAAGATACAAAATCCCTTTGATTCCAATCATATTAAATGACAATGATTCAAATCATTCTTTCATTCTTTAAATTCATTTTTCAACCATTTTTCTTTTATAGTCTTCTTCCATTTTTTCTTCAATTCTCCTTCTCCTTTTCTTATTTCCTTCTTAGGTTCCATGTCAATGTTGTATGGTCACACACCAACATCTACATACCTTTTATTGGTCTTATTTCTTCTATTGTTCTCATTCTTCTCTCCTTCTCTAACTTTGTCTTCTACTACCTTCTAATTCTCCTTCCATATTTTTCTTCTTCTAAGGTCCCATATCAATGTTGTATGGTCACACGCGATTGGCTACATACCTTTGGCTGGTGCTTATCTCTTATTTTCCCCTCCTTTTCCCTTTTTCCTTTCCCTTTCTTCGATCTATTATTTCTATTTATTTTTCTTTGAATCTACCTTCTATTCTCTCTCATTTTCCTTTTTTGCAAACTGCATGTTTCTTGTTCTTTCACATTCCATTCATTCATTAAGCATCCATGTGTACATAACGCTCAAATCATAATCTGCTAATTTAGTCCCTTTTTGAATGCGTAGATACGTGTTGACCATTCATTTTTGGTATAATTAACCAATGACATGTTTTGTCACACACTGTTGTTATCATTTATATGCATTACATATTCGTATCCTTACCTCATATTTAACTGTAGTATCATTCTTTGCCCAGTTGTATTGTTACTAATATTGCACATATACATCTTTATCTTTTACACATAATCAATTAGAATGAACTATGTTCGCACAAGTTGTTGTGGTGACTTGTTCAGTCATATTCTTAGGTGACTTGGTACTAGGAACCTTTTATGTTATTCAACAATTCCTAGTTAATCCAATCAACCTTTATCGAATGTTGTTATGTTCTAAAGCGATTTTAGGCTTCCCGTAACCGACTTGAGTTCTTTCTTGGACCTATTAAATATTTTTAGGCTTACACATTAAATAAATTTTTAGTATCGCAAAGACAATACCTTGTGTACTCTTACCACAAAGCAAAAGTTATCTTGCTCATCCTATGATTTGCATGATCCAAACCTGAGGATCCCAACAAGGACAAGTTGCAAAAAAGCAAAAAAAAAAATTACAAGGACACCTGTAGTCGTAACCAACCATATGGTGCCTTGCGATTGGAGTTTAGAGGGTATTTTAGCATACCCTTTATCCCCAAACTGCCCCCAAAAATATAATTTTGCATATCCAACACAAACATAATACTAAAACATACATACACTCTAATGCACACACAAACACACATTGAAATACACGCACAAAAAATACAAAAGAAGAGTAAAAATATAAGCACACCACACAATGAAGCAACCCAACATTTCATTTATCATTTCATCCATCTTATGCTATCTTATTTTTCTATGGTTTCATTTTTCTATAAAAAGGCCCTAGGGTTTATTTTATTGTGAAACTAAAATATGAGAAAATAGGGGAAAAAATCAATTAATCGGTCCTACACTTGCTCCTCTACTTGGCCCCACCTCGGTATCATCCATCTCATGTGTACGTCTCGTCAATCTGGAAGAACTTCGTATCACAAAATCTCAACCTCACCTCTCTTCTCTCAATTCTCTAAACTTGCGTCGCACAAATGGTCTCCCGCACGTTGCACTGGTCCTTTTAAACCAGACACCCTTGAGCTGTGACTTGCGATCCCCGACTGCAGTGCCCCTTGTGGTTCCCAACCGTGGGCTCCCATATGATTCTACATTTATCCGTTTATCCATTTTTTGCAACCAAACCAAACCTATTCTCATTTTCTTCATCATTTTCCTCATTTCTTTTATTTTCTTGATTGCCCAAATGATATTTTTTGTTAAGCACTTCGTCGTTGTTTTTTTGTTTCTTCAACCATAAAATCATCACTTGAGAGGGTACATATCACCCATTAATGTTTCCCTAAGCATGATTAATATTCAAAACACTAAATCTTGAAATCCTGTTTATCCAAGAACTTTGTTTGAAACTATCTCAAGCCCTCCTTTGCTAGGTCAAATAAAAGCAAAATTTATCATCTTAATCATACTCCATAATTTATCTTCTCAATCAAACTCCAATCCAACCAAATATTTATATACTCCATGCTTGGACTGTACAGTTACTCATGAATTTCCTTCATCAAGATGGCAAAATATAAGACCACTTGCAATCGAAGCCTTATGAGAATACCTACCAATGGTTAGTCGATTGACTCGATCAAATCAAGTTCAACAATCTATCAAAGGTAAAGTTTCAAGGATACTCATCCCTTCCACAATTGGGGCATATTACATTGATCATGACTCGAGACTATCTTGCATATCCTCCCTCAATAATTGTTGCAGCATGACAAAGGCCATAATCAGTCATAATCAATCATAGGTCAACCATAACTATCCATCATAAAATCATCTTTCTCACAGTATACCATCAATTTGGTGTCATAAGTTTTTGCATTGCATCGTGTCTTCACACAACGTAGTACAAAAGGGGTAAATGTAAACACCTAAAAATATCACATTTATATTTATGCAGTACTAACGATTGATCAATTTGCAAAGCCCTCAAAATTTACATAATTTGCCTTAAAAACAATATTAACCTTGTTTAAGCCCCTTTGGCCATTTAAGCCCCTTCCAATGCTTAACCCCCGATCACCATGAGATCACCCCTTTAGCTTAGCCTATGCCACCTCATCCTATCCTACCCTTTGACTAGCCTAGCCTCCACCTCACCTTGGGTTAACCCATAACCCTAGTCTAACTTAACTCTTGCTCCCCTCATCCCCATGTGCATTCAATGTCATAAATGATATTTGAAGACTTTCCCATTCAAGGCATTGAAGACATTGATGACTCCACATCCACATGCCATAAATAGATGAAGACTTTCCTCCCCCATGCATTTATGAGGCATGGTGCACCCATGCCCATTTAATGCATGTGGGTGGATGAGGACTTTCCTCCACCCAAAGCCATTTATGAGGCATGGTGCACCATGCCACCTCATGGGATACCTCATAAGATACCTCAACCCCCCCACCCCCCATTACCTTGACCAAGTCTATAAATAGAATGCCATTTCTCACATTTCCAAGGATGAGACAATTACACACCCAAACTCTATCGAAATTACTTCAAACTCCCTTTGCACTCAAACCCCCCCATTGCCACCAACCACCATGGATACTTGCATGTGTGTTTTTTCACCCTTTTTTTTATAAACTACTCACATGTGTAGATTTAGGTGATGATCAAGCTTGGACAAAAGATTCAACAAGACCAACATAACCATCCCTCCGAGAAAAAATATTTGTTTGACTAAACCAGCGCCAACCATAAGGTAGGTTGTGATTGATAGTGCCTGAGTCGCACCCCGAGGTGCGATTCTCGTAGGGAGCTTGTTACAGACAGTTGCAGTCCAACAACTCAACAACTCAGGTGACTTTTGTTGTTTTCCTCTCTTTTACACTTATTTTAACACTTTTATTATGCAATAGACTAGATTTTCTCTCTTTTTACTTTTCATCAACAAGGGTTTGATTGTGATAGGCGCACAAGTGCTACCAACAACTTCTATTGGATTGTGCACGTTTAGAGGACCTATGTAGCTAACAGTGACACACATGCAGTAAGCCCACTCCCCCTGAGGTGCTTGTAGAAAGCCTTGGTACCATTACTTGTTCACTAAAAGAGGGTTTCCACCTTGGAAGATCCCAAATTTTGTAGCCCATGGGGCATATTATGTAAAGAGCAAGATTTTGTAATATATCTTTTATCATTAATGAAATGGCATGCTTTTATTGAGCATAGTTACATCAATATATGAAATTGTAAAAAATCATAATGAGGTTTTTAAATTTGTAAGAATGGAAATGAAGATAATAGTAAAAAGCAATAAATGTGTTTAGGTAGTGTTGTCAACATTAAGGTGGTGAAGTCAAACTACCAAGAACTTTGTTATCTCTATCTTGTTGCTAGATTCTAATCTACTATAATTTTATAAATTTATAAAATGAATTTAGTGTAATTATTATTTCATAACATCAATTTATTTTCATATAAACTACTTATTGTAATTTTTATGGTTGCACTTGTGCTTTAGGAAGGAAACTAACAATCCAAATATGGTAAAACAGACTATGATAGTGCAATGTTTTGGAAATATTACTCTACTAAGATGCAATGCATATATAGTAGAGGTGAAGTTTTGGTATTGTGAAGGCTGCTATAGAAAAATGTCAAGAAGGATGTTGAATTTTGGAATATTTGTATTCACACATAAAATTGAAAAACTCTAGAAAATGAAAATCAAGAATTCAGACATTTTATGTAGATTTCTAGCTATAGCATCTCAATTGAGATGAGAAGTAAATCTATTTGTAATCTCTCAAATAAAGAAGAGAATTGTGATTTGTCAAGGGTGGGGGACCCAAGTACAACCCCTTGTTCTCTAGCGAAAAAAATAATAATGCAATTTTAGATTTTATGTTCATATCTATTAGAACCATTATGATGCCTTAGACCCATATTCTCTTTAGGTTGCAATTTTTACTTCAAAGTAGGTTCTTCTTATAAATTTGTGAAAGATATCAACAAAAACCACTTTATTACTTAGACTCTAATGTAGATGTTGTTAATATAAGCCTAAGTTAAATTTATTTTAGATGATAAATATTACTAGACTATTATTGAGACTATAACCCTTGGATCGATATGAGCTTAGGGAAAAAATGATTTATTATTAGCACCAAAATAATCTTCTTAAATCATTGAAGCCTTGAGTTGAAAATTGATATTATAAATAGACTCTAACACTAATACATATATTTTTGTATACAAAGTAAATAGTTTTTTTTAATTGGTTATATGAGATTGAAACAGGTGCCACCCATATTACATCATCACCACATAGTTTAGATATTATCTATGTATCACTCGACAAGAGTCAAACCTCGATATCCTCCTCGAATGTTGAGGAATCTAACTAGTTGATTTAATGCCATTTGATCAAAATTTTAGGGTAAAGCATGGGTTTTTGAAAGGGGTCTCGGTCCCCTTGTATCAAGGTTTGAACTTGCGTCTAAAATTTTTAGGGTAAAGCACAAGTTTTTTGAAAGGAGTCTCGGTCCCCTTGTTCTGGGGTTTGAACTTGGGTCTGGATGAAAACCCAAAGATATACCACTACGGTATCCTTTATGGAGCAATATACAAAGTGAAAAGTTATCTGGTCATGAATCAATCATATTTACACACTTTATAAATCTTGATTTTTTCACTTTATTAAACCATAATAAACATAAATTGGATGATGTTTATATGTAAAATAATATTTTAAAAAATTATCAATTGACAATATTGAGTTATGTATAAAATCATTTTAAATTTCTAGCATTGAGGATGCTACTTTAACAAAAGTCGATGAGGTCAAAGCATTGTGTTATATCTACAAAGCCTTTTAAACACCTAGCATTTAAGGATATTTGCTTCACAAGAAGTTGAGGAAGTTACAATCTTCTAGTATGTAGACAAATCCTTTTAAAGGCATATAATTAAGAATGTCAATTAATGTTACCATGTGCAATCAACATAGCAACCACAAGTGCATTATTGATTCTCATTCTTCGTCAAGTACACAGAGTGATATAATTGTGATCACTCTATCGTTCAAGTTTTCCACTTCATTAAAGGCATATAATTAAGAATGATAACTTGCATATGTAAGCAACATAGCAACCACAAGTGTATTATTGATTCTCCTCTTCATGAGACACACAAAATCAAAGCGTCATAAATCAAAGATATAATTGTTATCACTCATTCATAAAAGTTGTCTACTTCATTATATTAGCAATCAATCAAGTAAAACTTGTGCACATGATTTAGTTATTGGTTCAACTAATAAGTTTAGCTTTTCTAACTTTAGATGCATAACATGCAATAGCCTAATTCATGCTTGGGATGTAAGACCAAGAAGGATGAATTTTTTTGCTCCAAGTTTAAAGACACTTAGTAGGGAGACCCCTACAAACGAAAATAAAGCAATGTGCATAAGAATAACTACACAAGTAGTTTATTATTTGTTGAACTTGTGTACACTCATGCACCCACATGTTACTTTAGACTTAATTTGAACCTTAATCTCTTATTGAGAATTGTCTGAAATAAGTACCTAAATATATTCTTATTGGTTGCATATGCACTTAAAAAAAGTCATCAAATGATGAATTCGGAACGGAGTCAATAGAACAAAATCAATATAGCTTGTATCTTCAATTCTCCATGCCATGCCCCATTTTTCATCCTCTTTATACTAGTAAGTAGCCTTTCTTTAATAAGAACCCTTTCTTTAATAATATTAATACAAGATTTATCTTATGATGATATATATAATGACTACTAATATATTGGTCAAGGGTTTTATTACTAGTTCTCACCATGAGATAAGAGGTGTATAAGACAACTAATAATTGATGAGATCTCATCCACTTGATTAATTATATGCAATAATGTGATAGTGTAAAAGTTAATGATAGTTTGGAGAAATCATGATGAATTTATGGTGTTAAATAAATATTAAAATCACAATAAATATTTGTTAATGGAGTTATAAAATCATCATTAAAATAGTAATAATTATTGATATTATTAATTTATTATTCTTGAGATTCATATTTATATTGTTTTATTTTTAGGGGCAAGGAATGAGCCCCACTTTTATTGTTTCATGACCTTATGAAGAAAATTTAAATAGCATAAAAAATGTCATTTATATAAGCCCTAACTAAAAGTAATGACACCCTTGCCAAAAGCATGGATGCCTTAGTTAGGATAAGAGGAAGATAAATTATGTGGGAATCTCTTTTTAGGTAGCAAATGTTAAACCAAAAGTGATAATAAGGATTAGATGATTGAGCATAATATAATGGTTTTTAAAAGCAAAGGGTTAATATTTGAGTTCCATGAATACTAGTAAAGCTTTTTGAAAATTCAAACTTAAAATAAATGGAAGTGGAAATATAAATTACACCATGGATTTTTACACAAAAGGATTTTTCTTCATTATCTTCTTTAGTTTAGAAACGAATAAGAAAATAATGAATGGTAAACCATGGTTAGGGGGAAAATGACCTATATTTAAGTCTATGGAGTGATAATTTTTCTAAAAAGATAAAAACTTCTAAAGGGATTCCAATGTGGGTTGGGATTTTGGGACTTTCATATCATCTCATTTATAAGGATGTTTCAAAAAATATTAGTAATACTCTAGGAAATTTCATCCATGAGGGATCAACTACTATTAGGAAAGTTCATCTCATGTTGTATATACTAAAATATGTGTTGCAATGCAAATTTCAAAACCTTTCACCATAATCCATTAAGTTAAAATTTGAATAAAGAGAATGAGATTAATAATTGCTTATAAAGTCATTACATTTCGATGCCACAAATGTTATGAAACTGAACACATGGAAGATATTGCAAAGTGAAAACAATGGAGAAAATGATGGAAATTTTTGGTCATGAGACAAAGTTCAAGACGAAGCAAGAAAATCATGTTTTAGTAGAGACCATATTAGATCAAGTCACTCCCCAAAAAGTGGTAAACAAAACCCCTTTACATCATTAAAATGTGAAGGCCATCATAGTTCACTTAAATCAACCATTAGAAGAATCAATCAAATAGCATTAGCTCAATCGATTAGATTCCTCAACATTAAAAAAGGAGACCTAGGTTCAAATCTTGCCAAACGATACATGCATAATATCCAAGTTGTTGTAATACCACTATGTGGTGATGATGTAATATGAGTGGGGCCCATTTCAATCCCATATAACCAACTGGAGAAAAAATAAAAATAAACATAGAAGGATACAAGAAATTTGGAAAATAATGTGCAAATTCAAATTTAGAAATAATTAAAGGGGTGAAGGAAGATGTGGACATAAAATTTAAAATAAGAAATTTAAAGGGGTCAAGTGTAATGTAGGCAAATTATCTCCATTTTCCTTTAGTATAAAATCCTCTTATTTTAATAAAAACGAAAATGATACAAAATGTATCACCTACACTTTAGGTTTTCAAGAGTAGAATAATAAAGAAAGAAGTATGTCAGATATCCATGGCAGTTTAGGATTTTTAGGGTTGCATACAAAAATAAGTATTAGGGAGGATGGTCCTTGCCCTTTAGGGATTTTAGGGAAACATAGAAAAGAAAGTTTTTTTGAGGCTATTCGTTGCACTTTAGTTTCTACAGTGCAACATATACCTATAGATGATAAGTTTCAGTAAGAATAATAGAAAAAATCAAAGAGATTGACACAAATGAAAGTGTTGAGGAGAATGCAAAGAAAAGAGAGAAAGACCCTGAAAGCAAGAATAAAGAGAAAATAATCAAATGGCATTAGCTCAACCGGTTATATTCCTCAACAATAAAAAGGAGGAGACCTAGGTTCAAATCTTGTCGAGTGATACATGGACAATATCCAAGCTTTGTTGTAATACCACTATGTGGTGATGATGTAATACGGGTGGGACCTGTTTCAATCCCATATAACCAATTAAAAAATAATTAAAGAGAAAATGGTACTCAAAGAGATATTGATATGGAAAAAAAACATATATCACAAGTTTTATTAAGAAGTGGGGTAGGCCCACTTATAAGAATAAAAAGTGATGATGAAAATAGTATCTTGGAATATCAAGAGGTATGAATAAGACCCTTAAAAAAGATTTGTTATGAAATTAATTTTGGATATTATAAGATTTTCCAAAAACATTTTGAAACATATATTCACCACAACCATGTGCAAAAATGATAAAAGATCAAAATAAAAAGAGCATAAAGATGACATTCTAGAGAGAAAATCAAATAAGAGGAATAAGAGGTGGGTGCCCATAGGCACTCCCGTAATCTCACATCACAAATTGATACAATGGATTAGTCATTAGTGATTATTTATAGTGATATCTAATCCACAATTAAATGCTAACCTCAATCTAATAACATAAATATGAAGTTAAATTATAATATATTAAATGTATTAAACCCTTTAATCAAGGTTAACCATAGAGGTGGTTCAACCAATATTACTAAGAGTGAATGCATAAAAACTGTATGTAGGCTTACATAAATATGCTTATAAGATTACATAGAAGATACTCAGAGGCTTACATAGAGAATGCTAACAATATTATATAAATGATGCCTATAGGATTTATACATAAGATGCCCATATGCATTTCATTATTGTCAATCTTGGCCAAATAAGGTCAAATTATAGATATTCCAATATGTTAGAACCCTCTCCCAACACAACTATGTAATCTTTTAGAGTTGGTGTATGTTTTCACCATGGGCAACTAATGTGCATGGGCCCATTATGATGTAACCTTTTTTTTGTTACATAGGGGAGTTGGTTACAACCACTATTTCTAGTAACTGGCAAGCACAGGGTTCAAACCATAGGGACTGCTCCTAACAACCTATTTGTCTCATTGTTACTGACCCAACGTGAGATGGAGACCACCAGTCGCTCGGGGTTCGTACCATCGTCATCAATCTGGCGTACACTCAGAGGATTTAGCACGAACTACTACCTTTACTAAAGCTGGTAGCGTGCCCTCAAGGTTTGAACCTAGGTCTCTTCTTGGCAAGTACTTGTCAGTCAAGCCTTTGCCAATCCACCTAGCCTTTGGGGGCATTATGATGTAACTTTTACTTTTATTGTAAGTAGGAGTTAGTAGCTCGGGTCCCCTCTTTCATGCGGTGTGATCCTTGAGCACTAGGGTTTCTATATAAGGACATGGGTTTTTTTCAATTGGTTATATGGGATCAAAACGGGCCCCACTCGTATTACATCATCACCACATAGTTTTTTTTTTTAATTATATAATGGGTGTTGAAATGTCCCCGAACCTTTTACAGTAAGAAGAAATCCAATCCTACAAGATTTTCAAAAAGGGGCATGAACAGAGAGCAATCCATGCAAGGACTTAAAACCAACCAACCCACCAAGGCATAATGAGAGCAACTAAAAAATAAGAAGAGAACCCATACTAAGAGATCCCTTAAGAAGAGATCCCATACTAAGAGCAACGAAGGCACAAGATCATGGATCTCCCAATCAATAACTGCAATGGGATTCAAATTCCAACAAAACATGGATCTAGCCATAAGAATATGCAAAACCCCCATAGAAAACGGCTCACATTATCAATAAAACTCATCTAGATAAATTGTTCAACTTCTACGAGAAAATTCTCCCTCCAAATAGAGAGATTATCCTAGCTTAACCCTAGATTAGCTAATAAGTCTGCACTCTTGTTACCTTCTCTAAAGGTGTGCTTGACTTGAATTCCCTCCAAATTCTGACAGAATCTTTGGGCTTCCTTAATTAGATTGAAGATGTTCCAACTAGGATTTTGATCACCGAAAAAGGCCTTAACCACATTTAAGGAGTCCCCTTCAATAATATTTTTTTTACAATTCAAAGATTCCATTAACGTAGTGCCTTGATACAACGCCCTAGCTTTAGCAAAATGACAAGTTTGTGGACCCAGGTTCTCTGCAAAGGTAAGAAGAATCTTTCCATTATGATTCCTAAAGAGACCACCTGCCCCCAACGGCCCTGGATTCACTTTCGACACTCCGTCAAAATTAAATTTAATCCAATCTTGAGGTGGCGGTTGCCATTTAACAAAGGATCTGATACTTGGAATATATGTCGTTCTGGCACTGATTGAAAACCCCATTTTTTTCAAAAGAGCAATCTCTACTACCCCTCCATGATTGAGAACTGGAGCTGAATTCCCCACATTTTCAACAATTGTCATTAACACTCTAAGCCATAATGATTCAACATTTCTCTCTATACTTAAGGAAATACATTCTGGGTCCCAAGTCAACGAGCTTTTTTTGAATCTCATCTAAAGTTGGGTCCCAAAGATTCTCTTTCATTCTACCACTGAACATGGACATCCCTAAATAAGAATACGACAGAGTCGTAGTCTCACAACCCAAAATTCTGACAATCTTCCTTTGCCTATTGAGGGGGGTATTCAAGAAAAAAAATCAGCTCTTATGGAAACTGATCATTTGACCTGTCGCCTTTTCATAAAAGTTCAAAATCTCTTTAACCTTTTTGACTTTCTACATGGACGCCACAGTGGACATAAGAGTATCATCTGCTAATTGATTATGAGAGGTGTGATCAGAGTGTAAAGTCGGAGTAATACCCCCGATACCCGGCCCAACTTTTATGGCTCTACTGAGCACCTCAGCAAGAAGGATGAACAAAAAATGGGAGAGAGGATCCCCCTGGCGAAGCCCCCTTTGGCTCTTAAAGTACCCGACTGCAAACCCATTCACTAAGACCGAAAATCGATACGTTGAAATACATTCTTTAATAAGACTAAGCCACTGCTGGTGAAACCCAAATTTATGCATTACTTTTATCAAAAATTCCCATGAGACACAGTCATAAGCTTTGTTCATATCTAATTTAAGAAAAAAGACCCAATCTTCCACTTTTATCCACAAAGTGAATGATCTTGTGCACAACAATAATTCCATCCAATATTTGTCTTATAGCCACAAATCCTATCTAAGCTAGATCAATGATCTTCAGGAGGAAAATTTTTAATCTATTAGCCAATACCTTGGAGAAACTTTTGTACTCAGTGTTGCACAGACTAATAGGTCTGAAATCATTAAAATCCTTTATCTTGTGAGACTTAGAAATAAACGTAAAAAATGTGGAATTAACATCCCTTGGAAGATGCCCTGTTTTTTGAACCTCTTTCAAAGCATTTCCAATATCTCTCCCCACAATGTGCCAATATCTCTAGAGGAAGATAGAAAAGAAACCATTTGACCCTGGAGATTTCAACCCTCCCATGGAAAAGGCCACATTTTTAATTTCCTCGTCTTCAAAAGGGCTAATCAAAACAGAGTTCATATCTTCTATAACCAGTTGCATAATGCTAGATAACAATTTTCTTTCTGCCTATTCATCCCCATTTGACTTCTCACCCAACAGGGATTCAAAGTAGTTTATTGCTTTTGCTCTAATTTCATGAATATGAACAGATTTTTGGCCATCTCCTTTTAAAATTTTATTAATCTTGTTAATACTCCTATGCCTCAAATTGTACGCATGGATTTTTTTTATATTCCTATCTCCTTCTTTTAACCATAAGGCTCGAGATTTTTGTTTCCAAAGCATTTCCTCACACGCCAGAGTGTGGTGCAAGTCCGCAAACGAGTCTTCTCTTTCAATCTGGCTTCCACAAAAAACTCTCCAGTTTCAATCTCAACTTCCAAAGTTTTAAGTTGAGTCTTCAAGGATTCTTTTTTTACATTCACATGGCCAGAACCTCTCTATTCTAGATATTTAAATTAAATTTAACACACCTTAATTTCTCAGCCACTTAAGATATTAATGGCCTAGAGAATTTTCGAGACCACCACTCACTAATATTAGCTTCCAACCCTAGGTCTTCCAGCCACATTGCTTCAAATATAAAGAATTTAGGAAATTTGAAAACCTGACGCCCCATGAGCTGGGCTAGCACAAAAACTTGCATTCTTCCAAATAACTGCTCTAACAAAATCTACTATCTTCCACCTTGGTTTCTTGCGAAAGAATAATATCCAACTTATGCTTAAATATAAGATAAGCCACTAATCTCTGTTTCGAGTGACCATTAAGGCCCCTAACATTCCAGGTTTACCATGATTGAAAGAGAATTTCTTCCCACCCCTCAACCTACGAGGAGAAATGTTATTAAAGGACGTTATCTTCAATTGCTTTCTTCCTAGAACCAAACCTTCATTCCCTCCTAACACCAGCTAGCTATATCTAAGTTTGTCTCATTTTTTCGAGATTCTTTATTTGGGGGCTACCCTACTTTTCTCTTAATCCCTACATCCATAATCCTTTTTTTTGTGGCTTTTGGTTTTTGGGCCCGAAGACCCTTTCTCCAAATTAATGGGAGCTAGAAACTTAGGAGAAGGCATATATGGTGATATAGAATGTAACAATTCCTCCACTACATGGGTTTTGAGACAATTAAAAGAATTTTGAATAATAAGGGGGGTTGAAGAAGGCAGAGCACTTACCTGTTTAACATGCTTCTAGATCCCACGTTCAAGCATTGGATCGAGCTCCTCCCAGCTTACACACGGGGGTTTCGATGCGGTTTTCAAAATTTTCTTTGAAGTTGGTCCCATGTGCTGAATAGATCCATTTAGAGATCAAGGCATTTCCAACCCTTGTTCAGAAGCTACCCTTTTTTAATTTTTGGGCTCAATCTGGGCTGATTTGTTCTTCATATCTACCTTAGTCCAGACTTTCCTCATCGGCTTTTTTGTTGAACATTGACCTGAGAGATGTCCCGAAGCTTTACACTCATTGCAGAATCCCATACAATTTTCATATACAATTGGTTGTATTCGAGTACGCAGACTCGAGACCAACTTAATAGATTTTGGTAGATCTGCTTCCAAGTCTGCACTAATACACATCCTAACATATATCAATCTTGACCTGGCTCTTGTTGTTGCATCAATGAAAATGAGTTCACCCACTCGTTTGGCTATACCCTGTAACACATCGTCATGCCAATAGTGGAAAGGCAAACCATGTAACCTGACCCATACGGGGGTTGTGTTTATCCTCTGCAAATCAGGACAGAAGTTTGCAGTCCACCTTCGAAGGAAGAGACCTCGCTTCCCAAAGAACCACGGGCCCCCGCTAAGCACATTCCTATAGTCTTCTTCATGATTAAATTTAAACATTATGAAGGCTTTAGGGAGAGTTGCAATTTCCAAATGGCCCTGAGGTCTCCATTTGGAAAATGCCCATCTGCAGACCACATCAAGACCAAGATAGACACCCATAAAATTTCCAACCAAGTTAAGCGCACCATCCTCCATTGTAATTTTAATCAGCTTAGGAAAATGCCAAATGTTAAGAGTATCACGTTCCAACTAGGTTAATTGTATCTTCCTTTAGGGACATGCCAAACACCACTTTTGAACCAAGGTTCCTTAAGCCAGACAAGACCACCACTGCAAAGGACACATCGACGCTAGGGTCGAATGGCTTATGAAAAACCTCCCCAATGGTGTCCCATCACATATCAAAGTCCCACCATCCTTGCCACTTGGGAAAGGCTAAAACCCCATCTCCTGATCACTGGCAACGGTATCCATACCTCCACCCAACAAAACTCCTCTCGAGACTACCCACTACCCAAAACCACCCCAACCCCCACCACCACCTTACCAACACCCCCAAACTCACCCACAACAATGAACCCCTATAGAACTAAACCCATATTTCGCACAACCAAACCCCGCAACTGTTCTCAACCTCACCACCGTTCCCACTCACAACATTACCATCACCCGCAACACCGCCCCCACCCATTGCAGCCATTAGTTGCCCATTTACACAGATCTGTTGTGCAGCCTCCATAGCCCTAGCACAACACATGTCCTCACAAATTCTTGTAGATGAAGGCTTTCACACCTCACTTTTTTTAGTAAAATGTGAGTTCTTTTTTTCATCATCACCACATAGTGGTGTTACAACAAAGCTTGGATATTATCCATGTATTGCTTGACATGATTTGAACCTTGGTCTCCTTAAATGTTGTGGAATCTAAGGGGTTGAGTTAATGCCACTTAATAAAGACATGGTTTTAAAATAAAAGACATCATATTTTCTCTTATTTTTATCAAAGCTTTACTTTCAAGGAGGCCTACATCTATAATGCTTGATATAAGTTATTGTTGTTTTCATCCAATTATTTTTTACGCGCACTTTTATTATTTTTATTTTCATGGTCATTTAGTTTATGAATAGTTCCATTAATTCCTACATTACTGGTCATGCTTATTTTTATTTAAAGGTTCCTAACAAGTGGTCTCAAAGCTCTTTTTAGGGTCGTGTTTTAGGGCTGTATTTTTTAATAACAATAATAGTTCTTGTCCTTCTATCCATTTTCCTATTTTATGATTTTTCATTCTATTCATTTTCCATTAAAGTATCTTTCCAAAAACTACATTTTTTATTTTTATTTTTAGTGGAGTAGGTTAGAAACTTGATGTCGAGGATTTTAAAATATCACAAAGGAGTTGTCATTGTTGGCTAAGGTAGATTGCCCATTAAGTGTCTCGTAAAGTGTGGAGTGCTCAAGCTTCAATACCCAAGCCTTAGATAGCACCCATACATAGTTGTGAGCTCCTATGTAGCCTCAACTATATAAGGAGACCCCCTAGTTATAGAAAAAACTTTGAGTTTTGTGGTGCACGAATAAATAATTAGCCCTAGGAAGTTACTATCATAGTACTTTCAAAATAGATAGTGTGGTTATAGGTATGGTGGAACCTTATATTAGGCCAACCACTCATCATAAACAAGATCATATATGAGAGAGCCCACAAAATTGGACACACCTTGGCTTAGGTTATCCCTATTGAAACATTGTTCCCATTCAAAAAACAAAACCATATTTGAGCATACTTTAGAAGATGCTACTCCAATCATAGTTTGGCAAAGTAGAATATCCAATTTGATAGTGTAGAGAATATCCAATCTAACAATATAGAGAATACTCAGTATGACAGTGTAGAGAATACTTATAGGTCAATACGATTGCCCACATCCACAATCCTTATGAATCAAGTCAGCTTGCCATCTTGCCATTTTGGCAAGACCTTGTCAAATTTTGCCAAGGCATACGATTCAAAGGGTGGCCAAAGCTTCATAGCAGCATAAACAAATTAGTGGGGGCTCAAATGCATCAACCTAGAGCTAAGTTCTAGGGTGATAAAAGCAATTTTTAGTGAACCTAGAATCATGGAAAGGCAATGAAGTATAATGCATTTTATTAGAAGAAAAAATGACTAAGTCACAAAAGTTTTTGACGTGTAAATCTAGGATCAATCAATTTTAGACTTTCCCAAGGATGACATCACACAAAGCTCTAGCAAAGTTTAGGAAAAAGGAATATAGGATGACACAACCTCGACATTGACTAAGTTAAAACCCAGGATGACATGACCTCGACATTGACTAAGTTAAAACCCAGGATGACACGACCTCGACATTGACTAAGTTAAAAAATTACTAAAGTGTGAAGTCGAATGAACAAAGAACCAAGATTTCCAAGCACTTAGGTCAGCGTAAACCCCATAAACATCCAACCATATGCAAGTATGGAAGATCAAAGCACTACCCAAAAAGGTGAGAATCCGTGATTTCTAAGGGATGATGTTAGCCAAAATTTTTTGAAAGCCTAAATTAAAAAGGCCTCCAAAACAATTAAAAGATTCCAAGATCATTGCAAAAGCTCCAACATTAACTCAAAACCACCTAGGATTATCTCTTTCATCCAAGATTGCTCGTGTCAGAAGCTATAATTGCCTAAATGCTTCCTAGTCATTGAAAGCTAGATTGTTGGGGTTGAAAAGGACATGTTTGATAGACAGTTGTGGCGACCAAGCAAATCACCAAAATATGACAATTGAGGATCAATACATTTGTTGGAAACATTGCGTGAATCAAAGATGAAGGAAGAAATCTAGACCAACTATAGCAATAAAACTCAAATATACATAGTTGATTGGCGCAAAATATGAAAATGACATTAGCTCCGATGAGCATTCTACCAAACTATTTCTAATAGACCAATAATAAACTTTTAAAAATCTACAAGATTCATGTAGTAGCTTATAAATAGCTCAATGCACCTCATAATGAGGGTTGACTCTATAGCAATTGCTTGTTGTATACATATATGATGACTCTTGTCAATCAATAAAAAGTGAATGTTGTTTGGCCTCCATTGTGATTGCATTCACATGCTTTTTATGAATGAATTTTATGCTTTAATGCATTTTTGTTCATACTTTATGATTAGTGAATTATGCTAAATTGGATCGCTATTTGGATTACTCTTTGTATAGTATTTGGAATGCTTTAAAGTGCATAACAAGAATTTAATTAACTCCATAATGTTTTTGTCAATGATTGGTTTGTTAGGCCTAATTTGGATTTGATTGTGTAAAACTCTTATGCAGTTCAGTGTTATTATGTTATACCCCATCCATTCTTTAAGCAATTTTTAAACCCTTATCTCCTTCTAACCCTTCCATTTCTTCTTTTAGTTCTTAACCCCTATTTTAATTCTATAAGCATCATAAGGAGTCAACCTTCTCTAGAGGTTGTCTTGGCCAAAGTCTAGGGCACATTTCATAGACTAGATGTTGGAGTATATTACATTATTTGGTACATGCTAATGTACCCCGATGGTACATTTGTAAATAATAGATTATGATTGAGTCATAGTTTAGAGTGTGAGATATATTTCCCCTTTATGTAAGTGTGAATGTGTAGTATATGCACAAGTTTCATGTAATAGTTATAATATGCAAGAAACGTACGTGTGTCATGTGAGTTAGTGTGCAAATGTAAGTTGAGTCTATGTGCACAAGTGTTTTACATGTAAGAGTTAAAATATGTAATTTAAAGATGTGCAAAAGGCTTCAAAAGGCATCACTAGACAAATTAAAAAAAAAAAAAAAAAAGAGTTTTGGCACATTCGATGGGATAGATCCGTTTCACACACAAAGGAGCAAAATTTGATATTTGAATTGCATACCCAATGTTCTAACCAAGAGTTTTAGCATGCCCGATGGGATCAATCTATCTCACCCACAAAAGAGACAAAAGAGCATATTGAGATATATGAAGTGCATACCCCCCGTCCTAACCAAGATTTTTGGAATGCCTAGTGGGACCGATCTACCTCCCCCACAAAAAAACATATTGAGATATCCAAAGTGCATACCCAACAATGCTAACCAAGAGTTTTGGCACACATGGTGGGACTAATTTCATCAATCTCGCCTCATTCACATAGAGGACTCAAGATTCTAGTGAATAGTCTTGACCTCTTAAGTGGAGAATATATATTCACTTGGCGGCTCTACTAATGAAAGAACTAGAAAAAACAACTTCGCTTATGGCAAAACCCAAAACTGCATAGTGATAGAAACAAATAAATGTTGAGATCATTAACTTTGGGAACTTCACCCATAAAGCCATGTTCGAATGAATTTGTCCAGCTTGGAATAGTGTCATGCCTCTCAACCTTCCAAATTTTCATGAAATTCGTGAGGTTGTTTTGAAAGTCTTACCCATTTATGATAATAGTGGAAAAATGACTTATGAGCATTGTCAATACATGGTTGCTCTGACAACCATTGCTCTGACAACCATCTATAATATCACCTTTTAAGATGTGATGGTGAGACTTCTTGCTCAATCTTTCCAAGGAAAAGTGATGTTATGGTATCGCTCCTTAGAGGACAACAACATTATGACATGAGATGACCTGATTGAACCCTTCATATATTAGAGTTTGAGGACCCATGATACCCATTCTTACTACTCACCCAATTCTACTTTATTAAAAGATGCCTCATGAGAGCATTTATCGAATTTAATATCTGGTTTAAAAGAACCTATAGAGAGATCCCCCATGAAATACAACCATTGTATGTCCATATCTACATTTACTACATTCATGCTCTTACCTTGGACCTAAGCCTTTTGATCCATCAATTCAATGTTTAGCACCCCTCAAACCTACCAAATGAACTAACAAGGTTCTTTTTCGATCCCACCCTTCTCAATGCACGACATGTTATCCAAACCATATCTCTCTTATTCATGTTCAATAGATAATACACCTACCATGTCCACCCTAAAATCCTGAAGAATGCAAGAACAATAGCTCTAATTCAACACTTAACTAATGAGCTTAGGGATTGAGGTATATCCTTGAAATGTGTCTCCCCTAAGAGACCAAGTGATGTGCAATGACAATCAAGAGAGTGTCATAGCATTTTCAAATATCAAGAACAAGAGGAACCCCCTAATCCAAATATGCCTAAGTGCTCAATCATTATAATGGTAACAATTACAAAGTCTATCAACCTCACTACTACTCAAAGGCAACTCAAGGAATAAGTGATTTTTTAGCTCTTGCAATGGATCCAAAACAATATTTTACAAAGGAGGGATTCACCAACTTGTCTGATCAATTTGGATGCAAGATTTGTTCATATTTCTTTGTCAGCATATGGTCAAAAGACCAAAATTTTGAAAAATATGAGGTCGAAAATAAAACAAAATATGGAACAAGCTAAAGGAAAAGAGATGGAACATATACCATGTCCACAAAGAGGGAAACAGGAGAAAAGAAAGCTGAAGTTATATGTTGGGGCACAAGTCCAAAAATACAATAACTAAACCAACAAAGGAAAGAGCCTTATCGAAAGTATTTCTACCCGATTATAACCAAGAAATAAAGAATACACTTCTTGATATTTGAAATCAACACACAAAAGACCATCACTTAGCATTGATAAGACTAGGTCTTCGCCCTTTTATCTATCCTTATGTCTAGAATGTTGGATTTGACATAATCGTCTAATAGACCTAGAAGTAGTTGTCACGATCGTGCCCCAAGTAATCTGCAATGCCATGTGCTTAAATTATGCTAAGTTATAGACCTAGAAGTAGTTGTCACGATCGTGCCCCAAGTAATCTGCAATGCCATGTGCTTAAATTATGCTAAGTTATACCTTGAGACACTATGTGTTGATGGGATGCAAGTTTGGACAATTGGCATCATATAAAAGGTTATAATCTTGCTAAAAAACAAGAAAAATCTAATCTCACATTAGCTCTTCTTAAGTGATCATAGTAATAAAACAATGATTTTGTCCAAAATTCAAGAACTAACTAGAGTTGTTTCAAGACTTGGTAAATCATAGGTTACAACAAACATGGCTAGAAAATCAAGGGAAGCCAACGAAAAAACTACAAGCAACTAAAAAGTGCTTCACACACCATTTTGAGAAGACAGTACTCATGCCTTGGGACTTCACAAATAGTTTGTGTCACTTTGGCCCTCAAACAAACGCATATGGAGAAGATGCCCAATGACTCACGTGCTCAAGAAGAATCACCTATGCCATTTCCCAAAGCCTTATGCCAAGCAAGCCTTGAAACTGAATACTGCCCAAAATTAACCCAATGGTGGCAATCAACGAGAGCAAGCTACACACTTCAAGAAGTAAATCAAAGACACAGGATCAAATTCAACACCATGTGGTTAGGTCATTGGAGATTCTAATGAGAAAGCAAAGTTCATTCCTCAGCATGATGAGGCATGCCACAATTTTATGTAAATAGCCAACATGCAAATAAAACCAATAGATAAGGCATGCCACAATTTTATGTAAATAGCCAACATGCAAATAAAACCAATAGATAGACATATACAAATAAGAATAAGTCCACTAAACAAGGGGATAGCTGAATTGCAAAGTGAAAACTTGAAAAGAACACCAAACAAAATCACATGCATGGGATTCTAAACCTTGAAGCAAATTTTGTGGGGTGTTGATTTAATCACACTAGGAACGCTCTTTCTTGAATACATGTAAATTTTGGGCTAGAGAAAGTAAGGATTAACCGAACAATAAAATGATGATGATTCTAGATAGAGGAACCTATATAAGGTGTGACCTCTCCCTTTAGCATTGTGTTGTTGCTCATAATTTTGCCAAAGACTATGCTTTTTGGCATAATTTTGGTAGGCTTCCTAGCCAATAATGAGGTATAGCAAAGATGGCCACTCTTTTGGCATAATTCTGGTAGGCTTCTCAGCCCAAAACGAGAAATAGAGAAGACGACCACACCTCTCTAATTGTCCCTCTTTTTTTCTTTACCTCTTGGTTTTGCCATTTCTCAAGGAAAAGGGGAAGAAGAGATACAATTAAAAAAGTTGATAAGGTAGACAAGCTTGAGATTCTTGTACCTTTAGTAGCTTTGACAAACAAGAGGGACAACCACAAATTAAGAAGAAGCTTTATTTGGTTGAGCTTAAAAAAAGTGTACAACTACATGCCTTTGAAGCACTTTGACTGCTCAAAAGTTGTTTTTTTCTTCGTGTACAACTACATACCTTTGAAGCATTTTGACTGCTCAAAAGTTGTTCCTTTCTTCCTACCACAAAAAAGCCAAGCTCTACTTATTGACAAATGCAACAAGCTTATGACTAAACAAAGATTCCTCTAAATCGATGGAGCAAGAAAGGTCCAAAATCTTGAAGAACCCCTCCATGAAAGGGAGGAAGCTTCACCTTTCTTACTTTTCGAAAGGTGAAGCTCCACCTTTCTTACTTTTGAAAAGGTGAAGCTTCCTCCTTTTGATTGAGAGGTTCTTCAAGATTTTGGGCCCTTTAATATAAAAAAGCATCAAGTTAAGAAAGGTGAAGCTTCCCCCTTTGATTAAGGGGTTCTTCAAGATTTTGGGTGTTTCTTGCTCCATGGATTTAAAAAAATCTTTGTTTAGTCATGCTTATAGAGCAAATGGCAATAAGGTAGGAAGGTAAAGCTAAAAAGCCAAAGACAATCATTGAGCACAATCAACTTCTGTAAAAACCTCTCGCTGTAAAATGTTTTTAGTTTGTTGTTGATGGTCGTGGTGCCTATATAATGCAGTTTGTTTTTCTTTATCCGCTATTAGGATAAGTTAGTAGCATTCGGGGTGTGATTTTTTCTCCACCCACCCTTTTTTTTTAGCTGTAAAGGACTTCTATTTTTATAATTAAAATGGTCTTTCATCAAAAAGAAAGGTGAAGCTTCCTCCTTTTGATTGAGGGGTTCTTCAAGATTTTGGGCGCTTTAATATAAAAAAACAACGAGGTAAGAAAGGTGAAGTTTCCCTTTTTTGGACCTTTCTTGCTCCATGGATTTAAAGAAATCTTTGTTTGGTCATGCATAGAGAGCAAATAGCAATAAGGTAGGAAGGTAAAGCTAAAAAGCCAAAGAGAATCATTGAGCACAATCAAAGGAGAAGGTCATCATCATTCAATTATTATTCCTTTCGTCAATGCACTCCTATTCATTCCTCTCCCAATACTCTCACTAACCCCTTCCAACTCCTTAGCCCAATGGATAGGCCAACTAGAACTCACAAACAATAGAAGATGCTCTAGTTGATTCGAAGGTCATGAAAATACAACATGCAAGCATAAGGGATGGACACATGAAGCATGTCACATGGCAATTCAACACCTTGATGAAGGAAGGTGATAAGGCATTTGAACAAGGACACAACCAACAAAAGGCTATCGAATGGTGCAGAAAGAAAAGCATGAAAGCAAACTACTCACACAAGGATGTTAGTAGTTATTACAACGCTTAGTTGGCAGTGTCATTTACTCAGCTATACAAGGAGATGTGGGCCTGAAGTGAAGTATAATAGTTCTGAAAGGATGTTAGTAGTTATTACAGCACTTAGATGGTATAGTCATTTACTCCGCTATACAAGGAGGTGTGGGCCTGAATTGAAGTATAATACTTCTGTTAAACAACAAATCAACCATACATATCTCCAAAGCCATTAGGAAATTGTACAAGTGCCCATGATAGTAAAAAGAATACCTAGGAAATTGTACAAGTGCCCATGATAGCGAAAAAGAATACCTAGGAAATAGTACAAGTGCCCATGATAGTGAAAAAGAATACCTAGGAAATTGTACAAGTGCCCATGATAGTGAAAAAGAATACCTATGTAACTTTGTGAAGAAGAAAAGGAAGACACATAGTAATGAAAGGCTCAGTTTGCAAGTGCCAGAAATATTTACCTAGGAAGGTTTGCCTAGGTCTGAAGCAGCTCTCAACTATGGTGAGCTACGACTGCAGCTTTTATCCTATTGATTGCAGTCTAGATTGATGTAACGGAAACAACGAAAATAAATGAGGTTGTTGCTAGGGTTTGATACAATTCTCCCTATGATTTAAGTCTACCAAAACCACAGGGCAAAAAAACACACTGAAATACGTAAAACACGGTGGAAAAGTAACCCAAAAAAAACAAACTCAAAACGAAGTTAAAATAGCCTCAGAGAAACAATTATGGTAGTCTTTTCAGCAAATAACACTCAGAGTGGTGCATGACTAGTATGTCTCATCATTGGCTTTTCTCACTAAATACAGCAGATATACAAATATATACATTTAGGAATCAGAAATTTAATTGTCAATCCTCATGTAACATAAAAGCATGTCAATAGGACTGGGGCGACAATGGCATTCATCATATTCCATTCCATTACTTGTTTACAGTGCAGTGCGGTCTCAGCCGAAAGATGGTGATAATTTATGAATAATAATCACATTATACATCAGCAAAATAATTCGTTTCATCCTCAACCACACTATCACCAAGAAATATCATCTCTAAAGAAAGACAAGGCATCCAAATAAGAAAGAAAAATAAATAAATAAAAGCAAACCCTATGTTATTAAAAAATTTAATAAAATGTAAGCAGCAAAACAGTAACAGAGAAGCGCTGATCAAAAGCCAATCTGTGTCGCAAACACTGCTAAGTGAATATCGGCCTCTTTTACGAGATGTCGCATCCTTGCATTAAACAACTCCGCACACCAGATACCAGAGGCCTTTATATTATTGAATAGATGGAGGTCAGCTGGTGATGCATGTTACGATTCTTCAACCAAATTCAGTATATTATTTGGTAGGTTATTTGTCATCATAAGTCCGAATCAAATTGAAATAAAACACCTCACATAAGTGAAAAAAAAAAATGATTAAACTAGATGAAACCAGCAAACCCCAAACAGATCGAAGCTACGGCTTGAAGAAAATAAGAAAATCAAAATAAAAAAACTTCAAGCAAACAGCGAAACAGGAAGAACAAAAGGCGAGAAAACTAACTCAAACCCCGTATCAGAAGGCAGATCGCCGACATCACCTCACTCGGAGCCTTTGCAAACAATGGTCTGTCTTATCTTTCAGTTTCTTCGGTGCCAAGATTTATTGAAGGATTTCCGAGCTAGGGTTAGGGTTTGCAAAGCAGTAACAGAGAATCGCTGATTAAAAGTCAATCTGTGTCCCAAACACTGCTAAGTGAATGTCGCATCCTTGCATTAAACAACTTCGCACACCAGATACCAGAGGCTTTTATATTATTGAATAGATGGAGGTCAGCTGGTGATGAATGTTACGATTCTTCAACCAAACTCAGTATATTATTGGTAGGTTATTTGTCATCATACCTATGAGTCAAATTGAACTAAAACGCCTCACATAAGTGAAAAGCAATGTTTAAACTAGATGAAACCTGCGAACTCCAAACAGATCGAAGCTACGGTTTGAGAAAAATAAGAAACTTCAACCAAACAGCGAAACAGGAAAAACAAAAGGCGAGAAAACTAACTCAAACCCCGTATCAGAAGGCAGATCGCTGCCACCATCGGACCCTTTACAAACAATGGCCGGTCTTATCTTTCAGTTTCTTCGATGCCACGATTTATTGAAGGATTTCCGAGTTAGGGTTAGGGTTTGCAGGTTTGGGTTTATGGTGAAATTTAAAGGTTAATTTATTTTATTTTACAATAAAGGACATATATTTCTCAAATTTGATTTGGAGTTTAATGTTTGAAATGGTCACGTGGATTACCGGTTTATCATATGGTAATTACAGTTTAAGTGTGGAGTTTATATTTGAGTGTAAAAAATATATTAATTTTTAAAGAGCTATTATAATTTTTTTTATAATTATGGTTCGTGGGTCTAGGTGGATTTACCGAGAGGAGACCTAGGTTCAAATCCCACGGGCTTGCTTAGGCACAGACAGTAGCCCAGATCCGATTCCTCTGAGTGGTGCGCCAGATTGATGACAACGATGCAACCCCTGTGCGTCTGGCGGTCCCCATCTCACGTCGAGTTACCATGTATTGGAAGTCCTGGGAGCCTTCGTAGATAGTTTGAACCCTACCAGCTGTGCTAGTAGTTACTAAAAATCGTGATTGTAACCATTGCTTCTATATATCAAAAATAAAATAAAAATTTATACATACGGAAATGTGAGCTATTATAATTTTTTTTACAAAAATGTTTATATTTACTGATCTTTTTCTACTATCAAGCAAGGTTCAAATTTTTAGGTTGTCTTTTTATAATTCTTATTCCAACTTTTTGTTGTTTAATTCATCGTGAGAGGGACCACCGAGGGACCACTAGTCGCTTAAGATTAAGTCCGACTACAACCTTTGCAAACAGGCATGTCCCCAAGGTTTAAATCAAGTCTCTTCTTGGTAAGCATCACAACTTACCAAGTCACCTAGCCTTTTATTATAATATTATTATGCAGTTATTTTACTATCAAGTAGGGTTCAAATCTTAGGGTTGCCCTCTTATAACTCCTATTCCAACTCGTCGTTGTTTAACACAGTGTGAAGGGGATCAACAGTCTCTTGGGATCGGTATCGTTGTTGTTAGGTTGGCGTGCATTCAACAAATTCAAGTCAGACTACTACCTTTGCAAACAGACATGCCTTGAAGGTTTAAACCTAAGTCTCTTTTTGGTCAGACCAATCTACCTAGCCTCTTATTATAATATTATCATGTGATTATGATTTGATATAAGTGGAGTAACATGATAGAGTCATTTAAATTAATTAATAAACTAAAATACATTTATTATATATATATATGATAATTTTTATAATATAGATTATTTTATTTTTTGAGGATTAAAAGGAAAACAAGGCGAGATGTTAAAGATGAAAGGATGTTACCGATTCCCTTGATATAAAAAATAAAAATAAAAATAAAAACAAGCCTTACTTATATAAATCATCACCATGGTATTACAACAATTTGGGCTTTGGCTCTTCTTCGAGAAGGTTCAAATTGCGATGCGTGTAGATGTGTGTTAATCTCCTACTGATAACCTTAACTCCCGATCTTACGAGGGGTCATGGTTGGAATAGGAATGCTCAGCCCTAAGCGTTGATCGTAGGGGTTTCTTACACTATCGAATTCCAAAAAATAAATGGTATTACAACAAAGCTTAGATATCTCATCATCAGACCCAGGTGTTGTAGGTGAGTTGGAGAGGAGAGGGCAATCCTCCAAGGGAGGTCCCAGGTTCGAATCTCCACCCTACCAAAAAGTTGAATTGGGTACCCAAAATCCAATTGATAATGTTGGTGCGGGCAGGGCTGGGTGCGACCATCGGGTGACTTTGACGGTGTAGAACCCCTGTTCGTGGTCTCTTAGACCAAGGTGGCCCCGCAAGGGGTTTTTCGCTTAAAAAAAAAAAAAAGATATCTCATCATCAGATAGTGGTATTAGAATAAATGATGAGGGCATCACTTGTTAGTTCTTAGGATTAGTTTGTTATTATTTTTCCTATGTTTCTATTTCTTAGAATTAATTAAGTTATATGCTTATTTTTAATAAACATATGAGCCGCTATGCTCAAATGGGTTTCTAGAGGTAATTAGTTATCTTCTAGAAAACCTAAGATTGCATTAACTTAACTTAGTCATTAGTTGCTAAACTTAAGTTAGCCTAGGTCTTAAGTTAGTTTAGGGTTGTTTTAGTTTGAGCTATCTTGAGATATGTAATGTTGTTTGTTTAGCAATTTTGCTTGTACATGTGTGTGCTTTTTAATAAAATATTCACTTGAATTTGATACCTCAATATCAGAGTAGTAGATCAAGGATTGTTGGGCTAGTTCTAAACGTTTACTGCTTACACATTGTTAATTATGCTTTATGCATAGTATTTGGAGAATTTCAATCCAGTAGTTAGACTATCATAGCCCTAGTTATTATGTGTAGTTTGTTGTTGTTTTATGAGATGAAGGATAATTTATCGATGAGCATAAAATTATCCTATTTATGGCACGATGTGCACATTGGTATCAGAGTAGTAGATCAAGGATTGTTGGGCTAGTTATAAATGTTTACTGCTTACACATTGTTAATTGTGCTTTATGCATAGTATTTGGAGAACTTCAATCCAGTAGATAGACTATCGTAGCCTCGGTTGTTATGTATAGTTTGTTGTTGTTTCATGATACGAAGGATAATGTCCCAACGAGCGTCAAATTCTCCTATTTATGGCACGATGTGCACATTGGTATCAAATTAGTAAATCAAGGATTGTTGGACTAGTTCTAAACGTTTGCTACTTACACATTGTTAATTGTGCTTTATGCATAGTATTTGTAGAATTTCAATCTAGTAGATAGACTATCGTAGCCCCAGTTGTTATGTATAGTTGTTGTTTCATGAGATGAAGGATAGTTTCCCGATGAGCATCAAATTCTCTTATTTATGGCACAATGTGCACATTGGTATCAGAGTAGTAGATCAAGGATTGTTGGGCTAGTTCTAAACGTTTATTGCTTACACATTGTTATTTGTGCTTTATGATTAGTATTTGGAGAATTTCAATCTAGTAGATAGACTATCGTAGCCCCAATTCTTATGTATAGTTTGTTGTTGTTTCATGAGACAAAGGATAATTTCCGAACAAGCATCAAATTCTCCTATTTATGGCACGATGTGCACATTTTTGTTTGGTCATGGGAACATTTCCCTTGCCTATTTCAGTTGCCTTTTCTATGGCATATTTTTACGAACAAGCACGATAGATGCAAAGTCGATTTATTCATAATCGACGTCAAGCATAGAGCAATTGTTTTAATGGTTGTCAAATAGTCCACCACGCAAGTCGTGTAACTTAGGATGCAAAGTCGATTGATTCATAATCAACGTCAAGCAAAGAGCGATTTTTTTAATGGTTGTCAAATAGTCCACCACGCGAGTCGCGTAACTTTGGACAACATGGATATTTGCAGGAAATTACTTGACAGGAAGACCTTGAGAAGGAAAGGAGACTATTCTTTTGCATCGACGGTGTGTAGACTAACATTTTTTTGGTGTCAATCATTTGTCGACCTTTGAATATCGAAGATACCTTGTAATTTTCGTTGGCACTAGAAATCCCGACGTGATTCATGAACCATTTTCATTAGCCTTAAGACTACATTTTCAATTTGATGATATTTGGCACAACTTTGTTGTGCTTGAATCTGCCTGTGCCCATGAGTTTGGTTGGATGACAATCTATTTACATACCTTAGATGGTTGCATGGATCACCATGTCCTCCATTTTGGCATGACTCCTCGACCATTCTCCATTTTGGCACAACTCCTTGGGCACTCTTTGCTTTGGCACAACTCACCGACCAATCTTTGGTGGTCATTTTTATTTTTGACAATAGATGGTCGTTGGTTTCCACAACACAACACGACCCACTCACGGGACGTGGGGAAGCTTTCTAAAGCTTAGAAACTTTCATAAAGTTTCAATTTGGTGATGAACAAACCAATTAACGCAGGTGCGCACTCTGTTTTCTATAACGAGAGTGCAATCACAGTGAATGATGAACCTTATTTTAGCTTGTACTTCAACTTCACATCTAGTTTTTGAAGGAACAACTCCACATTTTTACCAATAATAAGAATTTTTGGATTAGCAGATGAACGAAGGGCGATAGTTTCCAACAGACGTCAACGATTATCATTAACGAGAACATTATCGACGAGCCTAAGGCTCAGCTGGATATTTACAGATATCCCACACATTGTGTGATAAAATTTATTTTGTTTAAACCTAGAGCAACACAAATACTCAATTACAAGCGAGCCTATGGGGACCACTGGCCAAGATTCTGCTTGAAGGAGATCTTGTACATGAAACACGTGGATTTTTCACCCGACTGCTTGTTGACTTCCCATTGGCTTGGTGATTGGTCAATTCAGTTGACCGATAAGGTGAATTTTTATAAAGGAACTATTTTTTATTATAAATAGTTAATTAATTATTTTGTTTGTGTTTAAATAACAAAGTTTATCTTTCCATCACAACATTCGCTCTTTATGATTCGGTAAACCTTTGTAAGAAGTTGGAATTGCTTCCAATAGCACAAGTTGTTGCCCTTATTGTAAACTTTTCTCACCCTAGGCATCACTTTTTGCAAAAGATATTGCTTTTTGCTTGGGCAAGGTTACAAGTATTGTATATTCTTTTGCAAAAGTCACTTGTTGTGCAAGCTTGGAAAGCTAAAAAGCTATTGTAATTGCCTAAGAAAAGAAAAAAATGTGTGAAGTCTTTGGCTCATATTGTAAGTGCTTAAAATTGGTATTATTCTTTTGTAATTCTTTGGGATGATTTGGTAGCCACTCCTAGATTATAGCCATTCTCAAATGATGTATGATCTAGCAGACCAAATGATTGCATTAGCTCAGATAATGGGTCTATTAGCCAATAAGGTCCAAGACATCATAGTCCAAGTTGCCCCTGATGTAAAGATCTATCATAATGACCTAAGGACAAAGGCAAAATATGAAGTCAAAATCTTTGATGGATCTCAAGATCCGGATGTCCTAGGTAGTTGGATCATGGACATGGAGATATGGTTCTCCTATACAAGTGTTATTGTTGAAGAGAAAGTTTCCTTTGCGAAGCTCAAGTTGACAAGGTTAGCAAAACTTGTGATTATGGAAAGACAAGAGGGTCAAAACCCAATCACCACTTGGGATGGTTTGATCCAAGCTTTGAAGGATACATTTTATCCTTCAAATTATGAACATGAATTAATGGTCAAATGATATATGTTAATATAAACCTATAGTGTTTGTTAAAGATTATATCTTTGAATTTAGTAGATTGAGAATTTTTCTATGTGAAGGATCTAGTAGAATCCCTTATCATCAAGTTCATGAATGGGCTCCTTGAACCTTTGTATTGGGAGTTGAAATATACTTCCTTAACTACTTTGGATGCAACATTTAATCATGCATAGTTGGCAAAAGAGAAGCTTGTGGCTCAATCCAAGGGAGCTTCCAGACCTCCATATCAACAATAATCAACTAAGGCTAAAACACCTTCTCCTCCTCGTCCTCCTTATTCTTCTTCTTCTCCTTATTATTGTAGTGGTAAGAAATTGTGTAATCATTGTAAAAGAAGAGGACATAGAGAATTTGAATGTTTCAGGAAGAGGAAGAACCTCATTGTAAAATCTCAATAAGAGGAACCTCAAAATGGTCCCCTTGAGGTTGTAGGTGAAGATAGAGAATATGAAGAATTAAAGGGTAAATTGAACAATGTTACCCTAATGCATCATAAAGGTGGTCATGATAGTTTGTTTATCATGAAAGCCCACCTCACTCAAAACTTTTCTATGAATTGTATTATTGACAATGGATCGTAAACTAATTTGATTGTGAAATCCATAGTCAATAGGCTAAATTTACCTATCAAACCACATCCTCATCCATATTCACTTAGATGGAAAGATATTGGTTATGCCTCTTACATCAGAGAAACTTGCACTATGTCCTTTGCTTTGAACCCTCACTTTGTGGATCGAGTCACCTATGATGTGACTTCGATGGATTATTGTGGTCTCATTATTAGACAACCCAATCAATACAATAAAAGGGCTCAATATTATGTATATAACCAAACATACACAATGTATCATGCAAATAAGATATATTTTTATTCATAGTTTTCCATGATCCACACTTTTGTTTTGCTCACATTGGCCACAAAATATTGCCTTAATCTTTAGTAGGCTGAAGGACACACATGGTTCTGCAACACCTCGCAAGGAGCAATTCCTCCTTCATTTGTACCTCATCCTACTACTCCTTTTGCTCCTATTGTTCTTCCTCCTGATTTTGAGCAACCTTTTTTGTCGCTCTCACAAGTTCCTATTATACAGGAGACTCTACAACAAACCATTGCTCCTCGTCAATTTCCTTCACATATTGGTGAGAGAGTTGTGAGAAAACATTGTATTTTAGCATTAACATCTCAAGGCATCTTCGACTTTTTTCAGACCAATGATGGCATGGTATCTCAACTTCCATCTCATCCTACCTGTGGGACATGTGTTCAGTGTTTGGTGACTCACCCTCCTACTTCTATTGTAAAAGCATTAGAGTCTAATGCTTCTAAAGTTGGGAGGTATGATGAGGGTATCACTTGTTAGTTCGTAGGATTAGTTTGTTATTATTTTTCCTAGGTTTCTATTTCTTAGGATTAATTAATTTATATGCTTATTTTTAATAAACACACAAGCCACTATGCTCATATGGGTTTCTAGAGGTAATTAGTTAGCTTCTGGAAAACCTTAGATTGCATTAGCTTAAGTTTTGTTTTTTGAAATATTGAAAAATAAATTATATTAATAGAAGTTGTATTACAAAGTAAAATGAGCCAAACATGAAACAACGGGGAAAGAGGAGCCTCCAATCCCTCTTGGCTCGAATTTTACCCATACACCTAGCAAAAGTTCTATCTTCATCATCAATGCATGTCTTAGTATGGGCCCTGATTGATTTCATGGGAGTAACTCGACATTGTATATAAATAATATATCAATCATTGTGGAGGTTGTCATGAGATTGATGTTGATTACCATTCGTTTAAACCACTTCCCATGAAGCATTGTAAACATTATATAGGTAGGTTAATTTAAAACAACACCTAAGGCCACCATTATGCAGTTATCCATACACATCAACAACACCTGAGTTGAATTTCATTTTTTCTTATTCATCTAAATTTTGTAGACCATCCATATATCTTCATACTATTTTGAAGTCATTCTTAGCATCTTGATCATGTCTTACATACCTATTGTTCTATGGGGAGGAGCATTATTTTCTCTTAATCTAGCTATACTCAATAAAATACCTATGGCTATGTGTGTTATTTATTTGAAATCCATCCACCTTGGCCACTCTGAGTCTACTGATAGTAATGTCATATAGTAGAGCAATAGTAGCCTAAAGATGAAGACACAAGAGCCTATGGCAGTAAGCCAAGAAACTTGCTTACCCAATTCGATATTAGGATAACTCATCATTTGTTTCCTTTGAGGCCATTGCTCACTAGCCTAACTACGCTAAATTCATTAGAATCACTATCTACTATGCCTATTATGCTATTTTCCTATACTACCTCTTGTATCCCTTGTATTTTTTAGCATCAACTTATCTGATTTTCCATCTAAGAGTACATGTATTACCCTTCCTCCAACTTCTTTCTCCATTGTGCTAATTAATCTACCACCTTATTTCCCTCTTGCTTAATATGCATACTAAATATATCTTTAACAACCTTCCAAATCTTTCAATCTGCTTCTACCTTCCTTCTCTCACCAATTACCAACAATTGGAAGGATCTTATTGGATCCAATATTCTAGACCATACCTTAGAGTTTATCTCTATCCATACCCTATGTAAGTGTAGATTCACAACTATCATTTATGTCGACAAGATCACCTATATTGCTTAAATATTTATTATCTCTCCCATACCTTCTACTCTCTAGGACACCTGTTCTCCTTTCCAATTCCTTGTGATAATACCAAAACCAACTTTTCCAAGGTTTTTAGTAGAAGCCTCATCTATGTTAGCCTTCACCCACTCTCTAGGAGGCAATCTCCACTTTGTGTCACTTGGGGAATTATCACCTACACATCCAACCCTTAGTTTTTTTCTTTTATAGTTATTCCAAAGCTCCTAAGGATAGTCACTTCATTTTCATGTTTATTTCCTCTTGTAATATAATAAATAGTGTTTCCATTACCTTACTAATAATCCTTTCCCATACTTGCTCCCTTATTATGTAATCTAATCTAAATATGTGTGCATTTCGTTCTAGCCATAACTACCACCATGAAGCTAGGTCCCAACTTCCATGTCATTTTCATTTTTTTAGTCTTAAAACTGCATTGTTTCCATTTCTCATAAAAGATTTTTTGGCTTGCAAATATTTCTCGATGATCTCATCTACCCCCACCAACTAATCCATTTATCACTGGAAAAAGAACACCCAAAAAAGAGCTAATTAAAGGTATCCTCTGCCTTCCCACACATAACACATTTGGAAGGCCTATAGAAGCCTCTTTTTCTCAAATTATCAAATTTCAAGCACTTTTCATGGTTAATCAGCCATGAGAAAATGTTAATTTTTGGCCATCCTTCCTTTTTCAAATAAATTTCCATAGAAGTGATGTTGGGGCAATATCATATCCATGAGCTACCTTGTATCCATTAGTCCTCCAGGCAGTTGTTTTTGAATGTTTAGAAGGTCACCCATTGATCCCTTTGTGGTCTGATTTTTTATGCTCCATAGAAATTAACTATAGTCCAATTTTTTCCATTTTTCTTATTTTATAACTTAACCATCAACACCCCTTGCATGGAGGCCACCCTTATAGATAGGAACAATTGGTGATTCAACATAGTGGTCAATCCCCCTGATTTCTACTATGTCGATTGAGTAAGGATCTCTTCTTTTTTACATATCCTCATGCTTACTTTTTATAAGTCTTCTTCTTGTATTTTGTTAAATGTCTCTTTCTCTTAAAATATTTATAAGTTTTATTTATGACCTAAAAAAGTCACTTTATTAAGGATTTGTAACGAATGTGACAAGTAATGTTTTTTTTTTAATTTATAAAATGACTAAATTTAGAAGTTCCTTAACATTTTCCTTCACAATTAAAGACTCTAGTTGGGGACAGAGAAATTAAAGTATATTTAATTAAAAAAGGGCAAGAAAGGGTTAATTTGATTACAAATCCAAGAGCAGTGATTAAGCAAGGGGACAAAGAAATTAAAGTATCTTTAATTAAAAAAGAGCAAGAAAGGATTAATTTGTTTACAAATCCAAGAGTAGTGATTAAGTAAGTTAATGAGGGTGCGTGAAACATGGACTAAAAATTAACTTTTCTCATTTACTTTGAGAAGGTAAAGATGTTATACAAATTATTTGGATTGAATATGTTATACAAATTCATGACATGCAATTATGAGTATAACAATCTTATATCTAGACTCATATACATGATAATATTTTTGACAAGCTTTTGTTTGGAGTGGCTACCCAAACCCATCACATTCCAAGTAATTAATATCATTGAGTATTAGAAGAGAAGAAATTAGCTATTGATTTTACCTTTCCGTTTTGGCTTAAATTTCTTCCTTGTTCCTCCATATTTCCCTTGTTTGACTTCCTCCTTGTTGATTGGTTTGGTTTGTGTTTCTTCTCCATTTGATGAATCCCTAAAGTAGGTTCATCTTTTTTCTTATTTCCTTCTTTCATCTCTATTTCCTAAGGTAAGACTATCCCCTGCTCCATTTTCCCTCTTGTGGTCTCCCTCATGGGTTGAATCTCCTCTTTCATGAGAGAGGTTGAGTTTGGTTCTACTCCTTGCTTGTTCCATGAGATAGGTTGGGTTTGGTGAATATCCTCTTCTAATCCTTCCATTTGAAATTCCCTTTCCATTTCTCAGCTTCCAAATTTTTTGAAGATATTGTATCTATTGTTTCTTCTTCTCGCTTTTCCTCCTTGTCTTTGATTACTTGTTGGAAGCCCTCAAAATTTGTTGGATCTTCCCCTGCTTTTTTATTTACCTTCTATTGAATAGATTGGCATACCATGTTAATATTTTCTTTTGTCCCCTCTTGTTCTATTTGATGGTCCTTATTTGTTGGGCACATTCTAGTCAGATGTCCATGAGCATGGCACACCCTACATCTGAATGGAATAGCCTCATAATCTAGTTGCTGACAACAAACAAAATCCCCTATTTTTAGGTCTACATCTGTTTGAAGAGGTTTACTGAGGTCCATTTTTACACAAATCCTAGCAAAAAGTTGTTGATCTTCCTAAAATTGTTTCTCTTGATCTACCTTGATAATTTTCTAGTAAGTTACCCATTGCCTCGATACCTCCTCTTTCCAAAATTCAAGGGTAGGGAAAATAATATTACCCATATTTATATTATGGTTGATTCCATCCTCAGGTCAAATCCCATCTTCCATGGTTATAATAATAGTCCCGTTGACCCATGATTATATTACCCTCCCTCAAATACTTTTTGTTGGTTTGTTTTTTACATAAACTCCACAAAAAATACCTGTTTAGGAGAGCTAGAATCTTGTATTTCCTTCTAGATGCCATTGTTCCCTTATCCACATGTGGAGGAAGTGCAAGTATGATCTAAAACCCATAAATTGACCTATTAGGTTGTGTTTCATATTATAAACTATATCATGGGCTATCCAATCCCTTGTTATTTCTAATATTGGTATTTCTTTTACCTGTGGTAAACATCCGTTCACCCTTCCAAATAGAGAATCCTCCTTTTATCACTTCCCAATGGCCTTTATGATTGTCCTTGTCTGTGTTTGACATTTGTTAAAGCTATATAGGGTTCCACATAACTTATATAAATAATATATCAAGCATTGTGGAGGTTGCCATGAGAAATATGTTGATTACCATTCGTTTAAACCACTTCCCATGAAGCATTGTAAACATTATATAGGTAGGTTCATTGAAAAAAATACCTAAGGACACCATTATACAATTATCCATGCACATCAACAACACCTGAGTTGATTTTTTTTTTTTTCTTGTTCATCTAAATTTTACAGACCATCCATCTATATTCATACTATTTTGAAGTTATTCTTAGCATCTTGATCATGTCTTACTTACCTATTGCTCTATGGGAAGGAGGATTATTTTCTCTTAATATAGCCATACTTAATAAGATACCTATGGTTGTATGAGTTCTTTATTTGAAATCCATCCACCTTGGCCACTCTGAGTCTATTGGTAGTAATGTCATATAGTAGAGCAATAGTAGCCTAAATATGAAGACACAAGAGCCTATGGCAGTAAGCCAAGAAACTTGCTTACCCAACTCGACACTAGGATAACTTATCATTTGTTTCCTTTGAGGCCATTGCTCACTAGCCTAACTATGCTAAATTCATTAGAATCACTACCTACTATGCCTATTATGCTATTTGCCTATACTACCTCTTGTATCCCTTGTATTTTTTAGCATCAACTTATCTGATTTTCCATCTAAGAGTACATGTATTACCCTTCCTCCAACTCCTTTCTCCATTTTGCTAATTAATCTACCACCTTATTTCCCTATTTCTTAGTATGCGTAGTAAATATATCTTTAAAAACCTTCCAAATATTTCAATCTGCTTCTACCTTGCTTCTCTCACCAATTACCAACACTTGGAAGGATCTTATTGGATCCAAGATTCTAGACCATAACTTAGAGTTTATCTCTACCTATGTAAGTGTAGATTCACAACTATCATTTATGTCGACAAGATCACCTATATTGCTTCAATATTTGTTGTCTCTCCCATACCTTCTACTCTCTAGGACACCTGTTCTCCTTTCTAATTCCTTATGATAATACCAAAACCAACTTTTCCAAGGTTTTTAGTAGAAGCCCCATCTATGTTAGCCTTCAACCACTCTCTAGGAGGTAATCTCAACTTTGTGTCACTTGGGAAATTCTCACCTATGCATACAACCCTTAGTTTTTTTATTTTATAGTTATTCCAAAGCTCCTAAGGATAGTCACTTCATTTCCATGCTTATTTCCTCTTGTAATATAATAAATAATCTTTCCATTACGTTACTAATAATCATTTCCCATACTTGCTCCCTTATTATGTGCTCTAATCTAAATATGCGTGCATTTTTTTACCCATAACTACCACCATGAAGCTAGGTCCCAACTTCCATGTCATTTTCATTTTTTTAGTCTTAAAACTGTATTGTTTCGATTTCTCATAAAAAAATTTTTGGCTTGAAAATATTTTTGGATGATCTCATCTACCCCCACCATATATCACTGGAGAAAGAACACCCAAAAAAGATCTAATTAAAGGTATCATGTGCCTTCCCACACATAACACATTTGGAAGGCCTGCAGAAGCCTATTTTTCTCAAATTATCAAATTTCAAGCACTTTCCATGGTTAATCAACCATGGTAAAAAGTTAATTTTTGGCCATCCTTCCTTTTTCAAATAAATTTCCATAGAAGTGATGTTGGGACAATATCATATCCATGAGCTACCTTGTATCCGTTCTTTGCCTTATATGTTTCCAACTTGCTTACTCCCTATCCAAGTATATCCCTCTTGGAATTATCCTGAATTGGGTGTCTTTGGAAACATCTCCACAGTTTTTTGGTTAGTTCCTTTATCCCTCACTGGCTATTCAATGGTATGTTTCCACTCTAGTAATTCTAGCACATGTTGATTCCATAAATCCTCCCAAAAGAGAGCATCCTTTCCATATCCTAACTGCCAATATAGATATGGTGTTATTAACTCTCGACCTGCTTCCATTGTTCTCCATAGTGTAGATCCCTCTCCTTCCACTTTAAATCTTGGATGTTCTCTTTAGTCATTTTTTAATGATTTTTATCTTGTAGCAGTTTGCTCCATAAGCCCCCAACAACTATAATACATCTCTAGTATAGCTTCCATACTAGTGCCCTGCTTTTTTGGGATGTTGATCTTACCCACAAACCTACCTATTTTTTTGGTTGACATATTTTCCCCCACCCAACTAGTGCTAATTTTTGTTCTCCCCTTATGCTTGACCACAAAACAAATTCATGTGTGCTTGTTAATATATTTTAGAGTTATCTTTGCAGCTTGAAGTATGGAAAATATATAAACTAGAAGGGCTTGTAGCACAACTTTAATCATTATAAGACTTCCTACCAAGCTTAGCCATTTGTGCGTCCATTTGCTCAACTCAACTTGTAGTCTATCAATCAACACTTCCACTCCTTGCTTTTTATTTTCTTTGTAGACAAAGCTACTCCTAGACACTCTATGGGTAAAATATTTTTTGTGAAGTTCAATAGTTGTATAATTTTGTCTCTCACCCTCTTTGTTGTATTGAAAAAGACTATTTGAGACTTTTTTTTATTTAAACTTTGCCTAGTAGCTTGAGTATACCCATCTAAAATTTTTTTATGTTTCTTAATACTAGGGGATTGGCTTAACTAATAAGATCAATATCATCCACAAATTGAAGGTGATTTACCTCAATTTGAGAGCCTATTTTTAGGCCCCTTAGCCTCCCCTCTTGTCTCCATTTTGCTAACAGTATCCCTAGACCCTTTTCATATAGGATTAAAAGGTAAGGGAAAAGAGGTTCCCCTTGCCTCAGTCCGCATCCTATTGTGAACATAGGAGAAGGATTTTTATTTACCAAAACTGAGGATGATGTGGTCTATATGCATGATTTTACCTAGTCTCCACCCATCTGCAAAGCCCATTTTTCTAAAATCCTTTGCATAAAGGTCTAGTCTACTCTATCCTAAGATTTAGAAATATCTAATTTAATAAACATACCTAGGTCCTTCTACTTGGACATTGTGTGTATCACCTCTTGGGACACTGCTATTCTGTCTAGAATTTATCTGCCTTCAATAAAATCACCTTGCTCTCTTGAAATCAAATTTGGTAAAAAAGGTTTTAACCTCTTCGCCATAAGCTTTATTAATATCTTGTATACTACATTACATAGTTAAATAGGCCTATAATTACTAATTATCTTGCTAGGTGGTCCCTTAGGAATTAAGGTAATAAAAGTATGATTCAAGGCTTTTAACATTTGCTTACTTTGTTTGATTTCCTCCAACACCTCCAAAACTGCTTGGCCCACAATTTCTTAGAAGTTCTAATAAAATTCAAATAGAAACCCATATGGTTTTGGGGTCTTTGCTATTTGTATTTTTTGTACGATCCACGACGCTTCTTCCAAAGAAATTTTCTTCATTAATAATTTATTGTATCCAGGTTTGACTAACTATGGAATTACCTCTAGTATCTTCTCCTTCCATGCTACATTCAAATTTTTATTGCTACTAATTATGTTATGGAAGTACTGATTTGCTATCACTTCCATTGATTTTTACCTACCCATTATATCTACAAGGCTTGTAATTCTATTATGTTATCTTCTAACTATTATTGTCTTATGGAAGAAAGCTATGTTTTGATCCCTCTCATTTAACCATGTAACTCTGGCTCTTTACCTCTAGTAGATCTCTTCTTGTTTCTCCAAAGCTTCCTCTCTCCTAATTTTTTTTGCCTCACATTTCAAAAAGTATTTTGTAATAGTTCCTTGTCTAATCTCCCTTACAATCTTCTCCTTCTGATCCTTGATTTCATTCTTTGGAATTCTAGTGAATTCCTTTTTGTGTTTACTCCACCCCCTTAGTTAGGTACTCACATATTTCAGTTGTTTGTGGAGTTTGAATTGGGTTGTCCCAAATCTTGGTTTACCTACTTTCCACCATTTCTTAAAGTGGTCCTCCAACTCCTCATATTTCAGCCACCATAGCTCAAATTTAGAAGTTCCTGTTACTTTATGATTATCTTCTTATATGGTAAGGCTTACTAGAAATGGTCTAAAGAATTCCTACCCATGATCCTCCCTTGATTCTTGGTATGCAAGTATATTTCCTCCCCATGAAGAAACAGTCCAAGAGAGATTTGATTGTCTCACTTGTTTGTCTAAGTCATGGAGCTATCCACAGTTGGGATATCTATTAGGTTCATTTGACATGTTATTGTTGAGAATCTATCATTTTCCTCCAACATGGCGCTACCTCTTTGTTCCTCTATTCTAATTTTTGCATTGAAATCTCCTCCCATGATCCATTAGTCCTCCAAGTAGTTGTTTTTGAATGTTTGGAAGGTCACCCATTGATCCCTCTGTGATCTGATTTTTTATGCTCCATAGAAATTAACTATAGTCCATTTTTTTCCATTTTTCTTATTTTATAACTTAACCATCAACACTCCTTGCATGGAGGCCACCCTTATAGCTAGGAATAGTTGGTGATTCCACATAGTGGTCAATCCCCCTGATTTCCCCTATGCCGGTTGAGTAAGGATCTCTTATTTTTTCCATATCCTTATGTTTACTTTTTATAAGTCTTCTTCATGTATTTTGTTAAATATCTCTTTCTCTTAAAATATTTATAAGTTTTATTTATGACCTAAAAAAGTCACTTTATTAAGGAGTTGTAATGAATGTGACAAGTAGTGTTTTTTTTTTTAATTTATAAAATGACTAAATTTAGAAGTTCCATAACATTTTCCTTCACAATTAAAGACTCTAGTTGGGGACAAAGAAATTAAAGTATCTTTAATTAAAAAAGAGCAAGAAATGGATAATTTGATTACAAATCCAAGAGCAGTGATTAAGCAAGGGTACAAAGAAATTAAAGTATCTTTAATTAAAAAAGAGCAAGAAAGGATTAATTAGTTTACAAATCCAAGAGTAGTGATTAAGTAAGTTAATGAGGGTGTGTGAAACATGGACTAAAAATTTAATTTTCTCATTCACTTTGAGAAGGTAAATATGTTATACAAATTATTTGGATTGAAAATGTTATACAAAGTCATGATATGCAATTATGAGTATAACAATCTTATATATGGACTCGTATCCATGATAATATTTTTGACTACCTTTTGTTTGGAGTGGCTACCTAAACCCATCACATTCTAAGTAATTAATATCATTGATAATTAGAAGAGAAGAAATTAGCTATTGATTTTACCTTTCAGTTTTAGCTTAAATTTCTTCCTTGTTCCTCCATATTTCCCTTGTTTGACTTCCTCCTTGTTGATTGGTTTGGTTTGTGTTTCTTCTCCATTTGATGAATCCCTAAAGTAGGTTCATCTTTGTTCTTATTTCCTTCTTCAATATCTATTTCCTAAGGTAATACTATCTCCTGCTCCATTTTCCATCTTGTGGTCTCCCTCATGGGTTGAATCTCCTCTTCCATGAGAGAGGTTGAGTTTGGTTCTACTCCTTGCTTGTTCCATGAGAGAGGTTGAGTTTGGTTATGCTCCTTGCTTGTTCCATGAGATGGGTTTGGTGAATATCCTCTTCTAATCCTTCCATTTAAAATTCCCTTTCCATTTCCAAGCTTCCATATTGTTTGAAGATATTGTATCTATTGTTTGTTATTGTCACTTTTCCTTCTTGTCTCTGATTACTTTACTAATTTTTTTGTTTGGCCCTTTGATTACTTGTTGGAAGCCCTCAAAATTTGTTGGATCTTCCCCTCCTTTTTGATTTACCTTCTATTGAATAGATTGGCCTACCATGTTAATATTTTCTTTTGTCCCCTATTGTTCTATTTGATGATCCTTATTTATTGGGCACATTCTAGTCACATGTCCATGAGCATGGCACACCCTACATCTGAATGGAATAGCCTCATAATATAGTTGTTGAAAAAAAACAAAATCCCCTATTTTTAGGTCTATCTCTATTGGAAGAGCTTTAATGAGGTCCATTTCTACACAAATCCTAGCCAAAAGTTGTCGATCCTCCTAAAATTGTTTCTCTTGATCTACCTTGATAATTTTTTGGTAAGTTGCCCATTGCCTCGAGTACCTCCTCTTTCCAAAATTAAAGGGTAGGGAAAATAATCTTACCCATATTTATATTGTGGTTGATTGTATCCTTGGGTCAAATCCCATCTTCCATGGTTATATGACCCTCCCTCAAATACTTTTTGTTGGTTTGTTTTTGACATAAACTCCACAAAACAATACCTATTTAGGAGAGCTAGAATCTTGTATTATCCTTCTATATGCCACCGTTTCCTTATCCACATGTGGAGGAAGTGCAAGTATGATCTAAAACCCATAAATTGACCTATTAGGTTGTGTTTCATGTTATAAACTATATCATGGGCTATCCAATACTTTGTTATTTCTAATATTGGTATTTCTTTTACCTGTGGTAAACATCCATTCACCCTTCCAAATAGAGAATCCTCCTTTTATCACTTCCCCATGGCCTTTATGATTATCCTTGTCTGTTTTTGACAGTCGTTAAAGCTATATAGGGTTTCACATAACTTATATAGGTATGAGATTCCTTGTTTAAGGGGATTTGGTATCAAAGTACCTATGACCCCCATTCGTGGTCATGATCCTTACTGTTGAAAGACATTTTAATGAGATTGATCCTCTTTGATGTTGTTTCTCATGATAAAATATTCTCCAAGCCTCTACCCTAGCCTTAAAAACCTTAGTTTATTTCCTTAGAACTCATCCTCATAAAACAAACAAAACTAGTATTTGGAAAGAATTAAGATTACAATAGCTTAGGTTAGTCATTAGTTGCTAAACTTAAGTTATAATAGGTCTTAAGTTAGCTTAGGGTTGTTCTAATTTGGGCTATCTTAATATACACCATGTTGCTTATTTACTAATCTTACTTGTATATATGTGTGTGCTTTTTAATAAAATCTTCACGTGAGTTTGATACCTCAACAATAAAGCTTGGATACTATTCAATGTATATGTAGAGGGGGGTAAAACTACCCTATCACATAAGATTCTCCATTGGATCTGTTGGGAGTCGAGGTGACTATAGGGTATGTTGATTCCTTTACACTCAGGGGCTTGGGGGATCGAAGGGTTCACTAGGAATGGTTTTAAGACTTGCTCTAAGTCTGGGGTGGAAATATTTAAAGTCTTTATTGAATAAATACCTATGTTTGGCCTTATTAAGATCTACACTAGGAAAAATTAAAGAACAATGCAAGGCAAACAATAATGCAAGCAAAGAGAAACTATCCCTCAAATGATTAATTATTTATTTATTTTAATGAGGACTAAAACCCTAACTTATGCAAGTAAATAAATATTTTTATTTTCAACAAGGGTTCAAGAGAATGCACAAACAAAATTAACATAAAATTCAAACTACATGCTTTTTTTATTGATGCCTAGTAATAGACTCAAATATTTTTATCTTTATTTATGATCTAAATCTAAAACCAAAACGGACAAAAATGAATAAAAGACACCCAAAAAACAACCTAAATATCTATCAAAGCACTTAATTTATCTCATGGTTGATCCTATCCAAAATTATTCCCAAAATGACCAACAACTTCAAAACCCTTCGAATATTGATCAGTGTTTGGGGGTATGCTTAAGCTGCTATACGACTGAGCTTGAAGGCATAGTAATAAATCCCCCTTGGTCCTTTTAGCTGACCATTAGAAAGTAAAAGTGATTATTGACCTTTGGAAAATAAAAAATATGAAATGAACATGAAAACAACACAAACAGGATGCAAACAAATAGATTAGGGTCTAAATAAAGTATGCAGAGAGTGGGTTAAGTTTTTGGGAGCAAAAACCTACCCCCAAGCCTTGGTAACCAAATTTGTGCCCCATAAGGGGTGATCATAAATATAGCATTCTAAATTTGTGCCTTGTAGAGACGGGGTGTGAATTTACGAAAGGGCCTTTACTTGATCTACAAATGTGAGAAATGCAACACAAAGTAGAAAAATAATTGATCTAATGATTAACAACGAAAATATAGAAAAATTGATTAGTCTATAAGGAAAGTAAGGAGAAATGAAAGAGTAAATGCAAAAGCCAAGATGGTAGACCTATCCTCCTATCATCAAGGCTTCTCCACTTGCTCACCAAAAGGAACAAACCACACAAAACATACAAGGAGCATAACACTAGTATCAAAATCTTGGGAGCATGTACATGATTAGTTCAAAATATTGCTTTGGAGAACTTGTAGAGTTGTCCTTGAAAAGGGGCATCCAATCCCTCCATTTATAAGATGTTTGGAAGTCTAAAAGACAAGAAAAAAAATCAACCTTGGCCAAGGGCCAACCATAAGAGAGGGCGGTCCACAAAATTAGGATATTTGAAAAAATCTTAATTTTGTCAAATTCATGCCCTGTATTGGACAACCACAAATTTTGCAAAGCTAAGAAAAAAAGGCAAACAAAAGCAAAAATAATGGTTGAATTTTACACTTAGCAATTTTTAGGGAGTTCTTAGGGAGTCTAAGGGAAAATGACTCATTTTGATAGGTCAATTTTCCATGTCTACATTTTGTCCTCTCTTTGATGCATTTATGGTTGAATAAATACATAAAATAAATATGTAGACACCTATGGGTGAAAAAGATAAAAATAGAAAAGGGTGGCCAATTTGGACAAAGAGGCAGTGCAAAAATGGTGTCATTTCGAACACTTTAAACTTTAACATGCAAAATGGGGCATTAGTGACTTTAATGTCCCTGAGCCTAGGGTGCCCCCTTGAGTTTTAGAGTGAATGCAATATTCCTAAGGAAACTTGAAAAGGTGAACATAGAAGAAAAGACAACAACAAACAAACATAAAAAGGACAAAAAGAAAGTAGAAGGAATAAAAAGAAGAAAAATAGGTGAAAATGAAAATCATTATCACCACACAAAGGGGATAAGAGCTTTGGAGAAAAAAGGTAAAAGATGCTTCCCACACATTTTTCAATCATTGCAAGGGGTAAGGCTGGTGCAAAAATAGAGCAAGCACGGGTAAGGACCCATAATCAAACTCTAGATTAGGATTTATTGTAAGTTTTAAGCTTTTATGATTTTTATTTTTTATTTTTAGAGGAAAATCACATAGGTGCTCACAAGCGGATTCGGGGGTTGATCAGGAATTTGGCCATACCCAATGATGATCGAATTCATGCCCCAAAAATATGGGTGCTAATTCATAGGAGAGTTTGCTTATGTTGCCTCTCTTATTTTGTTGTTTTTTTATTATAATGAAATTAATAAAATTTTGCTAATGTTTATGATTACAACACGATGTATTGGAGAGTAAAGAGTGGAGGTTGAGAACCTTATAAAATATGTTGTGATAGCTCATACTAGTAGAGTGAGACACACTACATGTAGTGGGGCTACTACATCTCGTACATATATCCCAGGTGGAGGCATACAAAGCGCTACATATGATGCTAGCAGAGAGGTGGTATCCAAAGTCATCTACCTTTCAGTTATCGATGGGAGAGATAATCATCACACTAGAGGATGTGTGGTAAAGCCTATGCATCCCCATTAAGGGGAGGGTAATTTATAGGGCATAGGTACCAAATACAACATTCTAGAGATTATCGAGCGATCCAACACATGAGATCTAGTAGAGTGGATTACATGTTGATGAGATGCTATTTTGATATGAGGTGACTGCATTAACAACTATGCTCTATGGTACAGTGGATGGGTTCCTAGTGTGCCACACGAGTAGGCAACACCTACCATGGACACTTGTAGGAGTAGTGGTAGACATGTAAGATCATCACACTAGATTCACATGGGATCCATATGTGCTAACTTGTTTGTATAGAACATTATACAATATCGTGTACAAAAGATATATAGGGATGGTTTGTACAACTTTGATCCAAGTGTGGTGTTGGGATCATATGGCTATCCAAAGACCACATGCACTATCAAGACCACAAATTGACCTAGAGTGTATATATATATATATGGGGCTGACACTTTGAGTGAGTCAAGAGGACATATGCAGGTATCCTACCACTAGGGAGGTGGGTAATAAATGAGCTATGAAAGCACCAGATCATATGATATCTACATCCTAGGTGGATCAAGGATGGGGAGGATTTGGTGAGGGTTCAAAGGATCAGGTGGATCTCTACAAAAAGGGATGAGTTGGAGCTATTCAGGTTTAATCAAGTATAATGATAGTTCAACATCATATAGGAGATACCCACTTTGGGTGACTATTGGTTCATATGGATGCAAAGGGATCCATCAAGAACCGAAGGAGACATTTATATGGGAAGATTTGTAGAGGAGAATCTAGATGATCCCCTCTATGTTGACCCAGGAGTGGATGATTTTGGGGTGGCCTTGAGATATAGGAGATGGCATAGGGGTATTGTGCCCCCAAGGATCTCCCCATTGATGCTAGTGCAAAGGTGCCAAGTCATGGATCAATGGACGCAACTAGTTTTTTGAGAGGCCACCTGATGAATAGTTGAGCATCATTAGAAGGGTGTAGATCCTCCTAGGCACACATGGATTTAAGTGTGGTTGGAGATGGTGATAACTGTTAAGACGACCATCACCCTCTTTGGCTTAGGGAGAGAGGAACTACTAGAGATGCCCCCATGACTATAGATATCAGGCTAAGTAGGGTGATAGAGGGTGCCTCTACATCAACAACGATGGGATCTAGCAAGACTACGAGTCAAGATGAACTAGCAAGGAAGAGGGAGGTGCTATAATCTAGGATAATGACCATGTAGAAGGATATGGATATACTTTGAGAGGATCGATCCAAGAGGATAGAGGGACTACAAAGTGCCTTGAACATGATACTTATAGAGTGAGATGCAATGAGGATTGAGGTATACTATCTTAAGGGGAGACAAGCTGATTGGAGTAGAAGTGACAATGGGTTTAGGTTGAGGGGATGGCTATTACTATGGATAGCCGATAGGGTGATGGGATATTCCTACTATATGAGGAGATACAAAGGGTAGGGGAGAGGCTAGAGGTGTATATACAGAGGGAGACCTTCTACCAAACCCTGTACTTTCAGCCAGATTCAACAAAGTAAAGAGTGCCCTCACCATCATCCTTATAGACATAGGGTAAGTTGTGGTCTAAGTCATAGACTATTTCATGGTTCGTCAATATGCCCCAAACAGGACCACCTCCAATAGGAGGAACATAGGATATAGGCTTGTAGAGCTAGGGCTAGGATCAGGATGACATGCCAATTTTAAGTGTGGTATGCATCCTTGGGAATGGTCAAGTGTGTCATGCCTGGACTATGACACACTGACCAAGCTGATATGTACTATATATTTTGAGTAATACATGCTATAATCTAGATTTATTATGTGTTTGTATATTTATATATTTTCTTTTTTTTATTATGCCTGAAAGAAAGAGTGAACTAAACCAAAAAATACATGAAAAAACTAATACAAGGCATATATGCAAAAGGAACTAAACTAAATAAATGCATGAATGAGCTAATGAAATTCATGATTAGATGATTGGAAGCAAAAAAAAGGAATGATGGAAGAAATAAGGAGAGGAGAAAGAAATAAAAATAACACTCTAGCTGAATTTATGCCTCATAATAACAAACAGCGAATTCACGCCCCATAAGGACAGGGCACAAATTCAACAAAAAAGAAGAAAAATAAGGAAGAGAGAATAAAAGAAGAAATAAAAGAATAACAAGGTCAATAAGAGGTCAAAAAAAAGGGTTCTTAGAGTGTGTCATTTGGATCAACTTATCCCAGAGGGGATTAGTGTGATCAAATGGACATAAACTAAGCAAAATAAAAAAAAATATGGAGCATAACCCTATAAGGATGTATGCTTAAAAATGGCCTAATGGAGGTTGCTCCTCATTAGTGGCCACGAAGCTATCTTGTAAGGGTGTAATGTTCACTAGAAAATAACAAGTGCAAAGCAAAACCTACTATGGGTGTGTGCTCGCTAATGGATATGGTTAGAGAGATACCCAATAGGATGTATGTTCGCAAATGACCTTATGGAGGCTACCCCTCACTTGGTGGTCATGAAGCTATCCCATATGAGGTGTAATATTTGATTGATTTTACAAAAGGAATATAACCTGATAGGGTGTGGTGTGTACAAAAGATGAGTGAGCAAAGAAAAGTACAACAAAAAAGTGTGTGTATGTGTGTGTTTTTTAACAAAAAGAAGATAGAAGAATGAGAGAAGCAAGAAGTAAACAATATTATGCATGTGTGTCCTTTTTGAAAATTTTAATAGCGAAGATATGTGCACAAGATAGTCAATTATCATATGATATTCATGCAGTATCTACCCTATCCCATGAGGATCCCTTAACAATTGAAAGATCAAGAAGGAAAAGTGTGAACAAACAAGATGTGCAGATAGAAGAAGGAAGCTATATCCTTTGTCATGGAGAAGAGAAGAAATGAGATTGAAAAATTACAAAGGACAAAGGACATACAAGAGATGAAGAACTATATCCCTTCACTTAGAGAAAAAATATGATTATTGAAACTTTCAAGGTGAAGGAATATATGAGAAGAGAAAAGAAAACAATAAGATAATAAATGCAATGATAAGAAATTATGGAGATGTGCCCTAGGTTGGGGGTTTGCTAAGCATCAGTGAACTAGTATGAGTGCAATGCATGTAAGCTAAAACCTAACTAGGTTTTATCACTTGCCTTATTACAAAGTCCCCAAGAATATATTTTATCAAGCAAAAAAGTATCTATATGACCAACAGAGATGCAAAATAGAACAAAATGTCAAGTAGTACATACAAAATATGATAGATAGTCATGTAGTATGATCAAGAAAACCAAATACAGAATGAAAAACAAGGATGTAAAATTATGCATAATATCATTTTAGGTGCATTATGTTCATTATTTATTTAATATTTTTACCATATAACGCTGCTTAACGATAGGTGTCTAAGCCAAACTTGGTTGTTATGACAAAGGGACCTATCCAATCAGGTTGAAACTTATCTTTCAGATCTATGCAAGCATTTGTGTTATTTTGGTTTTCCTTGAGGACAAGGTTCCCAACCTCAAAAGAATTATTGCAAAATTTCTTAGAGTACGATTGCTTAATCCAATTTTGATAGGGTTGAAGATGGTCTAAGGCATGGATGCGCTTCTCATCCAATAGTTCCAACTGGTGCAAATAGTATAAACAATACTCATTGTTGATCGAGGCATCTTGCAACAAGATATGCATGGACAAGACTTCTGACTTGAACTAAAAAACTACCTTAGTGTTGTAGACCAAGACATATAGGGTTGCACCTATAGGAGTTCATATGCTAGTATGATAGGTCCACAAGGCAAGATGCAACTAGATATGCCAGTTGCAATCGGTCTTACTTACCAACTTCTTGAGGATATTAACTAAAGACTTGTTGGATACTTCAGCTTGATCATTACCCTAAGGGTAATATGGAGTTGACCACTTATGTTGAATCTTGTACTCAACACAAAGTCTATGGAGATCCTTGTTCTTGAAATAAGTGTCATTATTAGAAAGAATTATCGAAGGAATCTTGTACCTACAAAGGATCTAGTTGAAGATGAACTTAGAGACTTGAGCTCCAATCACCATAGCCAAGGGTATGGCTTTAACCCACTTGGTGAAGTACTTTTTTGTCGTTAAGATAAACTTGTAACCATTAGATGACGTTGGGTTAATCTTCTTGATAATGTCCAATCTCCACATGGAGAATGGTCAAGAGGAAGAAATAACCTAAAGGTTTTGAGGAGAAGCATGAAAAATATTATCATGGTATTAACACTTATCACCACATCGAACATAGTCACATGCATATTTCTCTATGAAAGGCCATTAGTAGTCGATCTAAAGAAGTTTCTTAGCTATAACATTATCACTAAAATGGCCTCTAATGATCCTTTATGAGCTTCACTTAGGGATAGTAGGGATTTATTAGAGTTAAGGCATCATAAGAGGATGCCTTCGAAAGAACGTCAAAATAAAGTATTACCAATTATCATGAATCAACATGCTCTTTTTCACAAAAGCTTTCATTGGTTGCGGTCTAAGCCATCATGCATAAAACCATCCTTAAAGAAGTTAAATATGTCTATGTACCAAGGCTCGGATTGAGAAACTCCAATGTTTAGGACATCTAATGAAACAAGAAGGCTAGAACTAAGGGATGTAGGATATTAGAGTTGTTAGATAATAATAGTTGCTTGATCATCTTCTAACTCTAAGGGGATAAGGGATGCAACAATGACCATGGCATTTGCATGGCGGTTGGAGGATCTAGGGATGAACTCTATGTTACCCTATCGAAGGAGAACAAAAGCTTGGTTTAATTTCCTTATAAGGTTTTAGCTTATTATGTATGGTTTGATAATCGTAATTGATCCAATTAACCATGAGTTGAGAGTCACCAAAGATAGATAAGACTCTAAAATTCAAGGCTAAGGCTTCTATAAGACCTAGGATCAAGGATTTGTGCACTACAGTGTTATTATTGCAAGATAAATGAAGCTTGAAGGAAAGGGGGATGAGCTATTTTTTTAGGGTAACTAGAATGATTCTAGCCCTAGCACCCTTTAAGCATCTAGCTCCATCAAAAAACAAAGTCCAAGACTTAGGCTCTTCTACTTCTAATATAAGGCACTCATCGAGAAGCTCTATGACTAAGGGATGGATGACTTCTAAGGAAGTTGCAGCTAGTAGGTCAACAATCATATGATATTTTATAGCCTTATGATATACATAAATTTACCCTTTTTATGAGGTAAACCCATAGTTTGCAGTGAAGATGACAGCTTAACTAGATCTAGAAGAGGACTGTCATTAAGCAAATTAGCTTGATCTTGTGATGAGATTATGATGTATGGTTCCTCATGTATTTTGAAACTCTTAAACTACTTGGTGATCTAAGAATTTTTATGAAGAGAAATATATGGACAAAAATTGATGTTATATCGAGCTTGCTCAATTATTGAACAATATTGAAATAGATGAGGGTCACCTGGAATGGTGATAAGCTAATTTTTGAACTCGTATTTCAAACATTGGTGAAGGGTAGAAGGGCCACCCCGCATGGCATGAATCCAAGGGCGTCCAAGAAGAATATTAAAATATGCGAGACAATATAACACATAAAATAAAGTGTGTAAGATCTTGGGTCATACCCTAAGGAAAATCGATAAAATATCATAGGCCTCTTGGGACTCATTGTTGAAAGCTTTTACAATTACATCAGATTTGGTTAAGTCTTCCTCTTTTAATCCAAAATTTGGAAAAAATTATAAGTGCATATATTGAGGGAGGAATTATTGTCCACCAAGATCCTCTTGATGAACTTTTTCCAATATATCTAGTGATGTAAAGAGGAGAATCCCCTTGCAAATTTGAGGAATGAAGCTTGTCATCATAAAAAGACTTATTATTTATCCTAAGAGTACCTACAACATTCGCTAGGTTACTAGAAGGAATATCTTGCGGGACACATTTTTAACTTAAAAGCTTCAACAAGGCTTTCCTATGAAGAGGAGAAGTCTGTAAAAGCTCTAAGAGGGATATCTTGGCAGGTGTGTTACTTAACTGTGGTTGGGTGTCAAATGAGACTTTTTGTTTTGGCTTCAACACTAAGGTTGGTTTTTCTATACTTGTGCTACTTTTTTGGTAATCTTGAGAACTAAAGGTGGTCTAAAAGGTTTTTTGGATGTACAACTTATCTTCTGTTGAGAATGTTGAGTCAGTTGAGCTTGAGCTTGTTTTCTTGTAGTAGTTGTTATCATACCAACCATGTTGTTATAGGAATGTGGTACATTATGATATCACACTTGATTAGTTGTCTATTGCCTGTGATTGGGTAGGGGAGTTTGGAAGATCCCAATTTCTTGATTAGTTGTTGGTATCTATTGAGTAGGAGGTTAATTAGTTGGAGGGTTGTGATTAGAAGTAGGTTGAGAGTCATCCATAACAAGATGACCCTTGTCTATTAAGTATTGAACCACATGTTTCAACCTCTTATATGAGTTTGTCATGTGTCCCTCCACTCTATGATACTCATAATACTGACCAGGCTTATACCATTCTGTCATGGTATCAGGTTCCCTTATGGGAGGCAACTCGATCATCTTGGCTTTCAAAAGCTACTTCAAGACTAACAAAATAGGTTGGTTGAGTCTTTTGAAATTCCTTGGTGGGGGTTTTTAGATTTTCCAAATACCAACTTTTGCAAGGTTTTAGCGGTATTAATATTGTTGGTTTATCTGTTATCTATCATCTTATATATATATTTTTTAAGAAAATATTTATTTACTTAATAAAAAAAGTACAAAACTCTTTAATCAAAGTTCAAAGTGAACATCATTCTAAAAACTGAACATGAAGACAAAAAAGAACCTCATTATTGGAGCCTTTGTCATTCTTGCATACCACCCCTGCTCTTCTTCTTCTTGATGATTTGGCGGCAATAACCAAGGGCTATATTTATTGCCTGATTCGCTAGTATGTCAGCCTCTTTGTTGAATTCCCGCATTATGTTTTGATAGGATATTTTGCCAATGATTGTGCCAAGTTGTCTAATCCTGCCTTGAATAATCTTCAATTGTAAATATCTAAAATATTTATTTTTGGCAAGAGTTGTTATTATCAGTTTAGAATCCCCGTAAACTATGACTTGAGTGATTCCTTGCTTTACCACCAATTTTAAGCCGATTTCACATCCAATAGCCTCTGCCACATTGTTAGATGTTGTTCCCAAGTTGATCATGTATTTGAGTAGGATCTCACAAGGTCCTGTAAGAATTAGTCCCCCTGTCGTTGCTTTATCGGGGTTGGATTTGGAGGCACCATCAAAGAAGAGTGCTGGAAAACACATGTCAGGCAAAGAATTATTTGCTTTGCATCCTTCGTGTGTCAGGAAAGCTTGGAGATTAAGTTGGTATATAATTATTCTTTCTGTGGGTGATAGATATTATTCATACTATTGCTGACAAAAACTAGATTTGACATTTAGGATTAATTCTTCTTTTATCCTTCGTATTAGAATTTTATTGTCCTTACCTTTTCCTTCAAAAATCCTCTGATTTTTATCCAACCAGATGTGCCAGATGACAAAATATGGTATGGAGCTCCACAGATATTTTAGGAGGGGCTTACCTGTCAGTTTAACTTTATATTATTTTTTCCACTTGGTAAAACATTTGTCTATGGTTAACCTTACAGAGTAGGAAATGCCAAGAATTTTGATTATTCCTAACCAAATTGAAATTGCCTTTCGGTATTAAAAAAAAATATGGAAAACTGTTTCATTGTTTTGCCTGCACCTGTAACAAACATGAGGTCCTACTATACCCCTCTTTTGAATATTATCACCTGTTAAGATTTTATTTTGAGAAACTAGCTAGCTGAATACTTGCAGTTTAGGTGGTGCTCTAACTGTGCACAATATCGATAGTTTTTTGTTGGCAGGCCCAATTTGCTGATGTTGGAATCCTAAATGCACTGAGGATTCCCCATTACTATTGATGCTACCCCAAATAAGTTTGTATGACATTGTGGGATGAAAAGGTCTAATGCTCACCACGTGAGACATAAAATAATACCAATCTCCTTGAAGTTGAGATGGAATGGGAGGGGAGATCCAATTCAAAGTTTCTGAGGTCCAATAAAAAAAGTCACTTAACTTAAATATTCTTTGGCTTTCCAAGTGATTTTGCAATTTTATTGGAGTTCTCTCTCTTAATGGTGGATTTCCTAGGATTGGGTCCTCCCATAGATTAATTAACTTACCATATCCTGGTAGCCAAGAAATTTTATCCTCTATTATGCTCTTTGCTACCACTATATGTTTCCAAACCAACGAGGCTCTGGAAGTTTGTCTATGTGTTTAAGCATTTGAATACCTGTTTGATTATTTACATACTTGTTGACTAGTATGCGCTGCCATGCTCGATTGTTTTTAAGCATGTTCCAAAGAAGTTTTGATCCCAATGCTTTCGAAACTATCTCCATTTTTTATTCCTAGTCCTCCTTGAATTTTACTCTTGGTGACCATCTCCCAATTGATCAAGTGGAACTTTTTTCTTTATGATTTGCTACCTCCTTGCCATGGGAATTTGCATATGATTCCATCTACCTTTTGCAAAATAAACTTGGGAGCATGATATACTAATAGTTGGTAGATTGGAAGAGAAGCTAACACTGATTTGATCAGTACTACCCTTCCTGCAAGACTGAGCCAACTATTACTGTAACTTTGTATCATCCTAACCATCTTGTCCAATATTGGGGTCCAATAGTCTGAAGCTTTGAGGTGGAAGCTCATGGGCACTCCTAGATATCTAAAGTATTTTTTTGTACCAGACCAAAATATTAGGATAGTGCAAAAGAGTTTGACTATTATTGTTGCAACGTTTTGAGTATAGAACTGACTCTTTTGAGTGTTTATCTGAGCCCCAGTAGCTTGTGTGAACCAATCCAGACATTGCTTAAATTGTCTAACATTTTGCTTGGTGGCTTCACCTAGAAGAATGATATCATCTATAAATTGGCCATGTGTTACAACTTTGCATACTATTGCTGCCTCTATCCCTGTTATTTTTTTTTTCTCTTTGAAGATGGTTGATTAATCTTCCAAGAGTCTTAGCTAGAATGATGTAAATATATGGTGATAGTGGACACCCTTGTCTAATTCCCCTTGTAGCTTGAAAGAAATTTGTTGGTTCTCCAATATTAAGAGGGCTATCCATGGGTTTTTTATGCATGCTTCGATCCACCTAATGACGTGATGTGGGAATCCAAACTTTTGAAGGACCTGTTCTACAAATTGTATATTAACTCTATCAAAGGTGTTTGCCATATCAAGTTTTATAACAATTTGTTTCTTTTTTTATTTTCTACTACTGTGGAGGGCTTCATGCACTATAATGATATTATCATATATTTTTTTCTAGGCATGAACCCTCCTTGCTATTCTGATATTAGTTTGTCAAGTTTTTTCTTTATTCTATTTTCCAAAAACTTGGTAATAATTTTATAGGAAGAGTTACACAGAGAAATTGATCTGAATCTAGAGAAAGTAGTGGCATTTTTTCTTTAGGTATTAATGCTAGAAATGTGGATTTGATGGCTCCAAGAAGCTTACCTTTCACCCTAACATCCTCAATCATGTGTATCAAATCTTCTCCAATGATGTGTAAGTATTTCTGGTAAAAGTTATTTGTGAATCCATCAGGTCCAGGAGCTTTATCCTTTGGTAGAGTTGTTATAATCTCCTTAAGTTCCTCCATAGTGATTGGATGACTGAGATCCTATTTGTCTTCCAAACTTAATACTGTTGGTATATGCTGCAACAATATTTCCTGGGAATGAAAATTATAATTTTCTTTGGAGAGCAAAGCTGAGTAATGTTGTTTGGCAAGTTCCTTAATTTTCTCCCTATCTGTATAAGTGGTTCCTTCATGCTCTATCTCCTTGATTGTATTTATTTGGTAGCATTGCATGGTTTTTAGATGAAAATATTTTGTATTTTTATCCCCCTTGCTTAGCCAGACCATTCGGGCTCTAAGCCTCAAATGTGTTTCTTCTTCAGTGCTTAATTTATTGAGCTTCTGAATCAAGTCATTTCTTGCATCTTCTTGCCATGGTTGAGGAGGATGATCCCCAATTTCTATTTCTAGCCGCTCTAGTTGTTGCATCAACTGCTTCTTGTCTGGTTTGATTCTCGCATTTTCTGCCAACCATTTTTTTATCATATGCTTCAATTTTTGAATTTTGATTTTCCACTTTTATTAGGGGTTGGTGGATTGGACCTGTTGGTTCCAAGTGCTTTCCACAAGTTCACTAAAATCTTCTTCTGCTGCCCATTCAGAGTTGTATTTAAAAGGAATTTTTCAGGGTTGTAAGCTTTGGCCGCTATCTAAGAGAATTGGCTTATGATCTGAGATAGATTTTTGAATGATGTGACTGGAAGTGAGGGGAAAGTGTGTTAGGAGATTTTCATTGATAAAAAATCTATCCAATATTTTTGCAATATAGTTTGTCCTTGCTCTTCTATTGCTCCAAGTGTACTTTCCTTTGGTCGGTCGAATGTCTTGTAAGATTTCATCTACCATAATTTGATTGAGTATATATCTATTTGGATCCCTTGCTAAACTTCCCCCAACCTTCTCCCAATGGTAGAGAATCATGTTGAGATCTCCTCCCAGTATTATGTTGTCAAACTTCTCATTGTTTAGCCATTGTGCTAAGTTTTGCCATGTTTCTCTTTTCTGGATAGGATTATTTGGACCATAAAAATTTATTACCACTACACTAGTTCCATCTAATTGTTGTGGGTCCCAAGCCAAAGCTAGTCCCCCTGAAGCTCCCACAGAATCAACAACTATCAGTTCTGATTGTACCCATATCTTCTGCCATTCTATAATTAGTGTTGCCTCTATTGTTTTTGTTTCCTGAATACATACTATTGCTGGCTTTTGATCCTATATTAGAACTTTGAGATTGTTTTTTTCAGAGAACTTCCCAGTCCCCTACATTTCCATGACATAATCTTCATTTTTTGGATTCCACATTATTTTTTACAAAGCTCTCCTCAATTCTAACCTGCATTTTGGATTGCAAGTCTTTTTGTGCTTGCTAATTTTTGAGTTGTTGGTTTGATTTTCTTCCCTTAACTGCATATCGTGTGGTCGATAAACCCCCAGGAATCACTATTTCCTCCACTTGTGTTTCTTCTACCTCTTCCTCTGAGTTTCCATCAGTTTTTTCTCTAGCTGTTGTGTCCTCTGGTGTATCTCCTAAGATCTTTGGTGACTTGTCAGCTTCAGTTGTAGGTATCTTCTCTTTATCTTTAGGAGCCATCAAATCTAGAGAGGTGATTTCCTTTTCTCCTTCATTAAGACTTTCAAATTTATTTTTGTTCTAGAAGCTTTTTTGATCTTATGGTTGAGGTTGTCGATTCTTGCTTCTTGATCTACGCGGTCTCCTTTTGACTTCTTGGAATCCTAGTTCTTTTTTTGTTTCCTGTGCTTGTTTAATTGGGTAGTTTTGGGATAAATGCCCATGCTCATGGCATGTTATACACTTGAATGGTATATGCTCATAGTCCAGGGGTTGGTTATGTATCCAATAAAACACCTTTATTCAAATATGTTCAGGCAAACCCTTTTTTAGATTAACTTGCACATAGATGCGTGCACATATAACATTATTAGCCTTTGGAGGAGCCCAGTCAATGAATGTTCTAATAGCATTACCTATTAATTCCATCGAAGGTTTGTTCCATAGGTGCAATGGCAAAAATGGTAACTTGACCCAAACATAAACTTCTTCAGGCTCCTCCTCTTGAGGATCAAATGTCGTGCTCCACGAGGTCATGTAAAGTGGGTTGGATCCTAGAAACCAAGGACCCCCATGAAAGATAGTGCTCTTGTCCTCCACAGAGATAAATGTAAAAAACAAAGTATCCCCTACCTGTCATCATGAATTCATAAGAGGAGAATTTACTCCAATGTGTATTAATCCATTTCTATATTGTGATTGGACTAGGCCATATTCCTACAAATTTGCATGCAAGGGCTTGGGTGGAAAGTGTGAGCAAAGGTTGTTGGATGTAGGCTGGAGGTACCTCAATCATAGGAGACTCATCTAACTTGGGCACAAAGGTACCATTGTTAGAGCGAGCAGGTGGTTTTGGATGGGGTTCTTTTCCCACTTTAAGCACTTGACACATATGATCCAACTTCTCCTCATAAAAGGGAAACTGTTGTGAAAACATGGAGAAGGCCTCATTGCTCGCTTGTTTTAGAAGTGAGGTTGTAGTCATCATTGGAACCAACAGACTGCCATAAATCTCTTCCAAAAGAAGATGTCCCTATTTTTAAATCCCTAGCCAAAGAAAGATTTTCAAAGCTAAAGCCAAATAATTACCATACCTGAACTGACACTCACGATCTCTCTAGGGTTTTTTATCTTCCCCCAAATTTGTTCCTGCTCCAGCTATCTATCATCTTATCACCAACTACATGCTTGTTATTATATTGAAATTTTGTGGTCCTTTCTTCTTCTTTCCTTAATTGATTTGATCTCTTTAAATGAAAGCCTTCTCTACTCTTCTTGCCAAATCTATTGCTTTTTCAAAAGAGGTAACAATTGTTGTTTCCAAGTCATTTGAGATATGTTCTTGCAAATTTCCAATAAAGATTTCTAACATGTCTCTAGGAGGCAAGGTGTACCTTTATCATCCAACTAAACACCTTAATTGAGAAAAATATTTTAAAAATTTTTAATCTTTATCTTGCTTTAGGAGATACAAATCTTGAATGGTTACTTCTCTCTCTACATAAGCTCCAAATTGTTGAACAAATAATTTAGTTCTCCTCAAAGTTCCTTAAAGAATGACGAGGGAGATGATAATACCATTCCAATACCATACCACCAAGACTCTTAGGAAATATTTTTAGTAACAACATATCATCATATATAATATCATGGCATGCTATTCTAAACATCCTTAAATGTTCTATAGGGTCCTTTGTTCCCTTATAAATAGGTAAAATTGACATTAGAAAATGCTTGTGATAGGTCCTAGGGACAACCATAGGGTCTAAGGGTTTATTGCACATTTCCTATTATTTGTAAGTGAAACTTGGTGCTTGAAGTGAATCCATTCTTAATGCCAATTGTTTCACTATACTTGTCAAACTTTACATATTAGGATTGTTGTTGTGCAATGCCCCTAGATTTCCTAAGGGTGGGTTATAGGTAGGCTATTGAAGGGGAACATGGTTAATGTTGGAGGTATTGACATTGTTATGACATGGGTTATGAAATGGGATATTTTGTGTAGTATCTTACTATGGGATGTAGTTCATATTTGGTGGAATAGAAGAAGGAATGTTGATATTAGAAGAATGAGAAGGAAATTGAACATTATGGTGAAATGCAGCTTTAGTTGGAGGAGGCTGTGAAATTCCCCCAATGTTGGTGGTTATTGTAGTAGCATATGTAGGTTTACAAAAAAAATTAACATGATGCTTGGATTGAAACAAAGGATTGACATGTATGTTGAGATGCGAATTGGTTTGATGATGAGACGCTCCAGCTTCTTCGAAGTGGATGTATTCATTAATGACCTTATCCAATGCTTGCTTGTTTCACTTATAAAAATTTAGGAAATGATTTTATGATTTGAATGTGAATTGATGGTGAGTCCCTTAAATAGGATCAATTCCTCTTTAGCCTCTGTGTCCTCTTCTTATTCATCTAGATTGGGATTCTCCCTATCAACCTAATAATCCTCATGGTATAGAGGATTGTCTTTTGAATCTATCATCTTTTGCTTGCTCCTAAGGTTTGGGACCATAAGATTAAGAGAAAGAGAAAGGGGAGAGAAAAACTAATGTAAAAAGAAAAGAGTATAAAAGAGTTTATTATTATTATTTTATTTAGTTTTTCTAATCTATGCAAACAAATTTAAATGGTATTGCTTATATTTTAAAATAAAAATAAGAAGAAACAAAAGAAAAAGGCTTCCTAGATTGACCACTAAGAACATGTTTCACGTCAGGTTTACCAAATATGTATAGGACGTAAAACTTCCCTACTGTGTGCAATTCTTGGTTGGATTCACTAGGAGTCGAGGTGACCATGAGGGTATGTCGATTCCTCTATACTCGGGGGCTTGCAAGATAAAATGGTTCACAGGAATGGTCTTAGGAGTCGCTCCAATTTTGGGGTGGAAATGTTCAATGTGTTTATTGAATAAGCACCTATGTTTGACCTTATTAATATTTATACTAAGAAGAATTAAAGAACAATGTAGGGCAAACAATAATGTAACTAAACAAAAACTATTCCTAAAATGATTTTTTATTTTATTTTAATGAGGACTAAAACCTTAAATTTTGCAAGTAAATAAATATTTTCCTTTTCAAGCAAGGGTTCAAGAGAATGCACAAACAAATTTAACCTAAGATGCAAACTACATGCTTTTCTTTATTGATGCCTAGAAATAGAGTCAAATATTTTTCTTTTTATTTATGATCTAAATCTGAAATAGAAATGGAAAAAAATGAACAAAAGACACCTAAAAAATAGCCTAAAGATCTATCAAAGCATTTGATTCAGTGGTTGATCCTAGCCATATTTATTCCCAAAATTCCCAAAAACTTCAAAACCTGCAAAACAACTTCAAAACCCTTGGAAAATTGATCAGTATTTGGAGGCACAACAATCAAGCTCATTTGGCCCTTTTAGCTGACCGTTTGAAAGTAAAAGTGATTTTTGACCTTTGGGAAACAAACAAAATGAAATGCAATAACATGATAATAATATAATAGGGTGCAAACAAACAAATAAGGGTCTAAATGAAGTATGCATAGTGTGGATTAGGGTTTTGGGAGCAAAAACCTGTTGCCAAGCTTTGGTAATCAAATTTATGCCCCATAAGGGATGACTGTAAATTCAACCTTTCAAATTCATGCCCTATAGAGATAGGGCACACATTTAATAAAGGATCTTTACTTGATATACAAATGCAATACAAAGCAAAAAAATAAATGATCTAACAATTAACAATGCAAATAAAGATAACCTAATTAGCCTACAAGAAAATCAAGGAGGAATGAAAGAGTGAAGGAAGCAACCAATATGGTATACCTCTCCTCCTATCGTTAAGGCTCCTCCACATGCTCACTAAAAGCAACAAACCACAAAAAGTGTACAAGGAGCAAAACACTAGTATCAAAATCTTGAGAGCATGCACATGATTTATCCAAAAACTTTCTTGGGAGAACTTGTAGAGCTATCCTTGAAAGGGGGATCCAATACCTCTATTTATAAGAGGTTTGAAGGGCTAAAAGGCAAGAAAACAAAAATCAACCTTGGCCAAGAGTCGACCCTAAGAGAGGTCAGCCCAAAAACTTGGGCTTTTTGAGAAAAATCCTAATTTTGCCGAATTTGCACCTTGTTGTGGATGACCGCCAATTAGAAAAAGCCAAGAAATAAAGGAAAACAAAAGGGAAAATAAGGGATAAACTTTACACTTAGAAATTTTGAGGGACTTCTTATGGAGTCTAAGGAAAAATGACATTTTAATGGGTGAATTTTTCATGTCTACAGTATCGCTTGTCAATATTTGAATTTGGGTCTCTCCTTGAATATCAAGGGATCTAATCGATTGAGTTGATGTCATTTGTTATACTATATTTAATTTTTATTACTTTATTATAGATGAAAATGATAATTCCAAACATCTATCTTATTCAATAAGGATTAGGGATTTTTTTCCTAAACAAACATCTCATATTTTAGGATTCATATTTTCATGAAGGGTTATCCAATTTGACTGATTACTGGACCAACTTGTAAATAATTTGAATAGCTTTAGAATGAGTGGTTATATGAAGGAATGCAAGCAATATTTAGGGATGTACGACCTTGTGAATCTAGCCACTCAAAACAAAGGTAATGACAAATTTTCAAGTTGTAAAAAATGAAATTGCAAATATTTATCAACTAAGGTTTGGATGATGGGAGGAGCAATGAAGGGCTAGGAATTCAGTGAGGCAAGAAATTCTATCTAGGCATAGAAATTTTTATCTAATTTTCCTTTTCCCTTATTTATCTTAGAAATTTTGCACGCAAATTATTATAATTTTTTTATCAAACTTATATTTGCTAGAGGATATCCTCATAAATTTCAATAGGTTTTGAGTTTAAGTTTCATTTCCATGGACTTATTTATAACTGAATCTTTAGAATCATATATAGTGGTAGAGGTTAATAAATGCACCACAAAGGATTAATCCTTGTTGCTCCAAGATAGGGTAATTTTTGGTAAATTTAATGGGTATTGACCTAGGACTTTAGCCTTGAGAAAATGGATTGACAAGAGTTGGAAGTCTCTAGGAGTGATCCTATTATTTCTTCCCAAAGGTTTATTCCTAGCCATTTTTTTTTAGGTAGATATATAATCCTAAAAGGAGGTCCTTGGTTTATGGGAAGAGCAGGACTCTTCCTTACCCGTTAGTATGAAGGATTTTCACCTGAAAATGTAAATCTATCCCTAGTACCAATTTGGGTTAGGATGTATGGGTTGCCCAATGGATTTTAAAAAAATAGATATCTTCAAGAAAATAGGCAACACTCTAGAAGAATTCCTTGAGATTTTAGATACTATAAAAGATGAATTATTGGCTATTTATGCTCGAATATTGGTCATGATTGATATAAGTAAACCTTTACCAAATTCAATCATTCTTAAGTATGGGGATAAGATGTGGATCCAAACCATAAATTATGAAAAAATATATTTTTTATGTAGAATATGTCATGATGTGGGGTATATTGACAAATCATGCCATCAGAAGAGCCTAGCGGAATCATATATAGAAAACTACAAGAGAAACTGACAAATGGATATGGATGAAGATGGTTTTCAACTTCCAAAAAATAGATTTAGAAAAATGAAATCAAATAAATAGTGGATACCAGTAAGGAAGGATATTGGAAAAAATACCAACTCTTTTGAGGCTTCAAACTATGAAGAAAAAGTAGATCAATACAACATGTTCAACATTTTAACAAGGAACTGTCTATTTAGTATGATCCTGAATTAGGGATGAACATTCTCGTTGAATCTAAGGAATGTGTCTCATCCTATTTTGAATACTCTCTTGAAGTATCATGCACCATTTAGGAGAAAAAAATTGGTAAATAAAATGTAGTTTTAGAAGTTAATACCTATGCCATTAATAAGAGAATACCAAAAAATGAACAAGACAAGTCAAAATCTTCTGTAGTAGAGCTAGGAGAGGATAAATATGATGAAAAAAATTGTGAAAGGATATTGAGGAATAGAATAATAAGATCTACTCCTAATATAGGCAAGGCAAAAAGAGGAAAACCCTCAAATTATCAAGCATAATCCAGGGAAGCAAGAGTAAACAAAGAGAAAGGAACACAAACTAAGTTGGTTGAACTCTTTACCAAAAAATAAAATAATGTTGGTAATTCACAAACAGGGCCATTAGTACCTAATGAGACATGATTATCATCTCATGGAATATAAGGGGTGCTAATACCCCCTCAAAGTAGAGGTGTATCAGTGACCTTTATTTAAGTAATAAGCTTGATATTCTTTGTATCCAAGAAACTAAAATGACAAAAGAAGTTTAAAAAACAATGAAAGTAGTATGGGCGAGATGTGAATGGGATGTTATATATTCTGAAGGAGTGATAAGGGGAATTCTAACTTGTTGGAATCATAGAAGAACCTCTTGTGTAACCATTCATAAAACTAGGCATTGCATAACCTCTTTAGTCACATGCTACTTTGCATACATTTGTTTCATCATTATCAATGTCTATGGACCTACAACTCAGTCAAGTAGATTAGAAGTTTAGAGTGGGATTAAAGCCTTTATGAGATGTAAAGATCAAGAAACCCAATTCACAATCATAGGATATTCTAATGACATAACCAAGTTGGATGAAAATTTTGGGGGAATTAAGAAATTAACCCAAAGCATGAGAGATTTCTTAGCTTTTATTAAAAATAACAATCTACGGGAGGTTGAGTTTGAAGAAGACAACTATGCTTGGACAAACAATAGAAGATTCCAAAACATAATAGAAAAAAATTAGATAGATGCATACTCTTAGATCATTGGCTAGATGAAGAAACTTGTGCTAAAATTAATACCTTAACAAGGATTGGTTCATATCACTAGCTAGTAAGAATTAAAATGGTGGTAAGTGAACTAAAAAAAGATCATATTTTAAATATGAGTAGATGTGGGAAAACCATCCTTAATTTATTGAAATGATAGCACAAGCATGGAATTCTTCAAGAAACGGTGGGTCTTCCAAAAATAAATTAAATCAATGACATCTAGATCAAAATAATGGAACAAACACACTTTTGAAAATATTTTTGTGAAGAAAGAAGAACTAAAAGATAAATTTTCAAAATTCCAAAAAGGTGATCATAATAATCCAAGATCATAGGAAAGGGAGTTTCTTAGTCAATATCATAATATTTTGAGCAAGGAAGAGAAATTTTGGAGATTTAAATCAAGATAGACCTGTTTAAAAGGAGATAAAAATACATAGTTTTTCCATAGGATGGCTATAGTACAAATATTACCATCCAAAATTAGTAGAATTAAATCAATAAAAGGGGTTTGGATTGAACACCAGAGTGAAATTAGAAAAAAGAAAGGTCTTTTATAAGAATATTCTAGGATCGGAGGAGTTTGAAGTTCTTAATGATAAACTTCTTCAAGAAGTACCTTCAATTATAACGAATGAAGACAATAGGAAACTAATGGAGCCTATTATTCTAGAAGAAGTTCATTTAGCTTTTTTATCTTTTAATAAGGATAAATACCTAGGTATAGATGGGCTCTCTACAAAATTTTACCAACATAATTGGGATATATTAGTGAAGGATTCTTTATTGGTCATAGTGGAACAATCTAGGGTAAAACAATACATGCAACATATCTTACCCTAATTCCAAAAAAGAAGGATGATGAATTGTTTGATTCATTTAGATCCATAAACCTATGTAATATGGCATATAAAGTGATGACAAATCGATTAAGGCCATTGTTAGACAAAATTATTTCAGAAGAGCAAGGAGTATATGTGAAAGGAAAATTTTGAATGGGATCATAGTAGCTTATGAAGTTATATATTCAACAACTTATAAGTGGAATTAAGGCTAGTAATAACATCAACAACATCACCCATCAATAGTTTTTAGATGATACAACCCTTTTGGAAGGGCAAGGATAAACGAGGCTAGAGCTTCGAATAACTTATTAAAGGAATACGAAAAAGCATAAGGGCAAAAGTTAATAGGACAAAATCTAAAATTTACTTCTTAGACACTCCAACTAAAATCAAAGCAAGAATTTGTAGGTTAATTTAAATGGAGGAGGAAAATTTACCAACTTATCTACGAATGCCCTTATTTGAGGGGAAAATGAGGATATAATTATGGAATCCAGTTATAAATATAGTTCATAATAAAATACTAGCATGGAAAGGTAGATGATTATCATTAGCAAGAAGAGTGCAACTACTTAAGTCATTCTTATAGGCCATTCCAACATATTATATATCATTGTATACTATGCCAAAATTAGTAAAAAACAAAATTGTCTATATGATGTGATCCTTTTTATGGTCAGGTTTACACGATAGAAGGAATTTTATTTTGGTGAAATGGAGCAAGGTGTGTGATGATAAAATTAGAAGAGTTCTTATAGATACAAACTTAGATCTTATGGGAAAAGTAATCTAGAGATTGTACAAAGAGAGTAAAAGAAAATGGGCAAGAATTCTTTTAAGTAAATATGTTGAGCTCAATGACCCAAGCTTAATATTTGTTACATTCTCTACCAAATGGTTTTGCACTCTGGAATGGTTTAAAAAAATCTATTGATCTAGTGATTAAAGGTTTAATATGGGTGGTGGGAACTAGAAAAAAATCTATTTGTATGGATACTTGGTGTGATAAAAAACCACTCAATATAGATCCAATTTTGAAACCTTGGATGAGATTACTTCAAGACAAATATGGTGATAGGGTTTCAAACATTTTGTACAAGGATCGGGAAGGACGATACAAATTGAAAGAATATTTTTTACAAGTATAGAAGACATTGCTGCTAGGAGGTAGTTGAGTGGAAAGATAACAACTATGATTATTTCAAGGGGAGACAAGGATAAATTGATTTGGGTGTTGAATAGCTTAGGAGAATATACATGAAGAAGTGGATATAATGTAAAGCACCAACAAATATAGCAAGAATATGGAAAGATATTTGTGATAGCCCAAGCATTCCTAAAGTCAAAATATATGTTTGGCTAGTAGGTCATAGAAATATTTTATCCTAGGATAACCTTATAAAAAGGGGTTTTCATGTCTCCTCTCAATGTGTACTTTGTAAAAAGGAGGAGAGTATAAACTATCTCTTGGTACATTGTTCAATAATTTGGAAACTATGGTAATGGATTCTTAATATGTTTGCTAAATGCATAGTAATGAATAGTAGAATTGAAGAATAATTAAAGCAATGACATATCACTTTTAAAAGTGATGCTTTACAGACAATATGGGATATATCAAAAGATACAATACTTTGGACTATATGGCTAGAAAGGGATAAAATAATATTTAAAGGAAAAGGAAGGATAAAATAATATTTAAAGGAAAAGGAAGTAGTTTAGAGATAATGAAAAGGAGGATATGTTTACCCGTAAAGGAGTCTAATCCAACCATATCAACTCATCCAGTCCCAAATATGGAAGTAGAAAGCCTTCATAGATGGAGTCAAGTCTTCAAATGGAATTATGATGTTGCGTACAAGAGGAACAAAAAGAAGGCAAAGAATATAAAGTGGAAACCACTAGATGTGGAGTTTGTCAAATTATATTTTGATGGAGCATCTAAAGGAAATCCAAGACCAACATGAGGAGGAATGATTAGAAATAATAGAGGTGATGTTTTGTCTCATTATGCTTTTCATAGTGGATTTAAGACAAATAATGAAGTTGAAGCTTGGGCGACTTTTGTCTCATTATGATTTTAAAAGTGGATTTAAAACAAATAATGAAGTTGAAGCTTGGGTAGCTTTAGAAGGGTTAAAAATATGTAAATATATTAAATGGAACACAATATGGATGGAAGGTTATTCACTCATAGTAATAAATGTAATTTTGAGGAAAGCAAAGGCTCCATGGAACATACAAGAGATAATTGTGGAAATTCAAGATCTTGATAAAGAGTTTGAAGAAATTAAGTTTACACATACATTAAGGGAAGGGAAAAATGTGTAGATAGGCTAGCCAATAGAAGGATTTTAATTGAGGATCATGAAGTTAAATTCTCTTTTCCATGGTTAGAGAAAGTAGTAAGTTTAGCTAAAGCTGACAAGAAAATGTTGACTGTTTGAATCAAATAATGATTAAGATTTACTTTAACATTTTCCATTGGTAATATTTGCTTTATTTTATAACATTATTTTGTTTTCATATAAACTATTAATTATAATTTTTGTGGTTGCACTTGTGTTTCAGGAAGGGAACTAGTAATCTAGATTTGAAAAAGCAAACTATGATAGTGCGATGTTTTGTAGACTTTAGTATATTAAGATGCAATGCATATATAGTAGAGTTGAATTTTTGGTATTGTGAAGGCTGCTATGGAAAAATGTCAAGAAGGATGCTAAATTCTGCAATATTTATATTCACATAGAAAATTGAAAAGATTCAAAAAATGAAAATCAAGAATTTAAACATTTTATGTAAAATGATGTAGGTTTCTAGCTATAGCATCTCAATTGAGATGAGAAGTGAATCTATTTATAAATTCTCAAGCCATAAAGAAGAGAGTTATAATTTGTCAAGGGTGGGGGACCCGAGTACAACCCCTTGTTATCCAGCCAAAAAAATAGATGAAAATTATAATCAAATGACATTAGGTTGATTGGTTATATTTTTCAACTTTAAAGGAGACCTAAATTATAAAATTCTTGTAATACTATCATGTGATCAAGATGTAATACCATATACATGTTGAAAAATACTACTATGTAAGACTTAAATTGTTATTATTATATATGACATTAAATATAAATAAATAAATATAATACTTAAATGAAAAAAGATGAATTAAATCAAATTCATTTTGTTGTACAATAAATCGTTTAAAAGGATTCAACAATAATCTATTATAACACTCAATTTTAAAGAGAATTTAGATTAAATTCATTTTGCTGTGAAAAAATATAGATATTTGAACATTTTATAATTTATTTGAAAAATGTGTGAGCATAGTTTATAACCATAAAACACGGTATATGAACCTACTCCAAATTCCAACATTGAACCTCGTGTCATTAAAGAAAAATTTTATGTGCCACAAATAGGTCCTTATTGTGATTAGGTATACCTTGTGATGAGATCTTCTTCTCGAATCTTTTATTCTGCTACTTTTGAATTCTGGAACAAGACTTCACTGGTCCTTTCTCTTTCTTCCTAAAATGGAAGTTCTCCAACAAGATCTACTTTGGATCTCTTCAACTTCTTCTGAAAGAAGTCTTTAATTAGTAAAGGAGATCACCAATCTCCTATTTCCTAGACTCTTCTCAGGAGTCTTCTTTAGGAACTCCTTTCTAGAGTTTTCTTCTGAATTCAGGAATCTATCTTTTGAATTGGGATATCTTCTTTGAAGTTTTTCTTCAGGATTAAGGCTTCTATGGCCTTTTTATTTTTCTAGGATTATCTAACCTATTCTTCTTCTACACTTTGCAGGTATGATCTTGAATGGAGATCACAAATCTCCTCTCTCCTTATTGACTCAGCTTCTGGAGTCTCTTCTTCCTTGAGTATGTTATAAGGCTACTAGGGACTTTTATTTACCGCTGCAATTTGCAAGATTGCAACTCTTGTAATGGACCTTCCTCGAGGTCTTTGAAATATTCAATCTTTTACCTTGTTGATGCAAGCGTTGGAATGATTCTTGAATATGTTCTTCCTAACTCTCTTGTAGGAAGCTTCCCAACTTTTTCTTGAATCTCCTCTCTGCAACAAGTTTTTAGAAACTGAAATGGAAGAATTTGTAATTCTAGAGATAATAATCTTAACTAGTTGATTTATCAAACTAGTGGCTTGAATGCTGAGTCCTAGTCTTCATGAGTTTTTTCTAACTCTATGGAAAGACTCTAGCCAAATATAATCTCAGGTTTTTTGTAGCTGAGATTTATTTTAGTCTTCACTTTCCTAATCCTATTGACTACTGTGATTATTTCTATCAAATAATCCTAATGGCAGTTTTTGCATGTAATGGCAAAGATGTAGGCCAATAGTAGTAATGGTGACTCTCCCTATTCCTATTGACCTATTGGACTTCTCTTATGATGGATGTAGGTCCTCCTATCTAGAAGCATCGTGACTCTAATACCATTGTTAGCTTTTGAGGATGTATGTTGTGGAGAGATATAACACAGGTCCTATGAAATATAGGAAATATGAAAGAAAGTGAAACAACAATATGATTAAAATATGCTATAAATAGAATTGACAAAATTACAGTGTAGTATGGAGGAAATAGACACTCCATTACTATGAGCTAAAGAGATACATGGTACTCCATATGGGAGCACCACTATCTACTACACTGCACTAGATGAGAACTTGACTTCCTGACTCCTTGTTCATATAATCTACCACTATGAGGCCCTTTATATAGGAAGATAGATTCCTTGGCCAACACTCTACCTAGTTGTACAAGGGGACACCTTGCACATTGCCACTTGTGCATTTATTACATTGCATGAAGTAACTAGATAACTTCCCCCTAAAGTAATATCCTATCCTAACTATGTACCTAAGGTGGTACATTTACATGACCCAAATTATGTAATATACTCTAACAAGATTCCTCAACATTTCAAGGAGGAGACCGAGGTTCAAATCTTGCCAAACGATATATGGAAAATATCCCAACTTTGTTGAAATACCACAATGTGGTGATGATGTAATACAGGTGGGATCTATTTCAATCCCATATAATGCATTAAAAAATATAGCTTATATCTTCAATTCTCTGTCATGCCCCATTTTCATCCTCTTTAGACCAGTTAGTAGCCTTTCTTTAATAAGAACCCTTTCTTAAATAATATTAATACAAGATTTATCTTATGATGATATGTATAATGACTGCTAATATATTGTCAAGGGTTGTTTCGAAGGAACAATGCAACAGTTTGAGCTTTCAGGCTTTCGGGCTTGGGCTCTTCTTTGGGAGGTTCAAGGTTCAAACTGCAGCATGTATGTGTGGTTGTGTTAAATTCCCTATTGATAAGCTCAACTCTCCCCCTTATGAGAGGTCATGGTAGGATGGGGATGCCTAACCCTGAACGTCGATTGTAGATTGAAGTTAAATTATAATATATTAAATTTATTAAACCCTTTAATCAAGGTTAACCATAGAGGTGGTTTAACCAATATTGCTAAGGGTGAATACATCAAAACTGCTTGTAGGCTTACATAAAGATGCATGTAGGATTACATAAAAGACAATCATATGCTTACATAAAAGATGCTAATAATCTTACATAAATGATGTCTATAGGATTTACACATAAGATGCCCATAGGCTTACATCGAGAGTGCCCATATGCACTTCATTATTATCAATCTTGGCCAAATAAGGTCAAATTATAGATATTCCAATACGTTAGGACTATTTCACCATTTAACTATGTAATTGTGTAATGTTGGTGTACATTTGCACCATGGAAAACTAATGTGCATGGTTCATTATGATGTAACCTTTACTTTTATTGTAAGTACGAGTCAGTAGCTTGAGTCTCTTTTTCATGTGGTCTAACCCTTGAGTATTAGGGTTAGGGTAAATAAGAGTCTATATAAGAACATGTTTTTTTTAAAGTAGTTATATGAGATTGAAATAGGTCATGATCGTATTACATTATCACTACATAGTGATATTACAACAAAGCTTGGATATTATCCATGTATCGCTTGGCAAGTATTGAATCTTGGTCTCCTCAAATGTTGAGGAATCTAACCAGTTGAGTTAATGCTAGCTGATAAGGACATGGGTTTATAATATAAGGCACCTCATATTTTCTCATTTCTATCAAAGCATTACTTTCAAGGAGGTTGCCCCTCGAAGAGGCCTACAATATCTATTATGCTTGATATAAGTTATTATTCTTTTCATCCAATTATTTTTTACAAGCACTTTTATTATTTTTATTTTTATGGTTATTTAGTTTATGAGCATTTCCATTAATTCCTACATTGCTAGTCATGCTTATTTTTATTTAAAGGTTCTTATCAAGTGGTCTCAAAGCTCTTTTTAGGGCCATGTTTTGCAATAACAATAGTTCTTGTCCTTCTATCCATTTTTTCTATTTTGTAATTTTTCATTCTATACATATTTTATTTTTATTTTTTGTGGAATATGTTAAAAACTTGATGTCAAAGATTTTAAAATATCATGAAAGATTTGTCATTATTAGCTAAGATAGATTGCCCATAAAACATTAAGTAAAATGTAGGGTGCTCAAGTTCCAATACCCAAGCCTTAGATAACACCCATACATAGTTGTGAGCTCCCATGTAGCCTCGACTATATAGGAAGACCACCTAGGAATAGGAAAAACTTTCACCCATAAGAAGATATCAGTCATTTGAGTTTTGTAGTGCACCAATAAAAGTTAGCCCTAGGAAGTTACTATCATAGTACTATAAGAAATGGATAGTGTGGTTATGGGTATGGTGGAACCCTATGTAGTTAAAACTTTGAAATATTAGGCCAACCACTAATCACAAACAAGATCATATATCAGAGATCCCACAAAATTAGACACACCTTGGCTTAGGTTATCCCTATTGAAACATTGTTTTAGTCCCTTTCTAGTCAAAAAACAAAACCATATTTGATTTAGAAGATGTTATTCCAGTCATAGTTAGATAGTGTATAATATCCAATTCAATAGTGTAGAGGATATCTTGTGACAATGTAGAGTATATTTATAGGTCAATATGATTGCCCATATTCAAGTCCTTGTGAATCAAGTCATTTTACCAAGAACTTGTCAAATTTTGCTAAGGCAAATGATTCGAAGGGTGGCCAAAGCTTCATAGTAGCATAAAAAAGTTAGTGGAGGAATCAAATCCATCAACCTAGAGATGAGTTCCAAAGCAATAAAAGCATTTTTTAGCAAACCTAGAATCATGCAAAGGTAATGAAGTATAATACATTTTATTAGAAGAAAAAATGGCAAAGTCACATAAAATCTAGGATCAATCCATTTCAAAATTTCCCAAGGATGACATCACACAAAGCTACAACAAAGTCTGGGCACAAGGAATTCAGGATGACACAACCTCAACATTGACTAAAATAATTCTTGAAATGTGAAATCGAATGAACACAAATCCAAGATTTCCAAGCACTTACGTCAGCATAAACCCCATAAACATCCAACGATGTGCAAGTCTCAAAGATCAAATATCTACCCAAAAAGGTGAGAATCCATGATTTTCTAAGGGATGGCGTTAGCCAAAACTTTTTGAAAGCCTAAATTTGGCTCAGAAGGCCTCCAAAACAATTAAAAGATCCCAACATCGCTACAAGCTCCAACATTGACTCAAAACCACTTGGGATCATCTCTTTCATCCATAATTGCTTGTGTCAAAAGCTTTAACTACATAAATGCTTCCTAACCATTCAAATTGAAAAGGACATGTATGACAAACCATTGGAGCAACCAAGCAAATCACCAAAATATGGAGATGATAGTTGAGGTTCATATTTGTTGGAAACACGCATGAACCAAAGATGAAGGAAGAAATCCAGACTAACCATAGTAGTAAAACCCAAATGTAGATAGTTGATTGGCGCAAAATATGAAAATGATATTTGCTCCCACAAGCATTCTACCAGATTGTTTCTAATAGACCTGTAATAAACTTTTGAAAATATTGAGTTGCAAGATTCATTAGTAGCTTATAAATAGCTCAAGGCACTTGATAATGAGGGTCAACTCATAGCAATTGCTTGTTGTATACTATATGGTATCTGCTACCAATCAATAAAAAGTGTGTTGTTTGTCCTCTATTGTGATTGCATTCACATGTTTTTATGAATGAATTTTATGCTTTAATGCATTTATGTTCATACTTTATGATTGCTATTAGTGAATTATGATAAATTGGATTGTTCTTTGGACTACTCTTCATATATTATGTTGTATGCTTTAAAGTGTATGAGATTTTAATAAACTCTACAATGTTTTTGTCAATGGTTAGTCTGTTAGGCCTAATTTGGATTTTATTGTGTGAAACTCTTATGCAGTGTAGTGTATTTTGTGTTGTTATGGTATACACCGTCCATTTTTTAAGCAATTTCTAAACCCTTATCTTTTTCTAACCCTTCTATTTTTTCCTTTAGTTTGTAACCCATGTTTTAATTCTATAAGCATTATAAGGAGTCAACCTTCTCTAGAGGTTGAACTTGGGAGAAATCACAATCATCCAATCTTGGCCAATGTCTAACGTGCATTTCATAAACTAGGCAAATTTTAAACCAAGAGTTTTGGCACACCCGATGGACCGACTTGTCTCACGCACAGGAGACCACATTGAGATATCTGAAGTGCAAACCAATGTTCTAACCAAGAGTTTTGGCATACCTGTTGGGACTAATCTATCTCACCCACAAAAGAGCTTATATCTAAAGTGCATACCCACTGTGCTAACCAAGAGTTTTGGCATGCCTAGTGGGATTGATCTATCTCACCCACAAAAAATCTATATTGAAATATCCAAAGTGCATGCCCGCCATGGTGATCAAGAGTTTTGGCACACATGGTGGGACTAATTTCATCAATCTTGTCTCATTCACCTGGAGGACTCAAGATTCTAAAGAATAGTCTTGACCTTTTAAGTGGAGAATATATATTCACTTGGCAGTTCCACTCACGAAAGAACAAAAAAAAATGACTTCACTTATGATTGAAGCCAAAATTGCATAGTGATAGAAACAAATATTGAGATCATCATATTTGATAACTTCACTCATAAAGCCATGGTCGAATGAAAACTGCATAGTGATAGAAACAAATATTGAGATCATCATCTTTGATAACTTCACTCATAAAGCCATGGTCGAATGAATTTGCCCAACTTAGAATAGTGTCAAGCCTCTCAACCTTCCAAATTTTCATGAAATCGACTTCACTTATGATAGAAGCCAAAATTACATAGTGATAGAAACAAATATTGAGATCATCAACTTTGTTAACTTCACCCATAAAGTCATGGTCAAATGAATTTGCCCAACTTAGAATAGTATCAAGCCTCTCAACCTTCCAGATTTTCATGAAATTTATCAAGCTCCTTTGAAAGCGTTACCCGTTTATGATGATAGTGGAAAAATGACTTTTAAGCATTGTCACATGGTTGCTTTGGCTACCATCTATAATATCATATTTGAAAATGTGATGGTGATTTAATCTTTCCAAGGAAAAGTGATGCTATGGTATTGCTCCTTAAAGGACAACAACATTAGGACACATGATGACCTAACTGAACTCCTCATATTAGAGTTTGAAAACCCAAGAGACCCATTCTTACTGCTCACCTAGTTCTCCTTGCATATTTGGTTAGAAATCTAGAGAGGGATCCCCATAAAAATATGATCATTGCATGCCAAGCCTACATTTACTACATTCATACTCGTACCTTGGACCTAAACCTTTTGATCCATCAATTTAACAAAAAAATATTCATGCAAATTTTCAAAGTAGCCATCATAGTAGAGAATATGATCATTTCAACGAGAAATATCCCTCCCAAAATCACCATGTTTAGCACCCCTCAAACCTACCAAATGAACTCACAAGGTTCTTTTTTGGTACCATGTTTAGCACCCCTCAAACCTACCAAATGCACTCACAAGGTTCTTTTTTGGTACCATGTTTAACACCCCCAAACCTACCAAATGAACTCAAGGTTATTTTTTGATCCCGCCTTTCCCATTGCACAACATTTCAGCCGAACCATATCCCTCTTATTCATGTTTAATAGATTATACACCTACCATGTTCGCCTTAAAATCTCGAACAATGCAAGAAATAAAAGCTCTAATTCAAAGCTTAACTAATGATCTCAATGTTGTGGATAGACAAGATGCCAAAGTAGGAATTGAGGTATATCCTTGAGATGTGTCTCCCCAAAAAGATCAAGTGATGTGCAATGACAATCAACAGCATTTCCAAAGATCGAGAACAAGAGGAACCTCCTAGTCCAAATATGCTTAAGTGCTCAACGTTTGTTTGACAATCATTATAATGGTAACAATTACAAATTCAATCAACTCTTGTGAAGGATCCAAAACAATATTTCACTAGGGAGAGATTCACCACAACTTATCCCATCATTCTCGATGCATGATTTGTTCCAATTTCTTTGTCAACATTTGGTGGAAAGACCAAAATTTTGAGAAACATGAGGTGAGAAATAGAACACAATATGGAACAAGCTAAAGGAAAATACCATGTCCACAAGGAGGGCAACAAGAGAAACAAAGGACCTCTCCCTTTAGCATTGTATCGTTGCTCACAATTTTTTCCAAAGACTATGCTCTTTTGGCATAATTTTGATAGGCTTCTTAGCTCGTAATGAAGTATAGCAAAGATGGCCACACTCTTTTGGCAAAATTTTGGTAGGCTACTTAGCTCATAATGAGGTATAGCAGATATGACCACTCTTTTGGCATAATTCTAATAAGCTTCTCAACCTATAATGAGGTAAAGCAAAGAATAGCGAAGATGGTCACAATTCTCTCTAATTGTCCTTTTCTTTGCCCCTTGGTTTTGCCATTTCGGTTGACAAGCTTGCAATTTCTATACCTTTAGTAGCTTTGATAAACCAAAGGGACAACCACATATAAAAATGAAACTTTGTTTGGTTAAGCTTAAAGAACATGCAAAGCTACGATAAGGCTAACAAGCTTTTAGCTTCTAAACCTTTAGTAGCTTTGATAAACTAACAAGGATAACCACATACAAGCTTGCAGCTTCTATACCTTTAGTAGCTTTGATAAACTAACAAGGATAACCACATACAAGCTTGCAACTTCTATACCTTTAGTAGCTTTGATAAACCAACAAGGACAACCACATAAGCTTGTGGCTTCTATATCTTTAGTAGCTTTGATAAACCAACAAGGACAACCACATACAAACTTGCAGCTTCTATATCTTTAGTAGCTTTGATAAACCAACAAGGACAACCACATACAAACTTGCAGCTTCTATATCTTTGGTAGCTTTGATAAACCAACAAGGACAACCACATACAAGCTTGCAGCTTATATACCTTTAGTAGATTTGATAAACCAACATAGTAGCTTCGATAAACCAGCTTATAAACCTTTAGTAGCTTTGACAAACCAACATAGTAGCTTTGATAAACCAACAGGGACAACCACACATTAAGAAGAAAGTCAGCAGAAAAAAGTTGTCTATATTATGTAATCCTTTTTATGGTGAGGTTTACACAATAAAAGGAATTTTCTTTTGGTGAAATGGAGCAAGGTGTGTGATGATAAAATTAGAAGAGTTCTTACAGATACAAACTTAGCTCTTAGGGGAAAAGTAATCTGGAGATTGTACAAAGAGAGTCAAAGACAATGGGCAAGAATTCTTCTAAGTAAGTATGTTGAACTCGATGACCCAAGCTTAATATTTGTTACATTCTCTAACAAATGGTTTTGCACTTTGGAATGGTTTATAAAAATATATTGATCTAGTGATTATTAAGATGGGCGGTGGGAAGTAGAAAACAAATTCTATTTGGATGGATACTTGTGATAAAAATACAACTCAATCTAGATCCAAACCTTGGATGAGATTACTTCAAGATAAATATGGTGATAGAGTTCAAACTTTTTGTAGGACCAGGAAGGAAGATACAAATGGAAAGAATATTTTTTTACAAGTATACAAGACATTGATGCTAAGAGGTAGTTGAGTAGAAATATAACAACTATGATTATTTCAAGGGGAGCCAAGGATAAATTGATTTGGGTGTTGAATAGCTTAGGAGAATACACATGAAGAAATGGATATAATGTAAAGCACCAACAAAATAGGAATATATTAAGAATATGGAAAGATATTTGGGATAGCCCAAGCATTTTTTAAGTCAAAATATTCGTTTGGCTAGTAGGTCATAGAATCATTTTATCCAAGGATTATAAAAAGGGGTTTTCATGTCTCCTCTCAATGTGCACTTCAAATATTTGTAGGACTAGTAGGTCATGGAATAATTTTATCCTAGGATTATAAAAAGGGGTTTTCATGTCTCCTCTTAATGTGTACTTTGTAAAAAGGAGGAGAGTATAAACTATCTCTTGGGACATTGTTCAATAATTTGGAAACTATGGTAGTGGATTCTTAATATGTTTGCTAAATGCATGGTGATTAATTGTAGAATTGAAGAATGATGAATCTAAGCTTGGTATAGAAGCTGCAACTTGAAGAATTGTTCAATAATTAGCTTCATGAATCTAATCCAACCATATCAACTCACCTAGTCCCGAATTTAAAAGTAGAAAGCCTTATAGATGGAGTCAAGTCTTCAAATGGAATTATGACTTTGCGTACAAGAGAAACAAAAAGAAAGCAACGAATCCCGAATTTAAAAGTAGAAAGCCTTATAGATGGAGTCAAGTCTTCAAATGGAATTATGACTTTGCGTACAAGAGAAACAAAAAGAAGGCAAAGAATATAAAATGGAAACCACCATATGTAGAGTTGGTCAAATTATATTTTGATGGAGCAACTAAAGGAAATCCAAGACCAACAAACAAAAAGAAGGCAAAGAATATAAAGTGGAAACCACCAAATGTGAAGTTGGTCAAATTATATTTTGATGGAGCATCTAAAAGAAACCCAAGACAAACATGAGGAGGAATAATTAAAAATAATAGAGGTGATGTTTTGTCACATTACGCTTTTAATAATGGATTTAAGACAAATAATGAAGTTGAAGATTGGGTGATTTTTGTCTCATTACGCTTTTAATAATGGATTTAAGACAAATAATGAAGTTGAAGATTGGGTGATTTTTGTCTCATTATGCTTTTAATAATGGATTTGAGACAAATAATGAAGTTGAAGCTTATAATGAAGTTGAAGCTTGGGTGACTTTTGTCTCATTATGCTTTTAATAGTGGATTTGAGACAAATAATGAAGTTGAACTTGGACGACTTTAGAAGGGTTAAAAATATACAAATAGATTAAATGGAACACAATATGGATGGAAGGTTATTCACTCATAGCAATAAATGTAATTTTGAGGAAAGCAAAGGCTCCATGGAATATACAAGAGACAATTGTGGAAATTCAAGATCTTGCTAAAGAGTTTAAAGAAATTAAGTTTAAATGAGAACAAACGTGTAGATAGGCTAGCCAATAGAAGGGTTTTAATTGATTATATAGGAGAATAATCATAAAATTACTTCTATTTGGGCAATAATACAAGGTTATAGGAGGATAATCATATAATCAGATTCTCACATATTGGTAGGAGCTCTGGATTGCATGAGGAACTTTGCTTCGAAGACATGGAGGTTGAAGATTCTTGTCATCAAAATTAAAGAATTGTGGAGGGAATTAGATGATGTGATTCCAGTATATGTGGGTAGAGATCTAAATAAAGTGGTAGACTTCTTGACTAAGATGGATACTGAGAAGAAGGTAGGGGTTCAATGGCACAATGGCATAGCTATTGAAGATGAGAGGATTAGGCAGGTTGGTGAGCAAATTCAATGTTTAGCTAATTGGACAACCATTATAGATATATGGTTTAGGAGATTTTTTCAATTGGTTATATCAGATTGAAAAGTGTCTCAATATTATAACATCATCACCACATAGTGTTATTACAAAAAAAGCTTGGATATTATCCATGTATGCAAGATTGGAACATATGTCTCCTCCTTAAAATATTGAGAATCTAACCAATTGAGCTAATGCGACTTGATTATATGGTTTAGGAGATTTGGCTCTAACGTAGATCTTTTGGTGTTGTGAATGATTGCACTTGTACTTATCCAGAGCTTGTAAAGCAAACTATGATTGCAATATTTTAGAAATATTACTCTACTAAGATGCAATTCATAGATAATAGAGGTGAATTTTTGGTATTGTAAAGGCTTTGTAGAAAAATGTCAATAAGGATGTTGAATTTTGAAATATTTATATTCACACAAAAATTTGAAAAAATCTAGAAAATGAAAATAAAAAATTCAAACATGTTATCTAAAATGATGTAGATTTCTAACTACAACATGTCAATTGAGATGAGAAGTAAATCTATTTGTAAACTCTCAAAGCTCTAAATAAGATAATTGTGATTTGTCAAGGGTAGGGGACCCAAGTGCAACCCCTTGTTCTCTAGTAATTTTTTAATGCAATTATAGTTTTTATGTTCATATTCATGAGAACCATTATGATGCCTTAGACCCATATTCTCTTTAGGTTGCAATATTTACTTCCAAATAAGTTATTCTTATAACTTTGTGAATGATACCAACAAAAACCACTTTATTACATAAACTTAATGTGGATGTTGTTAATATAAGCCTAAGTTAAATTCATTTCATACAATAGATATCACTATACTATTATTTAGACTCTAACCCTTAGATCGATATGAGCTTAGGCCAAAAAACATTTATTACTAACACCAAAATAGTCTTCTTAAACCATACATCATCACTTGGTTATATGGGATTGAAATGAAACCCATTTGTATTACATCATCACCACATAATGGTATTACAACAAAACTTGAATATTATCAATGTTTGGCAAGATTTAAACCTTAGTCTCCTCCTTAAATATTGAGGAATCTAACCAATCCAACTAATCCCACTTGATAAAAATACATATATTTTTTTGTATACAAAGTAAAGAGTATTTTTGAATTGTCTGTGGGATTGAAACAGACCCCACCTATATTACATCATCACCATATGGTTTAAATATTATCTATGGATTTAAATATTACGTTGCAAAACCTTGGTATCCTCCTTGAATGTTCCTCCTTGAATGTTGAGGAATCTAACTAGTTGAGCTAATGCCATTTGATCAAAACTTTAGGGTAAAACACAAGTTTTTGAAAAGGGCTCCACTCCCCTTATATTTTATTTGGATTTGAACTAAGGATTAAAAATTTCAAAGTAACACACGAATTTTTTTTTTGAAAAGGTCTTCTTAGCTCATATATTATTTGGTATGCTTTAAAGTGTCACGAGAATTTAATAAACTCTACAATGTTTTTGTCAATGGTTGGTCTGTTAGGCCTATAGAATTTGTATCAATGTTTTTGTCAATGGTTGGTCTTTTAGGCCTATAGAATTTTTATCAATGAATGATTTGTTGGGCCTAACTTGGATTTGATTGTGTAAAACCCTTCTGCCTAACTTGGATTTGATTGTGTAAAACCCTTCTGCCTACCTTGGATTTGATTGCCTAACTGTAAAACCCTTACTAAGTCAGGCAGTGTATTTTCTATGTTGTTATGGTATACAACATCCCACTTTTTAAACAATTTTAAATCCTTCATTTTCTAAACCTTTATTTTTTCCTTTAGTTTTTAACCTCTTTCAATTTTTTTAACCCATGTTTTAATTCTATAAGCATTATAAGTAGTCAACCTTCTCTAGAAGTTGAACTTGAAAAAATCGCAATTATCCAATCTTGACCAAACTCAAACGTGCATAGACTACACCCATGTTTTAATTCTATAAGCATTATAAGTAATCAACCTTCTATAGAGGTTGAACTTGAAAAAATCGCAATCATCCAATCTTGACCAAAGTCTAACGTGCCAGACTAAGGCAAATTTTACACCCATGTTTTAATTCTATAAGCATTATAAGTAGTCAACCTTCTATAGAGGTTGAACTTGAAAAAATCGCAATCATCCAATCTTGACCAAAGTCTAACGTGCCTAGACTAAGGCAAATTTTAAACCAAGAGTTTTGGTACACCCGATGGACAGGTTCGTATCAGCGGATCAGATCACATTGAGATATACAAAGTGCAAACCATGGACCGGGACAACATTAAGATACACGAAGTGCAAACCAGTGTTCTAACCAGTGATAGAAACAAATATTGATATCATCAGCTTCGATAACTTCATTCATAGCCAACTTAGAATAGTGTTGGACCTCTCAACCTTCCAAATTTTCATGAAATCAACTTCACTTATGATAGAAGCCAAAACTGCATAGTGATGGTCAAATATTGCGAAAATCAACTTTGTGAACTTCATCCATAAAGTCATGGTCAAATGAATTTGTCCAACTTAAAATAGTGTCAAGTCTCTCAACCATCCAGATTTTCAAGAAATTTTTCAATTTCTCAAGCTGCTTTGAAAGCCTTATCCATTTATGATGATAGTGGGAAAATCTCAACCTTCCAGATTTTCATGAAATTTTTCAAATTTCTCGAGCCGCTTTGAAAGCCTTATCCATTTATGATGATAGTGGGAAAATGACTTATAAGCATTGTCAATATAAGCATTACCCCTTAACGATGATAGTGGAAAAATGACTTATAAGCAATGTCAAGACATGGTTGCTATGGCTACCATAATGTCAAGACATGGTTGCTATGGCTACCATCTATAATATGGTCTTTGAAAAAGTGATGGTGAGACTTCTTGATGATGAGGTGAGAAATAGAACAAAAGATGACCAAGTTAAAGGAAAATACCATGCCCACAAGGAGGAGGACAACTGGAGAAATAAAGGACCTCTGAGGCTTCTTAGCTTGTAATGAGGTATAGCAAAGATGGCCTCACTCTTTTGGTAGGCTTTTTAGCTTGTAATGAGGTATAGCAAAGATGGCTACACTCGTTTGGCATAGTTCTAATAGGCTTCTCAACTTATAACGAGATAAAACAAAGAATAGCGAAGATGGCCATACTTCTCTCTAATTATCCTTCTTTTCTTTGCCCCTTGGTTTTGAGCAGTTTCTATACCTTTAGTAGCTTTGATAAACCGAAGGGACAACCACATATTAAAATGCAACTTTGTTTGGTTGAGCTTAAAGAACATGCAAAGCTACAATAAGGCTGACAAGCTTGCAGCTTCAATACCTTTAGTAGCTTTGATAAACCAAAGAAGAACAACCACATACAAGCTCACAGCTTCTATACCTCTATACCTTAAGTAGTTTTGATAAAGCAACAGGGACGACCACACACTAAGAAGAAACTTCGTTTGGTTGAGCTTAAAAAACACGTAAAGCTACATGTTAAGTAGAAACTTTGTTTGGTTGAGCTTAAGAAGAAAATTTGTTTGGTTGAGCTTAAGAAGAACATTTAAAGCTACATGCCTTTGAGCATTTTAACCTCTGCTCAAAAGTTGCCAACAAAAAAACAAGCTCTACTCGTTGGCAAATGCAACAATAAAAAACCATGTAGCTCTACACCCTCTCTAAACATGACAAAACCCTCCCTAAACATGACTACACAAAGATTTCCCTGAATCCATGGAACAAAAAAAGACCCAGTATCTTAAAGAACCTCTCAATAGAGGCAAGCTTCAACTTTCTTGCATTATTTCTTTTTTATATTGTTCATGGCCAAATAACAATAAGGTAGAAAGATAAAGCTAAAAAGCTAAAGACAACCATTGAGTGCAGTCATCATTCAAAGGTCGTCATCATTCAAGTATTATTCCTTCCATCCCTGCAACCCTATCCTCCCCTTCATTATTAATCATGAAATATCATTTCCCATCCCCCATCCTCTTCATTCTTAATCATTAGATATCATTTCCATAATCTCCATATCCAGGTCATTTTTTTTTCTCCCAACCACTCCACAATTGCATTTGTTAATTCCTCTCTCCCAATGGTCTCCATAACCTCTTCAAACTCCTTACCCCAGTGGATAGGCCAGCTAGAACTATTACACTTCAAACACCTTGATGACTAAAGCAAACATAGGGCATTTGAACAACAATAATCCATCTAACAAAAGGCTATTAAAGGATATTGAACACGCAAAAAGAAAAAAACATGCAAACAAACTACTCACACAAGTCAAAGATTTTTTTTTGAAAGGTTCCAGGTTGCAGGTGACCGAAATATTTAATTACCTAGGACAGTTTTCAGGTGCTAAAATATTTACTTAGGGCAGTTTGCCTCGATCCCAAGCAGCTCTCAGCTATGGTGAACTATAGCTTCAGCTTTTATCCTAGAGATTGCAGTCTAAATTGATGTAACGGAAACCAACAAAACATTAAACTAAACGAGGTAGTTGCTAGGAAGGAAGGGCTTAATACAATTCTCCCTATTATTTCGGTCTACCAAAATCACATGGCAAAATAACACACTGAAATGCGTAAAACACGATGGAAAATTACCCCCAAAAAACAAACTCAAATCGAAATTAAAATAGCCTCAGAGAAACAATTATGGTAGTCTTTTCAGCAAATAACACTCAGAGTGGTGCATGACTAGAATGTCTCATCATTGGCTTTCCTCACTAAATAGGTTGGTCTCTATTGCATTCTCTTCCGAAGAAGATTGATTTTCAAAAGCTTTGATTCCTCACTAAATACAGCAGACATACACATATACATCTAGGAATCAGAAATTTAATTGTCCATCCTCATGTAACATAAAAGCATGTCAATAGGACTGGGGCGACAATAACGTTCATCATATTCCATCCCATACTTGTTTACGGTGCAGTGCGGTTTCAGCCGAAAGATGGTGATAATTTATGAATAATAATCACATTATACATCAGCAAAATAATTCGCTTCATCCTCAACCGCACTATCACCAAGAAATATCATCTCTAAAGAAAAGCAAGGCATCAAACCAAGAAGAAAATTAAATAAATGAAAGCAAACCCTCTTTTTTTTCACTGGGTATCTTTTTTTTAATGAATTTAAACAAGAATAAAGGTCTCGCCCTGAACCTCTTAAAGCCCTTGAGACTGCAAGCTTATTGCAGCTCTAAACATGTTCTTTTATGAGGAATAATGGTCTCGCCCAGAACCTCTTAAAGCCCTTAAGACTGCAAGCTTATTGCAGCTCAAAAACAAACCCTATGTTAAAGCAAAAAAAAAAAATTAATAAAATGTAAGCAGCAAAACAGTAACAAAGAAGCGCTGATCAAAGCCAATCTGTGTCGCAAGAACTGCTAAGTGAATATCGGCCTCTTTTACGAGATGTCGCATCCTTGCATTAAACAACTCCGGACACCAGATACCAGAGGCCTTTAAATTATTGAATAGATAGAGTTCAGCTGGTGATGCATGTTACGTCTCTTCAACCAAATTCAGTATAATATTGGTGGGTTATTTGTCATCATACCTCCGGGTCAAATCCAAGCTACGGCTTGAAGAAAATAAAAATCAGAAACTTCAAGCAAACAGCGAAACAAGAAAAACAAAACGCGAGAAAACTAATTCATACCCCGTATCAGAAGGCAGATTGGCGCCATCACCTCACTCGGAGCCTTTGAAAACAATGGCCTGTCTTCTCTATCAGTTTCTTCCATGCCACAATTTATAGAAGGATTTCCGAGTTAGGTTAGGGTTTGCAGGTTAGGGTTTATGGTAAAATTTAAAAGTTGTAGATATATTTGATTTGGAGTTTAATGTTTGAAATGGTTATGGATTATGCGTTTATCAAATAGTAATTATAGCTTTGCGCAAGTGGTTAAGATGGTGACTGTTTCTTAAGTAGTTTTGTGTTCAAAACCTCTTTAAATCGATAGTTGATGTAATTTGTAAAAGTTCTTTTTAAAAAAAAATTATAACTTTAAATTTGGAGTTTGTATTTAAGTATGAAAAATATATTAATTTTTAAAAAAATTATAGCTTTAAGTTTGAAGTTTGTATTTAGGTGTGAAACATATAATAATTTTTAAAAAATATATTATAATATTATTATATAGTTATGTGGTTATTATGGTATTGCAATAAAGGTTAGATATTTTATTATTATAGAGTGGTATTACAATAAAGTTGGAATATTATTTAATGTATAGTTTGTTAATATTTGAATTTGGATCTTTGATCTAATCAGTTAAAAGCCACTTAATATAATGTACTTAATTTTTATTATTTTATTAAAAATGATAACATAATCAAATAGCATTAGTGTAATGGGTTATATTTTTCAACTTTCAAGAAGACCTAAATTATTAAATTTATCCAATATTATTATGTGACTAAGATGTAATACTATATTATTATTATTATTATTATTATTATTATTATTATTATTATTATTATTATTATTATTATTATGTAAGACTTAAATGGTTGAATATTATATAAATGATATTAAAAAAAAAAAACTATAATACTTAAATGAAAAATGAATTAAATTAAATTCATTTTGTTGTACAATAATTCATTTAAAACAATGGCCTGTCTTTTCTCTCAGTTTCTTCGATGCCACGATTTATAGAAAGTCAATATGGTCGAGTTGGTCTAAGGCGCCAGTTTCACGTATTGGTCCGAAAGAGTATGGGTTCGAATCCCATTCTTGACAATCAAAGGAGATTTTCTTCTAGACTCGCACTATAATCGATTAAATAATTTAATCAAGAAGGAGAGGGGAGAGGGGGAGGGACCTGGTCCCTCTTCCTGCTACCCTCCCTGGTTCTTGCCCAATTCCTGACTCATCTCGGGTCATCCCACTCTAGGAACGCTTTGTAGTAGATGATCTCCTTGGGGGGGAGATCCTTGCCCACTTTTTGCTCCTTTCCCAATAGTTTCGGGGTTTCCCTGCTTGAGTCTTGGGCCTGGTGCATCCCAAGGTTCTTCTAGGGTTTCCTGCATGTTTATGGGATCCTTTCTCCGATCTCCCTCATGCTTCCCCCTAGGGTTTTTTGGCAGGTTGTTTTACTTGGATTCGATTCCTAGGGCTTTCTCGATTTGTGGTGGTTGTAGGTTGGGTTTTCGACTGCTTCCTGGTGCGTTTGGTGAGGTCCTCACTTCATCGGGGTTGTCTAGGGGGGCTAGTTTCCTCTTTGTCATTGACTCCTCTCTGGGATGCCTTTGGTTTCTAGCGGTCCCGTTCCTTTGGGTGGGGCCCTTTTTGGTTTCCTGTTCGAAGGCTTCTTCTTATTTGATCTGTTGTTTGGTGGACGCTCAGAGCATTTGCATGGCCTTGGGGGGCCTCTTCCTATGCTTGAGTTGTTCCCAGTCCTAGTCCTAGTTCCCTAAAGTTGTTCATGAGCAAGGATGGGGGTTTCCTGGTCCTTTCTGTTGGGGTGCTTAGGGTTATCTATTGCATATCTCGATCTTGGGGAGGGGACCTGTGATCCATGCATGCAGACCCCTGGATCCCTTAGTTTAGGCTTTCGTGGATCCCATATTTGTGCCTGTTGTCGCTTTTCGCTTGGGTTTCGCAGGTTTTTCGTTTCGGTTTCCTATTCAAGGGCTTCTGCTTTTTGGTCCTGCTTCTCGGTGGACTCTCAAAGCATGTTCTTGGCCTTAGGGGTGGGCCTCATACTGTTCCTGAGTTGCTCCCAGTCCCAGTTCCAATTCCTAGGAACTTTTTGTGAGCAAGGATGGTGGGTTCCTGGTCCTTTCTATTGGAATGCTTAGGGTTTTCTTTTGCATTTTTTGGTCTTGGGGTGGATACCGATGCGCTTGCAGTTGTGTCACTCCTTCCTCCTTCAATTTTGGCTTTCGAGGATCCTTTCTTTGTGTTTGTTGTTGTTGTCCCTAGCTCATTTTGGCTTCCTCGTAGTTCAACTTTGTTTGCATGGGGATATATTGGCCTGTAGATAACCCCATTAGTGCTATTCCATTTCACAGGCTCAAGCGGAGGCTTCCCGTTGTTGTTTCTCTAAGGGTCCTGATGCCATTTCCTAGGTTGTCCTGCTGCTGCGCCCTGGACTGTATCTCGTTGTTGCTGGCTGCTTAGCTCGTGCGATTTCTTGCTGCTCTACTACACCCTAGGGTGCATCCCGAGTCGTCCCTAGGTGGGGATCCTCTCCAAATTTCTAAAGTCAAATTTCTTGCTTCTGGTTTTCGAGCAGGATATCTGGTTTTAGGCTATTCTTGGCCTTCCCGCTCTCCCTACTCGGGTCTGGGCGGGAATGCTTTTTTGACTTTTCCCGTTGCAGGTTGAGTGGGACTCAACCTTCCATATGGCTTGCTCACGTGTTTATGTGGTCTGATGGGGAGTTTTTTGAAGATCTAAGGTGTGTTGTATCTACCCTCGGGTGGATCCCAAACTAACAGCAACGGGAGGATGATATTTTTTGGCAAAGTGGGTCTCACTAGTTGATACTAGAATCTGGTCTCTCTACTCGATCAAGGATTTTTTTTGGTTTTTCTCTTTCTGTTTATGTTTATTTCCATGTACTAAGGCAATGCCTAAGAACTTGGTGCTACGACATTTTTTGTTATAAGGTTTTGGGATCCTCTTAAAAAAACCCACTTTGTATATAAACTTAACTTACCAAAAAAATAATTCATTTAAAAGAATTCAAAAATAATATAATATTATATATATATTTTAATTTATTTTTTATTTGGTTACTGTGAGAAACTACAGCGTTCCAAGTACGATGTCATTCTCTAAACCTCACCAATATACTAGTATTAAATGCAATCATACCATTAGTCGAATATTTAATCAACTCAACGTAAGGAAGAATAGTAATCAAGTTATAATAAAATCAATGCCTCTCCGAGAGGGCAGATCCCGTCGTGAAGGCAAGTGCGAGATTCACAAATGAAACAAAAATAAAACGAAAGATGATAGATGATGATTAAATTAAAATCAAATCATATATATATATAAAAACATTCTTCCGGGAAACATAGCCGATGGTGGCTATGTTTGGAATGTAGCATGACTCCCCTCCTCGGAAAGCTTTGTCCTCAAAGCTGGAAATGTCTGGAAAATACTTTCAGGTTCCCATGTAGCATCTTCTTCGGGTAAGTCCTACCATTTGATGAGAAATTCTTGGATGTGACGAGATCTCAGTGTGCGTGTTCTGGTTTGTAAAATTGCTTCTGGCTGGAGATGTATACGCCCTTCTTCATCAAGCACTGGTAATTCTGATTGAGATTGTACTTTCTGACCGATCACCTTCTTGAGACAAGAGACATGAAATACTGGATGTATTCGTGATGAATGAGGTAACTCTAATTGATATGCCACTTCTCCAATGCGACGCACAATTTTGTAAGGACCATAAAATCGAGGAGCCAACTTCTGACTTGACTTGATCTTCAATGACAATTGTTTGTAGGGTTAAAGACGTAGGAACACCATATCACCAATATTGAATTCCCTTTCCGAACGATGCATGTCTTGTTGCTGCTTCATACGATTTTGTGCTTGGACCAAATTGTCTTTGAGAATAGTGAGCATTGATTGATCGTTGCTGAAACCAATCATCTACTTGGGCCACTTTGGAGGATCCTGGTACATAATCTGCTACTATTGGTGGCTTAGTTCCATACAATGCTTCAAAAGGAGACATCTTGATGGAATAATGGTAAGAAGTGTTGTACCACCATTCTGCCAATGATAGCCACTGACTCCATTGATATTGTTTATCTTGAACAAAACATCTTAGGTAGGTACCCAAACATTTGTTAACTACCTCCGTTTGACCATCTGTTTGTGGATGGTATGCAGAAGACATATTTAATTTGGTACCACTAAGTCGAAATAATTCTCTCCAAAAATTGCTAGTAAATATGGGATCTCGATCACTTACAATATTTTTGGGCATTCCATGCAATTTAAAAATTGAATCCATAAATACCTTAGCCACTTTGCTTGCTGAAAATGGATGTTGTAAAGCTTGAAAGTGAGCATATTTGGAGAGGCGATCAACTACCACGAAAATTATTGTTTTACCTTCTGACTTAGGAAGACCTTCAATAAAATCCATGGAAATATGTTCCCATTGATGATCTGGAATGGGTAAGGGTTGAAGTAATCCTGGTGATTTGACTGTTTCTCCCTTATTGCATTGGCATACTTCACATTCAGCTACCCATTGCTTGACCTCTGCTTTTAATCCTTTCCAACAAAAGGATTGTTTAACCCGCATATAAGTTTTCAAAAAACCTGAATGTCCTGTTGATGGAGAAGCATGTGACTCATCTAGAATCCTTGATTTGATTGTCGAATTGTGTGGAATGTAAATGTGATTCTTCTTTCGTAATATATTGTCATCATAGGAGAAAAGAGGGTGCTTGGATGAACCCACTGACAATTCTTGAATTATTTGAGTTGTTTCACTATTGGACAACCATTCTTCCTGTAACTGAGACACCCATTGAGAACAAGGACCAGAAATAGCATTGATGACCACTTCATCTTCGTATTTTCTGGATAATGCATCAGCTGCCACATTTTCTTTCCCTTTCTTATACTCAATAACGAAATCATATCCCAATAATTTAGTCAACCACTTGTTTTGTTCTGGATAAGAGAACCTTTGTTCTAAAAAATGCTTGAGACTACTATGATCTATTTTTATAATGAAATGACTATTGATTAAGTAGTGTCTCCATTTCTCCACTGCATGTAGAATAGCCAACATTTCTTTTTCATATGTGGATCTTCCCAAATTCTTCCCTAAAAGTTGTTTACTTTCGAATGCCAAGGGATGACCTTCCTGCATTAATACTGCCCCAATACCTGTTCCTGAAGCATCACATTCAATGACGAATGGTTTGTGAAAATCCGGAGTTGCCAAAACTGGGGTAGTACACATTGCTTTTTTGAGAGCCTCGAAGGCTTGAGTGGCTACTTCGGACCAATGAAAAGCATCCTTCTTTGTGAGTGTTGTGAGAGGAGCTACAATTTTACCATAGTTACGCATAAATTTGTGATAGTAGCCAGTGAGACCCAAAAAACCATGAAGTTTCTTGATGGTTTTAGGTAAAGGCCAATCTTGAATTACCTTAATCTTATTGGGATCCACTTTAACACCTTCCTGAGATACTATATGACCTAGGTACTCAACTTCTTGAACACCAAAAGAGCATTTAGATCACTTGACAAACAACTTTTCCCTGTGTAGGATATGAAGAACTCTTCCCACATGTGATAAATGATCCTTCCATGATTTACTATAGATGAGTATGTCATCGAAGAAGACTAGGACAAATTTGTGGAGGAATGGATGAAACACATGGTTCATGAGACTTTGGAATGTAGATGGGGCATTAGTGAGACCAAAGGGCATGACCAAGAATTCATAATGACCTTCATGAGTCCGAAAAGCTATTTTGGGAATATCCTCCTCCCTAACTCTGATTTGGTGAAACCCTGAACGTAAGTCCAATTTGGTAAAGAATTTTGCACCATGTAGTTCATCTAATAAATCATCAATGACAGGAATAGGAAATTTATCTTTGATGGTGATTTTGTTGAGAGGACGAAAATCTGGACACATACGCCAAGAATTGTCTTTTCGATGAGCCAAAACTACTGGTGAAGAATAAGGGCTAGTACTATGATGGATGACACCATGTTCTAGTAGTTCTTGGACAATCTTCTCAATTTCTATTTTTTGGGGTTGGGGATATCGATAAGGATGACCATTAGGTGGAAGACTTCCAGGAACAAGGTGTATGGCATGGTCATGGGATCTTTTGGGTGGTAGTCCTTTTGGTTCTTGAAAAACCTCCTCATAGTTGGCAACAATGTTTTGGAGATCTTCTGCTTGGATTTCTGGCATATCTTGTGCTAATTTTTCCATGCAATTAATTTGGGCTATGAATCCATAGCCATATTTTCTTAATATATTTTCCATGCTATGTGAACTTACTATTTTTGATGGAGGTGTTGGCATTCCTTGAAGGCGAATGGTCTTCCCATTCTCTTGCCATTCCACATAGCGATGCTTGTGATTAAAACCAACCGTGGTTTCCATTTGTTCCATCCATGCAACACCCAAAATAACTTCTGAATTCCCTAATTCCATGACAAAAAGAGGACCCTGCCAAGTATAACTACCCATTTGTAATGAAATTGAAGATGTCTTACCTAGGCATTGAGAAGTTTCCCTGCTTGCAGTTCTAACTTGAAATCTGTCTTGACTAGAAGAGTAGATGTGCAAATTTAATGCCCTTGCAAGTTTTGCATCAATAAAGTTGTGAGTACTTCCTGAATCAATTAATATTGTTACCTTCCTTTTTCGAATGAATCTTGCTACCTTGATTGTATGGTGAGAGGATAACCCCATAAGAGCATGTACTAAAATAGTCATGGTATCTTCTTCAGCTACAACCTCCTCGTGTTCACTTTGGTCATCGATTGTGGGATCCTCAGGTGAGTTGTGTTCCTCTATTTCTTCATCTTCCTTGTCAGCATATTCAATTTGAAAGTTCTATCATGGTATACATGCCTGATATTTTGGATGATGATTGCGACATTTATAGCAGAAGTATCTTGATGGTTGATCATTTCTGTAAAAATAGTTGTTGCGAAATTGAGGTCGACCATATGAATCACGTCGTGTGGATGTTCCCATTTGCACCTTCTTCTCTGCCAACTTGGCAATCCTTATACACTCATCTATCTTGGATGGATTTTGTAAGTCCACTTCGACTTTAATATTCTCTTTCAACCCATTTCTAAAAGCCGCTACCACCACATCTGGTTGTAAGTGTTTTGCATAGTGAAGCATACTAGTAAATTTTGAGATATAGTCCCCTACCGATCCTGTCTGTTTAAGTGACAACAACCGCACCGTGTAGGAAGTTGTGGGACCTTCATCAAATCTATGAAGAAAGGCATCACTAAAATCATCCCAATAGAGAGCCTTTTTGTCCTTCTCGCGTTTGTACCATGTAAACCATTGATAAGCTTCAGTGCCCAATTTGGTTGCAGCAAAAGGGACTTTTTCTGCCTCACGAAATTGGTATAATTCCAAAATGCCTTCCATTTTGGCTATCCACCCACGTGGATCATGACCCTCAAAGGTGGGCATGTCAATGCATGGAAAATTGACTCCAGTAGGACCTCTTTGGTGGTAAACATTGTGCCTATCTTGGTCCTCATTATTCTCCTGTCTATAGATGCGATTTTGGGAAGGTCTACCAAAACCCCTTTGTTGCTCAAAAACTTCTTTGTTTCCCATATCCTCATTATTTCTTTGGCCATTGGGATTTGGGGAATGACCATTAGTACCTCTGTGGTGTGTATAGTCTTCGTATTGATGCTCAGTACTCTAGTGGTTTGGACTAGGAGGGTTTGGTTGGGCTTGTCTGGTGAATAGTTGGTTGAAGTTGGTAGTCATGTTATTAATACTATCTACTAAGTGGAGTAAGGTCTCATCAGAGACCTTGGGACTTCCTGTTTCCACTTGAGTGATGTTCTCATGGGAGGAGTTTGGGGAGGTATTGGATGCCATTTTGTTAATCAATGGATGACCCGGGTTATAGCTAACAATTCCTAAAGGAGAAGAAGAATTTTGTGTACCTTTGCTTCTACGAGGTCTTCTTGGTGATTCCAAACTCTGCTCGTTTGGATCCTCGAAACTTGATAGTCGCCCGTTTGATCCTTTTTTCCACTTTTTGCTCATGCGCTAGTACAATAATCGCCTTTGATTCTGCAAAATGTTGATGAATTAGGGCAAAAAAATTGGTTTAATTTCTGCTCTTAATGTTGATCCAACTACAACGCGGATGTGCTAGGTCTCCGTGCAATTATTTTTTATTAGCAACTTTTTGACGACATTTGAACGACTTTTCGATGACTTTTAGCAACTTTTTGACAACTTTTGAACGACTTTTAGCAAATTTTCGACAACTTTTGAACGACTTTTCAACGATAATTATTTGCTACCCCTGAGAACAGTTGGGAACCCAGAGGACGTGCTAGAGGACAGATAGGACCACGAAGGACACACGCTAATGTGACTAGGGACACATGGAGAAGATGGATCAATGACACGCGAGACACACTTGAGGTGATAGCTCGGACAACTAAGCTGAACACGATAATAAGATGCAATGGATAAGAAGGGACCAAGAACAACTAAGCTATGGACGCAACACGATACACAAAACATGACACAACAGAGGGATCAACAACACTAGACACATGGAATGAACCATAATAATAGCTGACACGAAAGACAAAGAATGAACAGGTACAGTGAGGCACATGCGAGGATTATGATAGCTAGAACCATCGAATGAGGAATACGTGGCAATAGGAGCTTGCACGCGAAGAGAGGCTAGCTAGCATGTGACCTAAGTCACATTTCAATAGGTGCGCCAAAGCATTTTTAAAGGCTAATTTTTCTATCCCCCACTCTATGTAGGATAATTGTTCCCACATATTTAAAAAAAAAAATCGTACCTTAGGTTTAGATGCAAATTAGATTTAATTCCTGCTTCTAATTGGTTGATGGTGTCAGAGTTGTACGTTGTAGTGTCTAAGGCGATTCTACGAAAATTTGATCGATTTGCGATGTGCTTTGAAGGCGTTATCCAGACGATTCTCCTTCTGTTGCCTCGAAATGAAATTTGATGCAGAGTTTAGTGCTTCAATTTTTCCCCCACTGGCGGTGAACTGCATCAAAATATTGGGTTCGATGACTGTTGGTTAAGAATTTGGAAAAAACCTTTCGTTTAATTATTTTTCTCTGTTCGCAACCTTGCACGTAAGTATGGTGCTTAACCTTCTATTGATGCTCTGTTCGTAAACCATTCGTTTTCACCAGGAGACTCCTATTGTTTTATCGCGTCTATCTACAGGGATATTTTTGGAGGTGCAACGCCCAAAAAGCTAGGAAATGTCGAATGCGAAAGATATTTCCATAAGGTCGAGGAATCAATGATATTGATACCACATGCGGTGTTCCAAGTACGTTTTCCTTCTCTAAACCTCACCAATATACTAGTATGAAATGCAATCAGACCATTAATCGAATATTTAATCAACTCAATGTAAGGAAGAATAGTAATCAAGTTATAATAAAATCAATGCCTCTCTAGGAGGGTAGATCCCCGTCGTGAAGGCAAGTGCGAGATTCGCAAATGAAACGAAAATAAAATGAAAGATGATAGATGATGATTAATTTAAAATAAAATCATATAAATATATAAAAACATCCTTCCAGGAAACATAGCCTATGGTGGCTATGTTTGGACTGTAGCAGAAACCTCTATGACCAACGCCAACCATGACCCCTCACACACTCACCCACGTCACGGTTTGAACCTTGGACCTCCCGAAGAAGAGCCAAAGCCCAAACCGTTGTGCTGCACCCCCATGTGCATTATTTTTGTCAGGTCGATAGTTCTAATTCCGAACCCCTCCAGGTCCCTCCACTAATTTAAATACTTTAAATGCTTACCAAAATAGGCCAATAAAAAAAACTTTGTATATAGAAAAAAATTATAATTTATTTGAAAAATGTGTAAGCATAGTTTATAACAGTAACATATGGTATACGAACCTAATCCAAATTTCAACATTGAACCTCGTGCCATTAAAGAAAACTTCTATGTGCCACAAATAGGTCCTTACAGGCTTAGGCATAGCTTGATCCCACGGACTATAGGGTGTAGGTAAATAGTGTGGTTATATAATTTAGAGTATTTTTTAACACAAATTTTCTTTTAATAGAATAAATGTTTAGTTATTAAATGGTATTAATTTAATAGGTTATATTTTTCAATTTTTAAAGTGAAGATCTAGGTTTAATTTTTGTCAAATGATACATGTAGAATTATTAAGTTATTGTGGCACTACTACGAAGTTATGATGCAATACTTGTAGAATTGTTTCAACCCCATATATATATATATATATATATATATATATATATATATATATATATATATAGGGTCATGTTGCATTATAAAGTTTTTAGTTTAGCCTTATGTTTTTTTTGCTTTGTTTGAACCATAACTAAAAAAATCTTTGAAAATAATAAGTTTATTTGTTCAAGTCCTAGAGGGCTAGGTGGATTGGTAAGTGCTTGTTTGGCCAGCCAATTTTATTTGTTCAAGTCCTAGAGGGCTAGGTGGATTGGTAAGTGCTTGTTTGGCCAGCCACTTACCAAGAAGATACTCAGGTTCAAATCTCGGGGGCAGCTTGTTTGCAAAGGTAGTAGTCTGATCTGAATCTTTTGAGTGTGCGCTAGACCGACGATGTCAAGTCAACAATAACGAGGCATAATAGGTTTGGTGGAAGCAATCTCCCGTGGTTTGAACCCTATGCTTGTCAGTTACTAAAAATAGTGTGGTTGTGACCAACTCTCTTTTGTAACTAAAAAAAAGTTTATTTGTTCATAATAAATAGATAATTTTATAGTTAACAAATTTTCTAAGGGGAGTGATCAAATGGCATTAGCTTAACTAGTTATATTTCTCAACATTAAAGGAGACCCAAGTTCGAATCTTGTCAAAAGGTATACGAATAATATCCAAGCTTTGTTGTAATAGCATTACGTGGTGATGATGTTATACGAGTGGGGCCCATTTCAATCCCATATAACCAATTTAAAAAAAAAAATCTAAGGGAAGTGAAAGGATAGTGAGTTGGGAAAGAGTGTGAGCCAAGAGTCTGTCACACTAGGTAGCATCGAAGGAAAGTCATAGTTGAAAGCCCTAACAGGAAGTCAGAATGCCCTATCTAGAGGAAAATAGGAAGAGTTTGATCCAAGGAGTCGATGTTACACCAAAAATGATTATCAAAGGTGAGATGATCAAACATAATATAATGGTTTTGAAAAGTAGAGGGTTAATAGGTAAGTTCCATGGATACTAGAAGAGAGGATTGAATTTAAATTACTAACTTTTCTTCTTAAAGGTTTTTTTCTCCATCATGTTTTCGATTTAGAAATGAGAGATAAAATAATGGGTGGTGGCATATGTTTTAGGGGGAGAGTTACCTTTTATTTAAGACTATGGAGTGAGAATTTTTCTATCGAGGCAAAAAATATTTAAAAAATAATTGTGGGTTAGGATTTATGGATTTTCGTATCAACTCATCAATAAGGATGTTTTGAAGAATATTATAAATAGCCTAGGGGAATTCATCAAGGAGGGACCAACTACTAAGGAGCAAAGCATACTATATATGTTGGATATGTGTTGCTATAGATATTTCAAATCCTTTGCCACAATGCATTGATATTAAAGTGTTGGTGGGAATGAAAAAAAAAAGAGGAGACCCAAGAAGCAAAAACAAAGAGAAAAACAAACTCAGAGGGATATTGATATGGGAAACAAAAGCAAATACTGAATTTTAACAAGAAGTAGGGCCAAACCCACAAATAAAAAATGATCATGAAAATGATATCTTGGAATATTAGGGTTATGAATAAAACCCCTAGAAAAAAGGTATTAGGGAATTCCAGATTGTTGTAGACAACATATTTATAGATATGGAAACAATTAAAAAATATTTTAGTCATTCGTGGTGTTGATTTTCATCTAGACAAAATTCAAATTTTAGAAGGCAAGTGGATGAGTGAGATTTTATCTCTTAATATAATTGATATTAGGGAGTTGATTGTGGAAACATAGCAATCTAAGAAAGATGATGAATATATTTGATAGAAAGGCAAATTAAGAATATATTTGATAAAAAGGCAAGTTGAATGTGGTTTAATTGACTTGATAGCAATTTAATAAGAAAAATGTAACATTTTTTTTATTTTAATGGAAATGGCCCCCCAATAGAAGCCACACATAGCTTATTTTTAAAAAAATCTAAAGGGCATAGGGCAGGCAAACTAAAGTAATGAGTATCACTTAAAAGACCAAGGTTCTAGTTCCTTGGATCAAATTTAACATAATCAAATGGCAAGAGCTTAATTGATTACATCAACTTTCAAGACAAAGAGTAATATTCAAAAATTGTAAGTGACACAATTGTAATATCATGGTATTGGGGTCATGATGTAATACAAGTGGGCCTCTTTCCATTCGATGTAATCAATTAAAATAAGTATAGCTAGCAAAATAAAACTTAGATATTAGCATTTGCTTGGTGAATGTATGTTACATGACATTGTGAAAAAATATAATGAGGTTTTTAAAATGTGTAAGAATAGAAATGAAGATAATGGTAAAAAGCAATAAATTTTATTAGGTAGTGTTGTCAATATTAAGGTGGCAAAGTTGAGGGTTTTGAAGGCTAGGGTAGAGGCCTAGAGAATATTTTCTCGTGAGAAACAACATCAAAGAGGATCAATCCCATCGGAGGGTCTTTCAATAGTAAGGGTCATGACCAAGAATGGGGGTCATAGGTACTTTGATACCAGATCCTCCAAAACAAGGAATCTCATACCTAGATAAGCTATGTGGAACCCTAGATAGCTTTAGCGACTATCAAACATAGGCAAGGACAATCATAAACACCATGGGGAAGTGAAAAAAGGAGGATTCTCTACTTGGAAGGGTGAATGGATGTTTACCACAGGCAAAAGAAATACCAGTCTTGGAAATAGCAGAGGACTGGATAGCCCAGGACATAGTTTATAAGATGAAACACAACCTAATAGGTAAATTCATGGGTTTCAGACCATCCTTGCACTTCCTCCACATGTGGATAAGGAAACAATGGCATCTGGAAGGAGAATACAAGATTCTAACTCTCCCAAATGGGTATTTTTCTATGGAGTTCACGTCAATGGCAGACCAACAAAAAGTATTTGAGGGAGGGTCGTATCATCACGGGCCAGCGGGACTATTCCTGCAACCATGGAAGATGGGATTCGACCTAAGGGTGGAACCAACCACAGTACCAATATGGGTAAGATTATTTTCCCTTCCCCTTGAATTTTGGAAAGAGGAGGTACTCGAGGCAATAGGCAACTTACTAGGACATTATCAGGGTAGATCAAGAGAAACAATTTTAGGAGGATCAACAACTTTTGCTAGGATTTGTGTAGAAATGGACCTCAGTAAACCTCTTCCAATGGAGATAGACCTAAAAATAGGGGATTTTTTTTGGCTCCAACAACTAGATTATGAGGTTGTTCCATTCATATGTAGGGTGTGCCACGCTCATGGACATCTAGCTAGAATGTGCCCAATAGGTAAGGATCATCAACTAGAACAAGAGGGGATAAAAGCAAATATTAACATGGTAGGCCAATCTCTTCAATAGAAGGTAAATCAGAAGGTAGGGGAAGGCCCAATAGACTCTAAGGGCTTCCAACAAGTAATCAAAAGGCCAAACAAAAGAAATCAACAAAGTAATCAAAGACAAGGAGGAAAAGCGAGAAGAACAAACAACATATATGAGATATTCAAACAACTTGGAAGCTTGGAAATAGAAGGGGAATTTCAAATGGAAGGATTAGAGGAGGATATTCACTAGGTCACACCAAATAATCAGGAACAATACTCCAATGTAGCATCGGGGAACAAGCAAGGAGCAGAACCAAACACAACCTCTCTCATGGAAGAGGAGATTCAACCCATGAGGGAGACCATAGGAGGGGAAATGGAGTAGGGGATAGTCTTACCTCAGGAAATAGAGATGAAAGAAGGAAATAAGAACAAAGATGACCCTACTTTAGGGATTCATCAAATGGAGAAGAAACAGAAACCAAACCAATCAACAGGGAGGAAGTCAAACAAGGAAAAGATGGAGGAACAAGGAAGAAATTTGAGCCAGAATGGAAAGGTAAAATCGATGGTTGATTTCTTCTCTCCCAATTCTCAATGATATTAATTACTTGGAATGTGAGGGGTTTAGGCAACCACCCTAGACAAAAGGTAGTCAAAAATATTATCATGGATACGAGTCTAGATATAATATTGTTATAGGAAACCAAAATGCAAGGAGAAGACTTACAAAAAATAAATAAGAGGATATGGCAAAAAGGAGAGATCCTTACTCAATCAACACAAGGGAAATCAAGGGGATTGGCCACTATGTGGAATCACCAACTATTCCTAGTGATAGGGGTGGCCTCCATGAGAGGGGTGTTGATGGTTCGGTTACAAAATAAGGAAAATGGAAAAATTGGACTATAGTTAATTTCTATGGAGCACAAACAATCAGATTATAGAGGGATCAATGGGCGACCATCCAGACATTTAGAGATAACTACTTAAAGGACCAATGGATCATGGGAGGATATTTCAATGCAAATCTTAGAATAGAGGAACAACAAGGAGGTAGAGCCATGTTGGAGGAAAAGGATAGGTTCTTCTCAGCAATAACATGTCAAATGAACCTAATAGATATCCCAACTATGGATAGCTCCATGACCTAGACAAATAGAAGAAAGGAAGGTGAGATAATCAAATCTTGCTTGGATCATTTCTTCATGGGGGAGGAATTATACTTGCATACCAAGCATCAAGGGAGGGTCATGGATAGGCTTTCTTCAGACCATTTTCTAGTAAGCCTTACCATAGAAGAAGATAATCATAAAGTCGTAGGAACTTTTAAATTTGAGCTATGGTGGCTGAAAGATGAGGAGTTGGAGGACCACTTAAAGGAATGGTGGGAAGTAGGGAAACCAAGATTTGGGACAACCCAATTCAAACTCCACAAACAACTAAAATATGTGAGGACCCAACTAAAGGGGTGGAGTAAACACAAGAAGGAACTCACTAGAATCCAAAAGAATGAAATCAAGGATCAGAAGGAGAAGATTGCTAGGGAGATAAGACAAGGAACTATTATGGAAGATCTGTTGCAACATGAGGTATAAATTCTTAGGAGAGAGGAAGCATTGGAGGAACAAGAAGAGATCTACTAGAGGTAAAGAGCTAGAGTTACATGGTTAAAGGAGGGGGATCAAAACACAACTTTCTTCCATAAGACAACAATAACTAGAAGACAACATAATAGAATTATAGGCCTTATAGATATGATGGGTTAGGTAAAAACCAATGGAAGTGAAATGAAAACTATAGCAAATTAGTACTTCCATACCCTATTTAGTAGCAATAAAAATTTGAATGCAGCATGGTAGGAGAAGATACTAGAGGTAATTCTACAATCAGTCGAACCTGGACACAATAAATTATTAATGAAGGAAATTTCTTTGGAAGAAACATCATGGATCATACAAAAAATGCAAATAGGAAAGACCCCAGGACCAGATGGGTTCCCCATTGAATTTTATCAGAAATTTTAGGAAATTGTGGGCCAAGTAGTGGTGGAGGCACTAGAGGAAATCAGATAGAGTAAGCAAATGTTAAAAGCCTTGAATCATACTTTTATTACATTAATTACTATGATCTCACCTAGGGAGATAATTAGTAATTATAGGCCTATTTCACTATGTAATGTAGTATAGAAGAGCTTAACAAAGCGTATGGCTTAGAGGTTAAAATCTTTTATACCAAATCTGATTTCAAGTGAGCAAGGTGGTTTTGTTGAAGGTAAACAAATTCTAGATGGAATAGTAGTGGCCCAAGAGGTGATACACATAATTTCCAAGCAGAAGGACCCATGTATATTTATTAAATTAGATCTTTCTAAAGCCTATGATAGAGTAGATTGGACCTTTATGCAAAGGATTTTAGAAAAATGGGCTTTGGAGAGGGGTGGAGAGATTGGGTAAAAGCATGTACATAGACTACATCATTCTTAGTTCTAGTAAATGGTAGTCCCTCTCCCATGTTCATAGTAGGATGGGGGTTGATGCAAGGGGATCCTCTTTCCCCTTACCTTTTTATCCTTTATGCAGAGGGTCTAGGGAGACTGCTAGAAAAAGGGAGACAAGAGGGGAGGTTGAGGGGTCTAAAAATAATCTCTCAAATTGAGGTAAATCACCTCTAGTTTGTGGATGATACTACTCTTATTAGTCAAGCCAATCTCCTAGTAGCAAGAAACATAAAATAAGTTTTAGATGGGTATACTCAAGCTACTGGGAAAACTTTAAATGAAAAAAAGTCTCAAATAGTCTTTTTCAATACAATGAAGAGGGTGAGAGATAAAATTATACAACTATTGAACTTCATGGAAACTCCTTTACCCATAGAGTATCTAGGAGTACCTTTGTCTACAAAGAAAATAAAAAGCAAGGAGTGGAAAGTGTTGATTGATAGACTACAAGCTAAGTTGAGCAAATGGATGCACAAATGGCTAAGCTTGGGAGGAAGGCTTACAATGATTAAATTTGTGCTACAAGCCCTTCCAGTTTATAAATTTTCCATACTTCAAGCTCTAAAGGGAATTCTAAAAGATATTGATAAACACACAAGAAAGTTTTTGTGGTTAGGCATAAGGGGAGAACAAAAATTAGCACTAGTTGGGTGGGAGAAGATATGCCAACCAAAAAATAAGGAGGATTGGGGATAAGATCAACATCCCAAAATAATAGGGCACTAGTAGGGAAGCTATACTAGAGATGGATTACAGTTGTTGGGGGCTTATGGAGCAGACTGCTACAAGCCAAATATCACCTAAGAGTGGTTGAGGAGAACATCCCAAGACTCAGAGTGGAAGGAGAGGGATCTATAGTATGGAGAATAATGGAAGTGGGCTAGGAGTTAATAAAGCCATACCTATATTGGCAGTTAGGGGATGGAAAGGATGCTCTCTTTTGGGAGGATTCATGGAATCAATCCCAACCAATTATTCAGACATTCCTAGAGATGGAGAGTTGGAAAGTAGAGCTCCAAGAGGTAGGGTGGTTGAAAGCCTCTCACTATATGAAATCATGGAATCAACATGTGCCAGACTTACTACAATGGAAACATCCCAAGGAATGGCCAGTGAGGGGGACAAAGGAACTAACCAAAAAACTATGGAGATATCTCCAAAGACACCCAATTCAGGATGGTTCCAAGAGGGATATACTTGGATGGGGAGGAAGCAAGTTGGGAATATATAAGGTAAAGGAGGGATACAAGGTAGCCTATGGATATGAGATTGCCCCAGCACCACTTCCATGGATATTTGTTTGGCAAAAGGAAGGATGGCCAAAAATTAACATTTTCTCATGGTTGATTAACCATGGAAAGTGCTTGACATTTGATAATTTGAGAAAAAGAGGCTTCTATGGGCCTTCCAAATGTGTTCTGTGTGGGAAGGTAGAGGAGACCTTGAATCACCTCTTTTTTGGGTGTTCTTTTGCTAGAGATATATGGATCAGTTGGTGGGGGTAGATGAGACAATGTTGGGAAATATTTGCGAGCTGGGAAAGCTTTTATGAGAAATGGAAATAATGTAGTTTTAAGACTAAAACAATGAAAATGGCATGGAAGTTGGGACCTAGCTTCATATGGTGGTAGTTATGGCTAGAAAGAAATGCACACATATTTAGATCAGAGCATAAAACAAGGGAGCAAGTATGGGAGAGGATTATTAGTAAGGTAATGGAAACACTATCTATTAGATTACAGGAGGAAACAAACATAGAAATGGAGGAAGTGACTATCCTTAGGAGCTTTGGAATAACTATAAAAGAAAAACAACTAAGGGTTGGATGCACAGGTGAGAATTCCCCAAGTGACATAGAGTGGAGACCACCTCCCAAAGAGTGGGTGAAGGCTAACACGGATGGGGCTTCTACTAAAAACCTTGGAAAAGCTAGTTTTGGCCTTATCATAAGGAATTGGAAAGGAGAACAGGTGTACTAGAGAGTAGAAGGTATGGGGGAGACAACAAATAATGAAGCAGAAGGACAAGCGATCCTGTCGACATCAATGATAGCTGTGAATCTACACTTACATAGGCTATGGATAGAGATAGACTCTCAGGTATGGGCTGGAATCTTGGATCCGATAAGACCCTTCCAGGTGTTGGGAATTGGGGAGAGAAGGGAGGTGGAAGCAGTTCGAAATATTTGGAAGGTTTTTCAAGATGTCTTTATTACGCATATCAAGCGAGAGGGAAATAGGGTGGCAGATTATTTAGCAAAATGGGGAAAGGAGTTGGAGGAAGGGCAATACATGGACTCTCAGATGGAAAATCAGATAAGTTGGTGCCAAAAAATCCAAGGGATACGAGAGGTGGTATAGGAAGATAGCAGAATAGGCAGAGCAGATAGTGATTCTAATGAATCTATCATAGTTAGGCCAGTGAGCAATGGCCCCAAAGGAAACAAATGATAAGTTATCCTAGTGTCAAGCTGGGTAAGCAAGTTTCTTGGCTTACTACCATAGGCTCCTGTGTCTTCATCTTCAGGCCACTATTGCTCTACTGTATGACATTACTACCAGTAGACTCAGAGTGGCCAAGGTGGATGGCTTTCAAAAATAGAACACACACAACCATAGGCATTTTATTGAGTATGGCTAGATTAAGAGAAAATAAGCCTCCACCCCACAAAGCAATAGGTATGTCAGACATGATCAAGATGCCAAGAACGACTTCAAAATAGTATGAAGATAGATGGATGGTCTACAGAATTCAGATGAACAAGGAAAATTGGAATTCAACTCAGGTGTTGTTGATGTGCATGGATAATTGCATAATGGTGGCCTCAGGTGTTGTTTTCAATGAACCCACCTATATAATGTTTGTAGTGCTTCATGGGAAGTGGTTTAAATGAATGGTAGTCAACATCGATCTCATGGCAACCTCCACAATGCTTGATATATTGTTTATATACAGTGTCGAGTTACTCCCAAGGCAGGTTCGAAACCAATCAAGGCCCATACTAAGATAGGCGTTGATGATGAGGATAGCACTTTCACCAGGTGTATGGGTAATTTTCGAGCCAGGAGGGATTGGAGGAGGCTCCTCTTTCTCCCTTGTTTCCTATCCGACTCATTTTACTTTGTAATACAACTTCTATTAATATAATTTATTTTTCAATCTTTCAAAAAAAACATTAAGGTGGTGAAGTCAAACTATCAAGAACTTTGTTACCTCTATCTTGTTTCTAGATTCTAATTTACTATAATTTTATAAATTTATAAAATGAATTTAATGCAATTATAGATTTTATGTTCATATTAATGAGACCCATTATTATGCCTTAGACCCATATTCTCTTAAGGTTGCAATATTTACTTCAAAGTAGGTTCTTCTTATAACTTTGTCAATGATAACAACAAAAACCACTTTATTACTTAGACTCTAATGCGGATGTTGTTAAATTAAGCCTAAGTTAAACTCATTTCAGATGATATATATCACTATACTATTATTGAGACTCTAACCCTTAGATCGATATGAGCTTAAGCCAAAAATGATTTCTTATCAGCACCAAAATAATCTTCTTCAATCATTGAAGCGTTGAGTTGAAAATTGATATTATAAACATAATCTAACACTAAATACATATATGTTTTGTATACAAAGTAAAAAGTTTTTTTCAATTGGTTACATGGGATTGAAACAGACCCCACTTGTATTACATTAGCACCAGATAGTTTGGATATTATCTATGTATCACTTGGCAAGATCCAAAACTTGATATCCTCTCCGAATGTTGAGGAATTTAACTAGTTGAGCTAATGCCATTTGATCAAAATTTTAGGGTAAAGCATGGGTTTTTGAAAGGGGCCCTAGTCCCCTTGTATTGGGGTTTGAACTTGGGTCTAAAAATTTTAGGATAAAGCACAATTTTTTTGAAAGGGGTCTTGGTCCCCTTTTTTTGGGGTCTAAACTTGGGTCTTCTAGATGAAAACCCAAAGACATACCACTATGATATCCTTCATGGAACAATATACAAAGTGAGAATTTATGTGGCCATGAATCGATCATATTTACAAACTTTATAAATCTTGTATTTTTCACTTTATTACACCATAAGATACATAAAATGGAATATGTTTATATGTAAAATAATATTTTAAAAAATCATCCATTGACAATATTGTGTTATGTAGAAAATCATTTTAAATTTCTATCATTAAGGCTACTACTTTAACAAAAAGTTGAGGAAGTCAAAATATTGTGTTATATCTACAGAGCCTTTTAAACACCTAGCATTAAGGATATTAGCTTCACAATAAGTTGAGAAAGTTAAAAATTTATGGTATGTAGACAAATCATTTTAAAGCCATATCATTAAAAAGGGTACCACCTCCCCCACAATGGGTCAAATTTAACTTTGATGGGGTGTCTAAAGGAAATACAGGGAATGCTAGCACTCGTGGGGCATATAGGAATGATAAGGGGGTTATAATCTTGGCCTTCACATATAATTTGGATGTCCATACCTATAACTTTATTGAAGTAAGAGCCCTCTACCAAGGATTGAATTTGATGGAGACTCTGGATTACAAAAAGTTAATCATGGAAGAAGACTCCCTTAATATTGTTAATGTGCTTAAGGAATCTCAAACCCCCAGTTGAAACATTGCTAACATGATACTAGAGGCTAGAAGATAAATCCAGTCCAGTGAAGAGGTCCAAATTCAACATACTTTTGGAGAAGGAAACGGGGTTGCGAACTTCCTGGCCAACATAGGAGTGCTCTAAATGTTTTCTTTGTGTGGAGGAGTGACTTCCCCCAAGGTCTCTTAGTGATGGATAATGTGGTGGGTGTTGATGGATTCAGGTGATCTACTTTTTGGTTTATGTGGGGGTGATTCCCGTGCTCTTTGTGTTCTCCAAGAGCCTTCAAATTTATTTGTTCTAGGTTTTTCTTGTTTTCGTGCTAGTAGGGGTTTCGCTATTAGCTATTCTCAATTTAAATTTATTTTCCTTTTGTTTAGCACCTTTTTTTTTTAGGGGTGGTTCTTTAGTCGAGTGGTAATCGTGAGGCTTGTCTAGGCAGTAATTATTTCTAAGGTTGGAGGCAAAATGATTTATTCTTTGGTGACTTATGGTGCTGGCCTATGCCACTCATGGGGCATGTGGGTCATGTGGCATTTTTATCAAAAGTTTTGGCCCAAACCAAAATTCCCATGGTTTTTGTTAGGATCTCATCCTAACCCTTAATGTAATAAATTCCATGATGTAATAATTCCTAGTGAACGTGGGTAGTACCCATGATTAATATTTTGTAATGTTCTAAGTTTTAGCTTAGGTAGTGCCTATGAAAAATGGCACCATTTTCTATGTAACACATGGTAGATAGGTTAGGTAAGGTGGCCTTGTACATGTAATTCGAGTGGCATTGGGCATGTAATTCGTGTGGCATTATGAATGTAATTCGAGTGGCATTGTGCATGTAATTCAAAGTGGCACTATGCATGTAATTCGGGTGGCATTATGCATGTAATCCAGGTGGCATTATGCATGTAAGCCAACCTTGGAAGGAAACTCTTTAAATACCCGAAAATGCACCAATGTAATCATCTTTTTGCAAATTAATGAAGTGTTGAAGGAGGTTGCCCCCTAGAAGAGGTCTACGATTCTATCTATTGTGAGATTGTTCTTTTTAAGTAATTTTTGTTATCATATGCATTTAATTATGAATATTGTTATAATGTTTTTGTGAGTTTATTTCCAAGCAAATGTGTGAGAGTGTGTTTATTTGAGTTGAGAGTGTGTTGTTTAGTATATTTTATAGTAGGATCTTAACAAGTGGTATCAGAGTGCTTTCTAGGGCCAAGTTCTGCTGCAACTGCAACGATTCTTGCCATCCAATCTGCCTGTTAGGTATAAATTCTGTGTGTTTTTTTCGTTCCTATTTTTCTTTATTAAAAAAAAAAATCCAAAAATACAGTGCATTTTTTTTCCAGACAAAAAAAAAATATATATTTTTAGTTGAGTAGGTAGAAACCCTGTGTCGGGGGTTTTAAAATATTGTGAAGGATCTGTCATTATTGGCTAAGCTAGATAGCCCATAAAGCGTCTAGTGAAGTGAGGGGCGATCAAGCTCCAATACCCAGGCCTCAGACAAAACTCGCACATGGACTTGAGCTCCCACGTATCTTCGGGTATATCGGGAGACCATCTAGGTTTAAACAAACTTTTAGCCATTAGGAAGCTTTTCGGCCTTGTATTACTCATAGTCTATGGGACACAACATCCTGGACGATTACCCTCCCGTATTGTTAGAGAGGCAGGTAGTGTGCTCAAGGGTATGTGTGGAATCCTCCTTGAGTAGTGGCCTGAAATATTGGTCCGAGCACTATTGTTCGTCACTGTCGGTATAATAGAGGGCCTATGGGTGGTACATACTCCTCTACCTAACATTCCTTGGTTCTGTTAAAACTTCAACCTGTAAAAAATGAAAATATATATAAAAAAAAAGAAAACCAAACCTCCATATTCGTAAACCTGCATTTCAAATCCCCTAAAGTGAGCATATGAGAAATGAGTCCTCTACTAAAAAAATAACAAAAAGTACATGCATTCGCAATAGACCATGAGGGTGACACTTAAGCTGACAGTTTGGAGAATAACAGTTAAATTTACAGTGGCAATCATAGTCAAGTCAGTCAGGTCAGAGAGGTCAGCATAGTCAGGTCAGAATTTATAGTTTTCAGGGTCAGAACAAAACTGTCATAACAGTGACCTGCAAAATACAAAGAATCTTAGGGCTAGTGAGGTCAGTAGTGTTAGAGAGACTATCAGGATTGGGCCAACCAGTGAGAGCATGACACGAGGCCAGTTATAGATAGTGCTCCAGTACCCAACTTTTGCTCTGTAGCTCAGAATAAAAAACTGTAAACACCGTTAGACTCAACAAAACAAGAGAAAAAAAAAGTAGTGTTGAGAGATATAGCTCATTGTGACCACCTCTTCAAGCTGATCGTTTTGATATATAACACTGTTGGCATTTTTGCCACATTATTTTGATTGTTGATTATTCTTGCATAAAATGTTGAAGTTCTCATTCCTCTACGAGTTTTGATGCCAAAACAACTAAGTCCGAAGACTGTCGCGATATCGCGACAAAAAGCAGCATGAAGAGCACAGTTTCAAAACCGTCGCGATATCGCGACATGTCGCGTTATCGCGGGTCTTTTGAGGAGAGAGAAGCCAAAGTCAGAGAATGTCACGATTTCGCGACGTGTTCCAAAATCACGGTCAAAGTAGTCAACGAGGGTAGCACAGTAAAATCGTCGCGATATCGTGACATGTCGCGTTTTCATGACTTGCGATGGCCATGGAGCAGAGTAAGAGAAAAGGTCACGAAATCGTGACATAATTGGGCAATGACAATGAATCTCATCGCGATTTCATGACAGAATAGTGAACAAGGCACAAAATATGAAGGACGTCGCGAAATCGCAACGTGTTGCGCGATCGCGACAAGGTTGAAAGAAAAAGCATAAGGCATGAAAGACGTCGTGATTTCGTGACATTTTTGGAGATGAAGTCCAGCAAGAAGAAGATGTCGCGATATCGCGACAGGAAGCAGCAACAGAAGAGAAAGCAAGGAAATGTCACGATTTCGCGACATATTGGAGAGAAAAGGCGAAATAGGCAAAAGTGTCACGTTTTCGCAGGTTGAGAGCTGAACCGTACAAGGCAAATGAAAATTGTCGCGAAATCATGACATGTCGGCTTTTCGTGACAGGGAAGAGAAGATTGAGCAGCGGAGAGATAACGTCACGATTTCGCGACTTGTTTGGTTTTCACGACCTGGAGATAAAACAAAGGTGCCGATGGAAGAACGTCGCGAAAGCGCGACTTGTCTTGTTTTCGCGACGTATCAAGGAGACAAAGCCAAAAGAGAGAAAGGTGTAGCGAAATCGTGCCTTGTCACATTTTCACGGTTCAAAGCAGCCAAAGGACAACATGGGTAAAGGATGTCGCGATTTCGTGACAAGTCATAGTTTCATGGAAACAAAGCGGAGAAAGAGCAGAATAGTACGGAACGTCGCGATTTCACGATGCGTCGTGTTTTCACGAGCTAAAGTGGCGAAGGAGACCAAGGAGCCGAATACGTCACGATTTCGTGACATGGTTGATTTTCACGATCTAGAATGACGAAAGTGTACAGAGCAAAAACATGTCGCGATTTCGTGACATGTCACGTTTTCGCGACCCGTCACAGTTTCACGCCAGAAAGCAGTTCAAACGGCCCGATGAAGCATTGCGATTTCCAAGGATTAAAAGCACTCCAAAATTAAATGTTTTGCTGCTTTCCAATGTATACAAGATAGAAGAACGTGTCCAAGCCACCAGAATTGAAGACGCCTCCATTATTCAAAGCTTTTGTTCATGATTTTTCTAACGGTTCAAGCATGTTTCAAGAATGACCATTTAATGAAGACGACCGGTTCCTTATTTCATTTAATTTTTGGTTTCTCCGAGGCTGGTTTAAGGGGATCATTTCCTTGTTTCTATTGCACATTTTGTAGATCTCGAGGAAGTCCGTTGCCTATTTTAAATGTTGTAGAGAGGCAAGACCTCTATAAATATGAATGTAGATCTCAAAAAGAGGGATCGAGAGAGAGACTTTTGCTGAAAGCTTTTCAAGTTCTTTGCATGAATGAAAGATATTTGGCCTCTGGTTTTGCAAGCAACTGTCTGTGTGGTTTTTCCTTCTATCTTATACATTCCTAATTTATGCTCGTATTTCTTATCTGCTGCTTAATTTGAATTCTGCATCTGAGTTTAAATATTGCTAGTGAGGAAGTGAGTTCTGGAATGTGATCTTGGAGGTTATCTACATAAGGTTGTAAGTTAATTACGTCGCTATCTTCTGTTATATGTTATTAGTGTGCTTGAGGATATCTGCTGCTAATCTTTCCCGATCTAACAAATTTGGCCTGTGGCTATATTTCCCATTTCTTTTTGCATATTTCCGATTTCTTTCCTGCAACTCTAGTCTTCAACAATATAGAATTTAGTAAGGGAACCAGCCCTCTCTGGAGATTGGTCCAGGAGACATTTCTTTCTCTCGACCTTTCAATGTTGGCCGGGTCTAGGGCGCATTTCGTGAAAATCCTTTCCTATGGCAGATTCGTGACCAACAATTTTTGGCACGCCCGATGGGACAGACTATTTTTGTCTCAGAAAGATCCCATAGTATTGAGGGTTTAATGTTCGCCTTCATGCCGTATAGTTAGAACATTTGGTGACTCTGCAGTACCCAGAAATCTCTGAACGTGGATACAATGAAAGTTGTACTTCATGATCACGAGATCAAAGTCCAAAAAAGTTGAAGATCTTGTTGAGTTTTTTGAACTTGACAGCACAAAAAGAGGTGAACACTCTAGGTTGGTTTCCCCATCGCTTGCATCATCTGCCATATCCACACAAATCCCCGGTATTGTTACTAGTTTTCCATCTTCTCAGTCATATACACTAGTCCCAATGGCCCAATATCCTCCACCCCGGCAGTTTTCAGCATGGAATAGCTTAGGAGCCTTGAATTTGCAGGTTCAAAATCTAGTTCCCCAGGCTGCTTTGAAAGCCTTGCCAACCTATGATGGTATGGGTAAGACTGCATATGAACATATTCATGATGTAGCTTCTTTGGCAGCCATTCATGATATAACAGATGAAGATGTGATGGTCAAGTTATTAGTGTTATCCTTGAGAGGAAAATTGTTGTATTGGTATCGATCTCTGCAACCAGGCACTATTGCATCATGGGATCAGCTAGGAGAATTGTTAGTTAAGAATTTTCATGAACAGGCTGACCCATTTTCATTGTTGCATCAGTTTAATGCAATTCAGAGGCACCCACAGGAGGCGATAGTAGATTTCAATGTTCGTTTTACCAGAAGCTGGCAGCGAGTGCCTAAAGGTCTTTGCCCTACCCCTGAGCAAGCTACTTTCTACTACCTTCGAGCGTTCAACATAGACATTGGCTTGGCGATCAGGCAGTCCAATGTGATGACCTTCCCGAAACTGTTCGAGCAAGCACAAAAGGTGGAGGCAGACTTGATTGCAATCGGTAGGCTTCCCCCAAAGGTAGCAATGCCCATTTTACCTGATATTCCACAACAATTATATCCTAGTTCTTTTTTGCAATCTATGTCTTCTATGTACCCTGTTCCATCATGGAGCTCCACTGCACCTCAAATTGCACCTATCCCAGTTCCTCGCCTCTCTACTTCAGCAAATCCCTAGTTGCCTGCACCCAGCATTCTGCCATTCCCTGCTTCCACTTCATTCCCAACATTACCGGCACCACCAGCACCTTTGCCCTTACCAACACCTCCTGTACCTGTAAATCCTGATCCTTATACGACACTCTTGCAAGAGGTAAAATCTACCAATTCTGCAATAAGAGCAATGGGTAATAAGATCACGCTTATTGAAAGGAAGCAAGCTGAGCGAGATTTCTAGCCTAGGAGATTTCAGCCTCCACCGATTACTAGAGAACAAGCTGTTTCAACAAGCAAAGCACCCGAGAAGAATCTGACTGTTTTGGCAAATGAAGAGGCAGTCCTTGCAGAAAGAACATATTGGTGTTCAACATGTAATGATCCACATGGAGAAGATACTTGCATGGTTCATTTGAATTATGTGCAGACATTGGCTGCTAGTTCTTCGAGGGGGCAAGTCAACATGATCTCTGAGGTAGGCCATAGCTTAATGGTTCCATCTAAAGAGCAAGTTTCAGTTCTCACGAGGACTGGAAAGAAGCCTATTATAGTAGATCCTGCTGAGCTAGAGCCATTAAAAGTGCCAGCTGATTTGAAGAAACCTGTGAAAACTCCTGTGTCTATTTTCAAAGCTCAATGCGCCTGTTTTACCGAAAGACCCTGTTCCACACAGAGTACAAGAAAAAGCCACAACTACATAGGCAAGGTCAGAAGTAGAGGAGCAAGCTAGAGAAAAGTTGAAGTATCCTTCATTGACGAAGAGGCTAAGAGTAGAAGCCACTCAGCAGTATCGGAGCAGATATGATCTCCATGTTGAAAAAAAGGAATCTTCTACGGTTGCATACAACATTGTCGAAGAATTGAAGAAGACCCCAGCTAAGGTTAGTCTTTATGATGCATTGCAATTGCCTGGGCAGGTAGATTTATTGCAAGAATCTTTGAAATCTGTGAAGGATAGTGAGAAGGGTCCTACCCAGACAATTTATGCTCAAGCTTTAACCACTTCCATCATTGGTAAGAATAGACCACCCCCATTTTATCTATCACTGCAAATAGAGGGTTGGATCGTGCATAACTGCATGATCGACTCTGAAGCCGCTACAACTGTCATGCCTAAGGCAGTCTGCAAAGTTATGGGTATGGAATACACATGGAGTAGCCCTAGAGTCTTGCAGTTGGATGGTACTCCTATGAAAATAGTGGGTGTAATCAAGGATGTCCCGATGGTTTTACATAGTATGCCTCAGATTACAGTCATTCAGGAGATAGTTGTGGTTGATCTGGAACCGTATTTCAGTATGTGCTTATCAAGAGAATTCACTGCCAAACTGGGAGGCGGCTACCTTTCACTGGATTATTCTCACTTGGAGATCCCTTTTAAAGGGAGAAGAATTCAGATCTATAATGAAAAGCCTTCTGCTTTTCATATTGAAAGGTTGGATGAAGCAGGAAAGGCCATGCAGTCTGTCAACATGCTAACTGAAGAACCAGAAGATCCTGTTTTGATGGATGAACCTTGCTTAGAGGATGTGTTCTCAATGCTTGACTTTAATGCCATGCTGGAGACTGAAATTGGTTGTTGTTCCATTACAAAGCCTGAGGAGGTTGAACTGAAGATGCAAGATGATCAAAATTCTATGCCTGATCAATTCAGGACTCTGTACTTTGATGCTGCGGGCTTCACAAATAATGCAGCGGAAAAACTTGGGGTTGAACCCGAATTGATTCTGAATCCAGTAATGAACAAGTGCAGCTCCAGACACCACTGTCTCAAGCAGATGGTGAGCAAGCCAGAGTCAGCAAGAATGGTGTATAGGTCCTCTGTTCCAAAAGCTGCCATCATTAATGGAAGGACCTTGGAACATGCAGAAACTAAAGACCGACTGAAATACAATCAGATTTGGTCCGGACACTGCAGGTTCATCGGATAACCACCTAAAACTGGGTTTGTGGTGGCGGCATGCCAATCATGTCGCAAACTTTTGTATATAGCAAAAAAAAAAAAAAAGAAAAAAAAAAAGTATTGTGAAGTTCCTGTATATCATCAACTTCGGCTCTTTTTGCATGCGAGCCCGCAGGTACGTTTATTTCTTTCTTTTTTCTTCTTCCTTCCCAATAGATAGTGGCTTTCCTCTCTATTTCTTCCTTCCCCCTCCTTTATTTTCATTCCCTTCCTCTCTCATTCCTTCTTCTACCATCTGCAGTTAAGCCACTACTGTTGTTTCTCTTTCCCCTTTCTGATATCCCCATTTCTTCTTTTCCTTTTCTTCTAATTTCATTGTCATTTTAGCATTTATCCGTAGTTCCCACCATCCCACCTGCTTCCCTTCCATTATTCATTTCTTTTCCTCCATCCCCACAGCTGGTAGCACAGAAGCACTCTGTTACTGTATCTGTCGCTGTTGTTCCTTCATTTTCCATCATTTCACCATTCCATTCCCATTCCACAGCCTGCACATTTGTTGGCCATCACTCCGTTCATTCCATTCATTTCCATTTTTGTACTCCAGGTGCTTTCATGGAGATTCTTTTATAGCACCTGGTAAGCTAAGCCAAATACAGATTCCTTTGAGTTTTCAGTAAGTCAACAAGAGTTGTTGCAACAGTCCACCGAGATGTCTCCTAGCAGCCAGCTTTCTGTTCTTTCATTTTTTCTTGACTCTGTTGCCCAATGGATTCAGGCCTGGGATTCGTGCATACAACAGAACTGTATACCCCACGAGCCGCCAAGAATGTTGGCATTTTTGCCACATTATTTTGATTGTTGATTATTCCTGCATAAAATGTTGAAGTTCTCATTCCTCTACGAGTTTTGATGCCAAAATAACTAAGTCCGAAGACTATCGCGATATCGCGACAAAAAGCAGCATGGAGAGCACAGTTTCAAAACCGTCGCGATATCGCGACATGTCGCGTTATCGCGGGTCTTTCGAGGAGAGAGAAGCCAAAGTCAGAGAATGTCATGATTTCACGACGTGTTCCAAAATCGCGATCAAAGTGGTCAATGGGGGTAGCACAGTAAAATTGTCGCGATATCGCGACATGTCACGTTTTCGCGACTTGCGATGGCCATGGAGCAGAGTAATAGAAAAGGTCACGAAATCATGACATAATTGGGCAATGACAATGAATCTCGTCGCGATTTCACGATAGAATAGTGAACAAGGTGCAAAATATGAAGGACGTCGCGAAATCGCAACGTGTTGCATGGTCGCGGCAAGGTTGAAAGAAAAAGCATAAGGCATGAAAGACGTCATGATTTCACGACATTTTTGGAGATGAAGTCCAGCAAGAAGAAGACGTCGCGATATCGCGACAAGAAGCAACAATAGAAGAGAAAGCAAGGAAACGTCATGATTTCGTGACATATTGGAGAGAAAAGGCGAAATAGGCAAAAGTGTCACGTTTTCGCAGGTTGAGAGCTGAACCGTACAAGGCAAATGAAAATTGTCGCGAAATCGCGACATGTCGGCTTTTCGCGACAGGGAAGAGAAGATTGAGCAACGGAGAGATAACGTCGCGATTTCGTGACTTGTTTGGTTTTCGCGACCTGGAGATAAAACAAAGGTGTCGATGGAAGAACGTCGCGAAAGCACGACTTGTCTTGTTTTCGCGACGTATCAAGGAGACAAAGCCAAAAGAGAGAAAGGTGTAGCGAAATCGTGCCTTGTCGCGTTTTCGCGGTTCGAAGCAGCCAAAGGACAACATGGGTAAAGGATGTCGCGATTTCGTGACAAGTCATAGTTTCGCGAAAACAAAGCGGAGAAAGAGCAGAATAGTATGGAACATCACGATTTCGTGACGCGTCGTGTTTTCGCGAGCTAAAGTGGCGAAGGAGACCAAGGAGCCGAATACGTCACGATTTCGTGACATGGTTGATTTTCGTGATTTAGAATGACGAAAGTGTACGGAGCAAAAAAATGTCACGATTTCGTGACATGTCGCGTTTTCGTGACCTGTCACAGTTTCACGCCAGAAAGCAGTTCAAACGGCCCGATGAAGCATTACGATTTCCAAGGATTAAAAGCACTCCAAAATTAAATGTTTTGCTGCTTTCCAATGTATACAAGATAGAAGAACGTGCCCAAGCCACTAGAATTGAAGACGCCTCCATTATTCAAAGCTTCTGTTCATGATTTTTCTAACGGTTCAAGCATGTTTCGAGAATGACCATTTAATGAAGACGACCGGTTCCTTATTTCATTTAATTTCTGGTTTCTCCGAGGCTGGTTTAAGGGGATCATTTCCTTGTTTTTGTTGCACATTTTGTAGATCTCGAGGAAGTCCATTGCCTATTTTAAATGTTGTAGAGAGGCAAGACCTCTATAAATATGAATGTAGATCTCAGAAAGAGGGATCGAGAGAGAGACTTTTGCTGAAAGCTTTTCAAGTTCTTTGCATGAATGAAAGATATTTGGCCTCTGGTTTTGCAAGCAACTGTCTGTGTGGTTTTTCCTTCTATCTTATACATTCCTAATTTATGCTCGTATTTCTTATCTGCTGCTTAATTTGAATTCTGCATCTGAGTTTAAATATTGCTAGTGAGGAAGTGAGTTCTGGAATGTGATCTTGGAGGTTATCTGCATAAGGTTGTAAGTTAATTACGTCGCTATATTCTATTATATGTTGTTAGTGTGCTTGAGGATATCTGCTGCTAATCTTTCCCGATCTGATAAATTTGGCCTATGGCTATATTTCCCATTTCTTTCTGCATATTTTTGATTTCTTTCCTGCAACTCTAGTCTTCAACAGTATAGAATTTAGTAAGGGAACCAGCCCTCTCTGGAGATTGGTCTGGGAGACATTTCTTTCTCTCAGCCTTTCAATGTTGGCCGGGTCTAGGGTGCATTTCGCGTAAAATCCTTTCCTGTGGTAGATTCGTGACCAACAAGCACCCAAGCACTTTTTTGGGCACTTACTAAAAATTGTAAGTCCTAAAAACTCAATTCTATTTTTAGTAACTAGTCACAAAAGATTTCAAAATGGCCCAGGGTACCTGTGGACATCAAAAAGAACTAGACCACTTGGAATCCTTAACAGAAGCCATTGAGAACTTTCACTCGACTTTTCACTCCATAAGGGAAGAAGTCCAAGGTCTTCGCCTAGAGCATGAGGCCACTAGTAATCGCTTAGAAGAAGCACTGATAGAAGTAGACAACAAACTAAAAAGAGGACCACCCAAAATAGAACATCAATCTGAGGGTTTTGCAAGGAATCATGACCATGATCCATCCTTTAAAATACCCAAATTGGACTTTCCAAAATTTAGTGGGAATGATGTTGATGGGTGGCTATGTAGGGTTGATCAATTCTTTAGACTTCATAATGTCCCCATACTTCATCGAGTCCAGATGGCTTCCTTTAACTTGGAATCTGAGGCTCTACACTGGTTTCGATGGTTACGTATTGCCAACCCAAATCTCTCTTGGAAGAATTTTGAATCCCAACTACTCACTCGATTTGGTCCTAGTGAGTATGAGGACTTTACAGGGTCCTTGACCAAACTACAAAAAACAAGGTCAGTCCATGAATACCAAGCTCAATTTGAAAAATTGGCCAATAAGACGAGGATTGAATGAAGGGTTCTTCCAAAGTTGTTATATCAGTGGGTTGAAGGGGGAACTCCAAGCGGAAGTACGAATGTTGAAACCACAAACTATGATGAAAGTATCAGTTTGGCCCATTTGGCTAAATCTAAACTCTCTGCCCAAAGGCGCCCATCAAAGTTTCCTCAAAATAGACCTTCATTTCCTTCTCGATCCCAACACCCAATTGATAATAAACTACTACACTCAAGTGCCTAACCACATAAGAGATGGATGCACGTCATGCCCAAGGATTATGCTACAATTGTGATGAAAAGTTTTTTAAAGGGCATAAGTGTGCACACAAAATTGTTCTTGATAGATGTTGAAGAACCTGATAACTCTGACCGGAGTGATGAGGATGAGGACCCTCTGGAAACACCTTCTCCATAAGAAGAAGTGAAACAGGAACCTGAGACAACAATTACAGTCCATGCTCTTGCAGGCATTACTACTCCACAAACCATGAAGGTTGCGAGATTTTTCAAGGGCCAACGTCTTTCCATCCTTATGGATTCGGGAAGCACACACAACTTCATTGACCCTAGAGTTGCTCAGTGGGAAAATTGATATATCCACACTTGTAATTCCTTTGAGGTCATGGTAGCCAATGGAGGAACCTTACCTTGTAAAGGAAAATATCGCAATGTTAAAATCAAGATAAGGGACTATGAACTCAAGCATGACATGTTTGCCCTCCAGTTGGGTGGATGTGATATTATTTTGGGATCTCAATGGTTGAGTACATTGGGCACTATCAATTGGAACTTTGTCAAACTCTGGATGCAATTCTCCCAAAACGGACAAACACACATCATCAAGGGCTCCCCAGCAGGAATACCTCAAATTATTAGTTCAAATGGCATGGAGAAATTGCTAAATAAATCATCACATGGGGTCATTGCACAACTATTCTCCATTCAACCATCCACCTCTCAAATGGGTGAAACCTCATTAGACCTGCAACAGATTATCCACAAACATCAGGCCATATTTGCAGAACCAACTATACTACCATCGCATCGCTCTCACGACCATGCCATTCCATTATTTTCGGATAGTGCACCTCCCAATATCATACCATACAGGTACCATCATGCCATGAAGTCAGATATTGAGACAATGATATAGGAATTAATCAAGGCGAGTATCATTCGGCCTAGTACTAGTCCCTACTCTGCACCGGTCTTACCGGTCCTCAAGAAGGATGGCTCCTGGCGACTGTGTATTGACTATCGGGAACTCAACAAGATAACTGTCAAGGATAAATTTCCTATCCTTGTGGTTGATGAATTACTAGATGAATTACATGGTACCATGTAATTTACCAAGCTAGACCTTCGCTCTGGGTACCATCAGATCCAGCTCAGGGATGAAGATATTCCTAAAATTGCTTTTCGCACTCATGAAGGTCATTATGAATTCTTGGTAATGCCATTTGGTCTCACAAATGCTCCTTCCACATTTCAAAGCCTGATGAACAACATCTTTCGCCATTTTTTGTGGAAGTTCATCCTTGTGTTCTTCGATGACATCTTGATTTACAATCACACATGGGAAGAGCATCTCAAGCATGTAGATCAAACCTTACAACTATTGGTTGACCATTAACTATTTGCAAAAAGGTCCAAGTGTTCCTTTGGTTTGATTGAAGTGGAGTATCTGGGACACATTGTCTCAAAGGATGGTGTCAAGGTTGACCCTAAGAAGATCCAAGCAGTCCAAGAATGGCCGAAACCTCGCACTCTCAAGGGACTTCAAGGATTTTTAGGTCTTACAGGCTATTATCGTAAATTTGTCTGTAATTATGGAAAGATAGCCGCCCCCATCACCTCCATGTTCAAGAAGGATTCTTTTACTTGGAAAGGGCCGACTGAGAAAGCATTCTTGGAACTCAAGCATGACATGACCACCACTCCAGTTTTATCCATGCCAGACTTCTCTAAAAAAAATTTCATTGAAAGTGACGCTTTTGGTCTGATGATTACACAATGACACTGAGAGGGGGGGTGAATCAGTGTAGCTATTAATTTTTATATCTACAACATTTAATATGAAATAAAGAGAACTTGACAACTGAAAAACAACTTGAACAAGAGAGCACACCACAACACTCAATATACCGAGGTTCACCAATTTGGCTACTCCTCAAAAATGACTGCTTGGACTCCAATCCAAATCCAGTCTTTGCAAAATCAATTTTACAAATACTTTACCAAGACCAACTCGGAAGGAGCACCAACCCCCGTAATTTTTTGTCGCAATGGATGGAGCACCAACTCCTAGTACCAAGCACCAACTTGGACTGCAATTCTGATCAATTTAGAATGACATAAAATGTCTTCACTTCATGCACGACCCTGATCGGTCCGTAATTAACCCAACTCTACACACTCTCACGGCTCGCTTATTTTTCTCTTGATTCTTCTCTAACACTCCTTTTACAACAATTTCTCTCTAACAATGAACAACGTCTTCTCTCGTACGATTATTCTTTTATAACCTTTCAATCTCGCATGCAATCGAATCACATACTCTGACTGTTCGAATCCATGCAATACGACTGTTCGGTTCCATGCACTTCGACTGTTCGAAACCCTGCAATACGTCTTTTGAAACCATGCAATACGGCAATTTTGTTTCATGCACTTCGACTGTTCAATTTCTTCGAATACGGATTTTTGAATGCTTTTTCGAAACTCCATATGTGATTCTTTGAAAGCTTTTCGATTCTTCATGTTCGGCTTTTCTGTATGCTTCAAATACGTCTGTTAGAATGCCTGCAAATACGACCTTTTGAATGCTTTTATTATCCTTCATATTCGGCTTTTCGAATGCGTTTCAATTATGCATGTTTGGCTGTTGCATTGCATGTCCAACACCTGTCAACATTTAACTGTCTGTCTGACTTCAATTACTTCTTATGTGACAGACTGCATGATGCTTTTCTGCCATGTGTCACCTTTCATGTTGCTTCGGCATTTTCCAGTCTAACTGTTTCCTATCGCGATATCACGACACTTTTAACTTATGCTGATGTCACCTTGAAGGTTGTCGCGAAATCGTGACCATTTTGGCCTTGAAAGCTTTTCCCCCGCTCATGTCACGAAATCGTGACACTTTGAACTTTTGCTGACGTCATCCTCAATGCTGTCGCGAAATCGCGACGTTACAGGCTTCCGTACAACTTTGCTTGCAACCTCCAGCGAAAATGGAACATGTCGCGAAATCGCGACACTTTGCTCTTCCGTACAGCTTTGCTTGCAAACTCCAGCGAAAATGGAACATGTCGTGAAATCACGACACTTTGCTCTTCCGTACAGCTTTGCTTGCAAACTCCAACGAAAATGGAACATGTCGTGAAATCGCGACGCTTTCGGCTCTTGCTGACGTCATCATCCTTCTTGTCGTGAAATCACGACGCTTTCGGCTCTTGCTGACGTCATCAATCTTCTTGTCGCGAAATCGTGACGTTTTCGGCTTCTAGCAGCTTTCCTTGAAACTTGTCGTGAAATCGCGACACTTTCGGCCCTTGCTGACGTCATCGTTATCTTCATCACGAAATCGCGACGCTTCTGGCTTCCGTACGCTCTTTGCTCCATGCAGTAGTGAAATCGCTACATCTTCTTGTTTGTGTCTTTTCACTTGTAGCAAAATCGCTACATATTTGTTTTCTGCACTTCCTAATTGTAGCAAAATCGCTACACCTTTGTGCCATGTATTTTCATCATGCAGCGATATCGCTACACCTTTGTGCCATGTATTTTCATCATGCAACGATATCGCTACACCTTTGTTGCTGAGCATTCTCTCTCCTCTTCGGGTTGCGAAAACCCGACGTGTCGCGATATCGCAACACTTTTCGTTGCTAGCTCCTTTTCTCCATTTATGTCGCGAAATCGCGACATCTTTTCACCTTACTTCCCTCTCTGCCAGCATGTCACAAAATCGTGACAGTTTACCTTTCACTTTCTCTCTCCTCTGCCATGTCGCGATATCACGACAAATTGGCATGCACTTTCTCTCTCTTCGGCAATGTTGCGAAATCGCGACAATCTTCCTTGCGCTTTCTCTCTCTTCGCTTTGTCGCGATATCGTGACACATTTTCTCTCTCCTCAGCGAAAACTCGACATGTCGCGAAATCGCGACATTTTGGCGTGCATTTTCTCTCTCCTGCTTTTTGTCGCGAAATCACGACAGAAAACATGTCGCGATATCGCGACAGTTTTATTTTTTGTCTCTTTCTGCCAATTTCTGAATCTGGGTTACCTCTGTTTGTCTTGAAATTCACTGTACTTGATTTGACTGACCTCTGAACTGCATCAACTGCATCAATCTGTCTGTGTTGACAACAATGACAATACTTTTGCAATTCTTTTGCTGCACCTTGCTCAACAATCTCCCCCTTTGGAATTGTTGGCAACACACTCGCAACCTTGCTTAATTTCTTCTCCCCCTTTGCCAATAATACCAAAGGGCTGCCGTAGACTCCCCCGAGTCTATGCACAACATTCTCGGACTTCAAAAGTTTGAATGCTCCCCCTGAGAATGTGTTTCCCATAGCTAGTCAGTGCTTGGGTGGTGTGACTACTCCCAACTTCTTCCGAAGGTATTCAAATACTTCCTTTGGCAAAGGTTTTGTGAATATATTAGCTACTTGCTCTGTAGTTGGAACAAAATCCAATTTAACCTCTCCTTCTGCAACTTTATCCTTCAAGAAATGATATCGGATTGCAATATGTTTGGTTCTTGAATGCATTACTGGATTCTTGGATATGTTGATAGCACTAGTGTTATCACATTTTATTGATATTGGCTCTTTGAAGTGGATACCAAGATCTTTTAAAGTTTGTCTCATCCATAATATCTGTGTACAGCAAGTTGTGGCTGCAATGTATTCTGCCTCTGCAGTGGATAGAGAGACTGATTCTTGTTTCTTGCTATGCCATGCTACCAGCCTGTCTCCAAGATAAAATGCTCCTCCACTTGTACTCTTCCGGTCATCAATGCACCTTGCCCAATCTGCATCAGAATATGCAATCAAAGTGAAGTCTTTGCCTTTTGGGTACCACAACCCATAATCCATAGTGCCCTTGAGATATCTGAAGATCCTCTTTACAGCTGTTACATGAGTTTCTTTGGGACTGGCCTGAAATCTTGCAACCATACATACTACTTGTAATATATCTAGTCTAGTGGCTGTTAAATACAACAGGCTTCCAATCATAGACCTGTACATTGTTTGATCTACATCTGGGGATTTATCATCCTTGCTCAACTTGCAGCCTGTTGTCATAGGAGTGCTGACCGGTTTACTGTCTTCCATTGTGAACTTTTTCAGCATTTCTTTTACATATTTAACTTGAGAAATAAAAATGCCTTTTTCATTTTGATTGACCTGCAGTCCTAAGAAATAAGAAAGTTCACCAATCATTGACATCTCAAATTCTTTTTTCATTTTAATTGATATGTCTTTGCAGTATTCATCCATGCTGCTGCCAAATATTATGTCATCTACATAAACAACAAGAACAATAAGATGACCCTTCTCTGTTTTGACATATAAGTTGCTATCCACCAAACCTTTCTTAAACCCTTGTTTAATTAGATAATTATCCAGCCTTGCATACCATGCTCTGGGTGCCTATTTTAATCCATATAAAGCTTTCTTTAACCTCGCAAACAAAATCTGGATTTTCACCAAGTTGGAAGCCATCTCGGTTGTTCAATGTAAACCTCTTCTTCCAGCTTTTCCATTCAAAAATTCTGATTTTACATCCATTTGATATACTTTGAAGTTTTTATGAACTGCTAATGCCAGAAACATTCTGATTGCCTCTAGTCTTGCTACCGGTGCAAAAGTTTCTTCAAAATCAATGCCTTCAACCTGAGCATAGCCTTTACATACCAATCTTGCCTTATTTCTGACAACTTGCCCATCTTCATTCAATTTATTTCTAAAAACCCATTTAGTGCCAATTATGTTTTTATTTGTTGGTCTAGGTACTAATTCCCAGGTATTGTTTTTCTCTATCTGATCTAGTTCTTCATTGATTGCCTTCATCCAACTTTCATTAGTGCTTGCTTTAGCAACATTTTTAGGTTCAATACTAGATAACAGAGAATAGTTCCTCACTGTTGTTCTTCTTGTCTGAATACCATCTGTGGGATCCCCAATAATCTGTTCACTTGGATGATTTTTTTGCCAGTTGCCTGTTTTAAATTTCCTGTTTTCTTCTTCTTCAGATTCAGTTTTTACACTATCTGGATCAATTTTCTGATTCTTCTCTATTTCTTTTTCATCATCACCTTCAATGACTTCTTCATACATAGGGTAGTTTTCTTGATAAGTAGTTTCTTGTTCTCTACCTTCATCAACTTTCACATCAACACTTTCAACAATTTTCTTCAACCTCTTGTTGTAACATTTGTAGGCCTTGCTTTTTGTTGAGTAACCAAGAAAGATACCTTCATCAGCTCTATCTTCAAATTTACCGAGGTTATCTTCAGTCCATTTTATGTAGCACTTGCTGCCAAATACTTTGAAATGTCTTGCTGTTGCCTTTCTGCCAAACTATAAATCATAAGGTGTTTTGCTTTCATGTGGTCTCAAAGATGCACTGTTTTGAATGTAAACTGCAGTATGGACCGCCTCTTTCCAAAATCATCGCCTATTTTGTTTTTTGCCAACATTGTCCTTGCCATTTCCTGCACTGTTCTATTCTTCCTTTCTACAACACCATTCTGTTGAGGTGTCCTAGCTGCTGAAAACTGTCTTCTTATCCCATGTTTTTGACAGTATTCTGCAAATTCTTCGGAGATAAACTCTCCTCCCCTGTCTGATCTTAGGCATTTAATTATTTTTCCTGATTGATTCTCAACAAGATTTTTGAAGGTTTTAAACATCTCAAAGGCTTCTGACTTGAGTTTCGGAAATAGTACCCATGTCATTCTTGAGTAGTCATCTATACACAAGCATAAAATATTTGTGTCCATTTATACTTTCGGTTCTCATGGGTCCACATAGATCGGTGTGAATTAGTTCTAATGGCTTGCTAGTGAAGTATTCTTTTGCTTTGAAAGTGGCTCTGGTTTGTTTTCCCTTTTGGCATGACTCACATATGCTATTTACAGAGTTTGCCAATGTTTGGTATATCTCTAATCGCTCTTTTTGAACCGATTTTTGCCAGATTGTCAAAACTAATATGCCCAAGCCTCTTGTGCCATAGCCAGTTTTCATCTTCCTGTCCAATCAAGCATGTTCCTTCTGCAGTTTCTAAAAGTGTATATAGATTTCTAGAAGTTCTCAGTCCAGTGGCTATTAAATTTCCATTTTTTGTCTTTCTTACCTCACAGCCCTCCTTCTTGAAGATTACATCATGACCTTTGTCACATATTTGACTTACACTTAGCAAGTTATGCTTTAGGCCAATTACAAACAAGACTTCTTTTGATTTTATATTGCCATCACTGATCTTGACTGATCCCTTTCCAACAATCTTTGCTCCATCATTATTTCCAAATTTCACGGAACCACCTTCATAATTCTGTAAATTCTCAAACTTTTGCTTGTCACCTGTCATGTGACTGGAACAACCACTATCAAGTATCCAAGGTGCTGATTTGTTCTGAGCTTTAAAAGCAGTCTGGACAATCAAAGATTCCTTTTCTTTCCATTTTGGTTTGATAGCAGATTTTGCTACTTGTTTTGCCTTTGTCCTTTCATTAGCATGTGCCTGTTTTTCAGGAAATTTCTGATTTTTTTTTTTTGATAGTTATAAGTGTTTGTATTTATAGCGGGTTTTAACAAGGATCCCAAAACCTGATTACATAAGCAATGGGCCTAGGGCATCAATCCCTTGAAACTGAACACCAAAACAGAAATCCTACCCAGCGGTAACAGTAAGCATGAAACAATCCCTCTTAGCGGGAAACAAACAAATAAGAAAGAAAGTAGTTTTGGAGATCCCGCCCATGGGAGTAGCCAAAAACCACCATCGAGAAGATCCCACCCAACAGGAAGCACAAAAAAACCGTTACAATAAAATCTCGCCTCGCGGGAAGCAGTCAAAACCACCACAAACAGTCCCGCCTAGCGGGAAGCAACAGGGAAATCCCGCCATCCGGGAACCAAAAGAAAAAGAAAGGATCCCGCCTCGCAGGAAAACCGGTGGATTTGGCGGATCCCGCCTTGTGGAGAAACCATCCCGCCCACCGGTAAAACATTCAGTTCAGCGAGAGCCATCCTGTAGGAAGCCGACAGCCAGCACAGAGAGGATCCAGCCCATCAAGAAGTGACTAGAGAGTTGCACCACAAGGAACCCGCCTCGGGAAAACAAAAGAGGATCCCAGCAGCAGGGACCAAGAATCCCGTCCAAGCACAGAGCCCGCCGAGGGACCAAGAATCCCGTCCAAGCACAGAGCCCACCGAGGATTCACAAGAAAAAGGGGGAAGCTATCCAAACCCTAAATCGTCACCTCCACCGCACCGAGAAATATAGGGGATTAGATCCATGCGAATAACCTGCAAAAAACCCTAGGGGGAAGCCTGAGGGAAAAAGGGAAGGGATCCCCAACCAAACAGGGATCCCTGGGAAGCACCAGTCCGAAAAAAAAACCAAGGAAACCCTAGCCGACCGGGAGGGGCACAGATAGTGGAGAAGGATCTCCCCCTAAGAGATCATCTGCAAACAACCACTCCTCGGGAGGGATGACCTGGGTTGAGCCAGGGACTGGGCAGGAACCAGGAGCCATGGGAGGGGGAGCAGGGGAGGGACTAGAGCCCTCCCCTCTCTACTTTCTTCCCTCTCCATCTCCCCTTCCGGAAATTTTTGGTTTTGTTTCAACCCACTTGGCTGAGATTTTCTACCCTGATAATTATTTGATGCAAAAGTGCTTCTGCAGTTTCTAGCAATATGTCCAAAATTATGACAATTATAACATTCAAATGCATAATTCATTAAAGGAGAAAAAACATTTCTGCTGGTAAAATTCCTTTGAGATACATTATGCCCGTAATCCGAAATCTTATGGCCATAAGCATTGCATTTAAAACAATAACCGTAAAATGCATGATTAAACCTCGGGTGCCGGTATTTGCCGCTTTGAAGTAGGAGCCATGACTCTTCTCCTCCTCGGATGTGTGACTTTTGTGAATCCATCTTTGTCGGTATTCTTCTTGAATCCGGCATTATTGTTTTCTTTTGCATGATTTTGTTTTTCTCGGTTCAACCCTCGATCTTTTCTTCTTTCTTTATGGGTTCTATATTCAAGTTCTTTGAATCCTTTGAAGATTCTCCTTCATCAAAGCCTAAACCAAATTTGATGCCCGAAGGCCTTTGGTTATTTAACATTTTATCCAACTTTTACAGTACTTTCTTCAAACTTATGAAAATAGTTCAATTTTCTATTCATCTCCTCTAACCGCATCCTTAACTTAACAATGTCTTCCTCTAGCTTGTCGCATTCAACCTGTCTTTACAGCTTAATTGTTCATCAAGAACTTCGGATATTTTCTTGAATTCCTCTGTCTCGTATTTTCGGATTGTTTATTATGTCTGTGGCATTCTCTAATTTCTTTGAAAAATTTTTATTCTTCTTCCTTCTGCACTCAACTCTTCAAGTGCAGCAACCAATTCTCCTTCCAAATACACTTCAGCTTCATCTTTGGAATTTTCATCACCTTCCTGATTTTCCTTTGTTATTTCTTCTTCAAGTGCCATGAACAGAGCTTCACCTCCTTCTTCTTCGGACTCCTCATCTCGTGTTTTCTTCGAATCGTCGACATTCTTGGTTATGAAGCTTTTCTTCTTGAAGTTGTTCTTTCCGAAATTTTGTTTCTTCTTCCAGCCACCTTTTTCTTGGTGTGAACCTTCACCATTTTTGGTTCTCTCCCTGCATTGGACATTTGGCTGCAAAATGACCGACTCCTCCACAATTGAAGCATTTAAAAGGTAGCTTCCCTCTATATTTTCCTTTTCCTTTTATGAGTTTTCGAACAAAATTGGCTTCTGTTTCATCCAGTGTTCCTTCATCCTCAGATTCATGTTCAGATTTTACATTCTTGTGTGCTTTAAAAGTCGCTTCTCTGTCTCGTAGACTTGGTTTGTCCTATTCTCATTTCATATGTCGTCAGTGGAACCATGCAACTCATCCATGCCGAAGTTGTTTAGATCTTTTGCCTCTTCTATTGCAGAGACTTTGGAGTTAAATCTTTTGTGAAGTGTTATGAGAACCTTTTTCACAACAAGCGCATCATCAATTTCTTCACCGAGTCCTCTGATTGCATTAATAATTCCGTTGACTCTCAGCATATAAGTCTCTATGTTTTCATCTTCATTCATTTGCGAGTGCTTCGAACCGTGCTCGATGAGTTTGCGCTTTGCTTCCTTAATCTTACTTGTCTCCTTCATGGATGCTCTTCAGCTTTATCCCACATGTATTTTGCTGATTTACAACTCATGACTCTTATCGCTCACTGTCAACAAGCCCACACATTATAACATTCTTAGCTTTGGAGTTGTTTTCAAATTTCTTTTCTCAGTAGTATTCGTTGGACGGGTAGTGGGTGCTGTGTATCCAATATCTACAGAATCCCAAATATTGTATCCCAATGCACTCAGATATGTTTGCATTCTGAGTTTCCAGAAGGTGTAATTTGTTCCATCAAATAAGAGAGCTTTGTTGGATGAAAATCCTTCACCACCTGCCATTGTTTCTTCCAAGATCTCCTTAGTTGATTAAGCTTGTACAAGGAACCTTGCTCTAATACCAATTGATGATTACACAATGACACTGAGAGGGGGGGGTGAATCAGTGTAGCTATTAATTTTTATATCTACAACATTTAATATGAAATAAAGAGAACTTGACAACTGAAAAACAACTTGAACAAGAGAGCACACCATAACACTCAATATACCGAGGTTCACCAATTTGGCTACTCCTCAAAAATGACTGGCTTGGAATCCAATCCAAATCCAGCTCTTTGCAAAATCAATTTTACAAATACTTTACCAAAGACCAACTGGAAGGAGCACCAACCCCCGTAATTTTCTGCTGCAACAGATGGAGCACGAACTCCTAGTACCAAGCACCAACTTGGACTGCAATTCTGATCAATTTAGAATGACATAAAATGTCTTCACTTCATGCACGACCCTGAATGGTCTGCAATTAACCCAACTCTACACACTCTCACGACTCTACTTATTTTTCTCTTGATTCTTCTCTAACACTCCTTTTACAGCAATTTCTCTCTAACAGCATCAACGTCTTCTCTGTACGATTATTCTTTTATAACCTTTCAATCCTGCATACAATCGAATCACATACTCTGACTGTTCGAATCCATGCAATACGGCTATTCGGTTCCATTCACTTCGACTGTTCGAAACCCTGCAATATGTCTTTTGAAACCATGCAATACGGCAATTTTGTTTCATGCACTTCGACTGTTCAATTTCTTTGAATACGGCTTTTCGAATGCTTTTTCGAAACTCCATATGTGATTCTTCGAAAGCTTTTCGATTCTTCATGTTCGAATTTTCTGTATGCTTCAAATACGTCTGTTAGAATGCCTGCAAATACGACCTTTTGAATGCTTTTATTATCCTTCATATTTGGATTTTCGAATGCGTTTCAATTATGCATGTTTGGCTGTTGCATTGCATGTCCAACACCTGTCAACGTTTAACTGTCTGTCTGACTTCGACTACTTCTTATGTGACAGATCGCATGATGCTTTTCCGCCATGTGTCACCTTGCATGTTGCTTCGGCATTTTCCAGTCTAACTGTTTCCTATCGCGATATCGCGACACTTTTAACTTATGCTGACGTCACCCTGAAGGTTGTCACGAAATCGCGACCATTTTGGCCTTGAAAGCTTTTCCCCTGCTCATGTCGTGAAATCGTGACACTTTGAACTTTTGCTGAAGTCATCCTCAATGCTGTCGCGAAATCGCGACGTTACAGGCTTTCGTACAACTTTGCTTGCAACCTCCAGCGAAAATGGAACATGTCACGAAATCGCGACACTTTGCTCTTCCGTACAACTTTGCTTGCAAACTCCAGCGAAAATGGAACATGTCGTGAAATCGTGACACTTTGCTCTTCCGTACAGCTTTGCTTGCAAACTCCAGCGAAAATGGAACATGTCATGAAATCGCGACGCTTTCGGCTCTTGCTGACATCATCATCCTTCTTGTCGCGAAATCACGACGCTTTCGGCTCTTGCTGACGTCATCAATCTTCTTGTCGTGAAATCGTGACGTTTCCAGCTTCTAGTAGCTTTCCTTGAAACTTGTCACGAAATCGCGACACTTTCGGCCCTTGCTGACGTCATCGTTATCTTCGTCACAAAATCGTGACGCTTCTGGCTTCCGTACGCTCTTTGCTCCATGCAGTAGCGAAATCGCTACATCTTCTTGTTTGTGTCTTTTCACTTGTAGCGAAATCGCTACATCTTTGTTTTCTGCACTTCCTAATTGTAGCAAAATCGCTACACCTTTGTGCCATGTATTTTCATCATGCAACGATATCGCTACACCTTTGTTTCCATTCATTTCAACATGTAGCGATATCGCTACACCTTTGTTGCTGAGCATTCTCTCTCCTCTTCGGGTCGCTGAAACCCGACGTGTCGCGATATCGCGACACTTTTCGTTGCTAGCTCCTTTTCTCCATTTATGTCGCGAAATCGTGACATCTTTTCACCTTGCTTCCCTCTCTGCCAGCATGTTGCAAAATCGCGACAATTTACCTTTCACTTTCTCTCTCCTCTGCCATGTCGCGATATCGCGACAAATTGGCATGCACTTTCTCTCTCTTCGGCAATGTTGCGAAATCGCGACAATCTTCCTTGCAGTTTCTCTCTCTTCAGTTTTGTCGCGATATCGCGACACATTTTCTCTCTCCTCAGTGAAAACTCGACATGTCGCGAAATCACGACATTTTGGTGTGCATTTTCTCTCTCCTGCTTTTTGTCGCGAAATCACGACAGAAAACATGTCGCGATATCGCGACAGTTTTCTTTCTTGTCTCTTTCTGCCAATTTCTGAATCTGGGTTACCTCTGTTTGTCTTGAAATTCACTGCACTTGATCTGACTGACCTCTGAACTGCATCAACTGCATCAATCTGTCTGTGTTGACAACAATGACAATACTTTTGTAATTCTTTTGCTGCACCTTGCTCAACATGGTCGTGGTATTAAGGCGGTATTGATGCAAGAAGGACGCCCTTTGGCTTTCACCAGCAAAGCCCTATCTGATCACAATTTAGGGAAATCCACATATGCCAAGGAAATGTTGGCAATATTGCATGCAGTCCTGCATTAGTGACCTTACGTCATTGGGTGCTATTTCTCCATCAAAACTGACCACCAGAGTCTGAAATACTTTCTAGAACAATGGGTTGCCACCCTCGAGCAACAAAAGTGGGTATCAAAACTCATGGGCTACGATTATGACATAACGTACAAAAAATGAAAGGATAATCTTGTGGCGGATGCTCTCTCTCGCCAATTTGAGACCCTTAGTATGTTGTGTGCCATTTCTGCACCATTGCCCCAATGGATTGAGCCCTTACGTCAAGAAATACTTCAGGATGCAGATTTGAAAGACTTGGTTGCTTCACTTATGGATGATCCAGAGTCTACACCAGGATATATTTGGGATGGCCAGGATCTGCATTACCATCAACTCCTGGTTCTTCCTCCTAAGTCCCCACTTCGAGAGCTCCTCATGAAGGAATCACATGCTACTCCATCTGTTGGCCATTCAGGGTTCCTAAAAAATTATGAGCGACTCAAGTGCACCTTCTTTTGGAAAGGTATGAAACAGGACATTCGCTCTTTTGTAGCTAACTGCGACACATGTCAAAGGATGAAAGGGGAACAGTGTGCTCTTCGGGCACTCTTCAACCATTGTCAACCCTCGAGCAGGTGTGGACTGACATCTCCATAGACTTCATAGAAGGGCTACCTAAATTTGGAGGCAAGTCAATTATTTTCGTGGTAGTGGACCGCATTTCAAAGTATGCTCACTTTTGTGACCTAACCCATCCTTACACAGCATCCACTATTGCCTAAATTTTTCATGACTCCATATTTCGCCTTCATGGCATGCCAGCCACCATTGTATCTGATCGTGATCCCACCTTTACTAGCAATTTTTGGCAAGAGTTGTTTAAGTTGCAGGGAACTCAGCTCAAAATGAGTTCAGCCTACCATACGCAAACGAATGGTCAAACAAAGGTTGTTAATAAATGCTTGGAAACCTACCTTCGTTGCTTTGCCTTCGATCATCCTACTCATTGGGCAAAATGGCTTTCCTTGGTTGAATGGTGGTACAACACTTCCTATCATACCGCCACCAAACTCACATCGTTTGAGGTAGTTTACGGGCGCCCTCCACTCACGCCTTCCTCCTACATTCCGAGCAGCTCCAAGGTCCAGGCCGTTGATAATGCTCTGAGTCAACACACCGAGGTCCTCTGCCAACTCAAGCAAAATTTGAACATGGCCCACAATCGGATGCGCCAACAAGCTGATCAACATCATTCTGAGCACAGTTTTGATGTGGGTGATATGGTCTTCCTTCGCTTGCAGCCATACAAACAATCTTCCCTACAACTTCATAGGTGTCAGAAGCTCGCTCCAAAATTCTATGGTCCTTATCAGGTTCTACAATGAATTGGCCCTACAACTTACAAATTGGCTCTTCCCCCCACTTCCAAGCTCCACCCTATTTTTTATGTTTCCCTTCTCAAGAAATTTGTGGGCACAAAGGTAAAGGTTCAATCAACACTCCCCGAATTGGATGAAGAAGGCTCCATCTTACTTGCACCTGAGTAGCTGCTGGATTGTCGAACTCGCACTCTGCGCAACCGTACCATTATAGAGGTCCTTGTTCAGTGGCATGGGCTTCAACCTAAGGATGCTACATGGGAGTCTCTCCATCAACTCCAGCAACAGTTTCCTCATTTTCAGCTTTGAGGACAAAGCTTCTTCAAGGAGAAGGGCATGTTAAGATCTCATCCTAACCCTTAATGTAATAACTTCATTGATGTAATAATTCCTAGTGAACATGGGTAGTATCCATGATTAATATTTTGAAATGTTCTAAGTTTTAGCTTAGGTAGTGCCTATGACAAATGGCACCATTTTCTATGTAACACATGGTAGATAGGTTAGGTAAGGTGGCCTTGTGCATGTAATTCGAGTGGCATTGTGCATGTAATTCATGTGGCATTATGCATGTAATTCGAGTGGCATTGTGCATGTAATTCAAAGTGGAACTATGCATGTAATTCGGGTGGCATTATGCATGTAATCCATGTGGCATTATGCATGTAAGCCAACCTTGGAAGGAAACTCTTTAAATACTTGAAAAGGCACCAATGTAATCATCTTTTTGCAAATTAATGAAGTGTTGAAGGAGGTTGCCCCATCGAAGAGGCCTGAGATTCTATCTATTGTGAGATTGTTCCTTTTAAGTAATTTATGTTATCATATGCATTTAATTTTGAATACTGTTATAATGTTTTTGTGAGTTTATTTCCAAGCAAATGTGTGAGAGTGTGTTTATTTGAGTTGAGAGTGTGTTGTTTAGTATATTTTATAGTAGGATCTTAATAGTTTTTTCCTATTGGTGTTTTAAGTTTCTACCAACCCATTGGAGATGGTTCAGGTGGGATATCTAAACTCTAGTGGTTGTGGATTGTTGTAAGCATACTTGGTAATCATTGGTATAGGTGGAGGTTTGAAAGTGGTAGAAAATCTTAGGCTTCAATCGATTTGGCATGTAGGTGGTGAAGTGGCTTTGTAAAAGGTGGTGGGTCCTGATTGGCTTGTGGTGGTCAATGTCAAGAATTTTGAGAACCCCCATGCTAACATTATTCATATATTTAAATCCTTCTAGGTGGGGTACTAGCTTCGTAGAAGGTATTTTGGTTGTTTTTTGAAGTTCACCTAGCTAGTTTCCTTTTATGTACACAACCTTCTTCCACATCATCAAAATTTCTAGATGGTGAGGTTGCAAAGCATTAGGGTTTCATTTTTAGACGAAGATTCGAATTGGGTGGAGTGCCATGATCTTTGACCTCTTGGAAAGGGTTTTTTTAGTGTTTTTTTGGGTTTTAATGAGTCTCTCACCACCCAAAGCCCGATTTTTTTTTTTTTGGTGGTGTTAGGTTAGGATTACGAGGAGTGGTTTGGACCCCTACCAACGATTATAAGGAACCTTCCAATAGAACAAAAAACCACATGAAATACAATGGAATAAACAGCTGAACAAACATCAAATTGTATTAAAAATAAGGAATTACAATACTGAATCACGGGCCTCTTCAAGGGGGCAACCTCCGCTATGAGAAGAGCTCCAATACAGTTATATTTTCAAAGATAACATCCTTTGTTACATTCATATATTTTATAGATTCGAACTAACCCTAACCCTAATGTTGAAGGGGTCCCATCCACATGCAAGTGGGGGTTCCCATTTAGGAAATCAACTAACCCTAACCCTAATGCTGAACGGATCCCATACACATGTTAGTGGGGGTTCCTATTTAGGAAACCAACTAACCCTACCCTAATGCTCAAGGGATCCCATCCACATGCAAGTGGGGGTTCCCATTTAGGAAATAAGGGGTTTATTACATAATAATGTTAGGATAGGTTCCTAACATACCATTCCCCTTTGAAAAGATTTGTCCTCAAAGCTAAAGATGAGGAAATTGTAGTTGGAATTGTTGGAGAGGTTCTCACGTTGCATCTTTGGGGTGTAAACCATGTCATGGGACCAAGACTTCGACGATGGGGCAATGTGAGCCATTGGTCCAATCCATTGCACGATATGAAAGGTCCATAAAAATGAGCTGCTAGTTTGTAAAGGAAGATGTACCACCATTCAACCAAGGATAGCCACTTAGCCCATTGGGTTGGGTGCATAGAAGAGAAACAATGAAGATATATCTTGAAGCACTTGTTGACATTGTAGGGCACGAGCAAAAATATGGACATCATGTACATCATTGGTGCACTAGTTTTCGAATCCGTTGAAAACTCCTTAGTTAAGCACACTTTTGCTGGAGTAGAACTGGGATGGGGGACGGATTGGGAAGTCCCAGTGGTGCACCCTTTGTTTTTGGTTAGGTTTTTGCCTGCTTCACATCTGACCAGAGTTTTTTCGGAGTAGAACTGGGATGGGAGATAGGTAGGGAAGTCCCAGTGGTGCACCCATTTTTTTTTTAATTTTTGCTTTTTTTCACGAATTTTCTTCATAGAAAATTTTTATGGATTGTATTCAAAGTTTTTTTTCACGGATTATTTTCACAGATTTTTTGCACATATTTTCTTCATGGATTTTTCTTCACGTTTGACCAAATTTTGTTGTTGAGGCTTCCTTTCCTAAAAAAAAATTGAGTGTTGTATTTTACCCTGGTACTCTATTTATGCCTTGGTACTCTGTCCTGCCGTGGTACTCTGTTTCTGCTTGGGTACTCTGTCTTGCCCTATTACATTTTTAGTACCCTATTATGCTATCACTACCTTGTATTGATACCTATCTTGATGACTATAGTCCTCTGGTATTGCTTAGTTACTATCTATCTCTGTCCTTGGAGTATGCTCAAATATGTGGGTAGGGTTTGGAGGAGACAAAAGGCTTTGTTTTTGCAGGTTGAAGATTTTTATTTGGACAAAACCATTGTGTGCTAGGCAAGGGAGTATGTAATACCCATAGGTCCTATGTTATATCGTAGTGATGAACAATAGTGCTCGGACCAATATTTCAGGCCACTACCCAAGGAGGATTCCACCATGCCCTTGAGCACACTATTTGCCTTTCTAATAGTACAATAGGGTAATCCTTCGGGATGATGTTTCCCGTGGACTATGGATAATACAAGGCTAAAAAAATTTCTATTGGATAAAATTTTATTTAAGCCTAAATGGTCTCCTGATACACCCGAAGATGTGTGGGAACTTAATTTTGTACACGGGTTTTGTCCAAGGCCTCCATATTAGAGCCTGATTACCCCTCACTTCACTAGGCACTTTATGGATAACCTAGCTTAGCCAATAACGATAGATACTACGTGACATTTTAAAATCCTTGACACAAGGTTCTAACCTACTCAACTACTAAAAAATACAGTATATATATTTTAGTTTTTCTGAATAAATAGAATGAAAAAACACAAGAAACTTATACCTAACAAGCAGGAATGGATGGGTAAAAATGATGAAACTTGAATTGTTGAAATGTAGCAAGATGCGGCCCTGGAAAGTGCTCTGATACCACTTGTAAGGAACCTATCAATAGAACAAACATCCACACAAAATGCAATGGAACAAATAGCTAAATAAACATCAAACTATATTCAAAAGAAGGGATTATAGTACTGAATCGTGGGCCTCTTCGAGGGGGCAACCTCCTTTATGAGCATAACTCCAATAAAATTATATTTTTAAAGATAACATCCTTTGTTACATTGATATATTTTGTATATTCTAACTAACCTTAACCCTAATGATGAAGGGGTTCCATCCACATGCAACTGGGGGTTCCCATTTAGGAAAATCAACTAACCCTAACCCTAATGCTGAAGGGGTCCCATCCACATGCAAGTGGGGGTTCCCATTTAGGAAAATCAACTAACCCTAACCCTAATGCTCAAGGGGTCCCATCCACATGCAAGTGGGGGTTCCCATTTAGGCAAGAAGGGGTTTATTACATAATAATGTTAGGATAGGTTCCTAACAACGGTCTTTGAAAACTCATAAATTTCTTGATGGAGCATCCTATAAGCTTCATGTATCTCTAAGAAGATCTATTGTTTGCTTTGATTCCCAATTTTTTCTTCAGTTTATTCTATGGATGGCTTGTGGGGATATGGAAAGAATTGTGCTTGAGCTAAACACTCTCAAAGTTGAGGAGGATGTGAGAATTTTTTTAAGAAATGGGGTCTCTTGGAGTGCTTGCAAAAATTCCATGGTTTTATCAGGGACATTTCGAGGCAAATGGCACACTCTTGAAAGAATGGGATTGTGAGAGTGGGAGGAATTGATTTCGAGATCTCAATTCCCCTGATTGATGAGGTGACGAGTTTACCTCTTGATGGTGCGTGCCATAATAGAGAAAAACACTCGTTGGCAAGAGAGTTGGGGTATTTCCTTGGGGAGGATGAAGCTCTACCTAAGATTCAAAATGGATATCAAAGGAAAACTCTCGTGACTCCATGGGATAGGGTTGTGTTGGTTATCATGAATTTATTTATGCTAGAAAAAAATAAGGATATCCTGTGTAGATACCATGTTATGTTTTTGAACCAACTTCATCGTAAAAGAATAATGAACATCCCATCATCTATTTTCACTTCATTGGAAAAGTCCATGTAGGATGTCAGGAAAGGGAAGATTACAAACCCAAATCACTAGGTTTTAGCATTGTTAATTTTTGAGTACATGGCCAAAATTCAAGGGGTCTCGGGGAGATGGTCCCCAATCCAGTGAGTCTTTAGAGGGAAACCTATGTTGTGAAGGATTCCCTGATGTTATCCTGTTCAAAATATACCAACTTGAAGGTGTCTGAAGAGATTCTATAAAGCCCCCTTATCTTTGAAGAGAAAGTGAAGGAGCTTCCTCTAAGGTCGAGAGGTATGTTGGATTCACCTATGAAAACTAGGAGTGGAATGAAAAATACTAGGTAGTCCAAGCAACTTTTCAACAAGAAGGTCAAGTTTGAAAATATCCTAGTATCGATGGAGAACTCAGAATTGTAGGACCAATCCCCCTTGAAGAAGAAAGCCAAGCTCTTTATAAGGTATGTGAGCTATGGGTGTAAGTTATTCCCAAGTCTGTTGGTTGCTCCAAAAGTACCAAAATATTTTCTAAACACGATGGTAGAATACTGGTCCTATCTAATGAACAACTTAAATGAGGTCATTGCTTGTGCAAAAGAGATTAAATATATGATGTAGTGATTTTAGGAAGCGACATGGACCTCTAATTTGGATGTTGAGGAGGGTTCCCCTAAGGGTTGATTCTTCGCTCCTTTGTGTCTTGGTTGGTTTTTTTGTGTTTGGTCTATTGTTATTCTACCTAGTGGGAGATTTTCCTTAGTTTGGTTATGGTTTCTTTATTTTTTCTCCTCTCAAGATTTTGAGATTAATGGAATCTCTAGAATCTTGTGATCTTCTGCTTCTTTCGGGGTAGGGCTGGCATGTTTTCTACTTGACAACTGTTGGGCTTATGGGTTTAGTTCATTTTCTGTGCTCTTTATCCTCTGCCTTATTTTAGCAGTGTTCCTCTCTTTGTAAAATATTTGGGGACCCTTTCAAAACCCCTTATTGTATCTAATAAATAAATAAATAAAATAATGCCAATTAATGTTACCATGTGCAAGCAACATAACAACCATAAGTGCATTATTGATTCTCATTCTTTGTCAAGTACATAAAAGCAAAGTGTCATAAAACAAAGATATGATTGTGATCACTCATTCATTCAAGTTTTCCACTTCATTAAAGATATATCATTAAAAATGATAACTTATGTTACCATATGTAAGAAACATAGCAACCACAAGTGTATTATTGATTATCCTTCTTCATCAAGTACACAAAAGCAAAGTCTCATAAATAAAAGGTCCATAAGAATTTAGTCTCCTTGTATAGCAACATTAATATGGGTGCTACTATTTTGCTAAAATTTTAAATAAAATATCTTCTAAAATCCAACATGCCTAAGGAAGTTGCATTCTTCTTTTTGCATATGAGGGGAAATAGGTTATGGATTACTTCAATTTTAGTTAGATCAACATTTATTCCAATAGGTGAAATATGGTGGTATAGCATGATGTATTTTTTCATCATAAAATAGTCTTTATTATGGCTAAGGGACATATTATTATCATGCCATTCTTGTAAGACTTTGTCAGTATTTGTTGCATTGGCTTCATTGTAGGTATCTCCATAGAATATAAAGTCATTACTAGATATTTCAACACACTCATAGGTCAAGTTAGTAAAGATAACGAGTACAAATATTGTAAAGTTCATAAAGGTATTGCAATCCAAAAGGTAGGATAGAATAGGTAAAATTGCCATAGGTAAAAGTAAGGATGGTTTTGTCCTATTCTTTAGCTGCTATGTGAATCTAGTTGTATAAATTGAACTCATCAAGAAATTAGAAGTATCATTTCTATATCAATCTATCGAAGACTTGATACATGAAAGTAGAGAAAATGGTATTTACTAGTAGCCTTGTTCAACTCATGATAATTGACTCATATTCACCACTTTCCTCAATTTTTTGGAAATATGACAAGTGGAGACACTCATTGACCACCCATGATAGGATGGGTGAATCCTATGTTAAGGATATTTTAGAGATCCTCCTTGACGATTTCATTGAGTATGGGGTATATCATCCTTTAAGGTTGATGGATAGGACTACATTCATCCTTTAAATATGTGTGATATGTATGAATATCAAGATGAATACCCTAAACATTCTAATAATCCCAAACAAAGGCTTTCCACTACTTTTGCAACAATTCAATTAGTCCTTTCTATTTCTTAAGAGAGAAATAGTTGTTAATGAATAATAATTTCCCTTAGTAAAATCTATAAACATGAATGCTATTGGACCTTTGTTGATTATAGTAATTGATCATAGGTACTATGATGAGGAATATTTTGAGTGGTAATGCTATTCTTTGTTCTGTTTAGAGTTTTCTTCTACAAGAGGCTCCTATAAAACACCTCTAGTTGCTTCAAGTAGATAATAGTTTGAAAAATAAATATTGTACAATATTTTAACAACCAGGACATCTTCATTCATTGGTTTTAAGGTCACATCATTCTCAATGATTAGAACATGGGAGAAAGAAGCAACATTATTTTTGCATAATTTTTCTAAAATGGTTCTTTGAATGTTTGATGTTGTTTAGGCAGGTGGGTATAGAGTGAATTTTTTAGTGCATCTATCCCTAGAGATAGTCATATCTCTAGATCTATAGTTGATATATACATAAGTTGTAGTGAGCCATGACCTCCCTAAGATGAGTGGCTATCTACCTAAGCTACCCTTACATTGAAGAAACATGAAATAAAAGGGGTATTTCCAATAATTGATTGATATATTACATCATTGATCACTCCTAGTTTAACAAATGACCTATTAGCCTTTTGAAGGACAATTGGCATATGCTTTAAAGTTGATAACTTCAACATGTTGACGGTTTATTTATTCATTATATTTATGGGTGCTCTCATGTTTATAAAATTGTTCTTAACTAGGATCCCGCCAATTTTAATGTCTATTATAAGGCTCCTTGGATCAATATACTTTGGCATACCATGTTTTCTAATATAAGGTCTGCTACTTTACCTATCACATGGATCATATGAGGGTTTTTGTTTCTTTTAGGATTCTTTATGCATAATCCATTTATAAGTTACTATATATGGGAACATCTTTAATGGACTAAAATAGTGGGATTCTAACACATGCATTGTATAGTTCCATTAAGAAATAGATTGTGGGTTGAAAAGTTCCTTTCTATTGATATAATCTATCAAGGAATATGGCTTTTGTTGTTTGATTTGTTTATATTGGTTTAGGTTTTGAGATAGGAGGAGTAGGTTCTTTACAAGGCTCTTCTTCATCCTCTTGTTATATGACCAAATTTATATAGTGTATTGTTATAAAAATATATATATTTAAGTTTCAATATCTACTTCTAATGCCTTACAACTACCTTCAAATTCATAATTTTGAAGAAGCACAAAGAAGTGAGACTAAGCAACAATTGCCTTGCAAAACCCTCCAAAATTTAAGTCCAACATAGTTGTTAATTGGTTTAGGACCAACTAATGTGTAAATGGACCTGATTGGATTACAATAGCAAACCACTCAAGGTCTACTTGTGCTTCACTAGCAAAAGTAAGTGAGTCATTCTCTAACTAGAGTGAATTACTAGAGTCAATAAAGGGATAAAGTAAGGTGCAGATCCAAAGGAGAACATTTTGAGGGTGATATTTTAGCATGCAGAGGTATACTAAATCATTTCAGATCCTTTTAAGTCTATTAGATGTATAATTAGAGACATGTAACATTTGGTGATTTGGTGGTGCCTCATTTTGATAAATATGACCCTAAATATATACATTTACTAAGAGTAATTGTTTATTGCCCTAGGTAACTCAAGGGTAAATTCCAACTATAAATAGAAGTCTGGGGCTCCATTATATTCATCTTTTTGCCATGAAAATTCATAGCTTCACTCTATGAGACCCATATTATGATTTGAACTCATGAGATTATTGAGAAATTAGCAAGTCCTTAGACAATCCATTAATGACACTACCCTTTTGGTTTACTAAGTGCATGGTAATCAAGGCTTTGCCCTTTTTCCCATATTATCATTTGCTTAGTAATTTCACACTTAATTAATGGGAGAACATTGATATAATTTGAATTTTTACGTGTTTATTGATCATACACACTTTATTGCTATGGTTTAAACCCATATTTAATTTGAATCCCTTACACCCTTAATCCTTTATGCATTTTGTTTTTTACACTTTACTTTTCATGCATTTAGTTTAGGTTAGCCTAGAAGTGTTGTGTGGGGATAGTGGGGAGCCAACCTCAATATGGAGGTTGTAAGGATACGTTGACATTCACTTCCAACTTTGTTGAATCTAAAATTGGGTATTCCATTAAATTCATAAGTCAAGACAATTTCTTGATTCAACATAGTCTTTAGCATGCTTAGTAGGGCTCATCCTCATTATCAATCAATTTTACCTAATTTGGCTAAAATATCTCATTTTTTGTATTGAATTTTGATTCATCATGGATGTAGTGATGAAGTGATTGGCTCAAGATTGAGTGAAATTTGATTGAGTCCAATTTTAGGAAGTTTGCTCCAATTTTGGAGCAATTTACTCTATTTTACCAATTGCCTAAAAACTACCTAAGTCCAATTTTTAAAAATTGAATCATTCTATTTTGCAAGTGATTTGATTCAATTTTTTTACATTTATATAAGTTGAATCTAGAGAAATTTGTCGAGGCTAGGGACTTGATTTATCAAGCCTAGTCTCAAATTGACCTTAGAAATTCATAATATTTTGTTATTTGTGCTTGAGTTTTGTAGATACTTTGCAAATAGTGACTCCAACATGGACTCCAAAAATTTGGAATTCTTCTCAAAATTAACAACATCAATAGCATCAAACCTTGGACTTGACCTCAATTTTTTCATCTACCATGGGTATAAAACATTTAAGACATATCTTGTATCATTTTTTCCAAGGATTAAGTCTATAAGCAATTCACTTAGTTTAGCAAGTGATTCACTGCAAAAAATAAAATATCACCAAGTTAAATCTAACAAATGATTCACTTAGAATCACTTGATTTGATAGGAAAGACAATATTATTTATAAATCCTTCTTGGAAGAATGATTTACTCCAATTTTGAAGTGATTTTATTGGACCTTTTCAACTTCAAATTTTTCAAAGTTCTAAAATTACCAGTGAATTACCTAACTTTACATACAAATTGCTCTAATTTATAGGAAAATTGCTTCATAGGAAATTATTCAAAACTTTGTAAATTTTAACCCAAAAACTCTATCCATTGAGGTCCATCCATATAATCTTATGAATATATGCTTGAGGACACAAAAATCTAAAAAAGAACATTAATATATAGAGATAGTTGTGTACAACCAAAGAAATGTCAAAGGGATAAGAAAAGAGTAAATCATCATATGGGTACTTCTAAACAACAAAATTGAGGAGATTCTAATGTCAAATATTTGTTTCCTTGAAAGGTAAAATACCAATGGCCAACCCTATTAGTCAAAATATCATACCACCAAAAATTGGTTTCTAAGGCCAACAAATGAATTATTCATCTACCTTAGCAAACTAAACATGCAAAAATATTGATATGATTTTAATATACATAAACTCTCTTTATGGTGTATCCATTGATGTGAATAACCTCATTGACAATCTACTTTTTGGAAGCCATTATTAAATTGATAGCATCAATCTACTTCTTGTCTATAGTGCCCAAAACATGCCTATAGTTAAAATAATTGTGGTTCTTATTGAATATGTGGTGGTTATATAGGACTAACAGGTAGTTATAGTTGAGGTTTCCGTACCTTTTATTCCAAAATATAATATTGTTCTCTTCCATTGTCAAAGAAAATAATTTTTTTAATTTGAGATCAACTAAGTTGATAAATATTTTCACCTATACAAAGAGCAATTTACTTTGTTATTATGGACATGAGTAACCTTGTATTCCATTGCTATGAAAACATACAATAATTTAAGAATTCTCAATGATATCATTAACTGATGAGTGATTTGTTTATGTTAAAGACCTATACATTTTGAAGGTGTAAGTGTCAACATTATTTAATATGTCACTAATATAAGGTCCACTTCCTTTAATAAAGTTCATCCTATATATTTTCTAGAGAAGTAAATTTATTCTTTACATTTATCCTCAGCAATATTAACATAACAATCATCCTATGTGTAGTGTTTGGATGATGTTGAGTCAAAATACTATATGATGAATTTAGTTGATGATCCTTGATTTGTTATAAATACAATATTTTCTTGGTCCTTTTTCTTAGCAAAATTTGTCTACTTCAATCTTTGTTTGCTTTCGTAACAAACTAGATTTTTGTAGTTTGTTTTATACTATCTAAGTTTCTTAAAGTAAAACATATTACTTAAAATTTATCATATATATTATCTCGATTTTTATTAGATGTTTTTTTAGAATATTGATTGCCTTTAGCTTTAAATTTGGCAATGAATGATATTTTATATTAAGTAAAATTGAATCTTTCCTCTAATTTTGTCTCTTCTACTTTTATAATACTACTGTAAAAATATTTCAAAAATCAAGATTTAATATTTCTACAATTAAATACAAATATTCGATGAAAGAAACATAACATAGAGGCAAATTTTGTAGTATCATGATAACTAAATCTTCATATTAAACTTTTTTAAATAGCTAACAACTAACCTTTATATTATTTAGATGCATCCTATTCTCTAGTATGGGTCTACATTATTACAACTAAAGTGAAAAGATAAGGGACTTCAAGTAAGAACATATATAATCTCAGATATTTGATATGTATTTTGTTAAACTAATTTAAAATATGACAATTTGATTAGTGTTGTAAGTCTCAGGAAATAATCATCTATAATAAATAAATTTAGAAGTATCAAATACTAATTTATTTTGTCATAATTATTAGTATTAACTATCTGTCTTGCCTCTGTTTTGAAAATAATATTGGTAATGTCACAATACACACAAATTGTATCGTATGAGTCTAATTACTTTAATATCCCAATCAATTTTTGAGAACATGGAAGGATTAGAGTTTGGATATTTTTCATGCTCTTACAATAGCCTATTATGAGTGGAAATGGTAAAATTTTTCTTGGTTGGGCTTATAATTCTCTCAAGGTTTGAATATTATATATTGTTCCACTACAAGTCAAATAAATAGTTTAGTTTAGATGGTAGAGATTTGATTCATTTTTATTTGAGATATGTGACTAGTGATATTAGAACTTTGTTTCACATTGATCCTCACATTTGTTTTGCTTAGTCAATTGAAGTTATGATCAACATTAAATGAGTTTCAACTATTAAAACTTTAAGTGATTAGACCTTTGATCCTTTAGTTGATATCAAATAATTTAGTTGCTATATGTTTTGGACTTTGATCCTCCAATAGTTTACGAATTATACTTAGGGTCCTTAAATTGTGTTTTAGTTGCTCCCTCTAATTATCATTTATCTAAATTTTCAATCCTTTGATTAGGTTTCACTAGCGCTTACTACTCAAGTAAAATTTTACTCCTTGAAAGTCTCCTTTCTTTCAACATTAACTTCTAAATAAGCTTCTCAAATTGGATGTACACTTCAACCTAGATGTCAAAATTAACACATGATACTTGATAAAAATTTTGATCAAGTGAAAACCTTGCACTAAGCTCACATTAATGGAAATTCAACCCATTGCATTCACATACCTTCAAAATTTATCTTCTATCAATCATTTTATTAAATAAAGTTTTGATCAAATTTGATCTCTTGGATTGTATAGCCTTATATCGAACCATGCTTTTATTTTTGTAAAGAACCTCTATTTATGTGAGGAATCATTACATCATAGATAATATGATTGTAAGTTGAGAAAACTACTCAATACATGGTACATAATGTCTACCAGAAGTTAAGGGTAGTTGCAGGATTAGTTAAGGTTTGTTATGCCAAAATTGAGCATCCATTGTATTTAAATATATTTTATTTCATAATGTAAATCATCAAAGCATCTAAGCATTAGCAGTATTAGTGATATCAAAGTAAATGAAAGGAAGAGCAAACTCTCCTTCCAATCCATTATTTTTTTGCTTTAATCTAGAGGTTGTATAAGCACTCTATTGAAAAGTGGTTTCAGGGAAAAGAACCCCACACAAGACCAAGGTTTGACCTCAAGAGAGAAGGTAACCATTCTCTCCATTAAGCATTCCCATTTTGCCAATAAGGGTCTTAGGATAAAAATATTTCCAAAAAAATTTAATAGAGGCAGAAGTGATATCAGGATAATAAATATTGTAAAATATTAGCTAAAGTTAAGTAGAAGAAAGCAATCAAGACACTCAAAATAGGCATTGGAAAGTAAATTTATGGCACCAAGGCTACAAAGTAAAATTATCAAAAGGAGCAAATACACACTCATCCCTTGTTTTACTTCAAAAGAGAAAAACTAATCACAAGGTACACATGGGCATGAACCAATGAGGTACACATAATATAAATCAACAAGGAAAACATGGGTAATATTATTTTTACCCAAAATAGATCATTTTCCAATGTTGCTACATTAATTTTATTCCTACTTCATTCAAGTCTCAACGACTTGAGGAACAAATTGTAATATATATAAAATGTGGAGAATTACATAACAAGCACTCAAGAAGAACATCAAAACATCTTAACTAGAGACCGACATTAGTCTTAGCAGCATTAAAATTCAAAAAAATATTGAACAACAAATATTTTTCTCAAAAGCATTGATATTCTTGCCATCAACAATAATAAAGTGGCACTTCTAAATGAGTTTCATAAACGATGATGTCCATTTTGATCGAGAGATGATAAAAGAGAAGCAATAGATATAAAAATCATATAAAGATACTCTCTAAATGTAGCCAAGGTACATTTACTTAACCAACCAAAGCAACTATTATCGTCTTTGATTATCTTACTTGTAATAATTATACCTTGTAAGGAGTGACACAACAAGGCCACAACTGAGAGCATGGGGTTTGACTAAATCAAGAGCCTTTGAGTGATTTTTATAAGGTTGGATCCTTGTTAAAATGTGATATTTAAGGCATACTTGAACTCAAAAGGAAAAAGGAATGTGAGAGATAAAAAACAAACAACTAAACAAAAGAAAAAAGGGTGGTGATACACCAAAATATTCGCTAAGATATCTTTGCATAATAAGCCTAAATCCTATGTGCCAGTGGTGAACACTTCTCTCTCCAACATAGTTAAGCATAGATAAGAGTCATCAACATAAGCATGTATAAAGAGGTGGGTCCACAAGAGATCCATAGATGGCTAATCAAAAAATTGATGCATGCCCCTCACAAACACATACATCAGTAAAACCCAAAGGAGACAAATACTATAAAAACATACACACATATAGAAATGGGTTAGTAGAAAGCCATATATGGTTGATCTAAAAATTGATGTAGGCTTCCATATATATGCAAATAGTTCATTACAAATATTGTGCTAGGAGCAAGGGTTTGATTTACCCACAAGTCGCTCAGGATTTGAATACTATACAAAAAGAAACGAAGGGAAATCCTACAAAAAAATACAATTGCCAACTTGTCAATCCTTTACAAATCTAACACTACTCTTATTTATAAATTACAAAGAGGAGGGTTTCACTCCAAAACTCATGCAAAAATTTTAAGATGACTACTACTTTTGACATCGAGTCATGTCTTGTTTGAGTTGTCAATCCTTCCAAGGTTCTCTAGATCTAGTATCTTAAATGCCAAATGGTTTTGAGCCTTTAGATGAGCATCTAATGCCATTATATCTGACTACCTATTTTTAGGAATCCTCATAATCTAGGTATAAAATATTTTTGCTTTTAATACTCTAGATTTGGGAGTGGCCATATCATGGCTTCCTAGCTACTACTATCATTTTTGAGAGATATGTAGCATTCCTTTTGTAGTAAAGTACAATACTCTCCTAAATATTACACACCTAAGTAAATCTTAAATTTTGTGGATGTGGTGCCTTTTCTTTGAAAATTTTCCTCATCATATGACCTCATAAATTATTTTGCCTTGGGACTTTTGACCATTGGACCTCCAATATTAGAGCTTTTTCTTTCCCCTTTTTTATTAGATCTAATAAATTTCTAACCTTTGGACATTATCCTAGCTGACCTTTTGATCCTCAAAAATTCCAATTAGAGGTTTATCTTTAGTGCTAGTTCACTTCTTGCACTCTGCTTTTGTTGTCAAAAAATGTAGTAAGGAATCACTATAGCAACATCAAGGCAAACAAAGATATTTGACACAATGTGTATGAGACAAATCCAATCAAACAAAGATATTCAATGTAGAGACAGTCAAGTAAAGATATTCAACACAGATCCATTCAACATAAAAGTATTCAATGTAGAGCCATTCAAACAAAGGTACTTGACATAGAGCCATTCAACCAAAGGTATTTGATGCAGAGCCATTCGAGCAAAGATGTTTGATGTCAAAACATAAAACATTAACTTGTAGATAATGACCATTGCAAACACACAACCTAAGAGAAAATTCTAGGAGTGTCATTCTTGCTTGATTCAAATATCAAAGCACACCTCTGAAAGCATTCAAATCATAACATATGCGGTTGGAACAAAATTTTATGTCTCAAACAATAGTTTAAAGATGTACAACAACCCAACATATGGACCAATGAATTCATCCTAGATGTAGATTAGTGCATGCTTATTCACAACAAAGGAAAGATATTTATTCCATATTGATAGTGGGAAGGCTCATTAGAGCCTATAAGAGTTTAACTATTCTTTTAGTTGAATGTTGGTATAAAGGAGAAGAAGCTTTAATATTTTGAAGAATATTCGTTGAAAGATTCTAGTAGAAGAAAGAAACTCCACCTATATTTTTTGCTTGATGAGATACTAATTTTGGTGTGATTATACACATCGGTTAAATCATGAGTATAGAGTTATATATACTCACCAAAAAGCATTTCTTGAGGAAAATCCAATGGAAGTAATTTTTCAATTTTTATAAAGAATTGATATGGCTAAGGGTGCACCAAAGTTCCTATTGCTTGATTTCCAATTGTTATGAGGGAATAATTATGTTTCCTAGAAGACCAAACTTAGAACACAACTCAAGTTTGAAGAAGTATGGGAAGTTGTAGACAAGACCATTACCTATCCTAGTTTAGAAGGTAAAGAACAAACAAAATTTGATAAGACTTAAAAATACATGATCTATCATCATGTTTGGAGTGAAGTACAACCGTACATTTGAGATTCTAACATAGCTAAAGATGCATGGGAAAACTATAGATATATTTTGATACAAGGAACTAGAATCAAATCCTATTTTCGTAAAGTCATATTCAATGTTTTAAAATGAAGAATGGAGAAAATATCAAATATTTCTTTAGAAGAGTTGCAAAACTATGGGCATATCTTCAAGCTTTGGGAAAAAATATATCTAATTATATACTTGTTTCTATCATCTCAATATCTCTCCCTTCATAATATAATGTATTTGTTACAACTTTGAATATCATTGAGCAAGCACTAACATTTGAGAAGTTGGCATATCTACTTCAAAAAGTAGAGGTATCATACACAACACAAGAAGAAGAACAAGTTCTTCTCATAAATCATAAAGGCAAACAGTCATTTAGAATAGGTAGAAGACCACAACAATGATTCTAACAACAAAGAAATAATTCTCACATGCAAGGAGATCAAAAACAAAGAAATAATTTTTACACATATAAAATGTGTGAACTTTATGGTAAGAATGGCCACACAATGAAGTAATGTTGGCATAATCTCTTTACAAATGGGTCTCCTTCACAATAGATGCATCAAAAACAAGATAGGTCATCATCTAATAAGAAGAATCCAATTTAGAAAAAAGGTACAACAAAGTAATGTGGCTGAAGAAAATCAAACTAGAGAATAAGAGAAAGATCACTCAGAAGAATAGGAGCATGTATTTGTTGCACATACACAACTGATTCAGTCCAATCAAGTTTGGTATAACTCAAAAGCAACCAATGACATAAAAAACTTAAATGATCGCTCAAAACCAATAGAGAACCACCAGGAGAACATGATGAACAATCAAACTTTGCAACTTTAGATGAAGCAAATCAAGCAACTAGAAGTTGAGGAAATACATTTCAAATGTGATTCCTCTTCACCTATAAAAGAATCTAAATAAGAGATCAATGAGAAAGACTAGAAATTCACGTATTAGGCACTTAATATTCAACCATGTTTATAAAAATCAAACAAAACCACCAACCAAAGAAAGCTTGAATACATCACTTTCCACAAAAAATGTCTTATTCAAATGAACAAAGCCAAGACAAAGAAGAAAAAACAAAAGGTGATTGATTTCACCACAACAAACATTCAAGACAAATATTGGTGACCAGTCAATTCAATAGTCGATACAAGATGCATGGTAGCACATCCTTCACATGAAGTCATTGGAGAAGACAAATACTTCTTGAATTGAATCATTGAGTATTAGTTTTAAAAATAAGTATATGTAATTGGAGTGCATGCTCGGTAGTACCCAACACTCCTAAGTATTATAGTATAAGTTCTACATTGAGGATGGAATTTTCTCTGTTCAAAATCTAGATATTTCAACATCACCCTAGAAAAAATTTCCTTTCAAGTCACAAGCAAAGAGCAAGAGCTAGATTCAGAGTTGGAGTTAAGACTATGATGTAATAAGGGGGTATGTTAGAAATTATTACATCATATATAGTGTGAATGTAAGTTGAGAAAACTACTCAACACATGTACACAAGGTCTATTTGAAGTCAAAGGTAATTGTAGGATTAATTAAGTTTTGTTATGCCAAACTTGGCCATCTATCGTATTTAAATATCCTTCGTTTCATATTATAAATAATTGAAATATATAATGATTAATAGTATCAATTTACTTAATACATATTCACTATGTTATAATATCTTCATTATACTTCCAAAACATGAGTTACTTAAAGTTTTAACACATAATATTATGACAAGCCCTTTGAGCTATCTACTATTAAACTACTAATTATTCTAAGTTACTATATAGTAGATGTTAGATGCACTTCTTCTAGAATGCCAAGTATAATGGATAAAATACATACAAACAAACACATCCTCGTAAACTATATTTATGAAGGGACTAAAAATGAGCTATAATTTTAATAATTTTGATACCTGGCAGTGATTTCTCAGCTCTTTTATTTTTGAATGCCTATTTGTCATTGTTTTGACGGTTGTTATCTGACTTTTTATGGTCTATTTCTGACACTCTTGTGTACTCCTAACCATGATGGTTAGTGTGTTGTTTTACGGGGTGTGCTAATCCCACCCACCTTTTTTGTGTGATTAGACATTATTTTATTTTATTTTATTTTTTATTTTTATTTGTGGAAAACATCCCAAAAGGGATGCCACTTTCGGGTAAGACCCAAGGAGGCAGGGGTATCCATTTCGTCAAAAATGCTCAGGACTCGGACCTGGCCTACCACATTTGACATACTCAAGGAATAAACAAACACACAAAACCAATTTAAAAATAAGTAAATAACAACAAAATTAATAAAATAAAATAAAAAAACATGCTCCTTGAGTGTGTCAAAAACAAAAGCACAACCAAACACACACAATAAGATAAAAGAAACCACAACACAAACCACATAGAAAAACACAAGAACCACATAACAAAACACAAACAAGACAAAATCAACAGAACACTACAAAGACATAACCCAAAAAAAACATGAAAAATAAACACAACCAAAACCTAAAAAAAAATAAAAAATAAAAAAAAATAAAATAAAAAACAACCAACAACAGACAATAAACAAAAACAAAAAACATAGAAAACACTCACACATAAAAACATGAAATAACACAAACAAAGAGAAACCCAAGAACAAGAACGAAAAAAACACAAGAACAATAACAAAAAACATAAAAAAAAAAAAAAAAAACAACAACAAAAACAACAAAAAACAACACAAAGAACACAAAAACAAAACAAAACAAAAGAACCCACCCACCTTAAAAAACTAAACAAAAAAAACAAAAAGAAAAAAGAAAAAAAAATAAATAAAAAAATAAAAAAATTGAATAAAACAACGACCTATCTAGACCATAATACTATTAAGGCAAGAATCAACAGAGGAAAAAAAATAAAGAATAGAATGAGCTAGGGAACTAAAAAAAACTGAATGAACCAAAGAGAAACAAAAAAAAAAAAAATCAAGAAGAAACTAGGTACCTTCAGAACTGGAGCCATCCAAAGAAATGATAGAAAGAAGAGCTTCCCTAATTTGAGAAGCCCACCATATAGGAGGGTGACCATAACAAGTAAGATCACATTTGTCCAAAGCCCAATTAGCTAAAGCATCAACACTCTTGTTTTGATCTCTGACCACATGATTGTAATCAACTTTCAAAAATCCCATCTGGATTAACTGAATCTTCTCAATAATTCTTTTTATTCTCCAATCCACCTTATGATTCTTAGAAGGAGTCTTCAAGATATTAATCATAAGTTGAGAGTCAAACTCAACTAACACATTTTCCCATACAACCTTAGTAGCCTCCTAAAGGCCTCTAAGGATACCATACCCCTTAGCAAGATTATTGGAAAGAATACCCAAATTATCAGCAAAAGTAAAAACCAGAGAGCCATCTGAAAGTCTACCAATTCCTCCCACACTGGCTTTTCCAGGGTTCCATCTAGAGGCTCCATCAGTATTGACTTTTCCAAAATCCTTAGTAGGAGGTTGTCAATTTCTAGTCCTATCCATCTTACTAATACTCACATTCCCTTTAAGTTGATTACCCTTATAAGATTTAATTTTTAATCTTTGCATCACTTGATCCCATCTTTGGTGGGAGTTTTGGGGGTGATTAAGGAGTTGATGGACTGATTCAACTAAGTTGGCTATGGTCTTTTCCCAAATATAGTGAATATCCTTCCTCTCTTGATTAAAATTTTGGCTGTTCCTTTCATTCCAAATATTCCAAAGAAGAATGGTAGAACCCATCCAAAATAATCGCCTAATAAAATGATCAACACCTTCCTGATTAGGCCAATCCCTCCAAAACTATTCAAAAGTAAAAAAATTGGACCACTGTAAGCCAAGTAAAGTGGCCATTCTCCTCCATAGCTCAGAGGTTAAAGTACACTCAATAAAAAGATGGTTGATATTTTCTACATTCTCTTCACACATTTCACATCTAAAAGGGCCATGAAAACCACGCTTCATAAGTTGCTCACCAGTAAGCACCCTACGATGCAATAAAAGCCAATTAAAGAACCTCACCTTAGGCCAGAGCTTTTGAGCCCACAATCGAGAAAATATGTCAGAAGAATGGTTGGAATTATCATGGCATAAGGTCAAATAACCTTGAGCAATTGAATACTCACCCTTAGTAGTGTTGTTCCATCCAAAATAATCTTTTTCATGGGACCAAGAGAGGGATCTCATATGAAGGATGCCTTGGATATCTTGTCTTTGCCTTTATGGGATTTGAATAGGCCAATCCTCAATAGGGATCCAATATCTACCAACCTTTGAATTACCAGTATGGTACCGACAGTAATTAGCCACCTTTATCCAATTAGCTCGGTGAAGCTCCTCCATCCAAGGCCTCCAATCGGGAAACTGAGTTTTCAAAGGCTTGTGACCATCCCAAGAATCTATCCAAAAATTTGTAGGTTGGCCATTATGAATGATCCAAAATAATTTTTTCTTTATAAAATCCTCACCATTATTAAGAACTGCTAAAATGGGAGAACCTTTGGTAGGAAGTTGATAGCGAACAAGGTCTTCAGGACTTTTGTTCTCAGCATATTTAGCATGATGATTATTGGCCCAAAGAGCATTGGGGTTATGCAACAACCTCCAATATAATTTAGCAGCTAAAGCTTTGTTGTTATTAATTGAAGACCAAAATCCTAACCCCCCTTCACTCTTTTTTTTTGGTGTGAAAAACATCCCAAAAGGGATGCCACTTTCGGGTAAGACCCAAGGAGGCAGGGGTATCCATTCCACCAAAAATGCCCAAGACACGGACCTGGCCTACCACCTTTGACATACTCAAGGAGCAAACAAACACACAAAACCAAATTAAAAAAAGTAAATAACAACAAAAATAATAAAATAAAATAAAAAACATGCTCCTTGAGTGTGTCAAAACCAAAATCACAACCAAACACGCACAATAAGATAAAATAAACCACAACACAAACCACATAGAAAAACACAAGAACCACATAACAAAACATAAAAAAGACAAAAACAACAGAACACTACAAAGACATAACCCAAAAAAACATGAAAAATAAACACAACCAAAACCTAAAAAATAAAATAAAATAAAAATAAAAAAAAAACAACCAACAACAGACAAAAAACAAAAACAAAAAACATAGAAAACACTCACACATAAAAAAAATGAAATAACACAAACAAAGAGAAACCCAAGAACAAGAACAAAAAAAAACACAAGAACAATAACAAAAAACATAAAAAAAAAAAAACACAAGAACAACAAAAAACAACACAAAGAATACAAAAACAAAACAAAACAAAAGAACCCACCCACCTTGAAAAACTAAACAAAAAAACAAAGAAAACAAAAGAAAAAAAAAATGAACAAAACAATGACCTATCTAGACCAGAAGACTATTAATGCAAGAATCAACAGAGGAAACAAAATAAAGAATAGAATGAGCTAGGGAACTAAAAAAACTGAATGAACCAAAGAGAAAAAAAAAAAAAAACAAGAAGAAACTAGGTACCTTTAGAACTGGAGCCATCCAAAGAAATGATAGAAAGAAGAGCTTCCCTAATTTGAGAAGCCCACCATATAGGAGGGTGGCCATAACAAGTAAGATCACCTTTGTCCAAAGCCCAATTAGCTAAAGCATCAACACTCTTGTTTTGATCTCCGACCACATGATTGTAATCAACTTTCAAAAATCCCATCCTGGATTAACTAAATCTTCTCAATAATTCTTTTTATTCTCCAATCCACCTTATGATTCTTAGAAGGAGTCTTCAAGAGATTAATCATAAGTTGAGAGTCAGACTCAACTAACACCTTTTCCCATCCAACCTTAGTAGCCTCTTGAAGGCCTCTAAGGATACCATACCCCTCAGCAAGGTTATTGGAAAGAATACCCAAATTCTTAGCAAAAGTAAAAACCAGGGAGCCATATGAAAGTCTACCAATTCCTCCCACACTAGGCTTTTCCAGGGTTCCCTCTAGAGGCTCCATCGGTATTGACTTTTCCAAAATCCTTAGGAGGAGGTTGCCAATTTCTAGTCCTATCCATATTACTAATACTCACATTCCCTTTAAGTTGGTTGCCCTTAGAAGGTTTAATCTTCAATCTTTGCATCACTTGATCCCATCTTTGGTGGGAGTTTTGGGGGTGATTAAGGAGTTGATGGACTGATTCAACTAAGTTGGCTATGGTCTTTTGCCAAATATAGTGAATATCCTTCCTATCTTGATTAAAAATTTGGTTGTTCCTTTCATTCCAAATATTCCAAAGAAGAATGGTAGAACCCATCCAAACTAATTGCCTAATAAAATGATCAACACCTTCTTGATTAGGCCAATCCCTCCAAAGTTGTTCAAAAGTGAAAAAATTGGACCACTATAAGCCAAGTAAAGTTGCCATTCTCCTCCATAGCTCAGAGGCTAAAGTACACTCAATAAAAAGATGGTTGATATTTTCTACATTCTCTTCACACATTTCACATCTAAAAGGGCCATGAAAACCACGCTTCATAAGTTGCTCACCAGTAAGCACCCTACGATGCAATAAAAGCCAATTAAAGAACCTCACCTTAGGCCAGAGCTTTTGAGCCCACAATTGAGAAAATATGTCAGAAGAATGGTTGGGATTATTATGGCATAAGGTCAAATAACCTTGAGCAACTAAATACTCACCCTTAGTAGTGTTGTTCCATCCAAAACAATCTTTTTCATGGGACCAAGAGAGGGATCTCATATGAAGGATGCCTTGGATATCTTGTCTTTGCCTTTCTGGGATTTGAATAGGCCAGTCCTCAATAGGGATCCAATATCTACCAACCTTTGAATTACCAGTATGGTACCGACAATAATTAGCCACCTTTATCCAATTAGCTCGGTGAAGCTCCTCCATCCAAGGCCTCCAATCGAGAAACTGAGTTATCAAAGGCTTGTGACCATCCCAAGAATATGTCCAAAAATTTGCATGTTGACCATTATGAATGATCCAAAATAATTTTTTCTTTATCAAATCCTCACCAGTCTTAAGAACTGCTAAAATGGGAGAACCTTTGGTAGGAAGTTGATAGTGAACAAGGTCTTCAAGACTTTTGTTCTCAGCATATTTAGCATGGAGATTATTGGCCCAAAGAGCATTGGGGTTATGCAACATCCTCCAATATAATTTAGTAGCTAAAGATTTGTTGTTATTAATTTAAGACCGGAATCCTAACCCCCCTTCACTCTTAGGAAGACATAAAGTATCCCATTTCACCAAGGCCCATTTTCTTTTCTCCTTAGTACCACTCCAAAGGAAACGATGACTGATTTGATCCAATTCTCGAAGAACAGACCTTTGGGATATTCAAAATGGAAGAAACATAAATAGGAATAGCTTGAAGGACTGATTTTACCAAGGTGATTCTACCCCCGAAGAAAGCCACTTGTTGGTCCACTTTCCAATTTTCTTCTTGACTTTGTCCAACAACCAATTCCAATCTTTATTTTTTTGCCTTTGAATATTTATGGGAATACCTAAATAAGTGATTGGAAGAGAGGTCTTCTTATATCTTAATTTATCCAAGACCATGGATTCCTGTCTAGTAGAGCAATGAAAGAAAATAACTTTAGATTTTTCTTCATTGATCAACTGCCCAGCAGCCTTATAAAAACAACTAATGATTTGCTTAATATTAGAAGCTTCCTTAACTGTAGCTTTACCTAAAAGAGTAGAGTCATCCACAAATTGAATATGAGAGATAGGTCTAGCTCCATGAGCAATGGTAACTCCCTCAAGGTTTTTGTTTTCCCTCTTTTTGGTTATAGTCCTACCCAAGCATTCAACAAGAATGATGAATAAATAAGGGGATAGTGGGCCACCTTGCCTAATACCTCTGGAAGTTGGGAAAGATTGAGAAGGCCTACCATTGATAAGAACTAAATAGGAAAATAAAGAGATACATCCCATAATCCAATCCATCCAATCCTTAGAGAAACAAAATTGCCTCAAAACTTTGATAAGGAAGTGCCAATCCACTCTGTCATAAGCTTTGGATAAGTCTAACCGAATGAACATGGAAGGAGAATTTTGCATATCCATGGAATGGATGGCTTCTTGAGCAAGAACTATCTCATCTACTATTTGACGTCCTTCCACATAACCCCCTTGCTCGGGGAAATAATATTATGCAAAAGAGGCTTCAACCTTTCTGCCATGATTTTAGTAATGATTTTGAGAAGAACATTACATAAAGCAATAGGTCTAAAAGTTGAGATATGATCAACCTCTTGAGCTTTTGGAACAAGAGTAATATAAGTTTTATTGATAACCTTCAAAATTTCTTTGGCTTTCCTGGCTTCTTCCACCACCTCTAATAAATCAACATGAAGGATATCCCGGAACTCTTGGTAGAACTCAATGGGAAAACCATAAGGACCTGGGGTTTTCTCTTTTTGCATTTTAAAAACTACTTGTTGAAGCTCATTGATAGTAACAGGAGCAGTCAAAATAGAGTTCTCCTAAAGTGATAAGAGAAGGGATTGCTTGAAGAACATTTTGTTGTGAAGCTGAGTCAAGAGGAGTAGCAACAAAAAGATTGGAAAAGTAATCAACAACAATAGAGTTCATGCCATCCCAAGTATAAACAACATCTCCAAAATATGATTTTAAGGAAGAAATAAAGTTGTGAGATCTTTGAGCTAGAAGAGATTTGTGGAAGAAATTTGTGTTTCGATCTCCTTCTTTGAGCCATTGAATTCTAGAATTTTGCTTCCATAAGATTTCTTCTTTTTTTTCCCATTCCTCTAACTGAGTTGTGAGTTTAATTTCATCTGCAGTTCTCTTCTCTGTGAGGCCATCTAAATGGATTTTCTTATTCAAATTTTCAAGATGAGCAAAAACTTCATGTTTTTTTTATGAACATCCCCAAACTCTTTCTAGTTCCAAGTCTTGATTTTGGATTTAATGTATTGCAGTATTTTGGCAAAACAGAACATCTTAGTCCCATGCCTAGGTTTACCTTCTGTATCGCTCCAAAATTTTTGCACCCTTACCTTCAGGCTAAAGGATCCATGCCCGAAAGGGGGATGCGAGAAGGATGGGACAATACCTCGGACTGAGAGGCCCTTTGAAGGTCCCGCCTCTCGGGGGAGGGGTATTAAGGTGATTTTTCGACGGATGGTGGGGTTCACCAGGAAACGTTTAGTGGCAGTCTCCACGCCTAGGTTGGGAATGTGTTTGATGTGTTCAATTTTACATTTAATCATTCAAATCCTAGGTTTGGCCAAATGAATCTAAACTATTCTACATGAAATGCAGGTTTAAATGAATACAAAAACAAAATTAAATAGAAAATACAAAAAATATACTAGATTAGAAAAAAATCATACCTGATCTAGATGTCTGATGGAGGTTCTGATTTTTGAAGCAGTCAAGATCGCCTCTGATCTGACAGGATCGTCTGAAATCAGACAGGATCGTCCCGAGATCCGACGATTCGTCGGACGAATTCAGTCGAGACCTACAATCAAAGAAATAGACACAAAACACAAAAAATGCAATTGCAATACTAAGAGAGGAAAATGATGTGAAATGATAATATAGATGCTAAAAAGATAATTACGAATAGAAATTCAAGTAAATTATAGTATTCTAATGACAAATTATGATTTTATTATGCATTTAAGCTACATGGGTGAACTCCAAGATGCAGAATAGCAAAAAATAACAATAAAATGATCTAAATGCAGAATGAAATAGCAGACGAAAAGAGAAAAGTGCAAACTCTGGGCACTAATTGCCCCCAATGTTGACTGCAGTCGAAATCGTCTGTAGAGTACGAAATCATCTCGAATTGGGGCGTGATCGTCCGAGATTGTACAAGATCGTCTGCGATGATCTGAGCTTGCTTCGGCTGAAGAATGACAAAGTTCCTGCAAGAAAACTTAGAAAGGGACAAAGGCAAATAGCAATTCAAGGTACTCTAATGCATATAAAACTCAAGTACAAGAGAATTCAGCCAGGGGAATGTCAAGGGGAGGGCCTAAGATTAAATAGGCATAGGAAGGAGGTTAGGAGGTTGGGGATCATCCCAATTTGGGAGATCTCCAATGGGGGAGGTCTCTAACCGTGTAGACGCGTCTTTGCCCGAGTTAGAGACGTCGTTGAAACAAAAGCTAATTATGAAAAATCAGTTTTGGGACGAAATCGTCTGGACGTTCTGCTCCAGACGAATTCATCCGATCTGAGGTGATATCGTCTGATCGACGACGATATCGTCCAACGGTCACAAAAAATCCTAAAAATGGCATGGAAAACAAGGAAAGCGGTTTAACAAGCGGTTCGGGGTTAAAATTTAAATTTTGAATTATTACTAAAGTAATTTTAATTATTTGCTAAGGGTTTATGTGCCAATTTTAGGGTGCTACATTTTGCCCCCTCTTTAGCGAATTTTCCGAAGAAAATGCGTTAAAGACGAGTTCTTCTCGATCTACGAGAAAGCAAAAATTATTCCATTTTTAGGCGACGATTCTAGGTCGAATCGTACGATAGCTTACTATGGTGCCCCCTCCGTGTTTTTACCCAAATCGAACGTTTGAGGTAAAAACGCGAAAAAGCAAAATTTTAAAATGTTGTTAATTGTTTTTGAATAAAATTAAGAAAATAGGGTAAAACCCTAATTCATTTTTACTATTCATTTTCTCTGATGATATTTTTGATGATATGACTTGTTCATATGTTTTTATGATGCTTTAATGTTTGAATTATTTGCTGATTGGATTGAGGATTCATGTAATTATGTCGTTTGGAAATATTATGATTTTGATGTCATGCTTTTAAAATTTAAATGAAATAATCTGATGTAAACAAATTGGTTGTTTGTGGTGTGATTTGATAAAAATAAAAGGGACTTCTAACAATAATTTCAAAGGACATTGTCGCTATTATAGACCATTTCATGGAGTCACCGCTCACTCGGTCGTCAAGCTAATCCCGGTATAGAAATATTGCTAAAAGTAAAAGAGTGCTTAAGAGACTGTCTTAAGACTTTGTTGTGATGATGCAAATGATGATGATGATGGTGATTTGTTTTCAGATTTCCATGAAAATATTATGCATGAAATATATTTAAAGAAATGATTTTTGCTAGGCATAAATTCCTAAGTGTGATAAAATTTTTGAACAATTCCTTAGAATTTATACCATGGTTGCAAAATTGAAGTTTGACATAATGACATGAAATAGAATAAGTGTTTGTTTGTTTGTAAAGCATAATTGTGTAACATAATGATGCAAGTCACATGTTTTGATGAATTTTGTTTTAAAATAAATGGAAAAGAAAATTAGAATGATGGTTTGCGCTAGGCATAGAATTATAGATATAGACTTATACCATCATCGCGAAATCCAAAGAAGAAAATAGATTGTTGGTTTTATTGCAAGATGCATTTTTGACCTTTGATAAACAGAAAAATAATAATATGAAAACTTTTGTTTGAAATTATTTTTTGAGATTTTGTGAGAAGATGTATGTAATTGCTTTGATACAAAACAAAAATTCTGAAATAAAAGGATAAAATTATTCCGAAAAGAGTTACAGAAATATTTTAAATTATCTCAAAGAGAAATGTAGATTTATAAGGAATCCTCATGTGCAAATGTGAATTCATTACCGATCTTGATTTATCATAATGATACAAAATCTCTCAAATACAAATGTGTGTGCGATTGTATTGTTCATTTACCAATTTTGAGCAAGATAATTTGATACAAGTGATTTGAATTAACCAAATAAGTGTTCATTAACCATGATTTAGATGCATATAACCGTACCAGACTACTATGTAAGTCGGGTTATCAAGAGCTAGCTAATCCATAAGCAGACATAGGTCTGTACAAAAGAAGGTCGCTAATGTGACAGACATATCACCACGCTAGGAGTTACCCAAGGCCAAGCGGGTTGGGCACAAACCACCTGTTATGGGGCTTACCTCACAGTTTTCGAATAATTGAGAATTCCAGGGATTCAAGCTCATCAACCCTTCTTTTCTTTTCAATGGGTAGGGAAAGGGATTTTATTGCTTTTGCTTTTGCTTGTTTCGCTTTCTTTGCTTTCTTTTTCTTTTCTCTTTTTTTTTTTTGTATTTTTCTTTTTCGTATCTTTTGCTTTGATATTTGAGATAATGCTGAAATAGTGCTAAGAGAGTACAAAATGATTATGAAATAATGCTTCTTTTTCTCATGATTTTGCTTGATTTTTCTTTTTCTTCCTATGCTAGGGATACTTGCTCGGATTAGCTGTAGAGCAAGGGATTTTTATTCTGGGTAGGGGTGAGCTTGTCCTTTTGTCAATTCTCAAAGATTCTAGACCATGTGCATGATAGGATAGCAAGGGAAACTTTTCGCTCAAGAAACCACTTCTACTATGTAGCATAGCATGGACATTACAAATATAATCATTTTATTGTGAAAGGATATGCTTGGTTTAAGTAAATAACAAGATCAATTCTCTATGCTCAAACTTTATTTAATTGCAATTTTGTGGACTTTGATATAAGAGAGATTAGTAATCATGCCGGATAAAATCAAGATATTTATTTTTGTGTTTGCAAAAGTGAGAGATTCCAAATAAATGCTAATTTATCCAAAATAATTTGAAAATATAACTGCAATACTTTAAGAAGAAATATATACAACAAATATTTTTGAGGAGTTTGATAATTTTGACTCTCTCTTTCTTCTCTTTATTTTTTATTTTTGGTTTTGAAAGAGTCAATAATATTGCTGTTTGTTTTTGTTTAAACAGTTTTATACATTTTTAAAATGAGACAACATGCAAAATATATACAAATGATGAAATGACCAAATTTTATGCGTAATATCGCTTAAGATGCATAATATTCATAGGTTCTTTTAAATCTTTACCATCTAAGGTAGCTAATTTGTATGCTCCCGATTCAAATTTAGCATTGATAATATATGGTCCAAGCCAGTTGGGTTCAAATTTACCTTTAAGGTCTTTAGTTGCATTAGTATTTTTTTGATTTTCTTTTAAAACAAGGTCGCCGACCTCAAAGGATCGATGACGAACTTTCTTAGCATATGATCTTTTAAGCTTGTTTTGGTAGGCACGAAGATGCTCCAAAGCATTGATGCACTTTTCATCTAGGAGTTCCAGCTGATCGAGTCTGCCAACTCGATATTCATCTCCTACTTCGGTATCTTGAAGTAGTAGAGCCAAAGAAGGAACTTCTAATTCAAAGGGAAAAACAGCTTCAAGCGCCATAAACCAAAACAAAAGGTGAAGTACCTGTGGGAGTACGAACACTAGTGCGATATGCCCACAAAGCTGGATATAATTGAATGTGCCGACCGCGGCGCATTTATTGACCAATATTTTAAGGATTTTAATTAATGTTTTATTAGATGCTTCGCTTGGCCATTACCCCGAGGATAATAGGGAGTGGACCAACGATGTTGAATCTTATATTTTTGGCATAATTTCTTAACATCTTTATTTTTGAAACAAGTTCCATTGTCTGAGATGAGATTTGCAGGAATTCCGAACCTACAAATGATTTGATTAAAAATAAATTTAGAGACTTGTGTTCCAGTGCAGGAAGCTAAAGGCATAGCTTCAACCCACTTCGTAAAATACTCAGTGGCGAGTTATGATGAATTTGTGTCCATCGGATGACACAGGATTAATTTTGCCAATAATGTCTAAGCCCCATTTTGAAAAGGGCCAAGGAGATGAAATAGCCTGTAGTTCTTGTGCAGGGGCATGGACAAGGTCAGCATGTTTCTGGCACTTGTCGCAATGGCACACATAATCATGTGCATCAGTTTCCATGGTAGGCCAAAAGTAGCCTATCCTAAGGAGCTTTTTAGCAATGACACTACCACTGAAGTGTCCTCCACAAGATCCATCGTGGGCTTCACTCAAAGCTGATTTGGATTCTTCTAGATTCAAACATCTCAATAGGATACCTTCAAAAGATCTCCTATATAAAGTATTGCCAATTATTACAAATCGACTTGCTCGTCTACGTAATAACCGACGTTGGTTTCTATTAGAACTAGCAGGGAAAGTCCCATTGTGAAGAAAATCAAATATATCCGTATACCAAGGTTCAGGAGTAGTTTCATTGATTAGAAACACATCCAAAGGTTCTAAGCATGACTTATTTGAAGCGGGTTCCTGGAGTCGACGAATAATGATGGTGGCATATTCGTCATCTAACTCCAAGGGCAGAAGAGAGGCAGTTGTGGCCATAGCGTCAGCCGCACGGTTGCTAGTTCGAGGAATAGCTTCCAAGGTAACTTTATCAAACAAGGACAACAACTGCAAAACATATGCTTTATATGGGCATAATTTATCATCTCTGGTCTGATAAACTTCATTAATTTGGTTTATAACAAGTTGAGAATCACCAAAAACTAGCAGATGTTTAATTTTTAGCGCCAAGGCAGCTCGTAATCCAAGGATTAGAGCTTCATATTCAACAGTATTATTGGTGCAAGCAAATGTTAATTTAAAGGACAAAGGTATAATGTGTTTTTGTGGAGATATTAAAATAATACCTGCACCAGCCCCACTCATGCATCGGGCTCCATCAAAGTATAAGGACCATTGTTCAACATGGTCTACCTCTAATTGAAGGCATTCATCAGGAAACTCAATGATGAGGGGATGGGTAGACTCTAAGGGTGCAACAACTAATTGATCTGCTATGATTTGACCCTTAAGAGACTTCTGTCCTATGAACGTGAGTTCAAACTCACTTAGAGCAAGAACCCACTTTGTTGTACGACCCGATAAATAAGGTCGACTCATGAGATACCACAAGGGATCATATTTAGCAATGACATATGTTTTCTGACCGAGCATATAATGGCGTAATTTTTGCGTAGAAAATATGACCGCTAGACATAGTTTTTCTAATGTTGTGTAGCGGGTTTCATAACTAATTAAAGTTTGGCTAATATAATAATTAGCACGTTCTCTTTTCTCATCATCAAGTTGAGCTAACATAGCTCCTAAAGCAAAATCTGAAGCTAAAATATACAGGATAAATGGGCGATCAGTGTCTAGGCGGTGAAAGCACAGGTGGGTTAAGGAGGTATTGTTTGAGAAGTTCAAAAGCTTCCTTACATTCGTCGTCCCAATTAAAAGGGACATCCTTCTTAAGGAGCTTAAGAAAGGGATCGGTTTTGTCCGCCAGCTTATCGATGAAGCGACGGATGGCTTGAAGCTTACCTTGTAAACTTCGTAACTCAGATATATTGGTAGGTGCGGGCATATCAGTGATAGCCGCAATCTTGAGAGGGTCGATTTTGATACCACGTAAAGAAACTAAAACCCCTAATAATTTACCGGACTTGACTCCGAATATACATTTGGTTGGATTTAATCGAATAAGATATTCTCTTAACCGATTAAATACTTTTCTCAAATCATCTAAATGATCATCTTCATTAATAGAGCGAGCTATAATATCATCTACATAATCATGTAGGATATCATGCATCATATCATGAAAGATATAAGTCATGGCTCGTTGATATGTTGCGCTCGCATTCTTTAAACCAAATGGCATCACTTTCCAACAAAAGGTACCCCAAGGGGTAATAAAGGTTGTTTTAGCCTGATCTTCAGGAGCTATCCTGATCTGATTATAACCAGAAAATCCATCCATTAGGGACATCATTCCACTCCCAGCAAGTAAAATCAATGATTTGATCCATGTTTGGAAGAGGAAAATCATCTTTAGGGCATGCAACGTTAATATCTCTAAAGTCTGTGCAAACCCTAACTTTGGTAGCTTCTTTCTTGGTGACTGGAACTACATTCGAGATCCATTCAAGCATAATCAATAGCTTGTATAAAAATAACATTCAGGAGTTTTTCTAACTCCCCTTTGACTAGCAAGGCCACTTTGGGATGCATTTTTCTAAGTTTTTGTTTAACAGGTTTAGCATCCGGATGGACTACTAGGTGATGCATGACTACAGAAGGGTCTAAACCTGGCATATCTTCATATGTCCAAGCGAAGACATCTTCATATTCTTTAAGGAATGCAATGTATTGCTCTTGTTTTTCTTGACTTAATTCTGATCCAATACCGATGATGTGAGGATTATCCTCGGTTCCAATGTTAACCTTAATGACGTTTTCTACTTCCATGTGTAGATCTCTTTCAAAATTAGGTGGGGCAGGTGAAACGCCCAATTCTTGTAATTCCTTTAAGGTTAACTTGGATAATTCATCTTGAGGAGTCGTGGCCTCAAGCTGGGCTATAGTAGGTATAGAACCATCAAAATAAAAACCATTGTGTAACAACTCTTCAACGGAGACATCATGGAAAATATCTCCTTCCAACTCATCGTCGGATTCGACAATCATTTCAGGATAGGCAATGGATAGCATATTGCAGGTAGAAGAATTATTCTTGGGATACAAAGAATCTTGTTTATCTAGATAATCTTGATAACATACGAGATGGTCATCATCCTCAAATGGAAAGGGCTGACCTTTACTAGGAAATAGGCCCACACCACAGCGGGCAGGCCACGGTTCTACCTCGAAAGGTTCTTTCATACCATTTTGGAAAGGTCCCAAACCTTTCCCTTTATAGCCCAATTTAAGCATTATGGGTTTAGCTTTAATATATTCATTAGCAAAATAGCATCGAGCATATCCATCACAATGCGTCTTGATGTTTCGGGGTATTCTTCCCCAATCATATCCTTTATAAACAAAAGCACAACTTCCGACTTGGTAGATACTTCCCATAGGTTGTGGGAGGCCCAAGGTACGAGGAGAAGGTGGGAGTTTATTTAAAAGGAGGGAAGTCTTGCATGGCAGTGTTGATCTCTTCTGATATAAGAATTTTAGATAAATCAGGTAAGAGCTCATCAGTGAGAGCATAAGAGGTAGAAGGAACATTTCCTTGATCTTCCGATGTGGGAAGAATGCCTGTAGTGGATGATGATGTTATAGGGATATCGATGGATGAGTCTATGGGTATGGAAGATATAGGAGTAAAACGGGAAGCATTGGGTGTAGGTTTAGGCTCTTTTCGAGGTCCTAATGTGGTTTGTTCAGAAGATGGTTGAGTTAAATGTATAGGTGTAGTTGATGGGGTAGATGATGTTATGGGTGTGTGTTTCACACGTTTGGATGGATGATAAGAACTAGGATGTGTGGATGACAGGGCGGGGCAAAATTGCACTCCAACGGGTTCTGCCAAAGCACACATATCAAAGGGTCTAGGATCACCATGAATGGTAACCAACTGGTTTTTAAATTCAAATTTAACACACTGATGTAAAGTGGAGGGAACCGCTCGCATCGCATTGATCCAAGGGCGACCCAAAAGTATATTGTACGATGCAGGGCAATGTACAATAAACACGGTTGTATCTAGGGTTCTAGGACCAACTTGCAAGGGTATAGTAATGACTCCACACGTTTCTTGTGTCTCGTCATTGAAGGCTTTGATAATCATATCCGTTCTTTTCATCTCGTCACTCCTAAAGCCAAATCTTTGGTAGAAGTCAAAAGTGCATATGTTTAAAGATGAACCATTATCAATCAAGACTCGTTTAACAGCTACATCTCCAATTAGGGCAGTAATATATAAGGGGTTATCCTTATGTAAACTATGTTGTGGGATATCTTTATCTCGAAAGTCAATACAATCGACTTCTCGAGTGATGATAGTATTGGACATGGCTTCAGAGTTGAATATTTTGAGGTACCATCATTTGGCTTAATGTGAGCATTAACTCATCCCTATGGGTAGGAGAAGATCTTAACAAGTCCAAAAGGGAAATTCTGGCTGTAGTATTGGATAATTGTTCATTAATATTGTAAGGAGGCTTAGGTTGAACATTAGACATATGATTCCCTTTATTGGGATTTTTCAAAATAAATGGAGCTGATCCATCATTCTGAGTTTGATCCTTTTGAGAGTTTTGAGCCTGTTGTCTGGTAACAACTCCGATGGTACCTACAATGTTATATTGAAGACGCTGAATTGGTCTCGGTCTAGCGTTTATGGCTTGTTCATTAGGAAGGAACTGATTAGAAGAGGGTCGAGTAGTAACTCTTCTAGGAAATGGTTCTTCCGGAACCATAGCATCTGTGATAGGTTGAATCGGATCTGATTCATTTTCAGAACTATTCGATTGGTTTGAGGTGATGTCTATTTCACTTTCAGTATCCGATTCTACATCACTAGGATCCGGTGTTTGAGTATTATATAGGGGTCTGGACGTAACCATGGAGAAAGTTGTGCCAAATATTTGAGGATCCTGAACAGATAATTGTCCGCTAATAGTCCCTACATATCGGGTAGGAGGGGGAACATTATGATGTTCGATTTGATTAGCCACCTCTTTGCCATGCTGCGGTAAAGGATGTTGAAATATGTCCAATGATTGATTGGCATTCTGATTCTGATTTTGGGGAATGTTCTTTTGAGCATTATTAGGAGGATTTTGTTTAGGTTGAAAGGCTTGCACCTCCATTTCATTATTATCAATCAAGTCTTGTATTTTATGTTTTAATATTTTGCAAGAGTTTGTAGCATGTCCAGGTCCTCTATGAAAATCACAATGTAAATCAGCTCTGTATCCGGGTATAGTTGGATCAGGTTCCTGGATAGCTGGTAATTGAATCAAGCCTCGTGCTAGTAATTGAGGAAGAATGGTTGATAAAGGTTGATTCAATCTAGTAAATTCTCGGGGTGGTTTATCAGGAGGTTTTAATATAAACTTCTTCGTTGTTTTCGTAGTATTAACATTAGCAATGTTTCTACTATCAGTGACTCCGTCACCCACAACTTGTTTATTTTTATACTGATTTTTGGATGTTTTCTCATCATCTTTCCTTTTGAGCTGACCTCTTCTAATGAGAGCATCTTCCACCCTTCGAGCTAAGTCTATAGCTTGATCGAAGGTGGTCAAGGTAGCAGTTGATAATTCATAGGATAGTTGTTCTTGCAAATTATTAATAAAAATGTCCAACATTTCCCTATAAGGTAGCACAAAGTGCGGTTTTCCTGTCAACTGCCTCCATCTAGCTAAGAAATCAGCAAAACATTCATCTTTGTCTTGTTTTAAGTTGTATAAATCTTTAATGGTCACGTGTCTCTCGATGTAGGCACTAAATTGATGGACAAAAGATTCAGTTGTTTCTTCAAAATTCCTCAAAGAATGAGTGGGCAATTGATAGTACCACTCTAATGCCATTCCTCCTAAACTTTTTGGGAACATTTTTAGTAATAGCAAGTCATCATGTGATATATCATGACATGCTATCCTAAACATGCGAAGATGCTCTATGGGATCTTCAGTTCCTTTATATATAGGCAGGACGGGCATGGGAAAGTGCTTAGGGTATGGTTGTGCTACAACTATGGGATCCAAAGGCTGACTACACATCTCTCGATAATTATACGAGGGACGGTAGGGATCTATCTGGTCCATGCGGGAAGCTAACTGTTTCACCATGGCTTCCAGATTCATTGGTTTGCCCACCATATTGGTTCGGTAGGGCATTAATATGGGATTTGTGAGCATATGATGGAGGGACATGAAGATTAGATGCTATATTGCTATTGTGTAAATTGTTGGTAGGAAGGGTGTTATGAAGAAGTTTTGAAGTTGTATTATGTTGTATCCCAGATTGTTGAAAATTGGTGTTTGGCTTCATTTTAGGTTTTTGTCGATTTGAAGCATATTGATCAATAGTTTGGCAAAATAAAGCAGTGAATGAAGGTCTCTTTTGTGTGGGAATGATTTTAGGCTCAATAACAGGTTCCTTAGGGGGTTGGGTAACCTGTTGTTGTTGCATGTTCTGAATCATAGTGACCATATCTCTATTGGATGGTCCAGCTTTATCACTTTCTTGATCGACAAAAGACAAAGGATTAGTGTGCATGTTAAACATATCTTCCATGGTTGCTTGAGTGTCACTAATTTGTCCTCTATCAATACGAACTGCCATATTAAGAGCACCAATGTTATTATTGAAAAATTTCTAGAAATGATCTATGTTATCAAAAGCAACAGTTCCGTCTGGAGCCATTCTAGGGGATGAGGATCCTTCCTCTTTAACATTTTCTTCTTGTTCATCTACAACCAACTCATCTTCTGGCTGTTCTAGAGTTCCTCCTTCTGGAATTGAATCCTCAGGAAGGACATTTGGGTTTTTTGTTTTGTTTCCTAGCCAATCTTCTTCTTCTTCTTCTTCAGTTTGTTTACCATTCCTAAGTCTAGGCATTGTGCTTAAATTTAGATTTCAGCAAATATATATATATATATATATATATATATATATATATATATATGCAACAAGCTTAAGAGGTATATATTTTAATTATATACCTACTATAGTATTTAAAATAAAATGTTTTGGTTTTGTTATGTTTTTGGTTTTTCTTGTTTTTTTTTTTCTGTGTTTTTATAACAATATTATAAAGATAACAAACAACACACTAAATGCAAGAAATAATAATAATGAAAGCAATGATCTAGTTTTCTATAAACAATTTATAAATATCATTAACGGGCTCAAGTTCTTCAGGAGTCATGAAATGTTCTTCTTCAAATTGAAAATTTTCTTTCAAGAATTTGACAAAAAGTGCTATAGTGATATTATCTGTCTCAGACTCTGGTTGGTAGAAATAAAGTTCATGGCAATACTCTCGATATAACACAGCTCTAGGAACTCTCCTCCACCTTTCCCTATCCGTAAGAATGACCTCTTGGTCTTCTACACGACCTAGGAATTGGTGTATAACAGTTGCGTTCTCGAGGTATTCCTCGAAGGTGAACAATTCTGAAGACACAAGAGCTCTCCTATAAGCTAACCACCTATGGCAAGCTCTCTGAAGTTCATGATAAAAAATGAGTTGATGAGGATCCAGGATTCTATCTAGGGCAAACCTCTTGATTTGTTTAAGTTGTATTGATCTAGATGAAATGATACCTAGTCTCCTATCAAGTTCGTCCCACAAAAGTTGGTTTCTATCTGTTTCGTGCACACTAAGCACATAATTAATTTCTATGGTTGCTAATTGGTTTTCAACATTTATAGTGACAGCTAGTCTTTTCTTAGGAGCTACCATCTAAACATGATATGCAACTTAGTAGTTTTCTAATGATTTTAAATGCATCTATGTTTTTTTTGTTTTCAAAAGGTTTTAGTTTCACGTCGGGTTCACCAAAATGTATCGTTCCAAATTTTTCGCACCCTTACCTTCAGGCTAAAGGATCCGCGCCCGAAAGGGGGATGCGAGAAGGATGGGACGATACCTCGGACTGAGAGGCCCTTTGAAGGTCCCGCCTCTCGGGGGAGAGGTATTAAGGTGATTTTTTGACGGATGGTGGGGTTCACCAGGAAACGTTTAGTGGCAGTCTCCACGCCTAGGTTGGGAATGTGTTTGATGTGTTCAATTTTACATTTAATCATTCAAATCCTAGGTTTGGCCAAATGAATCTAAACTGTTCTACATGAAATGCAGGTTTAAATGAATACAAAAACAGAATTAAACAGAGAATACAGGAAATATACTAGATTAGAAAAAAGTCATACCTGATCCGGATGTCTGATGGAGGTTCTAATTTTTGAAGCAGTCAAGATCGCCTCTGATCTGACAGGATCGTCTGAAATCAGACAGGATCATCTGAGATCAGACGAATTCGTCAGAGACCTGCAATCAGAGAAATAGACACAGAACATAGAAAATGCAGCAATACTAACAGAGGAAAATGATGTAAAATGACAATATAGATACTAAAACGATAATTACGAATAGAAATTCAAGTAAATTATAGTATTCTAATGACAAATTATGATCTTATCATGCACTTAAGCTATATGGGTGAACTCCAAAATGCAGAATAGCAGAAAATAACAATAAACTGATCTAAATGCAGAATGAAACAATAGACGAAAAGAGAAAAGTGCAAACTCTGGGCACTAATTGCCCCCAATGTTGACTACAGTCGAAATCGTCTGTAGAGTGCGAAATCATCTCGAATTGGGGCGTGATCATCCGAGATTGTACAAGATCGTCTGCGATGATCTGAGCTTGCTCCGGTTGAAGAATAACAGAGTTCCTGCAAGAAAACTTAGAAAGGCACAAATGCAAATAAGAATTCAGGGTATTCTAATGCACATAAAGATCAAACTACAGGGGAATTCAGCCGAGGGGTAGGTCAAGGGGAGGGCCTAAGGTTTAAATAGGCATAGGAGGGAGGTTAGGAGGTTGGGGATCATCCCAATTTGGGAGATCTCCAACGGGGGAGACTCTAACGGTGCAGACGCGTCTCTGCTCGAGTTAGAGAAGTTGTTGGAACATAAGCTAATTTTGAAAAATCAGTTTTGGGACGAAATCGTCTGGACGTTCTGCTCCAGACGAATTCGTCCGATCTGAGGCGATATCGTCTGATCGGCGATGATATCGTCCAACGGTCACAACAAATCCTAAAAATGGCATGGAAAACAAGGAAAGCGGTTTAACAGGCGGTTCGGGGTTAAAATTTGAATTTGAATTATTACTAAAGTAATTTTAATTATTTGCTAAGGGTTTACTGCGCCAATTTTAGGGTGCTACACCTTCCTTCCACCATTGTTGCACACGAGGTCTGAAGGAAATGTCTCTAAGCCACATTAATTGAAAATGAAAAGGAGAGAAACTCACATTGGTTTTCCACATTTCCACCATGACTAGCCAATGATCCGAACCAGCATTATTAAGAGTCTTCACTTTAGGAATGTGACCATGGATTAAGAAATTTTTAGAGAGCAAAAACCTATCCAATCTCTCCATTATACAAGCCAAGCATTGCCTTTTGTTAGACAAAGTCATAAGGCCATTATCTGGTTGGATATCCACAAGATGGAGGTTTGCAATATATTCGCTCATGAGGTCAGTGCTTTTGTCCAAATTTCTATTTCCCCCCATTTTCTCATCTAGAGAGGATGGTATTGAAATCTCCTCCGATCAAGATCAAAGCTTTAGGAAAATGAGAGATAATATGAGTAATATCCTTCCATTGTCTTCTTTTTTCCTCCAAAGAAGTCGAAGCATAAACAGTAATGCAGAGCATAATCTAGTTGGAATGTCTACTTTGAATAGCTATAGCCAACAAACCCCAACCGCTAACCATATGGTGAATAACTACCTCTTTTGGGTCCCAAAGACAAGCAATGCCACCCGAAGTCCCTTGGGAACTGAGGGAAACCATTTTTCCTGCTGGCCAAATTTTATTGGCAATTAAGTCCATATCCTCCATTGACATCTTTGTTTCTTGAAGGAAAACAATATGTGGATGATTTATCTGAATCATTCTTCTAATTTCATTTTGTTTTGAAAGACTCCCTTTGAGTCCTCTAATATTCCAAGTGATGATCTTCATTAATACCAAGGCTAAAAAAGTTGGGAAGGGCATTAATCTTACCTTCCTCTACAAGCTTTTCACCTTCTTTTACCATATGATATTGATTGGTCTTGCGACCTACTTTTTGATTAGAATCCATCTTCAATTTTTTTTTCCTTGTTTCTTGACTTATTCCAATTGAATATGAGATGGCTTCTAACTTTGAAGAATGCTCGTACACAGCCAAAATTTTACTAGATGGTTCAACAAAATCTATATTGGGACCTGCATTATTTGAAGTTTTGACATTTGAAATATTGTTTATCTTGTGTAAATTTTCTCCTTTTTTTTTTTTTTTTTCTGTTGAAAACCTTTGATTTGTTGGGTTGTCTCTGAGTTCTTCTCTTCATATTTAAATTGTGATTCTAAGATTTCAATTTCCATTTTTTCCTCTTCCTCACTTGGGACATCATTTGTGGAAAGGATTTCAAACATATTAGCAGATGAATTTGATTGATCCTTCATAACTGGTTTTTTCTGAGTGTTCTTCTTCTTAAGTATTTGGAAACCTGCTGAGTTTATATCTTCTTTCTTTTGATCAAGAATTTTATTTGGGCAAGCACCGGCCAAATGACCATATTCATGGCAAATTCTACAACGAAAAGGAATGTTCTCATAGTCCACTACTTGCTCCCAAGTGTCTTCCCCAAATTGTAATGTGATCTTTTTAGGTAGGGGTTTATCAAAATCTATTAAAACACAAATCCGAGCATAAATAATATGTTCAAAATTTTGAGTACAATTAGTAGTCATCATAAAAGTTCCTAAATAGTTTCCAATTGAAGAAAAAACAGTAGGATTCCAAAATTCAATAGGGAGGCCAAAGAGTCTAACCCACAGGGGAGCTATAGAAGGCATCTCTTCTTCGACTTTAAATTTAGTACACCAGGGCTTCATGAAAAGCCCTGCCCTTCCAAAAAACCAAGGACCCCCTTGAAAAGTTTTCTCTATCTTCATTATTAGCAAATAAAACAAGAAAATAACCATTTGGATAAATAGATATTTGTAACTCACCTTTAGTTTTCCAGCTTTTTGCAACCCAGACTTTGAAAGCAGATAGACTCGGACGAAAACCCACGAATCAACAAATTAGTCCTCTTTTTTCCAAACCTTCAATGCCAGTTTGAATGTTACCCATATCAAGCTTAACAATAGGAGTTCCATCAATTGCTTTAAGACATCCTGACTCCGTTTTCTTGGGATCAATCTTAGGCATTCTTAAAGGTTTATGGGAATCCCTAATATTGATATTAGCATTGGGCTGAGGCTGTCCACCACGAAGGGCATCCCTAAAATTCATTTTTGGTATTGAGTCTTCGAAATTCTTACCCTTGATAGGGGTTTTCACAGTAGAATTATTTTGTGGGTGCACCCTGGCACTAGATTCACTTGAGATATGAGCCATTTTTTGATCAACTGCTTGAAACTTGTTTCGTGATCTCTTTAATCTTTTCCCTAGACGTCGTGGAAATGTATGGTTTTCACTTTTCTTTTGTGCAACAAATTGGAAGCCGTTGTCACTCAAGTTCACGGTATGATTTGTTGAAAGACAAATTTCTAACCCATGTTGTATCCCCTGCAACATTTCTGCTAAAATATTGAGCATAAACCACAAAAATATTGGCCTCTAGGGCCCGAAGGCCCTAAAAACCAACCTCTGGAGCTGCTTGCACTCAACCCAGATGAAACCCTCGCATAGCCGCTTGCAAATATCTCGTTCACACATAGGGATGCACTAGGATCTGTGTTGCTCCAAATGATATGAAAATTGGTGGACACTTTCTAAGGTTTTTCAGGCATCTACCCTCAAAATTTCAGCTCAATTCGAGTTCGAATGAGTGAGATATAACCGAAACGAGTTCAACAGTTTGGACAGTCCTCCAAAAAACGTCTAATAAATCCTAGACATTATTTTATTAATATAATAACATTTTATTAAAAAAAAACTTCTTAATTTTTCAATTAAAAACCTAAATTCAAATCTTATTAAAAAATGATCCTCCAATATACCTATTTTTTTAACCTATAAAAAAAAAAATTAAACGAACCTTTTTTTATTTGAAGTGCTCATCAGCCAATTCATTTTTTTCAACGTTGACTGAAAGAGAACCTGGTCATTAAAAGAACTTTCTATTTATATACAACAAGATGGTACGGGCACTTCTAGATACTCGTTTTTGCTGGGAAAAGAATGTGTCCCACGATCAAGGTCGGCAATCGCGCATGAATGTAATTCCAAAAAAAGGCGGAGCTTTGACCATCCTGAGCCCACGAGCTTTGACCTTCCTGAGCTCACGAGAGTGTCACACACGTTACGTAAGGAAGCACTTCATCTATTTTTTAATGTCAAGAATGTATACGAGCATATGAGATTTAATGTTAAGCATGCATACGAGAAGACAAGATTATATGAATATTACGAATTTAAAAGCTTTAATTTTTAATCTATATAATTAATGTTAGAGGTATTAGTTTTTTAAAGGTTAAGATTGGTAATTGTTTGTGTGGTCAGATATTTACCAAGAAATACTTAGGTTCAAACTTTGGGGATGCCAATTTATAAAGGTAGTAGTCTACTTTGAATTCTTTGAATGTGCGTCATACCGACAACGATAGTACGAATCCTAAGTAATCCTACGTTAAACAGTCACTAAAAATAGTGTGATTGTAAACAACTCCCCTATGTATAAAAAAAACGTTGGAGGTATTATATTTTTTTTGGTTATCTTATAATATGAACTTTGTAAATAAATTAGATTAGGATGTGTTTTATATTTAGACGGTGTGTTTAATATTTAGGTCCATAGTATGTGCTATATAAATAAGTGAAGAGTTATTTGTGAGGTGTTAGGAAGGTCAGTGTGAGGTTTTGTAGACTTGTTGTCATGTTTAAAAATGATGAGTTATGAGTTATCATGAGAGTCTTTGTCTTTATATGTATATATGGAGGTAATATGTGATTTATCATTATGTATGAGAAATGTGACGAGTTGTAAGTGAGGACAATGAAGAGTTAAGGTGCCTCTCCCTCGCATGATTTTGTCCCAGTTTCATGGCACTTCCCAGAACCTTCTCTCTAGGTTTGTTTGTGTTGCAGACGATCTCCTTTGGGTGGGAGGTCCCTGATCCACTTGTCTGCTCCTTTTCCAACCTGATTGAGGGTTCCTTGCCTGTGCCCCTGACCTGGTGCACCTCTGGGATTTCCCTTGGGTTTCTTGTTGAGATTTCGAGATCTCTTTCCTGATTTTTCTCAAGTCTTTCCCAGGTTTTATACTTGGTGTCAGATTCTAGCTTTTCCTTGGTTGCGGAGTGTCATGGCTTCGGGATGGGGGTTCAACTTCATCCTTGTGCTTCTCAAGAAGTTTCATTGCATCCTTCTGGTCTGGGGGGACCATGTGCTTCATCTCTAGTGAAACTTCTCCTTGGGTTTCTTGGATCTGTTCTACTTGGTGGATTCTCTGTGCTTTTTGCTTACTGCTAAGATGATCTCGTTGGTTTTCCAAATTTGATTCCTTGAAGCTTTTCGTGGGTGGGGTTGGAGGGTTTTCATGTTCCCTATTTGTTTGGTTGCTTCGGGTCATCAAATACATCTTTTGATCTTGGACAGGGACCTATGCTTATTACCTTCAGCTTTGATCACCTAGTGGCTCCTTCAGATCGGGTTCATTGTGACCTTTTCGCTCCTTTACCCGTGGTTAGTGGTTCTGTTTTCGTTGCATCCTTGGTTTATCTTGGCATTCTCGTAGTTCAACCTCTTTTACAAGGGATCTCATGGCCTGTGGAGATCCTTTGACTTACTGATCTACTTTTTAGGCTATGTGCAGGATGCTGCTTCTTGGACGACCTTCCCAGGCCATCTCTGGGCGGGATCCTGGTGGTTTCTAGTTTTCTTGAGCGGGATTCCAGTTTTTCCTATTTGTTCATGTTTTTCCCAGCCCTTCTTGGGTGGGATGGCCCATTTAAATTTGAATGATGGTTTTCTCTGGTCCAGCTACCTCTCCCAGGAGGAATTTCCTTTCCAGGTGGCTTTGAAGTCTGGTTTCTCCTTGGTGGGATTCTGGTTTCTAGTTATCCCCTTGGGCGAGATATTTATTTTCGTATTTTTCTTGTGTGGGCGGGATTTTTTAAATTTCCTGCCTTGGGCGGGATTTTTAATTTTCATTTTTAATTTCTTGCATTTCCTACCTTAGGCGGTATTTTTAATGTTTATTTTACTTTTCTTGCCTTGGGCAAGATTTTCAAAAAGGCCTACCTGTGGCCTTCTGAATGGTCTGTTGACCTTTTGTAACAAGGTTTTGGGACCCCTTTCAAAACCTACTTTTAATGAAATATTTTACCAATAAAAAAAGATTAAGAGTTAAGGTCAAGAGTCACATAAATGTGAATAATCTCACATAAAATGTATATGTTAAAGACAAAACATTGTAACAAAGCATCGAAGTAGCATTGCATTTATGCATTACTATTGTAGATTTTATTAATAATATTTTAGTGTTTTATGTGTGCATTATTGTGTGAGAATTATTATGAGATCCTGAAGAAATTATGGTGATTTACTAAAATTAGTTTCAGAGCTATGGTGGAGAGATTGTAGCATTTGAAAGAGATAGTAGTGAGAATATCGTGTTTGAAAGGAGCCAAGCCTTGTAGAAGGAAGGCCCATATTTGTAGAATATAAATAGTGAGAATACAATACTTATAAGAAGTTGGTAGAAGGAAGGCTCATGGTTGCACATCTATGAAGAGAAGAAGAAGAGAAAGAGGAGAAGAAAGAAGTTGTGTTGATTTCACCTGGAGATTGAAGAAAGAAGGGCTTTAATCGTCCAAAGTTGAACATAGCCAACTAAAAGGATCGTTGGAAATTACAAAAGAGAAGAAGAATTGTCAGGTAAGGAAGATTAGATTATTTGAAGAAGTGTTTTTTTAACTTTTGGAGACATTATTATTTGGAGGAATTAATATTGTTGTTGGAGAAATAAGAATATTTGATGGGAGTTATAAGAAGAATTAAAAATTGAATTTTTTTGAAGAAGAAATTTGAAGAAAGATATTGAAGATTGAAGAGAAGAATACTGAAGAAAATTTTGAAATATTGAGTGAAGAAGATTAAAATGTAGAGATCGCAAGAAAAATTATAAATCGAGCTTATTGATAGTTGCTAGAGAGAAAATTTGCAATCCAAAGTCCGTTAGAGCAGTTGTCTAGGGTGGAAAAAATAGTTGCAAGAATAGAGAGTATTGAATTAGACATAGAAGGCGTAGAGACGTTATCAAGTGCAGGTTTGAGTAGTGCATATTTTTTAAAAATCGGCAAAGACCTTTCAATGAAGATTTTATAAAAGGAATATTAATGTATCAAAAAATAATAGTGGAAAAGAACACATGTAGAAAAATTTAATTTTTAAATCTGAATTTTTTACGAAAGGAAAGAATAGACATAATAGATGAAGAAGTATATTATTTATCTGATGCGTGAGAATGTCTCAAGCATTTTTTAATAGAAGTAACATAAGTTCAATGCCATGAAAAATCTATCAACAACTCATAGGTTTAGAAGTAATTAATCTTGAAGGTGGACAAGATGATGTCGAGAAGAAAGCATCAACATCAATCATTAGCAATGTAGGAAAGAAGCTTCACAATTATTTTCAATCTTATGGTAGAGAGAGAACCAACTCTAGTACAAATTCCCACTTGGAGTGGGACTGGGATCAATGGTGCGTACATTTTTTAGAGATGGAAGGATATGAGAGCCTACTTTCTATGATAAAATTTTCAACTAGAAGAGACACTTTAGAGTGAAGATTTTTAGGAAGTATTGCATTTAAAAACAACCATAGCAACAACGATCTAGAACACTATTGCTGAAGAAATGACCAAGCTCAAAAAAGCAGTAGAATAAGAATGCTATTCAAATGTGACAACTATTGGTGAAGAAATGACCAAGCTCAAAAAATAGTAGAAGAAGAACACTATTCAGATGTGACATGACTTAGTGATGATGTTGGTATTAGACTAGTAGGATGGTGGGTTGGTTTACCACAAGGTTCAACTGACCTATATGATTGAATCATACATATGTCATGCATAGGATAGATTTTTGACCAAATATTAGAGTGAAAGGTAGCTAACTATTGTTGGATCAAGTGTCCCTTTATTTGAAATATTTGTAACTAAAGATGAGGATCTTGGATAATAAAATGGTAGTTTACTTACAACATGCTAGAGGGACTTTAGAAGAGTCTCTTCAAGCATAGAAAGCTATAGATGCTAGCATTTTAGTTTCTTAAAAAATACGTCTTCAAAATTATGGAAGAAATGTTTTATGGCAAACAAGCCCAAGAATGGAACTACCATCTATAAGATTCCAAATGAGGTGGAAGAGAACTCAAAGTTTGCTACTAAAATTTTAATATAGATGTTAATGGTGTAATGATGTTTTGAAAATTTATTTTACTCTTATTTGAACAAAATGCAACTGCTAAGATTTAGAAGGGATTGAGTAAATGTCATACAATGTTCTTATCACAAAGGCAAAAAAAATCGAGAGACAGTTTGTAAAGTGTGTCTAAAGTCCAAGTGATTTTATTTTTTATTTGAGAAAAAAAAATTACCAAATAATATTGTAAGGACTTTTATAACTAGATAGATTAGGGTGTGTTTTATATTTGTGTGTGTGTTTAATATTTAGGTCTTTAGCCTGTGTTATATAAGTAAGTTAGAAGTAATGGGTGAAGTAGGTAAGTGTGAGTTATGTAGATTAGGTTTCATATGTAAAAGTTATGAGTTATGAATTATCTTAAAAGTTTGTCTTTATATGTACATGAAGAAACACTATACAATTTATTATGATATATAAAAATGTGAAAAGTTATAAATGAGAAGATAAAAAATAAATATCATATGAAAATAAAAAACTTCATATTAATTATAAATGTTTATTACAAAACATTATAACAAAACAACAAATTAACATTGTATTTATGTATTATTATAATGAGATACTATAAAAATTATCCTACATTTGCTAACAATTAACTCACAAAGTACCACAATTATAAAAAAACATAGACATAGATTTAATGATAAGTATGTATAAGAGGACATTTAATGATAAGTACGTATAAGAGGACATGAGATTATATGAATATTACGAATACAAAGACTCTAATCTATAATCTTTAGAACTAACTCCCACGAGAGTGTCACACACGCTAAGTAAAGAAGCATTTAATTTCTCTTCTTTTAACATGAGATTATTTTTTTCGCTAAGTAAAGAAGCACTTAATTTCTCGCTTAATTTCTCTAGATTATTTTTTGATACACAAGGAAATTGGCAACTGCCTTTTTAAACATTTCCTCTGATAGTAGCGTCAAATCACGGAGTTATCACTATAACCCTTACCTTACCTCGGTAAACACAACACAGAGTGAGGGACCACCGGTGGCTCTGGGTTGGTACCGCCGTCATCAAGCTGATGCACATTGGATTTTGGCACCTCCGTCATCAAGCTGACGCACACTGGATTTTAGTCAGACTATTCCTCCTAGTAAGTGCCCAACGTCTTACCAATCCACCTAGCCTTCGCTGACTAAAAACCTTATGTTAAAGAAAACCGTCCTTAGTATCCCTTGGGGGCCAGGACTTTCCGTTCCACTGATCGAACAGTATACCCCTCAAGGACTTTCCTTTCCACGGGACCTGTCCCCCAGTATACCCCTCAAGGACTTTTCTTTCCACGGGACCTGTCCCATCCGAGTATACCCCTCAAGAACTTTTCTTTCCACGGGACCTGTCCCATCCGAGTATACCCCTCAAGGACTTTCCTTTCCACGGGACCTGTCCCATCCGAATATACCCCTCAAGGCTGCCAGGCTTAAACTCAGGACCTCCTTAAGAACTTGGAGTAAAACACCTAAGAATATTAACTCTAATCTCTAATCTTTAAAACTAACTATTTTCAATCATCACTCCGCCAACACCTCGAGGTCTCTCACAAGGTTTTAGCTTAAGCTTTTGAAAGAATTTTGTAAAGACTGTGTCCGCTGCCGCCCCGCTGCCGCCATTCTCCATCTGTAATCATAATCATAATTCACACACCTCAAATTTTTCAATACCTATTTCGAATGCGATCAGAAAACGATAAACATCATGCAAAACTTTAAAAGAGAATGTCGGGATTTCTTTAGTCAGACCTGCCCATTAAAGGTTAGACAAAGCGTTTTGTCTGGAAAGGAGTGGATGGTAGCGTCCATTACTGTAAGCTCAAGTTTGTCGAGCTCCATAAGAGATTTGACGAGCAAGCCTTTTCTGTTAGCGCAATGGATTCGAATTAAAAACTTGTTCTGAATAAGTCGTGCATCAATCACTGGATCATCTCCCATCCAACAATCTTCTTCTTCTTCGTCTATCTTCTTCCTCTTCTTACAATGAGAAGCGTTTTCTGCAACTGGAGACTCGCTTACGCAAACACTTTCAGGAGGAGACCGGTTTTCTTGGAGAGCGTTCAATCTGTGTTGGAGCTGCTTAACATATTTGACGGTCTCACATAGCACAGACTCCTTGCTTAGCTGTTACAATCAAATTAAATTATCATCTACATTTCTCAATAATGATGACATAAAGATCATAAAAAATGTCAAAAGCATTCCTCGACGATTGCAGAAAGATACAACGATGGCAGGAAAGCCTGATGCGATAGTGTGGACAAGGTCTTTAGGTAATAATATTGTGCATAGACAACAGTCTAATTTCAGCACAATAATTGATTACCTTCTTTATGCCGGGCACAAGAGCTGAAAGCGCCATGAATTTCTCGTTGATTTTTTCTCGTCGTTTGCGTTCACCCAAGATAAACTTGCTATGCTTCTCCTGCTTCTCCTGCTCACACCACGATTCTTTTACAGAAATTTGATGACTTGTAATTAAGTTGTCAAACCGCTGGTGCTGATTGTGATGAGCATGGGTCTGAATGCATTCTTGCTGATTTTGTGAGCTGGAAACTTCCCAATCATCTTCTAAAAGGAAGGCTTTCAACCTCTCAAGTCCCGAAGACACTGACAGATGATCAACAGCACAGTTTTCCTTTCCAACAGCCGGATCTTCGACGCCCTACAGACATGCAAAAGATTGTTTAAGCAGAACAAATAAAAAAAACATCTGCAAAGAAAGCGAGCAAGCCAAAACATGCCTGTAAAATATAAATGAGATATGCTCCATACCAAGAACGACATCTGCCATGAAGCCGAGCCTGCTTCCATGATGCTGAGAAATCCAGTCAAATCGATAGCAAGAGAGAGTGTGTGAATTTGGGGATGGTCTTACAGTATTTAAAGGAGTAGATAAAACACGGGATGGGAAGGGAAACACGGGATGGACAGACCAACAAATTATGTTGACCTAAAAACAATGTCAGAAGACTTAAACATTGTTAGAATTGACAATAATAAATTCACCGCCCCATAAATATACATACGATTAGAATTGACACTCACCGAATCCAATTACGACACCATAAATTTGCGGGGCTCATGTGTTAAATACGCGCTAAATGGTTGTATTAAAAGAGAGATAAAGTGAGGTTTCAACGGAGCCACGACAATAACCAAAAGGCAATGAAAGCTGTAATGTGAACAGAATGGATGGTCCACCAAAACACGTCACTAGCGCCTACATTGCGTATGGGCTTGTGGTTATTATATTAGTATATTTGTAATAGTTGGATTATTGTTATAGTATACGTGTCGGCAAGTTTGAAATGGCCGGGAAATGTCTGTGATACGGTTTGGAAGATGGCGTCGGACCTCATTACCAACCCTTTGTTTTGGTCGTCCCCTCACCTGAGCTTTCAGGTTGGAAGATAAGCAGCCTACTCTTAGTTTTTTATTTATCTGATTACGAGGTTGGAGGTTTCCATGTAAAAACATATATGAACTAGTTTTTTTTATTTGCTTAAATATTTTTTTTAATCTCGGTAAAGATGAAATAACATATATATGGACTAGTTTTTTTATTGCTTAAATATATTTTTTAATCTCGGTAAAGATGAAATTCAAATTTTATTATATAAAATTTGAGTTTTGAATAAAGATAAAGTTTTAATCTTCTTATACTATGTTGAGTATAAAAACTCATAAATTTCTTACTACAATATCACACACGTTTTTATCATTAAGAATCTAAAAATTGAAGCTTCTTCGAACACTGCAATACCTCTCCTAGTTAAAAAAATTATTTACAACGAAAGACAATAAATTTGCAGAATTAGTAAAAAATAAGACTCCTTCGAGGAAGAGGACCGTCCACACTCTCTCCATCAATAGGAGGTTCAACTTTTGTTTTGAATCTTTCGATCAAGAGGAGATTCGAGTTGAGACCTAACCAAAAGAAGAAAGAGTCAGTATATCTAAACGCACTAAAATAATTATATATATTTTAAATAATTTTTTTTGGATGAAAAAATCATTATATTAATAAAATAATGTTTAATCATACAAAAAACCAATACATTAACCACTGTGGTTAAGAGTATACAAGAGTGTCAGAAACAGCCCACAAACTGCCAGTAACAACTGCCAAAATTAAATATTTTTCTTAGATGTTATTAAGACTTTGAAACTCCAAAACAAAAAATCTAAAATTTAAATTAAAAAAAAAAAAAAAAACTATACACCATACTTTATCTTATATTAAAAAACTTACTTTTTCTTAAATGTTATAATCTCATAAACATAAATAAAATTACTTCAACAAAAAAATAATTTATCTCGGCTTCCAAATAAATTATTTTTTGTTGAAGTAATTTTATTTATGTTTATGAGATTATAACATTTAAGAAAAGTAAGTTTTTTAATATAAGATAAAGTATGGTGTATAGTTTTTTTTTTTTTTTAATTTAAATTTTAGATTTTTTGTTTTGGAGTTTGAAAGTCTTAATAACATCTAAGAAAAAATAAATAAAAATTAACAAAGTTTATAAGGTCAAAAAAAAAAAATAGTATAATCATGTATAAAGTAACAAAAAAACAAAATAAAATTAGTTAGGAAATATTTTTGGAAGGTTGGATAAAGTTGCAAAAGGCAATAAGAGTAGATATGAAAGTGGAGTGAACTACTAGAATCATGTTGGAACAATTTTTTATTAAGAATTATAGGGCCTGGATAAGACCATGAATAATGAAGCATAAGCCTTAGCTATCAAATCTACTTTTATTTAGGCAGTAAGACAAGGTTATAGGAGGATAACTATAGAATCCGATTCTCAAATCTTGTTAGGAGCTTTAGATTGCATGATGAAATTTGCTTTGGAGACATGGAGGTTGAGAATTCTTGTCACCCAAATTAAGGAATTGGATGATTTGATCTTGATTTATGTGGGTAGAGCTCTGAATACAATGGTGGACTTCTTGGCTAAGACAGGTACTGAGAAGGAGGTAGGGGTTCAATGGCATAATGGCATGGCTATTGAGGACAAGATTATTGGGTAAGTTAGTGAGCAAATCTAGCGTTTGGTTAATTTGGATAGCCCATGCAGACATATGGTTTAGGAGATTTGGTTCCAATGTAGATCTCTTTTTACTATTGTAACCATAAGTGGTTAGTTCTTAAGATCTTGGACTTTAGAGTTATGGAGCCTTTTTTAAAATTTAAAAAGAGGAAACATTTTCTCTTGCTGGCTAAGGCTAAAAGGAGTCCCATCCTAAATAATCTTGTTTTAATATAACTTTTTCAAAATTTTCAAAAACTATTTATAAATTTTATTAAAAATTATTCAACAAAATTAAAAAACCCAAGACCTTTTCTAATATTTTAGAGTGTGTTTCTTTTTTACGAGAAGTTCCTTTGTTTTTTTTTTAATTCTTCAAAATTTTTTATCAACAAGTTCACTTTTAAAGTGCCCTCATATACATTCATGTTGTCCTTGTAGGATTTGTAATTTATAACAAAATTATTTTCGGTCTCCATGCTCTTGTTGTGTAGAAAATACATATTCATTTTGAGCATACCTCTTGAGGTGTTATCTATCTCCTAGTTTCGTATCTAAGTTAGTATAGATTGGATATTAGGTTGTAAGTATTTTATCTATTTGATATTTGATTCTATGTATTTATTTTCTTTTGGTTGTGTTCGTAGTTTAGATTTAACTCGTCAATGTAATTATATTATTCTTATCTCAAATTTTTTGTTTTCTAGAGTGGGTTCTTTTTTGTTTTGGGTGGGATGGCCTCTTTTCTGAGTTTATTTAGTTTTTCCATGGAAAATTTTGCTTCTTGGTTGTAAAAGGTTTAGGGTCCCTTTCAAAATCCCTTCCATTGCCTTATCAAAACAAAACTATCATAGGAAGAATACATAATGTGAGCATAGCACAAGTATGATATTTGAAAGGTATCCTGAAGATATTTTATAAAGGCATGATTAAGATTCATCTTACTAATTTTCCAAAAATATCAAAGATACCTCAAAGAGAAGCATCAATAATACCCCTTTATATATTATAAAAGTATTTTTAGATATTTAAGTAATTGAACTAGGAAGGCAAATATTCTATAATAATCAAGATAGAGAAATACTTTCATCCACTAAGTTTTCTTATAATCAACTATACAATATGCAAAATCTAAACAACTAGACAACCTTTGAAAGGAAAAATATGCTTATAAGAAATCAATGATTGATGATTTAATCACCTATGTACACTACTTCTAAAATTATCTTTTCAACTAACAAAAGCGCATTGTTATTATCCTATATCAATTAAAACTAAGCACATTATTATTTCCTCCTACCACTAAAAAAAAAAACTATTACAATACCTCTACGTTATTGATCATAATATTTTTTCAACTACTAGATTTCTCACTTTTTATTCATTCCTTTAGCATACAAGGAATTTGCACAAAACAAGTCTTATTATATATGTTTCATTTTCTTAATTAATTTTATAGGCATCAATTTGAGCATAAAATCCATAAATAAAATACCAGTTTCAAGTAAAAAACTAAATATATAACATGTACATCAATCTCCTATAAGAATATGATATTGTTTTTGCGATGGCGGGAGCAGGAGCAGGTGCAAGAACGGGTGCAACTTCTAAGTCTGGGCCTGTAGGTTCTGTTGTAGGAACTAGCCAAACGTGAGGTCTGGACAAGCAGGTGAGCAGGGTGAGGACGAGATTCTGGGTGCCAGGCCCCTTGGCAACGTTGATGCGAGTGCAGGGCTTGGAAAAAAACCCGATAAAGGTCAGGACTCTAGCTCAAGGGGGCCTAAACCTCTTTCCAGCAGATCCTGTCTGGAGTTAGCGCCCAACCCCAAGCTCTATGCTTGGGGCTTTCTCGAAAAGGGACGCACGTCACTAACGCCGTCATCACGCGAGCGCCTACATTGCGTATATTTGTAATAGTTGGATTATTGTAATAGTATACGTGTCGGCAAGTTTGAAATGGCCGGGAAATGTCTGTGATACGGTTTGGAAGATGGCGTCGGACCTCATTACCAACCCTTTGTTTTGGTCGTCCCCTCACCTGAGCTTTCAGGTTGGAAGATAAGCAGCCTACTCTTAGTTTTTTATTTATCTGATTACGAGGTTTGAGGTTTCCATCTGATTACGAGGTTTGAGGTTTCCATGTAAAAACATATATGAACTAGTTTTTTTTATTGTTTAGATATTTTTTTTAATCTCTAATTTATTAATAAAGATAGAAATTTTAATTTTATTTTATAAAATTATGAAGTTTTAATCGTATAAAAACTCATAAATTTCTCACTACAATATCACACACGTTTAATGTTTTTATTATTAAGAATTTAAAAATTGAAGCTTCTTCGAACACTGCAATAACTCTCCTAGTTAAAAAATTTATTTACAACGAAAGACAATAAATTTGCAGAATTAGTAAAAAATAAGACTCCTTCGAGGAAGAGGAACGTCCACACTCTCTCCATCAATAGGAGGTTCAACTTTTGTTTTGACTCTTTCGATCAAGAGGAGATTCGAGTTGAGACCTAACCAAAAGAAGAAAGGAGTCAGTATATCTAAACGCACTAAAATAATTATATATATTTTAAATAAATTATTTTTTGTTGAAGTAATTTTATTTACGTTTATGAGATTATAACATTTAAGAAAAGTAAGCTTTTTAATATAAGATAAAGTATGGTGTATAGTTTTTATTTTTATTTTTATTTAAACTTTAGATTTTTTTTGTTTTGGAGTTTCAAAGTCTTAATAACATCTAAGAAAAAATAAATAAAAATTAACAAAGTTTATAAGGTAAAAAAAAAATAGTATAATCATGTATAAAGTAACAAAAAAAACAAAATAAAATTAGTTAGAAAATATTTTTGGCAGGTTGGATAAAGTTGCAAAAGGCAATAAGAGTAGATATGAAAGTGGAGTGAACTATGAGAATCATGTTGGAACAATTTTTTATTGAGAATTGTAGGGCCTGGATAAGACCATGATAATGAAGCATAATCCTTAGCCATCAAATCTACTTTTATTTATGCAGTAAGACAAGGTTATAGGAGGATAACTATAGAATCTGATTCTCAAATCTTGTTAGGAGCTTTAGATTGCATGATGAACTTTTATTTGGAGACATGGAGGTTGAGAATTCTTGTCACCCAAATTAAGGAGTTGCAGAAGGAATTGGATGATTTGATCTTGATTTATGTGGGTAGAGCTCTGAATACAATGGTGGACTTCTTGGCTAAGACAGGTACTGAGAAGGAGGCAGGGGTTCAATGGCATAATGGCATAGCTATTGAGGACAAGAGTATTGGGTAAGTTAGTGAGCAAATCTAGCATTTGGTTAATTTGGACAGCCCATGCAGACATATGGTTTAGGAGATTTGGTTCCAATGTAGATCTCTTTTTACTATTGTAACCATAAGTGGTTAGTTCTTAAGATCTTGGACTTTAGAGTTATGGAGCCTTTTTTAAAATTTAAAAAGAGGAAACATTTTCTCTTGCTGGCTAAGGCTAAAAGGAGTCCCATCCTAAATAATCTTGTTTTAATATAACTTTTTCAAAATTTTCAAAAACTATTTATAAATTTTATTAAAAATTATTCAACAAAATTAAAAAACCCAACACCTTTTCTCATATTTTAGAGTGTGTTTCTTTTTTACGAGAAGTTCCTTTGTTTTAATTCTTCAAAAAGTTTTATCAAAAAGTTCACTTTTAAAGTGCCCTCATATACATTCATGTTGTCCTTGTAGGATTTGTAATCTATAACAAAATTATTTTCGGTCTCCATGCTCTTGTTGTGTAGAAAGTACATATTAATTTTGAGCATACCTCTTGAGGTGTTATCTATATCCTAGTTTCGTATCTAAGTTAGTATAGATTGGATCTTAGGTTGTATGTATTTTGTCTATTTGATCTTTGATTCTATGTATTTATTTTCTTTTGGTTGTGTTCGTAGTTTAGATTTAACTCGTTAATGTAATTCTATTATTCTTATCTCATTTTTTTTGTTTTCTAGAGTGGGTTCTTTTTTGTTTTGGGTGGGATGGCCTCTTTTCTGATTTTATTTAGTTTTTCCATGGAAAATTTTGCTTCTTGGTTGTAAAAGGTTTAGGGTCCCTTTCAAAATCCCTTCCATTGCCTTATCAAAACAAAACTATCATAGGAAGAATACACAATGTGAGCATAGCACAAGTATGATATTTGAAAGGTACCCTGAAGATATTTTATAAAGGCATGATTAAGATCCATCTTACTAATTTTCCAAAAATATCAAAGATATATCAAAGAGAAGCATCAATAATACCCCTTTATATATTATAAAAGTATTTTTAGATATTTAGGTAATTGAACTAGGAAGGCAAATATTCTATAATAATCAAAATAGAGAAATACTTTCATCCACTAAGTTTTCTTATAACCAACTATACAATATGCAAAATCTAGACAACCTATGAAAGGAAAAATATGCTTACAAGAAATCAACGATTGATGATTTAATCACCTATGTACACCACTTCTAAACTTACCTTTTCAACTAACAAAAGCACATTGTTATTATCCTATATCAATTAAAACTAAGCACACTATTATTTCCTCCTACCACTAAACAAATAAACTATTACAATACCTCTACGTTATTGATCATAACATTTTTTCAACTATGAGATTTCTCACTTTTTATTCATTCCTTTAGCATACAAGGAATTTATACAAAACAAGTCTTATTATATATGTTTAATTTTCTTAATTAATTTTATACGCATCAATTTGAGCATAAAATCCATAAATAAAATACCATTTTCAAGTAAAATAACTAAATATATAACATGTACATCAATCTCCTATAAGAATATGATATTGTTTTTGCGATGGCGGGAGCAGGAGCAGGAGCGAAAATAGGTCCAAGAGCAGGAGCAGGGTCGGGAGCGGGTGCAACCTCTGAGTCTGGACCTGCAGGTTCTGTTGCGGGAACTGGGCTAGACGTGGGGCCCGGGCAGGTAGGTGAGCAGGGTGGGGACGAGATTCTGGGTGCCAGGCCCCTTGGCAGCGTTGATGCGAGTGCAGGGCTTGGGAAAAAACCCCCCGACAAAGGTCAGGGCTCTGGCCCAGGGGGGCCCAAACCCTCTTTCCAGCAGATCCTGTCTGGGGCTAGCGCCCAGCCCTGGGCTCTGGGCTCGGGGCTTTCTCGAAAAGGGATGCACATCTCCATCCAGGATGATGTCTACTCGGCATTTGTGACAGGGTCCTCCTTCTCTTTGGTGGGGAAATTCATAGGAGGGTGCCCGGACATGGAAACCATCCGACGTTGGGCGGCCTCCAAGTGGAAAATTTTAGGGCACATGCAGCTCGTGGCCCTAACCAAGGGTTTCTTTCTCATCAAGCTCAACAATAGTGACGACTCCAGCAGGATTCTCTCTGGCGGGCCCTGGTTCCTAGGGCGCAAAAGCCTCTTCCTCAAGTGCTATGGAGCTGATTTCAACCCCAACACCCAAAGCATTAACATCACCCCGATTTGGGTTCGCCTCCCTGAACTCCCCTTTCATTTGTGGTAGGAGGACGTCCTGAGGCTCATTGCGCAAGCAATTGGTGAACTGGTTGCCTTCGATCCTGCTACCAAGGTAGGGTCCCGCATGGTCCATGCCAGGTTCTGTGTCAATGCAAACCTCGAATCCGAACTCCCTTCTACGGTTACTATTTCTTCAGGATCCTTCTTCTGGAGCCAAACCCTGATTTATGAGAATAAACCCACCTTCTGCCCCCTATGTAGCACACAGGGGCACCTTTCCCACCAATGCCCCTCTTCCAAGAAGGTTGGTGCATCACACCCCGAGAACCCCCCTCGACCCGATCGGGCCCCCTCTCGTGGGCCCCCACGCGGCGATCGCAGCACCTCAGAATGGCGTGGAAAAGAGTCAAAATCTACTGCTGCTGAGGAATCCCTGGTGGATCCTACTTGCTCGGGCGCTCAGGCCCAGGTATGTCTTAACCCTGATCCCCCTCTTGTCAAATTTTCAGAACCTCTGAGGTGTGTAGAGGAAATATCCTTCGAGGTCGCCACGGCCCCTGTTTCCCAGACAGGCCCGCAGGTCGACCCCGCCCTAGCCCGATCTGAGGAAGCCCCTTCCCTGACTTACGAGCTATCAGGGCTCCCCAACCCCCACCCTTCCCCCTCGCCCCTAGTGGGCGGGGTGCCCCTTACCCCCTCCCCGGTTCCCCCGCTCGATCCCCTTCCCCCCTTCCTTCTTTCCCCTCTTCCCACCCTTCCTCAGATTGTAGTTTCGAGAGGTCTGCGGAGGCCGATCCTGGATGTTCCCAGTCCGAGCCTGAAGAGTTTAGCCCCAAAAAGACCCGCAGCAGGAAGTTTGCCATCGAATTTGGAAGCAAAAAGAAGAGAGGTCGTCCCACCCTTGGCGACCAACGTAACAAGCTCACTGAGGATGATATTGCTAGCGGCTCCCAGGCGACCCTCCTTGACGATTTCATGAGTTTTTTGAAAGCTGATTCCCAGAGATCCAAACCCCCCACCCAGGCTGGGAAGGGAGGCAAGAGACTCCCCAAGGGTGTCAAATGAAGCTCATCACCTGGAATGTGAGGGGGCTCAATGGCACCCCCAAGAAAAGGATCCTTGCCCAGCTTCGCAAGGACCACAGGCCGACTATTCTCCTCCTTCAGGAGACCAAACTTGATGATGTGTCCTCCTCGAGAGTCGCCAAAGCTATCTGGAGGAACAATGATTTTTTTCCACCCCGGCCTCGGGCACAGCTGGAGGGCTACTGTGTCTTTGGGACCCGTGCTTCTTCGAAGGGAGACTAATTTTGTCATCCCCCAGAATCACCAACATCTTGATCCACTGTTTAAAGTCAGGGTAGTCCTGGATTCTATCCAATGTTTATGCCCCCAATAGCCCGAATGGAAGAGTGGCATTGTGGAATGAAATCAGCATCATGAGGGAGGCGTTTGCTCCTCTCCCTTGGATCCTTGTGGGTGACTTCAATAGTCCCCTCTTTCCCTCTGACAAGAGTGGGGGTCTTATGATGGCTACTAAAAGTATGGAGGACTTTCGGGCCTTCGCTGATGTCAACGAGCTCATGGACGTCCACCTAAAAGGAGCCAAGTACACCTAGACTAATAGAAGAATAGGAGCCCAACTCATTCAGGTCAGACTGGATAGAGTTTTCCTATCCAGGGAAGCCATCCCCTTGTTCGTTGACGCAACCCTGCTGGCCCTCCCTAAAGTTGGATCTGATCACAGCCCCCTCCTCCTTGAAGCTGGTAAGCATCCCTCCCATAAGCGCCCCTTCCGCTTCGAGTCCATGTGGCTCCACCACTCGGATTTCAGGGCCCAGGTGGCCTACTGGTGGGATTGCCCAGTCCCAGGGCGCCCTGTCGAGCAAATTTATCAAAAATTGAGACTCCTCAAAGACAAGCTCAAGATCTGGAATAAGGAGGTGTTTGGCAATATCTTCGAGAGCAAAGAAACCCTCAAGAAACAACTAGAATATTTTGATCTCAGATTTCAGGAAGGGTGCCAGGACCCGAGAGCACGAGAGGAGGAGCGCTCAGTCCTAGCCGAGTATCACAATGTCTTAGCCAGGGAGGAAACCTTCTGGAGGCAGAAGTCGAGGGCCCTATGGCTGGCCGATGGTGACGCCAATACTAAGTTTTTTCACACCTCGACCCTCAAAAATAGGAGCTCAAACAGAATCCCCGAGCTTATCTGCAGTGATGGCAGGGTTACCAAAGAGGAGGAGGATATCAGGGCCAAAGCCATGGGTTTCTTTCAAGAGCTCCTTGATGGTAAGCCCCAGCCATCGCCCTTGGTGGTAGAGACCCTACTGGAGCACATTCCCTCCTTGGTCCCGGCCCATTCAAATGAGATGCTTCTTCGACCCCTCTCGGATGAAGAAATCAACGCAACCATCTTTTCCATGAAAGTTGATTCTGCCCCGGGCCTAGACGGGTTTCCCCCCCGATTTTTCCAATCCTTCTGGGACCTCATTGGCCAAGAAGTGTGTGCGGCCATTCGAGACCTCCAGTTCACCAGCTCCATCCCTAGAGGCATCAATTCCACCTTCATTGCCCTGATTCCCAAGTCCCAGGCGGCCAGATCCCTAGCCGACTTTCACCCCATCAGCCTGTGCAACGTCCTCTACAAAATCTTGACCAAGTCCCTGGCATCCAGACTCAAAGACATCCTCCCCCTGATCATCACCCCCGACCAGGGAAGCTCTATCAAAGGAAGGCTTATCACAGATGGGGTCATCATCATCCATGAGGTCCTTCACTCAACCCTCCTTTCCAAGAAGTCGTCCTTCTTGCTCAAACTTGACATGAATAAAGCCTTCGACAGAGTCAACCGAGAGTTCCTCTCCAACGTCCTCCTCAAGTTTGGGTTCCACCCCTCCTGGGTCAACCTCGTTAATAACTGCGTGTCTTCCCCTTGGTTCTCTGTCTTGATCAATGGATCCCCGGTTGGATTCTTCCCTAGTTCTAGAGGCCTTCGTCAAGGTGACCCCCTATTCCCGATGCTCTTCATCATCTTGGCTGAGGCCCTAGGCCGCACCATCTCGAGCGCTGCTTCCTGCGGCCTCATCTCTGGCATCAGGCCTGCGCTTGAGCTGCCCCTAGTGTCCCACCAACAATTCATGGATGACACCATTCTTGCCACCTCCGCGTCGGTCCCTCAAGCTAAGGTCATCAAGCAGATCCTGATCCTGTACGAAGAGGCGGCTGGGCAGAATATCAACCTCCATAAAAGAAAAATCTATTTCATCCACACCCCCCAGCTAGGCAAGCCCGGATTGGGCGGATCCTGGGCTGCACCCCTGACACCCTTCCCTCCACCTACCTCGGGCTACCCATGTTCACAGGGTTTTCTTCCAAGGCCCTATGGAGTGGGCTGATCGAGCGGGTCCAGTGGAAGTTGGCCTCTTGGAAGGGTCACCTCCTCTCCCAGGTGGGCAGGGCCACCCTTACGTCCGCTGTCCTCCAAAGCATTCCGGTGTACTTCATGTCTGTCTTCAAAATCTCGACCTCGATTGCTGCCCACATTAAGCAAATCCAGAAACGGTTTTTGTGGTCTGGCAGCGAAGACAAGAAGAGGATCCCCCTGGTCTCCTGGGCCCTTGTCTGCAGGCCCAAAGAGGAGGGAGGGATCGGGCTCAGGTGGGTTCCCCTCATGAACAAAGCCCTTCTGGCCAAGCAAGCGTGGAAGGTGTTCACGAATGCCCCGGATGAATGGGTCAGTATTGTGCGCAGGAAATACCTCCATCAGCACCCCTTCCTCAGCAACTTCCAGCCCAGAGATGGATCGGCCTTCTGGAAATCCATGACCCTCACAAAGGACATTATTAGGAAAGGGTCCCGATGGATCCTTGGTGATGGGGCCAAGATCGACTTCTGGGAGGACAGGTGGATCCAAGATGAGGCCTTGAGTGCTGACAACGACCTCAGAGTCCTTAAACCGGGCCTGACAGCCTCCAAAGGGCCTAATGTGTCGGACTACTTGGTCAAGGATCAGGGGAAAAGCACCTAGGGGCCCATCTCGAACCCCCACCACCCGCTTCAAGCTGCCAGGCTCCAACGCCTCCTCGAGACTACCATCATCCCTTCCGACGGGGGGGAGGACAGATGTGTCTGGCATGGCACTAGTAGTGGCTACTTCTCGGTCAAATCCGCTTACGCCCTCCAAAGGGACCCAGTGGAGGCTCCTTTCATGGTCAAGCAGGTGTGGGCCAACAAGTTGATCCCCAAGATCAGCTACTTCATGTGGGCAGCCATCCAGAATAAGATCCTTACTATTGAGAATCTGGCCAGGAGGGGCTTCCAAATCCCAAATAGATGCTTCCTTTGTTGTGTTGCCTGGGAATCAACCAACCATCTCTTCCTCACTTGCCCCTTTATCGTAGAGGCTATGGGCCACCTCCTCACTCTGTTTTCCATTCAGTGGGTTCCTCCCAGCTCCATCATTGACCTCTTCTCCCAATGGCCCAATCCCTTCATCCACCCCACCCTCCGCTCCCTCTGGGCATTTTGCCTTCCCCACCTACTTTGGTAAATTTGGCTTGAGCGTAACGGGTGAGCCTTCTCTTCCCCGGCCCGCAACCCCTAGTCGGTGGCGGCCAAGGCGGTGGCCTTTGCCCTTGAGAACTCCCACTCCCTCCCCCTGAGTGGGCCTCCCTGGAAGGCGAGCGAGGCTTCTATCCTCACCAACCTTGGAGTTCAGGCCCCCCCCTTGGCCCCCCGGCCCCCTCCCCTAGAGCTACGACCAGGTGGGTCGCCCCTCCTCCCGGGTGGGTCAAACTCAATTTTGATGGTGCCTCCAAGGGCAACCCCGGCCCCTCGAGAGCTGGCGGGGCCATCCGAGACCACTCCGGGACCTTGATCTTGGCTTACACTGAGGCCCTTGGCACACAAACCAACAACTTCGTAGAAGCAACAACGTTACTCCACGGGGTCCTCGCCCTCCAAAAGGCCCCTAGTAAAGTGATCATCGAGGGTGACTCCCTTAACATCATCAATGTCACCCTCAGCAATGGGGACAACTCATGGCGCATCTACAATATCATCCAAGAGGTTTGGGCCATCCTTCCGGGGCTCCCCCAACATTCCATCCGCCACGTCTACAGAGAAGGAAACAGGGTGGCTGATTTTTTGGCCAATCTCGCAACTTCTTCGAAAGGGCTCAACATCTGGACCAATGATTTTCCCGTCGGGCTGGTGCAAGCAGCGTCCCAAGACCTCCTCAATGTCGATGCTATTCCAGACACCTAGACTCCTCTGGTGTTGTGCCTGGATGACCTGGCTCCATGTCAGGCGCAATTGCACGTGGGGCGTTGACCTTTCGATATTTTTCTCCATGGTGGCAGTCCCCAATGACATCCTTGATCACGGTCATTTCAGGGTGACCAATAGGTTGTGTGCAGCGCCAGGTGTCTCCCTCCTCAACATCCACATCAAAGGCAGCCCACAAACCTCTTCTTTTTTTAGCATTCCCATTGGGCTCGTAGTCAGCACAGCGTGTGGGCCCGTGCCACCTCAAGTCGAGTGTCGTGCTACTGACTTTACGCCCTAGTATTGGCCTGACCTGGCAGCCCCATGCCACTCGGTGCCATCTGGTGCACCACGTGGAGTCCATCCCTAGGCCCCTTTCCCCTCATCGCCAAACCTGCCATCCATCCAACTGCCCCTGTCATTCTCCGCTCGTGTCTCCCCCTACCCTAGATGCCGACTCCCGAGGCATGCGTCCCCTTGCTGCCTCTTCGACTTCCTCCCCGTCCCTTTATATCCCCCTGAGGCCTGTCGCCTTCACCTTCCTTTGCCCCATCCATCCTGTCTTTTCCTGGCGAGCTTCTCCCCCTATCGGCCCCACTTCCTTCTGGCACTTTCTGCCCTGGGTGAGCTACGAATCCACCATGTCAACTCCCAAGGCCATTTACGTCGAGCCCAAGACCCTTTCTCTGACCGAGTCTGCTAGGGTCTTTACTGATGCCAAGGAGTATACCCCCTTTCTGAGCAAATTCGTTGGGCCTGATGAGGATATCACCCAGGGCTTCCTGGACACCTGGGATGAGGGCGAGGTCCAGGTGAAAGGGCTACATTTCAGAGTCACCAGGGAGTTCCTGTTCGAAGTCACTGGTCTGCATCACGAGGAAAAGGGGAAGTTCATTCGTCGAGACAAGCACAATTGGGAGGAGGAGCTCTCTCGCTTCCCGAAATAGAATTGGGACAGGATGACTCTATTCAGAACTGACCTCCCCAAACCATTCGACGAAGCCCTGGTCCCCGTGATGCAATTTATTACTTGCGATGACCCGGACCAAAAGTTGTTCAGTTTCCATCTGAGCTTCGTTAACCACCTTCGCGGTGCCACCTTGCTGAGCACTCCCCATTTTTTGCTTTACTCCCTGGGCCTTGCCATTGACAGAGCCCAAAAAAACCACTCCCGCCCTTCCCACCAAGGACTTATGGCCATCCTCTACCACCACGCTTTGGCCCATCAGCCCCCGCTTCAGAGTATTCCCCCCTAGCCTCTGTCCTTCCCACTGAGGCTGTCGCCTCCCCTGTTGCCTCCCCTGCTGCTTCTAAGTCCAGAGAGGACATTCCCAGTGACCCTGAAGATTCCCCTCCCCCTAGAGAGCGCAGGCCTACCCAAAAATGCAAGGCGTCATCTCAAGTCCCTGGCGGCATTTCGACCCTCGATGCCAGCTCTGCAAGAGGGGCGACCCCTAGCGGGAGCAGGTCCTCGGCCAGACTCAAGAAGCCTAAAGTTGATGCCCCAAAAACCATCGAGATCAGTTCAGATTTTGAGAACAAGTTCCGGATCTTTCCGACTAGGATCCTCCTCGACATGGTGATCAACTCGCTCACCTCGGCTGCCAATGCGACTACAACAGTTGTCAATGCCTTCAAGGAGCTCCGGCGCAGGCTGGGGGATGGTCCCGATGGTGACGGGAATTAGTTCCCTGGTGCGGGGCCCCCACCCGGAGTTGCCCTGGGAGTCCTCCTCGTGTAGCAGGGTGGGCGGGGATGGTGTGTGGTCTGCCCGGGCCCAGGGCCCCCGACCTGATATGGGCAGAGTTTTGTTTCCAGCCTCTGGCTTTCGTTCATTTCAGCAAGTGTTTTCTGCAGGTTTGGTCCCAGGGACCTTGGTACCCCTATTTTTGCCTTGTTTCTCAGAAGGATGGGTTAATTTTGTTCGGGTTGATAACCTGGGGTTGGGTTGCAAGGCCCAGGGTTTTGTTCTAGGAGCTCACCCCGGTATTTTTTTGGTTTTTTGGTTCAAATCTAAGTTGCGGCTTCTATTGTAAATAAGGTTTTGGGATCCTTCAAAAACCCGCTGTATATAAAATCTGCTACTTATCAAAAAATAATAATATGAACATGAATCTCATTTAGTACAATCCTAAATATGGACCAATAATGAAAAAACAAGTGCGTACCCTAGTGAAGTATGTATTGACAAGTAAATTCTTAGGGTTAATCATAAGAATGAAAGTATTTTCTTCAATAAATCATGTCAAGTTTGTGTAGTTATATGAATCAATATAAATATATCCTACAAGATTTAAATTGAAAATGTAACTTAAGAGGTTTATGTTTAAAAATATGCATTAATCACAAATGTAAACCATGTCGTAGCAAAAATAGATATAAGGAAAACATACCATACACCCATACATTAAAATATTTTTAAGAAAATAAAAATAACATACATATGTGATCACCATAAAGGGAAAACATTATCAAATTCTAAATCATTATTCTATATTTTCCCATGAAATAACGATTATATAAAATAGAGTATCATAATAGATATAATAATTAAAATTTATTATTGAATCAAGGAATTGTCTTGATTTCTATTTTAATGATGCACCCTAATCCTAGCTTCAACAAAGTTGGAAGGGATGCCAATGAATCCTTCTAACCTCAAGATTGAGGTTGGATCTCCACTCTCCCCATAGAAATACTCCTATACTAACCTACACTAACTGCATAAAAAGTAAAGTGCAACAAATTAACATGCATAAAATATTAAGGGTGCAAGTGATTTAAATATAATACTAGTTTTTATTATAGCAAGGGAGTGTGTGTGATCAATCAACATATGATTATTTGAATAACATCAATATTATTCAATTCATTAAGTATGAAATTGATAAGTGAATGGTAATGTGGGAAAAATTCACTACCTACAATGACTACACTCTTAGCAAAGTAGGAGGGGAATGCCATTGATGGAATACATAAGGACTTGTTAGTTTTTTAATAATATCACGAGATCAAAGCATAATATGGATCTCATAGAGTGTAGCTTTGTATTCGTATAGCCAAAAAATGAAGCCCTTATATTTTATTTATAATTGGAGTTTACCCCTAAGTTACTTGGGGTGAGAATCAATTACTCCCATTAAGAGCAAATATTTGGGGGCATATTTAGAAAAACGATGCACCGTAAAATATTAAATTCCTCTAATTATACCTCTAAAAATCTTATAAGGCTTCTAAAATTACTTAGTGCACCATTACATGCCAAAATGTTACCCTCAAATGATTTTCCTATGGAATGATTCCATTGGATTTACCCCTATATTGGTTGTCGAGTGATTTTCTCTAGTTAGTGAGTAGATCACTCATTTTTTCTAGTAAATCACTATTTTTTTCTAAGTGGTTCACTCTTACAAGTCAATCAGATCTATTTGCAAGCAAATTGGTCCTAAGTCAATCGACACCTTAAGCAAGCAAATTAGTCCTAAGCTAATAACAACCTATGCTATTATTAGAAAAATATTTGGGGGTATATTCATGTATATTCTAATTGATTCCCCTATTTTGTGCTCCTCTAAAATTATGTATCCCAAGGTTGTGTCCAAGTACTACATTTATAGTAACTTCATGAGGTACAAAAATTGATTGGAAAGATATAGTTGATCCTATATTTCTCCTTGGGTATGAAGTCTACAAAATTGGGATCCCTATAGCAAAATCATCAAAATTGTATTCTTATTAGTTGATCTTTTATGTCAACAATCCAAATAGTTTATCCCACTATTAATTGACTTGTATCTATAGTAAGATGAGATCCTATACTTTCCTCATTAGAGCCTCAAATGAGTTTTGTATTAGTTCTATATATATATCCTTGTTAGCTCTTATAGTATAGTGTTTATAGGCTTCAAATTATTATAGATATTGAATGCTTCCACCTCGTTGCCTTGGTCCTTTATTTCTTCAAACATAATGTCAATGATGTTGTCATCTAGAACCTTTATTTATAGGTCAAGTATGCTAGGAATTTTAGCAAAAACTAACCCCTGATTTTATTTAGTCATCTCTTGCACAAGAGCCTCTAGGGATGCTAGATTGCTTTTGCAATCTTGGAGGTCTCTCTGTGTTGAAATTATAGTCTAATTCATGACCACAATCCAACATTGTATGATGTATTGGATAGGCTCAAGGGTATTTTATTGTACAATACATTGATTATTTTTTAATATATTATTATGTAAGCCCTATGGTTCATGGTTAACCTTGTTATGTTTAAACACTATTTGTAACTTGCAATTAACATAAAAACCTCTTGTTATGTCAGCTTACATTAAACTTTATTATGTAATTAGGGTTTTGATGTTGGTATAATTACCCCCATCTCACTTCTCTTTTAACCATTAGTGTGTTGTGTAATATTATCTATGGATATAGTGATTATTTAAGGTGCTTGTAGGTTCCCATCACCTCTCTCTTTTTCATCATTTCTTTATATTTCTACATAAGATTTGAGTGGGTGATTTGCTTCTATTTGTTCTTTAAAAATATTCTAACACTCTAGGCATATGAGAACTTAAATTTCTTTACTAAGTCTCTCTGATCCATTTGAAATTGTTGCACCATTGATGCTAACACAAATGAATGAAGCTAAAAAACATCCTTGTATTTATCCCTAGGAGATATATTGTTCCACTCTTTCAATTGTATCCTTTATCTTTTCCAATATTTTTTCTACATAGGAAATGAACTGGAAATATTCCTATATATTATTCATTTTCTCTTTAACCTTATCCCAAAGGAACTTGACTTGTTGGATTTCCTGTGCCTTCTTGAGGTCTACCACTATCTCTATAGACTTTGAAGTTGTTAACTCCAAAATTATTTAGTCCTTTATCTATATTGATTCTTAAAGCTGTTCTATCTTTCTCTAGCACTATATGCATTGCTACAAAAGATCCTTTATCTATATTGATTCTTAAAGCTATTCTATCTTACTCTAGAACTATATGCGTTGCTATGAAAGATCATTTATCTATTGTGTGGTATTTTTAGCTTTAGCAATTTGGGATTTGAGGTCCTTGTCTTGCTCATTTAATTGATATTTATCTAAGGTATCCTTCTTTAGAGATTTATTCTCCTATTGGAGTTAATATATTTATGCATTTGAGCTATACCAATTCTACTTCAAGCTCTTCACTCTTCTTTTATACTACTTCATTCTCAAATACCAGGTGATAAAAATTCATGGGTGCACCAATCATGAGTTGGTTCAAAAGTTGGACAATTTCATATGGATCCATTCAATTTAGCTCTAGCTTATATACTATGGTGGTCAATTCAGTAGGAATTAATTTTACCTTAGAAGGATTAGACTTTGTTTCCTCTACAATATATATCTTACCCCCCTTCCTAGCTAGTTGTGACTACACGAGGATTGATGACTTGGAGGTTTTATCCTTAAGTTGCTTATAATCATTATTCCATTTCATTTCCGTAGTGACAAGGGTATCAAATGCCTTTATGACATATATTTACTTTGGCTCATAAACTATTTTCTATGCAAAGACTATACTTAGTCTTGTATGTTGGTTTGAGAGGGCAACCCTACAAAATCAACCTCTTAAGTTGGAGAGGTAGGCACCTCCATCTATAGTAATTTTTGTTTCACCTAATATAGTGAGCAAGGTGAAAGCAGCAGAAAAATGGCGTACCGATATGATGCAAACAAAAATAGATATAGATGCTAAGTCCTACGAATGCGATGAGCAATGCATGAAGGAAATGACGTAGAAACGAGATGTGAGCAAACAAAGCGGGGCCTCCTTTATTGATATTGCTTTTAATATGATTACAATACGTCCCCCTCTAGGGCTCAGAATATTTGATACAATTTGTTACATTAATGGATGCCCGAAAGAAGCCGCGCTTCCAAGATCGGACGGTACGCTTCCAGCGTCTTCCGCGTGCCCACACTCGAAGTGGGCGGGCTAAAAGTTGTCACCGCTTGTGTCCATGTGTTCGTCATTCCTTGCTGCCCCTCTAGTATTCCTGGTGGTGAGATCCTGCACACAGAAAGACAACAAATCGTTAATAGCATATGCGTATCTAGAAAAACATGCAATCCCCAAGGCCTCCAGCGGGCGCTTGTGGGATATCAGTGATAAGATTGATAAATAGATTATAGAATGATATGGAAATGTAAAGGACAACGTCTAGAATTGGTATCACCTGATTTTGCATCGAAGCGACGTCGGACGGCCCCGTTATGCTCGTTTGCCCGTCGAGGGCCTCTCCAAAGTGAGCGCTCCAATGTCCCACCTATGCTTATCCAAATCACCTAAAACTCATGGGTTAGGCATTATATGTAATTCTAAGACTACCCAGATGCTCAGAATTTGCATATCCTACCCAGATTCTCCTGTATGTGACAGGGGCGCCCTACGAGCTAGTTAATACATAAAATAATAAAACGATCGTCAAATCATGTCAGAATGAGTTCAAAATTTAATAGAGGCATTAGGATATCATCTGGGACATATTGCAAAAGGAAAAGTAAGGAAATCATGCACATATTTCTAATCACTCTGGGGTGGGACGCTGGGGACTGTCGCAAAACTTGCAAAAAGTGACCTTGCAAATGTCCTGCCCAGAGGCCTCCAAAACTCCTGCAAACTTGTGGTTAGACTAAAAACAACATTTTGAGATGACCCAGAAGGTCAGATTTGGCAGATTCTACCCAGGTTATCTTGTATCCGAAGGCGCTCCCTGTAGGTTAGTAGACGCATAAAATGACAGAAACCAGGTCAAATCATGTCAGAAAGCAATGAAATTTGGACAACAACATAAGTACATTAGATATAAAAGAATGCAAAAAGAACAGTAACAAAACCATGCACAGATTTCTAATCACTCCGGGGTGGGGCGATTAGGACTGCACAGTTTTGGGGGCGCCGGGGTGGGACGCCCACCGTTTAGGGCCTAGTTTTGACACCAATCCAAGTGGGATGGGTCCAAAAATTCCTAGGGGGTTGTGTCGATGAGTTTGGGGTGGGATTGTGGCCGATTGCTTGGGTTTTTGGATCTGGATTGCGTTCCTAGTGTTCACCCGATAACCTCTCTTCCAGAAGAGAGAGATTAGGGATGTAGGAAGCACAAAGAGGAGTGGGGGTATAGTTTGGCAGCACTTCGTTGCTCCAAATGCTCTAGCTCTCTTATTTTTTGGGGTGAGGAGGCTCACATTTTTATAGACCTAAGGGTCTCCTTTGAATGCGCATGCGAGGGCGCCACTTGGCTCATTATGCCTTTTTGGGGGAGAGAAGATTCCTCCCTGATTAGGGCCTCCTTGATTGAGGCCTCCATGATCAGGGTAGGCTTGATTGAAGCCTCTCTGATTTGAAACCTTCCCTCACAATCCCATGCCTTGAAGGCGGAGTTAGGTGGTGGATTTGGGCTACCATTTGTCAAGGTTTGACTTTTTTCCAGTCAAACTTGCTAATCGTCCCACCCTGGAGCGATTGCTGCTAATCGTCCCGGGGTGGGACGAATAGGATTCTAATCGTCCCAGGGTGGGACGAATAGGGAGCAAAGTGCTTAAAAGGTGCAAAACTGACCTCTGACCTTCCAAAACTGATTTGGGAGTGGTTAGGACCACTGTTTAACCTCCGGAGGCTGCCCTAGGGGGTATGTATGCCAATTCGGTCAGTGCTTGTAGTCACATAATCGGATTGGTGTTGTTTTGGTGTCTACGAGATGCCCCTTTTTGGGATGCGCTGTGTGTGGCGCAAGTCTTGAGCAAAAATAGATGACCAAAGCACTTAATGATTAGGGTTTCCCAGTAACCTAACCAAATTTTGATGCCCCAAGTATGGAAAGGGCACGCATTCTTGAATCCTTGCTTCGACGAGCTAAGGAGCTTAACTCAAGTGTAACCTTTTTCAGTGAGGTGTACTTGATCTTGGACATTGTTCAGACATGAATAGGCAAAGGGCACAACCTTTTGTCCGAGGAACCTTTTCTTCATGCTTCTAGAATGCCAAGTGTTTGTTTAGCTCTGTGATTATTGCTTGTTTGCTGCCCCAAGCAGGAGCGTGATTGTCTTTGTCAATGATTCTTTGAATGCATGCCATTTCCTTGATTGGGTGTGTATTTGTTGATTGGTGACTAAGTGTGACTACCCCCTCAAGCGACGAATCGATGAGGGAATGACCAAAAATGAGAAAAGCGATGAGTCGCTTGACCCAAGATGACGTTTGTAAGGGTGCCTTCAGTTGTTTTCGTTGAACGCTTATTGCGGTTTTCCAACCATCGGACCTATTTTTGGTGGGTTTTGACCCTTTTTTTTATGCCTATTGGGGTAGAAATTATCGAAAATCCTCCTTCCCGTGGAGTGGTCCGGCTATGCTAGCCTTCTTAGGGAGTAGGATAGTGAGTATTTGTGACCCCGACGGTGGTTTTTCATGCCATGAATGTCAGGTGCAAAGGCACCTTTGTTCGGTAGATTTATTGCTATTTTTGGTGCATTTTTTGGATGCAGTTTTTGTTGCTTTATTTCTTGCTCTGTAATCATCCCAGGGTGGGATGAATACCAATTTTGTAATCGTCCCAGGGTGGGACGAACGCTCTGGAGGCCGACTCCCTAGGTTTTGGGTATTTTGAGTTTTTGGTTTTTGTGATGTCAGAGGACCTTCTTATTGTAGCCTGAGGGCATTTTGACTTGATATATATACATGACTCTTTTTTTGGTTTGATTATATACTTGTCATGGTTTATTGTTCTTTATGCACATTTATTTATGTTGATGTATGCATATGCTATTATGACTATGGATGAGTTTAACTATATGATATAGATGTATGCATATGGAATGGATGGAATGATTTTTTGGTGTACAAGTGGTGGCACCATAGACTGTACAGGATTTATTGGCTTTCTGTACTATGTGATTGCTTTATGGAATAACTTTGCATTTGTAATATTTGTTTTGTATTTTTTGATGGTGATGTAAGTAATGAAATGTACAACAATTGTTTTAGAATGTAGTTAAGGTTTTTCTGGAGACTCGGATGCTTTAACTAACTAGTCAAGACTGTACATTATCTTACAAGACTTTCGAACAAGGTACGAATCAGACTTGAGTTTGACCAAGTTATTTCACATCCCTGTGTGTGCGATTGAGTTCGTTTATGTGGTATTCGTAAGGATACCGTCAGTGCTAGGTAGGCTGTCCACCAAACCTGTATTGAGGATCACCTAATTAGCTCCACTAACTCCTTTGTTGTATTTAGTAGGATTAATCTATGGCACAATCTAGGATACCATAAGCTAGCTCATCCACATGCAAACATTGATATGTACATATGCCCAACAGCTAATGCGACAGATATATCATCATGCGGGAGGTTTGCCACCAGTGACCAGCAGGCTATCCACCAAACCGGGACTGAGGATCACCTCATGACCTTTCGAATGCTGAGAATTCTAGGGATTCAATAGTTACTCCCTCTCTTTTAGTGGGATATTTGCTCAATAGTGATGATAATCACTATTTATTTTGTTTGAGCTTGGGATTTTGATCAGTGATTAGAATCACTATGTTCTTGTGCTTTTTGATTTGTGCACTTTTGATATTGATGTTTGGAGTTTGAATTCTTTGTAGTGGTGAAAACCACTATTTATTTTGGGGAATTGAAGGAAGTTTTCTTGTCCTTTTGCCAATTCTCAGCATTCTTGGGGTCATTCGCATAGGGGGATGAGCGAGATAACGTTTTCACTGTATGGTATCCTGGACCACTTTGTAGGTTTCATCTTTCGTTCACACAACTTGGGAATTTTTATGTGTTTTAAGCTTGTGTTGGGATGCTATGTAACAAGGCGTGATCCAAGTAAAACTCTACCTTGTAAAAATCGGTCTGACTTTGTACAACATTTGACTAGAAATCTAAAGACAAGTTGAATGACGAAAACCCTAAAGACATTAGAAGACAACTGACTATGATATGGCAAAAATGTGAATGGCGTTATTCTTGTTGGATCATTTACAAAATGGACAAATGTGGAAAATGATGGAATTGCCGAGTAATTACAGTCTATGGTGCGTTTGACATGTATGACCAGCAAATATGCAATGTATGTATGCGATGCCTAATGCAACTTTTTTTTTGTTTGTTTTGATTTTTAAGATTATGCATGAAAGTGAGATGCAATTTTTTTGTTATTTTTGATTATCTGTTGTTTTTGAATATTCGTTATGGACGGTTTAACCCGAATGGGTGTGGACCAAGTGATTCTTACGGATCCTTGGAGGTTTTGACCAAAGGGATTATAGATACCTTTGGGGCATTTTGGGTGACCAAGCGGTGGCGAGAATCCTTGGAGCTTTTGGTTTGACCAAAGGGATTATAGATACCTTTGGGGCATTTTTGGTTGACCAAGCGATTGTGGGAACCCTTGGAGCTTTTGGTTTGACCAAAGGGATTATAGATACCTTTGGGGTGTTTTGGTTGACCAAGCGATTGTGGGAACCCTTGGAGCTTTTGGTTTGACCAAAGGGATTATGGATACCTTTGGGGTGTTTTGGGTGACCAAGCGATGGCGAGAACCCTTGGGGCTTTTGGTTTGACCAAAGGGATTATAGATACCTTTGGGGGTTTTAGGTTGACCAAGCGATTGCGGAATCCTTGGAGCTTTTGGTTTGACCAAAGGGTTTATATATACCTTTGGGGCGTTTTGGTGACAAGGATGTGGAGAACCCTTGGAGCTTTGGTTTGACCAAAGGGATTATAGGATACCTTTGGGGCATTTTAGGTGACCAAGCGGTGGCGAGAACCCTTGGGGCTTTTGGTTTGACCAAAGGGATTATAGATACCTTTGGGGTGTTTTAGGTTGACCAAGCGATTGTGGGAACCCTTGGAGCTTTTGGTTTGACCAAAGGGATTATGGATACCTTTGGGGTGATTTTGGGTGACCAAGGGTGGAGAACCCTTGGGGCTTTTGGTTTGACCAAAGGGATTATAGATACCTTTGGGGCATTTTAGGTTGACCAAGAGATTGTGGAGAACCCTTGGAGCTTTTGGTTTGACCAAAGGGATTATAGGATACCTTTGGGGTGTTTGGTTGACCAAGCGATTGTGGGAACCCTTGGAGCTTTTGGTTTGACCAAAGGGATTATGGAGATACCTTTGGGGTGATTTTAGGTGACCAAGCGATTGTGAGGAATCCCTTGGAGCTTTTGGTTTGACCAAAGAGGATTATAGGATACCTTTGGGGATTTTAGGGTTGACCAAGCGATTGTGTGGAAACCCTTGGAGCTTTTGGTTTGACCAAAGGGATTATAGATACCTTTGGGGTGTTTTGGTTGACCAAGCGATTGTGGGAACCCTTGGAGCTTTTGGTTTGACCAAAGGGATTATGGATACCTTTGGGGCGTTTTGGGTGACCAAGTGGGACCTTGGGGCTTTTGGTTTGACCAAAGGGATTATAGGATACCTTTGGGGATTTTGGTGACGGTGGCCTTGGGTTTTGGTTTGACCAAGGGATTGATACCTTTGGGGCTTGGTGACCCAGGGTTGCGGGTCCTTGGGGCTTTTGTTGTTTGACCAAAGGGATTATGATACCTTTGGGGTTGGTGGACAGTGGGAATCCTTGGAGCTTTTGGTTTGACCAAAGGGATTATAGATACCTTTGGGGTTTTAGGTGACCAAGCGATTGTGGGAACCCTTGGAGCTTTTGGTTTGACCAAAGGGATTATGGATACCTTTGGGGCATTTTGGGTGACCAAGCGGTGGTGAGAACCCTTGGAGCTTTTGGTTTGACCAAAGGGATTATGGATACCTTTGGGGATTTTGGGTGACCAAGCGGTGGTGAGAACCCTTGGAGCTTTTGGAGTGGGCCATGGCTCTCTAAATGTTGAATGGCCTCAAATGACTGATGTTCAAGGGTTCTAGTTCCTTGATTCCTTCAAGAGAGGCGAGCCGGTATGTTCCAGGTCCTATTTTACTATCGATTACATAAGGACCTAACCAATTTGCCATGAACTTGTCCCTTAAATGGGGTGGCAAGTTAGAATTTTGTTGGTTCTCTTTTAAGACCGGGTCACCGACCTGAAAGTCCCTCAGGTGAACTTTCATGTTGTATGCTTTCTTAAGTCGCTCTTGATAGATACGTAAATGCTCGAGAGCATTGACGCGTCGTTCGTCGAGTAACGTAAGCTGGTCTAACCGGGCCTTCCGTGCAGTGTCATCATCGATGAACTCTTGCATTGATATGCGTAGGGAGGGTATTTCCAACTCGAGAGGCATGACTGCCTCGGAGCCATACACTAGCGAAAATGGAGTTGCCCTAGTGGGCGTCCGAATGCTAGTGCGATAAGCCCATAGGGCAAGTGGTATTTGGATGTGCCAATCCTTATGACTATCTATGACCATATTTTTAAGGATGGCAACTAGCATTTTGTTTGACGCCTCTGCTTGCCCATTTGCCTACGGATAATAAGGTGTCAAAAAACTATGCTGAATTTTGTACTTTGTTGTCAAAGCACGCACATCTTTGTTCTTAAATGACGTCCCATTATCCGAGATGATCTTGGATGGAATACCAAAATGACATATGATGTTATGTAAAATGAACTCCGCAATGCGGGGCCCAGTCGTAGAGGTAAGCGGAATTGCTTCCACCCACTTAGTGAAGTACTCTATGGCCGTTATGATAAACGTGTGATGACTTGACGACGTAGGGGAGATCTTTTCGATGAGATCTAAGCCCCACTACAAAAATGGCCAAGCCGATTGGATCGGTTGCAAGGCCACGAGAAGGTACGTGTGTCAAGTTAGCATGGTGTTGACACTTCATGCACTTCCACACATATGCGCAACAATCTCGCTCTAAATATGGCCAATAATAGCCCATGCGAAGAATGCGCTTTGCGATGGCCATACCGCTGAAGTGGCCACCGCATGTACCATCGTGCGCTTGGGTGATCGCCCAAGTGGACTCCTGTTGGTCCAAGCAACGGAGGAGGATTCCTTCGTAGCTTCGACGGTATAAAATGTCTCCTAGCAAGACATGTTTTGCCACTTTCTGTTTGAATGATCTTTTCACGGCGTGCGACAATCCAAGTGGGAGGCTACCTAACTTGAGATAGTCTCTTATGGGTGTGTACCAATCCTGCTGATCAGAAACCTCGATGGTATGAATGATCGATCCCTCTTGAAGTTCATCCCTAGCAAAAGCTGAGCGGGAAAGAACTTGTAAAAATAGCATTGTGTTGCTATTAAGAGGGGTTGGAGAGAACAAAGACCCCTAGTTGGCGTGATTCAGACTATCATGGATTCGAGAGAACCTATCCTGAGATGGTTCAATCTGGATCAGGTGGATTCCTGGCGTTATGTCAGAGCTTGCACGCTCCATCATGGATTGCGATAACATTTTGACTTGAATGGTTGTCATCTCACCAGAAATGTCTTGCGGGATTAGTGACCCCAAGGAGGCCATAGTGTCCGCAAAATGATTCGATGATCGAGGGAGTGCCTCGATGTCGTACCATTCAAGATTTGCCAGGAATTTATCCACAAGGGCTTTGTAGGCCTACAGAACTGGGCATTTGCATTGGAATACCCCTTTCACTTGGTTGACAATTAACAGCGAATCACCAAAGATATTCAAGCATTTGATGTTCATGGTGATGGTTGTCTGAAGACCTATGAGCAAGGCTTCGTATTCAACATTGTTATTGGTGCACGAGAAATCAAGTTTAAATGATAAAGGCATTGGAGCCCCTTGCGGTGTGAAAAACATGATTCCCATGCCACCCCCTTGCTCACATTTAGAACCATCAAAAAATAAGGTTATGTCGGCCTGTGACTCAGGCTCATCAGAATATGGCGATTTCGAGACATGGAAGACCCCATCATCGGGCAGCTCTATGGTCCAGAGGTTGATCATCTTCGAGAGGAGCCTCTGCTAGTTGATCGGTGATGACTTGACCTTTGATGGACTTTTGTCCAATGAATTCGATGTCAAACTCCGTCAACAACATGATCCATTTTACCGTGCGACTACTGTGATAAGTATGACTCATCATGTACCGCAATGGATTCTCCTTAGACACAACATACGTCGTATTGCTCAGCATGTAATGGCATAGCTTTTTGGTGGCAAATACCACCACCAAGCATAGCTTCTCAACGTATGCATAGTTAAGTTCATAACTGACCAGGGTGCGGCTAAGATAATAATTAGCCTGTTCTTTATGTAATTCATTTTTTGGGCTAGCATGGCACCCAGTGCCACCTCAGTAGTTGAGATGTATAAATAGAATGACACTCCTGGTCTAGGTGGTGCCAATACTGGCGGCGAAGCCAAGTATTGTTTGATGTCGTCGAAGGCTGACTGGCACTCGTCATCCCAATGAAATGCTACCCCCTTGTGTAATAATTTATTCATGGGTCGGCACTTGTCAGATAATCTGCGCTATGAAGCGCTTGATCGACGTGACCTTACCCTGCAAGCTTCTGAGCTGCCTGATGGTGGTTGGGGGAAGCATTTCAAGGATTGCCTTGACTTTATTTGGATCTACCTCGATGCCTCATTTTGAGACTATGAAACCCAAGAGTTTTCTAGATGTGACGCCAAATACGCACTTCTTGGGGTTTAGCCTAACCTTGTGTTCGATGAGGCGATCAAGGATCTTGCGTAAGTCATCGAGATGATTTTGGCGCAAAAGAGATTTGGCCAACAAATCATCCATATAATCTTCCAAAGTTTTATGCATGTGATCATGGAAGATGTATGTCATAGCGCGTTGGTAAGTGGCGCCAACATTTTTAAGGCCAAAGGGCATGACCTTATAACAAAATGTCCCCCAAGGCATCATGAACGCCATTTTTAGTTGATCATCGGGATTGATACGAATCTGGTTGTATCTCGAGAAACCATCCATGAGGGAAAGCATTTCGTGGCCTGTTGTAGCATCTACCAATGCGTCGATGCTAGGCAAGGGGAAATCATCCTTGGGACTCGCTTTGTTTAAATCTCAAAAATTGGTGCATATGCGAATCCTCCCGTCAGGCTTTTTGATGGGTACCATGTTGGACAGCCATGGTGGGTAATCTATGTAGATGACAAACTATGCATCCAACAACTTTTGTAGCTCATATTTGACCATTAAGGCCACTTGTTGGGTGCATCTTACGTAGCTTTTGCTTGACTGGCTTGACTGTCGGATCAAGTGTTAGATTATGCGTGACTAGCTGCGGGTCTAGCCCCGACATGTCTTTGTAGGACCATGCAAAAACCTCCTTCTTCTCTTTGAGAAGGGCAATGTAATCGGCTTGCTCTTCGAGGGATAAACTTACCCCCAACTTGATGATTTGTGGATTCATTGGATCAGAACCGATGTCTACGTCAATCGTCTCTTCGACTGACATGTGGGATCCATCCTCCAACTGGTGTGGAGTTGGGATCAGGTGGATATCATTTGCTAAATTTAGATCTACGTTGGGAATGTCGGGTTCCTCTTCAGCATGGAAGATATCCTGAGTCTATCCTGGGGTGAAATGAAACATCTCACCGCAAGGCCAGTACTCTGATGGGGATGGTGGTGAGTCAGCGTGATCCCAGTCTATGGCATCTAGGTCTAGATACAATGGTCATGTTGGATCAGCTGGATTGCGGATGGGGGTGGTTAAATCAATGGAGATCATGTTGATGGAATGAATTTGGTCTCCATTGCCATGTGGGTGTTGATTCAGACATCCTTGGTGATCCTTGTACCCCGGATCTGGCTCTGTGGGTATTGGCACAAAAGGATCGGCCCTATGTGTGGATAGAAGGACAGGGTCTGCCCTTGGCACTGATGGCCCTATAGGGTCTCTAGGTGGGAGGTGCTCCCTGTATGCCCAAAGTGGTGGATGAAGCACTTGGTTTAACTGTACTTGGTTTAAATGCCACCTATGCCTTGGTCCCATATTTAGATGTTCAAACATATCATCGATGTCTATGGGGTATTCTTGTTGCCTCATATGGTTGAGATATGCCATCTCAGTCTCATCCTCATAGTCGCTATCGGAGATCCATAGGCCTTCATTGGCTCCGACAACTATGTGCCCCTCTGGCTGGTATAGCCTCCCACTAGGCGTTTCTTGATCACTATCCTCACTCTCTATGAAAACCAAAAATCTGGCATGCAGGTAGTCGATGTTGAAGAAGATATTTGGATCTTCTTCCTCCGGTGGATCACTTGGCCTTATGGCCGGCATGGGAGGCTCGTTTTGTTCGAGCAAGTTGATTTGGTCCCTTCTGGGTTGTTTTGCTCTCTACGGGAGGGCTGGATTCTCTGGAGGTAGCAATTGCCCGATCGGAACATTAAAGGGGAACATTGCCACGAAGTTCTCCTGATAGTCGTCAATGGGTGTCACCTGCGAGTGATTGCTATCGGACTCAAAAGGGTCCCAAGGTGCTACCTCATAATCTGACTCATCTTCAGAAGACCCCCCTTGATCTTGTTCATATCCCTCTTGGAGGTTACTTCTTGAACTTTCCCCTTCCTCGATCAAAGGGGAGGGGTTGTTGAGGTCAACAAGGTTTGTTGTTAACAATGGGAGATAATCCCCCAATGTGTATGTTGTGTTGGGATTGGCATATGGATCTTGTGCCAACCCATCCCTGTTGCCTAGACCTAGGCCTTGCATGGTTTCTACCAAGATGTCGAGGGGCAAAGGGTGGTTGAACCCTACTCCTAATTTATCATATTGCATCTGGTATCTCGGTTGACAAAGAATGCGCATTCCTTGTTCGTATCTGCCCAATCCATATCCATGCCAATTACATTGGTCTAGGTATTTCAAGGCGAAGTTCGGGTTGGACAGATAGTCAACATTCTCAGCAAATGGCTCTTCGTCCTCTTCCTCTTGTAGGTAGGGTTCAATGCCGTTCTCGAGGCCCCCATATACAAAATTGGTCTGATTTGGCGGGTAGCCTAAAGGGACGATAGTGCCGATGGGGAGGCGAGGTCTCCCCATGTCTTGCATGGATTCGATCATGGGTGTTGCCACAACGTTCCACACTAGGTACTCCCCCAGGCCCGTATTGGCCATCTCAATGGTAATCATCGATGGTTGAGGGGGAGGGAATGGGAGTTCTCCCCGAGTCCACTCCATGTTGGGTGAACCAGGTGTCTCGACTTCCATTCGGTTGGGCACCTCTTCGGTAGAGATGGTTGAGACTAATGGTGGTACCTCCTCTAGGGGCTTCTTCCCGTTGTCCTTCGGTGTGGCCACCATAGGTGGCATCGTTGGTGAAGGAACAGACGATGAAGATGGGCCAGGTTGGTGAGTTGAGGGACTCAACAGCGAGGATGTAGGCGGAATCGGACCCTGTGTGGATGGATTCAATTGAAAGTCCAAATGTGTCGATGGGAGGGTCGATTGTGGCATCAGCTACACCGCATTGCAAAACTTAAAGGGCTCTAAGTCCGCTGGGACTACATGTACTTGCCCTTCGTATGTGTATTTGAGGCATTGATGGGCTATCGAAGGGACACACTTCATGTCCCTGATCCAAGGCCGGCCTAGCAAGATATTGTAGGCCATCTCACCCTCAAGGATGTGACACAATGTAGGAATGGTCTTTTGTCCTACTTGGATGGGCAGGACAATTGTGCCAACCGTCGAGCATAACGCGTCGTTGAATGCTCGAAGAGTGTAAGTGGATGCCACAATGTGGGATGTTGGCAGCTTAAGGTGTTTTAATGCCGCTGTCATGATTATGTTGTTGGACGAGCCGGTGTCCAACAACACCCTCTTGAATGGAATCCCATTGACCCACACAATGATGTGCGGGGGTGGATCCACCATATCACCGGGTCACCAGTTTTAGTTCGTCTTCCCTGAAGGTTATGATTGGTTCTGTGCATTGTCTCACATGTCCCACGAAATTGTTGAAAGAATTGGCTTCGTGGGGTTGTAGCTCAATGGCTTTGAGTATCTCCATCAGAGCCTCCCGATGGGGCGGTGATTGTTGGATGAGCTCATAAATGGAGAGCCTAGCCGACGTGGTCCTTAAACTTTGAGTAAGTTTAGTCCGAATCATGGCCACTGGTCTAGGCGGGGGAGGTTGCGTAGGGTGTTGTGGAGGTTGTGACGTTGACGGAACATCTCCTGTAGCTACAGTGGGTGCAGCCGTGTTTGGGTATCTTTTGTTCCGTGTCACGATGCTTATCATCCCTACGTATCCTTGCATGGGGCAGTTTTGTGTTACCTCGTTCACTTGTAAAGTCTTTGCCTGTGCATCATGGGCAGGCAGGGGTCTTTGAAGACCTCCATCTATTGGTTGCTCAGTGCTACGGGACTATCTACCATGAGCGTTTTGTTGTCTATCAAGTCCTGCACTAAGTGTTTGAATTTCCAACAAGTGGAGATTTCGTGTCCTTTCTGTCGGTGAAATCTACAATATAAGTCTTCCCTATAGCCCTTGGGTTTTGGCGTGTTGGGGTCTATGGGTCGACTTTTTGGCAAGTTTATCAGGTTTGCCATGAACAAGCGGTCAAACAAGGAGTCTCTAGACTCCGTGAATTGTGTGAATTGTCGCCTAGGGCGACGTTGCTGATTTTGCTCTTGTTTATGATTTTCCTTTTCATAGTTATCAAGAGGAACTGCTTGATAATTAGCCTTTGGGGGCTGTGTCATTTGTGCGGGCTTTGGTATAGTTATGGCAACCTGATTGACCGCGATGGGTTTCGGTTGCGTGGGCCCAGTTTTAGCATTTTTGGGCCACTCTTTCTTGCGTGGCTTGGCAATCTCGCCGTCTTGTATTTTGATCTCCTCAATTATCCTGGCTTGCGCCAGGGCTTCTTCGAGGGTGGCATATTGCTGCAGCTGCAATAGCATGGAGATCGACCTTAAGCAACTCTTTGAAAACATTTGAGTCATGTCGGCCATGGGAGGGAGGTAAGGTAGCTTTGAAAGCAATGTCCTCCATCGATTCCCATAAGCAGCCATGGTCTCATCATCATACTGCTTAAGGCCAGCTAGGTCGCTTAAGGATGCCTTCTTCTTGGTGTTGAAGGCAAAACGTTCAAGGAACGCGTCCACTAGCTGGTCTAGATTATTGATGCTATGCTTCGGCAACTGGGTAAACCAATCCGAGGCAGGGCCTACGAACGTGGTTATAAATGTTCTCAGAAGCAATGCATCATTGTCCTGAATGCCAAAGCATTGACTCAGGAACCTTGTTACGTGCTCTTGGGCATCCTCATCCCCTCTAAAAATTGCCAATTGAGGCACTTTGAAGTGGTCGGGGTATGGGGGTGCCGAAACTGAAGGATGCACGGGGTGACTACGGAGTTGGCGTAAGGTGGGCTTTTGGGGCCCTGAAGTCTTGGTCTCCATAGACTCTAAGCGCTCTAGCAGTGCTTTGTATGCATCGGAGGATTTGATTTCCTCTTCTTTGGTTTGTTCCCATTGTGAATTACGAGGAACTTGAGGCCTATGGAGGGGTAGCCGGATAGCGCCCCCCTGCCTTGGTAGGGCATTTCAGCCCGCTCTTCTTCTCACTCAAATTCCTCATAGGCCTCTTGAGGAGTTTTTGGGCGTGACCTATAAACATGGACGGGTGCCCGAGGAAGGCGCCCATCATTGGTTCTAGGAGTGGCCTCCCGCTCAGGTCTAGGAGGTCTTGGAGGCAACGCTTGATAAGGTCGTGGAGACTTGTCTCGTACTAAGGGGTTGTGCCTCTCATAAATTTTTGTCCTATGCATGCGAGGGGTTGGAATCCTCTCATGCATAGTGTTCTGGAACAACTCATCTGTCTGGCATTGAATGCGCTCTTTGTTAAGATGATACAGTTGTTCTAACTACTGTTGATCTTGCCTAAGCTGCATGATTTGCGCTTGGCGGGCGGCATGTTTGGCAAATGCCAAGTCGATTTGTTCCACCGTCCTAGGTCTAGGAGGCCTAGATGCCTCCCCTACATATCTATCTCGGTCATGGTGATCCGAGATCTCTATGGGTCACTTTCCTCTGTCGAGGTTAGCAGCATTCACCCGAGGCTCTGGCCTCAATAGGTGATCTTGATAATCAGCAGGTGCGGAGGCGCATTGCCCCCGCACGGTGTATTGCTCTTGAGGAATATACTGGTTTTCCTCGTGCTCCCTTTCGTACATGTGAAAGGGATGGGCAGAGTTGGCTCGCCCTATCTGAAGAGCCTTGCACTCTAGATTTGGCCTATTAGTTCTAACAGTAATGAGGGGTGGAGGAGGAATGATATAATCATGTGGGCCCTCCTTATGAACCCTATGCTTCTCTAGCACTTCATCGCGTAGTGGCCACTCATAATGAGTGTCTAAGGGGGCCTTCCCATGTGTGTACTCCTCCTGAGAGGGTCTGTGTTGAATGGGAGTGCCCCTCAAAGGGGTGCCTCTATAGTCCTGTTCTGTAGTGGTATAGTGTGGACTATGTTGTGGGTCAGGCTGCCAAGGTGGTATAACCAAGTCCTTGGGGCTATAACGGAGGTGACTTGTGCCTCCTTGCATACTTTTCATAGCTTCTGCCCGTGATTGGGCTTGGCTACGGGTATACACCATGGTGGTGGTTTTTCTAAAAAGATATGTATATTTTTATCTCCTTTACAATTTTTATGCTATACCAAACAAAAGGGGACCACACAAACAAAGAAATGATTATCTTGTTTACAGATTAAATGTGTGTCCTAGATCTGGTTCAGTGTGTTTGATTTTTGTTATGTAAATCTTGTAAAGAAAACTTTGTTATACATGCATAATGAGGGCTCTTGTATCTCCAAAATGGTCGCCCCTTCAATATACCATTGCCAGGCTGTTATACCGAACCTCTCAATATACCCGCCCTTACGTGAGGGAAACTATTGGTACGCGAGAGCAGAACAGTAAGTGGAACATAGGCGGTACGGAAGGGGGATCGCTCTATTTTTGACACCTACCTTAGAAGACTTATCCTCATGCACGGGGAATCACCCCCGCTACACTTGGTCAGCTTTCGTCAGGATTTACGTCTAGCAACAGTCGCGATCAGGGTATATGTATGCAAAATCCAAGCCAAGGTGGTGATGAAACCCACCGTTGGTCTTGATCAAGTGTTGGGGTATTAAGACCAACTCCTTGATGTTAATTTTATTAGGTGGTGTGTGTGGTTCCTTTTAATTGTGTAAAGAAAGAAAACATACAACAAAAGATGATTTTCACTAATGCAATGCTTTAAAGTACGTTTTATCTTTCGAGAGACAATTAGTAGCAAAAAGGAAATCACAAAACCTAACTAGAACTGAAACCTATAATGAGGACTTGCCATTTGTGCAAGTATCATGCAAGCAAACCAGAGAAAAATGCATTCCTAATCAAGTTCCTTCCATTTAATTTACTCTATGTTTTTATTTTATTTTTTCTTTATTGCAAGAAAGGAAAACAAACTACTTAACCTTTCTATGCAAGTGTCTGAAAATAAAGCAAAGAAAACAGAAAATTGCAGAAACAGAAAGTAGAAAAACATAGAGGATGTTCAGAAGGCCTACCTCTTCTCTGTCTAAACCAGATGCCTCTGAGTTTCTGCTCAGAAAATGCATAGAGCTCTAATCATCCTGGGGTGGGATGAATAGCAGGTCTGCATTCGTCATAGGGTGGGACGAATACGTATTCATCCCGGGGTGGCACGAGTAGCAGTCCAGTGCCTGAATGAGTAACACCTGCAAAGAAAAACCACAAAATTTGGATCAAAAACTTGATCCTAACAGTAGGGGACAGGGTCCCACCGTGATCACCACTAAAAGCAGTAGAAAAATGGTGTACCGATATGATGCAAACAAAAATAGATATAGATGCTAAGTCCTACGAATGCGATGAGCAATGCATGAAGGAAATGACGTAGAAACGAGATGTGAGCAAACAAAGTGGGGCCTCCTTTATTGATATTGCTTTTAATATGATTACAATACATCCCCCCTCTAGGGCTCAGAACATTTGATACAATTTGTTACATTAATGGATGCCCGAAAGAAGCCGCGCTTCCAAGATCGGACGGTACGCTTCTAGCGTCTTCCGCGTGCCCACACTCGAAGTGGGCGGGCTAAAAGTTGCCGCCACTTGTGTCCATGTGTTCATCATTCCTTGCTGCCCCTCTAGTATTCTTGGTGGTGAGATCCTATGCACAGAAAGACAACAAATCGTTAATAGCATATGCGTATCTAGAAAAACATGCAATCCCCAAGGCCTCCAGCGGGCGCTTGTGGGATATCAGTGATAAGATTGATAAGTAGATTATATAATGATATGGAAATGTAAAGGACAATTTCTAGAATTGGTATCACCTGATTTTGCATCGAAGCGGCGTCGGACGGCCCCGTTATGCTCGTTTGCCCGTCGGGGGCCTCTCCAAAGTGAGCGCTCCAATGTCCCACCTATGCTTATCCAAATCACCTAAAACTCATGGGTTAGGCATTATATGTAATTATAAGACTACCCAGATGCTCAGAATTTGCATATCCTACCTAGATTCTCCTGTATGTGACAGGGGTGCCCTACGAGCTAGTTAATACATAAAATAATAAAACGATCATCAAATCATGTCAGAATGAGTTCAAAATTTAATAGAGGCATTAGGATATCATCTGGGACATATTGCAAAAGGAATAGTAAGGAAATCATGCACATATTTCTAATCGCTCTGGGGTGGGACGTTGGGGACTGTCGCAAAACCTGCAAAAAGTGACCTTGCAAATGTCCTACCCAGAGGCCTCCAAAACTCCTGCAAACTTGTGGTTAGACTAAAAACAGCATTTTGAGATGACCCAGAAGGTCAGATTTGGCATATTCTACCCAGGTTATCTTGTATCCGAAGGCGCTCCCTGTAGGTTAGTAGACGCATAAAATGACAGAAACCAGGTCAAATCATGTCAGAAAGCAATGAAATTTGGACAACAACATAAGTACATTAGATATAAAAGAATGCAAAAATAATAGTAACAAAACCATGCATATATTTCTAATCACTCCGGGGTGGGGCGATTAGGACTGCAGTAGTTTGGGGGGCGCCCGGGGTGGGACGCCCACCGTTTAGGGCCTAGTTTTGACACCAATCCAAGTGGGATGGGTCCAAAACTTCCTAGGGGGTTGTGTCGATGAGTTTGGGGTGGGATTGTGGCTGATTTCTTGGGTTTTTGGATCTGGATTGCGTTCCTAGTGTTCACTCGATAACCTCTCTTCCAGAAGAGAGAGATTAGGGATGTAGGAAGCACAAAGAGGAATGGGGGTATAGTTTGGCAGCACTTCGTTGCTCCAAATGCTCCAGCTCTCTTCTTTTTTGGGGTGAGGAGGCTCACCTTTTTATAGACCTAAGGGTCTCCTTTGAATGCGCATGCGAGGGCACCACTTGGCTCATTATGCCTTTTTGGGGGAGAGAAGATTCCTCCCTGATTAGGGCCTCCTTGATTGAGGCCTCCATGATCAGGGCAGGCTTGATTGAAGCCTCTCTGATTTGAAACCTTCCCTCACAATCCCATGCCTTGAAGGTGGAGTTAGGTGGCGGATTTGGGCTGCCATTTGTCAAGGTTTGACTTTTTGCCAGTCAAACCTGCTAATCGTCCCACCCTGGAGCGATTGCTGCTAATCGTCCCGGGGTGGGACGAATAGGATTCTAATCATCCCAGGGTGGGACGAATAGGGAGCAAAGTGCTTAAAAGGTGCAAAACTGACCTCTGACCTTCCAAAACTGATTTGGGAGTGGTTAGGACCATTGTTTAACCTCTGGAGGCTGCCCTAGGGGGTATGTATGCCAATTCGGTCAGTGCTTGTAGTCACATAATCGGATTGGTGCTGTTTTGGTGTCTACACAAGGCTAACATGTCAAAGTGGAAGGCAAAGCAAGTGGAGTGAATTGCATGGTGATAGGAGGAATGGGATGGATATATAGGGAGTGGGCTAATATACCAATTGTATTAGTATATCAACTAGTAGTAATATTATGTATGATGGTGGTAATATGATGTATGGTGCTAATAGTTGTATGGTGCATAGTTGAATAGAAGGTGATATAAATTAAGTAATATATGTGGTCCCATGAATAAAGTAAACCATTGGAGGTAAATTACATCTAGGAAAAATATGGGCTACAATCATAGAGAGTGAGAGGAGTACAAAAAAATAATGGGTGGTAAGGGAAGAAGAAGTAGGAATAGAAGAATAAATGATAGAAAAAAGAGTGGCGGATGGTTTATAGGAAATGTAACTAGTTGTAGTGGTGGTCATGACACTAGTCATTTCCAATTCAGGAGGGGAGCCTCCTTGAGGGATTTACACCTCCTTAAGTTGAGTTTTTTACCTTTATTGTTCCTATGTTACTATGATATTTTTGAGCATTGATCCATACTTTTTGAATCCCCTTTGTCCTTTAATAGTGGTTTGCATCACTATTAAACTATGATTACTAGCAATGTAGGTGTAATAGAAATATTAATCTTAAGCACATACTTCTTCATAGGTATTTGGAAACTTGATAGGATGGTCATTGCTTCATTGATCAATTTGTCCATTTTAGTTTTATTTGGGTGTTTTCTATCCTCGATGATAGATAATTGATCATTAAAAAATTCACATCTAGTAGGTATCTTTAGTGTGCCTATCTAATACCTCATATTTTCCCACACTATAATCTATTTGTCTGTGTACCCTAATTTTCAAGACCCTAGTTTCTAACCATTTATTTTAATACCAAGGTCAAAATTATATTTTTCCTTATATAGAATGTATAGCATATTTTTGGGTTGTTTTACCATTTTTAGATCTCATATTAATACCCATGATTGCCTCCCATAGTGGTATGGGCTAATTCTTCACTAGGGTTTACCTCCTTCTAGATGTTTTAAATGTTCTCATGTGTAGAAAATATGTCCAACTTCTTGTTTCTTAGGATCTTAAAATATTTAAGTGGATAATATGATCCTATTATGGAAAATTCTTGTGTCCCCTATGGTTTGTCATACCACAAAATTTTGTGAATCATAAGCAGTATTGTGGACTCTCATCAATAAACCTCTTTATAGGGAAATGAATAATCAATAATACTTCAAGTAGACCATGGTTGGTTAGGAAACCTAAGAGAGAGATTAAATTATGATTTTTAAGTGCAAGCTCATCTAGATTAACAAAATATGTAAAATATGAAGTGTTCTTTGACCAATATTTACAAAAAACTATGATAATACTTCTATCAGTAGACTGGTGCCTTGTCCTTTACTAATTGTAGCAAATATTTAGAATGTTTAATGAGAAAGAAAGAATAAAGAATTAACTGGGTTAGTTAGATCCATTCAAAAAATGTAACAGATGTGATTAAAACACATAGTTAAAGAAATCAACATTCATACATTTAAATGATGTACCATACAAATGTAACCATAAATACATAATTGAGTAAAAGAATTGTCCAGGAGGAATTTGGATTTGTATTAATTTCCTAAAAAATATTACAATTCAGAGTCTTGTAGAGTGCTTAGATCTCACTAGATAAATACAAAGGGTTCTCTCTATTCAAATGATGTAACAAAGGAAATCTACTCTTCATCCTAAAAGTAGTGATAAAGAGTCTTCAATATTTTGATCTAATTATTGGAAATGATCTCAGCTAACTGCGTATATATTGAAAAAAACCTACACAATCAAGTGGAGAAATAAGAGATGGAAAACAAGATAGAAAAGGAGATACAATAAGCAAGGCAAGAGCACTCTTAGTATACCTCTAGTAAAATATGGCTATGTAAAACTTGATCCCTTCTTTGTTTGATGTAGTCTCTATTTATAATTTGAAAATGTCCCATTCTCGTAATAACTAAGTCCATCTAGTTTGTAAACTTGGCTACATATTCTCTCATGATTTTTGTGGTGGCTCATAATAAAATTACATCTATATTAGGCCTTTTATTGTATAGCTTGACATTTGGCTGCCTTTTGGCCCATGCATTTTCAAAATGGAGTAAAATTGTATTGCATTTGGACCTTACACTTGTCTTTATCCTAGCTCTGCTCCTAATTTTTTACATTTTTCTATGATGGACCCCATGTTGTCCTTGTTGGCTACTTTGGTTTTGTTTGTTTCTCTTTACTCAGGTGAATTTATCCCAACAAGAGTGGTCATTCTATCCCATGCTTCATCAAAAAAAGAGGTAACAAAATGAATAGCGTCTGTGATTTCCAATGCTCTATTCTTTTGCTCTTTAGAGGAGTGATGAATTTCTTGAGAAAATATGACTAATGACTTAGCCATTTCAGATGAATCATTAATATAATGAGCTAATTATTTTTCATCCTTTTCATTGCATTCATATTCCTATATATTTTTAGCTATCATATTGTCCATGTTATCTGCTAACAAACATTCTTAAAGTTATATCCCAGCTTGTTTTCTTTTTGTATCCATATCTACCTCCCATGTCTCAATTTATTTAATAGAGGATCCATAGAAGTCTCTCTAATGGTCGTAGAAAGCTATTTTAGCATATTCAGAGTTGTAGTCATATGTTACACCCCTTTTATCGGTTACTTTTTTTGACTCAATGCTCTCATACTATTCTTTGCATTTTTAAAAAATAAGTTGGATGGCTGCTACTTTAAAGTTGGTTTCTTTTAGCAAAATTATGATGCCTTCTACTATCTTGACAACTAAAGTAAAGTTTTGGAGTACTTTATATAAATATTATATTTTAGTTTGGAGGTCAATATGCATTTTTGCTTTAAAAATCTATATGAATGCATTAGTATCAAAGTTTCCTACTTCTTTTTAAGGTCCTAGTCTCTATTCTTGGAGTCTTTGTATATCTACCCACAACTCATATTTTTGATCTTGCAATTCACCTACCTTTGCTTTTAGCTCTTGATTATCCGTTTGTATCTCTTTCATTGCTCCTATTTTGATCTGATCTATTATTTTAGCAATGGAAAAAGGATCTCCTGTGACTGCTAGTCCCTTTTTGTTGACATGTACTAATTTTATATTTTTTGGGGAGGAATAGATATTGTTGGGAATGATTCTTTTGTAATTGGGCACTATATTTCTTTAGGATATTTTCCTTCATCTATATATTGCAGTTGTTTTTCATCAAAGTCATTTTTGGGGATATATTCTGCAACTTCCACCAAACTGAGACTTTGAATATTTTTTGATGTAGGGTCTCTTTCAATCTTAGATTTTTTATGTTCTGGCGATTTGCTAGGAATAGGCATGCTTACTTGATATTCCTTAAGCAGGTTAGAGATCCCTCAAATGTCTTCAATATTTTTTTGTACTACCAAGAATATTTTTAAGTGTTTATCATTAACTACCATAGCTTTTGGTACAAATTTGGGTCATTGTACTACCATTCTAAGCTTATTCTCATGGGTCATATGTCCTTTAGTGGGAGCTAATATAATGGACATCTCTTGAGAGAATGAATTAGAGGTAACTTATTTACCTTTGTCTGTTTTACTTACCTCGATAGGTCTTTCTTCAATAGGTCTTATTTTAAGAAGTCTTACTTCAAGAGGGTTGAGATATCTTCCATACCAATAAGAAGTGGCTGAACTATTTCTTATGTTTCTTTGGCTATAATGATTGTGTCTATTAAAATTTATATTTGTTGGGCATCAGTGTTAATCCTTTGGCTGTATTATCAGGATTATGGGTGCATAAGATTCTACTATAACTCTTCTTAATTCCACCAATTCATTAAAGTATTCTTCATCGTAGTCTATCTATGTATTAGGCATATAATCAATTAAAAATTCATTCCATACATCATGTAAAGGCTGATTATTTTTTATGGTAGCTACCAAATGATCTTTAAATTTATTACCTTTGTGGTGGACCTATGCATGCTTCACATTCAATACTATCTCGCGATAAATGCCAAAAGTATCCTATAGTATCCAAGTGATATCCTAGAAACTATACTCATCCATCTCCCACATTACCTTTAGTAGACTTGGGTACTGTTAGTCAAAAAGTGACTAACTACAGAAAAACATCTGATGCTCCTTTTTGCATATTTTCCAAGAAGACCGAAGTGGCCCATATGCTAAAGATCAAAGAAAATGCAAAACATCGCAAGGAGGAAAAAGTGTCGCGATATCGCGACATGTTGCATTTTCGCGGTCCAAAGCAAAGAGAAAGAGCGAGGAGAAAAAAGTGTCACGATATCGCGACATGTTGCATTTTCGTGGTTCAAAGCAAAGAGAAAAGGAAAAGGGCAGAAGTGTCGCGATATCGTGACATGTTGCATTGTCGCGGCCAAAAGGGAAAAAGTGTCGCGATATCGTGACATGTTGCTTTGTCACGGCCAAAAGGGAAAAAGTGTCGCGATATCGCGACATGTTGCTTTGTCGCGGCCAAAAGAGAAAAAGTGTCGCGATATCGCGACATGTTGCATTGTCGCTGCCAAAAGAGAAAAACTGTCGCGATATCGCGACATGTTGCTTTGTCATGGCCAAAAGGGAAAAAGTGTCGCGATATCGCGACATGTTGCTTTGTCACGGCCAAAAGGGAAAAAGTGTCGCGATATCGCGACATGTTGTATTTTCATGGCTAAGAGCAACAAAAGGGAGCAAAGAGGCAGAAGTGTCGTGATTTCGCGACATGTCGCATTTTCGCGATGCAAGAAGAAGAATCAAGCTGAAGACATAGAAATGTCACGATTTTGCAACATGTCTCATTTTCGCGGCGGGAGGCAGCTAAAGAGCAAAGTAAGAGACGAATGTCGCGATTTCGTGACATGTCTTATTTTCACGATGGGAGGCAGCAAAAGAGCAAAGTAAGAGACGAATGTCGCGATTTCGTGACATGTCTCATTTTTGTGGCTGGAAGCGGTAGAAGAGCAAAGCAAGAGACAAATGTCGCGATTTCGTGACATGTCTCATTTTTGTGGCTGGAAGCGGCAGAAAAGCAAAGCAAGGAAAGAATGTCGCGATTTCGTGACATGTCTCATTTTCACGGCTGGAAGCGGCAGAAGAGCTGAAGACATAGAAATGTCATGATTTTGCGACATGTCTCATTTTTGCGACGGGAGGCAGCAAAAGAGCAAAGTAAGAGATGAATGTCGCGATTTCGCGACATGTCTCATTTTCACGGTGGAAGCGGCAGAAGAGCAAAGCAAGAGACGAATGTCACGATTTCGTGACATGTCTCATTTTCATGGTTGGAAGCGAAAAAAAGCAAAGCAAGGAAAGAATGTCGTGATTTTGTGACATGTCTCATTTTCGCGGTGGGAGGCAGCAAAAGAGCAAAGTAAGAGACGAATGTCGCGATTTCGCGACATGTCTCATTTTCGTGGCTGGAAGCGGCAGAAGAGCAAAACAAGAGATGAATGTCACGATTTCGTGACATGTCTCATTTTCACGGTTGGAGGCGGCAAAAGAGCAAAGCAAGGAAAGAATGTCATGATTTCGTGACACGTCAGCTGTAAAGGAATAGAGTATATTTTTGGCAACTGGGGACATGCACTGACATCAGGTGCCGATTTTTGAAGAATGGTCTGTTGATTATAACCTGGCAGGTCCACTGGATGATTATAGAATAACAGGCTCATCTAAAATTAGCCAGAAGGAAATCTATCCAATCTGCAGGAAATTTGTTGTGTATTATTAGAAACTGTAGATGATTGCTTGTAAAATAAGTAAGATGTACTTAGAAAAAGATACTCTTTTAGGGTATATATAGGGGTGAGCGACTCCAGAAAAAGGGTCGGCTCTTGGACGTTTACAAGACTGAATGTACGTACTTCAAATACAAGCAATAAAATCGCATCTCCCATTGGCTTCTGGTTCATATCGTGCAAGTGTATGTATTAATGTTCTTTATTTTTGCTTACAATATTGAATTGTAAATTGAGTCTATTCTTATATCTAAACTTTCGCAATACATAAATCATATTGCTGGAATAAGAATCTAATATATACGCATGTTAAACAAAATATCAGAAATCATATCTGGAATTATATAATTTTTGCATGGAAATGTGTTTTAAATGCTTTGGATAGAAGTAAGTAAATCTGTCTTTGTTGTTGTCTAATCTGCACCATATAAAAGTTCTAGCTTAGGCTATATTTCCCTTATCTCTTGTTCCCATTTTATCTAAAAAACTCAAAGGAACCAGCCTTCTCTAGAGACTAGACAGATGATCTCAAGCAAGATCTGTCTATTCAATGTTGGCAAAGTCTAAGGTGCAACACTATTAACCGAAGGCAGATTTTGTTCCAATAGTTTTTGGCACACCCGGTGGGACCAGCAATCCCATAGTATTGTATAAGTTTTGGTGTTTTACCTTAAGAGCCTTTTTTTTTAAAAATCTCAAGAAAAACCACCTGGCGACTCCGTTGCAATTTAGACCATAAAAGAAAGACCTTGTCTAAAAACCTTATGGTTATATAGCCATATGATAACCAGATCCCAAGCTAGAAACTCTGAAGAACCTATTGAGTTCTTTGAACTACATCTCGAAAGCCTAAAAGCACACCCTATGCTAGCCGCACGATCAAATCTGCCCGGCACCATTAGCACCTCTTTAACACCCGTTGTAGGAGCATCTGCAAGCAATCCCATAGCGGTTGTAACTCCTTTAGCAATCATGGCAGCTGCCCCTACCCCAACGCATCTTGTGTGGAATCAAACTAGCCCTTTGAACTTGGGAACACACCACCAAATTCCACAAGCTGCACTAAAAGCATTATCGACCTTTGACGGAACAGGCAAAATAGCAGATGAGCACTGTTTAGATGTATCAACGCTAGTATCTGTTTACAACATCACTCAGGAAGATGTAATGGTCAGATTGTTGATTATATCTTTGAAAGGAAAGATGCCCTATTGGTACAGAGTGCTTCCCGTTGGATCCATTACTTCTTGGGCGATACTGGCCAGTTGTCTGGTCGATGAATTTAATATACATGTAGATCCTTTCACATTGTTGAATCAATTCACTGTCATTGAGAGGCATCCACAAGAAGAAATCCAAGATTTCAACATCAGATTTACTAGAACTCGTGATAGAGTACCGCAAGGCCTAAAGCCCACGGAAGAACAAGCTATATGCTATTATTTAAGGGCTTTTGATTCAGATCTCGATATGATAATAAGGCAATCTCGTGTAACCACTTTTCTTGGGATCTATGTAGAGGCGACAAAGGGCGAAGCTGATCTCATTGCTACAAAAAGATATCCATCAAAAAGTCTATTGCCAATTTTACCAGAGCTTTCCCAAGCATCAATTTCTAAACTTCCTGTACTCCCATCAACGTAGGCCCTCCTAGCTATAGCCGCACCTCCTACATTCCTTGCATTACCAACTACACCCCTTGCATCAGCTCCCCCCAGTGATCAATACACGACCATAATTGATACAATGAAGACATTGTCAAATGAAATGGCATCCATGAAAAAGAGAGAGGTTGAAAGGAATTTTCTGCCAAGGAGGTTCCCTCAGGTAACGAGAGATGCAACACAATCAAGCAATAGGGGACAAGAGAGACCGAGCACGGTATATACAAATGAGATAGTGGAGGCCGAGGAGCCTCCCATTGATTCTAACTTTTGGTGCACTACATGTAACGATCCACATGGGGAAAGTTCGTGTATGATACACCAACATTATGTACAAAGTATAGCAGTTGAAAAGAGTAAAGAAAAAATGAAAGGCCATGTAAATATAATTAGAGAGGATGACCACAACTTCATGATGCCTACAGTAGAATAGGTTTTAGTTTTGACAAGATCAGCTAAGAAACCACTGCAAGTAGACCCTAAAGAGCTTCAGCCATTGAATGTTTCCCTTGCTCCCAAGGAAGTTCCCAAAGAAACTCCTAAGGGAAGTCTCCCTCAGGAAAGAAAATATTAGTTTCTAGCCAAAATTCAAGGGCAAGAAACACACAAAGAATTTATTCCTCAGGGGGAAAATGAAACCCAAGAACAGGGGCTAGGGAAAGGTTGAGATTCCCCTCGGCGACAAAAGGGCAAAGAAGCTGAAGCTACCCAGGGGATACAAAAATAAATGTGAAACTTTTGCCAAAGAAAGAGAAAGAATAGTTGATTCACCTACATTAAGTATAGTAGAGGAAATGAAAAAGACTCCTTCTAAGGCAAGTATGTATGATGCTCTTCAAATCCCGGGTCAAATCGATCTCCTACGGGGAATCCTTAAGAACAATGAAAAATGGAGGTGGGACTGCATCATCTTCAAAAATGGTTCTAACGAACTTGACGTCTGCCACTGGTAAGAAAAGGCCACCACCCTTTTATTTGTCCCTTCAAATGGAAGGATGGGTTGTCCACAAATGCATGATAGATTCAGGCGCTGCTACCACTGTGATACCCAAAGCAGTATGTGATATTATGGGAATAGAGTACACTAGGAGCAGTGTAGGCATCCTCTAGTTAGATGGTACTCCAACAAAAACTATAGGAGTGATAAAGGATATTCCCATACGGTTGCATAAAATGCCTTAGATGATAGTCATACAAGAGGTAGTAGTCGTAGACTTGGAGCCCTATTTTGGTATGTGTCTATCCAGAGAGTTCACAACAAATATAGGAGGATACTTATCCTTAGATTATTCTCATTTGGAGATACCTTTCAAAGGTAGAAGGGTCAAGATTTTTAACGAGAAACCATCTACGTTTCATGTAGAAAAGATTGGTGAAACTGATCGTGTAAATATGATGACTGAAGAAACAATAGAAGAAGATCTAATGGAAGAGACATTAGAAGAGCTCCAAGATGAGGACGATTTTTCTCTATAGAATTTTAATGCCATGATAGAAACAGAAATAGGAAACTATTCTATTGAGAAACCAAAAAGAAAATTGATACCCTCCCTAGAAAAGGATGGTTTTGTGAATCAATTGTGGAAGCTTTTCTTTGATGGGGCTAGGTGCGAGAATGGAGCTGGTGCCGAGAATAGTTTTGATTTCTCCCACCGGAGAGGAAAAGGTTTTCTCTTACAGGTTGACTTGGAGTTGCTCCAATAATGCAACAGAATATGAGGCCCTGTGCTTAGGGCTAAGAAAGGCTGAGAAATTGGGAATCAAAAAATTACTCATCTATGGAGATTTAGAACTTATTGTGAATCAAGTCACCAAAAAAGGTATAAGTAAACAAGATTATTTGAAGGCTTACAGGAACAAAGTGTGGGATCTCTTAGAGGCCTTTGAGGCCCTAAATATAAAGTTTATCCCTAGAGAACAGAATACCCACACGGATTTGTTAGCTTCTGTGAGGAGCTAATTTTTGTCCTGTAAGTAATGTTATTCGAAGTCTAAAACTGTTAGACTTATATACGAGGCCTTCGATGCACGATAAAAATATTTTTCGGCAAGTTTTTGAAAATGATGAACAGATACTTGATTTCTTAATCCATGAAATGAATTGCTCGACCAACCGGGATCCACGGGATGAAGAGGAAGAGGATATTATTCGGTTAAAAAACAATCATATTCCTAGGGGTCTCATCACCCTTGAAAGCCTGTTTGATAACAATGATAGAGCGATGGCAAAAAATCAAGGTCGATAAATGAAGATACAAAGATGTAGAGTTGGAGCCAGGCAAAATGATTAAGGTTGGAATCAGTTGTATAGAAGAGGAAGTGAACTAGATCAAAGAATTGTGTAAAAACTTTCCTGACATCATAGCTTGGGTATATAGTGATCTAAAAGTGTATAGTAAAAATGTTATTCAACATACCATAGAATCAAAAGAAGGAGCTAAGCCTTTTAGGCAAAAATAAAGACCAGTGAATCCGAAGATAGAATCTTTGATGAAACAAGAACTGCTAAAACTCCTTCGAGCTAAAATAGTATACCCTGTTAAACACTCCACCTGGGTGGCAAACTTGGTACCAGTCAGGAAGAAAAATGGAGATATCAGATTGTGTGTAGATTTCAGAAATCTGAACAGAGCATCACTCAAAGGTCATTACCCGCTAACTTAGATTGACCAAATGCTACACACAGTTGCAGGAGTTATGCAACTCTTACAGTTAGAAGAACAAAGAGAGCAATCATACAATCATAATCAGAAGCATATGACAAATACTGAAGGATGGTTCAACAAAAAGACAACCGCCAAAAAATTTAGAGTGGGAGACTTGGTTTTGAAATGGAATGTAAAGAAAGCTAAGCCGGGTAACCATGATAAATTCGATGCTTTACAGGGAGGGACCATTCGAAATTGTTTCGAGAAAGCAGTTCAATGCTTTCGAGTTGAAAGATCAAGATGGATTGGCTCTTCCCATCATGGTGAATGCATTTCACCTAAAGTTATATTTCTATTGAGAAAGCAGAAAAGGAATTATATGTACAGTATAATATAAGTATATTCAGACAATATTTGTAAATATTACCATTTTTCGGCCTTAACAAAAAAAAAATTTCAGTCACAGCCAATCAGAAGTCGACATTTTTTTTTGAATAGAGATACTAAGGTATAAAGGGAGTTTTGACGAGGTAATGTTCACATTTAATCTAAGTGCATTTTCCTGTGTTCTTTGTCTTTCTTAGAAAGATTATTTTTACAACTGCGTTGTTGACTCCGTTTCCCAATGGATAAAGGCCTGGTTCAAAATTTTTGCAAGCAAAAAATCCCTCGAAAGGCGCCAAGAATGTTAGTCAAAAAGTGGCTAACTACAGAAAACATCTGATGCTCCTTTTTGCATATTTTCCAAGAAGACCGAAGTGGCCCATATGCTAAAGATCAAAGAAAATGCAAAACACCGCAAGGAGGAAAAAGTGTCGCGATATCGCGACATGTTGCATTTTCGTGGTCTAAAGCAAAGAGAAAGAGCGAGGAGGAAAAAGTGTCGCAATATCACGACATGTTGCATTTTCGCGGTTCAAAGCAAAGAGAAAAGGAAAAGGGCAAAAGTGTCGTGATATCGCGACATGTTGCAATGTCGCGGCCAAAAGGGAAAAAGTGTCGCGATATCGCGACATGTTGCTTTGTCGTGGCCAAAAGGGAAAAAGTGTCGCGATATCGCGACATGTTGCTTTGTCGTGGCCAAAAGAGAAAAAGTGTTGCGATATCGTGACATGTTGCATTGTCGCTGTCAAAAGAGAAAAACTATCGTGATATCGCGACATGTTGCTTTGTCACGGCCAAAAGGGAAAAAGTGTCGCGATATCGCGACATGTTGCTTTGTCGCGACCAAAAGGGAAAAAGTGTCGTGATATCGCGACATGTTGTATTTTCACGGCTAAGAGCAACAAAAGGGAGCAAAGAGGCAGAAGTGTCACGATTTCGCGACATGTCGCATTTTCGTGATGCAAGAAGAAGAATCAAGCTGAAGACATAAAAATGTCGCGATTTCGCAACATATCTCATTTTCGCGACGGGAGGCAGCTAAAGAGCAAAGTAAGAGATGAATGTCACGATTTCGAGGAATTTTTGCAGTCATTAATTTGGGGGTGTGTAAGATAAGATAGCCTTTGCATGTTGACAAGTCTATGAAGAATTTTTCTAACCATCATATTTTTGGGAGATAATTTCAGATCGTTGAATTTGCAGCCAATAAGAGAGCTTCGGGGTATATTTTTAATAAATACTCACTACAAACCTTAGGAAAGGATTCATATATAATAAGCGGATAGGGTTCGTTTATAAAGGGTGGAGGTAATACGATGCGTAGGATGTGGGGAAGTTGCTCGATGTTTAGTTGAAAATGAGATGATGCATTGGGGACATAGATATAAAAATGATTTCAGGCCTTAGAAAAATGTGTTAATCTTATTATGCTCTACAACTTAGAATTTAGTATCTTAGGAAATTAATGACCAAAGAGGGCATGAAAAATTAAATTTTGGCTCAAATATTTGGCATTATAGTTAAGCAAAAAATATTATATCTTGGAAATATTAGGATTTATAAAGGTTAGGTGCATGAATATGAAATTGGTGGGGGGAATGGACTTAACACATAAAAACCCTTAGGACCTTAGGAATTTTTGGCTAGGATTAATGAAAACTATATATGGACGAAGGATTTTTTAAAGCGTTTTTATCATGAATTATTATGAGAAGGGGGGTTTTAAGGAGTGAGAGTATTAAGTATCTGAGGACCTTAAAACCTTATTATGGATGCCTATATAGGAAAATTTGGTGAAAAGGACCAAGGATTTGACCAAAAATTGAAAGACTATAATGCTTGAAAATTTAAAAATTTATGATAATAACAAGGACTAAGAAGCACAACAAAGTGATTTAAGTCTATGAACCTAGTGGTGTCAAAAAGAAATTATGCTTAGTCAAAAATGAAACCTACTGGGACCTAAGGTGAGAATTTGTAAGCAAACCACAAGACTAAAAAATCATGAAAATTTGAGATTAAGGACATACTTTATGTTGGACTGCAGGGTCCAACATAGGATCCAACTAGGGTAAGTAATGAAAAGTGGAAGCACTTGAAAACCTTAGAATATCTAGTAAAATCTACCTAAAATTGCCTAAAAACAAACTGAAAAAAGACATTCCTCTACCTAATCACCTAAAAACATACTAAAGGACATTAAAAACATACTTTTTTTTGGGTGTAGAAGTACAAATTCATTTCTCTTCTAACCCCAAAACAAGATTTATACAACTTCAGATATTGCCCATTGAGAGGGATTTGCATTTGTTCTCCTTCCAAGCTTTATAACATGTAAGTATGTTGCCCAACAATTTGAACTATTTGATAAGGTATAAGCCACTTAGGCTCCAACTTACTTTTCTCTATGTCTATCATTTTTGGGTCCCAGTATATTATGATATCACCTTAATAAAAAGGCTTACCTTTTACTTTTTTATTTAAAAGCTGTATTGTTTTTTATGCTTGTTCTATCATATTTATCAAGGCTTATCTTCTCTCCTCCTGTAACTGCATAATTTGATATGTGGCACCTGCATTCATTAATCCAAATGGCATTCTAAAATATTTAAAGTTTTCAAAATGTGTGGCAAAGGTAATCTTATTTCTATCCTTTGGATTAATCAATATCTAATTATACCCTGAAAAACCATCCAGTACAGACATTCTAGCTGACCTGACTACTCCCTGCAATAATTAATCCATGTTGGGGAGTGGGTAATTTTCTTTGAGTGAACTCTTATTCAAATTCCTAAAGTCAACACATAATATAATATCCTCATTATTTTTCCTAATGGGTACTAAGTTTGCTATCTAGGAAGAAAATCTTACAATTTTGATTATTTTGGCATCCAATAACTTTTGTACTTCTTTATGAATGACAGGATATAATGTGGAGTTGAATTTTATTTGTTTTTACCTAAAAATATTTGCATCTTGTTGTAGAGGTATTATATGAGTCATAACATTTGTATTAAATGTCCTCAAATCTTCATAACTCTAGGCAAAAACATCTTTATTCTTTTTTGAAAAACTAACATATTGTTGTTTTTCTTTTCCTAACAAATTTTTATTTAGTTTAACAAGACTTGACTCTTCTTCTATTCCAATATTAACATCATTAGCTTCAAATTCTTGAAAGAGTGGCTTATAAGCTTTGTCAAAATTATCAAATAAACTTTCTAAAGAAATAAGTCCCCTAAAAATTCTGTTTGTTTTTAGTTGGATAACTTCAATTGGCTCTCCAATAACATTCTTTAGTTTCTTTTCATTTTCTTCATCACATATTACATCAAAAAATTGATTCTAAAGAGTCATGAAGTCTTTAATGTCAATATCATCTTGAAATACTTGAAGATAAACAATATTATCTGGTACAGATGGCTTATAAGCCAAAATAGTAGAAAATTTATCCATGTATTTTGTATCAATTTATAGATAGTCTACACCAGATGCATTTATAGCTAATAGATCTACAACATAATTCTATCCTCTTGGAATATACAACAAATTAAATGCTAAAAACCTATCAATCTCAGCCAACATTATAATTATTATTCAACATGATAATTTCTATTTATTCAACAAAAGTATCACATAAATTTAATATTTCTATTTATTAATTAAAAATTTAAAAATTAAAGCTACTAATTTAAAAATTTATTTACAAAAATCCAAAGAAATACTAAAGAAAGACAATAAAATATTTTGCAGAATTAGTAAAAAAATTAAAAGACTCTTTCGAGGAAGAGTAATGTCCACACTATGTCCATTAAATTGTCTCGTTAAAAAGCAATAGGGAGTTCCACTGTTGTTTTGAATTACCTTTTGACTTTGTAGCACCCTAAAATTGGCACAGTTAAACCTTAGTAAAAAGATAAAAATTCAAATTTTAACCTCAAACCGCCCGTTAACCGCCTGTTACCCGCTCCCCTTGTTTTTCGCACCATTTTTAGGATTTGTTTTGACCGTTGGACGATATCATCGCAGATTAGACGAAATCATCCCAGATCTGACGAATTCATCTGGAACAGAACGTCCAGACGATTTCGTCCCAAAACCAAATTTTCATACTTAGCTTCTGTTCCAACAACCTCTCTAACCTAGGCAGAAAGCGTGTCTGCGCAGTTAGAGTCTCCCCCGTTGGAGATCTCCCAAATTGGGATGATCTCCAACCTCCTAACCTCTCCCTAATCCTATATAAACTAAGATTTTCTCAGTTTATCCCCCTGACTCTCTACTCTGAAACTCTGCTTAAACCCCCTGAACTTCCACGCACCTCAGAGCATCCTCACACCATCATTTGCATTATGTATTTCATGTTTTCTTGCAGGAACTTTACTATTTTTCAGTCGAAGCTAGCTCGGATCGTCGCAAGCGATTCCAGGCGATTTCGGACGATCCTGTCGAGGAGCGCAGACGATCTCGTACGATTGGAGGCGATCCCGACTGTAGTCCAGATTGGGGGCAATCAGAGCCCAGAGTTTGCATCTCTTTATTGTTTTCTGCATTTCTCTATACATTATCTTAGTTATTATATTTATGCATCTTGGAGTTCACCTCATTTAGCATAACCGCATGATAAAGTTAAAATCAATCATTAAATCTATTGCATTTCTCTTATTTGTTATTTGAATCTATTATTTAGGCATGTTTGCTATTATTTCTATCATTCTCCTTTGCTTTTGCAGTTGCATCTTTGGTATTTTGTATCTATTCCTGTGATTGCAGGTTTTTGACGAATTCGTCTGATGAATTCGTCAGATTGACGATGATCTCGTCTGATCTCAGATGATTACGTACGAGTTGAGACGATCTGGACTGCTACAAAACTTAGAATCTTCATCAGACATCCGAAATCAGGTATGTACTGTTCTATTTAGCATATTCTCTGTGTTTAGCATTCATTCCTATTTTTTGTATTCATCTAAATCAGCATTGGCATATAGAATAGTTTAGATTCATCTTGGCCAAACCTAGGAATTGAATGATTAAAGTACAAAATGAACACATCAAACCTACTATCAACCTAGGTGTGGAAACTGCCACTCAAAAGTTTCCTGGTGAACCCACCATCCGTCGAAAATTCACCCTTATACCCCTCCCCCGAGAGGCGGGACCTTCAAAGGGCCTCTCAGTCCGAGGTATTGTCCCATCCTTCTCGCATCCCCCTTCCGGGCATGGATCCTATAGCCTGAAGGTAAGGATGCAAAAAATTTGGAGCGATACATTTTGGTGAACCCGACGTGAAAAACTAAAAACCTTTTGAAAACAATCCAAAAAAAAACAAAACATAAATGCATTTAGAATCAAAGATTGCATATCATATTTAGATGGTAGATTATAATAAAAGACGAGTTGTCACCATTAATGTTGAGAATCAATTAGCAGCTATAGAGATTACTTCTGTGCTTAGAGTACCTCAAACAAATAGGGTTCAACCTTTGTGGGACGAACTTGATAGGAGATTGGGTATCATTGGATCTAGGGCAACAGAACTTAGGCAAATTAAGAGGTTTGTCCTAGATAGAATCCTGGATCCTGATCAAGTGACCTTATATCATGAACTTCAGAGAGCTTGCCATAGGTGGTTAGCAGATAAAAGAGCCCATGTGTCTTCAGAGTTGTACACCTTTGAGGAATACCTTGAGAATGCAGTTGTAGTACATAAATTTCTATCTCATATAGAGGATCAAGAGGTCGTTCTTACGGATAGAAAAATATGGAATAGAGTTCCTAGAGCTGTGTTATATCGAGAGTATTGCCATGAACTTTATTTCTACCAGTCAGAGTCTGAAACAGATAATATCACTATAGCACACTTTATCAAGTTCTTGAAAAACCATTTCCAATTTGAAGAGGAGCATTTCATGACTCTTGATGAACTTGATCCTATCAATGACATCTATAAACTATTTATAGAAAACTAAGCTATTCTTTTATTATTGTTATTTCTTGCATTCAGTGTGTTGTTTGTTGTCTTTATAAGCATAAAAAAAAAAAAAACAAAAATAAATAAATAAAATAAAAACAAAACAAAATCATAACAAAAATCAAAACATTTTCTTTTAAGTATTATAGTAGGTATATAATTAAAATATATACCTCCTAAATTTGTTGCAAATATATTAATATATATTTGCTAAAATCTAAATTTAGACATAATGACTAGACTCAGGAATGGAAAACAGACTGAAGTAGAAGAAGATTGGTTAAGAAAACCAGGAAATAACCCAGATGTCCTTCCTGAAGACCCAATTCAGGAAGAAGGAACCTTTGACCAACAAGAAGAAGAATTTGTTGTAGGAAATGAACAAAAAGAAAATGATAGAGAGGAAGGATCCTCATCCCCTAAAATATCTCCGGAAGGAGTTGTTACTTTTGAGAACATGGAACATTTCTGGAAGTTCCTCAATACTAATATTGGCACTCTTAATAGAGCAGTCCATATGGACAAAGATCAAATTAGTGACACTCAAGCAACCCTAGAAGACATATATCACACACGCACTAATCCCTTGTCCTTCGTTGATCAAGAAAGTGATCAAGCTGGACCATCCAATTTGGATATGGCCGCTATAATCCAGAACACGCAACAACAACAGGTTACCCAACCACCTAGAGTGCCTGTTATCAAGCCTAGGGTTATTCCCACACAAAAGAAACCTTCATTCACTGCTCTATTTCGCCAAGCTATTGATCAATATACCTCAAATCAACAAAAGCCTAAAACAAAACCAAATACCAATTTCCAACAATCTGGGATACAACATAATGCTACAACAAATCTTCTTCATAATACTCTTCCTACCAACCATTTGCATAACAACAATATAGCATCTAATCCTTATGTCACGCCTTCCTACGCTCACAAATCCCATACTCATGTACCACCGAACCAATATGGTGGGCAAACTGGTAATCTGGAAGCCATGGTGAAACAATTAGTCTCCCGCATGGACCAGATAGATCCCTACCGTCCCTCGTACAATTATCGAGAGATGTGTAGTCAGCCTCTAGATCCTATAGTTGTAGCACAACCATATCCTAAACACTTTCCTATGCCTGTCCTACCTATATATAAAGGAACTGAAGATCCCATAGAGCATCTTCGTATGTTTAGGATAGCATGCCATGATATATCCCATGATGATTTGTTATTACTAAAGATGTTCCCAAAAAGTTTAGGAGGGATGGCATTGGAGTGGTATTATCAATTACCCACTCATTCTTTGAGAAATTTCGAAGAGACCGCCGAGTCTTTTGTGCATCAATTTAGTGCCTATATTGAAAGGCATGTAACTATTAAAGATTTGTACAACCTAAAACAAGACAAAGATGAGTGTTTTGCTGACTTCTTAGCTCGATGGAGGCAGTTGATAGGAAAATTACACTTTGTGTTACCTTATCGGGAAATGTTGGATATCTTTATCAATAATTTACAAGAACAGTTATCCTATGAATTATCAACTGCTACCTTGACCACCTTCGATCAAGCTATAGATTTAGCTCGAAGAGTGGAAGATGCTCTTGTTAGGAGAGGTCAACTTAAAAAGAAAGATGATGAGAAAACATCCAGAAATCAATATAAAAATAAACAAGTTGTGGGTGATGGAGTCACTGATAGCAGAAATATTGCCAATGTTAATACTGCGAAAACAACAGAGAAGTTTATATTGAAACCTCTTGATAAACCACCCCAAGAATTTACTAGGTTAAATCAACCCTTATCAACCATTCTCCCGCAACTATTAGCACGAGGTTTGATTCAATTACCAAATATCCGGGAACTTGATCCAACTATACCCGGATACAGAGCTGATTTACATTGTGATTTCCATAGAGGACCTGGACACGCTACCAATTCTTGTAAAATATTAAAACATAAAATACAAGACCTGATTGATAACAATGAGATGGAGGTGCAAGCCTTTCAACCTAAACAAAATCCTTCTAATAATGCTCAAAAGAACATCCCTCAAAATCAGAATCAGAATGCCAATCAGTCACTGGACATATTTCAACATCCTTTACCAAAGCATGGTAAAGAGGTGGCTAATCAAATTGAGCATCATAATGTTCCCCCTCCTACCCGATATGTAGGAACTATTAGTGGACATTCACCTACTCATGATGTGGAAGTATTTGACACAACTTTATCCATGGTTACGACCAGACCTCTATATAATATTCGGACCCCTGATCTTAGTGATACCGAATATGAGACTAGAAAGTGACATGGAAATCACCTCAAATCAATCGAATAGTTCTGAAGATGAATCAGATCCTATTCAACCTATCACAAGTTCTATGGTTCCAGAAGAACCATTTCCTAGAAGAGTCACTACTAGACCATCTTCTCACCAATTACTTTCTAATGAACAAGCCATAAACGCTAGACCAAGGCCCATTCATCATCCACAAAATAATATTGTAGGTACCATCGGAGCCGTTACCAGACAACAGGCTCAAAACTCTCAACAGGATCAAACTCAGAATGATGGATCAGCTCCATTTGTTTTGAAAAATCCCAATAAAGGGAATCATGCACCTAATGTTCAACCTAAGCCTCCTTATAATATTAATGAACAATTATCAAATACTACAACTAGAATTTCCCTTTTGGACCTTTTAAGATCTTCTCCTACCCATAGGGATGAATTAATGCTCACATTAAGCCAAATGATGGTACCACAAAATATTCAACCTCGAAGCCATGTCCAATACTATCATAACTCGAGAAGTCGATTGTATTGACTTTCGGGATAGAGATATACCACAACATAGTTTACATAAGGATAACCCCTTATATATTACTGCCCTAATTGGGGATGTAGCAGTTAAACGAGTCTTGATTGATAATGGTTCATCTTTAAACATATGCACTTTTGACTTCTACCAAATATTTGGGTTTAGAAGTGACGAAATGAAAAGAACTGATATGATCATAAAAGCCTTCAATGACGAAACACAAGAAACATGTGGAGTTATTACTATCCCCTTGCAAGTTGGTCCGAGAACCTTAGACACGACCGTGTTTATTGTACATTGCCCTGCATCGTACAATATACTTTTGGGTCACCCTTGGATCAATGCAATGCGAGTTGTTCCCTCAACTTTACATCAGTGTGTTAAATTTGAATTTAAAAATCAGTTGGTTACCATTCATGGTGATCCTAGACCCTTTGATATGTGTGCTTTGGCAGAACCTGTTGGAGTTCAATTTTGCCCTGCTCTGTCATCCACACATCCTAATTCTCATCAACCATCTAAACGTGTGAAACACACACCCATAACATCATCTACTCTTTCCCCATCAACTACACCTCTACATATAGCTCAACCATATTCCGAACAAACCACATTAGGACCTCGAAAAGATCATAAAACTACAACCAATGCTTCTTGTTTTACTCCTATAACTTCCATACCTATAGACTCATCCATCGATATCTCTATAACATCTACATCCACTACAGGCATACTTTCCACATCCGACGATGTAGGAAATGTTCCTTCTACCTCTTATGCTCTTACTGATGAGCTCTTACCCGATTTATCTAAAATTCTTATATCAGAAAAAACAAACATTGCCATGCAAGATTCCCTTATTTTAAATAAACTCCCACCCTCTCCTCGTACCTTGGGCCTCCCACAGCCTATGGGAAGTATTTACCAAGTCGGGAGTTGTGCTTTTATTTATAAGGGATATGATTGGGGAAGAATACCTAGAAACATCAAGACACATTGTGATGGATATGCTAGATGCTATTTTGCTAATGAGTATATTAAAGCTAAGCCTATAATGCTTAAATTGGGATATAAAGGGAAAGGTTTGGGACCTTTCCAGAATGGTATGAAAGAACCTTTTGAGGTAGAACCGTGGCCTGCCCGATGTGGTGTGGGCCTATTTCCTAGTAAAGGTCAGCCCTTCCCATTCGAGGATGATGACCACCTCATATGTTACCAAGATTATCTGGATAAACGGGATGTCTTGCATTTAATGAATAAGCCTCTTACATGTAATATGTTATCCATAGCTTACCCTGAGATGATTTCCGAATCCGACGATGAGTTGGAGGGGGATATCTTTCATGATGTCTCCATTGAGGAATTGTTACATAACGGATTTTATTTCGATGGCTCTATACCTAGTATAGCCCAGCTTGAGGCCACGACTCCTCAAGACGAATTATCCAAGCTAACCTTGGAAGAATTACAAGAATTAGGCGTTTCACCCGCCCCACCTAATTTTGAGAGAGATCTACACATGGAAGTAGAAAACATCATAAAAATTAACATTGGAACCAAAGATAACCCTCACATAATCAACATTGGATCAGAATTGAGTCAAGAAAAACAAGATAAATACATTGCATTCCTTAAACAATATGAAGACGTCTTTGCTTGGACATATGAAGATATGCCAGGATTAGACCCTTCTGTAGTTATGCATCACCTAGTAGTCCATCCGGATGCTAAACCTGTTAAACAGAAACTTAGAAAAATGCATCCTAAAGTGGCCTTACTAGTCAAAGGAGAATTAGAAAAGCTCTTGAAGGTTATTTTTATACAAGCCATTGATTATGCTGAATGGATCTCGAATGTAGTTCCAGTAACTAAGAAAGAAGCTACTAAAGTTAGGGTTTGCACAGACTTCAGAGATATTAATGTTGCATGCCCTAAAGATGATTTTCCTCTTCCCAACATGGATCAGATCATTGACTTTACTATTGGGAGTGGAATGATATCCCTAATGGATGGATTTTCTGGTTATAATCAGATCAGGATAGCTCCTGAAGATCAAGCTAAAACAACCTTTATTACCCCTTGGGGAACCTTTTGTTGGAAAGTGATGCCATTCGGTTTAAAGAATGCAGGTGCAACATATCAACGAGCCATGACTTATATCTTTCATGATATGATGCATGATATTCTACATGATTATGTAGATGATATTATAGCTCGTTCCATCAAAGAAGATGATCATTTAGATGACTTGAGAAAAGTATTTGATCGGTTAAGGGAGTATCTTATCCGATTGAATCCAGCTAAATGTATATTCGGAGTTAAGTCCGATAAATTATTAGGGGTTATAGTTTCTTTACGTGGCATTGAAATTGACCCTCTCAAGATCGTGGCTATCACTGATATGCCCGCACCCACAAATATATCAGAATTACGAAGTCTACAAGGTAAGCTTCAAGCTATTCGCCGCTTTATTGATAAGTTGGCAGACAAAACTGGACCTTTTCTTAAGCTTCTTAAGAAAGATGTCTCTTTTCATTGGGATGACGAATGTCAAGAAGCATTCGAACTCCTCAAACAATATCTCCTTAAACCACCGGTGCTTTCACCACCTAGATCTGATCGTCCATTTATTTTGTACATTTCTGCTTCCGATTTTGCCTTAGGAGCTATGTTAGCTCAACTTGACGATGAGAAGAAAGAACGTGCTAATTATTACATTAGCAGAACCTTAATCAGTTATGAAACTCGCTATACCGTATTAGAGAAGTTATGTCTAGCAGTCATATTTTCTACATAGAAACTACGACATTATATGCTCAGCCAAAAAACGTATGTTATTGCTAAATTCGACCCTTTGCGATATCTCATGAGTCGACCGTACTTATCTGGTCGCACAACAAAGTGGGTTCTTGCGCTAAGCGAGTTTGAACTCACGTTTATAGGACAAAAGTCTGTTAAAGGTCAAATCATAGCAGATCAATTAGCCGTTGCACCCTTAGAGTCTACCCATCCCCTCATCATTGAGTTTCCTGATGAATGCCTTAAACTAGAGGCAGACCATCCAGAGCAATGGTCCCTATACTTTGATGGAGCCCGATGTATGAGTGGGGCTGGTGCAGGTATTATTTTAATATCTCCGTAGAAACATCTTATACCTCTGTCCTTCAAACTAACATTTGCTTGTACTAATAACACTGCTGAATATGAAGCTCTTATCCTTGGATTACGAGCTGCTTTAGCGCTACAAATTAAAAATCTATTGGTTTTTGGTGACTCTCAACTTGTCATAAATCAAATCAATGATGTTTATCAAACTCGAGATGATAAATTGCATCCATACAAAGCATATGTCTTACAATTATTATCTTTGTTTGATCAAGTTACCTTGGAAGCTATTCCTCGAACTAACAACCGTGCGGCTGACGCTATGGCTGCAACTGCATCTCTTTTGCCCTTGGAGTTAGATGACGAATATGCTACCATCATTATTCATCGACTCCAGGAACCCACTTCAAGCAAATCATGCTTAGAACCTTTGGATGTGTTTCTAATCAATGAAACTACTCCTGAACATTGGTACACTGATCTATTTAATTTTCTTCAAAATGGGACCTTTCCTGAAGGTTGTAATAGCAACCAGCATAGGTTATTACGTAGACGAGCAAGTCACTTCATGATTATTGGTAATACCTTGTATAGGAGATCTTTTGAAGGCATCTTATTGAGATGTTTGAATCTAGCAGAATCTAGATCAGCTTTGAGTGAAGCCCACAATGGATCTTGTGGGGGGCATTTTAGTGGTAGCGCCATTGCTAAAAAGCTCCTTAGGATAGGATATTTTTGGCCTACCATGGAGAATGATGCACATGCTTATGTGCATCATTGCGACAAGTGCCAGAAACACGCTGACCTTGTCCATGCGCCTGCACAAGAGCTGCAGGCTATTTCATCTCCTTGGCCCTTTTCAAAATGGGGCTTAGACATCATTGGAAAAATCAACCTTGTGTCATCTGATGGACACAAATTTATCATAACCGCCACTGAGTATTTCATGAAGTGGGTTGAAGCTATGCCATTAGCTTCTTGCACTGGAACCCAAGTTTCCAAGTTTATTTTTAATCAAATTATTTGTAGGTTCGAAATCCCTGCAAATCTCATTTTAGATAATGGAACTTGTTTTAAAAATAAAGATGTTAAGAAATTATGTCAAAAGTATAAAATTCAACATCGTTGGTCCACTCCCTATTATCCTCAGGGTAATGGCCAAGCAGAAGCATCTAATAAAACATTAATCAAAATCCTTAAAATACTGGTCAACAAATCTGGCCGAGATTGGCATATTCAATTATATCCTGCTTTGTGGGCCTATCGAACTAGCGTTCGTACTCCCACAGACACTTCCCCCTTTGTTTTGGTCTATGGCGTTGAAGCAGTTTTTCCCTTTGAATTAGAAGTTCCTTCTTTGGCTCTGCTACTTCAAGATACTGAAGTAGGAGATGAATATCATGCTGGCAGACTTAGTCAGCTGGAACTCCTAGATGAAAAGTGCATCAATGCTTTGGAGCATCTTCGTGCCTACCAAAACAAGCTTAAACGAGCATACCTCAAGAAAGTTCATCAGCGATCCTTTGAGATCGACGACCTTGTCTTAAAAGAAAATCAAAAAAATACTAATGCAACTAAAGACCTTAAAGGTAAATTTGAGCCCAACTGGCTCGGACCATATGTCATCACTGCTAAATTTGGATCGGGAGCATATCGATTAGCTACCTTAGATGGTAAAGATCTTAAAGAACCTATGAACATTATGCATCTTAAGCGTTATTATGCATAACATTTGGTCCTTTTTCATCATTTATATATATTGTGTATTTTGCATATTGTTTCATTTTAGTAAAATTTCAAAAAAAATAGTAATAGTATTTCTTCTTGCAATTCATCAATCAAAATCAAAATATAAAAACATCAAAATCGTCAAAATCTTCAAAAACATATTTTATTTTCATACCTGTCAATTCTTGAAGTATTGCCGTTATATTTTCAATTATTTTGGATAAATTAGCATTTATTTGGAATCCCGCACTTTCACATTCACATGAATAAATATCTTGATTTTATTTTGTATGATTATTAATCTCTCTTATATCAAAGTCCCTAGTTGAATTAAATAAAGTTTTGAGCATAGAGAACTGATCTTGTTATTTACTTGAACCAAATATATCTTTTCACATTAAAATGATTTCATTGCAAATTCAATATGATGCTACATAGTAAAAGTGGTTTCTTGAGCGAAAAGTTTCCCCTGCTATCCTATCATGCACATGGTCTAGAATCTTTGAGAATTGACAAAAGGACAAGCTCACCCCTACCTGAGAATAAAAATCCCTTGCTCTACAACTAATCCGAGCAAGTATCCCTAGCATAGGAAGAAAAAGAAAAGTCAAAGAAAATGAGAAAAAGAAAAATATCATTTTGTACCATCGCAACAATATTTCAGCATTATCTCAAGTTCCAAGCAAAATACAAAAAAAAAAAAGAGAAGAAAAGAAGAGAAAAAGAAAAGGCAAAAGCAAAATGCAATAAATCCCTTTCCCTACCCCTTGAAAAGAAAAGAAGGGTGAATGAGCTTGAATCCCTGGAATTCTCAATTATTCAAAAACTGTGAGGTAAGCCCCATAACAAGTGGTTTGTGCCCAACCCGCTTGGCCTTGGGTAATCCCTAGCATGGTGATATGTCTGTCACATTAGCGACCTTATTTTGTATAGACCTATGTCGGCTTATGGATTAGCTAGCTCTTGATAACCTAACTTACATAGTAGTCTGGTACGGTTACATGCATATAAATCATGGTCAACGAACATTCATTTGGTTAATTCAAATTACTTGTATCAAATTATCTTGCTCAAAATTGGTGAACGAACAATACAATTGCACACACATTTGTATTTGAGAGATTCTCTATCATTATGATAAATCAAGATCGGCAATGAACTCACATATGCACATGAGGGTTCCTTACAAATCTACATTTGTCTTTGAGATAATTTAAAATATTTCTGCAACTCTTTTGGAATAAATTTTATTCTTATTTCAGAACATCTGTTTAGTATAAAAACAATTACATACATTGTTTTCAAAAAATCCAAAATTCTTTTAAACAACATATTACAAAATCTAGCAAATAAAGTCAAGTTTGTATATTATTATTTTCTGTTTATCTCAAAATCAAAAATCAAATCATGCAATAAAACTAAAATATCAATTTCTTCTTTGGATTTCGCGATGATGGTATAAGTCTATACCTATAATTCTATGCCTAGCGCAAACCATTGTTCTAATTTTATTTTCCCATTCATTTTAAAAAATAAAAACATATGGCTTACATCATTATGTTACACAATTGTGCTTTAAAACGAACGAACACTTATTCTATTTCATGTCATTATGTCAACATTCAATTTTGCAACCATGGTATAATTTCTAAGGAATTGTTCAAAATTTTATCACACTTAGGAATTTATGCCTAGCAAAATCATATTTCTTTTAGTATCTCACGCATAATATTTTTATGAAAATCTGAAAACAAATCATCACCATCACAACACAAAGTCTTAAGACAGTCTCTTAAGCATTCTTTTACTTTTAGCAATATTTCTATACTGGGATTAGCTTGACGACCGAGCGAGCGACGACTCCATGAAATGGTCTATAACAGCGACAATGTCCTTTGAAATTATTGTTAGAAGTCCCTTTTATTTTTCATCAAATCACACCAAAACAACCAATTGTTTACATCAGATTATTTCATTTAAATTTTACAACATGACATAAAATTATAATATTTCTAAAATGACATAATCACATGAATCATCAATAATCAATTGCAAAATTCAACATTAAAGCATCATACAACATATACACAAGTCATATCATCAAAAATACCATATATATATATATCAACAAATTATGTACATCATATCAAAACTAGACTGGTATGCCACAATCAATAGCCTGGCATACTCAATCCTCTCAAAAAATATATAATAATAAATACAATCTCTGTGCAGTGAGCGTCTAGCCTCGAGAAGCCCTCGAGCTCTCAGCCTCATCTCCTCTCCCACCCTGAGGTGGAGGAGGAGGCCCCATTGGAGTCCACCCTATGTCGTGGGTCCTCGACATCGATCGTGATGATGTCCTCGATGACCCCATCCTAATCGGCCTCGCAATGTCGACTGGTAGTTGTAACCTCTGGCTCTCTGGAACCATCTGGTAGTATGCTCCCTGGTAGAATGTAGTCTAAGCCATAGACCATGCCAACTCCTGCATGCTCGCTCCTCCACCCCGAGCTCTGAGCCATGTAGCCTCATCCTGTAGTGTCTGCACCTGAGCCCGAAGGCGGGCAACCTCAGCTCGAAGAGCCGTCGTCTCGCTGCTCTCCCCTACCTCGACACCCTTGCCCTTATCGGGTGATGGTGGTCTCTCCCCCTACTGAGAAGGGACTCCCCTCTCCCTCCTCCCTATCTGCTGTGGTCTCTGTGGAGCCCGTGCCATCCTCTAGCATCTCTCCTATGGAGACCATCGTTGCTCTCTCCCTCGTGACCCTATGCTACCTCAATAGCAGCCTGACGTCGCCTCCCCATCCATTGCACAATAGTATGCATCGGACCCTATGCCCTCGTCATCCGAGGAGGGTGGATGCCTATGTACCAGGCATCGTATCCATCGGTAACCCTAGTATCATCACCATCCACTGGCTGGATGGGGGCATCATCCGTGTCCTGACTCCAGAACCATTGCATGTCTGGAGCCCCGCTCAATGTGGTACTATCTCGGATAGTCTAGGAGTACTCGTAATCCTTGAGAGAAGGGATCCCTTACTGTAGACCGAACTATCATAGAACCCGGTCGTAGCGGTGGAGCTCTACCTCTCCCCGCTCCATCCTCAGCCAGCAGACTCACTTGATGCGAGCCAGCTCCTGCCCATCCTCTGCCCACCCTGGGTGCTCTCGCCATGGCCTCCAGGTGATCTGGTCTAGGATGAGGTCATCTAGCAACCTTCGTGACATCGACAGATCTATCCACCACTGTGACCCCCTCTGTAGCCACCAGTAGAAAACTCGGGGCCTCTCTCGGTCAACCCCTATCAGTGGGAGCCCTACCGGCCTCCGCACCATGATGTGCTCCCAGCACCAAACCTGTAGTAGCGATGTCAAGACCAGACATCGGCCTCCCTTGTATACGACCCCATGCAGGATCCTATACAAGCGGCATAGTACAAAGCTGCCCCATGCAAACCTGTACCCGTGGTCTCTCATGTCACAGACCACATCTGATAGGAGCCATGGTAGTCTGCACCCGCTCTGGTGGCACAATAGTAAGCCACCTACCACCCCTGCCAAAACTTGAGTCAGCCTAGATGCCCCAGGCATCTCCTTAGAGACTCGATGTTCACCTCGCCCTTCTCCAAGGTGAAGCTCGGGTCTCCGCTCAATCTCATCATCGCCTGGCCTTGATTGGCCATAGGAGTCATCAACCGTCCTTGTATGGGGATCCTCATGATCCTCCATACGTCCTCTAGTGTGGGAGCCATCTCCCCTATCGGTAATCGAAAGCAGGATGACCTCGGATACCACCTCTCTGCTAGGGCTATCAGTAGCCCCATGTCCATCGGTACTTGTGGCATCTCCGCCACATGCTACAAACTGACTTGTGCTAGTCGGTCACGCTCTGCCTGATCGAGCGTGGCTATGTCATCTCGTAGCCCACCGTATTTCCATTCTCGACTCTTTAGTAATCCCCTCTACAAAACAAACAATAAAACAATAAAAATTCATTAATCAACCAATCATTAAAATAAAATTAAATACATTTTAACCAAGCTTAATTTCATAAAGTATGATGATATCGTCCACCATTGGATGATATCATCCCAAATTGGGCAAAATCGTCCTTTGTAGGATGAAATCATCTCCGATTTTGCAACTTGGGGATCGCCCCTTGTTGAACGGGATCGCCCCTAGTTCACCGATTTCGCCCTCCGACGAAATCGACGATCTAGGGACGATTTCGATGAAATAGGGACGATTTCATCCCGACGTCGTCGACGGCCTAAAAATGGCCGCGATGCCCCCAAACAATCAAAATTTAAAACAAAAAATTGCACAAATTAAATTCAAACCTAATTTACTAGGATTAGATCCTTACCCGTAGCCCACGTCGGACCTCTGTCGATCGGTGTGCTGTCTCCACCATTTTTTGTCTGCAGAGCTCTAAAACCAATAAAAATGAACAGTAAAAATGAATTAGGGTTTTACCCTATTTTCTTAATTTTATTTAAAATCAACAACATTTTTTTAAATTTTTGCTTTTTCGTGCTTTTACCTCAAACGTTCGATTTGGGTAAAAACACGGAGGGGGCACCATAGTCAGTAGTCGTACGATTCGACCAAGAATCGTCGTCTAAAAAATTGAGTACATTTTTGCTTTCTCGTAAAATGGGAAGAACTCGTCTTTAACGCATTTTCTTCAAAAAATTCGCTAAAGAGGGGGCAAAATGTAGCACCCTAAAATTGGCACAGTTAAACCTTAGTAAAAAGATAAAAATTCAAATTTTAACCTCAAACCGCCTGTTACCCGCTTTCCTTGTTTTTCGTGCCATTTTTAGGATTTGTTTTGACCGTTGGACGATATCGTCACAGATTAGACGAAATCATCCCAGATCTGATGAATTCATCTGGAATAGAACGTCCAGACGATTTCATCCCAAAACCAAATTTTCATACTTAGCTTCTGTTCCAACAACCTCTCTAACCTAGGCAGAAAGCGTGTCTGCAGTTAGAGTCTCCCCCGTTGGAGATCTCCCAAATTGGGATGATCTCCAACCTCCTAACCTCTCCCTAATCCTATATAAACTGAGATTTTCTCAGTTTATCCCCCTGACTCTCTACCTGAAACTCTGCTTAAACCCCCTGAACTTTCATGCACCTCAGAGCATCCTCACACCATCATTTGCATTCTGTATTTCATGTTTTCTTGCAGGAACTTTACTATTTTTCAATCGAAGCTAGCTCGGATCGTCGCAAGCGATTCCAGGCGATTTCGGACGATCCTGTCGAGGAGCGCAGATGATCTCGTACGATTGGAGGCGATCCCAACTGTAGTCCAGATTGGGGGCAATCAGAGCCCAGAGTTTGCATCTCTTTATTGTTTTCTGCATTTCTCTATACATTATCTTAGTTATTATATTTATGCATCTTGGAGTTCACCTCATTTAGCATAACCGCATGATAAAGTTAAAATCAATCATTAAATCTACTTGCATTTCTCTTATTTGTTATTTGAATCTATTATTTAGGCATGTTTGTTGTTATTTCTATCATTCTCCTTTGCTTTTGTAGTTGCATCTTTGGTATTTTGTATCTATTCCTGTGATTGCAGGTTTCTGATGAATTCGTCTAATGAATTCGTCAGATTGACGATGATCTCGTCTGATCTCAGATGATTACGTACGAGTTGAGACGATCTGGACTGCTACAAAACTCAGAATCTTCATCTGACATCCGAAATCAGGTATGTTCTGTCCCCTTTAGCATATTCTCTGTGTTTAGCATTTATTCATATTTTTTGTATTCATCTAAATCAGCATTGGCATATAGAATAGTTTAGATTCATCTTGGCCAAACCTAGGAATTGAATGATTAAAGTACAAAATGAACACATCAAACCTACTATCAACCTAGGTGTGGAAACTGCCACTCAAAAGTTTCCTGGTGAACCCACCATCCATCGAAAATTCACCCTTATACCCCTCCCCCGAGAGGCGGGACCTTCAAAGGGCCTCTCAGTCCGAGGTATTGTCCCATCCTTCTCGCATCCCCCTTCCGGGCACGGATCCTATAGCCTGAAGGTAAGGATGCAAAAAATTTGGAGCGATACAGACTCTTTCAATCAATAGGAGATTTCAATTGAGACCTGACCAAAAGAAGAAAGGAGTCAGTATACCTAAACCATTAAAATAAATTTAATTTATTTTTATTGAAGTAATTTTATTTATGTTTATGAGATTATTTTTTCTTCTTTAAAGCGAAAAACCCCTTGCAGAGCCGCCTTGGTCTGAGAGACCATGAATAGGGGGTTCTACACCGTCAAAGTCACCCGGGAGTCGCACCCGACCCTGCCCGCACCAACATTATCAATTGGATTTTGGATACCCAATTCAACTTTTCAGCTTTTGGTAGGGTGGAGATTTGAACCTGGACCTCCCTTGGAGGATTGCCCTCTCCTCTCCAACTCACCTACAACACCTGGGTATGTTTATGAGATTATAATATTTAAGAAAAGGAAGTGTTTTAATATAAAATAAAATATAGTGTATAGTTTTATCTTTTTTGAATTTAAACTTAAGATTTTTTTTTGTTTTGGAGTTTCAAAGTCTTAATAACATCTAGGAAAATTAAATAAAAATTAATAAAGTTTATAAATTCAAAAGAAAAATATTTTAATTATTTGTAACGTAAAAAAAATAAATAAAGAGAGATTGAATTAGTTAGAAAACAATTTTGGAAGGTTGGATTAAAATTAATACCAATAGAGTTGTAGAAGGTAATTCGAGTAAATCAAGTTGGAATTGGAGTGGACTGATAGAATCATGTTGGAACAATTCTTTAATGAGAATTGTGGGACCTGGATAAGACCATAAATAATGAAGCATGAGCCTTAGTTATCAAATATGCTTCCATTTAGGTAGTAAGACAAGGTTATAGGAGGATAACTATAGAATATTATTCTCAAATCTTGATAGGAGCTTTAGATTGCATGATGAACTTTGCTTTGGAAACATGTGTTGGAATATATTACATCATTTGATACATGCTAATGTACCACATTGGGTACATAACTAGAGTAGGTGTTTACCTTAGAGTAAGGTTTGAGTAGTTACTTCATGCAATATAATAAATGCACAAGTTTTAGAATGTGAAATGATGTAAATATGCATGTACTCCACATGTACATGAGTTAGAGGTTACGTAGATGAAGAGTTATGAAAGGCCAAGGGACTTATCTCCCTATATATATGACTTTGAGGTAGAAGAGAAAGAGAGAGAGGAAGTATAGTGAGTTTAGTAGGTACAATGTAGCTCATGCATTTTTTATGGAGTGTTCAAGTCCTCCATTATATTACATTGTACTATTTTCGTGAGATTTCATTAATGGCTATTTTTTGAGTTATTGTAGAAGTCTCTTCAATAATTTTCTTGCATATTATATTGTCATTATCATATAGTTAAAATCGCTTGCTTATTTTAGATCTTGTGGTTGCATTTTATTTAATATAGATCATCAAAAGATAACAGTGGTATTAGAGCACAAGGTAGATTGATAGGAAATAGAGAGAGTCACAAGAGAGATTGAGGAGAGACAAGAAATTTTATTTTTAAAACATTTAGAAATTACATTTGGCTAGAGTCTTTCCATAAACTTGCAGAAAAACTTGTGAAGACTAGGAATCAACATTGATTCCACTAGATTGACAAATCAACTAGTGAAGATTCATTATCTCTAGATTTAGAGATTTATCATTTTCCAATTTCTAACACTTTGTTGCAGGAAAAGGAGATTCAAATAAAGTTGGGAAGCTTCCTATAAGAGAGCTCGGAAGAATATCTTCTTTAGAATCAATCCAAAACCTAAAGCAACAAATTGAAGATTAAATATTAGGAGACCTTAAATAAAATATCCTATTGCAAGAGTTGCAAACCTATAGATTGTAGATTGCATAAGAGAGAAAAATGCTAGAGAAGCCTTACTACAAATTGAATGAAGTAGAGACTCCAAAAAAGAGTCCTACAAAATATTGGAGATTGAAGATATCCATTGAAGATTGAGGAGAACGAAGAAGGAGATCCTCATAGAAATCTAAAGATTGAAGACTTCAGAGTGAAGAAAGAAGAAAAAAACTCAAGAAGCTGAAGAGACTCTCCGGTCCCATTGAAGAAATTCCAATTTTAAAATATTGGAGATAGTGAAGTACTAGCAAAGGTCATATTATAGAAGTAGAAGATTTCAAAGATCAAAGAAGGTCTCATTAAAATATTATTAATAAGACTTAAGAAGCTACAAAATTTTAAGACCCTAGAGAAGAGGTATCTAGAAAGGATTGGAAGGGGAAAGAAGGAGAAGGCTAGGAAAGCCTTATTGAAGGAGAACTCAAGAGAGAATATTGCTAGCAAGGAGGAGTTCCTGATAGAGAAGGATTTGGGATAATTGTTACCATCCGATAAAAATACCAAAAGGAGAAATATTTGGTAAGAAGGTTGCCAAACTCTAGAAAGAATTTCCAAATACCTTAAGACATTTAGATTCTTGAGAAGAAGGCCTGTAGAGAGGCCAAGGTTGAATTCAAAATTAAAAAAGGAAGTTGAAGGAGAAAGGAGATAGAAGAAGCCACCAATTCCAAGATATTTCAAGATTATCATTGAAGGTTGAGTTACGAAGAAAGAAGTATATTGATTTTTATAGTAGAAAATTGAAGCTTCCTAAAAGGAAAGTTATAGCTACAAATTGGAAGAGTTTTCTACATATTTTAGGAGATTTAAGGACAAAATTTTGGAGGAGAAATTGACTGCATTACAATCTAAATTTTTTAGATTGAAGGGCAGCAAGAAGGCAACAATTTGGGCAACATTAATAGCTACTAAGTTTTAGAGTTCAAGGGAGCATCATGAAGGAGAGTTAAAACCACCAAAGCACTTTTTAGGTAGTAAGTTAGAGGAGCATTAAAGTTGCAAATTGGTAAGTTAAGAAGTTATTTTGGACAACAAGAAAGAGTTTCCACTTCATCAAGTTTTAGGGTAGCAATTAGGTGATCCAAATCACCAAGAAATCCATCATCTATGGAGGTCATAAAGGTATGCAACTTTGGTGCAAAAGGTTCATTATTTGAACACTTAGATTCATATTATTATTAAGTTTCATTAAGCACCACATTAGAGTTTAAAGTTGCAAAGGAGAAAGTTTCAAGTTTAAAGTCTTCAAGGAAGTGTAGAAGATAGTTTCTACATGTGTTAAAACCTTCACATGAGAAAGAGGAGTTAGATATATTTTGAAAGAAAGAAAAATATCAACATCCTACCTTCTATTGAAAGCATAGAAGATGTTATTTTAAAGCAAATATTGCTTAAACTTTAGTGCATTAAGTATTAATCAAGAAAGGGAGATTAGTGCACAAAATCAAGGTTGAGTTGAAGTGTCAAAAGACACCATTGAGCACAGGAAAAACTGCAACAAATATTAGTACAAAGTTAAGCCATCCAAAAGGGCATATTATTTGCATGATTGAAAATCTTGGATTCATTATTTCAAGTTAACCAAGTAAAGGAGATAGAGGAGAGAGTTGTCTAGTAAGGAAGGCAACATTAAATCACTATTTACTATTAAGAAGTAGAGCAAGAAGCCACCATATCAAGGAAGGAAGAAAGCTTCAAAAGGAGACTATAATATCTCAAAAATTATGGTGCAAATTAAGGTATTTTATCTTAATTATTGTAGAATTATTTACATTCCATAATAACACCATACTTGTCTTGTCCAATGTAGCAAAAGGAGGACAAAAGCTAGAGTGTCTTAAGACATTGAAACAACAATTATATTACAGTCTCCAAGTGGCAGTTTCATCGAGTTTGAAGAGCAAATTATGAAGCAATGGAAGAGATCCAACTACGGGCTCAATAGCATAGTTTTCAAGGTATCTAAAGATACTAGATTTAGCACCACAAGTTTCATGAAAGCAATGCCCATAGTGCAAGAATAACCTACAACTGAAAAGAGACCAAGTTGGATAGCATAATGACATTAGCAAGGTAGTATAATTCTAGTGCAAGTTGCAAGGAGAACAATGTAAAGGAATAACATAAGAAGCAAATATTAAGGTGCAAGTAGCAAGGCATATTACCCAAGTGAACAATGATAATAGCTTGGACGAACCACCACCTAGAAGATAATGTTTAAGCACCTTAGAGCCACCTTCGTTGAAGTAGGTCCACCTCCATTGGAGAGGAACCACCTTCGTTGGAGAGAAGCACCACCATTCGCTGGAGAAAGCACACTACTATTGCAAGTGAAAACAACTTGAAAATTTTTGCAAGAGCATTAAGAAAAAAAGGGAAATGAGAGCATTATTACATGCAAGGGAGAGAGCTTCCACATGCCACCCTAAGTGAAGGAATCTTGTGCCAGTTGGCACAGAGGAGAAGAATAAGAAGAGTACCTACAAATGCTTTGTAATCCCTCTAAATTACAACACTTGCGCAAGGAGAAGAGTGCTCAAGTAACACAAACTAATAGGGATCAATCATAATTACGTAGCACTCAAGGATAGAATAATATCTATGTTACCAAGATCAACATCATGTACCATTTGTAACTTACCTCTACCATCTAGCAAGAATTATTGGGCTCAAAGGTAATGAATATACCATGTGGTATGCGTTACAAAGGGAAGTAGAGATATATTAATACATCTATCCAAGAGAGCATGAAAACCATTGCTTACACAGTCAAAGTGAAGAGAGCACCAAATAAGAGCTGAGAAGAAGACAACATCCACATAACAAAGATATTTTAATCAAAGGAATAAGCCATTTAATACATCGGAAAAGAAAGGTATATTAGCTTTCGATTATCATTTGCATTCCATCAAATTAAAGGAGACATAAAATATTTTATTTCTAATATTAAAGGTTAATCATTTAATGCATGGAGTTATAAGGAAAACATAACCTTATATAATTTATTGATGGAATTAGAAAGCTATAACTTGGGAGATTTTTGGAAATTACATTATTTAATTTAAAGTATTAAAATATTTGCAAATAATCTAACTAGGAGGAATAAGGTTTTCTACCTTGAAAAATTAAAGCATTATTCTTTTGCAAATATTATCATTTTCTAAATTTCCAAATTAGGGAGATTTAAGGAGTACTACATCAAACTTTAGATTATTGGAATTTAGAAAACTAAACCATTGAAAATTAAGGATAAAGGAAGCAAAAATATTGAATTGCTTAAAGAGTTAATAAATTATTACTTTCACACTTGTCTCTTATACAAATTAAAGGGATAAAAGAAATCCAACCATAAAGAACTTCATCAAATTGAAAAGTGCATATATCAATAGGGAGAAATAAGGTGAAATAGGAGTTGATTATTATATTAACATCATCTTCAAAATATTAGGGAATCAACTCAAAAGAAAATCTAATAGATTCTAAGCACTTTATCAAGACCATAGCATACTCTAATCACTTGGGAGATATAAGGGATACTACAAAACCTAAGATTTGATAAAGTTTTATCAATTTAGTTCACATACTCTAAACTAGGGAGTCATAAGGTAGGCTACTTCAAAAGTTCTATCAAAAGTATTCTCAAAATACCAAAGATCTAGAAGAATTCCATTTGTTAATCATATACTACAAGATTTGAAGAATTAAAAGTTAGAATTTGGTCATATACTCAAATTTAACTTAGAATTCAGATAGGGAGATATAAGGTCTACAAGTGACAATAGTCTACTAAAACTAAGGAGGAAAAAATATGTCTACTATAAAAAACAAAGTGAATAATGATATGGACAACACCATCAGAAAGGAAAGGGCAAGTGACAAAAATTGTAATCAAGGATTTACTTATAAAATTTGAAGAAAATTTAGACCTTACTTCAAAAGTGATTCATAGTGAAGCTTTAAAAGAAAACTTTGAAACTATAGAATATTATCTACATGCTAGAATCATTGAAACAATTGATAATGAAAAGAATGATATTCAAATTCCTTTAGACATTGGTAGCATATTATATGTGGCATTACTTATATTCAAATATTTCAAATATGAGAACATAGAATAAAAAGGATTGATGATAAATCCTTCTTAGAGAAGATATTCGTAAGGCAACTAGCTATTGTTGGATCAGGTGTCCCTTTATTTGAAATATTCGTAACTAAAGATAAGGATCTTGGATATATAAAAAAATATAGTTTACTTACAACATGCTAGAGGGAATTTAGAAGAGTATCTTCAAGCACAAAAAGCTATAGATTCCAGTATTTTATATTCTTAAAATAAATGTGTCTTTAAAACTATAGAAGAAATATTTTATGACAAACAAGCCCTAGAATGGAACCACCATCTACGAAATTCCAAACGAGGTGGAAGAGAACTCAAAGTTTGCTACTAAAATTTTGATGTAGATGTTAATGGTGTACCGTAATGATGTTTTGAAAGATTATTTTACCCTCGTTTGAAAATAATGCAACTACCAAGATTTAGAAGGGACTGAGTAAATGTCATATAATATTCTTATCACTAAGGCAAAAAATCGAGAGGAAGTGTGTCTAAAGTCCAAGTGATTTTATTTTTTATTTAAGAGAAAAAATATTACCAAATGTTGTAATACAAGGGGTTTTGGAGGTATTACATAATTTGGTACCTTGCAATAATATTGTAAGGACATTTTTTTTTTTTTTTAGTGAAAAACCCCTTACGGGGCCGCCTTGGTCTGAGAGACCACGAACAGGGGGTTCTAAACCATCAAAGTCACCCGGGAGTCGCACCTGACCTGCCCACACCAACATTATCAATTGGATTTTGGATACCCAATTCAGCTTTTTGGTAGGGTGGAGATTTGAACCTGGGACCTCCCTTGGAGGATTGCCCTCTCCTCTCCAACTCACCTACAACACCTGGGTAAAAACTAATTTATAGTGGAAAACACCCCTTTCAAGGTGCCACTTTCAACAGGTGGGCATAGGAGGAATGGAGCCTTGTCGGCCTCTACCAGCACATAGGACATTCCTAACTATACCATATATCTGTAGGATGGAGACAGAGGGAATGGAACCTGGATCAGCCTCTACCAACACCCAGGACATTTACCACTGCACCACAACAAGCAGATTTGTAAGGACATTTATAAATAGATATATTATGGTGTGTTTTATATTTAGAGCGTGTGTTTTATATTTAGGTCTCTTCTTTCTTTGATAGTCAGATCAGTGCAAACTGGATTTATTCAAGGAAGGTACATCCTCGATAATGTTATGACTATCTAGGAGGGCATGTAATGGGCCCAGATGTCAAACCAGAACATGCTTTTCATAAAGATTGATTTTGAGAAAGCTTATGACCGAATTGAATGGAGATTCATTCTTGCTATGCTCAAAGCTTTAGGATTCGAGTCAGTTTTAATTCAAACTATTGTTATGCTATTCAAATATGCTTTGACTATTCTCAATATGAATAATTCACAGTCTGAAGTAGTGGGCCTATTTAGGTCTATTCGACAAGGGTGTCCTATTGCTCCTTTTTATGTGCTTGCTACTGAAGCCTTCAACTATATTTTAGCTACTCAAGCTTCTGTAGATCTTATTAAAGGAATTGCTATTTCGAATGATCAGGGACAACTTATTAATGGTCACTTTGTTGATGACTCCTTTCTTACTATAAGGGAAGAGGAGCAATATGTTTCTAATGATCTATTTTGTTTGAACATATTTTGCATAGCCTCTGGTTCTAGCATACAATGGAGGAAGACCTCCTGCTTTAGATAGTCTCTCTTGCCTAAGCCGCCTTGGCTTCAAGGGTATCATTGGAATTGGATCCCTCCTCAAGAAGTTTTTAAGTTTCTTGGTATTCCTTTTATCTTTCAAGGCTCCCTTACTCATATTTGAAATTATGTGCTTCAAAGGGTTGAAAAGAAACTTGATTTTTGGTTTACTAAGAAGCTATCATTAGCAAGTAAATTTTAGATTTGCTCTAAATTTTTAGCTACAACTCATGTTTATTATTCCTCTTGCTGGGTTCCTTCACAGGCTTGCTATAAGAAGCTTGAGAAACTCCTTCAATATTTTCTTTGGAATAATTCTTCTAAAACAAAGGGATTTCATAGAGTTGCCTAGGATATTTGTTGTCTTCCTAGAGAATCTAGCGGAATGGGTCTGCTGGATTGTAGATGATAAGGTATTGCTCTGTGTGTTAAGTGGGTGATCATGGCTTTAGGGGAGCTGAAGCTTGGAAATTTTTGGTTCGACATTTCATTTCCTTTGGTCTTCCCTTAAACCGTAGAGCATGGAGAGGGTTGGATTTTCCCTCTCTCATTGTTGCTTCAATTTTTGTTAATATTTCTAGCTCCTTTGTTATTAAAAGTATATGGAAAGCTTGGGAGCAGCTCACGCCTTGGATATGTTGGAGAGGAGATGGATTTTGTAAAGGCTTATCCATAAATTCTATGAATATTTTATGGTCCCCTATGTTTCTTCATCAAGGTTATCCCTTAGCTCAGGTGCAACGGATTCATGCTCAAGGGTTTTCAAAAAGGGTATTGTTATAATAGCTGATTTATTTTCTTGCCAGACCAGGGATTGGATCCCATGGAATGAGTTCAAATACACCTTCAAGCTAAATGGTGTAGACAAATATACATATAATGTTGTTATTGCTCTCACCCCTTTTTCTATGTTGCATAAGATTGGTGTGCGCTCGAAGCATCTTTGGTGGTCGGACTGGAGATGGCATGTTGACACTCCTTTGCTTAATTAAATGGCTTGTTTGGGGTATAAATGGTTATCTCCTCATATTCCTTTGGAGCTTAAGCTCAATAAGCGTTGGGACTTATTTTCTACAAGGACTAGATGGAATTCTAGATTTTAAAATGTTTGGGCTACTTATGTTGATCCCAAGCAATATTTTTTTGCGTGGAGCTTATTGTGTCAAGGCCTTCCCTTGGGGGAACGTTTGAAGCACCTTGGAATTCCTTATCCTAAATTTCCTTTTTATGGTTCTACCGAGTCTTGTATTCACCTTTTTTGGAATTGTAGAAGATCTAGGTAAGCTTGGAAATGAGTTCTTTCTTTTTTTCCCATTTACAGCTCAAGAGTTTCCTGGCCCCAAGATCTTCTTGGGGACTCTTTTACTTTATCTCTCCCACTTTTTGGAATATGGTAGGTTTTAAGAATTAGCCTATCCTTTCATATTTGGAAGTTCTGTAATATAATTGTTTTAAAACAATGTACACCTTCTGTCACAAATACTCATGGTAATAAATTAGAAGTTTGTAATGACATGTGGCTATAGATGTACTCAAGCCAACAAAGTTGTTATTGATTTGGATCATCTGCATGTTCTTCTGGTGCACTGGGTCAATGCTCCATGTATAATCAACCCGATCCCAACATAGTGCTCTTCTTAGGAGCATTTTCAATCTCTCTCACCATCGATCTCCATCATATGCAAGAAGTGCTCTCACAGACAGGTATTGGTCCCAATCCTCACTAGTCAAGAAGCATCCTAATGTTGATATTGCTTGTTTGTCCCACCAGGATGGGGGGTGGGATGATATTCAACTAGTTTCTCCTGGGCCAGTTGTTGGTTGGAGTGATGCAGGTATTAAAAGCCTTAATCGTGATGTAGAGGGGTGGATTTCCATCCCATAATCACTAGTAGTTTATGCAGGGCAACACACCAGAGCACATTACTCCATATGATATGATTTATTTGATGTAATGATAATCAATGATCATGATTGGTCAATTTATGTTTTGTTGGCGGCTTTGTTTACTAACCCTTGTCAATGAGGGTTAGTTTGATTCCCCATGGGGTGTGTTAACCCACCTATTTTTTTTTAATTGTAAAGGATGTTATCTTAAATTAATATAACTTTACCTTTTTATCAAAAAAAAATATATTTAGGTCTATAATATGTATCATATAAATAATTTACGAATCATATGATTTATTATTATATATAAAAAATGTGAAAAGTTGTAAATAAAAAGATAAAAAATAAATATAAAAAATCATATGAAGGTTAAAAACCTTGCGTTTTAAGAAAAAACATTATAACAAAATAACAAATTAACATTGCATTTATGCATTGTTATAATTATAATGAAATACTAAAAACAAATTATCCTAGATTTGCTAACAATTAACTCTCACAAAAGTACCCCACTTGAAAAAAACATTTAATTTTTATTATTATTACACATACACAGACATAGATTTAATGATAAGTATGTATAAGAGAACATGAGATTATAGGAATATTACGAATTCGAAGACTGTAATCTATAATCTTAAGAATTAACTCTCACGAGAGTGTCATACACGTTAAGTAAAGAAGCATTTAATTTCTTTTTTGATGTATGTATACCAAAACATGAGATTACATGAATCTTAACTCTAATCTTTACTACTAACTCTTTACAATCATCATTCCGTCTACACCTCGAGGTCTCTCACAAGGTTTTAGCTTAAGCTTTTGAAAGAATCTCGCAAAGACGGTGTCCGCTGCCGCCCCGCTACATCCATTCTCCATCTGCAATCATAATCATAATTCACACGCCTCAAATTTTTCGATGCCTATTTCGAATACGATCAGAAAACGATAAGCATCATGCAAAATTTTAAATGAGAATGTCGGGATTTCTTTAGTCAGACCTGCCCATTAAAGGTTAGACAAAGCGTTTTGTCTGGAAAGGTGTGGATGCTAGCATCCATTACTATAAGCTCAAGTTTGTCGAGCTCCATAAGAGATTTGACGAGCAAGCCTTTTCTGTTAGCGCAATGGATTCGAATTAAAAACTTGTTCTGAATAAGTCGTGCATCAATCACTGCATCATCTCCCATCCAACAATCTTCTTCTTCTTCTTCGTTTATCTTCTTCCTCTTCTTACAATGAGAAGCGTTTTCTGCAACCGGCGACTCGCTTACACAAACACTTTCAGGAGGAGACCGGTTTTCTTCGAGAGCGTTCAATCTCTGTTGGAGCTGCTTCACATATTCGACGGTCTCACATAGCACAGACTCCTTGCTTAGCTGTTACAATCAAATTACATTATCATTTACATTTCTCGATAATGATGGCATAAGGATCATAAAAATGTCAAAATCATTCCTCAGCGATTGCAGAAAGATACAACGATGGCAGGAAAGCCTGATGCAATAGTGTGGACAAGGTCTTTAGGTAATAATATTGTGCATAGACACAATAATTGATTACCTTCTTTATGCCGGGCACAAGAGCTGAAAGCGCCATGAATTTCTCGTTGATTTTTTCTCGTCGTTTGCGTTCACCCAAGATATACTTGCTATGCTTCTCCTTCTCCTGCTCACACCACGATTCTTTTACGGAAATTTGATTATCAAACCGCTGGTGGTGATTGTGATGAGGATGAGTCTGAATGCATTCTTGCTGATTTTGCGAGCTGGAAACTTGCCATTTATCTTCAAAAAGGAAGGCTTTCAACCTCTCAAGTCCCGAAGATACTGACAGATTATCAACAGCACACTTCTTCTTTCCAACAGCCGGATCTTCCACGCCCTGCAGACATGCAAAAGATTGTTTAAGCAGAACAAATAAAAGAAACATCTTGAAAGAAAAGGAGCAAACCAAACCATGCCTGTAAAATATAAATGAGATATGCTCCATACCAAGAACGACATCTGCCATGAAGCCGAGCATGCTTCCATGATGCCGAGAAACCCAGTCAAATCGATTGCAGGAGAGAGTGTGTGAATTTGGGGATGGTCTTACAGTATTTAAAGGAGTAGATAAAACACGAGATGGACTCAAATAAATAACAAAAGACTCAATTGACCTAAATAACAAATAACACTTAACTTTTTTAACGAATTATCAATTCACCAACCCATAAACATAGGATTAGAATTGACACTCACCGAATGCAATTACGACACCAAAGATTTGCAGGGCTCATGTGAGAAATACGCGGTAAAAAAGTTGTATTAAAGTAAGAGAGCAAAGGTAGGGTTCAACGGAGATGGTCCACCAAAACGTCATCACGACAGCTCTTACATTGCGTATGGTTTGGTGCTTGTGATTATTATATTACTAAATTTGTAATAGTTGGATTATTATATTACTATATTTGTAATAGTTGGATTCTATGTGCAGGCAACTTTGAAATGGCCGGGAAATTTCTGTGCTACGGTTTGGAAGATGGCGTTGGAGCCTTTGTTTTGGCCGGGAAATTTCCACTGCTGACCCTTTGTTTTGCTCGTCCCCTCACCTGAGCTTTCCGCTCTTAGTTTTTTATTTATCTGATTACGAGGTTTCGTAATAGCATATTTCTTATTAAGAGTTTACGAAGTTTTAGTGTTGTTACATTGGATTTAAATTTGGGTTTGAACTCATAAACTTATAACTAAGAATTTAAAAACTGAAGCTCCTTCAAATACTGCAATAACTCTCCAGTTTAAAAATTTATTTACAATAAAGTAATTTGCAAAATTAGAAAAAAAAAAAAAACTCCTTCGAGGAAGAGGAACGTCCACGCTATCTCCATTAAATTGTCTCGTTAAAAAGCAATAGGAGGTTCAACTTCTGTTTTGAATTACCTTTTGACTCTTTCGATAAGGGGAGATTCCAATTGAGACCTGGCCAACAGAAGAAAGGAATCAGTAAACCCAAACGCACTAAAATAATAATATATATATGTAAAAAAATTATTTTTGTTGAAATAATTTTATTTATGTTTATGGGATTAAAAGGAAGCTTCTTAATATAAGATAAAGTATGGTGTATAGTTGGATGGCGGGAGCAGGAGAAAAAACGAGAGCGGGAGCAGGTTCAGACGCGTAGGATCCAGGGCGGGCGCAGGATCGGGATCGGGATCGGGCGCGTCGGGGCCCGGGCCCGCAGGGCCCTCGGCGGGACCAGAGGAGGGTTCAGAGGCTGAGCAGACTGGCGGTCAGGGCGGGGACGACATCTTGGGCCCAGGGCCTCCTCCCAGCCTCGACGTAATTGTAGGCCTAAAGAAAAATCCTCCAGATCTTGGGCAGGATTCTACCCCGGGAGGGCCCAAACCCTCATACCGGCAAGATCCTGGCTGGCGCCAGGGCCCAGCCTCGGGCCCTGGGCATAGGGCTTTCCCTCGAGGGCACCCACATTTCCATTCAAGAGGAGGTCTACTCATCCTTTGTCTCTGGATCCTCTGCCTCCCTGGTTGGGAAGTTCTTGGGAGGGCGACCGGACATGGAAACCATCCGCAGATGGGCGGCTTCCAAGTGGAAAGTTTTTGGACATATTCAGTTGGTGGCCCTTACCAAGGGCTTTTTCATTATCAAACTAAACAACAGCGATGACGCTGAAAAGATCCTGTCTGGCGGGCCCTGGTTCCTGGGACGCAAAAGCCTCTTCCTCAGGCGATATGGAGCTGACTTCCATCCCAGCACCCAAAGTATCAACTTCGCCCCGATCTGGGTTCGGCTCCCCGAGCTTCCCTTTCACTTGTGGCACGAAGACGTACTAAGGCTCATTGCTCAATCGGTCGGTGAGCTGGTGGCCTTCGATCCCGCTACCAAGGCAGGCTCTCGAATGGTCCATGCCAGATTTTGCGTCAATGCAAATCTAGAATCCGAACTCCCCTCTTCTGTGTCCATCTCCTCTGGGTCCTTCTTCTGGCGCCAAACCCTGATTTACGAAAACAAACCTGCTTTCTGCCCTCTCTGTTGCACTCAGGGGCACCTTTCCTACCAATGCCCCATCTCCAAGAAGGTTGATGCCTCTCTCCCCGCTAAACCCCCTTCCCGCGGGCCCCCCATGACGGCCGTAGATCCCAGGCTTGGAACAACAAGGAGGCTCCCCCTTCTGTCCCAAAGGAATCCCAGGCGGGCCCTTGCCTGACGGATGGCCCTCCCCAGGTTCGCCCTTCCCCCGAACCTCTCCCTGGTTGCCCTCTCGGGGCCCCGATCCCAGGCTCCCCCCCTCGCCCGGTGTGGATCCCTCCCCCCCCCTCCCCGCAGGCCCTCGCTTGCGCCCCCTCTCAGCCCTGCGAGCCGCCCGGGCTCTCTCCCCCATCGGCTCCCACCTTCCCTTCCTCCTCCCTGGATGCCAGAGTTTCCTTCTCCCCCCCTCCTCGCTATCCCCCTCTCGACCCCCTCCCGCCCCTCCCGACGTTCCCTACCGGCCTCCCCCCTCAGAGTGCAGCTCCGAGAGGTCCGACGATGAGGTTGAGGGTAGTTCTCAGTCCGAGCCTGATGAAATCAGCCCCAAGATGACCCGAAGCAGGACGTTCGCCACAGACTTTGGCAGCAAACTCAAGAGAGGTCGCCCCACCCTAGGCGATCAGCGATCGAGGATCACTGAAGACGACATAGCCAATGGCTCACAGGCAACCCTCTCTGACATCACCGCGAGCTTCTCCAAAGCAGACGCCCTACGATCCAAACCCCCCGCTCAGCTCGGGAAGGGGGGCAAGCGACTCCCCAAGGGTGTCAAATGAAGCTCATCACCTGGAATGTCAGGGGGCTCAATGGTGCCCCCAAAAAAAGGATCCTCGGCCAACTCCGCAAGGATCACCGCTCGTCCTTCCTCCTCCTCCAGGAGACCAAAATAGATGAAGCGACCGCTCAGAGGGTCGCCCAAGCTATTTGGCAAAATTGCGAGTCACTGTCTACCCCTACGGCTGGCACAATCGGAGGCCTGCTGTGCATGTGGGATCCCCGATCTTTTGAGGGGAGACTCATTTCATCTTCCCCCAGAATAATCAACATTCTGGTCCATTGTGTGAAGTCAAGGCGTTCGTGGATCTTGTCTAACGTCTACGCTCCCAACAGCCCGGTTGAGAAAGCTGCCTTGTGGAAGGAAATCAGCTCGATGAGGGAGGCCTTTGCCCCCCTTCCCTGGATCCTAGCAGGGGACTTCAACAGCCCCCTTTTCCTTTCTGACAAAAGCGGGGGTTCAGCGGCTCCGTCCAAAAGCATGGAAGACTTTGGGGCCTTCATCGACCTCAATGAGCTCATGGACGTCAACCTAAAAGGAGCTAGGTTCACCTGGTCAAACAGAAGAGCGGGAGCAAGCCATATCTAGGTCAGGCTGGACAGAGTGTTTCTTTCTAAGGAAGCCATTCCCCTGTTTGTTGATGCAACCTTGCTGGCTCTCCCCAAAATTGGGTCTGACCACAGCCCCCTCCTCCTCGAAACCGACCATCGCTCCTCCCTCAAGCGGCCCTTCCGGTTCGAGTCCATGTGGTTGCACCACCCCAACTTCAGGGCCCAGGTTGGTTGTTGGTGGGCTCCCCCAGTCCCTGGGCGCCCTGCCGAGCAAGTCTACCACAAATTGAGACGTCTCAAAGAACATCTCAAGGTATGGAACAGAGAGGTGTTTGGCAACATCTTCGAAAATAAAGCAGCAATTAAGAAAAAGCTCGAAGACCTTGAGCTCAGGTTCCAGGAAGGCTCCCAAGATCTGGGGATCGGGGAAGAGGAACGTTCAGCCCTCAGCGAGTACCACAACATCCTGGCCAGGGAAGAAACATTATGGAGGCAGAAGTCGAGAGCCCTATGGCTCCAAGATGGTGATGCTAATACCAAGTTTTTTCACACGTCGACCCTCAAAAACAGGGGCTCCAACAAAATTTTTGAGTTGGTGGGCAGCGATGGCAGAATAATCAAGGATGAAGAAGACATTCGGACTGAAGCCATCAACTTCTTCCAGGAGCTCCTTGGCGACAATTCCTAGATGTCCCCAGAAGCGACAGACTCCCTGTTGGAGCATATCCCAACTTTCGTCTCGGCCCTGGCGAACGAGATGCTCCTGCAGCCCCTGTCTGACTCCGAAATCCATGCTGCTACGTTTTCCATGAAGGCCGAGGCGGCCCCGGGCCCGGACGGGTTTCCCCCCGGTTCTTCCAATCCTTTTGGGACCTCGTTGGCCAAGAAGTGTGCGCAGCCATCCGGGACCTCCAGTCCGCCAACTCCATCCCCAGAGGTATAAACTCCACCTTCATTGCTCTGATCCCCAAGTCTCAGGCAGCCAGATCCCTCTCTGAATTTTGCCCCATCAGCTTGTGTAATGTCTTATACAAAATCTTGACCAAATCCATGGCCTCCCGCCTTAAGGATATCCTTCCCCTGATCATTGCCCCCTGCCGGGGGAGCTCGGTCAAAGGCAGACTTATCACAGACGGAGTTATCATCATGCACGAGGCCATCCACTCGGCCCTCCTATCCAAAAAGGCCTCCTTTCTGCTCAAACTAGATATGAACAAGGCCTTCGACAGAGTTGATTGGGATTTCCTTTCCAAGGTCCTTCTCAAGTTCGGGTTCCACCCCTCCTGGGTCAGCCTCATCAAAAACTGTGTTTCCTCCCCTTGGTTCTCTATCCTCATTAACGGATCCCCCGTCGGGTTCTTCCCCAGTTCCAGAGGCCTTCGCCAAGGCGACCCCCTATCCCCGATCCTCTTCATCATCCTGGCTGAGGCCCTGGGATGCACCATTTTGAGTGTTGTCTCCCGCGGACTTATCTCGGGCATCAGGCCTGCGTCGGGCCTACCCCTTGTGTCCCATCAGCAGTTCGTGGACGACACCATCCTTGCTACTTCAGCTTCGATCCCTCAAGCCAAGACCATCAAGCACATCTTGACCCTGTATGAGGAGGCGGCCGGGCAGAAAATCAACCTCCGAAAAAGTAAAATTTTCTTTATCCATACCCCCCGGCTAGGCAAATCAGAATCGGGCGGATTCTTGGTTGTACCCCCGATTCCCTCCCCTCCTCTTACCTCGGGCTCCCCCTGTTTACAGGAGCTTCCTCCAAGACCCTTTGGAGCGGGATGATTGATCGGATCCAGAGGAAGCTGGCCTCCTGGAAAGGCCACCTCCTCTCACAGGCAGGTAGAGCCACCCTCCTGTCGGCGGTTCTTCAAAGCATTCCGGTCTACTTCATGTCGGTCTTCAGAATCTCGGCCTCCATTGCAGCACACATCGAGCAAATCCAGAAACGCTTTCTGTGGTCGGGCAGCGAAGATAAGAAGAGGATTCCCCTGGTTTCCTGGCCCCTGGTCTGCCGCCCCAAAGGCGAGGGAGGGATCGGGCTCAGGCGGGTGACCCCCATGAACAAGGCCCTCTTGTCCAAGCACGCCTGGAAGGTGTTCACCAACGCCCCTGATGAATGGGTCAGTATCGTGCGCAGGAAATACATCCACCATCACCCCTTCCTCAGCGACTCCCAGCCCAGAGACGGATCAGCCTTCTGGAAATCCTTGATCTCCACTAAAGACATCATTCGAAAGGGGACCAGATGGATCCTCGGGGACGGAACCAAGATCGACTTATGGGAAGACAGGTGGATCCAAGATGAGGCCCTGATTGCTGACAGCGACCTCCTCATCCTCAAATCGGGCCTGGTGGGCAGAGGGCCCAAAGTGTCGGATTATCTCACCCAGAACCAAGGACGGGTAACATGGAAGCCCATCCTGAACCCCAGGCACCCGCTTCAATCCTCCAGGCTCCAGCGTCTCCTCGAGGTGACAGTTATCCCGTCTTTCGGAGGGAACGACAGATGCGTCTGGCACGACACCCCCAGTGGCATCTTCTCTGTCAAATCTGCCTACAACTTCCAAAGAGTCCCTGATGAGGCCCCATTCCCAGTCAAACAGGTATGGGCCAAGAAGTTGATCCCCAAAATCAGCCACTTCGTTTGGGCGGCCATCCAAAATAAGATCCTGACTATCGAGAACCTGATCAGGAGGGGCTTTCAGATCCCGAACAGATGCTTCCTTTGTTGTGCTGCACGGGAGTCTACTAATCACCTCTTCCTCAGATGCCCCTTCTCTTCTGAAGCCCTGGGCCTCATCCTATCCCAATTTTCTATCCAGTGGGTGGCCCCCAATTCCATCTCTGACCTCCTGTCTCAGTGGCCCAATCCCTTCGCCCACCCCTTCATCCGCTTCCTATGGGGCTCCTGCCTCCCTCATCTGCTCTGGCAACTCTGGCTTGAGCGCAACAGCAGAGCCTTCTCCTCCCCGGCCCGCTCCCCCCAGTGGGTGGCGGCCAAGGCGGTTGCCTTCGCCCTTGAGAACTCCCGCTCCCTCCCCTTGAGCGAGGCGCCCCGAAGGCTGGTCGAGTCCACCCTCCTCTCCTCCCTCGGAGTCCAGCTTCCCCCCCGGTCCCCCTCCTGCCCCCTCCCGTCGTTCGGCGACAAGGTGGACTGCCCCCCTCCCGGATGGGTTAAACTTAACTTCGATGGAGCTTCTAAAGGAAACCCCGGCCCCTCTGGAGCGGGCGGGGTCATCCGGGACAGTCACGGGGCCCTGATCTTGGCGTACGCCGAACCGCTTGGCATTCAGACCAACAACTTCGCCGAAGCAGCAGCTCTCCTCCGCGGGCTGATAGCCCTCAAGGAGACCTCCCCAAAAGTCATCATCGAGGGCGATTCTCTAGTCATCATCAAGGCCGCCCGTAGCTTGGGAAATAGCTCATGGCGTATCCACAACACCATTCGGGAAGTTCTCACCATCCTCCAAGGATTCACTCATCACTCCTTTCGTCATGTGTACAGAGAAGGTAACAGGGCAGCCGATTTCATGGCCAATCAAGCCACCACAACGGAAGATCTCACTACCTGGACCACGAATTTCCCTGATGCTCTGGTCCAATTAGCGTCTCAAGACAATTCAAGCCCTGATGAGAGTACAGGCGCTTAGATCGCCCCGAGTCGGGGCCTGAAGGTGCGACGTCACGCCCTCCCCACGTGGACAGGGGATACTCCTTCCCGCTCCGCCTTGATGATTGGCCCCAGCGACCCTCCCGCCCGAGGGCTGGCCAATCCGATCAAGCGCCATCACGTCTCGCCAAGTGCTCCCCGCTTCAGAGGCCACGTCAGATTTTTGGCTTCTCCTGATCTGGATAACCGTAGCCTCGCTGGCAAACCTGGCAAGCCCAAGTTGGAGCGCGCGGCTTCTCAGTCCGAGTTTCCCGCCTCGGGCGCCGCTCCGACGGATCTTCATGCTGAGTCAGACCGCACGCGCCTTTCTCCCGAGAGATTTCCCCAAACTGCTTCCCCGTCAAGATTGTGCCAATTGGAGCATTGTCGTTGGCTCCCCTTCCCTGCCCCACGTGGTTGTCGCCAGCCTCGCCCCCTCAGCTCCTCCCAGCTCGTGTCGTCCCCCGCCCTAAGCGCCCCTTCCCGATGCCTGCGGCCCTTCCCCTCCTTGGCGCCTCCCTGCAAGCTTTTAACCCAGCCGTGTTCAGAGGCCACTCGCATTCCTGTGTGTTTTCCCCTTCCCCTGTCCCCGCGAGTCTCCCCTCTCAGTTCAGGCCGACTCTGGTTCCCCTGCCCCTGGCCTTCTTGTTTGCCTTCCATGGCTGCCAAGGCAATTTTCCTCGAGCCCTCCACTCTCGACCTGAGCGAGTCTGCCAGGATCTTTTCTGACGCTAAGAACTACACTCCCTTCTTCAGTAAGTTCGCAGGGGCAGACGAAGAAATCACGCAGGGATTTCTGGATTCCTGGAACGACGGGGAGGTCAAAGTGAAAGGGCTTCACTTCAAGGTGTCCAAGGATTTTTTGACTGAAGTGACGGGCCTGCACCGCGAGGAGAAAGGAAGATTTGTTCGACGGGACAAGCACAACTAGGAGGAGGAGCTCTCCCGGTTCCCGAAACAGCAATGGGACAAGGCCAACCTCTTTCGAGCTGACCTCCCGGCCCCCTTTGACGAGGCCATCGTCCCAGTGATGCAATATATAACTTGCGATGACCCGGATCAGCGCCTCTACAACTTTCACCTCAGTTTCTATAATCACCTTCGTGGAGCCACGCTGGTAAGCACCCCCCGGTTTCTCTTTTATTCCCTGAGCCTCACCATTGATCGGGCCCGCAGGAATCATTCTCGGCCCTCCCATCAAGGGCTCATGGTTGTTATGTATAGACACGCCCTAGCAAACCAGCCCCAGCTACATCACATCCCTCCCCTGTCCTCCGTTCCCCCCCTGAAGAGGCTGGCTCCCCTGTTGCTTCCCCTGCAGCGTCCAAATCTAAGGAGACCCCATCCCCTGACGCCTCCCCTTCCCCAAAACTGCGTAGACCCACCCGAAAACGCAGAACCCCGGCTCAGGCCCCAGGCGGGGCCTCGACTCCTGGCGCAAGTTCGATCCGCAAGGGCCCGACCCCCGACAGCAGCAGGGCTGCTGGCAGCTCCAAGAAGGCCAAGGTGGAGGCCCCGAAAGCCACCGAAGTCAGCTCTGACTCCGAAAGTAAGTTGCGGAACTTTTCGACCAGAGCCCTCCTAGACATCACGATCAGCTCCACGACCGCTTACGCAAAGCGGCTTCCACAGCGGCCAATGCCCTGTCTGAACTCCATCGAAGGTTGGGCGACGACCCTGACAGGGAGGGGAACTAATCTGCCAGGTCGGGGCCCCGTTCAGGTCAGGCCCGGCTGCAGGGCAATCTGGAGCGGTGGCGGCCAGTAATTTTTGGGTTAACTGTTGGGCAATTTTGAGGTTTCTCCTTGTTTGGTGGCCTCTGGCCAAATTTTGTCTTGTTGGCAGCATCGTTGGATGGACTATTTGTAGGCACCGGGGCCCCTGGGCCCCGGCTTGGTCCCCAAGGCGCGAGCCCGGTCTACTCTAACATCAGAATATAGCTACGGCTACTTATGTACCTAAGGTTTTGGGACCCTTTAAAAAAAAACCCGCTGTAAATATTATTGTTACTTATCAAAAAAAAAAGTATGGTGTATAGTTTTATCTTTTTTCAATTCAAAATTTAGCTTTTGTTTTAGAGTTAAAGTAAACAATATTACAAAATAAATAAATAAAATTTAACAAAGTTCATAAAGTCAAAAAAAAAAGTATATATATAAATTTATTTATGAAGTAAAAAAAAGAAAAGAAAAAGAAGACATAATTAGTTAGAAAACACGTTTGGAAGGTTAAATTAAAATGAATACCAATAGAGTTGCAAAAGGTAATTTCGATAGAGTTGGAATTGGAGTGGACTGCAAGAATCATATTGGAAAAATTCTCTATTGGAAATTGCAAGGCCTGGAAAAGGTCACGAATAATGAAGCATAAGCCTTATCTATCAAGTATGCTTTTATCTAGGCAATAAAATAAGGTTATATGAGGATAATCATAGAATTCAATTCTAAAATATTGGTAGGAGCTTTGGATTACATGAGGAACTTTGCTTTTGAGACATGTAGGTTGAAGATTCTTGTCATCCAAATTAAGGAGTTGTGTGGAGGAAATTGGATGATATGATCCTAATTTATGTAGGTGGAGCTCTGATTACAATAGCAGACTTCCTAGCTAATATGGGTATCAAGGAGGAGGTAGGGGGTTCAATGGCACAATGACATGGCAACCGAGGATGAGAGGATTAGGTAAGTTAGTGAGAAAATCTAGTGTTTGGCTAATTTGGACAACCCATGAAGACATATGATTTAGGAGATTTGGCTCCAATGTAGATCTCCTTTTACTATTATAACCAAAAGTGGTTAGTTCTTAGGATCTTGGGCTTTAGAGTTATGAAAGTGTTTTTAGAAAGTTAAAAAAAATAATCATTTAATTTTACCGACTAAAGCTGGGAGGAGTCCTACTCTAACTTGTCAATAATATGTTTTTCAAAAATTTCAAAAACTATTTATAATTTTTATTAAAAAATAATCAACAAAAGAAAAAAGCCCAACAACTTTTATCATCTTTTAGAGTGTGTTTCTTTTTTGATGAAAATTTCCTTTGTTTTTTTTGTTCTAAATTCTTCAAAATGTTTCATCAATAAGTTCATTTTTAAAGTATCCTCATATACATTCCTAATGTCCTTGTAAGATTCATAATTCACAATAAAATTCCTTTTGGTCTCCATGCTCTTACTATGCAGAAAATACATATTTTTTTTAGCATACCTCTTGAGGTGTTATCTATATCCTAGTTTCGTATCTAAGTTAGTAAAGATTGGATCTTGGGTTGTAAGCATTATTTCTAATTGATCTTTACCTATAAGTATTTCATTTATTTTGGTTGTGTTCATAGTCCAGATTTAAATCATTAATGTAATACTAGTTTTTCCTTCTTGAATTTTCAGTCCACATGACAAGTCCAAATTTTTACCCCATATATTGTTTAATATATTTGTTGTAGTCTAAGATCTCATGAAATTTAATGCTCTATTTTTTCATCCATTTGTTTTTTCATCCATGTGTGTTTTCTTCTATTCAATATTTTTTTGATTGCATGTTTTTATAACTTGTTATGTTTCATTATTTCTATTTTTTAGGTACCCCAATAGTCTTACCATAACTTTTGCTTCTAAGGGAAAGTTTTATGTTTAAATAAGTAAAATCTGAGTGCTTTAATTATGAAATTATTTGTAATCAATTGCTCTTGACTTCTTTCTATTTATCTTCATTTTAAATTTGATGTATTTCTAGCTTACACCTCACATTTGTATATCATCATTGGAAAAATTAATAACCTAAAAAGGACCCTAATGGTTTTTGGATTTGACAACTCTTTATATTTTACCCCTATTTTATAATTAGTAAAGTGCCCTCCATCCTACCTATATTTATTTCATACTATATATTCCCTAATTGAGTTTGTTTTGAAAAATATAACCCAAGGTATTTGTATTCTATTACTACTTCTAAATAATTTCCTCTAAACAAAATATATGTTTGTTTTTGCTCTCAACAAGTAGACAAGACTATATTTTTAGTTTTTCTAGTGTTTACTTGCATCCCGACTTATAAAAATACTCTAAAGCCTAAGTGGATGAGTTGTGCCCTCAAGACCTCAACCAAGATTAGAAGATCTAGAATAGATTTTGGATCAGCCTCCATAATAGGTTAATTCCTATGAAATTAGTTCAACTAACAAAAAGGAGGTTGTAGACTAAAGAAAGAGATACGTAGGGTTAGAATATAGAACTTAAAATGATTGAGATTCAACAACATCAAGAGATATAAGGCATGATAATCTCACACTCTAAACTAAATCAAACTACCTAACAAACCATATTTCATTCAATATTACAAAGCATTTAATCAAATTAAGCATATATATTACCAAGCATTTTAAAGACTAAATGGACAACAATCTAGGGAAAATTCTAGATAAGAAAATATCTTTAACAAAATAAACCATTCATCCAACTTTAATAGAAATGCTTAATAATCATTTTAGCATACATACGTGATCTACAATGATTTTAGAGAGAGGTCAAACAAAAATCCAATCTTTATTCAAAGGTGCACAATAAATTCATCATACAACTTATGCAATTGTAAACACTAAATAACTGACCCTTGGAATGGGTTACATTCAAGTATATATAGTTTTATATTTGTATTCATTTAGCTCTGATTACTTTTAAAACTAATTGTAGGCATGTCAAGCCGGTACAACACATGTGCATCCCTTTCAAGCTCATTCTAGTGCAACTATAATATCTCCATCATGATGATATGGCTTGCTCTAATTTCTCTCAAGAAGATGGTTTCCTAAATATCTTCAGCTAATCCATGAGATTGTTTGATATATTTACTTTATTCCATATTGCTCAATGATTGGCCTAGTTGCATCAATATAGGTATCAAATAGAAAGGCCTCAAGTTGAAATTTTATAATAATAAATTTTTGTTGTCATGAGTAGGTTCAACCTCATTGGCACTCTACTAGATTCATCATTCTTTGCCCAAAATCAGTCCTACTCTAACTTTCAAAGTGTCAGGTTTTTCCTTTTACTTGTGTGACGTTAGACTAATCAATAGTTTGACTCTTTATCTCAATACTTAGATAAATTTTTTATTTTCTTTGTCTAATTTCATACTTTTATTCTCACCTTGATGATATCATGGTCTTTAAAAGTTTGACCATCTTCTACACAGTATTTTTTTTGTAATGTAAACTATATAAAACAATTAGCTATGGCCTTGGCTTTTTTTGTGCCAAACTTTTATGCTGCTCATGATGACGTCAATGCTTTTAATAATCTGACCATCTTTGACATAGCCAAATTTCTAATCCGACTAGGGGTTTCTTCGATGTCAGGTGTCAGGTCTTCATTCAGGGACTTAGGCAAAATTTAATTCTAATGTGTTGGGTTCCAAAATATTTCCACATATTTGGTGATGTCAAACCCTAAAAGGTCTAACAACCTCCCATACTTGACTAATTTTAGTCTAGTGTTACAAAAAAATGCTAAACTTTTCTTCCTTAGTCAATTTTCTTAGACTCAACTATGTCGAATGCCAAAATTCTTATGCTTGTTGATGACATCATCTCAAATAGTCTGGCCCCTTTATATACTTAGGAAAATTTTACATTCTACTATTGCAAAAGGTTATGATTCTTCATGCTTTAACCTCTTCTCTCAAACCAACTACTATTCAATATATTTGATTGTACTTCTCTTGCCAGCTTGAGATATACTAATTCAATAGCAAAAAAATTATTTGAAGAGATGGTTTGCAGATGTGGGTGAGTTCTTGCCACCCAAATTATTGGTACCTAATGAGGTGTTTATGTTTGTATAAACATAGAATCCATAGAGCCTTATCCTATTAGGCAATGGAGTAAAAAAGAAATAAATAACCTACTTATACAAATGTATGCTTCCTACATACTCACCATATTTGAGGTCCCAGTTGTTTTGTTAGTATATTCACCTTGTTGGTTGGTTCCTTGAACCATTGGAGGAGTTATCACAAGCAAAAATACTATATAAATCTTATTCCATGATTTCTCAATGGAAACATAAACTGCTCTAAAATTGTGAAGAACCTCCTTTAATTCAAAATATTCAACATAAGATGGATCCCTATACTTTCAAGATAACTTTATGATTATGCAAGTTGCATAAAGAGCTTATAGAAGAGTGCAATGATCTGATTCATCTCCAAAGGCTTGGGTAATCAATCGATCTCACTTTCATCAATGATTTGTTGATCTAGCTATTGGTTGAGTTGCTTCTTAGAATAAAATTTTCTCTCTACCCTAGAATATTGGAAAGTCAAGACCATGACCTATTAAACTATAACTTTTATCTTATATGTGCTAGCTTTAAGTGTAGTTATTATGTCGCCTCCTAGAATTAGCTAGTTTTCATATATGACCTATGTTAAGAAGAATTTCAATTCACTTGGATATATTTTGGAGCATGTCACTAGGTACGAGTATTATTCTCCATTTCTTAAGATGTAGACTACTACCTCTACCTGCTCCACTTTACTCATCAGGTCCTCTCTTCTTTTGCTGAATTCTTATTTTGCCTCCTAGATTAACTCAAAATATATGTTATCTTTTCCATTAATGGGAAGGCTTTCATAACTATATCTTTGATCTTAATCCAATACTAGCCTTAGATTTATTTCAACATCTCCTATGAAAAGCTAGGAGTTTGTGGCTTCTTCTTTTCTCGCTCAAGCTCTGGTTGCACCATTGGTAGCCTTTCTTCTTGATTCTAGAGTCTTGACCTTAGCTCTTGCAATTTCTTTTTTTGTATCTAGAACTTTATATCTCCCTGTTGTCGTTCTTCCAAATATTAGATTTTTTCATATTTGTGTTGTAGTTGCTTTTCATTTGAGGCTTTGTCTAGTAGGAGATTTAGGTATTAGACCTCTTTTTTTAGAGTATTTTTCTCTACTTTTTTCTTGTTAGCTTTTGTTCCAAGCTTTCAATTTTCTTCTTTGTAGATTTATACTTTACCTCCATTTTATTATTCTCAAGGTATAATGTACGCTTTATTATGAATAGATCTCAATATATCCTCCCTAAGGACTTTTGAGATATCATATATCTACATCTTAATGTGATAATCTATCACTATCATTTTTGAAGCTGGTTTGCTAACCTTTGGGAATGCAACTACTTTGACCCACCCCTTAGTAATTGGATCTATACCATCATATGTCCTAATGTTTGCTTTCTTTATATGCTTATGAGGTACTTGCACCTATGCCCATTTTTGGATGTTTGCTTCAATTTGTTGTATTACAAAGAAGACTTCTAGGATTTGATGTTTGCTTCAATTTGTTGTATTATAAAGAAGACTTCTAAGATTTTATGACTAAGGGACCAGGGAAGTAGTGATGATAAATTGGAAATGAGAAAAATATTTTAATGTGGATCTTAAGGATAAAACGTTAGTATTTACAAGGGTGTGTGAATGTGGGCTCTTGGGGGTTTGTTCTTCTTCATGTGTAAAAGAAGTGGAAGCCATACCTTATGATGGGTTTTGAGTAGGAGAAACTTCTCTTGTAGAGGAATGTGGTGGAGGTGGTTACTCTAGGGGTGGTTTTAGATGTGGTGGATGAATTTTAGAGACAAAAGTAGGTATACAATCCATACCTAATACTCTTTCTTTTATCATCTACTTTTGAGATACTCATCAAATTCTTGAATTGTTACCCTAGTCCACTAAGCTTCCATTGCTAGTTGTTACCTTTTAGCTTTCTTTAATATTTCCTTCTATCGAGTGCTAGGATAAATTTTTCTCCTTGCCTTATCATTGGATATTTTATATTGAATATGTTGGTGTATATTAGGTTGAAGATTATCCTTTCCAAGAATTTTTGTAGCAACTCCATCTACATGCTCTGTTGCTTAAACCATCTCAACTCCTAGGATATGTTGTGTTTGTTCTTCCTCACTTATTTTTGGTAGGTTTTCTATTTTTGGAGTATTCTTAGGCTCACTTGTACTTTTAGAATTCCTACTTCATCTCTTGTGTATAATTTGTTCTTCTAAGCCCGAATCTTCTTCTAAATTTGCATAAGCAACTAGGGGCTCCTTTTTTATAGTACTTTTTTGAATGGTTTCTTCCACCTCTTCATAAAAGTATGCACCCTCTTCTTTATCTTCCTATTTAATCAAATAAAGATATATTTATCCTTTGTGGTCCTCCATATAGACTTCATATTTTTCATCAAACTCTACTTCAAAATATTTATTTGAAGGATTAGGGAAGCCTTATTTTTTTTATCCCATTCGCATCACAAAATCCACCATTCCCAAAAATTTTCTTTAGTCCATCCCAACTCTTCCTTAATTTGTTCCACTAGATAATATCTTATCCATTAGTATTTATTTCTCATTGGATCATATGGCTGCTTGTAGGGATAACACTTTCTCCATGGAGACTGTCTTTGTATCTCATCGATATCAATATCGGGAGCTTGATCCTCTATTTTGTTCTTGAACTAATCAACCTTTGGCTGAGGAAGGTGTTAAAATTTTGGAGGTTTAGTGTTCAAATATGCTAATTTGACCTTGAATTTTTCTTCTATGTCATAGTTCCAACCTCTAGAAGAACTTATTGAAATTTAGCCCCACTCTCTTTTCCCTTTGCTATAAAAGCAATAAATTGAAGGTTTTGCTCCATTTCCTAATAATTGCCAAGACAAGAGTTTGCAAAACTTTTGAGTTGTGTAAGCTATTTGTGTTATCAATCTTCTTGTAAAAATTGTGTTCTAGTTCACACATGTACTTATATTACTCTTTAGTAATATAATTCGTTAAAACTCTTTCGTATCAGTTTTATTCCCCTAGAGGGTTTTCCTTGCATTTTTATAGATTTTGATGGATTGAATTTTATTTCCAATGGTTGTTTACTTCATTGTACTACAATGTTAAAATATATGGTGCTAATACTCACTTGAGTCCAAGGTTTATACTTTATTATATTGAATTGTATATTTTTTAAAAATTCATTGCACATCTTATATAGATGTATTAATTTAATATTCCTTGATCCAACCATTTCTTCATCAGTTGGAAATGCCTATTCTTTAATTAGTGAGATTATTTGGTGTCTAATCAAACCTTTCATATCACAATGTGCTTATATAATAGGTACTTTGTTGATGATGGTTTTTAAGCCTTACTACCATTGAATATCATAGATCCCAATATAAAGAAGCCATAAATTAAAGGTCAAAATATCATAATGAAGAGTAGAATTATATAAGAGCAATATAATATGTATATCAAGGCTAATATAATAATAAAAATAGAATTCACTTATATAATCAAATATGAATGTAAATGGCCTAATTAATTCATGAACTATGCATGAAGAAAACTTACAATATTAATTTCTCAAAATCTATATACAAGCTTTATTCATTTTCTTCCTCTTTACAACTAGATAATTAGATTCTCATTTTATTACATTATCATGGATTATTATCTCCATAATATAGCCATAGTAATGTGAATCTTCAATTACTTGGTTATTGCTCTCCATATGACAAGTCTTATGATCTTTGGCTTATCATCTTGTCACTTGTATACTAGACTCTTCACTTTATTCTTACATGCACACTTGACTCTATGACACTTGCACACTTCTACATGACTCTTACACTTCTACATGCACTCCTAATCTAAGAAAATTTTGCACATCCTCACATTATATATATTTGTACATTTACATAAATGACACTTGTGCATTTCCTACACATTACACTCTTACATAACACTTGTGCATTTTTGCACATTGACACTTACATGAAAGGGGAAATATAAATCACACATATAAACTAAAGACTCAATCCTATTATATTACAAATATACAATTGTACCATAAAGGTATCATGGGGATACATTAGCATGAACCAAATAATGTAATATTCCTCAACACCCCCCTTATTACATTATTTAGTTATTGAAGACTTTAGTCTTCAATCTTGGTCTTCATCTTTGTCTTCAATATTCAAGTGACCTTGCATTGTTCATGAACCTTTTGTTTCTCTAGAATATTCTTCATAATATTTAATCTTGGGTTCATCCATTATTCATGTTTTTAGGATAACCTTGGACTATGTTTGATCCAATTCCTTGTTTTTATCTTTCTAAAAAATCAAGCAGCTTATCATTAATTTCATCTTGAGGAAAATATTCAATAATTTCCTAAGATAATCCCATTGAATCTAAGGTATATATTCCATTATGGATTAAACCCGTAGCTTTAGTTTTGTTTTGATTTTTGATGATGTATTTTCTATGTTTATTTGTAAATTTGAATTCAATTGTTCTCCTTTTTCAACCAATTGAGCAACTGAGATAAGATTAGTTGATATTCCAAGAACATATAAAATATTTTCTAGTATAAAATCTGAAAAAGGTATGCTAGGTATTACTCTACCAGTTCCTTGAACTTGATACATCTTATCATTTATAATTCATAGTGAGATATTATCCCCAAATTTTAAATATTCAAACCATTGTAAGTTTCTAGTCATATGATGACTAGCCCCTGAATCTATATACCAAATATAATTTTCTCTTTGAATTTTTTAATGAGAATCGAGTGATATATTCTCTCATATTAAATAAGAGCTTTAAATAACCCTTTTATGATGTTGTCCTTTGTATTTAAAAGATTTTTTTTTATACAAATTTTATTTTTAAATTTTTCCTCTCATATAGTATGGTTTTGCACTTTGATAATTTCTCCTATATTGATATGTTTCTCTTTGCCATTTATCCATCTTGTGTTTTTAAGTTGAAATACTTATATCTCCTAAAATAATAATATATTTACTTAAATATGAAATATGCAAATTTTAAGTTTTCTAAACCTTTGATTTTTAACTCCCTAATATATTAAATTTGTGAAATTACAAATTTACAAAATAAAATAAAATTGCAAACTCTTATTCCAATTCATTATTATTTTTCCTTTAATGTAGAGAGGTTGTATAAGCACTCTATTGAAAAGTGGTTTTAGGAAAAATAAACCTACATAGAACTAAGGTTTAACCTCAAGAGAGAAGGTAATAATTCTCTCTATTAAGCATTACCATGGATTATTTTAAAAGATCAAACTATTTCCAAGAAGGATCTTAGGATAAAAATATTTTCAAAAAACCTTAATAGAGGTAGAAGTGATATCAGGATAATAAATCCTACAAAAAATCAACTAAATTCAAGCAGGAGAAAGCAATCAAGACACTCAAACTAGGCATTGGCAAGTAAAAATATGACACCAAGGTTGCAAAGCAAAATCATCAAAAGAAGCAAAAATACACACATACCTTATTTTACTTCAAAAGAGCAGGAACTAATTGCAAGTTGCACATGGACATGAACCAATGAGGTACACATAAGAAAAATCAACAAGGCACACATGGGTAATAGCATTTTTACCCAAAATATGTTATTTTCCAATGTTGCTACATTAGATTTATTCCTAGCTAACTCATGTCTCAACAACTTGAGGAACAAATTATAATATATATAAAATCGGGAGAATTATATAGTAAGCACTCAAGAAGAACATCAAAACATCTTAACCAGAAACCAAAATTAGTCTTGGTGGCATTCAAATTCAAAGAAATATCAAACAATAAATATTCTCTTAAGAGCATTGATATTCTTATCATCAACAACAATAAGGTGACACTTCTAAATGAGTTTCATAAATGGTAATGTTCATTCTAAATAAAATATGATAAAAGAGAATTAATAGATATAAAAAGCATCTAAACATACTCTCTAAATGTGGCCAAGGTATATTTATTTAACCAACCAAGCAACTATTATCGTCTTCGATTATCTTGGTTAGAACAATCGTGCCTTGTAAGGAGCAACACAACATGGCCACAATAAAGAGCATGGGGTTTGAATCAATTGGGATCTTAAAGAGATTTTTACAAGGTCGACGCCTTGTTATGATGTGATCTTTAAGGTACACTAGAACTCAAAATAGAAAAGGGATGTGAGAGATAAAAAATAAACAACTCAACAAAATAAAAAAAGGGTGGTGATACGTCAAAATATCCTCTAAGATCTCTTTGCATCATAGGCCTAAACCCTATGTGCTAGTGTTGAATGCTTCCTCTCCCCAACACATTTAAGCATATATGAGAGTCATCAACATAAGCATGTATAAAGAGGTGGGTCAACAGGAGAACCACAAATGGCTAATCCAAAAAGCCAAAAGTAGGTAAAGACTACAAACACATGCACACATAGAAATGGGTTCGTAGGAAGCCATAGATGGTTGGTCTAAAAATTGATGGAAACCTCCATATATTTATTCAAATAGTTCATTAAAAATATTGTGCTAGGAGCAAGGGTTTGATTTACCCACAAGCCGCTTAGGAGTCGACTGCTATACAAAAATAAATGAAGGGAAATTCTACAAAAAAATATAAATGTCAAATTTTCAATCCTTTACAAATCTAATACTACTCCTATTTATAAATTACAAAAAGGAAGGTTTCCCTCCAAAACTCATGCAAATTTTTCAAGATGATTGTTGCTTTTAACACCAAGTTATGTCTTATTCAAGTTGTCAATCCTTCCAAGGTTATCTAGATCTAATATCTTAAATGCCAAATGGTTTTTTGCCTTCAAAAGAGAATCTAATGCCATTATATCCAACTATATTTTTTTGGGAATACCCATAATATAGATGTAATTTTTTTTTGCTTTTAATGCTCTAGATTCGAGAGTGGTCTTGTCATGGCTTCCTAGCTACTACTATCTTTTTTGAGAGATATATAACATTCCTTTTTTATTAAAGGACAATACCCTATAGAAGATTGCACACCTCAATATATCTTATATTTTTGAGATGTGGTGCCTTTTCTTTGAAAGTTTTCCTCATCATCTAACCTCAATTTTTTTACCTTGGGACTTCTGATCATCAGACCTCTAATACCAGAGATTTCGCTTTCTCCTTTTTGATCAGATCTAATAAAGTTTATCCCAGCTGAACTATTGATCCTTAAAACTTCCAATTAGAGGTTTCTCTTTAGTGTTAGTCTATTTCTTGCACTCTGCTTTTGTTGTCAAAAAATTGCATAGTGATAAATCACTATAGCAACGTCAAGGTAAACAAAGATATTTGACAAAAGGTGTATGACACAAATCCAATCAAATAAAGATATTCAATGTAGAGCCAGTAAAACAAATATATTCAACATAGATTCATTCAACATATACGTATTCATTGTAGAGTCATTGAAACAAAGGTACTTGACATAGAACCATTCAAACAAAGTTATTTGATGTAGAGCCATTTAAACAAAGGTGTTTGATATCAAAACACAAAAATTTTACTTGTAGACAATGACCATTGCAAACACACAACCTGAGATAAAAATCTAGGAGTGACATTCCTAATTGATACAAATATCAAAGCACACATTTGAAAGTATTCAAACCATAGCATAGGTAGTTGGAACAAAATTTTATGTATCAAACAATAGTTTAAAGATGTACAACAACCCAACAAATGGACTGATGAATTCATTCTAGATGTATATTAGTGCATGCTAATTCACAACCAAGAGTAAATATTTATTCCAATGATAGGGATTAATATTATATTCTATAATATTATCCCTTTCACATGGATCATATTGTACAACATTTAATGCTCACACGGATTGGGTGCATTAAATGCCACTTTTGTAAAGGCAGACATGCCTATAAATATGTTTTTGGTTTGAATGCAAAGATAGTTTTCATTGTGCTATTTCCTTGCATCTTGATCTTGAGTGTTATTTCCATATCATTGGTATTAGAGTTGAGCATTGGATAGGTGAGTATCCTCTTTCTCTAGGCCAGTCTAGTTCAAAAGAGGAACGAGAAAACCTCCAACGGATATTGTCTTGGGACAAACACTCTTTCCTTTTTTGCATACACCTTTGAGAACTCCTCATTCAAAAACTCTCAATGGGATCCCTCTTGCCATCGACCTTCAGCTAGTTGGGTCCCTATGATGTCGTCCTTCAGCGTTTGATCTAAGTATTTTCCTTGGATTTGTCATTCCTTTGATATTTATGATTAACTATTTTCATATTTTTGTGGGGATACATCATATTGGTATTTTTACTAAGTATAAACTTGAAGAAATGATAGACCCATTATTAAACAACTTTGATTGGGTATTTTAGTCCCTACCACTTTGTATTCTGTCATTGCCAATCACTTCACAGGACACATTTTGTGTCTCCTACACTCATTAATCACTACACGATGTTGCAAGCCCTAACGCATTGCTAGCATTGATCCGATGCCATTTATTCCTCTCTGATGATCCTCAGTAGTGATCTATGATGCATTTTGAGTGAACAAAACTACTAACATCTATTCTATGACTAACCTTGTTTGATAACTCACCATTTTTTTATTGACTCATTGGTGCACTCCACCCAAGCACCGTCGTGATCAAGCCTCGGCTCACCGATGCACTCCACCCATGTATCATCGTGATCAAGCATCGGGGATGTAGATCTAACTTGCAGTGACATTTGATGATTGAAAGCATATTAAACCATCTCTCAAAATGAGATTTAGCTTGTAGAAGACTTAAATCTACCTTCGAACATTATTTTGTAGCCTTCTAATAAAAATCACAAAGTTTCTTCATTTTTTAGTGATTCAAAAAATAATTTTGGTGACCAAATTGTTTATTTTCTAAGATTTGTAAATTTAATTTATTATTTTTTGGTGACATGTTAAATTTTTTAGTGGGTTCATCTTCATCAGTGATGTTGTTGTCCTGACATCAGTCGACAAAGTAAGTTCTTTTAAATTTCTTTGGTGGGTTTATCCCATATCTACTAGATGAGGGAGTCATTAGTTATTTTTAATGCCCAAATAACCTATTTGTTGATATCCAACATATGCTGGCTACCTTCCCCCTCCATTGATCTTCAAAATCATCTTTCACCACATCTTATCATCGGTTTGTTCTACCATGTGTCCTCAAAAACACCTCCCTTCATCGTAGCTCTTATCTATGTCATGTGTTCCATAGGTTTCATCTAACCTCCCTTCATCATAGCCCCTATCAACGTCACATGTTCCATCAATTTCATTGATAGTCAGTCAAAAAGTTATTGAGTTTGCCAGTTGACATGTCGCGTAGCTTTATGTGTCCCTTGTGTTAGTCCTTGATTCCAATAGTTGACATATCACATAGCTTTCTATGTCCCTCGTGTCTCTCATCGAGTTCTCAGGTTGACCTATCACATATCTTTCTGTGTCCTTTATGTCTCTCATCGAGTCATTGGGTCAGTGTATCACAAGTTGTTTGTGTCACTAACAGTTATCGTCAATGGTGGTAATTGTTGTATTATTGGGTATTCAATAGTAGGTTGACGTAAGTGGTCAAAGTTGATTAAAAATTAGTGGTGGTGAATGTGCTGATAGTTGTCGACGTAAGCAATCAGAGTTGATTGAACGTTGGAGCATTGTGGTGACTGTTGGTTGCTAGGACATTGTGTTGATTATATTAAGTACATAACTTGTAAAGTGGTTCCACCCTCATTAATTGTATTGTGATTCCCACTTAATTAATTACCTTGTAGTCTACTCCTTGGCCAATTGGGGTAAGACCCATTACAAGTTGACCATAATGTTTTTGACACAAATTATCATTTAGTTGCTTGAACTGGCGCCTAGAAGATACTTGGTCATTCCTAGTAAAACCATGGCTACAAACATGGCCATTGTTGAAAAATTAGCTGAAATCATTGCAACCCATGATGAAAAATTGGTGGAAAAAGCTTCCAAGTTGCAAAAACTTCAATGTTCCTCTTATCCTCCTCATCTAAGGTGTGAAGTAAAAATATATGAAGGCTCTCAAGACCTTGATGTACTCAATAACTAGATCCTTGACATGGAGACTTGGTTTAATTATACACACACTCCTTATGAGGAAAAGGTTCCATTTGCAAAGCTCAAAATTTCCAACATTGCCAAAGTCCTCATATCCAATCTCTAAATTTGTATATGGGAGGAGATGGTACATGTTTTTAAGGCCTCATTTTATCCATAAAATTACAATGAGTACTTATTGAATCAATGGCTATGACTCCGTAAAGGCAAGAGGGAATATATACATGATTTCATTCATCACTTCAACCACTTTTGAGTCTTACTTGGAATTTTAGATTTTGATGCTATCTTGATTACCAAGTTTAAAAGTGGTATTCTCACACACTTGTATAGGGATATCAAATATACTACTTGCACTACATTGGATGATGCATTCAAACATGCACAACTTACCGAGGATAAGCTCTTAGCATGCTACATAGGGGCTAGACACTATTCAAAATGTTCCACACCACTATCACATTAACCTCAAGAGTCTTCTTCCCCTTCTTCTACTTCTTTTTCTCTTCCCACTCCTGCTAAATACTTTTCTTCTACATTTCATAATTCTTCCTCTTCTCACAAACAACAATTTTGTAACTATTATAAAAGAAGCAAACATGACAAATCAAAATATCCTCAATTAAGGAAATCTCAACAAAAATAATTATTTGTACAAGAATCTACGATAGAACCCTTTGAGGAGTCAATTTTTGAGGAGGGGACTCCCCAAAACCCCATCTAGACTTCTAGGGAAGATTGTATTTATCCTGAGTTAGAAGGTCAACTAAACAAGGTCACCTTACTTAACCATCACTCTCTTATTAGAGATTGTGAGAACCTGTTTGTTACTCATGCTCATTTAACACCTAGTTTTTTAGTGGATTGTATCATCGATAATGGCTCACAGAAGAATTTGATTGCACAATTTATTGTTGATAAGTTACATCTTTCCACCTGTCCTCATCCTTGTCCATACTCCCTTGGTTGGAAGGACAGTACTACTACTTCTTGGATCACAAAAACATGCACTTTATCTTTTGCCTTTGGGCCTAAGTATGTAGACATTGTCACATGTGATGTAACTCCTATGGATTGTTGTGGGTTGTTGTTAGGAAAAACTTATAAATATGATAAGAGAGCTCAATATGATGCCTATAATAATACCTACACCCTTCAACATGAGAACCAAACTTTTCTTATTTGAAGTGTTCAATTCCCTCCATAGTAGGCTCGCACTAATTTGCATCAGGCATGAAAAATTACCTTAATTTTTAGCACACATCAACAAGTGGACACACAAGCACAAGCACTATTCACAACTTAGCACTAATTTCATCATAGATATAATCTAGTTACATCTCCACCAGTTCAATTTGTACCAGCATGGGTACCTATAATTTAGTTCATACCAATATTTGTTCATGTGGTACCTACCCTGATTCCTACAATTTAGTTGGTACTATTATTTGTTCTTGTTGTACTAGCACCTATCTATGTGGAACCTACAGTAGTTTCTAATGCTACTCTGGATCCTCCACCACCTCCTGCTCTAGTTCTAGATTCCACTATAGCTCTAGATCTAGTTACCACTACTCAACATCCTGTATTTTCAACATTGCAGGCACCTAAGTCATTGGCAGTCCATCCTCAACAACTACCTTCCATTAGTTCGTACCAGATCCTGCATCAGGCTCACACACAGATGGCTCACAAGTTTTCTCCTCTTTTGAGCGCATTGGAGACCAATGCTTCTACAATGAGGAGGAATGATAGGGATTAATATTATATTATATAATATTATCCCTTTCACATGGATCATATTGTACAAAATTTAATGCTCACATGGATTGTATGCATTAAATATCACTTTTGTAAAGGCAAATATGCCTATAAATATATTTTTGGTTTGAATGCAAAGACAATTTTTATTGTGCTATTTCCTTGCATCTTGCTCTCGAGTATTACTTTTGTATAATTCATATTGATAGTGGGAAGGCTCATTAGAGCCTATAAGAGTTTAAATCTTCTTTTAGTTGAAAGTTGGTATAAATAAGAAGTTATAATATTTTGAAGAATTTTTCCTAAAATATTCTAGTAGAAGAAAGAAACTCCAGATATATTGTTTGCTTGATGAGACAATAATTGTCTTACAATTAGAGGCATTAGTTAAATCATGAGTATAGACTTCTATATACTCATCGAAAAGCATTTCTTGAGGAAAATCCAATGGAAGTAAATTTTTCAAGTTTTATGAAGAATTGATATGGCTAGTGGTGCACTAAAGTTCCTTTTGCTTGATTCCAAACTATCACGAGGGAATAATTATGTTATCTATAATACCAAACTTAGAACACAATTCAAGTTTGAAAAATTATGAAAAGTTGTAGACAAGACCATTACCTCTCCTAGTTTAGAAGGTAAAGAGCAGACAAAATTTAACAAGACATACAAATGCATGATTGATCATCATGTTTGGAGTGACTGATGAAGTACAACTATACATTTGAGATTATATCATAGCTAAAGTTGCATGGGGAAAAATACAAATATAATTTGATACAAAGAACTAGAATCAAATCATATTTATCCAAATTTATCATTGTTTACAAATAAAGAATGGAGAAAATATCAAATCTTTCTTGAGAAGAGTTGCAAAACTAAAGGTATAATTTCAAGCTTTGGGAGAAAATATATCTAATGAGATACTTGTTCCTATAATATTAATATCTCTCCCTTCATAATATAATGTATTTGTTACAACTTTGAATATCACTAAGGAAACACTAACATTTGAGAAATTGGTGAACCTACTTCAAAAAGTAGAGGTCTCATACATAATATAAAAATAAGAACAAGTTATTCTAATAAATTATAAAGGCATGTAGTCATTCAGAAGAGGCAGAGACCACAACAATGATTCTAACAACAAATAAATAGTTCTCACATGCAAGGAGATCAACAATAAATAAATATTTTTTATACACAAAAAATGTGTGAACTTTATGGTAGGAATGGCCACACAGTGAAGGAATGTTGACATAATCCCTTTACAAATGGGTCTCCTTCACAATAGATGCATCAAAAATAATATAGGTCATCATCCAATAAGAATAATTCAATTTGGAAAAAGGTACAACAAAGTAATGTGGCTAAAGAAAATCAAACTAAAGAAGAAGAGAAAGATCACTCCAAAGAAGAGAAACATGTATTTGTTGCACATACACAGTTGAGTCAGTCCAATCAAGTTTGGTACAACTCAAAAGCAACCAATGACATAAAAAACTTAAATGATCACTTGAAACTAATAGAGAACCATCAAGAGAACATGATAAACAATAAAACTTTGCAACTTCAGATGAAGCAAATGAAGCAACTAGAAGATAAAGAAATCTATTCCAAATGTGATTCCTCTTTATCTATAAAAGAATATAAAGAAGAGATCAATGAGAAAGACTAGGAATTCTTGTATTAGGCACTTAATATTCAAACATGTTCATCAAAATTACACAACACCACCAACCAAAGAAAGCTTGAATACATTGTTTTCCACAAACAATATATTATTTAGATAAACAAGCCAAGACAAAGAAGATGAAACAAAAGGTGATTGATCTCACCACAACAAAATATTCATGACAAATATTGATGACCAATCAATTCAATAATCAATACAGGATGTATGATGGCACATCCTTCACATGAAACCATTAAAGGAGACATACTTATTGAATTGAATCATTGAGTATTAGTTTTTAAATATGTATACATAATAAATATGTAATTGGAGTGCATGATTGGTAGTACTCGACATTCCTAAGTATTATAGAATAAGTTCTACATTGAGGGGGGAATTTCCTTTATCCAAAATCTAAATATTTCAACATCACCCTAGAAAATATTTCCATTTAAATAATAGGCCAAGAGCCAAAGCTGGAATTAGAATTGGAGTTAAGACTATGACGTAATAGGGGATATGCGTGTAAGGAATTATTACATCATATATAATGTGAATGTAAGCTGAGAAAACTACTCAATACATGGTACACAAGGTCTAATAGAATTCAAGGATAGTTGCATGATAAATTGAGATTTGTTATGCCAAAATTGGGCATCTATTGTATTTAAATATCCTTCATTTCATAATATAAATCACTGAAGCATCTAAAGATTAATAATATCAATTTACTTAATACTTATTTACTATGTTATTAAATATTCATTATACTTCCAAAACATGAGTTACTCAAAGTTTAGACCTATAATATTATGACAAACCCTTTGAGCTATCAACTATTAAACTACTAATTGTACTAAGTTGATATATGGTAGATGTTAGATGCGCATCTTCTAGAATGTCAAACATAATGGATAAAATACATATAAACAAACACGTCTTTTGTAAACTATATTTATGAAGGGCCTTAAAATGAGCTATAATTTTTAAAAATTTGATACCTTGTAAGATTTAACATAAACACTCTGCATTTAAAGTAATTTATAAAAATATTATATACTAATAATAATATTATTAAAAAAATATTACACTTGATCAATTAAATTCTTTAATTTTCAAAGAAGAGACCTAGGTTCAAATCTTATTAACCTAAATATACATAATTATGACAGAATTATAATACTATTATATAATTATAATAAGTTAATAATAAAATTATTTTAATCTCATATAAACTCATTAAAAATAAATAAAAATAAAAATAAAACTCACTTATAAGTATAAATTCTAGATTATATTTATAATATACTCATCTTTTTTAACCTATTAAAAAAATTAAATGAACCTTTCTTTATTTAAAGTGCTCATCGGTCCAATCCATTTATTTTCAACGTTGACTGAAAGAAAGCATTTAAAGAACTTTCTATTTATTTAAAGGTCGTAACGGCATTTCTAGATACTCGCTTTTTCTGGAAAAAGAATGTGTCCCCCGATCAAGGTCGGGGGCAATCGCGCGACTCGCATGAATGTCATTCCAAAAATGGCGGAGCTTTGACCTTCCTAAGCCCACAAGAGTGTCACACGTTACGTTACGTAACTTTTTTTTTTTTTTGTCTAATGTTGAGTATGTATACGAGGATATGATTTATAATGTTAAGTATGTATACAAGGATACAAGATTATATGAATACTGTGAATTTAAAGACTTTATTTTTAATTTATATAATTAATATTAGAAGTATTATATTATTTGGTATTTTATAATAATATTTTAAAGAGTTTTTTAAATAGGTTGTATTTCATATTTAAAATGTGTGTTCATTATTTAAGATAAAGAGTAAAGTTCAAGAGTCATATGAAGGTGAAGAACCTCACATCAAATGTATATATTGAAGACAAAGTGTTGTAACAAAACATCAAAGTAGCATTGAATTTATGCATTGCTATTGTAGATTTTATTAATAGTATTTCAATGTTTTATGTATGTATTATTGTGTGAGAATTATTATGAGATCTTGTGGAAATTATCTTATGAGTGGACTGGTGATTTGCTAAGATTGTGTTTGAAAGGAGCCAAGCCTTTAGAAGGAAGGCCCATATTTGTAGAAGATAATAGTGAGAAGATTGTGTTTGAAAGGAGCCAAGCCTTGTAGAAGGAAGACCCATATTTGTAGAAGATAAGTAGTGAGAAAATTGTATTTATAAGAAGCCAAGCCTTGTAGAAGGAAGGCTTATGGTTGCATTGAATTTCTCTGTAATAATCCAAAGATGCATCTATGAAGATTGGAAATTGAAGAAGAAGAGAAAGAAGATAAGAAAGAAGTTGTGTTGATTTCACTTGTAGATTGAAGAAAAGAGGGGTTGCAATCGGCCAAAGTTGAATATAGGCAACTAAAAATGTTGAAAATTGCAAAAGAGAAGAAAAATTGTAAGGTAAGGCAAATTAGATTATTTGAAGAAGTGTTCTTTAACTATTGGAGAAATTATTATTTCGACAAATTAATATTGTTGTTGGAGAAATAAGAATATTTTATGGGAGTTATGAGAAGAATTAAAAATTGAAAAATTCCGAAGAAGAAAGAATAGTGAAGAATTTGAAGCAAAATTTGAAGAAAGATATTGAATATTGAAGAGAAGAATATAGAAGAAACATTTAAAATATTGAGTGAAGAAGATTAAATGTAGAGATTACAATAAAAATTACAGATTGAGCTTATTAATAGTTGCAAGAATAGAGAGTATTGAATTAGACATAGAAGACATAGAGACAAGTGTAGGTTTGATACATATTTTTTAACAATCGGTAAAGATGTTTTAATGAAGATTTTATAAATGGAATATTAACATATCAAAAAATAATAGTAGGAAAGAACGCATGTAGAAATGTTTTTTTTAAATTTGAAATATTTATGACAGGGAAATAATTGATATAACATATGAATTAATTATTATTTATCTAATGCGTGAGGATGTGTCAAGAACTTTTTACTGGAAGTAACATAAGTTCAATGCCATGCACAAATCTATCAACAATCTCATAGGTTTAAAAGTAATTAATCTTGAAGGTGAACAAAATGATGTGGAGAAGAAAGCATCAACATCAATCATTAGCAATGTAGGCAAGAAGCTTCATAATTATTTTCAACCTTATGGTAGAGAGACAACCAACTCTAGTACAAATAGCCACTTGGAGTGGGACTGAGATTGATGGCAAGAAAATTTTTTAAATGTGGAAGGACATGAGAGTCTACTTTCTATGTTAAATTTTTCAACTAGAGGAGACACTTTAGAGTGAAGATTTTTAGGAAGCATTAAATTTGAAAACAACCATAGCAACAACAAAATAGAACACTATTGCTAAAGAAATGGCCAAGCTCAAAAAATCAATAGAAGAATAACGCTATTCAGAGGTGACATGACTTAGTGTAATAACCCTCCAAATCTCTAGTCTATTATAGGCCTAATTTGTCTGCAAGGATGAGATACTGCTAATATATCTATGGATGCAGAGGACCGGTTTTATATTGGCAAGGACAATACAAAAGAAAGATACTTACTCAATAGACCGCAAGATGATTCGGTGTAAGGTAAGTCAGGGAAATGATGAGCGGTGGTGTATTCGTTGGTTGATAGGAGCAAATAATCCTATAGGTAATGCATTCGCCAGCGGTCCATGTAGATGCATAACATGTAGCTGCATTTGTAGGAATGTTTGATGCTTGTCATATTGTGATGTTTGATTGATGATGAAGATGCTAAAATCCATGGAAGCCATAGTTTAGAAGAAGAAATAAAAGAGCATGACATGGCTATTTTTGTGCTATGATTTTTAAGAGAAAATAAATAAAGGAGGCAAAGTGAAATAAGTGATAACTAAATATACTTAGGACGTTATGTGTTTTGAGAAATTTATTTGTTTAAAAAAATAAACATATATATATATATATATATATATATATATATATATATATATATATATATATATATATATATTTCTATAAGAAGAAAATAGAATATGAGGATATTGGTAATAATGAACTTTTATTGTTTCTAAAATAAGGAACACCAAACTTTATAATTGGCTACTTTATATTGTTATATTAGAATTTAATTTTATAGTGTTCATTAACTTTTATAATGTTATATATACAATTGGAGTTATGTAAGTTAAAGGCAGTGGAGTAATTGTTTGGTTTATTAAAAAAAATACAACATGAAAATAGTCGGCAAAAATTTGAATGGAATGATTATTGATTTTGGTGGTTGGACGTGGAGAGTGGGGAATACACTTGGAATTTGGCATGTTTGAGAGGGATAATATGAACTAACGGGGAGCGAGCCGTAGGAGGAGAATTGAGGTTTTATGAAATGGAAAAAGGGGAGAGGAAGGAGAGGATCGATGGTATTCGATAAGAGGAAGAACGACAAACAAGGATGTTGTAGAGAAAAGAGAACGGAGCACAAATATCGGTAAGTGAACTAGAAAATTTAGTGGAACGTTTAATTAATTCTTGGATTTTATTCTACATTTAAAATGGCTTGATATTTGCTTGCATGATGAGTGTGTGTTCGAGTGGTAAGATTTAAAATATATGGCTATATTCTAGCATTATTAGCAAATTGTTTGCTGGCAATGAATGTTAGAGAAAAAGAGAAGTAGTGTTGTTTGATTGTGTGGCAAGTTTTAAGATTTGCTGGTATAACCTTGTTCATGTTCTATAAAGAAAGAAGAAGAAATTTTAAATTCCTATAACATGGATGGAAAATGAGGCACATGTGTTATATGCTTTGTGGAAAAAGGAAAGCTAAAAATTTTGATTATGAAATGAAGCCAATATTTTAATTTATGATGTGAATTGATATTTTTCTTCTTCATGCTGTTATTAAAGAATTGAAACATCACCTTGTTGAGCAAGGTGCAGCAAAAGTATTGTCATTGTTGTCAACACAAACAAAAATTGATGCAGTTGAAGCAATGGACAAGAATTCAAAAATCAGTCAGATCAAGTACAGTGAATTTCCAGGAAAACAAAAGTGACCCAGATTCAGAAATTTGCAAAAAAAGACAAGTAAGAAAACTGTCGCGATATCGCGACATGTTTTCTGTCGCGATTTCGCGACAAAAATGAGGAGAGAGAAAGCACAGCCGAAAATGTCACGATTTCGCGACAAAAAGGAGGAGAGAGAAAGCACAGCCGAAAATGTCGTGATTTCACGACAAAAAGGAGGAGAGAGAAAGCACAGCCGAAAATGTCGCGATTTCGTGACAAAAAGGAGGAGAGAGAAGGCGCAGCCAAAAGTGTCGCGATTTCGCGACATATCGGAGGAGAGAGAAAAATATGGAGAAACTGTCGCGATTTCGCGACATGTTTCGGGTAAAGGCGCAGGCAATGAAAAGTGTCACGATTTCGTGACAGGATCGGAGTGGAAGCAACAAGGCGAAAAAGTGTAGCGATTTCGCTACATGTCAAGTTTCGCTGGTAGAAGCAAAGAAAAAGCGCTAAGTCAAGAAGGTGTAGCGATTTCGCTACAAGTCAAAATGCTAAGTCAAGAAGGTGTAGCGATTTCGCTGCATGTCAAAATGCAAGGCAACAAAGGTGTAGCGATTTCGCTGCATGTCAAAATGCAAGGCAACAAAGGTGTAGCGATTTGCTGACAAGTCCAAAGTGCAAGGCAACAAAGTTGTAGCGATTTCGCTACATGTCTTGATTTCGCTAGTGCATGAAGCAAGAAAGTGTACGGATGCGAAAGATGTCACGATTTTGTGACATGTCCCGTTTTCGTGGGCAAGAAGCAGAAAAGAGCGAGAGGCTACGAATGTGTCACGATTTCGTGACATGTCTCGTTTTCGCGGGTAGGAGACAGAAGAGAGCTGGAGGCAGCAAATGTGTCACGATTTCGCGACATGTTCTGTTTTCGCGAGTGCATGCCAAGATAAGGTCGAGGAGGCGAAAAACGTCGTGATATCACGACGAGTCAGGTTTTCACGGTCAACAGTCCAAAAAAATTCAAATGGGCGAGAAATGTCATGATTTCGCGATAGTGTAACAGTTTGGCGGGTAAAAGCCGAAGGAGCATGCACGGTGACAAGTGTCGAAAAAGCATAAAGGAAAATCATGCAGCCAGTTACGTAAGAATTAACTGGAGTCAGATCTACAGTTACACAGTGACAGGTGTTGGAAATGCATTGGAACAGCTGTATATGCATGATTGGAAAAGCATTCGAACAGCCGCATATGGAGAATCGAAAATGTATTCGAACAGCCGTATTTGCAGAATTCGAACAGCCGTATATGCAGGATCGTAAAAGCATTCGAACAACCGTATTTGTAGCATTCAAACAGCCGTATATGCAGGATCGTAAAAGCATTCGAACAGTCGTATTTGTAGGATTCGAACAGCCGCTTATGGAGAAGAGAAAAGAATTCGAACAGCCGCTTATGGAGAAGAAAAAAAGAATTCGAACAGCCGCTTATGGAGAAGAGAAAAGAATTCGAACAGTTAGAGAATGTCATTCGACTGCATGCAGGATTAGAAAAGTGATAGAAGACGAGGAGTCTCGATGAGGAAAAGGGGTTATAAAAGGACAGTCATGCAGAGAATTAGGTTGCTACTTGTTAGAGTGAAATTACGGTGAAAAGAGGGTTAGAAGAGGGCCAAGAGAGAAATAAGCAGAGCCGTGAGTGTGTGCAGAGTGTGTTTAATTGCAGACCAATCAGGGTGGTGCAAACAGTGAAGACATTTTTATGTCATTTTAAATTGCTCAGAATTGCAGTCCAAGTTGGTGCTTGGTACTAGGGGTTGGTGCTCCTATCTGTTGCAGTAGAAAATTAAGGGGTTGGTGCTCCTTCCAGTAGATCTTTGGTAAAGTGTTTGTAAAATTGGTATTTTGCAAAGACTGGATTTGGATTGGAGTCCAAGCAGTCATTTTTGAGGAGTAGCCAAATTGGTGAACCTCGGTATATTGTGTGTTGTGGTGTGCTCTCTTGTTCAATTTGCTTTTCTGGTTTTCAAGTTCTCTTTGCTTCAATTTTAAATGTTGTAGATTTGAATATTAATAGCTACACTGATTCACCCCCCCTCTCAGTGTCATTGTGTGAATATCAATTGGTATCAGAGCCAGGTTTCTTGAACAAGCTTAATCAGCTAAGGTGATCTTGGAAGAAACACAATGGCAGGCGGTGAAGGATTCTCATCCAACAAAGCTCCCTTGTTCGATGGAACTAATTACACTTTCTGGAAACTCGGGATGCAGACATATCTGAGTGCATTGGGATACGACATTTGGGATTCTATAGATAGTGGATACACAACACCCACTACTCCTCCAACAGATACTGCTGAGAAGAAAAAATTTGAGAACAACTCCAAAGCAAAGAATGCCATAATGTGTGGGCTTGTAGACAGTGAACTGATAAGAGTCATGAGCTGTAAATCGGCAAAAGACATGTGGGATAAACTGAAGAGCATCCATGAAGGAGACAACAAGATCAAGGAAGCCAAGCTGCAAACTCATCGAGCACGGTTCGAAGCACTACAAATGAATGAAGATGAGAACATAGAGGCTTATATGTTGAGAGTCAATGGAATCATTAATGCAATCAGAGGACTCGGTGAAGAAATTGATGATGCAGTTGTCGTGAAAAAGGTTCTCAGAACACTTCACAAAAGATTTAACTCCAAAGTTTCTGCAATAGAAGAGGCGAAAGATCTAAACAATTTCAGCATGGATGAGATGCATGGTTCCCTGACTGCATACGAAATGAGAATAGGACAAACTAAGCCTATAGACGGAGAAGCTGCTTTTAAAGCACACAAGAATATAAAAGCTGAACATGAATCTGAGGATGAAGAGACATTGGATGAAACAGAAGCTAATTTTGTTCGAAAACTCACAAAGGGAAAAGGAAAATATAGAGGAAAGCTACCTTTTAAGTGCTTCAATTGTGGAGGAGTCGGTCATTTTGCAGCCAAATGTCCAATGCATGAGAAAACCAAAAATGGTGAAGGGTCACACCAAGAAAAAGGTGACTAGAAGAAGAAGAAACAAAATTTTAGAAAGAACAACTTCAAGAAGAAAAGCTTCATATCCAAGAATGTCGGCACTTCGAAGAAAACTCAGGTGAGGATTACGAAGAAGAAACAGGTGAAGCTCTGTTCATGGCACTTGAAGAAGAAAGAACAGAGGAAAATCAGGAAGGTGATGAAAACTTTAAGGATGAGGCTGAAGTGTATATGGAAGGAGAATTGGTTGCTTGCACTTGAAGAGTTGAGTGCGAGAAAGGAAAAATAATAAAAAATTTTCAAAGAAACTAGAGGATGCCATCGACATAATAAACAATCTGAAAATACGAGACGAGAGGAATTCAAGAAAATGTCTGAAGTTCTTGATGAACAATAAACTGTAAAGACAGTTGAATGCAGCAAGCTCGAAGAAGACATTGTTAAGTTAAGGATGCAGCTAGAGGAGATGAATAGGAAATTGAGCTATTTTCATAAGTTTGAAGAAAGTACTGTAAAGTCTGGATAAAATGTTAAATAACCAAAGGCCTTCGAGCATCAAATTTGGTTTAGGCTTCGATGAAGGAGAATCATCAAAGGGTTCAAAGGCCTTAAATGTAGAATCCATAAAGAAAGAAGAAAAGATCAGGGTTGATCAAGAAAAAACAAATCATGCCAAAGAAAGCAATAATGCCAGACTCAAGAAGAGTACTGACAAAGATGGATTCACAAAAGTCACACATTCAAGAAGGAGAAGATTCATGGCTCCTACTTCAAAGCGGCAAAGACACGCACCCTAGGTTTAATCATTCCTTTTCTGGTTATTGTTTTAAATGCAATGCTTATGGCCATAAGATTTCAGATTGCAGTCATAATGTACCTCAAAGGAATTTCACCAGTAGAAATATTTTTTCTCCTTTAATGAATTATGCAGTTGAATGTTATAATTGTCATAATTTTGGACATATTGCAAGAAACTATAGAAGCACTTTTGCATCAAATAATTATCAGGGTAGAAAATCTAAACCAAATGGGTTGAACCAAAACAAGAAATTTCTTGAAAAATAGGCACATGCTAATGAAAGGGCAAAGGCAAAACAAGTAGCAAAATCTACTATCAAACTAGAATGGAAAGAAAAGGAATCTTTGATTGTTCAGATCGCCTTTAAAGCACAGAACAAATCTGCACCTTGGATACTTGACAGTGGATGCTCCAGTCACATGACGGGGTGACAAGCAAAAATTTGAGAAGTTACGAGAATTATGAAGGTGGTTCTGTGAAATTTGGAAATAATGATGGAGCAAAGATAGTTGGAAAAGGATCAGTCAAGATCAGTGATGGAAAGATAAAATCAAAAGAAGTCTTGTTTGTGATTGGACTAAAGCACAACTTGCTGAGTGTAAGTCAAATCTGTGACAGAGGTCATGAAGTCATTTTTAAGAAGCAGGGTTGTGAAGTGAGAAAAGCACACAGTGGGAAGGCGATAGCCTACTTGGATCAAGGACTTCTGGTAATCTATATACTCTCTCAAAAACTGTAGAAGGAACATGCTTGATTGGACAGGAAGATGAAAATTGGCTGTGGCACAAGAGGCTCGGTCATATTAGTTTTGACAATCTGGCAAAAATAAGTTCAAAAAAGATAGTAAGAGATATACCAACCATTGGCAAACCAGTAAATAGCATATGTGCTTCATGTCAAAAAGGAAAGCAAACCAGATCCACATTTAAATCAAAGGAATACTTCACCAGCAAACCGTTGGAGATAATTCATACTGATTTGTGTGGACCCATGAGAACTCAAAGCATAAATGGTGACAAATACTTTATGTTGTTCATAGATGACTACTCCAGGATGACATGGGTATTATTTTTAAAGATTAAATCGGATGCCTTTGAGATGTTTAAGATTTTTAAAAAATAGGTTGAAAATCAAGGCTGGAAAGAGGATTAAATGCCTAAGATCGGACGAGAGGAGGAGAGTTTATTTCAGAAGAATTTGCAGAATACTTGTCAAAAATATGGGATAAGAAGACGAGTTTTCAGCGGCAAGGACACCTCAGCTAGAATGGTGTTGTAGAAAGGAAGAACAGGACAGTGCAGGAAATGGCACGGACAATGCTGGCTGAGAACAAAATAGCTGACAGATTTTGGAAAGAGGCAGTCCATACTGCAGTTTACATTCAAAACAGGTGCATGCTAAGACCGCATGAAAGCAAAACACCGTATGAGCTGTGGTTCGGCAGAAAGGCAACAGCAAGATATTTCAAAGTATTTGGCAGCAAGTGCTACATCAAACGGACTGAAGATAATCTCGGTAAATTTGAAGATAGAGTTGATGAAGGTATTTTTCTTGGTTACTCAACAAAAAGCAAAGCCTACACATGTTACAACAAGAGGCTAAAGAAAATTGTTGAGAGTGTTGATGTTAAAGTTGATGAAGGTAGAGAGCAAGAAATTTCTTATCAAGAAAAATACCCTATTTATGAAGAAGTCATTGAAGGAGATGATGAAAAGGAAATAGAAGAGAATCAGAAAATTGATCCAGATGTTTTAAAAACTGACTCAGAGGAAGAAGAAAACAAGAAATTTAAAACAGGCAACTGGCAGAAAAATCATCCCAGTGAACAATTATTGGGGACCCCACGGATGGTATTCAGACAAGAAGAGCGGTAGTGCGGAACTATTCTCTGTTATCTAGCATTGAACCTAAAAATGTTGCCGAAGCAAGCACGAGATGAAAGTTGGATGAAGGCAATTAATGAAGAACTAGATCAGATTGAGAAAAACAAAACTCAGGGAATTAGTACCTCGGCCAACAAATAAAAACATAATTGGCACTAAATGGATTTTTTGAAATAAATTAAATGAAGATGGACAGGTTGTCGAGAAATAAAGCAAGATTGGTCTGTAAAGGCTATGCTCAGGTTGAAGGCATTGATTTTGAGGAAACCTTTGCACCGGTAGCCAGACTAGAGGCAATCAGAATGTTTCTGGCTTTAGCAGTCCATAAAAACTTCAAAGTATATCAAATGGATGTAAAATCAGCATTTCTGAATGGAAAAGCTGGAAGAAGAGGTTTACATTGAACAGCCAGATGGCTTTCAACTTGGTGACAATCCAGATTTTGTTTGCAGGTTAAAGAAAGCATTATATGGTTTGAAACAGGCACCCAGAGCATGGTATGCAAGGCTGGATAACTATCTAATTAAACAAGGGTTCAAGAAAGGTTTGGTGGACAACAATTTATATGTCAAAACAGAGAAGGGCCATCTTATTGTTCTTGTTGTTTATGTAGATGATATAATATTTGGTAGCAGCATGGATGAATATTGCAAAGACATATCAACTAAAATGAAGAAAGAATTTGAGATGTCTATGATTGGTGAACTTTCTTATTTCCTAGGACTATAGGTCAATCAAAATGAAAAGGGCATTTTTATTTCTCAAGTTAAATATGTAAAAGAAATGCTGAAAAAGTTCACAATGGAAGATAGTAAACCTGTTAGCACTCCCATGACAACAAGTGCCAAGTTGAGCAAGGATGATAAATCTCCAGGATGTAGATCAAACAATGTACGGGTCTATGATTGGAAGCCTGCTTGTATTTAACGACCACTAGACCGGGATATATTACAGGCAGTATGCATGGTTGCAAGATTTTAGGCTAGTCCCAAAGAAACTCATGTGACAGTTGTAAAGAGGATCTTCAGGTACCTCAAGGGTACTATGGAATATGGGTTGTGGTACCCAAAAGGTAAAGACTTCACTTTGATTGCATATTCGATGCAGATTGGGCGGGATGTATTGATGAAAGAAAGAGTACCGGTGGAGGAGCATTTTATCTTGGAGACAGGGTGGTAGCATGGCACAACAAGAAACAAGAATCGGTCTCTCTATCCACAGCGAGAGGCGAGAATACATTGCGGCAACAACATGTTGTACACGGATATTATGGATGAGACAAACGTTGAAAGATCTTGGTATTCACTTCAAAGAGCCAATATCAATAAAATGTGATAACACTAGTGCTATCAACATATCCAAGAATCCGGTTATGCATTCTAGAACCAAACATATTGCGATCCGGTATCATTTCTTGAAGGATAAAGTTCCTTGAAGGAGAGGTCAAATTGGACTTTGTTCCAACTACGGAGCAGGTAGCTGATATATTCACAAAACCATTGCCCAAGGAAGTTTTTGAGTACCTTCGAAATAAGTTGGGAGTGGTCACAATTCCCAAGAACCGACTATCATTTGGGATCACATTCTCGGGGGGTGCATTTATGCCTATACTTATAGTTTTGCTTATATTTATGATTTTTGCTAACTATAACAACATTTGTCCGAGAGTGGTGTGCATAGACTCGGGGGAGTCTGCAACGACCCTTTGGTATTATTGTCAAAGGGGGAGAAGAATTACCAGGAGAGTGCATAAGTGTTGCCAACAATTCCAAAGGGGGAGATTGTTGAGCAAGGTGCAACAAAAGTATTGTCATTGTTGTCAACACAGACAGAAATTGATGCAGTTGAAGCAATGGACAAGAATTCAGAAGTCAGTCAGATCAAGTACAGTGAATTTCCAGGAAAACAGAAGTGACCCAGATTCAAAAATTTGTAGAAAAAGACAAGTAAGAAAACTGTCGCGATATCGCGACATGTTTTCTGTCGCGATTTCACGACAAAAAGGAGGAGAGAGAAAGCGCAGCCGAAAATGTCACGATTTCGTGACAAAAAGGAGGAGAGAGAAAGCACAGCCGAAAATGTCATGATTTCGTGACAAAAAGGAGGAGAGAGAAAGCGCAGCCGAAAATGTCACGATTTCGCGACAAAAAGGAGGAGAGAGAAGGCGCAGCCAAAAGTGTCACGATTTCGTGACATATCGGAGGAGAGAGAAAAATATGGAGAAACTATCGTGATTTCGTGACATGTTTCGAGTAAAGGCGAAGGCAATGAAAAGTGTCACGATTTCGCGACAGGATCGGAGTGGAAGCAACAAGGCGAAAAAGTGTAGCGATTTCGCTACATGTCGGAGTTTCGCTGGCAGAAGCAAAGAAAAAGCGCTAAGTCAAGAAGGTGTAGCGATTTCGCTACAAGTCAAAATGCTAAGTCAAGAAGGTGTAGCGATTTCGCTACATGTCAAAATGCAAGGCAACAAAGGTGTAGCGATTTCGTTGCATGTCAAAACAAATTCTTTTTGAGCTGAGAAAAGTGCAAGGCAACAAAGGTGTAGCGATTTCGTGCGACATGTATTTTTCTTGAGGCTCGCGGAGAAAAGTGCAAGGCAACAAAGTTGTCGCGATTTTGCTACATGTCTTGATTTCGCTAGTGCATGAAGCAAGAAATGTACGGATGCGAAAGATGTCGCGATTTTGTGACATGTCCCGTTTTCGTGGGCAAGAAGCAGAAAAGAGCGAGAGGCTGCGAATGTGTCACGATTTCGCGACATGTCTCGTTTTCGTGGGTAGGAGACAGAAGAGAGCTGGAGGCAGCAAATGTGTCACGATTTCGTGACATGTTCTATTTTCGTGAGTGCATGCCAAGATAAGGTCGAGGAGGCGAAAAACGTCGTGATATCGTGACAGGTCAGGTTTTCGCGGTCAACAGTCCAAAAAAAGTCAAATGGGCAGAAATGTCACGATTTCGCGACAGGTAACAGGTTGGCGAGTAAAAGCCGAAGGAGCATGCACGGTGACAGGTGTTGAAAAAGCATAAAGGAAAATCATGCGACCGATTACGTAAGAATTAACGGAGTCGGATCTACGGTTACACAGTGACGAGTGTTGGAAATGCATTGGAACTGTTGTATATGCATGATTGGAAAAGCATTCGAACAACCGCATATGGAGAATCGAAAATGCATTCAAACAGCCGTATTTAGAGATTACAGCCGTATATGCAGGATCGTAAAAGCATTCGAACAGCCGTATTTGCAGCATTCAAACAGTCGTATATGCAGGATCGTAAAAGCATTCGAACAGCCTTATGGAGAAGAGAAAAGAATTCGAACAGCCGCTTATGGAGAAGAAAAAAGAATTCGAACAGCCGCTTATGGAGAAGAGAAAAGAATTCGAACAGTTAGAGAATGTCATTCGACTGCATGCAGGATTAGAAAAGTGATAGAAGATGAGGAGTCTCGATGAGGAAAAGGGGTTATAAAAGGACAGTCGTGCAGAGAATCAGGTTGCTGCTGTGAGAGTGAAATTACTGTGAAAAGAGGGTTAGAAGAGGGCCAAGAGAGAAATAAGTAGAGCCGTGAGTGTGTGCAGAGTGTGTTTAATTGCAGACCAATCAGGGTGGTGCAAACGAGTGAAGACATTTTTATGTCATTTTAAATTGCTCAGAATTGCAGTCCAAGTTGGTGCTTGGTACTAGGGGTTGGTGCTCCTATCCGTTGCAACGTAGAAAATTAAGGGGTTGGTGCTCCTTCCGGTAGATCCTTGGTAAAGTGTTTGTAAAATTGGTATTTTGCAAAGACTGGATTTGGATTGGAGTCCAAGCAGTCATTTTTGAGGAGTAGCCAAATTGGTGAACCTCGGTATATTGTGTGTTGTGGTGTGCTCTCTTGTTCAATTTGCTTTTCTGGTTTTCAAGTTCTCTTTGCTTCAATTTTAAATGCTGTAGATTTGAATATTAATAGCTACACTGATTCACCCCCCCCCTCTCAGTGTCATTGTGTGAAATCACACCTGCATGTTGTTTTGGGAAGCCATGATGAGATGGGGTGTTTGCTTGTAATCTTGTATATTGCATGAAAGGATTTGGAAAGTTTATTTGCATGCTAGGAGTAGTTGCACTTCATTTAGCTTGACCGCTCTGATCTCTGAATCGTCACCGTATTTTGCCACTTAAAACTTGAGCATGGAGTCAAAGCCATAGTTTCTTTTAATTCTACTGTCGATGAATAGCTTATGTTCTAGCATTGGGGATGTTTTTATAATCTTCAAATGCTAAGCCTTGTGTTAATGTTTTGAAGTCATTTATTTTCTCCGAGAAAGAAAGAGCTCTGTATACTATAGTGTAAATCCAAAATTGGATCTGTAATCAATGTGGGATTTGAAAAGCATAGGTTGGGAAATATGAGTCAGTATTGTATATTTTTTTGAAACAAAAAGGAAATGGTGTAGTCTTTATCTGTTCATAAATTGAGGAGTTGATATGCATTTTAAAAGAGTCTTGTTTTTCTTTCGAAAGCTATGTATATGAAGTAACTTTCGAATATGATGTTTTGTACCTGGGATTACGATTTATTGAATTTAGATACTCTTTTCAATATTTGTTTTGTTAGGTTGCATGCTTTTGAAGTCTGTGGGAATGAAAGCTTACTAGAAATGTAAGCCATGTAAACAGTGGGAAAATATGCAAATGAACAGTTTGAATTGTTATGCTTGAAAGGTGTCTTTTATTTTGTATGTTAACAATGGATGAGAGATAATGTTTCCAGGAAACTGAAACATGTCCCTAGATCTGTAATTGCATGTAAAAGATATTTCAATGGAACAATAAAACTAGGTTTTGTCAATTGTTGTGTTTCGATAGGGGCTAGTCTGACCAAAGTAGAACACTGCCACATGATGTTGAATCAAGTAGGGAAACAATTTTAAACTATAGTCTGGGCTTTCATTTTAGACCTACGTTTGGAATGTTGTATTAGGAAAAAAAAAAAGAGGAGAAAAAAAAAAAAAAAAAAGGTTTTTTTGGGAAGAAAGGAAGAAAAAAAAAACAAACAAAAATGAAGAAATATTAGAGGCTCTATTATTGCCATAATACTATGATGTATTTAAAAAAATAATAGCAAGTCTTGAACGTAGTTAAGCATGATAGATGGAGGTTATGTGGTATTTAAAGCAAACCTGCGTAATGGTTGGGTAGAGTGAAGTATGGTTTAATTTGTTGGATTTTTCGAGTGGTATAATCTTAGTTTGACAGCAAGAAACAATAGTCTTTAAAGCCTACATGGAATATATTTATGAAATATAATTAGTGTGTAGAAGCTAGTTTTATTTTAACATAGAGTTTAAATAATTTAATTTATGATTTATAATAGAAGTTGTAGAGAATCTTGGGAGAAATTGATTAGAGAATGTGAATTTTAGTGTAACCTTTATTTCAAAAGAATTGCATTATAAAGAGATTATATGTGTATTTGTTTTAGCAAATATGGAAATTTTTAGATTTGAATGCAAAGTTTAATAGCATCATTATCTTATATCCATCAAATGGAAAATTGGCAATCTTTAAAACTTAGCAAAACTTTCAAACAATATTGAGACTATACCCATTAGGAACCTTTGAATCCAACTTAGATAAACTATTAGTTAAGGGAATTTAAGGTTGTGGAAGGGGTAATATTAATAGGACAATCTTAAATCGCAACCCAAGGTTGTGGGTATGACAACCTTGAATCTATTTCAAGATTGTGGGGAGGACAATCTTGCATGTTGATCCAAGGTTGTGGGTAGGACAACCTTGACTCTATTTCAAGATTGTGGGTGAGACAATCTTGAGCATTGATTGTTAAGATGCTTGCAGGTAGGCAACCATCATAAACCAGGGCTCTAACTGTACTTTTGATAGAAAAAGTTCAAAATGGGAGGTAACGAAGGGTTGTATGGGCATCCCTTCTAGGTTATCCCTACTAGTGATGAGTGGCAAATTATGCTTGACTAGGTTAAACCGATAACATGATGGTATGGGACATCGTGTTGGTTAATCAACACAAAACATTGGGTGGTTACCAGGGTATTGGTAAGACCCTAGATGGTGCTCCATGGGAAAAGGATGATCATCTAGCTCGAGCATGTATGCGCTACGTCTTACATGACATTGATATTTGTGGATCATGACAAGACATGGGGAAAGTATGCACCACACCTCTAGGTGTTATGGGCCCTAGAGGAAAAGAAACCCCTTGCTTGAACTTAGGAACTTGGGAGGAGAGTGAAGTTCAAAATGGGCAACTACACGGGATCTGGCCAATCTCGATCTCATGAGTATTCTGACTACAGTGGGATGACACTCATGAAGATAGATCAAACATGCTCATACTAGAAAATAAAATAAAAATAAGTTGAAATAAAAAAAATTATTATAGTAATCTCTGATGTTGGACAACCAAGTAGGTAGACTTGGGGTGTTTGGACAACCAAGTGGGCAGAACTTGGGTTGTTACATTTGGTATCAGAGCCAAGGTTGTGAATCTCTAGGCAACATAAAATTAGAAAACCTATGACTAACTCAAATTTTGATGCTAGTGTGTTCACCTAAACTTAAAATTTGATGAGGCTCCTTGTTTTGCTGAACAGGCAATGGCAACCGGACAAAAGGCTAGTTCCTCAAAATGAACTATGGTGGATCAGTGGGAAGGGCTGACCGAAAATCCTAGAAGAGTCATTCAAAAAGTTATGAGACTCGGGGTATCAAAGGAAACCATAAAATGACCTTAAGAAAAGAGGAAGGAAAAAGAACCCATGAATAAAGAGGATAAAATGGTTTGGATGGTACAGTTGTTGCGGGAGAAAATGAGCCAATAAAAATAATATATGGAGCAGTAGAATGCTCAAATGGTTGAACACATGGCACAACAAAATGCCCAAATTATGGAGCATATGGAGCAACAAAAATCTCAATTGGCTCAACAACAAGAAATGATTTCCCATCAACATAAAATAATTGAAAATTTATCCAAAGGAAAGGAAATGGTAATAGTTGAGGATGAGATAACTATTGACCCAGGAAGGAAACAAGTAGGTTCTGAGTTGGACAAGGATATGCGAAGAATCGATATAGCTAAATTTTATGGCAAAGGTGATGGGGAAGAGGTTGAGAGATGGTTGAATAGTGTGGAAGCCTATTTCATGGTTAGAACCTTATTGTCTAAATCAAAGACCTCGTGGTCAGTATTTTGATTGACTGGAGCTATTGTTGACTAGTGGGATATGTATAGGAAAACCCATAATGTGGAGGTTGTTGATGTGCCTTGGGATACTTTTGTGTTGGCATTCAAGGATAGGTTCTTAACATCACAATTTTACCTTGAAAGAACTACAAAATTTTCAAGGTTAACTCAGGGGAATATGTCTGTGATTGAATATTATCAAAGATTTGTACAATTTCTCAAATACATGCCTGAGTATGAGCAAAGAAATGAGATCAAAATTCAGAAATTTCTTTTAGGGTTACACCCAAAAATTGGACACCTGATTCTTATGTTGAAACCTGCTACCTTAACTATTGCCTATGACCTGGCTCGACAGGAAGAAGATAACCTTAAGGTTAAGAAAGCTTATTATCAACAATCCTTTGAAAAGGAGGAGTCTCAAAAAAAAAATGCGGGTTCAACAAAAGGGGATAGGAATTGGATCAAGAACCGTGGCAATGGGAATCAAAATAGGTTTGATAAGAATAAGAATAGGTATCAAGGAAATAAGGGAAATCCGAACTATCAGGGTGGCCAAAGAAATTTCAGGGATAGGAATGATCAAAGAGCTAATGCACCAAGAGCTGGTACTCAAGAAGATAATGAGGGAAATAAGAAAGAGAGGGCACCACGAACTAGTTGCTAGATTTGTCAAGAACCTCATTATGTTGATAAATATCCATTGCGAGCTGATAAGAGAAAGGAACCAGTGGAACTTGCTCATAAGATTTATGCTGCAATAGGTAATTCCAAACTCAATGGTCAAGCAACACCTTTTCTATTGAAAGGTAAAATTTATGGAAAAAGTGTTTGCATTTTAGTTGACTCTGGAGCAACTGATAGTTTTATTTCACCAAATATTTTAAGGGACATACCAAAAAAACCTAGATTTATGGCTAATGGGTGGAAAGTTGAGTATGGGTCTGGAAAAACCTATACTGTTGATCAATGTTTATTTGATCCTCAAATAACACTACCTCAAGGACAAACCCGATGGCATTTGTATGTAGCTCCATTGCATGCCTTTGACATAATTCTAGGTGTTGATTGGCTCAAGGTGCATAAAGCATTGTTAAATTTTGAGGAAAGATGGATGGAATATACTGATGATATCAAGCAAAGGATTCGGATTGGTTGTGGACGTGAATCAGTGGACCCACATATTTTGACTACAATGCAAGTTAGAAGAGCACTGAAAAGGGTAGTAGAATATTTGTGGTGAAACTTAATAAAAAGGAGGAAAATGAGTCTGGAGCAAGTCTTTTTCAAACCTATCTGATACTGAATGATTTTTGAGATGTTTTTCCTAAGGATTTATCGGGTCTTCCACCCCAAAGGGAGTTTGATTTCACTATAGAACTATTACCTGGAGCAACCCCTATAGCTCGTGCACCATATAGAATGACTACAATAGAGTTGCAAGAACTTAAGACTCAACTACAAGAACTTTTAGAAAAATGACATATTAAACCTAGTGTATCACCATGGGGTGCACCAGTTATGTTCATGAAAAAGGAGGATGGAACTTTAAGGTTGTGTATTGACTACCAAATGCTAAACAAGATGATTGTTAAGAATAAGTACTCTTTTCCTAGAATAGATGATTTGTTTGATCAACTAAAAGGAGCCACAATTTTCTCCAAAATTGATCTTAGATCTGGTTATCATCAATTGAGGATCCATGAAGAAGATACTCATAAAACTACTTTTCGAACTAGATATGGTCATTATGAATTTATAGTGTTACCTTTTGGATTGACCAATGCACCAACAACTTTTATGAATTTGATGAATAGTGTGTTTCATGAACAACTAGATCGATTTGTATTGATATTCCTAGATGATATACTGATTTACTCCAAAATTAAAGAAGAGCATGATTTACATATGAGAATTGTTCTCGAAATACTTAGAAAGAATCAATTATATGGAAAATTATCCAAGTGTGAGTTTTATGCAACTCAGGTTTAGTATTTGGGTCATGTAATATCTATGGAAGGGGTAGTTATTGATCCAAGGAAAATTGAAGCTATCATTGACTGACCTACTCCAAAAAATATTTCTAAAGTGCAAAGTTTTATGGGGATGGCTGGATATTATCGTAGATTTATCCAAAAAATTTCTAAGATAGCTTATCCAATAACTAATCTCCAAAGGAAAGGGAAAGCTTTTAGGTGGATGGAACGGTGTGAAGAAGCTTTCAAAACTCTAAAAGAAAAGCTAACATCAACACTGATTCTTAGAATAGCAGATCCCACATGACCATTCATAGTGTGTATTGATGCCTCTTTGGAAGGATTAGGAGGGGTTCTCATGCAGGAGAATGGTGTTGTCGCTTATGAGTCTCGAAAACTTAAGAAACATGAATTAAACTACGCCACACATGATTTAGAGTTGGTTGCGGTAGTACATGCCCTAAAAATGTGGTGACACTACCTACTTGGAAAATATTTTGAGCTTAGGATAGATCATCAAAGCCTAAGATATATTTTCACTCAGCCAATGCTTAACACTAGGCAAAGATGCTAGATAGAATTTTTGGTAGAGTATGATTTTGATATAGAGTATATAAAGGGAAAAGAAAATAAATTAGCAGATGCTTTAAGTAGAAGATGACATATCAATGCTATGTCCCATTGTCAATCTGCTATAATTGATCAAATCAAAAAATTATAAAATCAAGATGAATATTCTCAAAAATATTGAGAAATGGTGCAACAAGATTCTAAAAAAGCAAGAGAATTCAGAATCTGGGAAGATACATTACTTTTTAAAAATAGAGTGGTTGTACCTAATGATCAGGATCTATGAAATATGGTATTGCAAGAGGCACATAGTGCTCCTTATTATGCTCATCCAGGTTATGTGAAGATGTATGAGAATTTGAAAAAGGAATATTATTGGCCAGGAATGAAAAGGGACATTGCTGAATTTGTGGCTAGATGCTTAGAATATCAAAAAGTAAAAGCTGAACATCTTCATCTAGTAGGACGTTTATTTTTGCATGACATTCCACAACACAAGTGGCAAGTTGTGACCATGGACTTTATTGTGGGATTGCCTAAAAATTGCTTTCAACATGATGCTATTTTGGTGGTAGTGGATAAATTGACCAAAGTGGCACATTTTTTGCCTAGAAATATTAAATACGGAGCTCCCACTATAGCCCAAAAATTTTCTAGGGAAGTGGTACAACTACATGGCTTTCTTGAAACAATTATATCGGATAGGGATTCTCGATTCACATCCAAATTTTGGCAGACACTACATCAGGCATGGGGAACAAAGCTCAACATTAGTACTACCTATCATCCTGAGACATATGGACAAATAGAAAGGGTGAATCAAGTCTTAGAGGATATGCTCCGCATGTATTGTATGGATCATCAAATGAAGTGGGATTTTTTTTTTTTTTTTTTTTTTTTTATATTTTTCTTTCTCTTTTTTTGTTGGTCTTTTGTGGCTCCATATGGTTGGGAGAGGAGGTGCAGAATACCACTAACATGGAGTAATCCGGAGGATCGGGTGATGATCGGGCCGGATATGGTCAGAGAAATGGAAGACCAACTCAATGAAATTCACCAAAGGCTCAAAGAAGCCTCAGATAGACAAAAGAGTTATGCGGACCTGAAGAGAACACCAAGGGAATTCTCTATGGGAGACAGAGTATTTCTAAGAGTCAAACCTACCAAAATTTCTATTAAAACCTCTAAGCTTAGCCCACGATTTGTAGGGCCTTTTGAAATTATTGACAAATTAAATCCAGTTGCCTACAAATTAGACTTGCCACCCAATTTGTCAAAAATTCATGATACATTCCATGTGTCCCTTCTAAAGAAATATGTTCTTGATCCCTCACATGTTTGGAATGTTGAACAATTGCAGATGGACGATCCCTTGCGCATTGAAGTGCGACCTGTTAAGATCCTTGGCTATCAAACAAAACAACTAAGGAAGCGGAATATTGAATAGTGCAAGGTCCAATGGGACCAATTTTCTAAAAATAGTGCCACGTGGGAAGATGTGGCCATCATGAAAAGACATTTTCCATTTCTATTTGAATAGTTTTTGAATAGTGTTATCTCCATGGCATGGTTTTATTTTGTCTGAACAATGATAATATCATATCTTGGTTTGTGAAGTATGATAAGTATATTTGATGATGTGAATGTTTGGTGTTAATAAAGCATGATGATTCAGTTTTGAGAAAAAAAGATGTACTCTATCAATTCTCTTTAAATTCATGATTATATTGTTTTATTTTGAATATATCAGTAGGAAATGTAAACACAATGACTATGTTTAGTCTTAGGGGGGGAGTATGTAATGACCCTCCAAAAATCTACTCTATTATAGGCCTAATTTGTCTGCAAGGATGAGATACTGCTAATGTATCTGTGGATGCAGAGGACATGTTTTTGTACTGGCAAGAACAATGCAAAAGAAAGATGCTTACTCAATGGACCGCAGGATGATTCGGTGTAAGGTAAGTCAGGGAAAATATGAGCGGTGGTGTATTCACCGGTTGATAGGAGCAAAGAATCCTATAGGCAATGCATTCGCCAATGGTCCATGTAGATGCATAACATGTAGCTGCATTTGTAGGAATGTTTGATGCTTGTCATATTGTGATGTTTGAATGGCGATGAAGATGCTAAAATGCATGGGAGCCATAGTTTAGAATAAGAAATAAAAGAGCATGACATGGCTATTTTTGTGCTATGATTTGTAAGAGAAAATAAATAAAGGAGGCAAAGTGAAATAAGTGATAACTAAATATACTTAGGACATTATGTGTTTTGGAGAAATTTATTTGTTTAAAAAATTTTTTTTTTTTTTTTTTTTTATATATATATATATATATATATATATATTTCTATAAGAAGAAAATAGAATATGAGGATATTGGCAATAATGAACTTTTATTGTTTCTAAAATAATGAACACCAAACTTTATAATTGGCTACTTTATATTGTTATATTGGAATTTACTTTTATAGTGTTCATTAACTTTTATAATGTTATATATACAATTGGAGTTATGTAAGTTAAAGGCAGTGGAGTGCTTGTTTGGTTTATTAAAAAAAATACAACATGAAAATAGTCAGCAAAAATTTGAATGGAATGATTATTGAGTTTGGTGGTTGGACGTGGAGAGTGGGGATACACTTGGCATTTGGCATGTTTGAGAGGGAGAATATGAACGAACGGGGAGCGAGCCCGTAGGAGGAGAATGGAGGTTTTATGAAATGGGAAAAAGGGAGAGAGGAAGAGTGGAATCGGTGGTCTTCGGTAAGAGGAAGGACGATGAACAAAGGACGCTGCAGAGCAAGGAGAATGGGGCACAAATACCAGTAAGTGAACTAGAAAATTTAGTGGAACGTTTAAATAATTCTTGGGTTTTATTCTGTATTCGAAATGGCTCGATGTTTGCTTGCATGATGATTTTGTGTTCGAGTGGCAAGATTTAAAATATATGGTTGTATTCTGGCATTCTTTGGCAAATTGTTTGCTGGCAATGAACGTGAGAAAAAGAGAAATAATGTTGTTTGATTGTGTGGCAAGCTTTAAGATTTGTTGGTATAATCTTGTTCATGTTCTATAAAGAAAGAAGAAGAAATTTTAAATTCCTATAGCATGCATGGAAAATGAGGCGCATGTGTTATATGCTTTGTGGAAAAAGGAAAGCTAAAAATTTTGATTGTGAAATGAAGCCAAGATTTTAATTTATGATGTGAATTGATATCTTTCTTCTTCATGCTGATATTAGAGAATTGAAACGTCACCTGCATGTTGTTTTGGGAAGCCATGATGAGATGGGGTGTTTTCTTGTAATATTGTATATTGCATGAAAGGATTTGGAAAGTTTGTTTGCATGCTAGGAGTAGTTGCACTTCATTTAGCTTGACCGCTCTGATCTCTGAATCATCACCGTATTCTGCCACTGAAAACTTGAGCATGGAGTCGAAGCCATAGTTTCTTTTAATTCTGCTACCGATGAATAGCTTATGTTCTGGCATTGGGGATGTTTTTATAATATTCAAATGCTAAGCCCTGTGTTAATGTTTTGAAGTCATTTGTTTTCTCCGGGAAAGAAAGAGCTCTGTATACTATAGTGTAAATCCAAAATTGGATCTGTAATCAATGTGGGATTCGAAAAGCATAGGTTGGGAAATATGAGTCAACATTGTATATTTTTTTGAAACAAAAAGGAAATGGTGTAGTCTTTATCTGCTGATAAATTGAGGAGTTGATATGCATTTTAAAAGAGTCTTGTTTTTCTTTCGAAAGCTATGTATATGAAGTAACTTTTGAATATGATGTTTTGTACCTGGGATTATGATTTATTGAATTTAGATACTCTTTTCAATATTTGTTTTGTTAGGCTGCATGCTTTTGAAGTCTATGGGAATGAAAGCTTACTGGAAATGTAAGCCATGTAAACAGTGGGAAAACCTGCAAATGAACAGTTTGAATTGTTATGCTTGAAAGGTGTCTTTTATTTTGTATATTAACAATGGATGAGAGATAATGTTTCCAGGAAACTGAAACATGTCCCTAGATCTATAATTGCATGTAAAAGAGATTTCAATGGAACAATAAAACTAGGTTTTGTCAATTGTTGTGTTTCGATAGGGGCTAGTCTGACCAAAGTAGAACACTACCACATGATGTTGAATCAAGTAGGGAAATGATTTTAAACTATAGTATGGGCTTTCATTTTAGACCTACGTTTGGAATGTTGTATTGGGGCCGGGGGTATAAAGGGGGGGGTTTCCCCCCCCCCGGGCTTTCCAATGGGGGGGGGGGCAACAAAAATGGAAGAAATATTAGAGGCTCTATTATTGCCATAATACTATGATGTATATTTTAAAAAGAAAAAAATTAATAGCAAGTCTTGAACGTAGTTAAGCATGATAGACGAAGGTTATGTGGTATTTAAAGCAAACCTGTGTAATGGTTGGGTAGAGTGAAGTATGGTTTACTCTGTTGGATTGTTCGAGTGGTATAATCTTAGTTTGACAGCAAGAAACAATAGTCTTTAAAGCCTACATGGAATATATTTATGAAATATAAGTAGTGTGTAGAAGCAGTTTTATTTTAACATAGAGTTTAAATAATTTAATTTATGATTGATAATAGAGGTTTGTAGAGAATCACGGGAAAAATTGATTAGAGAATGTGAATTTTAGTGTAACCTTTATTTCAAAAGAATTGCATTATAAAGAGATTATATGTGTATTTGTTTTAGAAAATATGGAAAGTTTTAGATTTGAATGCAAAGTTTAATAGCATCATTATCTTATATCCGTCAAATGGAAAATTGGCAATCTTTAAAACTTAGCAAAACTTTCAAACAATATTGAGACTATACCCATTAGGAACCTTTGAATCTGACTTAGATAAACTATTAGTTAAGGGAATTTAAGGTTGTGGAAAGGGTAATATTAAATCGCAACCCAGGGTTGTGGGTATGACAACCTTGAATCTATTTCAAGATTGTGGGGAAGACAATCTTGCATGTTGATCCGAGGTTGTGGGTAGGACAACCTTGACTCTATTTCAATATTGTGGGTGAGACAATCTTGAGCATTGATTGTTAAGATGCTTGCAGGTAGGCAACCATCATAAACCAGGGCTCTAACTGTACTTCTGATGGAAAAATGTCAGAACGAGAGGTAACGAAGGGTTGTATGGGCATCCCTTCTAGGTTATCCCTGCTAGTGATGAGTGACGAATTGTGCTTGACTAGGTTAAACCGACAACACGATGGTATGGGACATCGTGTTGGTTAATCAACACAAAATGTCGAGTGGTTACCAGGGTATTGGTAAGACCCTAGATGGTGCTCCATGGGAAAAGGATGATCATCTAGCTCGAGCATGTATGCGCTATGTCTTACATGACATTGATATTTGTGGATCATGACAAGACATGGGGAAAGTATGTGCCACACCTCTAGGTGTTATGGGCCCTAGAGGAAAAGAAACCTCTTACCTGAACTTAGGAACTCGGGAGGAGAGTGAAGTTCAAAATGGGTAACTACACGAGATCTGGCCAATCTCGATCTCATGAGTATTCTTACTATAGCGGGATGACACTCATGAAGATAGATCAAACATGCTCATACTAGAAAATAAAATAAAAATAAGTTGAAATAAAAAAAAAAATCTTACAGTAATCTCTGATGTTGGACAACCAAGTAGGTAGACTTGGGGTGTTTGGACAACCAAGTGGGCAGAACTTGGGTTGTTACACTTACTGATGATGTTGATACTAGACTGGTAAGATGGTGGGTTATCTCAAGGTTCAAATGACCTAGATGATCAAATCATATATATGTCTTGCATAGGGTAAATTTTTGACCAAAAATAGGAGTGCAAGACAACTAGCTATTGCTAGACCAAATATCCTTTATTTGAAATATTTGTAACTAAATATAAGAATATTGGATAAAAAAAATAAAACATATTATAAATGACGTTACTTATATTCAAATGTTACAAAGATGAGAACGTAGAACAAAAATTAATTTAATCAAATAAAAATAAAACAATAATAGATGAATCCTTCTTAAAGAAGATATTCGTAAGACAGCTAGCTATTGTTGGATCAGTGTCCCTTTATCTGAAATATTCGTAACTAAAGATAAGGATCTTGGATATAAAAAAAAAAAAAAATTACTTACAGCATGCTAGAGGGACTTCAGAAGAGTATCTTCAAGCATAGAAAAGCAAAGAACGCGTCTTTAAAATTATGGAAGAAATGATTTATGGCAGACAAGTCCAAGAACGGAACTACCATCTATGGGATTCCTGAGGTGGAAGAGAACTCAAAGTTTTGATGTAGATCTTAATGATGTACCGTAAGGATGTTTTGAAAATTTATTTTACTCTCATTTAAACAAAATGCAACTACCAAAATTTAGAAGGGATCGAGTAAATATCATACAATGTTCTCATCACTAGGAAAAAAAAAAACAAAGGACCTTTATAAATAGATAGATTAGGGTGTGCTTTATATTTAGAGTGTGTGTTTTCTGCAACTGGCGACTCGCTTACACAAACACTCTCAGGAGGAGGCCGGTTTTCTTGGAGAGCGTTCAATCTGTGTTGGAGCTGCTTCACATATTTGACGGTCTCACATAGCACAGACTCCTTGCTTAGCTGTTACAATCAAATTAAATTATTATCTACATTTCTCAATAATGAGGACATAAAGATCATAAAAATGTCAAAATCAGTCCTCGACGATTGCAGAAAGATACAACGCTGGCAGGAAAGCCTGATGTGATAGTGTGGACAAGGCCTTTAGGTAATATTATTGTGCACAGACACCAGCCTAATTTCAGCACAATAATTGATTACCTTCTTTATGCCGGGCACAAAAGCTGAAAGCGCCATGAATTTTTCGTTGAGATTTTCTCGTCGTTTGCGTTCACCCAAGATATACTTGCTATGCTTCTCCTGCTCATACCACGATTCTTTTACGGAAATTTGATGACTTGTAATTAAGTTGTCAAACCGCTGGTGCTGATTGTGATGAGAATGAGTCTGAATGCATTCTTGCTGATTTTGCGAGCTGGAAACTTCTAAAAGGAAGGCTTTCAACCTCTCAAGTCCCGAAGACACTGACAGCAGATCAGAAGCCCTACAGACATGCAAAAGATTGTTTAAGCAGAACAAATAAAATAAACATCTGCAAAGAAAGCGAGCAAGCCAAATCATGCCTGTAAAATATAAATGAGATCTGCCATGAAGCCGAGCCTGCTTCCATGATGCCGAGAAATCCAGTCAAATCTATAGCAAGAGAGAGTGTGTGAATTTGAGGATGGTCTTACTGTATTTAATACACGGGATGGACATTATCAAAGACCAACAAATCATGTTGACCTAAAAACAATGTCAGAAGACTCAAATGTGAACAGAATAGATGGTCCACCAAAACATGTCACGAACGCCGTCATCGAGCCCGCTCCTACATTGCGTATGGTTTGGTGCTTGTGATTATTATATTACTATATTTGTAATAGTTGGATTATATGTGTAGGCAACTTTGAAATGGCCGTGAAATTTCTGTGCTACGGTTTGGAAGATGGCGTTGGACCCTTTGTTTTGGCCTGGAAATTTCCACTGCTGACCCTTTGTTTTGGTCGTCCCCTCACCTGAGCTTTCAGGTTGGAAGATAAGCAGCCTACTCTAAGATTTATATTTATCTGATTACGAGGTTTCGTAATAACATATTTCTTGAATTGCTTTTTTATATAATTTTTAGTTTATTACTAAAAATGAAGTTTTAGTCTTGTTACACTGGATTTAAATTTTGGTTTTTTTTAATCCTTACAATATCACATAAGTTTAACGTTTCTATTTATTAAATAAAATTTTAAAAATTAAAACTTCTACCAACACTGCAATAACTTTTCTAGTTTAAAAAATAACTTACAAAAATCCAAAGAAAGACAATAAAATAATTTGCAGAATTAGTAAAAAAATTAAAAGACACCTTCGAGGAAGAGTAACGTCCAAACCATGTCCATTAAATTGTCTCGTTAAAAAGCAATAAGGAATTCAACTTTTGTTTTGAATTACCTTTAGACTCTTTCAATCAAGAGGAGATTCCAATTGAGAGCTGACCAAAATAAGAAAGGAGTCAGTATACCTAAACCACTAAAATAATAATATATATTTTTAAATAAATTATTTTTATTGAAGCAATTTTATTTATGTTTACGAGATTATAACATTCAAGAAAAGTAAGGGTTTAATATAAGATAAAATATGGTGTATAGTTTTATCCTTTTTGAATTCAAACTTTAGACTTTTTTGTTTTGGTGTTTCAAAGTCTTAATAACATTTAAGAAAAAATAAATAAAAATTAACAAAGTTTATAAAGTAAAAAAAAAAATAGTATAATTATTTATAAAGTAAAAAATAAATAAAGAGATCGAATTAGTTAGAAAATAATTTTGGAAGGTTGGATTAAAATTAATATTAATAGAGTTGTAGAAGGTAATTCGAGTAGATCAACTGGAATTGGAGTGAACTACTAGAATAATGTTGGAACAATTCTTTAATAGGGATTGTGGAACTTGGATAAGACCATAAATAATGAAGCATAAGCCTTAGTTATCAAATCTTGTTTCATTTAGGCAGTAAGACAAGGTTATAGGAGAATAACTATAGAATCTGATTCTCAAATATTGATAGGAGCTTTAGATTGCATGATGAACTTTGCTTTGGAAACATGTGTTGGAATATATTACATTATTTGATACATGCTAATGTACCACCTTGGGTACATAACTAGAGTAGGAGTTTACCTTCGAGTAAGGTTTGAGTAGTTACTTTATGCAATGTATTAAATGCACAAGTGTTAGAATGTGCAATGATGTAAATGTGCATGTAGTCCACATGTACATGAGTTAGAGGTTAGGTAGATGAAGAGTTATGAAAGGCCAAGAGACTTATCTCCCTATATATATGACTTTGAGATAGAAGAGAAAGAGAGAGAGAGAGGAAGTATAGTGATTTTAGTAGGTACAATGTAGCTCATGCATTTTTTATGGAGTGTTCAAGTCCTCCATTATATTATATTGTACTATTTTTGTGAGCTTTCATTAATGGCTATTTTTTGAGTTATTATAGAAGTCTCTCATATAATTTTCTTGCATATTATATTGTCATTATCATATAGTTAATATTGCTTGCTCATTTTAGATCTTATGGTTGTATTTCCTTTAATATAGATCATCAAAAGATAACAATGGTATTAGAGAACAAGGTAGATTGATAGGAAATAAAGAGAGCCACAAGAGAGATTGAGGAGTGATAGAAAATTTCATTTTTAAAATATTTGGAAATTACATTTGGTTAGAGTCTTTCCACAAACTTGTAGAAAAACTTGTGAAGACTAGGACTCAACATTGATTCTACTAGATTGAAAAATCAACTAGAGAAGATTCATTATCTCTAGATTTAGATATTTACAATTTTTTAATTTATAACACTTTGTTGCAGGAAAAAAAGATTCAAAGAAAGTTGGGAAGCTTGCTATAAGAGAGCTAGGAAGAATATCTTCTTTAGAATCAATCCAACACCTAAAGAAACAAGTTGAATATTGAATATTAGGATATATTAAATAAAATGTTCTATTGCAAGAGTTGCAAACCTATATATTGTATATTGTAGAAGAGAGAAAAAGGTCATAGAAGCCTTACTACAAATTGAAGGAAGTAGAAACTCCAAAAAGAGTCCTACAGAATATTAGAGATTGGAGATCTCTATTGAATATTGAGGAGAACCAAGAATGAGGTCCTCATAAAAATCTAAATATTGAAGACTTCAGAGTGAAGAAAGGAGAAAACAACTCAAGACGATGAAGAGACCCACAGGTCCCATTGAAGAACTTCTAATTTTGAAATATTGGAGATAGAGAAGGACTAGAAAAGGTCCTATTATAGAAGTAGTAGATTTAAAAGATCAAATAAGGTATCATTAAAGTTTTATTAAGAAGACTTAAGAAGCTACAAAATTTGAAGACCCTAGAGAAGAGGTCTCTAGAAAGGATTATAAGAAGATAGAAGGAGAAGGCTAGGAAAACCTCATTGAAGAATAACTTAAGGGAGAAGATTGCTAGCAAGGAGGATTTCCTAATAGAGAAGTATTTGGGACAATTATTATAATCCGATAAAAATCCCTAAAGGAGAAATATTCGGTAATAAGTTTACCAAACTCTAGAAATAATTTCTAAATACCTTAAGACATTCAAATTCTTGATAAGAAGACCTACATAAAGGCCAATGTTGAAGTCAGAATTTGACATGGAGGTTGAAAGAGAAAGGAGATAAAGAAGCCCCCAAATCCAAGATATTTTAAGATTACCATTGAAGGTTGAGTTGCAAAGAAAGAAGTCTACTAATTTTTATAGTAGAAAATTGAAGCTTCCTAGAAGGAAAGTTATAGCTACAAATTGGAGGAGTTTTCTACCAATTTTGGGAGAATTTAATGACAATATTTTAGAGGAGAAATTGACTATGTTACAATATAAATTTTTTAGATTGAAGGACAAAAAAAAGACAACAATTTGGGCAACATTAATAACTACTAAGTTTTAGAGTTCAAGGGAGCATCATGAAGGAGATTTAAAGTCATTAAACCAATTTTAAGGCAACAAGTTAGAGGAGTATTAAAGTTATAAATTGGTGAGTTAGGAAGTTATTTCAGACAACAAGAAAGAGTTACGACTTCATCAAATTTTAAGGTAGCAATTAGGTGATCCAAATTTACCAAGAAATACATCATTTATAGAGGCCATAAATATATGCAAATTTGATGCAAAAGGTTCATTATTAGAACACTTAGATTCATCTTATTATTAAGTTTCATTAAGCACCACATTAGATTTTAAAGTTGCAAAAGAGAAAGTTTCAAGTTTAAAGTATTAAAGGAAGTGCAGAAGATAGTTTCTACAAGGTTTAAAACATGTACATGAGAAATAGGAGTTAGATATATTTTGAAAGAAAGAAAAATATCAACATCCTACCTTCTATTGAAAATCTTGAATTCATTATTTCAATTTAACCAAGCAAATGAGATAGAGGAGAGAGTTGTCTAGTAAGGAAGGCAACATTAAATCACTATTTACTATCAAGGAGTAGAGCAAGAAGCCACCATATCAAGGAAGGAAAAAAGCTTCAAAAGGAGACTATGAGATCTCAAAATTTATGATGCAAATTAAGGCATTGTCTTATTATTGTAGAATTATTTGCATTCCATAATAGCACCATACTTATCTTGTCGAATGTAGCAAAAGGAGGACAAAAGCTAGAGTGTATTAAGACACTGAAATAACAAGTATATTATAGTCTCCAAGTGGTAGTTTCATCGAGTTTGAAGAGAAAACTATGAAGCAAAGGAAGAGAGCCAACTAAGAGATCAATAGCATAGTTTTCAAGGTATCTAAAGATACTAGATTCAGCACCATAGGTTTCATGAAAGCAATGTCCATAGTGCAAAAAGAACCTAAAATTGAAAAGATACCAAGTTGGACAACATAATGACATTAGCAAGGTAGTATAACGCTAGTGCAAGTTGCAAGGAGAATAGTGTAAAGGAATAACATAAGAAGTAAAGTTTAAGGTGCAAGTAGCAAGGCATATTACCCAAGTGGACAATGATAATAGCTTGGATGAACCACCACCTAGAAGATAATGTTGAAGCACCTTAGAGCCACCATCATTGAAGTAGAACCACCTCCATTGGAGAGGAGCCACCTTCATTGGAGAGAAGCACCACCATTCATTGGATAAAGCACATTGCTATTGCAAGTGAAAACAACTTGAAAAAGCTGGCAAGAGCATTAAGAAAATAAGATAATTGAGAGCATTTTTATATGCAAGGGAGAGAGCTTCCACATGCTACCCTAAGTGAAGGAATATCATACCACTTGGCACATAGGATAAGAACAAGAAGAGCGCCTATGAATACTTTTTAATACATCTAAATTACAACACTTATGCAAGGAGAAGAGTGCTTAAGTAACACAAACTAAAAAGGATCAGCCATCATTACTTAGCACTCAAGGATAGAATAATGCCTATGTTACCAAGATCAACATAGTCTACCATTTGTAACTTACCTGCACCACCTATCAAGAAGTCTTGGGCTCAAAGATAATGAATATACCATGTGGTATGCGTTACAAAAGTAAGTAGAGATATATTAATACATCTATCCAATAGAGCATGAAAATCATTGCTCACACAGTTAAAGTGAAGAGAACACCAAAGAAGAGCATTTAATGTAGTGTAAGAAGCCTACCATCCTCTAAGAACTGAGAAGAAGACAACGTCCACATAACGAGGATATTATAATCAAAGGAAGAAGACAACGTCCACATTATATATTTGAATGATAATGTGGGAAAAATCCAATGCCTCAATCACTACACTCTTAGCAAAGTAGGAGGGCAATCCTATAGATGGAATACATAAGGACTTGCCAGTTTCTTAATAACATCATGAGATCAAAGCATAATATGGGTGTCATAGAGTGTAGCTTTGTATTCGTATAGTAAAAAAAATGGAGCCCTTGCATTTTATTTATGATTGTAGTTTATCCCTAAGTTACTTGGGGTGAGAATCAATTACTCAAATTAAGAGTAAATATTTGGGAGTATATTTAGAAAAATGTTGCACCACCAAATATTAAATTCCTCTAGTTATGCCTCTAACAATCCTAGAAGGCTTCTAAAATTACTTAGTGCACCATTATATGCCAAAATATTACCCTCAAATGATTTTCCTATGGAATGATTCCTTTGGATTTATCCTTCTATTGGGAGTGATTTGCTCTAGTTAGTGAGTAGATCACTCATTTTTGCTAGTGAATCACTAGTTTTCTCTAAGTGGTTCACTCTTACAAGTCAATCAGATCTATTTGTAAGTAAATTGGTCCTAAGTCAATCGACACCTTTAGCAAGCAAATTATCGTAAGTTAATAACAACCTATATTATTATTAGAAAAATACTCGAGGTATTTTAATGCATTTTCTAAGTAAGTTTCCTATTTTGTGCTCCTTCAAAATTATGTATCCCAAGGTTATGCCCAAGTACTACAATTCTAGTGACTTCACGAGGTATAAAACTTGATTCGCAAGATATCCTAGAAACTATATTTCTCCTTGGATATAAAATCTATAAAATTGGGATCCCTATAGCAAAATTATCAAAATTGTGTTCTCATTAACTGGTCTTTTGTGGTAACAATCCAAATATTTTATTCCACTCTTCATTGCCTTGTATCTAGAGTGATACGAGGTCCTATACTTTCCCTATTAGAGCCTCAACTGGGTTTTTTATTAGTTCTATATATTTATTTTTTAGCTTTTATAGCATAGTGTTTATAGGCTCCAACTTCTTATAGATATTGAATTCTTCCACCTCATTGCCTTGGTCCTTTGTTTCTTCAAACTTAATATCAATGATGTTGTTATCTAGGACCTTCATTTATAGGTCGTATGTTAGGAATTTTGGCAAAAAATAACCCCTAAATTTCTTTAGTCATATTTTGTGCAAAAGCCTTTAGGGATGCTAGATTGCTTTTGCAATCTTGGAGGTCTCTTTGTGTTGAAATTATATTCTAATTCATGGCCACAATCCAACACGAATATTAAAATCCATTGAAATTATATTCGTATTTTGGTATTGGTATAAATACCACCATCTCACTTCTCTTTTAATCATTAGAGTGTTATGTAATATTATATATGGATATAGTGATTATATATGGTGCCTATAGGTTCCCACCATATCTCTCTCTCTTTCATCCTTTCTTTATCTTTTTACATAATATTTGAGTGGGTGATTTGCTTCTATTTGTTCTTTAAAAATATTCTAACACTCTGGTCATATGGTCATATGAGATCTTCTTAAATTTCTTGACTAAGTCTCTTTGATCTATTTAAAGTTTTTCCATCATTGATGCTGACACAAATGAATGAAGCTCAAGAACCTCCTTGTATTTATCTCTATTTTTCCACTCTTTCAATTGTATCATTTATTTTTTCTAATATTTATTTTAGATAGAAATGAATTGGAAGTATTCCTATATATTATTCATTTCCTCTTTAACCTTATCCCAAAGAAACTTGACTTGTCGGATGTCATGTGCCTTCTTGGGGTCTACTACTATCTCTACAGGCTTTGAAGTTGTTAACTCCATAATTATTTAGTCCTTTATCTATATTGATTCTTAAAGCTATTCTATCTTGCTCTACCATTGTATGAGTTGCTATGAAAGGTCCTTTATCTGTTGTTTGGTATTTTTAGCTTTAGAGAGTTAGGATTTGAGGTCCATGTCTTGCTCATTTAATTGATCTTTATCTAAGATGTCCTTCTTTAGAAATGTATTCTCCTATTGGAGTTTATCTCTGTATGCATTGAGCTATGTCAATTCTACTTTAAGCTCTTGACTCTTCTTCTATACTGCTTCATTCTCAAATGTTAGATGATCAAAATTTATGGGTGCACTTTAAGCTCTTGACTCTTCTTCTATACTGCTTCATTCTCAAATGTTAGATGATCAAAATTTATGGGTGCACTTTAAGCTCTTGACTCTTCTTCTATACTGCTTCATTCTCAAATGTTAGATGATCAAAATTTATGGGTGCACCAAGAATGAGTTGGTTCACAATTTGAACAATTTCATATGGATCCATTTAGCTCTAGATTAGATACTTTGTTGGTCAATTCAGTAGAAATTATTGCCACCTTGGAAGGCTTAGACTTTGTTTCCTCTACAATATATATCTTATCCCCGTTTACAGGCATTATTTGTTACAAATAATGCCTGTAAAATATAAATGAGATATGCTCCATACCAAGAACGGCATCTGCCGTGAAGCCGAGCATGCTTCCATGATGCCCAGAAATCCAGTCAAATCAATAGCAGGAGAGAGTGTGTGAATTTGGGGGATAAAACACGGGATAGGAAGGGAAATACGGGATGGACATCATCAAAGACCAACAACTCATGTTGACCTAAATAACAAAAGACTCCAACAACTTTTTTTAACGAATTATCGATTCACCACCCCATAAATATACATACGATTAGAATTGACACTCACCGAATGCAATTACGACACCAGAAATTTGCAGGGGTCATGTGATAAATACGCGGTAAAAAGTTGTATTAAACTAAGAAAGAAAAGGTGGGGTTCAACGGAGCCACGGCAGTAACAAGAAGGCAATGAAAGGTCTAATGTGAACAGAATGGATGGTCCACCAAAACACGTCACTAACGCCGTCATCACGCGAGCGCCTACATTGCGTATATTTGTAATAGTTGGATTATTGTAATAGTATACGTGTCGGCAAGTTTGAAATGGCCGGGAAATGTCTGTGATACGGTTTGGAAGATGGCGTCGGACATCATTTCCACTGCTGACCCTTTGTTTTGGTCGTCCCCTCACCTGAGCTTTCAGCTTGGAAGATAAGCAGCCTACTCTTAGTTTTTTATTTATCTGATTAGAAGGTTTAAGGTTTTATGTAAAAACATATTTGTTAGGATTTTTTTTTTATATTTTAGTTTATTGGTTACAGAGTTTTACCTAAAGATTAAAGTTAAAGTTTTAATCTTATTATACTAAATTTAAATTTAGGTGTCAAAGTAAAAATTTATAAACTTATAACTTTAATGTTTCTATTTGTTATTAAAAATTAAAAAATTGAAGCTTCTTCAATAACTCTCCTAGTTTAAAAATTTATTTACAAAAATCCAACGAAAGACAATAAAATAATTTGCAGAATTAGTAAAAAAATTAAAAGACTCCTTCGAGGAAGAGTAAGGTCCACACTATGTCCATTAAATTGTCTCGTTAAAAATCAATAACCAATAGGGGGGTTCAACTTTTGTTTTGAATTACCGTTTGACTCTTTTGATTAAGACGAGATTCCAATTGAGACCTGACCAGAAAGGAGTCACTGTACCCAAACTCACTAAACTAATATTATATATATATAATTATTTTTGTTAAAGTAATTTTATATATGTTTGTGAGATTATTTTGGTAGGCGGTAGAAACTATATTATATTGGTTTTAACTAGTGTCCAAAATCAGAAAAATAAATATATGATAAAAAGTACATAAAGAATCATAAAACAGGGTGTCTACACCCTAGCTGCTCCATAAACCAGACTCGAGAAAAAACAGACCCATACTGGATTTTTTAACAAAAACATAAAGATCGAAAAAGAGAGTCCGCGCAAGAGCTAAGGAGAACATAAATCAAAATCAAACCAGTGCCCACACAGAAGTCAAAATATTAGTACCAAAATTCCCATGTAGGAGAACAGCGCTCAAAAGACAAAACAACTCAACTCTAATCATTGACAATCTCTTCAGAGCTCTTTTGGCCATGTTTATGAAATTATAACATTCAAGAAAATTAAGAGTTTTATAATTCAAATTTTATACTTTTTTGGTTTGGAGTTTCAAAGTCCTAAAAAATAAATAAAATTTAACAAAGTTCATAAAGTAAAAAACAATAGTATAATTATTTATAAAGTAAAAAAAAATAGTATAACCATTTATAAAGTTAAAAAATGAAAAATAAAAAGAAGATATAATTAGTTAGAAAACACACCTGAAGATTAAATTAAAATTTATACTGATAGAGTTGCAAAAGATAATTCGAGTAGAGTTGGAATTGGAGTTGATTGCAAGAATCATGTTGGAACAATTCCCTATTGGAAATTACAGGGCTTGGGTAAGGTCACCAATAATGAAGCATAAGTCTTAGCTATCAAATATACTTTTATCTAGGCAATAAGACAAGGTTATAGGAGGATAATCATATAATTCGATTCTAAAATCTTGGTACGAGCTTTGGATTGCATGAGGAACTTTGCTTTAGAGACATGTAGGTTGAATATTCTTGTCACCCAAATTAAGGAGTTGTGTGGAGAGAATTGGATGATCTGATCCTAATTTATGTAGGTGGAGTTCTCATTACAATAGCAGACTTCCTAGCTAATATGGGTATCGAGAAGGAGGTAGGGTTCAATGACACAGTGGCATGACGACAGAGGATGAGAGGATTGGGCAAGTTAGTGAGCAAATATAGTTTTTGAATAATTTGGACAACCCATGAAGACATATGGTCTAGGATATTTGGCTCCAATGTAGATCTCCTTTTACTATTATAACCAAAAGTGGTTAGTTCTTAGGATCTTGGACTTTAGAGTTATGGAAGTTTTTTTGGAAAGTTAAAAAAGGAAGCATTTGCTTTTACTGGCTAAAGCTGGGGGGATTCCTGCTCTAACTTGTCAATGAGTCCTACTCTAGCTTTTCAATAATCTTGTTTTAATATTTTTTTCAAAATTTGCAAAAACTATTTATATTTTTTATTAAAAATCAATCAACAAAATTAAAAAGCCCAACACTTTTTGTCATCTTTTAGAATGTGTTTATTTTTTGATGAAAAATTCCTTTATTTTTTTGTTCTAAATTCTTCAAAAAGTTTCATCAATAAGTTTATTCTTAAAGTGCCCTCATATACATTCTTGATGTCCTTGTATGATTCATAATTCATAATAAAATTCTTTTTGGTCTCAATGCTCTTATTGTGTAGAAAATACATATTTGTTTTGAGCATAACTCTTGAGGTGTTATCTATATCCTAGTTTCGTATATAAGTTAGTAAATATCAGATCTTGGGTTGTAAGAATTTTTTTCTAATTGATCTTTGCCTCTATGTATTTCACTTCTTTTGGTTGTGTTCATAGTTCATATTTAACTCATTAATGTAATACTATTTTTTCCTTCTTGATTTTTCAGTCCACATGACAAGTCTAAATTATTACCCCATATATTGTTTAATATCTTTGTTGGAGTCTAAGGCTTCATGAAATTTAATGCTCTATTTTTTCATCCAAGTGTGTTTTCTTCTATTCAATATTTTTTGATTGCATGTTTTTATAAATTGTTATCTTTCATTCTTTCTTTTTTTTAGGTACCCCAATAGTCTTACCATAACTTATGCTTCTAATGGAAAGTTCTATGATTCAACAAGTAAAATCTCATGTGGGATTGGTGCTTTAATTATGAAATAATTTGTAATTAATTGCTCTTGACTTCTATTTGTCTTCATTTTAAATTTGATGTATTTCTAGCCTACGCCTCACATTTATATATCACCAATGGAAAAAATAATAACCTAAAAATAATACTAATGGTTTTTGGATTTGACAACTCTTGATTTTTCACCCTTATTTTGTAATTAGTAGAGTGCACTCTATACTAACTATATTTGTTTCATCCTATATATTCCCTAATTGAGTTTATTTTGAAAATATAACCCAAGGTATTTTATTCTATTACTACCTTTAAAGAATTTCCTCCAAACAAAATATGTTTATTGTGCTCTCAACAAGTATAAAAGACTATATTTTTAGTTTTGTTAGTGTTTACTTGCATCCCAACTTATAAAAATGCTATAAATCCTAAGTGGATAAGTTGTGCCCTCAAGACCTCAACCAAGATTAGAAGACCTAGAATAGCTTTTGGATTAGCCTCCATAGTAGTTTTATTCTTGTGAAATTAACTCAAATAATTAAAAGAGGTTGTAGACTAAAGAAAGAGATACGTAGGGTTAGAATCTAGAACTTAAAATGGTCAATATTTAGCAACATCAAGAGACATAAGGCATGAGAATCTCATACCTTAAACTAAACCAAACTGCCTAAAAAACTAGCTTTCATTCAATATTACAGAGCATTTAATCAAATGAAACATATACATTACCAAGCATTCTAGAGACTAAATGAAAAAAATTTTAGGAAGAAATCTAGATAAGAAAATAACTTTGACAAAATAAACCATTTATCCAACTTTAATAGAAATGCTTAATAATCACTTTAGCATATATATATGATCTACAATTATTTTAGAGAGAGGTAAAAAAATAATTCAATCTTTATTCAAAGGCGTACAATACATTCATCATACAATTTTTGCAATTGTAAATGCTAAAGAATTTACTTGAAATGGGACATTCAAGTCTATATAGTTTTACATTTGCATTTAGTTAGCTCAACATGATTACTTTCAAAATTGATCGTAGGCCTGTCAGGTCGGTATAACACATGCGCATCCCTTTCTAGATCATTCTTGTGCAACTATAATATCTCCATAATGATGATGTGGCTTGCTCTTTGGCACTCTACTAGATTCATCTTTCTTTGGCCAAAATCAATCCTACTCTAGCTTTCCAAGTGCCAGGTTTTTCCCTCTACTTGTGTGATGTTAGCCTAATCAATAGTCCGACTCTTCATCTCAACACTTAGCCAAATTTTTTATTTTATTTGTCTAATGTCATACTTTTTTTATCACCTTGATGATATCATGGTCTTTAAAAGTTTGACAATTTTTTACACTTAGTCATTTTTTTGTAATCTAAACTATAAAAAAAATTAGCTTTGGCCTTGGCTATTTTTGTGCCAAAATTTTATGCTACTCATGATGATGTTAGTACCTTTAAAAGTATGGCCATATTTGACATAGCTAAATTTCCTATCTGACTAGGGGCTGCTTCTATGTCAGGTCTCAGGTATTCATTCAGGCACTTAGGCAAAATTTTGTTCTAATGCATCGAGTACCAAAATTGTTTTACACCTTTAGTGATGTCAACAACCTAAAAAGTCCAACAACATTTCATACTTGACTAATTTTAGTCTGATGCTACAATAACCAAAATTTTCTTAGTCAACTTTCTTAGACTCAACTATGTTGGATGCCAAATTTTTTATGCTTGTTTATGACATCAGCATCTCAAATTGTTTGGCTGCTTTCTATACTTAGCAAAAAATTTCATTCTGCTTCTGCAAAAGGTTGTGATTCTTCATGATTTAAACTCTTATCTCTCAACCTAACTACTATTCAATACATTTGAATGTGCTTCTCTCTTCTCGGCTTGAGATATACTAATTCAATAGCAAAAAAAATATCTAAAGAGATGGTTTGTAGATGTGGGTGAGCTATTTCTACCCACAATATTGGTGCTTCATGGGGTGTCTATGTTTGTAGGAACATAGTACCCATATAGCCTTATCCTATTGGGCAATGGAGTCAAAAAAATAAATAACCTACTTGTACAAATGTATGCTTCCTACATACTTCCCGTATTTAAGGTCCTAGTTGTTTTGTTAGTAGATTCACCTTGTCTTTCCTGAATTGTTGCCCCTGGATGTTTCACCCTGTTGTTTGGTTACTTGAATCATTGGAGGAGCTGCCACAAACAAAAATAATTTATAAATATTACTCCATGATTTCTTAGAGGGAACTTAAACTGCTCTAAATTTATGAATAACCTCCTTTAATTCAAAATATACATCATAATATGGATCCCTATACTTTCAATCTAACTCTTAAGATCATGCAAGTAGTATAACGATCTTATAGAAGAGTGTAATGACTTGATTCATCTCCAAAGGATTGGGTAATCAATAAATGTCACTTTCATTAGTGATCTGCTGATCTAGCTATTGGTTGAGTTGCTTCTTAGAATAAAATTTTCTATCTTTGGTCTAGAATATTGGAAAGCCAATATCCATGACCTATTAAACTATAACTTTTATCTTATTTGTGCTAGCTTTAAGTTTAGTTATTATGTCACCTCCTAGAATTATCTAGTTTCCATATATGACCTATGTTAAGAAGAATTTCAATTCACTTAGATATCTTTTGGAGAATATCACCAAGTATAAGTATTCTCCTTTATTTATTAAGATGTAGACTACTACTTCCACCTGCTCTACTTTACTTATCAGGTACTCTCTTCTTTTACTAAATTCTTATTTTGCCTCCTAGATTAACTCAAAATATATGTTATATTTTCCATTAATGGGAAGGCTTTCATAACTATATCTTTGATCTTAATCCAATACTAGCCTTAGATTTATTTCAGCATCTCCTAGGAAAAGCTAGGATTTTATGGCTTCTTCTTTTCTTTTTGAAGCTCTAATTGCACCATTGGTAGTCTTTCTTCTTGATTCTAGAGTCTTGACCTTAGCTCTTGCAGTTCCTTTTTTTTGTATCTACAACTTTATATCTCCCTATTGCAGTTCTTCCAAACATTATATTTTTTCATATTTATGTTGTAGTTGCTCTTTAGTTGAATATTTTTCTAGTAGGAGCTTTAGGTCTTGGCCCTCATTTTTTAGAGTTTTTTTCTCTACTTTTTTCTTGTTAGATTCTATTACAAGCATTCAATTTTCTTCTTTACAGATTTATACTTTACCTCCATTTGATTGTTCTTAAGGTATCATGTGTATGCTTTAGTATAAAGAGCTCTCAATATATCCTTCCTAGGGAATTTTGAGATATCATATCTCTACATCTTAAATTGATAATCTATCATCGTCATTTTTGAAGTTAGTTTGCTAACCTTTGGGAATGCTACTGCTTTGAACTGCCCCCTAGTAATTGGATCTATACCATCATATGTCCTAATGTTTGCTTTCTTTATATCCTTATGAGGTACTTGCACTTGTGTCCATTTTTGGATTTTTGTTTCAATTTATTGTATTAGAAAGAAGACTACTAGGATTTGATGACTAGGGATAGTGAAAGTAGTAATGAAAATTTGGAAAGGAGAAAAATATTTTAATGGGGATCTTAAGGATAAAATGCTAGTATTTATAGGGATGTGTGAATATGGGCTCTTTGGTTTTTTTGGCCTTCAAGTGCAAAAACGAGGAAGCCATACCTTATGGTGGGTTTTGAGCAGGAGAAACTTCTCTTGTAGGGGAAGGTGGTAGAAGTGGTTGCTCTAGGGGAGGTTACAAAGGTGGTGGATGAATTTTATAGATAAAAATAGGGATAGAATCCATACCCAATCCTCTCACTTTTATCATTTGCTTTTGAGCTACTACATTGAATTCTTGAATTGTTACCTTAGTCCACTAAGCTTCCATTGCTAGTTGTTGCCTTCTAGATTTTTTTTTAGATTTTCCTTTGTTGAGTGCTAGGAGAAATTTTTCTCTTTGACTTCTCATTGGATATTTTATATTGAATATGTTGGTGTATATTGGGGTGGGGCTTAACCTTTCCAAGAATTATTATAGCAAATCCTTACATGCTTTGTTTCTTGAACCATCTCAAATCCTAGGATATGTTGTGCTTGATCTTCCTAACTTATTTTTGGTAGGTTTTCTATTATTGGAGCATTCTTAGGCTCACTTGTTGTTTTAGCATTCCTACTTTGTCTGTTGTGTATAATTAGTTCTTCTAAGCCCGACTCTTCTTCTAAATTTGCATAAGTTACTAGTGAAGAGCACTAGCTTATACTGAGAGGGGGGTGAACAGTATAAGACCACTTTTTACTTTTTCTTTCAATTCAATATTATGCAGTGTATAGATAGCGATATCAATAGCAGTAATCAAAGCAATGTATAAAACACAATACAAAATAGAGACACCACAATTTACGTGGTTCACCCAATGTGGACTACTCCACAAAGAAAATATTTTACTAAAATTTTATCAATCAATCTATTTTGGGAATATTTACCAATTACAATGTTTATGGACCTCTATCCAAATGAGATGTTGATCCCCTAATCTCAAGTTCGTGGATCTCTTCCACATGAAAACTCTTTGCCCTTATGCTCTAGATAATGATCTTCTAGAAGATGTTATCTCTCTACTACACTGATTGGTGGATCTCTCTCCTCTTGAAGACTCCTCACTCATATCCATCTTCAATTATCTTGACTGTTGGATCTCTATCCACTGAGACTCTATCCTCTGTACTCTATCACATCCAAAGCTCTGTCTCAATACTGTACTAAACATAGTTTAGTCAGTATAGCACAAATCTGATCAATATCTTGTACTGAACATAGGACATTCGGTTTACTATAATTTTGCTCAATAGGTCCACACATAACCTACTCAAATATGCTTAATAGGTCCACAAAGAACCTACTCAAATCTACTTAATAGGTCCACACAAAACCTACTCAAATTTGCTCAATAGGTCCACATAAAACCTGCTAAAATATGCTCAACAGGTCCACACATAACTTGCTCAAATATTCTCAATAGGTCCACATAGAACCTGCTCAAATCTGCTCAACAAGCTCACTCATAACTTGTCCAAATATGCTCAACAAGCTCACTCAAAACTTGTCCAAATATGCTCAACAAGCTCACTCATAACTTGTCCAAATCTACTCAACAAGCTCACTCAAAACTTGTCCAAATCTGCTCAATAAGTCATCTTTAGGACTTGCTCAAATCTGCATAGCAAGCTTCCAAAAAAGCTTACTCAAAATCATTCCACAAGCCTTCTCAAAGACTTATCTCAAATCTGCTTAACAAGCTCACACAAAACTTGTCCAATCTCATAGAATCATAAAGAGAATTGTTAGAGACTCAATATGTTCTATACTCAATGCTTAATCAATATCTCAATTCAATCTCATAGAAGCATAAAGAGAATTTTTAGAGACTCAATATGTTTTATACTCAAATCCCAATCTCAACTCAAATCAATCTCATAGAAGCATAAAGAGAATATTTAGAGACTCAATATGTTCTATTCTCAAATATCAATCTCAACTCAAATCCAGAATATGGAATAGTTTGTTTCATGGAACTTGAACAACCATATGCATCCACTTGACTAGGCTCAACAAACTCTACTCAACCAAACACCTCAAGGAACAACCCTTTCTCACAAACCCTATTCCAAACATGTATCAACTAACTCAAAATGTTTCCAACAATGCTCAACCACAAATCTCACATAACAATGATACTCATGTTCTTTTCTAACTCAAGTTCAAGTTCTTTGTACAACCAATGGGCTTCAACAACAATGCTTATAAAACAAGGTTTAATAACAACTCTCAATCCAAAAAACCTTGAAGCATTTAACCAATCACTTTTGAAAAGAAAACCACAATCAATCCTTTTCAATCCAAAGGTATTTTATAATCAACCAACATAGTCAATCAATAGGAGAATGTCCCCATACCTTTTATGAAGATGAAGAAGCCTCTTTGGAAATCTACCACAATCACAATATTCTTTTGCCAATCCTCTCAAGGGTTATAATATCACAAAATAATCAACATTACTCCACTTCACAATAATATTCACCAAGGATTTTAATTAGAAAACCTTCTAAACAATTAATGCACAACTTCCTTATCACTCCTAAAACCACTTGTACCATAAAATAAAATAAATCAAAACATTGCATAACCTTGTCACTCCAAAAACCACTTATACCATAAAATAACTCAAATATTTTATATCCTTCCTTTCAACACTTTTGCACTTAAAAAATAATCACAAAGCCTTCTTAGGCAATATCCCACATTAATCAAATATCAAACCTTAGCCATATGCAAAAATTAAATCCACTATACTCTCTGTGAAAGTCGACGCTTAACACAACCTTAGCAAATTCAAAATATTTCATGCACCTAAAAATTTTGACGATCGAATTATGGCATACCTTGCAAAATGGCTTAGGGTGGTTTCGACCCCGCGTTCCTCCTCGTCGTGTGCCTTAGCGCACTCTCTACCCACCGTGTGGTCTAGACCTCCCACGTGGAGGCTTTAATCATTTGATACTTATATTTTCATCCTCTCCACCTATGCCTTGAAACTTGCTCTCTTGTTCCACGTGTAGTGCACAAACGAAATCGAAAGGGGGAAATTGATGATTGCGAAGGAGGGGATAATCGAATGTGGAAAATATTTCTTGTCTCCTTCTTGGTTGATAAAATCAACCCCTTTAAATATTCAAACCTTTGCATGATAAAATATATGATGTCGGCGGACATAAACTCTTTTATTTAATTTGAAAATTAAAATTAAAATTTAAAATAATTTAAAATTTAAACTAAACCTTTAAAATTAAATTTCTCCATCATCGGGGCACCTTTTTCGATGAAACAAAAAGTCAACTTGGGTTTTAATAAAAACCCATTTCAAATCTGCCATCCATGGTTTTAAATAAAACCTTTCCTTACCTTCCTTGGTTTTCATAAAAACCTTTTGCTAAGCTTCGCTTGAAGCTCCTTTTGGAACCAAATTACATGCATCCCTTATTGAACCTTTGATCAAAACCTTTGCTTCTCATGAAGCTCTATGTGGAGAAAAATCATAGTTCTTACTTACATAGGTCCTTTTGACATCAATGAAAATTTTTAGCTTACGGACTCAAAATGTCCAACAACTAGGTACTCATTTTTATAGGACTTTGTTGAATGTTTTCTTCCACCTAGTCTTCATAAAAATATGCCTCCTCTTCTTTATCTCCCTCTATAATAAAATTAAGATATATTTCTCCTTTGTGCTCCTCCATCTAGACTTCATATTTTTCATCAAAATATACTTCAAAATATTTATTTAAAGGATTAGGGAATGTCTTATTTTTTTTATCCCATTCACATCACAAAATCCTCTATTTCTAAATTTTTTCTTTAGTCCATCCCATATCTTCCTTAATTTGTTCCACTAGATAGTATCTTATCCATTAGGTTTTATTTCTCATTGGATCATAGGGATGCTTGTAGGGATAACACTTTCTCCATGTTGACTGTCTTTGTATCTCATTGATATAAAGATCAAGAGCTTGATCCTCTACTTTATTCTTGAATTACTCAATATTTGGTTGAGGAAGTTGTTCAAATATTGGAATTTTAGTGTTCAAATCTACTAATTTGACCTTGAATTTTCTTTCTAGATCATAGTTCCACATGTGTGGCATAAACTTCTCATCCAAAACTTTTGCTTGAACTTTGGTTGTCATACTTGTATCTTCAAAATTGAAAGAAAAGTAGTAATTGTAATCTTTTTAAATCCTAGCCCCAAAATTTCTATTAACTTCATCAATTTTTGACATAATTCTATAGCAAACACCTAGTTAGTGACATAGTAATGAAGCAAATAGGGGTTTCAAATGAAGTTTTAGACTCTAATGATAGTATTTCTTTGCAAGATATAACAATCCCCTAATTCATACCTTTGACCAAGTAACTTATATACAAACTCAAGGCTTAATTGAATAATTGGGCCATAAATGCATGTCAATGTAGGCCCAAGAAAGAGTTTATAGAACTCAAGATATGTTGTCTCCCTGAGGGTAGGGATCTAATCAACTACAAGAAATACTCTTCCATTATTTTCTCTTGTTTAGACTTGTAGGCTATGTATCCTTGGAGGCATATACAAAAATAGCCAAACCAAGTATGATGGGTGATAAAATATTTCCTTCTCTTTGATATTTATGGCAGTTAACTGGCTATGAATTTGATAACTCAAAAATTGAGCCTAATCAAATATTATAGGTTCACTTGCACTAGTACTTTCATAGTTTCATACATGCTATAAATATTTTATGGTCATATACATATAAATTAGTATCTAACCTAAGAGTTATAGCTATCATAGAAAATACCTCCTGAAATAATTCATTAAATGCTCCAAATTTTATTGGCTATTCTAGAAAGTCCTTTAGAATTTCTCTTATGTGCTTACTTAGCCAACTTCTTACATTATCTATTTTGAAATAATTAAATTACTCAGTAATATCAATTGGATTGGGTTCTATACCTGGGCATGCTCCTACTATGAATTTTTTTTGATAACATATTCTATGATAGCAAAAAACCTCCTTCCTATAATAATGCACATTGTTGCTATTTTTGGATCATAGTTACTTGTAATTGCTTTAACTAGATTTAGGCAAGGGTGAACAAATATGGGCACATATGACAATAAGAGTGAATTCCATGGGGTTTATTCTAGCCTTTTTAGTAAGTATTTTATCCATTTTAATTTTGCTCCTTATCTAAAGCTTTTTAATTTTACCTTGATTGTGATAATAGGGTCATGAATATCACTTAGCCAGTCTTGGAGCTCTTTAGTATTCTTTTATACCTTTTCCCCTCTTTTCCTCATGCCATGTCTACTAAACCAAGAAGTTCAAGCTCAAATCATAGGTTCAAGAAATAATAAATTACTTTCTACTCTCATACACAATAATTTTGCAACTCTGTGGTACTCCTCTTCTTCAATAACTAATTGCTCTTTTATATAATTTGTGTTCACAGCCCTTCTTTTATAGCAAGAAGTATCATGGGATCAAGTTGCTATATTAATTAATAATATCATGCATACTTAGCTTTTACTACAAAATATTTCCTTGAAACTAACAATTTAAGTGAACATTTGAGACACGTCATTTTCAATATTGCCTTGCTTCTAAGCAAAAAATGACTTGAATTTTAAAATTTGATAGCTGCGAGGCATATTCTTTAACCAATTAACTTTTATTGCTCAAAATTTCTACATCGACTATTTCTATATTTACAAGTGTTATTATTTACATATGTATAGATCAAAGGCATGCACTTCTAAGCATAATGTTTTAAATACTAGTCATTTACCAGAATTGGTGAAATATGACCATCCATATCTTGAAGCTTGTATGCATTCAATGATTTCCTTCTTAAGATTATATAGTTGCAAACTGAACCTATTGATAGTTGCTAGAGAGAAAATTTGCAGTCCAAAGTCCATTAGAGCAATTGTCTAAGGTGGGAAAAATAGTTGCAAGAATAGGGAGTATTGAATTAGACATAGAAGGCATAGATACATTATCAAGTGCAGGTTTGAGTAGCGCATATATTTTAAAAATTGGTAATTACCTTTCAATGAAGATTTTATAAAAGGAATATTAACATATCAAAAAAGAATAGTGGGAAAGAACACATGCAAAAAAGTATTTTTTAATCTAAAATATTTAAGAAAGAAAATAATAGACATAATAGATGAAAAATGTACTATTTATCTGATGTGTGAGAATATGTCAAGCATTTTTACTAGAAGTAACATCAATACCATGCACAAATCTATCAACAATCTCACGGGTTTAGAAGTAATTAATCTTGAAGGTGGACAAGATGATGTTGATAAGAAAGTGTCAACACCAATTATTAGAAATGTAGATAAGAAGCTTCACAATTACTTTCAATCTTATGGTAGAGAGAGAACCAACTCTAGTATAAATATCCACTTGGAGTGGGATTGGGATCGATGGCAAGAACATTTTTTAGAGGTGGAAGCACATGGGAGTCTGTTTTCTATGATAAAATTTTTGACTAGAAGAGACACTTTAGAATGAATATTTTTAGGAAGCAATGTATTTGAAAACAACCATAGCAACAACAACATAGAACACTATTGTTGAAGGCATGATTTAGTGATGATGTTGGTGTTAGAATGGTAGGATGGTGGGTTGGTTTACCACGAGATTCAAATGACCTATATGATTGAATCATACATGTCTTGTAGAGGGTAGATTTTTGACCAAAAATTATAGTGCAAGGCAACTAGCTATTGTTGGACCAAGTGTCCCTTTGTTTGAAATATTCATAACTAAAGATGAGGATCTTCGATACAAAAAAAGGTATTTTACATACAACATGCTAGAGGGACTTCAAAAAAGTCTCTTCAAGCATAGAAAGCTATAGATACTAGTATTTTATTTTCTTCAAAAAATTGTGTCTTCAAAATTAAGGAAGAAATATTTTATGGTAGACAAACCCAAGAATGGAATTACCATCTATGGGATTCCAAATGAGGTGGAAGAGAACTCAAAGTTTGCTACTAAAATTTTAATGTAGATGTTAATGGTATGCCATAATGATGTTTTGAAAAATTATTTTACCCTTGTTAAAACAAAAGGCAACTGCCAAGATTTAGAAGGGACTAAGTCAATGTCATACAGTGTTCTTATTACTAAGGCAAAGAATAGAGAGGCAGTGCATGAAGTGCGTCTAAATTCCAAGTGATTTTATTTTTTATTTGAGAGAAAAATTATTATACAAGGGGCTTTGGAGGTATTATATTATTTGGTACCTTATAGTAATATTGTAAGGACCTTTATAAATAAATATATTAGGGTGTATTTTATATCTAGAATGTGTGTTTAATATTTAGGTCTATAGTGTGTGTTATATAAGTAGTTTAGAAGTTATGTGTCAAGTAGGTAAGTGTAAATTATGTAAATTAGGTTTTAATTTTAAAATTTATAAGTTATGAGTCATCATAAAAGTCTTTATTTTTATATATATACATGAAGAAGTAATATGTGATTTATTATTATATATAAAAAATATAGAAAGTAGCAAAAAATAAAAATAAAAAATCACATAAAAATAAAAAACCTCACATCAATTATAAATATTTTATACAAACTATTATAACATAACAACAAATTAACATTGCATTTATGCATTATTATAATTATAATAAAATTATAAAAATTATCCTAAATTTGCTAACAATTAACTCTCACAAAAGTACCTAATATCATAATAATCTAATGAGATACTATAAAAATTATCCTAGATTTGCTAACAATTAACTCTCACAAAAGTACCTAATATCATAATAACCTATAATCGAACTAACTCTCACGAGAGTGTCACACACGTTAAGTAGGGAAGCATTTAATTTTTTTTTAATGTATGTATACCAAAATATGAATATTAACTCTAATCTTTACAACCAACTCTTTTCAATCATCACTCCGCTAACACCTCGAGGTCTCTCACAAGGTTTTAGCTTAAGCTTTTGAAAGAATCTTGCAAAGACTGTGTCCGCTGCCGCCCCGCTATAGCCATTCTCCATCTGCAATCATTATCATAATTCACACGCCTCAAATTTTTCGATGCCTATTTCGAATACGATGAAAAAACGATAAACATCACGCAAAACTTTAAATGAGAATGTCGGGATTTCTTTAGTCAGACCTGCCTACTAAAGGTGAGACAAAGCGTTTTGTCTGCAAAAGAGTGGATGCTGGCGTCCATTACTGTCAGCTCAAGTTTGTCGAGCGGAAATTTGATGGCTTGTAATTAAGTTATCAAACCGCTGGTTCTGATTGTGATGAGGATGAGTCTGAATGCATTCTTGCTGATTTTGCGAGGTGGAAACTTCTAAAAGGAAGGCTTCCAACCTCTCAATTCCCGAAGACACTGACAGCAGATCAGAAGGCTGTAAAATATAAATGAGATATTCTCCATACCAAGAACGACATCTGCCATGAAGCCGAGCCTGCTTCCATGATGCCGAGAAATCCAGTCAAATCGATTGCAGGAGAGAGTGTGTGAATTTGGGGATGGGAAGGGAAACACGGGATGGACATCATCAAAGAACCAACAATTCATGTTGACCCTCAAACAAATACGATTAGAATTGACACTCACAGAATGCAGGTACGACACCAGAAATTTTGCAGGGCTCATGTGATAAATACGCGGTAAAAAGTTGTATTAAAGTAAGTAAGAAAAGGTAGGGTTCAACGAAGTGGTTAGAAAATGTTTAAGTGTTAGTAGATTGGTAAGTGTTAGTTTGGATGGGTAGAGATTTATGGTGTCAATTAGTAAAAGAAATATTCTAAGTTGAATCTTCTGAGTGCGCGACAGATCAGACGACAAGGTAAAGACGACAAGGTACGAACTGGAAGAGCGACCGACGAGACACTGCAAGGATTATAGGAAGCAACACAAGATTCGAACCCTAAAAATAGCACCTTTCAAGCTCTAATGTGAACAGAATGGATGGTCCACCAAAACATGTCACTAAGGCCGTCATCGCGCCATTGCGTATGGTTTGGTGCTTGTTATTATTATATTAGTATATTTATAATAGTTGGATTATATGTGTAGGTAACTTTGAAATGGCCCGGAAATTTCTGTGCTAAAGTTGGATTCTATGTGCAGGCAACTTTGAAATGCCCGGGAAATTTCTGTGCTACGGTTTGGAAGATGGCGTTGGAGCCTTTGTTTTGGCCGGGAAATTTCCACTGCTGACCCTTTGTTTTGGTCGTCCCCTCACCTGAGCTTTCAGGTTGAAAGATAGCAGCCTACCTTTAGTTTTTTATTTATCTGATTACGAGGTTTCGTAATAACATATTTCTTGAATTGGTTTTATATATAATTTTGATGAAGTTTTAGTCTTGTTACACTGGATTTAAATTTTGGTTTTTAAATAAGAAATCATAAACTCGTTACTATAATATCACACAAATTCAATGTTTTTATTTGTTATTAAGAATTTAAAAATTGAAGCTTCTTCGAAACACTGCAATAACTCTCCTCGATTAAAAAATTATTTATAAAAATCCAAAGAAAGATAATAAAATAATTTACAAAATTAGTAAAAAAATAATAGACTCCTTCGAGGAAGAGGAACGTCCACACTATCTCCATTAAATTTTCTCGTTAAAAAGCAATAGGAAATTCAACTTTTGTTTTGAATTAGCTTTTGACTCTTTCGATCAAGAGGAGATTCGGATTGAGACCTGACCAAAAGAAGAAAATAGTCAGTATACCCAGACCAAACGCACTATAATAATAATATATATTTTAAATAAATTATTTTTGTTGAAGTAATTTTATTTATATTAATGAGATTATAACATTCAAGAAAAGTAAGCGTTTTAATATAAAATAACGTATGGTGTGTAGTTTTATTTTCTTGAATTTAAATTTTAGATTTTTTTGTTTATGGAGTTTCATAGTTTTAATAACATTTAAGAAAAAATAAATAAAAATTAACAAAGTTTATAAAGTTAAAAAAAAATATAGTATAATTATTTATAAAGTTAAAAAAGAAGAAGATAAAATTAGTTAGAAAACATTTTTTGGAAGGCTGATTAAAATTAATATTGATAGAGTTGTAAAAGACAATCCAAGTAGAACTAGAATTGGAATGAACTGCTAAAATCATGTTAGAACAATTTTTTATTGGGAATTGTAGGGCTTGGATAAGGCCATGAATAATGAAGCATAATCTTTAGCTATCAAAATTGCTTTTATTTAGGTAGTAAGACAAGGTTATAGGAGGATAACTATAGAATCCAATTCTCAACTCTTGATAGGAGCTTTAGATTGCATGATGAACTTTGCTTTGTCGACATGGAGGTTGAGAATTCTTGTCACCCAAATTAAGGAGTTGTAGAGGGAATTGGATGATATGATCTTGATTTATGTGGGTCGAGCTCTGAATATAATAGTGAATTTCCTGGCTAATATGGGTATTGAGAAGGAGGTAGGGGTTCAATGGTAGTGACATGGCTACTGAGGACAAGAGTATTGAGCAAGTTAGTGAGCAAATCTAGTATTTGGCTAATTTGGACATCCCATACAGACATATGGTTTAGGAGATTTGGTTCCAACGTAGATCTCTTCTTAATATTGTAACCATAAGTGGTTAGTTCTTAGGATCTTGGACTTTAGAGTTATGGAAGTTTTTTAGAAAGTTAAAAAGAGGAAACATTTGCTATTGTTGGCTAAGGTAAGGAGGAGTCTTGTCCTAAATAATCTTGTTTTAATATATATTTTTCAAAATTTTCAAAAACTAAAATAATTTTTATTCAAAAAAATTAAAAATCCCAACACCTTTTGTCATCTTTTAGAGTGTGTTTCTTTTTTATGAGAAGTTTCTTTGGTTTTTTTTTTTTTAATTCTTCAAAAAAAATTATCAACAAGTGCACTTTTAAAGTGCCCTCATATACATTCATGATGTCCTTGTAGGATTTGTAATCCATAACAAAATTATTTTCAGTCTCCATGCTCTTGTTGTGTAGAAAATACATATTCATTTTGAGAATACCTCTTGAGGTGTTATCTATCTCCTGATTTCGTATCTAAGTTAGTATAGATTGAATCTTAGGTTGTAAGATTTTTTTCTATTTGATATTTGATTCTATGTATTTCTTTTCTTTTGGTTGTGTTCATAGTTTAGATTTAACTCATTAACATAATACTATTTTTTCCTTCTTGAATTTTCAGTCTACATAACATATCCAATTTTTTATCTTATATATTGTTTAATTTATTTGTTGGAGTTTAAGACCTCTGCTCCATTTTTTCATCCATTTTATCTTCTTATTTTTTTTCTCATATTCTATCTTATATATAATTTTGAATCCTATCCTCTTGGCATTGGTGTGAGTAAGATCATATTCTCAGGATTTGGATCTTCTCTTTCCTAATCCTAGAATTTTGAATTTTTTCTTTCTGTTCTCTTGGTGGTAGCTTGGGTGGGAACCATTTATCTCGATTCTTCTTCTGGTTCTTTAAGATCTCCTAGTTTCTATTATTCTTAGCTTAACTTTTTTGTTTCATGGAGTGGATTCTTATTTGACTCCTAGATCCCTTGGGTGGGATGGTCTATTTTTTGAGTTTATTTAGTTTTTCCATGGAAGATTTTGCTTCTTAGTTGTAAAAGGTTCAAGGTCCCTTTCAAAATCCCTTTCATTACCTTATAAAAAAAAACTATCATAGAAAGAATACACAATGTGAGCATAGCACAAATATGATATTTGAAAGGTATCTTGAATATATTTTATAAATGCATGATTAAGATCCATCTTACTAATTTTCCAAAAATATGAAAGAGATCTCAAAGAGAAACATCATTAATACTCCTTTATATATTATAAAAGTATTTTTAGATATTTAGGTAATTGAACTCGGAAGGCAAATATTATATAATAATCAAGATAGAGAAGTACTTCAATCCACTAATTTTTCTTATAACCAACTATACAATATGCAAAATCTAGACAACCTTTGAAATAAAAATATTCTCATAAGAAATCATTGATTGATGATTTAAGCACCTATGTACACCACTTCTAAAATTACCTTTTCAACTATCCAACACACATTGTTATTATCCTATATCAATTAAAACTAAGCACACTATTATTTCTTCCTACCACTAAAAAAACTATTACAATACCTCTACGTTATTGATTGTACCATTTTTTCAACTATCAAATTTATCACTTTTTATTCATTCCTTTAGCATACAAGAAATTTATACAAAATAAGTCTCATTATATATGTTTCATTTTCTTAATTAATTTTATAAGCATCAATTTGAGCATAAAATCCACAAATAAAATACCATTTTCAGATAAAAGGACTAAAGATATAACATGTACATTAATCTCCTATAAGAATATGAACATGAATCTCATTTAGTACAATCCTAAATATGGACAAATAATGGAAAATAAAATGCATACCCTAGTGAAGTATGTATTGATAAGGAAATTCTTAGGGTTAATTACAAGAATAAAAGTGTTTTCTTCAATAAATCATATCAAGTTTGCATAACTATATGAATCAATATAAATGTTTCCTACAAGATCCAAATTGAAAATGTAACTTAATAGATTTAAGTTTAAAAATATGCATTAATCACAAATGCAATTCATGCCCTAGCAAAAATGGATATCTAAGAAAAATATACCATAGAAGCATCCCTTAAAATATTTCTAAGAAAAAACAACAACGTATATATGTGACCATCATAAGGGGAAAACATTATCAAATTCTAAATCATTATTCTATATTTTCCCATGATATAATGATAATATAAAATATAGTATCATAATAGAGATAATAATCATAATTTACTATAGAATCAAGGAATTCTATTTTTAATGATGCACCTTAGTTCTAGCTTCAACAATGTTGAAATGGAGTGCCAATGGATCCTTCTAACCTCTATATTGATGTTGGATCTCCACTCTCCCCATAGAAATACTCCTATACTAACCTACACTAATTCCATGAAAAGTAAAGTGCAACAAATTAACATGCATAAAATATTAAGGGTGCAATTGATTTAAAATAATACTAATTTTCAATATAGCAAGGAAGTGTGTGTGATCAATCAACATATGATTATTTGAATAAAATAATTGTTCTTCAATTTATTAAGTATGAAATTGATAAGTGAATGATCACTACACTCTTAGAAAAGTAGGATGCCAGTCCCACTGATGGAATACATAAGGACTTGTCAATTTCTCAATAACGTCATGAGATCAAAGCATAATATGAGTCTCATAAAGTGTAGCTTTGTATTCATATAGCAAAAAAAAATAGATCCCTTGTATTTTATTTATGATTGGAGTTTACCCTTAAGTTACTTGGGGTGAGAATTAATTACTCCTAATAAGAGCAAATATTTGGGGGTACATTTAGAAAAATGATGCACCATCGAACATTACATTCCTCTAATTGTACCTCTAACAATCTTAGAAGGCTTCTAAAATTACTTAGTGCACCATTACATGCCAAAATATTATCCTCAAATGGTTTTCCTATGGAATGATTCCTTTGGATTTACTCCTCTATTGGTTGTCAAGTGATTTGCTCTAGTTAGTGAGTAGATCACTCATTTTTGCTAGTGAATCACTAGTTTTTCTAAGTGGTTCACTCTTACAAGTCAAACACATCTATTTGCAAGAAAATTAGTCCTAATTCAATCGACACCATTAGCAAGAAAATTATTCCTAAGCTAATAAATATCTATGTTATTCTTAGAAAAATATTTGGGGTATTTTAATGCATTTTCTAATTGATTTCCCTATTTTGTGCTCCTTCAAAAAATTGTATTCCAAGGTTGTTCCCAAGTACTACATTTCTAGTGACTTCACGAGGTATCAAACTTGATTGGCAATATATCTTAGATCCTATATTTCTCCTTGGGTATGGAGTCCATAAAATTGGGATCCTTATAGAAAAATTATCAAAATTGTGTTCTCATTAGCTAGTCTTTTGTGGCAACAATCCAAATAGTATATTCCACTCTTCATTGTCGTGAATCTAGAGTGATATGAGGTCCTATAATTTTCTGACTAGATTCTTAAATGGGTTTTGTATTAGTTCTATATATTTCCTTGTTAGCTCTTATAGCATGGTGTTTATAGGCTCTAACTTATTATAGATATTGAATGCTTCCACCTCATTACCTTGGTTCTTTGTTTATTCAAATATAATGTCAATGATGTTGTCATATAGGACCTTCATTTATAGGTAAGGTATGTTAGGAATTTTGGCAAAAAACTAACCCGTGAATTTCTTTAGTCATATCTTGCACAAGATCCTTTAGGGATGCAAGATTGCTTTTGTAATCTTGGAGGTCTCTCTGTGTTGAAATTATAGTCTCATTCATGGCCACAATCCAACATTGTATGATGTATTGGATAGGCTTAAGGGTATTTCATTGTTCAATGCATTAATTATTTTATAATATATTATTATGTAAGCCTTATGGGTCATGGTTAACCTTGTTATGTTTAACCCCAATTTATAACTTGTAATTAACATAAAATCTCTTGTTATATCAGCTTACATTAAACTTTATTATGTAATTAAGGTTTTGGTGTTGGTATAAATACCCCCTATCACATCTCTTTTAATCATTAGAGTGTTGGGTAATATTATATATGGATATAGTTATTATTTATGGTGCCTATAGGTTCCCACCATCTCTCTATTTTTCATCCTTTCTTTATCTTTCTACATAAGAGTTGTGTGGGTGATTTGCTTTTATTTGTTCTTTAAAAATATTCTAACACTTTGGGCATATGAGATCTTAAATTTCTTGACTAAGTCTCTTTGATCCATTTGAATGTGTTGCACCTTTTATGCTAACACAAATGAATGAAGCTCAAGAACCTCCTTGTATTTATCCTTGGTGGATCTATTGTTCCAATCTTTCAATTGTATCATTTATCTTTTCCAATATTTATTCTACATAGGAAATGAACTGGAAATATTTCTATATATTATTCATTTCCTCTTTAACCTTATCCTAAAGGAACTTGACTTGTTGAATGTCATGTGCCTTCTTAGGATCTACCACTATCTCTATAGACTTTGAAGTTGTTAACTCCATAATTATTTAGTCCTTTATCTATATTGATTCTTAAAGCTATTCTATCTTGCTCTACCAATGTATGAGTTGCAATGAAGGATCCTTTATCTATTGTGTCATATTTTTAGCTTTAATGAGTTGGGATTTGAGGTCCTTGTCTTGCTCATTTAATTGAACTTTATCTAAGGTATCCTTATTTAGATATTTATTATACTATTGGAGTTTATCTCCTTATGCATTGAGCTATACCAATTCTACTTTAAGCTCTTGACTCTTCTTCTATACTCTTTCATTATCAAATGTTAGATGATCAAAATTCATGGTTGCACCAAGCATGAGTTAGTTCACAAGTTGAACAATTTTATATGGATCCATTCAACTTAGCTCTAGATTAGATACTTTGGTGGTCAATTCAATAGGAATTATTGCCACATTGGAAGGATTAGACTTTGTTTCCTTTACAATATATATCTTATCCCCTTTTAGAGCTAGTTGTGATTACATGGGGATTTATGCCTTGGATATTTTATTCTTAAGTTGCTTATACTCCTTTAATTTCTTTTCCTTAGTGACAAGAGCATCAAATTCTTTTATGATATATATTTCCTTTTTCTCATACACTATTTTCCATGCAAAGGCTAGACTTAGTCTTGTAGCTATGTTGGTTTGAGAGGATGATCCTACAAAATTAACCTCTTAAGTTGGAGAGGTAGGCATATCCATCTATAGTAAGATTTGTTTCACCTAATATAGTGGGCAAGGATAAAATGTCAAAGTGGAAGGCAAAGCAAGTGGAGTGAATTGCATGGTGATAAGAGGAAATGGGGTGGATATAGAGGGAGTGGGCTAATATGCCAATTGTATTAGTGTGTCAACTAATAGTAATATTATGGATGATTATGGTAATATAATGTATGGTGCTAATAGTTGTATGGTGCATAGTTGAATAAAACGTGATAGAAATGAAGTAATAGGTGTGGTCCAATGAATAAAGTAAACCATTGGAGGTAAAGTACCTCTACAAAAAATATGGGCTACAATCATAGAGAGTGAGATAAGTACAACAAAATAATGGGTGTTAAGAGAAGAAGTAGGAATAGAAGAATAAATGATAGAAAATAGAGTGGTGGATGGTTTATAGGAAATGGAACTAGTTATAGTGGTGGCCATGACACTAGTCATTCCCAACTCAAGATGGGAGCCTCCTTGAGGTATTTGCGCCTCATTAAGTTGAATTTTTATCTTTATTACTACTTTGTTACTGTGATCTTTCTGAGCATTGACCCATAATTTTTGAATTCTCTTTGTCCTTTAATAGTTGTTTGCCTCACTATTAATATATGATTACTAGAAATGTAGATGCAATAAAAATATTAATCTTAGGCACATACTTCTTCATAGGTATTTGGAAACTTGATGGGATGGTCATTGCTTCATTAATCAACTTATCCATTTTATTTTTATTGAGGTGTTTTCTATCATTGATGATAGATAATTGATCATAAAATGGTTCATCTCTAGTAGGTATCTTTAGTGTACCTATCTAATACCTCATATTTTTCCACACTATAATCTTTTTTTCTGTGTACCCTAATTTCTCAAGACCTAAATTTCTAACCATTTATTTTATGCCAAGGTCAAAATAATTTTTTCCTTGTGTAGAATGTATACCATATTGTTGGGTTGTTTTACCATTTTTAGATCTCATATTCATACCCATGATTTCTTCCCATAGCGGTAGGGGCTAATTCTTCACTAGGGTTTGCCTCCCTCTAGATGTTGTATATTTTATCATGTGTAGAAAATATTTCAAATTTCTTGTTCCTTACAGTCTTAAAAAATCCAAATAGATCATATGATCTTGTTGTGAAAAATATGTATGCCTCTTATGGTTTGTCACATCACAAGATTTTATGAATCATAAGCAGGATTATGGACTCTGGTCAATCAACCTCTTTACATGAAAATGAATAATCAAGAAGACTTTAGACAAATCATGGTTGGTTAGGAAACCCGAGAGAGAGCTTAAATTATGATTTTTAAGTGCAATATCATCCAAATTAATAAAAAATGTAAATTATTAAGTGTTATTTCACCAAGATTTATAAAAAAATCTATGATGATGCTTCTATCAGTAGATCGGTGCCTTGTACATAATTAATTGTAGCAAATATTTAGAATGTTTAATGAGAAAGAAAGAAGGAGAAAGGAGTAATTGGGTTAATTAGATCCATTCAAATAATATAATAGATGTCATTAAAACATAGTGAAATAAAGTGATATTCATACATTCAAATGATGTAACATATAAATGTTATCCCAAATACATAATTGAGCAACATAATTGTCCAAGAGAAAGTTGGATTTATATTAATTTCTTAAAAAATATTACAATTCAGAGTCTCGTAGAGTGCTTAGATATCACTAGATAAATACAAAGGGTTCTCTCAATTCAAATTATGTAACAAAGGAACTCCACTCTTCATCCTAAAAGTAGTTATAAAGAGTCTCTAAGATTTCAATCCAATCGTTGGAAATAATCTCAGCTATCTAGGTATATCTTGAACAATTCCTACATAATCAAGGGAAGAAATAAGGGATGGAAAACAAGATAGAAAAGGAGATACAGTTAACAAGTAAAGGACACTCTTATTAAACATATACTAAAATATGGCTATGCAAAACTTGATCTCTTATTTGGTTGATGCAATCTATGTATATAATTTGAAAATATTCCATTCTCGTAATAGCTAAGTCCATCTAGTCTGTACACTTGGTTGCATATGCTCTCTTGATTTTTGTGGTGGCTCACAATAAAATTATAGATATCTTAGACTTTTGTTGTATAGCTTAACATTTGGCTACCTTCTAGCCCATGTGTTTTCAAAATGGAGTACAATTGTATTACATTTGGACCTTACACTTGGCTTTCTCTTGGCCCTGCTCCTAATTTTTTACCTTTTTCTATGATGGGTCCCATGTTGTCCTTGTCAGCTAATTTGGTTTTATATTTTCTCTCTGCTCAAGTGAATTTATCCCAACAATAGTGGTCATTCTATCCCATGCTTCATCAAATAAAGAGGCAACAAACTGAATAACATCCATAATTTCCAGTGCTCTATTCTTTTGCTCTTCAGAGGAGTGATGAATTTCTTGAGCAAATATGACTAATGACCTAGCCATTTCAGATAATTCATTAAGTTGTTGAGCTAATTCTTGTTCATCCTTTTTATTTGCTATCATATTGTCCATGTTATCTGCTAACAAATATTCTTCAAGTGAGATCCCAAATTATTTTCCTTTTGTATCCATATCTACCTCCCATGTATCCATTTATTTATAGAGGATCCATAGAAGTATCTATGATGGTGGTAGAAAGCAATTTTAGCATATTCAAAGTTGCAGTTCAAAGTTACAAGTTTTTTTTATCAATTACTTTCTTTGACCTAATGCTCTCATACTATTCTTTGCATTTTTAAAATAAGTTGGATGGTTGCTACTTTAAATTTTATTTATTTTAGCAAAATTATGATACCTTCTACTGTATTGACAACTAAAGTAAAATTTTGGAGTACTCTAGCCAAATCTTTTATTTCAGCTTGGAGGTCAACATGTACTTTTTCTTTAAAAACCTGTATGAATGCATACGTATCAAATTATCCTACTACTTTTTTAGGTTCTGGTCTCTATTCTTGGAGTCTTTGTATCTCTGCCCACAACTCATCTCTTTGATTCTACAATTCACCTACCTTTGCTTTTAGCTCTTGATTATCCTTTTCTATCTCTTTCATTGCTCCTACTTTGATCTAATCTATTATTTCAACAATGGCAAAAGGATCTCCTATGACTGCTAGTCCATTTTTTGCTGACATGTACTGATTCTATTAATACATCTCATCTACTAAGCTTGCATTGGGCACCATGTTGGCCCAAAAGAATGAATTGCACAAAGAACATGCTACTTACTATATTAGCTACACCTTGGTCAGTTACAAAATAAATTACGCATACGTTGAGAAGCTATGCTTAGCAATGGTTTTTTCCACTAAAAATCTATGCCATTATATGCTCAATCATACCACATATGTAGTATCCAAAGAGAATCCATTGTGATATATGATGAGTCATACTTACCATAACAGTAGCATGATGAAATGGATTATGTTGTTGATATAATTTGACCTCGAATTCATCAGACAAAAATCAATTAAAGGTCAATTCATAGTCAATCAACTCGTAGAGGCTCCCCTTCAGGATAACCAACCTCTTAGTGTAGAGCTTCCTGATGATGGAATATTTCAAGTGTTAGAATCACCTGATCTTGAAGAGCCTAAAGCACAGGCTGACATGACTCTATTTTTTGATGGATCTAAGTGCGAGCAAGGGGGTGGCATGGGAATTATGTTTTTTACACCTCAAGGGGCTCCAATACCCCTTTCATTCAAACTCGATTTCTCATGCACCAAAAATAATGTTGAGTATGAAGCTCTTCTCATAGGCCTTCAAACGAAAATCACCATGAAAATAACTAAGCTCAACATTTTTAGTGATTCCTTGCTCATAGTGAATCAAGTCAAGGGAATATTCCAATGTAGATGCCCAATCTTGCAAGCCTACAAATCCCTTGTGGATAAACTTATGGAAAAATTTTAATGGTATGATATTGAGGCACTCCCTCGATCATCTAACCATTTTACGGACACAATGGCCTCCTTAGGGTCTTTAATCTTGCAGAACCCTTCTGATGATATAACAACCATTCAAGTCAAAATGCTATTACAATATGCAACTAAGTGTGAGGACCTTCACTCCATGCCAAAATTCCACATGATTCAAATTGAACCTTCTCATGAACAGTTCTCTCAAATTCACAATTGCTTAAATAATGCCACTTGGGGGACTTTATTCCCTCAAACTCCTTTTGATAGTAGCACAATGCTATATCTACAAGTTCTCTCCCAATCAACATTCATGAGAGATGAAATTCAAAAGGATCAAGCAATTCATGCAATTGAGGCTTCTTCAAATCAAGATTGGTCCATCCAACTAAAATATTACCTAAAGCTTGGTAACATCCCTTCTGGATTATCGCATGCCACCAAATGCACATTCAAGCAAAAAGCGATAAAATATGTCTTACTTGGAGATATATTGTATCATCGAAGCTATGAGGGTATCCTCCTTCATTTCTTAGAACCTCAAGAGTCAGTTTGGGCAATCACCCAAGCACACGATGGTACATGTGGTGGCCATTTTAGTGGCATGGCCATCACAAAGCGCATTCTTCGAATGGGCTATTATTGGTCAACTTTAGAGCAATATTTTTGTGCTTATGTTAAGAAGTGTGTAAAGTGTCAACACCATGCTAATTTGACACACATACCTTCTCAGGCCTTACAACCGATTCAATTGGTTTGGCCTTTTTTGCAATGGGGGTTTGACTTAATTGGGAAAATATCACCCTCTTCCTCAGGTTATCACACGTTCATCATTATGACCACTGAATATTTCACAAAATGGGTGGAAGTGATTCCCCTTACCACTACGATTGGGCCTCGCATTACGGAGTTCATGTTACATAATATCATTTGTCATTTTGGTATTCCATCCAAAATAATTTTAGATAATGGGCCACCTTTTAAGAATAAGGATGTGCGTGCTTTAACAACTAAATATAACATCCAACACAACTTTTCTACACCCTATTATCCACAAGCCAATGGGAAAGCTGAGGCATCAAACAAAATAGTAATTGCCATTTTAAAGAAAACCATTAAGGATAATCACAAATATTGGCATACTCAATTGCCTCTTGCCCTTTGGGCCTACCACACTAGTATTCGGACACCCACTAGGGCAACTCCATTTTCACTAGTGTATGGTGCTGAGGCCATCATGCCTTTAGAGTTGGAAATCCCATCGCTACGCATATCCATGCAAGAGTTCATCGATGATGACACCGCATGGTAGGCTCTCCTGGACCAATTAACTTTGCTTGATGAGTGATGTGTTAATGCTCTTGAGCACCTACATGTTTATCAAGAGTAGCTTAAGAGAGCCTATAACATGAAATTCCATCCTAGAGACTTTCAGGTTGGTGACCTTGGTTTAAAAGAGAATCAATAAAACTCTAACTTTTTGTTGGGACAAAATTTGGTAAACTGGTTAGGTCCATACATTATCACTAGTCAAATTGGACCTGGAACTTATCGCCTAGCTTCCATTGAAGGATGTGAGGAGCTTGAACCCTTGAATATCCTTCACTTGTGGCCTTTTCATGCTTAAAGTATCGTGCCCTACCAAAAATCCCCAAAGGTACCTATAAACCCTTTGGTCACCCAAAAATCCCCAAAGGTATCTATAAACCCTTTGGTCACCCAAAAATCCCCAAAGGTATCTATAAACCCTTTGGTCACCCAAAAATCCCCAAAGGTACCCATAAACCCTTTGGTCACCCAAAAATCCCCAAAGGTACCTATAAACCCTTTGGTCACCCAAAAATCCCCAAAGGTATCTATAAATCCTTTGGTCACCCAAAAAGCCCCAAAGGTACCCATAAACCCTTTGGTCACCCAAAAAGCCCCAAAGGTACCCATAAACCCTTTGGTCACCCAAAAAGCCCCAAAGGTATCCATAAACCCTTTGGTCACCCAAAATATCTATATATATATATATATAATATATATATATATATATATATATATATATATATATATATATATATATATATATATCAAAATCCAAAACATCATTAAAATAACAAAAATACAAAATATTATATTGCATTACATTTCATATCGTTGCATTATACAATCACTTGCATTAAGCATACCCATCATTGCATTTTGCATTCTAGAGTTGATCATACATGTCTAGCACCACGTCTATACACTAGCCATCCTTCAAAATCAACTTTGTCAAAAGTCATTATTAACACCCATCTACATTACAATTATCATTTCCATCCACATTCCCCACCTTTCGTATTTGTGTCTATTTCCCTTCACCTAGTCATTTGTTATAAGGTATCATTAGGGTTTTCAATCACTCAACCATCTCTAGTTTTCTTTTCAGATTTTGTAGAAAGCTATCATGATTTTTAGAAGGTAGAGTCTTGCTTTGATTGTACCTTGTATACATCATAATCCCAACACATTTTCACACTAATAAATCCAAGTTTTGCACAAGGAAATATGAAACCTACAAAGTGGTCCTTGTTACCTTAAGCGAAAAGTTTACCTTGCTCATCCCCCTATGTGCATGGTTCAAAAATTCTGAGAATTGACAAAAGGACAAGCTCCTCCCTACCCAAAGTAATAAAAATCCCTTGCCCCACGCCAAATTTGGGCAAGTATCCAAAGAGCAAAAAAAAAATAAACAGTGGTTTTCACCACTAACAAACAAAAATCCCCAAAAGAAAAAGTGGTTTTCACCACTAGCAAAAGCAAAAAGTAAAATAAACAGTGGTTCTCACCACTACCAAAATCCCTTGCTCACCAAACAAAAATGAGAAAATCCCTGGAGCAATTCAAAAATAAAAGAAAAGAAGGGAGTATTGAACTTGAATCCCTAGAATTCTTAGCATTTGATAACCATAAGGTGATCCTCATTACAGGTTGGGTGGCATCAAGCCTACCTAGAAATGGTGGTATCCTTATGCATGATGATATGTCTATCACATTAGTGACCTTCTTTTATACAAACCAATGTTTGCATACGGATGAGCTAGCTTTTGGTAGCCTGTATTGCCTAGTGGTCTAAATCCAACTACGTACAAAACTCAGGATAATGATACTCGTAGGGTGATCTTTAGTACAGATGGGCTGCATAAATCATGTTTGGCACTGGGGTAACTTTATGCGTTATCATAACAATGAACTCACATGCACACACAGGGATATTGAATATCTTGGTCATCCTAGCAGATTTATACCTTGCCAAAAAGTCTTGCATGGTTAATATACAACTTTTGACTAGGTCACTAGAGTGTTTGAGTCTCATGAAAACCTCAAGGACATTATATAACATCTTACTATTCATTCCATGCCATACCATTTTATCACATGTTTGTTAGTTTACATTTTCACAATCCATTACATAGTCTTATGATAACGTTAAAATGAATCGATGAATTTTGTATAGTCTATGGTGCTAGCATCTAGTGTGTCAAATAGTATTCATAATTCATCATATAGATTAACAAATCATCCATTTTATTATGCATACACACATGTACATATCATCAAATAACATCATATTACAATACATGCATCCATGAATGCGTTAGCAAACCAAGAAGCAAACATAAATCCACATATTTCCTCACAACAAGGAGCTCATAAAGATAATGCATATCTATCGGTCCAAAATCTTAAAAAATCATAAAATTAACAAAAAAATCAAATAAAGCAAAATCTCAAGTGTGCCTCGTACCTAGTTATTTACCCTATACACTTGGCGGTTGCAGTGACTTGCACTCCATGCAATCCGACAAGATGAGTAAATTACCATAAGGCTACTTGAACCAAATTATTCATAGATGAATTGAAATGTCTTCACTTCAATCCCCAAGAAGGCCATTGCAATCAGAATACTCCATATGAAAATGAGGTATTCATTTCCTTTCTTCCATGAAATATCATCAAAAACAAAATCAAAAAAACCAAAAAAATAGAAGAAAAGGCAAAGAAAACAGCCTAAAAACCACCAAAAATAGGTCAAAACTGATAAAATTCACAAAGGATCAATATTGAACCAAAATTGTTCATTTATGAATGGAAAAGTCTCTACTTCAATCCCCAAGAAGGCCATTGCGGTTGGACCGCTCCATGAGAATGAGGTATTCATTTCCTTTCTTCCATGAAATATCAACAAAACCATCAAAATCCTAACAAAATTGATAAATTTTACAATGGGTAAAGTTGAAGGAACCCTAATCAAGTCATATTGGTCAAGCGACTCATCAATTTAATTTGTCATTCCCTCATTGACTCATCACTTGAGGGGGTAGTCATAATTAATGAATTCATAATCAAAATCAACACTCAAACACTCAAAAGTACAACTTGCATACATTCAAAAGAATCATTGCCAAAGATAAATTTCAAGCCCATGTTGGGGCATATAATTCAGCACAAATTCAACAAAATAAAGTCTTGGTATCCTTGAAGCCTTGGGACACGTATCCCAGAATAGGCTTATAAGCCAAATAAGGAACCAAGACCAAGTATGCCCTAAGCCCCTAAAATTTGCCATTGCAGTGTGGCTAAAAGGTATACCAAAATCAAATCCTTCAATTATGTCAAAAGCAAGGATTCCAAGAATGTATGCTCCTTCCATGATAGAGGCATCTAAAGTTGGTTAGGTTACTGAATAACCTTAATAATTTGATAGTTTAGTCATCTATTTTTGCTTTGCGCTCTGTTTCACACAATGCATCTCAAAAAGAGGCATATGTAGACACTAAAATCACGTCAATCCGATTAGACTATAATGACACACTCTTATCAAAACCATATGGCCCCCTTGGGCAACCCTCAGGGGTTAAATAGTGGTCCTAACCACTTTTGGGAAGGTTTATCCCACTTTTGGGAAGTTTTGGGCCATGTAGCCATGGTCGTCCCACCCCAGGATGACCATAGTTCATGGCCATCCCACCTAGGGACGACCACCAACAACCATCCCTGGGTGGGATGGCCATGGCCTAGGCCCCTCAAAAAGTCAAGGGTAGGACAAATGGCAATCAAATTCTACCATTTATCCTGCCCAATGATTTATGATAGATTGAGGGCCTGTCAAAGCCATCACAACCTACAAATTGGAGGCCCAAATTGGAGGCCTCTCCCACCCAACGCATGGCAAGGGTTTTGAAAAGTGGTGACACCTACCTTGCATGCCCCAACTTGCCCCTTTGACCCTATGGCCCTCTTGGGCTATAAATTGGAGTCATTCCACCCAATTTAAAGGAGAGGTCTTTGCAATAATTCACAATGAAGTGCTATCGAGATTCACTCTCCCTTTTACCCATGTATTTGCCCTTGAAATCTCCATCCATCAAAGGAGGTTTGCAAGTGATCCCAAATACACAAATCCATTCCAAAACCCACCCATTTCTATGAATTAGATCACCAAATTTGATGACAACACCCCTAGGAGTAGTTTGAACCAGATCCCAGAGGAATTGGTGGCAAAAACCACTAGGTTTGGTGGTCGTCCCCACCTAGGATGGTTAACAGTCCCAATTGGAACACCCAAGGATGACCATGAATTTGCACACAATTTTGGTTCAATTTTAGCATAGATCATTTCTAAATTAGTTTATATGCATCATACTAGAATTTGATGCATTTTGGAGCAATTTTGGACCTTCAATTAGGTTTTTCATTATGACAGTCCCAATTGGAACACCCAGGGATGGCCATGGATTCTGCATACAATTTCCTTTCAATTTTTGCATAGATCATCTCTAAATTAGATAATATGCATTATGCTAAGTTTTGGTATAATTTGGAATAGTTTTGCATCATCTATTGCACTTTTTGTATTCAATATTGCATGCATATTTATGATTTCATCTTAATCCGCATATGCTATTAATCAATTTTAATTTCTTGTGTGTAGATCCAGGTATTCCAGCATGCAAGGAAGGAGCTACAAATTCGAATATGGATAGATCATTGCAGCGGTAGCAAAAGCCCACTCTTCAATTCATGAGTGTGAGGAAGACACTGAAAGTGCACCTTGAGTTTCTGAAAGGATTAGATCCTTTGAACATTGTAATGGATTGTATCAATTAAGAGCCCTCAAGGGGACGTTTTGTAACCATGCATTTGGAAAATAGATTAATATAAAGAGAACCCCCCATTTCTTTCACTTATTTGTCACTCATGCTTACTTTAATGTCGCTTTTGAATGCTTAAATAGGATAATAGATGCATTTCATTTCCCTTTTCTAGGTGCACCATTTTTTTGCTCTAAACATATGATACAAGCATTCATTATTAAAGGTATACCAATATATTTAATCATTCATATGACAAAGAATAGAAAGAGAAAGAAATACTGATAAATCTATGCATATTCGAATATCATAATAAACATAGACTTTTTAATCAGCAAAGAAACATTGTCTAAATGTTCAAATAATGCAAGATGTAGACAAGATAACAAATACATATTGTACACAAGTTTACCAGAAAGAGAGAACCAACTAATTTTGTATTATATTTAGAACGAGTTATTTACAATAAATGAACCCAATAGGAAGGCTAAGGTTTTTTTGAATAATACAATACATAGGTCACCATGTTCGAATGACATAACAAGGGACTGCTATCTACTATCCTAAAAGTAGTGACATATAGACTCTGGATCTCTGGAATAACTTATGGAAATCATCTTAGACATACTGCCTCACTTTTGATAATACCTGCACAAGGGTGGGATGAACTTGAGAAGATGACTAAAATAAAAAAAAATAGAGAAGATACGAAAACCTAGAGAAAACACTCAAAATACCTCACATAAGCTTGCTACGCAATTTGCTTGATGTTGAAGCTTGACTGCCTTAAATCCTTTTATAAATAAGCTATCCAAAATCAGTTATAGATGCTTGGTGCAGAGGCTTCCACTTGGAACATTTTCATGGTCGAGTATCGTTCAGGCTTCTTTGAGTTTATTATAGTAGATTTGGTTGTTGTCAACTGTCAAAACCTTTGCCAGGATGCTTATTTTTCTAAGGTTACTCTATATGTTATTGTAACTTATATGTTTGACTTTTGATTTGAAGGGGCTCTTAATAGCGGTGGACCATGTACTTGACTGTGCTATTCTATTTGTACAAAAGACACTTTGGGAGTATTATTCTTCTTTCATGTTATCCTAGTCATCTGCCTTCTCATATTCAGGTGATCATTGACTAGGATTGACATGGTTATATTTTTAGAATGAAATAGAGGGGGACCCGACGTGATGGTGAAGGGAGGAAAGAAAAAATACAATAAGGTAAAACAAGATGGGTGACAATGTGGATGGCGGTGGGAACAATTGAGCACAATGGATGTGGAAGACTACAGACAATGGTGGTGAGATGGTGCTTTGTGGAGCAGACTATGATGGTGATAAGAGAGAATACCCAAAAAGGGGAGGGCAAAGAAAAATGAGAGGAAAAACAGAATGGAAAATGAGATCTCGAAGTGTGTAGATTGATAGGAATGATAATAAAGACACACCTACATAGCTATATTCCATCAGGGTGGTCCCTCTATAACTATACTCCATTGAGGTATTGCTATCCTTTTAAAGCACATACAATGCTACTATTTCAAAATTTTCTTTTTCTTATTGCGCATTTTTTGTCTTTTACATAAGAACTTCTTGTATTGCTCATAGTATTTCATGGTTATTGCTTTTTGCATGCTCTAGCCCTTCTTTACTATTGACTCCTTTGTCATGCCTACTTCCTTCATTTAAAGTTGCATAGAGATAGTCCACTTTGTCAACTGACGATAGCAACATCATGCTTTATATATACGAGCAAATCTGCCTATCTTGGGTCTGCATTGAATCTGTACTTTAAGTTGCTTGTTTTATGACCTTGCTTTTCTTAGTACTGTCTAGAGATTTGAGCTTGTGTGAAATATTTTATTCACATGGCTCAATGATCTCTACTTTGAATAAATTCCCAATTTACTCAGTTTTCTTGCCTTCCTTCTAAGCGGTCTTAAGACAATGGCATTGCATTACTCCTTTGGGCTCTTGTATTTTGTTGTAGCCATAATTTTAAAACTTGTTATGAATGATTAGGTCGATCTTTGTATGTTCAAAGAGATATATTGCACTTAAGACACCTTGTGATTTTACCACTTTTGGTTTGTGGGATGCTTGGCACTCCATAATTTCTATCAACACACATCCTCTCATGTAGAAAAAGCTTTGTCGATCTTGTCCAAGATGGTCTGGGACCATTGATCCCTTTTTTACCTTTTACCTTGGTCTATCGTTGATTGAATTAGCGATAGGCAATCTTCATGAGCAAAAAGAAAATGTGGGAGTACTGCATCGCTGCTCTTCTAAGGCTATCGTTGATTGAATTGACAATGCTTATGCAAATACGATGACCAGACTTGTTTTTTGATGCATCTTTGCTATCGTTGATGGATGAGCGAAGATTAATTGCTATTTGCGATGATGATTATCAGAGTTTGAAACATACTTAGGCTACATTTTCATTTAGCCTCTTGTTCCTTGAAGGGGAATGCCTACGACCACGATGATTCAACCCTTTGGATGTTCTCGAAACACTTAGTCGTTGATGAAAACTCATCGCTATTTATGCATCAACGATAAGCTTTCTATAAGAGCAAAAAAAGGCTATGCATAGACTAAACTTTTAATGATCATTAATGAGAAAGAGACTTCGTTGATTGAATCAATGACAAAGCTTTAGACTAGCGATAAGTTATCCTAGCCTTGGGCATTATCGTTGATGAACAAGACTCTCGCTAATAATATTGACTTCGGATCAATGATAGGGAGTATTGAAGAGCGACAGTGATTTTGAGTGAATTTTAGACTATCATTGATAGGTGTAATGGTCGTTGATTGAGATTAGTGATAAGGCTTTGCAAGAGCAATGACTTTATCTTTAAAATAACTTTGCTTGACCAAATTCCATCAGGAGGGAGACTTGCTAGGTTTACATTGTTAAGACCCTTGTATTGGCCTTGAAACTGGTTGTCGTTGATTAGGGAGAGCGGTCGCTGATGGGATTGGTGATAATGTCTTGCAAGAGCAATGGCGTATGTTATCCTTTTTTATGTCTCAGTGCGGTTACTGTTGAGAAATATCTGTCAATGATTCGATCAGCAATGAAGAGCCTTGATGAGTGATAGTGTATCTACAGACTTGGCTGCTCACCGATGTCTTTCTTTGGTTGCAGATATGATCGACGATGGTAGTTTGCAAGCACGATGGTAGATTTCAGCTTTAAGACTAAGTTTTAGTTGGTTGTTGATGAAAAAGGCTACCAGGGATGGCTTAGAGTGGTCGCGGATTGTATCGATAAAGGATTTTTGTAAGAGCGACAGATTGATTTTAAGGCTTTCATATTTTGCGAATGGTTTAGGGATATCTTGGGAAAATCATCTAGGTAAAAATAAGGCATACTTGGATAATCTTTGGGCCATGATTTATGATTTTCAATCGTTAAGGATTGACCTTATACCCTACAATCACCTAAACCACTGGTCTTCTTTGAAAGTTGGGGGTGTGAATTAAGTTGGGATTTTTTTGAAGCCCAATAGTCCCCTTAATCATGTTTATCACATTAAGAGAATCTCCCTCAATGATCAATTTCTTGCATTCCACCAAATCTAACTGAGAAACACCTTGGAATAACGCCCAAGCCTCAGCGAAGTGATTGGTTTGATGGCCCATTTTTTTGCAAATGTAAGAAGAATCACCCTGCTTGAGTCCCTAATTAATCCATCGGTTCTAGTCGGGCCTAGGTTACCTTTGGAAGCTCTGTCAAAGTTTAATTTCAACCACCCGATGGAAGGGATTCTCAAATAATTTTAGACCTGTTTGAAACCACCTAACTTGTTGCTGCCTGATGTTGGGTTGAGAAACCCAGAGATCTCTCCAAACCAATCTCCTTTTCATTAGTAATTTTATCCAAGCTTAGAGCTTTGACATTTTCAACGATAAAGTTAACACAAGTCCCTTATTCAAATTTATTGATATACATATAAATCATTTTTCATTGTTTACATCTATAAAATGGATCAAAATTATAATGAATGATCACATAATTGTGTACATAAAACATTGTTTGTATGCTAAATATGGGCTTAAAAATGATATTTTTGCAACACATCATAAACAATGGGACACATGCAGTATTTTACCCCTAATTTCCAATATGAAGAAGATATCATTGAAATGTTCAATTGACATTAAAAGGATAGATCAAATGGTGGATACATTACCTCAAAGCTAAAGTAGTAAGCATTATACAAATAATTGATCTTGTTAAAAAAAATTATTAGAATTTGTTGCTTAAAAGGAACACTAAAAATTTCAAAAAATAAATCTCAAAATCACACTGAGTTTTGATTTATATTGTTGTCTTTCGAAATAAAACGTATACATAAAACTTATTTAAAAATATATTTTCATAATTTAATTTTAAAATAATGTGTATTTCAAAATATTCATAAAAAACTAAAATAATATACTAAAATATTTTTATTTAATTTAATAAATTTTTAGACTCATAACAACGTTGGAATAATAAATAAATCATAAAAAGGTCTCACGTTAAAATAATAAGAATAATAATAAATCTGCTTTGCACAACAAAAATAAAAAAAAACAAAAATAAGTATCAATAGCAACTCAGTCACTGTTTTCAATTTAGATATAATGATGCTCCTACAAAAGGTCGGCACAAAAGTTGAATTTTTGGGAAAGTGTTTGAACTAATGGTGACAAAGACGCGAATATTCCCATTCAGCAGATCTCCAGCCATTTTCACGCACATATTTTTATTTTTTAATTTTTTATAAGGGAATTTGTAACATTTTCTTATCTTTAACAATTAGGAATGGGGTCAGACATTTTTTCCGAGGAGGTTTCTGCCTCCAGATACAGGCAAAATCATTGAAGTTACCTCTATAACCCCTTCCTCTCCTTCTTAAACGTTGTTCGGTAAGACCTCAATGGCTCAGGATACGTGCTGCTCGGCTGCCCAGGGGACCCTGATGGCTCAGGGTTGGTACCACCATTGTTAAGCTCGGGTGCACTCAGCAGACTCAAGTCAGACAGATTCCAATTCGGGAGACCCTGATGGCTCAGGGTTGGTACCACAATTGTTAAGCTCCGGTGCACTCAGCAGACTCAAGTCAACAACCTTATCACCATTGAATCAATGACAAAGCTTTAGACTAACGATAAGTTATCCTAGCCTTGGGCATTGTCGTTGATGAACAAGACTCTCGCTAATAAGATTGACTTTGGATCGATGATAGGGAGCATTGAAGAGCGACAGTGATTTTGAGCGAATTTTAGACTATCATTGATAGGTGTAATGGTCGTTGATTCGGATTAATGATAAAGCCTTGCAAGAGCAATGACTTTATCTTTAAAATAACTTCGCTTGACCAAATTCCATCAGAAGGGAGACTTGCTAGGTTTACATTGTTAAGACCATTGTCTTGGCCTTGAAACTGGTTGTCGTTGATTAGGGAGAGCGGTCGTTGATCGGATTGGTGATAATGTGTTGTAAGAGTGATGGCGTATGTTATCCTTTTTTATGTCTCAGTGCGGTCACTGATTAGAAATATCTATCAATGATTCGATCAGCGATGAAGAGCCTTGACGAGTGATAGTGTATCTACGGATTTGGCTGCTCACCGATGTCTGTCTTTGGTTGCGGATAGGATCGACGATGGTAGTTTGCAACCACATGGTAGATTTTAGCTTTAAGACTAAGTTTTAGTTGGTTGTTGATGACAAAGGCTACCAAGGATGGCTTAGAGTGGTCGCGGATTGTATCGGCAAAGGATTTTTGGAAGAGCGACGGATTGATTTTAAGGCTTTCAGATTTTGCGAATGGTTTAGGGATATCTTGGAAAAATCATCTAGGTAAAAATAAGGCAGACTTGGATAATATTTGGGCCATGATTTATGATTTTCAATTGTTAAGGACTGACATTATACCCTACAATCACCTAAACCACTGGTCTTCTTTGAAAATTGGGGGTGTGAATTAAGTTGAGATTTTTTTGAAGCCCAATAGTCCCCTTAATCATGTTTATCACATTAAGAGAATCTCCCTCAATGATCAATTCCTTGCATTCCACCAAATCTAACTAAGAAACACCTTGGAATAACACCCAAGCCTCAACGAAGTGATTGGTTTGATGGCCCAATTTTTTTGCAAATGTAAGAAGAATCACCCCGCTTGAGTCCCTAATTAATCCATCGGTTCTAGTCGGGCCTGGTGACCTTTGGAAGCTTTGTCAAAGTTTAATTTCAACCACCCGATGGAAGGGATTCTCAAATAATTTTAGACCTGTTCAGAATCACCTAACTTATTGTTGCCTGAAGTTGGGTTGAGAAACCCAGAGATCTCTCCAAACCAATCTCCTTTTCATTAGTAATTTTATCCAAGCTTAGAGCTTTGACATTTTCAACGATAAAGTTAACACAAGTCCCTTATTCGAATTTATTGATATACATATAAATCATTTCTCATTGTTTACATCTATAAAATGGATCAAAGTTATAATGAATGGTCACATAATTGTATACATAAAATATTGTTTGTATGCTAAATATGGACTTAAAAATGATATTTTTGCAACCCATCATAAACAATGAGACACATGCAGTATTTTACCCCTAATTTCCAATATGAAGAAGATATCATTGAAATGCTCAATTGACATTAAAAGGATAGGTCAAATGGTGGGTACATTACCTCAAAGCTAAAGTAATAAGCATTATACGAATAATTGATCTTGTTAAAAAAATTTAAGAGAATATGTTGCTGGAAAGGAACACTAAAAATTTCAAAAAATAAATCTCAAAATCACACTGAATTTTGATTTATATTGTTATGTTTGGAATTAAACTTATTTAAAAATATATTTTCATAATTTAATTTTAAAATAATGTGTATTTCAAAATATTCAAAAAAAAAACTAAAATATTTTTGACTTTGTTGGAATAATACATAAATCATAAAAAAATTTAACGTTAAAGTTAAAGTTAAAATAATAATAATAATAATAAATCTGCTTTGTACAACAAAAATAAAAAAACAAAAATAAGTATCAATAGCAACTCAGTCACTGTTTTCAATTTAGATATAATGATGCTCCTACAAAAGGTCGGCACAAAAGTTGAATTTTTGGGAAAGTGTTTGAACTAATGGTGACAAAGACGCGAATATTCCCAGTCAGCAGATCTCCAGCCATTTCCACGCACATATTTTTATTTTTTATATTTTATTTTATTTTTTATAAGGGAATTTGTAACATTTTCTTATCTTTAACAATTAGGAACGGGGTCAGACATTTTCTTCGAGGAGGTTTCTGCCTCCCGACACAGGCAAAATTATTGAAGTTACCTCTGTAATTCCTTCCTCTCCTCCTTAAACGCTGTTCAGTAAGACCTTGATAGCTCAGGGTACGTGCTACTCGACTGCTGGATTTCGGGAGACCCTGATTGCTCAGGGTTGGTACCACCATTGTTAAGCTCTGGTGCACTCAACAAACTCAAGTCAGACAGATTCCGATGGCTGAGGGTTGGTAGAGCTATTGTCAAACTGGCGTACACTCAACAGATTCAAGCCAGACAGATTCCGATGGCTGAGGGTTGGTAGAGCTATTGTCAAAGTGGCGTACACTCAACAGATTCAAGCCAGACTACTACTTTATTGATCATACCTAAAAATTATTTGAACCTAAATCTCTTTTAAAGTATCCAAAGTCTTAACAATTCATTTAACGTTTGGCGAATTGATTCTCATTTTTAACCGTGTTCGCTGACCGTGTTGTCACTTTGCGCGGAATCTGACCTTTCACACCTCAGCGTTCCGTCACCAATTTTCTCCGCGGAAGTCACCGCGTGGAGGACGTCATTGCGCTTTCCAATTTATCCTTCACTGTCATCTGGCCGTCTGCACAGGTTCCCTTTCCTTCCCTCTTCCTTTCCATTGCCGCCCATTCCTATAAACCATTCTCCTCTTTTCGATCTCTGCCATCGTCTCTTCATTCGATTCTGACAGCAGCTTTAAGCTTTACTGTTCGAAATTTGCAATGGGGAATTGTCGTTCGCGTGTATCTGCAACGGCTCCCTTCAACGTTGTTAGAGTAAATCACTATATAAAATATATTTATATAGAAAAGCAATTATAGTGTTTCAAATTTTAACGGTAAAATTAAAGAAAAATTAGACAAACACACACAGAAGAAGAGACAACGATTTTAACGTGGTTCACCCAATGTGGGTTACATCCACCAAGAATTTTCAGTCCTTCATTTTCTTAATCCAAGCAATAGAGGGTTACAACCTACAGCAAACATCTGCTGTAATTTCCTCTCTATATTTCCAAGTAATCAACACAGTAATTTTCTTTGTCATAGTCTTCTTTGTTTTTCCTCACAACTATATATAAGAAAAAAACAGAAAAACAAACTCGCTTTTCTTAATACATTCCAAGATTAACATTGAGTTCCCAACATCTAATTTTGGGATAAAAAACAAAAAAACTTTCCCTGGTTGTCCTGTTGTAAATCCGAAAACTTTCTCGCGTAGACTAACGAGACTATAAATCGGGAAACTTTCCCCGTCCATCCCTGAAGGTAAATCCAGAAACTTTCCCTGTTTAGCCTCCTCATAATTAGGCTCCATTCCTAACAATCTCCCACTTGGAGACTAATTCCATTGCACCATACTGCAATCAAGGACTAAAAAAATTCTCATCATGGCCTCTTATTCCTTAAGGCCAACTGAAGTTGAGCAAAAGCTCAACTTTTCTCTTGACACCACTTTTGTAAGCATATCGGCAGGATTTTGTGATGTGTGAACCTTCCCTAATTTCAAAGATCCATCTTCCACTACCGATCTAATGAAATGATACTCGAGTTTGATGTGTTTAGTTTTTGAATGGAATGCCGAATTCTTCGCAAGGTGTATAGCACTCTGGCTATCACTCCATAACCTATTATCCTCTTGCTTCTTCCCCAGTTCTTCCAGTAGTCTTTGCAACCAAACCATCTCTTTGCTTGCTTTTGTAGCAGCAACATATTCAGCTTTAGTGGTTGAAAGGGCAACTACGTGTTGGAGTTTAGAAATCCAACTAACCGCTCCTCCTCCTATATTAAATATGTAGCCAGGAGTGCTCCTTCCACCATCAAGATCACCCGCCATATCAGAATCTACAAAACCTTTCAAGCATATATTAGAGCCTCCAAAATTCAAAGAATAATTTGAAGTTCCTCTCAAGTACTCGAATATCCATTTTACCGCTTGCCAATGTCCTTTTCCTGGATTACTCATAAATCTACTCACTACTCCCACTGCATGGGCAATAACTGGTCTTGTACAAACCATTGCATACATCAAACTTCCAACTGTTGATGCATAGGGAACCTTAGCCATATGCTCTTGTTCCTTTTGTGTCTTGGGACACAAATCTTTGGTGAGTTTGAAATGCTTTGCCAATGGAGTAGCAACAGACTTTGCATTGTTCATGTTAAATCTCTTAAGCACTTTTTCAATGTATTTTGCTTGTGATAATTTCGGAGTGTGACTCTCCTTGTCTCTTGTTATTCTCATACCAAGGATTTGTTTGGCTTCTCCCAAATCCTTCATGGCAAAGGATTTAGCCAACTTCTTCTTGAGCATGTTTATATCTTGCATATTTGTTCCCGCAACTAACATGTCATCCACATACAATAGCAAAATAACATAGTTACCATTTCCGGTTTGCTTAAAATATACACAATGATCACTTTGACATCTTTCAAACCTTTTATTAGCCATGAACTTATCAAATTTTAAATACCATTGTCTAGGAGCTTGTTTTAACCCATACAAGCTCTTTTTTAGTTTACATACCCAATCCTCTTTACCTTTCACCTGAAAACCTTCTGGTTGGTGCATATAAATTTGCTCCTCCAAATCACCATGAAGAAATCTTGTCTTCACATCCAATTGCTCCAGAAAAAAAATTTCTATAGCTACAAGACTCAAAATAGCTCTAATAGAGGTCATTTTTACAACTGGAGAAAAAATCTCATCAAAATCAATACCTTTTTTCTGAGCGAATCCCTTGACCACTAGTCTTGCTTTGTATCTCTTATGCCCTTCATTCTCCTCTTTAATCCTATACACCCATTTATTGGTCAACGCTCTTTTACCTTTGGGTAGCTCAACCAAATCCCAAGTTTGGTTGTGGAATAAAGAGTCCATTTCTTCATTCATTGCAAGCTCCCACTTATTCCCGGTATCCATCTGTAATTCTTCTTGAAAACATTCTGGCTCACCAGCATCAGTATACAAAACATAATCAGAGAAACGTTGAGGAATTTTACTTATCCTGGTAGAACGTCTAACAACACTTTCTGGAGATTGAGGTGCTTGTTGTTGCTGCTGTATATTTTGATCTTCTACCACTTTTGGAGTTACCTTTTCTATGTGTCCATCAAGGTTTATGTATTCAACAATTTACTCTTTCTGTTTCTTTCCCTGCAACCGATCTTTATACAAGTTTTTTTCATTAAAAATGACATCCCTACTTCTAATGACTTTTCGGTTATCACAATCCCATAATCTGTAACCCAAGCCATCAATACCGTAACCAATAAAATAGCACTTTTGGGCCTTAGCATCTAACTTATTTCTCTTCTCTTTGTCTATATGCATAAAAGCCTCACATCCAAATACCTTAAGGAAAGAATAATTTACTGGTTTACCTGTCCAAAGCTCTTCCCGAATTCCTCCATCCAAGGCACTAGACGGTCCTCTATTAATCAGATATACTGCAGATATCAACAGCATGAGCCCATAAAAATAATGGTAAGCTTGCATGTATTCTCATGCTCCTAGCACGCTCCATGATGGTTCTATTCATTCTTTACGCAACCCCATTTTCTTGAGGTGTTCTTGGAACTACCTTGATTCTTCTAATTCCATTTTTAGAACAAAACACATCAAATTCTCTCATTGCAATATTCTCCACCATTATCCGACTTTAGACACTTTAACCTTTTTCCAGTTTCATTTTCAACTAATGCTTTCCAATTCTTAAAGGTATTAAAAACATCACTTTTATTCTTAATGCAATATATCCATGTTTTCCTTGTTGCATCATCAATAAAAAGCACATAGTAAGAGGAACCTCCAAGAGAAGTTACCTGAGTTGGGCCCCAAACATCTGAGTGCACAAGCTCCAATTTCTCTTTCTTCCTTTCCTTGCCATCCTTGAGAAATCTAACTCTCTTTGCTTTACCATAAACACAATCCTCACAGAATTCCAAATCAATCTCTTTTAACTTAGGCAATAACTTTCTTGAATGTAAAATTTCCATACCTTTTCCACTCATATGGCCAAGTCTTTGGTGCCACAAAGATGCACTCTCACTGTAGAAACTAAATTCATGGAGCGAGTGAGAAAAATCGGTAAGTAAATAAAGAGTACCCACCAATTTACCTCTAGCTACTATCAATGAACCTTTAGTAACTTTCCAAGCATTTTCTCCGAATACAACCGTGTATCCTTCACCATCAAGCTTACTTGCCGATATAAGATTTCTCTTTAAATCTAGTATGTGTCTCACCTCTTTAAGAGCCCATTGACATCCATTTGGGGATTTAATCAAAATCTTTCCAATACCCACGATTTTACATGGTTGGTCATTTCCCATGTAACCTCGTCCATAATCTCCGGAAACATAATCTATGAAGTATTCCTTATGTGAGGTAGCATGGAATGAAGCACCACTATCAATTACCCAATAATCACTATTTCTATCAAGAGATAAGATTAAAGCATCTTGTAGAATTTGTCCAGTAATATTGGCTTCTGAAGTGTTACCATTATTATCATTACCTTCATTTCCATCACCATTTCTTTGCCAATACTCCTTCTTGAGATGACCATTTTTTGCCACGATGCCAACACTGTAGCTTTCCTTTTCCACATGATTTGGATCTGCCTTTAGATTTGCCATGATGTGAACTCTTGCCTCTTTCTCTTCCTCTTCCTCTATTCTCAACAATTAAGGTGGTGCTAGATGATTCTCCTGTGGTTTTTCTTCTCATGTCCTCACTAAGTATCACACCAACCACATCATCAAATTCTAATTTATTTGAACTCGAAGCAGAGTTACTTACCGCCATTACCAAATTGTTCTAACTTTCCGGAGGAGAGCATAAGATTAATAAGGCCCTAAGCTCATCATCAAAATCCAATCCTACTGAATGCAATTGATTAGTGACGATGATTAAATTCATTTAAATGATCATGCACGGATCCTCCACTCATTTTCATGTTAAATAACCTTTTCATTAAGAATACCTTATTTGATGCTGATGGTTTCTCATACATCTTGGCCAACTTATCCATGACTCCCTTGGTAGTCTTTTCATCGGAGATGTTGAAGGCTACGGTGGCTCCCAAGCACGACCTCACAGTACCCAATGTCTTTCTATCAAGGAGACTCCACTCCTCATCAGACATAGATGAAGGTCTCTCTGTTTCCCCTTCAAGAGGTAAGTAAAGATCCTTATGGTACAAGTAATCCTCCATCTGCATCTTTCGAATTGAAAGTTTGGCCATTGAATTTTTTGAACTCTAAACCTCCCTTCTTCCGCCATTGCTCCCACTTGATCCAGAAATTCTCCTTCTGTCAAGTGCACCCAACAAAACAACCGCTCTGATACCACTTGTTAGAGTAAATCACTATATAAAATATATTTATATAGAAAAGCAATTATAGTGTTTCAAACTTTAACGACGAATTAAAGAAAAATTAGACAAACACACACGTAAGAAGAGACAACGATTTTAACGTGGTTCACCCAATGTGGGTTACATCCACCGAGAATTTTCAGTCCTTCATTTTCTCAATCCAAGCAATAGAGGGTTACAACCCACAGCAAACATCTGCTGTAATTTCCTCACTATATTTCCAAGGAATCAACACAGTAATTTTCTTTGTCATAGTCTTCTTTGTTTTTGCTCACAACTATATAAGAAAAAACAAACTGCTTTTCTTAATACATTCCAAGATTAACATTGAGTTCCCAACATCTAATTTTGGGATAAAAACAAAAAAACTTTCCCTGGTTGTCCTGTTGTAAATCCGGAAACTTTCTCTGGTAGACTAACAGACTATAAATCTGGAAACTTTCCCTGCCCGTCCTGCAGTAAATCCAGAAACTTTCTCTGTTTAGCCTCCTCATAATTAGGCTCCATTCCTAACAAACGTAGTGAAGATACTGAAATTGCATGGAGGCGGCGTGGAGGAATTTCAGAGGGCGATAAAAGCCGCAGAATTGATGCTGGAGAATCCCCACCATTTTATCTGCCATTCCAGCGGCTTACGCACAGTTGGAGATGGGCGCTACAGGGTTTCGGCGCCGCTGACAGCAGAGGAGGAGTTACGGTGCGGGCATCTCTACTTCCTGCTTCCCATGAGTAAACTGCGTTCTCCGCTGTCGCCTTCGGAGATGGATTTTCTCCTCCTTAGAGCCGATAAGGGTAGTAATAAAAAGGGAAGGGCTCCTTCCAGGGTTCGCTTCTCGCAGGCCTCGAAAATCATTCCGCTGTTGGGGGATTTGGTGTTACTGCCTCCAGGGGACAGAAAAACCGCCGTTATTACGGACAGAGAATTAAGCGAGGAAAAGAAGAAAGAGAGAGAGAGGTTGTGTTGCCAAAATTGCAGGTGGAGGAGGGTGTGGTGGCGGAAGAGAGTTGGGCGTTGCAGAGATACAAGAAGAGCGGTTCAAAATCTTGGAAGCCCGTTTTGGAGAGCATAATCGAGTCCCCCAGATTGGTGAGGCCTCACAGGCCATCCCTGCGCAACATCAAAATTCTCAGTTTACTGTTGAGTCAACCCTAGCAAGAACTGCTACCCTATACTTCTGGTTCTTAATAGAATGTGCCACTTTTTCTTTCTAAAAGTAAGCGGAGAATTACGGCATATTATTCTTAGTGACATGTGCTTCTTAAATTTAATATGTTTAGTAACTTAGAAGTGAACATGATTGTTTCCATTAAACTTATTTCGCTTCGTTATTGTTGACCCGTCCTGATTCGTATCGTTATCATCATCGGTTTGGCGTGCGCGTACTCATTTTTGACCCGTCCTGATTCGTATTCTTATCATCGGTCTGGCGCTCACTCAGAGCATTCAGATCAAACTATTATCTTTGCAAACATGTTGCCTTCAAAGTTTAAACCTGAGTGTCTTCTTGGTGAATGCCTGAAACATTTACTAATCCACCAGATTAAAAATACTACCTATGATAATTAAAATGAAATACTAACCAAAAATAATATACCTTAATATACTTTGTATTCCAATTTATAATTGAATTTTTAAAGATAGTATAAACTGCAAGGATTATATCTTTTATGTAGTTGGTATTAAAGCTCGAAGTTTAATACCAAAAAATTTAATCCAATCTTCAAACATTTAAGTCTAAAAGAAGTATAAAATATGTTTTGATTTAAAAAATAATAAAAATTAAAAGTAGAATATATAAAGTTGTATTTGAAAATTTAAATAATGTTAAAGAAATAATAAAAATTAAAAATAAATATAGAGTTGTGTTTGAAGATTTAAATAACATTTTATTATTATTATTATTTATAGGATGGGTTACCTCTATATACCCTAAGTCCACTATAAAAATCACAATCGATTGGACCCTCAACCTTTCAGGGCATCGATCTGGTGGCTACACCATCCTTACTACAAATGTTAAGAGAAAAGTATATTGATGATTGAAAAGGGTAATAAATTTTAATTAGGTAAAAGTAAAATAATTTTTAATAATTATAATTTTTGTAGAATAACAATTATATATATATATATAATTTTAAAAAATAAACTCATAATTTATTACATAAAAAACTTCTTAATAAAAGAAGAATAATCATACATATATTAATTTTTTTTTTTTTAGAATTGAGGTTAATTTTTAATAATTCTCTTAATACTTATTTATCTATTTTTTTAATTTTTTATTAAGTAAATATTTCTTATACATATATATATCCATATCCACCCTCGGGATTGAATCCGAGTCACATCATCGATAATGCAAGTGGCATCCTTGCCGGTAGACCACATCACGCTAATATCTATCTATCTATCTTTTGCAAGGAAGGGTTGGGTGAGATATTTATAGAAGACTAAGTGCACAAGATAAGCATCAACTCAAAATTTATATTATATAAGAAATTAATCTTACTTTTTAAATTTTGAATAGACAAACAAAAGTTTGGTTCATAAATTCTAACCTCCAGACCAAAGCCATACTATTATGATGTCCCATAAGAACATCAAAGAATATTATACTTTTTTGCTAAAGGTACTTAGCTCAAAAAATAAAAGGTATATTTATTATATTACATAAACCTATATGTTTAAGATCTATGTTGAACATGGCATTCCTTATTCATTTGTTTAATTTTATTACTAATATATTCATATACATTCATAGTACACTTCTAAATAATGATGGTTCTTATTGAATATGGTGTGGTTATATAGGATTAACAAGTAGTTATAATTGAGGTTTCCATACATTTTATTCCAAAGTATAATATTGTTCTCTTCCATTGCCAAAGAAAATAAAATTTCTAATTTGAGATCCACTAAGTTGATAATTCTTTTTTACCCATAGAGCAATTTACTTTGTTATTATGGACATGAGTAACCTTGAATTCCATTGCTATGAAAACATACAATAGTTTAAAAGTTCTCAATGATCTCATTAACTGATGAGAGATTTATTTATGTTAAAGAACTATATATTTTGAAGGTGTAAGTCTCGATATTATTTAATATGACACTAAAATTAAGTCTACTTCCTTTAACAAAACTCATCCTACCATTTTCTAGAGAAGAAAATTTATTCTCTACATTTATCCTCAATAATATTCTTATGTGTAGTGTATGGATGATGTTGAGTCAAAATACTACACAGTGAATTTAGTTTATGATCCTTCATTTGTTATAAATATATTTTTCTTGGTCCTTTGCTTAGCACAATTTGTCTACTTCAATCTTTGTTTGCTTTCTTAACACACTATATTTTTGTAGTTTGTTTTTATCTAAATTTCTTAAAGTAACACACATTACTTAAAATATATCATATGGATTACCTCAAGTTTTATTAGATGTTTGTTTAGAATATTGATATGCTTTAGCTTTAAATTTGGTAATTAATGATATTTTGTATCAAGTAAAATTGAATATTTCATGTAATTTTGTCTCTTCTAATTTTATAATACTAGAGTAAAAATATTTCAAAAATCAAGCTTTTATATTTATACAATTAAATACAAAGATTCGATGAAAGAAGCATAACATAGAGGTAAAATTTGTAGTATCACAACAACTATATATTTATCTTCAATTTTTTTTAAATAGCTAACAACTGATCCTTTATATTATTTAGATGCATCATATTCTCTAAGATGGGTCTACATTCTTACAACTAAAGTGAAAAGATAAGAGACTTCAAGTAAGAACATATCTAATCTCAAATATTTTATATGTATTTTGTTAAAATAATTTAAAATATGACAACTTGATTAGTGTTGTAAGTCTTGGGAAATAATCATCTACAATAAGTAAACTTAGAAGTATCAAATACTAATTTATTTTGTCATAATTATTAGTATTAGCTATCTATCTTACCTCTTTTTAAAAATAATATTGGTAAAATAACAATACACACAAATGATATCTTATGAGTCTAATTACTTTAATGTCCCAATCAATTTATGAGAATATGAAAGGATTAGAGTCTGGATATTTTTCATGCTCTTACAATAGCCTATTGTGAGTGGAAATGGTAAAATATTTCCTGGTTGGGCTTATAATTCTCTCAAGGTTTGAATATTATACATTGATCTAATATGAGCCAAATAAATAGTTTACTTTAGATGGCATATATTTTATTCATTTTGATTTGAGATATGTGACTAGTGATATTAGACCTTTGTTTCACATTGATCCTCACTTTTATCTTGCTTAGTCAATTGAAGTTACAATCAACATTAAATGAATTACAACTATTAAAACTTTAAGCGATTAGACCTTTGATCCTTTAGTTGATATTAAATCATATAATTGCTATATGTTTTGGCCTTTGATCCTCTTATAGTTTGTTAATTGTATTTATGATCCTGTAATTATGTTTTAGTTACTCCCTCTAATTCTTCATTTATCTAAATTTTCAATCCTTTGATTAGGTTTGACTAGTGCTTAGTAATCAAGTAAAAATTTTCTCCTTGAAAGTCTTATTTCTTTAAATGTTATCTTCTAAATAAACTTCTCAAATTGGATGTCCACTTCAACCTATATTTTAGGATTAACACATGATACTTGGTAAGACTTTTGATCATGTAAAAAACTTGCACTAAGCTCACATTAATGGAAATTCAACCTATTGCATTCACATACCTTCAAAATTTATCTCTTATAAATCATTTGCTTAAATAAAATTTTGATCAAATTTGATTTCTTGGATTGAATGGTCTATACAAACCATGCTTTTATTTTTGTAAAGAACCTCTATTTATGTGAGGAATCATTACATCATATATAATTTGAATGTAAGTTGAGCAAACTACTCAATACGTGGTACATAAGGTCTACTAGAATTTAAGGGTAGTTGCAAGATTAGTTAAGGTTTGTTATGCCAAAATTAGGCATCCATTGTATTTATATATTTTTATTTCATAATGTAAATCATCAAATCATATAAGCATTAGCACTATTGGTGGTATCAGAGTAAGTGGAAGGAAGAGCAAACTCTTATTCCAATCCATTATTTTTTTGCTTTAATCTAGAGAGGTTGTATAAGCACTCTATTGAAAAGTGGTTTTAGGAAGAATAACACTACACAAGATTAAGGTTTAACCTCAAGAAAGAAGGTAATCATTCTCTCTATTAAGCATTCCCATGGAATATTTTAAAGTATAAAACTCTTGCCAAGAAGGTTCTTAGGATAAAAATATTTTCAAAAAACCTTATTAGAGGTAGACGTGATATCAGGATATAAATCCTACAAAATATAAACTAAATTCAAGCAAAAGAAAGCAATCAAGAAACTAAAACTAGGCATTGGCAAGTAAAAATATGACACCAAGGTTGCAAAGCAAAATCATCAAAAGAAGTAAAGATACACACATCCCTTATTTTACTTCAAAAGAGCAGGAACTAACTGCAAGGTGCACATGGGCATGAAACAATGATGTACACATAATACAAATCAACAAGGTACACATGGGTAATAGTATATTTACCCAAAATATGTCATTTTCCAAAGTTGCTACATTAGTTTTATCCTATCTAATTCATGTCTCAACAACTTGAGGAACAAATTGCAATATATATCATATCTGGAGAATTATATAGGAAGCACTCAAGAAGAACATCGAGACATCTTAACCAAAGACCAAAATTAGTCTTGGTGGCATTCAAATTCAAAGAAATATCAAGCAATAATTTTTCTCTCAAAAGCATTGATATTTTTACCATCAACAACAATAAGGTGACACTTCTAAATGAGTTTCATAAATGGTGATGTCCATTCTGACTGAAAGATGATAAAAGAGAAGTAATAGATATAAAAAGCATCTAAATATACTCTCAAAATGTGGTCAAGGTATATTTAATTAACCAACCAAACAACTATTGTTGTCTTCAATTATCCTGGTTAGAACAATCGTGCGTTGTAAGGAGCGACACAACAAGGCCACAAAGGAGAGCATGGAGTTTGACTCAATTGGGGGTCTTCAATAGATTTTTACAAGGTTGAATCCTTGTTAAAATGTGATCTTTAAGGTACACTTGAACTCAAAATATAAAAGGGATGTGAGAGATAAAAAATAAACAACTCAATAAAAGAAAAAAGGGTGACGATACGCCAAAAGATCCGCTAAGATCTCTTTGCATCATAGGCTTAAATCCTATGTGCTAGTGGTGAACACTTCCTCTTCCCAACACAGTTAAGCACATATGAGATTCATAAACATAAGCATGTATAAAGATGTGGGTTTATAGGAGAACCACAAATGGCTAATCCAAAAAGCCTTAAGTAGGTAAAGACTACAGGCACATGCACACACATAGAAATGGGTTCGTAGTAAGCCATAGATGGTTGGTCTAAAAATTGATGTAGACCTCCATATATTTGTGCAAAAATTTCATTACAAATATTGTGCTAGGAGTAAGGGTTTGATTTGCCCACAAGTCGCTTAGGAGTCGATTGCTATACAAAAATAAATGAAGGGAAATCCTACAAAAAAAATACAATTGCCAACTTGTCAATCCTTTACAAAGCTAATACTACTCCTATTTATAAATTACAAAGAGGAGGGTTTCCCTCCAAAACTTATGCAAATATTTTAATATGACTACTGCTTTTAACACCGAGTTATGTCTTTTTCAAGTTTTCAATCCTTCCAAGGTTATCTAGATCTAGTATCTTAAATGCCAAACGATTTTGAGCCTTCAAAAGAGCATCTAATGCCATTATATACAACTACCTTTTTTTTGGAATCCCTATTAGAATTTCCCAAGAGTAGAACTACAAAGCATTACAAGATTTGAAGAAACAAAAATAGAACTGATTGATTTATTCCATGGATCAACTTTGTATAAATAGCAAAGTTGATCATTGAGAGTCGTTGGATTACAAAAACTCATCAAATATGATCTAGACTATACTGAGAGTTCACCTAACTCATGGAGGAGTGGAAACTCAAGTATGTCTATCCTAGTAGAACTTAAGAGAATAATTACTTATTCTAACACCCCCTCTTAAGTGATACTAGGGGTGTATGATACAAATGAGTCCCGAAAACAAGGCCTGATGAGGTACTCATGTACAATGATCTTATTTGATGAGATGGTAAAAACCACATGGGAAAAAACCATCTATCAAAAAAGGAAGAGGCATGTCTTCGGTTTGCGAAGATTGTCCTCATTGACAAAAAAAGGATGAGTCCCGACAACTTGGCCTGATGAGGTACTCATTTACAATATATAGATGGTGAAAAAACCTCTTGGGAAAAAACCATCTATCAAAAAAATAAATATAGAGGCATGTCTTCGGATGGTGAAGATTGTCCTCAAAAAAAGAATGAGTCCCGACAACTTGGCCTGATGAGGTACTCATGTACAATTTATATTTTTTAGGAGAGATGATAAAAAAACCACATGGGAAAAAACCATCCTCCAAAGAATACAATAATAAGAAGAAAGGAGAGGTGAAAGACCTATGTTGTTTTAATGCAGTTGTTTTACTCCAAGTTTCTCTCGCAACTGAATGTAACACGGAGAAGGAAATGACTTGGTGAAGATGTCTACAATTTTATTTTTAGTGGGAATATAGTCCAAGTATATTTCCCCTCTCTGAATATGTTGTCGAATGAAGTGCATGTGAATCTCAATGTGCTTGGTGCGTTGATGCTCAACTGGATTGCGTGCAATATGAATTGTGCTCTGATTGTCACACCAAAGAGTAATAGGTTTGTCATGTGAAAAACCAAATTCTCTTAGTATCTGATGAAGCCAAAGAGCTTCCTGACTTGCCAAAACTGATTGCCCTGTATTCTGCCTCTGTAGATGATAAGGCCACTGCATGTTGTTTTTTGCATAACCAAGCAATTGGTGAAGAACCAAGACAAAAGACATAGCCAGAAGTTGAACATATATCTTCTACTAAACCTGCCCAATTAGAATCCATGTAACCAATGATATCCATGGATTTTCCCTCATATAAGAGCCCAAAGTGAGGAGTTCCTTGCAAGTAGCGGAGGATTCTTTTTGTTGCTTGCCAATGGCTGAAAATGAGGTTGATGTGAGAATCTGGATATCAAGCCAACAACATATGAGATATCTGGGTGAGTATGAGTAAGGTATAATAGACTCCCTACAAGCTGATGGTATAGAGTTGCATCACATAGAGGGGATGTGCAAGAAGTACTTAGAGTGACTCCAGACTGAAAAGGTGTAGGAGAAGGTTTGCAATCTATCATCTTAAACCTTTGAAGAAGGTCTAGAGTGTATTTTTGTTGACACAATGAAATTCCTGCATCTGTTTGATTTATTTGAATCCCAAGGAAGTAATGAGCTAAACCCAGATCAACCATTTCAAATTTTTTAGAAAGGGAGTCCTTGATAGTCTGAATGTGAGTGATGTTACTACCAGTGAGTAGTAGGTCATCAACATAGAGAACAAGTATGGTGATTTTTTCTTCATCTCTCCAAATGTAGACTGTGGGATCAGACTCACAATGAGAAAAACCTGAGGAAAGAAGGAAGGAGTCCATTTTTTCATACCAAGCTCTAGGAGCTTGTTTGAGGCCATAGAGAGACTTCCTTAGCCTACAAACAAGGGAGGAGTCTTGAGTGAAACCAACAGGTTGTTCCATGAATATCTCTTCCTTTAAGTCCCCATGTAAGAAAGCACTTTTTACATCCATTTGAAAGATAGGCCACTTTTGGGAAGCAGCTAGAGCAAGAACCAGTCTAACAGAATCCATTTTGGCAACTGGTGCAAAGGTTTCAGAATAATCAATCCCTTCAATTTGAGAGAAACCTTTGGCTACCATGCGAGCTTTGTGTTTGTCAATTTCTCCATTAGGTCCATATTTTGTTCTATAAATCCATTTACAACGAACTAATTTCCTTCCTTTAGGTAGGGGAACTAAATCCCAAGTTTTATTTTTGATTAAGGAAGAGAATTCATTCTCCATGGCATCATCCCATTCTTTAATACCAGTTGCTTCTTTGAAGGATTGAGGATCAGTGGAAATGGATTGACAGACAAGACCAGAGCCTATGGAGTTGCCTAATCTGGATGATGGAAGATCTTGGATGTAGGGAGTAGCTTCTTTAACAATGGTGCGGGCCCATTTTGGCATAGTGGAAGGAGTAGTAGGAGTGGTAGGACTTTGAGTTGGAGTTATAGGATCCTCATATTGATCATTAATCTCTAAATTAACCTCTAAAGTTGGTTCTTCATTATATTGAGGCTCTATTATTGGAGAAGGCTCAAGAGACTCAATGGAGGAAGAGGATGGTTGAGGATATTTATGAGGGAATGTTTCATCAAATTGGACATTCCTATGAAAAATACCTCATGAGTTGTGGGATCAAGGAGCCTGTATGCTTTCATTTCCTCACAATAACCAACAAAGATGAGCTTTTTGCTTTTCTTATCTAGAGCCTTCCTTTTCTTCTTTGGAATATGCACCCAAGAAGTACACCCAAAAATTTTGAAGAAAGAGACATCAGGTTTTGAGCTAGTCCATGCTTCCTCGGGAGTCAAATGGCCAAGAGCTTTATGAGGTGTGTGGTTTTGAATATAGTTTGCATAGTTAATTGCTTCTGCCCAAAAAATTTTGGAAGATCTCTTGAGTGGAGCATACAGTTTGCCATTTCCTTTAAAGTTCTATTTTTCCTCTCTACAATGCCATTTTGCTGCGGATTATGGGAGACATAATGTTGATGAATTATGCCATGACTTGATAGAAAAATTGAGAACTCATTACTAAAGTATTCCCCCCATTATCTGTACGAATTTGCTTGATTTTGCAAGAGGCCTGATTTTCAACTAAGGCTTTGAAGATTTTGAAGTGAGATAGAACATCACTTTTGTATTTTAGGAAGTATACCCAAGTTCTTTTGGAAAAATCATCAATGAAGGTTAGAGCATATTTTGCTCCTTTGAAAGAAGGTTCTGGGAAGACCATCAAGTCACTATGGATTAACTCTAGAGGGGATGAGGCCTTTAGAGAACCACTTGGGTGGAAAGGATCTTGATGTTGCTTTCCAAGAGCACATCCAGGACAAACTCCATCAATAGAAGAGACTTGTGGTAATCCTGTTACCATTTTATGGGTGTTCAATTCCTTTAGGTAGTTATAACTGAGATGTCCAAACCTTTCATGCCAAATTTTGCTTTTAGAATCTCCATGAGCAACAAAACAGGAGGCCCCTTCTGAATTTTTGAATCCTTTGAAGTGAAATAGGTGAGTATTGTGATCAATATCTCCTTTTGCTATAAGAGAGTGAGGATCTTGAAAGTCTCTTATCTCAACTCCTATTGGGGAGAAGAGAATTGTTTTGCCTTTTCCAGAAGTACAAATATGATAGACAGAGAGGAGATTTGTTGCAATGTTTGGGACATAGAGAACATTATTGATATAACCACCATCAATGGATATGTCACCTTTTCCTTTGATTGGGATAAAGGATGAGTCACCAACTTCTATGCTACATGTTGAACTTGAGGAGATTGAAGTGAATGACTCATCTGAGGAAGTCATGTGATGAGTTGCTCCTGAATCTAGAACCCAGTATTTTGATGAAGTTTTTATAGACTTACCTTGAACATTTAAGGCTTTTCCTATCTACTTCTTAGTGTCTACCTTTTGATCCTTCATTGTTGCCTCTAGTTGTTGAAGTCTTTTCCAACATTTGTTCACAGAATGACCATTCTTTTTGTAGTGAGTACAAGTTATGGGACTTCTCTCTTTCTTTTTGAATTTTTCTTTAGAAGAGGTGGATGCTACTAAGGCTTTTGAGGAAGAGGAAGAGATCTCATACTTTGCAAGTTTTGTTTCTTCTCTAGTTAGTCTCTCACAAAATTCTTCTAAGGAGGGCATTTTGAAACTTGCACCAAGAGCATCTTTTGTAGATAGAAAGGTGGTTGCAAATATTTGAAATACACCATTTAATTTAGAAAGAATTAGATAGATGCATTCTTCTTATTTTTTATCCTTCCCACTACCTTTGTATTGAGTAAGGACTTCTTTAAATTTTGTGAGAAAGTCAACAATATTGCTGAAGTCTTCAGGAGATAATGTTGTTAATTCTGCCTCTAATTGCATTGACCTTATTTGATCTACTTTTCCAAATAAGTTCTTTAGTTTCTCCCAACTTTCATAAGGAGTTTTACAATCCATAATGTGAAACCATAAGCTTTCATTTACATTAGTGCTTATAATACCCATTGTTTCATACAACTTCCCTTTATGAACAAATTTTTCATATTCTTTTTCAAATTCAGGTTGCTTCTCTTCTAGTAGGTGTGTGAGCCCTTTTTGAGAAATGAGATTTAATATTTTAGGTTTCCATGTATGATAGTTATGAGGGGTGAGTGGATCAATTGTATTCATTGTATTCATTTTGCCAAAGAAAATTGAAGAGAACCAATAATTCCCCCCTTTAACTTCAATTATATTAATTTTAGAGAATGCAATGGATCAAAAAACCTTTGAGAAATACCAAGCTCCTCAAAATACCCACCCTAACGTGAGGGAAACTATAAGTAAATGAGGAGGTTTGATAAAACTATAAGGCCAATGAAACAAGTTTTATGCCAGGCCTATATATCTCTTCTTCTCAATTACTCACCCTTACGTGAGGGAAACTATAAGTAAAGAGGAGAATTGATACTTGGAACATAGGATTTTATATTTATATCATCCAGAACTTAATATCGGATTCTAAATAACCCACCCTTACGTGAGGGAAACTGTAAGTTATTAGAAGTCCAACATTAGGAACATAGGTGATTTTTTATATATTTTTTAATGAAATTGGTAAGTTTATTTCATTAAAAAAAGGAAAGAAATATTATGAAAAAAATGATAAATGTTTGAAAATAAAAAATTAACTTAATTTTATATAAGAAATATCCTTATTATTTAAGAAAGAAATAGCTTCTTATTAAAAGGAATATTTAAAGAAATAGGTGTTTAAGTTAACAAAAAAGAAATAAGATCTCTATTTAATAGTTATTATTTACTTTTTTAAAGAACTTATAATAGGAATTAGATCAAAACATAAGTAAATGAGGCAATGACCAAAACCACAACAACAACCCCCCTATGAATCTCTTAGAATAGGTGCTAAAAGTTGCACCTAAACCCCCCCAAAAAAAGATATTTTGAATTTGAGATTACAATATTATCCTTTTAATTTCTTGTAGTGGCCAAGGAAAGGCACTAAAGAAAAGGATAAAAGATCATAGAGTTTTACAACTTAAAGTTTGCATAAGAATTAAAAGGTTTCTAATGCTACGTCCATCAACGGAAAGAGAGAGACATTACAAGAGACTTGAAGGTGCAGCGAGGGAATATTGGAAGGCCCTAAAAGGCATGAACTTTGCTGCATAGAGGAAGTATTAGTATAAAACCAAAGAAAAAATAAATATTTTAAAATATATACCTAGTTTTGTATTCCATCAAAGACCCAGATGAGCGCTACAAAGACGTCAGAGATGCGCAATAGCTGTGTCACCAGTGCACATGGAAGACATCACCTTTCGAGTCCTAGGGATGATGCTAAGCAGAGAGGCCCGTGGAAGGGTTTTGAAGATGACAGGGAGCCCAACTGCCTCTAGATCGATGTTTCTAGAAATTGTAGCATCATTGTGGTCGACGATGTCCACGACCAACTGCATGACGTTCTCTTCCTTATCGAGTCCCAGGGACGATGCTAAGCATAGAGGCCCGTGGAAGGGTTGTTGAAGACGTCAGATGGCACTAAGTAGAGAGTTCCTAGAATGCAGAGAGTCTTTGAAGTGTAGTGAATGTTGTGAATGACGTTAGTGAAGGCACCACAATATATCCTATCAAATATGCTCTATATTGAAAACACAATGCAAACATTATTTTAAAAAATGTATTTTGAGTATTCGTAGAGGAGCATGACTTTGATAAATAAATATAAAAAATTTCAAAGCTCTTCTCTAAAGCACCGAGGGACAAAAAAAGAGGAGAAGCTATGAGTAATTTAAATATGGAAAATCTATTTGCTTCGATCGTTTAGCTTTAACTAGGAAATGCCCGTTTAGGAGACATCATTGTGCATGCCATATAAAAGCTTTGGCAAAGATGCCACGTATTTTATACTAATAATGGACTTTGGTTATAACCAAATGTCCACTTGACACCACGCGAGAAACGCTGCATATAGTTAAAGTTATCACGAAGTCAAAAATATTTGCCAAAAAAATTCCAATGATTTAAATTTCACCAAATACGATATGCCTTTAATTTAGGCTCTTCAATGAATGAAACACATCCAAGGAAGCATGCGTTCGTTAAGAGGGAGTTTTTTTTAAATAGGCATAAAATATGGAGAAAAAAATTCAAAATTTATATATTTTGCAGAGACAGATAAGCAATTTCAATATATTTTGAAAAAATATTGAGGAGAATATTTGCATAATATGGTAAAACAAATATAGAAAACTATTTAGATATTACCATAAAAAAAATTCTCTAAAAAAATTGCAGATATAAAATGAGCAATCTACAATAGATATAAAAAACTCTTTCCTTTTTAAAAAAAACAAAAGGATAAGAGATAATGAACCAGTTCGTGAAACTACCTTCAAGAGAGAATGCCTAGAAGAATCTATCCTGCTCTGGTACCATGTTAGAATTTCCCAAGAGTAGAACTACAAAGCATTACAAGATTTGAAGAAACAAAAATAGAACTGATTGATTTATTCCATGGATCAACTTTGTATAAATAGCAAAGTTGATCATTGAGAGTCGTTGGATTACAACAACTCATCAAATCTGATCTAGACTATACTGAGAGTTCACCTAACTCATGGAGGAGTGGAAACTCAAGTATGTCTATCCTAGTAGAACTTAAGAGAATAATTACTTATTCTAAAAATCCCCATAATCTAGGTGTAAAATATTTTTGCTTTTAATGCTCTAGATTCGAGAGTGGCCTTGTCATGGCTTCCTAGCTACTACTATATATTTTGAGAGATATGTAACATTACTTTTGTAGTAAAGGATAATACCCTCTATAATATTGCACACCTTAGCAAATCTTATATTTTTGAGATGTGGTGCATTTTTTTTTAATTTTTCTTCATTATCTAACCTCAATTTTGACCATTGGGCCTCCAATACTAGAGCTTTTGCTTTTCCCTTTTTTATAATATCTAATAAATTTTCAACCTTTAGACATTATACTAGGTGACCTTTTGATCCTTGAAACTTCCAATTAGAGGTTTCTCTTTAGTGCTAGTCTATTTCTTGCACCCCACTTTTGTTGTCAAAAAATGGTGTAGTGAGAAATCATTATAACAACGCCAAGGTAAACAAATATATTTGACATAAGGTGTATGACACAAATCCAATCAAACAAATATATTTAATGCAGAGCCAGTCAAACAATTATATTCAATATAGATTCATTCAACATAAAAGTATTCATTTTAGAGTCATTGAAACAAAGGTACTTGACATAGAGCCATTCAAAAAAAGATATTTGATGCAAATCCATTCAAATAAAGTTGTTTGATATCAAAACACAAAAATTTAACTTGTAGAGAATGACCATTGCAAACATACAACTTGAGATAAAAATCTAGGAGTGACATTCCTAATTGATACAAATATCAAAGTACACCTTTGAAAGTATTCAAACCATAGCATAGTTAGTTGGAACAAAATTTTATGTATCAAACAATAGTTTAAAGATGTACAACAACCCAACAAATGGACCAATGAATTCATCCTAGATATAGATTAGTGCATTATTATTCACAACCAAGAATAAATATTTATTCCATATTGACAGTGGTAAGGCTCATTAGAGCCTATAAGAGTTTAAATCTTGTTTTAATTGAATATTGGTATAAAGAAAAAAAAGTTATAATATTTTGAATATTATTCCATAAAATATTCTAGTAGAAGAAAGAAACTCTAGCTATATTTTTTTCTTGATGAGACACTAATTGTCTTACAATTAGAGGCATCAGTTAAATAATGAGTATAGACTTATATATACTCACCAAAAATCATTTCTTGAGGACAATCCAATGGAAGTAATTTTTTCAAGTTTTATGAAGAATTGATATGGTTAGTGGAGCACCAAAGTTCCTGTTGCTTGATTCCCAACTGTTATGAGAGAATAATTATGTTGCCTAGAATACCAAACTTTGAACACAACTCAAGTTTGAAAAATTATGGAAAGTTGTAGACAAGACCATTACCTATCCTAGTTTAGAAGGTAAAGAGCAGATAAAATTTAACAAGACATAAAAATGTGTGATTGATCATCATGTTTGGAGTGGCTGATGAAGTACAACTATACATTTGAGATTCTAACATAGCTAAAGATGCATGGGAAAAACTAAAAACATAATTTGATACAAGGAACTAGAATCAAATCCTATTTATCCAAATCCATCATTGTTTGAAAATGAAGAATGGAGAAAATATCAAATCTTTCTTGAGAAGAGTTGTAAAACTACAGGCATCATTTCAATCTTTGGGAAAAATATATCTAATGAGACACTTGTTCCTATTATCTTAAGATCTCTCCTTTCATAATGTAATATATTTGTTACAATTTTGAATATCACTATGCAAACACTAACATTTGAGAAATTGGTGAACCTACTTCAAAAAGTAGAGGTCACATACACAACACAAGAAGAAGAACAAGTTATTCTCATAAATCATAAATGCAAGTAGTCATTCAGAAGAGATAGAAACCACAGCAAAGATTCTAACAATAAATAAATAGTTCTCACATGCAAGGATATCAACAACAAAGAAATATTTTTTACACACAAAAAATGTGTGAACTTTGTGGTAAGAATGGCTACACGGTGAAGGAATATTGATATAATCCCTTTATAAATGGGTCTCCTTCACAATAGATGCATCAACAACAATAAAGTTCATCATATAATAAGAATAATTCAATTTGGAAAAAGGTACAACAAAGTAATGTGGCTAAATAAAATCAAACTAGAGAAGAAGAGAAAGATCACTCAAAAGTAGAAAAACATGTATTTGTTGCACATACACAGCTGAGTCGGTCCAATCAAGTTTGGTACAACTCAAAAGCAACCAATGACATCAAAAAATTAAAAGATCACTCAAAACTAATAGAGAACCATCAAGATAACATGATGAACAATCAAACTTTGCAACTGCAGATGAAGCAAATGAAGTAACTAGAAATTGAGGAAATATATTCTAAATGTGATTCCTCTTCACCTATAAAAGAATTTAAAGAAGATATCAATGAGAAATACTAGGAATTCATGTATTAGGTACTTAACATTCAATCGTGTTCATCAAAATCACACAACACCACCAACCAAAGAAATCTTGAATACATCGCTTTCCACAAACAATTTCTTATTCAAATGAACAAATCCAGGATAAAGAAGAAGAAACAAAAGGTGATTGATTTCACCACAACAAACATTCATGACAAATATTGATGACCATTCAATTCAATAATCGATACATGATGCATGGCAACACATCCTTCACATGAACCCATTGGAGGAGACATACTTCTTGAATTGAATCATTGAGTATTAATTTTTAATAAGTATATGTAATAAATATGTAATTGGAGTGCATGATCGATAGTAGTCGACACTCCTAAGTATTATAGAATAAGTTCTACATTGAGGAGAGAATTTTCTCTATCCAAAATCTAGATATTTCAACATCACCCTAGAAAATATTTCCCTTTAAGTCACAGGCCAAGAGCCAAAGCCATAATTATAATTGGAGTTAAGACTATGACGTAATAGGGGATATGCATGTTAGAAATTATTACATCATATATAATGTGAATGTAAGAGGATAAAACTACTAAAAACATGGTACATAAGGTCTAATAGAAGTCAAGGATAGTTCCATGATTAATTAAGTTTTTTTATGCCAAAATTGGACATCTATTGTATTTAAATATCCTTCATTTCATAATATAAATCACTAAAGCATATAAGGATTAATAATGTCAATTTACTTAATACATATTCACTATGTTATTAGATCTTCATTATACTTCTAAGAAATGAATTACTCAAAGTTTATACCCATAATCTTATGACAAGCCCTTTGAGCTATCTACTATTAAACTACTAACTTTTCTAAGTTGATATATTGCAGATGTTATATTGACATCTTCTAGAATGCCAAGCATAATGGATAAAATACATATAAATAGACAAATCTTCATAAACTATATTTATGTAGGGTCTAAAGATGAACTACAATTTTAATAATTTTGATACCTTGTAAGATTTAACATAAACACTCTACATTTAAAAGTAATTTATAAAAACATTATATACTAATCATGATAGTATTAAAATAATATTAGGCTTGATTAATTAAATTCTTTAATTTAAAAAAACCTAAGTTCAAATCTTATTAACCTATATATTATAATACTATTATATAATTATAATAAATTAATAATAAAATTGTTTTAAACTCATATAAACTCGTTTAAAATAAATAATAATAATAATACTCACTTATAAGTATGAATTCTAGATTATATTTAAAATATACTCATCTTTTTAACCTATTAAAAAAAATTAAATGAACCTTTCTTTATTTAAAGTGCTCATCCGTCCAATCCATTTATTTGAATGAATGAAAGAAATATTTTAATTACGTTCGCGAGACCCAAATATAGTTTATGGGACCTCAAATATGGAAGTACAATTACTCAAATAATATCATATGATCTTTAATATCTTTCAGAAGGTTGTTCCTTCTGCTAATTTGGGTTAGCAATTCTCTAATTTTTTTTATTTTACTGTCTTCAAATAAATCTGCCATAAACCCGTTCCCAAGTGTTTCTTTGTATTTGTCACGGATATCTGAAAAACTCGAGCATTTATAGATTAAGTGTTCCTTTGTCTCTACTGCCCCTGTGTTGCATAGAGTACATATCCTTTCTTCCCATTATTCTTTGGGCGTTGTCCATCTCCCTGTTTCACATCTAAGCCTATGAGAGCTAGTCCTTATCTGAGCAATGAGGATTTTTTCCTTCCACTTTATTTCGGCACCTATATACGTTTTTTCCCTGTGGTCATACGTTGGGTTAAAATTTGCAATATAATATTGTCTTTTCCTGCTTGCATTTTTCCACATTCCATTTTTGAACATTTCATTCACATAATTTTTTGTCTTTGTTGACATTTGGGCATTCATTTATGTTGATTTCCCAGTGTTTCATCCATTTTTTATTTTGTTTCATCCATGTATTATTTCGCCTATGTAACTATTCGTCCCTAGCTGCCCTAGGCCATCTATCATCTTTCATGTTTTCTATTTTTTCAAGTAACATAACAGCTTGGTCATAGCAATTGCTTGTAAAGGGAACATTCCAGTTTCAACTAGAATAATTTCATAAGGGGTTGTGGCATTAATTTTGAGAAAATTTATGATTAGATATTTTTGAATCCTTTCTATTTGCCTCCATTTTGCATTTTTTGTGCCACTAGCCCACACCTCGCAACCATACAACAAAACCGGTGTAACAAGTAGGCCAAATATGACCTTGGTGGTCTTCCAGTCCCACAACTTGACATTCCTAAACCTGTTTTGAAGTGCATATAGTGCTCTCCAACCAATTTGAGTTATTTTCATCCTACATGTATTCCAATTAAGTTTGTCATGAAAGTCTATGCCCAGGTATTTATATTCTACTACTACCTCAAGCAGTTCTCCTGCAAACAGAAATTCAAGTTGTTGCTTCTTTTTTGCTGAAAAATCATAATTTTTGTTTTGCTCGTGTTCACCTACATCCCAACTTATTTAAAAAATATTTCTAGAGCTTGAAGGTGATCTCCTAGATCTTTGGTTGTTTTTGCCACAAGAATTACATCAACTGCATACATGAGGAGTTTTACCACATATTTGGCTAACTGCACACCCTCTCCCCCAAATTTTTTTATCCATTCTTCTAACTTGTCAATGTACAACCCAAATAAGGTTAGAGATACAGGGTAACATTTTTTGACACCTATATCACTACCAAAAAATTCAGATAACCCTTCTTGTGTTATGATTCTAGCCTTTACATGCTCGTATATTCTGTGAACTATTGCCCTGTAGTGAATTGGAACCTCTATCTCTTCCATTCTCCTCCATAATATTTTCCTTGGAACTGTGTCAAATGCATTTTTGAAGTCTACAAAACAACAAAAAGCCACTATGTGTCTGAGCGTGATACAGTGATCAATAGTTGAGTGCTTGGGCCTAAAACCTGCTTGCCCCTTTTCTCTCTTTCCCTTTTTTTCTGCCCATATGTTGATCCTACACTCTATCATACTCCCAAACAACTTTGCAAAGAGAGGGTTGATCATGATAGTTCGATAGTTTGAGGGATTATTTACATCTCCACTTTTAAACAAAGGAATGATCAAGCTAGTTGTCCACTCGGTAGGGAAGCCATTTTGTATGACCTCATTGAAAATTTCTTTGATCTAAGGTGTCAGGATGTCTACCCCCCATTTTATATGCTCTGCTTGAAGATTGTCTATGTCACGGGCTCTACCGGTTGCTAACTTTTTTATCCCTTGAATAATATCTTCAATTGTGAAAAGTTATTTCTTGACAATGATAGTAGGGGGTGTCTCTTGCTGGTTACTACGCTGATACAGTTGTTTTGAATACTCCAACCACTGATTAACTATTATGTTATTTTTAGTTTGCATCCTTTTCACGCTTAGTTCCTTTCAAAATTTCTTTGGTTCATGCTTCCCTAAGTAAATCAATTCTTTCCTCCTTGTTCTAGTGTATTCTTCTTTTTTTGCCCTTACCAGTTTTTCATATGCTTTTTTGTTTGCTCTTGTTTTACCCATTGGTTCCTTTAGTAATCTTCGCATTTTTTTGCAATCTTCATCGAACCATGGGTTGGTTGGAAAGCTATTCCTTTCTTTATTTTTAGGTTTAGCTCTCTTACATTTGTTTAGATCTTCTTGAATAACGTGCATTAACCATTCACTCTTACTGTAATCTCTGCTACTGTGAGGTAGTTCTTCCCTTTCTTGTAACTTGTTATTTAATACTGCTCTAAAATTTTGCCAATTTTCATCTGTTAAGAGAATGTTTTCCTTGTGAGGATATTTATTTTGATTGTCTTGCAAGTGTTTTTCCCTTGGTTTGTCTCCATGCATTTGAAGTTTCATAACAATTGGGTTATGATCTAACTTAAGTTCCACTGGAGAATCTTCCATTTATAGCTCCTCTATTTTTGGTATGTAATTCTGCGAGCATATTACATAGTCTATTACACTTTGTCCCTTATATGTTTTGCATGTATACTTTCCTAAATTTTTCCATTTGTTCATCCCATTACAAATAATCAAGTTGTATATGGTACAGAGACCTAACAACTCTTCTCCATATTACGTGATAGCCCCATGCTCATCTTCTGAAGTCCTGGTTCATTGCTGATTTTCCTCTTCTTGCATCCAAAGAGGATTAATATCAATATCTTCGTAACCTTCTAGAATGTTAGATTGTTTATTTGTTGTCCTTGCATTGAAATCTCCAATTAATATAATCTCCCCCAACTAACTGTATATATTAAAATATCTCTTTTTAGGGAGGAGTATGGGTCTTCTCTGTTAAGGTCATGTTTCTTATAGAATTTAGAATTCTTGGGAGCAAAATAACTTGTTATGCTAATAACTAAATTATTTTCTAGGATATTTATCCATATGTACTGTTTGTTTTCATCTTGTTTTTCAATTTTAATGACCCTATCTCATTCCTTTTTTATTAAAACCATAATACCCCCATACCCTTTGTCGTTTTCTGCTGCTTTATTCCATATTGCTATTTTTTATATCATACAAATTCTGGAGTCCTACATCCATCGTGTTCATGTGTTTCTATCAATATGATTATATCTTTGTCTCTAGCAATAGGCCCTAACCCGGGTCCTCTTCTCCAAGGGTAACCTCTACAGTTCCAACTTACCATCGTAAGATGTTCCCGAGTGGGCCATACTCCCTATTTTTTTGAATTTTTTTAGATGTGATGTATGCCTTTCCATTTCTTAAATATGTCTATTTCCCTTCATTCCTTGCTGCCCTCACCTTTTCCCATTCCTTATTTCTTTCTTCCTGCTGTAAAAATGTTAGGTCATCATCTAAATAAAATTTTGACCCTCTCAACATGCCTATGTTTTTTAGTAATGTTATTTTATCCTCGTAACTCATCAATGTGACCCGAATATGTCTATCTCTACCTCCTTCTCTCAGCCTACCAATTATGCTTACTTTTTTTATCTGACCTTTCCATTGTAATCGATCTGAAAAGAAGTCCCTGGTTAAACGGTTTGTGTCTTCCCTATCCCCATAATCTTTCAACCCTTTGATGATTATATTTGATAACTTCTCATGTCTTTCTTTCTCTTCTTTTATTTGAATTTTTACTTGGTTCTCTATCAACTCTTTTTTTTGATTGACTGGTTCTTTTACTACTTGAGACCATGCCTTTACCTTTGCTAATTCATTTTGTAGCTCATTTTCTCTTGTTTCCATGTTTTGGAGTATTTTTCGTACCTCTTTTATTTTATTTGCATTTGTTTTTTCCACCTCTATTGCATAATTTATTTGGGGGTGTATGGATTTTTTGAGGACACACCATTCACATTGACCCATATTTGCAAGGCTTTGTAGCTTTGACACTTGCTCCTTGAGTTGATTGTTTTCCTTTTCTAGCCTTCGAATGGTGTTTATAACCTCATATGATTTAGTTTCTCTTAATTTCTCCGTCCTTTCCATGCTTTCAAGTTTTTCTTTCATCTTCATTAGCTCTTGCACAAAAAGTCTTGGTGCCCACATGAGTGGTGTAGTTGTGGGACTGTAAGTTTCTTCCTCATCTGAAAACTCATTTTGGTGATCTGCCTTTGATTGTTCCTTATTTTCCACTTGTTTATGTGGTAGAATATTTTTTATTTTTATTTTTTGATATGCCCTCTTCATTATTTTTGCCCTTGCTCGAGCTTGTCGACGCCTTAATATCCTCCAGTATTGTTTCTCATTGACATATATCGGTTCTTGCAATTGTTGCTTTCCTTCTTCCATTGTCAAACCCTTTATAGCTGAACCCTCTATACTATTTATCTGATAAAATAGATGTGTAATAAAACACTCCACTGCAAATCCTTGCTGATAATAAAACCCTCCGTCGCAAACCCTTATAACGAATGTATTTCTCCTATCTACTTATTTTTTTTTATAAATCAAAACAGGACAGAAAATGTGCTTACCCGATGAAAGAGATGTTTAATACAATACTCTACCACAAACCCTCCTTGCTCTACAAAAACCCTTTACTGCAAACCCTTTAATTTTCAATGTTGATAGAAATAAAGCCTGGTCATTTAAAGAACTTTCTATTTATATAGCAGGTGGTACCAGCACTTCTATATACTCGTCTTTTCTATAAAAATAATGTGTCCCACGATCAACGGTAATCGTGCAAATCGCATGAATGCCATTCCAAAAATGGTGGAGCTTTGACCTTCTTAAGCCCACAAGAGTGTCACACACGTTGCGTAAAGAAGCACTTCATTTTTTTTTTTAATGTTAAGTATGTATACAAGTATACGAGATTATATGAATATTAAGAGGTATTATATTACTTGCTATTTTACAATATAGTTTTCTAAGTAAATCATATTAGGATGTGTTTTATATTTAAAGTGTGATTAATATTTAAGTTTATAGTATTGATTATATAAGTGTGAGTTATATAGATTAGGTATTATGTTTAAAAATTATGAATCATGAGTTATCGTGAGAGTTTTTTTCTTTATATGTATATATGGAAGTAATATGGGATTTATTATTATGTATGAGAAATGTAAATATTTATGAGGAGATTAAGAGCAAATGTTAAGAGTTATATGAAGGTGAAGAACTGTAGACACCAAAACAGCACCAATCTGATTATGTGACTGCAAACACTGATCGCTTTGACACACACAGCCCCCAGGGTAGCCCTCAGAGGTTAAACAGTGGTCCTAACCACTTTCATAGCAATTTTGTAAGGTCAAAAGGCAATTTGGTACATTTAGGCACTTTGCTCAGTATTCGTCTCACCCAGGAACGAATTCTATCTGGGATTTGTCTCACCCAGGGACGAATTTAGAATTTGTATTTGGTCAGGACGAATTCCAGGTTTAACAAGCAAAAAGAAGAATGTCGCCAAGTGACAGCCGAGGACATTCAATTATTGCCTTCTATCGTGCATGCACGTGTAGGTGGGTAGATTGGTCGTTGGAAGACTATCACAAGGGCAGTCATGGAATCCCAAGTCAGGGAGGAGTCTCCTCCCTCTTGGGAAGGCATGGCCGCCACATGGCATCCCTGCATGCCCCTCCAAAGAGACCCCTTGGGTCTATAAAATGGTGGACTTTCCCACCCAAAAAGGAGAGGTTGGAGGCATTTTCAAGCAACAAAGTGCTGCCCAATTGAACACCCTATTGCACCCCTTTTCGATTCACTCTTTCACATCCATTAATCTCTTTCGCAAGAGAGGTTATTGGGTGGCTTTTGGAAGCGTGGATCCGGACCTAAACCCAACATTCGACCACCTTAATCCACCAATTTGTCGACACCCCATCCTAAGAGATTTTGGGCCCATCCCAAGTGGATTGGTGCCAAAATCAAGTTCCAACGGGGGGCGGCCCTCTTGGGCACCCCACACTTTTTGTTAGTTTCATTTTAATCTATTCGGTTATTATTTGTTTATCTTACATTGCACTTTATGTTGTTTAGATAGTTCACAATCTTGATTTCAGAAGACGTTTATCAAATATTATCATGCTTTTGTCGCTTTAGTTGTCCCACTAACTTGCAGGTAACAACATCAAAATTCTCGATGATGGAGGTCAAATTGGGAGAATCCGACCATCTGGGTCATCCCAAAATGGCCCCAATTACTTAACCCCTCTGTTTGTAGGTGTTTTGGATATCCCAAGGTGTGACATTGGAGCGGCATCAACTCGATGTCTTAACACAGTCAAATTCGTCCTACCCGAAGACGAATTACAGCAGAAGAAGAATTCGTCCTGACCAGGGACGAATTCCAATTGAAAGTAGATTGGCCGACTGTTTCAATGGCAGTAGCCCTCTGGTAATGTATTCTGACCTCTGTCAGATGTGCAAGTCATTTAGGATCATTTCATGCATCCTTTTAGTCAGTCTTAGGCATACATCTTTCATTAATTTCAAGGAACAAACTTTTCCTATTTGCAGTAGGTGCTACTAACCCTTTTTGTTGTTTCTTTGAACGCAAGAGGAGCAGCAAAGATCGAAGACCCATCAACACCAATGACGGCAACACTTTGGCCCGCCCATTTTGCATGTGGGCACGCGAAAAGAAGATCACCATTCACGATTGTAACCAAAACATGCTAACACTCCTAGCCCCAAAAATGGGAGGAGATGTATTGTAACCGAGTTTGAAATCACATTAATAAAAATGGTTGTGCTCCTACTTTCCCCTTTTACATTTGGTTTTGATTCGATTATATTTGCTTTATTTCATGCATCAAGTTAATTAGTTTACATTGCAGCAATTAGTGTTTTTTTTTTTTTTCGAAATCTCGTGCTTTCAGTGGCGATCACGGTGGGACTCTGTCCCCTGGTTTTTAAGATCAAGTAACTGATCCATTTTTGTGTTTGGTGCTTGACAAGTACCATTTTTCAAAAGTAGACTATTATTCATCTTTTACTATGACGAATACTTTACTGTAATTCGTCTGATCCTGAGATGAATTCAAATTCGTCTCAGACAGGGACAAATTCTGTTCTGTAATTCGTCTCACAGAGGGACGAATTTCTGTCTGTAAATTTTTAGAGCCGAGGATCAGAAACAACAAGTCTGGGCAGAAAATAGGTAAGGTTCCAAAACTGTCCCTGTCATTTTTTGATTTTCTGTTTCTATTTTTTTGTCAACTTTTGCTTGCTTAGGGAAAGTTGGTTGCTTGCATGTTTCAATTTCAATTAAAATAAACCACACACATCACATGGTATCTTTAAACCAAGGAGCTGGTCGTAAGACCCCAGCCCTTGATCAAGACCAACGGTGGGTTCATCACCACCTTGGCTTGATTTTGCATCCATTTCCCCGATTGTCATTGTTGTTAGGCATAAATCCTGACGAAAGCTGATCGAGTGTCATTAGGGTGATTCCCATGCGCACGAGGATAAGTCTTCTATGGTAGGTGTCATTAACAGGACAATCCCCCTTTCGTATCGCCTATGTTCCATGTACCATCTGCTCTCACGTACCTATAGTTTCCCTCTCGTAAGGGCGGGTATATAGAGAGGTTGGTATATCGGCCCGGCAATGGTATATTGAAGGGGCGACCATTTATGGGAGTCATATGAGCCAACATTCTGCATTTAAACGTTCTTCAAAACTTTCAAAAACAAAACAAAACATCAAAATGCACTAAACTAGTTTAGGACACACCATTAATCTTTAAAAGAGATAATCACCGTTTGTGTATGTGTGTGTTCATTTCTGCTTAGTGTAACAAAAAAAAAATCAAAAAAATCATAAACAAAAGATAAAAATCTACGCATTTTGTCACTCGCTCCAAAAGCTCCAAGGATTCCTGCAATCGCTTGGTCACTCCAAAATGCCCCTAAGGTGATCATGAACCCTTTGGTCAACCCAAAAGTGCCCCAAAGGTGCCCATAAGTGATGCAGGAGCATCCAACAAAATATGGGAAATTTAAAATTTTTTCCCTAAATTTTAGTGCATCTTGCCGGGGCCATAACTTCTCAACCGTAGCTCCGATTGACACGAAATTTTATAGGGAGCTGTTTGGGATATTTTTAAACAAATAAACTCTATTGAGTTGTATTGGCCCAGAAAACCAGTTTTCGGGGCCAAATTCCATCATCTAGGGCCCCAAAATTAGGTTTTAAAATTGCTCAGCTAATTTTTTATGCTTTTTGAGCTGTTCGGAGGTCAATATTTCCTAATGTATTTAGAGTTAGGACTTGAAACTTCATTTTTGTCTTATATATTGTAAGAGGGATGCGCAACCCAATTTTGGGCCCCATCTGACTCATTTCAATTTTTAGGGTTTTTAGAGAGACATCATCATGGTGCTCACCCGCAGGAGCCCCATCTGACTCATTTCAATTCTTAGGCTCATTTACCTAAGTTTGAAGGTTAATGAAATATTTTTACTCTAGTATTATAAAATTAGAAGAGACAAAATTACATGAAATATTCAATTTTACTTGATACAAAATATCATTAATTACCAAATTTAAAGCTAAAGCATATCAATATTCTAAACAAACATCTAATAAAACTTGAGGTAATCCATATGATATATTTTAAGTAATGTGTGTTACTTTAAGAAATTTAGATAAAAACAAACTACAAAAATATAGTGTGTTAAGAAAGCAAACAAAGATTGAAGTAGACAAATTGTGCTAAGCAAAGGACCAAGAAAAATATATTTATAACAAATGAAGGATCATAAACTAAATTCACTGTGTAGTATTTTGACTCAACATCATCCATACACTACACATAAGAATATTATTGAGGATAAATGTAGAGAATAAATTTTCTTCTCTAGAAAATGGTAGGATGGGTTTTGTTAAAGGAAGTAGACTTAATTTTAGTGTCATATTAAATAATATCGAGACTTACACCTTCAAAATATATAGTTCTTTAACATAATAAATCTCTCATCAGTTAATGAGATCATTGAGAACTTTTAAACTATTGTATGTTTTCATAGCAATGGAATTCAAGGTTACTCATGTCCATAATAACAAAGTAAATTGCTCTATGGGTAAAAAAGAATTATCAACTTAGTGGATCTCAAATTAGAAATTTTATTTTCTTTGGCAATGGAAGAGAACAATATTATACTTTGGAATAAAATGTATGGAAACCTCAATTATAACTACTTGTTAATCCTATATAACCACACCATATTCAATAAGAACCATCATTATTTAGAAGTGTACTATGAATGTATATGAATATATTAGTAATAAAATTAAACAAATGAATAAGGAATGCCATGTTCAACATAGATCTTAAACATATAGGTTTATGTAATATAATAAATATACCTTTTATTTTTTGAGCTAAGTACCTTTAGCAAAAAAGTATAATATTCTTTGATGTTCTTATGGGACATCATAATAGTATGGCTTTGGTCTGGAGGTTAGAATTTATGAACCAAACTTTTGTTTGTCTATTCAAAATTTAAAAAGTAAGATTAATTTCTTATATAATATAAATTTTGAGTTGATGCTTATCTTGTGCACTTGGTCTTCTATAAATATCTCACCCAACCCTTCCTTACTTGCAAAAGATAGATAGATAGATATTAGCGTGATGTGGTCTACCGGCAAGGATGCCACTTGCATTATCGATGATGTGACTCGGATTCAATCCCGAGGGTGGATATGGATATGTATATGTATAAGAAATATTTACTTAATAAAAAATTAAAAAAATAGATAAATAAGTATTAAGAGAATTATTAAAAATTAACCTCAATTCTAAAAAAAAAAAAATTAATATATGAAAATAGGATCAATTATGATTATTCTTCTTTTATTAAGAAGTTTTTTATGTAATAAATTATGAGTTTATTTTTTAAAATTATATATATATATAATCGTTATTCTACAAAAATTATAATTATTAAAAATTATTTTACTTTTACCTAATTAAAATTTATAACCCTTTTCAATCATCAATCAATATACTTTTCTCTTAACATTTGTAGTAAGGATGGTGTAGCCACCAGATCGATGCCCTGAAAGGTTGAGGGTCCAATAGATTGTGATTTTTATAGTGGGCTTAGGGTTTATAGAGGTAACCCATCTTATAAATAATAATAATAATAAAATGTTATTTAAATCTTCAAACACAACTCTATATTTATTTTTAATTTTTATTATTTCTTTAACATTATTTAAATTTTCAAATACAACTTTATATATTCTACTTTTAATTTTTATTATTTTTTAAATCAAAACATATTTTATACTTCTTTTAGACTTAAATGTTTGAAGATTGGATTAAATTTTTTGGTAATTAAACTTCGAGCTTTAATACCAACTACATAAAAGATATAATCCTTGCAGTTTATACTATCTTTAAAAATTCAATTATAAATTGGAATACAAAGTATATTAAGGTATATTATTTTTGGTTAGTATTTCATTTTAATTATCATAGGTAGTATTTTTAATCTGGTGGATTAGTAAATGTTTCAGGCATTTACCAAGAAGACACTCAGGTTTAAACTTTGGAGGCAACATGTTTGCAAAGATAATAGTTTGATCTAAATGCTCTGAGTGCGCGCCAGACCGATGATAACAATACGAATCAAGACGGGTCAACAATGAGTGCGCGCGCGCCAGACGGATGATGATAACGATACGAATCAGGACGGGTCAACAATAACAAAGCGAAATAAGTTTAATGGAAACAATCATGTTCACTTCTAAGTTACTAAACATATTAAATTTAAGAAGCACATGTCACTAAGAATAATATGCCGTAATTCTCCGCTTACTTTTAGAAAGAAAAAGTGGCACATTCTATTAAGAACCAGAAGTATAGGGTAGCAGTTCTTGCTAGGGTTGACTCAACAGTAAACTGAGAATTTTGATGTTGCGCAGGGATGGCCTGTGAGGCCTCACCAATCTGGGGGACTCGCTTATGCTCTCCAAAACGGGCTTCCAAGATTTTGAACCGCTTTTCTTGTATCTCTGCAACGCCCAACTCTCTTCCGCCACCACACCCTCCTCCACCTGCAATTTGGCAACACAACCTCTCTCTCTTTCTTCTTTTCCTCGCTTAATTCTCTGTCCGTAATAACGGCGGTTTTTCTGTCCCCTGGAGGCAGTAACACCAAATCCCCCAACAGCGGAATGATTTTCGAGGCCTGCGAGAAGCGAACCCTGGAAGGAGCCCTTCCCTTTTTATTACTACCCTTATCGGCTCTAAGGAGGAGAGAATCCATCTCCGAAGGCGACAGCGGAGAACGCAGTTTACTCATGGGAAGCAGGAAGTAGAGATGCCCGCACCGTAACTCCTCCTCTGCTCTCAGCGGCGCCGAAACCCTGTAGCGCCCATCTCCAACAGTGCGTAAGCCGCTGGAATGGCAGATAAAATGGTGGGGATTCTCCAGCATCAATTCTGCGGCTTTTATCGCCCTCTGAAATTCCTTCCTCCACGCCGCCCCCATGCAATTTCAGTATCTTCACTACGTTTGTTAGGAATGGAGCCTAATTATGAGGAGGCTAAACAGAGAAAGTTTTTGGATTTACTGCAGGACTAGGAATGGAGCCTAATTATGAGGAGGCTAAACAGAGAAAGTTTTTGGATTTACTGCAGGACGGACAGGGAAAGTTTCCAGATTTACAGTCTGTTAGTCTACCAAAGAAAGTTTTCGGATTTACAACAGGACAACCAGGGAAAGTTTTTTTGTTTTTATCCCAAAATTAGATGTTGGGAACTCAATGTTAATCTTGGAATGTATTAAGAAAAGCAGTTTGTTTTTTTCTGTTTTTTTCTTATATATAGTTGTGAGGAAAAACAAAGAAGACTATGACAAAGAAAATTACTGTGTTGATTCCTTGGAAATATAGAGAGGAAATTACAGCAGATGTTTGCTGTAGGTTGTAACCCTCTATTGCTTGGATTGAGGGAATGAAGGACTGAAAATTCTCGGTGGATGTAACCCACATTGGGTGAACCACGTTAAAATCGTTGTCTCTTCTTCTGTGTGTGTTTGTCTATTTTTTCTTTAATTCTGTCGTTAAAGTTTGAAACACTATAATTGCTTTTCTATATAAATATATTTTATATAGTGATTTACTCTAACAAGTGGTATCAGAGCGGTTGTTTTGTTGGGTGCACTTGACAGAAGGAGAATTTCTGGATCAAGTGGGAGCAATGACGGAAGAAGGGAGGTTTAGAGTTCAAAAAATTCAATGGCCAGAACTTTCAATTATGGAAGATGCAGATGGAGGATTACTTGTACCAAAAGGATCTTTACTTACCTCTTGAGGGGGAAATAGAGAGACCTTCATCTATGTCTGATGAGGAGTGGAGTCTCCTTGATAGAAAGACATTGGGTACTGTGAGGCTGTGCTTGGGAGCCATCGTAGCCTTCAACATCTCTGATGAAAAGACTACCAAGGGAGTCATGGATAAGTTGGCCAAGATGTATGAGAAATCATCAGCATCAAATAAGGTATTCTTAATGAAAAGGTTATTTAACATGAAAATGAGTTATGAGAAACCATCAGCATCAAATAAGGTATTCTTAATGAAAAGGTTATTTAACATGAAAATGAGTGAAGGAGGATCTGTGCATGATCATTTAAATGAATTTAATACTATCACTAATCAATTGCATTCAGTAGGATTGGATTTTGATGATGAGCTTAGGGCCTTATTAATCTTATGCTCTCTTCCGAAAAGTTGGAACAATTTGGTAATGGCGGTAAGTAACTCCGCTTCGAGTTCAAATAAATTAGAATTTGATGATGTGGTTGGTGTGATACTCAGTGAGGACATGAGAAGAAAAACCACAGGAGAATCATCTAGCAACGCCTTAACTCGTTGAGAATAGAGGAAGAGGAAGAGAAAGAGGCAAGAGTTCACATCATGGCAAATCCAAAGGCAGATCCAAATCACGTGGAAAAGGAAAGCTACGAGTGTTGGCACTCGTGGCAAAAAGGGTCATCTCAAGAAGGATTGTTGGCAAAGAAATGGTGATGGAAATGAAGGTAATGATAATAATGGTAACACTTCGAAGCCAATATTGATGGACAAATTCTACAAGATGCTTTAATCTTATCTCTTGATAGAAATAGTGATTATTGGGTAATTGATAGTGGTGCTTCATTCCATGCTACCTCACATAAGGAATACTTCATAGATTATGTTTTTGGAGATTATGGACAAGTTCTGTTGGGAAATGACCAACCATGTAAAATCGTGGGTATTGGAAAGATTTTGATTAAATCCCCAAATGGATGTCAATGGGCTCTTAAAGAGGTGAGACACATACCAGATTTAAAGAGAAATCTTATATCGGCAAGTAAGCTTGATGGTGAAGGATACACGGTTGCATTCGGAGAAAATTCTTGGAAAGTTACTAAAGGTTCATTGATAGTAGCTAGAGGTAAATTGGTGGGTACTCTTTATTTACTTACTGATTTTTCTCACTGCTCCATGAATTTAGTTTCTACAGGTGAGAGTGCATCTTTGTGGCACCAAAGACTTGGCCATATGAGTGGAAAAGGTATGGAAATTTTACATTCAAGAAAGTTATTGCCTAAGTTAAAAGAGATTGATTTGGAATTTGTGAGGATTGTTTTTATGGTAAAGCAAAGAGAGTTAGATTTCTCAAGGACGACAAGGAAAGGAAGAAAGAGAAATTGGAGCTTGTGCACTCAGATGTTTGGGGCCCAGCTCGGGTAACTTCTCTTGGAGGTTCCTCTTACTATGTACTTTTTATTGATGATGCAAAAAGGAAAACATGGATATATTGCATTAAGAATAAAAGTGATGTTTTTAATACCTTTAAGAATTAGAAAGCATTAGTTGAAAATGAAACTGGAAAAAGGTTAAAGTGTCTAAAGTCGGATAATGGTGGAGAATATTGAAGTAGAGAATTTGATGTGTTTTGTTCTAAAAATGGAATTAGAAGAATCAAGGTAGTTCCAAGAACACCTCAAGAAAATGGGGTTGTCGAAAGAATGAATAGAACCATCATGGAGCGTGCTAGGAGCATGAGAATACATGGAGGCTTACCATTATTTTTATGGTCTCATGCTCGTTGATACTCGCAAGATATCCGATTAATAGAGGACCGTCTAGTGCCTTGGATGGAGGAATTCCGGAAGAGCTTTGGACGAGTAAACCAAGAAATTATTCTTTCCTTAAGGTATTTGGATGTGAGGCTTTTATGCATATAGACAAAGAGAACAGAAATAAGTTAGATGCTAAGGCCCAAAAGTGCTATTTTATTTGTTACGGTATTGATGGCTTGGGTTACAGATTATGGGATTGTGATAACCGAAAAGTCATTAGAAGTAGGGATGTCATTTTTAATGAAAAAAACTTGTATAAAGATCGGTTGCAGGGAAAGAAACAGAAATAGGAAATTGTTGAATACATAGACCTTGATGGACACATAGAAAAGGTAACTCCAAAAGTGGTAGAAGATCAAAATATACAGCAGCAGCAACAAGCACCTCAATCTTCAGAAAGTGTTGTTAGACGTTCTACCAGGATAAGTAAAATTCCTCAACGTTTCTCTGATTATGTTTTGTATACTCGATGTCTGGTGAGCCGGAATGTTTTCGAGAAGCATTACAGATGGATACCAGGAATAAGTGGGAGCTTGCAATGAATGAAGAAATGGACTCTTTATTCCACAACCAAACTTGGGATTTGGTTGAGCTACCCAAAGGTAAAATAGCTTTGACCAATAAATGGGTGTATAGGATTAAAGAGGAGAATGAAGGGCATAAGAGATACAAAGCAAGACTAGTGGTCAAGGGATTCGCTCAGAAAAAAGGTATTGATTTTGATGAGATTTTTTCTCCAGTTGTAAAAATGACCTCTATTAGAGCTATTTTGAGTCTTGTAGCTATAGAAATTTTTTTTCTGGAGCAATTGGATGTGAAGACAGCATTTCTTCATGGTGATTTGGAGGAGCAAATTTATATGCACCAACCGAAGGCTTTCAGGTGAAAGGTAAAGAGGATTGGGTATGTAAACTAAAAAAGAGCTTGTATGGGTTAAAACAAGCTCCTAGACAATGGTATTTAAAATTTGATAAGTTCATGGCTAATCAAAGGTTTGAAAGATGTCAAAGTGATCACTGTGTATATTTTAAGCAAACTGGAAATGGTAACTATGTTATTTTGCTATTGTATGTGGATGACATGTTAGTTGCGGGAACAAATATGCAAGATATAAACATGCTCAAGAAGAAGTTGGCTAAATCCTTTGCCATGAAGGATTTGGGAGAAGCCAAACAAATCCTTGGTATGAGAATAACAAGAGACAAGGAGAGTCACACTCTGAAATTATCACAAGCAAAATACATTGAAAAAGTGCTTAAGAGATTTAACATGAACAATGCAAAGTCTGTTGCTACTCCATTGGCAAAGCATTTCAAACTCACCAAAGATTTGTGTCCCAAGACACAAAAGGAACAAGAGCATATGGCTAAGGTTCCCTATGCATCAGTGATTGGAAGTTTGATGTATGCAATGGTTTGTACAAGACCAGATATTGCCCATGTAGTGGGAGTAGTGAGTAGATTTATGAGTAATCCAGGAAAAGGACATTGGCAAGCGGTAAAATGGATACTCAGGTACTTGAGAGGAACTTCAAATTATTCTTTGAATTTTGGAGGCTCTAATATATGCTTGAAAGGTTTTGTAGATTTTGATATGGCAGGTGATCTTGATGGTGGAAGGAGCACTACCTGCTACATATTTACTATAGGAGGAGGAGCGGTTAGTTGGATTTCTAAACTCCAACACGTAGTTGCCATTTCAACCACTGAAGCTGAATATGTTGCTGCTGCAGAAGCAAGCAAAGAGATGGTTTGGTTGCAAATACTAATGGAAGAACTGGGAAGAAGCAAGAGGATAATAGGTTATGGAGTGATAGCCATAGTGCTATACACCTTGCGAAGAATTCGGCATTCCATTCAAAAACTAAACACATCAAACTCAGGTATCATTTCATTAGATCAGTAGTGGAAGATGGATCTTTGAAATTAGGGAAGGTTCACACATCACAAAATCCTGTTGAAATGCTTACAAAAGTGGTGTCAAGAGAAAAGTTGAGTTTTTGCTCAACTTCAGTTGGCCTTAAGGAATAAGAGGCCATGATGAAAATTTTTTCAGTCCTTGATTGCAGTATGGTTATAGAGGGACCACCCTGATGGAATATAGCTATGTAGGTGTGTCTTTATTGTCATTCCTATCAATCTACACACTTCGAGATCTCATTTTCCATTCTGTTTTTCCTCTCATTTTTCTTTGCCCTCCCCTTTTTGGGTATTCTCTCTTATCACCATCATAGTCTGCTCCACAAAGCACCATCTCACCACCATTGTATGTAGTCTTTCACATCCATTGTGCTCAATTGTTCCCACTGCCATCCATATTGTCACCCATCTTGTTTTACCTTATTGTATTTTTTCTTTATTTCCTTCACTGTCATGTCAGGTAACCCTCTATTTCATTCTAAAAATATAACCATGTCAATTCTAGTCAACGATCACCTGAAGATGAGAAGGCAGATGACTAGGATAACATGAAAGAAGAATAATACTCCCAAAGTGTCTTTTTTACAAATAGAATAGCACAGTCAAGTACATGGTCCACCGCTATTAAGAGCCCCTTCAAATCAAAAGTCAAACATATAAGTTACAATAACAGATAGAGTAACCTTAGAAAAATAAGCATACTGGCAAAGGTTTTGACAGTTGACAACAACCAATTCTACTATAATAAACTCAAAGAAGCCTGAACGATACTCGACCATGAAAATGTTCCAAGTGGAAGCCTCTGCACCAAGCATCTGTAACTAATTTTGGATAGCTCAGTTATAAAAGGATTTAAGGCAGTCAAGCTTCAACATCAAGCAAATTGCGTAGCAAGCTTATGTGAGGTATTTTGAGTGTTTTGTCTAGGTTTTCGTATCTTCTCTATTTTTTTTTATTTTAGTCATCTTCTCAAGTTCATCCCACCCTTGTGCAGGTATTATCAAAAGTGAGGCAGTATGTCTGAGATGATTTCCATAAGTTATTCCAGAGATCCAGAGTCTTTATGTCACTACTTTTAGGATAGTAGATAGCAGTCCCTTGTTATGTCATTCGAACAGGGTGACCTATGTATTGTATTATTCAAAAAAACCTTAGCCTTCCTGTTGGGTTCATTTATTGTAAACAACTCGTTCTAAATATAATACAAAATTAGTTGGTTCTCTCTTTCTGGTAAACTTGTGTACAATATGTATTTGTTATCTTGTCTACATCTTGCATTATTTGAACATTTAGACAATGTTTCTTTGCTGATTAAAAAGTCTATGTTTATTATGATATTCGAATATGCATAGATTTATCAGTATTTCTTTCTCTTTCTATTCTTTGTCATATGAATGATTAAAGATACTGGTCTACCTTTAATAATGAATGCTTGTATCATATGTGTAGAGCAGAAAAACCCGTGCACCTAGCAAAGGGAAATGAAATGCATCTATTGTTCTATTTAAGCATTGAAAAGCGACATTAAAGTAAACATGATGATAAATAAGTGAAAGAAACAGGGGGTTATATTTGTATTAATCTATTTGCCAAATGCACAGTTACAAAACGTCCCCTTGAGGGCTCTTAATTGATACAATTTATTACAATGTTCAAAGGATCTAATCCTTTCAGAAACTCAAGGTGCACTTTCAGTGTCTTCCTCACACTCATGAATTGAAGAGCAGGCTTTTGCTACCGCTGCAATGATATATCCATATTCAAATTTGTAGCTCCTTCCTTACATGATAAAATACCTGGATCTACACACAAAGAATTCAAATTGGTCAATAGCATGTGTGAATTAACATGAAATCATAAATATGCATGCAACATTGAATACAAAAAGTGCAATAGACGATGCAAAACTATTCCAAATTGTACCAAAACTTAATATAATGCATATTATCTAATTTAGAGATGATCTATGCTGAAATTGAGATGATATTGTATGCATAATCCATGGCCATCCCTGGGTGTTCCAATTGGGATTGTAATAATGAAAAACCTAATTGAAGGTCCAAAACTGCTCCAAAATGTACCAAATTCTAGTATGATGTATACAAACTAATTTAGAAACAACCTATGCTGAAATTGATATGATATTGTATGCAAAATCCATGGCCATCCTTGGGTGTTCCAATTGGGATTGTCATAATGAAAATCCTAATTGACGGTCCAAAACGGGTCCAAAATGCATCAAATTCTAGTATGATGCATATAAACTAATTTAGAAATGACCTATGTTGAAGTTGAACCAAAATTATGTGTAGATTCATGGTCATTATTAGGTGTTCCAATTGGTACTACTAACCATCCTAGGTGGGGACGACCACCAAACCTAGTGGTTTTTGTCACCAATCCCTCTAGGATCTGGTTCAAAATACTCCTAGGGGTGTTGTCATCAAATTTGGTGATCTAATGCATAGAAATAGGTGGGTTTTGGAATGGATTTGCATATTTGAGATCACTTGGAAACCTCCTTCGACGGATGGAGATTTCAAGGGTAAATACATGGGTAAAAGGGAGAGTGAATCTCGGTAGCACTTTGTTGTAAATTATTGTAAAGACCTCTCCTTTAAATTGGGTGGAATGAATTCAATTTATAGCCCAAGAGGACCACATGGTCAAATGGAAAAGTTGGGGCATGCAAGACAAGTGTCACCACTTATTAAAACACTTGCCATGCGTTGGGTGGGGGAAGCCTCCAATTTGGGCCTCCAATTTGTAGGTTGTGATGGCTTTGACAAGCCCTCAAACTATCATAAATCATTGGGTAGGATAAATGGCAGAAATTGATTGTCATTTATCTTGCCATTGATTTTTTGAGGGGCCTAGGCCATAGCCATCCCACCCAGGGATGGTTGTTGGTGGTCGTCCCTAGGTAGGATGTCCATGAACTATGGTCATCCTAGGGTGGAACGACCATGGCTACATGGCCCAAAACTTCCCAAAAGTGGGATAAACCTTCTCAAAAGTGGTTAGGACCACTATTTAACCCCTAAGGATTGCCCAAGGGAGTCATATGGTTTTGATAAGAGTGTGTCATTGTAGTCTAATCGTATTGATGTGATTTTAGTGTCTACAGATGCCCCTTTTTGAGATGCATTGTGTGAAATAGAGCGCAAAGCTAAACTGACAAATTATTAAGGTTATTCAATAACCTAACCAAATTTAGATGCCTATGTCATAGAAGAAGCATACATTCTTGGAATACTTGCTTTTAACATATTTGAAGGATTTGATTTTGGTATACCTTTTAGCCGCACTGTAATGACAAATTTTAGGGCTTAGGGCATACTTGGTCTTGTTTTCTAATTTGGCTTATAAGCCTATTCTGGGATACGTGTCCCAAGGCTTTAAAGATACCAAGACTTTGTTTTGTTGAATTTGTGTTGAATTATATGTCCCAGCATGGGCTTGAAATTATCTTTGGCAATAATTCTTTTGAATGTATGCAAGTTGCACTTTTGAGTGTTTGAGTGTTTATTTTGATTGTGAATTCATTAATTATGACTACCCCCTCAAGTGATGAGTCAATGAGGGAATGACCATTTATGAGTTGCTTGACCAATATGACTTGATTTTATTTCCTTCAACTTTATCCATTGTAAAATTTATTAGTTTTGTTAGGATTTTGATGGTTTTGTTGATATTTAATGGAAGAAAGGAAATGAATACCGCGTTCTCGTGGATCGGTCCAACCGCAATTGTCTTCTTGGGGATTGAAGTAGAGACTTTTCCATTCATAAATGAATAATTGTGGTTCAATATTTATCCTTTGTGAATTTTATCAGTTTTGACCTATTTTTGGTGGTTTTTAGGAGGTTGAAGTGAAGACATTTTAGTTTGACTATGAATAATTTAGTTCAAGTAACCTTATAGTAATTTACTCATCTTGTCGGATTGCATGGAGCGCAAGTCACTAAAACCACCAAGTGTATAGGGTAAATAACTGGGTACAAGGCGCACTTGAGATTTTGTTTTATTTGATTCTTTTTGTTAATTTTATGATTTTTGAAGATTTTGGACTAGTAGATATGCTTATCCTTTATGAAGCTCCTTGTGGTGAGCAAATATGTGCATTTATTTTTATTGATCGGTTTGCTGATGCATTTATGGATGCATGTATTGTAATATTATGTTATTTGATGATATGTACATGTGTGTATGCATAATGAAATGGATGATTTTTTAATATATATGATGAATTATGAATACTATTTGACACACTAGATTTTAGCACCATAGACTATACAAAATTCATCAACTCATTTTAACATTATCATAAGACTATGTAATGGATTGTGAAAATGTAAACTGAAAAACATTTGATAAAATGGTATGGAATGGAATGCATAGTAAGATGTTATAGAATGTCCTTGAGGTTTTCATGAGACTCAAAAACTCTAATGAACTAGTCAAATATTGCATATTAACCATGCAAGACTTTTTGGAAAGGTATAAATCTGCTAGGATGACCAAGATATTCAATATCCCTGTGTGTGCATGTAAGTTCATTATTATGATAACGCATAAAGTTACCCAAGTTCCAAACATGATTATGTAGCCCATCTGTACTAAATATCACCCTACGAGTATCATGATCTTGAGTTTTATACGTAGTTGGATTAGACCACTAGACAATACAGGCTACCAAAAGCTAGCTCATCCGTATGCAAACATTGGTTTGTATAAAAGAAGATCGCTAATGTGACAGACATATCATCATGCGTAAGGATACCACCATTGCAAGGCAGGCTTGAAGCCACCCAACCTGTAATGAGGATCACCTCATGGTTGTCAAATGCTAAGAATTCCAAGGATTCAAGTTCAATACTCCCTTTTTTTATTTTATTTTTGAATTGTTCTAGGGATTTATTCATTTTTTGTTTTGGTGAGCAAGGGATTTTGGTAGTGGTGAGAACCACTGTTTATTTTACTTTTTGCTTTTGCTAGTGGTGAAAACCACTTTTTCTTTTGGGGATTTTTGCTTTTGTTAGTGGTAAAAACCACTATTTATTTTTCTTTTGCTCTTTGGATACTTGCCCAAATTTGGCATGGGACAAGGAATTTTTATTGCTTTGGGTAGGGAGGAGCTTGTCCTTTTGTCAATTCTCAATGTTTTTGAACCATTCACATAGGGGATTAGCAAGGTAAACTTTTTTCTTAAGATAACAAGGATCACTTTGTAGGTTTCATCTTTCCTTATGCAAAACTTGGATTTATTAATGTGAGAATGTTTTAGGATTATGATGTATACAAGTTACAATCAAAGCATGACTATACCTTTTAAAAATCAAGATAGATTTTGTAGACACCAAAACATCACCAATCCGATTATGTGACTGCAAACACTGATCGCTTTGACACACACAGCCCCCAGGGCAGCCCTTAGAGGTTAAACAGTGGTCCTAACCACTTTTATAGCAATTTTGTAAGGTCAAAAGGCAATTTGGCACATTCAGGAACTTTGCTTAGTATTCGTCTCACCCAGGGACGAATTCTAAATTCATCTTTGGTCAGGACGAATTCCAGGTTTAACGGGCAAAAATAAGAATGCCGCCAAGTGGCAGCTGAGGACAATCAATTATTGCCTCCTGTCGTGCATGCGCGTGTAGGTGGGTAGATTGGCAGTTAGAGGACTGTCACAAAGGCAGTCATGGAAGCCCAAGTCAGGAGGAGTCTCCTCCCTCTTGGGAAGGCATGGCCGCCACATGGCATCCCTGCATGCCCCTCAAAAGAGACCCCTTGGGTCTATAAAATGGTGGACTTTCCCACCCAAAAAGGGACAAGTTGGAGGCATTTTCAAGCAACGAAGTGCTGCCAAATTGAACACCCTATTGCACCCTTTTTCGATTCACCCTTTCACATCCATTAATCTCTTTCGCAAGAGAGGTTATTGGGTGGATTTTGGAAGCATGGATCCAAACCCAAACCCAACATTTGACCACCTTAATCCACCAATTTGCCGACAACCCATCCTAAGAGATTTTGGGCCCATCCCTAGTGGATTGGTGCCGAAATCAAGTTCCAACGGGGGCGGCCCGCTTGGGCACCCCACACTTTTTGTTAGTTTCATTTTTAGTCTATTATGTTATTATTTGTTTATCCTACATTACACTCTATGCTGTTTAGATAGCTCACAATCTTGATTTCAGAAGACATTTATCAAATATTATCATGCTTTGTCGATTTTGTGGCCCTCACTAACTTGCAGGTAGCGACGTCGAATTCCCATGGATAGAGGCCAAATTGGGAGAATCCGACCATCTGGGTCGTCCCAAAATGGCCCCAATTACTTAACCCCTCTATTTGCAGGTGTTTTGGAGGTCCCGAGGTTTGACATTTAGACGACATCACTTCGACTTTTCATCACAAGAGAATTCGTCCTACCCGGGGACGAATTACAGTAGAATTCGTCCTGCCCAGGGATGAATTTTAGTTGAATGCAAATTGGCCGACTGTTTCAATGGCGGTGGCCCTCTGGTAATGTATTCTGGTCTCATGTTCAGATTTGTAGGTGATTTGGAATCATTTTAGTCATCATTTTAGTTAAGCTTTTACATGCATCTTTTCATTAATTTCAAGAGAACAAACTTTTCCTATTTGCAACAGGTGCTACTAACACTGTCGTTGTTTCTTTGAACGCAGGAGGAGCAGCGAGAAGCGAAGATTCATCAGCATAAGCGGTGGCAATGCTTTGGCCCGCCCATTTCAAATGTGGGCATGCGGAAGAAGGATTTATTGATCATGATTGTAACCAAATCTATTTAACGCTCCTAACCCCTAAGAAGGGAGGAGGCAATTTTGTAACCGAGGTTAAAGAGTTAAATAAAAAGGGCTGTGACTTCTCTAAATTCTTGTATCTCATTTCAATCAATTTGCCTCTTTCGTTTAATGCACTTCACCTTTTAGGACTTAAGCGTTAGTTTGATTTTGAATGCATCGAAATAGTTTTCCTTTTCAAAACTTCTGAAATCTCATGCTTTCAGTGGCGATCATGGTGGGACTCTGTCCCCTGGTTTTTAAGATCAAGTAATTGATCCATTTTTTGTGTTTGGTGCTTGACAGGTACCATTTTTCAAAAGCAGACTGTTATTCGTCTTTTACTGCGACGAATACTTTACTGTAATTCGTCTGACCCTGAGACGAATTCAAATTCGTCTCAGACCAGGATGAATTCTGTTCTGTAATTCGTCTCTGACAGAGGGACGAATTTTTGTCTGTAAATTTTTAGAGCCGAAGATCAAAAACAGCAAGTCTGGGCAAAAAAGAGGTAAGGTTCCAAAACTGTCCCTGTCATTTTTTTGATTTTCTGTTTCTAGTTTTCTGTCAACTTTTGCTTGCTTAGGGAAAGTTGGTTGCTTGCATGTTTCAATTTTAATTAAAATAAACCACACACACATCACGTGGTATCTTTAAACCAAGGAGCTGGTCGTAAGACCCCAGCCCTTGATCAAGACCAACGGTGGGTTCATCACCACCTTGGCTTGATTTTGCATCCATTTCCCCGATTGTCACTATTGTTAGGCGTAAATCCTAACGAAAGCTGACCGAGTGTCACTGGGGTGATTCCCATGCACGCGAGGATAAGTCTTCTATGGTAGGTGTCATTAACAAGACAATCCCCCTTCCGTACCGCCTATGTTCCATGTACCATCTGCTCTCACGTACCTATAGTTTCCCTCTCGTAAGGGCGGGTATATAGAGAGGTTGGTATATCGGTCCGAAAATGGTATATTGAAGGGGCGACCATTTATGGGAGTCATATGAGCCAACATTCTACATTTAAACGTTCTTCAAAACTTGCAAAAACAAAACAAAATCATCAAAATGCACTAAACCTAGTTTAGGACACACCATTAATCTTTAAAAGAGATAATCACCATTTGTGTATGTGTGTGTTCATTTCTGCTTAGTGTAACAAAAAAAAATCATAAATCATAAACAAAAAGATAAAAATCTGCTTAGCTAGTAGAAGAGCACCACAATGGTGTACACCCGTAGCCAAGCCCAATCGAGGGCGAATGCTGTGGAAGGTGCACAAAGAGAGGGCGTCGATCGCCTTCGCTTTAGCCCTGAGGACTTGGCCATACCACCTTGGCGGTTTGGCCTACAAGAGAGTCCACATCAGGCCACATCAAGAAGGAATTATTGGGACCCCCTCTCGTGGGGTATGCCCATTCAACACAGCCCCTTTCGGGAAGAAGCTTTACATGTAGCACTCAACGTAAATAGAAAACCGCCTTTTGAGGCTAGATATGAGTGGCCACAACATGATGAAGCGCTAGAGAGGCACAGTGTCCATGAGGAGAGACAACGTGAATACGACATCTCTCCTTTGCCTCCCATTAGAACTGAAAGACAAAACCTAGAGCGCAGGGCTCTCCACACAGGGCGAGCTAACTCCGCCCGCCCCTTTCACACCCATGAAAGGGAGTACGAGGAAGACCATCGCATTCCTCGAGAACAACATACAATGCGGGAGCCTTGCATTTTTGCACCTGCTAGATATCATGGTCACACCTCGAGGCTAGAGCCTCAAGTAAATGCCACCGACCTCGACAGAGGGAAGTGACCCATTGAAATCTTGGATCATCAAGACCGAGGCAAATACATAGGAGAAACATTCAAGCCTCCTAAGAAAAATATGGTAGACCAAATTGACCTGGCAGTCGCCAGACATGCCGCCCGCCAAGCCCGAATCATGCGGCTTGAGCAAGGTCATCAAGAGTTAGAGCACTTATACCGCCTTAATAAAGAGCGCATGCAGCACGAAGCGGATGAGCTACGTTATAAACTACCTGAGAGGGTGCCAACCCCTCGCACCCAAAAAGCAGAACAATATGAGAGGTATAATCCTTTGGTGCAGGATAGGTCTCCGCGACCTCGTCAAGCTTTGCCTTCGAGACCTTATAGACCCGAGAGGGAGGCCACTCCCCGAAACAATGATGGGTACCCTCAGCGGGGACTCACTCAGGGTCATAGGTCTCGCCCAGAGACTCCTCAGGAAGTTTATGAGGAATATGAACCAAAAATAGAACGGGCCAAAATGCCCTATCAAGGTGGGAGGGCTGCCATTCGGCCACCCCCCCATAGGCCTCCAGTCTCCCATAACTCACAACAGGAGCAAACAAAAGAGGAAGAAATTAAATCTTTCGATGCATACAAAGTGCTATTGGAGCATTTGGAGTCTGTGGAGACAAAAGCTTCTGGGCATCAAAAGCCCACGTTACGTCAACTCCGTAGTCATCCAGTGCATCCGTCAGTGCCCACACCTCTTTACCCCGAACATTTCAAGTTGCCTTAGTTGGCAGTATTTAAGGGTGAAGAGGATGCCCAAGAGCATGTGACAAGATTCCTGAGCCAATGCTTTGGCATTCAGGATAATGATGCATTGTTGCTTAGGACATTCATAACCACATTCGTGGGCCCTACCTCGGATTGGTTCACACAGTTACCAAAGCACAACATAAATAACCTAGATCAATTAGTAGATGCGTTCCTTGAACGCTTTGCCTTCAACACCAAGAAGAAGGCATCACTGAGTGATCTAGCTAGCCTCAAGCAATATGAGGAAGAGACAATGGCGGCATACGGGAACCGATGGAGGTCTCTACTTTCTAAGCTACCCTACCTTCCCCCTATGTCTGACCTCACACAGATGTTTGCACGAAGTTGCTTGAAATCGATCTCTGGGCTATTGCAGCTGTAGCAATACGCCAGCCTAGAAGAAGCTTTGGGGCAAGCCAGAGTTATAGAAGAGATCAAAATAGGGGAGGGCACAATCGCCAAGCCTAAAAATAAAGAGTGGAACAAAAACACTAAGACCGGGACTACGCAATCACAACCTGTTGCGGTTAATCAAGTTGCGATAAATGTCCCCAAGCCCGTGCAAGAAATACAGCCCCAAAAGGCTAATTATCAGGCCGTGCCTCCTAATTATGAAAGAGAAAATAAAAAATAGGAGCAAAATCAGCAACGTCACCCTAGGCAACAATTCACCCCTTATGCGGAGTCCAGGGACTCCCTATTTGATCGCTTGTCAGCGGAAAATTTAATCACCCTTCCAGAAATCCAAACCATAGATCCTAACGCTCCCAAGCCTAAGGGATACAGAGAGGAATTATATTGTAGGTTCCATAGGCGAAGGGGACATGACCTGAATGGATGTTGGAAATTCAAGGGATTAATACAAGATTTGATCGATAATAAAACATTGGCAGTGGACAACCCCATAGCGCCAAATAATCAATAGATGGGGGTTTTCAAGGACCCTTTGCCTACCCACGAGGCACAGGAAAAACCTCTTCAGGTCAATGAGGTGCGACAGAATCTTCCCATGCAAGGATTCGTGGGAATGATCAGCATAGTGACCAGGAACAAAAAGTACCCAGGAGTTGCCCCCGAGGCAGCTACAAGAGAAGTTCCAACAATGTCGCAACCTCAACAATGCCCTGTGCAATTGCCTCCGCCTAGACCCGAGGTCACGATACGGACCAAACTCACGCAGAGTTTGCGGACCACATCGGCTAGGCTTTCCATTTACGAGCTTATTCAACAGTCAACACCCCATAGGGAAGCTCTCATGGAAATTTTGAAAGCCATCGAGTTGCAGCCTCACGAAGTGAATTCCTTCAATAACTTCGTGGGACATGTAAAACGATGTACGGAGCCGGTCATTACCTTCAGAGAAGATGAGGTTAAAACAAGTATCGAATGACATGGCAGATCCACCCCTGCACGTTATCGCGCGGGTCAACGGGATCCCGTACAAGAGAGTGTTGGTAGATACTGGCTCGTCTAGTAACATCATTACCACTGCAACATTAAAACATCTAAAGCTGCCAGCCTCTCATATCACGGCTTCCACATACACACTGCGAGCATTCAACGATGCGATATGCTTGACAATCGACATAATTGTTCTGCCCATCCAGGTAGGACAAAAGACAATACCTACATTGTGCCATGTTCTGGAAGGCGAGATGGCATACAACATACTGCTAGGGTGGCCATGGATCAGGGACATGAAGTGTGTCCCTTCGATCACTCACCAATGTCTAAAGTATGCATTTGAAGGAGAAGTACATGTAGTCCCGATGGACTTAGAACCCTTCAAATATTGCAATGCGATGTAATTAATGCCTCAATCGACCCTCCCATCAACGCACTTGGATTTCCAGTTAAATCCATCTAAACAGGGTCCAATGCCGCAGGCACCACTAGTGACTAAATCATCAAAATCCTATCCAGGTGAGTCTTCATCATCTGCTCCTTCACTACCAATGCCACCTGTCATGGCTAAATAGAAGGACAAAGGAAAACAGATCCTGGAAGAGGCTCAGCCCCTAGAAGAGGTGTTGCCAACAATATCAACTGTCTCAACAGAAGAAATACCTAGCACAATGGAAGTTGAGGCTCCTAATCCACCCAACATGGAATGGACTCAGGAAGGCCTTCCATTTCCTCCCTCCCAATCATCAAAAATTACTGTTGAAATGGCCAGTACGGGCCTGGGGGAGTATCTAGTGTAGAATGTTGTGGCAACGCCCGCATTAGAATCAGTACAGGACATGGGGAGACCTCGCCTTCCCATAGGGACAGTTGTTCCTCTAGGTTACCCACCAAACCAGACTAATTTTGTGTATGGGGGCCTTGATCATGGTCCTGAACCATGCAAGCAAAAGGACGAGGACGAAGAGCCTTTTGTCAAAAATGTCAATTATCTGTCAAACCCGGACTTCGCTCTGAGATATCTCGGCCAATGCAATTGGCATGGATACGGGCTAGGCAGGTATGAGCAAGGGGTGCATGTCCTTTGCCAGCCAAGATACCAAATGTCGTATGATAAGTCGGGAGTAGGGTTCAACCACCCCTTGCCCTTAGACATCTTGGTGGAAAACATGCAAGGCCTAGGAATAGGCAACAAGGGTGGATTGGCATCGGATCCTTATGCCAACCCAAATACAGAATATACATTGGGAGATTACCTCCCATGGTCAACAACCACCCTTGGTAACATCAATAATCCCTCTCCTTTGCTAGAGAGAGGTGAAATTTCGGACACTAACTCCCAAGGAGAGCATAAACGGTGTCCAGATATCTTTTTGAAATTATTCCCTTTAGAGGTTCCAATTGAACCAGTGCAATGTCAAGAGAATCAGGTCCCCCCACCGAGTGTGGAACAACAACGATGGGATCAAATTAATTTGCTCGAACAAGATGAGCATAGTATGTCGCAAATAGCTATCGGGGCCAACGAGGGCCTTTGGATCACCGACAATGATTACGAAGATGAAACTGAGATGGACTATCTTAATCATGCGCGACGGCACAATCACCCTATAACCCATGAAGAACTGATGGCACAACTAGGCATAAGGTTAGGGCATGAATGGTACGTAGACCCAGCAGGGTGGGACCAAGTGTTGAATCTATGGCTCCAAGCTTACGACGAGCACCGTCCACCCCGAGACCCTATAATGACATCAGTGCCGAGGGAAGACCCTGTCTTCCTATCAGCACATAGGGCAGATCCGTTCGTGCCCGTTCCCCTAGAGCCAGATCCAGAGTATAGGGAGCATCCAAAATGTTCGAGTTATCATACCCACGGTAATGGAGACCAAATTCATTCCATCCACATGATCTCCATTGATTTGATCGCACCCATCCGCAATCCAGATCGATCCAGCATGGTCATTGCATCTAGACACAGATGCCATCGATCGGGATCGTGTCAATTCACCTCTCTCACCATCAGAGTACTGGCCTTTCGGTAAGATGCCTCATTTTACCCCAGGGACAACTCAAGATATTTTTCAGGCTGAAGAGGAACCCGAGGTTCCCAACGCAGATTTAAATTCAGCTAATGATATCCATTTGATCCCGACTCCACATCAGTTGGAGGACGGATCCCACATGTCGATCGAGGAGACGACTGACGTAGATATCGGCTTGGATCCAATGAATCCACAGATTATCAAGCTAGGGGTAAGCTTATCCCCCGAAGAGCAAGCCGACTACATTGCCCTTCTCAAAGAGAAGAAGGAGGTTTTTGCATGGTCATACAAGGATATGCCAGGACTAGACCCGTAGCTAGTCATGCATAATTTAATGCTTGATCCGACAATCAAGCTCGTAAAGCAAAAACTACGTAAGATGCACCCAACAATGGCCTTGATGGTCAAAGATGAATTGCAAAAGTTGTTGGATGCACAGTTTGTCATCTACGTGGATTATCCGCCATGGCTGTCCAACATGGTGCCCGTCAAAAAGCCCGATGGGAGGATTCGCATATGCACTAATTTTTGAGATCTAAACAAAGCAAGTCCTAAGGATGATTTCCCCTTGTCGAGCATCGACGCGTTGGTAGACGCTACAACAGGTCACGAAATGCTCTCCCTCATGGATGGTTTCTCAGGATACAATCAGATTCGTATCAATCCTGAAGACCAACTAAAAACGGCGTTCACAATGCCTTGGGGGACATTTTGTTATAAGGTCATGCCTTTTGGCCTTAAAAATGCTTGGTGCCACCTACCAACGTGCCATGACGTACATCTTCCATGACTACATGCATAAAACTTTGGAAGATTACATGGATGATTTGTTAGCCAAGTCTCTATTATGCTCAAATCATATCGATGACTTAAGCAAGATCCTCGATCGCCTCATGGAGCATAAAGTTAGACTAAATCCCAAGAAGTGCGTTTTTGGCGTCACATCCAAAAAACTCTTGGGTTTCATAGTCTCAAAGCGAGGCATCGAGGTGGACCCAAAGAAAGTCAAGGCAATCCTTGAAATGGTTCCCCCAACTACCATCAAGCAGCTCAGAAGTCTACAGGGAAAGGTCGCGTCGATTAAGCGCTTCATAGCGCAGCTATCTGACAAGTGCCGACCCATGAACAAATTATTGCACAAGGGGGTTGCATTTCACTGGGATGACAAGTGCCAGTCAGCCTTTGACGACATCAAACAATACTTGGCTTCGTCGCCAGTATTGGCACCACCTAGACCAGGAGTGCCATTCTACTTATACATCTCAGCTATTGAGGTGGCACTGGGAGCCATGCTAGCCTAGAAGAATGAACTTCACAAGGAACAGAGCTACTTACTATCTTAGGCGCACCCTGGTCGGTTATGAACTTAACTATGCATACGTCGAGAAACTCTGCTTGGCAGTGGTGTTTGCTACCAAAAAGCTATGCCACTACATGCTGAGCAACACTACGTATGTTGTGTCTAAGGAGAATCCATTGCGATACATGATGAGTCATACTTATCATAGTAGTCGCACGGCGAAATGGATCATGTTGTTGATAGAATTTGACATAGAGTTTATTGGACAGAAATCTATCAAAGGACAAGTCATAGCCGATCAACTAGCAGAGGCTCCTCTCGAAGACAATCAGCCTCTAGTCATAGAACTACCCGATGATGGGGTCTTCCATGTCTCAGAATCGCCAGATTCTGATGAGCCTGAGTCACAGGTCGACATAACCCTATTTTTTGATGGTTCTAAATGTGAGCAAGGTGGTGGCATGGGAATAGTATTCTTCACACCGCAGGGTGCTCCAATGCCCCTGTCATTTAAATTAAACTTCTCGTGCACCAACAATAATGCAGAGTATGAAGCCTTGCTCATAGGTCTTCAGACAACAATCGCCATGAACATCAAATGACTAAACATCTTTGGTGATTCGTTGTTAATTGTCAATCAAGTCAAAGGGGTATATCAATGCAAATGCCCAGTTCTATAGGCTTATAAAGCCCTTGTGGACAAATTCCTGGCAAAACTTGAGTGGTATGACATCGAGGCACTCCCTCGATCATCGAATCATTTTGCGGACACAATGGCCTCCTTGGGGTCACTAATTCTGCAAGACCTTTTCGGTGATATGACAACCATTCAAGTCAAAACCTTATCGCAATCCGCGATGGAGCGTGCAAGCTCTGACTTGACGCCAGGAATCCACATGATCCAGATTGAACCATCCTCGGATAAGTTCTTTCGAATCCACGACCATTTGAAACATGCTAATTGGGGATCCTTGTTCTCCCCTACTCCCATTAATAGCAATACAATGCTATTCTTACAAGTTCTATCCCGTTCAGCGTTTGCTAGGGATGAACTTCAAGAGGGATTGGTTGTTCATACCGTCGAGGTTTCTGATCAACAAGACTGGTATTTACCCATTAGAGACTACCTCAAGTTAGGTAATCTCCCGCTTGGATTGACGCATGCCGCAAAACGAGCATTCAAGCAGAAAGTGGCTAAGTATGTCTTGATAGGAGACATTTTGTACCGTCGTAGCTATGAAGGAATCCTCCTTCGTTGCTTGGACCAACAAGAGTCCACTTGGGCGATCGCCCAAGCGCACGATGGTACATGTGGTGGCCACTTCAGTGGTATGGCCATCGCAAAGCGCATTCTTTGCATGGGCTATTATTGGCCATCTTTAGAGCGAGATTGTTGCGCATATGTCAAGAAGTGCATGAAGTGTCAACATCATGCCAATTTGATGCACGTACCTTCCCAGGCCTTGCAGACGGTCCAGTCTGCTTGGCCATTTTTGTAGTGGGGCTTCGATCTAATTGGAAAGATCTCCCCTATGTCGTCAGGCCATCACACGTTTATCATAATGGCCACAGAGTATTTTACCAAGTGGGTGGAAGCAATTCTGCTTACCTCTACGATAGGACCCCGCATTGTGGAGTTCATTTTGCATAACATCATATGTCATTTTGGTATTCCATCCAAAATAGTCTCGGATAATGGGACGCCTTTCAAGAACAAATACGTGCGTGCTTTGACCACAAAGTACAAAATTTAGCACAGTTTTTTGACACCCTATTATCCGTAGGTGAATGGGCAAGCAGAGGCGTCAAACAAAATGCTAGTTGCCATCCTTAAAAATATGGTCATAGATAGTCATAAGGATTGGCACATCCAAATCCCACTTGCCCTATGGGCCTATCGCACTAGCATTCGGACGCCCACTGGGGCCACTCCATTTTTGCTCGTGTATGGCTCCGAGGCAGTCATGCCTCTAGAGTTGGAGATTCCTTCCCTATGCATATCAATGCAGGAGTTCATCGATGATTGCACGTGTGGCAGGCCCGGTTAGACCAGCTTACGTTGCTTGACGAACGACGCGTTAATGCTCTCGAGCATTTACGTATTTATCAAGAGCGACTTAAGAAAGCTTACAACATGAAAGTTCACCTGAGAGACTTTCGGGTTGGTGATTTGGTTTTGAAGGAAAACCAACATAATTCTAGTTTGTCGTCCCACCTAAGGGACAAGTTCACGGCAAATTGGTTAGGTCCATATGTCATTGATAGCAAAATAGGACCCGAGACATACCGGCTAGCCTCTCTTGACGGAATCAAGGAAACAGAACCCTTGAACATCAGTCATTTGTGCCCATTCCATATCTAAGAGAGCCATATCCCAAAAATGCTCCAAGGATCTCTAAAATCGCTTGGTCAATCCCAAAATGCTCCAAGGATCCCTAAAATCGCTTGGTCAATCCCAAAATGCTCCAAGGATCCCTAAAATCGCTTGGTCAATTCCAAAAATGCTCCAAGGATCCCTAAAATCGCTTGGTCAATCCAAAAAATGCTCCAAGGATCCCTAAAATCGCTTGGTCAATCCCAAAATGCTCCAAGGATCCCTAAAATCGCTTGGTCAATCCCAAAAATGCTCCAAGGATCCCTAAAATCGCTTGGTCAATCCCAAAAATGCTCCAAGGATCCCTAAAATCTCTTGGTCAATCCCAAAATGCTCCAAGGATCTCTAAAATTGCTTGGTCAATCCCAAAAATGCTCCAAGGATCCCTAAAATCGCTTGGTCAATCCCAAAAATGCTCCAAGGATCCCTAAAATCGCTTGGTCAATCCCAAAATGCTCCAAGGATCCCTAAAATCGCTTGGTCAATCCCAAAAATGCTCCAAGGATCTCTAAAATCGCTTGGTCAATCCCAAAAATGCTCCAAGGATCCCTAAAATCGCTTGGTCAATCCCAAAATGCTCCAAGGATCCCTAAAATCGCTTGGTCAATCCCAAAAATGCTCCAAGGATCCCTAAAATCGCTTGGTCAATCCCAAAAATGCTCCAAGGATCCCTAAAATCACTTGGTCAATCCCAAAATGCTCCAAGGATCTCTAAAATCGCTTGGTCAATCCCAAAAATGCTCCAAGGATCTTTAAAATCGCTTGGTCAATCCAAAAATGCTCCAAGGATCCCTAAAATCGCTTGGTCAATCCCAAAAATGCTCCAAGGATCCCTAAAATCGCTTGGTCAATCCCAAAATGCTCCAAGGATCTCTAAAATCGCTTGGTCAACCCCAAAATGCTCCAAGGATTTCCACAATCGCTTGGTCAAAAATAAGAAAAGTCAAAATTCAAAAATCATCAAAAACAACAAAAAAATTGCATCTCATTTCTAGGCATGCTCAAATTCATCAATAGAGAGCTCTTCTCGCATCTCATCTTCATATTCACAAAAATCAATCCATCAAAAATACAAAAAAATGTAGCTGCATTAAGCATCGCACCCATACATTGCATATTTGTGGTCGTACGAGTCAAAGGCACCATAGACTGTAATTATTCTGCTAAGTCCATCTTGTTCCACACTTTTCCATTTTACAAAACAACAAACAAACGCCATTTACTGTTGTTTACCACAATAGAGTCAGTGGTCTTATAATGTATCAAGAGTTTTCGTAATTCAGTCATCATTTTGCTCTTTAGCCACGTAATGTACCGAGTCAGACAGATTTTACGAAGGTAGAGTTACACTTGAAATACGCCTTGTTACGTAGCATCCCAACACAAATTAAAACACATAAAAATTCCCAAGTTGTGTGAACGAAAGATGAAACCTACATAGTAATCCGAGTCACCATAAGCGAAACGGTTATCTTGCTCATCCCCCTGTGCGAATGGTTCTAGAATGCTGAGAATTGATAAAAGGATGAGCTCTTCCCTATTCATTCACCTTAATATACAAGTGGTTTTTACCACTACCAAATCCCAATCATAGTTGGTTCCCAAAGTTGTAAGGATTCGTACTACACGTCCCTACCAAGGATGGGTAGTCATCCCCAAGACCTAAAAGGATCAACGCCATTCACGAACAAAATTCCAATAAATCATCATCCTAACACTTTCCATTCACCTTTGGTCTCCAAGTCGTAAGGATTCGTACTATCCGCCCCTAACCAGGATGGGTAGTCGTCCCCAAGGCCTAAAAGATCAATGCCCTTACTTCATAATCTCCATCATCCCCTTGGTCCCCAACGTCGTAAGGATTCATACTATCCGCCCCTAACCAGGATGGGTAGTCATCCCCAAGGCCACGAGGATCAAAGCCATTCACAAGCTCAAACTCACAACCGCTCAAAATACAAAATCAAGTAACGAGTGGTTATCACCACTATTCAAAATCCTTGCTCAAAAAGAAAAACAAATAGAAAAATAAACAGTGATTTGCATCACTATATAGACGAGCAAGTCTCCCAAATCATTCAGCCAACAAATAACCTGAACTTGAATCTTTGGAATTCTCAGCATTCAAAAACCATCTAGGTGATCCTCATTACAGGTTTGGTTGACAGCCTATCTGGCAATGGTGGTATCCTACCCGCATGACGATATGTCTATCACATTCGCTTTGCGTATATGCAGACCAATGTTTGCATAAGGATGAGCTAGCTTATGGTATCCTGGATAACATCGCAGATTAATCTAACTAAATACAACAAAGGAGTTAGTGGAGCTAGTTAGGTGATCCTCAGTACAGGTTCGGTTGAAAGCCCATCTGGCACTGGCGGTATCCTGACAAATACCACATAAATGAACTCAATTGCACACACAGGGATGTGAAATAGCTTGGTCAAAAATGAGTTCGATTCATACCTTGGTCAAAAGTCTTGTAAGACAAAGTACGATCATGGCTAGTGAGTTAAAACCGTCTGAGTCTCAGAAAACCTTAGCTACATTTCTAAACCAACTGCGCTACTTTTCATCTTTGCAATACCATCAAAAAATACAAAAAAAAGAGAAAAACCACATGTATACATACAAAGTCATGCATCACAGCAATCGCCTAAAAACAAAATAACAGAGTTCTAAACAGTCTATGGTGCCATAACCAAACATCACAAATTCCATTCATCCATTTCATTTTTGCATATCACATATAAATAAAAAACATTTGCATTCATCATAACATATGCATACATCAAAATAAATAAACATGCATACATCCATATTCATAAACCATCATGCATAAGATCAAATCATCACATGTGCATAACCACAATAAAGCCGGTATATATATATATATATATATATATATATATATCGTCAAAAAAAAATGCCCGTAGGCTACAAAACTGGTCCTCAGACCCCGCAATCATATAACAAAAACCACCCAGCCTAAGGCATCGGCCACCATGATCACGCAGGATCGGTGCGACGGGAACTACCCCCCGTGGTGTGGGTCCTATGGGACCCCTCAGGACGGCTACTTCTAGCCCCCACATCACGCCTACTGCCGCCTCCCTCATCCAATCGCCTACGACGAGATGATGTTGACTGCTCAGTAGCACTGTCCCTCATCCGACGACGAAGATCCACCTCCCGATGGCTCAGGTAGCCGCCCACCGATGCGGATGACCTCCCTCTCCAAATCTAGCCGGTGTCGGCACCACTCTGCCTCCCGCCGATGGTAGTAAGCTACTGCATCATCGCGCTGCGCCAAAACCCTATCTCGCTCTGCTAGCTGAGCCCGCAGGAGATCCCTCTCCCGCATCGCATCCCCCAGCTCCTGATCTCGCATCCATAGTAGCTCTGTCAATCACGCATTCTCAACGCGTACCCCAGACTCCATCTCCTCCGTATCCACCCGAAGCACAGGACTCTCTGGAATAGCAGCCTTCTCTGGCTCCCACTGCTTAGCCATGTCCTGCATGTCCGGCTGATCCGGAGCCCCCAAATCTACATCCTCACCCCCCACCTCAACCATGTCCGCATCCTCCAACGGAGCTCCCCAATCATCCCCTGGTGCCTCAACACCCTCCGCTGCCGCCTCTGCGCCTCCCAGTGGCCCCTCTCCTCGCCATCGCCGCAGTACCCACCATGAGTCATACTCAGTGGTAGTCCCGACGTCATCCACGTCCAGGACGTCGATCACCGCATCTGAATCCTCGCCCAATGGCACGATGACCGGTCGATCTAGAGTCCTCTCATCTCCCCGACGTCGATAGACCACGGGCTCACCAGGCAACCCCCGCCCCCCAAACTGTATCACCCCCCATTATGAAAAGAACTCATGCTCGGTCCCGTGCCACCCAATCAACCATCGCTCCCTGCGTACCCGTCGGAGCCACTCTCCAGCCTTCGGCCAGGCTGGACAGTCCCGATAAGGGCGCCAAACCACATCCCCTGGAGTGAGCCGAGAGAAGGCATCGGCATAGTGCCCTACGACACCTGCCCACCGTCGACTCTATCCTTGCTCTCTGAACTGCCACCACAAAACTGCATAACCTATCTCCTTATCCTCCATCGTCGCCCGAGTCATCCATGGTAACCCGGTTGGCCTCTCAACTGCTATGTGTTGCCAACCCCAGCACTGCAATAGATAACTACAGCTGATCCCCTTTCGCTGCCGACAGCGGACCCCATACAGCTCCCCGTAGAGCTGTGCCAATAGTGTCTGTCCCCATCTCAGGATCAGCGGTGCCTCTATCGGGCACTCTACCAACTGCCACACAAAATCCAATAGGTTCCATGGGAACCTCGTGGTTCAGGTAATAGCATGTTATAAATGAGGCCCATAAGGAATGTGTGCCTCACTCCTAACACCCCCTCTCCTGCCACCATCCAACCAAAATCCCGCCAACCTGGAAGTCCACCTCGGCCGTCTCCACTGGGCTCTCTACGCCCAACCGCTCCCCATGCCCGAAGCATCTCGTCAGTACAGCGGTCCGCTGATCACGCGGCGATGTCCTGATGGGCAGTCCATCTATCGAAATCCGAAGAAGTCGATAGATATCCTCCAAAGTGACAGTCATCTCCCTTGTCGGGAGATGGAAGGTGTTGGTCCGCGGATCCCAAAGTTTGATCAAGGCCATCAAATAGGCCTGATCCGCGACCATAGGCTCCAGTCGAGCCACCTGCTTGAGCCCAAGGGCATCAAGCCACTCCCAATCAGCCTCAGTCAGCGCCCCCGTGCCTCAGTGAAAGCAGTGGGTACACGGTACCGGCTCCTAACAACCTGCAAAAGAAAACAATTCAACAAAAAAAATTAATTAAAATCATGGAAAAGAACTGTACAGCAATAACATGCATATACAATATTGCCTACCAATGTACAGCAAAAACAAGCACAAAAATCCAAACAAAAATCAAATTTTCAGTTCTAGGGTTTCTAATCCTAACTGATTAATTTACAAAAAAAAATTCAAAATTCAAACAATTTTTCAGTTCAAGGGTTCCTAAATCCTAACTGATAAATTTCAAAAAATAAAACGAAACAAAATTAATTTTTCAGTCTTAAGGTTTCTAATCTTAACTGATTAATTTAAAAACAACATAAAAAAATTCAAAAACACAAAAATTACGTCTTAGGGTTTTACGTTCCGTTATCCTAGGGTTTAGTTGTAAAATTCTTTACCCAGGTTTTATGCTACGTTTAGTTGTACACTAAGTCTTAGTTGTCTTCAATTCAGTTTCAGGGTTTAAGTTTTAAAATTTTTGAAAAACATCATCACAAAAATAATCAAATAAAACAATTGCAATTCTAAACAAAAATAAACTCTAGGGAGCACTTATTGGTCTCGCTTCGGCTCTGCCGCTCGACCCGGTTTGTGTACTCATGATGGCAGGGAAAATCCGGCAGCACTTCGCTTCGCAGAATTAACCTCCTCCTCCCTAGAGCTCCAAATCGCAAGAAAAATTAGATGCAAATGAGCCCAAACTCAAGTTTTGGCCCTTAAATAGGCCTTTTGAGCTGCAATTCGTCCTTCCCTGGGACGAGCGCTCTGGCTAGAGCTCGTCCCACCCAGGGACGAATTCTAAAGCTGGAATTCGTCCCACCCTGGGACGAATTCAGGGCAAAAATTTCAAAAACATCAAAAATTGGACAAAAATGCACTAAAATAGATAATAAATTTGCCCGATGAGAGTGCTGTTGCACTTGACATCCCGGGCATACAAAATAGATGTTGGGGTCACAAATTGTCATTATCCTACTCCCTAAGAAGGCTATTTCAACTCCAAACAGCATCACAAAAAGGGTTAACACCCACCAAAAATAGGTCTAAATGTTGGGAAAATTGCACATACTTAACGATAAACCATCTAAAGGCACCCTTGCACAAGTCATCTTGGGTCAAGCGACTCGTCGCTTTTCTCACGAAGGTCATTCCCTCATCGATTCGTCGCTTGAGGGGGTAGTCACACTTAGTCACCAATCAACAAACACACACCCAATCAAAGCAATGACATGCATTCAAAGAATCATTGACAAAGACAATCACGCTCCTGCTTGGGGCAGTAAACAAGCAATAAATCACAAATTGATCAAACACTTGGCATTCCCGAATCATGAACACAAGGTTTCCCCCCGTGGGCAAAAGGTTGCGCCCTTTGCCTATTCATGATCGATCAATGTCCAAGCTCAAGTCACACCTCACCAAAATAGGTTAATACTTGAAATCAAATTCCTTAGCTCGTCGAAGCAAGGATTCAAGAATGCATGCCCTTTCCATGCTTGGGGCATCAAAAGTTGGTTAGGTTACCAAGAAACCCTAATCATTAGTGCTTTGGTTATCTATTTTTGCTCGGCGCTGCGCCATGCATAGCGCATCCCAAAAAGGGGCATCTGTAGACACCAAAATAGCACCAATCCGATTATGTGACTACAAACACTGATCGCTTTGACACACACAGCCCCCAGGGCAGCCCTCAGAGGTTAAACAGTGGTCCTAACCACTTTTATAGCAATTTTGTAAGGTCAAAAGGCAATTTGGCACATTTAGGCACTTTGCTTAGTATTCATCTCACCCAGGGACGAATACTAACTGGAATTCGTCTCACCCAGGGACAAATTCTAAATTCGTCTTTGGTTAGGATGAATTCCAGGTTTAACGGGCAAAAAGAAGAATGCCGCCAAGTGGCAGTCGAGGATAGTCAATTATTGCCTCCTGCCGTGCATGCGCGTGTAGGTGGGTAGATTGGCCGTTAGAGGACTGTCACAAAGGCAGTCATGGAAGCCCAAGTCAGGGAGGAGTCTCCTCCCTCTTGGGAAGGCATGGCCGCCACATGGCATCCCCGCATGCCCCTCCAAAGAGACCCCTTGGGTCTATAAAATGGTGGACTTTCCCACCCAAGAAGGGACAAGTTGGAGGCATTTTCAAGCAACGAAGTGCTTGCCAAATTGAACACCCTATTGCACCCTTTTTCGATTCACCCTTTCACATCCATTAATCTCTTTCACAAGAGAGGTTATTGGGTGGCTTTTGGAAGCGTGGATCCAAACCCAAACCCAACATTTGACCACCTTAATCCACCAATTTGCCGACAACCCATCCCAAGAGATTTTGGGCCCATCCCTAGTGGATTGGTGCCGAAATCAAGTTCCAACGGGGGGCGGCCCGCTTGGGCACCCCACACTTTTTTGTTAGTTTCATTTTAGTCTATTATGTTATTACTTGTTTATCCTACATTACACTCTATGCTGTTTAGATAGCTCACAATCTTGATTTTAGAAGACATTTATCAAATATTATCATGCTTTGTCGATTTTGTGGCCCTCACTAACTTGCAGGTAGCGACGTCGAATTCCCGTGGATAGAGGCCAAATTGGGAGAATCCGACCATCTGGGTCGTCCCAAAATGGCCCCAATTACTTAACCCCTCTGTTTGCAGGTGTTTTGGAGGTCCCGAGGTTTGACATTTAGATGGCATCACTTCGACTTTTCATCACAAGAGAATTCGTCCTACCCGGGGACGAATTACAGTAGAATTCGTCCTACCCAGGGACGAATTCCAGTTGAATGCAAATTGGCCGACTGTTTCAATGGCGGTGGCCCTCTGGTAAGGTCTTTTGGTCTCATGTTCAGATTTGCGGGTGATTTGGAATCATTTTAGTCATCATTTTAGATAACCTTTTACATGCATCTTTTGTTAATTTCAAGGAACAAACTTTTCCTATTTGCAGCAGGTGCTACTAACAATGCCTTTGTTGTTTCTTTCAACGCAGGAGGAGCAGCGAGAAGCGAAGATTCATCAGCATAAGTGACGGCAACGCTTTGGCCCACCCATTTCAAATGTGGGCATGCGGAAGAAGGATTTATTGATCACGATTTAAGCATCGTCGTCTCAATTCACATACATATAAATGAGAGTTAAACATTATCCTAAGGTTTATTCCATTAAATTATTTTATGCATACTGCAACAAATCAAACAAATGCACATGGTTGTTATAGGTAGATAAGCGAATATTTTTTAAGTACATTTGTGGGATTTATCGCACATGCATATTATTACTACTTGCATCACAATTTAAAATCGAATAACCTTTCAACCACCCTAAGGTAGTCAGGTCACTTGCGTGGGGGACGTTATTGTTAGGTGAAGGCAACTCACGCTAGTTGGTAGTGCCCAGTTGACCTTGTTGTCCTCGCTTGATTATTAGATATTATGTCTTCTATTAAACATTGATTGAAGGAGTCGGTGCCCCGTAAGGTTCATAATAAATCTATTTTTTTGCATTAAATTATTATTTTTATATAATTAAATTAATTTAGTTAAATAATTATTTTAAATTTTTCTAATTGATTGGTTAATTATTTTTTTAGTTAATTAATTAATTAGTTAAGGATAATTTAATTAGATAACTAATTAATTTATATTAAATTTAATGCAATTTTGGTTTTGAACCTTAAAACCTCAAATTCTAAAACAAAGGGGGCATCACAAAAGGGCTACATAACCTTGTTATTTTGCAAAACAAGGGGATACAAAATTATTTATATTTTGCTAAAAAATAAGGTAAAAAATTTGTGAAGATCAAATTTTGCAACTAGCCATCAAATCAAAACTATTGCAAAAATAATTTGTATAAAAATTGGTATTGTAAAAGGTGCATTTTCGATGGAATTCAACACCTTCAAAAAAATCATTAATTTGTGGGCATGATGAATATCGTGTCGTACGAGGAGCAATGTGTGAAGCGATATGGTTACGTCACATTATTTCAAGCATGGGTCTTTCAAAGAATCTTTCAATACACTTGAATTGCGATAACCAAGGTGTTTTGAAACTAGTCAAGAATTCAGTGTTCCATGAACAAACAAAGCATATTGACACTCAATGTCACTTTATTCAAGATGAAGTGTCAAAGAATAAAATTCAGCCCCGGTACATTCCCACCGATGAACAGACAACAAATATTTTCACTAAGGCACTTGCATGTGTCAAATTTGAGTTTTTTTGCAACTCTCTATGTACTTCAAATAATGTAATAGGGGGGATGTTATGCTATATTTTATTACATTATTAGATTTATTAGTGCACGTTTGTTTGTTTTTCTAGAATCCAACATGCAATATGTATATATATATATATATATATATATATATATATTGTTTAAGCTTGTTCCAAAGTTGGTAGGACTAATTAGGGGCTGGAGATATTTGATTTTCTATTTGCTTCTTCTTTGTTACTGGTTAATCTCAGCCATTTCATTGTATAAATTCATCACCATGGAATAATAATTTTTTGTTTTCCAACAATAACATATTGTAAAACATGCATTCATCACAATCTTATGCAAAAGAATATAAAAGCAAAATAGATAAAGCAAATATATGAAATAAAGAGAAATTTGAAATAAGAAGAATAAGGGATGGGAGCCCTTAAGCACCCCATGATCATATTTCCCAAACTAATACAACATGTCAATCATTGTGGGTAGTTATAGTGATATATAATCCCTAATCAAATGCTAACCTTAAACTGACATAACTTGACTTTAAGTTTAAATTATAATTTATTAAATGTATTAAACTCTTTAATTAAGGTTAATCATATAGGTGGTTATAACCAATATTGATAAGGGTGAATACATTAAAACTACCCATAGGCTTACATATAATATGCCCATAAGCTTATGTCGAGAATGCCTATAGGATTGCATTGCACATGCCCATAGACTACTTCATTAGTGTTTCGCTTGACCAATAAGGTTAAATCACTAGTATTCCAAAAATATGGCAACCATTAGAACACCCAAATTAAAATTCAAACCAATGACACTCAAAACACTTACCATAGGCAAGTGATAAGGATTGGTCAACTTGGATAAATAATAAATTGTGAGCTTAACACCATAGCACCAGCCTCTTTTGTAATTATAGAAGTAGTTGAGGCTAAGATAGGTAGATTACTTGATATAAATATTGACTAAGACCAATCAAGTACTAGAAACCCTACTAAAAAAATGAAATGGAATGTAGATTGAATAAGGGTCCAATTGGACTAAGGCATTGAATAACTAGACTTTATAGGAGTTAATAAAATATGATAGGTAATTTAAAGAGATATTAAGTAGTAAGATCCATATTTAAGGATTAGGCCCTTTAAGTGTGTAATAAACTTATTAAAATAAGGGTAATTTATTTTTGAAAAATGTCTCTTCTTTTAGAAGCCATATCTTCGCAAAAGGTTGTCCGATTCAACTGATTATTGGATCACTTTGTGTGGAATTTTAAGAGCTTTAAAATGACTGGTCATATAAAGTAATATTAGCAATATTAAGGGAGATACAACCCTGTGAAGTCAGCCATCTTGATCAAGGGCAGTGACAATTTTTTAAGTCACGAAAAATAAAATTACAAATATTTGTCAGCGAGGGTTCGAATGATGGAAGGAGAAATGAAGGGCTAGATCTTCAGTGAGGTAAGAAATTTTGTCTAGGCATAGAATTTTTTAGCTAAGTTTCTTTTTCCCTTCATTATCTTAGAGATTTTGCTTGCAAATTATTATATTTTTTATCAAATATTATATTCACTATAGGATATTCTGGTGAATTTTAGTAGATTTTAAGTTTTAGTTTCCTTTCCATGAACTAATTTATAGCTAAATCCTTAGAATCATCTCTAGGAGTAGAGGTTAGTGATAAAACCACAGAGGATTGATCCTTGCTACTCAAATATATGGTGGTTTTTGATAAATTTAATGGGTATTGGCTAGGGGCTTCAACCTTGAGAAAAGGGATTGACAAAAGTTGGAAGTATCTAGGAGTGATTATATTCCTTCTTCCCAAAGGTTTCTTCTTAGCTATTTTTTTGTCTAGGGAAGAAATAGATAGAATACAAAAAGGGGGTCCTTGGTTTATGGGAAGAACATGACTCTTCCTTACCTACTAGTATTAAGGCTTTTCACCTGAAAATGTAAATCTATCCTTAGTACCAGTCTAGGTTAGAATGTATGGCTACCCATTGAGTTTTGGAAAATGGATACCTTCAAGGAAATAGGTAACACTTTGGGAGAATTTCTTGATATTTTAAAAACTACAAAAGATGAATTCTTGGCTATTGATCATGATTGATATAAGTAAACCTTTGCCAAAATCAATAATTCTTAAGTATGGGGGTAAGATGTGGAACCGAACTATAGATTATGAAAACATATATTTTATATGTAGAAGATGTCATGAGGTGGGGCATATTGATATATCATGCCCTAAGAAGATTCCAACATAATCATATGTAGAAAACTGTAAGAGAAACTTATAAATGGATATGGATGAGGATTGTTTTCAACTTCCAAAAAATAGAAAGACAAATGAAAGAAAATAAATAGTGGAGACCAGTAAGGAAGGATATTGGAAGAAATACCAACTCTTTTGAGGATTTAGCGTATGAAGAAAACATAGATCAAAGCTTAGAGGACACAGTACAATAGGTTCAACATATTAACAAGGAATTATCTATTCAATATGATCTTGATTTAGGGATGAACATTATAGATGAACCTAAGAAATGTGTCAAATCATATTTTGAAGATTCTCTTGAAGTACCATGCACCAATCAAGAGAAAAAAATCGATAAAGAAACAGTGTTAGTTTTTAATACCTCTACCATTAATAAAGAAATACTAGAAAATGAGTAGGACAAGTCAAAAGCTTCCATAGTAGAGCCAAGAGAGGATAAATATAAGAAAAAAGAAAGTTGTGAAATAATATAGAGGAATAGAATAATAAAACCTACTCCTAATACATGCAAGGAAAAAAGAGGAAAACCCTCAAATTATCAAGCAAGATCCAAGGAAGCAAGAGCAAACATAGAGAAAGGAACACAAACTAAGTTGGTTGAACTTCTCTTTACCAAACAACAAAATAATATTGGTAATTTGTAGGCGGGGCTAGTAGCCCCTAATGAGATATGATTACCATATCATGGAATATAAGGGGTGTTAATGCCCTCTCAAAGTGGAGGTGTATCAGGGACCTTTGTTTAAGTAATAAGCCTAATATTGTTTGTATCCAAGAAACTAACATGACAAAAGAAGAACTTTTCAAAACTATGAAAGCAACATGGGCAATATGTGAATGGGATGCTATATATTCTAAAGGAGCTATAGGGGGAATTATAACTACTTAGAATCCTATTAGAACCTCATGTGTAACCATTCATAAAACTAGACATTGGATAGCCTCTTTAGTCACATGCTTATTTGCACATATTTGTTTCATCCTTATCAATGTCTGTGGACCTACAACTCAGTCAAGCAGATTAGAAGTTTAGGGTGAGATTGAAGCCTTTATGAGAAGTAAAGACAAAGAAACTTGATTCATTATCATAGGATATTTTAATGTCATAACCAAGCTAGATGTAAAACTTGGGGGAATTAGGAAACTAACCCAAAGTATGAGATATTTCTCAACTTTTATTCAAAACAATAATCTATGAGAGGTTGAGTTTAAATAAAACAACTATACATGGACCAACAATAGGAGAGGTCAAAACCTAATAGTAAAATACCTAGACAAATGCATTCTCTCAGATCATTGGCTAGATAAAGGGACTTGTGCTAAAATTAATACCTTGACAAGGATTGGTTTAGATCATTGGCCAATAAAAGTTAAAATGGTGGTAAGTGAATTCAAAATAAGATCATATTTTAAATATGAGCAAATGTGGGAATACCATCCTCAATTTGTTGATATGATAGAAAAAACGTGAAATTATTCAATAAATGGTGGGATATATACACATCCAAAATAAATTAAATCAATGACTTCTAGATTAAAATAATGGAACAAGAACACTTTTGGAAAAAAAAATTAGAATAAAGAAGAACTAAAAGATGAACTTTTAAAATTCCAAAAAGGTGATCATAATAATCCAAGCTTAGAGGAAAGGGATTCAGTGAATATCATAATCTTTTGAGTAAGGAAGAGAAATTTTGTAGAATAAAATCAAGACAAACTTAGTTAAAAGAAGGAGATAAAAACATAAAGTATTTTCATAGGATGGCTATAGTACAAAGATCAACATTTAGAATTAGTAGAGTTGAATCGGTAGAGGGGATTTGGATTGAAGACCAGAGTGAAATCAGAAAGGAGATAAGGTATTTTTTGTTAGAATATTCTAGGATCATAGGAACTTAAAGTTCTTAATGATAAATTTCTACAAGTTCCTTCAGTTATAATAGATAAATACAATAGGAAACTATTGGAGCCTATTACTTTGGAAGAAGTTCATCTAGCCCTTTTCTTTTTTAAAAATAATAAATCCTCAGGTCCATATGGGATCTTTGCAACATTCTATCAACACAATTTGGATATTATGAAGGATCCTTTATTGGTGGCAGTGGAATAGTCTAGGGTCAAACAAATCATACCCTATAAAATAATGAAACATATCTTACCCTGATTCCAAAAAATAAGGATGCAAAACTGTTTGATTTATTTAAATCCATAAGCTTATGCAATATGTCATATGAAATTATTTCCAAAGTGATGACAAGTCGGTTAAGATGACTAATAGACAAACTTATTTCAGAAGAGCACGGAGGATTTATTAAAGGGAGATAGATTCTGTATGGAATAATAGTATCTCATGAAGTTATGTATTCAAAAACTTCAAGAAAAAAAGCAACGATCTTAAAACTTGATATGAGTAAAGGCCTATGATAGAGTTAAATGGGATTTTATTTTTGTAGTATTAGAAAAGTTTGAATTTGGGAAGAAATGGATCATATGGATTAAATATTGTTTCTACAATTTCATATTCAATTTTGGTCAATGGGTTAGTAACATAATCATTTAAAGCAAAGAGAGGCTTTAGACAAGGAGATCCTCTATCACCATATATGTTAATTATTATGGTCGAGGTTTTGGGTAGGAACTTGAATAATTCTTATAGATATGGGCTTATAAATGGACTTAAGGCTAACAATAACATCAAAAACATCATCCATCAACAATTTGTAGAAAATACAACCCTTTTTGGGAGGGCAAGAATAAATGAGGCCAAAGCTTTGAATAACTTATTAAAGGAATACGAAAGAGCATCAGGGCAAAAAGTTAATAGAACAAAATACAATATTTACTTCCTAAACATCATAGCTAAAATCAAAGCAGGGATATGCATATTACTTTAAATGGAGGTAAATTTACCAGCAACTTATATAGGGATGCCTTTATTTGAAGGGAGAATAAGTATAAAATTAAGGAATTTAATTACAAGTAAAGTTCAAATAAACTATCGGTATGGAAAGGTATATGGTTATCATTAGTAGGAAGAGTGCAACTAATTAAATTAGTCTTATAGGCCATTCCAACTTATTATATGTCCTTGTGTGCTATGCCAAAATTAATATAAAAAACCTTAATCTTTATTATGCGGTCATTTTTATGGTCAAGATTACATGATAAAAGAAATCTTCCTTTGGTGAAACGGAGTAAGGTGTGTGATGATAAAACCATGGGAGGTCTTATTTTAAGATCTCTTATGGATGCAAACTTGGCTTTTATGGGAAAAGTAATTTGGAGATTGTACAAGAGAGTCAAAGACAATGGGAAAAATTCTTCTAAGTATGTTGAGCCCAATGACCCAAACTTAATATTTACTGCATTGTCTCTACCAAATGGTTATGCACTATGGAAAAATTAAAAAAAATCAATTGATCTAGTGATTAAAGGTTTAATATGGGTGGTGGGAACTAGAGAAAACATTATATCTGGATGGATACTTGATGTGATAAAAAACCACTCAATTTAGATCCAATTTTGAAACCATGTATGAGATTACTTCAAGATAAATATGGTGATAGGATTTCAAACATCTTATACAAGGGTCAGGAAGGAAGATATAAATAGAAATAATATTGTTTACAAGTATACAAGACATTGATTCTAGGAGGTAATTGAGTAGAAAGATAACAACAAATATTAATCCAAGGGGAGACAAGGATAAGTTGATTTTGGAGTATAAATAGCTCAGGAGAATACACAAAAATAAGTAGATATAATATAAAGCACAATCAAAATAGGAATATTACAAGCATATGGAGAGATATTTGGGATAGCCCGAGCATTCTTAGAGTCAAAATATTTTTTTGGCTAGTAGGGCATCGAAGAATTTTATCCTAGGATAACCTTATGAAAAGGAGTTTTCATGGTCCTTCAAAATGTGTTCTTTGTAAAATGGAGGAGAAGAGTATAGATCATCTCTCGAGACATTGCTCACTAGTCTAGAAATTCTGGCAATGGATTCTTAATATGTTTGGTAAATGCAAGGTGATGAATGGAAGAATTGAAGAATGATTAGAGCAATGGTAGAGCACTTTTAAAAGTGATACCTTGTAGATAATATGAGATATACTGAAATATACAATGTTTTGGATTGTATGACTAGAAAGGAATATTAGAATATTTAAAAGAAATGAGAGTAGTCCATAGGTAATAAAATTTGTTTAGCCATAGAGGAGTCTAAACCAACCCTATCAACTCACCCAAAAATAATCTAGAAGTAGAGACTTTTGATAGATGGAGTCAAGTCATCACAAGTAATTATGATGTTGGGGACAAGAGAAACAAAAAGAAAGCAAAGAATATAAAGTGGAAACCACCAAATGTGGAGTTGGTAAAATTAAATTTTTATGGAGCATCTAACGGAAATACAAGACCAGGAGGAGGAGGAATAATTAGAAATAATAGGAGATATCTTTTGTCTCATTATGCTTTCAATAGTGGATTTAAGACAAATAATGACATTGAAGCTTGGGAAGCTTTGGAAGGGTTAAAAATATACGAACAAATGAAATGGGATAAAACATGGATGGAAGGTGATTCACTCATAGTAATAAATGTCAATTTGAGGAAAGCAAAGGCTCCATGGAACATACAAGAGATAATTGTAGAAATTCAAGACCTTGCTATAGAGTTTGAAGAAATAAAGTTTACACATACATTAAGGGAAGGAAACAAATGTGCAAATAAGCTAGCCAATAGAGGGGTTTTAATTGAGGATCGTGAAGTTAAATTCTCTTTTCCTTGGTTAGAGGAAGTAGTAAGTTTAGTTGAAGCTAACAAGAAAATATTGACTGCTTGAATCAAATAATGATTAAGATTTACTTTAATATTTTCTATTGGTAATATTTACTTTATATTATAACATTAACGTGCTTTCATATAAACTATATATTACAATTTTTGTGGTTGCACTTGTGCTTCAAGAAGGAAACTAGCAATCCAAATATGGTAAAACAAACTATGATAGTGCGATGTTTTGGAAATATTACTCTACTAAGATGCAATGCATATATAGTAGAGGTGAAGTTTTGGTATTGTGAAGGTTGTTGTAGGAAAATTTCAAGAAGAATGTTGAATTTTGAATTATTTGTATTCACATAGAAAATTGAAAAAGTTATAGAAAATAAAAATCAAGAATTCAGGCATTTTATGTAAAATGACGTAGGTTTCTAGTTATAGCAACTCAATTGAGATGAGAATTGAATCTATTTGTAAAATCTCATGCTCTAAAGAAGAGAGTTGTGATTTGTCAAGGATGGGGGACCTAAGTACAACCCCTTGTTCTCTAGCAAAAAAATAGTTCATATTTAAGATAATGATAGAATGACAACATAAAATGGATTATAAATCCCACTTGCATTGGCATTGGGGACCATTGCACCTAAGTTGATAAGCACAATGCTAGTGGAAAACAAATTTGTGCCACCAACTACCATATTAGCACTAATGAGCAAAGTAGTGGAAGATCTTATATAAACATCAAATAGTTGTAAATAGATAATAAAGACCTATTTATTTAAAATGATTGTGTATGAGACACTTAAATCTCTCACCTTTGCGAGCACAATTTGATTACAACCATCTATGAAAACATGTGTCTAAGGACTAACCATACGTATCTTAGTGGTACACCACTCGATGGAATGAAACCTACTACCACCTAGCTAAACCATTATACCTTTAAGAAAAATATTACCATCATAGATCTAGTGCAAAGCCCCACTCTGAAATTGATCAATATTCAAATACTCATAATTAACTAGAATAGGCTGAGTCTATATTCGATCTCAAAGTTTTCAACTTTACAATTTTTTTTTTTTAAATATATATATATATATATATATATATATATATATATATATATATATATAATGCATTGATTTAAATAAAACAATATATAAGGATGAGGAAAAAATGCTCTGCTAGGGTTTGATGAGGAAAAACTGCTCTGCGATAATGGCAGCAGTTTTTGGAGGAGGTTTGAACAATTAGAGAAATATTGTGATGTCGTCGAGCCCATCACAAAGCAGGCATGCTAGCAATGTTTTTCATCTAAAAATTATTGGAAGGAACAAGATTTTCCATTGCATGTTGGAAATCGCTTGTTAAAGAACAATGGATGTTTGAAACGATGTGAAGCTAGGTTGGTTCTAGTGGTTCAACCAGACTCGGTGGTGGAAGATGTGGATTATTTAACCAAACATGCGCTTATTGATAAATTTATGGGTATCCAAATTTCTCTTCACTTTATGGAGGCTTGGGTTAGGAAGACCTAGAACCCTGAAGGTGACATGGAGGTGATGTTGAGTGCAAATAGCTATTTTATGGTGGTTTTATCTTGTCTTGCGAACCGTAACAAAACATTTGAATGGGGTCCCTATTTTTGTAACCAAGTGGAACTCTTTCTTAAACCTTGGCATGTGGGTTTCAACCCATCAAAGGAGTAACCATCACAGGTTCCATTGGGGGTTTGACTTTCGTGCTCTCGTTGGAATTTTGGAGAAATGACATCTTGCATATGATTGCCCTTCTTCTTGGGAAGCCGGTTGGACCGTCACAACAAACGATGGATAAAAAGGTAATCTTTGTTTCCTGTATTTGTGTTGAAATTGATTTAAATAATCATATTCCAGATTCTATTGAAATACAGTTTGGATTGACTACATGGGTTCAACAAATTGACTATGAAGCTCTTCTATTTCTTTCCTAGATCTGCCATGAATACGGTCACCTGCAAAGAAAATACCCTAAGTTTATCTTTCCCGTGGCTTCAAATCCTAGTCCCTCTTGGTCTGCACAAAATTTGGATAAAGAAAAAGCCTCGATAAAGGAAGGATATCGAGATAAGGAAGGCTTTATTCTGGTAAAACCATGAAACAAAGGAAGAAGGGCAAAAAGAGACCTTAAGGATAGACAGTCAGATGCTCTGCTCAACCATTTTGAAATACTAGATTATCTTTATTAGTGTATGGAGATACTTGACACATCGTTACCTGATGCAAATATAACAGAGCTAAATCAGATGTCTCTTCTTGAGGTGGAACCTAAGGAATCAGATCTTGGGGGTTTAAATGAATAACATAGGGCTTTGGTTTTGAGTATAGGTGATATGATTGGCTCTAACCCTGGAAGGAAAACTATTTTGGAAAGTGGCACAGATTTAGTTATGCCCTCTCCTTCTCAGGCACTGATGCAGTCATCCTTGGACTGCAAAACTCCTATAGTGTTGGGATTACAACAGAAAACAATTAAAAAAGGTACTTTGGATAAGAATATGAAGGTGGGTCGAAAGAAAGACCAAGATAAAATTAAGTTAATGGGGGAGACTTTGGTGGAGTCAGGCTTGGTGAGAACATTGGACTCCCATTTTTTTAACCCCTAGAAATGATTATCCTTTCATGGAATGTCAGGGGTTTGAACAACATCCCCAGATAAAAAGTGGTTTGTGATTTGGTTTGTGTTCATTCTTCGGATGTGGTGTTTATTTAGGAGACTAAATTGGCTATTGATAGTATGTTCAATATTGTTCCCAAGTTGTGGATAAGGGGTCAATGTTAGTGTATTGGTGCATGTGAATATGCTGGTGGTGTTGTTTTTTTATGGGATCCGGTTAAAATCTCTCCTCTTACTTGGATATCTAGCATATGGTCTATTTCGATGATCGGATATGATAATGAATCTGGTGAAACCATCCTACTTACAAATGTGTATGCTCTTGTTGATTACAATGGTAAAGTGAATTTTTGGGAGCACATTGGATTTGTGAGAAGTTTGGCTCCCCTGTACCCATGGATTTTTGCTAGAGACTTCAACTCTATCACTTGTCTAGAGGAGAAACACGGTGGGGTGGATCGTCTCAAGTCTATTTCTTCTATCTTTAGTGCTCATAGCTGGGCCCTGAACTTGATTGACATCAAGCCGGATAATGGTATATTTACCTGGCACAATAGAGGAGGTGGGGAAGATTCCACCTAAGATTCATGATTTCATGCGAGGCTGGTGGACCAATGGCAAACCTCCTCATGACACCACTATGTATTCCTTTATGAAGCAGCTACAATTTGTTAAGCATAAATTGAAGAGATGGAATAGATTAAATTTTAGAAACCTTTCCTTGGTTAAGTTTGCGGCTCTTAGGAGGGTGGAAGAAGCTTCAAGGAAGATTAGATATCAGGGACTCACGAAGGATCTTCTCATTGAGAAATCTGACGTTATGGAAGGTCTTGTTGAATGGGAACTGATAGGATAGGATCGACGATGTTTGTCTTTGGTTATGGATAGGATCGACGATGGTAGTTTGCAAGCACGATGGTAGATTTCAGCTTGAAGACTAAGTTTTAGTTGGTTGCTGATGAAAAAGGCTGCCAGGGATGGCTTAGAGTGGTCGTGGATTGTATTGGCAAAGAATTTTTGGAAGGGAAACAGATTGATTTTAAGGCTTTCAGATTTTGCAGATGGTTTAGGGATATCTTGGGAAAATCATGTAGGTGAAAATAAGGCAGACTTGGATAATCTTTGGGCCATGATTTATGATTTTCAATCGTTAAGGACTGACCTTATACCCTACAATCACCTAAACCACTAGTCTTCTTTGAAAATTGAGGGTGTGAATTAAGTTGGGATTTTTTTGAAGCCCAATAGTCCCCTTAATCATGCTTATCACATTAAGAGAATATCCCTCAATGATCAATTTCTTGCATTCCACCGAATCTAACTAAGAAACACCTTGGAATAACGCCCAAGCCTCAGCGAAGTGATTGGTTTGATGGCCCAATTTTTTTGCAAATGTAAGAAGAATCACCCCGCTTGAGTCCCTAATTAATCCATTGGTTCTAGTCGGGCCTGGGTTACCTTTGGAATCTTTGTCAAAGTTTAATTTCAACCACATGATGGAAGGGATTCTCAAATAATTTTAGACCTGTTCAGAACCACCTAACTTGTTGTTGCCTGATGTTGGGTTGAGAAACCCAGAGATCTTTCCAAACCAATATCCTTTTCATTAGTAATTTTATCCAAGCTTAGAGCTTTGACATTTTCAACGATCAAGTTAGCACAAGTCTCTTATTCGAATTTATTGATATACATATAAATCATTTCTCATTGTTTACATCTATAAAATGGATCAAAGTTATAATGAATGGTCACATAATTGTGTACATAAAATATTGTTTGTATGCTAAAGATGGGCTTAAAAATGATATTTTTGCAACCCATCATAAACAATGGGACACATGCAGTATTTTACCCCTAATTTCCAATATGAAGAAGATATCATTGAAATGCTCAATTGACATTAAAAGTATGGGTCAAATGGTGGATACATTACCTCAAAGCTAAAGTAGTAAGCATTATACGAATAATTGATCTTGTTAAAAAATTTTATTAGAATTTGTTGCTTGAAAGGAGCGCTAAAAATTTCAAAAAATAAATCTCAAAATCACACTAAGTTTTGATTTATATTGTTGTCTTTCGAAATAAAACGTATACATAAAACTTATTTAAAAATATATTTTCATAATTTAATTTTAAAATAATGTGTATTTCGAAATATTCATAAAAAACTAAAATAATATACTAAAATATTTTTATTTAATTTAATAAATTCTTAAACTCATAACAACGTTGGAATAATACATAAATCATAAAAAGTTCTCACGTAAAAATAATAATAATAATAATAAATCTGCTTTGCACAACAAAAATAAGTATCAATAGCAACTCAGTCACTGTTTTCAATTTCGATATAATGATGCTCCTACAAAAGGTCGGCACAAAAGTTGAATTTTTGGGAATGTGTTTGAACTAATGATGACAAAGACGCGAATATTCCCAGTCAGCAGATCTCCGGCCATTTCCACGCACATATTTTTATTTTTTATATTTTATTTTTTTTAAGGGAATTTGTAACATTTTTTTATCTTTAATAATTAGGAATGGGGTCAGACATTTTCTTCGAGGATGTTTCTGCCTCCGGACACAGGCAAAATCATTGAAGTTACCTCTATCACCCCTTCCTCTCCTCCTTAAACGCTGTTCAGTAAGACCTCGATGGCTCAGGGTACGTGCTGCTCGGCTACGCTGTTCAGTAAGACCTTGATGGCTCAGGGTATGTGCTGCTGGGCTGCTGGATTTTGGGAGACCCTGATGGCTCAGGGTTGGTACCACCATTGTCAAGCTCGGGTGCACTCAGCAGACTCAAGTCACACAGATTCCGATGGTTGAGGGTTAGTACAGCTGTTGTCAAACTAGGGTGCACTCAACAAATTCAAGCCAGACTACTACTTTACCTTTATTAAACAAACCCAAAAATTGTTTGAAGTGGAAGTATCCAAAGTCTTAAATGATTCTCATTTTTAACCGTGTTCGCTGACCGTGTTGTCACTTTGCGCGGAATCTGACCTTTCACACCTCAGCGTTCCGTCACCAATTTTCTCCGCGGAAGTCACCGCGTGGTGGACGTCATTGCGCTTTCCAATCGAATCCCCATCTATCCTTCACTGTCATCTGGCCGTCTGCACAGGTTCCCTTTCCTTTCCTCTTCCTTTCCATTGCCGCCCATTCCTATAAACCATTCTCCTCTTTTCGATCTCTGCCATTGTCTCTTCATTCGATTCTCACAGCAGCTTTAAGCTTTACTGTTCGAAATTTGCAATGGGAATTTATCCTCAATAATATTCTTATGTGTAGTGTATGGATGATGTTGAGTCAAAATACTACAGTGAATTTAGTTTATGATCCTTCATTTGTTATAAATATATTTTTCTTGGTTCTTTGCTTAGCACAGTTTGTTTACTTCAATTTTTGTTTGCTTTTTTAACACACTATATTTTTGTAGTTTGTTTTGTATTATCTAAATTTCTTAAAGTAACATACATTACTTAAAATATATCATATGGATTACCTCAAGTTTTATTAGATATTTGTTTAGAATATTGATATGCTTTAGCTTTAAATTTGGTAATTAATGATATTTTGTATCAAGTAAAATTGAATATTTCATGTAATTTTGTCTCTTCTAATTTTATAATACTAGAGTAAAAATATTTTAAAAATCAAGCTTTTATATGTATACAATTAAATACAAAGATTCGATGAAAGAAGCATAACATAGAGGTAAAATTTGTAGTATCACAACAACTATATCTTTATCTTCAATTTTTTTTAAATAGCTAACAACCGATCCTTTATATTATTTAGATGCATCATATTCTCTAAGATGGGTCTACATTCTTACAACTAAAGTGAAAAGATAAGAGACTTCAAGTAAGAACATATCTAATCTCAAATATTTCATATGTATTTTGTTAAAATAATTTAAAATATGACAACTTGATTAGTGTTGTAAGTCTTGGGAAATAATCATCTGCAATAAGTAAACTTAGAAGTATCAAATACTAATTTATTTTGTCATAATTATTAGTATTAGCTATCTATCTTACCTCTTTTTAAAAAAAATATTGGTAAAATAACAATACACACAAATGACATCTTATGAGTCTAATTACTTTAATGTCCCAATCAATTTATGAGAATATGAAAGGATTAGAGTCTGGATATTTTTCATGCTCTTACAATAGCCTATTGTGAGTGGAAATGGTAAAATATTTTCTGGTTGGGCTTATAATGCTCTCAAGGTTTGAATATTATACATTGATCTAATATGAGTCAAATAAATAGCTTACTTTAGTTGGCATATATTTTATTCATTTTGATTTGAGATATGTGACTAGTGATATTAGACCTTTGTTTCACATTGATCCTCACTTTTATCTTGCTTAGTCAATTGAAATTACAATCAACATTAAATGAATTACAACTATTAAAACTTTAAGCGATTAGACCTTTGATCCTTTAGTTGATATTAAGTCATATAATTGCTATATGTTTTGGCCTTTGATCCTCTTATAGTTTGTTAATTGTATTTATGATCGTCTAATTATGTTTTAGTTACTCCCTCTAATTCTTCATTTATCTAAATTTTCAATCCTTTGATTAGGTTTGACTAGTGCTTAGTAATCAAGTGAAATTTTTCTCCTTGAAAGTCTTATTTCTTTAAATGTTATCTTCTAAATAAACTTCTCAAATTGGATGTCCACTTCAACCTAGATTTTAGGATTAACACATGATACTTGGTAAGACTTTTGATCATGTGAAAAACTTGCACTAAGCTCACATTAATGGAAATTCAACCTATTGCATTCACATACCTTCAAAATTTATCTCTTATAAATCATTTGCTTAAATAAAATTTTGATCAAATTTGATTTCTTGGATTGAATGGTCTATACAAACCATGCTTTTATTTTTTTACAGAACCTCTATTTATGTGAGGAATCATTACATCATAGATAATTTGAATGTAAGTTGAGCAAACTACTCAATACGTGGTACATAAGGTCTACTAGAATTTAAGGGTAGTTGCAAGATTAGTTAAGGTTTGTTATGCCAAAATTGGGCATCCATTGTATTTAAATATTTTTATTTCATAATGTAAATCATCAAATCATATAAGCATTAGCACTATTGGTGGTATCAAAGTAAGTGGAAGGAAGAGCAAACTCTTAGATAGGTTGTCATTTGAATTTCGTCTCGTTTTGAACAATTTTGATCATATTTCTAGCTCTGCTCCCTTCTACTAACCTACAGGTAGCATCATCAAATTCCCATTGATGGAGGCTAAATTGGAAAAATCTGACCATCTGGGTCTTCCCAAAATGCCCCCAATTAGCTAACCCCAAGTTTGCAGGTCTTTTGGAGCTTCCTAAGCAGGACGTTGGGACAGTACCTTTTCGGTGTTTCAAAAGAGTCTCTCCATTGGGACATTGGGACATTGGGACAGTACCTTTTCGGTGTTTCAAAAAAAATTAATTTACTTACAGCATGTTATAGGGACTTCAAAAGAGTCTCTCCAAGCATAAAAAGTTGTATATGCCATTATTTTAGTTTCTTCACAAAACACGTCTTCAAAATTATGGAAGAAATGTTTTATGGCAGACAAACCCAAGAATGAAACTACCATCTATGGGATTCCAAACAAGGTGGAAAAGGACTCAAAGTTTGCTATTAAATTTTAGTGTAGATGCTAATGGTGTACCATAATGATTATTTAAAATTTTATTTTACCCTCATTTGAACTAAATGCAACTACCAAGATTTACAAGGGACTAAGTCGTACAATGTTTTTATCACTAAGGCAAAAAATCGAGAGGCAATGCATGAAGTGCATCTAAAGTTCAAGTGACTTGATTTTTTATTTGACAAAAAAATTACTAAATAATGCAATCCAAGGGGTTTTAGAGGTATTATATCATTTGGTACCTTATAATAATATTGCAAAGACCTTTATAAATAAATATATTAGGGTGTGTTTTATATTTAAAGCGTGTGTTTAATATTTAGGTCTATGGTGTGTTTAATATTTAGGTCTATGGTGTGTGTCATATAAGTAAGTCAAAAGTTAAGTGTTGAATAGGTAAGTAAGTCAAAAGTTAAGTGTTGAATAGGTAAGTGTGAGTTATGTACATTAGATTTTATATTTAGAAATTATGAATTAGGAATCATCTTGAAAGCCTTTATTTTTATATGTACACGAAAAGTAATATGTGATTTATTATTATATATAAAAATGTGAAAAATTGTAAACGAGAATGAAGAATAAAATCAACAATCATATGTATGAAAGTGAAAAACCTCACATCAAATATAAATATAAATGTTTAAAATAAAACATTATTTTTATTTGTTTGATATATAGAAGCAATGGTTACAATCTCGATTTTTAGTAACTACCAGCACATTGGTAGGGTTCAAACTATCTACGAAGGCTCCCAAGACTTCCACCGTCTCGGTACATGGTAACCCGACGTGAAATGGGGACCGTGGGACGCACAAGGGTTGCACCGTCGTCATCAATCTGGCGCACCACTCAGAGGAATCGGATATGGGCTGCTTTCTGTGCATGGGCAAGCCCGTGGGATAAGTGCCCCAACTTACCAATATACCTAGACCCACGGACTAAAATAAAACATTATAACAAAACAATAAAATAACATTATATTTGTGTATCGCTATAAAACTATAAAAGTTATCCTAAATTTGCTAACAATTAACTCTCACAAAAGTATTTCACTTTAAAAACATTTATTTATTTATTATTATGCATACAAAGATATAGATTTAATGATAAGAGGATATGAGATTATAGGAATATTACGAATTGAAAGACTCTAATCTATAATCTTTAGAACTAACTCTCATGAGAGTGTGACACACTTTAAGTAAAGAAAAGAAGCACTTAATTTCTTTTTTAATGTATGTAGACCAAAACATGAGATTATATGAATATTAACTCTAATCTTTAGAACTAACTCTTTTCAATCATCGCTCCGCCAACACCTTGAGGTCTCTCACAAGGTTTTAGCTTAAGCTTTTGAAAGAATCTTGCAAAGACTGTGTCCGCTGCCGCCCCGCTACATCCATTCTCCATCTGCAATCATAATCATAATTCACACGCCTCAAATTTTTCGATGCCTATTTCGAATACGATCCAAAAACGATAAACATAATGCAAAACTTTAAATGAGAATGTCGGGATTTCTTTAGTCAGACCTGCCCATTAAAGGTTAGACAAAGCGTTTTGTCTGGAAAGGTGTGGATGCTAGCATCCATTACTGTAAGCTCAAGTTTGTCGAGCTCCATAAGAGATTTGACGAGCAAGCCTTTTCTGTTAGCGCAATGGATTCGAATTAAAAACTTGTTCTGAATAAGTCGTGCATCAATCACTGCATCATCTCCCATCCAACAATCTTCTTCTTCTTCTTCTTCTATCTTCTTCCTCTTCTTACAATGAGAAGCGTTTTCTGCAACCGGCGACTCGCTTACACAAACACTTTCAGGAGGAGACCGGTTTTCTTCGAGAGCGTTCAATCTCTGTTGGAGCTGCTTCACATATTCGACGGTCTCACATAGCACAGACTCCTTGCTTAGCTGTTACAATCAAATTACATTATCATTTACATTTCTCGATAATGATGGCATAAGGATCATAAAAATGTCAAAATCATTCCTCAGCGATTGCAGAAAGATACAACGATGGCAGGAAAGCCTGATCCGATAGTGTGGACCAGGCCTTTAGGTAATAATATTGTGCATAGACACCAGTCTAATTTCAGCACAATAATTGATTACCTTCTTTATGCCCGGCACAAGAGCTGAAAGCGCCATGAACTTCTCGTTGAGTTTTTCTCGTCGTTTGCGTTCACCCAAGATATACTTGCTATGCTTCTGCTGCTTCTCCTTCTCCTGCTCACACCACGATTCTTTTACGGAAATTTGATTATTAAACCGCTGGTGTTGATTGTGATGAGGATGAGTCTGAATGCATTGTTGCTCATTTTGCGAGCTGGAAAATTCCCATTTATCTTCTAAAAGGAAGGCTTTCAACCTCTCAAGTCCCGAAGATACTGACAGATTATCAACAGCACACTTCTCCTTTCCAACAGCCGGATCTTCCACGCCCTACAGACATGCAAAAGATTGTTTAAGCAGAACAAATAAAAGAAACATCTTGAAAGAAAAGGAGCAAGCCAAATCATGCCTGTAAAATATAGATGCGATACGCTCCATACCAAGAACGACATCTGCCATGAAGCCGAGCATGGTTCCATGATGCCGAGAAATCCAGTCGAATCGATAGCAAGAGAGAGTGTGTGAATTTGGGGATGGTCTTACCGTATTTAAAGGAGTAGATAAAACACGGGATGGGAAGGGAAACACGGGATGGACATCATCAAACACCAACAAATCATGTTGACCTAAATAACAAAAGACTCAATTGACCTAAATAACAAATAACACAACTTTTTTTAACGAATTATCATTTCACCAACCCATAAATATACATACGATTAGAATTGACACTGACCGAATATAATTACGACACCAGAAAAAAATTAAAAGACTCCTTCGAGGAAGAGTAACGTAAATTGTCTCGTTAAAAAGCAATAGAGGGTTCAACTTTTGTTTTGAATTACCCTTTGACTCTTTCAATCAAGAGGAGATTCCAATTGAGACCTGACCAAAAGAAGAAAGGAGTCAGTATACCCAAACGGAGTAAAATAATAATATATATATTTTTTAAATAAATTATTTTCGTTCAAGTATTTTTATTTATGTTTATGAGATTGTAACATTCAAGAAAAGTAAGCATGGTGTATAATTTTAATTTTTTGAATTTAAACTTCAGATTTTGTTTTGTTTTGGAGTTTCAAAGTCTTAACAACATTCAAGAAAAAATAAAAAAAAATTAATAAAATTTAAAAAGTAAAAAATAAAAAAATAGTATAACTATTTATAAAGTCAAAAAATATATATATATATAAATAGTATAACTGTTTATAAAGTCAAAAAAAAAGAGAGACATGATTAGTTAGAAAATACTTTTGGCAGGCTAAATTAAAATTAATATTGATAGAGTTGCAAAAAATAATTGGAGTAGAGTTAGAATTGGAGTGGACTGCAAGAATCATGTTATTTTTCATTCTTTCTATTTTTTAGATATTTTAATAGTCTTACCATAACTTCTACTTCTAATGGAAAGGTTTATGTTTCAACAAGTAAAATCTCATGTGGGATTGGTGCTTTAATTATGAAATTATTTCTAATCAGTTGTTCTTAACTTCTTTCTATATGTCTTTATTTGAAATTTTATGTATTTCTAGCCTACACCTCACATTTATATATCACTATTGGAAAAACCAATAACCTAAAAAGGACCCTAATGGCTTTTATATTTGACAACTCTTGATCTTTTATTCTTATTTTGTAATTAGTAGAGTGCCCTCCATTTTACCTATTTTGTATATTCCCTAATTGAGTTTGTTTTGAAAATGTAACCCAAGGTATTTGTATTCTATTACTACCTCTAAATAATTTCCTCCAAACAAAATATATGTTTGTTTTTGCTCTCAACAAGTAGAGAATACTATATTTTTAGTTTTGCTAGTGTTTACTTTCATCCCAACTTATAAAAATGCTCTAAAGCCTCGGTGGATGAGTTGTGCCCTCAAGACCTCAACCAAGATTAGAAGATCTAGAATAGCTTTTGGATTAGCCTTCATAATAGGTCAATTCCTATAAAATTAGCTCAAGTAACAAAAAGGAGGTTGTAGTCTAAAGAAAGAGATATGTAGGGTTAGAATCTAGAACTTAAAATGATCAAAGATTCAACATCAACAAACATAAGGTATGAGAATCTCATAACCGAAACTAAATCAAACTGCCTAAAAAACTAACTTTTATTCATTATTACAGACCATTTAATCAAATCAAACATATACATTGCCAAGCATTTTAGAGACTAAATGAACAACAATCTAGGGAAAAATCTAGATAAGAAAATAACTTTGATAAAATAAACCATTCATCCAACTTTAATATAAATGCTTAATAATCAGTTTAGCATACATACATGATTTACAATGATTTTAGAGAGAGACCAAACAACAATCCAATTTTTATTCAAAAGTGCACAGTATATTCATCATACAACTTATGCAATTGTAAACGCTAAAGAACTAACCCTTGGATTGGGTTACATTCAAGTATATATAGTTTTATATTTGTATTCATTTAGCTCAACATGATTACTATTAAAACTGATTGTAGGCCTATCAAGCGTGTACAACACATATGCATCCATTTCTAGCTCATTCTAGTGCAACTATAATGTCTCCATCATGATGATGTGGCTTGCACTAATTTCTCTCAAGAAGGTGGTTTCCTACGTGTCTTCAGCTAATCCATGAGATTATTTGACATATTTACTTTATTCTATATTGCTCAATGACTAGGCTAGTTGCATCAATATAGGTATCAAATAGAAAGGCCACTGGTTGTTGATATCCTCTAACAATATATTTTGGTTGTCATGAGCAGGTTCAAGCTCTTTGGAATTTTACTAGATTCATCATTCTTTGGCCAAAATTAGTTCTACTCTAGCTTTCCAAGTATCAAGCTTTTCCCTCTACTTGTGTGACGTTAGCCTAATCAACAATTTCACTCTTCATCTCAACACTTAGTCAATTTTTTTAGTTTTTTTGTCTAATTTTATACTTTTGTTCTCACCTTGATGATATTATGGTCTTTAAAAGTTTGACCATCTTCTACATAGTCCTTTTTTTGTAATGTAAACTATCAAAAACAATTAGCTATGGATTTGGATTTCTTTTGTGCCAAACTTTTATGTTGCTCATGATGATGTTAGTGCCTTCTGGCCATCTTTGACATAGTCAAATTTCCTATTCGACTAGGGGTTGCTTCAATGTTAGGTGTCGGGTCTTCATTCAGAAATTTAGGCAAAATTTTATTCTAATGTGTTGGGTGCCAAAAAATTTCCACACCTTTTGTGATGTCAACACCTTAAAAGGTCCGACAACCTCCCATACTTGACTAATTTTAGTCTAGTGTTACAAAAAAATGTCATACTTTTCTTCCTTAGTCATTTTTCTTAGACTCAACTACGTCAGATGCCAAAAATTGTATGCTTGTTGATGACATCAATGTCTCAAATAGTTTGGTTGATTTCTATGCTTAGCAAAATTTTACATTCTACTATTACAAAAGGTTGTGATTCTTCATGCTTTAACATCTTCTCTAACAACTCGACTACTATTCAATATATCTAGTTGTGCTTCTCTCTTCCCAGCTTGAGATATACTAATTCAATAGCAAAAAAAATGTTTGAATATATGGTTTGCAGATGTGTGTGAGTTCTTTCTACCCACATTATTGGTGCCTCATGGGGTGTTTATGTTTGTCGAAACATAGAACCCATATAGTCTTTATCCTATTGGGCAATGGAGTCAAAAGAAAGAAATAACCTACTTATACAAATGTATGCTTTCTACATACTCCTCATCTTCGGGGTCCTAGTTGTTTTGTTAGTAGATTCACCTTGTCTTTCTTGCATTATTGCCCTAGATGTTTCACCTTGTTGGTTGGTTTCTTGAACCATGGAGGAGTTGTCACAAGAAAAAATACTTTATAAATCTTATTCCATGATTTCTCAATGGGAATATAAACTGCTCTAAATTTGTGAAGAACCTTCTTTAATTCAAAATATCCATCATAATATGGATCCCTATACTTTCAATCTAACTCTTATGATCATGCAAGTAGCATAAAGAGCTTATAGAAGAGTGCAATGACCTTATTCATCTCCAAAGGCTTGGCTAATCAATTGATCTCACTTTCATGAATGATATGTCGATCTAGTTATTGGTTGAGTTGCTTCTTAGAATAAAATTTTCTATCTCTACCCTAGAATCTTGGAAAGCTACGATCCATGACCTATTAAACTATAACTTTTATTTTATATGTGCTACCTTTAAGTGTAGTTATTATCTCACCTCCTAAAATTGGCTAATTTTCATATATGACCTATGTTAAGAAGAATTCAATTCACTTACATATATTTTGGAGAATATCACCAGGTACAAGTATTCTTCTCTATTTCTTAAGATGTAGACAACTACCTCTACCTACTCCACTTTACTCATCAGGTCCTCTCTTCTTTTGTTGAATTCGTATTCTACCTTCTATATTAACTCAAAATATATGTTATCTTTTCCATTAATGGGAAGGCTTTCATAACTATATCCTTGATCTTAATCCAATACTAGCCTTAGCTTTGTTTCAGCATCTCCTAGGAAAAGCTAGGAGTTTGTGGTTTCTTCTTTTCTTGGTCAAGCTCTACTTGCACCATTGCTAGTCTTTCTTCTTGATTCCAAAGTCTTGACCTTAGCTCTTGAAATTCATTTTTCTATATCTAGAACTTTATATCTCCATGATGTAGTTCTTCCAAACATTAGATTTTTTATCTTTGTGTTGTAGTTGCTCTTCAGTTGACGATTTGTCTAGTATGAGCTTTAGGTCTTAGACCTCATTTCTTAGAGTGTTTTTCTTTACTTTTTTCTTGTTAGCTTATGTTCCAAGCTTTCAATTTTCTTCTTTGCAGATTTATACTTTACCTCCATTTGATTATTCTCAAGGTATAATACATGCTTTAGTATGAAGAGCTCTCAATATATCCTCCCTAGGGACTTTTGAAATATCATATCTCTACATCTTAATGTGATAATTTATCACTGTCATTTTTGAAGCTAGTTTGCTAACCTTTGAGAATGTAACTGCTTTGACTTACCCCTTAGTAATTGGATCTATACCATCATATGTCCTAACATTTGCTTTCTTTATATCCTTATGAGGTACTTGCACCTGTGCCCATTTTTTGATGTTTGCTTCAATTTGTTGTATTACATAGAAGACTTCTAGGATTTGATGACTAGGGGTAGGGGAAGTAGTAATGACAAATTGGAAAGGAAAAAATGCTTTTACTGGGGATCTAGGGATAAAATGCTAGTATTTATAGGGGTGTGTGAATATGGTCTCTTGGGAGTTTGTTGGTATTCATGTATAAAATAAGTGGAAGCCATACCTTATGGTGGGTTTTGAGCAGGATAAACTTCTCTTGTAGGGGAAGGTGGTGGAAGTGGTTGCTCTAGAGGAGGTTGTAAAGGTGGTGGATCAATTTCAGAGACAAAAGCAAGGATATAATCCATTCCTAATCCTTTCACTTTTATCATCTACTTTTGAGCTACTACATCAAATTCTTGAATTATTGCGTGGGTCCACTAAGTTTCCATTGCTAGTTGTTGCCTTTTATTGTTCTTTGAGATTTCTCTCTATCGAGTGCTAGGAGTAATTTTTCTCTTTGCCTTCTCATTGGATATTTTATATTGAATATGTTGATATATATTAGGTTGGATCTTATCCTTTCCAAGAATTGTTGTAGCAACTCCATCTATATGCTATGTTGCTTGAACCATCTCAACTCCTAGGATTTGTTGTGCTTGTTCTTTCTAACTTGTTTTTGGTAGATTTTCTATTATTGGAGCATGCTTAGGCTCACTTGTCCTTTTAGCATTCCTACTTTGTCTCTTGTGTATAATTAGTTCTTTAAGTCTGGCTCTTATTTTAAATTTGCATAAGTGACTAGAGGCTCCTTTTTTATAGGACTTTGTTGAATGGTTTCTTCCACCTCTTCATAAAAATATGCCTCCTCTTCTTTATCTCCATCTTTAATAAAATTAATATATCTTTCTCCTTTGTTATCCTCCATCTAGACTTCATATTTTTCATCAAACTCTACTTTAAAATCTTTATTTTAAGGATTAGGGAATGTCTTATTTTGTTTATCCCATTCGCATCACAAAATCCACCATTCCCAAACTTTTTCTTTAGTCCATACCAACTCTTCCTTAATTTGTTCCACTAGATAATCTCATATCCATTAGTATTTATTTCTCATTGGATCATAGGGCTACTTGTAGGGATAACACTTTCTCCATGGATATTGTATTTGTATCTCATTGATATCAAGATCAAGAGCTTATTCCTCTATTTTATTCTTGAACTACTTAATATTTGGATGAGGAAGTTGTTCAAATGTTGGAGGTTTAGTGTTAAAATCTATTAATTTGACCTTGAATTTTTCTTCTATATTATAGTTCCAACCTCTAGAAGAACTTATTGCAATTTAACCCCACTCTCTTTTTCCTTTTCTATAAAAAGCAATAAATTGAATGTTTTGCTCCATTTTATAATAATTGCCAAGGCAAGAGTTTGTAGAAATTTTTATTTGTGTAAGCCATTTGTGCTATCAATCTTCTTGAAAAAATTGTGTTCTAGTTTATACATGTACTTCTATTACTGTTTAGTAATATAAGTTGTTAAAACTCTTTCTTATCAATTTCATTCCCCTAGGGGGTTTTCTTACATAAATCCTTATATTTTTATAGATTTTTATGGCTCGGATTTTATTGTCAATGGTTGTTTACTTCATTGTACTACAATGTTAAAATATATGGTGTTAATACTCACTTGATTCCATGGTTAATACTTTATTAGATTGACTTGTATATTTTTCTAAAATTCCTTGTACATCTTATATAGATGGATTTATTATAATATTCCTTGATCCAACCATTTCTTCATCAATTGGAAATGCCTATTCTTTAATTAGTGAGATTATTTGGTGTCTAATAAAACCTTTCATATCACATTGTGCTTATATAATAGGTACTTTATTTATGATGGATTTTAAGCCTTACTACCACATAATATCATAGGTCCCAATATAAAGAAGCCACAATATTAAAGGTCAAAATATCAATAATGAAGAGTAGAATTATATATGAGCAATTTAATATGTATATCAAGGCTAATATAATAATAAAAATATCATTCACGTATATAATTAAATATAAATGTAAATGGCCTAAATTATTCATGAATTATGCATGAAGAAAACTTACAATATTAATTGCTTAAAATCTATATACAAACTTTATTTATTTTCTTCCTCATTACAACTAGATAATTAGATTCTCATTTGATTACATTCTCATGGAGTGTTATCTCCATAATACAACCATAGTAATGTGACTCTTCAAGTACTTTATTATTGCTCTCCATATGACATTGCTTATGACCTTTGGATTATCATCTTGTCACTTGCATATTAGACTCTTCACTTTCATCTTACATGCACACTTGACTCTATGACACTTGCACACTTCTACAATACTCTAAGACTTCTACATGCCCTCCTAATCTAAGATACTTGTGCACATCCTCACATTATATATTTGCACATTTACATATATGACACTTGTGCATTTCCTACACATTGCACTCTTACATGACACTTGTGCATTTCCTACACATTGACACTTACATGAAAGGGGAAATATAAATCACACATATAAACTAAATACTCAACCCTAATCTATTACATATTTATAATTGTACCATAAAGGTACCATGGGGATACATTAGTATGTACCAAATAATGTAATATTCCTTAACACCCTCCTTATTACATTATTTAGTTATTGAAGACTTTAGTCTTTAATCTTGGACTTCATCTTTGTTTTCAATCTTCAAGTGACCTTTCATTGTTTTTGAACCTTTTGTTTCTCTAGAATATTCTTCATCATCTTGAATCTTGGGTTCATCCATTGTTCATATTTGTAGGATAACCTCGGACTATGTTTTATCCAATTCCTTGTTTCCTATTGAAAGCATGAGATTCCGAAAGAAAAATAGTATTGCTGCAATGTAAACTAACTAGCTTGATGCATGAAATAAAACGGATATAATCGAATCAAAACCAACGTAAAAAGAGAAAGCAGGAGCACAGCCCTTTTTATTAATGTGATTCCAACTCGGTTACAATACATCTCCTCCCTTTTTAGGGGCTAGGAGAGTTAGCATGTTTCCATTACAAAAAGTGAATAGTGATCTTCTTTTCGCATGCCCACATTTGAAACGGGCGGGCCAAAGTGTTGCCGCCGCTTATGCTGATGAATCCTTGCTTGTTGCTTCTCCTGCCCAAAGGCTGCTGCCAGTGATACAGTCGATGAAAGTCTACTGTAATTCGTCTCCAAGTGAGACGACTTCGCCTGTGATAAAAAGCCGAAATGCTGCTGTTACCTGCAGGTTAGTATTTCATTGCATCGCAGGATATATTCGATAACTGTCTTCTGAAATCTAGATTAGACGTAGAACGTAAAGCGTGACAGATATATTCGAACGTAAAGCATTAGACGTAGAACGTAGAATGCAGGATATATTTGATAAAGGATATATTCGAACGTAAAGCGTGACAGAATAAACTAATCATGCAACTAACAAACAGTGTGGGGTGCCCAAGCGGGCCGCCCCGTTAAAACTTGACTTTGACGCCAATCCACTAGGGATGGGCTCAAAATCTCAGAGAATGTGGTGTCATCGAATTGATGGATTACTGTGGTCCAATGTCGGGTTTAGGTCCAGATCCACGCTTCTAATAGCCACCAATAACCTCCCTTGCGAAAGAGATTACGGGTGTAGAAGAAATGAATCGAAAAGAATGCAATCGGGTGTTTGGTTTGGCAGCACTTCGTTGCTTGGAAATGTCTACCAACTTGTCTTTTTGGGCGGGAAAGTCCGCCATTTTATAGACCCATGGGGTCTCTTTGGAGGGGCACGCAGGGATGCCACGTGGCGGCCATGCCTTCCCAAAAGGGAGGAGACTCCTCCTTGACTTGGGCTTACATGACTGCCCTTGTGACAGTCCGCTAACTGCCAATCTGCCCACCTACGCGCGCATGCACAGCAGGCGACAATAACTGACTGTCCTCGGCTGCCACTTGTTTAACGTCCGCTTTAAATTGTTTTAATGGCACTTTTAAATGTTTTAATGTCTGCCTTTGATTGGTTGAATTCCGCCTTTGATTGGTCAATTTTTGCCCAGGCGCAAATGCGAAGTTTGTCACGATATCGCGACGTCGCGATATCGCGACACTTCGGCCAAGGCTTTGCTTTGGGCGCCGAAGTGTCGCGATATCGCGACACTTCGGCCAAGGCTTTGCTTTGGGCGTCGAAGTGTCGCGATATCGCGACACTTCGGCCAAGGCTTTGCTTTGGGCGCCGAAGTGTCGCGATATCGCGACGTCGCGATATCGCGACACTTCGGCCAAGGCTTTGCTTTGGGCACCGAAGTGTCGCGATATCGCGACGTCGCGATATCGCACTGTCGCGGCCAAGGCTTTGCTTTGGGCGTCGTGACGTCACGATATCGTGACACTTCGGCCAAGGCTTTGCTTTGGGCGCCGAAGTGTCGCGATATCGCGACGTCGCGATATCGCGACACTTCGGCCAAGGCTTTGCTTTGGGCTTTTGGTGTCGCGATATCACGACGTCGCGATATCGCGACACTTCGGCCAAGGCCTTCTTTTGATTAAGGCTTGCTTTTGATTAAGGCTTTCTTTTGATTAAGGCTTGTTAAAATGACCAGCTTTGCTTTGTTTACTTTTTGACCTTCTAAACTACTGTGTAAGTGGCTAGGACCACTGTTTGACCTCTAAGGGCTGCCCTGAAAGCTGTGTGTGTCAATGCGATCAGTGTTTGTAGTCACATAATCGGATTGGTGCTATTTTGGTGTCTACAGATGCCCCTTTTTGGGAAGCGCTACGGGTGACGCAGTGCTGAGCAAAAATAGATAACCAAAGCACTAATGATTAGGGTTTCTTGGTAACCTAACCAACTTTTGATGCCCCAAGTATGGAAAGGGCATGCATTCTTGAATCCTTGCTTCTGACGAGCTAAGGAATTTGATTTCAAGTGTTAACCTATTTTGGTGAGGTGTGACTTGAGCTTGGACATTGATCAGTCATGATTAGGCAAAGGGCGCAACCTTTTGTCCATAGGGGAACCTTGTGTTCATGCTTCGGGAATGCCAAGTGTTTGATCAATTTGATTGTTGCTTGTTTACCGCCCCAAGCAGGAGCGTGATTGTCTTTGTCAATGATTCTTTGAATGCATGTCATTGCTTTGATTGGGTGTGTGCTTGTTGATTGGTGACTAAGTGTGACTACCCCCTCAAGCGACGAATCGATGAGGGAATGACCTTCATGAGAAAAGCGACGAGTCGCTTGACCCAAGATGACTTGTGCAAGGGTGCCTTTAGATGGTTTACCGTTAAGCATGTGCAATTTCCCGACATTTGGACCTATTTTTGGTGGGTGTTAACCCTTTTGGTGATGCCATAATGGGGTGAAATCGTCGAAAACCCATCTTCCCGTGGAGCGGTCCGGCTATGGTAGCCTTCTTGGGGAAGTAGGAGAGTGACAATTTGAGCCCCGACATCGATTTTCTATGCCAAGAGGTTAAGTGCAAGAGCACTTGTGTCCGGCAATGCTTATTGCTATGTTTTTGTGTTGCATTTTTGTGATGTTTTTGTTGTTTTGATTTTCTTGCTTTGTGTATATGTCATGATTTTATGTTATGCACAATGATTGATGTTGATGGATGCATGCTACTTTATATTGATGTATGCACATGGTATGATAAATGCGATTGTTGTTTGTTGATTTTTTTTGATGGATGCATATGTTGTGATGAATGCAAATGTTTTTGATATATATGTGATATGCAAAATGAAATGGATGAAAAGAATTTGTGATGTTTGGTTAGGGCACCATAGACTGTTTAGAACTTTGTTATTTTGTCTTTAGGCGATTGCTATGATGCATGACTTTGTATGTATACATGTGGTTTTTCTTTTTTTTGTATTTTCTGATGGTATTGTAAGGATGAAAAGTAGCGCAGCTTGGTTTAGAAATGTAGCTAAGGTTTTCTGAGACTCGTGACGGTTTTAACTTACTAGCCATGATCGTACTTTATCTTACAAGACTTTTGAACAAGGTATGAATCGGACTTGTTTTTGACCAAGCTATTTCACATCCCTCGTGTGTGCAATTGAGTTCATTTATGTGGTATTTGTCAGGATACCGCCGATGCTCGAATGGGCTTTCAACCGAACCCGTATCGAGGATCACCTAATTAGCTCCACTAACTCCTTTGTTGTATTTAGTTAGATTAATCTGCGGTGTTATCCAGGATACCATAAGCTAGCTCATCCTTATGCAAACATTGGTCCGCACACACGCAAAGCGAATGTGATAGACATATCATCATGCGGGTAGGATACCACCATTGCCAGATAGGCTATCAACCAAACTCGTAATGAGGATCACCTAGATGGTTTTCGAATGTTGAGAATTCCAAGGATTCAGGCTCAGGATGTTTGTTGGCTGAATGATTTAGAAAGTTGCTCGTCTATATAGTGATGAAAATCACTCGTTTATTTTCTATTAATTCTTTTTGAGCAAGGATTTTGAATAGTAGTGATAACCACTGTTATTTGATTTTGTATTTTGAGTATTGTGAGTTTGGGCTGGTGAGTGGCCTTGATCCTTGTGGCCTTGGGGACGACTACGCATCCTTTGTGGGGACGTGTAGTACGAATCCTTACGACGTTGGGAACCAAGGGGGTGATGGAGATTATGGAGTAAGGGCATTGATCTTTTAGGCCTTGGGGATGACTACCCATCCTGGTTAGGGGCGGATAGTACGAATCCTTACAACTTGGAGACCAAAGGTGAATGGAAAGTGTTAGGATGATGATTTGTTGGAATTTTGTTTGTGAATGGCGTTGATCCCTTTTGGGTCTTGGGGATGACTACCCATCCTTGGCAGGGACGTGTAGTACAAATCCTTACAACTTTGGGAACCAACTATGATTGGGATTTGGTAGTGGTGAAAACCACTGTATATGGAGGTGAATGAATGGGGAAGAGCTCATCCTTTTGTCAATTCTCAGCATTCTGGAACCATTCGCACAGGGGGATGAGCAAGATAACCGTTTCACTTATGGTGACCTGGATTACTGCGCAGGTTTCATCTTTCGTTCACACAACTTGGGAATTTTTATGTGTTTTAATTTGTGTTGGGATGTTACGTAACAAGGCGTATTTCAAGTGTAACTCTACCTTCGTAAAATCTGTCCGACTCGGTACATTACGTAGCTAAAGAGCAAAATGATGACCGAATCACGAAAACTCTTGATACATTAAAAGACCACCGACTCTAGTGTGGTAAAAAGCAATGCATGGTGTTTTTGTTGTTTTTGTAAAATGGAACAGTGTGGAACAAGATGGACTAGCAGAGCAATTACAGCCTATGGTGCCTTTGACCTGTACGACCACAAATATGCAATGTATGGATGCAATGCTTTAATGCAGCTATGTATTTTTGTATTTTTGATGGATTGATTTTTGTGAATATGAAGATGAGGTGCGAGAAGAGCTCTCTATTGATGAATTTGAGTATGCCTAGAAATGAGATGCAAATTTTTTTTTTGTTGTTTTTTGATGATTTTTGAATTTTAACTTTTCTTATTTTTGACCAAGCGATTGTGGAAATCCTTGGAGCATTTTGGGATTGACCAAGCGATTTTAGGGATCCTTGGAGCATTTTTGGGATTTGACCAAGCGATTATAGAATCCTTGGAGCATTTTTGGGATTTGACCAAGCGATTATAGAATCCTTGGAGCATTTTTGGGATTGACCAAGCGATTATAGAATCCTTGGAGCATTTTTGGGATTGACCAAGCGATTGCGATAATCCTTGGAGCATTTTTGGGATTTGACCAAGCGATTGCGATAATCCTTGGAGCATTTTTGGGATTGACCAAGCGATTGTGATAATCCTTGGAGCATTTTTGGGATTTGACCAAGCGATTGCGATAATCCTTGGAGCATTTTTGGGATTTGACCAAGCGATTGCGATAATCCTTGGAGCATTTGGGGATTTGACCAAGCGATTGCGATAATCCTTGGAGCATTTTGGGGATTGACCAAGCGATTGCGATAATCCTTGGAGCATTTGGGGTTGACCAAGCGATTGTGATAATCCTTGGAGCTTTTTGGTTTGGATTATGGCTCTTCAGGGGATAGAGGTACCCCCAGCTTGATGGTCTTTACGCTCCGGATCTGGCTCTAGAGGGATGGGCACGAATGGATCGTCCCTATGCATGGATAGGAGGACAGGGTCTACCCTCGGTATTGATATTGCTATGGGGTCTTTGGGCAAAAATTGATCTCTGTATGCCCAAAGTGGCGGATGTAACGCTTGGTCCCACTGCGGTGGGTTAACGCGCCACTCATGCCCTAGTATTATGTTTATCTGTTGACATGCTTCCTCGATTTTTATGGGATGTCGATGCTATCGCATGTGATTGTTGTGGGCTATCTCTATTTTATCTTCACCTTCGACCAATGAGTACAGCTCATCATAATCTGGAGATTCTGAGACATGGAGGACTGCATCATCAGGTAGCCCTACGGTTAAAGGTTGATCCTCTTCGAAAGGAGCCTCATGTAAGTTGGGCCTTGGGAGCTCCAAAATCTTGGTCTCTATCGACTCTAAGTGCTCTAGCGCTTTGCATGTATCGGGAGATTTGAGCTCCTCCTCTTTGGTTGGTTCTTGTTGAGGAACTTGGGGCTTATGGAGGGGTGGCCAGATAGCACCCCCCATGCCTTGGTAGGGCAGTTCATCCCGCTCTTCTTCTCGCTCTGATTCCTTAGAGGCTTCTTGATGAATTTCTAAGGGTGGCCCATAAACCTGAGTGGGTTCTTGAGGAAGGCGCCCATCATTGGTTATAGGATTAGCCTCCCGCTCATGTCTAGGAGGCATCGAGGGCGGTGCTTGATGAGGTCATGGAGACTTGTCTCGCACCCGAGGGTTGTGCCTCTCATAATGTTTTGTCTTATGTGTGTGAGGGGTTGGAGTCCTCTCCTGCATAGTGTGTTGGAACAACTCATCCTTCTAGTGCTGAAGGTGCTCTTTATTTAGAAGATACCATTGCTCTAACTATTGTCGTTCTAGCTCAAGTTGCGTGAGTTGCATCCGATGTGCGAAATGCTTGACAGATTCTAAGATAGTTGGTCTTACCGCCTCATGTCTAGAAGGCCTAGATGCCTCTCCTAGATATCTATCTCGGTCGTAGTGATCCAAGATCTCTATAGGCCGCCTCCCTCTGTTGGAGGTAGTGGCATTTATCCGAGGCTCTGGCCTCAGTAGGTGATCCTGATAGCTAGCATTTGCGGAGGCGTCTTGCTCCCGTGATGTATATTGTTCTTGAGGAAGGTAAGGGTTTTCCTCTTGCTCTTTTTCATAAGTGAAAAAGGAATGGGTGGAGTTGGCTCGCCCCACCTGAGGAGCCTTGTGCTCTAGATTTGTCTTTGTAGTCCTAACAACTAGAGGGGGTGAAGGAGGGATAGTGTAATGATGTGGTTCCTCCCGTTGAACCCTATGTTGACCTAGCGCTTCATCGCGCGGTGACCGCTCATAGCGAGCATCTAAGGGAGCTCTCCTATGACTGTACCCCTCATGGAAGGGTGTGTGTTGAGTGCTATGCTGAACAGGAGTGCTCCTCAAAGAGGTGCCCCTATAGTCCCATTCCGTCGGGGCACGGAGGGGACTGCCTTGTGTGTCAGGCCGCCAAGGTGGTATGACCAAATCCTTGGGGCTATACCGGAGGTGACTTGTGCCTCCTTGGATATTCCCCACAACATCCGCCCGTGATTGGGCTTGGCTGCGGGTGAGCACCATTGTGGTGCTCTTCTACTAGCTAAGCAGATTTTTATCTCGTTTATGATGATTTTTCTTTTTGTTACACTAAGCAGAAATGAACACACACATACACAAACAGTGATTATCTCTTTTAAGGATTAATAGTGTGTCCTAAATTGGTTTAGTGCATTTTGATGTTTTGTTTTGTTTTTGCAAGTTTTGAAGAACGTTTAAATGCATAATGTTGGCTCATATGACTCCCATAAATGGTCGCCCCTTCAATATACCATTGTCGGACCGATATACCAACCTCTCTATATACCCGCCCTTACGAGAGGGAAACTATAGGTACGTGAGAGCAGATGGTACGTGGAACATAGGCGGTACGAAAGGGGGATTGTCCTGTTAATGACACCTACCATAGAAGACTTATCCTCGCATGCATGGGAATCACCCCAGCAACACTCGGTCAGCTTTCGTCAGGATTTACGCCTAACAACAGTGACAATCGGGGTGATGGATGCAAAATCAAGCCAAGGTGGTGATGAAATCCACCGATGGTCTTGATCAAGGGTTGGGGTTTTACGACCAGCTCCTTGGTTTAATTTTACCACGTGATGTGTGTGGGGTTCATTTTATTTAATAAAAATGAAACAAGCATAAACAACTTTCCCTAAGCAAGTAAAAGTTGACAGAAAAATAGAAACAGAAAATAATAATAAAAATAAAATAAAATAAATGACAGGTACAGTTTTGGAACCTTACCTCTTTTCTGCTCAAATCGGCTGTCTTTTCCGCCCAAATCGGTTGTTTCTGATTCGGCCCGGTACCTTTAAGCACAAAAACATAAATTTCAATCAGTTTTTGAATCTAAAAAAAAATAGGGGACAGGGTCCCACCGTGATCGCCACTGAAAGCATGAGATTTCGGAAAAAAAATAGTATTGAGATGCAATGTAAACTAACTAGCTTGATGCATGAAATAAAACGGATATAATCGAATCAAAACCAACGTAAAAAGAGAAAGCAGGAGCACAACCCTTTTTATTAATGTGATTCCAACTCGGTTACAATACATCTCCTCCCTTTTTAGGGGCTAGGAGAGTTAGCATGTTTCCATTACAAAAAGTGAATAGTGATCTTCTTTCCGCATGCCCACATTTGAAATGGGCGGGCCAAAGTGTTGCCGCCGCTTATGCTGATGAATCCTTGCTTGTTGCTTCTCCTGCCCAGAGGCTGCTGCCAGTGATATAGTCGATGAAATTCTGTTGTAATTCGTCTCCAGGTGAGACGACTTCACCTGTGATAAAAAGCCGAAATGCTGCTATTACCTGCAGGTTAGTATTTCATTGCATCGCAGGATATATTCGATAACTGTCTTCTGAAATCTAGATTAGACGTAGAACGTAAAGCGTGACAGATATATTCGAATGTAAAGCATTAGACGTAGAACATAGAATGCAGGATATATTTGATAAAGGATATATTCGAACGTAAAGTGTGACAGAATAAATTAATCATGCAACTAACAAACAGTGTGGGGTGCCCAAGCGGGCCGCCCCCGTTAAAACTTGACTTTGATGCCAATCCACTAGGGATGGGCTCAAAATCTCAGAGAATGTGGTGTCGTCGAATTGATGGATTACTGTGGTCCAATGTCGGGTTCTAAGGTCCAGATCCACGCTTCTAACAACCACCAATAACCTCTCTTGCGAAAGAGATTACGGGTGTAGAAGAAATGAATCGAAAAGAATGCAATCGGGTGTTTGGTTTGGCAGCACTTCGTTGCTTGGAAATGTCTACCAACTTGTTTTTTTTGGGCGGGAAAGTCCACCATTTTATAGACCCATGGGGTCTCTTTGGAGGGGCACGCAGGGATGCCACATGGCGGCCATGCCTTCCCAAAAGGGAGGAGACTCCTCCTTGACTTGGGCTTACATGACTGCCCTTGTGACAGTCCGCTAACTGCCAATCTGCCCACCTACGTGCGCATGCACAAGGCGGCAATAACTGACTATCCTCGGCTGCCACTTGTTTAACGTCCACTTTAAATTGTTTTAATGGCACTTTTAAATGTTTTAATGTCTGCCTTTGATTGGTTGAATTTCGCCTCTGATTGGTCAATTTCTGCCTAGGTGCAAATGCGAAGTTTGTCGCGATATCGCGACATCACGATATCACGACACTTCGGCCAAGGCTTTGCTTTGGGCACCGAAGTGTCGCGATATCGCGACACTTCGGCCAAGGCTTTGCTTTGGGCACTGAAGTGTCACGATATCACGACACTTCGACCAAGGCTTTGCTTTGGGCGTCGAAGTGTCACGATATCGCGACACTTCGGCCAAGGCTTTGCTTTGGGCATCGAAGTGTCGCGATATCGCGACACTTCGGCCAAGGCTTTGCTTTGGGCATCGAAGTGTCACGATATCGCGACGTCACGATATCGCGACACTTCGGCCAAGGCTTTGCTTTGGGCGTCGAAGTGTCGCGATATCGCAACGTCACGATATCACGACACTTCGGCCAAGGCTTTGCTTTGGGCATCGAAGTGTCACGATATCGCGACACTTCGGCCAAGGCTTTCCTTTGGGCGCAGAAGTGTCGCGATATCACGACGTCGCGATATCGCGACACTTCAACCAAGGCTTTCCTTTGGGCTTTTGGTGTCGCGATATCGCGACACTTCGGCCAAGGCCTTCTTTTGATTAAGGCTTGCTTTTGATTAAGGCTTTCTTTTGATTAAGGCTTTCTTTTGATTAAGGCTTGTTAAAACGACCAGCTTTGCTTTGTTTACTTTTTGACCTTCTAAACTGCTCTGTAAGTGGCTAGGACCACTGTTTGACCTCTGAGGGCTGCCCTGAAAGCTGTGTGTGTCAATGCGATCAGTGTTTGTAGTCACATAATCGGATTGGTGCTGTTTTGGTGTCTACACCTATCTTTCTAAAAAATCAAGCAACTTATCATTAATTTCATATTGAGGCAAATGTTCAATAATTTTCTAAGAGAATCCCATTGAATCTAAGGCATATATTCCATTCTTGATTGAACCTATAGCTTCAATTTTTTTTTTTTTTTTATAATGTATTTTCTATGTTCATTTGTATATTTGAATTCAATTGTTCTCCTTTTTTCAACCAATTGAGCAACTGAGATAAGATTAGTTGATATTCCAAGAACATATAAAATATTTTCTAGCATAAAATTTGAAAAAGGTATGCTAGGTATTACTCTACCAGTTTCTTGAACTTGATATATCTTATTATTTACACTTTTTAGCGAGATATTATTCTTGAATTTTAAGGATTCAAACCAATGTAAGTTTGTAGTCATATGATGACTAGCCCCTGAATCTATATACCAAATATATTTTTCTCTTTGAATTTTTTTATGAGAATTGAGTGATATAATATCACATCTTTGATAAGAGTTTTGAAGAACTCTTTTATGATGTTTCCCTTTGTATTCAAAAGATTATTTTTTATACAAATTTTGTTTTTGAACTTTTCCTCTCATATAGTATGGTTTTACACTTTGATAATTTCTCCTATATTGATATGTTCCTCTCTGCCATTTATCCATCTTGTATTTTTAGGTTGAAATCCTTATATCTCCCAAATTAAGAAAACATTTACTTAAATATGAAATTTACAAATTTTAATTTTTCTAAACCTTTGATGTAGAAATTCTTTTAACTCCCTAATATATTAAATTTGCAAAATTACAAATTTCCAAATAAATCAAAATTTTCAAAAAACTTCAAAAACTTTAAAAAACTTCACTCTTTAAATCTTTCAAAAACTCAAATTATAAACTCTTTTAACTCCACTATACTTTAATTCATAAAAAAATTAATTTTCAACCCTTGAAAAATATTTAAAAGCTTTAAATCCTTCAAATATTAAAAAATATTAAACTTAAGTTGCAACCTTATTACTCCATATATTAAAAATAAATTCAAATTAATGATGATTTTGAACATTTAAAAAATTCCCAACCCTTATTACTCCAAATAGCTTTTCAAAAATTAATTCAATTTTTTTTCCTCTAAAATGTTGAGAATAGCATGTAACGTATGTTATTGTTACCTGGGCTTGATTGATGTGAATTTCATTGTAGGTGTAAGATATGTTTATTAGTGTTTGTTGAATGATAGGAATTGATTGGAATTTCCAATCTCTTTGCTCCACTATTGGCTTTCACCTTTTGCATGACTTTTCTTCTTCTCTATTGAACTTCTTCTGCTTTGATGATGGCCAAGAGTTCCTTCTTTGAAGATCACCAAGAGATACTTTTTTTAAGGTGGCAAAACACCTTTTGTTGGTTCCAAGTGATTTATCTTATGTTGGTGCTCAAGTGACTCATATTTTTTTGTGCTCATGTGACTCATCACCAAATATTTTTTGCTAGAGACCGAGTGATTGTTCACCAAACATATTTCATTGGAGGCTAATAAACTCTTTAAATATATATTTTTTTATGGTCAAGTGATGGCCAAACATTGTTCTTCTCCCCTAATAACTGTTTCTCCTCCTATGAGTGAGTGTTCCTCTTCTCTGGTATCCACAATTTGCTCCTTATGTGAGTGATTGTTCCTCTTTTGGTATTTGCAAGTTGCTCCTTCTATGAGTGAGCATTTCTCTTTTGGTATTTGCAAGTTGCTCCTCACTGGCATTCATACGTTGCCTAGCTGGTGGTTGAACGTTGTTATTTCAACATGGTAATATGAGCACTACTCAAATCTTAGTACTTTTTTCCTTAGCACTAACTAACTCATTTTAGGCACTCTATTAGCACTCAATTTTGGTATCTTGCTTCTTCTACCTTGAGAATAGTGTTCCTCTATCCTATCTCGATGGATATTTTCTTATATTCTACCTGTGCAGCATATGTCTTCTAGTTTTCCATTGAAGACTAGTGTCAAATCTATGCTTGACTTGGAAGTAACAATTCATTATTTATTGGTTCCTGAATCCTTGAAGACTAGCATTTGCCTTAGATATAGTGTTATTCTCTTAGCCTATATAATGGCCTTTATATTATGGCCTCTTATTCTTTCATTGTTGTAGCGAATATCTTCTATCTTCAAGAACCTTAGAAATCTTACAATGCTTCTTCTTCTCTATGCTTTGTTTAACCTCTATTATAGAAGCTTTGTATTGCTTCTTTTCTTAGAACACTATTATTCTATGGAAATTTAGATGCTCCTCTAATTCTCTGTAATCTCTAGTACTATTCTTATTTGTACTTCTACTTCTCAAATTCTATACTCAAGAAGCTTTGAATACTTCTCAATCCTTGGAAGCTAAAATGATTCTCTATCTCTATAGGAAACTATGATGCTTCTCAATATCTTTAGGAAGTTTTAATGCTTCTCAATCTCTATAACGATGTTGTTCCTCTATCTACTTGAAATTTTCAATATCTTAGGTCACACATAAGAACCAAATATGATTCTCCTCCTTGCTAGAGAACATAATATCAATGTCAAGATTAGTTTGAATGTCCCCAAATGATCATCTTTATCCTCAGTTGGTTCTTCCTCAGTCTTCAATAGTGATTCTCCTTTTCATGTAGAGAATCTTGAATATTATTAGGGTGACTTTGTATGTCCTTGAATCTCCAACTATCTTCTAAGTTGGTTATCTCTATCAAATACCCAACTCTTCTCCTAATTTGATCCTTTCTATCAATATACTTGAATCCTAGTCTTCACTAGTTTTCCTTCAACCAAGTGGAAAGACTCTAGCATTCAAATCAGGGTGACTAATCCATATCTCTCAAACTCTACTCAATCATGCCTTTAAAAATAGAGTCCACACTACCTTCAAAGTAGACAGGATTTAAATTAACTTTATCAAGAATGAATAAAGTTAATTATTGATAATGGTGGCTAAGAAAATAAACTCTATCAAAAATGAATAGAGTCGGGTGGTAGCTTTGATACAACTTATGGCTTTTAAGTCTTACTATCATAGAATATCGTAGGTTACAATATAAAGAAACCACAATATTAAAGGTCAAAATATCAATAATGAAAATTAGAATTATATATGAGCAATTTAATATGTATATCAAGGCCAATATAATAATGAAATTAATATTCACTTATATAATCAAATATGAATGTAAATGGCTTAAATCATTCATGAACTATGCATGAAGAAAATTTACAATATTAATTGCTCAAAATCTATATACAAGCTTTATTCCTTTTCTTCCTCTTTACAACCAGATAATCAGATTCTCATTGAATTACATTCTTATGGAGGTTTATCTCCGTAATATAGCCATAGTAATTTGACTCTTCAAGCACTTGACTAGTGCTCTCCATATGACAAGTCTCATGACCTTTGGCTTATCATCTTGTCACTTGCATACTATACTCTTACTCCTAGGCCAAGGGTGTTGTAAGTGGGAAAACATCACATTGATAAAATATGAATCCTAATGAAGAGTCAAATATAGAAGTGTGTTTCTCTACCCAAGAGCAAGAACATTGTTAGTTATCAGTGGATCTGATATAGTAAGTATACATATGATGGTCATCTTGAGAAGCACAATGTATCCTTTATTGTTAAGGGTTTCTCTTAAAAGGATGGTTTTGACTAATTAGATACCTTTGTCCTTGTTGTATAAATAGACTCTTTTCAAATGATTTTCTTTATTATCACTTTCTATGGATGGGAACTATATCATATGGACATAAAATACACCTTTCTTGATAAGGGTCCACTCCCTTATCAAATCTTGAGCTTTAGGAGGATATCTACAAATGTGAACCACTTGATTTAATATTAATGGGTCCACTCCCTTGGTTTTCCATCTTAATAAGTCCATGTATGGTCTTAAGCAAGCTCATCATTCTTGGTATGATAGGATTTATTTTTTTTCTCAATTGTGGATTTCAGTTATGTGAGGTGGAGTATGAAGTGTACATCAAGCATCGGGGTGGACATATTTTGTTAATTATGTTGGATAATGATAATCTTCTCAAAATAAAAATCTCTGATTCAATAAATGATACCATGGCTTTGTCATACTTTTGAGATGATAAATTGGTGGCTTCTTCATTACTTCTTAGGGATCCAAATCAATCAGTCACCCTCTATAATCATTATCTTATACTCCAAATATACCTTGTATCTTTTATAGTATTTTTGGATGGAGTGTAAACCCACTCAAACTCCATTTACTTCTAGCTTGAAGCTTTAATCAGACTATAGTACTCCTTTGGAGGATGATATCATGTATTGATCACTTATTAGAATAATTTTTTAGCTTACCTACACTTGGTCAGTTATTATTCCCTATTAGTTATATTATTCTAGGTACATGCAGGCACTTTGTGAGAGTTATTGGAGAATACCTAAGCAAATTCTAGGTACATGATTAAGGCTTGCTTTTGATTAAGGCTTTCTTTTGATTAAGGCTTTCTTTTGATTAAGGCTTGTTAAAATGACCAGCTTTGCTTTGTTTACTTTTCGACCTTCTAAACTATTGTGTAAGTGGCTAGGACCACTGTTTGACCTCTGAGGGCTGCCCTGAAAGCTGTGTGTGTCAATGCGATCAGTGTTTGTAGTCACATAATCGGATTGGTGCTGTTTTGGTGTCTACACCTATCTTTCTAAAAAATCAAGCAACTTATCATTAATTTCGTATTGAGGCAAATGTTCAATAATTTTCTAAGATAATCCCATTGAATCTAAGGCATATATTCCATTCTTGATTGAACCTGTAGCTTCAATTTTGTTTTGATTTTTTATAATGTATTTTCTATGTTCATTTGTATATTTGAATTCAATTGTTCTCCTTTTTTCAACCAATTGAGCAACTGAGATAAGATTAGTTGATATTCCAAGAACATATAAAACATTTTCTAGCATAAAATTTGAAAAAGGTATGCTAGGTATTACTCTACCAGTTTCTTGAACTTGATATATCTTATTATTTACACTTTTTAGCGAGATATTATTCTTGAATTTTAAGGATTCAAACCAATGTAAGTTTGTAGTCATATGATGACTAGCCCCTGAATCTATATACCAAATATATTTTTCTCTTTGAATTTTTTTATGAGAATTGAGTGATATAATATCACATCTTTGATAAGAGCTTTAAAGAACTCTTTTATGATGTTTCCCTTTGTATTTAAAAGATTGTTTTTTATACAAATTTTGTTTTTGAATTTTCCTCTCATATAGTATGGTTTTACACTTTGATAATTTCTCCTATATTGATATGTTCCTCTCTGCCATTTATCCATCTTGTATTTTTAGGTTGAAATCCTTATATCTCCCAAATTAAGAAAACATTTACTTAAATATGAAATTTACAAATTTTAATTTTTCTAAACCTTTGATGTACAAATTCTTTTAACTCCCTAATATATTAAATTTGCAAAATTACAAATTTCCAAATAAATCAAAATTTTCAAAAAACTTCAAAAACTTTAAAAAACTTCACTCTTTAAAGCTTTCAAAAACTCAAATTAGAAACTCTTTTAACTCCACTATACTTTAATTCATAAAAAAATTAATTTTCAACCCTTGAAAAATATTTAAAAGCTTTAAATCCTTCAAATATTAAAAAATATTAAACTTAAGTTGCAACCTTATTACTCCATATATTAAAAATAAATTCAAATTAATGATGATTTTGAACATTTAAAAAATTCCCAACCCTTATTACTCCAAATAGCTTTTCAAAAATTAATTCAATTTTTTTTCCTCTAAAATGTTGAGAATAGCATGTAACGTATGTTATTGTTACCTGGGCTTGATTGATGTGAATTTCATTGTAGGTGTAAGATATGTTTATTAGTGTTTGTTGAATGATAGGAATTGATTGGAATTTCCAATCTCTTTGCTCCACTATTGGCTTTCACCTTTTGCATGACTTTTCTTCTTCTCTATTGAACTTCTTCTGCTTTGATGATGGCCAAGAGTTCCTTCTTTGAAGATCACCAAGAGATACTTTTTTTAAGGTGGCAAAACACCTTTTGTTGGTTCCAAGTGATTTATCTTATGTTGGTGCTCAAGTGACTCATATTTTTTTGTGCTCATGTGACTCATCACCAAATATTTTTTGCTAGAGACCGAGTGATTCTTCACCAAACATATTTCATTGGAGGCTAATAAACTCTTTAAATATATATTTTTTTATGGTCAAGTGATGGCCAAACATTGTTCTTCTCCCCTAATAACTGTTTCTCCTCCTATGAGTGAGTGTTCCTCTTCTCTGGTATCCACAATTTGCTCCTTATGTGAGTGATTGTTCCTCTTTTGGTATTTGCAAGTTGCTCCTTCTATGATTGAGCGTTTCTCTTTTGGTATTTGCAAGTTGCTCCTCACTGGCGTTCATACGTTGCCTAGCTGGTGGTTGAACGTTGTTATTTCAACATGGTAATATGAGCACTACTCAAATCTTAGTACTTTTTTCCTTAGCACTAACTAACTCATTTTAGGCACTCTATTAGCACTCAATTTTGGTATCTTGCTTCTTCTACCTTGAGAATAGTGTTCCTCTATCCTATCTCGATGGATATTTTCTTATATTCTACCTGTGCAACATATGTCTTCTAGTTTTCCATTGAAGACTAGTGTCAAATCTATGCTTGACTTGGAAGTAACAATTCATTATTTATTGGTGCCTGAATCCTTGAAGACTAGCATTTGCCTTAGATATAGTGTTATTCTCTTAGCCTATATAATGGCCTTTATATTATGGCCTCTTATTCTTTCATTGTTGTAGGGAATATCTTATATCTTCAAGAACCTTAGAAATCTTACAATGCTTCTTCTTCTCTATGCTTTGTTTAACCTCTATTATAGAATCTTTGTATTGCTTCTTTTCTTAGAACACTATTATTCTATGGAAATTTAGATGCTCCTCTAATTCTCTGTAATCTCTAGTACTATTCTTATTTGTACTTCTACTTCTCAAATTCTATACTCAAGAAGCTTTGAATACTTCTCAATCCTTGGAAGCTAAAATGATTCTCTATCTCTATAGGAAACTATGATGCTTCTCAATATCTTTAGGAAGTTTTAATGCTTCTCAATCTCTATAACGATGTTGTTCCTCTATCTACTTGAAATTTTCAATATCTTAGGTCACACCTAAGAACCAAATATGATTCTCCTCCTTGCTAGAGAACATAATATCAATGTCAAGATTAGTTTGAATGTCCCCAAATGATCATCTTTATCCTCAGTTGGTTCTTCCTTAGTCTTCAATAGTGATTCTCCTTTTCATGTAGAGAATCTTGAATATTATTAGGGTGACTTTGTATGTCCTTGAATCTCCAACTATCTTCTAAGTTGGTTATCTCTATCAAATACCCAACTCTTCTCCTAATTTGATCCTTTCTATCAATATACTTGAATACTAGTCTTCACTAGTTTTCCTTCAACCAAGTGGAAAGACTCTAGCATTCAAATCAGGGTGACTAATCCATATCTCTCAAACTCTACTCAATCATGCCTTTAAAAATAGAGTCCACACTACCTTCAAAGTAGACAGGATTTAAATTAACTTTATCAAGAATGAATAAAGTTAATTATTGATAATGGTGGCTAAGAAAATAAACTCTATCAAAAATGAATAGAGTCGGGTGGTAGCTTTGATACAACTTATGGCTTTTAAGTCTTACTATCTTAGAATATCGTAGGTTACAATATAAAGAAACCACAATATTAAAGGTCAAAATATCAATAATGAAAAGTAGAATTATATATGAGCAATTTAATATGTATATCAAGGCCAATATAATAATGAAATTAATATTCACTTATATAATCAAATATGAATGTAAATGGCTTAAATCAATCATGAACTATATAATTATGCAATATAAGACGAAATATAACGCTTTAATCCTATGCACAAAAACAAGGAAAGGAGATAAATTGGAGACGAAAGAAAAGATGTAAGGAAATCACAGCCCTCTTTATTCAAATTTCTTATCCTCGGTTACATAGACGTCTCCTCCCTTTTTAGGGGCTAGGAGCGTTAAATTGGTCTTTGTTACAATTTGTGATTTTAGTCTTCCTCCTTCCGCATGCCCACGTTTGGAATGGGCGGGCCAAATGTTGCCGCCGCTTGCGTTGGTAAGGTAGACTCCTCGCCGCTCCTCTAATGCCGCAACTCGCACTCAAAGAAACAAACAAGAAAGTCAGTAGCACCTGTGTATGAAACATAAAAGATGAATCTAACGATGGTTGAAATGAATCTAAATGAAATGAAAGACTTGACAAAAGCATAAACATGAAACTAAAAGAAATACCACGATTATGAAAGCACAAATCGCCAGTAAGTGAACTAGCAAAGACTTCGTCGCTCAAAATGCTCCTTCTCTCGTATATCCCTTTTGGGTGAGAAAACTCACCGCTTTTATAGACCCAAGGGGTCTTTTTGAATTAACATGCAAAAGTGTTTCTTTGCATGAATGCTTTTGTTTGTGAAGAGAAGACTTCTTCTTGATCAAGGGCTTCTTAACTGCCTCTGTGCATGTCTTTGCATGTTTTAGAAAAACTCATTTGCACTCCCATGCAATGAAGGGATAGCTAAGTGGCAAATCTGAGTTGTCTTAACAGAACTCACTCGCACTCCTATGCCATGCAGAAAAGCTAAGTGGCAGATGTGTGTTGTTAAAAGAACTCACTCGCACTCCTATGTCATGCAGGGAAAGCTAAGTGACGAGCTTCGAGTTGTTATATGCCGAGATTTGACTTTTTTGCAAGTAAAACTCTACAATCGTCCCACCCCGAAGCGAGCGCCGGTAATCGTCCCCGGGTGACACGAGTATCGACCAAGACTCGTCCCTAGGAAAGACGAGTATCTATCAGTCAAGACTCGTCCCTAAGAAAGACGAGTGCAAGTCAAGACTCGTCCCTAAGAAAGACGAGTAAAATTCTCACTCGTCCCTGGGTGGGACGAATAAGAAATAAGGTGTCCAAAAGGTGCCAAATTGGTTTCTGACTTGCAAAAATGCTGTGTGAGTGGTTAGAACCACTGTTTAACCTCCGAGGGCTGCCCTGGGGGCTGTGTGTGTTGGTGCGATCAGTGCTTGTCGTCACATAATCGGATTGGTGCTGTTTTGGTGTCTACAGATGCCCCTTTTTGGGAAGCGTTATGCAAGGCGCAGCACTGAGCAAAAATATAACCAAAGCACTAATGATTAGGGTTTCTCAGTAACCTAACCAACTCTTGATGCCCCAAGTATGGAAAGGGCACGCATTCTTGAATCCTTGCTTCTGACGAGCTAAGGAACTTAAGTCAAGCATTAACCTCGGTTCGGTGAGGTATTACTTGAACTTAGACATTGATCACCATGAATAGGCAAAGGGCGCAACCTTTTGTTGTGGGAACCTTGAGTTCATGATTCACGAATGCCAAGTATATGATTAGTTTGTGATGATTTCTTGTTTGCTGCCCCAAGCAGGGCGCGATTGTCTCTTGCAATGATCCTTTGAATGCGTGTCATTTCCAAGACTAGGTATAATGGTGTTGATTGGCAACTAAGTGTGACTACCCCCTCAAGCGACGAATCGATGAGGGAATGACCGACATGAGAAAAGCGACGAGTCGCTTGACCCAAGATGACTTGTGCAAGGGTGCCTTTAGATGGTTTACCGCTAAGCATGCTCGAGCAGTTTCCCGACTCGCTTTGACCTATTTTTGATTTTGTTGGCATTTGTCATTTTTATGTTGTGGTTGTTTTTTTATGTTTTTTTTTTTTTTTTATTCGTCCCGTGGTGGGACGATTGCAGTGATAGCACTCGTCCTGGGGTAAGACGAGTGCGCCACATCGGTAGTCGTCCTGGGGTGGGACGAGCGCGCCGAAGAGCGCTCGTCCCTTCGAAGGACGATTACCGAACGACAAAAAGTATAAATAGGCGAAAATGACGGATTTGGTTCATTTGCACTGTTCAGCGATTGCGATTTGGAGCTCTGGGAGGAGGAGGTAGATTTCTGACGCGAAGCGCTACCGGATCATCCAACCACCATGAGTGCACATACCGGGTCGTCGAGCGGCGGAGCCGAGGCGAGACCAGTAAGTGCACTATCTCTTCGATTGTCAATTTGAAAAATGCAAAGTTGTTTTTATGGTGTTTTTCTTGTGTTTAAACATGAAACCCTAATTAATTAAAGTAAAAGGTAAATGAATGACACCGAATGAAACATGGATGCAAACCTGATGGAAACTTAGATGGAAAACCATAGGATAAACCCAAAATGAAACTTAGAGTAACACTTTAGGGTAACCATGGTTAGAAAAATGTTTTTCTATGTGAATGGTAAAACTTAGGTCGAAACCATAGGTAAACCATGCCCATATTTTTGTGTTATGTTTATGAAATTAAAAAATGGAAAATGAATGAATTTGTTTTTCATTGAAATGGTAAACTTAGGTCGAAACCGTAGGTAAACCATGTCGATTTTTTTTTTTTTTTTTGATGAAATTAAAGATGAATTTTTTTGGTTGAAATGGTAAACTTAGATAAAACCGTAGGTAAACCATGTCAAATTTTTTTTTTTGATGAAATTAAAGATGAATTTTTTTGGTTGAAATGGTAAACTTAGATAAAACCGTAGGTAAACCATGTCAAATTTTTGTCATTTTTGATGAAATGAAAGGTGAATTTTTTTTTTTTTGTTGAAATGGTGAACTTAGGTAAACCGTAGGTAAACCATGTCAAATTTGTTGTCGTTTTTAAATGAAAAATTGATGAATTGTTTTTGTTTTGAAATGGTAAACTTAGGTAAACCGTAGGTAAACCATGTCAAATTTTTATTGATTTTGATGAAATTAAAGATGCAAAATGGATGAATTTTTTGTTTTGAAATGGTAAACTTAGGAAAACCGTAGGTAAACCATGTCAAATTTTTGGTGTTTTTGATGATGAAATGAAAAATTGATGATTTTTTTTTTTTGGATGTACATGTGAATGAAAAATAGTACGGTATAGTTATGCATTTTTGTACATGTAATGGTGATGTGATGCATGTTTTTGATGTTTGTTGTTTTTTTTTTTTTGTGATGTGCAGGTGGTGAAGAGTCGACATCGAGTACCGACCATTTTTTCTAATGCCCGCGAGGCGTTGACGGATGATGATTGGGAGTGGCTTGATGCCCTAGGGCTCAAGCATGTGGCTCGGTTGGATGCAGTTGTGGCAGATCGGGCGTACATTACAGCATTGATTGGCCTGTGGGATGCTCGTACGAACACCTTCCATCTTCCTACAGGGGAGATGACAGTCACCCTAGAGGACGTGTATCGGATTCTTCGGATTCCAATAGACGGGGTTCCCATTCGGACGACACCACGGAGCCAGAGGACGGCGGTACTGACGCGATACTTTGGACATGGAGGGGATGGGGATGGGATGACCTCGTTGGAGAGGGCGGAGCTATATTGTCAGATTGGGGGGATACTGGTACGATGGTGGTACGCGAGGGGAGTGTTGGGAGTGAGGCATGCAATACTCATGAGCCTCATTTCCAACATGCTCTTGCCAGATTCATCAAGAGCGAGGTTCCCATGGAACCTAGTGGAGGTAGTATGGCAGTTAGTGGATTGCCCGATGACAGAGCCGGTTATTATGAGGTGGGGCCAGACGCTTTTGGCGCAGTTATATGATGAGTTGTACGAGGTCCGCCGTCGGAGGCGGAAGGGGTTGGGGTGCGCTTTCTTGTTGCAGTGCTGGGCATGGCAGCACATAGCCATAGAGCGACCACGAGGGTTGCCCCTGGACTACCCGAGCGGAGATGGTGGACAGGGATATTGGGTATGGTGCTTTATGGTACCGATCAGAGGAGCGGGGGCATAGTCGGCGGTTCACGGGAGACGTGGACCATTACAGAGATGCACTAGCACGACTGACTCCCAGAGATGTGATATGGAGGCCATATCGGGATTGTCCCGCATGGCCAGAGGCGAGATGATTGGCTTCGACGGGTCCGAAGGGGGAGATGGGTGATTGGGCGGCATGGGACAGAGCAGGAGTACTTCCACTACCTCCGAGTGACGCGGCAGTTTGGGGTACGCCAGGGATTGCCTGGGGAGCCCGTAGCCTACCGACGCCGGAGTGATGAGAGGACCCTAGCTGCGCCGATCCTCGAGCCACTAGGGGAGGAGTCAGATGTTGTGTTGGACATTCCGGATGTTGATGACGTCGGCGTGACAGCCGAATATCAGGAGTGGTGGACGCTACGGCAGTGGCGAGGGGAGGGGCCCTTGGGAGGAGAGGAGGCAGCAGGAGGCGGAGAGGGTGCAGAGGCACCAGGAGAGGGTTGGGGAGCACCTGCAGATGTAGAGATGGTGGAGGTGGCAGAGGCAGGAGATGATGTTGAGGAGGAAGAGCAGCCGGAGATGCAGTATGCTTCGGAGCAGGCTGATGCTCCAGAGAGGCCGATGCAGCCGATCGGGCAGGGGGAGACAGAGGCGGGGTTGCGCGCTGAGGTAGCGCAACTGACAGGAGAGCTTGCAAAGATGACACAGGAGAGGGATCGCCTGCGGTCACAGTTGGCAGAGCGGGAGAGCGCAGGGGCTGCGTCTCGCCAGCAGGGTGGTGATACGGATGCTGTACGGGAGAGGGATCTCCTACGGGTGCAGCTAGCACAGCGTGATGATGCCATTGCGTACTACCGTAGGCGAGAGGCCGAGTGGAGGCTACGGGAGGCAGACTTGAGACGACGAGAGGAAGCGTGGGGGCGGCATCGGTCAGAGATGGAGGCTGAGATTCTCTGCCTGGGTGGGCGAATACCAGAGCCTCCGACTAGTGGCTCGTCGCACAGGACGAGAGACAACGGGACGGAGCAGTCGGCATCATCCCGACGCAGGCGGCGAGAGGAGGGCAGTGCGAGTGGTCGGGATGCAGGGGCGAGCAGTCGCCCTGAGAGATCTCAGAGAACAGATACCACGGGGGGTAGCTCTCGTCGCACCGATCCTACGTGATCATGGTGGCCGACGCCCTAGGGTCGGGGGTTTTGGGAGTTTGGATGATGGGAGGGAGGTCTGAGGACCAGTTTTGTAGCCTACGGGCAATTTTGTTGTGATATATATACAGATGATTCTGTTTGGTGTGTATCTTTTTTTTTGCATGATTTATGTTTATGTACATGTTTTTACATTGATGTATGCATATGCTAATATGAATGTGATGATGCTAATTTATATGATGTATGCATATGGAATGGATGATATGTCGATGCACCATAGACTCGTACAAAATTGGAGTGGCTTGTTATAGTAATAAGATAACTTTGTGGAATGCTTGTACATATGAAAACTTTGTTTTTGTATTTTGTCTATTGTTTTATGGTGATGTATGGAATGAAATGTATCGGTTGTTTGAAAATGTAGTTAAGCTTTTCTCGAAATGCGTATATTTTTAACTAACTAACCAAGACTGTTCGTTTATCTCACAAGACTTCCGAACAAGGTCTAAATTTGACTTGAATTTAACCAAGTTATTTCACATCCCCGTGTGTGCAATTGAGTTCATTTATGTGTTATTCATCGTGATACCGCCAGTGCCGATGGGCTTTCAACCGAACCTCGTACCGAGGATCACCTAATTAGCTCCACGAACTCCTTTATTGTATTTAGTCGATTTGTCTCGCGATGTTATCTAGGATACCGTAAGCTAGCTCATCCACATGCAAACATTGATCTCGTACACAAGTTAATGTGATAGATATATCGTCATGCGAGAGGTTTACCACCAAGAACCAATAGGCTATCAACCAAATCGGTATCGAAGCTTGCCTCATGACCCGTCGAAATGCTGAGAATTCCAGGGATTCAAGGTCGACTCCCTTCTTTTCTTCAAGGGTATTGGGATACTTGCTCTTTGGTAGTGATAAAATGATAGTACTCGTCTTGTTTTTTTTTTTTTTTTTTGAGCAAGGGATTTGAATATAGAGTGATGATAATCACTCGTTATTTGTGTCTTTTGATGTGTGCACTGTAGGATGTCAAATTTTAGTGTTTTGACGTTTTGCAAATATTTGATGGTTTTGCAACTTTTGAGAACTTGGGATTCATGGGGAATTGGGTAGGGAGGAAGCTTGTCCTTTTGCCAATTCTCAGCATTTCTAGGGTCATTCGCACAGGGGGATAAGCAAGATAGCCGTTTCACTTATGGTAACCAGGATTACGATGCAGGTTTCATCTTTCGTCTACACAACTTAGGAATTATTTTATGTGTGTTAATATGTGTTGGGATGCTACGTAACAAGGTGTGATCCAAGTAAAACTTTCCCATGTAAAATTTGCTTAACTGTGTACAGCTTCTTGGCTAGAAATTTAAAGACATCTCGAATGACGAAAACCCTATATACATTAGGCGACACCGATGATGCTAAAAATAAAAGGGTGATATGTCGGATGTAGGTGTTTATGAAAATAGATCTAAGGTGGAAATGAGGGAATTGCCAAATAATGACAGGCCTATGGTGCTTTTGACTTATATGACCTAGCGGAGTATGCAATGTATGTATGCAATGCGGAATGCAAACTATACTTTTGTATTTTGATTGTTATGAGAATGCATGGAATGGAAATGCAAATGTTTTTTTTTTTTTTTTTTTTGAGAATGCATGGAATTGAAATGCGATTGTTTTTGTGATTTTGATTTTTATGTTGTTTTTGTTGATTTTTGAATATTTATGTTGACCAAGCAATTATGGTAACGCTTGGAGCTTTTAGGTTGACCAAGTGATTGTGGGAATCCTTGGAGCTTTTGGGTTGACCAAGCGATTGTGGTAATCCTTGGAGCTTTTTGTTGGACTATGGCTCTCTAGACGTGGAATGACCTCAAATGAATGATATTCAAGGGTTCTGTTTCCTTGATTCCTTCAAGAGAGGCAAGCCGGTATGTTCCAGGTCCTATTCTACTATCAATGATGTAAGGACCTAACCAGCTTTGTCGCAAACTTATCCCGAAGATGGGAGGGCAAATTAGAATTCTGTCGGTTCTCTTTTAAGACCAAATCACCAACCCGAAATTCCCCGAAGTGGACTTTCATGTTGTATGCTTTCTTAAGTCGCTCTTGATAGATACGCAAATGCTCGAGAGCATTAACGCGTCGTTCGTCAAGCAACGTCGCTGATCTAACCGGCCTCGCCGTGCAGTGTCATCATCGATGAACTCTTGCATTGAAATGCGCAGGGAAGGAATTTCCAACTCAAAAGGCATGACTGCCTCGGAGCCATACACCAACGAAAATGGAGTTGCCCCAGTGGGCGTCCGAATGCTGGTGCGATAAGCCCATAGGGCAAGCGGGATCTCGAATGTGCCAATCTTTATGATTATCTGCAACTCGTATTTTTAAGAATGGCGACTAGCATTTTGTTTGATGCCTCTGCTTGCCCATTTGCCTCGCGGATAATAGGGTGTTGAAAAGCTATGCTGAATCTTGTACTTTGTGGTCAAAGCACGCACATCTTTATTCTTGAATGGTGTCCCATTATCCGAGACTATTTTGGATGGAATACCAAAACGACATATGATGTTATGCAAAATAAACTCCGCAATGCGAGCTCCAGTCGTAGTGGTCAGCGGAATTGCTTCCACCCATTTGGTAAAGTACTCAGTGGCCGTTAAAATGAACGTGTGACGACTCGACGACGCAGGGGAGATCTTTCCAATTAGATCAAAGCCCCACTGTGAAAAAGGCCAAACCGATTGAATCGGCTGTAAGGCCTGAGAAGGTACGTGTGTCAAATTAGCATGATGCTGACACTTCACGCACTTCTTCACATATGCGCAACAATCTCGCTCTAAGGATGGCCAATAATAACCCATGCGAAGAATGCGCTTTGCGATGGCCATACCGCCGAAGTGGCCACCACATGTACCATCGTGAGCTTGGGTGATCGCCCAAGCGGACTCTTGCTGGTCCAAACAACGAAGGAGGATTCCTTCATAATTTCGACGATACAAAATGTCTCCTACCAAGACATGCTTTGCCGCTTTCTGTTTGAATGATCTTTTCGCGGCTTGGGTCAATCCAAGTGGGAGATTACCTAGCTTGAGGTAATCCCGAATGGGTGTATACCAGTCTTGCTGATCGTAAACCTCGATAGTATGAACGGCCAATCCCTCTTGAAGTTTATCCCGAACAAAAGCCGAGCAGAAAGAACTTGTAAAAACAACGTGGTGTTGCTAGCAAGAGGGTCCGGGGAGAACAAGGACCCCTAGTTGGCTTTAATCAAACAATCTCGAATTCGAGAGAACTTATCCGGAGATGGTTCAATCTGGATCATGTGGATTTCTGGCATCGAATCATAGCTTGCACGCTCCATCGCAGATTGCGATAATGTTTTAACCTGAATGGTTGTCATTTCACTGTAAGGGTCTTGCGGAATAAGTGACCCCAAGGAGGCCATAGTATCCGCAAAACGATTTGATGATCGAGGGAGTGCCTCGATGTCATACCATTCAAATTGTGCCAAGAATTTATCCACAAGGGTTTTATAAGACTTCAAAACTGGACATTTACATTGGTATATCCCTTTTACTTGGTTGACAATTAACAACGAATCACCAAAGATGTTCAATCGTTTAATGTTCATGGTGATTGTCGTCTGAAGACCTATGAGCAAGGCTTCGTATTCTGCATTGTTATTGGTTAGCGGGAAGTCTAATTTAAAAGACAAGGGCATTGGAGCACCTTGTGGAGTGAAGAATACAATTCCCGCACCACCCCCTTGCTCACATTTAGAACCATCGAAGAATAGGGTTATGTCAGCCTGTGACTCGTGCTCATCGTAACCGGCGACTCAAAACATGGAAGACCCCATCATCGTGTAGTTCAAAAGTCGTAGGCCGATCGTCTTCAAGAGGAGCCTCAGCTAGTTGATCGGCGATGACTTGACCTTTTATAGATTTCTGTCCAATGAACTCTATGTCAAACTCCGTCAACAACATGATCCATTTCGCCGTGCGGCTACTATGATAAGTACGACTCATCATGTATCGCAATGGATTCTCCTTAGACACAACATACGTCTTATTACTAAGCATGTAGTGGCGTAGCTTTTTGGTAGCAAACACCACCGCCAAGCATAGTTTTTCAACATATGCATAGTTAAGTTCATAATCGACTGAGGTGCGGCTAAGATAGTATGTAGCCTCGTTCTCTCGTGAAGTTCATTTTTCTGGGACAAAGATGGCGCCCAATGCCACCTCGTTGGCCGAGATGTATAAATAGAACGACACTCCCGGTCCTGGTGGTGCCAATACTGTGGCGAAGCCAAGTACTATTTAATGTCGTCAAAGGCCGACCGGCACTCGTCATCCCAATGAAATGTGACCCCTTTATGCAATAATTTATTCATGGGTCGGCATTTGTCGGATAACCGCGCTATGAAGCGCTTGATCGACGCAACCTTTCCCCGCAGACTCTCGAGCCGCTTGATGGTGGTTGGGGGACGCATTTCAAGGATTGCCTTGACTTTGTTTGGATCAACCTCAATTCCTCGTTTGGAGACTATGAAACCCAAGAGCTTTCCAGTAGGTGACGCCAAAGACGCACTTCTTGGGGTTTAGTCCGACTTTATGCTCAATGAGGCGATCAAGGACCTTACTCAAGTCACCGATGTGATCTCGGGCGCAAAAGAGATTTGGCCAACAAATCATCCATGTAATCTTCCAAAATTTTGTGCATGTAATCGTGAAAGATGTATGTCATGGCACGTTGGTAGGTAGCTCCGGCATTTTTAAGGCCAAAAGGCATGACCTTATAACAAAATGTCCCCCAAGGCGTTGTGAATGCCGTTTTTAGTCGGTCCTCAGGATTAATACGAATCTGATTGTATCCTGAGAAACCATCCATAAGGGAAAGCATTTCGTGGCCCGTCGTAGCGTCTACCAACGCGTCGATGCTCGGCAAAGGAAAATCATCCTTAGGACTCGCTTTGTTAAGATCTCAAAAATCGCTGCATATGCGAATCCTCCCGTCGGGTTTCTTGACAGGAACCATGTTAGACAACCATGGCGGATAATCCACACATATGACAAACTGGGCATCCAACAACTTTTGTAACTCATCTTTTACCATTAAGGCTACCGTTGGATGCATCTTGCGTAGTTTTTGCTTTACCGGCTTAATTGTCGGATCAAGCGTTAAATTGTGCGTGACTAGTCGTGGGTCTAGTCCCGGCATATCTTTGTATGACCATGCAAAAACCTCCTTCTTTTCCTTAAGAAGGGCAACATAATCGGCTCGCTCTTCAGTGGGAAAGACTTACCCTCACCTTGAGAATCCGTGGATTCATTGGATCTCGTGCCGATGTCTACATCGCCGTTGCTTCAATCGACATATGGGATCCGTCTTCCAACCGGTGTGGAATGGGGATCGATGGATATCATTTGCTGAATTAAGATCGTCATTTGGAACATCAAGTTCCTCCTCAAGCATGAAAGACATCCCGAGTCCTGTCTTGGAGTGAAATGAAACATCCCACCGCAAGGCCAATACTCCGATGGAGATGGTGGTGTGTCGCTGCGATCCCAATCAATAGCTTCTATGTCTAGATGCAATAATCATGTTGGATTGGCCGGATCATGGATGGGGGCGGTCAAGTCAATGGAGACCATGTTGATGAAATGATTGTAATCTCCATAACCGCAAATGTGACAACTGTGACATTCTGGATGTTCTTGGTGCTTTGGATCCGCCTTGTGGGCACTGGCACAAAGGGATCAGCCCTATACGCAGTCCTGCAAATAGGGTCTGCCCTAGGCACTGATGAGTTGATAGGGTCTCTAGGCGGAAGATGTTCGTTGTATGCCTGGAGTGGGGGGTGCAGTAATTGCTATAACTGCGCCAGGGTGAAATGCCTCCTAGGTCTTGGATCTATGTGTAAGTGTTCCAACCTGTCATCTATGTCTAAAGGATCTTGCAACCTATGCTCACTAGGATCATTCAATGGGAACATCCTCGTGAAGCTTTCCCGATCATCATTCATTTGATATTCATGCGAATGATCGTCCTCCGACTCATTTTCATAAGACCCTTCGTGGTCTTGTCCATCTTCCCATTGTGGGTGAGTCCGTGAGGTTTCTCCTTGTTCAGCCGTAGGGAAAGGGTTGTTGAGGTCAACAAGGTTATTTGTGTGCAATGGGAAATAGTCCCCCAATGTATAAGTCGTATTTGGATTGGCATATGGATCCGATGCCAACCCATCCTTGTTGCCTATCCCTAGGCCTTGCATGTTTTCGACCAAGATGTCGAGGGGCAAAGGGTGGTTAAACCCTACTCCTGACTTGTCATAAGGCATTTGGTATCTTGGTTGACACAAAACACGCATTCCTTGTTCATACCGGCCTAACTCGTATCCATGCCAATTGCATTGGCTAAGATAACGTAATGCGAAGTCTCGGGTTAGCCAGATAGTTGACATCTTCCATAAAGGGATCTTCATCTTCTTCTTCTTTTCGGGAAGGTTCAATGCCATGATCCAGGCCCCCAAAAATAAAATTTGTCTGATTAGGTGGGTAGCCTAAAGGAACCACGGAGCCTATGGGGAGTCGAGGTCTTCCCATGTCTTGCATAGATTGAAGTGTGGGCGTTGCAACAACATTTCGCACTATGTACTCCCCCATGCCTCGTGTTAGACATCTCAACAAGAATCATTGGCGATTGAGGGGAAGTGAATGGGAGTTCTCCTTAAGTCCACTCCATGTGGGGTGCACTAGGCATCTCAACTTCCATTCGATTAGGCGTCTCTCCCGTAGAGATGTTGGAGACTAGAGGTGGTTCCGCTTCCAGGGGCTTCTTTCCTTTGTCCGTTGGTGTGGCCATCGTAGGTGGCGTCGTTGTGGGAGGACTGGATGAAGAAGATGATCCCGCCTGAGAACTTGATTGAGTTGGCAAGGGAGATTCTTGCTTAGTCGAACCCCGTTTAGATGGATTTAACCGGAAATCCACGTGCGTTGAAGGAAGGGTCGATCGCGGCATGATTTGCACCGAATTGCAGTACTTAAAAGGTTCCAAATCTGCAGGGACCACGTGCACTTGTCCTTCAAATGTATATTTCAAACATTGATGAGCAATTGAAGGGACACACTTCATATCCCGGATCCAAGGCCGTCCAAGCAAGATATTGTAAGCCATTTCCCCTTCTAAAATGTGGCACAACGTAGGAATGATCTTTTGTCCCACTTGTATGGGCAGTGACAATTGTGCCAACCGTCGAGCATATCGTATCATTAAATGCTCGAAGGGTATAAGTGGAAGGTGCAATGTGAGAGGCCGGTAGTTTCAGATGTTTCAATGCAGCTGGTTGTAATAAGGTTACCGGAAGAACCAAGTATCTATCAACACCCGTTTGTACGGAGTCCCGTTGACCCGCGCAATAACGTGCAGGGCGGATCCGGTACATCTCCAGCTCACCATTTTTAGCTCATCTTCCCTAAAGGTAATAACTCGGTTCAAGATACATCGTTTAACATGCCCCACAAAATTGTTGAACGAATCCGCTTCGTGGGGTTGCAACTCAATTGCCTTTAATATCTCCATAAGAGCTTCCCGATGGGGCGCCGATTGTTGAATAAGCTCATAAATGGAGAGCCTAGCCGATGTGGTCCGTAGACTTTGAGTAAGTCTAGATCGAATCGTGACCACTGGTCTAGGTGGGGGCAACTCGTGTAGGATCTGGTTGATGTTGTGACGTGGATGAAGCTTCCCTAGTGGCCGTCGCGGGGACAACTCCCGGGTGTCTCTTGTTTCTTGTCACAATACTTATCATTCCAACATACCCGTCCATGGGGTAACTCGTTGCACTTCATTGACATGCAAAGGTTTTGTTTGTGCATCATGTGTGGGTAAAGGATCTTTGAAAACACCCATTTGTTGGTTGTTGGGTGCGATGGGGTTATCCACTACCAATGTGTGATTATCAATAAGATCTTGCACTAAACCTTTAAACGTCCAACATACATTAAGGTCATGCCCTCTCCTCCGATGGAATCTACAGAAAATATCCTCTCTGTAGCCCTTAGACTTCGGCGCATTAGGATCGATTGTTGGAATATCTGGCAGATTAATCAAGTTTGCCGCTGACAAACGGTCAAACAAGGAATCCCTAGACTCAGTGTATGGAGTAAATTGTCGCTTAGGGCGACGCTGCTGATTTTGATCCTATTTTTTGTTATCTTTCTCATAATTAGTATGAGGCACCGCCTGATAATTAGCCTTTGAAGGCTGTGTTGCTTGGGCAGGCGTAGGGGCATTAATAGCAACTTGATTGACCGCGGCGGGTTTCTGTTGCGTATTCCCTGTTTTGGTGCTCTTGTTCCACTCTTTTTCTTAGGCTTGGCAATTTTGCCATCCCGTATCTTGATCTCTTCGATACGTCTAGCTTGCGCCGGAGCTTCTTCTAAAGTGGCGTATTGCCGCAGCTGCAATAGCACAGAGATCGATCGCAAACAGCTCTTTGCGAACATTTGAGTTAGGTCGGACATAGGAGGGAGATAGGACAACTTTGAAAGCACCGTCCTCCACCGATTCCCATATGCGACCATGGACTCTTCCTCATACCGTTTGAGGCTAGCTAGATCACTGAGTGACGCCTTTTTCTTTGTATTGAAAGCAAAACGTTCTAGGAACGCGTCCACTAGTTGATCCAAGTTGTAGATGCTATGCTTTGGTAGATGGGTAAACCAATCCGAGGCAGACCCTGCAAAGGTGGTTATGAATGTTCTCAATAGCAATGCATCATTGTCTTGTATACCAAAGCACTGACTCAAAAATCGAGTCACATGTTCTTGAGCATCCTCATCCCCTTTAAAGAGTGCCAACTCGGGCAACTTTGAAATGTTCAGTGGTATGGAGGTGCCGGCACCGACTGGATGTATTGGATGACTACGGAGTTGGCGCAAGGTAGGCTTTTGAGGCCCACCAGTCTTAAGTTCCATATTCTCCAAGCGTTCTAACAACACTTTGTAGGCATCGGAGGATATAATTTCCTCCTCCTTAGCTTGTTCCCGTTGTGGGTTGCGGGAAACTTGAGGCCTTTGAATGACTAAATGGTTAGCATTCCTTCCGCCTTGATAGGGTGTTTCAACCCGCTCTTCTTCTTGGTAATAATCCTCATAATCTTCGTGAGGAGTGTTTGGCCTAGGCTTGTAAATATGGATGGGCGCCCGTGGAGGATACCCATCATGGTCACGGGGAATGGCCTCCCGCTCGTGTCTAAAAGGTCTTGGAGGCAATGCTTGCTGAAGTCGTGGAGACCTATCTCGCCCTAAAGGGTTGTGCCTCACATACATCTCAGAGTGTTGTGCACGAGGGATTGGGGCCCTCTCACGTGCATGGTTGTGAAACCTTTCAGCAGTCTGACGCTGAATGCGCTCTTGATCAAGGTGACACAAATGTTCTAATTCCTGTTGTTCTTGCTTAAGCCGCATGATTTGCGCTTGGCGGGCGGCTAGTTGTGTAAATGCCAAGTTACTTTGTGCTGTTGTCTCTTGTTTGATAGGCCGAGATGTCTCTCCTACATATCTATTTCGATCATAGTACTCTGAGACCCCTACATGTTGCTTCCTCTCGTCGAGGTTGGCCGCATTAACTTGAAACTCGGTCTCAATAAGCGATCTTGGATATAATGCAGGTGCAGACGTGCATCTTTTTGGTACTGGACACTGGACTGGAGGGATGTAGTGATCCTCCTCTCTTTGTCTGTGATATGCATAAAAGGTGCGGGCAGAATTGCCTTGCTCTGTCGGGAGGACTTGTTGTTCTGGATGTGGTCTACTATTTTCGACATTAATTGGGGGTAAATTAGGAACCACAACATTATGTAATTCTTCATTTTGGACCCGTTGTTGTTCCATAGCATTACACAATGTTTCATCACTAGGCCATCCATAATGAACTTCAAAGGGAGGCTTCGTGCTTAGACCAGGTGGTATATATAAGTTATTGTCTTGAAAAGATTCTTGTTGCTCATGAGTTTCCCTTAGAGAAGGGGTTCTAAAGTCTCGTCTATTGAAGGCCTAATTTGGAGAGCCACTCCTTGAGACACCTCTAGAACCTTGTTCTATGACCGTATGGGTTGGAGTGCCCCGCCATGATGGGGCTCTAGAACCATGTTCTGCATGATGTGAACTAACTGTTGTATCCCGCCGGTGAGGCGGAATGACTAAGTCTTCAAGGCTATATCGGAGACGATTTGTCTCTCTTGGTGCATGTTCTACATCTTCTGCCCGTGATTGGGCTTGGCTACGAGTATTCACCATGGTAATGCTATCCTAAAAATGCAAAAATTCTTTTTATGATTTTTTTTTTGTTTTTTTTTTTGTCTAAAACAGAAAATAGCATACACACTCACAAGCAATGCTTATCTCTTTTAAAGATTAATAGTGTGCCCTAGATCTGGTTTAGTGTGTTTTTGTTGTTTGTTTTGTTTTTGAAAATTTTTGTGAAACGTTTAAATGCAAGTATGAAGGCTCTTATAACTCCCAAAAATGGTCGCCCCTTCAATATACCAACCAGGCCGATATACCAACCTCTCTATATACCCGCCCTTACGAGAGGGAGACTATAAGTACGTGAGAGCAGATGGTACGTGGTACGTAGGCGGTACGGAAGGGGGATTGTCCCGTTAATGGCACCTACCATAGAAGACTTATCCTCGCGCGCATGGGAATCACCCCAAGCAAGCACTCGGTCGCCTTTCGTCAGGATTTACGCCTAACAACAGCTTGACAATCGGGGAATGGATGCAAAGCTAAGCCAAGGTGGTGATGAACCCACCGTTGGTCTTGCTCAAGGGTTGGGGTCTTACGACCAACGCCTTGGTTTAAAATGTAACGTGATGTGTGGGGTTCGTTTTAATTTTGCGAAATTGAAACAAGCAAACGAAAAGAAATCTTTCCCTAAGCCATTCAAACTGAAAACCGTAAAACAAAAAACAGAAATTTGACAGAAGCTGTAAAAACCCCTACCTCTTCTCTGCCTAATCGGAAATTTCTGATTTGCTCTGAAAATTTGCACAGATCTATAATCGTCCCCGGGTGAGGCGAATAACAGAACCGTAATCGTCACAGGGTGGAACGAATAATTTATTCGTCCCGAGGTGAGACGAGTAACAATTTTGTAATCGTCACTTGCAGAGACGAATAACAGTCCGATTGTTGAAAAATAGGTACCTGTAAAAAAACAAGCAATTTTTAGATCAGTAATTTAACCTAAACAAAAATAGAGGACATAAGTCCCACCGTGATCGCCATTGAAAGCACGAGATTCCGAAAACAAAAGGAAAACTATAACTATGCAATATAAGACGAAATGTAACGCTTTAATCCTATGCACAAAAACAAGGAAAGGAGATAAATTGGAGATGAAAGAAAAGATGTAAGGAAATCACAGCCCTCTTTATTCAAATTTCTTATCCTCGGTTACATAGACGTCTCCTCCCTTTTTAGGGGCTAGGAGCGTTAAATTGGTCTTTGTTACAATTTGTGACTTTAGTCTTCCTCCTTCCGCATGCCCACGTTTGGAATGGGCGGGCCAAATGTTGCCGCCGCTTGCGTTGGTAAGGTAGACTCCTCGCCGCTCCTCTAATGCCGCAACTCGCACTCAAAGAAACAAACAAGAAAGTCAGTAGCACCTGTGTATGAAACATAAAAGATGAATCTAACGATGGTTGAAATGAATCTAAATGAAATGAAAGACTTGACAAAAGCATAAACATGAAACTAAAAGAAATACCACGATTATGAAAGCACAAATCGCCAGTAAGTGAACTAGCAAGGACTTCGTCGCTCAAAATGCTCCTTCTCTCGTATATCCCTTTTGGGTGAGAAAACTCACCGCTTTTATAGACCCAAGGGGTCTTTTTGAATTAACATGCAAAAGTGTTTCTTTGCATGAATGCTTTTGTTTGTGAAGAGAAGACTTCTTCTTGATCAAGGGCTTCTTAACTGCCTCTGTGCATGTCTTTGCATGTTTTAGAAAAACTCATTTGCACTCCCATGCAATGAAGGGATAGCTAAGTGGCAAATCTGAGTTGTCTTAACAGAACTCACTCGCACTCCTATGCCATGCAGGGAAAGCTAAGTGGCAGATGTGTGTTGTTAAAAGAACTCACTCGCACTCCTATGTCATGCAGGGAAAGCTAAGTGACAGCTTCGAGTTGTTATATGCCGAGATTTGACTTTTTTGCAAGTCAAACTCTACAATCGTCCCACCCCGAAGCGAGCGCCGATAATCGTCCCCGGGTGACACGAGTATCGCCAAGACTCGTCCCTAGGAAATATGAGTATCTATCACCAAGACTCTCCCTAAGAAAGACGAGTGCAAGCCAAGACTCGTCCCTAAGAAAGACGAGTAAAATTCTCACTCGTCCCTGGGTGGGACGAATAAGAAATAAGGTGTCCAAAAGGTGCCAAATTGGTTTCTGACCTTACAAAATTGCTGTGTGAGTGGTTAGAACCACTGTTTAACCTCCGAGGGCTGCCCTGGGGGCTGTGTGTGTTGGTGCGATCAGTGCTTGTCGTCACATAATCGGATTGGTGCTGTTTTGGTGTCTACACTTTGATACAACTTATGGCTTTTAAGTCTTACTATCATAGAATATCGTAGGTTACAATATAAAGAAACCACAATATTAAAGGTCAAAATATCAATAATGAAAAGTAGAATTATATATGAGCAATTTAATATGTATATCAAGGCCAATATAATAATGAAATTAATATTCACTTATATAATCAAATATGAGTGTAAATGGCTTAAATCATTCATGAACTATGCATGAAGAAAATTTACAATATTAATTGCTCAAAATCTATATACAAGCTTTATTCCTTTTCTTCCTCTTTACAATCGAATAATCAGATTCTCATTGAATTACATTCTTATGGAGGTTTATCTCCGTAATATAGCCATAGTAATTTGACTCTTCAAGTACTTGACTATTGCTCTCCATATGACAAGTCTCATGACCTTTGGCTTATCATCTTGCCACTTGCATATTATACTCTTACTCCTAGGCCAAGGGTGTTGTAAGTGGGAAAACATCACATTGATAAAATATGAATCCTAATGAAGAATCAAATATAGAAGTGTGTTTCTCTACCCAATAGCAAGAACATTGTTAGTTATCAGTGGATCTGATATAGTAAGTATACATATGATGGTCATCTTGAGAAGCACAATGTATCCTTTATTGTTAAGGGTTTCTCTTAAAAGGATGGTTTTGACTAATTAGATACCTTTGTCCTTGTTGTATAAATAGACTCTTTTCAAATGATTTTCTTTATTATCACTTTCTATGGATGGGAACTATATCATATGGACATAAAATACACCTTTCTTTATAAGGGTCCACTCCCTTATCAAATCATGAGCTTTAGGAGGAGATCTACAAATGTGAACCACTTGATTTAATATTAATGGGTCCACTCCCTTGGTTTTCCATCTTAATAAGTCCATGTATGGTCTTAAGCAAGCTCATCATTCTTGGTATGAGAGGATTTATTTTTTTTCTCAATTGTGGATTTCAGTTATGTGAGGTGGAGTATGAAGTGTACATCAAGCATCGGGGTGGACATATTTTGTTAATTATGTTGGATAATGATAATCTTCTCAAAATAAAAATCTCAACATCCTTGATTCAATAAATGATACCATGGCTTTGTCATACTTTTGAGATGATAAATTGGCGGCTTCTTCATTACTTCTTAGGGATCCAAATCAATCAATCACCCTCTATAATCACTATCTTATACTCCAAATATACCTTGTATCTTTTATAGTATTTTTGGATGGAGTGTAAACCTACTCAAACTCCATTTACTTCTAGCTTGAAGCTTTAATCAGACTATAGTACTCCTTTGGAGGATGATATCATGTATTGATCACTTATTAGAAGAATTTTTTAGCTTACCTACACTTGGTCAGTTATTATTCCCTATTAGTTATATTATTCTAGGTACATGCAGGCACTTTGTGAGAGTTATTGGAGAATACCTAAGCAAATTCTAGGTACATGATTAAGGCTTGCTTTTGATTAAGGCTTTCTTTTGATTAAGGCTTGTTAAAACGACCAGCTTTGCTTTTTTTACTTTTCAACCTTCTAAACTGTTGTGTAAGTGGCTAGGACCACTGTTTGACCTCTGAGGGCTGCCCTGAAAGCTGTGTGTGTCAATGCGATCAGTGTTTGTAGTCACATAATCGGATTGGTGCTATTTTGGTGTCTACACCTATCTTTCTAAAAAATCAAGCAACTTATCATTAATTTCGTATTGAGGCAAATGTTCAATAATTTTCTAAGATAATCCCATTGAATCTAAGGCATATATTCCATTCTTGATTGAACCTGTAGCTTCAATTTTGTTTTGATTTTTTATAATGTATTTTCTATGTTCATTTGTATATTTGAATTCAATTGTTCTCATTTTTTCAACCAATTGAGCAACTGAGATAAGATTAGTTGATATTCCAAGAACATATAAAACATTTTCTAGCATAAAATTTGAAAAAGGTATGCTAGGTATTACTCTACCAGTTTCTTGAACTTGATATATCTTATTATTTACATTTTTTAGCGAGATATTATTCTTGAATTTTAAGGATTCAAACCAATGTAAGTTTGTAGTCATATGATGACTAGCCCCTGAATCTATATACCAAATATATTTTTCTCTTTGAATTTTTTTATGAGAATTGAGTGATATAATATCACATCTTTGATAAGAGCTTTAAAGAACTCTTTTATGATGTTTCCCTTTGTATTTAAAAGATTGTTTTTTATACAAATTTTGTTTTTTAATTTTCCTCTCATATAGTATGGTTTTACACTTTGATAATTTCTCCTATATTGATATGTTCCTCTCTGCCATTTATCCATCTTGTATTTTTAGGTTGAAATCCTTATATCTCCCAAATTAAGAAAACATTTACTTAAATATGAAATTTACAAATTTTAATTTTTCTAAACCTTTGATGTAGAAATTCTTTTAACTCCCTAATATATTAAATTTGCAAAATTACAAATTTCCAAATAAATCAAAATTTTCAAAAAACTTCAAAAACTTTAAAAAACTTCACTCTTTAAAGCTTTCAAAAACTCAAATTATAAACTCTTTTAACTCCACTATACTTTAATTCATAAAAAAATTAATTTTCAACCCTTGAAAAATATTTAAAAGCTTTAAATCCTTCAAATATTAAAAAATATTAAACTTAAGTTGCAACCTTATTACTCCATATATTAAAAATAAATTCAAATTAATGATGATTTTGAACATTTAAAAAATTCCCAACCCTTATTACTCCAAATAGCTTTTCAAAAATTAATTCAATATTTTTTCCTCTATTGTTACCTGGGCTTGATTGATGTGAATTTCATTGTAGGTGTAAGATATGTTTATTAGTGTTTGTTGAATGATAGGAATTGATTGGAATTTCCAATCTCTTTGCTCCACTATTGGCTTTCACCTTTTGCATGACTTTTCTTCTTCTCTATTGAACTTCTTCTGCTTTGATGATGGCCAAGAGTTCCTTCTTTGAAGATCACCAAGAGATACTTTTTTTAAGGTGGAAGAACACCTTTTGTTGGTTCCAAGTGATTTATCTTATGTTGGTGCTCAAGTGACTCATATTTTTTTGTGCTCATGTGACTCATCACCAAATATTTTTTGCTAGAGACCGAGTGATTCTTCACCAAACATATTGCATTGGAGGCTAATAAACTCTTTAAATATATTTTTTTTATGGTCAAGTGATGGCCAAACATTGTTCTTCTCCCCTAATAACTGTTTCTCCTCCTATGAGTGAGTGTTCCTCTTCTCTGGTATCCACAATTTGCTCCTTATGTGAGTGATTGTTCCTCTTTTGATATATGCAAGTTGCTCCTTCTATGAGTGAGCGTTTCTCTTTTGGTATTTGCAAGTTGCTCCTCACTGGCGTTCATACGTTGCCTAGCTGGTGGTTGAACGTTGTTATTTCAACATGGTAATATGAGCACTACTCAAATCTTAGTACTTTTTTCCTTAGCACTAACTAACTCATTTTAGGCACTCTATTAGCACTCAATTTTGGTATCTTGCTTCTTCTACCATGATAATAGTGTTCCTCTATCCTATCTCGATGGATATTTTCTTATATTCTACCTGTGCAGCATATGTCTTCTAGTTTTCCATTGAAGACTAGTGTCAAATCTACGCTTGACTTGGAAGTAACAATTCATTATTTATTGGTGCCTGAATCCTTGAAGACTAGCATTTGCCTTAGATATAGTGTTATTCTCTTAGCCTATATAATGGCCTTTATATTATGGCCTCTTATTCTTTCATTGTTGTAGCGAATATCTTCTATCTTCAAGAACCTTAGAAATCTTACAATGCTTCTTCTTCTCTATGCTTTGTTTAACCTCTATTATAGAAGCTTTGTATTGCTTCTTTTCTTAGAACACTATTATTCTATGGAAATTTAGATGCTCCTCTAATTCTCTGTAATCTCTAGTACTATTCTTATTTGTACTTCTACTTCTCAAATTCTATACTCAAGAAGCTTTGAATACTTCTCAATCCTTGGAAGCTAAAATTATTCTCTATCTCTATAGGAAACTATGATGCTTCTCAATATCTTTAGGAAGTTTTAATGCTTCTCAATCTCTATAACGATGTTGTTCCTCTATCTACTTGAAATTTTCAATATCTTAGGTCACACCTAAGAACCAAATATGATTCTCCTCCTTGCTAGAGAACATATTATCAATGTCAAGATTAGTTTGAATGTCCCCAAATGATCAACTTTATCCTCAGTTGGTTCTTCCTCAGTCTTCAATAGTGATTCTCCTTTTCATGTAGAGAATCTTGAATATTATTAGGGTGACTTTGTATGTCCTTGAATCTTCAACTATCTTCTAAGTTGGTTATATCTATCAAATACCCAACTCTTCTCCTAATTTGATCCTTTCTATCAATATACTTGAATACTAGTCTTCACTAGTTTTCCTTCAACCAAGTGGAAAGACTCTAGCATTCAAATCAGGGTGACTAATCCATATCTCTCAAACTCTACTCAATCATGCCTTTAAAAATAGAGTCCACACTACCTTCAAAGTAGACAGGATTTAAATTAACTTTATCAAGAATGAATAAAGTTAATTATTGATAATGGTGGCTAAGAAAATAAACTCTATCAAAAATGAATAGAGTCGGGTGGTAGCTTTGATACAACTTATGGCTTTTAAGTCTTACTATCATAGAATATCGTAGGTTACAATATAAAGAAACCACAATATTAAAGGTCAAAATATCAATAATGAAAAGTAGAATTATATATGAGCAATTTAATATGTATATCAAGGCCAATATAATAATGAAATTAATATTCACTTATATAATCAAATATTAGTGTAAATGGCTTAAATCATTCATGAACTATGCATGAAGAAAATTTACAATATTAATTGCTCAAAATCTATAAACAAGCTTTATTCCTTTTCTTCCTCTTTACAACCAGATAATCAGATTCTCATTGAATTACATTCTTATGGAGGTTTATCTCCGTAATATAGCCATAGTAATTTGACTCTTCAAGTACTTGACTAGTGCTCTCCATATGACAAGTCTCATGACCTTTGGCTTATCATCTTGCCACTTGCATACTATACTCTTACTCCTAGGCCAAGGGTGTTGTAAGTGGGAAAACATCACATTGATAAAATATGAATCCTAATGAAGAATCAAATATAGAAGTGTGTTTCTCTACCCAAGAGCAAGAACATTGTTAGTTATCAATGGATCTGATATAGTAAGTATACATATGATGGTCATCTTGAGAAGCACAATGTATCCTTTATTGTTAAGGGTTTCTCTTAAAAGGATGGTTTTGACTAATTAGATACCTTTGTCCTTGTTGTATAAATAGACTCTTTTCAAATGATTTTATTTATTATCACTTTCTATGGATGGGAACTATATCATATGGACATAAAATACACCTTTCTTTATAAGGGTCCACTCCCTTATCAAATCATGAGCTTTAGGAGGATATCTACAAATGTGAACCACTTGATTTAATATTAATGGGTCCACTCCCTTGGTTTTCCATCTTAATAAGTCCATGTATGGTCTTAAGCAAGCTCATCATTCTTGGTATGAGAGGATTTATTTTTTTTCTCAATTGTGGATTTCAGTTATGTGAGGTGGAGTATGAAGTGTACATCAAGCATCGGGGTGGACATATTTTGTTAATTATGTTGGATAATAATAATCTTCTCAAAATAAAAATCTCAACATCCTTGATTCAATAAATGATACCATGGCTTTGTCATACTTTTGAGATGATAAATTGGTGGCTTCTTCATTACTTCTTAGGGATCCAAATCAATCAATCACCCTCTATAATCACTATCTTATACTCCAAATATACCTTGTATCTTTTATAGTATTTTTGGATGGAGTGTAAACCTACTCAAACTCCATTTACTTCTAGCTTGAAGCTTTAATCAGACTATAGTACTCCTTTGGAGGATGATATCATGTATTGATCACTTATTAGAAGAATTTTTTAGCTTACCTACACTTGGTCAGTTATTATTCCCTATTAGTTATATTATTCTAGGTACATGCAGGAACGTTGTGAGAGTTATTGGAGAATACCTAAGCAAATTCTAGGTACATGATTAAGGCTTGCTTTTGATTAAGGCTTTCTTTTGATTAAGGCTTTCTTTTGATTAAGGCTTGTTAAAACGACCAGCTTTGCTTTGTTTACTTTTCGACCTTCTAAACTGCTGTGTAAGTGGCTCGGACCACTGTTTGACCTCTAAGGGCTGCCCTGAAAGCTGTGTGTGCCAATGCGATCAGTGTTTGTAGTCACATAATCGGATTGGTGCTGTTTTGGTGTCTACACCTATCTTTCTAAAAAATCAAGCAACTTATCATTAATTTCGTATTGAGGCAAATGTTCAATAATTTTCTAAGAGAATCCCATTGAATCTAAGGCATATATTCCATTCTTGATTGAACCTGTAGCTTCAATTTTGTTTTGATTTTTTATAATGTATTTTCTATGTTCATTTGTATATTTGAATTCAATTGTTCTCATTTTTTCAACCAATTGAGCAACTGAGATAAGATTAGTTGATATTCCAAGAACATATAAAACATTTTCTAGCATAAAATTTGAAAAAGGTATGCTAGGTATTACTCTACCAGTTTCTTGAACTTGATATATCTTATTATTTACACTTTTTAGCGAGATATTATTCTTGAATTTTAAGGATTCAAACCAATGTAAGTTTGTAGTCATATGATGACTAGCCCCTGAATCTATATACCAAATATATTTTTCTCTTTGAATTTTTTTATGAGAATTGAGTGATATAATATCACATCTTTGATAAGAGCTTTAAAGAACTCTTTTATGATGTTTCCCTTTGTATTTAAAAGATTGTTTTTTATACAAATTTTGTTTTTGAATTTTCCTCTCATATAGTATGGTTTTACACTTTGATAATTTCTCCTATATTGATATGTTCCTCTCTGCCATTTATCCATCTTGTATTTTTAGGTTGAAATCCTTATATCTCCCAAATTAAGAAAACATTTACTTAAATATGAAATTTACAAATTTTAATTTTTCTAAACCTTTGATGTAGAAATTCTTTTAACTCCCTAATATATTAAATTTGCAAAATTACAAATTTCCAAATAAATCAAAATTTACAAAAAACTTCAAAAACTTTAAAAAACTTCACTCTTTAAAGCTTTCAAAAACTCAAATTATAAACTCTTTTAACTCCACTATACTTTAATTCATAAAAATTTTAATTTTCAACCCTTGAAAAATATTTAAAAGCTTTAAATCCTTCAAATATTAAAAAATATTAAACTTAAGTTGCAACCTTATTACTCCATATATTAAAAATAAATTCAAATTAATGATGATTTTGAACATTTAAAAAATTCCCAACCCTTATTACTCCAAATAGCTTTTCAAAAATTAATTTAATTTTTTTTCCTCTAAAATGTTGAGATTAGCATGTAACGTATGTTATTGTTACCTGGGCTTGATTGATGTGAATTTCATTGTAGGTGTAAGATATGTTTATTAGTGTTTGTTGAATGATAGGAATTGATTGGAATTTCCAATCTCTTTGCTCCACTATTGGCTTTCACCTTTTGCATGACTTTTCTTCTTCTCTATTGAACTTCTTCTGCTTTGATGATGGCCAAGAGTTCCTTCTTTGAAGATCACCAAGAGATACTTTTTTTAAGGTGGAAAAACACCTTTTGTTGGTTCCAAGTGATTTATCTTATGTTGGTGCTCAAGTGACTCATATTTTTTTGTGCTCATGTGACTCATCACCAAATATTTTTTGCTAGAGACCGAGTGATTCTTCACCAAACATATTTCATTGGAGGCTAATAAACTCTTTAAATATATTTTTTTTATGGTCAAGTGATGGCCAAACATTGTTCTTCTCCCCTAATAATTGTTTCTCCTCCTATGAGTGAGTGTTCCTCTTCTTTGGTATCAACAATTTGCTCCTTATGTGAGTGATTGTTCCTCTTTTGGTATTTGCAAGTTGCTCCTTCTATGAGTGAGCGTTTCTCTTTTGGTATTTGCAAGTTGCTCCTCACTGGCGTTCATACGTTGCCTAGCTGGTGGTTGAACGTTGTTATTTCAACATGGTAATATGATCACTACTCAAATCTTAGTACTTTTTTCCTTAGCACTAACTAACTCATTTTAGGCACTCTATTAGCACTCAATTTTGGTATCTTGCTTCTTCTACCTTGAGAATAGTGTTCCTCTATCCTATCTCGATGGATATTTTCTTATATTCTACCTGTGCATCATATGTCTTCTAGTTTTCCATTGAAGACTAGTGTCAAATCTACGCTTGACTTGGAAGTAACAATTCATTATTTATTGGTGCCTGAATCCTTGAAGACTAGCATTTGCCTTAGATATAGTGTTATTCTCTTAGCCTATATAATGGCCTTTATATTATGGCCTCTTATTCTTTCATTGTTATAGCGAATATCTTCTATCTTCAAGAACCTTAGAAATCTTAAAATGCTTCTTCTTCTCTATGCTTTGTTTAACCTCTATTATAGAAGCTTTGTATAGCTTCTTTTCTTAGAACACTATTATTCTATGGAAATTTAGATGCTCCTCTAATTCTCTGTAATCTCTAGTACTATTCTTATTTGTACTTCTACTTCTCAAATTCTATACTCAAGAAGCTTTGAATACTTCTCAATCCTTGGAAGCTAAAATGATTCTCTATCTCTATAGGAAACTATGATGCTTCTCAATATCTTTAGGAAGTTTTAATGCTTCTCAATCTCTATAACGATGGTGTTCCTCTATCTACTTGAAATTTTCAATATCTTAGGTCACACCTAAGAACCAAATATGATTCTCCTCCTTGCTAGAGAACATATTATCAATGTCAAGATTAGTTTGAATGTCCCCAAATGATCAACTTTATCCTCAGTTGGTTCTTCCTCAGTCTTCAATAGTGATTCTCCTTTTCATGTAGAGAATCTTGAATATTATTAGGGTGACTTTGTATGTCCTTGAATCTCCAACTATCTTCTAAGTTGGTTATCTCTATCAAATACCCAACTCTTCTCCTAATTTGATCCTTTCTATCAATATACTTGAATACTAGTCTTCACTAGTTTTCCTTCAACCAAGTGGAAAGACTCTAGCATTCAAATCAGGGTGACTAATCCATATCTCTCAAACTCTACTCAATAATGCCTTTAAAAATAGAGTCCACACTACCTTCAAAGTAGACAGGATTTAAATTAACTTTATCAAGAATGAATAAAGTTAATTATTGATAATGGTGGCTAAGAAAATAAACTCTATCAAAAATGAATAGAGTCGGGTGGTAGCTTTGATACAACTTATGGCTTTTAAGTCTTACTATCATAGAATATCGTAGGTTACAATATAAAGAAACCACAATATTAAAGGTCAAAATATCAATAATGAAAAGTAGAATTATATATGAGCAATTTAATATGTATATCAAGTCCAATATAATAATGAAATTAATATTCACTTATATAATCAAATATGAGTGTAAATGGCTTAAATCAATCATGAACTATGCATGAAGAAAATTTACAATATTAATTGCTCAAAATCTATAAACAAGCTTTATTCCTTTTCTTCCTCTTTACAACCAGATAATCAGATTCTCATTGAATTACATTCTTATGGAGGTTTATCTCCGTAATATAGCCATAGTAATTTGACTCTTCAAGTACTTGACTAGTGCTCTCCATATGACAAGTCTCATGACCTTTGGCTTATCATCTTGCCACTTGCATACTATACTCTTACTCCTAGGCCAAGGGTGTTGTAAGTGGGAAAACATCACATTGATAAAATATGAATCCTAATGAAGAATCAAATATAGAAGTGTGTTTCTCTACCCAAGAGCAAGAACATTGTTAGTTATCAGTGGATCTGATATAGTAAGTATACATATGATGGTCATCTTGAGAAGCATAATGTATCCTTTATTGTTAAGGGTTTCTCTTAAAAGGATGGTTTTGACTAATTAGATACCTTTGTCCTTGTTGTATAAATAGACTATTTTCAAATGATTTTCTTTATTATCACTTTCTATGGATGGGAACTATATCATATGGACATAAAATACACCTTTCTTTATAAGGGTCCACTCCCTTATCAAATCATGAGCTTTAGGAGGAGATCTACAAATGTGAACCACTTGATTTAATATTAATGGGTCCACTCCCTTGGTTTTCCATCTTAATAAGTCCATGTATGGTCTTAAGCAAGCTCATCATTCTTGGTATGAGAGGATTTATTTTTTTTCTCAATTGTGGATTTCATTTATGTGAGGTGGAGTATGAAGTGTACATCAAGCATCCGGGTGGACATATTTTGTTAATTATGTTGGATAATGATAATCTTCTCAAAATAAAAATCTCAACATCCTTGATTCAATAAATGATACCATGGCTTTGTCATACTTTTGAGATGATAAATTGGTGGCTTCTTCATTACTTTTTAGGGATCCAAATCAATCAATCACCCTCTATAATCACTATCTTATACTCCAAATATACCTTGTATCTTTTATAGTATTTTTGGATGGAGTGTAAACCTACTCAAACTCCATTTACTTCTAGCTTGAAGCTTTAATCAGACTATAGTACTCCTTTAGAGGATGATATCATGTATTGATCACTTATTAGAAGAATTTTTTAGCTTACCTACACTTGGTCAGTTATTATTCCCTATTAGTTATATTATTCTAGGTACATGCAGGCACTTTGTGAGAGTTATTGGAGAATACCTAAGCAAATTCTAGGTACATGATTAAGGCTTGCTTTTGATTAAGGCTTTCTTTTGATTAAGGCTTGTTAAAACGACCAGACTTTGCTTTGTTTACTTTTCGACCTTCTAAACTGCTGTGTAAGTGGCTAGGACCACTGTTTGACCTCTGAGGGCTGCCCTGAAAGCTATGTGTGTCAATGCGATTAGTGTTTGTAGTCACATAATCGGATTGGTGCTGTTTTGGTGTCTACACCTATCTTTCTAAAAAATCAAGCAACTTATCATTAATTTCGTATTGAGGCAAATGTTCAATAATTTTCTAAGAGAATCCCATTGAATCTAAGGCATATATTCCATTCTTGATTGAACCTGTAGCTTCAATTTTGTTTTGATTTTTTATAATGTATTTTCTATGTTCATTTGTATATTTGAATTCAATTGTTCTCCTTTTATCAACCAATTGAGCAACTGAGATAAGATTAGTTGATATTCCAAGAACATATAAAACATTTTCTAGCATAAAATTTGAAAAAGGTATGCTAGGTATTACTCTACCAGTTTCTTGAACTTGATATATTTTATTATTTACACTTTTTAGCAAGATATTATTCTTGAATTTTAAGGATTCAAACCAATGTAAGTTTGTAGTCATATGATGACTAGCCCCTGAATCTATATACCAAATATATTTTTCTCTTTGAATTTTTTTATGAGAATTGAGTGATATAATATCACATCTTTGATAAGAGCTTTAAAGAACTCTTTTATGATGTTTCCCTTTGTATTTAAAAGATTGTTTTTTATACAAATTTTGTTTTTGAATTTTCCTCTCATATAGTATGGTTTTACACTTTGATAATTTCTCCTATATTGATATGTTCCTCTCTGCCATTTATCCATCTTGTATTTTTAGGTTGAAATCCTTATATCTCCCAAATTAAGAAAACATTTACATAAATATGAAATTTACAAATTTTAATTTTTCTAAACCTTTGATGTAGAAATTCTTTTAACTCCCTAATATATTAAATTTGCAAAATTACAAATTTCCAAATAAATCAAAATTTTCAAAAAACTTCAAAAACTTTAAAAAAATTCACTCTTTAAAGCTTTCAAAAACTCAAATTATAAACTCTTTTAACTCCACTATACTTTAATTCATAAAAAAATTAATTTTCAACCCTTGAAAAATATTTAAAAGCTTTAAATCCTTCAAATATTAAAAAATATTAAACTTAAGTTGCAACTTTATTACTCCATATATTAAAAATAAATTCAAATTAATGATGATTTTGAACATTTAAAAAATTCCCAACCCTTATTACTCCAAATAGCTTTTCAAAAATTAATTCAATTTTTTTTCCTCTAAAATGTTGAGAATAGCATGTAACGTATGTTATTGTTACCTGGGCTTGATTGATGTGAATTTCATTGTAGGTGTAAGATATGTTTATTAGTGTTTGTTGAATGATAGGAATTGATTGGAATTTCCAATCTCTTTGCTCCACTATTGGCTTTCACCTTTTGCATGACTTTTCTTCTTCTCTATTGAACTTCTTCTGCTTTGATGATGGCCAAGAGTTCCTTCTTTGAATATCACCAAGATATACTTTTTTTAAGGTGTAAAAACACCTTTTGTTGGTTCCAAGTGATTTATCTTATGTTGGTGCTCAAGTGACTCATATTTTTTTGTGCTCATGTGACTCATCACCAAATATTTTTTGCTAGAGACCGAGTGATTCTTCACCAAACATATTTCATTGGAGGCTAATAAACTCTTTAAATATATTTTTTTTATGGTCAAGTGATGGCCAAACATTGTTCTTCTCCCCTAATAACTGTTTCTCCTCCTATGAGTGAGTGTTCCTCTTCTCTGGTATCCACAATTTGCTCCTTATGTGAGTGATTGTTCCTCTTTTGGTATTTGCAAGTTGCTCCTTCTATGAGTGAGCGTTTCTCTTTTGGTATTTGCAAGTTGCTCCTCACTGGCGTTCATGCGTTGCCTAGCTGGTGGTTGAACATTGTTATTTCAACATGGTAATATGAGCACTACTCAAATCTTAGTACTTTTTTCCTTAGCACTAACTAACTCATTTTAGGCACTCTATTAGCACTCAATTTTGGTATCTTGCTTCTTCTACCTTGAGAATAGTGTTCCTCTATCCTATCTCGATGGATATTTTCTTATATTCTACCTGTGCAGCATATGTCTTCTAGTTTTCCATTGAAGACTAGTGTCAAATCTACGCTTGACTTGGAAGTAACAATTCATTATTTATTGGTGCCTGAATCCTTGAAGACTAGCATTTGCCTTAGATATAGTGTTATTCTCTTAGCCTATATAATGGCCTTTATATTATGGCCTCTTATTCTTTCATTGTTGTAGCGAATATCTTCTATCTTCAAGAACCTTAGAAATCTTACAATGCTTCTTCTTCTCTATGCTTTGTTTAACCTCTATTATAGAAGCTTTGTATAGCTTCTTTTCTTAGAACACTATTATTCTATGGAAATTTAGATGCTCCTCTAATTCTCTGTAATCTCTAGTACTATTCTTATTTGTACTTCTACTTCTCAAATTCTATACTCAAGAAGCTTTGAATACTTCTCAATCCTTGGAAGCTAAAATGATTCTCTATCTCTATAGGAAACTATGATGCTTCTCAATATCTTTAGGAAGTTTTAATGCTTCTCAATCTCTATAACGATGTTGTTCCTCTATCTACTTGAAATTTTCAATATCTTAGGTCACACCTAAGAACCAAATATGATTATCCTCCTTGCTAGAGAACATAATATCAATGTCAATATTAGTTTGAATGTCCCCAAATGATCAACTTTATCCTCAGTTGGTTCTTCCTCAGTCATCAATAGTGATTCTCCTTTTCATGTAGAGAATCTTGAATATTATTAAGGTGACTTTGTATGACCTTGAATCTCCAACTATCTTCTAAGTTGGTTATCTCTATCAAATACCCAGCTCTTCTCCTAATTTGATCCTTTCTATCAATATACTTGAATACTAGTCTTCACTAGTTTTCCTTCAACCAAGTGGAAAGACTCTAGCATTCAAATCAGGGTGACTAATCCATATCTCTCAAACTCTACTCAATCATGCCTTTAAAAATAGATTCCACACTACCTTCAAAGTAGACAGGATTTAAATTAACTTTATCAAGAATGAATAAATTTAATTATTGATAATGGTGGTTAAGAAAATAAACTCTATCAAAAATGAATAGAGTCGGGTGGTAGCTTTGATACAACTTATGGCTTTTAAGTCTTACTATCATAGAATATCGTAGGTTACAATATAAAGAAACCACAATATTAAAGGTCAAAATATCAATAATGAAAAGTAGAATTATATATGAGCAATTTAATATGTATATCAAGGCCAATATAATAATGAAATTAATATTCACTTATATAATCAAATATGAATGTAAATGGCTTAAATCATTCATGAACTATGCATGAAGAAAATTTACAATATTAATTGCTCAAAATCTATAAACAAGCTTTATTCCTTTTCTTCCTCTTTACAACCAGATAATCATATTCTCATTGAATTACATTATTATGGAGGTTTATCTCCGTAATATAGCCATAGTAATTTGACTCTTCAAGTACTTGACTATTGCTCTCCATATGACAAGTCTCATGACCTTTGGCTTATCATCTTGCCACTTGCATACTATACTCTTACTCCTAGGCCAAGGGTGTTGTAAGTGGGAAAACATCACATTGATAAAATATGAATCGTAATGAAGAATCAAATATAGAAGTGTGTTTCTCTACCCAAGAGCAAGAACATTGTTAGTTATCAGTGGATCTGATATAGTAAGTATACATATGATGGTCATCTTGAGAAGCACAATGTGTCCTTTATTGTTAAGGGTTTCTCTTAAAAGGATGGTTTTGACTAATTAGATACCTTTGTCCTTGTTGTATAAATAGACTATTTTCAAATGATTTTCTTTATTATCACTTTCTATGGATGGGAACTATATCATATGGACATAAAATACACCTTTCTTTATAAGGGTCCACTCCCTTATCAAATCATGAGCTTTAGGAGGAGATCTACAAATGTGAACCACTTGATTTAATATTAATGGGTCCACTCCCTTGGTTTTCCATCTTAATAAGTCCATGTATGGTCTTAAGCAAGCTCATCATTCTTGGTATGAGAGGAATTATTTTTTTTCTCAATTGTGGATTTTAGTTATGTGAGGTGGAGTATGAAGTGTACATCAAGCATCGGGGTGGACATATTTTGTTAATTATGTTGGATAATGATAATCTTCTCAAAATAAAAATCTCAACATCCTTGATTCAATAAATGATACCATGGCTTTGTCATACTTTTGAGATGATAAATTGGTGGCTTCTTCATTACTTCTTAGGGATCCAAATCAATCAATCACCCTCTATAATCACTATCTTATACTCCAAATATACCTTGTATCTTTTATAGTATTTTTGGATGGAGTGTAAACCTACTCAAAATCCATTTACTTCTAGCTTGAAGCTTTAATCAGACTATAGTACTCCTTTGGAGGATGATATCATGTATTGATCACTTATTAGAAGAATTTTTTAGCTTACCTACACTTGGTCAGTTATTATTCCCTATTAGTTATATTATTCTAGGTACATGCAGGCACTTTGTGAGAGTTATTGGAGAATACCTAAGCAAATTCTAGGTACATGATTAAGGCTTGCTTTTGATTAAGGCTTTCTTTTGATTAAGGCTTGTTAAAACGACCAGCTTTGCTTTGTTTACTTTTCGACCTTCTAAACTGCTGTGTAAGTGGCTAGGACCATTGTTTGACCTCTGAGGGCTGCCCTGAAAGCTGTGTGTGTCAATGTGATCAGTGTTTGTGGTCACATAATCGGATTGGTGCTGTTTTGGTGTCTACACCTATCTTTCTAAAAAATCAAGCAACTTATCATTAATTTCATATTGAGGCAAATGTTCAATAATTTTCTAAGAGAATCCCATTGAATCTAAGGCATATATTCCATTCTTGATTGAACCTGTAGCTTCAATTTTGTTTTGATTTTTTATAATGTATTTTCTATGTTCATTTGTATATTTGAATTCAATTGTTCTCCTTTTTTCAACCAATTGAGCAACTGAGATAAGATTAGTTGATATTCCAAGAACATATAAAACATTTTCTAGCATAAAATTTGAAAAAGGTATGCTACGTATTACTCTACCAGTTTCTTGAACTTGATATATCTTATTATTTACACTTTTTAGCAAGATATTATTCTTGAATTTTAAGGATTCAAACCAATGTAAGTTTGTAGTCATATGATGACTAGCCCCTGAATCTATATACCAAATATATTTTTCTCTTTGAATTTTTTTATGAGAATTGAGTGATATAATATCACATCTTTGATAAGAGCTTTAAAGAACTCTTTTATGATTTTTCCCTTTGTATTTAAAAGATTGTTTTTTATACAAATTTTGTTTTTGAATTTTCCTCTCATATAGTATGGTTTTACACTTTGATAATTTCTCCTATATTGATATGTTCCTCTCTGCCATTTATCCATCTTGTATTTTTAGGTTGAAATCCTTATATCTCCCAAATTAAGAAAACATTTACTTAAATATGAAATTTACAAATTTTAATTTTTCTAAACCTTTGATGTACAAATTCTTTTAACTCCCTAATATATTAAATTTGCAAAATTACAAATTTCCAAATAAATCAAAATTTTCAAAAAACTTCAAAAACTTTAAAAAACTTCACTCTTTAAAGCTTTCAAAAACTCAAATTATAAACTCTTTTAACTCCACTATACTTTAATTCATAAAAATATTAATTTTCAACCCTTGAAAAATATTTAAAAGCTTTAAATCCTTCAAATATTAAAAAATATTTAACTTAATTTGCAACCTTATTACTCCATATATTAAAAATAAATTCAAATTAATGATGATTTTGAACATTTAAAAAATTCCCAACCCTTATTACTCCAAATAGCTTTTCAAAAATTAATTCAATTTTTTTTCCTCTAAAATGTTGAGAATAGCATGTAACGTATGTTATTGTTACCTGGGCTTGATTGATGTGAATTTCATTGTAGGTGTAAGATATGTTTATTAGTGTTTGTTGAATGATAGGAATTGATTGGAATTTCCAATCTCTTTGCTCCACTATTGGCTTTCACCTTTTGCATGACTTTTCTTCTTCTCTATTGAACTTCTTCTGCTTTGATGATGGCCAAGAGTTCCTTATTTGAAGATCACCAAGAGATACTTTTTTTAAGGTGGAAAAACACATTTTGTTGGTTCCAAGTGATTTATCTTATGTTGGTGCTCAAGTGACTCATATTTTTTTGTGCTCATGTGACTCATCACCAAATATTTTTTGCTAGAGACCGAGTGATTCTTCACCAAACATATTTCATTGGAGGCTAATAAACTCTTTAAATATATTTTTTTTATGGTCAAGTGATGGCCAAACATTGTTCTTCTCCCCTAATAATTGTTTCTCCTCCTATGAGTGAGTGTTCCTCTTCTCTGGTATCCACAATTTGCTACTTATGTGAGTGATTGTTCCTCTTTTGGTATTTGCAAGTTGCTCCTTCTATGAGTGAGCGTTTCTCTTTTGGTATTTGCAAGTTGCTCCTCACTGGCGTTCATACGTTGCCTAGCTGGTGGTTGAACGTTGTTATTTCAACATGGTAATATGAGCACTACTCAAATCTTAGTACTTTTTTCCTTAGCACTAACTAACTCATTTTAGGCACTCTATTAGCACTCAATTTTGGTATCTTGCTTCTTCTACCTTGATAATAGTGTTCCTCTATCCTATCTCGATGGATATTTTCTTATATTCTACCTGTGCATCATATGTCTTCTAGTTTTCCATTGAAGACTAGTGTCAAATCTACGCTTGACTTGGAAGTAACAATTCATTATTTATTGGTGCCTGAATCCTTGAAGACTAGCATTTGCCTTAGATATAGTGTTATTCTCTTAGCCTATATAATGGCCTTTATATTATGGCCTCTTATTCTTTCATTGTTGTAGCGAATATCTTCTATCTTCAAGAACCTTAGAAATCTTACAATGCTTCTTCTTCTCTATGCTTTGTTTAACCTCTATTATAGAAGCTTTGTATTGCTTCTTTTCTTAGAACACTATTATTCTATGGAAATTTAGATGCTCCTCTAATTCTCTGTAATCTCTAGTACTATTCTTATTTGTACTTCTACTTCTCAAATTCTATACTCAAGAAGCTTTGAATACTTCTCAATCCTTGGAAGCTAAAATGATTCTCTATCTCTATAGGAAACTATGATGCTTCTCAATATCTTTAGGAAGTTTTAATGCTTCTCAATCTCTATAACGATGTTGTTCCTCTATCTACTTGAAATTTTCAATATCTTAGGTCACACCTAAGAACCAAATATGATTCTCCTCCTTGCTAGAGAACATAATATCAATGTCAATATTAGTTTGAATGTCCCCAAATGATCAACTTTATCCTCAGTTGGTTCTTCCTCAGTCTTCAATAGTGATTCTCCTTTACATGTAGAGAATCTTGAATATTATTAGGGTGACTTTGTATGTCCTTGAATCTCCAACTATCTTCTAAGTTGGTTATCTCTATCAAATACCCAAATCTTCTCCTAATTTGATCCTTTCTATCAATATACTTGAATACTAGTCTTCACTAGTTTTCCTTCAACCAAGTGGAAAGACTCTAGCATTCAAATCAGGGTGACTAATCCATATCTCTCAAACTCTACTCAATCATGCCTTTAAAAATAGAGTCCACACTACCTTCAAAGTAGACAGGATTTAAATTAACTTTATCAAGAATGAATAAAGTTAATTATTGATAATGGTGGTTAAGAAAATAAACTCTATCAAAAATGAATAGAGTCGGGTGGTAGCTTTGATACAACTTATGGCTTTTAAGTCTTACTATCATAGAATATCGTAGGTTACAATATAAAGAAACCACAATATTAAAGGTCAAAATATCAATAATGAAAAGTAGAATTATATATGAGCAATTTAATATGTATATCAAGGCCAATATAATAATGAAATTAATATTCACTTATATAATCAAATATGAATGTAAATGGCTTAAATCATTCATGAACTATGCATGAAGAAAATTTACAATATTAATTGCTCAAAATCTATATACAAGCTTTATTCCTTTTCTTCCTCTTTACAACCAGATAATCGGATTCTCATTGAATTACATTCTTATGGAGGTTTATCTCCGTAATATAGCCATAGTAATTTGACTCTTCAAGTACTTGACTAGTGCTCTCCATATGACAAGTCTCATGACCTTTGGCTTATCATCTTGCCACTTGCATACTATACTCTTAATCCTAGGCCAAGGGTGTTGTAAGTGGGAAAACATCACATTGATAAAATATGAATCCTAATGAAGAATCAAATATAGAAGTGTGTTTCTCTACCCAAGAGCAAGAACATTGTTAGTTATCAGTGGATCTGATATAGTAAGTATACATATGATGGTCATCTTGAGAAGCACAATGTATCCTTTATTGTTAAGGGTTTCTCTTAAAAGGATGGTTTTGACTAATTAGATACCTTTGTCCTTGTTGTATAAATAGACTCTTTTCAAATGATTTTCTTTATTATCACTTCCTATGGATGGGAACTATATCATATGGACATAAAATACACCTTTCTTTATAAGGGTCCACTCCCTTATCAAATCATGAGCTTTAGGAGGAGATCTACAAATGTGAACCACTTGATTTAATATTAATGGGTCCACTCCCTTTGTTTTCCATCTTAATAAGTCCATGTATGGTCTTAAGCAAGCTCATCATTCTTGGTATGAGAGGATTTATTTTTTTTCTCAATTGTGGATTTTAGTTATGTGAGGTGGAGTATGAAGTGTACATCAAGCATCGGGGTGAACATATTTTGTTAATTATGTTGGATAATGATAATCTTCTCAAAATAAAAATCTCAACATCCTTGATTCAATAAATGATACCATGGCTTTGTCATACTTTTGAGATGATAAATTGGTGGCTTCTTCATTACTTCTTAGGGATCCAAATCAATCAATCACCCTCTATAATCACTATCTTATACTCCAAATATACCTTGTATCTTTTATAGTATTTTTGGATGGAGTGTAAACCTACTCAAACTCCATTTACTTCTAGCTTGAAGCTTTAATCAGACTATAGTACTCCTTTGGAGGATGATATCATGTATTGATCACTTATTAGAAGAATTTTTTAGCTTACCTACACTTGGTCAGTTATTATTCCCTATTAGTTATATTATTCTAGGTACATGCAGGCACTTTGTGAGAGTTATTGGAGAATACCTAAGAAAATTCTAGGTACATGATTAAGGCTTGCTTTTGATTAAGGCTTTCTTTTGATTAAGGCTTGTTAAAACGACCAGCTTTGCTTTGTTTACTTTTCGACCTTCTAAATTGCTGTGTAAGTGGCTAGGACCATTGTTTGACCTCTGAGGGTTGCCCTGAAAGCTGTGTGTGTCAATGCGATCAGTGTTTGTAGTCACATAATCAGATTGGTGCTGTTTTGGTGTCTACACCTATCTTTCTAAAAAATCAAGCAACTTATCATTAATTTCATATTGAGGCAAATGTTCAATAATTTTCTAAGAGAATCCCATTGAATCTAAGGCATATATTCCATTCTTGATTGAACCTGTAGCTTCAATTTTGTTTTGATTTTTTATAATGTATTTTCTATGTTCATTTGTATATTTGAATTCAATTGTTCTTCTTTTTTCAACCAATTGAGCAACTGAGATAAGATTAGTTGATAGTCCAAGAACATATAAAACATTTTCTAGCATAAAATTTGAAAAAGGTATGCTAGGTATTACTCTACCAGTTTCTTGAACTTGATATATCTTATTATTTACACTTTTTAGCGAGATATTATTCTTGAATTTTAAGGATTCAAACCAATGTAAGTTTGTAGTCATATGATGACTAGCCCCTGAATCTATATACCAAATATATTTTTCTCTTTGAATTTTTTTATGAGAATTGAGTGATATAATATCACATCTTTGATAAGAGCTTTAAAGAACTCTTTTATGATGTTTCCCTTTGTATTTAAAAGATTGTTTTTTATACAAATTTTGTTTTTGAATTTTCCTCTCATATAGTATGGTTTTACACTTTGATAATTTCTCCTATATTGATATGTTCCTCTCTGCAATTTATCCATCTTGTATTTTTAGGTTGAAATCCTTATATCTCCCAAATTAAGAAAACATTTACTTAAATATGAAATTTACAAATTTTAATTTTTCTAAACCTTTGATGTAGAAATTCTTTTAACTCCCTGATATATTAAATTTGCAAAATTACAAATTTCCAAATAAATCAAAATTTGCAAAAAACTTCAAAAACTTTAAAAAACTTCACTCTTTAAAGCTTTCAAAAACTCAAATTACAAACTCTTTTAACTCCACTATACTTTAATTCATAAAAAAATTAATTTTCAACCCTTGAAAAATATTTAAAAGCTTTAAATCCTTCAAATATTAAAAAATATTAAAATTAAGTTGCAACCTTATTACTCCATATATTAAAAATAAATTCAAATTAATGATGATTTTGAACATTTAAAAAATTTCCAACCCTTATTACTCCAAATAGCTTTTCAAAAATTAATTCAATTTTTTTTCCTCTAAAATGTTGAGAATAGCATGTAATGTATGTTATTGTTACCTGGGCTTGATTGATGTGAATTTCATTGTAGGTGTAAGATATGTTTATTAGTGTTTGTTGAATGATAGGAATTGATTGGAATTTCCAATCTCTTTGCTCCACTATTGGCTTTCACCTTTTGCATGACTTTTCTTCTTCTCTATTGAACTTCTTCTGCTTTGATGATGGCCAAGAGTTCCTTCTTTGAAGATCACCAAGAGATACTTTTTTTAAGGTGGAAAAACACCTTTTGTTGGTTCCAAGTGATTTATCTTATGTTGGTGCTCAAGTGACTCATATTTTTTTGTGCTCATGTGACTCATCACCAAATATTTTTTGCTAGAGACCGAGTGATTCTTCACCAAACATATTTCATTGGAGGCTAATAAACTCTTTAAATATATTTTTTTATGGTCAAGTGATGGCCAAACATTGTTCTTCTCCCCTAATAATTGTTTCTCCTCCTATGAGTGAGTGTTCCTCTTCTCTGGTATCCACAATTTGCTCCTTATGTGAGTGATTGTTCCTCTTTTGGTATTTGCAAGTTGCTCCTTCTATGAGTGAGCGTTTCTCTTTTGGTATTTGCAAGTTGCTCCTCACTGGCATTCATACGTTGCCTAGCTGGTGGTTGAACGTTGTTGTTTCAACATGGTAATATGAGCACTACTCAAATCTTAGTACTTTTTTCCTTAGCACTAACTAACTCATTTTAGGCACTCTATTAGCACTCAATTTTGGTATCTTGCTTCTTCTACCTTGAGAATAGTGTTCCTCTATCCTATCTCGATGGATATTTTCTTATATTCTACCTGTGCAGCATATGTCTTCTAGTTTTCCATTGAAGACTAGTGTCAAATCTACACTTGACTTGGAAGTAACAATTCATTATTTATTGATGCCTGAATCCTTGAAGACTAGCATTTGTCTTAGATATAGTGTTATTCTCTTAGCCTATATAATGGCCTTTATATTATGGCCTCTTATTCTTTCATTGTTGTAGCTAATATCTTCTATCTTCAAGAACCTTAGAAATCTTACAATGCTTCTTCTTCTCTATGCTTTGTTTAACCTCTATTATAGAAGCTTTGTATTGCTTCTTTTCTTACAACACTATTATTCTATGGAAATTTAGATGCTCCTCTAATTCTCTGTAATCTCTAGTACTATTCTTATTTGTACTTCTACTTCTCAAATTCTATACTCAAGAAGCTTTGAATACTTCTCAATCCTTGGAAGCTAAAATGATTCTCTATCTCTATAGGAAACTATGATGCTTCTCAATATCTTTAGGAAGTTTTAATGCTTCTCAATCTCTATAACGATGTTGTTCCTCTATCTACTTGAAATTTTCAATATCTTAGGTCACACCTAAGAACCAAATATGATTCTCCTCATTGCTAGAGAACATAATATCAATGTCAAGATTAGTTTGAATGTCCCCAAATGATCAACTTTATCCTCAGTTGGTTCTTCCTCAGTCTTCAATAGTGATTCTCCTTTTCATGTAGAGAATCTTGAATATTATTAGGGTGACTTTGTATGTCCTTGAATCTCCAACTATCTTCTAAGTTGGTTATCTCTATCAAATACCCAGCTCTTCTCCTAATTTGATCCTTTCTATCAATATACTTGAATACTAGTCTTCACTAGTTTTCCTTCAACCAAGTGGAAAGACTCTAGCATTCAAATCAGGGTGACTAATCCATATCTCTCAAACTCTACTCAATCATGCCTTTAAAAATAGATTCCACACTACCTTCAAAGTAGACAGGATTTAAATTAACTTTATCAAGAATGAATAAAGTTAATTATTGATAATGGTGGTTAAGAAAATAAACTCTATCAAAAATGAATAGAGTCGGGTGGTAGCTTTGATACAACTTATGGCTTTTAAGTCTTACTATCATAGAATATCATAGGTTACAATATAAAGAAACCACAATATTAAAGGTCAAAATATCAATAATGAAAAGTAGAATTATATATGAGCAATTTAATATGTATATCAAGGCCAATATAATAATGAAATTAATATTCGCTTATATAATCAAATATGAATGTAAATGGCTTAAATCAATCATGAACTATGCATGAAGAAAATTTACAATATTAATTGCTCAAAATCTATAAACAAGCTTTATTCCTTTTCTTCCTCTTTACAACCAGATAATCAGATTATCATTGAATTACATTCTTATGGAGGTTTATCTCCGTAATATAGCCATAGTAATTTGACTCTTCAAGTACTTGACTAGTGCTCTCCATATGACAAGTCTCGTGACCTTTGGCTTATCATCTTGCCACTTGCATACTATACTCTTACTCCTAGGCCAAGGGTGTTGTAAGTGGGAAAACATCACATTGATAAAATATGAATCCTAATGAAGAATCAAATATAGAAGTGTGTTTCTCTACCCAAGAGCAAGAACATTGTTAGTTATCAGTGGATCTGATATAGTAAGTATACATATGATGGTCATCTTGAGAAGCACAATGTATCCTTTATTGTTAAGGGTTTCTCTTAAAAGGATGGTTTTGACTAATTAGATACCTTTGTCCTTGTTGTATAAATAGACTCTTTTCAAATGATTTTCTTTATTATCACTTTCTATGGATGGGAACTATATCATATGGACATAAAATACACCTTTCTTTATAAGGGTCCACTCCCTTATCATATCATGAGCTTTAGGAGGAGATCTACAAATGTGAACCACTTGATTTAATATTAATGGGTCCACTCCCTTGGTTTTCCATCTTAATAAGTCCATGTATGGTCTTAAGCAAGCTCATCATTCTTGGTATGAGAGGATTTATTTTTTTTCTCAATTGTGGATTTCAGTTATGTGAGGTGGAGTATGAAGTGTACATCAAGCATCGGGGTGGACATATTTTGTTAATTATGTTGGATAATGATAATCTTCTCAAAATAAAAATCTCAACATCCTTGATTCAATAAATGATACCATGGCTTTGTCATACTTTTGAGATGATAAATTGGTGGCTTCTTCATTACTTCTTAGGGATCCAAATCAATCAATCACCCTCTATAATCACTATCTTATACTCCAAATATACCTTGTATCTTTTATAGTATTTTTGGATGGAGTGTAAACCTACTCAAAATCCATTTACTTCTAGCTTGAAGCTTTAATCAGACTATAGTACTCCTTTGGAGGATGATATCATGTATTGATCACTTATTAGAATTATTTTTTAGCTTACCTACACTTGGTCAGTTATTATTCCCTATTAGTTATATTATTCTAGGTACATGCAGGCACTTTGTGAGAGTTATTGGAGAATACCTAAGCAAATTCTACGTACATGATTAAGGCTTGCTTTTGATTAAGGCTTTCTTTTGATTAAGGCTTGTTAAAACGACTAGCTTTGCTTTGTTCACTTTTTGACCTTCTAAACTGCTATGTAAGTGGCTAGGACCACTGTTTGACCTCTGAGGGCTGCCCTGAAAGCTGTGTGTGTCAATGCGATCAGTGTTTGTAGTCACATAATCGGATTGGTGCTGTTTTGGTGTCTACACCTATCTTTCTAAAAAATCATGCAACTTATCATTAATTTCATATTGAGGCAAATGTTCAATAATTTTCTAAGAGAATCCCATTGAATCTAAGGCATATATTCCATTCTTGATTGAACCTGTAGCTTCAATTTTGTTTTGATTTTTTATAATGTATTTTCTATGTTCATTTGTATATTTGAATTCAATTGTTCTCCTTTTTTCAACCAATTGAGCAACTGAGATAAGATTATTTGATATTCCAAGAACATATAAAACATTTTCTAGCATAAAATTTGAAAAAGGTATGCTAGGTATTACTCTACCAGTTTCTTGAACTTGATATATCTTATTATTTACACTTTTTAGCGAGATATTATTCTTGAATTTTAAGGATTCAAACCAATGTAAGTTTGTAGTCATATGATGACTAGCCCCTGAATCTATATACCAAATATATTTTTCTCTTTGAATTTTTTTATGAGAATTGAGTGATATAATATCACATCTTTGATAAGAGCTTTAAAGAACTCTTTTATGATGTTTCCCTTTGTATTTAAAAGATTGTTTTTTATACAAATTTTGTTTTTAAATTTTCCTCTCATATAGTATGGTTTTACACTTTGATAATTTCTCCTATATTGATATGTTCCTCTCTGCCATTTATCCATCTTGTATTTTTAGGTTGAAATCCTTATATCTCCCAATTAAGAAAACATTTACTTAAATATGAAATTTACAAATTTTAATTTTTCTAAACCTTTGATGTAGAAATTCTTTTAACTCCCTAATATATTAAATTTGCAAAATTACAAATTTCCAAATAAATCAAAATTTGCAAAAAACTTCAAAAACTTTAAAAAACTTCACTCTTTAAAGCTTTCAAAAACTCAAATTACAAACTCTTTTAACTCCACTCTACTTTAATTCATAAAAAAATTAATTTTCAACCCTTGAAAAATATTTAAAAGCTTTAAATCCTTCAAATATTAAAAAATATTAAACTTAAGTTGCAACCTTATTACTCCATATATTAAAAATAAATTCAAATTAATGATGATTTTGAACATTTAAAAAATTCCCAACCCTTATTACTCCAAATAGCTTTTCAAAAATTAATTCAATTTTTTTTCCTCTAAAATGTTGAGAATAGCATGTAACGTATGTTATTGTTACCTGGGCTTGATTGATGTGAATTTCATTGTAGGTGTAAGATATGTTTATTAGTGTTTGTTGAATGATAGGAATTGATTGGAATTTCCAATCTCTTTGCTCCACTATTGGCTTTCACCTTTTGCATGACTTTTCTTCTTCTCTATTGAACTTCTTATGCTTTGATGATGGCCAAGAGTTCCTTCTTTGAAGATCACCAAGAGATACTTTTTTTAAGGTGGAAAAACACCTTTTGTTGGTTCCAAGTGATTTATCTTATGTTGGTGCTCAAGTGACTCATATTTTTTTGTGCTCATGTGACTCATCACCAAATATTTTTTGCTAGAGACCGAGTGATTCTTCACCAAACATATTTCATTGGAGGCTAATAAACTCTTTAAATATATTTTTTTATGGTCAAGTGATGGCCAAACATTGTTCTTCTCCCCTAATAACTGTTTCTCCTCCTATGAGTGAGTGTTCCTCTTCTCTGGTATCCACAATTTGCTCCTTATGTGAGTGATTGTTCCTCTTTTGGTATTTGCAAGTTGCTCCTTCTATGAGTGAGCGTTTCTCTTTTGGTATTTGCAAGTTGCTCCTCACTGGCATTCATACGTTGCCTAGCTGGTGGTTGAACGTTGTTATTTCAACATGGTAATATGAGCACTACTCAAATCTTAGTACTTTTTTCCTTAGCACTAACTAACTCATTTTAGGCACTCTATTAGCACTCAATTTTGGTATCTTGCTTCTTCTACCTTGAGAATAGTGTTCCTCTATCCTATCTCGATGGATATTTTCTTATATTCTACCTGTGCAGCATATGTCTTCTAGTTTTCCATTGAAGACTAGTGTCAAATCTACGCTTGACTTGGAAGTAACAATTCATTATTTATTGGTGCATGAATCCTTGAAGACTAGCATTTGCCTTAGATATAGTGTTATTCTCTTAGCCTATATAATGGCCTTTATATTATGGCCTCTTATTCTTTCATTGTTGTAGCGAATATCTTCTATCTTCAAGAACCTTAGAAATCTTACAATGCTTCTTCTTCTCTATGCTTTGTTTAACCTCTATTATAGAAGCTTTGTATTGCTTCTTTTCTTAGAACACTATTATTCTATGGAAATTTAGATGCTCTTCTAATTCTCTGTAATCTCTAGTACTATTCTTATTTGTACTTCTACTTCTCAAATTCTATACTCAAGAAGCTTTGAATACTTCTCAATCCTTGGAAGCTAAAATGATTCTCTGTCTCTATAGGAAACTATGATGCTTCTCAATATCTTTAGGAAGTTTTAATGCTTCTCAATCTCTATAACGATGTTGTTCCTCTATCTACTTGAAATTTTCAATATCTTAGGTCACACCTAAGAACCAAATATGATTCTCCTCCTTGCTAGAGAACATAATATCAATGTCAAGATTAGTTTAAATGTCCCCAAATGATCAACTTTATCCTCAGTTGGTTCTTCCTCAGTCTTCAATAGTGATTCTCCTTTTCATGTAGAGAATCTTGAATATTATTAGGGTGACTTTGTATGTCCTTGAATCTCCAACTATCTTCTAAGTTGGTTATCTCTATCAAATACCCAACTCTTCTCCTAATTTGATCCTTTCTATCAATATACTTGAATACTAGTCTTCACTAGTTTTCCTTCAACCAAGTGGAAAGACTCTAGCATTCAAATCAGGGTGACTAATCCATATCTCTCAAACTCTACTCAATCATGCCTTTAAAAATAGAGTCCACACTACCTTCAAAGTAGACAGGATTTAAATTAACTTTATCAAGAATGAATAAAGTTAATTATTGATAATGGTGGTTAAGAAAATAAACTCTATCAAAAATGAATAGAGTCGGGTGGTAGCTTTGATACAACTTATGGCTTTTAAGTCTTACTATCATAGAATATCGTAGGTTACAATATAAAGAAACCACAATATTAAAGGTCAAAATATCAATAATGAAAAGTAGAATTATATATGAGCAATTTAATATGTATATCAAGGCCAATATAATAATGAAATTAATATTCCCTTATATAATCAAATATGAATGTAAATGGCTTAAATCAATCATGAACTATGCATGAAGAAAATTTACAATATTAATTGCTCAAAATCTATAAACAAGCTTTATTCCTTTTCTTCCTCTTTACAACCAGATAATCAGATTCTCATTGAATTACATTCTTATGGAGGTTTATCTCCGTAATATAGCCATAGTAATTTGACTCTTCAAGTACTTGACTAGTGCTCTCCATATGACAAGTCTCATGACCTTTGGCTTATCATCTTGCCACTTGCATACTATACTCTTACTCCTAGGCCAAGGGTGTTGTAAGTGGGAAAACATCACATTGATAAAATATGAATCCTAATGAAGAATCAAATATAGAAGTGTGTTTCTCTACCCAAGAGCAAGAACATTGTTAGTTATCAGTGGATCTGATATAGTAAGTATACATATGATGGTCATCTTGAGAAGCACAATGTATCCTTTATTGTTAAGGGTTTCTCTTAAAAGGATGGTTTTGACTAATTAGATACCTTTGTCCTTGTTGTATAAATAGACTATTTTCAAATGATTTTCTTTATTATCACTTTCTATGGATGGGAACTATATCATATGGACATAAAATACACCTTTCTTTATAAGGGTCCACTCCCTTATCAAATCATGAGCTTTAGGAGGAGATCTACAAATGTGAACCACTTGATTTAATATTAATGGGTCCACTTCCTTGGTTTTCCATCTTAATAAGTCCATGTATGGTCTTAAGCAAGCTCATCATTCTTGGTATGAGAGGATTTATTTTTTTTCTCAATTGTGGATTTCAGTTATGTGAGGTGGAGTATGAAGTGTACATCAAGCATCGGGGTGGACATATTTTGTTAATTATGTTGGATAATGATAATCTTCTCAAAATAAAAATCTCAACATCCTTGATTCAATAAATGATACCATGGCTTTGTCATACTTTTGAGATGATAAATTGGTGGCTTCTTCATTACTTCTTAGGGATCCAAATCAATCAATCACCCTCTATAATCACTATCTTATACTCCAAATATACCTTGTATCTTTTATAGTATTTTTGGATGGAGTGTAAACCTACTCAAACTCCATTTACTTCTAGCTTGAAGCTTTAATCAGACTATAGTACTCCTTTGGAGGATGATATCATGTATTGATCACTTATTAGAATAATTTTTTAGCTTACCTACACTTGGTCAGTTATTATTCCCTATTAGTTATATTATTCTAGGTACATGCAGGCACTTTGTGAGAGTTATTGGAGAATACCTAAGAAAATTCTAGGTACATGATTAAGGCTTGCTTTTGATTAAGGCTTTCTTTTGATTAAGGCTTGTTAAAACGACTGACTTTGCTTTGTTTACTTTCCGACCTTCTAAATTGTTGTGTAAGTGGCTAGGACCACTGTTTGACCTCTGAGGGCTGCCCTGAAAGCTGTGTGTGTCAATGCGATCAGTGTTTGTAGTCACATAATCGGATTGGTGCTATTTTGGTGTCTACACCTATCTTTCTAAAAAATCAAGCAACTTATCATTAATTTCATATTGAGGCAAATGTTCAATAATTTTCTAAGAGAATCCCATTGAATCTAAGGCATATATTCCATTCTTGATTGAACCTATAGCTTCAATTTTTTTTTTTTTTTTATAATGTATTTTCTATGTTCATTTGTATATTTGAATTCAATTGTTCTCCTTTTTTCAACCAATTGAGCAACTGAGATAAGATTAGTTGATATTCCAAGAACATATAAAACATTTTCTAGCATAAATTTTGAAAAAGGTATGCTAGGTATTACTCTACCAATTTCTTGAACTTGATATATCTTATTATTTACACTTTTTAGCGAGATATTATTCTTGAATTTTAAGGATTCAAACCAATGTAAGTTTGTAGTCATATGATGACTAGCCCCTGAATCTATATACCAAATATATTTTTCTCTTTGAATTTTTTTATGAGAATTGAGTGATATAATATCACATCTTTGATAAGAGCTTTAGAGAACTCTTTTATGATGTTTCCCTTTGTATTTAAAAGATTGTTTTTTATACAAATTTTGTTTTTGAATTTTCCTCTCATATAGTATGGTTTTACACTTTGATAATTTCTCCTATATTGATATGTTCCTCTCTGCCATTTATCCATCTTGTATTTTTAGGTTGAAATCCTTATATCTCCCAAATTAAGAAAACATTTACTTAAATATGAAATTTACAAATTTTAATTTTTCTAAACCTTTGATGTAGAAATTCTTTTAACTCCCTAATATATTAAATTTGCAAAATTACAAATTTCCAAATAAATCAAAATTTGCAAAAAACTTCAAAAACTTTAAAAAACTTCACTCTTTAAAGCTTTCAAAAACTCAAACTATAAACTCTTTTAACTCCACTATACTTTAATTCATAAAAAAATTAATTTTCAACCCTTGAAAAATATTTAAAAGCTTTAAATCCTTCAAATATTAAAAAATATTAAACTTAAGTTGCAACCTTATTATTCCATATATTAAAAATAAATTCAAATTAATGATGATTTTGAACATTTAAAAAATTCCCAACCCTTATTACTCCAAATAGCTTTTCAAAAATTAATTCAATTTTTTTTCCTCTAAAATGTTGAGAATAGCATGTAATGTATGTTATTGTTACCTGGGCTTGATTGATGTGAATTTCATTGTAGGTGTAAGATATGTTTATTAGTGTTTGTTGAATGATAGGAATTGATTGGAATTTCCAATCTCTTTGCTCCACTATTGGCTTTCACCTTTTGCATGACTTTTCTTCTTCTCTATTGAACTTCTTCTGCTTTGATGATGGCCAAGAGTTCCTTCTTTGAAGATCACCAAGAGATACTTTTTTTAAGGTGGAAAAACACCTTTTGTTGGTTCTAAGTGATTTATCTTATGTTGGTGCTCAAGTGACTCATATTTTTTTATGCTCATGTGACTCATCACCAAATATTTTTTGCTAGAGACCGAGTGATTCTTCACCAAACATATTTCATTGGAGGCTAATAAACTCTTTAAATATATTTTTTTTATGGTCAAGTGATGGCCAAACATTGTTCTTCTCCCCTAATAACTGTTTCTCCTCCTATGAGTGAGTGTTCCTCTTCTCTGGTATCCACAATTTGCTCCTTATGTGAGTGATTTTTCCTCTTTTGGTATTTGCAAGTTGCTCCTTCTATGAGTGAGCGTTTCTCTTTTGGTATTTGCAAGTTGCTCCTCACTGGCGTTCATACGTTGCCTAGCTGGTGGTTGAACGTTGTTATTTCAACATGGTAATATGAGCACTACTCAAATCTTAGTACTTTTTTCCTTAGCACTAACTAACTCATTTTAGGCACTCTATTAGCACTCAATTTTGGTATCTTGCTTCTTCTACCTTGAGAATAGTGTTCCTCTATCCTATCTCGATGGATATTTTCTTATATTCTACCTGTGCAGCATATGTCTTCTAGTTTTCCTTTGAAGACTAGTGTCAAATCTACGCTTGACTTGGAAGTAACAATTCATTATTTATTGATGCCTGAATCCTTGAAGACTAGCATTTGCCTTAGATATAGTGTTATTCTCTTAGCCTATATAATGGCCTTTATATTATGGCCTCTTATTCTTTCATTGTTGTAGCGAATATCTTCTATCTTCAAGAACCTTAGAAATCTTACAATGCTTCTTCTCTATGCTTTGTTTAACCTCTATTATAGAAGCTTTGTATTGCTTCTTTTCTTAGAACACTATTATTCTATGGAAATTTAGATGCTCCTCTAATTCTCTGTAATCTCTAGTACTATTCTTATTTGTACTTCTACTTCTCAAATTCTATACTCAAGAAGCTTTGAATACTTCTCAATCCTTGGAAGCTAAAATGATTCTCTATCTCTATAGGAAACTATGATGCTTCTCAATATCTTTAGGAAGTTTTAATGCTTCTCAATCTCTATAACGATGTTGTTCCTCTATCTACTTGAAATTTTCAATATCTTAGGTCACACCTAAGAACCAAATATGATTCTCCTCCTTGCTAGAGAACATAATATCAATGTCAAGATTAGTTTGAATGTCCCCAAATGATCAACTTTATCCTCAGTTGGTTCTTCCTCAGTCTTCAATAGTGATTCTCCTTTTCATGTAGAGAATCTTGAATATTATTAGGGTGACTTTGTATGTCCTTGAATCTCCAAATTTCTTCTAAGTTGGTTATCTCTATCAAATACCCAACTCTTCTCCTAATTTGATCCTTTCTATCAATATACTTGAATACTAGTCTTCACTAGTTTTCCTTCAACCAAGTGGAAAGACTCTAGCATTCAAATCAGGGTGACTAATCCATATCTCTCAAACTCTACTCAATCATGCCTTTAAAAATAGAGTCCACACTACCTTCAAAGTAGACAGGATTTAAATTAACTTTATCAAGAATGAATAAAGTTAATTATTGATAATGGTGGTTAAGAAAATAAACTCTATCAAAAATGAATAGAGTCGGGTGGTGGCTTTGATACAACTTATGTCTTTTAGGTCTTACTATCATAGAATATCGTAGGTTACAATATAAAGAAACCACAATATTAAAGGTCAAAATATCAATAATGAAAAGTAGAATTATATATGAGCAATTTAATATGTATATCAAGGCCAATATAATAATGAAATTAATATTCCCTTATATAATCAAATATGAATGTAAATGGCTTAAATCAATCATGAACTATGCATGAAGAAAATCTACAATATTAATTGCTCAAAATCTATATACAAGCTTTATTCCTTTCCTTCCTCTTTACAACCAGATAATCAGATTCTCATTGAATTACATTCTTATGGAGGTTTATCTCCGTAATATAGCCATAGTAATTTGACTCTTCAAGTACTTGACTAGTGCTCTCCATATGACAAGTCTCATGACCTTTGGCTTATCATCTTGCCACTTGCATACTATACTCTTACTCCTAGGCCAAGGGTGTTGTAAGTGGGAAAACATCACATTGATAAAATATGAATCCTAATGAAGAATCAAATATAGAAGTGTGTTTCTCTACCCAAGAGCAAGAACATTGTTAGTTATCAGTGGATCTGATATAGTAAGTATACATATGATGGTCATCTTGAGAAGCACAATGTATCCTTTATTGTTAAGGGTTTCTCTTAAAAGGATGGTTTTGACTAATTAGATACCTTTGTCCTTGTTGTATAAATAGACTCGTTTCAAATGATTTTCTTTATTATCACTTTCTATGGATGGGAACTATATCATATGGACATAAAATACACCTTTCTTTATAAGGGTCCACTCCCTTATCAAATAATGAGCTTTAGGAGGAGATCTACAAATGTGAACCACTTGATTTAATATTAATGGGTCCACTCCCTTGGTTTTCCATCTTAATAAGTCCATGTATGGTCTTAAGCAAGCTCATCATTCTTGGTATGAGAGGATTTATTTTTTTTCTCAATTGTGGATTTCAGTTATGTGAGGTGGAGTATGAAGTGTACATCAAGCATCGGGGTGGACATATTTTGTTAATTATGTTGGATAATGATAATCTTCTCAAAATAAAAATCTCAACATCCTTGATTCAATAAATGATACCATGGCTTTGTCATACTTTTGAGATGATAAATTGGTGGCTTCTTCATTACTTCTTAGGGATCCAAATCAATCAATCACCCTCTATAATCACTATCTTATACTCCAAATATACCTTGTATATTTTATAGTATTTTTGGATGGAGTGTAAACCTACTCAAACTCCATTTACTTCTAGCTTGAAGCTTTAATCAGACTATAGTACTCCTTTGGAGGATGATATCATGTATTGATCACTTATTAGAAGAATTTTTTAGCTTACCTACACTTGGTCAGTTATTATTCCCTATTAGTTATATTATTCTAGGTACATGCAGGCACTTTGTGAGAGTTATTGGAGAATACCTAAGCAAATTCTTTAGTACATTAAAGGTGCATATCATATAGGTATTCACTATGTAAATAAGGGTCCTCTAGAATTAACAATATTTTCTATTATAAATTGGACAAGTGATCTAGACCAATGGCACTCAACTATTAGATTTGTGTTTTATCTTAATTTTGAACCTATCTCTTATTGTTGGAGATGACAGTTTCCATGGAAATTGAATATTATTTTTCTAATGAGGTCATCATACATATTTGATGGTTGCTCATGATATTGGGATAGTTTAGTCTTCTTTAGTAGTTCCTAGCGCATCTTTATTATGACATTTAAATTTTATCAAGCTTATCTTCAATTAGTATCATATCAATGCACAAAGTGCATTGAAGTTTGGATGCATTATGTTCAATGCCTTTAGACCTCTAATGCTTGATCTAGTGTATGTCTTTAGTGGAACAAATAACAAATATCCTAACCAAATTCACACTCAAGGTGTTATTTATGCTATTTCAAAAGCATCTTGGAGTAGAAGGATTCCCCTTAAGGGTGGATGATTATTAAGAGTCCCTCTCCATATCCCCTACTCAACTTTAGGGGATATTTTGAAATATGTGATGTTAATATTCATGTGAGGCCATGGTCAACCCTATATTGTATTTACTTGTATATTTTCTTATGGGTCATTGTACACCTTCTATAAGTGGCTTTATTGTAATAATAATAATAAACCTAAGGTGAAATTATAGGAAAATTGTATTTTTATTTTGTAAGCATGGAGTGGGAGATGTCGATGGGCGGGAAGTCATCTGCGAGGGAGCTCGGGAGCGGCCATGGTTCGATTCTTGGGTGCAGCAGAGCAGTCGGAGGGCACCAAGATTTCGAAGGTACGAAAGCATTCGTACCCATTGAAGAAGACCGGGCTGACGACGATGTCAGTCGGGGTAAGGACCCACCAGACAAAGGGGGTGGTGGGGCTCAAAAGACTTATGCTCAAGCAACGGCCTCAAAAACCCTAAACGGGTTCTCTACCAAAGAGTTGTTTTCGATTGGGGATGAGCTGGACATCCCGACGGAAGTCCTTTCAAGCTTCATGGAGTTTGAGAAATTTACCCTCATAGGCAAATTCATTGGCGGCCGTCCCGACATGGAAACCATCCGAAAGTGGGCAGCAAGCAAATGGAGGACTTCTGGTCATATGGAGCTGGCGGCCCTTTCTCGAGGTTTTTTTGCCATTAGACTGAACAATAAGGAGGATTACTGTAAAATTCTAGCTAGCGGGCCATGGTTTCTGGGCCGCAGAAGTTTATTCCTTAGGAAGTGGGACATGGATTTCAATCCTGACACCCAGAACATCAACATCGCCCCAATATGGGTTAGGCTCCCGAGTCTTCCCCTCTTTGGTTGGCATGAAAATGTCATAAGGGGTATTGCGCGCTCCATTGGGGAGTTGGTCACCATTGACCCTCCCACCTGAGCTCGAACCAGGTTTTTCCAAGCCCGTTTTTGCGTTCTGGCAGATTTGGAGGCGGAGCTCCCAACTTCCATCACTCTTCGGTCTAGAGATACCATTCTTCATAAACAAGCTATTGTCTATGAAAATAGACCAGCTTTCTACCCCCTGTGTCGGTCCCAAGGGCACCTTCAGTCCCAGTGTCCTCTTCAAAAATCGGGTAAGCAGAAGCGTGAAAATGGTAATCCCCTAGAGCATGGTGAAGGTCAGGCGAAGCAATCAAATCCAAATGTGAAAGGCCATTCTCCAGGCCCCTCCAGAGATTGTGACAGACTCCCTCAGCCTGAAGAGAATCCCACTCTTCAATCGAACCCTAAGCAATTTGAAGCTGACAATCAGCAAGGAGCATACTCCCACTTGGAAAGTGAATCACAGGAAGAGAAGGAACGAACCCCATCCCAAAATATGACATAGGCTGTTTCTCTGCTCCAAGATATGGGTCATCCCGATTTCAGCCAGTCGTAGACACTGCTAGAAGATTACCTCTTGGGAAGGAGGGGTGAGCATTCCGGTCACATTAGCCCCCGAAACACGAGGAGCCGAAAGCAAAGTGTGGATTTTGGTAGTGAGAGGAAGCAGGGCCATCCTCCTAACAAAGATAGGCGAGACAAAGAGACAACAATAGACGTTGCAAATGGAACCCAACATTTGCTGGTTCTGGATGACTGTGACGCTCAGACGGACGAAGCGCATGCATCAAAACCTCCCCCTCAGCAAGGAAGGGGAGGCAAGAAAAACCTCAAACTGTCCAGATGAAAGTCCTCTCATGGAATGTGAGAGGACTGAATGGTGTAGCCAAATGAAGGTTAGTGGCTGATCTCCGTAGGAGGACTAACCCGTCCATCCTTATTTTGCAAGAGACCAAGATCGATGCTATTTCCTCTAATAAAGTTGCGAAGGCCATTTGGGCCAAGGCAAATTGTCTGTCCAGCCCTATAGTGGGAACAACGGGAGGACTCATGGTTCTGTGGGACCCATCGAGGTTTGAGGGCAGCCTACTATCAACTTCCAATAGAATCATCAATGTACTGTTCCAGTCCAAAACCACCAATTTTTCCTGGATTCTGTCCAACGTTTATGCTTCAAATTCTGCCATAGAGAGAGCAAAAATGTGGAAAGCTATCTCTCATATGAGGGAGAATTTTAGTAATTTTCCTTGGGTTTTAGGGGGTGACTTCAACTGTCCCCTTCATCCTTCAAAAAAAAAAGGAGGGTCCGACCACTCCAGCCGCAGCTTGGAGGATTTCAGAGATTTTGTCTCTACTAATGGCCTGCTTGACATCGAACTCAAAGGGGCTTCCTTCACCTGGAGTAACAGAAGGATTGGGAGCGGTTTGATTCAGGTCAAGCTCGACAGATTTTTCATTTCCCAAGAAGCCATTCCCATCCTTGGTGGGGCTATCCTTTCAAGCACTTCCAAGGATTGGGTCTGACCATAACCCTATCTTCTTGGAGGTGGATGATGGGTCTATTTTTAAGACCCCTTCGGATTCGAATCCATGTGGATTTCTCACAAGGACTTCAAAGGATTGGTTTCAGCATGGTGGCAATTGAAGGTGGAAGGAAGCGCTCCTAAGAGGGTGGCTTTAAAGCTCAAGATGGTCAAAGAAAAGCTAAAGGTTTGGAATAAAGAGGTTTTCGGCAACATTTTTGAGTCCAAAAAATCCATCTCTGAGAACCTGAAGGTTTTGGAGGAAAGGATGGAACTCGAGGGTTACACTGAGGGTCTCAGGGAGGAAGAGCGGAGCCTTTTGGTGGACTTTCATTCTATTCTCGCTAGGGAGGAAATTTTTTGGTGCCAAAAATCTCGTGACCTTTGGTTGAAGAATGGAGACTCCAACACGAGGTTCTTCCATGCGTCTACTATGAGGCACAGAGGGGTCAACAAGATCAGAGAAGTGGCTTGTAAGGATGGGCACATTACCAGGGAGATAGAGGAAATCAGGAGCGAAGCGGTTGACTTTTTTTAGGATTTGCTCGGCACTCCTCCGGACAGCAACCTACAGGTCCAAAAATCTCTGCTTGCCAATTTTTTGACTAAAGTTCCCCATGAGGTAAGCATTAAGCTTCTGGAACCTTTTTCCTCATCCGAGATTAAGGAAGCATTGTTCTCCATGCAACCGGATAAGGCCCCTGGCCCCGATGGCTTCCCCCCGATTCTTCCAAGTCATGTGGGAGGTCGTGGGTCCGGATGTGTGCGATGCTATTCGGGTTATTCAAGCTTCCGGATCCATCAACCCAAAACTCAATTCCACCTTTCTTGCCCTCATTCCTAAGTCTCCTACCTACAAAATTTTCTCTGACTATCGACCCATAAGCCTGTGCAATGTTTTTTACAAGATTCTCACCAAGTCTATAGCCAATAGACTCAAAACAGTCCTCCCCCTCCTGATTGATCCTTGTCATGGAAGCACTGTTAAAGGCAGAAACATCCTTGATGGTGTCATCACTGTCCATGAGACCCTCCACTCCACTTACCGCTCCAAGAATGCTGCTCTTTTTCTTAAGCTCGACATGAACAAAGCCTTTGACCGGGTTGATCAAAAAATTTTGTGTGCAGTCCTCCTCAAGTTCGGCTTTCATCCCCACCGGATTGACCTTGTCTACAGTTGTATATCCACTCCCTTTTTTTTTTTCTGGTCAATGGGTCCCCGACTGGGTATTTCCAAAGTGCCAGAGGCCTCAGACAGGGTGATCCTTTGTCTCCCATCCTTTTCATTCTTCTGGCAGAGGTTCTGAGTTGGTCCATGAAAGAGGCTCTTCGTCAGAACAAGATTTTTGGCATTTTGTCGACTTCTAGGGTTGATCCTGTCACTCATCAGCAATTTGTGGATGACACCCTCATCTCCACTAGGGCGTCTATTGCCCAAGCCAAATCGCTCAAGCGGATCCTGTCCCGTTATGAGCAAGTTGCAGGGCAAAAGGTCAATTACATCAAGAGCAAAATCTACTTTATTAACACTCCCCTGCGTAGGCAACTTCGGATTGCAAGAATTCTTGAATGCGCTATTGATTCCCTGCCTACGTCCTATCTGGGGTTGCCTCTGTCTTTTAGTGGGCGAGCCAGTGGAGACATGTGGAACATGATTCTTGAGCGCCTTTACAAGAAACTCGACACTTGGAAGGGCAAACTCCTATCGCAAGCCGAAAAAGCCACCCTTACCAAAGCTTGTCTTCAGGGGATCCCGACCTACTTTATGTCGGTGTTCATGCTTTCGATTGCTGTTCACTCCAAAATCGAGAAGATTCAGAGGACCTTTCTATGGTCTGGCAATGAAGAGAAATCTAGACTCCCCCTTGTTGCCTGGGACAAGGTGTGCTTGAGGATAGACCAAGGCGGCTTGGGGTTGAGAAGATCAAGACTTACGAATTTGGCTCTGATCGTGAAGCATGCTTGGAGGATTCTTTCTAGCGACCCGGTGGAGTGGGTTAAGCTGGTTAAAAAGAAGTATCTTGGCCCCAATTCCTTCTTGGATGCTGAGACCTCCTCCGTGGCATCGACTTTTTGGAAATCTGTGCTCCAAACCCGGCATTTGATCATCCTGGGAGCCCGCTGGATTTTGGGTGATGGCAACCTCATTTTCTTTTGGAAGGATAGGTGGGCGACTGAGGAAGCCCTTGGGTCGAGGGTGGATCTTGCAGGGCTGAGAGGGTTGATTGACCCAAACTCCCAACTCAGGGTGGCAGATTTCATAGACCGGAGCACCCGTTTTCCTCGATGGAAGCTTCCAGTTGTGGAGGGGTTTAATAATGAGGTTACCTTTCTTGCTAATATCCTCCAGTCGATTTTAATTCCTTCTACTAGGAGGAATGACAGAATCATCTGGAGTGGTACGGAGGATGGGTTGTTTTCTATTAAATCTTCTTATGAGTTTCTCACCACCAAGACTGCTCTCGACTACAGGTGGAATACTGTTTGGAGGAAAGGGGTCGTCCCTAAAATCAACTTTTTTGCATGGATCGCTTTCCACAACAAAGCCTTAACTATTGACAACCTTCACAAGAGAGGTTTTGCCTTCCCCAACAGGTGTTACTTGTGTCTAGCAGATTGCAAGATGAGGGATCATTTATTCTTGCATTGCCCGTTTTCCCACTCTGTTATTAGCATTGTCCTATCCTCCTTCCAAATCCTTTGGTGCTCTCCCCATTCCCTCATAGATGCTTTCCACCAATGGCCTAATCCTTTCAAGAATCCTAAACTCCGCTTCCTCCTCGAGGCCTCCTTCCACCATTCAATTTGGCAAATTTGGTTAGAGAGGAATGCCATAATCTTTGGCAGAGTTCCTAGAGGGCCTCCTTCTATTGCTCAAAGGGCGTTATCCTACGCCATCGAGAATTCTATTGCTGTTCCCAGTCCCCGTCCCCACCTTTCGAGCGAAGAAGCGATTCTCAAAATAATGAATCTCTGGCCATTTTTGGATGTTGTTAAAGGGCCCTATTGAAGAAGTGTTGTTTGGACCATGCCCCCATGGGGTGGATTAAATTAAACTTTTATGGAGCGGCTAAGGGTAATCCTGGGCCCGTTGCTGCTAGGGGTGTTGTTAGAGATCATGATGGGAATCTTGTGATGGCCTACTGTGAAGAGTTGGGCTCCCAAACGAATCACTATGCCGAAGCCCGAGGTGCTCTGAAAGGTATTCGGATTCTCTCTGAGGACCCTCGACCTCTAATTATTGAGGGTGACTCGCTCAACATCGTGAATTACCTCCTTGGCACCAAAAATCCTTCTTGGAAAGTCTACAACATCATCCTCGAGGCAAGAACGCTTCTCTCCCATCGTGGTAGGTGGAAAGCAAACCATATTTTGAGAGAAGGTAATCGCGTGGCTGATCACATGGCCAACAAAGGGCTCGCGACCACGTGTCCGGTCGTGTGGCGGTCTCGCTTCCCATCCGAGGTGGAAAGGTTGGCCAGAGCGGACATCCCTTCATGAGGTTTAGCTGTCCATGGTGTCTTGTCTATTTTGTTTTCCATTTTCCTTGTTTCAGTTCTTCGGCCTCTACTTGGTGTCCTCTCGGGTTTGTCCTGTTTCATTTTTTTGTTGGGTTTCCAGGCCTAAAAGCCCTTTTTGCAGTCTCCAAGTCTTTAGCATTAGGGTGGCTTTACTTGCAATTAGGCTTATTGTTACAGCCAAGAGGTATGATGCATTATTAGAATTGTGGCTAATTTTGTACATAAGGTTTTGGGATCCTCTATAAAAACCCACTGTTAATACATTAAAATAATTACCAAAAAAAATAATAAACCTAAGGTCTATTCTTTAACCTTGATCAAAGTTTAATTATAATATGGGTATTTATAGTCTTTGTTAGGGTACCTAGGAATAGATATTTGAGGATATGTTATTATATTGTATAAGGGTTGGTATGGACCACACATTTGATTGTATTATAACATGAAGTAATAAAGTTTTGTAACATTCCAACCATTTCTCCATTGGTTGGAAATGCTTATTGTTTTATTAGTGAGATTATTTCGTGTTTATGGAAAAAAATTCATAAATTATTGTGTTATAAATATTATTTTTCAATAAGTTTACATAGGTTTTTATAAGGGGTCTTGATCCCCTCATACTGAGTGGGATTTGAACCTTGGACCTCTCAAAAAAAGGCCAAAGCCCTTACCAATGCATTAAGCTTGTAGCTATAAAATTTAAGTTTACACGGGTTTTTATGAGAGGTCTTGGTCTCCTCATACCAAGATTTGAACTTGGATCTCCTCAATGAAAACCCAAAATTTTACCAATATGGTATCACCCAAGATCTTACCAGTATGGTATTATGTTATTATAAATATTTATCTTTTATTTCTTGGATAATGTGTTAATTTCATTTGTTCCTTAGTGAATATGACATGTAGCACAATTCCGTTTATTTTTACTTTATTATATTTAGCAAGGTATATTATATTATTTTGGTTTTATTGTTAAAATATCTATTTGAGGGAGTCACTTTGAGGATGCCATAAGTCATATGGCATAGAAGCATTGTTCTTAATCTTGTGCGTACATGTTTTTAAGGCAAAAGAAAGGAAAAATATAATATGTTATCTATAGATCCAAAAATGATAACCAAATGATTGAAACTATAGGATTGTCATAATTAGTATTTTGCAAATAATTAAAAATTTTAATTTATAATTCAAATCAAGGTAATAAAACTCTTGAGTTTGGATAATCATAATTTTTCTTTCATTAAATCATTAAAAAATTTCAAACTAAAATAACATTTACTATATATTTATAAAAGTAAATTAATCTTATAAATTCTCTTTATTTTTACAACATTGGTATGTATGATGGTAAGTTTCTTTCTAAGTACAACTTTTATCCCTAATTTTATTTTTACTTGGAAACAAAATAAAAATAAAATATGCTTGTGGACTTCAACCCCTACTCCTCCAATTAGTCATTTATCGGAAAAGCCAGGCCCAGATGTTCTGTTATAGTGTTGTTATTTATAAGAATGAACGGATTATGAACGTGGGAACGGACCATTAAAGATTATATGTTTACGAGTTGCAGTTGTTGTCCGGCATGGATGGGGAGTACGTATTTGAATGGAAGAAAGTTTATGAGATAGAAGTGTCTCTCCTAACCGATACTCAAGGCATGTGAAACAGAAGGCTACTGTCGTGACAGTATGAGAGTAGGAAAGGAGATTGGAATTATGGTTTGTATTGGCCTCTTATATTCTACGAATGCATCCATTAACAATGTTAGGCAGAGAATAACATTGCTTTGTATGCAACTATAACAGAAGGAAAGACTGTATCGAAACATGAAACATGGTTTACTGTTCATGATTTACCGACAAGTAATCGGATGCCAATAACTTGCATCTGCATCTCGCATCAACTTGATTCTCTTGTCCAACATCAAAGAAGAAATAATGATGAAAATTAAACTCATGATGTTTGATACGAAAATAGAACTTTCATGCTTACCTCCGTCTAAAACTAGGACATTATTAGATGGGAATGAAAACTCTTGTGCCCCATAGAGAATGACTCTTCTAGCATGAAAAGTAAATAACTTGGTGTGAAAAAATTATACACACAATAGAGCCTAAAAGTAATGCAAATTCTAGTGCTAGTACAAGTCAACCACACGCCCTTGTGTTCCCAATGCCCTCAAGTCAACCAAAATCATTCGATGCTAGTTAGAAAAGAATGGATATGCTTTATAATTAGAATAACCTTGACTTTCTCCGAAGAGCTCAAAATTTTAATTAGGTTTGGCATGCAAACTCTCAGGTTGGAATTGGAATTTATTTTAGATCCAAATTTTTTAAAATTTCTTTCACTCATAAAAATATTTTATTTGCTTGATGGAATGACACCACTTTAAGTAGGCTTTAATATCATGTTGGAATTTACATCACTTTTCAATAACTGTTAGGTTATAGTTTATTACATTATTAGATTTATTAGTGCATGTTTGTTTGTTGTTCTAGAAGCTAACGTGCAATATATTTTATTTAAGCTTGTTTAATTTGATAGGACTAATTAGGGGTTGGAGATATTTGATTTTTTATTTATTTCATGTTTGTTACTGGTTAATCTTAGTTAGTTCATTATATAAATTCATCATTATAAAATAATAAACTGTTCATTTCCCAACAGTGGTATCAAAGCATGTTAACGATGGCTCTCGTATTGTGCCAAGCCCCTGCCAACTGATTGTGTGTTCATATTGGTGAGAGTATAACTGGAATGAAGGGGCATTGCATTTAACATGTTTATCATCAAGTCTTGTCTCTCTAGTATTGAACTCCTCTGTTTACTACTGTTATTTGATATTTTTTTGGTCGCTCTCAGGCTTGATTTAAATTAAAATAGGGGAGGTGAAGTCCTTATGTGTTGCGATCTGGATATCATAGAAACAAAACCACATAATCCAAGACACCACTCTCACCAAGCCATAGGCCTCAATCATAGCCAGGGCCAAGAGAGGCCACAACCAACCCCTATCTATTGCAACCGCTAGCACGATCGATCATACTAGGGATGTGTACCGTCAAGCTACCTATAGTTCATTGTAAAGCTTCGAAGTTAGGTCTCATGGGCTGGATCAATTTGAGACAGATGAAGAGCTGATCAATATCATACCAACAAAAATAAATCTATAGATAAAATTTATTACAATCGATTCTAAGGTTTATTCCATTAAATTATTTTATGCATACTACAAAAAATCAAACGAATGCACATGGTTGCTATGGGTAGATAAGTGAATATTTTTTAAGTACATTTGTGGGATTTATCGCACATGCATAATATTACTACTTGCTTCACAATTTAAAATCGAATAACCTCTAATAACCTTTCAACCACCCTAAGGTAGTCAGGTCGCTTGCGTGGGGGACGTTATTGTCAGGTGAAGGCAACTCACGCTAGTTGGTAGTGCCCAGTTGACCTTGTTGTCCTCACTTGATTATTAGATATTATGTCTTCTATTAAACATTTATTGGAGGAGTCGGTGCCCCATAAGGTTCATAATAAATCTATTTTTTTGCATTAAATTATTTTTTTATATAATTAAATTAATTTAGTTAAATAATTATTTTAAATTTTTCTAATTGATTGGTTAATTATTGTTTTAGTTAATTAATTAATTAGTTAAGGATAATTTAATTAGATAACTAATTAATTATATTAGATTTAATGCAATTTTGGTTTTGAACCTTAAAACCTCAAATTCTAAAACAAGGGGGGCATCACAAAAGGGCTACATAACCTTGTTATTTTGCAAAACAAGGGGATACAAAATTATTTATATTTTGCTAAAAAATAAGGTAAAAAATTTGTGAAGATCAAATTTTGCAACTAGCCATCAAATCAAAACTATTGCAAAAATAATTTGTATAAAAATTTGTATTGTAAAAGGTGCATTTTCGACGGAATTTACCACCTTAAAAAATATCATTAATTTGTGGGCATGATGAATATCGTGTCGTACGAGGAGCAATGTGTGAAGCGATATGGTTACGTCACATTCTTTCAAGCATGGGTCTTTCGAAGAATCTTCCAATACACTTGAATTGCGATAACCAAGGTGTTTTGAAACTTGTCAAGAATTCGATGTTCCATGAACAAACAAAGCATATTGACACTCAATGTCACTTTATTCAATATGAAGTTTCAAAGAACAAGATTCAGCCCCGGTACATTCCCACCGATGAACAGACAACAAATATTTTCACTAAGGCACTTGCATGTGTCAAATTTGAGTTGTTTTGCAACTCTCTATGTACTTCAAATATTATTAGATTTATTAGTGCACGTTTGTTTGTTTTTCTAGAATCCAACATGCAATATCTATATATATATATATATATATATATATATATATATATATATATATATATATATATATTTTTTTTTTATTTTTTTTTTTTTTTTTTTTTTTGTGTTTAAGCTTGTTCCAAAGTTGGTAGGACTAATTAGGGGCTGGAGATATTTGATTTTCTATTTACTTCTTCTTTGTTACTGGTTAATCTCAGCCATTTCATTGTATAAATTCATCACCATGGAATAATAATTTTTTGTTTTCCAACAATAACATATTGTAAAACATGCATTCATGACAATCTTATGCAAAAGAATATAAAAGCAAAATAGATAAAGCAAATATATGAAATAAAGAGAAATTTGAAATAAGAAGAATAAGGGATGGGTGCCCTTAAGCACCCCATGATCATATTTCCCAAACTAATACAACATGTCAATCATTGTGGGTAGTTATAGTGATATATAATCCCTAATCAAATGCTAACCTTAAACTGACATAACTTGACTTTAAGTTTAAATTATAATTTATTAAATGTATTAAACTCTTTAATTAAGGTTAATCATACAGGTGGTTATAACCAATATTGATAAGGGTGAATACATTAAAACTACCCATAGGCTTACATATAATATGCTCATAAGCTTATGTCGAGAATGCCTATAGGATTGCATTGCACATGCCCATAGACTACTTCATTAGTGTTTCGCTTGACCAATAAGGTTAAATCACTAGTATTCCAAAAATATGGCAACCATTAGAACACCCAAATTAAAATTCAAATCAATGACACTCAAAACACTTACCATAGGCAAGTGATAAGGATTGGTCAACTTGGATAAATAATAAATTGTGAGCTTAACACCATAGCACCAGCCTCTTTTGTAATTATAGAAGTAGTTGAGGCTAAGATAGGTAGATTACTTGATATAAATATTGACTAAGACCAATCAAGTACTAGAAACCCTACTAAAAAAATGAAATGGAATGTAGATTGAATAAGGGTCCAATTGGATTGAGGCATTGAATAACTAGACATTATAGGAGTTAAGAAAATATGATAGGTAATTTAAAGAGATATTAAGTAGTAAGATCCATATTTAAGGATTAGACCCTTTAAGTGTGTAATAAACTTATTAAAATAAGGGTAATTTATTTTTGAAAAATGTCTCCTCTTTTAGGAGCCATATCTTCGCAAAATGTTGTCCGATTCAACTGATTATTGGATCACTTTGTGTGGAATTTTAAGAGCTTTAAAATTATTGGTCATATAAAGGAATATGAGCAATATTAAGGGAGATACAACCCTATGAAGTCAGCCATCTCGATCAAGGGCAGTGACAATTTTTTAAGTCACGAAAAACAAAATTACAAATATTTGTCAGCGAGGGTTCGAATGATGGAAGGAGAAATGAAGGGCTAGATCTTCAGTGAGGCAAGAAATTTTGTCTAGGCATTGAATTTTTTAGCTAAGTTTCTTTTTCCCTTCATTATCTTAGAAATTTTTCTTGCAAATTATTATATTTTTTATCAAATATTATATTCACTATAGGATATTCTGGTGAATTTTAGTAGATTTTAAGTTTTAGTTTCCTTTCCATGAACTAATTTATAGCTAAATCCTTAGAATCATCTCTAGGAGTAGAGGTTAGTGATAAAACCACAGAGGATTGATCCTTGCTACTCAAATATATGGTGGTTTTTGATAAATTTAATGGGTATTGGCTAGGGGTTTCAACCTTGAGAAAAGGGATTGACAAAAGTTGGAAGTATCTAGGAGTGATTATATTCCTTCTTCCCAAAGGTTTCTTCTTAGCTATTTTTTTGTCTAGGGAAGAAATAGATAGAATACAAAAAGGGGGTCCTTGGTTTATGGGAAGAACATGACTCTTCCTTACCTACTAGTATTAAGGCTTTTCACCTGAAAATGTAAATCTATCCTTAGTACCAGTCTAGGTTAGAATGTATGGCTACCCATTGAGTTTTGTAAAATGGATACCTTCAAGGAACTAGGTAACACTTTGGGAGAATTTCTTGATATTTTAGAAACTACAAAAGATGAATTCTTGGCTATTGATCATGATTGATATAAGTAAACCTTTGCCAAAATCAATAATTCTTAAGTATGGGGATAAGATGTGGAACCGAACTATAGATTATGAAAACATATATTTTATATGTAGAAGATGTCATGAGGTGGGGCATATTGATATATCATGCCCTAAGAAGATTCCAACATAATCATATGTAGAAAACTCGTAAGAGAAACTTATAAATGGATATGGATGAGGATGGTTTTCAACTTCCAAAAAATAGAAAGACAAATGAAAGCAAATAAATAGTGGAGACCAAGTAAGGAAGGATATTGGAAGAAATACCAACTCTTTTGAGGATTTAGCCTATGAAGAAAAAGTAGATCAAATCTTAGAGGACACAATACAATAGGTTCAACATATTAACAAGGAATTATCTATTCAATATGATCTTGATTTAGGGATGAACATTATCGATGAACCTAAGAAATGTGTCAAATCATATTTTGAAGATTCTCTTGAAGGACCATGCACCAATCAAGAGAAAAAAATCGATAAAGAAACAGTGTTAGATTTTAATACCTCTACCATTAATAAAGAAATACTAGAAAATGAGTAGGACAAGTCAAAAGCTTCCATAGTAGAGCCAAGAGAGGATAAATATAAGAAAAAAAAAATTGTGAAATAATATTGAGGAATAGGATAATAAAACCTACTCCTAATACATGCAAGGAAAAAAAGAGGAAAACCCTCAAATTATCAAGCAAGATCCAAGGAAGCAAGAGCAAACATAGATAAAGGAACACAAACTAAGTTGGTTGAACTTCTCTTTACCAAACAACAAAATAATATTGGTAATTTGTAGGCAGGGTTAGTAGCCCCTAATGAGATATGATTACCATCTCATGGAATATAATGGGTGCTAATGCCCTCTCAAAGGGGAGGTGTATCAGGAACCTTTGTTTAAGTAATAAGCCTAATATTGTTTGTATCCAAGAAACTAACATGACAAAAGAAGAACTTTTCAAAACTATGAAAGCAGCATGGGCAATATGTGAATGGGATGCTATATATTCTAAAGGAGCTATAGGGGGAATTCTAACTTGTTAGAATCCTATTAGAACCTCATGTGTAACCATTCATAAAACTAGACATTGGATAGCCTCTTTAGTCACATGCTTCTTTGCAGATATTTGTTTCATCCTTATCAATGTCTATGGACCTACAACTCAGTCAAGCAGATTAGAAGTTTAGGGTGAGATTGAAGCCTTTATGAGAAGTAAAGACAAAGAAACTTGATTCATGATCATAGGATACTTTAATGTCATAACCAAGCTAGATGTAAAACTTGGGGTAATTAGGAAACTAACCCAAAGTATGAGAGATTTCTCAACTTTTATTCAAAACAATAATCTATGAGAGGTTGAGTTTAAATAAAACAACTATACATGGACCAACAATAGGAGAGGTCAAAACCTAATAGTAAAATACCTAGACAAATACATTCTCTCAGATCATCGGTTAGATAAAGGTACTTGTGCTAAAATTAATACCTTGACAAGGATTGGTTTAGATCGTTGGCCAATAAAAGTTAAAATGGTGGTAAGTGAATTCAAAATAAGATCATATTTTAAATATGAGCAAATGTGGGAATACCATCCTCAATTTGTTGATATGATAGAAAAAATATGAAATTATTCAATAAATGGTGGGATATATACACGTCCAAAACAAATTAAATCAATGACTTCTAGATTAAAATAATGGAACAAGAACACTTTTGGAAAAAAAATTAGAATAAAGAAGAACTAAAAGATGAACTTTTAAAATTCCAAAAAGGTGATCATAATAATCCAAGCTTAGAGGAAAGGGAGTCAGTGAATATCATAATCTTTTGAGTAAGGAAGAGAAATTTTGTAGAATAAAATCAAGACAAACTTAGTTAAAAGAAGGAGATAAAAACATAAAGTATTTTCATAGGATGGCTATAGTACAAAGATCAACATTTAGAATTAGTAGAATTGAATCGGTAGAGGGGATTTGGATTGAAGACCAGAGTGAAATCAGAAAGGAGATAAGGTATTTTTTGTTAGAATATTCTAGGATCATAGGAACTTGCAGTTCTTAATGATAAATTTCTACAAGTTCCTTCAGTTATAATAGATAAATACAATAGGAAACTGTTGGAGCCTATTACTTTGGAAGAAGTTCATCTAGCCCTTTTATTTTTTAAAAATAATAAATCCTCAGGTCCATATGGGATCTTTGCAACATTCTATCAACACAATTTGGATATTATGAAGGATCCTTTATTGGTGGTAGTGGAATAGTCTAGGGTCAAACAATGCATACCCTATAAAATAATGAAACATATCTTACCCTGATTCCAAAAAATAAGGATGCAAAACTGTTTGATTTATTTAAATCCATAAGCTTATGCAATATGTCATATGAAATTATTTCCAAAGTGATGACAAGTTGGTTAAGACAACTAATAGACAAACTTATTTCAGAAGAGCAAGGAGGATTTATTAAAGGGAGATAGATTCTGGATGGAATAATAGTATCTCATGAAGTTATGTATTCAAAAACTTCAAGAAAAAAAGCAACAATCTTAAAACTTGATATGAGTAAAGGCCTATGATAGAGTTAAATGGGATTTTATTTTTGTAGTATTAGAAAAGTTTGAATTTGGGAAGAAATGGATCATATGGATTAAAGCTTGTTTCTACAATTTCATATTTAATTTTGGTCAATGGGTTAGTAACATAATCATTTAAAGCAAAGAGAGGCTTTAGACAGGGAGATCCTCTATCACCATATATGTTAATTATTATGGTCGAGGTTTTGGGTAGGAACTTGAAGAATTCTTATAGATATGGGCTTATAAATGGACTTAAGGCTAACAATAACATCAAAAACATCATCCATCAACAATTTGTAGAAAATACAACCCTTTTTGGGAGGGCAAGAATAAATGAGGCCAAAGCTTTGAATAACTTATTAAAGGAATACGAAAGAGCATCAGGGCAAAAAGTTAATAGAACAAAATACAATATTTACTTCCTAAACATCATAGCTAAAATCAAAGCAGGGATATGCATATTACTTTAAATGGAGGTAAATTTACCAGCAACTTATATAGGGATGCCTTTATTTGAAGGGAGAATAAGTATAAAATTAAGGAATTTAATTACAAGTAAAGTTCAAATAAACTATCGATATGGAAAGGTATATGGTTATCCTTAGTAGGAAGAGTGCAGCTAATTAAATTAGTCTTACAGGCCATTCCAACTTATTATATGTCCTTGTGTGCTATGCAAAAATTAATATAAAAAACCTTAATCTTTATTATGCGGTCATTTTTATGGTCAAGATTACATGATAAAAGAAATTTTCCTTTGGTGACATGGAGTAAGGTGTGTGATGATAAAACCATGGGAGGTCTTATTTTAAGATCTCTTATGGATGCAAACTTGGATTTTATGGGAAAAGTAATTTGGAGATTGTACAAGAGAGTCAAAGACAATGGGAAAAATTCTTCTAAGTATGTTGAGCCCAATGACCCAAACTTAATATTTACTTCATTGTCTCTACCAAATGGTTATGCACTATGGAACAGTTAAAATAAATCAATTGATCTAGTGATTAAAGGTTTAATATGGGTGGTGGGAACTAGAGAAAACATTATATCTGGATGGATACTTGATGTGATAAAAAACCACTCAATTTAGATCCAATTTTGAAACCATGTATGAGATTACTTCAAGATAAATATGGTGATAGGATTTCAAACATCTTATACAAGGGTCAGGAAGGAAGATATAAATAGAAAGAATATTGTTTACAAGTATACAAGACATTGATGCTAGGAGGTAATTGAGTAGAAAGATAACAACAAATATTAATCCAAGGGGAGACAAGGATAAGTTGATTTTGGAGTATAAATAGCTCAGGAGAATACACAACAATAAGTAGATATAATATAAAGCACGATCAAAATAGGAATATTACAAGCATATGGAGAGATATTTGGGATAGCCTGAGCATTATTAGAGTCAAAATATTTGTTTGGCTAGTAGGGCATAGAAGAATTTTATCCTAGGATAACCTTATGAAAAGGGGTTTTCATGGTCCTTCAAAATGTGTTCTTTGTAAAATGGAGGAGAAGAGTATAGATCATCTCTCGAGACACTGCTCACTAGTCTAGAAACTCTGGCAATGGATTCTTAATATGTTTGGTAAATGCATGGTGATGAATGGAAGAATTGAAGAATGATTAGAGCAATGGTAGAGCACTTTTAAAAGTGATACCTTGTAGATAATATGAGATATACTGAAATATACAATGTTTTGGATTGTATGACTAGAAAGGAATATTAGAATATTTAAAAGAAATGAGAGTAGTCCATAGGTAATAAAATTTGTTTAGCCATAGAGAAGTCTAAACCAACCCTATCAACTCACCCAAAAATAATCTAGAAGTAGAGACTTTTGATAGATGGAGTCAAGTCATCACAAGTACTTATGATGTTGGGGACAAGAGAAACAAAAATAAAGCAAAGAATATAAAGTGGAAACCACCAAATGTGGAGTTGGTAAAATTAAATTTGTATGGAGCATCTAACGGAAATACAAGACCAGGAGGATGAGGAATAATTAGAAATAATAGGAGATATCTTTTGTCTCATTATGCTTTCAATAGTGAATTTAAGACAAATAATGACATTGAAGCTTGGGCAGCTTTGGAAGGGTTAAAAATATACGAACAAATGAAATGGAATAAAGCATGGATGGAAGGTGATTCACTCATAGTAATAAATGTAATTTTGAGGAAAGCAAAGGCTCCATGGAACATACAAGAGATAATTGTAGAAATTCAAGACCTTGCTATAGAGTTTGAAGAAATCAAGTTTACACATACATTAAGGGAAAGAAACAAATGTGCAAATAGGCTAGCCAATAGAGGGGTTTTAATTGAGGATCGTGAAGTTAAATTCTCTTTTCCTTGGTTAGAGGAAGTAGTAAGTTTAGTTGAAGCTAACAAGAAAATATTGACTGCTTGAATCAAATAATGATTAAGATTTACTTTAATATTTTCCATTGGTAATATTTACTTTATTTTATAACATTAATGTGCTTTCATATAAACTATATATTACAATTTTTGTGGTTGCACTTGTGCTTCAAGAAGGAAACTAGCAATCCAAATATGGTAAAACAGGTTATGATAGTGCGATGTTTTGGAAATATTACTCTACTAAGATGCAATGCATATATAGTAGAGGTGAAGTTTTGGTATTGTGAAGGTCGTTGTAGGAAAATTTCAAGAAGAATGTTGAATTTTGAAATATTTGTATTCACATAGAAAATTGAAAAAGTTATAGAAAATAAAAATCAAGAATTCAGACATTTTATGTAAAATGATGTAGGTTTCTAGTTATAGCAACTCAATTGAGATGAGAATTGAATCTATTTGTAAAATATCATGCTCTAAAGAAGAGAGTTGTGATTTGTCAAGGATGGGGGACCTAAGTACAACCCCTTGTTCTCTAGCAAAAAAATAGTTCATATTTAAGATAATGATAGAATGACAACATAAAATGGATTATAAATCCCACCTGCATTGGCATTGGGGACCATTGCACCTAAGTTGATAAGCACAATGCTAGTGGAAAACAAATTTGTGCCACCAACTACCATATTAGCACTAATGAGCAAAGTAGTGGAAGATCTTATATAAACATCAAATAGTTGTAAATAGATAATAAAGACCTATTTATTTAAAATGATTGTGTATGAGACACTTAAATCTCTCACCTTTGCGAGCACAATTTGATTACAACCATCTATGAAAACATGTGTCTAAGGACTAAACATACGTATCTCAGTGGTACACCACTCGATGGAATGAAACCTACTACCACCTAGCTAAACCATTATACCTTTAAGAAAAATATTACCATCATAGATCTAGTGCAAAGCCCCACTCTGAAATTGATCAATATTCAAATACTCATAATTAACTAGACTATGTTGAGTCTATATTCGATCTCAAAGTTTTCAACTTTACAAATTTTTAAAAATAAAAATATATATATAATGCATTGATTTAAATAAAACAATATATAAGGATGAGGAAAAAATGCTCTGCTAGGGTTTGATGAGGAAAAACTGCTCTGCGATAATGGCAGCAGTTTTTGGAGGAGGTTTGAACAATTAGAGAAATATTGTGATGGCGTCAAGCCCATAACAAAGCATGCATGCGAGCGATGTTTTTCATCTAAAAATTATTGGAAGGAACAAGATTTTCCATTGCATGTTGGAAATCGCTTGTTAAAGAACAATGGATGTTTGAAATGATGTGAAGCTAGGTTGGTTCTAGTGGTTCAACCAGACTCGGTGGTGGAAGATGTGGATTATTTAACCAAACATGTGCTTATTGATAAATTTATGGGTATCCAAATTTCTCTTCACTTTGTGGAGGCTTGGGTTAGGAAGACCTAGAACCCTGAAGGTGACATGGAGGTGATGTTGAGTGCAAATAGCTATTTTATGGTGGTTTTATCTTGTCTTGCGAACCATAACAAAACTTTTGAAGGGGGTCCCTATTTTTGTAACCAAGTGGGACTCTTTCTTAAACCCTGCCATGTGGGTTTCAACCCATCAAAGGAGTGACCATCACAGGTTCCATTGGGGGTTCGACTTTCGTGGCTATCATTAGAATTTTGGAGAAATGACATCTTGCATATGATTGCCCTTCTTCTTGGGAAGCCGATTGGACCGTCACAACAAATGATGGATAAAAAGATAATCTTTGTTTCCTATATCTGTGTTGAAATTGATTTAAATAATCATATTCTAGATTCTATTGAAATACAGTTTGGATTGACTACATGGGTTCAACAAATTGACTATGAAGCTCTTCTATTTCATTCCTGGATCTGCCATGAATACGGTCACCTGCAAAGAAAATACCCTAAGTTTATCTTGCCCGTGGCTTCAAATCCTAGGCCCTCTTAGTCTGCACAAAATTTGGATAAAGGAAAATCCTCGATAAAGGAAGGATATCGGGGTAAGGAAGGCTTTATTCTGGTAAAACCCTGAAACAAAGGAAGAAGGGCAAAAAGAGACCTTAAGGATAGCCAGTCAGATGCTCTGCTCAACCATTTTGAAATACTAGATTATCTTTATTAGTGTATGGAGATACTTGACACGTCGTTATCTGATGCAAATATAACAGGGCCAAATCAGATGTCTCTTCTTGAGGTGGAACCTAAGGAATCATATCTAGGGGGTTTAAATGAAGAACATAGGGCTTTGGTTTTGAGTATAGGTGATATGGTTGGCTCTAGCCCTGGAAGGAAAACTATTTTGGAAAGTGGCACAGATTTAGTTATGCCCTCTCCTCCTCAGGCACTGATGCAGTCATCCTTGGATTGCAAAACTCCTACAGTGTTGGGATGACAACAGAAAACAATTAAAAAAGGTACTTCGAATAAAAATATTAAAGTGGGTCGAAAGAAAGACCAAGATAAAATTAAGTTAATGGGGGAGACTTTGTTGGAGTCAGGCTTGGTGAGAACATTGGACTCCCATTTTTCTAACCCCTAGAAATGATTATCCTTTCATGGAATGTTATTCGTGATTTGGTTTGTGCTCATTCTTCGAATGTGGTGTTTATTCAAGAGACTAAATTGGCTATTGATAGTATGTTCAATATTGTTCCCAAGTTGTGGATAAGGGGTCAATGTTAGTGTATTGGTGCATGTGAATATGCTGGTGGTGTTGCTTTTTTATGGGATCCGGTTAAAATCTCTCCTCTTACTTGGATATCCAACATATGGTCTATTTCGATGATCGGATATGATAATGAATCTGGTGAAACCATCCTACTTACAAATGTGTATGCTCTTGTTGATTACAATGGTAAAGTGAATTTTTTGGAGCACATTGGATTTGTGAGAAGTTTGGCTCCCCTGTACACATGGATTTTTTCTAGAGACTTCAACTCTATCACTTGTCTGGAGGAGAAACACGGTGGGGTGGATCGTCTCAAGTCTATTTCTTCTATCTTTAGTGCTCATATCTGGACCCTGAACTTGATTGACATCAAGCCGGATAATGGTATATTTACCTGGCACAATAGAGGAGGTGGGGAAGATTCCACCTAAGATTCATGATTTCATGCGAGGCTGGTGGACCAATGGCAAACCTCCTCATGGCACCACTATGTATTCCTTAATGAAGCAGCTACAATTTGTTAAGCATAAATTGAAGAGATGGAATAGATTAAATTTTAGAAACCTTTCCTTGGTTAAGTTGGCGGCTCTTAGGAGGGTGGAAGAAGCTTCAAGGAAGATTAGATATCAGGGACTCACGAAGGATCTTCTCATTGAGAAATCTGACGTTATGGAAGGTCTTGTTGAATGGGAACTGATAGGATAGGATCGACGATGTTTGTCTTTGGTTACGGATAGGATCGATGATGGTAGTTTGCAAGCATGATGGTAGACTTCAGCTTGAAGACTAAGTTTTAGTTGGTTGCTAATGAAAAAGGCTACCAGGGATGGCTTAGAGTGGTCGCGGATTGTATTGGCAAAGAATTTTTGGAAGGGAAACGGATTGATTTTAAGGCTTTCAAATTTTGTGAATGGTTTAGGGATATCTTGGGAAAATCATGTAGGTGAAAATAAGGCAGACTTGGATAATCTTTGGGCCATGATTTATGATTTTCAATCGTTAAGGACTGACCTTATACCCTACAATCACCTAAACCACTAGTCTTCTTTGAAAATTGAGGGTGTGAATTAAGTTGGGACTTTTTTGAAGCCCAATAGTCCCCTTAACCATGTTTATCACATTAAGAGAATATCCCTCAATGATCAATTTCTTGCATTCCATCGAATCTAACTGAGAAACACCTTGGAATAATGCCCAAGCCTCAGCGAAGTGACTAGTTTGATGGCCCAATTTTTTTTCAAATGTAAGAAGAATCACCCCGCTTGAGTCCCTAATTAATCCATCGGTTCTAGTCGGGTCTGGGTTACATTTGGAATCTTTGTCAATGTTTAATTTCAACCACCTTATGGAAGGGATTCTCAAATAATTTTAGACCTGTTCGGAACCACCTAACTTGTTGTTGCCTGATGTTGGGTTGAGAAACCCAGAGATCTTTCCAAACCAATCTCCTTTTCATTAGTAATTTTATCCAAGCTTAGAGCTTTGACATTTTCAACGATCAAGTTAGCACAAGTCCCTTATTCGAATTTATTGATATACATATAAATCATTTCTCATTGTTTACATCTATAAAATGGATCAAAGTTATAATGAATGGTCACATAATTGTGTACATAAAATATTGTTTGTATGCTAAAGATGGGCTTAAAAATGATATTTTTGCAACCCATCATAAACAATGGGACACATGCAGTATTTTACCCCTAATTTCCAATATGAAGAAGATATCATTGAAATGCTCAATTGACATTAAAAGTATGAGTCAAATGGTGGATACATTACCTCAAAGCTAAAGTAGTAAGCATTATACAAATAATTGATCTTGTTAAAAAAAATTATTAGAATTTGTTGCTTGAAAGGAATGCTAAAAATTTCAAAAAATAAATCTCAAAATCACACTAAGTTTTGATTTATATTATTGTCTTTCGAAATAAAACTTATACATAAAACTTATTTAAAAATATATTTTCATAATTTAATTTTAAAATAATATGTATTTCGAAATATTCATAAAAAAACTAAAATAATATACTAAAATATTTTTATGTAATTTAATAAATTCTTAAACTCATAACAACGTTGGAATAATACATAAATCATAAAAAGTTCTCACGTAAAAATAATAATAATAATAATAAATCTGCTTTGCACAACAAAAATAAAAAACAAAAATAAGTATCAATAGCAACTCAGTCACTGTTTTCAATTTCGATATAATGATGCTCCTACAAAAGGTCGGCACAAAAGTTGAATTTTTGGGAATGTGTTTGAACTAATGATGACAAAGACGCGAATATTCCCAGTCAGCAGATCTCCAGCCATTTCCACGCACATATTTTTATTTTTTATATTTTATTTTTTTTGTAAGGGAATTTGTAACATTTTCTTATCTTTAATAATTAGGAATGGGGTCAGACATTTTCTTCGAGGATGTTTCTGCCTCCGGATACAGGCAAAATCATTGAAGTTACCTCTATAACCCCTTCCTCTCCTCCTTATAACCCCTTCCTCTCCTCCTTAAACGCTGTTCAGTAAGACCTCGGTAAGTTTTGCTCGGCTACGCTTTTCAGTAAGACCTCGATGGCTCAGGGTATGTGCTGCTGGGCTGCCGGATTTTGGGAGACCCTGATGGTTCAGGGTTGGTACCACCATTGTTAAGCTCGGGTGCACTCAGCAGACTCAAGTCACACAGATTCCGATGGTTGAGGGTTAGTACAGCTGTTGTCAAACTAGCGTGCACTCAACAGATTCAAGCCAGACTACTACTTTACCTTTATTAAACAAACCCAAAAATTGTTTGAAGTAGAAGTATCCAAAGTCTTAACAATTCATTCTCATTTTTAACCGTGTTCGCTGACCGTGTTGTCACTTTGCGCGGAATCTGACCTTTCACACCTCAGCGTTCCGTCACCAATTTTCTCCGCGGAAGGCACCGCGTGGTGGACGTCATTGCGCTTTCCAATCGTATCCCCATCTATCCTTCACTGTCATCTGGCCGTCTGCACAGGTTCCCTTTCCTTCCCTCTTCCTTTCCATTGCCGCCCATTCCTATAAAGCATTCTCCTCTTTTCGATCTCTGCCATCGTCTCTTCATTCGATTCTCACAGCAGCTTTAAGCTTTAGTGTTCGAAATTTGCAATGGGGAATTGTCGTTCGCGTGTTTCTGCAACGGCTCCCTTCAACGTAGTGAAGATAGTGAAATTGCACGGGGGCGGCGTGGAGGAATTTCAGAGGGCGATAAAAGCCGCAGAATTGATGCTGGAGAATCCCCACCATTTTATCTGCCATTCCAGCGGCTTACGCACAGTTGGAGATGGGCGCTACAGGGTTTCGGCGCCGCTGACAGCAGAGGAGGAGTTACGGTGCGGGCATCTCTATTTCCTGCTTCCCATGAGCAAACTGCGTTCTCCGCTGTCGCCTTCGGAGATGGATTCTCTCCTCCTTAGAGCCGATAACGGTAGTAATAAAAAGGGAAGGGCTCCTTCCAGGGTTCGTTTCTCGCAGGGCTCGAAAATCATTCCGCTATTGGGGGATTTGGTGTTACTGCCTCCAGAAGACAGAAAAACCGCCGTTATTACGGACAGAGAATTAAGCGAGGAAAATAAGGAAGAGAGAGAGCTTGTGTTGCCAAAATTGCAGGTGGAGGAGGGTGTGGTGGCGGAAGAGAGTTGGGCGTTGCAGAGATACAAGTCGAGCGGTTCAAAATCTTGGAAGCCCGTTTTGGAGAGCATAAGCGAGTCCCCCAGATTGGTGAGGCCTCACAGGCCATCCCTGCGCAACATCAAAATTCTCAGTTTACTGTTGAGTCAACCCTAGCAAGAACTGCTACCCTATACTTCTGGTTCTTAATAGAATGTGCCACTTTTTCTTTCTAAAAGTAAGCGGAGAATTACGGCATATTATTCTTAGTGACATGCGCTTCTTAAATTTTGAACTATCAAATAAGAGTTGGTGAAAACCACAATATGTTACACAGGCTGTTTTCACTAAACTTATTCCGTTTCGTTATTGTTGACCTGTCATGATTCGTATGGTTATCATCGGTCTGGCGGCGCGCACTCAGATGAAATACTACCTATGATATAATAATTAAGATGAAATACTAACCAAATGCCAATGAAATGTTCTAATAAAAATAATATACCTTAAATACTTTGTATTCCAATTTATAATTGAATTTTTAAAGATAGTATAAATTGTAAGGATTATATCTTTTATGTAGTTGGTATTAAAGCTCGAAGTTTAATACCATAAAATTTAATCCAATCTTCAAACATTTAAGTCTAAAAGAAGTATAAAATATGTTTTGATTTAAAAAATAATAAAAATTAAAAGTAGAATATATAAAGTTGTGTTTGAAAATTTAAATAATGTTAAAAAAATAATAAAAATTAAAAATAAATATAGAGTTGTGTTTGAAGATTTAAATAACATTTTTTATTATTATTATTTATAGGATGGGTTACTTCTATAAACCCTAAGCCCGCTATAAAAATCACAATCGATTGGACCCTCAACCTTTCAGAGCATCGATCTGGTGGCTAACAAATGTTAAGAGAAAAGAAAAAAGTATAATGATGATTGAAAAGGTTTATAAATTTTAATTAGGTAAAAGTAAAATAATTTTTAATAACTATAATTTTTTTTTGTAGAATAATGATTATATATATATATATATATATATATATATATATATATATTTTTTTTTTAATCTTAAAATTTTAAAAAATAAACTCATAATTTATTACATAAAAAATTTCTTAATAAAAGAAGAATAATCATAATTGATCCTATTTTCATATATTAATTTTTTTTTTTTAAGAATTGAAGTTAATTTTTAATAATTCTCTTAATACCTATTTATCTATTTTTTTTTTTTTTTATTGAGTAAATATTTCTTATACATATCCATATCCATATCCATATCCATATCCATATCCACCCTTGGGATTGAATCCGAGTCACATCACCGATAATGCAAGTGGTGGGATTGAATCCGAGTCACATCACCGATAATGCAAGTGGCGTCCTTGCCGGTAAACCACATCACGCTAATATCTATCTATCTATAGGTAAGGAAGGGTTGGGTGAGATATTTATAGAAGACTAAGTGCACAGGATAAGCATCAACTCAAAATTTATATTATATAAGAAATTAATCTTACTTTTTAAATTTTGAATAGACAAACAAAAGTTTGGTTCATAAATTCTAACCTCCAGACCAAAGCCATACTATTATGATGTCCCATAAGAACATCAAAGAATATTTTACTTTTTTAAATAGTACACTAGCTAAAGGTACTTAGCTCAAAAAATAAAAGGTATATTTATTATATTACATAAACCTATATGTTTAAGATCTATGTTGAACATGGCATTCCTTATTCATTTGCTTAATTTTATTACTAATACATTCATATACATTCATAGTACACTTCTAAATAATGGTGGTTCTTATTGAATATGGTGTGGTTATATAGGATTAACAAGTAGTTATAATTGAGGTTTCCATACCTTTTATTCCAAAGTATAATATTGTTCTCTTTCATTGCCAAAGAAAATAAAATTTCTAATTTGAGATCCACTAAGTTGACAATTCTTTTTCACCCATACAAAGAGCAATTTACTTTGTTATTATGGACATGAGTAACCTTGAATTCCATTGCTATAAAAACATACAATAGTTTAAAAATTCTCAATGATCTCATTAACTGATGAGAGATTTATTTATGTTAAAGAACTATATATTTTGAAGGTGTAAGTCTCAATATTATTTAATATGATACTAAAATTAAGTCTACTTCCTTTAACAAAGCTCATCCTACCATTTTCTAGAGAACAAAATTTATTCTCTACATTTATCCTCAATAATATTAACATAACAATAATCTTATGTGTAGTGTATGGATGATGTTGAGTCAAAATACTACACAGTGAATTTAGTTTATGATCCTTCATTTGCTATAAATATATTTTTCTTGGTCCTTTGCTTAGCACAATTTATCTTCTTCAATCTTTGTTTGCTTTCTTAACACTATATTTTTGTAGTTTGTTTTGTATTATCTAAATTTCTTAAAGTAACACACATTACTTAAAATATATCATATGGATTACCTCAAGTTTTATTAGATGATTGTTTAGAATATTGATATGCTTTAGCTTTAAATTTGGTAATTAATGATATTTTGTATCAAGTAAATTGAATATTTCATGTAATTTTGTCTCTTCTAATTTTATAATACTAGAGTAAAAATATTTCAAAAATCAAGCTTTTATATTTATACAATTAAATACAAAGATTCGATGAAAGAAGCATAACATAGAGGTAAAATTTGTAGTATCACAACAACTATATCTTTATCTTCAATTTTTTTTAAATAACTAACAACTATCCTTTATATTATTTAGATGCATCATATTCTCTAAGATGGGTCTACATTCTTACAACTAAAGTGAAAAGATAAGAGACTTCAAGTAAGAACATATCTAATCTCAAATATTTTATATGTATTTTGTTAAAATAATTTAAAATATGACAACTTGATTAGTGTTGTAAGTCTTGGGAAATAATCATCTGCAATAAGTAAACTTAGAAGTATCAAATTCTAATTTATTTTGTCATAATTATTAGTATTAGCTATCTATCTTACCTCTTTTTAAAAATAATATTGGTAAAATAACAATACACACAAATGATATCTTATGAGTCTAATTACTTTAATGTCCCAATCAATTTATGAGAATATGAAAGGATTAGAGTCAGGATATTTTTCATGCTCTTACAATAGCCTATTGTGAGTGGAAATGGTAAAATATTTCCTGGTTGGGCTTATAATGCTCTCAAGGTTTGAATATTATACATTAATCTAATATGAGTCAAATAAATAGTTTACTTTAGATGGCATAGATTTTATTCATTTTGATTTGAGATATGTGACTAGTGATATTAGACCTTTGTTTCACATTGATCCTCACTTTTATCTTGCTTAGTCAATTGAAGTTACAATCAACATTAAATGAATTACAACTATTAAAACTTTAAGCGATTAGACCTTTGATCCTTTAGTTGATATTAAATCATATAATTGCTATATGTTTTGGCCTTTGATCCTCTTATAGTTTGTTAATTGTATTTATGATCTTCTAATTATGTTTTAGTTACTCCCTCTAATTCTTCATTTATCTAAATTTTCAATCCTTTGATTAGGTTTGACTAGTGCTTAGTAATCAAGTGAAATTTTTCTCCTTGAAAGTCTTATTTCTTTAAATGTTATCTTCTAAATAAACTTCTCAAATTGGATGTCCACTTCAACCTAGATTTTAGGATTAACACATGATACTTGGTAAGACTTTTGATCATGTGAAAAACTTGCACTAAGCTCACATTAATGGAAATTCAACCTATTGCACATACCTTCAAAATTTATCTCTCATAAATCATTTGCTTAAATAAAATTTTGATCAATTTTATTTCTTGGATTGAATGTTCTATACAAACCATGCTTTTATTTTTGTAAAAAACCTCTATTTATGTGAGGAATCATTACATCATAGATAATTTGAATGTAAGTTGAGCAAACTACTCAATACATGGTACATAAGGTCTACTAGAATTTAAGGGTAGTTGCAAGATTAGTTAAGGTTTGTTATGCCAAAATTGGGCATCCATTGTATTTAAATATTTTTATTTCATAATGTAAATCATCAAATCATATAAGCATAAGCACTATTGTTGGTATCATAGTAAGTGGAAGGAAGATCAAACTCTTATTCCAATCCATTATTTGTTTGCTTTAATCTAGAGAGGTTGTATAAGCACTCCATTGAAAAGTGGTTTTAGGAAAAATAACACTACACAAGACTAAGGTTTAACCTCAAGAAAGAAGGTAATCATTCTCTCTATTAAGCATTCCCATGGAATATTTTAAAATATCAAACTCTTGCCAAGAAGGTTCTTAGGATAAAAATATTTTCAAAAAACCTTAATTGAGGTAGAAGTGATATTAGGATATAAATCCTACAAAATATAAACTAAATTCAAGCAGAAGAAAGCAATCAAGAAACTCAAACTAGGCATTGGCAAGTAAAAATATGACACCAAGGTTGCAAAGCAAAATCATCAAAAGAAGTAAAGATACACACATACCTTATTTTACTTCAAAAGAGCAGGAACTAATTGCAAGGTGCACATGGGCATGAAAAAATGAGGTACACATAATACAAATCAACAAGGTACACATGGGTAATAGTATTTTTACCCAAAATATGTCATTTTCCAATGTTGCTACATTAGTTTTATCCTAGCTAATTCATGTCTCAACAACTGGAGGAACAAATTGCAATATATATCAAATCTGGAGAATTATATAGGAAGCACTCAAGAAGAACATCAAGACATCTTAACCAAAGACCAAAATTAGTCTTGGTGGCATTCAAATTCAAATAAATATCAAACAATAAATTTTCTCTCAAAAGCATTGATATTTTTACCATCAACAACAATAAGGTGACACTTCTAAATGAGTTTCATAAATGGTGATGTCCATTCTGACTGAAAGATGATAAAAGAGAAGTAATAGATATAAAAAGCATCTAAATATACTCTCAAAATGTGGTCAAGGTATATTTAATTAACCAACCAAAAAACTATTGTTGTCTTCAATTATCCTGGTTAGAACAATCATGCGTTGTAAGAAGTGACACAACAAGGCCACAACTGAGAGCATGGAGTTTGACTCCTTGTTAAAATGTGATCTTTAAGGTACACTTTAACTCAAAATATAAAAGGGATGTGAGAGATAAAAAATAAACTCGATAAAAGAAAAAAGGGTGACGATACACCAAAAGATCCGCTAAGATCTCTTTGCATCATAGGCCTAAATCCTATGTGCTAGTGGTGAACACTTCCTCTCCCCAACACAGTTAAGCACATATGAGATTCATAAACATAAGCATGTATAAAGATGTGGGTCCATAGGAGAACCACAAATGGCTAATCCAAAAATCCTTAAGTAGGTAAAGACTACAGACACATGCACACACATAGAAATGGGTTCGTAGTAAGTCATAGATGGTTGGTCTAAAAATTGATGTAGACCTCCATATATTTATGCAAAAATTTCATTACAAATATTGTGCTAGGAGTAAGGGTTTGATTTGCCCACAAGTCACTTAGGAGTCGATTGCTATACAAAAATAAATGAAGGGAAATCCTACAAAAAAAATACAATTGCCAACTTGTCAATCCTTTACAAAGCTAATATACTACTCCTATTTATAAATTACAAAGAGGAGGGTTTCCCTCCAAAACTTATGCAAATATTTTAATATGACTACTGCTTTTAACACCAAGTTATGTATTTTTCAAGTTGTCAATCCTTCCAAGGTTATCTAGATCTAGTATCTTAAATGCCAAATGGTTTTGAGCCTTCAAAAGAACATCTAATGCCATTATATACAACTACCTTTTTTTTGGAATCCCTATTAGAATTTTCCAAGATTAGAACTACAAAGCATTACAAGATTTGAAGAAACAAAAATAGAACTGATTGATTTATTCCATGGATAAACTTTGTATAAATAGCAAAGTTGATCATTGAGAGTCGTTGGATTAAAAAAACTCATCAAATCTGATCTAGACTATACTGAGAGTTTACCTGACTCATGGAGGAGTGGAAACTCAAGTATATCTATCCTAGTAGAACTTAAGAGAATAATTACTTATTCTAACATGCCCTTCTTAAGTGATACTAGGGGTGTATGATAAAAATGAGTCCCGACAACAAGGCCTGATGAGGTACTCATGTACAATGATCTTATTTGATAAGATGGTAAAAACCACATGGTAAAAAACCATCTATCAAAAAAAGGAAGAGGCATGTCTTCGGTTTGCGAAGATTGTCCTCATTGACAAAAAAAGGATGAGTCCCGACAACTTGGACTGATGAGGTACTCATCTACAATATATAGATGGTGAAAAAACCTTTTGGGAAAAAACCATCTTTAAAAAAAATAAATATAGAGGTATGTCTTCGGATGGCGAAGATTGTCCTCAAAAAAATAATGAGTCCCAGCAACTTGGCCTGATGAGGTACTCATGTACAATTTATATTTTTTAGGAGAGATGATAAAAAAACCACATGGGAAAAAACCATCCTCCAAAGAATACAATAATAAGAAGAAAGGAGAGGTGAAAGACCTCTGTTGTTTTAATGTAGTTGTTTTACTCCAAGTTTTTGTTGCAACTGAATGTAACACGGAGAAGGAAATGACTTGGTGAAGATGTCTACAATTTGATTTTCAATGGGAATATAGTCCAAGTATATATCCCCTCTCTGAATATGTTGTCGAATGAAGTGCATGTGAATCTCAATGTGCTTGGTGCGCTGATGCTCAACTGGATTACGTGCAATATGAATTGTGCTCTGATTTTCACACCAAAGAGTAATAGGTTTGTCATGTGAAAAATAAAATTCTCTTAGTATTTGACGAAGCTAAAGAGCTTTCTTACTTGCCAAAACTAATGCTTTGTATTCTGCATCTATAGATGATAAGGCCACTGCATGTTGTTTTTTGCATAACCAAGCAATTGGTGAAGAACCAAGAAAAAAGACATAGCCAGAAGTTGAACATTTGTCTTGTACTAAACCTGCCCAAATAGAATCCATGTATCCAATGATATCCATTGATTTTCCCTCATATAAGAGCCCAAAGTGAGGAGTTCCTTGCAAGTAGCGGAGGATTCTTTTTGTTGCTTGCCAATGACTAAAATGAGGTTGATGTGAGAATCTATATATCAAGCCAACATCATATGAGATATTTGGGTGAGTATGAGTAAGGTATAACAAACTCCCTACAAGCTGACGGTATAGAGTTGCATCACATAGAGGAAAAGTGCAAAAATTACTTAGAGTGAATCCAAACTGAAAAGGTGTAGGAGAAGATTTACAATCTATCATCTTAAACCTTTTAAGAAGGTCTAGAGTGTATTTTTTTTTACACAAAGAAATTCCTGCATATGTTTGATTTATTTGAATCCCAAGGAAGTAATGAGCTAAACCCTGATCAGCCATTTCTAATTTTTTAGAAAGGGAGTCCTTAATAGTCTGAATGTGAGTGATGTTACTACTAGTGAGTAGTAGGTCATCAACATAGAGAACAAGTATGGTGATTTTTTCTTCATATCTCCAAATGTAGACTGTGTGATCAAACTCATAATGAGAAAAACTTGAGGAAAGAAGGAAGGAGTCCATTTTTTCATACCAAGCTGTAGGAGCTTGTTTGAGGCCATAAAGATACTTCCTTAGCCTACAAACAAGGGAGGAGTCTAGAGTGAAACCAGCAGGTTGTTCCATGAATATCTCTTCCTTTAAGTCCCCATGTAAGAAAGCACTTTTTACATCCATTTGAAATACATACCACTTTTGGAAAGAAGCTAGAGCAAGAACTAGTCTAACATAATCCATTTTGGCAACTGGTGCAAAGGTTTCAGAATAATCAATTCCTTCAATTTAAGAGAAACCTTTGGCTACCAAGCGAGTTTTGTGTTTTTCAATATCTCCGTTAGGTCCATATTTTGTTTTGTAAATCTATTTACAGCTAATTAATTTCCTTCCTTTAGGTAGGGGAACTAAATCCCAAGTTTTGTTTTTTATTAAGAGAATTCATTCTCCATGGCATCATCCCATTATTTAATACTAGTTGCTTCTTTGAAGGATTGAGGATCAGTAGAAATGGATTGACAGACAAGACCAGAGCCTACGGAGTTGCCTAATCTAGATGATGGAAGATCTTGGATGTAGGGAGTAGCTTATTTAACAATGGTGCGGGCCCATTTTGGCATAGTGGAAGGATTAGTAGGAGTGTTAGGACTTTCAGTTGGTGTTGTAGGATCCTCATATTGATCATTAATCTCTAAATTAATCTCTAAAGTTGGTTCTTCATTATATCGAAGCTCTATTAATGGAGAAGGTTCAAGAGACTCAATGGAGGAAGAGGATGGTTGAGGATCTTTATGAGGTAATGTTTCATCAAATTGGACATTCCTATGAAAAAATACCTCATGAGTTGTGGGATCAAGGAGCCTGTATACTTTCATTTCCTCACGATAACCAACAAAGATGAGTTTTTTGCTTTTCTTATCTAGAGCCTTCCTTTTCTTCTTTGGAATATGCGCCCAAGCAGTACACCCAAAACTATTGAAGAAAGAGACATCAGGTTTTGATCCAGTCCATGCTTCTTCAGTAGTTAAATGGCTAAGAGCTTTATGAGGTGTGAGGTTTTGAATATAGTTGGCATAGATAATTGCTTCTACCCAAAAAAAATTGGAAGATCCCTTGAGTGGAGCATACAGTTTGTCATTTTATTTAAAGTTTTGTTTTTCCTTTATGCAATGCCATTTTGTTGCGGATTATGGGAGACAGAATGTTGATGAATTATGCCATGACTTGATAGAAAAATTGAGAACTCGTTACTGAAGTATTCCTCCAATTATCTGTACGAATTTGCTTGATTTTTGTAGAGGTATGATTTTCAACTAAGGCTTTGAAGATTTTGAGGTGAGATAGAACATCACTTTTGTATTTTAGGAAGTAGACCCAAGTTCTTCTGGAAAATTCATCAATGAAGGTTAAAGTATATTTTGCTCCTTTGAAAGAAGGTTCTGGGAAGACCATTAAGTCACTATGGACTAACTCTAGAGGGGATGAGACCTTTAGAGAACCACTTGTGTGGAAAGTATCTTGATGTTGCTTCTCAAGATCACATCCAGGACATACCTTATCAATAGAAGAGACTTGAGGTAATCCTATTACCATTTTATGGGTGTTTAATTCCTTTAGGTAGTTGTAACTGAGATGACCAAATATTTCATGCCAAATTTTGCTTTCAGGATCTCCATGTGCAACAAAACAGGAGGCCCCTTATGAATTATGGAATCCTTTGAAGTGAAATAGGTAAGTTTTGTGATCATTATCTCCTCTTGTTATAAGAGAGTTTACATCTTGAAGGTCTCTTATCTCAACTCCTGTTGGTGAGAAGAGAATTGTTTTACCATTTCCAGAAGTGCAAATCTGATAGACTGAGAGGAGATTTGAAGAAATGTTTGGGACATAGAGAACATTATTGATGTAACCACCCTCAATAGATATGTTACCTTTTCCTTTGACTAGGATAAAGGATGAGTCACCAACTTATATACTACATGTTGAACTTGAGGAGATGGATGTGAATGACTCATCTGAGGAAGACATGTGATGAGTGGCTCCTAAATCTAGAACCCAGTATTTTGAAGAATATTTTATAGCCTTGCCTTGAACATTTAAGGCTTTCCCTATCTACTTTTTAGTGTCTATTTTTTGATCCTTAATTGTAGCCTCCAGTTGTTGAAGTTTTTTCCAACATTTTTTCACAGAATGACCATTCTTTTTGTAGTGAGTACAAGTTATGGGACTTCTTTCTTTCTTTTTGAATTTCTCTTTAGTGGAGGTGGATGGTACTAAGGCTTTAGAGAAAGAGGAAGAGATCTCATACTTTGCAAGTTTTATTTCTTCTCTAGTTAGTCTCTCACAAAATTCTTCTGAGGAGGGCATTTTGAAACTTGCACCAAGAGCATATTTTGTAGATAGAAAGGTGGTTGTGAATATTTGAAATACACCATTTAATTTAGAAATAATTAGATAGATGCATTCTTTGTCTTTTTTATCCTTGCCACTAACTTTAAATTGAGTAAGGACTTATTTAAATTTGGTGAGAAAATCAACAGTATTGCTAAAGTCTTCAGGAGATAATGTTGTTAATTCTGCCTCTAATTGCATTGACCTTATTTGATCTACTTTTCCAAATAAATTCTTTAGTTTCTCCCAAATTTCATAAATATTTTTACAATCCGTAATGTGAAACCATAAGCTTTCATTTACATTAGTGCTTATAATACCCATTGTTTCATACAACTTTCCTTTATGAACAAATTTTTCATATTCTTTTTCAAATTCAGGTTGCTTCTCTTCTAGTAGTGTGTGAGCCCTTTTTGAGAAATGAGATTTAATATTTTAGGTTTCCATGTATGATATTTATGTGTAGACACCAAAACAGCACCAATCTGATTATGTGACTGCAAACACTGATCGCTTTGACACACATAGCCTCAAGGGCAGCACCCAGAGGTCAAACAGTGGTCCTAACCACTCTCACAGCAGTTTTGAAAGGTCAGAGATCAATTTGGCACCTTCAGGAACTTTGCTCAATATTCGTTCCACCCTGGAATGAATTCAAAATCGGATTCGCCCCACCTTGGGACGAATTCTGGATTCGCTCTAGGGTGGGGCGAATTACAGGTTTGACGGGAAAAAATTCAAATCTTGACAAATGGCAACTCAGATCCGCTACTCAATGCTTCCTTCATCGCATGGGAGTATGGGTGAGCATTTTTGAGCGTTATAGGCATTTACAAGGCCAGTCATGAAGTCCCTATTCAGGGAGGAATCTCCTTCCCCCTGGGAAGGCATGATTTCCAAGTGGCGCCTCTACATGCCCATTTCAATAGGCCTCCAGGTCTATAAATTGGTGAGTTTTCTCACCCCAAAAGGGGAGAGAAGTAGCATTTTAGAGCAACAAAGTGCTGTCATTTTATTTACACACCTCACACCTTTTGGATTCGCGCCTTTCACATCCTTGATTTCCTTTAGAGGGGAGGTCATTGGGTGACTATTGGGAGGACGAATCTTGAACCCAAAACCCGATATTTGGCCACAATATCCCACCAAATTTGCCTAAAATACCACACTAGAGGTTTTGGACCCATCCCAAGTGGATTGGTGCCGAAATCAGGCCTCAAACAGCGGGCATCCTGCCCCATGGGCGCCGCCTCCCACACTACCACAATCCTAATCACCCCCTTTCGAAGCGATGGAAATTTCATGGCAGATTTTCTTTCTTTCATTTTTGCATTCAATTATATGATTCTTAGATAGATTGTCATTTGAATTTCGTCTCGTTTTGAACAATTTTGATCATATTTCTAGCTTTGCTCGCTTCTACTAACCTACAGGTAGCATCATCAAATTCTCATTGATGGAGGCTAAATTGGGAAAATCTGACCATCTGGGTCTTCCCAAAATGCCCCCAATTAGCTAACCCCAAGTTTGCAGGTCTTTTGGAGCTTCCTAAGTAGGACATTGGGACAGTACCTTTTCGGTGTTTCAAAAGAGTCTCTCCATTGGGACATTGGGACATTGGGACAATACCTTTTCGGTGTTTCAAAAAAAATTAATTTACTTACAACATGCTAGAGGGACTTCAAAAGAGTCTCTCCAAGCATAAAAAGTTGTATATGCCAATATTTTAGTTTCTTCACAAAACACGTCTTCAAAATTATGGAAGAAATGTTTTATGGCAGACAAACCCAAGAATGAAACTACCATCTATGGGATTCCAAACGAGGTGGAAAAGGACTCAAAGTTTGCTATTAAATTTTAATGTAGATGTTAATGGTGTACCATAATGATTATTTAAAATTTTATTTTACCCTCATTTGAACTAAATGCAACTACCAAGATTTACAAGGGACTAAGTCGTACAATGTCCTTATCACTAAGGCAAAAAATCGAGAGGCAATGCATGAAGTGCATCTAAAGTTCAATTGACTTGATTTTTTATTTGACAAAAAAATTACTAAATAATGCAATACAAGGGGTTTTAGAGGTATTATATTATTTGGTACCTTATAATAATATTGTAAAGACCTTTATAAATAAATATATTAGGGTGTGTTTTATATTTAAAGCGTGTGTTTAATATTTAGGTCTATGGTGTGTTTAATATTTAGGTCTATGGTGTGTGTCATATAAGTAAGTCAAAAGTTAAGTGTTGAATAGGTAAGTGTGAGTTATGTACATTAGATTTTATATTTGGAAATTAGGAATCATCTTGAAAGCCTTTATTTTTATGTCACGAAAAGTAATATGTGATTTATTATTATATATAAAAATGTGAAAAATTGTAAATGAGAATGAAGAATAAAATCAACAATCATATGTATGAAAGTGAAAAACCTCACATCAAATATAAATATAAATGTTTAAAATAAAACATTATTTTTTTTTTTTTTGATATATAGAAGCAATGGTTACAATTACGATTTTTAGTAACTACCAGCACATCTGGTAGAGTTCAAACTATCTACGAAGGCTCCTAGGACTTCCACCGTCTCGGTACATGGTAACCCGGCGTGAGATGGGGACCGCCGGACGCATAGGGGTTGCACCGTCGTCATCAATCTGGCGCACCACTCAGAGGAATCGGATCTGGGCTACTGTTTGTGCATGGGCAAGCCCGTGGGATTGGAACCTAGGTCTCCTCCCGATAAGTGCCCCAACTTACCAATCCACCTAGACCCACGGACTAAAATAAAACATTATAACAAAACAATAAAATAACATTATATTTGTGTATCGCTATAAAACTATAAAAATTATCCTAAATTTGCTAACAATTAACTCTCACAAAAGTATTTCACTTTAAAAACATTTATTTATTTTTTATTATGCATACAAAAATATAGATTTAATGATAAGAGGATATGAGATTATAGGAATATTACGAATTGAAAGACTCTAATCTATAATCTTTAGAACTAAGTCTCATGAGAGTGTGACACACTTTAAGTAAAGAAAAGAAGCACTCAATTTCTTTTTTAATGTATGTAGACCAAAACATGAGATTATATGAATATTAACTCTAATCTTTAGAACTAACTCTTTTCAATCATCGCTCCGCCAACACCTTGAGGTCTCTCACAAGGTTTTAGCTTAAGCTTTTGAAAGAATCTTGCAAAGACTGTGTCCGCTGCCGCCCCGCTACATCCATTCTCCATCTGCAATCATAATCATAATTCACACGCCTCAAATTTTTCGATGCCTATTTCGAATACGATCAAAAAACGATAAACATAATGCAAAACTTTAAATGAGAATGTCGGATTTCTTTAGTCAGACCTGCCCATTAAAGGTTAGACAAAGCGTTTTGTCTGGAAAGGTGTGGATGCTAGCATCCATTACTGTAAGCTCAAGTTTGTCGAGCTCCATAAGAGATTTGACGAGCAAGCCTTTTCTGTTAGCGCAATGGATTCGAATTAAAAACTTGTTCTGAATAAGTCGTGCATCAATCACTGCATCATCTCCCATCCAACAATCTTCTTTTTCTTCTTCTTCTATCTTCTTCCTCTTCTTACAATGAGAAGCGTTTTCTGCAACCGGCGACTCGCTTACACAAACACTTTCAGGAGGAGACCGGTTTTCTTCGAGAGCGTTCAATCTCTGTTGGAGCTGCTTCACATATTCGACGGTCTCACATAGCACAGACTCCTTGCTTAGCTGTTACAATCAAATTACATTATCATTTACATTTCTCGATAATGATGGCATAAGGATCATAAAAATGTCAAAATCATTCCTCAGCGATTGCAGAAAGATACAACGATGGCAGGAAAGCCTGATCCGATAGTGTGGACCAGGCCTTTAGGTAATAATATTGTGCATAGACACCAGTCTAATTTCAGCACAATAATTGATTACCTTCTTTATGCCCGGCACAAGAGCTGAAAGCCCCATGAACTTCTCGTTGAGTTTTTCTCGTCGTTTGCGTTCACCCAAGATATACTTGCTATGCTTCTGCTGCTTCTCCTTCTCCTGCTCACACCACGATTCTTTTACGGAAATTTGATTATCAAACCGCTGGTGTTGATTGTGATGAGGATGAGTCTGAATGCATTGTTGCTCATTTTGCGAGCTGGAAAATTCCCATTTATCTTCTAAAAGGAAGGCTTTCAACCTCTCAAGTCCCGAAGATACTGACAGATTATCAACAGCACACTTCTCCTTTCCAACAGCCGGATCTTCCACGCCCTACAGACATGCAAAAGATTGTTTAAGCAGAACAAATAAAAGAAACATCTGCAAAGAAAAGGAGCAAGCCAAATCATGCCTGTAAAATATAGATGCCATACGCTCCATACCAAGAACGACATCTGCCATGAAGCCGAGCATGGTTCCATGATGCCGAGAAATCCAGTCGAATCGATAGCAAGAGAGAGTGTGTGAATTTGGGGATGGTCTTACCGTATTTAAAGGAGTAGATAAAACACGGGATGGGAAGGGAAACACGGGATGGACATCATCAAACACCAACAAATCATGTTGACCTAAATAACAAAAGACTCAATTGACCTAAATAACAAATAACACAACCTTTTTTTTAACGAATTATCAATTCACCAACCCATAAATATACATACGATTAGAATTGACACTCACCGAATATAATTACGACACCAGAAATTTGCAGGGCTCATGTGCTAAATACGCGGTAAAAAGTTGTCTTAAAGTAAGAGAGAAAAGGTGGGGTTCAACGGAGCCACAGAATGGATGGTCCACCAAAACATGTCACTAACGCCGTCATCACGCCAGCTCCTACATTGCGTATGCTTTCGTGCTTGTGATTATTATATTAATATATTTGTAATAGTTGGATTATATGTGTAGGCAACTCTGAAATGGCCGGGAAATTTCGGTGCTACGGTTTGGAAGATGGCTTTGGACCCTTTGTTTTGGCCGGGAAATTTCCATTTCTGACCCTTTGTTTTGGTCGTCCCCTCACCTGAGCTTATAAGCAGCCTCCTCTTAGTTTTTTATTTATCGGGTTGGAAAATATGCAGCCTCCTCTTAGTTCTTTATTTATGTGATTACGAGTGGTTTTTTTTATATAATATTTAGTTTATTAATAAAGATGAAGTTTTAGTTTTGTTACATTGAATTTAAATTTAGTCTAGTTACATTGAATGAAGTTTTAGTCTTGTTACATTGAATTTAAATTTAGTCTTTGTTGCATTGAATGTTTTGGTCGTCCCCTCACCTGAGCTTATAAGCAGCCTCCTCTTACTTTTTTATTTATCTGGTTGGAAGATAAGCAGCCTACTCTTAGTTTTTTATTTATCTGGTTGGAAAATAAGCAGCCTCCTCTTAGTTTTTTATTTATGTGATTACGAGTGGTTTTTTTTATATAATATTTCGTTTATTAATAAAGATGAAGTTTTAGTTTTGTTACATTGAATTTAAATTTAGTCTAGAAGTTTTAGTCTTGTTACATTGAATTTAAATTTAGTCTTTGTTACATTGAATGTTTTGGTCGTCCCCTCACCTGAGCTTATGAACAGCCTCCTCTTAGTTTTTTATTTATCTGGTTGGAAGATAACCAGCCTACTCTTAGTTTTTTATTTATCTGATTACGAGGTTTCCAGTAAGAACATATTTCTTGAATTGGTTTTTTATATAATCTTTAGTAAAAATGAAGTTTTAGTTTTTGTTAAACTAAATTTTATTTAAATTTTTAAATAAAAATTCATAAACTTATTATTATAATATTACACAAGTTTAATAGTTTTATTTATTATTAATAATTTTCAAAATTAAAGCTTTGGGCAATAACTCTCCTAGTTAAAAATTTTATTTATAAAAATTAAAAAAAACAATAAAATAATTTGCAAAATTAGTAAATAAATTAAAAGACTCCTTCGAGGAAGAGTAACGTAAATTGTCTCGTTAAAAAGCAATAGAGGGTTCAACTTTTGTTTTGAATTACCCTTTGACTCTTTCAATCAAGAGGAGATTCCAATTGAGACATGACCAAAAGAAGAGAGGAGTGAGTATACCAAACGGAGTAAAATAATAAAATATATATTTTTTAAATAAATTATTTTTGTTGAAGTAATTTTATTTATGTTTATGAGATTATAACATTCAAGAAAAGTAAGCATAGTGTATAATTTTAATTTTTTGAATTTAAACTTCAGATTTTTTTTGTTTTGGAGTTTCAAATTCTTAATAAAATTCAAAAAGTAAAAAATAAAAAAATAGTATAACTATTTATAAAGTCAAAAAAATATATATATAAATAGTATAACGGTTTATAAAGTCAAAAAAAAAAGAGACATGATTAGTTAGAAAATATTTTTGGAAGGCTAAATAAAAATTAATATTGATAGAGTTGCAAAAAATAATTGGAGTAGATTGAGAATTGGAGTGGACTGCAAGAATCATGTTATTTTTCATTCTTTCTATTTTTTAGGTACTTTAATAGTCTTACCATAACTTCTACTTCTAATGGAAAGGTTTATGTTTCAACAAGTAAAATCTCATGTGGGATTGGTGTTTTAATTATGAAATTATTTCTAATCAGTTATTCTTAACTTCTTTCTATAAGTATTTATTTGAAATTTTATGTATTTCTGGCCGACACCTCACATTTATATATCACTATTGGAAAAACCAATAACCTAAAAAGGACCCTAATGGTTTTTGTATTTGACAACTCTTGATATTTTATTCCTATTTTGTAATTAGTAGAGTGCCCTCCATTTTACCTATATTTGTTTTATCCTGTATATTCCCTAATTAAGTTTGTTTTGAAAATATAACCCAAGGTGTTTGTATTCTATTACTACCTCTAAATAATTTCCTCCAAACAAAATATATGTTTGTTTTTTCTCTCAACAAGTAGAGAAGACTATATTTTTAGTTTTGCTAGTGTTTATTTTCATCCCAACTTATAAAAATGCTCTAAAAATTCAATGGATGAGTTGTGTCCTCAAGACCTCAACCAAGATTAGAAGATCTAGAATAGCTTTTGGATTAGCCTTCATAATAGGTCGATTCCTATAAAATTAGCTCAAGTAACAAAAAGGAGGTTGTAGTCTAAAGAAAGAGATATGTAGGGTTAGAATATAGAACTTAAAATGATCAAAGATTCAACATCAACAGACATAAGGTATGAGAATCTCATAACCGAAACTAAATCAAATTGCCTAAAAAACTAACTTTTATTCATTATTACAGACCACTTAATTAAATCAAACATATACATTGCCAAGCATTTTAGAGACTAAATGAACAACAATCTAGGGAAAAATCTAGATAAGAAAATAACTTTGATAAAATAAACCATTCATCCAACTTTAATATAAATGCTTAATAATCAATTTAGCATACATACATGATTTACAATGATTTTAGAGAGAGGCCAAACAACAATCCAATTTTTATTCAAAAGTGCACAGTATATTCATCATACAACTTATGCAATTGTAAACGCTAAAGAACTAACCCTTGGATTGGGTTACATTCAAGTATATATAGTTTTATATTTGTATTCAGTTAGCTCAACATGATTACTTTTAAAATTGATTGTAGGCCTATCAAGCGTGTACAACACATATGCATCCATTTCTAGCTCATTCTAGTGCAACTATAATGTCTTCATCATGATGATGTGGCTTGCACTAATTTCTCTCAAGAAGGTGGTTTCCTACATGTCTTCAGCTAATCCATGAGATTATTTGACATATTTACTTTATTCTACATTGCTCAATGACTGGCCTAGTTGCATCAATATAGGTATCAAATAGAAAGGCCACTTGTTGTTGAGATCCTCTAACAATATATTTTGGTTGTCATGAGCAAGTTCAGGCTCTTTGGAATTTTACTAGATTCATCATTCTTTGGCCAAAATTAGTTCTACTCTAGCTTTCCAAGTATCAAGCTTTTCCCTCTACTTATGTGACGGTAGCCTAATCAATAATTTCACTCTTCATCTCAACACTTACTCAATTTTTTTAGTTTCTTTGTCTAATTTTATACTTTTGTTCTCACCTTGATGATATTATGGTCTTTAAAAGTTTGACCATCTTCTACATAGTCCTTTTTTTGTAATGTAAACTATCAAAAACAATTAGCTATGGCTTTGAATTTCTTTTGTGCCAAACTTTATGTTGCTCATGATGATGTTAGTGCCTTCTGGCCATCTTTGACATAGTCAAATTTCCTATTCGACTAGGGGTTGCTTCAATGTTAGGTGTTGGGTCTTCATTCAGAAACTTAGGCAAAATTTTATTCTAATGTGTTGAGTGCCAAAAAATTTCCACACCTTTTGTGATGTCAACACCTTAAAAGGTCCGAAAACATCCCATACTTGACTAATTTTAGTCTAGTGTTACAACAAAATGTCATGCTTTTCTTCCTTAGTCATTTTTCTTAGACTAAACTACGTCAGATGCCAAAAATTGTATGCTTGTTGTTGACATCAATGTCTCAAATAGTTTGGTTGATTTCTATACTTAGCAAATTTTTACATTCTACTATTACAAAAGGTTGTGATTTTTCATGCTTTAACATCTTCTCTAACAACTCGACTACTATTAAATATATCGAGTTGTGCTTCTCTCTTCCCAGCTTGAGATATACTAATTCAATAGCCAAAAAAATGTTTGAATATATGGTTTGTAGATGTGTGTGAGTTCTTTCTACCCACATTATTGGTGCCTCATGAGGTGTTTATGTTTATATAAAAATAGAATCCATAGAGCCTTATCCTATTAGGCAATAGAGTAAAAAAGAAATAAATAACCTACTTATACAAATGTATGCTTCCTACATACTCCTCATCTTTGAGGTCTCAGTTGTTTTGTTAGTATATTCACATTGTCTTTCTCATATTGTTGCCCTAGATGTTTCACCTTGTTGGTTGGTTCCTTGAACCATGGAGGAGTTGTCACAAGAAAAAATACTTTATAAATCTTATTCCATGATTTCTCAATGGGAATATAAATTGTTCTAAATTTGTGAAGAACCTTCTTTAATTCAAAATATCCATCATAAGATGGATCCCTATACTTTCAATATAACTCTTATGATCATGCAAGGAGCATAAAGAGCTTATAGAAGAGTGCAATGACCTGATTCATCTCCAAAGGCTTGGCTAATCAATCAATCTCACTTTCATCAATGATATGTTGATCTAGTTATTGGTTGAGTTGCTTCTTCGAATAAAATTTTCTATCTCTACCCTAGAATCTTGGAAAGCTAAGATCCATGACCTATTAAACTATAACTTTTATCTTATATGTGCTACCTTTAAGTGTAGTTATTATGCCACCTCCTAAAATTGGCTAGTTTTCATATATGACCTATGTTAAGAAGAATTCAATTCACTTAGATATCTTTTGGAGAATATCACCAGGTACAAGTATTCTTCTCTATTTCTTAAGATGTAGACAACTACCTCTACCTACTCCACTTTACTCATCAGGTCCTCTCTTCTTTTGTTGAATTCGTATTCTACCTTCTAGATTAACTCAAAATATATGTTATCTTTTATATTAATGGGAAGGCTTTCATAACTATATCCTTGATCTTAATCCAATATTAGCCTTAGCTTTGTTTCAGCATCTCCTAGGAAAAGCTAGGAGTTTGTGGTTTCTTCTTTTCTTGGTCAAGCTCTGATTGCACCATTGCTAGTCTTTCTTCTTGATTCTAGAGTCTTGACCTTAGTTCTTACAATTCCTTTTACTATATCTAAAAGTTTATATCTCCCTGATGTAGTTCTTCCAAACATTAGATTTGTTTATCTTTGCGTTGTATTTGCTCTTCAGTTGACGATTTGTCTAGTAGGAGATTTAGGTCTTAGACCTCATTTCTTAGAGTGGTTTTCTTTACTTTTTTCTTGTTAGCTTATGTTCCAAGCTTTCAATTTTCTTCTTTACAGATTTATACTTTACCTCCATTTGATTATTCTCAAGGTATAATATATGCTTTAGTATGAAGAGCTCTCAATATATCCTCCCTATGGACTTTTGAGATATCATATCTCTACATCTTAATGTGATAATTTGTCACTGTCATTTTTGAAGCAAGTTTGCTAACCTTTGAGAATGTAACTGCTTTGACTTACCCCTCAGTAATTGGATCTATAACATCATATGTCCTAATATTTGCTTTCTTTATATCCTTATGAGCTACTTGCACCTATGCCCATTTTTGGATGTTTGCTTCAATTTGTTGTATTACAGAGAAGACTTCTAGGATTTGATGACTAGGGGTAGGAGAAGTAGTAATGACAAATTGGAAAGAAAAAAAAGCTTTTACTAGGGATCTAAGGATAAAATGCTAGTATTTATAAGGGTGTGTGAATATGGTCTCTTGGGGGTTTTTTGGTCTTCATGTATAAAATAAGTGGAAGCCATACCTTATGGTGGGTTTTGAGCAGGATAAACTTCTCTTGTAGGGGAAGGTGGTGGAAGTGGTTGCTCTAGAGGAGGTTGTAAAGGTGGTGGATCAATTTCAGAGACAAAAGCAAGGATAGAATCCATTCCTAATCCTTTCACTTTTATCATCTACTTTTGAGCTACTACATTAAATTCTTGAATTATTGTGTGGGTCCACTAAGTTTCCATTGCTAGTTGTTGCCTTTTATCTTTCTTTGATATTTCTCTCTATCGAGTGCTAGGAGAAATTTTTCTCTTTGCCTTCTCATTGGATATTTTATATTGAATATGTTGGTATATATTAGGTTGGGTCTTATCCTTTCCAAGAATTGTTGTAGCAACTCCATCTATATGCTATGTAGCTTGAACCATCTCAACTCCTAGGATTTGTTGTGCTTGTTCTTTCTAACTTATTTTTGGTAGATTTTCTATTATTGGAGCATGCTTAGGCTCACTTGTCCTTTTAGAATTCCTACTTTATCTCTTGTGTATAATTAGTTCTTTTAATTCTGGCTCTTATTTTAAATTTGCATAAGTGACTAGAGGCTCCTTTTTTATAGGACTTTGTTGAATGTTTCTTCCACCTCTTCATAAAAATATGCCTCCTCTTCTTTATCTCCCTCTTTAATAAAATCAATATATCTTTCTCCTTTGTTCTCCTCCATCTAGACTTCATATTTTTCATCAAACTCTACTTTAAAATATTTATTTAAAGGATTAGGGAATGCCTTCTTTTGTTTATCCCATTTGCATCACAAAATCCACCATTCCCAAACTTTTTCTTTAGTCCATACCAACTCTTCCTTAATTTGTTCCACTAGATAATCTCATATCCATTAGTATTTATTTCTCATTGGATCATAGGGCTGCTTGTAGGGATAACACTTTCTCCATGGAGATTGTATTTGTATCTCATTGATATCAAGATCAAGAGCTTATTCCTCTATTTTATTCTTGAACTACTTAATCTTTAGATGAGGAAGTTGTTCAAATGTTGGAGGTTTATTATTCAAATCTACTAATTTGACCTTGAATTTTTCTTCTATATCATAGTTCCAACCTCTAGAAGAAATTATTGCAATTTAGCCCCACTCTCTTTTTCCTTTGCTATAAAAAGCAATAAATTGAATGTTTTGCTCCATTTTATAATAATTGCCAAGGCAAGAGTTTGTAGAAATTTTGATTTGTGTAAGCTATTTGTGCAAATTTGTGTTCTAGTTTATACATGTACTTATATTACTCTTTAGTAATATAAGTTGTTAAAACTCTTTCTTATCAGTTTTATTCCCCTAGAGGGTTTTTCTTGCATAAATCCTTACATTTTTATAGATTTTGATGGCTCGAATTTTATTGTCAATGGTTGTTTACTTCATTGTACTACAATGTTAAAATATATGGTGTTAATACTTAATATATGGTGTTAAAAACTACATGCTCTGCTAGGGTTTGATGAGGAAAAACTGCTCTGCGATAATGGCAGCAGTTTTTGGAGGAGGTTTGAACAATTAGAGAAATATTGTGATGGCGTCGAGCCCATCACAAAGCATGCATGCTAGCGATGTTTTTCATCTAAAAATTATTGGAAGGAACAAGATTTTCCATTGCATGTTGAAAATCGCTTGTTAAAGAACAATGGATGTTTGAAACGATGTGAAGCTAGGTTGGTTCTAGTGGTTCAACCAGACTCGATGGTGGAAGATGTGGATTATTTAACCAAACATGCATTTATTGATAAATTTATGGGTATCCAAATTTCTCTTCACTTTGTGGAGGCTTGGGTTAGGAAGACCTAGAACCCTGAAGGTGACATGGAGGTGATGTTGAGTGCAAATAGCTATTTTATGGTGGTTTTATCTTGTCTTGCGAACCGTAACAAAACATTTGAAGGGGGTCCCTATTTTTGTAACCAAGTGGGACTCTTTCTTAAACCTTGGCATGTGGGTTTCAACCCATCAAAGGAGTGACCATCACAGGTTCCATTGTGGGTTCGACTTTCGTGGCTCTCGTTGGAATTTTGGAGAAATGACATCTTGCATATGATTGCCCTTCTTCTTGGGAAGCCGGTTGGACCATCACAACAAACGATGGATAAAAAGATAATCTTTGTTTCCTATATTTGTGTTAAAATTGATTTAAATAATCATATTCCAAATTCTATTGAAATACAGTTTGGATTGACTACATGGGTTCAACAAATTGACTATGAAGCTCTTCTATTTCATTCCTGGATCTGCCATGAATACGATCACCTGCAAAGAAAATACCCTAAGTTTATCTTGCCTGTGGCTTCAAATCCTAGGCCCTCTTGGTCTGCACAAAATTTGGATAAATAAAAAGCCTCGATAAAGGAAGGATATCGAGATAAGGAAGGCTTTATTCTGGTAAAACCCTGAAACAAAGGAAGAAGGGCAAAAAGAGACTTAAGGATAGCCAGTCAGATGCTCTGCTCAACCGTTTTGAAATACTAGATTATCTTTATTAGTGTATGGAGATACTTCACACGTCGTTACCTGATGCAAATATAATAGGGCCAAATCAGATGTCTCTTCTTGAGGTGGAACCTAAGGAATCAGATCTAGGGGGTTTAAATGAAGAACATAGGGCTTTGGTTTTGAGTATAGGTGATATGATTGGCTCTAACCCTGGAAGGAAAACTATTTTGGAAAGTGGCACAGATTTAGTTATGCCCTCTCCTCCTCAGGCACTGATGCAGTCATCCTTGGACTGCAAAACTCCTATAGTGTTGGGATTACAACAGAAAACAATTAAAAAAGGTACTTTGGATAAGAATATGAAGGTGGGTCGAAAGAAAGACCAAGATAAAATTAATTTAATGGGGGAGACTTTGGTGGAGTCAGGCTTGGTGAGAACATTGGACTCCCATTTTTCTAACCCCTAGAAATGATTATCCTTTCATGGAATGTCAGGGGTTTGAACAACATCCCCAGATAAAAAGTGGTTTGTGATTTGGTTTGTGTTCATTCTTCGGATGTGGTGTTTATTCAGGAGACTAAATTGGCTATTGATAGTATGTTCAATATTGTTCCCAAGTTGTGGATAAGGGGTCAATGTTAGTGTATTGGTGCATGTGAATATGCTGGTGGTGTTGCTTTTTTATGGGATCCGGTTAAAATCTCTCCTCTTACTTGGATATCCAGCATATGGTCTATTTCGATGATCGGATATGATAATGAATCTGGTGAAACCATCCTACTTACAAATGTGTATGCTCTTGTTGATTACAATGGTAAAGTGAATTTTTGGGAGCACATTGAATTTGTGAGAAGTTTGGCTCCCCTGTACCCATGGATTTTTGCTAGAGACTTCAACTCTATCACTTGTCTAGAGGAGAAACACGGTGGGGTGGATCGTCTCAAGTCTATTTCTTCTATCTTTAGTGCTCATATCTGGGCCCTAAACTTGATTGACATCAAGTCGGATAATGGTATATTTACCTGGCACAATAGAGGAGGTGGGGAATATTCCACCTAAGATTCATGATTTCATGCGAGGCTGGTGGACCAATGGCAAACCTCCTCATGGCACCACTATGTATTCCTTTATGAAGCGACTACAATTTGTTAAGCATAAATTGAAGAGATGGAATAGATTAAATTTTAGAAACCTTTCCTTGGTTAAGTTGGTGGCTCTTAGGAGGGTGGAAGAAGCTTCAAGGAAGATTAGATATCAGGGACTCATGAAGGATCTTCTCATTGAGAAATCTGACGTTATGGAAGGTCTTTTTGAATGGGAACTGATAGGATAGGATCGACAATGTTTGTCTTTGGTTATGGATAGGATCGACGATGGTAGTTTGCAAGCACGATGGTAGATTTCAGCTTGAAGACTAAGTTTTAGTTGGTTGCTGATGAAAAAGGCTACCAGGGATGGCTTAGAGTGGTCGTGGATTGTATTGGCAAAGAATTTTTGGAAGGGAAACGGATTGATTTTAAGGCTTTCAGATATTGCGGATGGTTTAGGGATATCTTGGGAAAATCATGTAGGTGAAAATAAGGTAGACTTGGATAATCTTTGGGCCATGATTTATGATTTTCAATCGTTAAGGACTGACCTTATACCCTACAATCACCTAAACCACTAATCTTCTTTGAAAATTGAGGGTGTGAATTAAGTTGGGATTTTTTTGAAGCCCAATAGTCCCCTTAATCATGTTTATCACATTAAGAGAATATCCCTCAATGATCAATTTCTTGCATTCCACCGAATCTAATTGAGAAACATCTTGGAATAACACCCAAGCCTCAGCGAAGTGATTGGTTTGATGGCCCAATTTTTTTGCAAATGTAAGAAGAATCACCCCGCTTGAGTCCCTAATTAATCCATCGGTTCTATTCGGGCCTGGGTTACCTTTGGAATCTTTGTCAAAGTTTAATTTCAACCACCTGATGGAAGGGATTCTCAAATAATTTTAGACCTGTTCGGAACCACCTAACTTGTTGTTGCCTGATGTTGGGTTGAGAAACCCAGAGATCTTTCCAAACCAATCTCCTTTTCATTAGTAATTTTATCCAAGCTTAGAGCTTTGACATTTTCAACGATCAAGTTAGCACAAGTCCCTTATTCGAATTTATTGATATACATATAAATCATTTCTCATTGTTTACATCTATAAAATGGATCAAAGTTATAATGAATGGTCACATAATTGTATACATAAAATATTGTTTGTATGCTAAAGATGGGCTTAAAAATGATATTTTTGCAACCCATCATAAACAATGGGACACATGCAGTATTTTACCCCTAATTTCCAATATGAAGAAGATATCATTGAAATGCTCAATTGACATTAAAAGTATGGGTCAAATGGTGGATACATTACCTCGAAGCTAAAGTAGTAAGCATTATACGAATAATTGATCTTGTTAAAAAAATTTATTAGAATTTGTTGCTTGAAAGGAACGCTAAAAATTTCAAAAAATAAATCTCAAAATCACACTAAATTTTGATTTATATTGTTGTCTTTCGAAATAAAACGTATACATAAAATTTATTTAAAAATATATTTTCATAATTTAATTTTAAAATAATGTGTATTTCGAAATATTCATAAAAAAAACTAAAATAATATACTAAAATATTTTTATTTAATTTAATAAATTCGTTGGAATAATACATAAATCATAAAAAATTCTCATGTAAAAGTAATAATAATAATAATAAATCTGCTTTGCACAACAAAAATAAAAAACAAAAATAAGTATCAATAGCAACTCAGTCACTGTTTTCAATTTCGATATAATGATGCTCCTACAAAAGGTCGGCACAAAAGTTGAATTTTTGGGAATGTGTTTGAACTAATGATGACAAAGACGCGAATATTCCCAGTCAGCAGATCTCCAGCCATTTCCACGCACATATTTTTATTTTTTATATTTTATTTTTTTTTAAGGGAATTTGTAACATTTTCTTATCTTTAATAATTAGGAATGATGTTTCTGCCTCCGGACACAGGCAAAATCATTGAAGTTACCTCTATAACCCCTTCCTCTCCTCCTTAAATGCTGTTCAGTAAGACCTCGATGGCTCAGGGTACGTGCTGCTCAGCTACGCTGTTCAGTAAGACCTCGATGGCTCAAGGTATGTGCTGCTGGGCTGCCGGATTTTGGGAGACCCTAATGGCTCAGAGTTGGTACCACCATTGTTAAGCTCGGGTGCACTCAGCAGACTCAAGTCACACAGATTCCGATGGTTGAGGGTTAGTACAGCTGTTGTTAAACTACCGTGCACTCAACAGATTCAAGCCAAACTACTACTTTACCTTTATTAAACAAACCCAAAAATTGTTTGAAGTAAAAGTATCCAAAGTCTTAACAATTCATTTAAGGTTTGGCGAATTGATTCTCATTTTTAACCGTGTTCGCTGACCGTGTTGTCACTTTGCGCGGAATCTGACCTTTCACACCTCAGCGTTCCGTCACCAATTTTCTCCGCGGAAGTCACCGCGTGGTGGACGTCATTGCGCTTTCCAATCGAATCCCCATCTATCCTTCACTGTCATCTGGCCGTCTGCACAGGTTCCCTTTCCTTCCCTCTTCCTTTCCATTGCCGCCCATTCCTATAAACCATTCTCCTCTTTTCGATCTCTGCAATCGTCTCTTCATTCGATTCTCACAGCAGCTTTAAGCTTTACTGTTCGAAATCTGCAATGGGGAATTGTCGTTCGCGTGTTTCTGCAACGGCTCCCTTCAACGTAGTGAAGATAGTGAAATTGCATTGGGGCGGCGTGGAGGAATTTCAGAAGGCGATAAAAGCCGCAGAATTGATGCTGGAGAATCCCCACCATTTTATCTGCCATTCCAGCGGCTTACGCACTGTTGGAGATGGACGCTACAGGGTTTCGGCGCCGCTGAGAGCAGAGGAGGAGTTACGGTGCGGGCATCTCTACTTCCTGCTTCCCATGAGTAAACTTCGTTCTCCGCTGTCGCCTTCGGAGATGGATTCTCTCCTCCTTAGAGCCGATAACGGTAGTAATAAAAAGGGAAGGGCTCCTTCCAGGGTTCGTTTCTCGCAGGGCTCGAAAATCATTCCGCTATTGGGGGATTTGGTGTTACTGCCTCCAGGAGACAGAAAAACCGCCGTTATTACGGACAGAGGATTAAGCGAGGAAAATAAGGAAGAGAGAGAGCTTGTGTTGCCAAAATTGCAGGTGGAGGAGGGTGTGGTGGCGGAAGAGAGTTGGGCGTTGCAGAGATACAAGTCGAGCGGTTCAAAATCTTGGAAGCCCGTTTTGGAGAGCATAAGCGAGTCCCCCAGATTGGTGAGGCCTCACAGGCCATCCCTGCGCAACATCAAAATTCTCAGTTTACTGTTGAGTCAACCCTAGCAAGAACTGCTACCCTATACTTCTTCTGGTTCTTAATAGTTGGCACCACTTTTTCTTTCTAAAAGTAAGCGGAGAATTACGGCATATTATTCTTAGTGACGTGCGCTTCTTAAATTTTGGAATATGTTTAGTAACTTAGAAGTGAACAGGGTTGTTTTCACTAAACTTATTTCGTTTCGTTATTGTTGACCCGTTCTGATTCGGATCATTATCATCATCGATCACGTGCACATTGTTGACCCGTCCTTATTTGGACCGTTATCATCGGTCTGGCCTGCACTCAAAGCAAAGCAAGCATTCAGATCAGACTACTATCTTTGCAAACAGGTTGTCTCCAAAATTTAAACTTGAGTGTCTGCTTGGTAAATGCCTAAAACATTTACTAATCCACCACATTAAAAATACTAACTATGATAATTAAAATGAAATACTAACCAAATGCCAGTAAAATGTTCTAATAAAAATAATATACCTTAATATACTTTGTATTCCAATTTATAATTGAATTTTTAAAGATAGTATAAACTGCAAGGATTATATCTTTTATGTAGTTGGTATTAAAGCTCGAAGTTTAATACCATAAAATTTAATCCAATCTTCAAACATTTAAGTCTAAAAGAAGTATAAAATATGTTTTGATTTAAAAAATAATAAAAATTAAAAGTAGAATATATAAAGTTGTATTTGAAAATTTAAATAATGTTAAAGAAATAATAAAAATTAAAAATAAATATAGAGTTGTGTCTGAAGATTTAAATAACGTGTATTGTTATTATTATTTATAGGATAGGTTACCTCTATAAACCCTAAGCCCGCTATAAAAATCACAATCGATTGGACCCTCAACCTTTCATGGCATCGATCTCGTGGCTACACCATCATAATATACCTTTTATTTTTTGAGCTAAGTACCTTTAGCTAGTGTACTATTTAAAAAAGTATAATATAATCATCTACAATAAGTAAATCTAGAAGTATCAAATACTAATTAATTTTTTCATAATTATTAGTATTAGCTATCTATCTTACCTCTTTTTAAAAATAATATTGGTAAAATAACAATACACACAAATGATATCTTATGAGTCTAATTACTTTAATGTCCCAATCAATTTATGAGAATATGAAAGGATTAGAGTTTGGATATTTTTCATGCTATTACAATAGCCTATTGTGAGTGGAAAAGGTAAAATATTTCCTGGTTGGGTTTATAATGCTCTAAAGGTTTGAATATTATACATTGATCTAATATGAGTCAAATAAATAGTTTACTTTACTTGGCATATATTTTATTCATTTTGATTTGAGATATGTGACTAGTGATATTAGACCTTTGTTTCACATTGATCCTCACTTTTATCTTGCTTAGTCAATTGAAGTTACAATCAACATTAAATGAATTACAATTATTAAAACTTTAAGCTGATTAGACCTTTGATCCTTTAGTTGATATTAAGTCATATAATTGCTATATGTTTTGGCCTTTGATCCTCTTATAGTTTGTTAATTGTATTTATGATTCTCTAATTATGTTTTAGTTACTCCCTCTAATTCTTCATTTATCTAAATTTTCAATCCTTTGATTAGGTTTGACTAGTGCTTAGTAATCAAGTGAAATTTTTCTCCTTGAAAGTCTTATTTCTTTAAATGTTATCTTCTAAATAAACTTCTCAAATTGGATGTCCACTTCAACCTAGATTTTAGGATTAACACATGATACTTGGTAAGACTTTTGATCATGTGAAAAACTTGCACTAAGCTCACATTAATGGAAATTCAACCTATTGCATTCACATACCTTCAAAATTTATCTCTTATAAATCATTTGCTTAAATAAAATTTTGATAAAATTTGATTTCTTGGATTGAATGGTCTATACAAACCATGCTTTTATTTTTGTAAAGAACCTCTATTTATGTGAGGAATCATTACATCATAGATAATTTGAATGTAAGTTGAGCAAACTACTCAATACGTGGTATATAAGGTCTACTAGAATTTAAGGGTAGTTGCAAGATTAGTTAAGGTTTGTTATGCCAAAATTGGGCATCCAGTGTATTTAAATATTTTTATTTCATAATGTAAATCATCAAATCATATAAGCATTAGCACTATTGGTGGTATCAGAGTAAGTGGAAGGAAGAGCAAACTCTTATTCCAATCCATTATTTTTTTGCTTTAATCTAGAGAGATTGTATAAGCACTCTATTGAAAAGTGGTTTTAGGAAAAATAACACTACACAAGACTAAGGTTTAACCTCAAGAAAGAAGGTAATCATTCTCTCTATTAAGCATTCCCATGGAATATTTTAAAATATCAAACTCTTGCCAAGAAGGTTCTTAGGATAAAAATATTTTCAAAAAACCTTAATAGAGGTAGAAGTGATATCAGGATATAAATCCTACAAAATATAAACTAAATTCAAGCAGAAGAAAGCAATCAAGAAGCTAAAACTAGGCATTGGCAAGTAAAAATATGACACCAAGGTTGCAAAGCAAAATCATCAAAATAAGTAAAGATACACACATCCCTTATTTTACTTCAAAAGAGCAGGAACTAATTGCAAGGTGCACATGGGCATGAAACAATGATGTACACATAATACAAATCAACAAGGTACACATGGGTAATAGTATTTTTACCCAAAATATGTCATTTTCCAAAGTTGCTACATTAGTTTTATCCTAGCTAATTCATGTCTCAACAACTTGAGGAACAAATTACAATATATATCAAATCTGGAGAATTATATAGGAAGCACTCAAGAAGAACATTGATACATCTTAACCAAAGACCAAAATTAGTCTTGGTGGCATTCAAATTCAAAGAAATATCGAGCAATAAATTTTCTCTCAAAAGCATTGATATTTTTACCATCAACAACAATAAGGTGACACTTCTAAATGAGTTTCATAAATTGTGATGTCCATTCTGACTGAAAGATGATAAAATAGAAGTAATAGATATAAAATGCATCTAAATATACTCTCAAAATGTGGTCAATGTATATTTAATTAACCAACCAAACAACTATTGTTGTCTTCAATTATCCTGGTTAGAACAATCGTGCATTGTAAGGAGCGACACAACAAGGCCACAACTGAGAGCATGGAGTTTGACTCAATTGGGGGTCTTCAATAGATTTTTACAAGGTTGACTCCTTGTTAAAATGGGATCTTTAAGGTACACTTGAACTCAAAATATAAAAGGTATGTAAGAGATAAAAAATAAACAACTCAATAAAAGAAAAAAGGGTGACGATACGCCAAAAGATCTGCTAAGATCTCTTTGCATCATAGGCCTAAATCCTATGTGCTAGTGGTGAACACTTCCTCTCCCCAACATAGTTAAGCACATATGAGATTCATAAACATAAGCATGTATAAATATGTGGGTCCATAGGAGAACCACAAATGGCTAATCCAAAAAGCCTTAAGTAGGTAAAGACTATAGACACATGCACACACATAGAAATGGGTTCGTAGTAAGCCATAGATGGTTGGTCTAAAAATTGATGTAGACCTCCATATATTTATGCAAAAATTTGATTAAAAATATTGTGCTAGGAGTAAGGGTTTTATTTGCCCACAAGTCGCTTAGGAGTCGATTGCTATACAAAAATAAATGAAGGAAAATCCTACAAAAAAAATACAATTGCCAACTTGTCAATCCTTTACAAAGCTAATACTACTCCTATTTATAAATTACAAATAGGAGGGTTTCCCTCCAAAACTTATGCAAATATTTTAATATGACTACTGCTTTTAACACCAAGTTATGTCTTTTTCAAGTTGTCAATCCTTCCAAGGTTATCTAGATCTAGTATCTTAAATGTCAAACGGTTTTGAGCCTTCAAAAGAGCATCTAATGCCATTATATACAACTACATTTTTTTTGGAATCCCTATTAGAATTTCCCAATATTAGAACTACAAAGCATTACAAGATTTGAAGAAACAAAAATAGAACTGATTGATTTATTCCATTGATAAACTTTGTATAAATAGTAAAGTTGATCATTGAGAGTTGTTGGATTACAACAACTCATAAAATCTAATCTAGACTATACTGAGATTTTACCTGACTCATGGAGGAGTGGAAACTCAAGTATGTCTATCCTAGTAGAACTTAAGAGAATAATTACTTATTCTAACACCCCCCTCTTAAGTGATACTAGGGGTGTATGATACAAATGAGTCTTGACAACAAGGCATGATGAGGTACTCATGTACAATGATCTTATTTGATAAGATGGTAAAAACCACATGGTAAAAAACCATCTATCAAAAAAAGGAAGAGGCATGTCTTCGGTTTGCAAAGATTGTCCTCATTGACAAAAAAAGGATGAGTCCCGACAACTTGGCCTGATGAGGTACTCATCTACAATATATAGATGGTGAAAAAACCTTTTGGGAAAAAACCATCTATCAAAAAAATAAATATAGAGGTATGTCTTCGAATGGTGAAGATTGTCCTCAAAAAAAGAATGAGTCCCAACAACTTGGCCTGATGAGGTACTCATGTACAATTTATATTTTTTAGGAGAGATGATAAAAAAAACCACATGGAAAAAAACCATCCTCCAAAGAATACAATAATAAGAAGAAAGGAGAGGTGAAAGACCTCTGTTGTTTTAATGTAGTTGTTTTACTCCAAGTTTTTGTTGCAACTGAATGTAACACGGAGAAGGAAATGACTTGGTGAATATGTCTACAATTTGATTTTCAATGGGAATATATTCCAAGTATATATCCCCTCTCTGAATATGTTGTCGAATGAAGTGCATGTGAATCTCAATGTGCTTGGTGCATTGATGCTCAACTGAATTGCGTGTAATATGAATTGTGCTCTGATTTTCACACCAAAGAGTAATAGGTTTGTCATGTGAAAACCAAATTCTCTTAGTATCTGACGAAGCTAAAGAGCTTCCTTACTTGCCAAAACTAATGCTCTGTATTTTGCCTCTATAGATGATAAGGCCACTGCATGTTGTTTTTTGCATAACCAAGCAATTGGTGAAGAACAAAGACAAAAGACATAGCCAGAAGTTGAACATTTGTCTTCTACTGAACCTGCACAAATAGAATCCATGTAACCAATGATATCCATTGATTTTCCCTCATATAAGAGCCCAAAGTGAGGAGTTCCTTGCAAGTAGCGGAGGATTCTTTTTGTTGCTTGCCAATGACTAAAATGAGGTTGATGTGAGAATCTATATATCAAGCCAACATCATATGAGATATCTAGGCGAGTATGAGTAAGGTATAACAGATTCCCTACAAGCTAATGGTATAGAGTTGCATCACATAGAGGGGATGTGCAAAAATTACTTAGAGTGACTCCAAACTGAAAAGGTGTAGGAGAAGATTTACAATCTATCATCTTAAACCTTTGAAGAAGGTCTAGAGTGTATTTTTGTTGACACAAAGAAATTCCTACATATGTTTGATTTATTTGAATCCCAAGGAAGTAATGAGCTAAACCCTGATCAGCCATTTCTAATTTTTAAGAAAGGGAGTCCTTAATAGTCTGAATGTGAGTGATGCTACTACCAGTGAGTAGTAGGTCATCAACATAGAGAACAAGTATGGTGATTTTTTCTTCATATCTCCAAATGTAGACTGTGTGATCAGACTCACAATGAGAAAAACCCGAGGAAAGAAGGAAGGAGTCCATTTTTTCATTCCAAGCTCTAGGAGCTTGTTTGAGGCCATAAAGAGACTTCTTTAGCCTACAAACAAGGGAGGAGTCTTGAGTGAAACCAACAGGTTGTTCCATGAATATCTCTTCCTTTAAGTCCCCATGTAAGAAAGCACTTTTTACATCCATTTGAAAGACAAACCACTTTTGAAAAGAAGCTAGAGCAAGAACTAGTCTAACAGAATCCATTTTGGCAACTAGTACAAAGGTTTCAGAATAATCAATTCCTTCAATTTGAGAGAAACCTTTGGCTACCAGGCGAGCTTTGTGTTTGTCAATGTCTCCATTAGGTCCATATTTTGTTCTGTAAATCCATTTACAGCTAATTAATTTCCTTCCTTTAGGTAGGGGAACTAAATCCCAAGTTTTATTTTTTATTAAGGAAGATAATTCATTCTCCATGGCATCATCCCATTCTTTAATACTAGTTGCTTCTTTGAAGGATTGAGGATCAGTAGAAATGGATTGACATACAAGACCAGAGCCTATAGAGTTGCCTAATCTAGATGATGGAAGATATTGGATGTGGGGAGTAGCTTCTTAAACAATTATGCGGGCCCATTTTGGCATAGTGGAAGGATTAGTAGGAGTGGTAGGACTTTGAGTTGGTGTTGTAGGATCCTCATATTGATCCTTAATCTCTAAAGTTGGTTCTTCATTATATCGAGGCTCTATTAATGGAGAAGGCTCAAGAGACTCAATGGAGGAAGAGGATGGTTGAGGATATTTATGAGGGAATGTTTCATCAAATTGGACATTCCTATGAAAAAATACCTCATGAGTTGTGGTATCAAGGAGCATGTATGCTTTCATTTCCTCACAATAACCAACAAAGATGAGATTTTTGCTTTTCTTATATAGAGCTTTCCTTTTCTTCTTTGGAATATGCGCCCAAGAAATACATCCAAAAATATTGAAGAAAGAGACATCAGGTTTTGATCCAGTCCATGCTTCCTCGGGAGTTAAATGGCTAAGAGCTTTATGAGGTGTGTGGTTTTGAATATAGTAGGCATAGTTAATTGCTTCTGCCCAAAAAAAATTGGAAGATCCCTTGAGTGGAGCATACAATTTGTCATTTCCTTTAAAGTTCAGTTTTTTCTTTCTACAATGCCATTTTGTTTCGGATTATGGGATACATAATGTTGATGAATTATGCCATGACTTGATAGAAAAATTGAGAACTCATTACTGAAGTATTCCCCCCATTATCTGTACGAATTTGCTTGATTTTTGTAGAGGCATGATTTTCAACTAAGGCTTTGAATATTTTGAGGTGAGATAGAACATCACTTTTGTATTTTAGGAAGTAGACCCAAATTCTTTCGAAAAATTCATCAATGAAGGTTAAAGTATTTTTTTCTCCTTTGAAAGAAGGTTCTGGGAAGACCATTAAGTCACTATGGACTAATTCTAGAGGGAATGAGACCTTTAGAGAACCACTTGGGTGGAAAGTATCTTGATGTTGCTTCTCAAGAGCACATCCAGGACATACCTTATCAATAGAAGAGACTTGAGGTAATCCTATTACCATTTTATGGGTGTTTAATTCCTTTAGGTAGTTGTAACTGAGATGACCAAATATTTCATGCCAAATTTTGCTTTTAGGATCTCCATGTGCAACAAAACAGGAGGCCCCTTATGAATTATGGAATCCTTTGAAGTGAAATAGGCAAGTTTTGTGATCAATATCTCCTCTTGTTATAAGAGAGTTTGCATCTTGAAGGTCTCTTATCTCAACTCCTGTTGGTGAGAAGAGAATTGTTTTACTGTTTCCAGAAGTGCAAATTTGATAGACTGAGAGGATATTTGAAGAAATGTTTGGGACATAGAGAAAATTATTGATGTAACCACCCTCAATAGATATGTTACCTTTTCCTTTGATTGGGATAAATTATGAGTCACCAACTTATATACTACATGTTGAACTTGAGGAGATAGATGTGAATGACTCATCTGAGGAATACATGTGATGAGTGGCTCCTGAATCTAGAACCCAATATTTTGAAGAATATTTTATAGCCTTACCTTGAAAATTTAAGGCTTTCCCTATCTGCTTTTTAGTGTCTATTTTTTGATCCTTAATTGTAGCCTCCAGTTGTTGAAGTTTTTTCCAACATTTGTTCACAGAATGACCATTCTTTTTGCAGTGAGTACAAGTTATGGGACTTATTTCTTTATTTTTGAATTTATCTTTAGTGGAGGTGGATGCTACTAAGGATTTAGACGAAGAGGAAGAGATATCATACTTTGCAAGTTTTGTTTCTTCTCTAGTTAGTCTCTCACAAAATTCTTCTAAGGAGGGCTTTTTGAAACTTGCACCAAGAGCATATTTTGTAGATAGAAAGGTAGTTGCGAATATTTGAAATACACCATTTAATTTAGAAATAATTAGATAGATTCATTCTTTGTATTTTTTATCCTTGCCACTACCTTTAAATTGAGTAAGGACTTATTTAAATTTGGTGAGAAAGTCAACAATATTGCTAAAGTCTTCAGGAGATAATGATGTTAATTCTGCCTCTAATTGCATTGACCTTATTTGATCTACTTTTCCAAATAAATTCTTTAGTTTCTCCCAACTTTCATAAATATTTTTACAATCCGTAATGTGAAACCATAAGCTTTCATTTACATTAGTTCTTATAATACCCATTGTTTCATACAACTTTCCTTTATGAACAAATTTTTCATATTCTTTTTCAAATTCAGGTTGCTTCTCTTCTAGTAGGTGTGTGAGCCCTTTTTGAGAAATGAGATTTAATATTTTAGGTTTCCATGTATGATAGTTATGAGGGGTGAGTGGATCAATTGTATTTATTTTGCCAAAGAAATTTTAAGAGAACCAATAATTCCCCCCTTTAACTTCAATTTTATTAATTTTAGAGAATGAAATGGATCAAAAAACCTTTTATAAATACCAAGATCCTCGAAATACCTACCCTAACGTGAGGAAAACTATAAGTAAATGAGGAGGTTTGATAGAATAATAAGGCCAATGAAACAAGTTTTATGCCAGTATTATATATCTCTTCTTCTCAATTACCCACCCTTATGTGAGGGAAACTGTAAGTAAAGAGGAGAATTGATACGTGGAACATGGGCTTTTATATTTATATCATCATATCTTAATATCAAATTCTAATTAACCCGCCCTTACGTGAGGGAAACTGTAAGTAATTAGAAGTCCAACATTAGGAACATAGGTGATTTTTTATATATTTTTTAATGAAATTGGTAAGTTTATTTCATTAAAAAAAGGAAAGAAATATTATGAAAAAAATGATAAATGTTTGAAAATAAAAAATTAACTTAATTTTATATAAGAAATATCCTTATTAGTTAAGAAGGAAATAGCTTCTTATTAAAAGGAATAGCTTCTTAAAGAAATAGTTGTTTAAGTTAACAAAAAAGAAATAAGATTTCTATTTAATAGTTATTATTTACTTCTTTTTTTTAATAAAGAACTTAAATAGGAATTAGATCAAAACATAAGTAAATGAGGCAATGACCAAAACCACAACAACAACAACCCCTATGAATCTCTTAGAATAGGTGCTAAAAGTTGCACCTAAAACCCCCCAAAAAAAAGATATTTTGAATTTGAGATTACAATATTATCCTTTTAATTTATTGTAGTGGCCAAGGAAAGGCACTAAAGAAAAGGATAAAAGATCATAGAGTTTTACAACTTAAAGTTTGCATACAAATTGAAAGGTTTCTAATGCTACATCTGTCAATAGAAAGAGAGAGACATTACAAGATACTTGAAGGTGCAGCAAGGGAATATGGAAGGCCCTAAAAGGCATGAACTTTGCTGCATAGAGGAAGTATTAGTATAAAACCAAAGAAAAAATAAATATTTTAAAATATATACCTGGTTTTTTTTCCATAAAAGACCCGGATGAGCGCTACAAAGACGTCATAGATGCGCAATAATTGTATCACCAGTGCACACGAAAGATGTCGCCTTTCGAGTCCCAAGGACGGTGCTAAGCAGAGAGACCCGTGGAAGGGTTTTGAAGATGACAAGAAGCCCAACTGCCTCCAGATCGATGTTGCCAAAAATTGCAGCGTCATTGTGGTCGACAATGTTCATAACAAACTGCACGACGTTCTCTTCCTTCTCGAGTCCCAGGGACGATGTTAAGCAGAGAGGCCCGTGGAAGGGTTGTTGAAGACGTCAAATGGCGCTAAGTAGAGAGTTTTTGAAATGCAGAGATTCTTTGAAATGTAGTGAATGCCGCAAATGACGTTAGTGAAGACACCACAATATATCCTATCAAATATGCTCTATATTGAAAACACAATGCAAACACTATTTTAAAAATATATATTTTGAGTATTCGCAGAGGATCATGACTTTGATAAATAAATTTAAAAATTGTAAAGCTCTTCTCTAAAGCATCGAGGGACAAAAAAAGAGGATAAGCTATGAGTAATATAAATATGGAAAATCTATTTGCTCCGATCGTTTAGCTTTAACTAGGAAATGCATGTTTAAGATAATCGTTGTGCACAATAAAAGCTTCGGCAAAGTTGCCACATATTTTATACTAATAGTGGACTTTGGTTATTTTAAATAAATAACCAAATGTCCAATTTACACCACGCGAGAAACGTTGCACATAGTTAGAGTTATCACGAAGTCAAAATATTTGCCAAAAAAAAATTCCAATGATTTAAATTTCACCAAATGCCTATAATTTAGGCTCTTCAATGAATGAAACACATCCAAGGAAGCATGCGTTCTTTAAAAGGGAGTTTTTTTTAAATAGGCATAAAATATGGAGAAAAAAAATTCAAAATTTATATATTTTGTAGAGGCAGATATCAATTTCAATATATTTTGAAAAAATATTGAGGACAATATTTGCATAATATGGTAAAAAAAAATATAGAAATTTTTTTAGATATTACCATAAACAAAATTCTCTAAAAAATTGTAGATATAAAGAGATCAATCTACAATAGACATAAAAAACTCTTTCCTTTTTAAAAAAAAAACAAAAGGATAAGAGATAATGAACCAGTTCGTGAAACTACCTTCAAGAGAGAATGCCTAGTAGAATCCATCCTGCTCTAGTACCATGTTAGAATTTCCCAAGAGGAGAAGTACAAAGCATTACAAGATTTGAAGAAACAAAAGTAGAATTGATTGATTTATTCCATGGATCAACTTTGTATAAATAGCAAAGTTGATTATTGAGAGTCGTTGGATTACAACAACTCATCAAATCTGATCTAGACTATACTGAGAGTTCACCTGACTCGTGGAGGAGTGGAACCTCAAGCATGTCTATCCTAGTAAAACTTAAGAGAATAATTACTTATTATAACAATCCCCATAATCTAGGTGTAAAATATTTTTTCTTTTAATGCTCTAGATTCGAGAGTGGCCTTGTCATGGCTTCCTAGCTACTACTATATTTTTTGAGAGATATGTAACATTACTTTTGTAGTAAAGGATAATACCCTCTAGAATATTGCACACCTCAGCAAATCTTATATTTTTGAGGTGTGGTGCCTTTTTTTTTAATTTTTCCTCATTATCTAACCTCAATTTTGACCATTGGACCTCCAATACTAGAGCTTTTGCTTTTCCCTTTTTTATAAGATCTAATAAATTTTCAACCTTTAGACATTATACTAGGTGACCTTTTGATCCTTTAAAATTCCAATTAGAGGTTTCTCTTTAGTGCTAGTCTATTTCTTGCACCCCACTTTTGTTGTCAAAAAATGGTGTAGTGAGAAATCATTATAACAACGCCAAGGTAAACAAATATATTTGACATAAGGTGTATGACACAAATCCAATCAAACAAATATATTTAATGCAAATCCAGTCAAACAATTATATTCAATATAGATTCATTCAACATAAAAGTATTCATTTTAGAGTCATTGAAACAAAGGTACTTGACATAGAGCCATTCAAAAAAAGATATTTGATGCAAATCCATTCAAATAAAGGTGTTTGATATCAAAACACAAAAATTTAACTTGTAGACAATGACCATTGCAAACATACAACTTGAGATAAAGATCTAGGAGTGACATTCCTAATTGATACGAATATCAAAGTACACATTTGAAAGTATTCAAACCATAGCATAGGTAGTTGGAACAAAATTTTATGTATCAAACAATAGTTTAAAGATGTACAACAACCCAACAAATGGACCGATGAATTCATCCTAGATATAGATTAGTGCATTCTTATTCACAACCAAGAATAAATATTTATTCCATATTGACAGTGGTAAGGCTCATTAGAGCCTATAAGAGTTTAAATCTTGTTTTAATTGAATATTGGTATAAAGAAAAAAAAGTTATAATATTTTGAATAATATTCCCTAAAATATTCTAGTAGAAGAAAGAAACTAGCTATATTTTTTGCTTGATGAGACACTAATTGTCTTACAATTAGAGGCATCAGTTAAATCATGAGTATAGACTTATATATACTCACTGAAAATCATTTCTTGAGGACAATCCAATGGAAGTAATTTTTTCAAGTTTTATGAAGAATTGATATGGTTAGTGGTGCACCAAAGTTCCTGTTGCTTGATTCCCAACTGTTATGAGGGAATAATTATGTTGCCTAGAAGACCAAACTTTGAACACAACTCAAGTTTGAAAAATTATGGAAAGTTGTAGACAATACCATTACCTATCCTATTTTAGAAGGTAAAGAGCAGATAAAATTTAACAAGACATAAAAATGTGTGATTGATCATCATGTTTGGAGTGGCTGATGAAGTACAACTATACATTTGAGATTCTAACATAGCTAAAGATGCATGGGAAAAACTAAAAACATAATTTGATACAAGGAACTAGAATCAAATCCTATTTATCCAAATCCATCATTGTTTGAAAATGAAGAATGGAGAAAATATCAAATCTTTCTTGAGAAGAGTTGTAAAACTACAGGCATCATTTCAATATTTGGTAAAAATATATCTAATGAGACACTTGTTCCTATTATCTTAATATCTCTCCCTTCATAATGTAATATATTTGTTACAATTTTGAATATCACTAAGCAAACACTAACATTTGAGAAATTGGTGAACCTACTTCAAAAATTAGAGGTCACATACACAACACAAGAAGAAGAACAAGTTCTTCTCATAAATCATATAGGCAAGTAGTCATTCAGAAGAGATAGAAACCACAACAAAGATTCTAACAATAAATAAATAGTTCTCACATGCAAGGATATCAACAACAAAGAAATATTTTTTACACAAAAAATGTGTGAACTTTGTGGTAAGAATGGCTACACAGTGAAGGAATATTGATATAATCCCTTTATAAATGGGTCTCCTTCACAATAGATGCATCAACAACAATAAATTTCATCATATAATAAGAATAATTCAATTTGGAAAAAGGTACAACAAAGTAATGTGGCTAAATAAAATCAAACTAGAGAAGAAGAGAAAGATCACTCAAAAGAAGAAAAACATGTATTTGTTGCACATACACAACTGAGTCGGTCCAATCAAGTTTGGTACAACTCAAAAGCAACCAATGACATCAAAAAATTAAATGATCACTCGAAACTAATAGAGAACCATAAAGATAACATGATGAACAATCAAACTTTGCAACTTCAAATGAAGCAAATGAAACAACTAGAAGTTGAGGAAATCTATTCTAAATGTGATTCCTCTTCACCTATAAAATAATTTAAAGAAGATATCAATGAGAAAGACTAGGAATTCATGTATTAGGTACTTAACATTCAATTGTGTTCATCAAAATCACACAACACCACCAACCAAAGAAATATTGAATACATCGCTTTCCACAAACAATTTCTTATTCAAATGAACAAATCTAGGATAAAGAAGAAGAAACAAAAGGTGGTTGATCTCACCATAACAAACATTCATGACAAATATTGATGACCATTCAATTCAATAATCGATACATGATGCATGGTAACACATCCTTCACATGAACCCATTGAAGGAGACATACTTCTTGAATTGAATCATTGAGTATTAGTTTTTAAATAAGTATACGTAATAAATATGTAATTGGAGTGCATGATCGGTAGTACTCGACACTCCTAAGTATTATAGAATAAGTTCTACATTGAGGAGAGAATTTCCTCTATCCAAAATCTAGAGATTTCAACATCACCCTAGAAAATATTTCCCTTTAAGTCACAGGCCAAGAGCCAAAGGTAGAATTATAATTGGAGTTAAGACTGTGACATAATAGGGGATATTCATGTTAGAAATTATTACATCATATATAATGTGAATGTAAGATGATAAAACTACTCAAAACATGGTACATAAGGTCTAATAGAAGTCAAGGATAGTTCCATGATTAATTAAGTTTTTTTATGCCAAAATTGGACATCTATTGTATTTAAATATCCTTCATTTCATAATATAAATCACTACAGTATATAAGGATTAATAATTTCAATTTACTTAATACATATTCACTATGTTATTAGATCTTCATTATACTTCTAAGACATGAGTTACTCAAAGTTTATACCCATAATCTTATGACAAGCCCTTTGAGCTATCTACTATTAAACTACTAACTTTTCTAATTTGATATATTGTAGATGTTATATTGACATCTTCTAGAATGCCCAGCATAATGGATAAAATACATATAAATAGACAAATCTTCGTAAACTATATTTATGTAGGGTCTAAAGATGAACTACAATTTTAATAATTTTGATACCTTGTAAGATTTAACATAAACACTCTACATTTAAAAGTAATTTATAAAAACATTATATATTAATCATGATAGTATTAAAATAATATTAGGCTTGTTTAATTAAATTCTTTAATTTAAAAAAACCTAAGTTCAAATATTATTAACCTATATATATTATAATACTATTATATAATTATAATAAATTAATAATAAAATTGTTTTAAACTCATATAAACTCGTTAAAAATAAATAATAATAATAATACTCACTTATAAGTAGGAATTCTAGATTATATTTAGAATATACTCATCTTTTTAACCTATTAAAAAAAATTAAATGAACCTTTATTTATTTAAAGTGCTCATCCGTCCAATCCATTTATTTGAATGAATGAAATATTTTAATTACGTTCGCGAGACCCAAATATAGTCTATGGGACCTCAAATATGGAAGTACAATTACTCAAATCATATCATATGATCTTTAATATCTTTCAGAAGGTTGTTCCTTCTCCTGCTAATTTGGGTTAGCAATTCTTCAATTTTTTTTATTTTACTGTCTTCAAATAAATCTGCCATAAACCCGTTCCCAAGTGTTTCTTTGTATTTGTAACGAATATCTGAAAAACTCAAGCATTTATAGATGAAGTGTTCCTCTGTCTCTACTACCCCTGTGTTGCATAGAGTACCTATCCTTTTTTCTCATTGTTCTTTGGGCGCTGTCCATCTCCCTGTTTCACATCTAAGCCTATGAGAGCTAGTCCTTATCTGAGCAATGAGGATTTTTTCCTTCCACTTTATTTTAGCATCTATATACGCTTTTTCCCTGTGGTCATACGTTGGGTTAAAATTTGCAATATAATATTGTCTTTTCCTGCTTGCATTTTTCCACATTCCATTTTTGAACATTTCATTCACATAATTTATTGTCTTTGTTGACATTTGGGCATTCATTTATGTTGATTTTCCAGCGTTTCATCCATTTTTTATTTTGTTTCATCCATGTATTCTTTCGCCTATGCAACTCTTCATCCCTAGCTGCCCTAGGCCATCTATCATCTTTCATGTTTTCTATTTTTTCAAGTAACATAACAACTTGGTCATAGCAATTGCTTCTAAAGGGAACATTCCAGTTTCAGCTAGAATAATTTCATAAGGGGTTGTGGCCTTAATTTTGAGAAAATTTATGATTAGATATTTTTGAATCCTTTCTATTTGCCTCCATTTTGAATTTTTTGTGCCACTAGCCCACACCTCGCAACCATACAACAAAACCGGTGTAACAAGTAGGCCAAATACGACCTTGGTGGTCTTCCAGTCCCACAACTCGACATTCCTAAACCTGTTTTGAAGTGCATATAGTGCTCTCCAACCACTTTGAGTTCTTTTCATCCTACATGTATTCCAATTAAGTTTGTCATGAAAGGCTATACCCAGGTATTTATATTCTACTACTACCTCAAGCGGTTCTCCTGCAAACTAAAATTCAATTTGTTGCTTCTTTTTTGCTAAAAAATCATAATTTTTGTTTTTCTCGTGTTCACCTGCATCCCAACTTCTTTACAAAATATTTCTAGAGCTTGAAGGTGATCTTCTAGATCTTTGGCTATTTTGGCCACAAGAATTACATCATCTACATACATGAGGAGTTTTACCACATATTTGGCGAACTGCACACCCTCTCCCCCAAATTTGTTTATCCATTCTTCTAACTTGTCAATGTACAGCCCAAATAAGGTCGGAGATAGAGGGTAACCTTGTTTGACACCTATATCACTACCAAAACATTTAGATAACCCTTCTTGTGTTATGATTCTAGCCTTTACATGCTCGTATAGTCTGTGAACTATTGCCCTGTAGTGAATTGGAACCTCTATATCTTCCATTCTCCTCCATAATTTTTTCCTTGGCACTGTGTCAAATGCCTTTTTGAAGTCTACAAAACAACAAAAATTCTCCTCTTTTTTTTCCCATATTTTTTCCACTATGTGTCTGAGCGTGATACAGTGACCAATAGTTTAGTGCTTGGGCCTAAAACCTGCTTGCCCCTTTTCTCTCTTTCCCTTTTCTTATGCCCATATGTTGATCCTACGCTCTATCATACTCCCAAACAACTTTGCAAAGAGAGGGTTGATCATGATAGTTTGATAGTTTGAGGGATTATTTACATATCCACTTTTAAACAAAGGAATGATCAAGCTAGTTGTCCACTCAGTAGGGAAGGCATTTTGTATGACCTCATTGAAAATTTCTTTGATCTACGATGTCAGGATGTCTACCCCCCATTTTATATGCTCTGATTGAATATTTTCTGTCATGGGCTCTACCAGTTGCTAACTTTTTTATCCCTTGAATAATATCTTCAATTGTGAAAAGTTATTTCTTGACAATGATAGTAGGGGGTGTCTCTTGCTGGTTACTACGTTGATACAGTTGTTTGGAATACTCCAACCACTGATTAACTATTATGTTATTTTTAGTTTTCATCATTTTCACGCTTAGTTCCTTTCAAAATTTCTTTGGTTCATGCTTCCCTAATTAAATCAATTCTTTCCTCCTTGTTCTAGTGTATTCTTCTTTTTTTGCCCTTACCAGTTTTTCATATGCTTTTTTGTTTGCTCTTGTTTTACCCGTTGGTTCCTTTAGTAATCTTCGCATTTTTTTGCAATCTTCATCGAACCATGGGTTGGTTGGGAAGCTATTCCTTTCTTTATTTTTAGGTTTAGCTCTCTTGCATTTGTTTAGAGCTTCTTGAATAACGTGCATTAACCATTCACTCTTATCGTAATCTCTGCTACTGTGAGGTAATTCTTCCCTTTCTTGTAACTTGTTATTTAATACTGCTCTAAATTTTTTTCAATTTTCATCTGTTAAGAGAATGTTTTCCTTGTGAGGATATTTATTTTGATTGTCTTGCAAGTTTTTTTCCCTTGGTTTGTCTCCATGCATTTGAAGTTTCATAACAATTGGGTTATGATCTGACTTAAGTTCCATTGGAGAATCTTCCACTTCTAGCTCCTCTATTTTTGGTATGTAATTCTACGAGCATATTACATAGTCTATTACACTTTTTCCCTTATATGTTTTGCATATATACTTTCCTAAATTTTTCCATTTGTTCATCCCATTGCAAATAATCAAGTTGTATATGGTACAGAGACCTAACAACTCTTCTCCATATTGCATGATAGCCCCATGCTCATCTTCTGAAGTCCTGGTCCACTACTGATTTTCCTCTTCTTACATCCAAAGAGGATTAATCTCAATATCTTCGTAACCTTCTAGAATGTTAGCTTGCTTATTTGTTGTCCTTGCATTGAAATCTCCAATTAATATAATCTCCCCCAACTTACTATATATATTAAAATATCTCTTTTTAGGGAGGAGTATGGGTCTTCTCTGCTAAGGTCATGTTTCTTATAGAATTTAGAATTCTTGGGAGCAAAATAACATGTTGTTATGCTAATAATTAAATTATTTTCTAGGATATTTATCCATATGTACTGTTTGTTTTCATATTGTTTTTCAATTTTAATGACCCTATCTCATTCCTTTTTTATTAAAGCCATAATACCCCCATACCCTTTGCCATTTTATGTTGCTTTATTCGATATTGCTATTTTTTTATATCATACAAATTCTGGAGTCCTACATCCATCGTGTTCATGTGTTTCTATGAATATGATTATATCTTTGTCTCTAGCAATGGGCCCTAACCCGGGTCCTCTTCTCCAAGGGTAACCTCTACAGTTCCAACTTACCATCGTAAGATGTTCCCAAGCGGGCCATACTCCCTATTTTTTTATTTGTTTAGATGTGATGTTGCCTTTCCATTTCTTAAATATGTCTGTTTCCCTTCATTCCTTGTTGCCCTCACCTTTTATCAATCCTTATTTCTTTCTTCCTACTATAAAAATGTTAGGTCATCATCTAAATAAAATTTTGACCCTCTCAGCATGCCTATGTTTTTTAGTAACCTTATTTTATCCTCATAGCTCATCAATGTGACCCGAATATGTCTATCTCTACCTCCTTCTCTTAGCCTATCAATTTTGCTTACTTTTTTAATTTGACCTTTCCATTGTAATCGATCTAAAAATAAGTCCCTGGTTAAATGGTTTGTGTCTTCCCTATCCCCATAATCTTTCAACCCTTTGATGATTATATTTGATAACTTCTCATGTCTTTCTTTCTCTTCTGTTATTTGAATTTTTACTTGATTCTCTATCAACTCTTTTTTTTTATTGACTGGTTCTTTTACTACTTGAGACCATGCCTTTGCCTTTTCTAATTCATTTTCTAGCTCATTTTCTCTTGTTTCCATGTTTTGGAGTATTTTTTGTACCTCTTTTATTTGATTTGCATTTGTTTTTTCCACCTCTATTGCATAATTTATTGGGGGGTGGATGGCTTGTTTGAGGACACGCCATTCACGTTGACCCATATTTGCAAGGCTTTGTAGCTTTGACACTTGCTCCTTGAGTTGACTGTTTTCCTTTTCCAGCCTTTGAATGGTGTTTATAACCTCATCTGATTTAGTTTCTCTTAATTTCTCCCTCCTTTCCATGCTTTCAAGTTTTTCTTTCATCTTCATTAGCTCTTGCACATAAAGTTTTGGTGCCCACATGAGTGGTGTAGTTGTGGGACTGTAAGTTTCTTCCTCATCTGAAAACTCATTTTTGTGATCTGCCTTTGATTGTTCCTTATTTTCCACCTGTTTATGTGGTAGAATATTTTTTATTTTTATTTTTTGATATGCCCTCTTCATTATTGTTGCCCTTGCTTGAGCTTGTCGACGCCTTAATATCCTCCAGTACTGTTTCTCATTGACATATATCGGTTCTTGCAATTGTTGCTTTCCTTATTCCATTGTCAAACCCTTTATAGCCGAACCCTCTGTACTATTGATCCGATGAAATAGATGTGTAATAAAACCCTCCACTACAAACCCTTGCTGATAATAAAACCCTCCGTCGCAAACCCCTATAACGAATGTATTTCTCCTATCTACTTAAATTGTTTTATAAATCAAAAGAGGATAGAAAATGTGCTTACCCAATGAAAGAGATGTTTAATACAATACTCCGCCACAAACCCTCCTTGCTTTGCAAAAACCCTTTGTCGCAAACCCTTTAATTTTCAATGTTGACAGAAAGAAAGCCTGATCATTTAAAAAACTTTCTATTTATATAGAAGGTGGTACCAACACTTCTAGATACTCGTCTTTTCTATAAAAAGAATGTGTCCCATGATCAGCTGTAATCGCGCAAATCGCATGAATGACATTCCAAAAATGGCGGAGCTTTGACCTTCTTAAGCCCACAAGAGTGTCACACACGTTGCGTAAAGAAGCACTTCTTTTATTTTTTAATGTTAAGTATGTATACAAGTATACGAGATTATATGAATATTAAGAGGTATTATATTACTTACTATTTTACAATATAGTTTTCTAAATAAATCATATTAGGATGTGTTTTATATTTAAAGTGTGATTAATATTTAAGTTTATAGTATTGATTATATAAGTGTGAGTTATATAGATTAGGTATTATGTTTAAAAATTATGAATCATGAGTTATCATGAGAGTTTTTTTCTTTATATGTATATATGGAAGTAATATGGGATTTATTATTATGTATGAGAAATGTAAATATATATGAGGAGATTAAGAGCAAATGTTAAGAGTTATATGAAGGTGAAGAACCTCACATCAAATGTATATATTGAAGACAAAGCATTGTAACAAAGCATGTGGAGAGATTATAGCATTCCAAAGAGATTGCAGTGAGAAGAGCGTGTTTGAAAGGAGCCAAGCCTTGTAGAAGGAAGGCCCATATTTGCATAAGATAAGTAGTGAGAATACTATATTTATAAGAATTTGGTAGAAGGACAATCATGATTGCACTAAAGTTGTGATAATCCAAAGACACATCTACGAAGATTGAAGATTGAAGAAGAATAGAAAGAAGAGAAGAAAGAAGTTGTGTTGATTTTACCTGAATATTGAATAAAAGAAAGGCTTCGATCGCCCAAAGTTGAACATAGCCAACTAATAGGATCGTTGAAAATTGCAAAAGAGAAGAAGAATTGTCAAGTAAAGTAGATTAGATTATTTGAAGAAGTGTTTTTTAACTGTTGGAGAAATTATTATTTGGAGGAATTTATATTGTTGTTGGAGAAATAAGAAAATTTTATGGGAGTTATAAGAAGAATTAAAAATTAAAAAATTTTGAAGAAGAAATAATATTGAAGAATTTGAAGCAAATTTTGAAGAAAGATATTGAAGATTGAAGGGAAGAATACTAAAGAAAATTTTGAAATATTGAGTGAAGAAGATTAAAATGTAGAGACTGCAAGAAAAATTACAGACCAAGCTTATTGATAGTTGCTAGAGAGAAAATTTGCAGTCCAAAGTCTATTAGAGCAGTTGTCTAAGGTGGGAAAATTAGTTTCAAGAATATAGAGTATTGAATTAGACATAGAAGGCATAGAGACGTTATCAAGTGCAGGTTTAAGTAGCCCATATTTTTTAAAAATTGGTAAAGACCTTTCAATGAAGATTTTATAAAAGGAATATTAATGTATCAAAAAAGAATAGTGGGAAAGAACACATGAAGAAAAGGTATTTTTTTAATCTAAAATATTTACGAAAGGAAATAATAGACATAATAGATGAAGAAATATTTTATGTATTTGATGCATGAGAATGTGTCAAGTTTTTTTAATAGAAGTAACATAATTTCAATGACATGCACAATTATATCAACGATATCATAGGTTTAGAAGTAATTTATCTTAAAGGTAGACAATATGATGTCGAGAAGAAAGCATCAACATCAATCATTAGCAATGTAGGCAAGAAGCTTCACAATTATTTTCAATCTTATGGTAGAGAGAGAACCAACTCTAGAACAAATATCCACTTGGAGTGGGACTGGGATCAATGGCAAGAACATTTTTTAGAAGTGGAAGGACATGAGAGCCTACTTTCTATGATAAAATTTTCAACTAGAAGAGACACTTTAGAGTGAATATTTTTAGGAAGCATTGCATTTGAAAAAAACCATAGCAACAACAACATAGAACACTATTTCTAAAGAAATGGTCAAGCTCAAAAAATTTCTAGAAGAAGAACACTATTAAGATGTGACATGAATTAGTGATGATGTTGGTGCTATACGGGTAGGATGGTGGGTTGGTTTACCACGAGGTTCAAATGATCTATATGATCGAATCATACATATGTCTTGCATAGGGTATATTTTTGACCAAAAATTATAATGCAAGGTAAATAGCTATTGCTAGACTAGGTGTCCCTTTATTTGAAATATTTGTAACTAAATATGAGGAGCTTGTATACAAAAAGAGTAGTTTACTTACAGCATGCTAGAGGGACTTCAAAAGAGTCTCTCCAAGCATAAAATGTTGTAGATGCCAATATTTTAGTTTCTTCACAAAACGCGTCTTCAAAATTATGGAAGAAATGTTTTATGGTAGACAAACCCAAGAATGAAACTACCATCTATGGGATTCCAAATGAAGTGGAAAAGGACTCAAAGTTTGCTACTAAAATTTTAATGTAGATGCTAATGGTGTACCATAATGATGTTTTAAAATTTTATTTTACCCTTATTTGAACTAAATGCAACTACCAAGATTTACAAGGGACTAAGTCGTTCAATGTTCTTATCACTAAGGCAAAAAATCGAGAGGCAATGCATGAAGTGCATCTAAAGTTCAAGTGACTTGATTTTTTATTTGACAAAAAAATTACTAATTAATTCAAAGGGTTTTAGAGGTATTATATTATTTGGTACCTTATAATAATATTGTAAAGACCTTTATAAATAAATATATTAAAGTGTGTTTTATATTTAAAGTGTGAGTTTAATATTTAGATCTATAATGTGTGTCATATCAGTAAGTCAAAAGTTAAGTGTTAAATAAATAAGTGTGAGTTATGTAGATTAGATTTTATGTTTAGAATTTATAAATTAAAAATCATCTTGAAAACCTTTATTTTTATATGTACACGAAAAATTGTGAACGAGAGAATAAAGAATAAAAATCAACAATCATATGTATGAAAGTGAAAAACCTCACATCAAATATAAAGATAAATGTTTAAAATAAAACATTATAACAAAACAATAAAATAACATTATATTTATGTATCGCTATAATACTATAAAAATTATCCTAAATTTGCTAAGAATTAACTCTCACAAAAGTATTACGCTTTAAAAACATTTATTTATTTTTTATTATGTATACAAAGACATAGATTTAATGATAAAGTATGTATAAGAGGATATGAGATTATAGGAATATTAGGAATTCAAAGACTCTAATCAATAATCTTTAGAACTAACTCTCATGAGAGTGTGACACACTTTAAGTAGAGAAAAGAAGCACTTAATTTCTTTTTTAATGTATGTAGACCAAAACATGAGATTATATGAATATTAACTCTAATCTTTAGAACTAACTCTTTTCAATCATCGCTCCGCCAACACCTTGAGGTCTCTCACAAGGTTTTAGCTTAAGCTTTTGAAAGAATCTTGCAAAGACTGTGTCCGCTGCCGCCCCGCTACATCCATTCTCCATCTGCAATCATTATCATAATTCACGCGCCTCAAATTTTTCGATGCCTATTTCGAATACGATCAAAAAACGATAAACATCATGCAAAACTTTAAATGAGAATGTCGGGATTTCTTTAGTCAGACCTGCCCATTAAAGGTTAGACAAAGCGTTTTGTCTGGAAAGGTGTGGATGCTAGCATCCATTACTGTAAGCTCAAGTTTGTCGAGCTCCATAAGAGATTTGACGAGCAAGCCTTTTCTGTTAGAGCAATGGATTCGAATTAAAAACTTGTTCTGAATAAGTCGTGCATCAATCACTGCATCATCTCCCATCCAACAATCTTCTTCTTCTTCTTCTTCTATCTTCTTCCTCTTCTTACAATGAGAAGCGTTTTCTGCAACCGGCGACTCGCTTACACAAACACTTTCAGGAGGAGACCGGTTTTCTTCGAGAGCGTTCAATCTCTGTTGGAGCTGCTTCACATATTCGACGGTCTCACAGAGCACAGACTCCTTGCTTAGCTGTTACAATCAAATTACATTATCATTTACATTTCTCGATAATGATGGCATAAGGATCATAAAAATGTCAAAATCATTCCTCAACGATTGCAGAAAGATACAACGATGGCAGGAAAGCCTGATGCAATAGTGTGGACAAGGCCTTTAGGTAATAATATTGTGCATAGACACAATAATTGATTACCTTCTTTATGCCGAGCACAAGAGCTGAAAGCGCCATGAATTTCTCGTTGAGTTTTTCTCGTCGTTTGCGTTCACCCAAGATATACTTGCTATGCTTCTCCTTCTCCTGCTCACACCACGATTCTTTTACAGAAATTTGATTATCAAACCGCTGGTGGTGATTGTGATGAGGATGAGTCTGAATGCATTCTTGCTGATTTTGCGAGCTGGAAACTTGCCATTCATCTTCTAAAAGGAAGGCTTTCAACCTCTCAAGTCCCGAAGACACTGACAGATGATCAACAGCACAGTTCTCCTTCACAACAGCCCGATCTTCGATGCCCTACAGACATGCAAAAGATTGTTTAAGCAGAACAAATAAAAGAAACATCTTGAAAGAAAAGGAGCAAGCCAAATCATGCCTGTAAAATATAGATGCGATACGCTCCATACCAAGAACGACATCTGCCATGAAGCCGAGCATGGTTCCATGATGCCGAGAAATCCAGTCGAATCGATAGCAAGAGAGAGTGTGTGAATTTGGGGATGGTCTTACCGTATTTAAAGGAGTAGATAAAACACGGGATGGGAAGGGAAACACGGGATGGACATCATCAAACACCAACAAATCATGTTGACCTAAATAACAAAAGACTCAATTGACCTAAATAACAAATAACACAACTTTTTTTTAACGAATTATCATTTCACCAACCCATAGATATACATACGATTAGAATTGACACTCACCGAATATAATTACGACACCAGAAATTTGCAGGGCTCATGTGCTAAATACGCGGTAAAAAGTTGTCTTAAAGTAAGAGAGAAAAGGTGGGGTTCAACGGAGCCACAGAATGGATGGTCCACCAAAACATGTCACTAACGCCGTCATCACGCCAGCTCCTACATTGCGTATGCTTTCGTGCTTGTGATTATTATATTAATATATTTGTAATAGTTGCATTCTATGTGCAGGCAACTTTGAAATGCCCGGGAAATTTCTGTGCTACGGTTTGGAAGATGGCGTTGGAGCCTTTGTTTTGGCCGGGAAATTTCCACTGCTGACCCTTTGTTTTGGTCGTCCCCTCACCTGAGCTTATAAGCAGCCTCCTCTTAGTTTTTTATTTATCGGGTTGGAAAATAAGCAGCCTCCTCTTAGTTTTTTATTTATGTGATTACGAGTGGTCTTTTTATATAATATTTAGATTATTAATAAAGATGAAGTTTTAGTTTTAGTTTTGTTACATTGAATTTAAATTTAGTCTAGTTACATTGAATGAAGTATTGAATGAAGTATTAGTCTTGTTACATTGAATTTAAATTTAGTCTTTGTTACATTGAATGTTTTGGTCGTCCCCTCACCTGAGCTTTCAGGTTGGAAGATAAGCAGCCTACTCTTAGTTTTTTATTTATCTGATTACGAGGTCTCCAGTAAGTACATATTTATTGAATTGGTTTTTTATATAATCTTTAGTAAAAATGAAGTTTTAGTTTTGTTAAACTAAATTTTATTTAAATTTTTAAATAAAAATTCATAAACTTATTATTATAATATTGCACAAGTTTAATAGTTTTATTTATTATTAATAATTTTAAAAATTAAAGCTTTGGGCAATAACTCTCCTAGTTAAAAAAATTATTTAACAAAAACCTAAAAAAAAACAATAAAATAATTTGCAAAATTAGTAAATAAATTAAAAGACTCCTTCGAGGAAGAGTAACGCAAATTGTCTTGTTAAAAAGCAAAAGAGGGTTCAACTTTTGTTTTGAATTACCCTTTGACTCTTTCAATCAAGAGGAGATTCCAATTGAGACCTGACCAAAAGAAGAAAGGAGTCAGTATACCAAACGAAGTAAAATAATAATATATATTTTTTTTTTAAATAAATTATTTTTTGTTGAAATAATTTTATTTATGTTTATGAGATTATAACATTCAAGAAAAGAAAGCATGGTGTATAATTTTAATTTTTTGAATTTAAACTTCAGATTTTTTTGTTTTGGAGTTTCAAAAAAATAAAAAAAATATTAATAAAATTTAAAAAGTAAAAAATAAAAAAATAGTATAACTATTTATAAAGTCATATATATATATATATATAGTATAACTGTTTATAAAGTAAAAAAAAAAACATAATTAGTTAGAAAATACTTTTGGAAGGTTAAATTAAAATTAATATTGATAGAGTTGCAAAAAATAATTGGAGTAGAGTTAGAATTGGAGTGGACTGCGAGAATTGTGTTATTTTTCATTCTTTCTATTTTTTAGGTACTCTAATAGTCTTACCATAACTTCTACTTCTAATGGAAAGGTTTATGTTTCAACAAGTAAAATCTCATGTGGGATTGGTGCTTTAATTATGAAATTATTTCTAATCAGTTGTTCTTAACTTCTTTCTATATGTCTTTATTTGAAATTTTATGTATTTCTAGCCTACATCTCACATTTATATATCACTATTGGAAAATCCAATAACCTAAAAAGGACCCTAATGGTTTTTGTATTTGACAACTCTTGATCTTTTATTCCTATTTTGTAATTAGTAGAGTGCCCTCCATTTTACCTATATTTGTTTCATCCGTATATTCCCTAATTGAGTTTGTTTTGAAAATATAACCTAAGGTATTTATATTCTATTACTACCTCTAAATAATTTCCTCCAAACAAAATATATGTTTGTTTTTGCTCTCAACAAGTAGAGAAGACTATATTTTTAGTTTCGCTAGTGTTTACTTTCATCCCAACTTATAAAAATGCTCTAAAGCCTAAGTGGATGAGTTGTGCCCTCAAGACCTCAACCAAGATTAGAAGATCTAGAATAGCTTTTGGATTAGCCTTCATAATAGGTCAATTCCTATAAAATTAGCTCAAGTAACAAAAAGGAGATTGTAGACTAAAGAAAGAGATATGTAGGGTTAGAATCTAGAACTTAAAATGATCAAATATTCAACATCAACAGATATAAGGTATGAGAATCTCATAACCGAAACTAAATCAAACTGCCTAAAAAACTAACTTTTATTCATTATTACAGACCATTTAATCAAATCAAGCATATACATTGCCAAGCATTTTAGAGACTAAACGAACAACAAATCTAGGGAAAAATCTAGATAAGAAAATAACTTTGATAAAATAAACAATTCATCCAACTTTAATATAAATGCTTAATAATCAATTTAGCATACATACATGATTTACAATGATTTTAGAGAGAGGCCAAACAACAATCCAATTTTTATTCAAAGGTGCACAGTATATTCATCATACAACTTATGCAATTGTAAACGCTAAAGAACTAACCCTTGGATTGGGTTACATTCAAGTATATATAGTTTTATATTTGTATTCAATTAGCTCAACATGATTACTTTTAAAACAGATTGTAGGCCTATCAAGCGTGTACAACACATATGCATCCATTTCTAGCTCATTCTAGTGCAACTATAATGTCTTCATCATGATGATGTGGCTTGCACTAATTTCTCTCAAGAAGGTGGTTTCCTACGTGTCTTCAGCTAATCCATGAGATTATTTGACATATTTACTTTATTTTGTATTGCTCAATGACTGGCCTAGTTGCATCAATATAGGTATCAAATAGAAAGGCAACTGGTTGTTGAGATCCTCTAACAATATATTTTGGTTGTCATGAGCAGGTTCAGGCTCTTTGGAATTTTACTAGATTCATCATTCTTTGGCCAAAATTAGTTCTACTCTAGCTTTCCAAGTATCAAGCTTTTCCCTCTACTTGTGTGACGTTAGCCTAATCAACAATTTCACTCTTCATCTCAACACTTAGTCAATTTTTTTAGTTTCTTTGTCTAATTTTATACTTTTGTTCTCACTTTGATGATATTATGGTCTTTAAAAGTTTGACCATCTTCTACATAGTCCTTTTTTTGTAATGTAAACTATCAAAAACAATTAGCTATGGCTTTGGATTTCTTTTGTGCAAAAATTTTATGTTGCTCATGATGATGTTAGTGCCTTTTGGCCATCTTTGACATAGTCAAATTTCCTATTCGACTAGGGGTTGCTTCAATGTTAGGTGTCGGGTCTTCATTCAGAAACTTAGGCAAAATTTTATTCTAATGTGTTGGGTGCCAAAACATTTCCATACCTTTTGTGATGTCAACACCTTAAAAGGTTTGAAAACCTCCCATACTTGACTAATTTTAGTCTAGTGTTACAACAAAATGTCATGCTTTTCATCCTTAGTCATTTTTCTTAGACTCAACTACGTTAGATGCCAAAAATTGTATGCTTGTTGTTGACATCAATGTCTCAAATAGTTTGGTTGATTTCTATACTTAGAAAAATTTTACATTCTACTATTACAAAAGGTTGTGATTCTTCATGCTTTAACATCTTCTCTAACAACTCGACTACTATTCAATATATCTAATTGTGCTTCTCTCTTCCCAGCTTGAGATATACTAATTCAATAGCCAAAAAAATGTTTGAATATATGGTTTGTAGATGTGTGTGAGTTCTTTCTATCCACATTATTGGTGCCTCATGAGGTGTTTATGTTTGTATAAACATAGAATCCATAGAGTCTTATCCTATTAGGCAACAGAGTAAAAAAGAAATAAATAACCTACTTATACAAATGTATGCTTCCTACATACTCCTCATCTTTGAGGTCTCAGTTGTTTTGTTAGTATATTCACCTTGTCTTTCTCATATTGTTGCCCTAGATGTTTCACCTTGTTGGTTGGTTCCTTGAACCATGGAGGAGTTGTCACAAGAAAAAATACTTTATAAATCTTATTCCATGATTTCTCAATGGGAATATAAAATGTTCTAAATTTGTGAAGAACCTTCTTTAATTCAAAATATCCATCATAATATGGATCCCTATACTTTCAATATAACTCTTATGATCATGCAAGTAGCATAAAGAGCTTATAGAAGAGTGCAATGACCTGATTCATCTCCAAAGGCTTGGCTAATCAATCAATCTCACTTTCATCAATGATATGTTGATCTAGTTATTGGTTGAGTTGCTTCTTAGAATAAAATTTTCTATCTCTACCCTAGAATCTTGGAAAGCTAAGATCCATGACCTATTAAACTATAACTTTTATCTTATATGTGCTACCTTTAAGTGTAGTTATTATGCCACCTCCTAAAATTGGCTAGTTTTCATATATGACCTATGTTAAGAAGAATTCAATTCACTTAGATATCTTTTGGAGAATATCACCAGGTACAAGTATTCTTCTCTATTTCTTAATATGTAGACAACTACCTCTACCTACTCCACTTTACTCATCAGGTCCTCTCTTCTTTTGTTGAATTCGTATTCTACCTTCTAGATTAACTCAAAATATATGTTATCTTTTCCATTAATGGGAAGGCTTTCATAACTATATCCTTGATCTTAATCCAATACTAGCCTTAGCTTTGTTTCAGCATCTCCTAGGAAAATCTAGGAGTTTGTGGTTTCTTCTTTTCTTGGTCAAGCTCTGATTGCACCATTGCTAGTCTTTCTTCTTGATTCTAGAGTTTTGACCTTAGCTCTTGCAATTCCTTTTTCTATATCTAGAACTTTATATCTCCCTGATGTAGTTCTTCCAAACATTAGATTTGTTTATCTTTGCGTTGTAGTTTCTCTTCAGTTGACGATTTTTCTAGTAGGAGCTTTAGTTCTTAGACCTCATTTCTTAGAGTGTTTTTCTTTACTTTTTTCTTGTTAGCTTATGTTCCAAGCTTTCAATTTTCTTCTTTGCAGATTTATACTTTACCTCCATTTGATTATTCTCAAGGTATAATATATGCTTTAGTATGAAGAGCTCTCAATATATCCTCCCTATGGACTTTTGAGATATCATATCTCTACATCTTAATGTGATAATTTGTCACTATCATTTTTGAAGCTAGTTTGCTAACCTTTGAGAATGTAACTGCTTTGACTTACCCCTTAGTAATTGGATCTATACCATCATGTGTCCTAATATTTTCTTTCTTTATATCCTTATGAGGTACTTGCACCTATGCCCATTTTTGGATGTTTGCTTCAATTTGTTGTATTACAGAGAAGACTTCTAGGATTTGATGACTAGGGGTAGGGGAAGTAGTAATGACAAATTGGAAAGAAAAAAAAGCTTTTACTGGGGATCTAAGGATAAAATGCTAGTATTTATAAGGGTGTGTGAATATGGTCTCTTGGGGGTTTTTTGGTCTTCATGTATAAAATAAGTGGAAGCCATACCTTATGGTGGGTTTGGAGCAGGATAAACTTCTCTTGTAGGGGAAGGTGGTGGAAGTGGTTGCTCTAGAGGAGGTTGTAAAGGTGGTGGATCAATTTCAGAGACAAAAGCAAGGATAGAATCCATTCCTAATTCTTTCACTTTTATCATCTACTTTTGAGCTACTACATTAAATTCTTGAATTATTGTGTGGGTCCACTAAGTTTCCATTGCTAGTTGTTGTCTTTTATCTTTCTTTGAGATTTCTCTCTATCGAGTGCTAGGAGAAATTTTTCTCTTTGCCTTCTCATTGGATATTTTATATTGAATATGTTGGTATATATTAGGTTGGGTCTTATCCTTTCTAAGAATTGTTGTAGCAACTCCATCTATATGCTATGTTGCTTGAACCATCTCAACTCCTAGGATTTGTTGTGCTTGTTCTTTCTAACTTGTTTTTGGTAGATTTTATATTATTGGAGCATGCTTAGGCTCACTTGTCCTTTTAGCATTCCTACTTTATCTCTTGTGTATAATTAGTTCTTTTAATTATGGATCTTATTTTAAATTTGCATAAGTGACTAGAGGCTCCTTTTTTATAGGACTTTGTTGAATGTTTCTTCCACCTCTTCATAAAAATATGCCTCCTCTTCTTTATCTCCCTCTTTAATAAAATCAATATATCTTTCTCCTTTGTTCTCCTCCATCTAGACTTCATATTTTTCATCAAACTCTACTTTAAAATATTTATTTGAAGGATTAGGGAATGTCTTCTTTTGTTTATCCCATTCGCATCACAAAATCCACCATTCCCAAACTTTTTCTTTAGTCCATACCAACTCTTCCTTAATTTGTTCCACTAGATAATCTCATATCCATTAGTATTTATTTCTCATTGGATCATAGGACTACTTGTAGGGATAACACTTTCTCCATGGAGATTGTATTTTTATCTCATTGATATCAAGATCAAGAGCTTATTCCTCTATTTTATTCTTGAACTACTTAATCTTTAGATGAGGAAGTTGTTCAAATGTTGGAGGTTTAGTGTTCAAATCTACTAATTTGACCTTGAATTTTTCTTCTATATCATAGTTCCAACCTCTAGAAGAACTTATTGCAATTTAGCCCCACTCTCTTTTTCCTTTGCTATAAAAAGCAATAAATTGAATGTTTTGCTCCATTTTATAATAATTGCAAAGGCAAGAGTTTGTAGAAATTTTGATTTGTGTAAGCTATTTGTGCTTGTAGACACCAAAACAGCACCAATCTGATTATGTGACTGCAAACACTGATCGCTTTGACACACACAGCCCCAAGGGCAGCCCCTAGAGGTTAAACAGTGGTCCTAACCACTCTCACAGCAGTTTTGGAAGGCCAGAGATCAATTTGGCACCTTCAGGCACTTTGCTCAATATCCGTTCCACCCTAGAATGAATTCAAACTGGGATTCGCCCCACCCAGGGATGAATTCTGAATTCGCTCCGGGGTGGGGCGAATTGCAGGTTTGACGGGCAAAAAGTCAAATCTTGACAAATGGCAGCTCAGATCCGCCACTCAACGCTTCCTTCATCGCATGGGAGTATGGGTGAGCATTTTCGAGCATTAGAGGCATCTGCAAGGTCAGTCATGAAGTCCCAATTCAAGGAGGAATCTCCTTCCCCCTGGGAGGGCATGGCTGCCATGTGGCGCCTCTGCATGCCCATTTCAAGAGACCTCCAGGTCTATAAATTGGTGAGTTTCCTCACCCCAAAATATAGATAGAAGGAGCATTTTAGAGCAATGAAGTGCTGCCATTTTATTTACACACCTCACACCTTTTGGATTTGCGCCTTTCACATCCTTGATCTCCTTTAGAGGGGAGGTCATTGGGTGACTATTGAGAGGACGAATCTCGAGCCCAACACCCGACATTTGGCCACAAAATCCCACCAAATTTGTCTAAAAATACCCCACAAGAGGTTTTGGACCCATCCCAAGTGGATTGGTGTCGAAATCAGGCCCCAAACGGTGGGCGGCCTACCCCATGGGCACCCCCTCCCACACTGCCACAATCTTAATCGCCCCCTTTTCGTAACGATGGGAATTCCATGGTAGACTTGTTTTCTTTCATTTTTTCATTTAGTTCTATGATGCTTAGATAGGTTGTCATTTGAATTTCGTCTCGTTTTGAACAATTTTGACCATATTTCTATCTTTGCTCGCTTCTACTAACTTGCAGGTAGCATCATCAAATTCTTGCTAATGGAGGCCAAATTGGGAAAATATGATCATCTGGGTCTTCCCAAAATTCCCCCAATTAGCTAACCCCAAGTTTGTAGGTCTTTTGGAGCTTCCTAGGTAGGACATTGGGACAGTACCTTTTCGACATTTTGTTGTAGGTGAATTCGTCCCACCCCGGAGCGAATTCAAATCGGTGAGGAATTTCCCAACTGTTCTTTTTGTAGGGCCTTCCTGGTGGTGTCTTGATGCCCCTGTCCAATTTTTAGAGCATTTGGATCTATTTTAGTCATAGTTTAATTCATTTTCTCATTCATTTATCGTAGGCTTGGGGATTGCATGCTTTGTTTTATCCGTAGGTGCTACTGACCATTTCTTGTTCCTTTGAACGTAGGGTTTGGACATTGGAGGAGCAGCGAGGATTCAATACTCATCAACGCAAGTGGCGATGACATTTGGTCCACCCATTTTACATGTGGGCACGCGAAAGAAGGAAATGCACCCATGGATGTAATGAGAACGCACGCCTAAACGCTCCTAGCCCTTGGAAGGGGAGGATGCGCATTGTAACCGAGTTGTGAAACATATCAATAAAAAGGGCTGTCTTATTTATTCACATTTGTTTCATTTTGATTCATGCATGTTTTTCCCTCTTCTCATTGCACTTTCAAGTTTCTAGGATTTAGCGCTAAGTCCGATTTTCTTGTTTGCATTTCACATTCACTTTCCTTTTTGCTTCCGTATCCTCATGCTTTCAGTGGCGATCATGGTGGGACCCTGTCCTCTACCTTTTTGGATCAAAAATTTGATCAAAATTTACCTTTCTTGCAAGTATCTTTTTTTTTTGGAACGCGGGACTGTTGTTCGTTCCAGTCTGTGGCGAACACAGAACTGTAATTCGTCTCACCCAGGGACGAATTGGAATGCGCCCCACCCTGGGATGAATACAGTCCTATAATTCATTCCACCCTGGGATGAATTCCAGTCTATGAAGATTTCGGGCAGAAACTCAGGACCGACAGATGCGGGCAGAGAAGAGGTAAGGGTTCTGCATGTTCTCTGTCATTTTCTATTTAGTGTTTCTATTTTTGGATTATTTGTTTGCTTAGGGAAAGTTTTTCTTTTTGTTGTTTGCTTGTTTCCATTTTGCAAAATAAAAAGAACCCCACACACCACGTGGCAACTTAAAAACCAAGGCGCTGGTCATAAAACCCCAGCCCTTGATCAAGACCAACGATGGATTTCATCACCACCTTGGCTTGAATTTTGCATCCATTACCCCGATCGCAACTATTGCTAGACGTAAATCCTGATGAAAGCTGACCGAGTGTAGCTAGGGTGATTCCCAGCACACGAGGATAAGTCTTCTATGGTAGGTGTCATAAACAGGGCGATTCCCCTTTCGTACCGCCTATGTTCCACGTACCATCTGCTCTCACGTACCTATAGTTTCCCTCACGTAAGGGCGGGTATATAGAGAGGTTGGTATATCGGCCTGGCAATGGTATATCGAAGGGGCGACCAATTTTGGGAGTCATAAGAGCCCTCATTTTGCATTTAAACGTTCTTTAAAAACCTTCAAAAACAAAAAAAAAAAATCAAAACACACTAAACCAGGTTTAGGACACACTCTCAATATTTAAACGAGATAATCACTGCTTGTGTGTGTGTGTGCTCATTTCTGTTTAGTGTAGCATAAAAATAAAAAATAAAAGAGATAAAAACCTACATAGCTTGTAGGAAAGCACCACCATGGTGTACACACGTAGCCAAGCCCAATCAAGGGTGAAAGCTACGAAAAGTGTACAAGGGGGCACAAGTCGCCTCCGCTACAGCACCAAGGACTTGGTCATACCGCCTTGGCGGCCCGACCCGCAAGAGAGTCCGCATCAGTCCATGTCAAGATGGAACTACAGGGACACCCCTTTGAGGGACACGCCCATTCATCATAGCCCCTTTCAGGAGGAGTCCTTACACGTGGCACTCAACATAGACAAGAAAGCTCCCTTAGAAGCTCGATATGAGTGGCCACCGTGCGATGAAGCGCTAGAGCGACATAGTTTCCATGAGGAGAGGCCACATGATGATGGCCTCCCCCCTTTGCCCCCCATCACTGTTAGAATCAATAGACAAAATCCAGAGCGCAAGGCTCTTCAAACCGGGTGAGCTAACTCTGCCCACCCCTTTCACACATATGAAAGGGAGCACGAGGAAGATGATTACATTCCTCAAGAGCAATATACAACGCGGGGGCCATGCACCTCCACACCAGCTAGATACCATGATCACCCACTGAGGCCAGAGCCTCGGGTAAATGCCGCCAACCTCGACAGAGGGAAGCGACCTATTGAGATCTCGGATCATCGCGATCGAGGTAAATGCATAGGAGAGGCATCTAGGCCTCCTAGGCTCAATATGGCAGAACAAATCGACCTGGCAGTCACCAGACATGTCGCCCGCCAAGCGCAGATCACGCGGCTTGAGCAAGACCAGCAGTAGCTAGAGCATTTATATCGCCTTAGCAAAGAGCGCATTAGGCGCCAAACAGACGAGCTACTCCATAACCCGATGCCTGAGAGGGTTCCAACCCCGCGCACCCAAAGGGTGAAACCATATGAGAGGCGTAATCCCTTGGTACGAGATAGGTCTCCGTGACCTTACCAAGTGCTGCCTCCGAGACCTCCTAGACCTGAGCGGGAGGCCACTCCCCGAAACAATGATGGGTACCCTCCGCGGGGACCCACCCAGGGTCATAGGTCTCATCCAGAGACTCCTCAAGAAGCTTACGAGGAGTACGAGCAAGAAGAAGAGCGGGCTGAAATGCCCTACCTAGGCGAAGGAGTTGCCATCCGGCCACCCCTTCAGAGGCCTCAAGTCTCCCACAACCCACAACGGGAGAAAACTAAAGAGGAAGAAATTAAATCCTTAGATGCATATAAAGCGCTGCTAGAGCGTTTGGAGTCTATGGAGACCAAAACTTTTGGGCCTCAAAAGCCCACTTTACGCCAGCTCCACAGTCATCCTGTGCATCCGTCGGTGCCGACCTCCTTACCCTGAACACTTTAAGCTGCCTCAGTTGGCAACCTTTAGAGGTGAGGAAGATGCTCAAGAGCATGTGACGAGGTTCCTGAGCCAATGCTTCGGCATTCAAGACAATGATGCTTTGTTATTGAGAACATTTATAACCACATTCGTAGGCCCTACCTCGGATTGGTTTACTCAGTTACCAAAGCACAACATTAACAATTTAGATCAGTTAGTGGATGCGTTCCTCGAACACTTCGCCTTCAATACCAAGAAGAAGGCATCACTAAGTGACTTAGCCAACCTCAGGAAGTATGAGGAGGAGACCATGGCGGCCTACGAGAATCGATGGAGGACATTGCTCTCAAAGCTGCCCTACCTCCCTCCTATGTCCGACCTCACTCAGATGTTCTCCAAAAGTTGTTTGAGATCGATCTTTGTGCTATTGCAGCTACAGCAATATGCCACCCTAGAAGAAGCTCTGGCACAAGCCAGGATCATTGAAGAGATCAAAATACAGGATGGCGAGATAGCCAAGCCTAAGAAAAAAGAGTGGACTAAAAACACTAAAGCTGGGACTACGCAACAAAAACCCACTGCGGTTAACCAAGTTGCTATCAATGTCCCTAAGCCTATGCAAGCAACTCAGCCTCAAAAGGCTAATTATCAGGTAGTGCCTCCCAACAACTATGACAAAGAAAATTAGAGGCAAGAACAGGGTCAGCAGCGTCGCCCTAGGCGACAATTCACACCCTACATAGAGTCCAGGGGACTCCTTGTTTGACCGCTTGTTAGCGGCAAACCTGATCAACCTACCAGAGATTTAGACTATAGATCCCAACGCGCCCAAGCCTAAGGGGTATAGAGAGGACTTGTACTGCAGGTTCCATAGGCGATAGGGACATGACCTAAATGCCTATTGGAAATTTAAGGGCTTGGTGCAGGACCTGATTGATAACAAGACCCTAGCGGTGGATAATCCTGTCGCACCAAGCAATCAACAAATGGAGGTCTTCAAAGACCCCTTGCCTGCTCATGCTCCGCAGGGAAAGACCCTACAAGTTAATGAGGTCACACAGAACTGCCCCATGCAGGGGTATGTAGGGATGATAAGTATAGTGACTCGAAATAGGAGGTATCCGAGCACGAATGCTCCTGCGACAGCGGCAGGAGAGGTGCCAACAACATCGCAACCACAACAGCACCTTGCACAACCTCCTCTGCCTAAGTCGGTGGCCACACTTCGGACCAAACTAACTCAGAGTTTGAGGACCACCTCGGCTAGGCTCTCCATATACGAGCTTATACAACAATCTATGCCCCATCGAGAAGCTCTAATGGAGATTTTGAAAGCCATCGAGTTGCAGCCCCATGAGACAAATTCTTTCAACAACTTTGTGGGGCATGTAAAATGATGCACTGAGCCGATCATCACATTTCGAGAAGATGAATTGAGATCAGTGACTGATGACATGGCGGATCCACCCCTACACGTTATCGCGTGGGTCAACGGGATCCCATACAAGAGGGTGTTGATAGACATTGGCTCGTCTAGCAACATCATCACAACCATGGCTCTCAAGCATCTAAAGTTGCCCGCATCTCACATCACAGCTTCCACCTACACTCTGCGAGCATTCAATGATGCAATTTGCTCGATAGTCAACACAATAGTCCTACCAATCCAAGTAGGACAAAAGACCATACCCACATTGTGCCACGTATTGGAGGGTGAGATGGCCTACAACATCTTGTTGGGCCGGCCATGGATCAGGGATATGAAGTGTGTCCCTTCGATAGCTCACCAATGTTTAAAGTATACATTTGAAGGGGAGGTGCATGTAGTCCCGGCGGACTTAGAACCCTTCAAGTATTGTAATGCGGTGCAACTGATGTCGCAATCGACCCTGCCATCAATGCATTTGGATTTTTAGTTAAATCCATCTAAATAGGGTCCGATTCCGTAGGCATCCCCATTAGCAAGTTCTTCAAAATCCCAATCGGGCTCATCTTCATCGTCTGGTCCTCCACCAACGACACCATCTATGGGGGCCAAACAGAAGGACAAAGGGAAGGAACCCCTGGAAGAGGCAAAACCTTTGGAAGAGACACTGCCATCAATATCAACTATCTCTACTGAGGAGATGCCTAGCCGGATGGAAGTCGAGGCTTCTAGCCCACCCGACATGGAGTGGACTCAAGGAGAACTTCCATTCCCTCCCCCTCAACCGCCAACGATCACCGTTGAAATGGCCAATACGGGCCTAGGGGAGTATCTGGTGTGGAATATTGTAGCAACACCCACACTAGAGTCCATGCAGGACATGGGGAGACCTCGCCTTCCCATTGGCACTATTGTTCCCCTAGGCTACCCGCCGAACCAGACAAATTTTGTGTATGGGGGCCTTGATCATGGCGTTGCACCATGCATGCAAGAGGACGAAGACGAAGAGCCTTTTGCTGAAAATGTCAACTATTTGTCTAACCCAGACTTTGCTCCGAGATACCTTGGCCAATGCAATTGGCACGGGTATGGGTTAGGCCGATATGAGCAAGGGATACATGTTCTTTGCCAACCAAGATACCAAATGCCATACGACAAGTCAGGAGTAGGGTTTAACCACCCCCTCCCCTTGGACATCTTGGTGGAGAACATGCAAGGCCTAGGGATAGGCAACAAGGGGGGATTGGCATCAGATCCATATGCCAACCCTAACACCACATATACATTGAGGGATTATCTCCCATTAACGGCAATCAACCTTGTTGGCTCTAGCAATCCCTTCCCTTCGCTCGAGAGAGGAGAAAGCTCGAGAGCTCATTTTCAAGGAAGGTCTAGACAATGTCAAGAAGGGTCCTCGAAGGATGAGTCAGAGTATGAACCAGCATCGTATGACCCCTTCGAATCAGATAGCGATCACTCACAAGTGATCCCCATGGATGAATATCAAGAAAGCCTCTTGACAATGTTCCCCCTGGATGCTCCCATCGAGCAAGCACCGCTCCAAGGAAATCAAGTCCCCCCGTGGAGAGCGAAACAACCTAGGTGGGACCACATCAATTTGCTTGAGCAAGGCGAGCCTTTAATGCCGCAAGCAGTCAGAGCCAACGAAGGCCTTTGGATCTCCGATAGTGATTATGAAGACAAAATAGAGATGGCATATCTTAATCACATGCGACAGATGCAACATCGATGCCCCTTGGAGATTAACGACATATTTGAACAATTAAACATAGTGCCAGGGCATGAGTGGTACGTAGACCCAGCGCGGTGGGACCAAGTGTTGGATCCGCTACTCTGGGCATACGAAGAGCACCTTTCGCCTAGAGACCCTATAGTGACATCAGTGTCGAGGGTAGACCCTGTCTTCCTATCCGCACATAGGGCCGATCCATTCGTGCCCGTCCCTCTAGAGCCGGATCCAGAGCATAAAGAGCATCCAGGATGTTCGAGCCGCACCCTGGTCAGCTATGAACTTAACTATGCATAGTTGAGAAACTTCTGGCTGGTGTTTGCTACCAAAATTGTGCCATTACATGTTGAGCAACAAGACGTATGTTGTGTCTAAGGAGAATCCATTGCGATACATGATGAGTCGTACTTATCATAGTAGTCGCACGACAAAATGGATCATGTTGTTGACGGAATTTGACATAGAGTTTATTGGATATAAATCCATAAAAGGTCGGTCATAGCCGATCAACTAGCAGAGGCTCCTCTCGAAGACGACCAGCCTTTGACTATAGAACTACCCGATGATGGTCTTCCATGTCTTCGAATCACCGGATTCGACGAGCCCGAGTCATAGGCCGACATAACCCTATTTTTTGATGGTTCTAAATGTGAGCAAGGTGGTGGCACAGATCGTATTCTTCACATCGCAGGCGCTCCTATGCCCCTTCATTTAAATTAAATTTCCCATGCACCAACAATAATGCAGAGTATGAAGCCTTGCTCATAGGTCTTCAAACAACAATCACCATGAACATTAAACGATTGAACATCTTTGGTGATTCGTTGTTAATCGTCAATCAAGTCAAAGGGGTATTCCAATGCAAATGCCCAGTTTTGCAGGCCTACAAAGCCCTCATGGACAAATTCTTGGCAAAGCTTGAATGGTACGACATCGAGGCACTCCCTCGATCATCGAACCATTTTGCGGACACTATGGCCTCTTTGGGGTCGTTAATCCCGCAAGACCTTTCTGGTGATATGACAACCATTCAAGTCAAAACACTATCGCAATCCGCGATGGAGCGAGCAAGCTCCGATTTAATGCCAGGAATCCACTTGATCCAGATTGAGCCATCCATGGACCGGTTCTCTCGAATCCACGATCATCTGAAACACGCCAACTGGGGGTCCTTGTTCTCCCCTACTCCCCTTAATAGCAATACAACGTTATTCTTGCAAGTTCTCTCTCGCTCAGCTTTTGCTAGGGATGAACTTCAAGAGGGACTGGTTGTTCATACCATCGAGGCTTCTGATCAGCAGGATTGGTATTCCCCCATCAGGGACTACCTCAAGTTAGGTAATCTCCCGCTTGGATTGACGCATGCCGCAAAATGAGCACTCAAGTAGAAAGTGGCAAAGCATGTCTTGTTAGGAGACATTTTGTACCATCGCAGCTATGAAGGGATCCTCCTTCGGTGCTTGGACCAGCAAGAGTCCACTTGGGCGATCGCCCAAGCGCACGATGGTACATGCGGTGGCCACTTCAGCGATATGGCCATCGCAAAGCGCATTCTTTGCATGGGCTATTATTGGCCATCTTTAGAGCGAGATTGTTGCGCATATGTGCGAAAGTGCATGAAGTGTCAACATCATGCCAATTTGACACATGTACCTTCCTAGGCCTTGCAGCCGATCCAATCGGCTTGGCCTTTTTCATAGTGGGGCCTAGATCTAATCGAAAAGATCTCCCCTGCATCGTTCGGCCATCACACGTTTATCATAACGGCCATAGAGTACTTCACCAAGTGGGTGGAAGTGGTTCCGCTAACCTCTACGATTGGACCCCGCATTGTGGAGTTCATTTTGCATAACATCATATGTCATTTTGGTATTCCATCCAAGATAATCTCGGATAATGGGACGTCATTCAAGAACAAAGATGTGCGTGCTTTGACCACAAAGTACAAAATTCAGCATAGTTTTTTGACACCCTATTATCCGTAGGCAAATGGGCAAGCAGAGGCGTCAAACAAAATGCTAGTTGCTATCCTTAAAAAGACAATCACAGACAGTCATAAGGATTGGCACATTCAGATCCCACTTGCCCTGTGGGCTTATCGCACTAGCATTCGGACGCCCACTGGGGCAACTCCATTTTTGCTCGTGTATGGCTCCGAGGCAGTCATGCCTCTCGAGTTGGAGATTCCCTCCTTGCGCATATCAATGCAAGAGTTCATCGATGATGACACTGCGCGGCAGGCCCGGTTAGACCAGCTTACGTTGCTTGATGAACGACGTGTTAATGCTCTCGAGCATTTACATATCTATCAAGAGCGACTTAAGAAAGCATACAACATGAAAGTTCACCTGAGGGACTTTCGGATTGGTGACTTGGTCTTAAAAGAAAACCAACAGAACTCTAGTTTGTCGTCCCATCTAAGGGACAAGTTCACGGAAAATTGGTTAGGTCCCTATGTAATTGATAGCAAAATAGGACCTGGAACATACCGGCTAGCCTCTCTTGATGGAATCAAGGAACTAGAACCCTTGAACATCAGTCACTTGTGGCCATTCCATATTTAAAGGAGCCATAGCCCACCCAAAAAGCTCCAAGGATTCCCATAATCGCTTGGTCAACCCAAAAAGCTCCAAGGATTTCCATAATCGCTTGGTCAACCCAAAAAGCTCCAAGGATTCCCATAATCACTTGGTCAACCCAAAAAGCTCCAAGGATTTCCATAATCGCTTGGTCAACCCAAAAAGCTCCAAGGATTTCCATAATCGCTTGGTCAACCCAAAAAGCTCCAAGGATTTCCATAATCGCTTGGTCAACCCAAAAGCTCCAAGGATTTCCATAATCGCTTGGTCAACCCAAAAAGCCCCAAGGATTCCCATAATCGCTTGGTCAACCCAAAAGCCCAAGGATTCCCATAATCGCTTGGTCCCTCGGTTTAGCTTGGTCCCGGTAATATCGCTTGGTCAACCCAAAAAGCTCCAAGGATTTCCCTAATCGCTTGGTCAACCCAAAAGGCTCCAAGGATTCCCATAATCGCTTGGTCAAAAAAAGAAAAATAATAAAATCATCACAAATAACAAAAAGTTGCATCTCATTTCCATGCATACGCAAAATCATCATAACAAGTACAGAGCTCTTTTTTGCATCTCATCTGCATATTCACAAACATCAATCCATCAAAAATACAAAAATATATAGCTACATTAAGCATCACATCCATACATTGCATATTTGTGGTCATAAAGGTCAAAGCACCATAGACTGTCATTACTTGGCAAAAACCATCATCTTCTACATTTTTCCGCTTTATCAATAGCTCATCGCCTATAACCGCCATTCACGTTATTCTCCCACATCATAGTCAGTTGTTTCTAATGTATCAAGAGTTTTCGTCATTCAGTCGTCATTAGCTGTCTAGCCACATACTGTACCAAGTCAGACAGATTTTACGCAGGTAGAATTCTACTTGGATCACACCTTGTTACGTAGCATCCCAACACAAATTAAAACACATAAAACATTCCCAAGTTGTGTGAACGAAAGATGAAACCTGCAAAGCAATCCAGGTCACCATAAGCGAAACGGCTATCTTGCTCATCCCCCTGTGCGAATGACCCCAAAGAATGCTGAGAGTTGGCAAAAGGACAAGCATCCTCCCTACCCAATTCCCCAAGAATCCCAAGTTCTCAAAAAGATTGCAAAACATCAGAACAATTTGCAAAATTCAAAACTCCAAAATTTGATATCCCAAAGTGCACACATCAAAAGGCACAAACAATAGTGATTCTCGTCACTCCATATCCTAATCCCTTGCTCAAAAGAAAAATTAATACAAAAATAAACAGTGATTTTTATCACTACAAAAGAGCAAGTATCCCAACACAATTGAAGAAAATAAGGGAGTCAAACTTGAATCCCTGGAACTCTCAGCATTCCGAAAGGTCACGAGGCAAACCTCAATACCGGTTTGGTTGATAGCCTATTGGTCACTGGTGGTAAACCTCCCGCATGACGATATATCTGCCACATTAACTTGTGTGCAGATCAATGTTTGCATGTGGATGAGCTAGCTTATGGTATCCTATGATAGCACCGCAGATTAATCTGACTAAATACAACAAAGGAGTTAGTGGAGCTAATCAGGTGATCCTCGATACAGGTTTGGTTGATAGCCTATCTGGAACTTGCGGTATCCCGACCAACACCACATAAATGAACTCAATTGCACACACAGGGATGTGAAATAACTTGGTCCAAAATAAGTCAGATTCATACCTTGTTCAAAAATTCTTGTGAGATAAAGTACGAGTCATGGCTAGTTAGTTAAAACATCTGAGTCTCAAAAAACCTTAACTACATTCGAAACCAACTTGCTATATTTTAGTCTCGCCATACCAAAAAAAAAAAAAAAAACATGTATGCCTACAAAGCTATTCACCGCAGCAATCGCCTAGGACAAAAAGCCATAAAGTTTTGCACAATCTATGGTGCGACTACCAAACATCACAAATTCAATCCATCCATTCCATTTGCATATCATATAAATTAGAAACATCTGCATTCATCAACAACATATGCATTCATCACTATAACTTAACATGCATACATCCATATTCATCAACCATCATGCATAAAATCAAATCATCACATGCGCATAAACAAAATAAAGTCTGTATATATATATCATCAAAAATGCTCGCAGGCTACAAAGAGCTGGTCCTCTGACCCCGCAACAAAATCCAAAATCTCAAAACCCCCAGCCTAAGGCGTCGGCCACCATGATCACGCAGGATCGATGCGACGAGAACTACCCCCCATGGTGTGGGTCCTATGGGACCCCTCAGGGCGGCTACTGCTAGCCCCCGCATCATGCCTACTATCACCTCCCTCATCCAATCACCTGTGACGAGATGATGTTGATTGCTCAGTATCACTGCCCCTCATCCGACGTGAAGACCCACCTCTCGAGGGCTCAGGTAACCGCCCACCGAGGCGGATAATCTCTCCCTCCATATCCATTCGATGTCGAGACCAATCTGCCTCCCACCGAGACCAATCTACCTCCCGCCACAACCATTCTGCCTCCCACCGACGATAGTAAGCTACTACATCATCGCGCTGTGCCAGCTACGTCCGTAGGAGATCCCTCTCCTGTGCAGCGCTGGTGTCCCCATCCCCCCAGCGGTGTGCAATGAATGCGCTCTCCCGCTCCGCCAGCTGAGCCCGTAGGAGATCCCTCTCCTGCAAAGCTTCCCCCAACTCCTCATCTCACCTCCGTAGCAGCTCCGCCAACCACGCAATCTCAGCGTGTAGCCCGGACTCCGTGTCCTCCGCTTTTGCCTGAGGCATAGGCATATCTGGAACAGCAGCCTGCTCTGGCTCCCACTGCTCCATGATGTCCTGCATCTTCGGCTGATCTAGAACCCCCAGATCCACATCCTCATCCTCCACCTCCACCATATCTGCATCCTCCCGAGGAGCTCCCCAAGCATCTCCTGGTGCCTCGACACCCTCCCCGCCCATGGTTGCTGCCTTCGCACCTCCTAGTGGCCCCTCTCCCCGCCATCATCGCAGTACCCACCATTGGTCATACTCTACGGTAGTCCCGACATCATCCACGTCCGGGACGTCGATCATCGCATCTGAATCCTCGCCTAGTGGCATGATGGTCGATCCTAGAGTCCTCTCGTCCCCCCGACGTCGATAGACCATGGGCTCACCAGGAAACCCCTGGCGCACCCCAAACTGTCATGTCACCCGGCTATAAGGGAAGAACTCATGCTCGGTCCCATGTCGCCCAATCAGCCATCGCTCCCTACATACCCGTCGAAGCCACTCTCCAGCCTCTAGCCAGGCTGGATAGTCCCGATAAGGGCGCCAAGACACCTCCCCTGGAGTAAGCCCAGCGAAGGCATCGACATAGTGCCCTACGACACCTGCCCACCATCGACTTTGTCCCTGCTCCTCAGACCGCCACCATAGAGCCGCGTACCCTATATCCTTATCTGCCATCTCTACCCGCATCATCCATGGTAACCCCCCTGGTCTCTCCATCGCTATGTGTTGCCAACCCCAGCTCTGCAGCAGATAGCTGTAGTTGATCCCCTTCTGCCTCCGACAGCGGACCTCATATAGCTCCCCATAGAGCTGCGCCAACAGTGTCTGTCCCCATCTCATGATCAAAGGCTCATGCATCGAACACTCCACCAGTCGATAGACCACATCCAGCAGGTTCCATGGGAACCTGGCACCTGATGAGTCAGGTAGTAGCATGTTGGAAATGAGGCCCATAAGCAATGCGTGCCTCACTCCCAACACCCCCCTCTCAAACCACCATCGAACCAGAATCTCGCCCATCTGGCAGTCAACCTCTACCATCTCCACTGGACCATCCACCCCCAACTCCTCCCCATGCCCGAAGCATCGTATCAGCACCGTTGTTTGCTGATCCCGCGACGTCGTCCTGATCGGCAGTCCGTCTATCGAAATCTGTAGAAGCCGATAAACATCCTCCAAGGTCACTGTCATCTCCCCTGTTGGGAGATGGAAGGTGTTGGTCCAGGGATCCCATAGGTTGATCAAGGCCATCAGATAGGCCCGATCCCCGACCACAGGCTCTAGTAGAGCCACCTACTTGAGCCCAAGGGCATCAAGCCACTCCCAGTCAGCCACAGTCGGCGCCCCCATGCTTCCGCAAAAGTAGTAGGTACGCGATACCGGCTCTTCACAACCTGCAAAAGCAAACAACACAAAAACATTAAAAAAAAAAAAATTTTCACCTAGGTTTTAACTACGTTTTTCGCTCAGTTTTAAGCTAAGTCTTGGTTTGTGTTCAGCTCAGTTTTAGGGTTTCAATTTTAATTTTGAAAAGCAACATAACAAAGAAAATTAAACAAATCACTTGCAGTTTTAAAACATATAACAAAAGCAATAATGCTAAGAAGCACTTACTGGTCTCACTTCGGCTCCGCCGCTCGAACCGGTTTGTGCACTCATGATGTCAGGAGAAATTTGACAGTGCTTCGCTTCGTAGAATTGACCTCCTCCTCCGCAGAGCTCCAAATCGCCAAAAAAAACAAGTGCAAATGAGCCCAAAACCTAGTTTTGGCCTTTAAATAGGCTTTTTGAGCACTCATTCCACCCTGGGATGAATACTACATAGGAATTCGTCCCACCCTGAAACGAATTCAGCACACAAATTTCAAAAACAAAAAAATGCACAAAAATGCACCAAAAGCAGCAATAAACCTGTCCAATGAGAGTGCTTTTGCACTTGACATTCCGGGCATGCAAAACAGATGTCGGGGTCACAAATCCTCACTATCCTACTCCCTAAGAAGGCTACCATAGCCGGACCGCTCCACGGGAGGACGGATCGTCAAGAATTTCATCCCCAAATGGCATCGCCAAAAGGGTCAAAACCCACCCAAAAATAGCAATAGAGTTGCCGAACGAAGGCGCCTTCGCGCCTGACATTCTTGGCATCCAAAACAGACGTCGGGGTTATAAATCGTCACCATCCTACTCCCTAAGAAGGCCACCATGGCCGGACCGCTCCACGGGAAGACGAATTTTTGACAATTTCAGCTCCAAACGGCGTCGCCAAAAGGGTTAACACCCACCAAAAATAGGTCTAAATGTCAAAAAACTGCACACACAATTCAAAGATAAATCTCTAAAGGCACCCTTACCTAAGTCATCTTGGGTCAAGCGACTCGTCGCTTTTCTCATGTAGGTCATTCCCTCATCGATTCGTCGCTTGAGGGGGTAGTCACACTTAGTCACCAATCAACAAATACACACCCAATCATGGAAATAGCATGCATTCAAAGAATCATTGACAAAGACAAATCACGCCCCTGCTTGGGGCAGTAAACAAGCAATAATCACAAGCTGATCAATCACTTGGCATTCGTGAATCATGAACTCAAGGTTCCCATAGACAAAAGGTTGCGCCCTTTGCCTATTCATGATTGATCAATGTCCAAGCTCAAGTAACACCTCACCAAAAAAGGTTAACACTTGAACTAAGTTCCTTTGCTCGTCGAAGCAAGGATTCAAGAATGCATGCCCTTTTCATGCTTGGGGCATCAAGAGTTGGTTAGGTTACTAAGAAACCCTAATCATTAGTGCTTTGGTTATCTATTTTTGCTCGGCGTTGTGCCATGCACAACGCATCCCAAAAAGGGGCATCTATAGACACCAAAACAACACCAATCCGATTATGTGACTGCAAACACTGATCGCTTTGACACACACAGCCCCAAGGGCAGCCCCCAAAGGTTAAACAGTGGTCCTAACCACTCTCACAATAGTTTTGGAAGGCCAGAGATCAATTTGGCACCTTCAGGCACTTTGCTCAATATCCGTTCCACCCTGGAACGAATTCAAACTAGGATTCGCCCCACCCAGGGACAAATTTTGAATTCGCTCCGGGGTGGGGCGAATTGCAGGTTTGATGGGAAAAAAGTCAAATCTTGACAAATGGCAGCTCAGATCAGCCACTCAACGCTTCCTTCATCGCATGGGAGTATGGGTGAGCGTTTTCGAGCGTTAGAGGCATTTGCAAGGTCAGTCATGAAGTCCCAATTCAGGGAGGAATCTCCTTCCCCTTGGGAGGGCATGGCTGCCATGTGGCGCCTCTGCATGCCCATTTCAAGAGACCTCCAGGTCTATAAATTGGTGAGTTTCCTCACCCCAAAATATAGAGAGAAGGAGCATTTTAGAGCAACGAAGTGCTGCCGTTTTATTTACACACCTCACACCTTTTGGATTTGCACCTTTCACATCCTTGATCTCCTTTAGAGGGGAGGTCATTGGGTGACTATTGAGAGGACGAATCTCGAGCCCAACACCCGACATTTGGCCACAACATCCCACCAAATTTTTTGACAATACCCCACAAGAGGTTTTGGACCCATCCCAAGTGGATTGGTGCCGAAATCAGGCCCCAAACGGTGGGCGGCCTGCCCCATGGGCGCCCCCTCCCACACTGCCACAATCTTAATCGCCCCTTTTCGAAATGATGGGAATTCCATGGCAGACTTGTTTTCTTTCATTTTTGCATTCAGTTCTATGATGCTTAGATAGGTTGTCATTTGAATTTCGTCTCGTTTTGAACAATTTTGACCATATTTCTATCTTTGCTCGCTCCTACTAACTTGCAGGTAGCATCATCAAATTCCCACTAATGGAGGCCAAATTGGGAAAATCTGATCATCTGGGTCTTCCCAAAATGCCCCCAATTAGCTAACCCCAAGTTTGCAGGTCTTTTGGAGCTTCCTAGGTAGGACATTGGGACAGTACCTTTTCGGCGTTTTGTTGTAGGTGAATTCGTCCCACCCCGAAGTGAATTCAAATCGGTGAGGAATTTCCCGACTGTTCTTTTTGTAGGGCCTTCCTGGTGGTGTCTTGATGCCCCTGTCCAATTTTTAGAGCATTTGGATCTATTTTAGTCATAGTTTAATTCATTTTCTCATTCATTTATCGTAGGCTTGGGGATTGCATGCTTTGTTTTATCCGCAGGTGCTACTGACCATTTCTTGTTCCTTTGAACGTAGGGTTTGGACATCGAAGGAGCAGCGAGGAGTCAAGACTCATCAACGCAAGCGGTGGCAATGCTTGGTCCGCCCATTTTACATGTGGGCACGCGAAAGAAGGAAATGCACCCATGGATGTAACGAGAACGCACGCCTAAACGCTCCTAGCCCTTGGAATGGGAGGATGCGCATTGTAACCGAGTTGTGAAACATATCAATAAAAAGGGTTGTCTTCTTTATTCACATTTGTTTCATTTTGATTCGCACATGTTTTTCCCTCTTCTCATTGCACTTTCAAGTTTCTAGGATTTAGCGCTAAGTCCGGTTTTCTTGTTTGCATTTCGTATTCGCTTTCCTTTTGCTTCCGTATCCTCGTGCTTTCAGTGCTATCAATATTCTTGAAAAAATTGTGTTCTAGTTTATACATGTACTTCTATTACTCTTTAGTAATATAAGTTGTTAAAACTCTTTCTTATCAGTTTTATTCCCCTAGAGGGTTTTTCTTGCATAAATCCTTACATTTTTATAGATTTTGATGACTTGAATTTTATTGTCAATGGTTGTTTATTTCATTGTAAAATGTTAAAATATATGGTGTTAATACTCACTTGATTCCATGGTTAACACTTTATTAGATTGACTTGTATATTTTTCTAAAATTCCTTGTACATCTTATATAGATGGATTTATTATAATATTCCTTGATCCAACCATTTCTTCATCAGTTGGAAATGCATATTCTTTAATTAGTGAGATTATTTGGTGTCTAATAAAACCTTTCATATCACATTATGCTTATATAATAGGTACTTTGTTGATGATGGATTTTAAGCCTTACTACCACATAATATCATAGGTCCCAATATAAAGAAGCCACAATTTAAAGGTCGAAATATCAATAATGAAGAGTAGAATTATATATGAGCAATTTAATATGTATATCAAGGCTCATATAATAATAAAAATAGCATTCACGTATATAATCAAATATAAATGTAAATGGCCTAAATCATTCATGAAATATGCATGAATAAAACTTACAATATTAATTGCTTAAAATCTATATACAAACTTTATTTATTTTCTTCCTCATTACAACTAGATAATTAGATTATCATTTGATTACATTCTCATGGAGTATTATCTCCATAATACAACCATAGTAATGTGACTCTTCAAGTACTTTATTATTGCTCTCCATATGACAAGTCTTATGACCTTTGGATTATCATCTTGTCACTTGCATATTAGACTCTTCATTTTCATCTTACATGCACACTTGACTCTATGACACTTGCAAACTTCTACAAGACTCTGACACTTCTACATGCACTCCTAATCTAAGACACTTGTGCACATCCTCACATTATATATTTGCACATTTACATATATGAAACTTGTGCATTTCCTACACATTGCACTCTTACATGACACTTGTGCATTTCCTACACATTGACACTTACATGAAAGGGGAAATATAAATCACACATATAAACTAAATACTCAACCCTAATATATTACATATCTAGAATTGTACCATAAAGTCACCATGGGGATACATTAGCATGTACCAAATAATGTAATATTCCTTAACACCCCCCTTATTACATTATTTAGTTATTGAATACTTTAGTTTTAAATATTGGACTTTATCTTTGTTTTCAATCTTCAAGTGACCTTGCATTGTTTTTGAACCTTTTGTTTCTCTAGAATATTCTTCATCATCTTGAATCTTGGGTTCATCCATTGTTCATATTTGTAGGATAACCTTGGACTATGTTTGATCCAATTCCTTGTTTCCTATATTTCTAAAAAATCAAGCAACTTATCATTAATTTCATCTTGAGGCAAATGTTCAATAATTTCTTGAGAGAATCCCATTGAATCTAAGGCATATATTCCATTCTTGATTGAACCTGTAGCTTCAATTTTGTTTTGATTTTTTATAATGTATTTTCTATGTTCATTTGTATATTTGCATTCAATTGTTCTCCTTTTTTCAACCAATTGAGCAACTGAGATATTAGTTGATATTCCAAGAACATATACAATTTTTAGTGAGATATTATCCTTGAATTCTAAGGATTCAAACCAATGTAAGTTTCTAGTCATATGATGACTAGCCCCTGAATCTATATACCAAATATATTTTTCTCTTTGAATTTTTTTATGAGAATTGAGTGATATAATATCACATCTTTGATAAGAGCTTTAAAGAACTCTTTTATGATGTTTGCCTTTGTATTTAAAAGATTGTTTTTTATACAAATTTTGTTTTTGAATTTTTCCTCTCATATAGTATGGTTTTACACTTTGATAATTTATCCTATATTGATATGTTCTTCTCTGCCATTTATCCATCTTGTATTTTTAGGTTGAAATCCTTATATCTCCCAAATTAAGAAAACATTTACTTAAATATGAAATTTACAAATTTTAATTTTTCTAAACCTTTGATGTAGAAATTCTTTTAACTCCCTAATATATTAAATTTGCAAAATTACAAATTTCCAAATAAATCAAAATTTTCAAAAAACTTCAAAAACTTAAAAAAAATTCACTCTTTAAAGCTTTCAAAAACTTAAATTATAAACTCTTTTAACTCCACTATACTTTAATTCATAAAAATTTTAATTTTCAACCCTTGAAAAATATCTAAAAGCTTTAAATCCTTCAAATATTAAAAAATATTAAACTTAAGTTGCAACCTTATTACTCCATATCCTAAAAATAAATTCAAATTAATGATGATTTTGAACATTTAAAAAATTCCCAACCCTTATTACTCCAAATAGCTTTTCAAAAATTAATTCAATTTTTTTTCCTCTAAAATGTTGAGAATAGCATGTAACGTATGTTATTGTTACCTGGGCTTGATTGATGTGAATTTCATTGTAGGTGTAAGATATGTTTATTAGTGTTTGTTGAATGATAGGAATTGATTGGAATTTCCAATCCCTTTGCTCCACTATTGGCTTTCACCTTTTGCATGACTTTTCTTCTTCTCTATTGAACTTCTTATGCTTTGATGATGGCCAAGAGTTCCTTCTTTGAATATCGCCAAGAGATGCTTTTTTTAAGGTGGCCAAACACATTTTTTTGGTTCCAAGTGATTTATCTTATGTTGGTGCTCAAGTGAATCATATTTTTTTGTGCTCGTGTGACTCATCACCAAATATTTTTTGCTAGATACCAAGTGATTCTTCTCCAAACATATTTCATTGGAGGCTAATAAACTCTTTAAAAATATTTTGTTTATGGTCAAGTGATGGCTAAACATTGTTCTTCTCCCCTAATAACCGTTTCTTCTCCTATGAGTGAGTGTTCCTCTTCTCTGGTATCCACAATTTGCTCCTTATGTGAATGATTGTTCCTCTTTTGGTATTTGAAAGTTGCTCCTTCTATGAGTGAGCGTTTCTCTTTTGGTATTTGCAAGTTGCTCCTCACTAGCATTCATACGTTGCCTAGCTGGTGGTTGAACGTTGTTATTTCAACATGGTATTATGAGCACTACTCAAATCTTAGTACTTTTTTCCTTAGCACTAACTACCTCATTTTAGGCACTCTATTAGCACTCAATTTTGGTATCTTGCTTCTTCTACCTTGAAAATAGTGTTCCTCTATCCTATCTCGATGGATATTTTCTTATATTCTACCTATGCAGCATATGTCTTCTAGTTTTCCATTGAAGACTAGTGTCAAACCTATGCTTGACTTGGAAGTAACAATTCATTTTTTATTGGTGCCTGAATCCTTGAAGACTAGCACTTGCCTTAGATATAGTGTTATTCTCTTAGCCTATATAATGGCCTTTATATTATGGCCTCTTATTCTTTCATTGTTGTAGTGAATGTCTTCTTTCTTGAAGAACCTTAGAAAGCTTACAATGCTTCTTCTTCTCTATGCTTTGTTTAACCTCTATTATAGAAGCTTTGTATTGCTTCTTTTCTTAGAACACTATTATTCTATGGAAATTTAGATGCTCCTCTAATTCTCTATAATCTCTAGTACTATTCTTATTTGTACTTCTACTTCTCAAATTCTATACTCAAGAAGCTTTGAATACTTCTCAATCCTTGGAAGCTAAAATGATTCTCTATCTCTGTAGGAAGCTATGATGCTTCTCAATCTCTTTAGGAAGTTTTAATGCTTCTCAATCTCTATAACGATGTTGTTCCTCTATCCACTTGAAAATTTCAATATCTTAGGTCACACCTAAGAACCAAATATGATTCTCCTCCTTGCTAGAGAACATAATATCAATGTCAAGATTATTTTGAATGTCCCCAAATGATCAACTTTATCCTTAGTTGGTTCTTCCTTAGTGTTCAATAGTGATTCTCGTTTTCATCTAGAGAAGCTTGAATATTATTAGGGTGACTTTGTATGTCCCTAAATCTCCAACTATCTTCTAAGTTGGTTATCTCTATCAAATACCCAACTCTTCTCCTAATTTGACCCTTTCTATCAATATACTTGAATACTAGTATTCACTAGTTTTCCTTCAACCAAGTGGAAAGACTCTAGCATTCAAATCAGGGTGACTAATCCTTGTCCCTCAAACTCTACTCAATTAGTCCTTTAAAAATAGAGTCCACACTACCTTCAAAGTAGACAGGATTTAAATTAACTTTATCAAGAATGAATAAAGTTAATTATTGATAATGGTGGCTAAGAAAATAAACTCTATCAAAAATGAATAGAGTCAGGTGGTAGCTTTGATACAACTGTTGGCTTTTAAGTCTTACTATCATAGAATATCATAGGTTACAATATAAAGAAACCAGAATATTAAAGGTCAAAATATCAATAATGAAAAGTAGAATTATATATGAGCAATTTAATATGTATATCAAGGCCAATATAATAATGAAATTAATATTCACTTATATAATCAAATATGAATGTAAATGGCTTAAATCATTCATGAACTATGCATGAAGAAAATTTACAATATTAATTGCTCAAAATCTATAAACAAGCTTTATTCCTTTTCTCCCTCTTTACAACCAGATAATCATATTCTCATTGAATTACATTCTTATGGAGTTTTATCTCCATAATATAGCCATAGTAATGTGACTCTTCAAGTACTTGAGTAGTGCTCTCCATATGACAAGTCTCATGACCTTTGGCTTATCATCTTGCCACTTGCATACTATACTCTTACTCCTAGGCCAAGGGTGTCGTAAGTGGGAAAACATCACGTTGATAAAATATGAATCCTAATGAAGAATCAAATATAGAAGTGTGTTTCTCTACCCAAGAGCAAGAACATTGTTAGTTATCAGTGTATCTGATATAGCAAGTATACAAATGATGGTAATCTTGAGAAGCACAATGTATCCTTTATTTTTAAGGGTTTCTCTTAAAAGGATGGTTTTGACTAATTAGAGACCTTTGTCCTTGTTGTATAAATAGACTCTTTTCAAATGATTTTCTTTATTATCACTTTCTATGGATGGGAACTATATCATATGGACATGAAATACACCTTTCTTTATAAGGGTCCACTCCCTTATCAAATCATGAGCTTTAGGAGATCTACAAATGTGAACCACTTGATTTAATATTAATGGGTCCACTCCCTTGGTTTTCCATCTTAATAAGTCCATGTATGGGCTTAAGCAAGTTCATCATTCTTGGTATGAGAGGATTTATTTTTTTTTCTCAATTGTGGATTTCAGTTATGTGAGGTGGAGTATGAAGTGTACATCAAGCATCAGGGTGGACATATTTTGTTAATTATGTTGGATATTGATAATCTTCTCAAAATAAAAATATCAGCATCCTTGATTCAATAAATGATACCATGGCTTTGTCATACTTTTGAGATGATAATTGGTGGCTTCTTCATTACTTCTTAGGGATCCAAATCAATCAATCACCCTCTATAATCACTATCTTAAACTCCAAATATACCTTGTATCTTTTACAGTATTTTTGGATGGAGTGTAAACCTACTCAAACTCTATTTACTTCTAGCTTGAAGCTTTAATCAAACTATAGTACTCCTTTGGAGGATGATATCATGTATTGATCACTTATTAGAAGAATTTTTTAGCTTACCTACACTTGGTCAGTTATTATTTCCTATTAGTTATATTATTCTAGGTACATGTAGGCACTTTGTGAGAGTTATTGGAGAAAACCTAAGCAAATCCTTTAGTACATTAAAGGTGCATATCATATAGGTATTCACTATGTAAATAAGGATCCTCTAGAATTAACAATATTTTCTAGTATAGATAGGACAAGTGATCTAGACCAATGGCACTCAACTATTAGATTTGTGTTTTATCTTAATTTTGAACCTATCTCTTATTGTTGGAGATGACATTTTCCATGGAAATTGAATATTATTTTTCTAATGAGGTCATCATACATATTTGATGGTTGCTCATGATATTGGGATAGTTTAGTCTTCTTTAGTAGTTCCTAGTGCATCTTTATTATGACAGATAGATTTTTATCAAGCTTATCTTCAATTAGTATCATATCAATGCACAAAGTTCACTGAAGTTTGGATGCATTATGTTCAATGCCTTTAGACCTCTAATGCTTGATCTAGTGTATGTCTTTAGTGGAACAAATAACAAGTATCCTAACCAAATTCACACTCAAGATGTTATTTATGCTATTTCAAAAGCATCTTGGAGTAGAAGGATGCCCCTTAAGGGTGGATGATTATTAAGAGTCCCTCTCCATATCCCCTACTCAACTTTAGGGGAGATTTTGAAATATGTGATGTTAATCTTCATGTGAGGCCATGGTCAACCCTATATTGTATTTACTTGTATATTTTCTTATGGGTCATTGTACACATTATATAAGTGGCTTTATTGTAATAATAATAAACCTAAGGTCTATTCTTTAACCTTGATCAAATTTTAATTATAATATGGGTATTTATAGTCTTTGTTAGGGTACCTAGGAATAGATATTTGAGGATATGTTATTATATTGTATAAGGTTTGGTATGGACCACACATAAACCAAGGTTGATTGTATTATAACATGAAGTAATAAAGTTTTGTAACATTCCAACCATTTTTCCATTGGTTGGAAATGCTTATTGTTTTATTAATGAGATTATTTGGTGTTTAAGTAAAAAAATTCATAAATTGTTGTGTTATAAATATTATTTTTCAATAAGTTTACATAGGTTTTTATAAGGGGTCTTGATCCCCTCATACTGAGTGGGATTTGAACCTTGGACCTCTCAAAGAAAGGCCAAAGCCCTTACCAATGCATTAAGCTTGTAGCTATAAAATTTAAGTTTACACAAGTTTTTATGAGAGGTATTGGTCCCCTCATACGAAGATTTGAACTTCGATCTCCTCAATGAAAACCCAAGATCTTACCAATATGGTATCACCCAAGATCTTACCAGTATAGTATTATGTTATTATAAATATTTATCTTTTATTTTTTTGGATAATGTGTTAATTTCATTTGTTCCTTAATGAATATGACATGTAGCACAATTCCATTTATTTTTACTTTATTACATTTAGCAAGGTATATTATATTATTTTGGTTTTATTGTTAAAATATCTATTCGAGGGAGTCACTTTGAGGATGCCATAAATCATATGGCATAGAAGCATTGTTCTTAATCTTGTGCGTACATGTTTTTAACGAAAAAAAAAAAAGGAAAAATAGAATATGTTATCTATAGATCCAAAAATGATAACCAAATGATTGAAACTATAGGATTGGCATAATTAGTATTTTGCAAATAATTAAAAAATTTAATTTATAATTCAAATCAAGGTAATAAAACTCTTGAGTTTGGATAATCATAATTTTTCTTTCATTACATCATTAAAAAAATTCAAACTAAAATAACATTTACTATATATTTATAAAAGTAAATTAATCTTATAAATTCTCTTTATTTTTACAACATTGGTATGTATGATGGTAAGTTTCTTTCTAAGTACAACTTTTATCCATAATTTTATTTTTACTTGGAAACAAAATTTGCACTCCTTTAGTTTGGGTTGTTCAAAAAAAATATGCTTGTGGACTTCAACCCCTACTCCTCCAATTAGTCATTTATCGGAAAAGCCAGGCCCAGATGTTCTGTTATAGTGTTGTTATTTATAAGAATGAACGGATTATGAACGTGGACACGGACCATTAAAGATTATATGTTTACGAGTTGCAATTGCTATCCGGCATGGATGGGGAGTACGTATTTGAATGGAAGAAAGTTTATGAGATAGATGCCTCTTGCGACAGTTGTAGGCATGGGTCTGTTGCAGTTGTGGAATGGTGGTAATTGTATTTGGACAACTTGTTTACACAGCCAGATCCAGATGATGTCAATAAATGTGGAGACAGGCTAGTATAGATTTTGGCGTAGTCCCATCCAAGGGAAAGAGGGATGATGCATTCATGTGTTGGATTTCTACATCTTTATTGCTCTCTGCATGTTCTTAGTTTCTATGGGATCATGGTATTTCTTCTCCTCATTGGGCGGCTGCAACTATGGGCAAGAAGTGTCTCTCCTAACCGATACTCAAGGCATGTGAAACAAAAGGCTACTGTCGTGACAGTATGAGAGTAGGAAAGGAGATTGGAATTATGGTTTGTATTGGCCTCTTATATTCTACGAATTCATCCATTAACAATGTTAGGCAGAGAATAACATTGCTTTGTATGCAACTATATCAGAAGGAAAGACTGTATCGACACATGGTTTACTGTTCATGATTTACCGACAAGTAATCGCACGCCAATAACTTGCATCTGCATCTCGCATCAACTTGATTCTCTTGTCCAACATCAAAGAAGAAATAATGGTGAAAATTAAACTCATGATGTTTGATACAAAAATAGAACTTTCATGCTTACCTCCGTCTAAAACGTAGACATTATTAGATGGGAATGAAAACTCTTGTGCCCCATAGAGAATGACTCTTCTAAGTAAATAACTTGGTGTGAAAAAATTATACACACAATAGAGCCTAAAAGGAGCCTAAAAGTAATGCAAATTCTAGTGCTAGTACAAGTCAACCAAAATCATTTGATGCTAGTAGAAAAGAATGGATATGCTTTATAATTAGAATGGATATGCTTTATAATTAGAATAACAAGTTAATGATAATTTAACTAGATAACTAATTAATTATATTAGATTTAATGCAATTTTGGTTTTGAACCTTAAAACCTCAAATTCTAAAACAAAGGGGCATCACAAAAGGGCTACATAACCTTGTTATTTTGTAAAACAAGGGGGATACAAAATTATTTAGATTCTGCTAAAAAACAAGGTAAAACAATTGTGAATATCAATTTTTGCAACTAGCCATCAAATCAAAACTATTGTAAAAATAATTTGTAAAAAATTGGCATTGTAAAAGGTGCATTTTCGGTGGAATCTGACACCTTCAAAAATATCATAAATTTATGGGCATGATGAATATCGTGTCATACGAGGAGCAATGTGTGAAGCGATATGGTTACGTCACATTCTTTCAAGCATGGGTCTTTCGAAGAATCTTCCAATACACTTGAATTGTGATAACCAAGGTGTTTTGAAACTAGTCAAGAATTTAGTGTTCCATGAATAAACAAAGCATATTGACACTCAATGTCACTTTATTCAAGATGAAGTTTCAAAGCACAAGATTCAGCCCTGGTACATTCCCATCGATGAACAGACAACAAATATTTTCACTAAGGCACTTGCATGTGTCAAATTTGAGTTGTTTTGCAACTCTCTATGTACTTCAAATAATGTAATAGGGGGATGTTAGGCTATATTTTATTACATTATTAGATTTATTAGTGCACATTTATTTGATGTTCTAGAATCCAACATGCAATATATATATTGTTTAAGCTTGTTCCAAAGTTGGTAGGACTAATTAGGGGCAAGAGATATTTGATTTGCTATTTTCTTCTTGTTTGTTACTAGTTAATCTCAGCCAATTCATTGTATAAATTCATCACCATAAAATAATAATTTTTTGTTTGCCAACAATAACATATTGTAAAACATGCATTCATCACAATCTTATGCAAAAGAATATAAAAGCAAAATAGATAAAGAAAATATATGAAATAAGAAGAATAACGGATGGGTGCCCTTAAGCACCCCATTATCATATTTTCCAAACTAATACAATATATCAATCATTGTGGGTAGTTATAGTGATATATAATCCCTAATCAAATGCTAACCTTAAATTGACATAACTTGACTTTAAGTTTAAATTATAATTTATTGAATGTATTAAACCCTTTAATTAAGGTTAATCATATATGTGGTTATAACCAATATTGATAAGGGTGAATACATTAAAACTACCCATAGGCTTACATATAAGATGATCATAAGCTTATGTCGAGAATGCCTATAGGATTACATTGCACATGCCTGTAGACTACTTCATTAGTGTTTCCCTTGACCAATAAGGTAAAATCACTAGTATTCCAAAAATATGGCAACCACTAACACACCCAAATTAAAAGTCAAACCAATGACACTCAAAATACTTACCATAGGCAAGTGATAAGGATTGGTCAACTTGGATAAATAATAAATTGTGAGCTTAACACCATGGCACCAACCCCTTTTGTAATTATAGAAGTATTTGAGGCTAAGATAGGTAGATTACTTGATATAAATATTGACTAATACCAATCCAGTACTAGAAACCCTACTAAAAAAATGAAATGGAATGTAGATTGAATAAGGGTCCAATTGGACTGAGGCATTGAATAACTAGACTTTATAGGAGTTAGGAAAAATATGATAGGTAATTTAAAGAGATATTAAGTAGTAAGATCCATATTTAAGGATTAGACCCTTTAAGTGTGTAATAAACTTATTAAAATAAGGGTAATTTATTTTTGAAAAATGTCTCTTCTTTTAGGAGCTATATCTTCGCAAAAGGTTATCTAATTCAACTTATTCTTGGATCACTTTGTGTGGAATTTTAAGAGCTTTAAAATGACTGGTCATATGAAGGAATATGAGCAATAGAGAGATACAACCCTGTGAAGTCAACCATCTTGATCAAGGGCAGTGACAATTTTTCAAGCCATGAAAAATAAAATTACAAATATTTGTCAACGAGGGTTCAAATGATGGAAGGAGAAATGAAGGGCTAGATCTTTAGTGAGGCAAGAAATTTTGTCTGGGCATAGAATTTTTTAGCTAAGTTTCTTTTTCCCTTCATTATCTTAGAAATTTTGCTTGCAAATTATTATATTTTTTATCAAATATTATATTCACTATAGGATATTCTGGTGAATTTTAGTAGATTTTAAGTTTTAGTTTCCTTTCCATGAACTGATTTATAGCTAAATCCTTAGAATCATCTCTAGTAGTAGAGGTTAGTGATAAAACCATAGAGGATTGATCCTTGCTACTCAAATATATTATGGTTTTTGATAAATTTAATGGGTATTGGCTAGGGGCTTCAACCTTGAGAAAAGGGATTGACAAAAGTTGGAAGTATCTAGGAGTGATTCTATTCCTTCTTCCCAGAGGTTTCTTCTTAGCTATTTTTTTGTCTAGGGAAGAAATAGATAGAATACAAAAAGGGGGTCCTTTGTTTATGGGAAGAACATGACTCTTCCTTACCTACTAGTATTAAGGCTTTTCACCTGAAAATGTAAATCTATCCTTAGTACCATTCTAGGTTAGAATGTATGGCTACCCATTGAGTTTTGGCAAATGGATACCTTCAAGGAAATAGGTAACACTTTGGGAGAATTTCTTGATATTTTAGAAACTATAAAAGATGAATTCTTGGCTATTGATCATGATTGATATAAGTAAACCTTTGCCAAAATCAATAATTCTTAAGTATGGGGATAAGATGTGGAACCAAACTATAGATTATAAAAACATATATTTTATATGTAGAATATGTCATGAGGTGGGGCATATAGAGATATCATGCCCTAAGAAGATTCCAACATAATCATATGTAGAAAATTGTAAGAGAAACTTATAAATGGATATGGATGAGGATTGTTTTCAACTTCCAAAAAATAGAAATACAAATGAAAGCAAATAAATAGTGGAGACCAGTAAGGAAGGATATTGGAAGAAATACCAACTCTCTTGAGGATTTAGCCTATGAAGAAAACATAGATCAAATCTTAGATGACACAGTACAACAAGTTCAACATATTAACAAGGAATTATCTATTCAATATATCTTGATTTAGGGATGAACATTCTCGATGAACCTAAAAAATGTGTCAAATCATATTTTGAAGATTCTCTTGAAGTACCATGCACCAATCAAGAGAAAAAAATCGATAAATAAAATACAGTGTTAGATGTTAATACCTCTACCATTAATAAGGAAATACTAGAAAATGAGTAGGACAAGTCAAAAGCTTCCATAGTAGAGCCAAGAGAGGATAAATCTAAGAAAAAAGAAAGTTGTGAAAGAATATTAAGGAATAGAATAATAAAACCTACTCCTAATACATGCAAGGAAAAAAGAGGAAAACCCTCAAATTATCAAGCAAGATCCAAGGAAGCAAGAGCAAACATAGAGAAAGGAACACAAACTAAGTTGGTTGAACTTCTCTTTACCAAACAACAAAATAATATTGGTAATTTGTAGGCAGGGTTAGTAGCCCCTAATGAGATATGATTACCATCTCATGGAATATAATGGGTGCTAATGCCCTCTCAAAGGGGAGGTGTATCGGGGACCTTTGTTTAAGTAATAAGCCTAATATTCTTTGTATCCAGGAAACTAACATGACAAAAGAAGAACTTTTCAAAACTATGAAAGCAGCATGGGCAATATGTGAATGGGATGCTATAGATTCTAAAGGAGCTATAGGATGAATTCTAACTACTTAGAATCCTATTATAACCTCATGTGCAACCATTCATAAAACTAGACATTGGATTGCCTCTTTAGTCACATGCTTCTTTGCACATATTTATTTCATCCTTATCAATGTCTATGGACCTACAACTCAGTCAAGCAGATTAGAAGTTTGGTGTGAGATTGAAGCCTTTATGAGAAGTAAAGACAAAGAAACTTGATTCATGATCATGGGATATTTTAATGCCATAACCAAGCTAGATGTAAAACTTAGGGGAATTAGGAAACTAACCCAAAGTATGAGAGATTTCTCAACTTTTATTCAAAACAATAATCTATGAGAGGTTGAGTTTAAAGAAAACAACTATACATGGACCAATAATAGGAGAGGCCAAAACCTAATAGTAAAATATATAGACAAATGCATTCTCTTAGATCATCGGCTAGATAAAGGGATTTGTGCTAAAATTAATACCTTGACAAGGATTGGTTTAGATCACTGGCCAATAAAAATTAAAATGGTGGTAAGTGAATTCAAAATAAGATCATATTTTAAATATGAGCAAATGTGGGAATACCATCCTCAATTTGTTGATATGATAGCACAAACGTGAAATTATTCAAGAAATGGTGGGCTATATACACTTCCAAAATAAATTAAATCAATGACATCTAGATTAAAATAATGGAACAAGAACACTTTTGGAAACTTTTTTTAGAAGAAAAAAGAACTAAAAGATAAACTTTTAAAATTCCAAAAATGTGATCATAATAATCCAAGCTTAGAGGAAAGGGATTCAGTGAATATCATAATATTTTTAGTAAAGAAGAGAAATTTTGGAGAATAAAATCAAGACAAACTTAGTTAAAATAAGGAGATAAAAACACAAAGTATTTTCATAGGATGGCTATAGTACAAAGATCAACATTTAGAATTAGTAGAATTGAATCAGTAGAGGGGATTTGGATTGAATACTAGAGTGAAATCAGAAAGGAGATAAGGTATTTTTTGTTAGAATATTCTAGGATCATAGGAACTTGTAGTTCTTAATGATAAATTTCTACAAGTTCCTTCAGTTATAATAGATAAAGACAATAGGAAACTGTTGGAGCCTATTACTTTGGAAGAAGTTCATCTAGCCCTTTTCTTTTTTAAAAAGAATAAATCCCTAGGTCCATATGGGATCTTTGCATCATTCTATCAACACAATTTGGATATAGTGAAGGATCCTTTATTGGTGATAGTGGAATAGTCTAGGGTCAAACAATGCATACCCTATAAAATAATGAAACATATCTTACCCTGATTCCAAAAAATAAGGATGCAAAACTGTTTGATTTATTTAAATCCATAAGCTTATGCAATATGTCATATAAAATTATTTCCAAAGTGATGACAAGTCGGTTAAGACGACTAATAGACAAACTTATTTCAGAAGAGCAAGGAGGATTTATGAAAGGGAGACAGATTATGGATGGAATAATAGTATCTCATGAAGTTATGCATTCAAAAACTTCAAGAAAAAAAGCAACGATCTTAAAACTTGATATGAGTAAAGGCCTATGATAGAGTTAAATGGGATTTTATTTTTGTAGTATTAGAAAATTTTGAATTTGGGAAGAAATGGGTCATATGGATTAAAGCTTGTTTCTACAATTTCATATTCAATGTTGGTCAATGGGTTAGTAACATAATCATTTAAAGCAAAGAGAGGCTTTAGACAGGGAGATCCTTTATCACCATATATGTTAATTATTATGGTCGAGGTTTTGGGTAGGAACTTGAATAAGTCTTATAGATATGGGCTTATAAATGGACGTAAGGCTAACAATAACATCAAAAACATCATCCATCAACAATTTGTAGATAATACAACCCTTTTTGGGAGGGAAAGAATAAATGAGGCCAAAGCTTTGAATAACTTATTAAAGGAATACGAAAGAGCATCAGGGTAAAAAGTTAATAGAACAAAATACAATATTTACTTCCTAAACATCATAGCTAAAATCAAAGCAGGGATATGCAGGTTACTTTAAATGGAGGTAAATTTAGCAACTTATATAGGGATGCCTTTATTTGAGGGGAGAATAAGTATAGAATTATGGAATTTAATTACAAGTAAATTTCAAATAAACTATCGGTATGGAAAGGTATATGGTTATCCTTAGTAGGAAGAGTGCAGCTAATTAAATTAGTCTTACAGGCCATTCCAACTTATTTTATGTCCTTGTGTGCTATGCCAAAATTAATATAAAAAACTTTAATCTGTATTATGTGGTCATTTTTATGGTCAAGATTACATGATAAAATAAATTTTCCTTTTGTGAAATGGAGTAAGGTGTGTGATGATAAAACCATGGGAGGTCTTAGTTTAAGAGCTCTTATGGATGCAAACTTGGCTTTTATGGGAAAAGTAATTTGGAGATTGTACAAGAGAGTCAAAGACAATGGGAAAAATTCTTCTAAGTATGTTGAGCCCAATGACCCAAACTTAATATTTACTGCATTCTCTCTACCAAATGGTTCTGCACTATGGAACAGTTAAAAGAAATCAATTGATCTAGTGATTAAAGGTTTAAGATGGGTGGTGGGAACTAGAGAAAAAATTATATCTGGATGGATACTTGATGTGATAAAAAACCACTCAATTTAGATCCAATTTTGAAACCATGTATGAGATTGCTTCAAGATAAATATGGTGATAGGGTTTCAAACATCTTGTACAAGGATCAAGAAGGAATATATAAATGGAAAGAAGATTGTTTACAAGTATACAAGACATTGATGCTAGGAGGCAATTGAGTAGAAAGATAACAACAAAGATTAATCCAAGGGGAGACAAGGATAAATTGATTTTGGAGTATAAATAGCTCAAGAGAATACACAACAATAAGTGGATATAATATCAAACAAGATCAAAATAGGAATATTACAAGAATATGGAGAGATATTTGGGATAGCCCGAGCATTCTTAGAGTCAAAATATTTGTTTGGCTAGTAGGGCGTAGAAGAATTTTATCCTAGGATAACCTTATGAAAAGGGGTTTTCATGGTCCTTCAAAATGTGTTCTTTGTAAAATGGAGGAGAAGAGTATAGATCATCTCTCGAGACACTGCTCACTAGTCTAGAAACTACGACAATGGATTCTTAATATGTTTGGTAAATGCATGGTGATGAATGGAAGAATTGAAGAATGATTAGAGCAATAGCAAAGCACTTTTAAAAGTGATACCTTATAGACAATATGAGATATACTGAAATATACAATGTTTTGGATTGTATGACTAGAAAGGAATATTAGAATATTTAAAAGAAATGAGAGTATTCCAGAGGTAATGAGAATGAATATTTGTTTAGCCATAGAGGAGTCTAAACCAACCTTATCAACTCACCCAACAATAATCCAGAAGTAGAGACTTCTGATAGATGGAGTCAATTCATCACAAGTAATTATGATGTTGGGTACAAGAGAAACAAAAATAAAGCAAAGAATATAAAGTAGAAACCACCAAATGTGGAGTTGGTCAAATTAAATTTTGATGGAGCATCTAAAGGAAATACAAGACCAGGAGGAGGAATAATTAGAAATAATAGGGGATATATTTTGTCTCATTATGCTTTCAATATTGGATTTAAGACAAATAATGACATTGAAGCTTGGGCAGCTTTGGAAGGGTTAAAAATATACGAACAAATGAAATGGGATAAAGCATGGATGGAAGGTGATTCACTCATAGTAATAAATGAAATTTTGAGGAAAGTAAAGGCTCCATGGAACATACAAGAGATAATTGTAGAAATTCAAGACCTTGCTATAGAGTTTGAAGAAATCAAGTTTACACATACATTAAGGGAAATAAACAAGTGTGCAAATAGGCTAGCCAATAGAGGGGTTTTAATTGAGGATCGTGAAGTTAAATTCTCTTTTCCTTGGTTAGAGGAAGTAGTAAGTTTAGTTGAAGCTAACAATAAAATATTGACTGCTTGAATCAAATAATGATTAAGATTTATTTTAATATTTTCCACTGGTAAATTTTACTTTATATTATAACATTAACGTGCTTTCATATAAACTATATATTACAATTTTTATGGTTGCACTTGTGCTTCAAGAAGGAAACTAGCAATCCAAATATGGTAAAGCAGGTTATGATAGTGTGATGTTTTGGAAATATTACTCTACTAATATGCAATGCATATATAGTAGAGGTGAAGTTTTGGTATTGTGAAGGCTGTTGTAGGAAAAATTCAAGAAGAATGTTGAATTCTCAATTATTTGTATTCACATAGAAAATTGAAAAAGTTATAGAAAATAAAAATCAAGAATTTAGACATTTTATGTAAAATGATGTAGGTTTCTAGCTATAGCAACTCAATTGATATGATAATTGAATCTATTTGTAAACTCTCATGCTCTAAAGAAGAGAGTTGTGATTTGTCAAGGATGGGGGACCTGAGTACAACCCCTTGTTCTCTAGCAAAAAAATAATTCATATTTAAGATAATGATAGAATGACCACATAAAATGGGTTATAAAGCCCACCTGCATTGGCATTGGGGACCATTGCACCTAAGTTGATAAGCACAATGCTAGTGGAAAACAAAGTTGTGCCACCAACTACCATATTAGCACTAATGAGAAAAGTAGTGGAAGATCTTATATAAACATCAAATAGTTGTAAATAGAGAATAAAGACCTATTTATTTAAAATGACTGCGTATGAGACACTTAAATCTCTCACCTTTGCGAGCACAATTTGATTACAACCATCTATGAAAACATGTGTCTAAGGACTAACCATACATATCTCAATGGTAAACCACTCGATGGAATGAAACCTACTACCACCTAGCTAAACCATTATACCTTTAAGAAAAATATTACCATCATAGATCTAGTGCAAAGCCCCACTCTAAAATTGATCAATATTCAAATACTCATAATTAACTAGACTAGGCTTAGTCTATATTCGATCTCAAAGTTTTCAACTTTACAAATTTTTAAAAAATAAAAAATATATATAAAATGCATTGATTTAAATAAAACAAAATATAAGGATGAAGAAAAACTGCTCTGCTAGGGTTTGATGAGGAAAAACTGCTCTACGAGAATGGTAGTAGTTTTTGGAGGAGGTTTGAACAATTGGAGAAATATTGTGATGGCATCGGGCCCGTCACAAAGCATGCATGCTAACGACGTTTTCATCTAAAAATGATTGGAAGGAACAAGATTTTCCATTGCATGTTGGAAATCGCTTGTTAAAGAACAATGGATGTTTGAAATGATGTGAAGCTAGGCTGGTTCTAGTGGTTCAACTAGACTCGATGGCGGAAGATGTGGAGTATTTAACCAAAAATGTGCTTATTGATAAATTTACGGGCATCCAAATTTCTCTTCCCTTTGTGGAGGCTTGGGTTAGGAAGACCTAGAACCTTGAAGGTGACATGGAGGTGATTTTGAATGCAAATAGCTATTTTATGGTGGTTTTCTCTTGTCTTGCGAACCGTAACAAAATATTTGAAGGGGGTCCCTATTTTTGTAACCAAGTGGGACTCTTTCTTAAACCCTAGCATGTGGGTTTCAACCTGTCAGAGGAGCGACCATCACGGGTTCCAGTGGGGGTTCGACTTCCATGGCTCTCGTTGGAATTTTGGAGAAATGACATCTTGCATATGATTGCCCTTCTTCTTGGGAAGCCAGTTGGACCGTCACAATAGACGATGGATAAAAAGGTAATCTCTGTTTCCTATATCTGTGTTGAAATTGATTTAAATGATCATATTCTAGATTCTATTGAAATACAGTTTGGATCGACTACATGAGTTCAACAACTTGACTATGAAGCTCTTCTGTTTCATTCTTGGATCTGCCATGAATACGGTCACCTACAAAGAAAATACCCTAAGTTTATCTTATTTGTGGCTTCAAATCCTAGGCCCTCTCGATCTGCACAAAATCTGGATAAAGTAAAAGCCCCGACAAAGGAAGGGGATCGGGATAAGGAAGGCTTTATTTTGATAAAACCCTGTAACAAAGGAAGAAGGGCAAAAAGAGACCTTAAGGATAGCCAGTCAGATGCTCTGCTCAACCATTTTGAAATACTAGATGATCTTTATTAGTGCATGGAGATACTTGACACGTCGTTACCTAATGCAAATATAACAGGGCCGAATCATATGTCTCTTCTTGAGGTGGAACCTAAGGAATCAAATCTAGGGGGTTTAAATGAAGAACAAAGGGCTTTGGTTTTGAGTATAGGTGATATGGTTGGCTCTAGCCCTGGAAGGAAAACTATTTTGGAAAGTGGCATAGATTTAGTTATGCCCTCTCCTACTCAGGCACTGATGTAGTCATCCTTGGATTGCAAAACTCCTACAGTGTTGGGATTACAGCAGAAAACAATTAAAAAAGGTGCTTTGGATAAGAATACGAAGGTGGGTCGAAAGAAAGACCAAGATAAAATTAAGTTAATGGGGGAGACTTTGGAGGAGTCAGGCTTGGTGAGAACATTAGACTCCCATTTTTCTAACCCCTATAAATGATTATCCTTTCATGGAATGTAAGGGGTTTGAACAACATCCCCAGATAAAAATTTGTTTGTGATTTGGTTCGTGTTCATTCTTCGGATGTGGTGTTTATTCAAAAGACTAAATTGGCTACTGATAGTATGTTCAATATTATTCCCAAGTTGTGGATAAGGGGTCAATGCTAGTGTATTGGTGCATGTGAATATACTAGTGGTGTGCTTTTTTATGGGATTCGATTCAGATATCTCCTCTTACTTGGATATCCAACATATGGTATATTTCGATGATCGGATATGATAATGAATCTGTTGAAACCATCCTACTTACAAATATGTATGCTCTTGTTGATTACAACGGTAAAGTGAATTTTTGGGAGCACATTGGCTTTGTGAGAAGTTTGGCTCCCCTGTACACATGGATTTTGGCTGGAGACTTCAACTCTATCACTTGTCTAGAGGAGAAACATGGTGGGGTGGATCGTCTCAAGCCTATTTCTTCTATCTTTAGTGCTCATATCTAGACCCTGAACTTGATTGACATCAAGCCGGATAATGGGATATTTACCTGGCACTATAGAAGAGGTGGGGAAGATTCCACCTACGATTCATGATTTCATACGAGGCTGGTGGACCAATGGCAAACCTCCTCATGGCACCGCTATGTATTCCTTTATGAAGCAACTACAATTTGTTAAACATAAATTGAAGAGATGGAATAGACTAAATTTTGGAAACCTTTCCTTGGCTAAGTTTGCGGCTCTTAGGAGGGTGGAACTTCAAGGAATATTAGAGATTAGGGACTCACGAAGGAACTTCTCATTGAGGAATTTGAGGTTATGGAAGGTCTTGTTGAATGGGAACTGAGGGAAGAATTTTTTGGAAATAAAAAGCTCGAGTAGATTGGCTTCAAGAAGGGGATAAGAACACGACCTTATTTTATAACTCAGTTAAGGCTCGTCGTAATGGTAACCTGATTACCTCTCTTGTGAATTCTCAAGGTGCCCTGCTCTCTTCTTTTATGGATATTTCATAAGAGACTAGGAAGTATTTTTCCTCTCTCTTCAAGGACTCCCTCTTAGATGATGAGGATGAAAAGCTTATTCTAAATTTTATTATTTCAATTATTTCTAGAGAGATGAATAAGCACTATCTAATTTCCCTTGAGGAGTTTGAAAATATTATATTCAAGATAAAAAAAGAGAAAGCCCCAGGCCTAGATGGATTTTCGATTGAATTTTATCAGGTGTTTTGGGAGTTTATCAAATTTGATCTTCTGGAGGTGGTCCATGAGTCCCAAAAGAACAAACAGATGCTAAGGTCCCTAAATGCTACCTTTGTGGTGCTTATTTCTAAAAAATATGGAGCAAATTCCTTGGATATGTTCAAGCCTATCACTCTCTGCAATGTTGTGTATAAGATCATCACAAAAATTATTGTTGAGAGGTTGAAGATATGGTTGAGCAAAATCATATCTAAGGAGCAAGGTGGGTTTGTTGTTGGTCAAAAAATCTTGGATGAGGTTGTTATTACTATAGAAGCTATTCACTCAATGGAAACTTATAAGGAGAAAACCATGTTCATTAAGCTGGACATGGCCAAAGCCTATGATTGGGTCATATGGTCCTTTATTTAGAAATTTCTTGATGCTTTTGGCTTTGAGGAGGAATGGATTAGATGGGTGATGAGTTGTGTTTCTTCTTTCTCGTTCTCCATTTTTGTTAATAATGAGTCGTTAGAGTTATTTGAGGCTTCAAGGGGTTTGAGGCAAGGAGATCATTTATCTCCTTATTTATTTATCATTATGGCGGAAGGGTTGGGAAGATTGCTCAAGTCTCAGGTTAGGTAGGATCTTATTCAGGGGTGGAAGTGGGATAGTAGTTTGCCACCTCTTTCCCACCTTCAATTTGTTTATGATACTGCTTTACTCGGAGTTACCACTATTAGGGAAGCTTGCAACATTAGACGATCTCTTGACATATATCTTGGTGCTTCTGGACAATTGATTAATGAGGACAATTCTTCTATTTTCTTCTTTAATACCCCTCCTCTTATTTAAGCCAAGATTGCTTGCATTCTAAGATTCCAGGTTGGGACTCCCCCCTTCATTTATCTTGGTATTCCAATTTCATCTCATCCTTTACCTAGATCTTCTTGGCAGTCTATACTTGATAAGTTTAGAAGGAAGGTGAATCACTAGACTATCATATGGCTATCCACTGCATGTAGAGTGTTGCTTTTAAAATCTATTGTTCAAGTTTTACCCATTTATAGGTTTTTTGTGCAAACAGCTCCCTCTCATTTCATCAAGGACATGGATGCTTTGTCAAGACAGTTTTTGTGGTCTAGAAAACTTGATCAATCTAAATTTTTTTTGGTTAGGTGGGATTCTATTTGTAGGCCGGTTTAAGAGGGAGGCCTTGGGTTGCGATTAGTGGCTCTTTTTGGGAAGGCTTTGGCTGCAAAACTTTATTGGAGATGGTGTACCTCTAAAATATCATATTTGCACTAAAATATTATCTTGTAAATACTTAAGAGGTATTTATGAGGCTGAGATCCCTAGAGTCAGCTTGGTTGGGAAAGGTTCAGTTATTTTGGACACTCTAAAAAGAGGAGCTAATTTAATTAAGCAGGGTTTGTTATGGATTTGTAATCGAGGATCAAATGCTCTTTTCTAGGAGGATTCTTGGGATGGCCACCCTCCTATCTTAACTCAATATCCCAAGTTATGTTCCCTAAGTGTTTGTTTCTTGGAAGCGAATTGGTCTCGTGTGGAGGACTTTAAAAAATCTAGTCTTTTGGAAATCTGGAGATGTATAGGTGGAAATATCTATAGGAATGGCTCTAGGGGGATTGGTCGAGGACAAAGATGTGCTTACTCTTATTCTTATAGGGAGACCATGTTCTTCATTGAGGGGTAAAGACATTCTAGCTTGGAACCCTGTTCCTAAGGGAGCCTACTCTATAGCCTATGGTTATCAGGTTCTTGATAAACAAAAGTTTGGGAGTCTCCCTGTCACATGGTGGAAAAATATGTGGAACAAATATGCTTGGCCAAAATGTAACTTCTTTTTCTGGGTGGTAGCTCGTAATAAATGCCTCACTTGGGATAATGTGAGGAAGAGGGTATTTAGGGGTCTCTCTTTTTGTGTCCTTTGTGATAATAATGAGGATGACTCTTATTTTTCCAATGCTCCCTTGCCAGAGACATTTGGTATCGTTGGTAGAGTGCCTAAAACAATCCTTGTTTTCATATACTCTCCTTGGTGGAGTTTTGGAGTAGTCTAGGCAGACCTCTGGCCAAGGCCCCCTTCCTACGGGTGGCTTGGAATTTGGGCCCTTCTTGCATCATATGGCAGATTTGGCTCGAATGAAACCGTCACATATTTTAGGGCAGTCATTTGGTTGTTCAATAGATTTGACAAAGGATCCTGTGTATAGTTCAAGAAACTATCCATAGCAAATGTGATGTGGACCCTCTTTTGAACTCTAGGGAGGAGAAGGTACGATAGGCCCTTGGTGTCTTTGGGTTTGGTGTGAACTCTTCTAGCCCTAGCAGGGTTCCTCAGCTCAACAAGAAGGTTAGGAGAGATGGTAGGTGGAGGCCACCCCCTAGAGGAGTTTTAAAAATTAATACTAATGGGTTGTCTAGGGGTAATCCTGGACATGCTGGAATTGACGGTGTTGGGAGAGATTTTACTGGCAGTTTTTCTTTTCTATTTATAAAGGTGTTCACTCCAACAATTTCATGAAAACTCTTACGATTCTCGAGGCCTTGCAGAGGGGGTTTCTCTTGGCTAGCGTAGGATTATCTACAAGTCCAACTCTCAAATTTTGGTTAATATTTTAAATAGCAAAAGGGTGGAGGATGTTAATTGGCAGTTGGTTTCTGTGGCCGTTCAAATTCTTAGAATGAGTGAAGAGTTCGAATTTATATCCTTTGTGCACATTCCAAGGGAATGAAATGGGGTTGCTGATTACCTGACCAAAAGGGCTTATGAGTTGTTGGATCCTTGGATTATCGATAATTGGGAGAGTCTCCCATATAGGGACTCTCAATGCCTCTAGGAGTTGATCCACAAGGATGTTCAAAGTTAATATGGTTTGTTCTTGTTGTCTCATTCGATTTTCAACCTTGTATGGTGGTTTTAGCTTGTTTTGTTGCTTATTTGAGTCCTGGTTGGGAGCTCAGCTGTACTCTGTAATCCAAAATTTTTATCAATAAATTTGTAGCCCTTTATTAATATTTATACAAGTAGAATAACATACTATGTTCTGATAGGGTTTGAGAGCTTGGTTCAATGGTCAAAACACTTATATAGGAGCATGGAGACCAGGGTTCCAATCCCTCGGGTCCCATAGCACGAGTGGACGTGTCGTGTTAGCGTTATCGGCTACGTAAAAGGTTTATCCCAATACAACTAGAGGTTATAGTGGTGACAAGGAACGAGATTCAAACCCACAAAGAGGTGTAGAAAATTGTAACGTGATACCAATTCCTCTAGTATAATAAAAAAAGAAATACTGATTCCTCTAATATAATAACACAAAAATATACCATGTTTCTATATATCTACCAAATCCCATGAGCTCAACTAATTAATTTTCTGAACTTTCAACAAGGAAAACTATATCCAGATCTTGCGGAGCTACACATACATAATTGCTAATCTATTATAATACCATTATGCTGTCACAAAGTAATACAAGTGGAACTTGTTTCACTCCTATCTAACCTATTAAAAAATCCTATACATAATTGCCAAGCTACTATAATGCCATTATGTTTTCACCAAGTACTACAAGTGGGACTTGTTTCACTCCCATATAACCGATTAAAAAAATATCCTTATTATCCCATAAATTGTTGGGGTTTACAAATGTTAAAAGGTTTTTATTATATTTTGTTTCACTCTTAAATGAATAAATATTGGTTATTCATATTTTAAACCTTAAATAAAAAAAAATATTATAAAAATTATTGTTTGTTTGAATAAAACTTTATATAAACTATTTAAATATTTTGGGTAGCTTTGTTTGCAAAGGTAATAGTCTAATTTGAATCCTTTTAGTGTGCGCGACGATGATACGAATCTCGATGATATGAATATCGATGATACGAATCTCGAGCGATAGATGGTCCCCTTCATGTCAGGTCAACAATAACGAAGTAGAATAGGTTTGGTGGAAGTAGCTCATGTGGTTTGAACATTACACATGTGTTACTAAAAATAGTGTGGTTGTAACCCAACAAAAAAAAATAAAAATAAAAAACTATTTAAATATAATTATTTAATCATTAAATCATATTAACTTTCAATGTTTCCCAATATTTAAACTTAAGTTTTGCATGTGAACAAGTTATTATCTCATTAAGAATTGAGGCTAAAGAGAAAAAACACTTAATTTTTCAAATGGATGAAAAACAAGATAATTGATTTAATAAAATTCCTAAACAAGGATATAAAAATTTATGTGAGAACAAAATATTGTAATAATGTAAAAAAAACTTGAAATAAAGAAGGTTCACTATCTTATTTGATTCAATATCACATGAACATTATTATAAAAAACATATATAATATAAATATTAAATAAAGTGAAAATACTTATAGTTTAAAGGGCTAATTCACATCAAGTTAGATAAAGCAAAAAGATGAAAAGACCTAAGAAATAGGAAGAGAGAATTTGTATCTATCTCTCTTCAAGGATTTAATAAACATACACTTTATTTGAAACACAAAGCTAATAATTATAATAATGAATTTAATGTATGAATTGTATGAAGAAACAAGAATAATAATTTTTTTTTTTAACAATATTAATAATAAAAAACATCAAAGTTTTCTTAAAGATTCTTTTTATTTGAAGAACTCTGTTAGTAAGGATAATATGAAGATTGTTGCTAATTCATTTCTTTCTTTAAAAAAGAGTTCAAAGTCTTGCGGGATGGGAAGGTGAATAAGAATACTTAATATGAAGAGGCCAAGGGTTTGAGTTCCTTTTAAAAGTTTGTTATAATTTTGAGAAGAGGTCTAGGGTTTGAGTTTTCTTCAAAATTTATAATATAATCCTAAGAAGATGTCAAGGATTTGAATCCCTTTTAAAAGTTCTCTTATAGTCTTAAGTCTTGTGTGTGCACTTATCATCATTTAAAAAGTCCAATTTAAAATATATAAATATAAATAAATAAATTTAAAAATTTAAAAGTTTTAAATTATATTTTACTTTATTCTTGACATTTATCTGAAATAAACTTTATTAAAAAACTACATCAAACCGCCGTGGCGAGTGTGTGAGGGGGTAAATGTGTGGTGGCTTTGTGTTAAATTCTCCATTGATAAGTATAGCTTTCCGCTTTACGAGGGATCATGGTTGGAAGAAGACTGCTTTATGTTGGTCATAAAAGTTTTTCACAATAACTAAATTAAAAAAAAAAACTACCTATATTTATTTTAGGTAAAATAAATAAATAAGATTTTAAAATTAGGGATTTAAAAATACATAAAATAAAATATAAGGTGCATGTTCCTTTTATATTTATTTCTGAAGGCTTGAAGTTAAATAATGGATAATTATTTTTCAAAAATTTATAATAATGTTGATTGACCTTATAAAAACAAATTTTGGCGCGCTAACTTGCGATGAGAGTTCTGAGGGTGCAGGGGGACAAAACACATTCATGCTTGACTTCTCTTCGCTTCTCAACAATGAAATGAATGAATGAATGAAAGAAGGGCTCCATTGCCATGGCTTCTTCAAACGCTTTGAAGCAGATCAATATTAATTGCTTCTTTAAGCCCTGCGCCAACAAAACGCTGAAATCAAATTCATCAGAAGCCTCTCCAGAACTTTCTTCTCCTGACAGGTAAACTGAACTTGTTTACCTCTATATTTCAATCAGTTCCCAAGCAAAAAAAAGGATATAATGTGATCTGCAATTGCTAAAGCTCGATTTCCCTTCACTTTTGTTATATAGGGCGGGGTTTTCGGCAGCTGAGTTGTTTGCCGTTGACAGTGGCCCTGCTCGAGCTGCCGAGGTTTCCGTCACTTACCGGAGACGTAATCCAAAGCCTAGTGAGATCAGGTGCGAAAATTAGCTCATAGTTATTACAGTTTTGAAGCCTTCTGTGTTTTTTGTGCGTCTGCAAATCTATATCACTGGGAATTAATTAGATGAAAAATATGGCCAATCCCCATATCCAGACCGCATATAATTAAAAAGAACTTGTAACAAAAGGATCTAACTCACTGATTTCTCTGTGTGCCTCAGATATCAATGTAACTTGTACTCTGTGAATCTTAGAAACCATTCTTAGCTGTGAAAACCTGTTTCATAGCTTCCCAAGCTTGTCCTGCCCCTAAAACTTTTGGAGAGGGTTTCGAGACTTCTGGAAGTGTTTCTACATTGGCCAAAATGTTTCTGGCGGTTTCCGTCCATTTTCGGTAGTTTTTTTTAGAAGCTTTTGCTGACTTCAAATCTTTAGAAAGTTCTCACATCTATGTTGGCAAAATGCAGGCATAGAAAGTTGTCGGTCGAAATATGATGTTGGTCCATGATGGTCAAGGCAAGTTTATGTGTTGTTGGCATGACCTGACAATGATGTATTGTAGATAACTGGTTGTGAAGAATACTTGTTGTGTGTGAAGTGTATTCGCATTATCTATAAGTTATTCCCATTGTATACTTTTGTGCATCTGACATGATGTATTGTAGATAACTGTTGTGAAGAATACTTGTTGTGTGCAGTGTATTTTCATTATCTATGAGTTATTCGCATTGTATACTTTTGTGTATTTAAATATAAAAGAATTATATTGTAGTGTTGCATTCTGTTTCTGCAAGTTACATGTGAATTTATCTGGCTAAGACAACTCCTTAATGATATTGGCCTTTGACAACATGGTCTGATCAGGATTTATTATGATAATCAAATTCTGTTTAAATTGCCAAAAATATGGTTTTTCATGCACGCACCAAGCTTATCAACTTGAATCACCACCTCATATAGGAACAATTTCAGAGAGGACAAGTGGAGTTAGTTTACAAGCCAACAAAAGCAGTTGGTTGATATTTTTTACCAAAACTCTCAGTAGAGACAATCTGAACACGTTAGAGAAAGTCGTAAAGTTTGGAGCAATGAAGTAAACATCAACAGAGAGTGTTAGAATTAACGTTTGCTTTGGTGTCTCACTTTAACATGTCGAACACACTTTGTGTTATTAAGAGGGTCACAATTCAATGTTGTAATACCTGTGATAAATGAAATAAGTGTATGCTATCGCTTTGGGGTTGTGTGTGAGACAAGTGTCCAACATGTAATACCCTTGTATGCATATGTGAAGAGTGCCCAACATGTAGAAATTGAGTGTTCTATAAATCCATGCAATAATCACTCATTTACAGAACAGAAAAGTGAGTCATTTGAATGGAATGGTAGACTAATTTAACCAAAATTTCTGTCTTATGTTTTTATTTTGTGTACTCAGCTCAAGCCAATTCAAAAATATATATATTGAATCCTACCTGTTTCTACTTCTCTTGATATTTTCTCTGCATTTTTAAGGAGTGAATTCTCTATCAATGTTGCCTTTTATTAATGAAAATACTTTGGTTCTCATGAATTAAATTATTTCACATTATTTCCAAACAAGTTAGAAAAAGGTAACAATGACAACTCATCATTTACAACTTAGCTGATATCATTACCAATTTCCTTGGTCAATTAGCCTTCCTTCAGAGAAAATATAATATGACGGACGTGGAACACGTTTTAGGTTTGCTTTCAGAGTCAATAGCAGCACGACCAAACTCAAGACTATGATCGTTAGCTGGCACCATGTTATCTGATAACGTACAATGGCAGTAGCCCTTGACTGGAACACCCTGCAAATGACAGGACAAATCTTTTATTAAGAAGTCTGAATAAGACACAACTTGGACTATTTTATATCAAACGGCCACAGTCTATGATTACAGATCTCTTGTTTGGCATAAGTTAATAGAAACAAGCTATTCTAGCAAACAAACAATGAAAACCTTATTCATGGCTGCTTTTACTGCAAGGAGATGTTCCAAAATATATGGTCTCCTGAGATTGTCAGTGGCATCAGCAAAATCTTTTTCAGTAATAATGAAGGGGACATTCAACTTCTTATAGCGGTTGTGGAATGCAAGGAGCTCTCGATATAAGCCATCTGGATATATGCTTTTTCCTGCTTCACTGTATTCCTCATTCTTAACAAGTTTCAATCTAGAAGATGATATGAATTCTTGGACAAAATTAAAGATTAAAAACATGTGAGCGTTGGATTTTACTTGTGACAGGGTTTAAGAGAACATGAGATTCTGCGGGCTTCGACATTAGAGTTAAAATTATATACAAGTTAATTATTATTACAATGAAACCAGTAACAAAGGTTGCTTGTCATATATCATCAGAACAAATAGAGCAGATTGTCCAACAGCAGAACTTATACCTGCCCCCATAATAGTCTATGCCTAAGAAATCCAGCTTGCTGCAAACATTGTGTACATAGGTAAAGTGTCTCATCCTATTGCTGAGCTCAACCGCAGACATATCAAAGAGACCATATGGTTGCATGAAAGAAATGATGTGAGATGCCGATGTTCACTTTTCTTGATGTCTTTTCTCTGTGAAGAATATGACAAGCACAAATAATATTCAGTCAGCAGTTCACCATCCATCTTTCCTCACTTTTCAAAATGTCAGCTGTGCAAATTTTTGACATGATATTATCAAGAGATGAATTTCGTTTTGCCATGCATTTTCATTTTCATGGAAGATATTCTTTGAAGATGAGGAAAATAAAAAGAAAGATTCCGAGTCCATCCATACTGTTGTGGACAGCCTTGCAGGTGAAAAAATGTCATCAGAAACTGTTAATTGCTCTAAGATGAGCAGCTCATTTTTTCTATGGTTTGAAAGACAAAGTTTGGTAACCCACCTTATCTCATGAATAATATCATACGCTTTAAGATGAGCTGCTGCCATTCTGTTTATCACATTTCTGAATACTCCCCAAGATAAAACTGTTGCAACAACCTGTAATAGATTTGTTTGAATTCTGGAACAATATTCTGTCAAAGCAAACACATGTGGCTCATTGAATGTTATCCAGAAGTCCACCAAGTCACAGAACCTCCCTATGACAACCCTGCAAATAGTTTTCATTATAAACTTGTGTTAAAATATTAAATTCCAAGATTGTTATGTAAATTAAAAAATGCAGGAAAAGTGTACAATGTAAAATCTGAAGTGCAAATTTTATTCATGTCTTTTGAATGACACATATGGATGCTTTGTAATGATTTATGCCCAAACTATGCTTTTGCAATTTTTTCTGTTAATGCTTTTGGAACCATGCTGGTACTCAATTGGGCTAACATCAAGAGAAAAAGGGCCTTCAAATTGAAGATTGGGTTGATTTCTTTTGAAATTTGAAGGTTATCCAACATTGATCTTATCTTCTTGCTACCTTTCATCAATCTGTGTTTCTGAATTTTTATATAAATCTACACAATGTCAAAGTTCTAACATACAATACATCCATTGACCTTGCATAGTCTTTTCTATCTCGTAGAATACATTGTTTAATCATATGTAGAGGTCTGTAATTGCAGTTATATTTAGGAAGTTGCAAGCAATTTTGAAGGTTTTCTTAAACTTGAATAGACTTATCCCATACAGGGTCAAGGCTGTGATGGAAATGCTCCATCCGTTGTTGATTGAATTTCATTGTTTTTTTTAATTCAGCTACTTCTTATAAAAGATATCCTTTCTTAGCTCGTTGTTCATTTGAGCAGCTTGTTTCTTCTGCCCCTTGAACAAGTAGAAGGCTATTTTGGTATGACAAGGCCTTATAACTTCTGTAATATGTGAATATTTTCATTGAGCATCTCCTCTGTACACACACCCTTTGGATACTCTTCCAGCCTTCTCCCTCCAAAAGGGAGATCAATAAGGTGATTAGAGATGATAATTTATCAATGGTAAATCCAGGCGACCTGGATCTCTTCTCTTAAGTGTCTCAGTTTCAAGCTTGCTTTTCATGCTGTTCATTCTTTAAATATATCTACTGGCCTTGTTGTCCACCTGGATTGTATAGGGCAATGCTGATATGGTCATAGATTCCCTTCTGGCTAGATGAGAGCACAACCACATGACTTTTGCAACCAGATGAATCATAATGATAATTCCCCTTTGAAGGATAGAATCTGTAGGGTAGCCACATTTCAAGGGAAAAACAAACTAGAGATCACTCATTTTTGAATGCTTGATCTATTATCGATTCATGTTGTCTGAATCTTGTATACTAGCCAACATCACCACTTTTATCAACTGACATGAGCATCCGGACCTAGACATAGAAAAGCACGAGAAGACATGGCCAAAATTTGTCATCTGTCCATCCTCATTAGGGATCAAATATATGACACCAAGGACTCTTGGTGCTTGGAGGATGAAGCCAAGAACATGAAAATTGTCCGAGAACTGGGCATTCAAGTGTTAAACTTAATTTAGTCAGATACATATGTTTAAACTATGCATGTCACTACAAAACTATATGCAAGTTATGACTTGGAGAATCATCATCTCCTCCTTGTTTAAGAGATAGTTATCCCTAATTTCTGCTGTAAGCAGGAATGTATCTTCTGACAATCAGTCTGAGAGAACTACTTGGCTTGTGTCAGAAAGGATCTTTTGCAACCAGCCAATTAGGTGGTGGTTTGCTTCTAACAATTGTCACAACTATGAATATCAAGCAAAACATTCTTGGACAAATATGTTTAAGAATCAAGAATGGTACCCTCAGAATGAGTAATGCGTACCTCCTCCAAATGAGATAATTCATACAACTTATGCTATCTCATGTTTGACAAGACCATGAATGTAAAGGTGAGATAGAAAATACAATTAAAGGTGTAGGGGCTGAGTGCTTTGATGCTAGTGTATGAGTTATATCCTTCTCATGCTTTTATATTGCAAAGGTAAAAGTGTACGGGTCATTGCCTTTGGCTAGGTGAGATGACACATAATTTGAGTTTTATCCCACATTTGTTGTCAATTGAACAATTATTGCATTCTTCGTGCTCTTTAATATTGCAGGCATTACGTGCTTGAGTATTTAGTGCTATAGAATTCTACTTCCACAGTAACTACTTTGCCTTTGTCTTGCATGCTTTATCTGGAATCTCACACTAATGGATCATAATCAGATTTTCTACTGCAATAAAAGACAGTGAAATACACAAATTTCTGCCCTTTAAATTTGTATATATGCCCCCAAACTATTGTCCTATGCTTGTTTGCATGAAGAAATTAAAAGAGAACAAATGGAGATACAGTAACAAAACTGAAACACACAAAAAAAATGTTTGAACATGCAGCATTGCATGGAGAACCCTCTGCAAAGTAAACTCTCTGGGAAGGCAAGCAGAAATGTTCACTTTATTCACATATATGCATCCTTTACAGTGGTTACAGCTATGGTATGAACACATACGTCTTATTCCAGCATAAGTACACTGTTTGCTGTGTTTTTCCTACTGTGTACAATGTCTGAGGAACTTCCAATTCACCCTCCAAGGCCGCCTATGCATTGTGACTCTTCAGTTCAGGATTACATATCACTATAAAACTCCCCCAACATTTCTCTGCATTTCTGAAGGTGCAGTGTTTTGAGTGCTTGTGGAAGTTTCCTCTTAACCTGGATTTCCTTATGGAACTCTCCCCCAGTATGCAATGTCCACCTTACAACTCTCCTCCTTAGTTTTTGACAGCTAACTATTGTCACTTCAGCTTGCAAGTTCTACGTTTCCTACCTGAACTGTTTCTTGCTGTTTTGGAGGACCAGTATGATGAATTTTGGACTGGTTTTTGGTATGTGCATGGACTATGCTGTCAAGAGAATACACTATAAATTACATCTCATTTCACACTCATATGACTGCAAACTTGCAATTATACAGCAGACTGATCTTTGCCATTTGAGGGGTCAAACTAATGGCAAAGATAGTTACTCGAGTTCTCCATTTTCCAGAGAAAGAATCATATGATTGAACTTTGTTGATTGAGTTATAACAAAATATTACCTTCAGATCTGAACTGTTATGTACTGCATTTCAGGGCCAAATACATGGATTTTGACCCAGACATCCTTGGAGACATCCCTCCTTACGAAGTATCATCAAGTTTTGACATTTTTTGTGGGAGTTATTGCGAAAAGACTGTTGGCCCCTGCCTATTGCAGTTCATAAGTTTTGATATTTTTTGTGGGAGTTATTGCTAAAAGACAGGTGACCCCTGCCTTTGGCAATCCGTTGTTGGGTGTTTTTAAGTGTTTCAGTAGATTTTTGATATCACTTCCAAGAGTTTTTAGAGGTTTCTGCCATTTGCAATACCATTTTCTGCCAGTACTCTGCTTCATGCTATTTACTTATGTCTATCACAAAGTTTCTACCATTTCCTCGTGTAGCATTTCTCACTTTTAATAGGCATGTTACCAGTGCTTCTAAAAATCTATTGCCAATTTTTGGTGCAACACAGGCCGGCCGAAGGATCCAAAGCAACAAGTGAACTTTTAATCTCGAAAATCCATTGCTGTTTTTATAGGAAATTCAGTGGACTATCTAAAGAGAAGAGCATAATAGGTTTCCCAGCACAAGACATTGTCCAAAGGGAAAACACACAACCTCTATATCAAGTCATTAGGTTGTAGTCTCTAGGGAAGCATTCTTTTCTTCTTTACCAGCTTCATTGTCCAGGTGTTTGTCTCTCAATTTTTCTTCTCCAATCTTGTAATGACCTAATTCTGAAAAATTACCAAACCCTAGCAATATTGCAATATTTCTCCCAAATAAAATAACATCTATTTAAAATATAAATTCTGATCTATAATTTAGAATTACAAAATTACTCAAGACTTTGCCAGAAAACACCAACAACACAATTTTGCATTAAATCTGAGATGCAAAGACAATTACATAAACAATTCTGAGAGTAATCACATGAAACAACTCACAAAACACCAAATCAGATTGCTACTGCTGAAGAAAATGCCCCAGATGGGACGTTGGGGTCTAGAATCACCACAATGATGAATTTAACATCTAAACTCTGCTGATCTGCTACCAGAAAGGGAACGTTGGAGTCTAGGAGTGCAAGATTGCTGATTCTGATCTCCAAATTCTGAAGAACTCCCCTTAGAATGAGGACGTCAGCCTCATAAAGTCTGCCAATGGGTCCTCAAACCTGACGTCAACCTTATTTCTTCCTCTAAACACTGAAACCACCTCTCAAAGATGCAACGTCCACCCTGTAATGCTGAAATCAGATTCTAGGAGTGGGACGTGGATCTTGATATGCTGCCAATACTGCCAATGATGCTCAAAACAGGGACGTCTGCCTCCCTAGGGCAAGATATGCTCACAATGCTGCCAAATTGCTAATGAGACTTAAGGGGTTTCGTCCTTAGTCTCTGATCCAAGAGGGTTTCCGTCCTCAGGGATTAGCTCCTGTAGGTTTTCGTCCACAAGAGTTGTTCTCTCGTAGGGTTTCGTCCTCAAGAGAAAATGGTATTAGCTTTTCAGCCAAATACACAAAGTGGAAGAGAAATAATTAATCCAACACATCTCAAATGAGCCCCCTACTCCTCCTTATATAGATATTCTTCTAATTTGCCGTTGAGGTGGCACTTTTATTATTTTATTATTTTAATAATAAAGTCACATTACCCTTATATCTCTCCTTTATTATTTTAGTATTTTCTTTTATTCTTTTATTAATCTAACTCCACACAAAACACTTCTACACCATACCTAGGCCAAAACACCCATCAAACTCAAATCTCCACACCACACTTATGTACAAAGCACATTACGAAAAATAGGGACATTACAATACATCCCCTCCCAAGATTGCTTGTCCTCAAGCAATCGAATATATATGTAAATCAAAGCCATAATCAACACTGATTCCGGGATCCCAAACTAATCTCATCAAAGATTTACTATGATGACATAGTGCCAACCAAATAGTGAATGTTGTGAACCAAAATTGTTTTCTGTTTTGCTTATCCAACCTCATGTATGCTGCAATCCCTGTAGTCCATATCACTTTTGATTTAACATGGTTATCAATCACATCAAACTCTGTTTTTAATTCAGTCCCCTTAATTGCAACAGTAGGAACAGCTATCAACGTAGGAGTATACTCATCCCATACATCATAAAATTCTGTAGCCAACACACTGTTCGCTGCTGCCACTGAATTACCCTTACCATAAGTGTCAAAAGGTGAAGAATATGGCTGTCCAAATATTGAATATCCATTAGCCAACAAATCAGTCCTTAAAACTGTGAAAACAGTCTTATTTATGTCCATATTGAGATATCTAGGAACAACAGTAAGTACATTTCCATATGCAGCCCTTAAATCTTGCTTTGGAGCTCCCAATATGTTTTCAACACGCACAATATCACTTCCCAACTGTTTGTTACTGTTCACACTATGTAAACAGTCCATAATACCTGTGTTATGTTGCTCATATTGTTGGAGTAACAGCTCTTTTGATTCCTTTTCATACCGCTGCCCCAATTCAAAACTGTTCATGCTTTCCCCCTTGAAGTCCCCTTCATAACAGACTTGCTTACTTTCCTCCAAAGGAATTAAACTTTGGAAATTAGAATTACAATTTTCTGATTCATGTGATGATAGAACTTCATCTTCTTCCCTATTAATGTTGTGACAAGTAGATGAACTGGTTTTAGTCAAATGGAAATTTGTTTCATACCTGTTTCTAACCATTTCTTGTCTATCCTTACTGGTATCATTTTCATTGTCCACATGAATGGTAGCGCTAGATGAAGTTGATACATTGTCACCATATAAGTCAGAATTTACCTCATTTGTTTCAACTTCTCCTCCAAAGCTCATCTCATTTTTGCATACCTCTTGAGATAAAGCACTTTTTCCTAAATCTGAAATTGATGAAATGGTTTCGCCATATGTAACATCATCATCCCTTTGCAAAACAACGTCCTCTTTACCTGTTGCATCTTCAACACAAAGCTTATGAACCAAATCAATGCTATGCATTACTGAGTCCTCCACACTAGTGACCCCCATGGCACCCATCACACACAAATCCTTATGTAGTGGAGCAACATTTTCTGTTTTATCTTTTTTATTTGATTGCACATTTTTTTTACAAGTGTTTGCAAATGATTCAACTGCATGTGGCAAAGACAAAACATCATAATGTCTACTTCCATCATACAAAACTCTAACAATATTTTTCTGTTCATACTCTTGCCCATATTTTGCAATGGCTGAAAGTTTATCACATTTTTCATCATATAAGTAAACTGTTATGGGCATTTGAATGACATGTGTGGCCATAAGTATTTCAGGTTCTCCACCCCATACATATGGCTGTCTAATATTCTGAACATACACATCAAAATCACTTTCTATAAACCATTCCGTTTCTGCTCTTCTTTTTAAGAATTCATTTGCAACCTTTTCTCTCAAATCATTAGCTAGATTTATCAAAGTGCTATCATTTGGAAATGGTTCACTCTTTTGCAAACAAATTCCGAAAACAATGGCCCTAAACAAACAATTTCCATCACCTACCATTTCTGTAACCATGATATCATCATAATCTTCAAATTTCATACCTTCTTTATTATTCCCACATACATGTTCAAGACTCCAAGGCTCTTGACATGTGAAACAGCGTTGCTCTTTTCTCAACTGATTTTTGCTCTTGCTGGAGGATTTAGAAGTCTCCCCAACACTTGATCTAGGTGGAGACCTTCTAGATTCCGAAGGAGGTGTAGGATGGAGTGTATGCTCAATCAACAATGCTCTTTTAATCGCTTCTTGAAGTGATGATAGTGTAAATGTTCTTACCAACCTTTTCAACGGTTCCCTCAACCCATCTACAAAGAGAAATGTCACCCTCATGGGTGAAACATCTTGCACTTTTACTGCAATTTCCTCATATTCTTTGATGTATGCTGACAAAGAACCTGTATGCTTGAGTGAAGCCAGCTTTCTTAAACACTCCTCTTTATCTCTCTTTTCCATTTCTCTATGAGAAGATTCACTTTTGATGAACTGGAGGTTGAAAATGACCTGCTAATTGATTCTGCTAATGACTGCAAACGCTGCAAAATTACTACCAATCACTGCAGAAACTTTTGGCCACACTGCCCTACAATTGCAAAAGCAGTCCCAACACTGTTGCACAAATTCTGTTGCTAAATACAGTCACTGCAAACTAATAATCCCCACTGCTCACACCGCTAACACTGTTGATTTTCCACACACCGCTTCACTGCAAACAAACACTGTTAACTGCAACACTATAAACCCAGCTGAACACTGCTAACTAACTCTGTCCACTGTTATAAACATTGTCCAGGTTTGTTAAACAGTTTCAATCGCTGCAAAAAGGGACTGACACAACAATATACATTACAAACACTGATAAATCCAGCCAAACGCTGCAAATTCTGTTCTGGTTGCAAACAGGTGTATCAGCTCTTAATCTTCATTCAATAAAAATTAAAAAAAATTTTTTTTGTGGGGGGGGGTGTGGGGCCCCCCCCACCCCCCCCCGGCTAGGGCGGGGGGGGGGGCGGCTCCGATGTGCGATATTATTTTTGGTTGTGCGGGGATATTTTTGTATTTTTTTTTTTAAAAACGCGAGTGGCTGGGTCGGGTGAATAAACTCTGAATCAACAATACCCATAACTCTTAAAGCCCAAATCAACCAAATGGGTATTCAAATCACCAATACCCAGAAACTGGAAACCCTAGATTTGAAAACGGCAACCAAACCCTAACTTCCAAGTCTCTGAAAAATACTGAATCAATCCACAGGCTGGCAAGATCAAGGCTCTGATACCACTGTAATGACCTGATTCTAAAAAATTACCAAACCCTAGCAATATTGCAATATTTCTCCCAAATAAAATAACATCTATTTAAAATATAAATTCTGATCTATAATTTAGAATTACAAAATTACTCAAGACTTTGCCAGAAAACACCAACAACACAATTTTGCATTAAATCTGAGATGCAAAGACAATTACATAAACAATTCCGAGAGTAATCACATGAAACAACTCACAACACACCAAATCAGATTGCTACTGCTGAAGAAAATGCCCCGAATGGGACGTTGGGGTCTAGAATCACCACAATGATGAATTTAACATCAAAACTTTGCTGATCTGCTACCGTAAAGGGAACGTTGGAGTCTAGGAGTGCAAGATTGCTGATTCTGATCTCCAAATTCTGAAGAACTCCCCTTAGAATGAGGACGTCAGCCTCATAAAGTCTGCCAATGGGTCCTCAAACCTGACGTCAACCTTATTTCTTCCTCTAAACACCTGAAACCACCTCTCAAAGATGCAACGTCCACCCTGTAATGCTGAAATCAGATTCTAGGAGTGGGACGTGGATCTTGATATGCTGCCAATACTGCCAATGATGCTCAAAACAGGGACGTCTGCCTCCCTAGGGCAAGATATGCTCACAATGCTGCCAAATTGCTAATGAGACTTAAGGGGTTTCGTCCTTAGTCTCTGATCCAAGAGGGTTTCCGTCCTCAGGGATTAGCTCCTATAGGTTTTCGTCCACAAGAGTTGTTCTCTCGTAGGGTTTCGTTGTTCTCTCGTAGGGTTTCGTCCTCAAGAGAAAATGGTATTAGCTTTTCAGCCAAATACACAAAGTGGAAGAGAAATAATTAATCCAACACATCTCAAATGAGCCCCCTACTCCTCCTTATATAGATATTCTTCTAATTTGCCGTTGAGGTGGCACTTTTATTATTTTATTATTTTAATAATAAAGTCACATTACCCTTATATCTCTCCTTTATTATTTTAGTATTTTCTTTTATTCTTTTATTAATCTAACTCCACACAAAACACTTCTACACCATACCTAGGCCAAAACACCCATCAAACTCAAATCTCCACACCACACTTATGTACAAAGCACATTACGAAAAATAGGGACATTACAATACATCCCCTCCCAAGATTGCTTGTCCTCAAGCAATCGAATATATATGTAAATCAAAGCCACAATCAACACTGATTCTGGGATCCCAAACTAATCTCATCAAAGATTTACTATGATGACATAGTGCCAACCAAATAGTGAATGTTGTGAACCAAAATTGTTTTCTGTTTTGCTTATCCAACCTCATGTATGCTGCAATACCTGTAGTCCATATCACTTTTGAAACTTGTTTCTCTAAATCAATGCAAACACTTGGTCCTCATCCTTTTAAAAGCATAGGATTTGGAGAACAAGGTTGTGGATGTGGAGGAGGCTATAGTGAAGAAAATTCCAAAGGGGCAACCTTCTCATGTGTTGGATGTAGGGAACTAGTAAATAAAGGTAGAAGGAAAGAACCAAGAGAAGATTTTACTTATGTGTAGGAAGTTGCTTTAGAACAAGAAAAAATTCTGGTTGAACTAAAGTAAAGGGAAGTTCTTTTGCTTTCGAGAAAAATGGACAATGATAGTGAAAGCGCATTTTTAGAACAGAATACAAAGTTGATGGAAAGATTTGCAATTTATTGATTGAGAAATAAGCAATACAGTTTCTTATTCCCCAAGATGTAGAAGTTAAATCTAATATGAAATGCCCATTGTTATCCGTGCAAGGTTATATGGTTACAAAGGGGTCATCAACTTGTAAGGATTATTCTATATTGCTCGAGCAAAAACTGCAAAGATCTAGAGATACTAGTAATATTCCCTATGACCACACAAAACACTAGCAGAAAAAATATGTAGAAATGGAATACAAACAAAACGAACTTATAAGCATCTTCTAGCCAACAACACCAAAGTAGATGCGTACATATAGGTTACGGGATTGGTAGGCGGTTGACAATTGACTAACTACCACCAAACTACCCATATACATTTAAACATAAAAAATAACCCATAACATTACAATACATTGTTACAAACACTTATTGCCACATACACACACAACAACACACAACACTTATATATGACAACTTTTATTTACATCTATTGCCAATTCGTGCACATGCATTTATGTGCATATGTTCGTATGCTTGTGCATGGCACTCATGCAAACACACACTCATGTAGACATGTAAAATCATCTGCCTATATAAGATGTAGATCGAATAATGAGCTAATCAAAGTAAGAAGATAATGAATTGTAGAAAATATACCTAAGCCAGTTTGAGGGTGCAACACATAAAAATATAAAGCTCAATTACAATTTTATAGGTAATCTATTGTGCCTGTATATAGTAAATTATTATAAGCCCATGCAAAAGCGAGTCAAAGAAACTATTAGAAGACTAACCCTAACTAACTTGGGGTTATGCACATGGCATTTCCCACTACATAATCCAAACATAGATAATGAAGAGAATAATGTAAACAATGGTTAGGGGCATAATGTTCCCTTTCCCTTGGAAAACATGTGTTGCTCATAAAGTTTGAGAGTTGTAGGTGTTGTCGTATGGACTTCTCATCTTCCCATGTAATGTATCTTCTAAACAATTTCTTCCACGTGATGATTTTTTTTGTAATTGCCTTCTTGCATAGCAAGTTAGCTTGTTGAATAAAAAAACCTCTAGTTTTGAGATCTTTCATTCTTCATTTGGACGGGGAAGCTTTGATGATATATTTTCTAATTTCCTTGTTGCATAGCCTACTTAAATTGATCCAAAATTGCCTTGTTTTCTTCGTCGAGTTGAAAAATCTCTATATGCACAAGAATTTGCTTTCCAATAATCGATTGAAGGCAAGATAGTTGGAACATTAGGCAAACTTATAAAGGTAGACTTTAAGGAAGACTCGGTCTCCAAGTATATATTGATGTTCACATTTCTATTGATTTGTTTCATCCTTTTTTGAAACATTGCAAATATTCCTTGAGAAGCTAAAGAATATTTTGTTGTTGTTGCTCATGGGTATCAATAGCTTGAACCTACAAAGGCCTCTACAAGAATGAAATCTTGTTGGGTCGATAATAATCGAAGTGATATGAAAAGAGTCATTTCCAAGGAATGTGAGCAATCATGTTAGACAACCACTTTGCCAAGGGAAGTCATGTGAGCTATTGGGATTGCTTGTTAGATGTAAAGCAACAAAGGTAGCTTTTGAAGTACTTATTGACAATCCCAATATGACCGTTCAATTATGGGAATATGAAGAGCTCATATGCAAAGTAGTGCCACTAAGCCTAAATAATTCCTTCTAGAGTTGGCTTATTAAGACAATATTGACATTGTTGACTATGGGTTTGGGAATACCATGAAGCTTATGAATATTCTTGGTGAAAAACAAGGCCATTGTACTCGTTGTGGAAGACAATATTTGCAAAGAGGTTCCTTCTTTGTGAGTTTGGCTACCACCGCTAGGGTGACACTCTTGCTATCAAATTTGGGACAACTTATAATGAAATTCAATGGAAATTGCTTAACATTGTCGACAAGGAATTGTTAGGAAAAAACTTCAAATTTTTCACCTGCAAGAGGAAACACAATAACAGAAAATACAAACAACAACACAAGTGACACAAAGATTTACGTGGAAACCTGCAATGTGCAGGAAAAACCACGGGGCAATGGCAACTTCTTCTTTTTATTATTTTCAGCAAAACTTTACATTCACGTTTTCACAACGTTTCAACCAACATAACATATGCAAGGGATCACACCCCTTTTATAGAGCAAAAGGAAGATTCAAACTGTTCGTTTCCTCTCCCGACAAAAGCCTCCAAAAACTGTTCGTTTCTGCTCCCAAGGAAGGCGCCTGAACCTGCTCGTCTTTCGCGTTTAGACATCTATCTGGACGCCTACTTGCTTAGACGTCTGACCAAGACATTTGGCAGCCCAGACATCTGGTCTGTTGCCTAGACGTCTAGCCAAGACGTCTAGCAGCCCAAACGTCTAGCAGGTCAGACGTCTGGCCTGCTGCCTAGACGTCTAGCAGGTCAGACATCTGGCTTGTTGCCTAGACGTCTAGCAGGTCAAACGTCTGGCCTGTTGCCTAGACGTCTAACCCAGACGTCTAGCCTGCTGCCTAGACGTCTGACCTCGACGTTTAGCAGGTCAGACGTCTAGCATGCTGAAGCTTCCCTTTTTGCCGTTTGACCTGCATAGTGACTTCACTTCCTAACATTCTCCCACTTGAAGTCAGTATTCAGGGCTTGGCTAGACGTCTGACTTGCTAGACGTCTAGCAGGTTAGACGTCTAGCATGCTGAAGCTTCCCTTTCTGCCGTTTGACCTGCATAGTGACTTCACTTCCTAACATTCTCCCACTTGAAGTCAGTATTCAGGGCTTCTTCTGCCAAATATTTTCATCCAGTGCCAATTGCCCAATGCTGCCCTTGTTACTTTTTCAGCAAGCCCAAAGAAGTTTTGCCCAGAGAAGTTTTGTAGGATTCACTTCAGTGTCGATTTTCTGCAACAGGATCCTACCTTCTTCTACCACATTTTTGATAAAGTTGTACTTGACATCAATGTGTTTCGTGCGATCATGGAATGTTGGATTCTTCACTAGCTGAATAGCACTTTAGCTATCACAATGCAGCGTAATTTTCACCTGCATTACTTTGAAGTCATCGAGCAATCGCTCTAGCCAAATTGCCTCTTTATTGGCATGAGTTGCTGCAATGTATTTTGCTTCAGTGGTTGACTGCAACTTAGAAGCCCAACTCATCGCTCCACTAGCAAAAGTGAAGGTATATCCTGTAGTGGACTTTCTCCCATCTCTATCTCCACCATAATCAGAATCCACAAAACCTTTAACTTGCAAATCTGCCGATCCAGAGTAAATGGCAACATCTGAAGTGGCTCTTAAATATTTGAATATCCACTTCATCACATTCCAATTCTCCTTACCAGGATTTGCCATGTACCGGCTGACAACTCACACTGCTTGGGCAATATCCGGTATGGTGCTCACCATGGCATACATGAGGCTTCCTACTGATGATGAATACGGTACATGAGACATGCTTGTCTTCTCTGCTTCTATTCTAGGACATTGATTGGAAGACAATTTAAGGTGTGAAAGAAGTGGGGTACTAACTGGTTTTGCATTCTGCATATTGAAGCGTTGCAGAATCTTCTCTATATATGACTTTTGACTTAACTAGATCTTTCTTCCTGTTCTGTCCCTGTGTATCTTCATCCTTAAAATTTGGTTTGCTGCTCCTAAGTCCTTCATTTCAAATGTCCTAGCCAACTGAGCCTTTAGATCAATGCTTTTCTTCATGCTGGGGCCTGCAACCAGCATATCATCAACATACAACAACAAAATAATAAAACTGTTATCATCAAACCTCTTATAGTATGCACAATGGTCAACTTCACTTTTGCTGAAACCTTGGCTCTTCATGAAAGTGTCAAATTTTATGTACCACATCCTTGGTGCCTGTTTTAACCCATATAGAGATTTCTTGAGTCTGCAAACCAAATGCTCTTTGCCTCTTTCTTCATAGCCCTCAGGCTGATCCATATAAATCTCCTCCTCAAGATCACCATGCAGGAAAGCGGTCTTTACATCAAGCTGCTCCAGTTTTAAATCTTGTGCTGCTACAAGTGCAAGTATAACTCTAACAGTAGTCATCTTCACAACTGGAGAGAAAATTTCATTAAAGTCTATACCTGACTTTTGAACATAACCTTTTGCCACCAAGCGAGCTTTATAGCGTTCCAACAACCCATCGCTGTTCTTCTTTACTTTGTAAACCCACTTGTTTCCAACAACCTTTCTTCCAGGTGGGAGATCCACAAGTTCCCATGTTTTATTCTTACGAAGTGCCTCGATTTCCTCCTCCATGGCTTTCCTCCACTTTTCTGCATTCTCAGACTCTCTAACTTCTTGAAATGAACTAGGCTCACCATCATCAGTTAACAAAGCAAAAGAGGACTGATAAACAAAAGAATACCTTTCCGGACACTTTTGTGGACGTGTAGATCTTCTAAACCAATGATCTGTTGATTGTGGCTTTTGGTCTTGTGACCTTTGTGGCTGCTCTACTTTTGGTTCTACTTGCTGTTCTGCATGCTGATCAAAAACTTCAGCATGCTGATTTTCATATTCATCTTCATTCATATCTACTTCAATTGGTACAACATTAGGATTTTGCTGTACCTCCTTCCTTTGCGTGGATTTTTCATAAAAAATAACATCCCGGCTAATAATTACCTTGTGGGCAGTAGGATCCCACAGTCTATACCCCTTCACTGTATCTCTGTAGCCGAGAAAAACACATTTGCTTGACTTTTGGTCAAGTTTGGACCTTTTTTCTTTAGGCACATGGGCAAACGCATCACAACCAAAGGTACGCAAATGAGAGTAATCAACTGGCTTACAACACCAAACCTCCTCCGGGATCTATCCATCCAATGCAGTTGTAGGTGGCCTGTTAATAAGATAAACAACTGTATTAACAACCTCTGCCCATAACTTTATATCCAACATGGCTGCGCTGAGCATGCTTCTTGTACGTTCCATGATCGTGCGATTCATCCGCTCAGCCACACCATTTTGCTGTGGAGTATATGGTACAGTCTTCTGGTGCTTAATTCCTTCCTGCGTACAAAATTTATCAAATTCCATGGAGCAATATTCATCCCCATTATCTATCTGACCTGAGACATAAAACAGGCTTGCCCAAACTTTTCTCTACTCGTGCTTTGAACTATTTAAATTTCTGCAAAGCTTCCGACTTCTTCTTCAGAAAATAAACCCACACTCTCCTAGAATAATCATCTATAAAAGTTAGAAAATAGATAGCACCATTTAAGGACTGAGTGGGGACTGGTCCAAATATATTCGAATGTATAAGTTGCAGAAAATCAGAACTCTTACCAAGGCTTGCAGTAAACTAAACCCTCTTTTGTTTACAAAAATACAGTGCTCACACAAGTCTAAATTGCACGACTTAATCCCAGAAAGCATACCTCGGTCACGTAGAATTTTCAAACCTTTTTCACTCATATGTCCTAGGCGTTGATGCCATAACATTACTGCATCTTGAGCATTTCTGGAATTTGCTGCTGTTGCTGCATGGTTTGTCACCGTATCACCGCATAAACGATATAGGGTCCCATAAGATTCTCCTTTTGCTGCTATAAGAGCTCCTCTGGTAATTTTGCAGTAGTTGTTACCGAAAGTGACAGAATACCCTAGCTTATCCATCATCTTGATTGAGAGCAAATTCTTCCGCAAATAAGGCACATGTCGTACATCGCATAACATCCTTTCTCTACCATCGTCCAGCCTGATCCTTATGTCCCTCTTCCCAAAATTTCTAAAGGGTGATCATCACCCAAGTAAACCATCCCACCACAATATGGTTAATATTTGTCAAACCAATCTCTGTGAGGAGACATGTGGAAAGATGCACCCGAGTCCAAAACCCAGGTATATAAAATAGATCTGCTGATGCAGTTTGCCTCACCTGTTGCCGTCTCTCTTGAATCTGCTATACTGGCCTCAACTGATGGCTGAATTTGCTTTTCACTATTCTTTTCCTTTTTTAATTGCCAACAATCCTTCTTTGAGTGCCCTGGCTTCCCACAATGCCAACACTTCCCTTTCTGCTTGCGTCCTTTAGACTTAGATTTGGATTGTGATCTACCTTGTTTACTCCTCTCGAAATATCAACCTCTCACAGATAGGGCTTCATTGGTTGAGGGTTCCAAAGACGTTTTTCGCCTCAACTCTTCTGCCAACAAAGCGACTACCACATCATCAAATTTTAGAGCTCTCGATGATGCATTGATGGTCATCACCATATGATCCTAGGTGTCCGGGAGGGAACAAAGTAGGGTGATAGATCTGTCCTCATCCTCCATCTTCACACTAACTGGAACAAGTTTACTGATAAGGGTATTAAACTCATTCAAATGATCTGCCACAGATAAACCCTCCATCCTCAGGCTATAAAGTTGTTTTTTTAGAAAAACCTTATTTGTTGCTGATTTTGTCTCATACAACTTTTGAAGCTTTTGCCAAAGGGCTTCTGCTGTCTTTTCTTTAACAACATTGAACAAGACAGAGTTTGCTAGGTAGAGACGGATTGTAGAAACCACCTTCCTGTCCAGCGTTGCCCACTCCTCATATTTCATGTTGCTTGGTTTACTTGTGACCCCTTTCAAGGCTAGGGCTTGGTCATTTTGAACCAACAAATCCTCCACCTTCATCTTCCATAGAGCAAAGTTCCTGCCATCAAATTTCTCAATCTGTAACTTGGTTACACCTCCTGTCATTGTTTCAACTCCCACTCGCACAAAATTTTAGGCTCTGATACCAGATGTTAGTTAAATCTTAAAATTTTACTAGCAAGTAGAAAACACAATGACATAGAAAAAATAGTAATCCAAATATTTTACATGGAAACCTCCAATGTGCAGGAAAAACCATGGGGCAATGACAACTTATTTATTTTATTGATTTTAGCAAACTTTACATTCACACAACTTGTGTACATGGAAGGAGTCGTTCCCCTTTTATAGACAAATGAAGGAAGGCTCCGAAAATTGTTCATTTCCTCTCGCAAAGGAAGACTTCAAAAACTGTTTGTTTCGCCTTTTAGAGTTACCGTCTGGCAGCTACCCGTCTAGAACTACCCGTCTAGACGTTTGGAGCTAGACGTCTAGACATTTGGAGCTGGACGTCTGCAGCTACTCGTCTGGACGTTTGCAGCTAGACGTTTGCAAACTAGACGACTGCAGTCTAGACGTTTGCAGACTAGACGTTTGCAATCTAGACGTCTGCAACAAGACGTCTGCAGTCTAGATGTCTGTAGCTAGCTTTTGCTGAAGAACATTAGGGATCTGGATAGTGACTTCATCTCCTAATAGTTGGGTTGTGACTTTTGATGTTGAAGCCATTCTCCTAATGCAATAACATTTCTGTCTAGACGTCTGCAACAAGACGTCTGCAGTCTAGATGTCTGTAGCTAGCTTTTGCTGAAGAACATTAGGGATCTGGATAGTGACTTCATCTCCTAATAGTTGGGTTGTGACTTCTGATGTTGAAGCCATTCTCCTAATGCAATAACATTTCTTCAACCGTGGTCGCATAATTTTAGGCCTTCAAAGTTGTGGTGTTTAGAAAATCCCCTTTTGTTTGTGTGTGTTGCTGCTAATCACTATGGTGCTTGACGATTTTGTGCTTCTCTATATCTTGTATACCAAGCATTGTCCACAGTTTATGGAATGCATTTATGTAATCCTTAGTTGACTATTCTTGTCCTTGGTGCAATTGTTTTGCCACTTGAGATATTGTTCATCATAGTTCCCGACATGGTAGTAATTGCTCTTGATGGCATCCACAAAATTTGCCCAAGTGGGTTTTGAATTGATTATTTTTATTTCTTCACTATACTTCTTAGCTTGGGTAGAATATGCTTTCCACCAATTTTTGCCAGTTGTAGTACCTCTTAAAAGTATAATGGTGATATTTCCATCTTTCAGAAGATTTTATTCATAACAAAATATTGTTGCAATTGATCGAACCAATTATTTATTGCCTCAACATCAATATTTCTTTTGAAAATTGGAATGCTAGAATTCGTTGGTACCTTGAATATCAGAAGCCTACGAAGGAACTCCTTATTGGAGGAGGATAGGACTCATTGAGGAATTTATGCAAATTGGTGATCTTGTTTATCATTTTCTCCAAAGATTTATTTAGCATCAACTTAAAAGGGTTTGAAATTTTAGTGTTTGTTGCTATTTGAGATTGTTTGAAACATCAAGTAAGGTAATTTGATGGGTCATATATGTTGAGATTGTACTTATAGCGAAACCTCATTTATGAAGACATTCAACTTGAATGGCCACTATGATACTATTGATCTGGATTATTGGTGGAATTTGGTTAACAACACATTAATTTTGCACAGAATAACATGATGCAGAGAATAAAAGAACAAGATACCATTCAAACAAAAAGAAGAAATCAATTAAGAACCGAATATACAAACATTGGACAATGAAATGTGAAGAATTAGAGGAGACCAAAAAGCCAATAGAAAATTGTATAATCCATGGGAGATGCAAATTAAATGTATTATTTCCAATAAAGGAAAAATAATATTTACGTACTTCTTGACATATCATAAACAAAATTTTTGGTATTTTCAGGACAACAACTTTGTGTTGCATTTAGAGTCTTTAAGGCGTTCTCTTGCAAAATGGTCATTGTAGGGCAAGGTTGCTCAATAGATTGAAGATCTTGTTTTTTGCTTTCCAATGCAGAAAGAATAGACAAGATCAAAGCTACGGTTGTGATGTTATGCTCTCGACAAGCCAACTGATGTTTAATGAGAATTCTTGCAAATGAGGACTTGAATTGACAAGAGACAACATTGGTTGAACGGAAGCAGGGGGCAATCTTAATGTTGAGAAGGTTACTTTTGAAGTTGAAAAAGGACAATGAAAAGAAAAACATTCTTAAATCAAAATTATAAAGATGGTGGGAAGTGTTTTAGTTGATAATCGATGAAAGAAACACACATTTTGGTTTAACTAAAGGCGTCATGAAATTCCCATGAATGAAATAAAAGGCAAAATTCCACATTGATGAAATGGTTTGCCATGTAATCCACATTGATGGTTATCATAATAAAGTGGCATGCCATGTAAGCATAGTGATGTGGTGTGCCATGTGACCCACAATAATGATTATAATGATGAAGTTGTCCCATGTGATCTAATGAACGCTTGTCTTATGCCATTAGGAAGGCTATATTGATTTGTGGAAAAACCATACGCAAGGCCATGCCAATTCATGGAGGAGCCATACATAATAAAGGGAAGAATGACATCCATTCACCAAGGATGGGAAAAGATTTGAGTTACTATCAATGAAAGAGAATGAAGGGGATAACAATAGAAAATGCTTAAATTTCATCCCAAGGTTTTATCCATGGTGTTAAAAGATTTGGAATGTGCTTTGCTTTCATCGAAGGAAAATGAAAGAAGAAAAAGAGTTCTTATAGGAGTGAAGGCTCTAATTACTAAGCACAAAGAGATCACTATCAAAGGTTTACCTCATTCTTGAAGCAAGGTTGCCAAAGCAAGGTCCTAGCTAGATTTAACTCTATCAAAGAGTTAAGAGTTCAATTTACAAGTTTAAGATTTGTTATCAAGAGGGCTGATTACAAAGATATTAAGCCCATGTGCTGTTTTGGTATTAATTATACTCGATATATGGGAAATGTAGAATGTGTACTAGTTCAAGGGCTATCAACAAGACAATAATCCAGTACTGGTTTTCCTTGTTGCACATGGATGACATGACTAAAAATGGTGTTGAATACTTTCTAATTTTTTTTCTCAAAACTGTTATTGATTCAAATGGGTCCATAACAAGTAACTTGTAAGCATGGCAAGGTGATGCAAAGAACAAACGACCAAGTGATGGTGACCTTGCAAGCTTCCAAAACAAGGTAGCATCACGTTTTGGCCTTAATCCTTCAAATGAAGTTAGAATTGAATGAAGCTTTAGAGGGAGCTTTCTGACATTAGAAGGAATTTTTAGAATTAATTTGGGCTCAAAAATCCATCATTTGACCCCCAAAGCAGAGGAAAGAATGGTTTAGACCAGCGAGTTGTGTTTTGGGCATAAGCCAACCAAATGATGTTCAATTAGAGTGATTATATTTTGAGGTGAAAGTGGATTCAAAGGACTACATTTGATATAAATTTCACAATAAATACAGTCGTTCACCTTTTAAAATATACCAAAAGTCATTATGCTGTACAGGCCTTATCTCCTACAAGCTCCAAATGAGACAATTTATGCTAATAGTTTTTACATCATTGCACATGCTCCTACAAAATTTCAATTCAAAACTTATCTGTTTGGACCTCTGAATGATAAAAAAGAAGTTTATCCAACAAACATGCTGGGAGGTGGCTGAGTTGGCATGAGTAAGGTTGCCTAAAATTGAATTGGGCAAGTGTCAAGAGGAAGATATGCAAGAGGAAGCGTGACATATCACTATCATGCATCTCTACACATGGAAGGGACCCCAGTAACCAAGAAACATGAATTACACTTTGGGATTCGAAAGAGGAGACTAGGTGAAGATTATTTGGGCCAAGACAAGGAAGAAGAAATAAGTTTTGAAAAGCTAGGAGCAGGGGCAAGCAAGATTCATCAAAAGGAGATCAAGAATTCATTGAGAGGCACTACGTGATGTTGCAAACAAGTATATAATAGCTGTACGCCTTAGTAAGGGTCATGTTGATGGCAAATCTCTCTTATAATATCTCATTCTGTAAAGAATATGAAGCTTGACTGATTCATCCATGGGGTTTCTTTTGCAAGAGGGGTTTTCCCACTTTAAACCTCTTTGTCTTTACCATTATGTGTGTTTTTCTTTGTGCTTCAGAAGTTTACTTGCATTCTACTTCATTTTATGGAATTTGCATTGTTTCATGTGGTTTTCATGCTTAGAAACTAGAATGTTTGAATAGGAGTGAGCAATGATTTGACAGAGTAGTAAATTCTTGGATCTATAGTAAATTTTTTATGGGCCAGCGGGATGCTGGACAAGTTTCTCATTAATCAATAGATGTATTTGTACAAGATTTTGGTGGTGGTTTTAAATAATTGTCTATCAACCAGCTATTCTAGTAAAAATTTTGGAATACATTCTTTAACTAATTCATACAAAGATGTAATATTTCTAATACTCCTCTCCTTATTACATTATATTTCAAATAGGGACAGAGACACCAATAACAGCCCAAATATCTCCTATAACCTGATAAGCTCAAACATACACATAGGTCACCAAAGTATGTAAAGATCACAGACTAAGACGCACACAATGGTCCATGACTTACATTAGTTGTGAAAAGGAATATACTCAATCGCTCACTTTAGACCTCACTGAATTCTTAATCAAGGATAGGGACATACATGATTCATGATTTTACATCATAAGTGGATAGGGACACACACACTATCCATCTTCATAGTTGCAAACAGGGACACATTTGTACACAACACCTTTTTGACTAGGGACACACTCAACCAATCACAAGTACATCACTCCTTTTGTGAACAAGGACATATACAACTATTCCCAAGATTATATGCGAACAGGGACAGAGTCTTCTATCCACAAAACAACAATTGGATTGAGCCTTCACTTCTCTTGATGAAGTATTGTCTCTAAAAGACAATGCACTATAACTTTGATTTGTGAAATGGATCTTAATAGGGTCAAATAACCCCCTCAAACTGAACAATGTCTTGATTATGTGGCCTTCAAATTATTGCATACTTTGGCATCTCTTCAACAGGAATGGTTGTATCAGGTTCGAAAATTTATTTTCTATGAATATAAATACCCCTATACTTCATAAAAATTAATGTATCATTGAGCAAAATTATATATACCTCACATACTTACGCATATTGCCACCAAAAGTCTTATAAGTTTATTTCTCTTTATGGAGATTCTAGATATCATCGAAAACTTATTATGCAGCTCTCCCACGAGGCATGTGGGATAAAGAATGGTGACCCTTCTTTGTACTTTTTCTTTATAGGGGCACACCTTTTTGAAAACTATATTGACCATGCTCCTCCTTCAAAGAAGGTACAACACAATATTCAACGTTCCATCTCAATCATTTGGAGGATGATTATACCATATACCTCAAAAACACTTCACCTACAATCCATGTGTGATAAAAAGCATTATATTTCTCTTAAAAAAATGTCTCCTGCCAATGGTCAATGTAAGTCAAATTTTTATTAAAAAAATTGAATCGATTGCATTCCACTGTGCCCTATTGCTTTGCACAGACGTCTCCACGTCTGATGACCACCTTAGCAACTCCATGAAGAAACTACATTGTTGAGTCAAGATCTGATAGTTCACAAGTCTTTGCTTTAGGGTTTCCTCCATTTTGTTTCAAGAAATTTCAACAACCGACCTTTGTTGATCTTCATGAACCAATGGTTCATGTTCAATTGCATAGGCGTTGTGTTTAGGGATATTTCACTTTATTTTTTATTTTTCCTATGCCAATGCTGAACGTTTGAATAGTGAACAATACTGTCTCTACCTTCGATACACACTAGCAAATACAAGTATCTCACAAATACATGTCTGATTACACCCAACTTCTACTACCATGTGCAATACCAACATATGAATGAATGAGGGAGGGGTCTTATTTATACAACTAAGGAGGTAGTTGCATCCTCAACTTCCTCCAACTAACTACCCCGACACCTCATCATTTCTTGAATTACATTTTACATGCATTTGATTTCATTTACATTTCATGACTTTATTAATTACACATGCAACATTTTGTCAAACACTTTGCGTAAAATAACACAAAATGACAACTTTATTCATTGAACATGAGCTTAACACTAGGGATAGAATCATTGAACACCATACTTAAATCTTGTCACACTCCTTCCACTTTTTGCTATTCCAGACATCTTTTGCAACTGGCTTCACTTCAAACTGTTGCCACCAAGACATTATTTTCGATTGCTCACTCCACTTCCTATAATCGACCATATCACCAACATGACCAACATGACGGGCAACGCTTGTCGTCACCTTTGTTGGGGATCAAGGGGTAGCAGGTCGAAACCTCAATGGCAAAACCATTGAAACCCTTGTTGTCTAAACATAATATTTTCTCCTCAATTGTATTTTAGTAGCCTTTAATCAATCCTCTCAAACAAATTCCCCTCAACTTTGAATGACCTCTCCTTGGTTTTAGACAACTTCTTCTTGGTTTCAAATGACCTCTTCTTGGCGTATAATGACCCTCCTCAAGGGTCAGACGATCAAACTTTTGGGTTAGACAGTCTAGGGCCAAATGACCAACTTCTTGTATCAGACGGCCCGATTTCAGATAACCCAGCTATAGACGGCCCAACTTTGGATGATCTAGCTCTAGACGACACAACACTAGACGACCTTGCCTTAGAAGACCCAACTTTGGAGGGCCTTGCTTTGGAGGACTTGTATTGCATGCGCTTCCAAGCAAACGAACTCCTTGCCTCGAACATTGTTCTGCTTTGCCATGATGGTCTTTTCCTTGCTTTGGATGATGCTCCTTATGGTCTATATGAAGTTTCTCAAGCTTGGAATGACCCTCTCTAGCCCTTGGACGGTCAGACTCCTCTTGCACAAGTTTCTCCATTGTGAAACACATCCTCCTTGTTGTCGTGCATCTCTTTGTTTCTTCATCGTTCCATCGCTTTCGACATGCAAATTCCTTCGAAACCCCAGTTGGTTTTGCCAATAAGGGTTTGGTTTGTAGGTCCCTCTTCGACAACTATGTTTCTCCGTTGCAAACGTCTCACTTGCACACAACTTGAAATTTTTGGGTTGCCGAACAAGGGTTTTTTAGCAAAACCTTGTTTTTGCTGCTGTCTCACATATCCTACCTCTAACGCTCTAGTGCAATCCTCGCCCTTCTCCTTTGTCACCTTTGAGTTTTGTACGGTGAAATGTGGTTTGTTCGCCTATTGGAGGTCCCAATGTATTCCCTAGCCATACCCTAGTTGGTTCAAGTTCAACTAACTGGTGCTCTCTCCTTCAACTCGTCTTCCTTGTTGCTCCTTGGCTTTGTGCTTGAAAATGAGAAAGTGAGATTTTTACCTCTTTTTATAAATTGAGGGAGGTAGGGGTTTACTTGGCTTGCATGTGGCAAGTGCCCCTCCACTCCCATAAATGCCACTTCAACACCATTAACTGCTTTACATGCAATTACTTGTTCCATGTACCGTTTTTGTCTTTTGTGGCCTTGACTCTTTATTTCTCCTTGCATATGGTAGGCCCATTGGAAAATCATACATGCCTTGTGTCGCATTGTGTTGACACTTCGGCCTGGACGGCCCAAGCAGCCAGACGACTTGCTTGGACGTCTAGACGACCTAGTTTGTCTTTAATCTAGAGATTCTAAATGACCTAGGGGCCATATTGCCTACTTGGTTGTTTAGACGACTTTGTTTCTTTTACACTGTAATGAATTCCACCCTAATCATTTCTTTCTTCAGACAACCCATTTGTTCTCCTGATGACTCGTCTTCATCCCAAACTTGTGATGGTTTATCCTCTTCCTCAGATAGCTCTACATGTTCTCCAGGCTACCCGACATTATCTTCATCCCAAATTTGGATTGCAGACAACCTTGTATGACTACCCGACAATCGTGGTTTATCTTCGGACGACATGGGGTGTTCGTTTGACAGCTCAAGGACAGTCTGAGGCTTAGATGACCTCCTTAGAAAGCCTAGGGAGGGTCTAGATGGTCCTCCCCTTGCACCAAACGACCCAAATCCTGTACAGGGACATGTTCCCCCTGCCAAACAAGCAGGGTCCCAACTCAAATGACCTAGGCTCAGATGGCCTAACCCTTGACAATCGAGGCTTGGGTTCAACCATCCCGATTCTAGATGGCCAGATGAGCCTAGCAGATTGTCAAGCATAGAACAACCTCTCTCTTGGTTGTATGCATCATTCATTTCATCGTCTTCATCAACCACTTGCACAACGCCTTCTTCCTACTCAACTTCAACTATTTACTTGATCTCCGCCTCCTTAATTGTAATCAGGTTCACCTCCTCAATTGCAATTAGGTTCATCAAGTTCACCTCCTCTACTTCTTGGCTAGGGATGTGACTCTTCTTTGACGCTTCAAACTCTCTACGCATCATTGGTTTGTCTCGACTCATAGCACTTTGACATTCATGTGTGAAGTGCCCCCATAAATGGCATTGCCAACATTGCATAATGGGTCTTCCCTTAATATCATACTCAATTTGATGTCTTCTAGTTATTTGGTGGTTGTCATACATCGCATCACCAATGGCATCCCCCCTTGGTACAATCTCCCTTTGTGTTGCATATACCTGTAGCAATGATCTTGTGCTCTCCAAGTCACACTCATCCTCGGAGTCATTGTTCTTCTCTTCAAAGTCACTTCCTTCATTGACTTCTCGACCCCAACACTTGGACGATGAACTATCTCATTCTCAAAATCATCACTCTCACTATTAGAGGCATTCTCAATATCATAGTCACTTTCATCTTTAGGGTCACTTTCGTCCACATTAACATGACCCCAACATTTTAATGGCGTCTTTGCATCACTTTCCAAGTTCAAGGCCTGCTCCAAGGTCTCTTGATATGACATCAAAGGGACCACCTTGAACTTCTTGTACGCCGAAAGAAGTCCCTCATCGGACCATCTGTTCTTTAATGCATCTGACAGATCTTTCTCTCGATGTGTAAACCCACTCAGATTCTAGGTGTACGACTGAATAGACTTTGTCACCTTGTTCTATTCTATAAATTTTAGCAATAGCCTCGTTGTCATTGAGAAACAACTGAACTTCCTTCACAAATGCTTTGTGCAACTCATCCCAAGTTTGGTACTTGTCCTCTGGCAATCCCATGTACCAGTCTATTGCGATTCCACGAAATGTTGTAGGGAATAACCTCCTCCAATCTGTGTCATTATTTTGCCCATTTGCTTTCCACATCATGAGGCAGATTTTCCAATGCTTGATTAGGTCCTTTGTTTCACCACCATGAAACATGGGACACTTGTGCAATATGCCAAAATTGGTCTTTGTCGTGATAGGTTGATTTGACATTGGTAGTGGTTGTTCCCTTGTCTAACCCTCTTCATGCACATCCTCAGGTGCACCCCATTGCAATTGCTCTCATGTTGGACTCCCATCCGGCGCTCCATGAAACGTGCCAACCTATAGTTGCTTCAATGTCAGACTCCTGTCTAGCTTATCATTGAGCACATCTTTAGTGTTAGACTCTTGTATGCATAGTGTTGCACATGCCATCTTGTGTTTGCACGATGTTGGGCTTTTGTCCCTTTCACCATCAAATTATGCATACAATGCCATACATTTGTTATGCATTCTTTCTACCGCATAATTTGCTCCAACCACTCCTAGCCTTTATTGCTAAACAAGTTTTCTCCTCCATCAAACTTGCTAGCTTCGCCATGTTCAACTTCATCAACGTGAACACAAATTGCCATATCTGTGTGCATGTTTTCGCTTGCGCAAGCTTGTTTGTTTGTCCATGCGTCTCCGCTTGTGCGAACTCGTTTGTATATGCATGTGTCTTCGTCACCTCTGCATATGCTATCACACACTTGTCTTCGTCAACATGCACTTACATGTCGACATGCACATCTACTGCCATGTGCGAGCACTTGCGCTTCTTCCTCATGTGCAAGCACTTGCTCTTCTTCCTCATGCACAAGCACTTGGACATCGTCAACTTTGCCATCATGGTCACTATCACAGATTTCTCCATCATCACGTGTTTCTTTGCTGACAAGTTCATTCAACACGTTTGCAATTTGCAGGTTGCCAACTTTACTGTCATGCAATTTCTCACTGCATAACTCGTTGTCAACATGCAACTCATTGCTACCAACATGCAACTCATCGCCGTTGACACACAACTCACCACTGCCCTCATGCAACTCACCACCATAGACATGCAACTCTTTGTCGCTATCACACAACTCTCTTTGCATACCATCTTGCAACTCTTCGTGCACAAACCCTTGCATGTCTCTTCCATGTGTGTTTGCTTGTGTGTTTGGTTGCACATCTACTTTGTGCGTCGACCCTTAGTTAACGTTAACAAACAAGTCTATGTCTTCATCTATTGCCACCTTTGATCTTCTCTCCACCCATGGGAAACTACATTGTTCATCGGCTGCATTGTAATCATTCTATTGTTGTTGTTTTTCACCTTCTTCAGTGACTTGTTTGTCACAACTCCATATCACCAAGCTTGACCCAACTTCCAATAGGCAACGGTGCCAGAATGTTGAAATGGAATACAACATATTGCAATACAATTCCATTACCACTTAAATAAACAAAATATACAATGGGAATAATTTACAATTACAAATGGATACTTTGCTAACATCTATCATACAACCTGGTCCAATAGTTAAATGACCTTGCATAGCAGTTCAGACAACTTGGCATAATAGTCAGATGACTTGGCACAAGTTTCTCATCAATACGTGTTTGAATACACCCAACTTCTACTACTCTGTGCAATACCAACGTACGAATGAATGAGAGAGGGTTCTTATTTATACAACTAAGGAGGTAGTTGCATCCTCAACTTCCTCCAACTAACTACCCCGACACCTCATCATTTCTTGAATTACATATTAAATGTATTTGATTTCATTTACATTTTCATGGCTTTATTAATTACACATATGACATTTTGTCAAACACTAAACGTACAAACTACAAAATAACACAAAATGGAAAAACTTTATATTGATTATGCAGACATGTCAATTCGTCTTCCTACACAGTCCAAGTGAAACCAGTCCAAAGAACATTTTAAAGTCTTCAATGAAAATATTTAAGGTTTCATTAGTGGAAATTACAAATAGTTTACCATTAGATTCAGATTTGAGGTGTGGATGAGTGGGAAGCAACCTTCAAATTTAAAAAAGCACTAAAAGTGGTTGGTAATGACATTGGGGATAACTGGTGCTTTACGTAATTGATGAATCAGCTTTCAAGCCATTCTTGGGGAAGTTTGTAATTGTGCATCTTGAAATATACTAGTAGGAACTCTTCTTGCGTCTGATACTAGTGATGGATAGTTGAATGAAGAACAACATATAAACTTGAAAAAGTCTTTTCCATACAAGAGGATTTGGTTAACTTGAGACTTGTGATTCCCCGAGAAAGGTTGAATATGCACTTGAAAATGGTAGAAAGCATTTAAAAAACATTATGAACACGAGGAGTTTACATGGTTGAATGGTTTTCTCTAGGAAATATGTCCAGAGTTTTAGTCATGTATGTGATGTACTAATGGATATTATGAAGGGCAAATTGCTTTTGCTCAGACAACAACCCTAAAAAATTTTGAACTTTCCTTTATCAATTCAACTAACTATTTGGTGTTGCCCACTAGAGCAGTTGAACCATTGAAAATTTGAATGAAGCGATATATATATAAGCTTTAAAGAAATGGAGGCGTTACTTTTTGTCAAAAGAGTTTTTCTTCACTCGTCACTAAGAAGTTCATTTTTTTTTCAATTGGTTATGTGAGATTGAAATGGGCCCTACTCATATTACGTCATCATCATGTAGTGGTATTACAACAAAGCTTGGATATTATCCATGCATCGCTTGGCAAGATTTGAACTTGGGTCTCCTCCTTGAATGTTGAGGAATCTAACCAGTTGAACAAATGCCATTTGATAAAAATTTTAGGGTGAAGGACGAGTTTTGAAAGGGTTCCAGTCCCCTTGTATCAGGGTTTGAACTTGGATCTCTTGGATGAAAACCCAAAGACATACCGCTATGGTATCCCTCATAGGATGTTACTAAGAAGTTCATTAATAGTCAAGCCAAATTGAATTAGAGTGATATGAAGAGGTTGGAGTACTTGTGAATCTAGCCCTTTGTGTTGAAGCATAGAATGGGAAAATTCTATAAGGTTATGTATACTTTAGGTCAAGTAGTTGGTTTATCGGTAACATTGTTAGATGATGTAGTTGGCTTCACCATTGAAAACTTATATTAAAATAGTGAAGATGTGGAAGCAGCACGGCGAGCTTGTAAGTGACTATTGATCAGAGAAAGGACAATATATCTTTTTTGTTTTCTTCAAAAAAATTCTTGTTTAAGGGCATAACCATGCATGTGGAGATGATCAATAAGGAATATTTGGGAGTCATATAATTGTGGACTGAGCGTCCACTTGGAAGGAAGAAGATTCAAGCATCATTGGATAAGTAGTACAATTGATCAAGTATGAAAAAGATGTGAGTAGGTATCTAGAAAGGTGCAATATTTGCAAATTGGCAAAGAGATAAAATCAACTAACCAGATTGTTTGCCATATTCAGTTCAAATTGGAGAGTGGGAGTAAATGACCATGGTTGTGGCTGTTGTCATGTTCTTTAGAAAATACACACTTTATTACATGCAAGAAGACAATTGATTCATCAAAAGTGACATTTTTCAAAGAAATTGTAAGACTTTATGAACTTTCCAAATACAGAACTAAAATGCTTGGTTTTTAGGTCAACTTTTGGAGTATACTTTGGAAAGACTGAGCATAAATAAGGTTAATTCTATTTGTAATGTTCGAATAGATGGAAAGACTGGGGTTGTAAAATGAAGCTTTGTAAATTTATCAAGATTCCTGGGATGGGAAAAACCTTGAACAGTAGAAAATAGTGCTGGCTTAAGATGAGTTTGCTTCTAATAACTTTGTAAGTAGATGTGCAGTTTTGATCCTGTAGGAGATTGTGTATAAGAAGACTCCTAAGAGAGTAACTCATTTCTTGGAGTTGCCAATAGGTGAGAGGAGAACTGCAGATATAAAAGCATTTGCTGATCAAATGAAAGTGTGCATGAAAGAGTGAAGGAGAAATTGCAGGATGGCAATGAGAAGTACAGGGAGAAAGTTGATTGGACAAGGATACTAAAATTTTGATGACAAGGTGTTAATACATTAACAAAAAGAGCAGTGAGCACTTATAACAAATTGAAATCTAACAAAATCGGAAATTTGGTTGCATTTATACGCTGAGGCATGAACATTTACGTGCCAACTATTTGTGATTGGACTTGAACCTGGGTTGCTCCTAGGAAATTGAAACCTTCTCGACTAGATCACTTGACAGATAAATATCTATGAGGTTGAGTTGCAGGAAAAGTTGGAAATTTCTGCAATTTTGATGTGGCAGATTAGAATGAATCTCATGCTGGTGGAAACATAGGGATAAAGCGTACAGATAAGGACTAGGGGAGAAATCAATTGAATGACAACAGTGAATTCTTAGAAGAGAGCTTGAGGACCCTTGAAACATTTTGGCTGATAGATCTCTCACAAACAGGAGACACAGTTACAAACAATATCTGTTGAAATGCATAGGAAAAGGACCGAAGGAGGCTACATAGATTTCCAAGGTAAGATAAGACAGGTTGTGCCGCTCTATTTTAATTTCAACTCACAATTTTGCATAGCAAATAGGATGATCATAAAGTCTCTGTCCAGAGAAGATGATGTTGGAGCACACTTAATAAAAGGAGAATTGTAAGGACATAAATTAGTAGGTACAGATCCAATTCACCTCATATGTATTTACAAAGTTAAAATTAGAAAGTCAGTTTGTTTAGAAAGTCTGTTCAATTAGAAAGTAATTTTTTGTTTAGATGTCTGTTCAGTTAAAAATTTAGTGTTATTGTAAAGGGTAAAGTAGTTATTAACGTCGACGAGGCCATAGGCCATATGAGATGACCTTATGGAGGATTTTGTTTACCCAATATGTGGTTATCTAACCATACTCCAGATACTGAAGCATGATGTACAACCTGAGTGTCCTAAAGGTGGAGACTTTGGAACTTTGAATAGAGGTCTAAGGTTTGAAATCCTGTGGGGTTCAACTAAGAAAAACTGGTTGTGTACGATGATAGGAAGGAATCGATTTCCCCAGATAAAAGGGGATGTTCGGGATGGTTAGGAAATTGTTGGATATAGGAGAATGCTCCTTGTTGTAAATCTCCTTGGCAGCATTATGTACTTAAAAAAATTGATGAATTACAGAGTTTTTCTCCCATATAGTGTTGAAATGTTGAATGATTTTGCTTCTGTTTGTTGAGAGGGTTCATCTTGTTTGTTGTGTAGTTCTGATGGACACATGGTAAAATACAAAACCTGTACATGGAATGCTACATTACTATGACTAACATCTCAGTAATACCAAGTTTTGTAGCCTCTCACCAGTAAGAAAGTCTGTAGTATTTACAGAGAAGGGCATGAAGCTTGATTTGATTACCTTCAGGATTACCATCGTCCATCCCTGCCTTCCTAATTTTAGGCATGGACAATTGATTCCCTGGCATTCACTGGTGCCTTAATTTGCCATGTGATCAACTTCACTATTGTTCTCTTGTTGCACATGTAAAAGGTCTATCACCTTAATTTCATTTACAACTCTTTTTGGTAAAGTGCTTCTAGGCCTACTTTTGCCTTGAAGAATATTTATAATTAAGGTCGAAGTGCCTCAATAAATCAACTTCTTAATGCCATCCTCACCACCTGATTTCAACCTCTTAAGTACAGAATGGGAATCCGCTAGGTTATTGTTCATATTACAAAGACCCCATAGAATTTGAATCTTGCCATGCAATCAATATTCCGAACAAGTCCCTCGTCTCCTACTCTTCCTGAATTCCTTTTCTGCAATATAATTAAATTAAGAATTTACTCTGAATAAATGTAGCTTAAAAAATGAAAATAATTAAAATAGAAGTCAATATGTTTTAGCCTTTAGGAGTCTGTTTCAAGAATCCGAAGTCTAGAACTGTGAGCAGGCATGGAAATATTAGAATCATGTCAGTCAACTAGCAAGAGTAAAGCTAAAAGTAAAAATGAATGAAATTAATTTTAGTAGACAATGAACAATCTTCGCTTTCATTTTTGTGATCATAATTTTAACAGTTTTAACATCTGCAGTGACGATGAAATAGATATTGACACAAGAATAGTGTCGAAGGAGGATATTATTGCTAAAGATATGATTCCTGTGAAGCATGTAAATCAGGAGTCCACAGAGTGGACCTTGAGTGTTGTGCAATCTAAACCTGCAGTTGACTTAAAGACTTCAACAGAGCAAGTTTTTCCAGAGAACAAACCTGGTCAGAAGAGAGTATATGGGCAGTACTTTCTAGAGTTGGGCCAATCAGATTTCTTTCTCTCTACTTGTAGTGTTTGTGGGCTTAAGTATTCCAGGGGAGATGATGAGGATGAGAAGGTTCACAAGTCCTTCCATAAAAGGCATCTTCAGGGAGTTAAATTCAAGGTATGTCCTAATTCTGTTTATCTATTGGCTTTCTCTTTCAGTGGAAAGCATTCTAGAGATTCAGATTCGGTTACTGATTGCACTATTATCAAGATAATTTTAAATTATTTGAGTGGGACCAGTGCCTCATGTGAGAAGTATATGCTTTTCACTTCTCCTTTTCAGTATTTTATCATTATATACTTTGAAATGTAGCTGACAAAAAGAAAGTAGGATAAGTTTGATGCCATATAAATTAATAAAAGCGATGCCACATTATCAGTAAGGGTCTTCTATGCAGGTGATCTACCTTTTGTCTATTACACATAAATGAAACAGAAATTTTGCATTAATGTCTATAAATGAGTGAAGTAGGTAACCAGGACTCAAGAGTATAACATGTCACAATAGGGTGTACCAGTAAGACTAAGAACTGAATAGACAAACTACAGAAACAATCAACAATCAGAGGGGGGAAGCTGAAAAAGGTTAAATCTTAGTACATAACTACATATAATCCAATAGAGTCCAAATGAATAGGCTTGAGGCAGATGGGGGGGATTCCATAATAGATGACTAGTTGACAAAGATTGGAAGGTTGGAGATGAAATCAGCAAAGTGGCTTCTTTATGCATCTAAAGGTGGAGTTAGGACCAAAGATTCAATGGTCTCCTCATTCATATAGAACAGGTCAATCAAGATTTGCTAATATCCATATGGAGTGGCCAGGGCTAAAGGGGCTTAGGTTGAATGGTCCTCAAGGATTGCAAAGTACTTTTGCTACTGTCTATCCTGGCATCCAAGGTCAATGAGCCTTGATTGATGTAGAGGAAAATTGTAATATGCTCATGCCCTTGAAAAGGGACAAGAGCTCCTAGATATTGGAAGAAATTGGTATTTTTTTGTTTAAAATGAGAGTGAGAGTGTTGGGTTGATTTGATGGTGATCAAGAAAGTCACCTTGCAGATCAATCTCCATCTTCATGTGATATGAGAATCGAGAGGTTTGGTTAACACCTCTAGAGGTTGAAACAGACCGAAAGATCTATTTTGCATGGTTGGTTTAAGTGTTGGCTATAGTGCCCTATATTGAAATTTGAGAATCTCCCACAAAGAAAAAGAAGAAAGAAATAAATTGTATTGACATTGACAAGTGACCAAGGTTGGACAATATAACTCTTAAAAATACATTTGATTACAATAATATTGGTTAATGTTGCTACACTTTTGCTAAGGGGTAAAATTTTGAAAAATTGCTGCATTTTTTTATGTTCAAATCCTCTCCTTTCCTCCTTTCCGAGCAATCAGTTCAAGCAGTCCTCAAGGTCGCACTCAGAAGCAGGTCTTAGGTTTGTTCAAGTTTTCAGCGATGCTCAACTTCGGGAAAAAACACGACGAACTCCGACAACACACAAAGGAGGATTTAAAATTTTCTAAGGCATGGGTCGCTTCCGGGTCACTCCCCTTTCGAGCGATTCCCGGAGTCGCTCCTCTTCATCAGCGATTCTCAGCCTCGCCGGAGTCTCGAGCGATTTGTAGCCCGGGAGCATAAAAAACGACTAAGTTAAAACGCCTCCCAGGTTCGCTCTCCTTTCATGCGATTCTCGGTCTCGCTCTTTTCTTTCGGCGATTCTCAGCCTCGCCTGCTTCCCCAACGAACCTCGGCGTCGCACCATTTTCGGCAATCAGCGGCAGAGTATCAAAAATTTTCTAAGGCATGGTAATAGCTCCCAAGTTCGCCCCCACTGCTGTGCGATTCCCGTCATCGCTCCCTTTGCCAGCGAACCCCAGCAACAACATTTTTCGGGCAAGAAGGCACCAAGACTGAAGCTCCCGGGTTCGCTCCACTCCTGAGCGATCCCCGGGATTGCTCCTGCCCCTATGCGACTCTCGAGTTTGCTCCTTCATTTGAGCGACTCTCGTCGTCGCCCCTCCATTATGACGAAATCAGACATTGCGATTCCCAACATTGCTCTTATCCTGTAGCGAACCTCAGACTCGAGCTAAATGCAAGCGATCTTCAGAGTTTGGTCAAGGCTTAGCAGGATTTCGGGTTAACTTCAAGAAGTGGGGTAGGTGGCCGATTAAAGAGCATTGATGACACACAAATCCAGGTTTCGGCCGATGTCAGGTCCCTTAAGCACTCCAAGGGGTAACCGCACCCGTTGCATTAATGAGGCATGCCTCCTCAACTGCAAGAGCAGTCCGGAGTCGTACCAGACACGGGTGTGCCTTGTTGCAGGTACGCTGACAGCCGACAGAGGTCAAATCTCAACTGCCTTGGCAGTTTTGGGGATCTAAACATCAATGTAATTTGGGGGGAAAACTCTGCTATAAAAGGGAGCTCATTTCATTGTAAAATGGGGGGAACATATTGCTAAAAAACTGTTGTATTCAAGCTCTTGCATCAATATTAAGGATTCTTGGCTCCGACTCCATCTCTTCTTTGTATGCTGCCTTCTGTGATTATTTCTTCTGATGTCATTTATTTTTCTGATTGCTGTAATTCTGCTATCTTTATTTAAGCATTGGATGATAAGTGGATATGAAATTCTCGTAAAGGATACATAGGGAAGTAAATGCAGTGTTGGTTTCTGTTTCATTCTTTGTATTGATAGTTGCTGGTTTGTGTAGAGATTGGTGATTGTGCTGCTTGTTCTTCCCCACTGTTACTGCTATGCCATTTACATTTCTTTCTGCAATTTTCAAATCTCTTTCCAGTTCCCTTATCTAAAAACCCCAGTTAGAATAGAATAGGAGCCGGCCTTCTCCGGAGATTGGCACGGAAGGCATCTCTTCCTTCCGGCCTTTCAAGGTTGGTCCTGTTGTCACATTTTGCACGGGGTGCAATGTCTTCAATATTGTTTTGTAACAGTGTTGCTCTTCTTTTCCTCCTTCCGTTTTTCTTCCTTCTCTCCCTTTCCTTTTCTTTCCCATTCTCTTTCTCTCCCCCCTTTTTTTCCTTGGAGTCCCCCAGTTGATTTTCCAACTTTCCAGCAGGTCTATCTAAAATTGGCTAAGTCTGGGTGCGAAGTTCGCACTTCGCCCAGTTTTGGTGCGAAGTTCGCACTTCGCCCAGTTTTGGTGCGAAGTCCGACTTCGCCCCACTTTCTGGGCGCACCTTGCACTGCGCACCGGCGAGTCAACGCAGTAAGAAAGATAAAATGCCGGAGCAGGTCCATATGGCGGCAGACACCGATGTTCGCCTGTGCGCAGCTTCGACTTCTCAACGGAGTCGGAATGCGCCCTTGACAGGTGTGCGGTAGGGGAACAATCCCAGAATTTGACCAAGGCTTGAAGGCCTTCCCCACTGCACTGTTTTCTGCCCACGCATCCCAAGGAGCTCCGATCCCAAGCAAAGATGGATAGATCGCCCTCTAAGGCGTGCATGTGTCACACAAGGATAACCCATCATCGTACAAGTGTCCAGCCTTCGGGATTTGAACCAAGACCGCCGACCAAAAAGGGATAAGCATGGACTGCCCGCACCGCTCGCGTTAATAGCCTCATTCAAAGCTGATCCGAGGTTTCACCCGCTCCGACTACCAACGAGCCTGCCGACTTGAAGATTTGCCCAACACTCCGCCACGTAGCCGTCCAGCTTCCAGGAAGACCATGCTGCGGGTACAGCCCAGTCCGACAAAAGGTCAGCATTTGCAGCTCTTTCGCCGCTTCTGTCAGCTTATGTTTGACTGGGACTCTGTGCCCATTAATGTAACGGGTGGGACTCGGGCTATAAAAGCCCATCTTAAATTCATTGTAAAGGGTGGAAGGGGAATGTTTGTTAGGGAACTACTGTGCTTACTGTAACCGTGCTTCTGCTTATGAATACAATCTGTATGCCTGGTTCTGTTCTACTGTCTTTATTCTTTTATGCTGTCTTTCATTATATGCCTTAGGCCCACCTGTGTCGCGGCTCGTTGATTCACTTCGGCATTTGGCGATCAGGTTCCTCTAGCATTGCTTGTTTAAAGCACCTTCCGTACTTCATTAATTTAAAGCATTCATATAATAGATGTGGTAGCAGCTCCATCGGCTATGTGTGACGTTGTCTGGCCCGTATCCGGTGATTGATGCGATCCCCTCGCCGTTAGTTCCTTGTAGGGAATGTTTGCTAGGGAGCCATTGAAGTCGTGCGGTTAAACTCCTCGCCTAACACATATACCGGCTCGACATCTCTAGGTTTACTTTCTACCCCCGTCGCTGTACGTATCCGGTGATTGATACGATCCCTCGCCGTTAGTTCCTTGTAGGGAATGTTTGCTAGGGAGCTATTGAAGCCGTGCATACGCCGCTTGTGTATCGGAAGTACGCCTAGGTTTTGCGCTCCTTGTCATGCTCCGTGTTTGTATGCAGTAAGTAGCGGTGATTGGTGTGTTCCCGTACTGTTAGTTCCCCCCCACCAACCTTTGGACATATTTGTAATCTCTTTCTGTACATTTGTCTCTTTCAGTTCATTTATTTCTTTCCCGTTCCCTTTAGCTTAAATCAGACCCCCCAAAAGGAGCCGGCCTTCTCCGGAGATTGGCTCTAAGGCATCTCTTCCTTCCGGCCTTTCATGCTGGTGGGCGAATCTGGGCGCATTAACCAAAAATCCTTTCCTCATGGCAGATTCGTAACTAACAGTTTCTCTGGCACGCTCGGTGGGACGCTTGTCCCACGATTTAAAGAAAGAGTACCCGTCCGCTTCCACCTAGCGCAACAGCTTCTTCTCGACCCGCTCGGCGGAACACGGGTCCCACATCCGACGAGAGATTTTCCGATCCGCCTCCACCCGGCGCCGATAGCTTCCCGAGCTCTTGGTGAGACAAGGAAGTTTCTCACCCCCGACGTAATCGAAGCACCGGTGTTCGCTTCATTGCTGTTCCAAATCTGAACACCTGGCGACTCTGCACGAACAAATCCTCTGAGTCTAGAAGACCGGTCCCGTCACCTTCATGCACGCGAGAAGGTGGCGAACAAGAAATCCGAGAAGCCCGCCTGAGTTCTACGAACTAGACATCCACGCCGAGGCGAGATACCCAGCCGGGCTGATCCGCGAGCTCGCTTCGACGAAGCCGAGGCCGAGATCCAAGAAGAGGCCGAAGCCGAGGCTCGGAAGAGCCGAGTACGAAGTAGAAGAGGCCGAGGAAGAGGAAAATCCCGCATCCTCGGAAAGTATCGACACCGAGTACACAACCGACGACGGAGAAGAAGAAGAAATGGCTGCTCAACAGCCGAATGACGATGATCTCTTCCCCGGCGGTGGACTCTACAGGGCCTTTGGCCCTGATCGGTCAGCAAGCTGTGCCCCTTGCTGCTTTAAAGTCTATTCCCACATACGACGGCTACGGTAAGACGGCGTACGAGCACATCCAGGACATCCTTGCCCTGGCCGCACTGCATACCATCACCGATGAAAGTGTGAAGACCCGTCGCCGGCCCTTTCCCCGAGGGGAAAGCTTCTCTACCGGTGGAGATCGCCGCGTAGGGATCCATCACCGGGTGGCCCCGCCTCGCCGAGAGGCTCGTAAAAGGATGCAACGAGTCCGCTGATCCTACCTCTCTACCGCATCGGCTCCAAGCAATCCGGAGGCATCCTCAAGAGGAGGTGTCCGATTTTAACATTAGGTTTGCGAGATCCCGGAAACGGGTACCTCGCGAACTTCGGCCTTCAGCCGGCATGGCCGCTCACTACTATCCGAGGTCTTTCAACTCGTACATATGCCTCGTCGCCGAAGATCGCCCGAATTGACGAGTTCCCCGCACCGTACGAAGCCGCCCAGAAGTTGAAGCTGACATTATCTCCATTGGCAGGCTTCCGTCCGCAGTGCAGGAGCCGATTCATCCCGACTTTCCCAGATCGCAGTATCCTTCTGCTTCTGGCGGTGTGCCGTCCACTTCAGGGCAGCAACCCCAGCCGCAGTGGAATCCGGCGCCGGTCGTAACTCAATACGGCCCGCCTCAGTTGCATTACCCTCATCCGCCTCCTCCCGCTCCGCATTTTCCAGCGCTTCTTGCTCCCCCGCAGTATGCGTCTTATTCTAACCCTCCTCCATTGGCCGCTTTGCCTCCACCGGCACAGTTGCCGCCTCCCGACAGCAAGATCCAGAACACGATTCTACAAGAAGTGCGGGCTTTGGCCTCCGGATATCATGCCATGTCCAATGACATGACCGCTATGAAAAAGAAGCAAGCCCAAATGGACTTTGCTCCTAGAAGGCCGTATGCGCCACCGGCGCTGACAAAAGATAAAGCCCCATAAAACCAACCGCAGAGGCGTCCGCCTCCGAGAAATGCCGCTATAGATGACCCACCTGGTCCTCCCCGACCGAGTCAACCGGTGCACTACGTGCAATGACCCGCATTCGGAGGAAGACCGCACTTTGCACCAAGGCACTACATCCGGACCTTGGCCGGCAAGGACTATAGAAGATGATGAGTCGTACATGATCTTGGACGGCGAGGCCAATTTTGCCCTGCCAGAAGAGAATCCAGTGACGCCCGCCAAGGAAGAAAAGAAAGTTGCGGACGCGGCTAAACCTTTGCAGGTATACGCGAGAAGAGAAAAACCGCAGCCCGATGGGCTGCCACCGTACAAGCGGCTGTGGCCTTACACAGCCCAAGAGAAGGCGTCCAAAGATAAAGCTCCCGCTAAACCTTCTCCAGCAAAGGCCGCTGCTGTTCCAGCTAAGCCTCCAAAGAAAGGCCCCAACTCCCGCTAAGCTTCCCCGTACTTCAGCCCCCACCGAAACCAAAGAACAAGCCCAGGAGAAGTCGAAGTACCCGTCTCTCGACCAAGAGACAACGAGTTGAGGCCACCCAACAGGACCGGACCAAGTATGAACCGGCTAAACCAACGGAAGGAGCTAGTACCTCGGGCTACAACGATTGTAGACGAGTTGAAGAAGACTCCCGCGGAATCAAGCATGTACGATGCTCTTCCGTCTGTGCCAGGTAGATCCGCCGCAAGAATCACCGAAGAACATGAAGAACGGCAAGCGATGCACTCGCTGTCCCGGTTCAACCTTTGACGAGCCTCCGCCACCGGGAAGAACAGATCGCCACCCTTTTATCTGTCTTTGCGGATGCAAGGGCACATAGTTCACAACTCGCATGGTGGATTCTCGGTGCTTCCTCGACCGTGATGCCGAAGGCCGTCTCGCGATGAGATCGGGATGGAATACACACGGAGCAGCCAAGGTGTGCCGCAATTAGACGGCACCCCCGTCAAGACAAGCTTGGTGTCATAAAGGACATCCCTATCCGGCCGCACAAAGCTCTCGACATTGTGGTCATCCAAGAGGTCGTGATTGTTGACCTGGAGCCTTACTTCGGCATGTGTCTCTCTCGGGAGTTCACCGCGGGTTGGGCGGGTACTGTCTCTAGACTACTCGCACATGGAAGTGCCCTTCAAAGGAAGGAGACCGAAAATTTTCAATGAGAAGCCTTCCCCTTTTCTAGTAGACAAGATACCCGGAGGAGAGATGGACCGCATGGTCCAGCTTGTCGAGGAAGAACCGGTGACAAGAGAACCGACCGAGCAAGCTCTCGAAGTGCTACGGCCTGAAGACGAGTTCTCGTTGCAAGACTTCAATGCCGTAATCGGGACAGAGCAGTGGTGTTACTCCATTAAGCAGCCCGAGGAGCTTGACGTGTCCGTTGCGAAGGAAGTAGGACCTGCACCCGAAGAGCCGTGGAAGCTTTTCTTTGACGGCGCGCGTTGCAAGAATGGCGCCGGTGCAGGGGTCCTCCTGGTTTCCCCAACCGGAGTCCAGAGGGACTATGCCTACAGGCTGGCCTGGAGCTGTACTAACAATTCGGCGGAATACGAAGCCCTGTGCTTGGGTCTGCGAAAGGCGGAAAGGCTCGGAATCAAGCATCTCCAAATTTTCGGAGATTCAAAGTTAGTGTGTCATCAAGTTACGAATAAATGCGCGTCTAAGCATCACTATCTTAGAGCGTACCGCAATCGGGTCTGGGACCCGATGGAATCGTTTGACTCATTGAACGTTAAGGCAATATCGCGTGAGAGAAACAAGCACGCCGATATTCTCGCGTCTCGTTGGAGCCGTGCACGTTCGGCCGAAGACGTCGTCCGTAAACCGAAGCCGGTCCGCACCATTTACAGTGCCTTCGTGCTCGATAGGGATACCTTCCGCGTGTATTCAGCCGTGACGAGGAGATCGTCACATTCCTGGTTAACGAAGTGTGTGTAATCGAAGGTAGAGACCCTGATGACGAGCAATATGAGGGGTTGATACAGTTACGGAATAATCACGTCCCAAAAGGACTGATTACATTAGAGAGTCTCTTTGATCGAAATGACAGAGCAATATCCCACAGGATCAAAGTAGACCCGAGGCAGTATGCTGACCTGGAGCTCGAACCTGGTAAAACCATCAAGGTCGGAACAGACTGCACGTCTGAGGAGCTGGTGCAGATTAGATCACTGTGCCAGGAGTTCCCCGACATCGTGGCCCGGTGCTACGAGGATTTGAGGGGGTATGACAGATCCGTCATCCAAAGATACCATCGAGCTAGAGGATGGCGCCAAGCCGTTCCGACAAAAGCAAAGGGCCGTAAATCCAAAGATTGAGGCCATGATGAAGACCGAGCTCTTGAAGATGCTGGAGGCCAAGATCATCTACCCCATCAAACATTCATCCCGGGTCGCGAATTTGGTGCCCGTGAGGAAAAAGAATGGCGACATACGTCTCTGTGTCGACTTCATAAACCTAAATCAGGCTTCCCTCCGGGACCACTATCCGCTTCCCCAAATCGACCAGATTCTACATATCGTTGTCGGAGCCCGCAGATTTTCACTTTTAGATGGATTTTCCGGCTACAACCGGATTTGGGTCAAAGACGAAGACCAAGGATAAGACGGCGTTTACCACGAAGTGGGGGACGTTCGCCTATCGCCGCATGCCGTTTGGCTTATCCAATGTCGGTGCCACGTTCCAAAGGGCCATGGACCTCGGCCTTCCGAGAGCTGCTCAACAAGATTATTGTCATCTACCTCGATGACATGACTGTTTTCTCTCACCGACGAGAAGATCATGTTTCGCACCCGCGGCAGATATTTGAAAGTTGTCGAGAATTCGGCATCTCTATAAACCCGAAGAAGTCTGTCTTCGCGGTAAAAGAAGGAAAGTCGCCGGGACATGTCATCTCCGAGGAAGGCCTCGCCATTGACCCCGACAGAGCGTAAGCCCTCGTTCGCTTGCCAGCCCCCACTGATAAAAAAGGGCTGCAGTCCTTCTTCGGTCAGATTAACTTCGTGCGGAAGTTCATCCCGGACTTCGCACAGGTGATCAAGCCTATGGCCGAACTGTTGAAGAAAGATACACCTTACGAATGGACTGATGAGAGAGAGCAAGCCTTCGAGGAAATCAAGGCTCGAATTGCGCAAGCTCCGGTGTTGACAAACCCGGACTACTCCAAGGACTTCATCCTGTATGCAAGTGGGAGAACCCGAAAGTTACGCCGCAGCTCCCGACTCGAAGGGAGACGACGGTGAGGAGCGCCCCATTGCGTTCCTAAGCCAAGTGATTTTGCCGCACGAAGAGAAGTACAATTTTATAGAGCGGCGAGTCCATGCGGTCATGAAGTCCCTTCGAAAGTTCGTGCACTTTGTCTCCCGTAGTAAGACCACTGTCTTTGTGATTCACCCCGATGTTCGCAGTTTCATCTTGCAAGGAGAACCGGGTCACAAGAGAGCGGGATGGATTGCCAAGATCCAGGAGTTCGACATCGAAGTACGGCCCACCAAGCTTATCAGAGGCCGAGCCTTGTGTCAGGAATTGGCCCGAAGCGCTGTAGCCGGCATCTCCGCCTGCAAGTGGGAGGACACAACGACACGCATCTACCTAGCCAACTCCTTATCGGAGGGGAGTGATTGGACAGATGAACTGGTGAGATACTTCTGCACCGGAAGATGTCCCGATCACCTGAACGCCTCACAACGAAGGAGATTTCGGCTAGGTGCACTAAGGTACACTCTTCGCCCCGAGGGGCTTTACTTCAAAAACATTGACGGCATCCCGTTGCAGGTGCGTCATAAAATCCGACCAGCCTAGGATCCTCGGAGACTTTCATTCCGGGATGCCCGGGGGTCACCATTCTTCAAGGCCAACGGCCTTAAAAATAATAAGGGCTGGATACTATTGGCCCACTCGTTCGTGCAGACGCGTATGCGGTCTCGCGCCAAATGTGATCAATGCCGGAGGTATGTCGGCCGAAACAGAAAAGCACCCCCGCCCCTTCAACCGATTCAAGCCGAAGCTCCGCTCCAAAGAATGGGGTCTAGACTTCATTGGGGTGATTTCTCCTAACTCCTCCGCCGGCCACAAGTTTATTCTCACAACCATCGACTATTTCACACGGTGGACGGAGGCGATCCCGACCAAGAACGCCGACCAAGAAACGGTCATCGTGTTCATTGAGAGCCCGATTACCCGCTTCGGGGTTCTAGAGTCGATTGTGACAGCACAACGGTCCGGGATTTGTAGGCGCTGTACTCACGGAGTACACCAGCAGACTTGGCATCTATCACAAGATGTCTTCTAATTACTACCCGCAGGGGAATGGCCTTGCCGAGTCTACTAACAAGAACCTCCTGAAAATTCTCCGGAGGACCATTGAAAAGAATAAGCGGACTTGGCACTTGCTCCTCGAACCGGCGCCGTGGGCGGACAGAGTTGCGTTCAAGAAATCCCTCAAGACGTCCCCCTACGCGCTCGTCTATGGCAAGCAAGCTGTTATGCCATCACACATTGAAATCCCCACCCTGTGGATGGTTGATGAAGACAGGAGCAGCGGAGACCCGGTAGACGACAGATTGTGCCAACTCCTGCAGTTGGAAGAAGACAGAGAAAGTGCATACCATGCCTTCGCGGATCACATTGCAGCCACTAAAGGCTGGTTTGCCAAAGGCACCACCGCCCGAGCTTTCGAAGTCGGGGACCCGGTGTCGAAGTGGGACTCATACAAGGCAAAACCGGGTAATCACGGAAAATTTGACGCTCTCTGGGAGGGCCCTTATCAGATTGCCCGGTGAATCAGTTCAATGCCTACATCCTTTCGGATATGGAGGGTCAGCTCCTCCCCATCCCCCGTCAACGGGTTCCACTTGAAGCTTTATCGCCGTTGAAGGCGCCCGAGTGGCCCTTCCTTGTAAAAATTTTTCCTTGTGTTTTTTATTTTTCCCCGCATGTATAGTTTCCAGTTTTAGCTTTCAGTTTATTTTTTCCTTCTTTGAGCTTAAATGCGGCATGGGAGAGAAAGACAGACTTCGCAGTCGAAGTCCGTCGTTGCCCCCAGAGGGGCGAAGTTCGGCTATGCAGAGAAAGAAAGGAGAAAAAAGAGCAAAAAATCGACTAAGTGTTGGCCGAAGCCCGACTTCGCAATGAGCCCGACTTCGGCCCACCGAATTCCGAAGTTTGTTCGAGAAAATGCCGAAGCACACTAAGAAGAAGCTCCGCTCAGCCTTTGACCGAAGTACGCACTGCGCACACCCTTCGTGCGAGCACGCACCGCGCGCAACGTTTGCGCGAAGTGCGAACTTCGCAGCGAAGCCTGACTTCGGCCAGCGCTCGCGCGAAGTGCGCGCTGCGCTCTATTCTCGTGCGAAGCGCGAACTTCGCGCGAAGTTCGCACTTCGCACCAAGCTTCGGCCGAAGTCCGAACAAAGCCTTGTTCGCATTGCGCAGTTCGAACAACGGGCGAAGGTTGCAAAGATGTGTGAAGCCCAAAGGCGGCAAAGACCCAGACCGCGCCCGAAGCCTTGGGCGCAGCAAGCAAGCAAAAGAGTTCAAGCACGCGCTTCGCGCGAAGTTCGAACTTCGCCCGAAATTCGGGCGAAGTCCGACTTCGCCGGCGAGGTCGGGCCGCGCCCAACTTCGGGCGAAGCCCGGCTGCGCCTAGTTTTCCGGGCCAGCGTTGGGACGCGGTTTCAAAAGAAAAATAATAACGAAAAATTCAAAAGCCCCCATGCTGGGCCCAAGGCGCGCTTGCACTTGTTTTAATCTGGGTTTCCGCGCCAAAGGTTTTGTCTTGAGCAGTGTGCCCAAGTGGTGGCAGCAACGTCAGCCATGGTGCAGTCCCCAACGCTGAATTAATGATTGCGCGTTTTTCAAGGAAAAATGCAACCAAAGAAGCATGGCACGTCTGTCGGGGCGCGTTTTTTTTCAAACGTTCTCCTGCGCAGCCACCAAGGATTTTAACTCAGCCGACCTACCCCTCCCTGCGTTGCATTAATGGCGCTGTTTTTATCTAGAAAAGGGGGTCAGAATCATGCCAACATTCCAGATTGCAGAGATTATTCCTCGATGACAGTGCTAATTATTCCTCTGATAGCGAAATTTGTTGCAGACAGCCTGAACCTGTCATTATTGCTGACTCGGAGAGATGGACAAGGGAAAAAGGCCCGTGTCGTCGCAGTCCAAATAAAGCAGCGAACTAGGGGATTTGCCGCGGCCAGGAGTTTTCAAAGGCGATCCTCCGCCAGAGAAGAAGTCAAAGGCCCGGACGAAGAAGGTACAGCGTGGGCAATCCCCACCACCTCCGGTGAATTACCTGGCAGGATATGTGGACGGCTTGTTTTCCATGAGCCTAACTCAGCTGCGAGCGAATGTGGAAGGCTGACAAAGTTTCGCCCTCCCATCATTTTGGAGCGGCGTACAAATCAAATCTCTTCATATTCATGTGCCCTCCTGTCCACCAGTGCCCGGAGCTGATAGACTTAATTGTCAGACACTATAAACCAGCTTCCCGGCAAATTTGCAGTTCCGTTGGCAAACCCTTGTTCGCACTGCGCGCAGGAGATCGTGCAGCCGCTTTCGCCCCGTGGCCGGAGTATGACTCCGGCACCATCCTCGTAAAAATCAGTCCGGGCGAACAAGCGGGACGTTTCACGCACACCAAGCGAATGAGGGATTTCCTCAATTCGTAGCTCAACGCCCGCTTCCGACCGGACAATGGCCGATCGGCCCCATGCCTTTGGCGAAATTTCAGAGCAAGTATCTATATACCATCTTGGCATGGATCCTCGGCTGCGACTCCGATGAGCTGGTGCACCCGTACCAGCCTAGCGCCGTGCAATGCCTCCCGTGTGGAGAATCTTACGAACCGACGGCGCAATGGAGCGGAAAGCGCCCCATCTCTTTCGATCGGGCAGACCGGTCGGCTTACGCCATTCATTCCAGCCTCGTTGAAGATTCGTAAGAGGCAACAACCGATTTTCGTTTTAGCTCCGTTCCGCCTCGGCTTTGTTTGTACCATCTGCACCCCCAAATGCCGATCCTGAACCCGAAGAAGGTTAACGAGAAGGGAGAGCCCCAGCCCGTCTATAACTGGACGGATGACTTATACCGGAAAGGGTCCTACTACAAGTTCAACTTCAACTTTCTGGGATTCGTCATGTCAGTCTTCACCGAAAGTGAAATCCCCCGTCCCCCGAGAGAAATGACGAGTGCTTTGATAAATCAGAAGCTCGGGGACGTTTCAGACCGACGCTAGGGATTGTGATCGGAATCTACGGATTCAAGGGCAAACCCTATTTGCTGCCCTATTGGTGCTCGGAGCATCTGTTCGGGATGGAGGTTGCCCGACAGATGGACTATGTGGAAGAAGAGTTTGGCCTAGGGAAGAAAAGAGGACAGATTTTCCAATACCCTCTTTCCTGGGCCAACGTTGAGATTACTGAGGTAGGACAACATGTCTACCTAGAGCAAGCGCTGTCCCGGATTGGCCTGGTTTTGCTGCCGCAGCACTGGAAGTATGACCCTCATGGGATAAGGGGAAAGTTTGCACATTTGTGCCCCCGGGATATAACCGAAGATAGATGCGACGTGGTCCATGTGGACCTTGACTGGGAGATTGAATTAATGGAAGCTTCTCCCCCCTGGCAGGATTTCTACTGCGAGGAGGTGACATATGACCCCAAGCGAAACCCGGACCATCACTTCTCATCTCCAGGGTTCAAAAAATTTCTGTCCAAGATTGCAGGCCTTAACTGGTCTAAAGAAAAGATTACCGAATGCTGGAAAATGAGATGCCGCACGCAGCACGATAAATCCACAAGGAGAAACCTGGCCGTAGATGACGACTTCTCGGTTCTCTATGACCAAGGATCATGACAACTGGCGGCCGTTCGCATATCAAGGTTACGTTCCCCGAGGCCCCTTTGAGGATTATAAAAGTGGGTCTCCTCCCAAACAGTTGTACACTTCGGCAATCGCGCCGCGGCCCAGCAAGTACCCAGGCCGATCCAATGCAGCCCGTGGCTCCTAAGGCGGCGCCTGAAAAGGCGAAAGAGTTAGTCAAGGCAGCGCCCGAGGCACTCCCTCAGGCAAGAAAAGCGCCAGCGCCGCCAGAAAGCAGACCGGTCGCGGCAGACCTTCTGCAAGTCAAACCCCGGTACAAGTTTACCGTGGGAGCATCACGTCCGCCGCACTCGCTTCTGCCTCCTTCCCCCGATCCGACCGCTTGTTCCGTAAGAGAAGAAGCGGAGGAGAGTTGAGAAAATCAGCGACCTAGCCTCGATAGTGCAGCAGCACGGCCGCAGAGCCGCAGCTCGCGTCCCGCCGCCGCAGAGGCAATTCCTTTGGGCAGTCCCAAGCCGCCCGCCGAGACAAGAAGCGAAGACATTCACCCGGCATCGGCTCAGAGCGGAGCCCGCAGTACGTTTGCTGTCCCCGTCTCTCTAGTCTCACCCGGCTCTACTTCCACTCGCCCCCCGCTCAATCGGGCGAGCCATGACCACATCCTCCCCCCCGTCTCCGCGTCCTTCTAGCGGTCCCCATTCTTTCGATCGCCTTGCTCGTAACCCTAACGTCTCTCTTTCTCCGAGCACAACTCCAAACCCTTCGCCCGAGGTCGGTGCTCGAGGCCGTCCGTTCACCATCACATCCTCCGCCTCGCCCGCTTCAAACCCTCACAGATGTCGCCCGCTCCCATTTCCATTTCCTGCCGCCCCCACAAGCGACCGATTCTTCCAAGGTCTGTCCGGTTCCTCCTGATCCCATTCCCGCAGGAGAGACGTCTCAGCAGATCCCTGGGCTGGGGGAACCAGATTTTATGGACGACCTCCGTAACTCAGATGACTTGCCCCCGGCAACGAGAGCCGTAGAGTATTCTGTCTCTTTCCGCCAAGACCTGAAGCGGAGGAGACACGAAGAGATAGCCGCCCCGCGAAACGCGCAAAGTATGATTTCGGAAGGAGAGTGATTACAACGGAGAAAATAATCCCAATAGTGAAGAAGCCTCTCCGAGAAATGACTAAGGCGGACTACGTGCTCCATACAAAGGAGAAAAGCTTTGACGACATCGATAAACGAGATGAGATTCGTACGATCATGCGCAAAGTCGACAATCTCTTTGTCAAGAGTCCTGGAGGAGCAGGAAGAACTTTTCGCGTTGCAAGACAAAGTAAGGCAACTTGAAGAGGACCTATCTAGGTCCACCGAGCATCCGGAAGCGGCGCGGCGAGAAACAGATGAATTCAAAGCCCACCTGGCCGCTTCTCGAAGAATGAGCCGCAACAGAAAAGAAAGCAGCCTCGGAGCAGATTTCTCAGCTCCAGGAGTCTTTGAATCAGGCGCAGTCGCAGCTTGCAGAGAAAACATCTCAAGCGGCTGTCTTTTCAAAGACAAAAGTTAAGGAAATGAGGGCTGGTTTGCTGAGGGAATGCAAGCCCCATACCTTTAAGGCGATGGCGGTCCTGGACTTCGCATCCAGGATTCAAGAAGTTTCTGCGCCTGTGGAAAGCCTCGTGGTAGAGGAGGCCGAGCGCCGTGCAAAGCAATGGCCGGACCTCGGCGATAAATCTTCGGGAGCGCGAGCGCGACGGCGTCCTTTTTTCCCCCCGTGTCCTCATTCGCTCGCAGATGGGCAGGTGCAAGGGTGACCTTGCACAAATATTTCAGAAAAGTTGAAGAGGTGAGAGTGGCTGCACGAATGCTTGACGCATTCGGACATGAAAGAGATATCTGTCTGGCCCCCTTTCACGCTCTTTCAGAACTTGGGTGTCCAGGTTTTGTTGAGAATGGCGAGCTCCTCACCCTAGATCGGGTAAAGAAGAATTGGCAGTCCTTTGAAGCAGATACGACTGAAATTGATAGCTGGACTGAGCCAATTCAAGACAGTCAGGTCACTCAGATGGTGTCCAGATATTCCAGGATCCGCTCCTATTTTCAGGAGTTAGAGAAAAGATACCTCACCATCGACCTGCACGCGGTCGCTGCTTTTCACGGAGCATTAGAAGATATAGCTGACCGCAAGCCATTCGAAGCGGAAGCCTGGCGCTCAGCCCAAGAGGCGTACACTCGCATGTGCGAGGCAGAAGCAGGAAATGGAGAGCTTTCGGAAGGAGATACTGATGAGGCAACTGACAAAGATGAATCTGAAGAACAGTTGCCGCAAGGAGAACAGTTAGAGCAACAAAAGGCAGGGGAGGTAAGTTCCTCTGCACCCAAAGGATGAAGGCATGGATTCTTTGCGCCGAGGCGAGCTCGACACCCCGCGAGCCGCCGTAAATGTTGTCACATTTTGCACGGGGTGCAATGTCTTCAATATTGTTTTGTAACAATGTGTCGCTCTTCTTTTCCTCCTTCCGTTTTTCTTCCTTCTCTCCCTTTCCTTTTCTTTCCCATTCTCTTTCTCTCCCCCTTTTTTCCTTGGAGTCCCCTGCTTGATTTTCCAACTTTCCAGCAAGTCTATCTGAAATTGGCTAAGTCTGGGTGCGAAGTTCGCACTTCGCCAGCTTGGTGCGAAGTCGCACTTCGCCTTGGTGCGAAGTTCGCACTTCGCCCAGTTTTGGTGCGAAGTGCGCACTTCGCCCAGTTTTGGTGCGAAGTCCGACTTCGCCCCACTTTCTGGGCGCACCTTGCACTGGCAGACTGGCAGGTCAACGCAGAAGAAAGATAAAATGCCGGAGCAGGTCCATATGGCGGCAGACACCAGTGTTCGCCTGTGCGCAGTTCGACTTCTCAACAGAGTCGGAATGCGCCCTTGACAGGTGTGCGGTAGGGGAACAAACCCGGAATTTGACCAAGGCGTGAAGGCCTTCCCAACTGCACTGTTTTCTGCCCACGCATCCCAAGGAGCCCCGATCCCAAGCGAAGATGGATAGACTGCCCTCTAAGGCAGGCATGTGTCACACAAAGATAACCCATCATCGTACAAGTGTCCAGCCTTCGGGATTTGAACCAAGACTCGCCGACCAAAAAGGGATAAGCATGGACCGCCCGCACCGCCCGCGTTAATAGCCTCATTCAAAGCCGATCCGAGGTTTCACCCGCTCCAGCCTACCAACGAGCTCGCCGACTTGAAGATTTACCCAAAGACTCCGCCACGTAGCCGTCCAGCCTTCCAGGAAGACCATGTTGCGGGTACAGCCCAAGCCGACAAAAGGTCAGCATTTGCAGCTTTTTCGCCGCTTCCGTCAGCTTATGTTTGACTGGGACCTCGTGCCCATTAATGTAACGGGTGGGACTCGGGCTATAAAAGCCCATCTTGAATTCATTGTAAAGGGTGGAAGGGGAATGTTTGTTAGGGAACTACTGTGCTTATCGTAACCGTGCTTCTGCTTATGAATACAATCTGTATGCCTGGTTCTGTTCTACTGTCTTTATTCTTTTATGCTGTCTTTCATTATATGCCTTAGGCCCACCTGTGTCACGGCTCGTTGATTCACTTCGGCATTTGGCGATCGTGTTCCTCTAGCATTGCTTGTTTAAAGCACCCTCTGTACTTCATTAATTTAAAGCATTCATATAATAGATGTGGTAGCAGCTCCATCGGCTATGTGTGACGTTGCTGGCCCGTATCCGGTGATTGATGCGATCCCCCCGCCGTTAGTTCCTTGTAGGGAATGTTTGCTAGGGAGCCATTGAAGTCGTGCGGTTAAACTCTCTCGCCTAACACATATACCGGCTCGACATCTCTAGGTTTACTTTCTACCCCCGTCGCTGTACGTATCCGGTGATTGATACGATCCCCCGCCGTTAGTTCCTTGTAGGGAATGTTTGCTAGGGAGCTATTGAAGCCGTGCATACGCTCGCTGGTGTATCGGAAGTACGCCTAGGTTTTGCAGTTCCTTGTCATGCTCTGTGTTTGTATGCAGTAAGTAGCGGTGATTGGTGTGTTCCCGTACTGTTAGTTCCCCCCCACCAACCTTTGGACATATTTGTAATCTCTTTCTGTACATTTGTCTCTTTCCGTTCATTTATTTCTTTCCTGTTCCCTTTAGCTTAAATCAACCCCCCCAAAAGGAGCCGGCCTTCTCCGGAGATTGGCTCGGAAGGCATCTCTTCCTTCCGGCCTTTCATGCTGGTGGGCGAATCTGGGCGCATTAACCAAAAATCCTTTCCTCATGGCAGATTCGTAACCAACAAGTCCAGGTCTAGGGTGCATACGTAAACCAAATCCTTTCCTAGGGCAGATTTGTGACCAACAGTTTTCTGGCACGCCCGGTGGGACCCAAATGTTCCACTTCATAAGTAGTATTGAAGAGGTGATGTTCGCTTCGGTGCTGTCGAACCTGAACATCTGGCGACTTTGCTAAAACTCAGATACCTCCAAGACTCGAAGACCAGTCCAAGAAAATCCTGTCTTCATGCGTACGAGATGGAGGGTTAGGAACACAGAAGAAGAGCCTTAGTACTACGAGCTTGACATCAGCGCCTTCAGAGAGCGTCCTAGGCTAGTCAGGCCAAATACCTCTCTGGATGAAACATCATCGCAAGAGGCTGTCGTTGCTGAACAAGATCCGGCTTCAGAGAGCACTGCAACCAACTTGCCACCCAATCCTCCGAACTCACCAGACCACCAGAACTCTTGGAACCCTCCAGAGTTTCTGACAGGGGCTTCTAGTGCTCCAAGTGGTCCGATCCCGCAAGCTCCGCCGGTACAACAAAACCAACCGTTGCTGATTGCTTTACAAGCACACATGGCACAACACCACCAACAACAACAACAACAACAACGGGAGCAACAACAACAACCGGTTGCCCCTAGGCTGTTTCCAGCCTGGAATTCTGCAAGACCTTTGAATCTGGTAGGGCAAGCCAAGATTCCATCTGCTGCTTTGAAATCTATACCCATGTACGATGGTACTGGGAAAACGGCCTATGAGCATATTCAGGACATCGCTTCTCTGGCTACACTCCATAGTATCATAGAAGAAAATGTCATGGTCCGGTTATTGGTCCTGTCCCTTCGGGGAAAACTGCTCTACTGGTATAGGTCTTTGCCGCCTGGCACCATCACAGGATGGGATCAGTTGGCGGGACAACTAATGAGGGGATTCAATGAATCGGCGGACCCATCCTCCTTGCTTCATCAGTTCACGACCATCCACAGACACCCGCAAGAGGAGATAGCTGATTTCAACGTTAGGTTCGCCTGGACCTGGTAGAGGGTATTCGTCGGCCTGCGGCCAATCGCTGAACAAGTGGCATATTATTATCTCGAGTCCTTCAATTCGGACATCAGTATGATTATTAGGTTCTCCAACGTCAACACTTTTCCTGAGCTGTACGAGTTAGCTCAAAAGGCGGAAACTGATCTGATTGCCATCGGCAAGCTCCCACCAAAAGCGTCAATGCCGATCTTTCCTGATTTCCCTCAGTCGCAGTATCCTAGTGCCGCTGCTCCATCATGCTCCATCGCCTGCTGCATCTTCCGCATACCCGATTCCCTCCTGGAATCTGAGTCCCGTGCCAGCAGCTTCTTAATTTCCTGCTCCGCAAGTACATTTTCCCGCTCCTCAAGTGCTGCAACTTCCATCGCCTTCACAGTATCCAGCATTGCCTGCACCTTCGCAATATCCAGCATTGCCTCCGGCCCCACCAATGGCACCATTGCCTCCACCGGCATTACCAGCACCTGCAGCTGTTGATATGCAGGCCAAGCTATTACAAGAAGTGCAATCTCTTAACTCTACTGTGAGGACGCTATCCAATGATATGGTTGTCATGAAAAAGAAACAAGCTCAGCAGGAATTCCTGCCAAGGAGACCATATCCTCCTCCGACGCTCACCAGAGATCATGCGGCTCAGGCCGGTAGGCCTCCTGCGAGGAATGCCGCTATTAGTGGGGAGCCGAGTACTTCAGACTATGTGCACTGGTGTTCCACGTGCAACGATCCGCATGGGGAGGATACTTGTATGGTGCACCAACATTATGCTCAAACACTGGCAGGCAGCGCCCTGGGCGACCAAGTCAACATGATTAGAGAGGCTGATCGTAACCTCTTGATTCTTGAGGATGAGCAAGTTTCGATTCTTACCAGAGATGGGAAGAAGCCGATTGAGGTGGAGGCATCTCAGATGGAACCTCTGAAAGTGTACACTCGCCGTGAGGAGCAGCCTCCGACAAAAGCTCCTGACAAAATTCCCGTGCCCCAGCCAGCGAAGGAGAAACTCTTACCGACGAAAGCTCCCGTGTTGCAGCCTCAAGGAGAAACCAAGGAGCAGGCCAGGGAAAAGCTCAAGTACCCTTCATTGACGAAGTGGCAGAGGGTTGACGCCATGCAGCAGTACCGCACTAAGTACGAAGTTGCGAAAGAGCCAGAGGTATCCACTAATTCGGCTTACAACATTGTCGACGAACTGAAGAAGACTCCGGCCAAGATAAGCCTATACAATGCTCTGCAACTCCCCAGGCAGGTGGATCTGTTGCAGGAGTCATTGAAATCTGTCAAAGAAAGAAAGCCGACGCAGCCTGTGCTAGCTCAGACTCTGACCACTTCGGTTATGGGGAAAAATAGGCCACCCCCGTTCTACTTGTCTCTGCGGATGGAAGGGTTTGTAGTGCACAATTGCATGATTGATTTCGGTGCATCGACCATTGTCATGCCAAGGGTAGTTTGCGAGGAGATAGGCATGGAATACACACGAAGCAATCAAGGTGTTCTTCAATTGGATGGCACTTCTGTGAAAACAGTCGGCGTCATTAAAGATATTCTCATCCAGCTCCACAAGGCGCCTCAGATTGTTGTGATACAGGAGGTTGTGGTCGTTGACCTGGAGCCGTACTTTGGCATGTGCCTCTCGAGGGAGTTCTCTGCTAAGCTGGGCGGTTACCTTTCTCTCGACTACTCACATCTGGAGGTCCCCTTCAAGGGGAGGACGGTGAAGATCTATAATGAAAAACCCTCCACCTTCCTCGTTGAGAGGATGCTCGAAGAGGGGCAGCAAGATGAATCAGTCCACCTAATGACAGAAGAGTTGGAAGAGGTGGACCTAGTGGAGGAAACCCTAGAGGAGCTGCGGGCGGAGGATGAGTTCTCCTTGACGGATTTTAACGCCATGATTGAGTCGGAAATAGGTTGCTATTCCATCACCCAGCCTGAGAAGCCAAAGGAGAAAGTGCAAGAAAACAAGAACCCTGCCCCGAATGAGCTATGGAAGCTATACTTTGACGGTGCCCGATGCAAAAAAGGTGTCGGGGCAGGGGTTTTTTTGGTTTCGTCCTCTGGAGAACAAAAGGATTACTGCTACAGGTTGGCCTGGAGTTGCACCAAGAAAGCGGCGGAATATGAAGCTCTGTGCTTAGGGCTGAAGAAGGTAGAGAAGTTGGGAATCAAGCAACTATAGATCTTTGGAGATTCGGAATTAGTTTGCAAGCAAATCACTAACAAGTGCGTCTCAAAAAATCACTATCTCAAGGCATACTGCAATAGGGTCTGGGACCTGTTGGAATCCTTCGAGGCCCTTAATGTTCAAGCCATCTCCTGAGAAAAAAATAAGCATGCAAATGTCTTAGCGTCTATCGAAGCCACATACTCCTCGCCTGATGACATGATGCAGAAGCCTAAGGCGGTAAGAACCATTTACAGGCCTTCTGTGCCTGATAGGGACACCCACTGGCAGGTGTTCGATTGTGACGAGCAAATCGTCAATTTTTTAGTCCATGAAGCAAGTACAATAGAAGGTAGAGACCTTGAGGACGAGGACTATGAGGGGTTAATACAGTTGAAGAACAACCACGTCCCGAAGGGGCTGATCATTTTGGAAAGTCTATTTGATCAGAACGACAAAGCGATATCTCACCGGATCAAAGTAGACGCCAAGCAGTACAAGGATCTGGAGCTTGAGTCTGGAAAAGTAATAAAGTCGGAACAGACTGTACTCCAGAGGAGTTGGAGCAGATTTGGGCTTTGTGCAGAAAATATCTAGACATTGTGGCCTGGTGCTATTGGGACCTGAAAGGGTATGACCGAGAGGTCATCCAACACACCATTGCTTTGCAAGAAGGGGTCAAACCCTACAGGCAGAAACAAAGGCCTGTTAACTCGAAAATAGAGGTTTTGATGAGAGCTGAACTCCTGAAGATGCTAGAGGCAAAAATCATCTACCCTATTAAGCATTCTTCTTGGGTCGCAAATTTGGTCCCTGTCAGGAAGAAGAATGGGGATATTCGCTTGTGTCGATTTCCGTAATCTGAATCAAGCCTCGTTGAAGGACCATTACCCGCTCCCACAGATTGATCAGATCGTCCATGTAGTGGCAGGAGCGCAGCGCTTCTCTCACCTAGACGACTTCTTTGGATACAATCGGATCTGGGTGAAAGATGAAGATCAACACAAGTGTTCACAACCAAATGGGGGACGTTCACGTATCAGTGCATGCCTTTTGGCCTCTTTGAATGCGGGGGCCACCTTCCAGAGAGCCATGGATCTGGAATTTGGCGAACTGTTGAACAAAATTATTGTCATCTATTTGGATGACATGATTGTGTTTTCACACAGGAGGGAAGAACATGCCTCTCATCTGTAGCAAGTGTTCGAAAGATGTCGGGAGTTCGGCATATTTATTAACCCGAAGAAATCCATCTTTGTGGTGAAGGAGGGGAAGCTGCTAGGCCATGTTATTTCCGAAAAGGGGCTTGCTGTAGATCTTGAGAGAGCAGAGGCCCTCCTAAAACTCCCCCTCGCAGCGAACAAGAAGGGGCTGCAATATTTCTTCGGCTAGATCAACTTCGTAAGAAAGTTCGTGCCTGATTTCGCTCAAGTCATTAAGCCAATGGCCGAACTTCTGAAGAACGTCGAGTTTGTATGGACAGAGGAGGGAAAGAAGGTGTTTGAAGAGATCAAGGCTCAAATCGCCCAAGCGCCTGTGCTAGTTAACCCAGACTATTCCAAAGACTTCATCCTTTATGCAGTTGGGGAACTTGAAAGTTATGTAGCAGTTCTAACGCAAAAGGGAGACGATGGCGAAGAGCGCCCCATCGCATTCTTGAGCTAGGTAATCCCGCCGCACGAAGAGAGATACAACTTCATCGAACGCCAGGTACACAGTCATGAAGTCCTTTAAGAAATTTAGGCACTTTGTCTCCCAGAGCAGGATGACGGTGTACGTGGTTCACCCAGATGTCAGGAGTTTCATCATCCAGGGAGAACTGGGTAACAAGAGGGCTGGCTGGATTGCTAAGATCCAAGAGTTTGACATCGAGGTTCGACCCACCAAGTTAATCCGAGGTTGGGCATTGTGCCAAGAGTTAGCAAGGAGTGTTGCCGCGGAAGTAGTTGCCTGTCAGTGGGAGGACCCAATACTAGAGGGCAACTTCGCCAATCAATCGGTGGAGGACGGTGACTGGACTGATGAGATAAATCAATATTTCAACACTGGGAGATGTCTAGACCGTCTTAATGCCTCATAGAGAAGGAGATTCAGGGTTTAGTCCCAGAGATGTGTTGTGCCCAGAGGGGCTATTTTTCAAAAATATTGACAGTGTTCTCTTGCTATGCGTCAAGGGAACAGAGAAGGAAAAAATCTTCGACGAATTCCATTTTGGGATGTCAGGGGGACACCTTTCAAGAAGGCTTACGGCCTTAAAGATAATCAGGGCAGGCTACTATTGGCCCACTATTTTTGCTGATGTTTTTGCAGTCTTCCGAAAATGCGAGAAATGTCAGAGATTTGCCGACCGGAATAAAAACGCCCCAATGCCCCTCCAATCGATCCAAGTTGAAGCTCCCTTCCAGCAGTGGGGCTTAGACTTTGTCGGGGTGATATCGCCAAATTCTTCTCTGGGCATAAATACATTCTGACTGCTACGGATTATTTCACCTGGTGGGCCGAAGCAGTGCCTACAAAGCATGTTGACCAAGAGACGGTCATCGCCTTCTTGGAAAGCTTAATAACCCGCTTCGGAATTCCAGAGGCAATTGTGACAGACAATGGTCCGGGGTTCGTAGGTGCCAAACTCACCGAGTTCGCTTGCAGGTATGGAATCTACCTTAAGGCCTCCTCCAATTGCTACCTGCAAGGAAACGACTTAGCGGAATCAACGAATACAAATTTGATGAAAATAATAAAGAGAACCCTAGAGAGGAACAAAAGAACCTGGCACTTGTGCCTAGATCAAGCGCTATGGACCGATCGCATCTTTGTCAAAAAATCCATCAAAACGTCGCTATACGCGCTGGTTTAAGGGAAGGAGGCAGTTTTGCCCATACATGTTGAGATGCCCGCGCTTTTGTTGCTAGACGACGAAAGAGGGAACTTGGATCCCATCGATGCCAGACTAGCTTAGTTGTTGCAACTTGAAGAGGAAAGAGAGAAAGCTTATGAAGCTTTCATGAAGCACACGAAGACTACCCGAAATTGGTTTGGAAAAGGGACCACGGCCAGAGTCTTCCAAGTCGGAGATCTAGTGCTGAAATGGGATTCATGGAAGGAGAAACCAGGGAATCACGACAAATTTGATGCCTTCTGGGAAGGCCCCTTTCAGATTGCCTGGGTTAATCAGTTCAATTCATTTATATTGCGGGACATGGAGGGCCATACTCTCCCCATCCCAATCAACGACCTTCATCTGAAGGCCTATCACCATTGAGAAGCATCATGAAATTTCCCTATGTACATAGTTTTATTTCTGCAGTTTTAGTTTCTCTTTTCTGAATGAAAATATGTTTTCTTGCTTTAAGCTCAAGTGTTCGGCTCTCTAGTTGAGCAATTTTTGTTCCAAGAAGTGCAGAATCAGGTTTCCCAAAAAGAGAAGTCCCCAATCGGCAGTTGAAGACGCCAGGGTTTGCAGAAATTCTTTCCCAAAGGTGAGATTTGCTCATGGAAAGGGCGAGATCAGGTCCTGGATGATGTTCGCATAAAGATTAAGTAAGGGCTGGGGTTCGCTCCAGTTTTCAGCGAGGATGAGGTTCGTCCAAGGTCCAGAGCGAAACTAGGATACAGGCCTAGCTCGAAGCAAGAAAGAAATCCGCGCGAGGACCAAAGAAAAATCAAAATCTCGCTAAAGCACCACAGAGAAGCCGCGAGTTGCGCAATTAGGGGCGGGGAAAAAAGTAAAATTTTCTAAGGTTCGCTCGAGTAAGGTAGCTAGAACGGGCTTCTTCAGAGTTTTGAGCGAGCTGTGGATGAATCCCGAAATGCAAAGTCCCCATCTCGCTAAAGCTTGCATGGCCAGAGGTTCTAAACGGCGATTGACGCACCAAGGGCCCAAGCGCAAAAGGAGAGTCATAACAAGGTTCGCTCAAGTTTCAAGCGAGTCCAAGAATCGCGTAGGTTTTAAAGCCAGAAAGAACTAGGGCGAGGCACGACGACAAGGGGAGAACGAGGGTCGAAAATTTTCTAACTCCCTATGATGCCAAGGTTCGCTTGGATCTCGAGCGAGTCCGGGAGTTGCTCGAGCCCTTGAGCGAAGCCCGGAGTATTTTCACCCCCGAGCGAGACTCAACCGAATCAAAAGGCCAAAAATTTGCTAAGTCCTAAAACAAATGCCGAGATTCACTCCGCACTAAAGCGAGGACGAGAATCGCTCACAATTTTCAGTGAAGTCAAGAATCGCACAAGTCCTAATTGAACTATAGAAAATGCTAGAGTTCGGGTGAAGTGCAGCGAGTGCCGAGGTTTGCATGATCGATGAGCGAGAACAGGTTTCAAGGCCCTCCAGGAGCGAATCCCAGTCCAAGGCAAAGGGAAACAAAGGGTTCTGAGTTCGCTAGCAGCTTGAGGATCGCTCATCGTCCAAGCGAGAACCAGAATCGCACGGGATATTGGGTGACTTCAAGAAGAAAAAATTTTAAAATTTTTCTAAGTCTTCCCCGGATGCAGTTCGCACAACAATGGAGTGAGCGCCGAGGTTCGCTCGGATTCCGAGCAGAGCCGGGAGTCGCTCAAGGTTTCGAGCGAACTTCAGCCCCACGCATCAACTAACTGTGACGAACCTTGGAATGCGCGAAAAATGCGGCGGCAGGTTATACTCCTAAGACGCACATTATAAATGAGCCTTGAGATCGGCGATCGAGGTGTTTTGCGCCTCCAAGGAAGATCTTGTGCACGACCACCAAGGAATAACTGCTGCGCCCACCAACTCCGTGCTCTTGGCATTTAACCCAAGTACTCACCATTAATGGCGAAAACACCACCCACTCCCATAAAAGGCGCAACGCCCCAGTTCGCTCTGTTAATCAACTTAGAACTCACTTTGAGCCACACCAAAAGCAGAGTGTAGAGCAATTTACTAGCCAAGAATTGACCGCGCAAGGACAAAGTATGGGCTACACTATCGGCGCCATCTGTCACTATTTAAGCTGATGCGAAGTGCCATCTGCCGCACCTACCCGCATTCCTGCTGACCGAAGACATATCCCAACGCGCTGCCATGTAGCTGTACCGCCATCAAGGACGCCATGCTGTTACGACAGTCCGACCCGACAGAAGTCAGCATCAGCAGCTCCTCAGCCGCTCGTGTCAGCCACTGTCTTGTCTGGGACTTTGTGCCCATGAATGTAATCGAGGGGAACTTTGGGCTATAAATACCCACCACATTTTCATTGTAAGGTGGTGGAAGGGGAATATATTGCTAGGGGACAATTGTAACTGTGCGTTTGCCTCAAATACGAACATATATTTGGCTCTGCTTACTGTCTTTTATCTTGTATGCTGCCTCTCCTTGTCATTTCTGCCTCATGTTTCTTGTGTCATTGCTTGCTGTTGTACTGAACTCTGGACTCCGGCATTTGGTGGCCAGGTATTCTTGGAATGCATAGATAGAGGATACATAGGATCGCTGATAGCTGTAGTTTCAATGTATGTTTGTAGATGAATGCTGTTAGTAGTGGTGATTGATTCGTCGCCGTGCTGCTTATTCCCCCCACCCAACTCCAATCACATTTGGAATTCCTTTCTGCACTTTTATCTCTTTCTGTACTTTTATCTCTTTCCCTGCACTCTTATCTTAACACAACCCCACAGGAAGCCGGCCTTCTCCGGAGATTGGCACGGAAGGCATCCCTTCCTTCCGGCCTTTCAATCTGGTGGGCGAATCTGGGCGCATTAACAACAAGTCCTTTCCTCATGGCAGATTCGTAACCAACAGTTTCTCTGGCACGCCCGGTGGGACCAAGGTCCCATATTTTAAGAGAGAATTTCTAACCCGTCTCCACCTGGCGCCAATAGTTTCTTGGCCTTACCCGGTGGGACATGGTAGTTTCCCACCCCCAAACAGAATCGAAGTACTAGTGCTCGCTTCATTGCTGTTCAAAATCGGAGCACCTGGCGACTCTGCAAATTATCTGAACATTCTCTGAGTCCGCGAAGACCGGTCCTAACGCCTTCATGCAAACGAGAAGGTGGTGAGCAAGGAATCCGGAGAACCCGCTTGACTTTTACGAACTTGATATTGACGCTCCAAGCGAGCGCGTCAGGCTGGCTGATCATCAAGCTCGCGAAGAAGAAAACCAAGAAGAAGCCGAGGCTGAAATTCAAGAAGTTGAGGCTGAAATTGAAGAAGCTGAGGCCGAAGAAGAATCCACATCTTCGGACAGTTCCGATACCGAGTACACTACCGGGTCAGAAGCGAAAATGGCTGATCATCAAGATGATGATGACCTCTTCCCGGCGGTGGATTCTACGGGGCCTTTGGCCCTAGTCGGACAGCAAGCTGTATCCCCTGCTGCCTTAAAGTTTATCCCTACATACGACGGCTACGACAAGACGTATGAACACATCCAGGACATTCTGGCCCTGGCTGCGCTACACTCCATTACTGACGAAAGTGTGAAGACCCGTCTGCTAGCCCTTTCCCTAAGGGGAAAGCTTCTCATCGGTAGAGATCATCGCGCGAGGGATCCATCACAGGGTGGCGACAGTTAGCCGACAAGCTTGTGAAAGGATGCAACGAGTTTGCTGATCCCTCTTCTTTGCTGCATCAGTTCCAAAGTATTCAGAGACACCCCCAAGAGGAGGTGTCAGACTTCAACATCAGGTTTGCGAGGTCTTGGAAACGAGTCCCTTGCGAACTCCGACCGTCAGCAGGTCAGGCCGCCTACTACTACCTTAGGTCTTTCAACTCAGACATTTGCTTGCTGCTGAAGGTTGCCAGAATCAACACGTTCCCTGCTCTGTACGAAGCTGCCCAACAAGCTGAAATGGACATCATCTCCATCGGCAAGCTTCCGCACGAGTGCAACCGTCCATCTACCCCGATTTTCCCCGATCGTAGTACCCGTCGCCTCTCGGTTCGAGCCGTCCACTTCGGGACAGCAACCCCAACGAAGCAATGGAATCCGACGCCGGTCGTGAACCCTTACGGCCTGCCGCAGATTCATTATCCGCCTGCCCGTCCTCCTCGTTTTCCAGCACTTCCTGCTCCCCCGTAGCATGCACAATATTCCACTCCTCCTCCATTGGCTGCATTGCCTCTCCCAGCTTAGTTGTCGCCGCCTCCTGGCCATGATATTCAGAATCAAATCCTACAGGAGGTACGGGCTCTAGCCTCTGGCTATCACACCATGTCTAACGACATGACTGTCCTGAAAAAGAAGCAGGCCCAGATGGACCTAGCTCCAAGGAGGCCATATCCGCCCCCGGCATTGACAAAGGATCGGCCCCCCGAGCAACAATTGCAACGGCGGCCCCCTCCGAGGAATGCTGCCATTGAGGATGAACCTGGTACATCTGACCAGGTCAACTGGTGCACCACGTGCAATGACCCGCATGCCGAGGAATACTGTACGCTGCATCAGCACTACCTCCAGACCTTGGCCGGCAGTGCCATAGAGGACGAAGAACTCTACATGATCCTGGGCGACGAAAGAAATTTCGCCGTTTCAGACGAGGTTCCGATGCCGCCTCCTGCCAAGGAGAACAAGAAGTCTGCCGAAGCTGCAGCCAAACCCTTAAAAGTGTACGCTAGAAAAGACAAGGCACAACCTGAGGAGATACTGCCCTACAAGAGGCTGTGGCCCTATGCAGCCAAAGAAAAGGCTCCTCCGGCAAAGACTCCCGCAGTCAAGCCTCCCGTAGCCAAAAATCTTCCGGCTAAAGCTCCCGCTGCTCAGCCTCCAGCTGAAACAAGACAACAAGCTCAGGAAAGGCTGAGATATCCGTCTCTGACCAAGAGACAAAGAGTTGAGGCCACTCAGCAGTACTGGATGAAGTATGAGCCGACAAAAGAAGCAGAAGGAGCTAGCACTTCAGGCTACAGCATAGTAGACGATTTGAAGAGAACTCCCGCAAGAATCAACATGTATGATGCTCTTCAGCTCCTAGGCCAGGTTGATCTGCTGCAAGAATCTCTGAAAATCACGAAGAACGGCAAGCAGATACAACCCGCTGTCCTGGTGCAACCCCTGACAGTCTCGACCACTGGGAAGAACAGACCACCTCCCTTCTATCTGTCATTACGGATGCAAGGGTACATAGTACACAACTGCATGGTGGACTCTGGCGCTTCCACGACCGTAATGCCGAGAGCCGTCTGCGACGAGATCGGGATGGAGTACACAAGGAGCAGCCAAGGCGTGCTGCAACTAGACGACACCCCTGTCAAGACAATCGGTGTCATAAAAGACATCCCCATTCGGCTGCACAAAGCTCTCGACATCGTGGTCATCCAAGAGGTTGTGGTCGTCGACTTGGAACCCTACTTCGACATGTGTCTCTCCAGGGAGTTCACGGGGAAGTTGGGAGGGTACTTGTCTCTGGACTACTCGCACATGGAAGTGCTCTTGAAAGGAAGGAGACTGAAAATATTCAATGAAAAGCCTTCCACCTACTTAGTAGAGAAGATACCCGGAGAAGAGCCTGAGGATTGCATGGTTCAGCTGTCGGAGGAGGAACTGGTGACAGTGGACATGACCGGGTCACAAGAGAGCAGGATGGATTGCCAAAATCCAGGAGTTTGACATCGAAGTGCGGCCAACCAAGTTGATCAGAGGCCGAGCCTTGTGCCAGGAGCGAGCCTGAAGCGCGGTAGCTGAGATATCCGCCTGTGAGTGGGAGGATCCAGCAACACGCATCAACCTAGCCAACTCCTTACTCGAGGAGTGCGACTGGACAGATGAACTGGTGAGATATTTTTGCACCGGAAGATGCCTAGACCACATGAACGCCTCACAAAGAAGGAGGTTTCGGCTAGGTGCACTGAAGTACACTCTTCTTCCCGAGGGGCTTTTCTTTAAAAACATCGACGACATCCTGTTGCGGTGCGTCGGAAAATCAGACCAGTCCAGGGTCCTTGGAGAATTTCACTCCAGGATGCCCGGAGGTCATTATTCCGCAAGGCCTACGACCTTGAAAATAATTAGAGCTGGGTACTACTGGCCCACTCTCTTGGCGTACGCTCATGCGCTCTGTTCCAAGTGTGATCAATGCCAGAGATTTGCTGGCAGAAACTGAAAAGCACCCCTGCCCCTTCAACCAATTCAAGCCGAGACTCCGTTTCAGCAATGGGGTCTGGACTTCATCGGGGTGATCTCGCCGAATTCTGCAGCGGGCCACAAGTTTATCTTAACCGCCACCGATTACTTCACACGGTGGGCAGAGGCGATCCCCACAAAGAACGTCGACCAAGAGACGGTCATCAGATTCCTTGAGAGCCTGATTACCCGTTTCGGGGAACCCGAGTCAATAGTGACGGACAATGGTCCGGGGTTCGCAGGTGCAGTACTCACGGAGTACACCAGCAAATTCGACATCTATCACAAGATGTCTTCCAACTACTACCCGCAAGGGAACGGTCTCGTCGAGTCCACCAATAAGAATCTACTGAAGATCATCCGAAGGACAGTGGAAAATAACAAGAGGACTTGGCACCTACTCCTGAATCGGGCGCTATGGGCGGACAAAGATTCATTCAAAAAGTCCATCAAAACGTCCCCTTATGCGCTCGTATACGGCAAAGAAGCGGTCCTGCCAACGCGCATTGAAATACCCGTTCTCTGGATGCTTGATGAGAAAAGAAGCAGCGGGGATCCAGTAGAAGACAGACTTTGCCAACTGCTGCAGTTGGAAGAAGACAGAGAGAAAGCGTACCAAGCCTTCACCAAACACGCTGAAGCAACTCAAGGCTGGTTCGCAAAAGGCGCCACTGCCCGAGTTTTCAAAATTGGGGACCTGGTGCTGAAGTGAGACTTGTTGAAGGCAAAACCCGACAACCATGGAAAGTTTGACGCCCTCTGGGAGGGCCCCTATCAGATTGCTCGGGTGAATCAGTTCAACGCATATGTGCTCCGGGACATGGAGGGACATGCTCGGGTGAGCAGGTGCAGCGGGCGTTGATGTTCCCACGGTAAACTTGTACCGGGGTTTGACTTGCAGAAGGTCTGCTGCAACCGGTCTGCTCTCTGGCGGCGCTGGCGTCTTTTGTGCCTAAGGAATCACCTCGGGCATTGCCTTGACTAATTTCTTCGCCTTTTTAGGCACCGCCTTGGAAGCCACGGGCTGCATTGGGTCCACTTGGATGTCTGCTGGGCCCGCGCTGGCAGTTGCCAAAGTGTACAACTGTTGGGAGGAAGACCCTCTCAAAGGGACATCGGGGAACATAATCTCGATATGCGAAAGGCCGCCAGCTGTCATGGTGCTGGTCATATAGAACTGAAAAGTCGTCATCAACGGCCAGATTTCTCCTGACGGATTTATCGTGCTGCGTGCAACACCTCATCTTCCAGCATTCAACAATATTTTCTTTTGGCCAGTTAAGGCCTGTTATCTTGGAGATGAATTTTTTAAATCCTGGAGAAGAGAACTTGTGGTCCGGGTTTCGCTCGGGGTCATATGCTACCTCCTCGCAATAAAAATCCTGCCACGGAGGCGAAGCTTCCATCGAGTCAATCTCCCAGTCGAGGTCAACATGGACCACATCACATCTGTCTTCGATTATATCCGCCCGGGGGCAGATATGCGTGAACTTTCCCCTTATCCCGTACGGGTCGTACTTCCAGCGCTGCGGCAACAGAATTAGGCCAATGCGAAAAAGCTCCTGCTCGAGATAGACATGCTGTCCCACCTCTGTTATCTCAACGTTCGCCCAGGAAAGAGGGTATGGAAAAATATGGCCCTTTCTCTTTCCCTGGCCGAACTCCTCTTCAACGTAATCCATCTGCCGAGCAACCTCCATCCCAAACTGATGATCCGTGCACCAGTAGGGCAGCAGATGAGGCTTGCCTTTGAATCCGTAGATTCTGACCACAATCCCCTGCGTCAGTCTAAAAACGTCCCCGAGCTTGTGATTCAGCAAATAGCTCGTCATTTCTTGCAGGGGGCGAGGGATCTCACCCTCGCTGAAGACTGACATGACCAAGCCCAAAAAGTTGAAGTTGAACTTGTAGTAGGACCCTTTCCGGTATAGGTCATCCGTCCAATCATAGACGGGCTGTGGCTCTCCCCTCTCATTTACCTTCTTCAGGTTCGGGATCGGCATCCGGGAGTGCAAATGATACAAACATAGCCAAGCCAGGAAAGAACTGAACCGGAATTCAGTCGACTGCTTCTTCTGGAGCTTTACCAGGCTGGAGTGAATGGCATATGCCAGCCAGTCCGCCCAGTCAAAAAATATAGGGCGCTTCCCACTTCTTTGCGCTGCTGGTTCGTAGGATTCTCCGCACAGGAGACATTCTGCCAGCGCTAACTGATACGGCTGTACCAGTTCGTCTGAGTCGCAGCCAAGGACCCATGCCAGAATGGTGTATAGGTATTTGCTCTGAAACTTTTCCAGGGGTATGGGGCCGGTTGGCCATTGTCCAGTTGCAAGCGGGGCGTTCAGTTCTGAATTGAGGAAATCCCTCATCCTTTTTGTGTGCGTGAAGCGTCCCGCTTGTTCGCCAAGATTTATCTTTCTGACAATTGTGCTGGAGTCATACTCCAACCCTGGGGCGAAGGCTGGCTGGACAGTCTCCCTGCGAAGTGCGAACAAGGGTTTACCGTTGGAGCTGCAAATCTTCCGGGTAGCTGGTCTATAATGTCTGACAATTAGGTCTACAAGCTCCGGGCATTGATGGACAGGAGGGCACAAGAATCGGAAGAGGTTAGACTTGTACGCCGCTTCGAAATGGTGAGAGGGCGAAACCTTGTCAGCCAAATTCTCCACATTTGTCCGCAGCTTAGTCAGGCTCATGGAAAACGAGCCGTCCTTGTATCCCGCCAGGTAATTTACCGGTGGTGGTGGGGCTTGCCCACGCTGTACTTTCTTTGGTCGGGATTTTGACTTTTGCCCTGGCGGTGTCTCACTCCTGAAAACACTTGACTGCGGTAAATCCTCCAGTTCGCGCCCTTCGCTGGATTGCGCTGACATTGTCAACTTTCCTTTGTCCATCCTTCTGAAACAGCAATAATTATGATTTCTGGACGCCTGCAGCAGATTTCACAGTCGTAGGAATAATTTGCACGATTTGGCATGTTTGGATGCATCAGTCCCCCTTTTCTAGATAATGACAGCGTCATTAATGTCGCGCAGGAGGGGGTAGGTCGGCTGGCAAGTGAAGGAGTTATGTTTCTTGGGTGGCCGCGCAGGAGAAGGTCTTGGAAGATGCACTTCGGCCGCCGTGCCATGCTTCTTTGATTGCACTTTTATTGAAGACTGCGCAATCATTAAACTTAATTTCGAATGTTGCGCCATGGCTGACGTCACTGCCACAATATGGGCACACTGCTCAAGAAAAAAGCCCCTTGGTTCGGAAACCCATCTCAAACGGTCGCAACGCGTCTTGGGGCCACGCTTTAGAATTTTTTATTCATTTTTTAAACTCATCCAAGCTGCGTTTAGACACCAGGGAGAAGTCGGACTTCGCGTGAAGTTTGGGCGCGATTCGACTTCGCCTGCGCAGTCGGACTTCGCTCCAAAGTCGAGCGCAGTCCGAACTGCCACTTGCACTGGGACTGTTTTCCCTTTCTTTTCCTTCTGCGCCCGAGGATTGAGCGCAGTCCGACCTTTGCAAACTTCGGAAGAGTTGGCGAGCACTTAGAATTTTATTGCCTCTTTGGATCGGGTGCACGAGCTGCGCTTATACAATGGAGCGCGTTCGGACTTCGCCCGAAGTTCGGGCGAAGTACGTACTTCGCGCGAAGTTCGCACTTCGCGCGAAGTTCGCACTTCGCGCGATGTGTGCGCGAAGTTCGCACTTCGCATGCAAGCTGGGCGTAGTACGTACTTCGCGCGCAAGCCGTTTGTGTTCGGACTTCGCGCGCGAAGTCGGACTTCGCTCAAAAACTGAGCGCAGTCCGAACACTCGCAAATTTGCAGCTTTGTTCTTTCGAACCTTGCCTTTTGGCTGGCGCGCAGCCCGACTTCGCTGCGAAGTCGGGCAGCAGCCAGCACTTAGCCGTTTTTGCTCTCTCTCCACTCAAGCAGCCCCTTCACGAACTTCGCTCCTTCTGAGGGGCGACAACAGACTTCGCTGCGAAGTCTGTATTCTCTCCCATGTCGCAGTTTGGCTCAAAAAAATAAAAAACTGAAAGCTGGAACTGTACATGCTGAAAAAGCAAAATGCATAAGGGAAATTTTTACACAGAAGGACCCATTGGGCACCTTCAGCAGCGATAAACTTTTAAGTGGAACCCGTTAACAGGGATAGGTAGGAGCTGACCCTCCATATCCCGAAGTACATAAGCATTGAACTGGTTCACCCGGGCAATCTGATAAGGGCCCTCCCAGAGGGCATCAAACTTCCCGTGGTTGCCCGGCTTCGCCTTATATGAGTCCCACTTCAGCACCAGGTCCCCGATTTTAAAAACTCGGGCAGTGGTGCCTTTTGCAAACCAGCCTTGAGTGGCTCCAATGTGCTGGGTGAAGGCCTGGTATGCTTTTTCTCTGTCTTCTTCCAACTGCAGAAGTTGGCACAGTCTGTCATCCACCGGGTCTCCACTGCTCCTGTCCTCGTCCAACATCCATAGGGCAGGGATTTCGATGTGGGATGGCATGACAGGCTCTTTACCGTAGACGAGTGCATAATGGTACGTTCTGATGGATTTCTTGAATGAAACTCTGTCCACCCATAGCGCCCGGTTCAGGAGTAAATGCCAAGTCCGCTTGTTTCTATCAATGGTCCTCCTGATGATCTTCAGGAGATTCTTGTTAGTGGACTCGGCAAGGCCATTCCCCTGCGGGTAGTAATTAGAAGACATTTTATGATAAATGCCAAGTTTGCCATTGTACTCCGTGAGTACAGCGCCTGCGAATCCTGGACCATTGTTTGTCACAATTGACTCTGGAATCCCTAAGCGGGTAATCAGATTCTCAAGGAACCTGATGACCGTTTCTTGGTCTGCGTTCTTGGTCGGGATTGCCTTTGCCCACCGTGTGAAGTAATCGGTGGCTGTAAGAATAAACTTGTGTCCGGCAGAGGAACTAGGCGAAATCACCCCAATGAAGTCTAGACCCCATTGTTGGAACGGAGTCTCGGCCTGAATCGGTTGAAGGGGCAGGGGTGCTTTTCTCGTTTTGCCAGCAAACCTCTGGCATTGATCACACTTGGAACAGACCGCATAAGCGTCTGTAAATAGAGTGGGCCAATAGTACCCAGCTCTAATTATTTTTAAGGCCGTAGGCCTTGCAGAATGATGACCCCCAGGCATCCCGGAATGAAAATCTCCGAGGACCCTGGGCTGGTCTGATTTCCTGACGCACCGCAACAGGATGCCGTCAATGTTTTTGAAGTAAAGCCCCTCGGGGCGAAGAGTGTACTTAAGTGCACCTAGCCGAAATCTCCTTCGTTGTGAGGCGTTCAGGTGATCGGGACATCTTCCGGTGCAGAAATATCTCACCAGTTCATCTGTCCAATCACTCCCCTCCGATAAGGAGTTGGCTAGGTAGATGCTTGTCGCTGTGTCCTCCCACTTACAGGCGGAGACGCCGGCTACAACGCTTCGGGCCAGCTCCTGACACAAGGCTCGGCCTCTCATAAGCTTTGTGGGCCGCACTTCGATGTCGAATTCCTAGATTTTTGCGATCCATCTTGCCCTCTTGTGACCCGGCTCTCCTTGTATGATGAAGCTTCGAACGTCCGGGTGAATCACGAAGACAGTCGTTTTGCTTTGGGAGACAAAATGCCTGAACTTTCGGAGGGATTTCATAACAGCGTGAACCTGCCGCTCTATAAAGTTGTACTTTTCCTCATGCGGCTGAATCACTTGGCTTAGGAACGCTATGGGGCGCTCCTCGCCATCGTCTCCCTTCTGAGTTAGGACTGCGACGTAACTTTCCGGTTCTCCCACCGCATACAGGATGAAGTCCTTGGAGTAGTCCGGGTTTATCAACATCGAAGCTTGCGCAATTCGAGCCTTGATTTCCTCGAAGGCTTGCTGTCTCTCATCAGTCCATTCATAGGGTGTATCTTTTTTCAGCAGTTCGGCCATAGGCTTGATCACCTGCGCGAAGTCCGGAATGAATTTCCGCACGAAGTTAATCTGACCGAAGAAGGACTGCAGCCCTTTTTTATCAATGGGGGCTGGCAAGCGAAGGAGGGCTTCTGCTCTGTCAGGGTCAATGGCGAGGCCTTTCTCGAAGATGACATGTCCCAGCAGCTTTCCTTATTTTACCGCGAAGACAGACTTCTTCGGGTTTATAGAAATGTCGAATTCTCGACACCTCTCAAATATTTGCCGCAGGTGGGAAACATGATCCCCTCTTTGGTGAGAGAAAACGGTCATGTCATCAAGATAGATGACAATGATCTTATTGAGCAGCTCTCGAAAGGCCAGGTCCATGGCCCTTTGGAATGTGGCACCAGCATTGGATAAGCCGAAAGGCATGCGTTGATAGGCGAACGCCCCCCATTTGGTGGTGAACGCCGTCTTATGCTGGTCCTCATCCCTGACCCAAATCTGGTTGTAACCGGAAAATCCATCTAGAAGTGAGAATCTCTGGGCTCCAGCAACGATGTGTAGAATTTGGTCAATTTGGGGAAGCGGATAGTGGTCCTTGAGGGAAGCCTGATTCAGGTTTCTGAAGTCGACACAGAGACGAATGTCGCCATTCTTTTTCCTCACAGGCACCAAATTCGCGACCCAGGAAGAATGCTTGATGGGGTAGATGATTTTGGCCTCCAACATCTTCAAGAGCTCTGCTTTCATCATGGCCTCAATTTTTGGATTTACGGCCCTCTGCTTCTGTCGGAATGGCTTGGCGCCATCCTCTAGCTCAATGGTATGCTGGATGACATCTCTGTCATACCCCTTCAAATCCTCGTAGCACCAGGCCACGATGTCGGGGAACTCTTGGCACAGTGATCTAATCTGCTCAAGTTCCTCCGAAGTGCAGTCTGACCTTGATAGTTTTACCAGGTTCAAGTTCCAGGTCGACATACTGCTTCGGGTCTACCTTGATCCTGTGAGATATTGCTCTGTCATTCTGATCAAATAGACTCTCTAATGTAATTAGTCGTTTTGGGACATGATTATTTTTTAATTGTATCAACCCCTCATATTGCTCGTCATCAGGGTCTCTACCTTCGATTGAACCAACTTCGTTAACCAAAAATGTGACGATCTCCTCGTCACAATCGAACACCTGCTAGTTGGTGTCCTTATCAGGCACAAAAGGCCTGTAAATAGTGCGAACCGGCTTCGGTTTCTGGACAACGTCATCAGCCGGAACGTACCTGGCTCCAACAGACGCCAAAATGTCAGCATGTTTGTTTTTCTCACCCGATATCGCCTTGACATTCAATGAGTCAAACGACTCCATCAGGTCCCACACCCGATTGCGGTACGCCTTGAGGTAGTGATGTTTGGAGGCGCACTTATTCGTAACTTGGTGACATACCAGCTCTGAATCTCCGAAGATCTGCAGGTGTTTGATCGCCCAGCCTCTCCGCCTTTCGCAAACCCAAGCACAGGGCTTCGTACTCCGCCGAGTTGTTAGTGCAACTCCAGGCCAACCTGTAGGTATAGTCCTTCTGGACCCCGGTCGGAGAAACCAGAAGCACCCCTGCACCGGTGCCATTTTTGCATCGCGCACCATCAAAGAAAAGCTTCCACAGCTTCTCAGGTGCAGGTCCCACCTCTTTTGCAGCCGACTTGTCAAGCCTCTCGGGCTGTACAACAGTGTAACAGCCTTGCTCTGTCTCAATTACGGCATTGAAATCCCGCAAAGAGAACTCATCTTCAAGCTGTAGCACTTCGAGGGCTTGCTCCGTCAGCTCAACTGTCACCAGTTCTTCTCCCGACAGCTGGACCATGCAGTCCAACTCTCCTCCGGGTATCTTCTCTACTAGGAAGGTGGAAGGCTTCTCATTAAAGATTTTCAGTCTCCTTCCTTTGAAGGGCACTTCCATGTGTGAGTAGTCTAGAGACAAGTACCCGCCCAGCTTCGCAGTGAACTCTCGAGAGAGACACATGCCGAAGTAGGGAGCCAGGTCAACGACCACGACCTCTTGGATGACCACAATGTCGAGAGCCTTATGCAGCCGGATAGGGATGTCCTTTATGACACCAACTGTCTTGACAGGGGTGCCGTCTAATTGCAGCACGCCTTGGATGCTCCGTGTGTACTCCATCCCGATCTCATCACAGACGGCCTTCGGCATCACAGTTGTGGAAGCGCCAGAGTCCACCATGCAGTTGTGTACTATGTGCCCTTGCATCCGTAAAGACAGATAAAAGGGAGGCGGTCTGTTCTTCCCAGTGGCTGAGACTGTCAGAGGTTGAACCAGGACAGCAGGCTGTATCTGCTTGCCATTCTTCATGTTTTTCAGAGATTCCTGCAGCAGATCCACCTGGCCTGGGAGCAGAAGAGCATCGTACATGCTGATTCTAGCAGGTGTTCTTTTCAACTCGTCTACTATGCTGTAGCTCGAGGTACTAGCTCCTTCTGCTTCTTTCGCCGGCTCATACTTCGTCCGGTACTGCTGGGTAGCTTCAACTCGCTGTCTCTTGGTCAGAGACGGGTACTTCAGTCTCTCCTGTGCTTGTTCTTTGGTTTCAGTTGGAGGCCGAGGTACGGGAGCCTTTTCCGGAACTGGAACTTTTGCTATAGGGGGCTTGGCTGGGACAGGGGCTGCCTTTGCCGGAAGAGGCTTGGCTGGAGCTTTGTCTTTGGATGCCTTCTCCTGGGCTGTGTAGGGCCACAGCCGCTTGTACGGTGGCAGCCCACCTGGCTGCGGTTTTTCTCTTCTGGCATAAACTTGCAAAGGCTTGGCAGCATCTACTATTTTCTTTTCTTCCTTGGTGGGCGGCACTAGATTCTCCTCTAGGAGGGCAAAGTTGGCTTCGCCGTCTAGGATCATGTAGAGTTCATCGTCCTCTATGGCGCTGCCGGCCAAAGTCTGGATGTAGTGCTGGTGCAGTGTGCAGTCTTCCTCCGAATGCGGGTCATTGCACGTAGTGCACTGGCTTAACCCGGTCGGAAGGACCGAGCGGGTCTTCTATAGCAGCATTTCTCGGAGGCGGACGCCTCTGCAACTGGTGCTCTGGGGGTTTGTCTTTTGTCAGCGCCGGGGGCGCATATGGCCTCCTAGGAACGAGGTACATCTGGGCCTGCTTCTTCAGAGCGGTCATGTCATTGGACATGGCATGATATCCTGAGGCCAAAGCCCGCACCTCCTGGAGGATTGTATTTTGAATGCTACTGTCAGGAGGCGGCAACTATGCCGGTGGAGGCAATGCGGCTAATGGAGGGGGATTGGAATAAGGCGCGTACTGCGGAGGAGCAGGGAGCGCTGGAAAATGCGGAGCGGGAGGAGGCGGGTGAGGATAATGCAATTGAGGCGGGCCGTAAGGAGTTACGACCGACGTCGGATTCCATTGCTGCTGGGGTTGCTGCCCTGATGTGGACGGCGCACCACCAGAAGCAGGAGGATACTGGGATCTGGGGAAGTCGGGATGAATGGGTTCCTGCACCCTGGACGGGAGTCTGCCGATAGAAATAATATCAGCTTCAGCTTGCTGGGCAGCCTCGTACAGAGCAGGAAACTCGTCTATTCTGGCAATCTTCAGCAACAGGCATATGTCTGAGTTAAAGGATCTCAGATAGTAGTGAGCAGCCATGCCAGTTGAAGGCCGAAGTTCGTGAGGTACCCGTTTCCAGGATCTCGCAAACCTGATGTTAAAGTCAGACACCTCCTCTTGAGGATGTCTCTGGATACTTTGGAACTGATGCAGCAGAGAAGTAGGGTCAGCAGACTCGTTGCATCCTTTCACGAGCCTTCTGGCAAGCTGGGGCCATCCCGTGATAGATCCCTCTGGCAGTGATCTCCACCAGTAGAGAAGTTTTCCCCTTAGGGAAAGAGCCAGCAGACTTGTCTTCACACTCTCATCAGTAATGGAATGCAATGCGGCCAGGGCAAGGATGTCCTGGATGTGCTCGTACGTCGTCTTGCCGTAGCCGTCGTACGTAGGGATGGACTTCAAAGCAGCAGGGGGCACAGCTTGCTGTCCGACCAGGGCCAAGGGCCCTATAGAGTCTACTGCCGAGAAGAGATCATCATCATTTTGCTGCTGGGCAGCCATTTCTTCTTCTTCTCCTCCGTCGGTTGTATACTCAGTGTCGGTACTTTCCGAGGATGCAGATGCCTCTTCTTCCTCGGCCTCTTCTATTTCGTACTCAGCTCCTCCGACCTCGACCTCGGCTTCGGCTTCTTGAATTTCAGCCTCGGCTTCGTCGACACGAGCTTGTTGATCAGCCAGCCTGACAACTTCGCCCCGAGCGTTGATGTCCAGTTCGTAGAAGTCAGACGGGTTTCTCGGATCCCTTGCTCGCCACCTTCTTGTTTGCATGAAGGTGCTAGGACCGGTCTTTCAGACTCAGAAGATATGTTCGTGTAGAGTCGCCAGGTGCTCTGATTTTGATCAACAATGAAGCGAACACCAGTGCTTCGATTTTGTTTGGGGGTGGGAAACTTCCTTGGCCCACCGAGTGCTCAGAATAAACTGTCAGCCCGAGTGAACACGAGCCTGAGTTTTTTTTTTTTAAATGTGGGACTCCGCGTCCCACCGGGCGTGCCAGAGAAACTGTTGGTTACGAATCTGCCATGAGGAAAGGATTTTGTGTTAATGCGCCGCATTCGCCCACCAGCTAGAAAGGCCGGAAGGAAGGAATGCCTTCCGAGCCAATCTTCGGAGAAGGCCGACTCCTTGTGGGTTTTGGTTTTAAGCTAAGAGTGCAGGAAAGAGATAAAAATGCGGAAAGGATTTACAAATATGATTGGAGTTGGGTGGGGGGAACTAACAGTACATCAACACACCAATCACCACTACTTACTGCATTATAAGTACAAAGCATAGCCAAAAACTGCAAAGTCTAGTATACTTTCTGTATAGAGCGGTGTACGCACAGCTACAATGGTCCCCTAGCAAACATTCTCCCTACAAGGAGAACTAACAACACGACAATGCATCAATCACCACTACGTACGGTAACTCAAACAGAAAGCAACCGAGAGATGTCAGATCCAGGTATATGTGTTATGCAGAGAATTTATACGCACAGCTACAATGGTCCCCTAGCAAACATTCTCCCTACAAGGAGAACTAACAGCACGACAACGCATCAATCACCACTACGGACAGCAACGTAACACACAACTGAAGGAACTGCTACCACATTTATTCTATGTATCCTCTAATCTATTAAATTCAAGAGTGCTTGGCCACCAAATGCCGAAGTGAATCAACAAACCATGACACAAGCAATGCCTTAGGTGTATCTGACCACCAAATGCTGAAACGAATCAACGAGCAGTGACACAGGAAAACGTAAAGCAGACATGTAAAGGAGAGGCAGCATAAAAAATAAAAGCAGTAGAACAGAGCCAGGCATATACTTTATATTTATAAGCAGAAGCACGGTTACAATGGTTCCCTAACAAACATTCCCCTTCCACCACCTTGCAATAAGAATGTGGTGGGTATTTATAGCCCGAGTCCCTCCCGTTACATTAATGGGCACAAAGTCCCAGTCAGACATTGGCTGACAAAAAGCAGCTATGGAGTTACTGATGCTGACCTTTGTCGGACAGGACTGTACCTGCAGCATGGTTCCCTTGAAGGCCGGACAGCTACGTGGCAGCGCGTTGGGTAGATCTTCACATCGGCAGGAACGCGGGCAGCTGGAGCTGGTAGAACCTCTAATCAACATTAAATGAGGCAGCTGGCATAAGTAGTGCAGCCCATGCTTGTCCTTTTGCTCGGCACGTCTTGGCTCAGATCTCGAAGCTGGACACTTGTCGGATGATGCTGTTTGACATGTGTCTGCCTTGAAAGGCAGTTTATCCAACTTCTCTCGGGATAGGAGCGTCATTGGGTTGCGCAGGCAGAAAACAGCGTAGTCGGGAAGGCCTTCATGCCTTGGGTGTATTTTTGAGTTTGTTTCCCCACTGCGCACCTGTCAAGGGCGCACTCCGGCTTCGCTGCGAAGTCGGGTTGCGCACAGGTGAAAGCTGATGTCTGCCGCCGTACGGACTTCGCTCCAGCACTTAGTCAATTTTCTGCCAGCCTGCCAGCCTGCTACAAGGTGCGCCCAGAAAGTTGGGAGAAGTACGCACTTCGCACCAAAACTGGGAGAAGTACGCACTTCGCACCAAAACTGGGAGAAGTACGCACTTCGCGCGAAGTCGGACTTCGCCCCAACACTTAGCCAATTTTTCAGGGCAACTGCTGTCAAATTTGAGATCAGACTGAGGGGCTCAAAAAAAAGGGGGGAAAGAATGAGAATGCAGGGAAGAGAGAGAAAGGGAGAGAAGAAGAAAGGGAGAGAGAGGAAGAGGGAAAAGGAAGAGCAGCACTCTTGCAAAACTGAAAACATTGCACCCCGTGCAAAATGTGGCAACAGTACCTCGAATGTAGATGTTGTCTTGCAACTCCAAGCTGAGGTAGTCGCTATCTCAGTCACCCAGGCCCAATGAATATGCTACCCATCCGACATCAGTGGCACTCATCTTCCTCTTGGGCCGTCTATACTGTATATTCAAGTATAGAAGGGTGAAGAGGAAGTTCCAAGGATGACAAAATAGCTCCCTCCAGATGAAAAGCCTTCCCACACTCTGAAATTTTGAAATTTACCATTAAGTTAACCCCAATTAATTTTCTAAATGTGAACTTTGTACAACAGGATATGCACGGTTGAATGTAGGTTTTAGCAAATAGTGTGGAATCTCGAGAAGAAAAATCCTATTTGGAATATGTGAGGTATTCCTAATGCTCTTATTGATGGTTGAGTTTTCCTTTGCATGGGTCTGATTTTGCCACCTTTTACTAATTATTTGTTTGATGGAATGAGTGCCTTTGGCAAAATTTTCCAAGCGGATCTGATCCATAGTGTGTGAAACTGCTATGGTGCTAATGTGATTTCAAATTCACTTTTGTGGATCCTATCACATGTTTGAAAATAACAAATAGAATATCTGTTCATAGTCATCTCATTTTCCCATATCATCATGACAAAAAGACACTATTTTTGATGGGACAATTTTACAAGTTTGAAAAGTAATTAAATGCACAATTATTAAAATAATCATTAATGGGTCAGTCAATAAGAGCTGTATAATCAACAGAGTAAGTCTACTACAAAGCATCCACAATACCATCCTAAAACTTTCAAAGAATGTCATGATACATCTATAGTGTCAATTGTACATCCACATAGAATCATGCTTATAACCTTGTACTCAACTGTAAACAACGCCTATAATGTATATTGTTTTAACTTTTTCCAAATGCTCTTCTTATGGCAGGGTGTACTAGTTATCACAGAAAGTTAGAAACCTCGATCTCATGCCACATGGTGAAATTCACAAAACTCTTTTATCTAAGGCTGCTGGTAGTAGGAAGGGAGCCAGAAGAAAAGCTAGTATGGCACATTTTAATGTAGTGGTATAATATCCTATAAATCAAGCGCTTGATTGGTTCTGCAAGGATTTTCACTATTCATAACCTGCTTAGAGGATTTGCGAAATCTAATTCATATGCAAATCTAAGCACATAACCCCAACATTCTTAGACGCAATATCATCTGTGGGTTCAATATTTATTTCTGGCATGATTCATGGACCCTTAACCTCCTCTAAAGGATTGCAAACTCATAAGTATTTCCAAAAATGCTAAGGAGCCTTAAGATCAAATCCAATGCACATAATATGATCTGATATTCCTTATCTAGCTTACTTGAATATGTTATAACTTTTAGAGTCCTAGGAGGAGGTGTCCCAAAGCTAATTTTAGGTTACCATGCTATCTAACAACTATGTGAAAATTACGGGAAACTCTCCAATCTTCAGTATCCAAATTCTTGCAAATAAGTTAAACGGAAATCATTAAAGTATGAAATCTGAAAGCAACTCATCCAATCAATTTAAAAAGAAATGGACATATATCTTAATCATGAGTTTTTTGTTGGCTAACCCTCAATCACATCTTAATCATCTCTGTGATGAAGCAACATGAGTTTTTCCAGGCCAATCCTCAACCATCAAAGCAACATAGGAATTTTCCTGTCTAATCCTCAACCAGCAAACATGAGATTTTTCTTGGGTAACCCTCAACCATCTAAGTAAAACGGGAATTTTCCTGAACAGCCCTCAACTGTCTCAAAGAATCTAAAATAACGTGATGCACCTATGTACCTACAATGGGCTATCAATCGGAAAACAAGTCCATTGAATAAAGCATATCATCATTCGCATGGACTGGAAATCTGATCCTACATATTCCCTCTGTCATTTGAGATATACATGCTTTGAAAAAGGATCATTAATTGTTTTCAAATAAATTTCTTTAGATTTGCAATCTTTTGACAATTAATCCATCCACAATCTATCTCAATTCTATTTCTTTTATTATAGGTACACAAACTATTTGTTTTATTTCACTTTTCATTTGTGAATGAAAATTTTAATTACCTAAACTATTACGATGTTTCCGATCGTTCTGCTTGCTTGGTCCAAACTATTTGGAAGGCTGCTTTGAAATCATACCCCCACACTATTCGTCCTCCCCCTCGTCCTTGTCCCCTTGGTCATTGCCCCATGAACATCTGGTATGATGAGGAATGTAAGTCTGCCCACCGAAGGTTGAAATATGCCATTCGAAATCCTTCCCAGCCCCATGCCATTTCTCACAAAGACTATAGGATGCTTCTTCAAAAGAAGCATCTCTTCCTCTCTTGGCATCGACTTGATCTTATCCACTCCCTTCAACAATCTCCTAAATCCTTCTGGCGCCTTATCCTCCCTCGTGATCGGATTACTCATGGGATCGATCTTTCCTCTTGGACCATCCATGCCTCTTCCCTTTATACCATCCCAAATCAGCCTCGTATTTCTGTTCCCTCCCCCCCCTCTTCGTGCCACTTCTTTTCTACTGGTCTTGTCAGGCAGGCTATCTGAAAACTCTGTACAAGCAAAGCAGCAGATTTGGATGGGTTACAGGCGGAATTTTTGAAGCATGGTATTGACCCTCTTGTTGGGCCCCTTGCTGATCTCTTTAATCTTGCTGTTTGTTTTGGGTTTCCTGAGTCCTGGACTCAGCATATCATTCACCCCATTCATAAGGCAGGTGATCCCCATGAACCCAATAACTACAGGACTATCATGATTGGGCATATCTTTGCCAAGCTCTATGCCACAACATTGGATGTGCTTCTCTCTCGAAGGTTGGAGGAGGGGGGTTTCAGGGTTCTTGGCCAAGCTGGTTTTCGGCAAGATCATCAGACCACAGATCACATTCTAGTCCTCAGAGCTATTATTGAGGAGGCGCGTTCCAGGTCCTTGAAGGTTTATTGTTGCTTTGTAGACTTCAAGAAAGCTTTCGACAAGGTGCCTCAACATTTACTTCTTGAGAGGCTTCAATCAATTGGCATCTCTGGGCAGCTTTTGACAGCGGTTACACGGTTATATGAGACTGTGAAAGGTCGGTTTTACTCCCCTCAAGGGCTTTCAGCCAATATTCTTAGCACCATAGGAGTGAAACAAGGATGCCCCCTTTCGCCGACACTTTTTGGGATCTTTATCGACGAGCTTGAGACTTTTATCAGGGAGAACACTCACCCAGAGGATGGTTGCCTTCTTCACCATGTGTTGATTTCTATTCTCCTCTTTGCTGATGATGTTGTTCTTTTGGCCTCATCCCCTGAGGGGCTTCAACGTCATCTGGACACACTTGCCGTTTTTTGTGACTCGAGACAGTTGACGGTGAATCTTTCTAAGACCAAGGTTATGGTATTCAATACTACCAAAGAGGCTCTATCCCATCTCCATTTCCTTTTCTAGGGCCAAGAGGTCGAAATCACCACCTCTTATGTGTATTTGGGGGTTCTTTTCACTGGTCCCACTTTTGGTATGAAACCCGCCGCCCAGGTTCGGGTGTGTAAGGGGTATGCAACTCTGTCTTTGCTAGAGAGGAATTGCTTCAAAGCACATTTTCAGGATATACCTGTGAAGATGAGGATATTTGACGCTTTGGTCAAGCCAACTATTACTTATGGGTCAGTGGTTTGGGGACCTAGTCTTGGCCCGACTGAGTGGTCACGGGTTGAACGAGTGCAGACACTCTTTCTTCGACGATTCATTCGTTGCAAGGGAACAGTTCCTCGTTCTATTATTCTGGCAGAGTTTGGGGCTTCTCCTTTCCAGCTTGATATTATCTTCCTGATTATCGGTTATCTTCACAGGATCTGTACTTTCGGAGATATCCTTGAGGGTAACATGCGATACCCTTACCTCGCCCTTCGCTCCTCGATGGAACTCTCTCCGAGTTCTCGGGGAGGCCGGAGGAGCTGGTATTTTCAGGTTTCTACTCTCTTGGCCAGCATTCAGATACAGATAGACAGGCTGCCCCCTTATTCTTTGGGGGTTCTCCCCCCCTCTCGGCTTACTAAGGAGAAGATGCTCCACGAGATTCGGAAGGATGTTAGTCTCCAATACACCAAATGCACATGGATCTCTCCTGTTGCCCCTCTTTCCCCCAAGCTGTCTTTCTACCATGAGCATTTCTTACAGATACAGGAGGGCAAAATAGTTCCTCCACAATACCTTCAGCAGCACACAATGCATAGTCTTCGGATCACTATTGGGCAACTCAGGGTGTGTTCTCACCAAATCCGGATTGAGTCGGATCACCATATTTCGATGGAGGAGCGGATTTGCTTGTTTGGCTCCTTGGGTGAAGTTGAGACCCTGCATCACTTCATTTTTTGTTGTCCCATTTATTATGAGATCCGGGGTAGGTTCCATTGCCTTTTCAGAGACAACTCTTGATGTGTTTCTACCTTCTTTAGATACTCGGACCAGCGTTGTCTTGCACTCTTTCTTAGGGAGATAACTCAACTTCGACGACATAAAAGTTATCCAAATGGATCTCACCCTCCTCAACATCGGCTCATCACAACATACTTCACCAACTCCGACGGACCAAGTGACTTCAATCGAAAACGCACCAAACCATCCAGTTTGAACAGAAGCAGGGTCACTAGACAGCGCACCAACAGTTTGTCAAGGTTCCGAACTAGCAATGGGCAGAGACATATCATGGACTTCTTCAGCTTCGGTACTTCGGCCTCGACTGTTAGGAGAGATTAGTTTTTGGGGGATTCTCGGAGCTTGCCCCTCCTGGGCTGCTCCCTCCCCCTTCCTTCTCGCTCTCTCCGTTCTTCTTGGCATGCACTTCTCTCTATTGGACTGCAGCCCTCCCCCCCTCTGCTCTCCCTTTTCTTTTCTTTTCCCTTTCTCTTTGGCCCGTTTGTCGGGTTTGATCTTGTATTTTTCTTAGTTCTTTTCTTTGTTGGGCTTTTTAGCCTGCTAGCTGGCAGTCATTATTGTACTTCTTATAGTCCCTTGGGTCTTATTTTGGCCCATCGCGGACATTAATAATATTTCATTTCATTTCTTTTAATAAACTTTGTGAGTCCTTTGTGCGGTTGACCATCATAACCAAGGCTGTTATTTTGTGGCCTTATGATTACATCAATGGGATTGTGGATGTTTGCTCATTCCTGTCTACACTTACCTAATCATAGGATTTCAATATATTTGGTATGCTTTTCAAAGCATCCAAATCCACTATTTTTTTTTAATATTCTTTTAACTTTGTTATATGGGATTGAAATGATCCCATTCATATTACATCATGAGCATGTTACCATGATATTTCAACAAACCACATATTGGTATTAGAACAACACTTTTGGCAATTATCATTTGGCAAGATTTTAACCTGGGTATCTGTGTTGAAAGTCAATGTATTTAATTGATTGAACTCATGCCATTTTATTCCAAATCCATCATTATTATTTTGACATTCAAAATGGTTATCGACATGATTTTCACTATCATCTAAATGTGACAACCTATTTGTTTGTTCTATCGACACACATTCTTCATCATTTGTAGGAACACAATGGTCATTCTTTTTTAACTCTATACTTCCAAGTAGTATGTCCTATTTTCCCACAACACTAAAATTTTATATCCTTTTTAAAAGCTTTACTATTCTCTCATCAATGCATTAGAAAAGATCACCTTGTGGCATATTCCATGATTGGAATTCCATTCACGTTAATACCTATCTATCTATCTATTTATCTATCTATCTATCTACCTTGTTCTTGTTGTCTGTGGTCGTGATGCCCCTGTCTATGGTCGTGATGCCCTCGTCAACTTTGAGAAAAATAATGATAGCTTCCTTGATTCATGTTAAATCTCCCTCGGCCTTTGAAGGTGGAAGTACCATTGAAACTTGTTGCAAAAGCATCTTCAATTTTGTTGTCTTTCCTTGACAAAAGCTACTAACATTGTTTTAGTAGTTTTGCAAGATCTTCAAATTTTGCACTCTGGTAACTTGGTATATAATTGAAGCATCTCAAGAGAAATCGAATAGGAATTAGGCAATTTTCTTTGTGCAATTGAAATCATGGTATCTTCATCTGTAGTACTCGCATTGGTCTTGTCAATTTGAAAAGGGATATTTCTTAATTGCGATATGAATTCATGAGCATCACCACTCTTTGGTAATTCTTGACTAAATAAGTGGCTTAAAAGTTGGATTTTTTTTTTTTTTTTATTGATTTTCTATCAAAAATATATTTTTAATATTAACCATGCTTCCCAAGCATTTATGGATGGCTCTGTTTATGAGACTTATGACATACACATGACATACATGAGCTACAAGTAAGATCCAAATCCTATTGGGTTTTGACCTTGAAAATGACTCTCTTTACCCATTTGAGATTTAGTAAGCTTCTTACTTGTTACAATAGACCACCATTTATTCAAAATAAGAGTAATCTGCATAAGTCACTTCCAATCTTTATGATCGGAGCCATCAAGCATATTTGGCTCAGCTGATAGTGTTTGAAATTTTGACATCTTTATAAATTATGGGCTCTAGACTTTGTTTTGAACCCTTAACCCAAGAGCAATTCAAATTTAACCGAAAAACAAAGTTAGCTGGTAGTTCATCTTTTGAATCTTTCTTTGATCATGAAGATCAGTAATTGACTCTTTTGTAGTACAAATTTATGTCGAAAGATCTGATTGGAGACGTCCAAACAAAATTTCTACCATGTTTAAGAGAATAAAAGCTGAACAAAATGTTATCCACACCAACAAAAATGTACATAGATTTCAAAGTCACTTTCAACAATTTGACATGACATATGTCTATGAAGCACAAGACAAGAGGAATAGTTCTGGTCATCACATCCAAGTCCAAACTGAAGATTCACATTCATGCTTTTATGCTCTGGTGTTGTGCTTGATGGCTAGAATGAACACTCACATGGAAGTTGTCAATTGGCAGATTTGTCCTCCATGCCCTATGTCCAACAGTAAGTGAGCTTCAAATGGCATGCCCAAGTATAGGTACAAGTTTTCATGCATGATATGAATTAAATTGTCTTGCAAATAACAGTAGAACTGCATGTTCTAGCATGGAACTCACATTGATTGCCTATGCGACAGGTGCATGACATCCATCATATATTGTTTTGGCCATTGTCCATTTTTCAACTGATGTTGATGTTCTCATTCAAAATTTGTACACAAGGATTCCTATTTTCTAATCAAAGTCTTTACAATGTTAATAGTTATCATTCCAAAAATATCTTTGTGCAATTACATGTCCACATTGTCTTTTCACACTAAAAAAGGGCATAGAACTAAAAATAGATAGAACACTAGAATCCTACATGATGTATTTATGTAAATCTCATCCTTCTTGATCCATCTTCTATAAAGAATGATCACAGGAATACAAGACTTGACATCAACAATCTTCGTGCAATACATCTTGAATCTGAATCTCAACATATTCACACAGCTAAGAAAAGCCACAAGTGTGCATAGGGATTGGCTAATTCCTTGGATAGATTCATTCACCACAGGCCATTGACGCTTTGATTCCACATTGGGGGATTACAAGAGCCTTGGAAAAACCATGGTTGAATCCTGGTCAATAAGTGGTCCAGTAGTAAATTTATTGATAAAATGCAAAACACTTACAACAATGGAGGTTGTGTGGACTGTATCCTCTTTGCATTTCATGTTATTTATAACTACATTGTTACAAACAACTTATCTAAATTGAGTTTCAAGACCAAATCCTGTTCCAAGATCTGGATCTGGTATTCCTTATTTAGACTACTAGAATCTATTATATCTTCTAGAATTGTACAGGGAGGTGACTTAAGCAATCCTTAGGTTGTTTACTCCTCTTTACAAGTAAAAGGAGATTCTACTATGATATCTTGTAATGAATTGAAACTCTAATATTTAATTTATTTAATATAACTATGAATTCAAATGTCTAGTAGAATGATTGTAGGCGGACAAGTTGGTCGACATCATGATTCGCTTCATGTTCTGCAGAAGCATGATCATGATTAGTCACAAGTCTCACTGTACATAGTGGTGCTGTATGTTATGTTATGTTGTGTTGTATTATAATAAATAATGTAATAAATAGCATGTCATGCATTTGTTTTTTGAAACTTCTATGTGGGATTTATAATATGTATCTTTGGTTTTTGGCCACTTTGTTTATATGGATTGCACAAGGATATATCCAAGTTTGTGATATTGGCAGAATTTAATGCTTTGAGATGAACACACTATGCATTTTTGAGAATGAGGCCCCTATGAAATATAATATTACCCATAGTGTTGAGACTCTTCCTGAATCTATAAAAACCCATGAGTTTGTGAGCTGAGGGAACTTGGATGAATCATTTTGATTCTCAGTGAATATCTTTCTGTAACATCTACTGTCTTTTCTTTTTACTTATTTGTCTAGTCATTGCTGAACTTTCCCTGAGTTTTGGCCTGAGTCCGAGCCTGGGTTAAAGAAAGCAGGCTTGTCGAGTCTTAGCTGAGTCTGAGTCTCGACATTATGATATTGACTATGCTCATCCGAAAACGTGTCTAGCATCAAATATAAAAGGTAAGCTTTCATGAGATAGTAACATGTTTCATCAAATGCCAAGTCCTGGAGTAGATAAAAGCAGCTATGATTGTTACAGGGCCCAACTGCAAAGAAGACATAGTGATAAGGAAAAAATGACATTGGCCAATGCTTTTCAATAATAATCCCAAATTTTATGTTGCCTTGCATTCAATCAGGAAGTTTCATTAGGAATTATAATTTGGATGTTGATTACATACGACTGGCTTTTCTCTTGTTTACTTAAAGACAGAAGAGTATTGTTTGGCTCTTCGGTATAAAATTTGAGAAAGTTGGGAGTGATCTGTTAAGAAGGGTTTGTCAGTTCCCAAAGAGATCATGGTTATTTGAGAATCAAGAAACATATATAGATTTGTTTTTTTCACAGATGATACATTTAAATTGAACTGCTTATTATGTCCTAACTCCTTTTTTTCTACTAATAGTTTGTAGTTTATACACACTGATTAAGAAGCTACTCAAAAAGAAAGTATGCCAGATGATGGATTTCTTAAAGGTTGTGTTCCTATGATATAGTTGTTCAGTAAGTAGTTGCTGAATAAGAAGCTGTCAAGAAGTTTAAAAAATAATTTCTTCTAGAAGATTGTAACAGCCGTTTTCTTCAAGCACCTGTTGGGATCCTCTAATCCTTTGTTACTCAAGTGAACAATGAGATATTATTCCCCTCGTCAAATACAAACTCTCACAAACTTGTTAAAATTGCTGGCTTGAGCTAGACCTTGGGTTCTGACTTATCCTTATTTAATCTCGTTTACATTAAATTAATAAAGTAGAGAACATTTGCATTGATCACTTGAACGTACCAAGTGCAGTGGAATTTTGCAAACCACCTAAATAATATTTGTTGAGCAATCCACCTATGCGACAGGTGCATGACAAACTATGCAAAACTTGGAATTTTTGTTATACTTCTGTGTTGAGAAAGCTTGATAATTTGGAAATTTTAAGAAATCAGCAAGGCACTAATCTGGTTTTTGATATATTCTTCCATATGTAGATAATACTTGAACATATATTCTTTTGTGAAGAGCAAACTGACTTTAAATATTGGCCAAGGTTGCATTCCTGTTTATGGGGACGAGGCATTTGGTCTCTCTGTGGAAATGTGGAATAGCTATGTTTTTAAACCTCTCATTGGAAATTATTTTTTGTGACCTCGATATCTGTCTCTATCCTAAGGCCTCTTAGTTTTCTGTGTCTAAGGATTCTTATTTCTATTCTCTCCCATTGTTTGACAGTTGGGGCAGAAAATCCCTCTAGCTGAACATACTTTGGAGGCCAGAAGCCCAATTGTAGTATTGCTAGTTCAAGCCTTTACTGGTAGCAATGATTAAGCCATAATTGCTTTCCTTCAATTCTTTGGATCTGGTTGAGAGTTAATCCAGCTTATAAAATATTGATTGCATTGTACGTGCAATTAATATTCTTGATTGTGGTTTAGTAATGACAAATGGATCAAGGTGGAATGCAAGAATTTTTTATTTTTTAGTGCTAGATGCAAGTACTCTTTGAGTCAGGGTTTTAAGTGAATTCTTTTGTGTGATTTGAAAAGGTCTTATAAAGTTATTCAAGACACAGTAAATGATTGAAGATCCAGGAGCTATGCATAATCAAACTAAAATAATTAAGCCCCTTTGTCAACCATTGTTTCCTAATATAGCACCAATTTCTTAGCAAGAATGAAATGAATGGCAGTTTGCTAAGTCAACAGATAGTTATGTCTGCATATAAAGATCACAGGAGACCGTTACTTACAAAACCTAAGTGAAACCCTCTTTAGAGAAGTTGTGTATCCTGTCTAATCACATGCTTTTTCTTTCTTTTGTTTTCATCCAAGATATTAGTCTTATTGGGTTGTGTTAGAAGCTCAGGATTAGCATGTGATAGTTCAGGTAGGTAGAACCAGATCGTGAGGTACATAGTCCCTGCATGCATGCAATAGAAAAAATGACAATGCCAGGTGAAATAGAATTCGATAAAATAAACAGTATGTTTCAAGTAAAAGCATATGTAAATGCATATAGAAGAGTTTAAGAAAAACAGCTTACATTGTAGGCATCTTTTAGAAAGATTGATTTCTTACCCCCATCTATGTGCAAACCCACACTTTTATGCATGACATGTGATGGTTAAATATGAGCATTAGTTTCTGGGTGAATTCTGAGCATGGAAACTGGAAAGGCTTAAACTTCACTTTGTGCTGAAGGAATGAACTGTTGACATGGCAGTAGGGGTTACACATGGTGTCTTGCTGTTTGGCTTGGTATTTAGTGTGGCAGAGTTACTCTATGTCTTCATCTGACTTGAGTTACCCACTTGGATTCTATGTCCCTAACAGAGATGCTTTTGGTTGCCAAAAGCTACTTCTTGAGTAGATGAGGGAATAACTGTTTCATTTGCTTTCTTCTGTACCAATTTACCTTGCTGGGAAACTTACACTGTTGTACAACCTGCCAGTATCAAATGTCTCTTCTCTTGTTAGATGTGATTTTCTGCTGCAATAACAGTGTTCTCAGTGACTTTCATGGATTCAACTACAAGGCTTTCAAGTTGGTGGCAACTTTCGCTCTAGCATCCTCTTCTTGGTCTGACATGGCTTCTATAGAATTCATGTATCCTACGTAGACCACAGAATGTATATTCATATATGGAGGCAGGTCTAGTCTGAATGGATTTCCAATGGCTTGTTCGATTATTTGAAATGACCCATACCTTAATGCCTTCAGGTTCTTGCCGTCCTCTTGTAGTGTTTCCTTGGTCAAATTCAACCAAGCTTTATCTTGCACTTGAAATTTGTGCTCTTTATGCGGTTGGTCATGCCTTGTTTTATACCTTGTCTCTGTGGCCTGCAACATGCTTTGTACTTTCTGGTGTGTATGGTTTATTTTCTTAATGAAGTTTTCAGCTTTTTATTCTTTCATAGTTGATGTGGTTTGTTTGTCCTTTTGCTTGTCATATACAAAATCAAATGGAGAAGGTGGAAGGAAACTGTTACATGCTTCAAAATTTCAACTGATGACATCTGAGTGAATTGGTGGACTGCCCCATTATATGACTGTTGAATATATGAAATGCTGTCATGCCTTTCTTGGAATGCCTATGATTATAGCCCTTCAATAATGTTCTAATGTTTTATGTTCATTCAGTTTGCTCAAATTCATGCATAATATGCTACAAAACAAGCTCATAGACCTTGTGTTTCTTTTCGAAACAACAGACTTTGGCAATTCAAAATGAATCCATATATTTGACCAGAAAACTTTTGAGCCTCCTCATGAGCATCTATGATCTTCTTCCATAGTTTAAGAAGTAAGAACACACATTTTGCTGAATCTATTCATAACCACATATAGGTAGTCATGGACTCCTCTTGCTTTTGGCAATCCTTCAAGGAAATCCATGGAAATGCATTTCCATAGCCTTGTAGGTACTAGTAAGGGTGTGTGTACATGCCCAACTTGCTGTTGCACCCCAGAATGTGCATCCTTTCACATACTTTGCAACACCCTTATAATGCTTGTTTAATATACATGTTTTCTCAGATTTAAGTGTGTTTTCCTTCCAAAATATTCTTGAATTTCGAAGTATGTGCCTGTTTTATCAATTGCAATCTATTTCCTCCTCTACTTGTAGAGCAGTCCTTTATTGATGAGAAAACCTGCTGCATCCTTTTCTTCTTTTGTATGACCCTTAGCAATTTGATACAAGGCTACAGAATCAAAGTCTCATTCATGCACCTTCTTGTAAATGCTATTTACAAATAGTTCATCTGTCATTGTGGTGCTTGTGCTTGCAATTTTAGGGACTTGTAGACTAGAAAGCATATCCGCCACTTGTTGGTCACTTACATTTTATGACTAGATAAAAATGTTAGAGGTGCCTTCTCCATTTATAGTGCCTTCTTTGTTTTAACTTTGTTTGGTCTTGCAAGTACTGGAATGGTAAATGATTGGAATGAATAGTCTCTGTACCCACCCAGTAATGTTTCGATTTTTGACAGCATGAACTAATGTAAAAGCTTATAATTACAATCATTAAACACTGAATCTGAAAATATATTAGAATGATATACTGTTTTACTTCCCTGCTTCAATATAGCTTTCTTGGCATAGTGTCTTACATCGTCAATCTTGACCTTCAATTCATCATATGCTTGCTACTCTTCCTTTCCTCTGTGAAATACTTGATTCCATGATGTGGTTGTGTCCAAGAATCGAACTTATAACCTTGTGAATATGGGTTCTTAACCACAATTCCCAACTGGGGACCATGGAAAGGTACCCACTTTCCAAGTTATACACAACAGCTTGCTAATACACTTTCTATGGCATAGTCATGCTGACAATAGAGGGAAACAAACTCATAGCCTTGTACTTGTGGATATGGGTCTTCAATTAAAGGCCCAAACCAGGGTTGTTGACAAGGTACCCACTTCACAAGTTATTCACAACAGCTTGTTAATAGACTTGCCACTGTGTAGTCATGTTGAGAATAAAGGGAATCAAACTCATAACCTTGTACTTGTGGGTATGGGTCCTTGAACAAAAGCTCAAATCGGGGACCATGGCAAGGTGTCCACTTTCCAAGTTATTTACAACAGCTTGTTAATAGACTTGGTATGGCATAGTCATGTTGAGAATAGAGAGAATGGGACTTATAACCTCATATTTGTGGATATGGGGTTTCTATTTTAAAGAAATATGGTATAACTTTGAGCATTTTTTGGGCTGTTCAAAAAACACCACTCACTTCAAGGATATTTCTTGGCCTTGGACGCTTGAGTATGACCTCCAGTTTGCTTGAATCAATTTTGAGCTCACCACCATCTAAGCCAAAATCTAAATACACCAACCTTTCCTTAGCAAATTCACATCTCTTCATGTTTAAGAAAATCTGATTTTGTTTCAATAATTTCAGGATATGCCTAAATGCTCTAGATGCATCTTTGCCAACATGCGCTATATACATGAATGTCATCCAAACCGAGAATGACAAGAGAATCAATGTAGGGATGAAGTACATCATTCGTTACTTTCGTAAAGGTAGCTGGTGCAATGCACACACTGAATGGTAGATAAGCTATTCATACAATCCTTGCCTTCTTTCAAAAGCAATATTTCAAGCATCTTTCTCTTTGATGCAATTTGATAATAACCTGGTTTGAGATTCAACTTTGTGAAGTATTTAGCATGCTACAATTAAATTATTAATCAAGGTCATCTACTGTTGGAAGTGAGTACCTATAAGTGATGGTTATTTTGGTGGGCTCTACATGTGGGACACTTGCCAAGTCCCATCTTTCTTTGGCACTCTAGATGAACCACACGATGAAGAGTTGGGCTTCATTGCTCCTTCAAATAACTCTTGCAATTGCTTCTTGACATTCATTTGCTTCAAGAATTGATTGTTTATACAAGTCAATATTTGGTAGTGGTGCATATTTTTGAAATTGTATTTCATGCTCAACTTCTCTTCTTGGTGGAAGGCCCTTGGGTGTTTGAAAAATGTCTTAAAATGCTTCCAGCTACTGTTTTTGATTCTTCTTGCGGCTAATTTGTAATTTTGTGGTGGTTGGATCTCTATGGAGCTCGTCTTCTTTGTTTAGGCCTTAGGAGCAATGTAACAAACTTCTTACTTGCATCATCTAATCTTTTTGCTTGATCTGGGGTATAAGTGAGATCTTCTCACCTTAATATGCTTTGATGATAAAATGTTTTCCATCTAGGATGTACCTCTCTCTCTCTCTCTCTCTGTATATATATATATATATATATATATATATAATCATCAGCATGGTTGGATATGCAAATCATCCCTATTTGACAAACAAGAGCTGCCGACCATGACTACATATACATCCAAGGGAATTGCATTGCACTCAATCTCATCTTAGTTGAAATTGTGAATCTGAACTTGCGTTGATTGTTATTTTCAACTTGAGATATTTGTGGATCCATCCCAATGGTTATGTCTTTGGGTGTGGGTGGGTCTTCAAATTTCATTGCTACATTGGTGACTCCTAGACAAGATAGTTTTGAAAACAAGGGTTGGCCAAACTATCCATGTTGATGTTCCTTATTTCTATTTTCATTAGAAACAATCTTTCCCTTTATTCTTGTGCTTTCTTTCTTCTAAAATCCTATGAACCAGCAGTACTTCCTTTTTAGCTATTGTTGGAGTGATTACACCTCTTCTATTGCTGATTTACCATGCTTATGGAAGGCTAATTCATCCTCATTTCTTGCTGAATTTACCTGCCCTTTTTGGACAGCTTGCTACCACTTATAGATGGATGATTTTGCTCATATAGGACTGGTTTGTAGATGACAATGCACACTATCCTTTATAATGGGTCAGGTGTGCATTCCATCTCATTGGTTTCAGCTGCTTGGATGGTCATAGCTGGCTTATTTTTCTTCTTCTTGTGCTTGTGGTGGAGATGTGTATGAAGCTTCCAACATGCTTCTTTGGTATGGCAATCAAACAGTGTTCACAATGATTTTTTGGGTCCTTTCATGCTTGGACAACATGAATATGTTTCTGGTTATCTTTATGAAGACCCTTTGAGTGTTCTTGTTTGTTTGGAAGGTAGCTTAGAAGTGCATTGTCCTTGGTTGGGGTTGCTTCCACCATCAACATAGCTTTGCTTTCAATGATGCTTCATCTATTGAATTGCTTCCTTCTATGATATTGCAAACCTCCTGAATACTTAGACAAGAGATCTGGGTATTGCAATGGAAAGCTCTATCTATTTGCCAGTGTTTGCAATTTTGTTGCATAGTCTTGAGCACTTTGCCTTGGCTTATGACAGGAGTTGTCACTTTATTTTTAGCTCATACTCATGTCCTACTGGGTCAGACTGTTTGTGCATCATGGCTTTGAAATTTGGATGTCTACTAACTAGTAATGTGCGTCTTCTTTGTACTTTTCAAGGTTCCTAGATATGTACCTCCACCAAACTGAGGCATATCTCATTATATGCATTCCTGGATATGCAATTTTGTGTACGTCCTCCAATTGATGGGGTCTAAATATGCTTTCAATTGCCCAAGCCATTTGTCTGACTTTCTTGCATCCACTTGCTCTTCACAGGGTTCAATTTAAAATTTCTAGCATTTTAAAGGGCAGAGGCTTCTTGTTTGCATCCTCTTATTTGGGATGACCATTTTCTTTGCCTTGGAAGTTGCTCTTCCTTTTGTTCCTCTTCTTTACTTGAAGCTGGTTGCTTTCCTTTTGTCGTGTACAACCTATAGATACAAGCATAGAATTCAACTTGAAAACAGAAAATTGAATGAAAAAACAAGAACTAAAACAATAGTGACCTTCACATATTAAACTTCAAATTGATGTCGTGCAAAACTCTTGAAGGAAACATGACCTTGAAGGAATCTATTATTTTTCTTAGAAGTTGCCATATATACATAGCAAGCAAGGAATAATAAGGTGCCATGAGAGCACAAGACTCTGTGGGGCTGATTGCATTTGCCTCACAGTCCTACATTCCTCCAGAATGCTATACATTCCTTACTCCTGCAGAACTGTATCTTGGAAAGTGGAAAGACTGACTGCTAAGTCCTATCTATGTTAAAGCACTCACTTTTATGCATGAGACGTGAGAGTTCACTATTGGGATCAGTTTCTTAGCAAATTGTGAGCACGGGTGTACCTTCCAGAAGGAACAGACTGCAAATGTGGTAGTTGGGGTTTGTATGTGCTTTCTTACTGTGAGCTGGTCTATGGCTTTACCCAGATTCCAACCTCAGTGATCCTATTCTATCATCTTCATGCATCACACTCAACACTAGACCTCAACCCAGTAATATTGGTTCTTGAAGTACTGCTATATCCTCTATCAGCTGACATATTCCATAATTGTTCACAACTAAATAGGAAGATGTAAACATGAAGGTAAATATTAAAATACCAAGAAAGACTTGCTGAAATTTTCATAGAAAGAGAGAATATAGAATATTTAGATTTTCATTAACTTGAAAAGACTATTAGATTAATGCTTAAGCCCAATCGACAAGATCTAAGGCTGCTTCATTGATCTCCTCCTCATGGCCCAACAATCTATAACTGATTGTTTGATATATATCATATATGATATTAACATTCATCATTATTGGAGAGTATTAACACATTAAATGGATTGCAAAGGCCCAGTTTAGTTTGATCTTTGTCCAAGGGTTGAAACCCAAAACTCAGGATGTATACAATTTGAAACAGAGTATAAGTTAAAGTGAAAAACTTTGAAGCACATAAAGGGAAAAACTTCTCTTGTCATCATAAGTGGGTCTCATATGGCATGTGAGTATGCTGGCTAGGTTGAGACCAAACACTGTTTTGCTTGTGGTCAAAAATGTGCTTCACATGCTTTATCATATATATTGACTCAATGTTGGTGCAGACTGAAGTCAACCATCGGTTCAAACTTCTCTTTTGACTCAAGTGCCAGTAGGAAAGCCAAATATTTGGATAAGATATGTTTTTAAAACAATCTTTTGCGTGTGTTTCCTAACTTTTTTTATTAAGTCTTGCTATTTAAGAAATCATTTGAAAGACACTACTGTTTTTTTTAATTGGTTATATGGGATTGAAACAGGCCCCACCCGTATTTCAACAAACTATATAGTGGTATTACACTAACGCTTTGGCAATTATGCATATATCATCTGGAAAGATTTGATCCTGGGTCTCTGACTTGATAGTCCACCATTTTAAGTACTTGAATTCATGCCATTGGATAATGTTAAGGTTAACACTAGGTAGAGCTTATAGAGAACATGAGGATGGGTTGGATCTATAATACAGGTATAATACTTGTCTGAAGGTCTATGACACGACCTAGGTCCATGCATAGCCATAAGTTTGACCCCTACCTTGAAGTGTCTTTATGGATCTACAAGGTGCTTGTTCGTGGGATTGAAACTTGAGCTTCGGTGTGAAAAGCCTCTCTTCCCATTGCTTGTCCCAAACCAGTTGGGATAAATATTAAGGTTAACATTGGGCAGAGCTCATAGAACATGAGGGTCGGCTTGTATCCATCATATGGGTATTCTTGACCCAAGGTCTATGGCCACTCAACCTGGTTGCATCTATAGCCATAAGTTCGATGGGACCCCTACTTCCAAGTGGCCTCATAGTTGTATAAGGTGTCTGTCCAAGGGATTGGAACCTGGGATTATGGTGTGAAACTTTTTTCTTCCCACCGCTTGCCCCAATTCTGTTGGGCTTGAAGGACTTCACTATTGATGGATAGTCTGGATAAAATCTTGATTTCAACAAAACCTGCTTTCTTTTAGATCTCTGAAAACCTGCAAGTTACCTGATTGGAAAGCATGAAAGCTTGCTTCATTTTCTAGGGATGTATTTGTCACGTATTATTTTTGCTTCACTTTCCTTATGGCTACACATCATGTATCTCCAGGTCATTTTTTCATTCTTTTTCTTGAAAATGTTGATTGTATTGCATATGAAGCCATGTAATGCAACATCACAAATAGTAGTGTTAGTTTTTGCCTTCAAATATTTTCTGAAGTCCTCCTAATAAGTTCAAGAAATATAACATTGTACAGTAGCTCTGGTTTGTTATGTTAAATACTATAGGATCATAATTGTATTATCATAGTACAATGTAATGTTGAATAACTACAAAGTAGGTGTTCAGGATGTGTAATTAAATGTCACATGTAAAATGTATAAAATTTCAATTGGTTTTTCTAAATCAAATCCATCCTAACTATGACACTTTTGTAATTATCTTTAGACACCATTTAGTGCAGAATTATAGAAGATGATTTTTTAAAGTTTTCTCAGGCAGAGAAATTTTGCTTTTTAAATTGCAGAATGACATTGGCATTATGATATGTTTGCTATATTGGAAAGGAAACCATCTGAAGGGTGATGATAAGATGTTTGAGTTCGATTACTCTACAACTATCAAATTATGACGATGACGATGATGATGCTAAGAGTTAAGTTTGTTAGGATCCTTCATCCTAACATTATTAGTTAGTATTGGTTAGTATTATTAATCATTTAATTATTATATTATTAACCCATAAAGTGAACTGTTGGCCACGGATCCACCACCTGGGAAGGACTTGGTGTGTCAATGCGCCCTAGACCCGCAGACCAACATTGAAAGGCCGGAAGGAAGGAATGCCTTCCGTGCCAATCTCCGGAGAAGGCCGGCTCCTATGGGGGTTAAGTTAAGATAAGAGTGCAGGAAAGAGATAAAAAGGTACAGAAAGAGATAAAAGTACAGAAAGAGATTCCAAATGTGATTGGAGTTGGGTGGGGGGAATAAGCAGCACGGCGACGAATCAATCACCACTACTAACAGCATTCATCTACAAACATACATCGAAACTACAGCTATCAGCGATCCGATGTATCCTCTATCTATGCATTCCAGGAATACTTGGCCATCAAATGCTGGAGTCCAGAGTTCAGTACAACAACAAGCAATGACACAAGAAACATGAGGCAGAAATGACAAGGAGAGGCAGCATGCAAGATAAAAGACAGTAAGCAGAGCCAAGTATATGTCTGTATTTGAGGCAAACGCACAGCTACAATTGTCCCCTAGCAATATATTCCCCTTCCACCACTTACATTGAAAATGTGGTGGGTATTTATAGCCCAAAACTCCCTCCGATTACATTCATGGGCACAAAGTCCCAGACGAGACAGTCGCTGACACGAGCGGCTGAGGAGCTGCTGATGCTGACTTCTGTTGGGTCGGACTGTACTTGCAGCATGGTGTCCCTGAAGGCGGTACAGCTACGTGGCAGCACGTTGGGTCGAGTCTCCGGTCAACAGGAATGCGGGTAGGTGCGACAGGTGGTACTTCACATCGGCTTTAAATGTTGACAACTGGCGCCGGTAGTGTAGCCCATGCTCTGTCCTTGCGCGGTCAAGTCTTGGCTCGAGTCCCGAAGTTGGACACTTGTCGGATGCTGATGAATGACACGTGTCTGCCTTGAAAGGCAGTTTATCCAACTTTGCCCGGAATCTGAGCGTTGTCAGGTTGCGCAGGTAGAAAACAGCGCAGTTGGGGAGGCCTCCGTGCCTTAGTCGATTTCTGAGTTTGTTTTCCCAACTGCGCACCGGTCAGAGGGCGCACCCCGACTTCGCTGCGAAGTCGGGTTGCGCACCGGCACATTGCTGTCTTCTTTGTTGTTCGGACTGCGCACTAAGAGGCGGGCGCACCCCGACTTCGCTGCGAAGTCGGGTTGCGCCCCAACACTTAGTCATTTTTCTGCTCATTTTCCTATTCTGTCGCACTTCGCACTGTCCCTACTGCGCTCCAACTAGAGGGCGCACTCTGACTTCGTTGCGAAGTCGGGTTGCGCCCTGACACTTAGTCATTTTCAGGGAACACTTGTTGGAACTTTAAAAAACTGAAAACATGGCACCCCGTGCAAAATGTGGCAACATGAACCATCGCATCTCTTCATACGTGCACCATCACGTCTTTTCACCAACGTAGCTTTAGGGTAGATATATATATTAGGTTGGCCATTCACACAAATCATCCAAGAAGAAGAATAAGAAGCATAGATTCTAAGGAGGGAGCCCCCTATAGTGGCAAAGTGATTACAAGGGAGCCCCCTTTAAGTGGCCTGTGATTACATTTTATATTAAATTATTTATCAAATTTACACAAGAACATCAGGGTTCTTGCATTTGGTATCAGAGCCATGTGGGACTTAATCATGTGGGAATTGCTCAAAGATCTTCGTCAAATCACTTCCGTGCGTGAGTATCAAGCTCGGTTTGAGGATATCACCAAACACAACACAGGGTTGGATGAATCAGTTCTCATCAATAGCTTCATTAGTGGATTGAAAGAGGAAATTAGAATGGAGGTGATAAGGTTCAATCCTTATACCATGATGTAGACCTATGGATTGGCCAAATTAGCTGAAGACAAATTCAATACTCAACCTTGATTAGGAAAAACACCTATAGGGAAAGCACAAACCACTTACGATGCCCCAAAACCTAATCAACCCTTGCAGGTTGAGTACCTCAGCCCGAAGGAAGTGAAGGAACGATGAGCGAAAGACCTATGCGATAATTGTGATGAGCAATTTGGATCCCATCAGAAATGCGTTACACTAACGTTGTATTTATTGAAGGAAGTTGATCCTTGTCAATCCCTAAAAGGCAAAGATGAGGTAGTTGTGTCCGAAGTGCTTGGCGCACCTACTCACAACAATAAAGACAATGAGGTCGATATTCCAGAAGTGATCGATGCATCAGGTAAGGATGAGGTAGACATTCCTAAAGTGACTCATTATGGCCAAACATGCACTCTACAAGAACTACACTCAATTTCCTCTCCAATAGTGAGTTATCGCCACAGGGTCAAACCTATTCAAAAACAAGGCAGAAAGGTGACTGCACACTCCTCCATTGCCTCTCCCAGGGAACAACAGGAGAATGTAGAAGTTTTACCACCTATTTTTATGCATCATTTTAAGGCATTTGAAGAACCCCAAGGGTTGCCCTTCCCTCATCATCACACATTTACTAATTTTTCTAGCAACCCCATGCTAACGCTTCATCCTTCTCGATATCCCTGCCTACGGAAGGATGACATTAAAAGAGTCCAAGAACTTACGCAAATCCTTCTTGGAAAACAAAGGACAAAGCTCCTCACTTTGAGCTTTGAGGACAAATCTCTTTAAAAGGAGGGTGGCATGTTAGGATCTTCCATCCTAACATTATTAGTTAGTATTATTAATCATTTAATTATTATATTATTAACCCATAAAGTGAACCATCACATCTCTTCATACGTGAACCATCACGTCTCTTCATAACGTGAACCATCACATCTTTTCACCAATGTAGCTTTAGGGTAGATATATATATTAGGTTGGCCATTCACACAAATCATCCAAGAAGAAGAATAAGAAGCATAGATTCTAAGGAGGGAGCCCCCTATAGTGGCAAAGTGATTACAAGGGAGCCCCCTTTAAGTGGCCTGTGATTACATTTTATATTAAATTATTTATCAAATTTACACAAGAACATCAGGGTTCTTGCAAAGTTTAGGATGTGCTATTCAAGGACAGAAGTCACTGATAACCTAATTTTGTCTGTAATCTCAGAAGATGCTTATCCTGGCCCTTACCAATTATGATATCTTTCGAGTTCCTGTTTGTTAATTTACATATTATAGGTAAAAGTTAAAATGGTGCCCATCTCCTACCTGGCCTGCTAAATGTTGTAAAATAACTTATTTTTCCTTTTTCCATTTCTTCATAGAGGTAGATCTAGGATTTCAATATTGGAGTGCATTAGGTTTTGAATTCTTGTGAGGTTGCATATTCATTCAGATAAGTAGCATGTTTTTTTTTTTTTTTTTTGACTAGCGTTGATTAACCATTAAGATGATTTCAGGGCTGGCAGAATGAGCGGATAGTCATGTTTGATGGCAACGATCGAATTATTTTGGTGTTGAATAGTGATCCGTCTCACCATCAGAACAAAGTTGAGTATTAAGGTTTTATTTGTATTGAGTTGTTCAGGATGTGCATGAAGTTATTAACTATAGTCAAAAAATGTTAACGAGTGCACTTAAGATTTGTGAATGGAAAATTTACTTGGATTGTAAAGAAAAGCAACTCATTGCATTTCTAGGTAAGAACTTCTGTTTCTGCTATGTTTTGGAGTTTAAACTAAGTGACAGGAGATTTTTGATCATAAAAGCCAGTGCAAAATCCCCTTACAGTTTCTTGTGCCAGGTTAAGGAAGTGGTGATGATAATGGAGAAAGAAATGGGCCTCCCTAACGAATGGCTTCTTCAAGGATTTTGTAAGGTGAGAACTGCTTAACCATTTCTATTCTCAACTGGTACTGGACATATGTGAATGTGTGATGATATAAAGTTAATTACACAATTGGAAGGAAAGGTAGCCCTAATTGAAAGCATGGATTAGTAAACATGTTTTTGTGACAAGCTAGCACGTGACTTAGTTGTTTCTGTTGATTAGAAATACCTGCTGATTGTGTTTTCTATTTCTAAGTCTTTAATGTTGCAGGTTTACCTATTTATCTCATCTAAGAAAATTGTTGGTTGCCTTGTATCTGAACCAATAAAATATGGATTTAGAGTTATTCCAGAAGCATCTCTCTCAAGTCTCAAAGAGAAAAACTGTGATATGGTTTGCAGCACTTCTAATAAAATACTTGACGATTCTGAGGATGAAAGTATTTTGCCAACCTTTGTTGCCAGTTCTAAAATTTCAGACATAACTAATCTGAAAAATATAGACAGTGAGAGACATACCAAGAGAAGAAAGCAGGGATGTACAGTAATGGAGTTTGGGAACATAAAGTTTGAAAGAAAAGCGGTTCAAGAGACACATTCAAGTAGAGATAGCAATAACAATCAGAGAGATCATGCTAGAGCTATTCTTTGCAGTGAGGTTCCAGTACCAGCAGTCTGTGGCGTGAGAGGACTATGGGTCTCACGGTCAGAGAGGAGGAAGGGCATTGCTACAAAGCTTTTGGATACTATGCGGTATGTTCCTTTCTTGATTATTCTGTGTTTTGTAAATAAATACAAAGTTATGGTTGAGTTCTGTGTCTTTTGGAATATAATAAGTGGAGTATTCAACTAAATCAGTTACACGATTGTGCAGGAAAATATTCTGTCTGGGATATGTCTTGGAGCCTTATCAATGTGCTTTCTCTCAACCGTCATCTGATGGAAGGGCTTTTGCATCTAGTTACTGCAGACAGGATTCATTTCTAATTTATAAGTCAAGTATCCATGGTGCGTAGTGTATTTTCGTTGATATTTGCTTGTAAGTGGTCTAGGTTCTCTAGTTTTAATCACTTGTGGGGCTATAAAGAAGAAAACCAGGGAAGGAATTGTGTCATATCATTGTACCCTGTAATATCCTTCCTTAAGGCTTTAAAAGCTATTGCTACAGGCATTTTTCTTGGCTGTATAGAGAGTTTTGCACCACAGTTCTAAAAATTTATTATTTCTTTTATTCATTCCGAGTAAGAATTATTGTTAATTCTTGTGTTAATCACCTTAGAGTTAAAATATTGAAAATTCCTCTGCTCATGAATTCTTGAAATATCTATTCTGGCAAATCATTTTCGTGAAAAACATCTTATGCAATGCTAGGTAGTTGCATTTACCCATTGCAAGTGATTGTCCTGGCAATGATTTTGCCTTTGTAAACTGACAAATACAAAGTGCAATATGTTAAAGCCTGTGTTTATTTACTCTTCACTCATCACTGTTTCCTATGCTTGGCTATGTAGGCTGTGAGAATTTAGAGATCGTCTCTGGGAAGGATTAATTAACTCAAGATAAAGCAAAATTGTCTCACTACAGGATCCGATTGGAAATATTTTATGCTTATACCATCAGGGAAATATTATAATGGTAAGCTAAAAAATAATTCATGTTCCACATTCATCCACATTGACATTCACCACCTTCACGTCCCATAGCAAAGGATGACATCCAGTCTAACCCACTTTGGTTTGTCAGCCTCACAAAAACAAGTATAACATTAGCCTTTCGTAGGTTAGTCAGTTTGAGGTCGGCTGTTCCAATCTCAAGCCCCTTCAAGTCCTCTCACTAGAGTAACGAGCCCCTTCAAGTCCTCTAGCCCCTTCAAGTCCATGATTCCCATGTATATATAAAAAAAAAACATTAGCCTTTCATTCTTATCATCATTACTGAATAAAACTAATCTCTTACGGTTTTTCTTATAAAATTAAAAAATATGCATTACCACTTAAACTCAGGCAAATGTATTTTGGGCTTTAATTACATCTCATTCAAGGCAATCTTGAAATTTAGTAGAAAATGTTTGAAATCCTTCTTGGCCAATTTAATGGACTCAACCAGGAAAATAAATAACTTGAAATGTGTGAGAGCAGGAACTTGGTGAAGCCGGATTGCAAGTCGGGAGAGGTGACGGTTGGCAACTTGGAGGGCGGAGATCCGGTTGTGGAACAGCTAGCGGTTGACGACAGGGGCCATTTTGAATTCAAAGGACCCATGATCCCTATGGAATGTCAAGAGTGGGATCCTGGAAAGTTTAAAGGAGGGAACCATTCTTCTTTGGAGCGGTCTAACAAGAATAACGAAAGCCAGACCCCATCCTGTGATCGGGTGTCAGGCTGGTGGGAAACACGTGAACCCGACTATTTCCTTTGCCAAGGTGGCGGCAAAATCAAACTACGTTGGCAGGAAACATGTTCAATTTGATCTTTTTCTAGAGTCTCACAAACTTTGGATTCCAAGTGATATCCTTAAGATGGCCAGAAAGGAGAGTTCATGGGACGTGATTGGCAAATTTCAGGGCAGCAGACCTGACATGGACTCTATTTGAAAATGGGCCATGACTAAATGGAAACCGTTAGGTTCCATTGACATTGTGGCGATCCCCAAGTCCTTCCTCATCAAGCTCAACTGTGAGGACTCCAGGTTTATTTTGGAAGGGGGACCTTGGTTTTTTGGTAAAAGGGGTTTGTTCCTACGTAAATGGGGAACAATTTTAATCCCTACACCCAGAAAGTTAACATGGTTCCTCTTTGGATCAGGCTACCTGGGTTGCCAATGCATTTTTGGTACCATGATGTCCTAAGAGGCATAGAAAAAGATATTGGGGACCTGGTATCCATCGATGCAACGACAATGGCGAAAAATCGGATGGTCTTTGCCAGGATGTGCATTATGACTAATTTGGAGGCTGATCTTCCTAACTCTATTGAACTCATTTCAGAATTGGGCTTTTGGATTCGGTCGGTGGAATATGAGAATAGACCAAAGCTGTGTCAATACTGTGGCAAACATGGTCATGCTCCAGATTATTGTCCTACACAACGTGCACCCACGACTTTAAAAGCAAAAGGGGTGAAAAGAAAAATGTGGGTTCAGAAACAATCCAGAACAGAATTTGGAAGTTTAGTTCTGGAGAAAGGAGTTGACGTCCCAAACTTTGGGAACCCTCCTTTGGCCCCAAGTTCTAAGAATATGTCATCTCCTATGGCTCCTTTTGCGTTGGAGAATGTAGCTCCTCCAAAGGAAGGGGAGAGACTCTCTCTTCCCCCACCGACTTTAATGGGAAGTTTTGAGAATGGCCAGAAGAGTTATGTGTCGGAGTCGATCTTGAAGGAGTCTAAGGACTCCAAATTCGAAAGCTAGTTGCCGATCTGGTCTATCGTTGGAAGAGGTAAACCCTAAAGATCTGGTTCTCTTTAATTCCTTTGAAGACCTTGACTTGGAAGAGCTAGTGGTCCAACAAATTTTGTAATTGGAAGCTAAGCAGTTTCCTCTCAAGCCTACGATGGAAAATGGTACTTTTGGTCTCAAAACTAGGAGTCACTGTAAGGGCCAAGTTGATGTGGGAATCGAAAGGAGAGTGGGTAAACCCACGAACAAAACTCTAAGGAAGAAGGAAACATATTTTGAGATTGCTAATGGATCTCAGGCCCTGTTGAAGGTGGACAATAATAATGAAGTAGGTGGCAAACAATTGAAACTAGAAGCCTTCAGACGCTCCTCCTAGCCAATGATGGGTGATAAGAAACCCAGACCCAAAGTCCACAAATGAAATTCCTCTATTGGAATATTCAAGGATTGAATGGATCCTCTAAAAGGTGGTTAATTTCCTCTTTCAAGAAAGATTCTTCTCCAGATATTATATTTATTCAAGAATCCAAGATTGAGATTAGTAATATTGAAACTATTAGAAACTCTATATGGAAGAATGTTGGTTTTGCTACAAGCCTTGCTAATGGCTCTTTTGGAGGATTGTTCTGTTTTTGGGATCTGTCAAAAGTGGATGGATATATTATCTCTTCTTTGGATAGAGTCATTAATATCTTATCTTTTTGTAAAAGTACCAATCATAGATGGGTCATGACAAATGTCTATGCCCCAAATTCAGGGCTTAGTAGAAAACCTTTTTGGTCCTCTCTGCTTCAGATGAGAGAGATCTTCAAGGAGGAAGCTTGGGTGTTAGCTGGAGATTTCAATTCGCCACTGTACCTCTCAGATAAAAAAGGTGGCAACTATCCCTGTGAAAGAAGTATGAAGCATTTTTTTGAGTTCGTTAGTCAAGGTGACCTGATGGACCTGGATTTAAAAGGGTCCAGATTCACCTGGAGCAATAGGCATAGGGGACCAACTTACTCTTATCAGACTAGACAATTGTTATCTCCAAGCAAAGTCTTCTTGTTTTTGGTGATGCTTCATTGGGTGCTTTGCCTAAGGTGGGATCTGACCATAACTTGCTTTGGCTTGAAACTCCCCAGCAATTGAAATTCTTTCCTAGACCGTTTCGCTTTGAGGCTATGTGGTGTGCTCATCCAGATTTGGAAGCAAGGATCAAGGAATGGTGGGAAGAATTTGTTCCAGGTACAGGTTTGGCGAGAATTGCGAACAAGCTTAAGATGTTAAAAGGCAGACTAAAACTATGGAATAAAGGGGTGTTCGAGGACATTTTTATAAAGAAGGATGATCTTAAAAAACAACTCCTAGACCTGGACTTTGAGGTGGAAGCAGGTGGTCTATCAACTGACTCTAGAGTCAAGGAGAAGATTATGTTGTCAGAGCTTCACAATACTTTAGCGAAGGAGCAAATGTTGTGGAAGCAAAAATCCAGAGCCCTTTGGCTAAAAGAAGGTGATAGGAATACTAAGTATTTTTACACATCAGCGTTGCGACATAGGAGCGCCAACTGATTCAAGGAAATTATTAGAGAGAATGGCTCCAAAGTTGTGGACATTCAAGATATTAAAGATGAGGCAGTGTCCTTTTTTGGTTTATTGCTGGATTCAAGAGAGGGCAGGGATATAGAGTCTGAAATTTTTCTTCTAAAAGCTATTCCCACGTTGGTCTCGTTGAAGCCCCATTCTAGGATGAAGAGATCGAATCTGCTACTTTTGATATGGGATCTTCAAAGGCGCTAGGCCCATATGGCTTCCCTCCTTTGTTTTTTCAGAAAGGAGGTTTGTGATGCGGTGAGAGATTTACAAAGTTCCAATCTGATGCCCTATGGTGTAAACTCCACTTTCCTCATGATTATCCCAAAACCAGCAAAGGTAAACAAATTTAGCGAGTTTCGATCGATTAGCTTGTGTAACACTATTTACAAGATTCTATCCAAAACATTGGCTAATAGACTGAAACCACTTATGCCCTTGTTGATTGACAAAGCACAAAGTGGATTTGTAGCGAGGAGGCAAATCTTGGATGGTGTTTTTGCGGTTCATGAAATTTTGCACTCGGTTCAGGGGAGTGGCAAATCGGGTCTTTTTTTTAAGCTGGATATGAACAAAGCTTACGACAGAGTGTCCTGGGATTTTTTGTTTGATGTGTTAAGAAAAATTGGTTTCAACCAAAATTGGGTCAAGCTGGTAAAGGTTTGTGTCACCTCAACAAAGTTCTCGGTTTTAGTGAATGGGTCTCCTGCTGTTTATTTCCGAAGCCTCAAAGGTATCCGTCAAGGAGACCCGTTATCGCCTTATCTCTTCATTCTTATGGTTGAGGCATTGGGAAGGTCTATTCTGTTAGAACCTATTATTGAAGGTCTCAAGCCAACGCTCTCAACTAACCCCATCTCTCATCACTAGTTTGTTGATGACAAGCTCCTTTCCTCCTTAGCTTTGGTGGTGCAAGCTAGAGCGGTGAAGAAAATCCTTTTTGCCTTCGAGAAAACAAGCCAGAAGATCAATTATATAAAAAGTTTGATGTACTTTTTAAACTCCTCAAATGAGATAGAGGAAGATAGTTGATATTCTTGGCTGCGGTTTTTCAGAGTTCCCTGCTACATATTTGGGCTTGTCGTTATTTATTGGTATAATGTAGGAAATTTTTTGGGACCCAATGGTGGAGAGGCTTCAGAGGAGGCTGGCTAGCTGGAAAGGGGCTTTGTTAAGTCAAGCATGCAAGATCCTCATGGTCAAATTGGTTCTATAGAGCATCCCTGTTTATTTTATGTCAATCTTCAAACTTCCCGTTAATGTTTTATTGAAGTTGGAACGGATTCAGAAATCTTTTCTTTGGGCTGGATCTCAAGATCATAAGAAGTTTCATCTTGTTTCTTGGAACCAAGCTTGTTCTAGAAAGGCAGATGGTGGCTTGGGTCTTCGAAATCTTTGGCTAATGAATAAAGCTCTAATTATGAAACAGGGTTGGAAAATTTTGAAGAAAGAGAGGACGGAGTGGATTAAAATTGTTACATCCAAATAAACCGAAGGCTTTTTGGATGATTCCCTCTCTCAGAAGGGTTCTATTTTTTGGCAGAATGTGTATAAAATCAGAACAGATTTAGTGAATGGTTCTCGTTGGATCATGGGTAATGGGAGTACCATTGACTTTTGGAAGGACCCATGGCTCCTCGATCATCCCTTGCTATAGGAGGTCAACATTACATCAGTCGAACCTCTTACCATGAGGCTTTGTTGGTTTAAGGTGGCCGAATTTGTCATTCTAGTTGAGGGCAGGAGAATGTGGAAGTCGGTGCCTTTATCCAACTGTAGCAGAGAAGAAAAATATGCTTGGATCTCTATATCCAACTTAAACTATAGGTCTTGAAGCTGCAAGAATCTAAGGATTCTTTAATATGGAAAGGAGAGAGCGATGGCTCCTTTTCAGTCAAGTTAGCGTACAATCTCCTCGATTCTAATCCTCCTTTGTGGATCCTTCCTTTTAAAGTATGGCTTAAACATCTGACACCTAAAGTAAACATCTTTTATTGGCTGGCCAATTAAAATGTCTCTCTAGAGAATCTTCATAAGAGGGGAATGTTCCTCCCCAACAAATGTTACCTTTGTGAAGCTACAGAGGAGACATGTTTGCACTTATTCTTCCGATGTCCTTTCTTTGTTGTTGTTTTGGACCATATTATTCTCTCTTTGGGGATTCACTGGGTCTTTCTGCATTCAATTGTTGATATTTGCTAGCAGTGGTCAGCTTCCTTTAAGTCCCCATGCCTGGTTTGGTTCTGGAATCTCTTGCTTCCTCATTTATTTTGGGGCATTTGGTGGGAAAGAAACCAAAGAGCGTTTAAAAACTCCAAAAGAGACCCAAAATCAATTAGCTTGAAGGTGATCGAGAGCATCGTGGAAAATGTTTCAACCTGCTTGCTAGATCTGGATGGTGGAATGTTTGAAGAAGCAAGTTTGGAACATCGCTTGGTTTTCCTTCGAAGATTGGACCTATTGGTCCTACAAAGTCGACCCAAAGGAGCTCGGTTAGATGGTCCCCACCTCCAAATGGGTGGATTAAACTTAACTTTGACGGAGCTTCAAAGGGGAACCCGGGCCTTGCTAGGGCGGGAGGAATTATTATTATTATTATTATTATTTTAATTTAGATGGTGGAATCGGTAGCCTTCACGAATCCAGGCAGGCTGTCCAACTTTTATGGCCGCCACAGTATTCTGCGCTGTCCGCCTCGGAAGCCGCCACACAGATCTTCGCGCAGTCCGCCCCTATAACCACCATGCCACAATCATTTTAAACCTTTTACGCCGCTGAAAGCACCAGGAAAGGGACAAGCGTTCAGTCCGACGAGGCCCGAGATTTGAACCTTGGACCTCCGCCCCCCTATGGGGTTTGGATGAACCAATTGGTCTACACCTCGGACCTGGCGGGAGGAATTATTAGAAATGAAAAAGGAGATTTAGTTGGAGCATATGCAGAATTCCTTTCAATCCAATCTTCCCACTTTGCGGAAGCTAGGGCCTTGCTCCAAGGATTAATGTTGGTTGAATCATTGGGTTTCCAAAGAGTTTTAGTGGAGGGTGACTCTAAATATCATCAATTTAATCAGGTCCTCCAACCCTCCAAATTGGATGATCACCAACATGATTGTTGAAGCCAATAGAATTCTACATTCTAGAGCAGAAGTGCAAATTCAACATATTTATAGAGAAGGGAATAAAGCAGCAGATTTGATGGCTAATCTCGGCCTTTCTTAGCAAGGGCTTTCTGTTTGGACCTCCAATTTCCCTCAAGACCTTCAAAATCTGATTGAGGATGATAAAGGCTGAAATCTGGTGTTTGGGGAGCAGGGGACCTGTTCGGAGATGTTGCTTTGTTTAACGATATGCTTTTCCCCGTTGGGTGTCCCAATGGATGGGGAGATCCATTCTCAGTAGAGTTCAGAAGGTTTAATTGCATCAAAGACTTGTGCCATTTTGAATTTCTCGTGATACAAATTGGCGCCAACACTCTTCAATTCAAGCCTTTGGTCGGAAAAAGGGTCATCGAGCTGGTTTGGTTTGGGTGATCTATTTGTCAGATGTTGCTCTGTTGGTGGATCAGACTTGTCACTTTCCCTTGTCGAGCTAGCAAGCGGGGCCCGACTGTAGACGTGGATTCTCATTGTTGGGTCAACTGCATTTTATGGCCACCTAGTCGTCGATAAGCCTCTTTGCTCGTTGTGATTGCATGCTTGTTAGCCATAAGTTTCACTCATGGCTTTGCCTCATTGAACATCAAGTTTCAAGGTTGTTTTCTCCTAGTATAATCAGTGACAACTATGTGGCCTTTGCTTCGTTTGGAAACTTTCATTTCCACCCATGGCCATTGTGTGGGAAAGGACATCTCAATCTTGCTTGGGTAGTGGGCATTGATGTCAAGCATGAGGTCCTTTCAGTGTATTGAGAATTATAGATTGAACATTGTCAGCAAATCTGCCTCGAAAGTGAGTCTCCTTATCTGTGGCATCGCAACCCTAGGCATTTCTTCAACCTCTTGCTGAAGTGCATTGTATGAGATTTTGCGGTCCCTCTAGGGCGATCCTTCGATTTAAAGAGGACAATTTTCAGTTCTAAGTGTGGTGAAGACGCGGTGCTGATTTCCTGTACACTGGGTGTAAGATGGTTTCTAATGGGCCAGAGGTCAACGCATAAGGACATGAGGGGTTTGGTTCTCCTCTGGGTCCTAGTTGTTGGTATATTAATTTGTTTGTGATTGTTTGGTTATCTAGCTTGGGTCTTGTATGTTTGTATGCTCCCTCTTTTGGTATTTGTTTAGGGGCAGCCTTAGTTAAGTATAATTTTTGGTTGGTGATCTTCTTGAGCGAGATCCGGAGTTTGACTCAGATCTCTCTCAACTCCATATGTAAAAAGGTTTGGGGACCCTTTTAAAACCCCTTCTCTTATCTAATAAAAAAAAATTTAATGGACTCAACCACTACCTTACATATATATATATTTTATTGAGTAAATACTTCGTATACACATCCACCATGGGGATTGAACCCGGGTCACATCACCGATAATGCAAGTGGTGTCCTTGTCGGTAGACCAAACTCACGGGGATCACTACCTTATATTTCTTATAATATCTTTATATTAAATCCTTATTATTTTTCGAATATGTATAATTATTTTGTTAGAACCTATTACAATTTTTTTTATTAGAAGGTAGGGACTAAGATTGAATACATATCCATCCATTTATTTATATCTTTGTATATTAATTTATTTATGGTTTTTATATAATAGATCTATTGGTCCATTATACATGGTGTTAAAGCCAACTCTTGAACCTATTATTCAACTTCTAGTCATTACCATTTTTTTTTTTTTTCGGCTTGTAGTTTATATTCATTTTGGTTTGTGGTTAAGACAATTAAAAAATGTGTTTTTTCCCCCTTATTTCTAAGTCGACATTTTCAATTAGTTTTTGTTAGTATTCATCCAATTGACCCATTTCCCACCCAATATTTAATGATTATTGACCTCGATATGAAGCAGTATGACTTGAGATACGAAAAGGTTTCAATCCCATATATGAATGGGTGTTACTCAAGATACAAATGGTGCAATCCGAGTGATGCGAGGATGAAAGGGTGTGGTCCAAGATATGAAAAGGTGTGAACCTATATACTAAAGGTGTGAACATAGATGCAAAAGGGTGCAACCTAAGATATCAAAGGGTGTGACTTATACAAAAGAGTGCATCTTGAGATTAAAAAGGTCTAACTTGAGATACAAAAGGGTGTAACCTAAGATACAAAAATGACCAAGCTATATGAAAGGACATGACTTGAGTTATAAAAGGGTGTTACTCAATATTCAAAATTTAAAACAAATAAAAAAATTAAAACATAATAATTCTTGGTCATAACTTTTCAAGGAAGGAGGTTGCAGAAGCTTGGTTGAATACATATAGCAAAATATATGTTGATAAGCAATTTTATGGAGTTTCATTCAAAGATGATGTAAGAAAATGTTGTAAGGACCTTAAATTTGGTGAAATTTGAAAATATTTTCTTAGCCAAAGGTCTATGAATGTAATAAAGAAAAGAAGTCTAGAACATGTTTATTTATTTACTATTGAAGGCCACATTAAAAGAACAAAATGATAAAATCAATAGATTAAAGGATCAATATAAAACATTGTTAAGATAAATTAAAAGTTTTGCAAAAGAACTTAAACTAAGAAACAACAATCAGAAGACTTGGATAAGACTTTGTTCAACAAGGATAAATAAATTGCTTGATTGAAGAGTCTAAATCAAGTCTTTTTACAAAAGTCAAAGATTTGAAGAATGATAGAGAGTTGTCTTCTAACACTAGTTATATTAAGCATGTTGTTAAGTTTGTCCTATCTAATGATGCAAGATCAATCATTATGAAGAGCCTTGACAATACACCTAAAATTATTGATACTTAAACTATTTGTGAAAAGCTTCTTAAAATTGAACCTTATATACATGTTAATCATGACATTCTTCATCGTTTATTTATCAATATCCACATCACCTTGAAAGACAAGTTCTTTGGTTGTTAATAAAAGCAATCATACATTCCAAATTTTTGAAGACACTTACCAATTCAAGATCGAAACAAATTCTTGCAAGATTCCTTCTCAAATTTGATGTCTCACAAGGTTGATCTAGGATGGATTAGTCCTAATTCAATAAGGTGATATTATTTAAATTTTCACTGTTCACACCATCATCTATCTCCTTGTGCTTTGGGAAAGAACCAATCTCTTTTGGGCAATGTTTTGAGGGAAAATGTAAGAAATCAACTCAAGAAAGGAAGATGTTCATTGCTATTTTATTCTCAATAATGCTTTCAAGTTGAAGCACTTTCAATAGAGGATGATATATAGTGGACCTAACCACTACTTGATTATATCTCATGTAATACCTATATGTTATTCATATCTTTATATTAGAATCGTGTAATACCTTTGTATTATTTATATCCTTATATTATTCTAAATATTCTTATATTATTTTAATATGGATAACCTACCTTATTAGTAACTCACCAAATGATTATTTATTAAGAGGTAAGTATAAAGGGTTTCAACTCTTCATATTATATCCCTTGTATTATATATATTGAAAAAGGTATTCATCTATCTTTTTATATCTCTTTTGTACACAATATTATATATTTATATATTTTATAAATTTTATGTAATAAATTTATTATTCTATTACAAATAAATTTAATTATAAATAATAAAATAGTCCAAATTCAAATGAAAATTAAGAGAGAAGAAGAGGTATTAAAGTAAAACAAAATTCCAACATAGGAATATGCCACTAGAAATAAACAACTTGTATGGAATCACATGAAACATAATTGATAGAATTAAGTGAAGTTCAACATAAAAAAACACCAAATTCAACTATGTAATTTTATTTATTTGTGATGGTGTGATCCATATAAAATTCATAATCATTAATATGAAATAACAAACAAATATATTGAAATGGACACAAACTATAAATAGATTGGAGAAATTTCTAAAGTATATGTTAATTTTCACCTCATGGAAATGGGCACAACCATTTGAAAGAATTTGCATGTCTACTAGAAGTGTTAGTTTCTAGACAAGCCTCCCATACCTTAAAAGTACACAAGTGTTAGATTCTAGACAAGCCTCCCATACCTTAAAAGTACACATGATGGTCTCATTTACAGTCTTTTGCCCCATTGAAGCCTTTACCCCTCAATTTTTTATTCTTGACATTAACTTGCATATTGATTAACAAAATTTCTTAAGAAATGTGAAAATTTGGCAATGACACATGCTAATATAGTAAGCTTTCATGCTTGAGTTGCCTGTTGATTATTGAGTAAACTATTCAGTTAACGACGTTTTTATTTTAATCCTTCAATTTAATCCTTTAATTGTCTAATTCATTTGCCAGGTTTGAAATTTATTATTAATTATCTAAAGAGTAATTAAATTTGAAAGTCTAAATCAAAGAAAACTAATGATCAAAATTACAATCTTAAAAATTACACCCTTCAAAAATTTATAAATGTTATTTTATTTAAAAATTAGATTAAATGGTTATATGATTTGAATATAAATGAAAGGGTTATCATACGTGGCAATGAAGTTAGCATAGAATATTTGTCTCTATCTCTCTTAATTAGATTAAATGGATATATGATTTAAATATATATGAAAAGGTTGATATCAATAACAATAGAGTTAGCATAAAGGATCTTCCCCTATGTATCATAATATAAAATTTTCTAGAAATCGAGTTATCAAAATAAATTTTATGGTACTTTCGAAGGAATTATTCAAAAAATTGATGGAGGTGGTGTTTAATGAAGTCAAAATTCTCCTCAGTTAGTCAAAACAAATGGAGCATCAACTAACAACTGCGTATTTGCTAGGACACTTCTTACAATGACCAAATTTGAGACTAAAAAAGGATGGAAACATATTTGAAAAATTGCTATTAATGCTATCAACAAAAATGAATGTGGGAACTATATAAAATAGTATATGCTAATAATTTAGAAGAAAATCATGTAGCCAATAATTTAGCTAATTTTGGTGTTGGTACGAAATTCAAATTTTAGAAGGAAACTAATTAAATGAGATTTTGTCTCTTTATAAAAATGATGGAAAGAAGTCCCTTGCAAAAACATAGCATATTAAGAAAGATGATGGATATATTTGATAGAAAAGAAGATGACGAACATATTTGAAAGGAAGATGAACATATTTGAAAGGAAGATGAACATATTTGATAGAGTAAAATAAAGAATATCTTTTATAAAATGAAGTTAATTAACCTACAATAAATATAATATTTTGTTACTTCAATGGGAGTGGGCCCCAAATAGAAGCCACACATAACTTATATAGATATTATTAATCTACAAATTGGTACTTAGAAAATTAAAAAAAAAATAAAAGTTTTCTTAAGTTTTTTATATAGGATTGAAACATATCCCACTTGTATTATATCGTGATAATATAATGACATTATAATATTATTTTTGACAATTATGTATATATTGCCTAACAAAATAAAACCCAAATCTCTTCCTTAAAAGTCCATTTATTTAACCAGTCAAAATTATATCATTAAATAAGATGAGAGTTAATTTATTAATAATTTAAACCATAATTTTTTAAATTTATATTTAACATTTTATATTAAAAATATATACTATAATTTTATAGTTTGATGCCATGGAGGGCCAGGGTCCCATTGACTTCCTTTTACCTAGCGGATTAGGGTTTATAGAGGCAACATCCAATGGTGTTACTGATTTTCCTATGCATTAAAAAATACATACCATTTTGTTTTGCTAGAGAACAAGGGGTTGTACTTGGGTCCCTCACCCTTCACAAATCACAACTCTCTACTCTCTTCTTTAGAGGTTGAGAGTTTACAAACAGATTCAATTCTCATCTCAATTGAGTTGCTAAAGTTAGAAATCTACATTTTACATAAAATATTTGAATTCTTGATTTTCATTTTCTGAATCTTTTTCAATTTTTTTATGAATACAAATATTCCAGAATTTAATGTTCTTCTTGACAGTTTCCTAAAACAACCTTCACAATACCAACACTTCACCTCTACTATCTATGCATTGCATCTTAGTAGAGTAATATTTCCAAAACATCACACTATCATAGTCCACTTTACTAGATTTGAATTGCTAGTTTCCTTCTTGAAGCACAAGTGCAACCACAAAAACTATAATAAATAGTTTATATGAAAGCACATTAATGTTAAAATATAAAGCATATATTATCAATGAGAAATATTAAACTAAATCTTAATCATTATTTGAATTAGGCAGTCAATATTTTATTGTTAGCTTCAACTAAACTTACTACTTCCCGTAATCATGGAGAGAAGAATTCAACTTCATGATCCTCAATTAAAACCCCTCTATTGGCTAGCCTATCTGCATATTTGTTTCCTTCCCTTAATGTATATGTAAATCTGATTTCTTCAAACTCTATAGCAAGGTCTTATATTTCCACAATTATCTTTTGTATGTTCTATGAAGCCTTTGCTTTCCTGAAAATTATATTTATTACTATGAGTGAATCACCTTCCATCCATATTTTGTTCAATTTCATTTGTTTGCATATTTTTAACCCTTCCAAAGCCACCTAAGCTTCAACTTCATTATTTGTTTTAAAACCACTATTGAAAGCATAATAAGGCACAATATATCCTTTATTATTTCTAATTATTCCTTCTCCTCATGGTCCTAGAGTTCCTTTAGAGTCTCTATCAAAATTCAATTTGACCAACTCCACATTTGGTGGTTTCCATTTTATATTCTTTACCTTCTTTTTGTTTCTCCTGTACCCAACATCATAATTCCATTTGATGACTTGACTCCATTTATCAATGCTCTCTGCTTCTAGATTAGGGATTGTGTGAGTTGATAGTGTTGGTTTAGACTCCTCTATGACTAAACAAATATTCCTTTTCATTACCTCTAAACTGCTTTCCTTTCCTTTAAATATTCTTCTAATCCTTTCTAGCCATACAATCCAAATTATTCTATCTTTTGATATATCCTAGATTGTTTGTAAAGCTTCACTTTTAAAAGTGCTTTGCCATTGCTTTAACCATTCTTCAATTTTACCATTTATCACCATGCCTTTTACCAGTCATATTAAGAATCCATTGCCATAGTTTCTACACTATTGTGCAGTGTCCTAAGAGATGGTCTATACTCTCCTTTTTATGCAATGTAATAAACCCATTTTCATAAGGTTATCCATGGATACAATTCTTCTATAACCTACTATCCAAACAAACATTTTAACTTTAGGAATGCATGGGCTATTTCAAATATCTCTCCATATTCTTGTGATATTCCTTTATTGTTGATGCTTTACATTATATCCACTTCTTGTTGTGTATTATCTTGAGCTATTCAATTCCCAAATCAACTTATCCTTGACTCCCCTTGGGATAATCATTGTTGTTATCTTTCTACTCAACTGCATCCTGGCATAAATGTCTTGTATACTTATAAAAAATCTTCTTTCCATTTGTATCTTTCTTATCTTTGTACAAAATATTTGAAATGCTATCACCATATTTGTCTTGAAGTGATAACATCCATGGTTTCAAAATTAGATCTATATTGAATGGTTTTTTATCACAACAAGTATCCATCCAAATAGAAATATTTTCTCCAGTTCCAACCACCCATATTAAACCTTTAATCACTAGATCAAATAAATTTTTTAAATTGTTCGATAGTGCATAACCATTTGGTAGACATAATACAATAAATATTAAGCTTGGGTCATTGGGCTCAACATACTTAGAAGAATTATGTCTTTGAATCTCTTTGTGCAATCTCCAAATTATTTTTTTTCCAAGAGCTAAGTTTGCATTTGTAATAACTCTTAAACTGAGACCTCCCCTAGTTGTTAGAGAATATTACATTATTTGATAAATTAGGATGTGCAGGATATGTACATGTGTCATGTAAGTAGGTATGCTAGAAGACTAAGAGTCTTGTATGCAAGTGGCAAGATAAGAATCCAAAGGTCATATGGAAAGCAATAGTCAAGAATTTGAAGAGTTATCTTGTAAAGCTATATTATGGAGATAAAGCTCCATGAAATGTATCTGAATGTAGATAAAATCTCAAGATTGTATATTTAACTCATGAATAATATTATGAGTATTTTATTTCAATAATATTGTTGAATATTATGTTGATTCATATTATATGAGATTTGTTTGCATTGATATTATTCTATAATGAAATCTTCATATAAATTTTATATGATTCTTGTTACTTGGGACTTGTGATATTTTGAGGTAGTAAGGGTTAAAAGGCAGCAGTGGTATTAGAGTTACCACTTAACTCTATCCAATTTTGATAGAGTTATATCTTATTAGACACCATTACATTGGAGTATATCCACTTTGAAAGTAATGAAGAATTGGACTCTATTTTTGAAGGTCTTATTAAGTAGAGATTGAGGGGACAAGGAAAAATCACCCTGATTTTGATGCTAGGGTCTTTCCACTTGGTTGAAGGAAAACCAACGAAGACTAGGACTTGGATTGAATAGATATAAGGCCAAGTCAAAAGGAAGTTGGATATTTGTTGAAATTTAAAGTCACCCTAATATTGATTTTGGGTTCTCTAGAAAATAGGAGAATCATATTTTTGTTCTTAGGTGCAACCTAAGACATTGGAGAAATATTGCAGACATTAGAGAGATTCTAGAAGATTGAGAAGTATGAAGGCTTCCAAAATATTGATAAGTTTCAAGGCTTCCAAAATATTGATAAGCATCAAGGATTCCAAAATATTGATAAGCATCAAGGCTTCCAATAGATAGATAAACATCAAATATTTTAGCAAATTGAGAAGCATGAAAGATTCTAGCAGATTGAGAAGCATCAAGGCTTCTAGTAGATAGAGAAGCATCTAAGCTTCTTGAGATAGAGAAGCATCTATGCATCCTGAGATTGAGAAGCAGTATAAGCTTCCTGAGAAAAGATAAAAATAGTACTAAAAAGTATAAAGAAGAAGCCTCTAGAAGAATATAGGCATTTAAAGACATTGAAATTCTGCTTATTTAGAGATATAGACTAGAAATATCAGACTGATTAAACACTTCATAGCAAGACTTTAAAATGCTTTGAAGAGAATTTTAGTCCTACAAAAAACAGAAACAAGCAAGCAATATAAGCAAGAACTATAAATACTATCAAGAAGCGCTACCATCAAAAAATTAATCTATTAGAGAACAATTAGTGCTATCAAGAAAGCATTATCATTCTAAGGTGAGCATAAAAGCTAAGAATTATTACTATTATTCTAGAAGCCATAACCAAGAGGACCTGAGTGCTATTCAAGAGTGCCATCACCAAGAGGACCTAAGCTATATTCTAGAGTGCCATCACTAGGAGGATATGAATGCTATACTAGAGCACCATCACTAGGAGGACATGAGCTATATACTAGAGCACCATCACTAGGACCCGATAACCATAAGTGGAGGTCCTGAGTGCTAAGGCTCAAGTTCCATTCAACAACAAAATCAATAGGTATTTTGGCATCATTTAGATTAACCCTAAGTGCTAGGAATTGAATGCTACTCACAACAAAATTCAACAAGCAATTGGGAGCCGTTTAGATCGTTCTTCAATAGAGACTAAGACATGCATTTTGGATTGATACATGCATCCAAAACTGATACTGAGACATGCATTCCAAATCGAGCTTGAGATGTGCATTCAAAACCAATATATAGACGTGCATTCAAACACATTTGAACCTGAGATATAAACGTGCATTTAGACCTGAGACCAAGACATGCATGCAACATAGAGATATATAAGAGTGAATGGATGGAGAAGCACAAGGAATTCCATGTTTTAGCCAAGGAGAAATAGAACATTAACTTTGCACACTAACTGGAACACTTGACAAGCTGACCAACAGAAAAAATTCAACTCTAATTTTACTGACCTCCACATGTAATGTTCTACATTACATTTCCATACTTGGTGTATCATTTAAAAGCTTTTGGAGGGAAAACAAATTTAAATTTATAAAGTGGAGTTATAATCATGCACCTTGATTAAAGTTTGAATTTATTTTTTAAGTTATGGAGTGATAAGGATTGCTATTAGGGTTTTAATTTTTAAGGTTTGAAAGTTTAATATTTCTTTTAAAACCTTGAAGATTTAAGAATTTTTACGATTTGAATCTATTTTTAAAGGTTTGAAAATTTTGAACACTTTTGAAATTTTGAGAACTTCGAAATTTGAAATTTTGCAAATTTAATTCAATAGGGAGTTAAAAGGACTTCTACTTCAAAGGATTAGAAAATTTAAAATTTGCAAATTTCTTATTTGAGTTATTATTTAAACTTTGGAGATATAAGGATTTAAACTTCAAAGGAAATTACCATGGATTATTGGTATATTGATTTTGAAGCAAGTAGGCATATGACTGGAAATAAACAATGGTTTAACACTTTTCAAGAGAAATATTAAAATTTAGTTGTCATAGAAGATAGTATAATTTATGAGGTCAAAGAAGTAAGGTATATGTTAATTGATCTATCAAATGAAAAAGGAATAATTAATAATGTACTATATGTACCTGGATTAACTACTAATCTTCTTTCAATATCTCAACTGATGGATCAAAACCTAGCAGTTGAATTTAAAAATATTAAAGATAAAAAATATCTTATTACCAAACAAGGAAGAGTTATAGCTTTTGGCTCTTATAAAAATAGTTTGTTTACTCTAAGATACATTTCCAAATATGGCTCTTGGAGAAATAAGGATTTCCACATTGAAATTGAAATATTGAATTTCAAAATACATTAGTTTTCTAAATTTCCAATTAGGGAGTTATAAGGAGTTCAACACCAATTTAGATTTTTGAAATTTAGAAACTATATTATTGAAAATTGAAAGAAGCACAAACATAGAGTTTTTTGAAAAGTTGGAAATTACATTTGATTTTAGTCTCTTGCTCAAATTAATGAGACATAAGGAATCCAACTTAAAGGTTTTGAAAATAGTGAACCTTATCAAACTTGAAATTGCATAAAAAATTATCTTTAGCTTTCTATTCATAAATAGGGAGAAATAAGGTGAAGAATAGAAGTTGAACATTATGGAGACAAAAGGGATTCAAATCAAAAGAAAACTAAGAAAGCTAAGTATCACATCAAAGCCATAGAGATACAAAGTATTCTACAAAACTTAAGAAAGAAAGATCTTATCAAATTTGATCTTTCACATTCAAAATACTAGGGAGCTAAAAGGAATTCTACCTAGATATTTGACTATTGTTTGATCATTCTCCAAATATTAATAAAACAAGGTATACTACAATATTTGAAGAATTAAAAGTTAGTATACTCAAATTCAACTCAAAATTTAGAAGTTGAAAAGATTGGGAGACATAAGGAATACAACAATAAAACTATTCTTTGAAGGCAATAATGGATAAGTTAGCAAGAGGAACATATCATCACAAGATATACTATGAAAGGATTCAAGACCAAAATTCATACAATACTCCATATCAAAAATGTAAAATTACTTCAAGCACAAGTTCAAATGGAAAAAATATTTGGTGTATTGATTCTGGTGCAAGTCACTACATGATAAGAAATTTGTAATGGTTTGATTGCCTTGAAGTCACTAACAATCTCAGGTTGAAAATTGCTAATGGAAAAACCTATCTTATACATGGATATGGGTGTGTAACACCTAGTACATCATTTCAAAATATTTTGTTACATGATGTAATGTATGTTTCTAGATTAACATCAAATCTTATTTCAATAGCTAAGTTGGTAGAGAGCAAAAGGATGGTTGATTTTAGATATATAAATGGAGTCAATAAGTGCCTCATCATAAATCAAAATGAGATAGAAGCTATAGGATAAATCCACAATGATATATATGCTCTAGAATCAATTGAGATTTCACAAGATATTGTTGTAGTTCAAAACAACACTAATGGATTTTTTGAGGAACAAATTGCAGGAAATGGAAAATCTACTTATCATAGAAATTGACAAAGAAATCAAAGATACAAAATGAGAAATATGAGAGGACAACAATACTTTGGATTACTTAGCCATCCACAGGTTAAAGAAGAAGAATATGAACTTGATTTAATTTAATAACATTTGAAAGATGAAGATCCATATTGAAGACTAAAGTCTTCAATAACCAAATAATGTAATACAGGGGGTGTTGAAATATATTATATTATTTGGTACATGCCAATGTACCACCATGGGTACATGTTTAGATTAGGAGTTTGTCTTAGATTAGGATTTGAGTATTTACTTTATGCAATGTAATAAATGCACAAGTATTATTAGAATGTGTAATGATGTAAATGTGCATGTTGTCCATGTGTACATGAGTCATAGAATAGGAAGATGACGAGTCATAGGTAGGTGAAATACCAAGAGACATATCTCATTATATATGCCTTTGTAGAAGGAGAGGTGTTAGTAGATACAACGTAGAGCATGTATGGAGTGTTTTGAGATCTTTATTTTAGACCAAAGTACTATTTTCGTGAGCTTTAATTAATGGTAGTTTTTGAGTAGTTGTAAAAGTTTCTTATGATATTTACATGCTTAGTATATTTTCTTTTTCATATATTTAATATTGCATACTAATTTTAAACCTTGTGGTATTTATTTCATTAAATGTACAACTTCAAAAGATAACAGGTTGTTTAGTGCAATAAAACAAGGTAAATATCGATGTATAGGTGGAAAAATGCCATATGTGACTATAAAAATAGAATTAGCAGAACTCCAAAGGCCATTATAGAAAAAGAGAAATAATGCCTCCCTTTTTGTGTTATTCTTTCCTGATTTATCTGATAGTGGGACATATAGAGCCATCCTTAGCCAAAAAATTGGGAGGGATTGAAGCTATAGATGTTCAAGATAGACTCCCTTGCATTCATGAAGGCTAGTCTACTTACTTCTTCAAGAGATTCATTCCAATCATTTATGAAATATTTTGTGATTATGGCCTTGGAAGAATAAAAAGTGGTGTGGCTACTTTTTTACATCATAATAAAATAGGGGACTTCTTCTTTTTAGAATAATTTACATATATTAGACTATTTACAGCTAAGCTCCCACCAAAAGTGTTGCCCAAATTTTATCATATGTCCATTGTCATCTTAGAGATCACAAGATAAATTGTAGAATTAAAAATGAGAGCAGTAATAAAAAAGGCAAAAAATTCTCTAGTTGGATATTCCTTGCAGATTAGGGCACTATGTATATAAAGGCCATCTTAGCCTTTTGAGGGCTATTTGGGACATGGATTATTATGGATTTTTTAAAATCACTTGGAGGATCTATGATCTTGCTACTCATTATCATGAATCAGTAAAGAAGTTAAGCTTTGCCCAAATCACTCACAAAATAGATCCATTTGAAGATGCAATGCATGCAACAATCAAAAGAAGATAATCAATAGAATTAGTATGGAATATGAGAGATAGGTCCCACACATGGATAGAGATGGTGGAAAACTACCCTAGGGATATGCTATTATTGAGAAGTACTACAATAGAGTCAACATCCACACTAATTCCAACTATTCCTCCTAAATATCTATAGGACCTTATATTAGAAATCATAAACTAAGAGCTCAAACAAGTAGAAGTATTGATGGAAGTGACTAATATGGTAGAAGAAAAAATAGAAGATCCTCCAGTTGCTTAGTCTTCCCATAGCACTACCTTAGTCACAGTGAAGGGCAAGAAGAAAGTTAATGCTTCCTCTACGCAAATTGAGGCCACTCCTCTTGAGCTCACCAAAGCATTGATGGATCCAAAACAAAGGCTTGAAATTGTAGTGAACTTACCTCAAGTGATCCCTAGGAGTATAGTCATAGACAAGGAGGAGTGCAAAATATCGTAATTAGTGCTTGAAAAGATCTAAGAGGTAGGAGGACTGTCTAATTTTCTTAGAGGATACCATATCAAAATTGTTTCTCCTCCAAGTTCCCTAAGGCATAAAAAACCTAGACTTGCCCCTTCTTTAGATATTCATAAAAGTCTCACCTTGGAGCGACTAGAAAAAGCTATACAATTTGAGCATGATGAAGAGAGTCAAATCCATGATATAGAAGAAGGGAGGGATCCCAATGAAGGATGGTGTACAATTGAAGGACCTAGGGAACAAAGTGCTTATGATGCATTAATTGCCACCATTGAGATACCTTTCCCAAGATATGTGAAACAAGCTCAAATTGACTTAGAAAAAGATATAATACAAGCTATAAGAGACCCAGTTGCCATGATGAAGTCAAGAGTTATTGCACATGTACAAATCACACTTGCACTGGAGAAATAAATTAATGAGCTAAAAGTTAAAGCAACGAGAGTGGATCAGTTACAAGTAGAAGTAGACAACCTCAGACAACAAATGTTGAATTCCTCGACTATAACCTCAAAAATAGAACCTCAGATCATCATCAAAAGCATTGATTGCTTTGACTTCCTATCTAAGTATAAAAAGGAGATGCAAAATAAAATATAGGATAAACTTGAGGATCTGAGAGAAATATTCTGCAACATCCATATGATAAATATTTCTAGAGACAACCTATAGAATCTTATAGAATAAGAAAAACAAAGAGTAAACACAATATATCCTATCTTCCAACAATTTAAAAAGTACTACAATCACATAAGTGAAAGATAAGTGATATTGGAAGATGGAACCATTATTTTTTGCACTAAATATTTTATCAAAATGTCAATATTCTTAAGAGATAGGCTTGGATGGCGTAATTGGATCAAAGAAGTAGAAACATGGAATAATGAAATAGCTAGTGAGCTAAATAAAGTGGGATTTTCTCTTCAAAAGTGCTTGCAAGTGTCTGACATCAAGGATCTAATCCTGAGTAGAATTTAAGAATTTGACAGTGATCCAGATAATGAGTCAAAATTAGCCAGGCAAATAAACTTTTTAACTGAAACAATCAACCACCTATGTAATTTTTCCCAAGAGAGCAAAGCATGGTCCATAAGCCAAAAGATCAAAATTATGCAAGATTTGAATATGTTGAAGTTTACTATGACCTTTTGTGAAGAAGCCTGGGAACTCATTGATATGGTGATAAAGGACCTCCAAGATGAAATGAATAAAGGTAAAGATATAAGGAAAAGAAAATTCAAAATGTCTATGATAACAACTTCCCAAAAAGGGACAATATAAGTAGGACAAAGTTCACAAATGAATAAAATTGAAGAATTCAATGTGAGGGCCACCATAGAGGGGAACAAGGAATCAAAATAAAAAGATAGACCCAGGGATAGATTAGCCATAAAACCAAAATGTTTGATAACTGTATTCCATTTTGAGGATCTAGGATGTTGGAGTAGCCAAATACTCATTTAAAAATAATACAACTCAGGATAGTTATAATTTTACTATAGCACACATAGCCAGTCAAGGGCAAAGTATGATGACATATGGAGGACTCAAATGAAGATAGTTATAATAGAAATAGGGCATCCAAAGGCTACAAAAGGGACTGCTACAGTCAAGATGGGTATCACGTTTTTGCATAGCTATTTTTACTAGAGGTATACTAAGAGTACCCTTGCCTTGTTAAGTGAACTTCCTTTTATGTCTTGTTTCCACCCCTCATTCCTCCTCTTGATTGTGTAGGTATTGCTCAGGATATACTAGTTACCTGAGATCATTTCCAGTAATTGGATTGGAAACTTGGAGATTCTTTATCACTACTATTAGGATGAAGAATGGAGTTTCTTTGTTACATCATTTGAACAAAGATAACCCCTTGTATTTATTCAATGAGATCTAAGCACTTTGCTAGAATCTAAATTGTAATATCTTTTAAAGAAATTAATACAAATCCATTTTCCTCTTGGACATTTCTTTGGCTCAATTGTGTATTTGTGGTCACATTTATATGTTACATCATTTGAATGTATGAATATCGCTTTCTTTCATTATGTCTTAATTACATATGTTACATTATTTGAATGGATCTAATTAACCTAATTATTTATTTCCCCTTCTTTATTTATCATTAATAGTTTAAAAACTTCACTATAGTTAACAATGGATAAAGCATCATTTAAATGATAAGGTACAATTAAAGAGTTATTATAAAATCTTGGTCAAAAGAACATCAAATTTTACATTTTATTTATCTAGATGAACATGAGCATATAAAGAAATATTATAAGCTCACTTTAGGGGTATCCTAACCCAATTTAGTCTATTTAGAGTCTTTTTGATAATATTTTCCTGAATTAAAGTGGCAGATCCATGAGAGTCCATAAGTGACCAAGAAATATCTTGTGGCATGACTCATATTAAGTGACACAAGATAATTCCACAACAGGACATTTAACAACAATATGGTCAAAATAACAAATATTGCATATACTGAGTAGGAGGATACACCATCTATTTTTACTCCTTAATAAATCTACTAGCCTACAATGATCCTTACAATGTAGACACATGCATGATCTACCAACACCAAGCCCAAGTAGTAGTAGTGCAAAATATAGAAAGGGTAGAGAAAGCAAAATTAAATACGGTGAGCATCCCGATTGACCTAAAACAATTCATGCTGACCAAAGAGCCTATAGAAGAAGAATGAATTCAAGTCCTGACTAGATCTAGGAAGAAGCCTTTGCAAGTCAAGCCATAAAAAATAGAGCCATTCAAAGTCCATACTCAACCTTAGAAAGAACAAACAAAAAAGTAGCCAAGGCTAGAGCCAAAAAAAGTGAAGGCTACTCAAGAAGATCCCAAGGAGCAAGTGCTAAGAAAGTTAAGGTATCCCTCTATGAACAAAAAATAAAAACTGGAATCCACTAAGAAATATCAAAAAAGGTTCACAAAACTTGATTGGAAGGATAATAATTTGTTAAAAGTGACTGGATATAGCATTGTTGAAGAGTTGAATAAAAATACTTCCAAGTTAAGCATGTATGAAGCATTTTTAATCATTGATTAGATATATTTACTTAGAGTATCATTTCAATCATGAAGGGATTAAGTTGCCAAACCTAAAATTTGCTCAAGATCAACAAATAAAAAAATTGGAAAAAAAATTGGCCACCACCTTTTTACATGTCTTTGCACATGAAAGGGTGGGTAGTGAATAATTGTATGGTTGAATCTAGCAGTTGCTACTGTTATACCAAAGGAATTATATGAGGTTATGGGAATGAGTATACTCAAGCCATTCATTTTTGTAATTGGATGGTACACCATTTCAAATAGCTTGGGTGGTCAAGGATATACCAATGGTGCTCCACAAGCTGTCAAAGGTCACAATCATTCAAGAGATGTTGGTAGTTGACATTTTGACATAATTTGATCTATGAATTTATAGAGAGTTTATTGTAAATCTAGGAGGGTACTTTTCCTTACATTATTATCACATGGTCATCTCCCACAAGGGTATAAATGTTAGGATCAATGTTGAAAATCCATCTCCCTTACACATTGAGAAGAATGAAGAAGAGAAGGTTAATATGGTTGAGGATGATTTTAAGGATGTGATTGAAGAATTTCAAATGGAGGATAAGTTTTCCATGGAAGACTTTCATGTTGTATTAGAGGGTGGACCAACATTTTATAGTGCCATAAGGCCTTATAGTTAGGAGTTTATAGCCATTTCAAATATAGAATTCGAAACAATAAGGATAGTTGAATTGCTATTTTTGAATAAGAACAGAGAGAAAACCTAAGATAACCTCCAACAAAAGCAAGACTCTGTGAACACTAGTCTAATATGGTCATAAAAATTCCTAAAAGGTAACCTAATGCATTGGGATGAGGAAAAGGCTAGGCTAGGAAAACATCAAAAACATGAATCAATAGGACTTGTGTCTTAGCAAACTATTTGAAGGTGAAAATGCAATGCATTAGCATTTTATAATGACCAATGACCAAAATTTGCCAATAATGATAAAATGGATACCGCTTGAAACACTTTGCATAAATTTGTATTGTATATATATATTTAAGTGTAATCATATAAGACCACAATTTTTTTGAAAAGCAATAGGTGGCACGTGGTAATTTTGATTTGTAAATAAGTTATTGTTCCAAAATGTAGTAGTTGTTAATGTTAGTACATGCTTTAAGGTTCTTGTACATGCCAATAGTTTTGGAAAGTAATTTTAGCAATAAGGGAAAAGCACATAATTTTTTATCATTAGAGATTCAAATAGTTATCTCTAATCTATAAAAGTAGAGCCACACAGTTTCATTTGCACATTAGGTAATTAATAATTGGGCATTTGAGAACAAAGCACCTAGAAGGAGAAAGCACTGAACAAAATAAAAAAGTGTTGTTGAAGTCTGTTGCGTAAAATTTGAGTTGAGCAACTATGAATGACAAAAATATTGAACTCCAAAATATTATGGTTGATATTTATGACATATAGCTAACTATTAAGACAAAAAACTTTAGGAGAAAAATAGAACAAAAAGATATTGAGCACCCAAGAGAGAATCTAGTCATAGTCGCAAGGATTCTTTGCTGCCATTATATATTCCTAGACACATACATACTTACCCAAAGCTTATGAAAGATATGACATACCATTATGACGTCAAACATAGAGCAATATCCAATAACAAAAGGCTAGGTACTTTTTACCCTTTTAGCTAATAATATTACAACATCATTTGTATTAGGGACTTGTAAACATCCTAGAAAATTCCTTTTTGACTTCAATAAAGAGAAACAAAAGGATTATTATAAAAATAAGTAGATTTCTTAGATCAATGACCAATTGCACCTCACTAAATTCCCCAAGGACCCTAATAAAATTACTAAATTTAAATTCTTAAAAGACATGTTTGCCATGCTAGTAGTCATATTTGGTTTCAATAGAGATGAAAATGTGTATGACTTCAAAGTAACTATGGCATACACCTTGACATATCACAAGGTCCACTTCTATTTTTACTAGAGCAAATGTCTTAGTAATGCAATACATAACTAGCTAGTACATTTTAAGAAGAATGAATATAGGCCATTTAGGTATCCTTTGTACTTGGCTTGGTTGTTTGTGTACCATAAGGCAGATATTTTTGCAAACCTAAAAATGAGCCAGCAAGCCTAGAGGGAGAAGCTCTTTTAATGGTAGACTAGACCCCAACTCTTAGAACTTCAACTTCCTATATGGAATTTACTAGATATTTTTAGGTCCTCCTCTGACATGCATCTGTGGAGAAGTACCCCAGTTGACAAAAGGAGCAATAACACATCTTGGGACCTATGGGAAAGAAACCAAAGACTAGTATTTTCTGAGGAATGACACAATTATAATAATATATGGCTTTGATGGGGAACCTTATTTGATTTCATATTATGTAATATATTGGATTTTTACCAGCAATTGGACTATGTTAATGCTAGGTTTGGGTTAGGGATAAACACGGGTTTTACATATGACCTGCCCCTAAATTATGTGCCCATTACTATAAGATCCTGAAAGAAGCATGGAGCATTGAATACAAAGCTTAAAAACTTTAACTTAAAATGATTCAAGATAGATGGAGGTACAATCTAGAAGGTATTTTCAAGGTTACGTTACAAGATGTAAATAATAAGCTTTCTACATTTGAGTATGTCTAAAGACTAGAGATAAAGGTGTTTCAAAACAAACCAAAAGAAGAGAAGGTTGACATAAATATATGCCAAATAGAGAAAAATCCTCCATGGAGGAATTTCTATGCCATTGTAAAGCCATATGACCCAACTAAAAACAAAGACTAGGTCTTGAGCAAATAAATAAAATAAATTATGAAAAATAGACAAAAAAGACCAGACTATTTTTTTGCAAATGGTGGATTTTTAGGTGTGAAAATGGTGTAAAAAAAAATCTTTTTCAACCTAGACCAAAATTTCTCATCTCTCTATGATGATAATTACCAAATATGAAAATATGAAGATGATGAAAAAGATGAGCCTTAGAATCAAAATGTGGAAGAATACTTCTTAGAGGAGTAGAGCTCAAAAAAAAAATGAGTTATGTAGAAAGAGGCCTAGGTGACACTTCATTAGGCATTACTAGACCCACTCAGCCAGCACAAAGGAAGAAACACCTTGAGCTTGGAGCTAGTAGTTCTTATACCCTATGCGACATAGAAGAAGCTAAGGAAATTGCACCTTGAGAGCTTTGAAGAGTAGTTGGAATCCAAAATGGAAGGAAAGAAGAGAGGTTATCCACTATGATAGTTGGATGAAAGGGTGAAAAGGGCCATAGTACAACACATAGTCCTAACAACTAAGGAGCAAACTAGAGTAGAAGGCACAAGTGAATTTTATCATGGTCTTAATATTTCTTCTTCTTATTCAATCTCATCTCTTGTAGCTTCATCTCCCTCTAAACAACCTCCACCCCCATTAGAGAAGATTCATTATTAGTCACCTACCAAAAGAATCACCTTTGCCACATCCCCACAACATGATCAAGCTATTGAAAGCTCATAGCCTCTAATTTCTTAGGACACTATTGCAACAATCTAGAATCCCTTTCTTTCCTCATTTTCCCTCTTCCCATCTTACTTTTCTCTCATGTCCATATCCAACCATATAGTTCAAGATATCTTGAGCTAGTTACAACAAGCTCAAGATGACTCACAAAAATGGATGAGTGAGCATACACCTAGAAAAGAGAAAAAGAGAGCACCACCCATAATGACAAGTATTGTAAACCTGATGAAAGGAAAATATACTATGACCACAATTACTTCCACTGCTCACAAGCCTACCCTTGAATTAATAGCAAAATAATATGAAAGGATAGTGCAAGAGGTAGACATTGTTAGAGTCCCATTAGATGATGTGGAAAAATTGAACTAATGCATATGAAAGCAATCCATATGGAAAAAAGTATCACATGAAAAAGTAAATGTAGACACAAAATTTTGACCCACATCAAAATTCCCTAACTTTTCAAGTCAACCTTTCATCACCCCCACATCATTTATCGCACGTACCGATTTTAATCACACATTTTCTTTATTTTTGCATTTTCGCTCCCCTTTTAGCGATTTCGCTCCAATAATTCTTAGGGAGCAAATTTTCTCAATGAATTTGCTCCCTATGTAGCTTGGGAGCAAATTTTCTAAATCCAACAATTTACCCAAAATTGGCAAACCATCAGATTCTATTCTAATGGAATATGTTTTTTGATATTCATGTTGCACTGATCCTCAACCTAGCCAACAAATCTGTCTACCCAAATTAACCCAACTACCTACTCTTATTGCACTGGTGAAAACAAATAAAATGAGCCCTTTGGCTCTCTAGAAAATGCTAATAGTGCAAATAAAAAAAAAGCATTGTCATTTTTGCTTTTTAAATTTCTTGTTGTAGGTTGAGTGATGAAAATAGATCATACAATAGTTAGAAGTCACCGTTGTGTTTCTCTTTGTTGCTAATCCTGTTACTTTACCACCATCACCCTACGATGTTGAACGATTGAGCGTTTTTGTAAGCGAAATCATTTCAATTTTTTTTACAATATTTTCAATCGTATTTTTTGTAAACCTTTGAATTTTAATAAAAATCAAGAAAATTCATGGGTAACTCCCGCTAGTAGCTAATTCACCCACAACAGAGTGAATCCGCTCACACAAAAGTAAATTTGCTCACATCCTACAAATTCACATAGATACCAGTCTAGGGTAACTTTTATCTTCAAATCCATTATTTTACTTTGCACATCAGACCTATATTATCTTGCATTGCATACCATATCATCTATTGCATTGTTTTGTCATTTTATCACAACTTTATTATTCGTAAATAGACTTTACAATTTCATTCTTTTATGCATGGTTGGTTAAAGAGATTGAAGGAATCTTACTGCTACACTATCAAGATCAAACCTACAATGGCTTAAGCAAATTCCCAAATCCTAACTTCAAATTTTAGTGTTTATTTTACAAGTTGCAAGTCTATTGCAAATTCACTCTCAAGACAACGAATTCACTCGCAGATCCAACAATCACAAAATTTGATCACAGGGAGCGAATTCGCTCAGTATGCAACCTGCTTCATTCAACCATCTAGATCAGGTAAATATCTGATTTGATTTATTTTCAATTACATTCCTATTTTTCTATCTGTTTCACATTTATTATTTCTTAAATCATCTAAAAAGAACAAGAAAAATAAAAAATATATATAGATTGCATGAATCTGTAATGCATTTAGCTTAGTCCAATTGTTTATTATTTTCAAGGAAATCAAAACACATATAGCATAGATCTAGTTGTAAATGGTCTAAAATTTAGGTGTATGTCATCAAAAGAACTCATCAAACACTTTGCATAGACGTAGAGACCATATTTAAATATTTCTTGGTGAACCCACCTAATTACAATCACTAAAGAAGGTACGATACTAGTACTATTAGTATCACAATGACACTGAGAGGGGAGGTGAATCAGTGTAGCTCTTTTTAAAACTTAAATCTTCAACTCTTAAAGTCGAAACAATGACAACTTAAAACCAAATAAAGCAAATATAACAAGAGAGCATCACACAACACAAGATGTACCGAGGCTCACCAATTTTGGCTACTCCTCAAAAATTGACTGTTTGGACTCCCATCCAAATCTAGCCTTTGCAAAGCAACAACTTTACAATCAATTTACCAACACACACTAGAAGGAGCACCAACCCTTGATTTATCTACACCAATAGAAAGGAGCACCAACCCTTGATTTATCTACACCAACAGAAAGGAGCACCAACCCCTAATTTATCTGCACCAACAAAAAGGAGCACCAACCCCTGATTTATCTGCACCAATAGAAAGGAGCACCAACCCCTGATTTACCAAAGACCAACCGGAAGGAGCACCAACCCCTAATTTATCTACACCAACAAAAAGGAGTACCAACCCCCGATTTACCAGCACCAACTGGAAGGAGCACCAAAACCTGATTTATCTGCACCAATAGAAAGGAGCACCAACCCCCGATTTATCCGTACCAACGAGAAGGAGCACCAACCCCTGATTTACTAGCACCAACTGGAAGGAGCACCAACCATTGATTTATCTGCACCAACAGAAAGGAGCACCAACCCCTGATTTACCAGCACCAACTGGAAGGAGCACCAACCCCTGATTTATCTACACCAACGGAAAGGAGCACCAACCCCCGATTTATTTGCACCAACGAAAGGAGCACCAACTCCCGATTTACCAAAGACCAACTAGAAGGAGCACCAACCCCTGATGCCAAGCACCAAATTGGACTTCAATTCTGAAACTAGAAGATTGACATATAAATACCTTCACTTTTACAAGACCCTGATTGGTCTATTGCTTACTCAACATCACCCCCAATTCACATAACACACACCCTTCTCGATCGCCTGTTGCGCACCTCTCGCTCTCTTCGCAAGATAAAATCACCGCAAAAATTCTCCAAGTAGTACTCATTTTATCATAATCCTTTCTCTTTGTAACTCCAGTTGTAACTCCTTTCATTTCTTATACGCCACTTGTCAATTGTAACGCCTTCTTTATGTAACTCCTTTTGTATATATAGAGTAGGCATTTCGTCAAACACGTTACATGCAACAAATTGACACCATATTCTCCTACCATGACTGTTCATCTTCTCGGTCATGACTGTTTGTTTTCTCCTTTGTGCATGCATGCATTTTGGTTTCTAAAAAAGATTTTCGTTTCTATTTTGATGACTGTTCATTTTCTCCTTCTTCGACTATTCGTTTTCTCCACATGGGCATGCGTCCGCTTCTTTCCATAACTGTTCGTTTTCTCCACATGGGCATGCGTCCACTTCTTTCCACGTGTAACGACCATCTTAAATGATTTCAAATCATTAAAGATTCCTTATGGGTCCATGTCACTATGCAGTCTTCAGTTTCACCATCCTGGTGTTCATGTCGTGATATCGCGACACTTTTGTTTCTCTGCCTGCCTGCCCTTTTTGAGTCGTGATTATGCGACATGTCGTGATATCGTGACACTTTTGTTACTCTGCCTGCCTGCCCTTCTTGAGTCACGAAAATGCAACATGTCACGATATCGCGACACTTTTGTTGCTCTGCCTGCCTGCCCTTCTTGAGTCGTGAAAATGCGACATGTCGTGATATCGTGACACTTTTGTTACTCTGCCTGCCTGCCCTTCTTGAGTCGTGATAATGCGACATGTCACGATATCGTGACACTTTTGTTACTCTGCCTGCCTACCCTTCTTGAGTCGCAAAAATGCGACATGTCGTGATATCGCGACACTTTTGTTACTCTGCCTGCCTACCCTCTTTGAGTCGCAAAAATACGACATGTCGCGATATCGCGACACTTTTTCTTTCTCTGCCTGCCTACTTTTTTTGAGTCATGAAAATGCGACATGTCGCGATATCGTGACACTTTTTCTTTCTCTGCCTGGCTGCCATTTTTGAGTCGCGATAATGCGACATGTCGCGATATCACGACACTTTTTATTTCTCTCTCTTTCTCTTTGCTTTGGCCCCGAAAATACATGTGATATCGCGACACTTTTTCTCCTTGCTTTTTCTCTTTGCTTCGGCCTGCGAAAATACATGTCGTGATACTTTTTCTCCTTGATTTTTCTCTTTGCTTTGACCCGCAAAAATACATGTCACGATATCGCGACACTTTTTCTCCTTGCTCTTTCTCTTTGCTTCGGCCCGTAAAAATACAACATGTTGCGATATCGCGACACTTTTTCTCCTTGCATTTTCTCTTTGCTTTGGACCATGAAAATGCAACATGTCGCGATATCGCGACACTTTTTCTCCTTGCATTTTCTCTTCTCTTTTGGTCACGAAAATGCAACATGTCGCGATATCGCGACACCTTTTTTCTTTGCTTTTTCTCTTCTCTTTTGCATATGGGCCACTTCGGTCTTCTTGGAAAATATGCAACAACCTGTAACAACTTCACCCAATCATCAAAGACATCCTCATAAGCATTTAACATCACTGTACATACTCTGAATAATCTCTAAAGTCCTGTCCACTGCATCTACTGATCTATCTGACTGTGTTGACAACAATGACAATACTGTCGCTGCACCTTGCTCAACAAGTACCTCTCATATCAAGGTGTGAACCCCTGATTTCTCATCCCCCTTCGTGGCACGGATCTATTTTATTGTTGCTTTTGTTCAAACTAAAAAAAAGGTCATTTAAATATGTTTTCTCAGATTAAGAGCATATAAAATATTTTTTTAAAATTTGAGCAATTTACATTTTTATTTTTTACACCATCCCTAAAAGGAACAACATCCAACGTATTTTTCACAGTTTCGATTGGTTTGGACTTAAAGAGAATACATAGTGAAGGGGTTTAACCATACCCATGAACCTTTGAAAATGGATTATCCTTTCACCTGTTCTTGAAAAACTAAAAACCTTCTAATCAAGATTAAAATTTAGTCGATCCAAAAATCGTCATAACCGTGGAATAGAGCATGTATTTCTCTTCGAAGGGTATATTTCTAACCATGGTGAACTGGGTGAGGACTAGTAGGACTTGGGCTCCATCATGGCTTGGATTTCATCACCAAGTGCTGCATGCGGGCATCCAAGTGAAGGCCTTAATTGAAAATAAGCCAACTATACCTCTCAACATTCTCCTACAAAACAAAACTACTGAAAGTAAAAAGGAAACAAAGAGAAAAGAGAACTAGTTAAATGGTGGATAATTGCATTAGAGAATCTGCATTTATAAACCTTAGGAAAGTATTCATAGAACAAGAAGTCGATCTTATTTTTAGACAAGACAAATAACAGTGGGATTATTTATGGGATAACCTATACCTCATTAGGAGAATATCAAAAGATTTAAACAAAATCAAGAGAATCAATATAGCTAAAGCTTTAGGTGCAAATTACTATTCACCTTACTTTGATATCAAGAGGAGTTGTGAACGTTGGTTAGCGGATAAAAGAGCAAGTGTTCACTCAACGATATAGCCTTGGGAATGATACTTTGAGGATTCCCTAACCATTCATAGGTTATTGGCAGACCTAGAAAGTAAAGAAGTGATCTTAGAATATAATAAGAGATACAACAAAGTACCTAGAGCTGTACTCTTCAAGAAATTCTATAATGATCTACAATTTGAAAGCTTTACAACTGTTCAAGATTTATTTTTTATTATTCATATAATTCATCTCTTGAGACAATATTTTACATTTGAAGAAGAGAATTATATGACTCTCGAACAATTGAAACCAATTAATGATATTCATAAACTCTTCCAAGAATATTGATTGACACACTTAAAATTTTTAGAGAAATATTGTGAAGAAATTAATGAATTTTTTTTAGCAAAAGAGCAAAAATAAAAATTCAATTAAATATATAATTTATAAATAATAAATAATTAAAAAAATAACACAATACATATACATAAATATATATAAATGACCATGACTTTAAGAAATGGTAAATAAGTTGCAGATCCTCCAGAGGATCAACTTGACACCAAAAACCCTAATGACGAGAACAATGAAGTAGAAAAAGAAAACCAGGAAGAAAAATTTGAACAAGATCCACAACAACACTTTGAACCAAAGGTAGGATCTAAAGAGGAGGTTCAATTTAAAACTATGAATCATTTTTGGGGTTTTGTGAGTCATAATCACCCTGCTCTTCTTAAAGCCTTTGAGTCAGAAGACCACTTTGCAAGGGGTGAGACTTTAGTTGATACCTCCTTGGAGGAAGCTTTTGGACTTCACCCCTCTTCTTCTTAATTCTCTTGAAATGTTTACAGGAGTGACTTCATCTAACCTCGCTCCATCTCACCGCTTAACCCATGATAATTTTTCTCTTGGTACCAATCAATCTAGTCAACCTCAAGATGTTCACTCACAGATCAAGAATTAGGAAGCACTACAAGAAAAACCTATTTATGCTACTTCTACTACTATTAATATCAAAGAAATACCATAGGTTTCCTCAACTAATGATAATTCATTTGCTCATCACTATCATAATCTACATACCCATCAATTCCATAACCCATATTTGCAAGCTTCCACCATTGTTTTTCTTAGCCAATTCATTCACAAACCACTTATTCTCAACCACTTCCTCCACCAACCTCAAATTCACATTCTTATATATCAACATCTCATTCACGACCTCCTAAATTAGCATCTCAACTAAATTCATATCCATATTCTTAACCGCTCCAAAATTCTTCCATTAATATTATATATCCATATTCATTTCCCTATGCTTCTTTTTCCAATCCCATGCACAATAGTATTACTATACCAAATATGAATTCTCATTGAACTACCCAATATAACTACTATCCTCCTCATGGAAACATAGTAGCACCAAGTGTTCACAATTCCCAAGCACATCATTTAGAAAATATAGTGAAACAATTGGCATTGTGATTGGATCATATAGAACCATATTGTACAACATATAGTTACAAAGAAATGTATAATCAACCTTTAGACCCGTTAGTTACCGCCAAGACATACCCCAAATATTTTTTGATACCAGTCCTACCCATTTATAAAGGGACTAAAGACCCTATTGAACATCTTAGAATGTTTCATACAACATGTCATGACATTGCATGCGATGACATTGCTATTGAAAATGTTTCCTAATATCCTTGGGGGCATGGCCTTAGAGTGGTACTACCAATTACCCACATATTCCTTGTGGAAATTTGAAGAAATAATTGAGTTGTTTGTGCATCAGTTTGGGGCATACATCAAAAGACATGTAACAATCAAAGATTTGTATAATCTCAAACAAGGCAAATATGAGAGCTTCACTGAATTTTTAGCAAGATGGAGGAAAATTTTAGGAAAATTATATTTTGCCTTACCTCCTAGAGAAATGCTAGACATATTTATTGGAAATCTATAAGAGCAACTCTCTTATAATCTGGCAACTACCACTTTGACCTCCTTTTATCAAGTCATCGATTTGGAAAGGAGATTTAAAGAAGCTCTCATTAGGAGAGGGTAGTTGAAAAGAAAAAGGAGGATAAAACCTCAAAAAACCAATACAAAAATAAACATGTTGTGGGATACGGGGTCACAGATAACAGACCCTCTACTAATTTTAATACCACTAAAACTATAGAAAAGTTGACATTGAAAATACCTCAGAAGCCACCACCACATAATTTTATGAAATTGAATCAACCATTGTCAATGGTCTTACCACAATTGTTGGAAAGAGGTTTGATAGAGTTACCACAAATTTTACAACTCGATACCACACAAAATTGGTATAAACCTAACCAAAATTGCAACTATTATCGAGTCGACGACCATCTAAAAAATACATGTAAAATGCTAAAAAATGTGACACAAGACTTAATTGATAGTGGGAAGTTGGAGGTATAAAGTTCAACTCAAAATCCTACTCTTCCTCCCACTATGCAACAAAACGTAAATCAAAACTTAGACATCTTTGTAAACCCTCTACCCAACTATGGTAAAGAGGCAGTGAATCAACTAGATTATAAAAGTGTATCCCATCCAACACGTTATGTAGGTATGATTAGTAGTACTTCAATTTCACAGTATCTTCCAAGTGCATCCATGCCTTCACAACCTTCTGTTATAAGTGAGAATGAGCAAGACAAGGTATTTCAACATTTATCTTTAATCCATATCAAAATTGAATTACAATCTAAATTGGATATTAGCTTACTTCCAAAAAATAGCTTGAAATATGAATCAGAGTCTATAACACCTATCACAGACTTATTGGTTCCTAAGTTCCTAAGGAACCCTTTGTGATATTACTATCAACTCACCCGTCTTCATGTCAATTGCTCCCCTTAGAAAGAGCTACAAATCATAGACTTTACCCTATTCAAATTAATCCATCTGTTTCATCCATTACCATACAACCTCTTACTTGATCAGATCCTACAATGGGTATGATTGGTGCTACAATTAGACAAAAAGCCCAAGCCCAAACATCTCAACCTCAAACATCTTTACCCCAATCAAGTGACCCTATTCAACTACCTTTTATTTTGAAGGCACCTCATAAGAATAATAACGTAATCAAACCTCAATAGAAAACAACTTTTGACATTAAAGAACAACTATCCAATACAACAATAAAAATATCACTTTTGGAACTTCTTCGATTCTCCCATATCCACAGGTAAGAATTGATGAATTCCCTAAGCCAGATGATGGTGCCCTAGGATATTAAACTTAGCACTATAATTAATTTTGTAGCATCCCACAGAGTGGAATACATTGATTCCACAATGAGGATATTCCTCCCTTGAGTTTACACTAAGATAATCACCTCTAAATAACCACACTAATTAGGGATATTTGTGTTAAAAGGGTGCTCATAGACAATGGGTCATCATTGAAAATTTACACTTATGACTTTTTTAAAATACTTGGATTTAAAAATGAAGATTTGAGAAAAATAAAATTGATCATCAAGGCCTTCAATGATGAAACTCATGAAGCCTGTGGCATGATATCCATCCCACTATAGTTTGGACCTAGAATTTTAGACACATATATTTACATTGTACCTTGTCCAACATTATACAATATGCTTTTGGGTTGCCCATGGATCAACGCAATGAGGGTAGTCCCCTCTACTTTACATCAATGTGTAAAACTTAAATTCAAAAATCAACTTGTCACCATTCATAGTGATCCAAAATATTTCAAGATGTGTGCAATAGCTGAACTAGTTGGGGTTCCATTTTGTCTATCATTATCACCTTCCACTCATTCTCCATCTTCATCTACAATAGATCAATCCTCTTCATCCATATAAACAACCGGTACATCTACATCCTACCCTCTCATTGACAAGATATTAACGGATTTGTCTACCATACTATCACTATTTGAGGATAAGAATTTTTCCATCCAAGATTTCCTCCTCCTGTATTGACTACCACCATTTCTATATTCGAAAATATTATCTCATAATAAATGATATGTGTACCATGTTGGTAGTTGTACATTCATCTCTATTGGATATTTCGTAGACAAAGTTGTTATTGGTTTAACCAACTTAATATTTTATGAGAGTAATTTTTCACATTGCTATTTATCAAAAAAATATACAATTTTCAAACAAATAATGTGTAGCATGGGTAACAAGGGAAAAGGCTTAGGTTGCCTATAAAATGGCATATGCAAGCCACTAGATGCTGAAGAATGGCCTGCATGATGTGGTGTTGGGTACATTCCCACAAAGCATCAACATTTCCCCTTCGATGATGATGATCGCTTGATCTCGTATGCTGAATATTTAGAGAATCAACAACACCTAACATAGACCAAAAAGAACAAGGGATATTCTCCTCCATCCAATACTTACTGTTATATGCTTTCAGTGATTTATCCTGAAATGATTGCCATCATAGATGAATGCGTGGAATGAGATACCTTTTGTGATGTCCCACATGATGAAATCATGCAAAGTGGTTTCTTTTTCAATGGATCATCCCATGTGTGGAACACGTTCAAGCATCTACCACTCACGATGAATTAGTAAATTTATCTTTGCACAAATTTTAGGAATTGGGCATTTCACTTGCCTCTCCCAACTTTGAATGAGATTTAGATATTGTGATAGAAGATATTTGATTGACTGTAGTAGCTTACATTTAATTTTGTTAATCTAGGTTAGATTTAAAGAGTAGCAACCCAGTATAGATTTTACTGTAGTAATTAATACTAAGATTAGTTCAAGTCTCTTTCTGGTTTCATGTGTTGCAGAAATTAAAGTTTGCGAAAAATAAAATTAAATATGCAATTTATGAATTATTCTAATGTGGATCCACGTAATTAATGCATTATTTATCTATTATAATTTCTAATTATATTTTCATGTAAATTAATCTTTTAATCTAATTCTATCTACCATGTTAGTGGGGGGAAGAGATTTAGGGACTAACCTTTCGGAGTGGGCCCTGCATTCGGAAGGTTAGTGTTAACCCCTTCTCCTGTTTTCTATTTTACTTTAACTTCAATAATCTACTCTCATTTAATTAATCTAATTCTTAATTATTTCATAATTACAAGAGAATAAAAGAAATAAAAATTAACAAAGCAAGCAAAATATAAAATAATTATAAAACACGGTTACCATATCCTGAAGAAAATATTGTTGTTGCTTTATTATTGAAAATAAAATGTACATGGTTGCTTATCCAAATTCCAGAATTGCATACATAATATTACATCGGGAATAATCACAGATTACATATATTTCTCCATTAGCTCGCCATCCCCCTTCAAAGGTCTCGTATGCAAATATATATTGTCACTCAGACAATTCTAAACATAACTCCCCGTATTTCTCCCATATGGTTTGGACTTGATACGCAACAACATTTCGAACATAACTCCCCGTATTTCTCCCATATGGTTTGGACTTGATACGCAAAAACTATGTTCTTAACAAGAATAAAGCTAAATTAACACATCTCCTAAAATACTTGGACTCAATAAATATTCTAATTAGTCCAAGTGGCAACTAATTATAACATAATACTAACTTTGACTTGGTGGGATAGCTACGTAACAATACAACCCTTGATTTAGACTTTTTCTACAACTTTTATCCTTTCTTTTAGGGAAGCATACATTTATTACAAATATTCACGTAACAACTTATATGTCCCAAATAAATGGTGAGTCACCCACATTTGATTCTTCTAACCGCCCATGTGGAATTTGAAACCTTTTGTGCTTGATTCTTTCAGCTGCCCACGTGGTGTTTGACCAAGTCATAGCTTATGTGGCATTTATGTGAAACAGGTTCTTTCGTATATTTTTCCAAGTTTTCGTAGCGTGCTTCCGTAGTGCGCATCCACCTGTCTCCTAAGTATTTGTTCATCATTTCTTCAATATATGACCTGTATTTTGTTGTAATATTACCTACCAAAAACATACAAAAACTTCACACAATTTGTGTAAAATATGATCATTTATCATTTTAAACTCATTCATCAAATTAACTGATAAATCACATAAATAAGGTAAAATAATAATTAAAATACATTTACTTTCATGATTTTGCAGATAGAAAACAGATAATCCTTGCATAAAATATGTGTCAATTTGACACTCATCATTCCCCCAAACTAAAGGAAGTGCATGTCCTCATGCACACAAGATTAATACAACAATCTCAATGGATAAAATTTGCAGTTATAATAGTTGCATAAATCCAAAATTTGGTCTATAGTAGATGATTGATGCCTTGTTCATGTAAATCCAAATATTTACCTTGATATTCCATTTTAAACAATATTTCTTTTGGAATGTGATATACATTTGATAAGAAGCACAATGCAAATTGTCATTTGGCTAAATTGGGATTACCATCATTTTTTCAAATTAAATAAGTTGAAACAAGAAGGTACTATAAATCAGACAATGAATATGTGTTTTATTTTAGTCTAATCGCTTCCTATAGCAGTAGTATTTCAATTTCTATCTATCTAAACACACTTTCCAATGCAAAAGTCAATAGTGCTCATTGGACTTATTTAGATGTATATCAAAACTATGCATAAATAAGACTTATAACTTCTATAATAATGTTATCTACAAAACCATACTAACAATAAGAACATCATTATATATGTAACATATAAAATTTAAATTAAATTTTAAAGTTTATTTATTTATTTATTTTTATTTTTATTTTATTATTATTATTTTATTTTATTATATATATATATATATATATATAATTTTATTATTATTATTATTTTTATCTTTATTTTTTTCGAGAAGAATGATCAAAGTAAAGATATAGTAAAAAATAGTAAATTAATATAATATATATTCATTTTATTATTATTATTATTATTATTATATAACTATAAAATATTATATTACCTATACTATACCTCTAAACTATATTATAAACTCTATTGTATTAAGTATTATAAACTATACTAGCTTAGATATAAAGGATATATATCTAAAAACGTCAAGAGTTATCAATCTCGAGGTGCCTATCTCATTTCTTGGGGGTGTGATCTCCAAGATAAGTGCCTTGGGATTGATATCTCTCGACGTTTTTAGATATATATCCTTTATATCTAAGCTAGTTTATTAAACAATTGCAACAATTGGTTAGTCGGTTGTTTTAGTTTAAATATTTTAAATGTTTGCAACGGTTGGTTAGTCGGCTGTTTTAGTTTAAATATTTTTGTTAATGTCGGCTTTTTTAATTAAAAAAAAAATTGTTTACGGCATGACATGTATGACCTCTTTGCCTCCCACCCCATGTCTGCCATTGTAGGAACACCTCTCGGCATAATTACTGAAGATTATTACAAAAGTTGTCTATAGAAGATATTTACAAAACTGTAGTTGTTAGAGTTTAGGAAAATACTTTAAATGATTCTTCCCTCCAAACTGAATTGTGAACTTTGTATACCTTATTTACTTTCCCTCCAAAATATAATTTTAGCCAAAACAAAATGAAGGGTGTTTTATTTATATTGGTGGATAATATAATAATAAGTTTTATTTATGGGGGTTTATTATAATTTTTGTGATTGTGCTTCTTGTATGTCATTAAGAAGTTTCCGAGATAGAAAGGTAATGAATATAAAATTTGATTTCAGCCTTCTAGGATATCTTCAATCATGGAAAAAAATGAAATAGATATTAAAATGGCTTTTTTATAAAGGATGAAAATGTGATGGACACAAGCCATGTTTTTGTAGAAAAAATTAAAACCATAGTACTTTCATGAGGATTGTATTTGGACGTTTACCTACATATGATGTTTCTGGGGTTATTATTCAAGGACTTCAAACATTCTAGCAATTTTGAAACAACTTCATTTACTCCTCTCACAAACCAATTTAATGTCAAAGTTGTCCTAGTATTTTCAAGCCTCTTTCAAGACCAACTGTGTGTGTAATGAGGATTCATTTCCCATTATGAGTAAGGATTGAAAAACAAGGGTTATGTATGCCAAAAAGCTAGCTGATATTATGAGAATCTAGAGGTCTTATCCAGACTTAGTGCTAATACGTAAGGATACCTCAATAAAGAGTACCCCATGGTGTTTGAGATACTGAGAATTCCAGGGATTCAAGGTCTTTTACCCTTTATTTACTTTTGTTTTATGTGGGATACTTGCTCATTTTGGAAGGAGCAAGAGATTTTTAGTGCTTTTTAGGGTTCTTACTTATTTTGAGGAGAAGCAAAAAGATTTTTATTGGGATACTTGCTCGATTAGATGAGGAGTAAGGGATTTTTTTTTCAAGGGTGAAGGGCGAGCTTGTCCTTTTGCCAATTCGTTAGTATTCTAGACCATGCGTAAAAATAGATAAGCAAAGGAAATTGTTCACTTATGGTAGAAATAACACGAGTTAATTTTTCCAATACTTAAAAATATTTTTAGGTGTGCAATTGTGCGTGGCTAAAGAGAAACTTGATCAACTAGGAGTAACTTACAACATTTTTAAAATATTTGCTTCATTTTCAATGAAAATTTTGCTCAAGATACCAGATATAGTTTGAGTATTTAAAGAACACCTAGACTTCATCTAGAAATAAGGTACTATGCATCATGTGGTAATCATCTTCCTACAAGGTTTTTTTAGAGAGAACATTTTCTTGGGCTATCTTTAAAACATTAAGACTGAAAATGGAAGGGAATACAAATACTTCATGATAAAACAAAGGAAGCATAGTTATTTTTATTTTTATATATTATTTTTTTTTCAATATATATATATATATATATATATATATATATATATATATATATATATATATATATTATTATATATTTTTTCTTTTCAAAGAGAGAAATTATTGGATAGTAGTTGGTTGTAGTTCAGAAATGCACTGCAAATCAGTTTGTTATCTAAGGTGGTGTATGAATTTTTTTTTAGATAGTGACTTTTTGTATAGTTAAAACCTATGCCCATTAATTAGTGATTTTCTAGTTGAGTTATCAATAGGATTTGAGTTTTACTACACCCTTTCAAAATGTTTTCTAATTGAAATTTTCATGATACAATATGTTTGTCCTACCACTTTATAATTTCGTTGGTTCAGTCCTCTATAATACCTCTATTTTATTTCATTATTATTATCATTATATATATATATATATATATATATATATATATATAACTTTATTGTATATATTTATTTTAATTATATATATTTTATTTTATATATATTTATTATTATCATTTCTAATAATATATATATATATATATATATATATATATATATATATATATATATATTATTTTTATTTTTATTTTTTTTATTGCTTTTTTTGTTTGTAATATTTTCTAGAGGTTAGGTCCGAGGTGTAGACCAATTGGTTCATCCAAACCCCATAAGGGGGCGAAGGTCCAAGGTTCAAATCTTGGGCCTCGTCGGACTGAATACTTGTCCCTTTCTTGGTGCTTTCAGCGGCGTACAAGGTTTAAAATGATTGTGGCATGGTGGTTATAGGGGTGGACTGTGCGAAGATCTGTGTGGCGGCTTCTGGGGCGGATAGCACAAAATACTGTGGCGGCCATAAAAAGCTGGATAGCCTGCCCGGATTCGTGGCGGCTATGGATTCCACCATGTAAATTCAAAAAAAAAAAAAAAATTTCTAGAGGTTTATTGGACTGTTTTTCTCCACCTAGCAACTTATTTTTCTTTTCTCTCTCTTTGGTTTTGTTTTTGTTTGGGTTTTTTATTTTGATTTTTTGTTTTAATCCTATTGTTGTCAAGTTTAGATACAAATTTCAGAATTTATAACTATTCTTAACACAACAGAAATAAAATAAAAATTTTGAACAATCCTAATGTTACTAAAATTAGGTGCGACCCACGGTCTATGAATCCATACAACCAATTCTAGTACAATAGGAGGAAAGTAAAAATGCTTGAAAAATAAATTTTACTAGAAATGAAATTGCTGAAATAAAAGGTAAACTATTATTGTTTCTTTGACTGTTTAGGAGGGTTTCACTAAGGTTGTGTCACTCAACCTTACCTACTTCCTACGTTCAACAGGGTCCTAAGCAAATTTTAGGTTGTTTTCAGCATTCACCTACTTCCTATTGTTTTTCTCATAGGTCCTAAGCCAAATCATCAATAATAATCACCCAAAGCAAGGAAATTACAGGAAATTAAATATGCTGAAATAAAAGGTAACTTATTACTGCTTATTTGATTATTAGGAGGGATTTCATTATAGTTGTGTCACTCAACGTAACTACTTCCTACTATAAAAAATAGGGTGTTACTTTCAGCGTTCACCTACTTCTTGTTCTTTCTCATAGGTCCTAAGTCAACTAAGCAATAATAACTACCCAAAGCAAGAAATTTGCAGAAATTGAAATTTGCAAAAAATAAATCTTAATCTACGAAAGCAGTAAAAATGATTCCTTTAAGAAAAATGAACTTGGCAACGTCGAACGAAGGAGCTTGTTGGAACCATCTTCGGGCCACTCTGACTCGTATGCACACCAAGGTCTTGTACGTACCCCTTTTCACATACAAGTAAGCCTCTCTATTTGCACTGCCAAACAACTTTTCTGATTAACCACTATGGTGCTACTCTCCCCGGTAACGACGCCAAAATGATCGGCTGTAGTAGCATACATTTAATTTTGTCAATCTAGGTTAATACATGTTAGATTTAAAGAGTAGCAACCCAGTATAGATTGTATCGTAGTAATTAATACTAAGCTTAGTTCAAGTCTCTTTCTGGTTTCATGTTTTGCAAATATTAAAGTTTGCAGAAAATAAAATTAAATATGTAATTTATGAATTATTCTAATGTGGATCCACGTAATTAATGCATTATTTATCTATTATAATTTCTAATTATATTTTCATGTAAATTAATATTTTAATCTAATTCTATCTACCATGTTAGTGGGGGAAGAGATTTAGGGACTAACCTTTTGGAGTGGGCCTTGCCTCCGAAAGGTTAGTGTTAACCCCTTCCCCTATTTTCTATTTTACTTTAACTTCAATAATCTACTCTCATTTAATTAATCTAATTCTTAATTATTTTATAATTACAAGAGAATAAAAGAAATAAAAATTACCAAAGCAAGCAAAATATAAAATAATTATAAAACACAGTTACCATATCCTGAAGAAAATATTGATGTTGCTTTATTATTGAAAATCAAATGTACATGGTTGTGCATCCAACTTCCAGAATTGCATACAAAAGATTACATCGGGAATAATCACATATTACATATATTTCTCCATTAGCTTGCCATCCCCCTTCAAAGGTCTCGTATGCAAATATATATTGTCACTCAAACAATTTCGAACATAACTCCCCATATTTCTCCCATATGGTTTGGACTTGATACGCAACAACATTCCAAACATAACTCCCCGTATTTCTCCCATATGGTTTGGACTTGATACACAACAACTATGTTCTTAACAAGAATAAAGCTAAATTAACACATCTCCTAAAATACTTGGACTCAATAAATATTCTAATTGGTCCAAGTGGCAACTAATTATAACATAATACTAACTTTGACTTGGTGGGATAGCTACGTAACAATACAACCCTTGATTTAGACTTTTTCTACAACTTTTATCCTTTCTTTTAGGGAAGGATACATTTATTACAAATATTCACATAACAACTTATATGCCCCAAATAAATGGTGAGTCACCCACATTTGATTCTTATAACCACCCATGTGAAATTTGAAACCTTTCGTGCTTGATTCTTTTAGTTGCCCACGTGGTGTTTGACCAAGCCATATCTTATGTGGTATTTATGTGAAACAGGTTCTTTCGTAGATTTTTCCAGGTTTTCGTAGTGCCCTTCTGTAGATCCCTTCTGTAGCGCCCTTTTGTAGTGTCCTTCCATAGCATGCATCCACATGTATCCTCGGTATTTGTTCATCCTTTCTTCAATATATGACCTATATTTTGTTGTAATATTTCCTACCAAAAACATACAAAAACTTCGCGCAATTTGTGTAAAATATGATCATTTATCATTTAAACCTCATTCATCAAATTAACTCATAAATCACATAAATAAGGTAAAATAATTATTAAAACACATTTACTTTCATGATTTTGAAGATAGAAAATAGATAATCCTTGCATAAAATATGTGTCAATTTGACACTCATCAATATTTTGAAGATTAACATTGACACTGAAGCCAACGCTCGTATGGTTAAAATAGGAGCCATGTTGAGTAAAGAACAACAAGATAAATTTACAATTTTCTTATAAGAATATCCAAATGTCTTTTCATGGACCTACGCAAACATGCCTAGCTTAGACCCATATGTAGTCATGCATCATTTGGTGGTTCATCTTGATACAAAACCCGTAAATAAAAACTCATAAAATGCATCCTAAGGTTGCCTTGTTAGTCAAGGAAGAGCTCCAAAAGCTCTTAGATATTGGTTTTATTCAAGCCATCAATTTTTATGATTGGATATCAAACATTGTTCCTATGGCAAAGAAGGAAGCCAAGAAAATTAGGGTATGCACTGACTTTAGGGACATCAATACTACATATCCCAAAGATGACTTTCCATTTCCTAATATGGATCAAATTGTTGATTTCATAGCTAGAAGCCAGATGTTATTTCTCATGGATATTTTTTTAGGATATAATAAAATTTGTATTGTACCTGAAGACCAATCCAAAATGGCCTTTATCACACCATGGAGAAATTTATTTTGGAAAGTAATGCATTTTGGCTTAAAGAATGCAGGTGCAACCTACCAAAGGGCTATGATATATATCTTCCATGATATGATGTATGAAATATTGCATGACTATGTAGATACATCATCACTCATTCTATCGATGCGAAGGATGACATTCCTAACCTTAGATGAATATTTGATAGATTTCATGAATATGAAGTCCACTTAAGCCTTAAATCCTAACAAGTGTATATTTGGAGTGATATATGGAAAATTTTTAGGGTTCATTGTGTCAATTAGGGGGATAGAAATAGACCACACCAAAATCGTGGCTATTGTAAATATGCCACCCTTGACTAATATCATTGAGCTTCAAAGCTTACAAGGCAAATTACAACCCATTCATTGCTTCATCGTCCAACTTGCAGATAAATGCCATTCTTTTCTTAAGCTCCTTAAGAAAGACACACCTTTTAAATGGGATAATGAATGCCAAGAATATTTCAAAGCTCTTAAGCAATATTTGCTTTCACCACTAGTGCTTGTACCACCTAGGCTAGATGAACTATTTATTTTGTATATATCTGGAAAGATACACGCATTTGAGGCATTGCTCACCCAGAATGACAATAAAAAAAGGGAACAAGCAATCTATTATATCAGTAGGACTTTAGTGAGTTATGAAACTCATTATAATCCCTTGAAAAAATTATGCCTTGTAGTAGTATTTTCTATACAAAAGCTTTGTCATTACATGCTTGGTCAAACTACTTTTGTCATTACAAATTTTAATCCACTTCGTTATTTGATGAGTAGACCATACTTATTAGGATGAGCAAAAAAATGGGTACTCACTCTCAACGAATTTGATCTAACATTCATCAGCCAAAATTCCATCAAAGGACAAGTTATTTCCAATAAAATTACCACCGCTCCTCTTCAATCTGCTCATCCCTTAATAGTGGAGTTTCTAGATGAATGCTTTAATATAGAGATCGATCATTCTGATGCTTGGTATTTATTTTTTTATGGAGCTCATTATATGAGTGGTGTTGGTGCAGGCATCATATTGGTGTCACCTCAAAAGCGATTGATCCCATTATCATTCAAAATTAATTTTCTTGCACTAATAATACAATAGAGTATGAAGCATTAATCCTTGGATTACATGCAAACTTGGCCCTATGTGTTAAATTTTTGTCTATCTACGGGGATTCTCAGCTTCTGGTGAACCAAATTAATAATTTATATCAAACTAGGGATGAAAAAATTTACCCATATAAGGAATATGTCCAAAAACGTATTTACTTGTTTGAAAATGTTACCATTAAAGCTATTCCTTGCTCAAAAAACCATTCTGTAGATGCTATGGTAGTTGTAACTTCTTTGATCCCCTTGGAGTTGGACGATGATTAGGCTATCATTAAAATCTGATAACTTCGGAAGCTCGCATCACTTGATTCTAGTCTTACACCTTTGGATGTATTTTCCATTGGAGGTACATCATCATAACCATGGTATTCATACATTTAAAAATTTCTACAAAATGGCTCAATGCCTGATGGCTTGGATCATAATCAACAAAGAATTTTACACAAAAGAGCAACTCACTTTCTCATCTTGGGTAATACCTTATATTGACGCTCTTTTGAAGGAATTTTATTTAGATGTTTAAACGCTGAAGAGACCAAGATAGCTCTTAGTGAGGCACACGAAGGATCTTGTGGAGGCCATTTTAGCAGTAATACCATTTCCAAAAATCTCCTTTGAATGAGATATTACTAGCATTCTATGGAGAAGGATGTGTGTGATTTTATCCGTAGATGTGACAAATGTTAGTGATATGCTAATCTTGTCCATGCTTCTTCCCAAGACCTTCAGGCCCTCTCTTTCCCTTGGCCCTTTTCTATGTGGGGCCTTGATATCATAGTAAAAGTTAATACCGTTTCTTTGGATGGTCATAAGTTTATAATAACAACAGCTAAATATTTTACCAAATGGGTGGAAGCTATGCCATTGGCTTCTTGTATAGGGGTTCAAGTTTCCAAATTTATATTTAATAAAATCATATGTAGATTTGGAATCCCTTCTATGATTATTTTAGACAACAGTAATTATTTTAAGAACAAGGATATAAGCAAGCTTTGTGCAAAATATAAATTCTAGCATATATAGTCTACTCCTTATTATCCTCAAGGTAATGGCCAAGCAGAAGCATCTAACAAAATGTTAATTAAAATCTTAAAAATATTGGTTAAAATATCTGGTCAAGATGCATATATAGTTATACCTAGCCTTATGGGTGTACAAAACTAGTGTACGAACCTCTATGGGTACTTCTCCCTTTATCTTGGTCTATGGTGTTGAAGCCGTATTCTCCTTTGAGCTTGAAGTACCTTCTTTACGAATTTTGCTTCAATATGTGAAATTAGGAGATGAATACCATGCTGGATGATTAAGTCAATTAGATATTCTATATGAGAAGCACATTAATGCTTTAGAGCATCTTCGTGCTTATCAGGAAAACTTAAAAGGTCAAATTTTGAAGAAAATTCATAGTCGATATTTCGAGGTTGGTGATATTGTTCTTAAAAAAAATTAGAAAAACACCAATGCTTGAACATATCTTAAGGGAAAGTTTCAACAAAATTGGTTGGGACCTTTCATCATAACCAAAAAGTTTGGATCAGGTGCATATCATTTGATGACATTAGAAAGAAAAGAACTAAAAGAGCCAATGAATATAACGCACCTAAAGAAATATTATACCTAAATCATAAATCATCATTTGTACATATAATATTTTGCATTTATCATATTGTACATAATTCATCATTTTAGACTTAGGTTGCATCACATCATCATCATCATCATAAATCACGTAGCTTGCATTTTTTCATATTACAAATCTATAGGTTGCACTATTGCATCTTGATTAGCCTATTTGTTTATAACATATGTTCATACTTATCCATTAGAGAATTTTTGACAAAGGCCTTCATGTTCATGGTTAGTCTTGATTTTTTGACTGAATTCGAGTCTCTTTTGAATCATGCACATGATTCATGTTTTAATAAAGTCTTTTTTTCTTGATATTGATTATAATATCTCTTGAACCAAAGCAAATTTTTCACTAAGAAAACTTTTTGAGTTTTGGAAACTGAATCTGCCACTTTTGAACCAAAACACATTTACACATTTTAAATATGATTTTACACAAAGAAAATATGATACTACTTAGTAGTCCTTGCTCCTTAAGTGAAATTTTTTCCTTGCTTTCCTATCATGCACATGGTTTAAAATGCTAAAAATTGATAAAAGGACAAGCTCCCCCCTACCCAAGAAATCCCTTGTTCCACTCACAAATGAGAAAGTATCCCTTATAAAAACAAAATAAATCCTTTGCTCATCTACAAACAAGAAAGTATCCCAAAAATATCTAAGCAATTAAAAGAAAAAAAAGGGTGAAGAGCTTGAATCCCTGTAATTTTAAGTCTTTGAAAACCATGGGGTGATCTCCATCGGGGCTATATATTTCTGACTAGCAGTGGAGTAGCCTTACGTGTGGTGACATGTCTATCACATTAGAAACCTTCTTTTATACAGATAAATGTTCGCTAATGGATAAGCTAGCTTTCGATGGCTTGTATTACAGAGTAGTTAAGTCCAACCACATACAAATCAAGGTAAATGAATTCATAATTCACACACACACATTGATTCCTAATTGGCTTATGTCACTACCTTATTCAAAAGTGGTAAATGAAATTCACTAGCACACACATTGATTCTTGATATATTTGTATTATAATCAGATTCAAGATTAGAAATGAACTCACAGATCACACACACTGGTTCTTAATAGGCTTGGTTTCATATCAAGAACATCCAAGATCCTCCTTGAGCATTTATTGGCTAAATTCATTTTATCTCCATGGATTTGTATGACCATTTTCATAAGAAACTAAGGCTAAGTCCATAGTTAGTATTGCATCTCATTTTCACCATCTTAATATAATATATTTTTATGTTTGCTTGCTATATACAAATTCATACACGTTTGCTTGATCATATAGTTGCATGAGGGCTTTGTCATGATGGCATGAAATAATACTTACTTTAATTTTCTCATTTGCACCTAACTTCATGCTAGAAATATTATGCCTAGAACAAACCCTCTGTTACATCCTTTATGCTCAATCAGTTACATCATTATTCATTACCTTATATTCAAATCAAATTTATTTTAAGGGTAGACATTATTCATCATTTGCAAATGTCATCTTGACCATCAATATTCAATCAATTTTGGATCATATACCGATAATGTAAGCATAACAATACACCTCACACAGGATTTTCTTTATGACCACAAGCGAGGAGCAACCTCCATTCAGGTCATCCACAAGCATGCATCCTTGTAGGTTATTGTTGAAATCATAACCACCAGGGTATGTCACCCAGTTCATTAAAACCATTTTTCTACTACATCTATCAATCATAACTCAATCAACCTATATTCTATTCTTCTACCAACCACATATTAACTAGCATGAAAGTTATGCACTAGAATCATCATTGTGTGCATTATTATTATCATTTAGAACATGCATTCACATAAAAAAATAAAAAAAAAACAACAAAAGCATTCGTAAATCATCATAACACAAATCTAAATACAAAAAAAATAGTATGATATATATATCCCGAGAAAAAGGGGTACATATATATGGAATAAACTGGTATGTCACAATAAAAACTCAACATACTCAGTTATCAAAAGGAGGATGCCACAAACATAAAACTCGACACCTCATCCTCTAGAGGTTCTAGACCACTGGCCCTCATCAGGTGGTAGCCTTGATGAGCAAAAATGCATAGGTTGAGTCACTATTTGAGAACTGAATTGTGCATGATTATGAATTGGCTTGGAGCCATATCAATTGGTAAAGTTATCCTCCACTCCTCTAGAACCTCCTAAAAATATGAAGCCTGATAAAAGACCTCTCACCTATTGGCCCTAGACAACTCACCCTAAAGATGGACTAGCATACTGGTACTCAAAGAGTGGGCTATCCTAATGGAATATGGTGCACTCATAAGATGCTTCACCTTAGATTGTACTTGTGACAAATGTACCTCAAAATCTTATATTTGAGCACTATCAGATGCAACCTAAGCTCTCAAAGTAGCCATCTCTACCTCTAATACAATGATCCGCTACTAGTCTCCCTTGAATTCCTATCCTTTGGTGATATTTATCTCCATCTCGTCTAACATTGCCTCATCTTGTGGCTATTGAGGAGCCTCCTTTGTCTGCTAAGGGACACCCCCTATCTGCTAAGAGACATCCCCTGTCTACTGAGGGATATCTTGGGACTACTGTAGGATAAAATTCTATCTAAAACTAGCTCTCATCCCGATCTCACCCTAGAACTATCTCTCCCTATCTCTCCATATGAGTCTCTCTATTCATCTCTGTCTAGGCACCTCCACCACCCTAAACCTTGATGGTAGCCTTCATCTCGATGCGATCCCCTGCTCAATCCTCTGATAAGAAACTTATCGTGCTGCCTATACTATCCAAGGATCACCTAGTAACTTTGGAGTAATCCTCTAGGGCTTGATCCTATCAAAACACTCCTCATATCCATACTTGATCCCTAATTCATCCACCCTTGGACTCACAAGAAGTGGGTCATCCTCCCCAATATCTCAAAATTAGGTGATATTTGGGCCTCCTCCTACAGCTGGAGAACCTCTCATCATCCATAAAAACTAGATATCTCTCAATTATGGGACACCTTGCACTAACTCAAATTGTTGTTGTTTTTAGAATAAATATTTATTCTCTTAAGTTCTACTAGGATAGACTTACTTGGGTTCCCACTCTTCCATGAGTCAGGTAAACTCTCAATTTAGAGTAGTACAAATTTGTTGAGTTGTTGTAATCCAATGACTCTAAATGATCAACTTTGCTATTTCTACAAAGTTGATCCATGGAATAAATCAATCAGTTCTTCATCTTTTAGTAATATTTTGCATGTCTAGTATCAAAATTCTAACATGGTACTAGAGCTAGGCTAGATTTTTCTTGCATTCAATTTTTCATAGAGTTGGTTCACCTTATTTGGATTTTTTTTTTTACTTCAAAAACTTGCTTAGAGTTCAAAAAGTCATACTCTTTATCCATTAGTTTTTTTTCAACAAAAATTATTTTATTTTGTTGAAAAATATTTGAATATTTTCTACTGCGTATATCTCTTTGCATTAAAGAAATTTTGTGAAATGCTGATTTTTTAGCCTTATTTCTCATCTTTTGAAATTATATAAGAGATTTTTTTTGTAAGGTTTATATATACCATATGGTATAATAATCCTTTAAAAGCACATGTTTTTGTTTCTCTTTAAAAGAATGTCCTTTAGTCTACGCAGACCATTCAACATATATGCATTTAGTTGAGCTTGCGCCCATGACCCGAGGCTCTCCACTCGAAGCTGGAAATTGTTATTTTTCTTTGTAAAATTTTTGTAGGTTATCTTCAAGGGTGTCCTATTTGCTTCGTTGAAGTTCATTGAGGCTCATGATCATTGAAGTTCATTGAGGCTCGAACTGAAGGTTTTCTGACTAGCCAGCTCTACACTTGGCTCTATTCTGGTTTGCCCTCACAAAATCTATTTGGCCGGCCAGTTGGTATAATCACATCTATTTGCCTTGCATTTATCTCAACGTCCTTCAAAGATCATAGATTTACTTGGTAGTACAATCAGCTTTGCGCCCTTCTCTTAATTGGTGCCCTTGTGTTTCTCATGCACCATTGAGTTTTCATTGGCACCCTTACCTTGCACGTGTTCCAAACTACCATGTTGGAGTTTTTTAACTCACCCACCCTCAACCAGCTTGGTGCCCTTCCACGAACATCTTCCAACATCTCCCTCCTTGGTGCCCAACGTCTCCTTCACAATATTTGGTGACACTTCAGTTCTATGACCTCATGGAGATCTTCTTCATCCTTCCACGAGCTATAAAATGCCTTCCCCTCTTTAAATAAAGCATAAGTACTTTGCTATGCTCTAATGTTTTTTTATGTTACAGTGAAGAAGATTCTACTTTAAAACTATGCCCGTAGAAGAACGATATCATGAAAGGAAGCGTCCTTCCCACCGTGAAGCCTCCACACTCACAGAGCAGAGCTATGTTTGACTTCAACAATGGCTATGTACCTTCCAACATAGAGCTCCATGAGCACAAGAAAACATCGTTTGACTGAAATAGGGAAACAACGAAGACTAGACAGAGCTGAGATTTGTTCATCTTCAACAGTGGCTACGTACCTTCCAACGCAGAGCTCCACGAGTGCAAGAAGAACTTCATTCGACTGCAACTAAGAGAAGAAGCACGGGTGAATCTAAAAGTGCTATTGAGAATAAGGGCACAATTTGTTATTTATTTATTTTTAAATAGTGGGTATCCTTCAATAAATTGCTGCTATCGAATGCTATAATATGTATGTGAGCTAATTTTCTTAAAGCTCAATTATTCCTCTCCAAGAAAAAACCCATTGTATGTTTTTTATATAAGATACTATCACTGCTCTCTGCCTTTTAAAAAAAAAAAAAAGCATTCTAAGTGAGTATCTCCTTGTAACAATCATCAATAAAATATCTTTTGGGGGGGATTGTTTATAGTAGTGCTGCTTATTGCACCTACTCTATATGGATACAAAGAATGGGGGGGCTTCATCATGTGTCTAACTTCATGAATTATAGTCTCCACTACTGCTGCACCATTTACTACTACTACACTTATTTTTTCTACACTGCTGCATTACTACTACTTCTTAACTCTTTAAGGTGATTCTTACCATAGTTTGCTACTCTGGTTATGGACATACTCTCCTAGAATTTTTGATTTTTGATGCTTGCACCACATATTATAGTTGCAAACACTTCAAAATTCACTCTAAGAAAACAACATATTCAAGAGAGGCATCAAATAAAGCCCATATCCTTGTAATAGCCTATGTTCCATGTATCGTTCTTCTTATTGAATTATAGTTTCCCTCATGTAAGGGCAGGTAATTGAGAAGATTCGGTATAGAGGTCTGGCTGATTAATATTGCTTCATAAGCCTATGTTCCACGTATCAATTTTCCTCATTTACTTATAGTTTCCCTCACGTAAGGGCAGGTAAATTGAAGAGATTGGTATAAAGGTCGGGCTTCTACTACCTCCCTTAAAAAAGTGTTTTTGTTGTAGCATCATTGTATTATCTAAAAGGTTATTGAAGTTAAAGAGGGGTATTATTGATGAAATGTGAAGGAAACATCATGGGAGGAGCGATGGCAGGAGCAGCAGGAGCGGCAGCAGGAGCAGCAGGAGCGACAGCAGGCACGACAGCAGGAGCTCAGCTTGGCGCAGATGCCGATGCAGGGCTGGATTCGAATCCAATGCAGAGTGCTGGATTCTAGGCGGGCCCGGATCTTGGGGGCTCAGGCACGCCCGGGCCCGGGCTCGGGCCGGGCCCAGGCGGATCCACGGCATGGTCGGCCGAAGGCCTAGTGTGCGATGGGTTTGGTGGGGTCGAGATTTTGGGCCCGCGGCCCATTCTTGATGCTACCATCTCGAAAGGCCTTGGGAAGGCCCCCCCTACTCCAGGTCAAGGGCGGGCCCCGGGCGGGCATAAACCCTCTTATCAACAGGTTCTGGCGGGCAACAGATCCCCTGGTCGGGCCCTGGGAGTCGGGCTTTCCCTCCAAGGTACTCACATTTCCATCCAGGAGGAGGTTTACTCTTCCCTGGTTTCTGATTCTTCATCATCCCTGGTTGGGAAGTTCCTGGGTGGGCGCCCAGACATGGAGACGATCCGCAGATGGGCGGCCACCAAATGGAAGGTCTCTGGTCATATCCAGTGGTTGCCCTGTCCAGAGGCTTTTTCATTATCAAACTCAACAACAGCGAGGATGCTGAGAAGATCCTGTCGGGCGGGCCCTGGTTCTTGGGTCGCAAAAGCCTTTTTCTTAGACGTTATGGTGCAGACTTCCACCCCAGCACCCAAAGCATCAACTTTGCCCCGATCTGGGTCTGCCTCCCGGACCTCCCCTTCCATATGTGGCATGAAGACGTCCTCAAGCTCATCGCCCAGTCGGTTGGAGATCTGGTGGCTTTTGATCCTACGACCAAGGCCGGTTCTCGCATGGTGCATGCAAGGTTCTGTGCCAACGCCAACCTCGAATCTGAGCTCCCATCCTCGGTGACCATCTCTTCTGGGTCCTTCTTCTAGCGCCAAACCATGATCTATGAAAACAAACCTACCTTCTACACCTCTTGCAGTTCTCAAGGCCACCTCCCTCATCAGTGCCCGACTTCCATGCAGGCGGCAGGCCCTATTCCCAACCCCTCGCACAGTTCTGGTCAGGCCCCCTCCCAGGATCCTTCCCATCCTACCCCTAGCACTCCCCCCAAGGAGGTCTCCCCTTTGGGCCCCCAGGCCCTTGGGCCCAGCTCGGAGAACCCTAGCGACCCCTTCGGGGCCTCGATCCCCGATCCTCCCCCATAGGTCATTCTGGCTCCGCAAGCCCCGGCTCCTTCTGAGATCCAACCTTCCCCCCCCAACCCCTTCTAACCCTAGCCCCCCAGCCCTTCTCGGAACCTACCCCTTTGGTTTGTGGGTCCGAACAATCTAATGATGAGACCGAAGGCAACTCTCCGTCTGAGTCAGATGAAGTCAGCCCCAAGAGGACCCGAAGCAGATCCTTTGCCTCAGATTTTAGCTCCAAAGGTAAACGAGGACAGCCCACCCGGTGTGAGCAACGATCAAGGATCACCGAGGATGATATCGCCAGTGGGTCCCAGACTACGCTTCCTGATGCTGTCTCAAATCTTCGCAAGGCGGATGACGCCCAATCCAAACCTCCCACCCAGGCTGGAAAGGGGGGCAGGCGACCCCAAAAGGGTGCCAAATGAAGCTAATCTCCTGGAACATTAGGGGACTTAATGGAGTCCCCAAGAAAAGGATCCTCGGCCAACTCCGAAGGGATCACCGCCCGTCCTTCATCCTCCTCCAGGAGACCAAGATTGATGACGCCGCTGCTTGACGAATAGCCCTTTCTACCTGGCGCAACTGCGAACTTCTCTCCACCCCCGCGGCTGGTTCAGCCGGGGGCCTCATGTGCATGTGGGACCCTCGATCTTTCGAGGGAAGGCTCATTTCTTCTTCGCCCAGAATCATGAACATCCTGATCCATTGCCTCAACTCTAAGCATTCGTGGATCCTTTCCAACGTCTACGCTCCCAACAGTCCCGTTGAGAAAGCAAGGCTCTAGCAGGAGATCAGCTCGATGAGAGAAGCCTTCGCTCCCCTGCCCTGGATCCTGGCCGGGGATTTCAATAGCCCCCTGTTTTCCTCTGACAAATGCGGGGGCTCAGAGGCCAGAACCAAAAGCATGGATGATTTTGGGGCCTTCACTGCCCACAATGAGCTCATGGATGTCAGTCTGAAGGGAGCCCGGTTCACGTGGTCCAACAAGAGAGCGGGTCCCAATCACATCCAGGTTAGGTTGGATAGAGTGTTCTTGTCCAAGGAAGCACTCCCCACCTTTGCTGATGCCTCCCTCTTGGCCCTCCCCAAAATTGGATCCGATCATTGCCCCCTCCTCCTCGAGACTGATCATCGGCCCCCCCCAAGAGACCCTTCCGGTTTGAGTCCATGTGGCTTCACCATCCTGACCTCCGGGCCCAGGTCGGCTGCTGGTGGGCTCCCCCTGCCCCTGGTCGCCCCGTCGAGCAGGTCTCCCATAAGCTAAGACGCGTCAAGGAGCACCTCAAGACTTGGAACAAAGAAGTGTTCGGCAATATCTTCGAAAGAAAAGCAACTATCAAAAATAAACTTAAGGACATTGAATCCAGATTCCAAGCTGGGTCTCAAGAGCCTGGCCTCAGGGAGGAGGAACGCACTACCCTTTTCGAGTACCACAATGTCCTAGCCAGGGAAGAAACCTTCTGGAGGCAGAAGTCACGTGCTCTTTGGATCCAAGATGGCGATGCAAACACCAAGTTATTTCATGCTTCGACCCTTCGCAACAGGGGCTCCAACAGAATAGCCGAGCTGGTCAAAAATAATGGCAGCATCATCAACAAGGAAGCGGACATCCAAGCCGAGGCAGTCCGCTTATTCCAAGAGCTCCTAGGCGATGGACCTCCTATGTCCCCTGAGGTGGCCGACTCCCTCCTGGCCCACATCCCGACGTCCGTCCCAGCCGCGGCTAATGCTAAACTGGTCCAGGCCCTGTCGGACTCAGAAATCCATGCTGCCACCTTTTCCATGAAGGCTGAGGCGGCTCCGGGCCCGGACGGGTTTCCTCCCCACTTTTTCCAAACTTTCTGGGATATCGTGGGCCTTGACGTTTGCGCTGCCATCCAGGACCTGCAGTTTGCCAGATCCATCCCCAGGGGCATCAACTCTACATTCATAGCCCTGATCCCGAAGACCCAGGCCGCCAGGTCCCTGTCAGACTTCCGCCCCATCAGCCTGTGCAACGTCCTCTATAAAATTCTGACCAAATCCATGACTACCCGCCTTAAAGACATCCTTCCCTTGATCATTTCCCCCTACCAGGGAAGCTCCGTCAAAGGCAGGCTGATCACCGACGGGGTCATCATCATGCATGAGGCCATTCACTCAGCTATTCTATCCAGAAAGGCCCATTTCCTGCTCAAGCTCGATATGAATAAAGCCTTTGACAGGGTCGACTGGAGCTTCCTGTCCAAAGTCCTCCTCAAATTTGGGTTTCACCCCTCCTGGGTCCATCTCATCAACAAGTGCGTGTCCTCCCCCTGGTTCTCCATCCTGGTCAATAGGTCCCCCGATCGGGTTCTTCCCCAGTTCCAGAGGTCTCCGCCAAGGTGATCCCCTATCCCCGATCCTCTTCATTATCCTGGCCGAGGCCCTGGGTCGCACCATTTCGAACGCTGTAACCCGCGGCCTTATCTCGGGCATCAGGCCGGCGCAGGATCTCCCCCCCGTGTCCCATCAACAATTTGTGGATGACACCATTCTGGCCTCCTCGACCTCGATCCCTCAAGCTACGGCCCTCAAGAGAATCCTTACCTTGTATGAGGAGGCGGCTGGGCAAAAGATCAACCTGCGTAAGAGCAAGATTTGCTTCATCAACACCCTTGTGGCTAGGCAACTCAAAATCGGGCGGATCCTAGGCTGCTCCCCCGACTCCCTCCCTTCCTCCTACCTCGGGCTTCCACTGTTCATAGGGGCGTCTTCCAAAGGGTTGTGGAGTGGGTTGATCGAGCGGATCCAAAGAAAACTTGCCCCCTGGAAAGGCCACCTTCTTTCTCAGGCCGGCAGAGCCACTCTCTTGGCATCCGTTCGCCAAAGCATTCCAATATACTTCATGTCGGTCTTCAGAATTCTGGCCTCCATTGCTAATCTCATCGAGAAAATCTAGAAACGGTTTCTCTGGTCGGGAGGCGAAGATAAAAAAAGGCTTCCCCTGGTCTCCTGGCCCCTAGTATGCCGCCCCAAGGCTGAGGGAGGAATCGGGCTCAGACGGGTGGTTCCCATGAATCAGGCCCTTCTGTCCAAACATGCCTGGAAGGTCCATACCAATACCACTGACGAATGGGTTGGCATTGTTCAAAGGAAATATTATCATAGTCACCCCTTCCTTGGGGATTCCCAGCCCCGTGATGGATCTGCCTTCTGGAAGGCCCTGCTCTCCACCAGAGACATCGTTCAGCTTGGGACCAGATGGCTCCTTGGGGACGGCGCCAAGATCGACTTCTGGGAGGACAGATGGATCCTCGACGAGGCCCTGAGCTTCGACAGAGATCTCCTTCTTCTCAGGCCTGGGCTAGCGGGCCGTGGGCCCAGAGTGTCTGAATACATGGCCCTGTGCCAGGGGCAGATCACCTGGAAACCCATCCTGAACCCCAGGTTCCCGCTTCAAGCTGCCAGACTTCAGCGCATCCTCAGTGCGACAGTCATTCCTTCTTTTGGCGCCAGCGACAGAATCGTGTGGCATGGCTCTCCTAGCGACATCTTCTCTATCAAGTCTACCTACCATATTCAGAGAACCCCCGGGGCTACCACCTTCTCGACCCAGATGGTCTGGGCCAAGAAATTAATCCCCAAAATTAGCCATTTCGTCTGGGCGGCCGCCCAAAACAAAATCCTCACGATCAAAAATATGATCAAGCGTGGCTTCCAAATCCCCAACAGATGTTTCCTCTGCTGCGCCGCGTGGGAGTCTACCAACCACCTCTTCTTAAACTGCGCCTTCTCTTTCGTAGCTCTGGGCCTCATCCTTTCCCAGTTTTTCGTTCAGTGGGTGGCCCCCAATTCCATTTCCGACCTGCTACCCCAGTGGCCCACCCCCTTTGCCCATCCCCTCCTCCGCTTCCTCTGGAAGGCCTGCCTTCCCCATTTGCTCTGGCAGCTTTGGCTCGAGCGCAACCGGCGAGCCTTTTTCGCCCCGGCCTGCTCCCCCCAGAGGTTGGCCATCAAAGCGGTTTCCTTCGCCTTCGAGAATTCCCGCTTCATCCCCTTTTTTGCGAAGCCCAGGCGCTCGAGCGAAGCCTCCCTCCTCTCCTCCCTCGGCTTCCAGATCACCCCCCCTATTTCCCCTCCCGCCCCTTCCCCCCGATCCCTGATCAGATGGACTCCCCCCCCTCCGGGTGGCTCAAGCTCAACTTCGACGGCACGTACAAAGGCAACCCCGGACCCTCTAGGGCCGGCGGGGTTATCAGAGACAGCTCCGAGAATCTGGTCTCTGCCTTCGTGGTCCCGCTGGGCAGACAAACTAACAACTTTGCTGAAGCTGCTGGCATGCTTAATGGCCTGTCGGCTCTCAGGGGCCCCTCCCCAATTATTATCGAAGGGGACTCTCAAGTCATTATTAGAGGTGCCAGGCAGCCCGAGTCCTGCTCATGACGATTTCAGAACTCCATCCGGGAGGCCCTCTTCCTGCTCCAGGGTTTTCTTGATCACACCTTCCAACATGTTCTCAGAGAAGGCAACAGGGCGGCTGACTTCATGGCGAACCTTGGCATCACCATTGGAGAATTCACCAACTGGACCTCGCACTTCCCTGCAGGCCTAGTTCAAATTGCGCTGCAGGACCATCCTGATCATGTCGTTCGACCAGGTGTCTAATCTCCCCCGCGGCTGGGCGAAATTGTCCTCCCAGTCTGTGCCCCCACTGTTCAGTACTTCCCGCCCCCATGGCAGGCCTCCGACTCGCAGCCCTGGCAGCGCAAGGATCCTCCCCGCAGTGGCCTGCGTCACCGGTCTAGTCAGCTACCCTCGCCGGCCAGCTGGCAGCCCCGACAGTCTTTTTGCTCCATTTTTTGGGATTGGTTTGTGGAGGTTCACGGCTGCGCCCGATTTTGTTGGGGTTTTGTTGTTTGTAGGCTCCAGGGCCCCATGGCAAGGCCCTTATTGCTTTTGTCTATTTCCTGGGCCCCGGTTTGGGGCAGTCAAGTCTGGTTATACAGCTTACTGCTTCGGCTTATATTGTAAATAAGGTTTTGGGATCCTTTTAAAAAACCCGCTGTAAATATTTCGTTAACTATCAAAAAAAAAAGAGGGGGATTATTGGTTCACTTAAATTTTATTTGGCAAAATGAATACAATTGATCCACTCACCCCTCATAACTATCACACATGGAAGCCCAAAATATCAAATCTCATTTCTCAAAAAGGGCTCACACACTTGCTAGAAGAGAAGAAACCTGAATTTGAAAAAGAATATGAAAAATTTATTCATAAAGGAAAAATGTATGAAACAATGGGTATTATAAGCACAAATGTAAATGAAAGTTTATGGTTTCACATTTCAAAATGTAAAACCCGATTTAAAATTTGGGAAAAACTAAATAACTTGTTTGGTAAAGTGGATCAAATAAGGTCAATGCAACTAGAGGTAGAGCTAACATCATTATCTCCTGAAGAATTCAACAATATTGTTGACTTTATCACCAAATTTAAATAAGTCCTCACTTAACTAAAAGGAAGTTGCAAGGCTAAAATAGAAGAAGAATGCATCTATCTTAATCTTTCTAAGTTAAATGGAGTGTTTCAAAATTTTGCTACTACTTTTTTGTCTACAAAAGATGCACTTGGTACAAGTTTTAAAATGCCCTCTTTAGAGGAGTTTTGTGATAGGCTAACTAGAGAGGAAACAAAAATTGCAAAATATGAGATCTCTCCCTCTTCCTCAAAATAATTAGTAGCATCCACCTCCACTAAAGAAAAATTCAAAAAGAAAGAAAAAGGCCCTATAACTTGTACACATTGCAAAAAAAAATGGACATTTTGTAAACAAATATTGGAAAAGACTACAACAACTAGAGGCAACAATGAAGGATCACAAACCAGACGTCAAGAAGGAAATAGGGAAAGCCTTAAATTTTCAAGGCAAAAATATAAAATGTCCATCAAAATATTGGGTTCTAGATTCAGGGGCAACTCATCATATGACTTCTTCATATGAGTCATTCTCTTCAATCTCCTCATGCTCAACTTGTAGCATAGAAGTTGATGACTCATCCTTTATTCCTATCAAAGTAAAAGGTGACATATCCATTGATGGTGGGTATATCAATAATGTTATCTATGTCCCAAACATAGTTGTAAATCTCCTATCCATATATCAGATTTGAACTTCTTCAAAGGGCAAAACAGTTCTAATTTCACCAACAGGGGTTGAAATAAGAGAATTTCAAGAACCTCACTCTCTCATAACAAAAGGAGATATTGATCATAATAGTCACCTATTTCACTTCAATAGATTCAAAAATTCAGATAGAGCATCCTATTTTGTTGCACATGGAGATCTTGAAAGCAAAATTTGGCATGAAAGGTTTGGATATCTCAATTATAACTATCTAAAAGAGTTGAATACTCATAAAATGGTAGTATGGTTACCAAAAATCTCTTCTATTGAAGGGGTGTGCCCTAGATGTGCTCTTGGAAAACAATATCAAGATCCTTTTCACCCAAGTAGTTATCAAAAGGGCTCATCCCCTCTAGAGTTAATCCATAGTGACTTGATGGTCTTACCAAAGCCTTCTTTCAAAGGAGCAAAATATGCCTTGACCTTCATTGATAATTTTTCAAGAATAACTTGGGTATACTTTCTAAAATACAAAAGTGATGTTCTATCCCACTTCAAAATATTTAAATCCTTAGCTAAAAATCAAGAAAATTGTAAAATTAAGAAAATTCATATAGATAATGGGGGAATACTTCAATAATGAGTTCTCCTTATTCCTATCAAATCATGGCATAATTCATCAACATTCATTCTCCCATAATCCACAACAAAATGGCATTGTAGAAAGGAAAAACAAAACTTTAAAGGAAATGGCAAACTGTATGCTTTACTCAAGAGATCTTCCAACATTTTTTTGGGCCGAGGCAATTAACTGTGCAAACTATATTCAAAACCACACACCTCATAAAGCTCTTGGCCATTTGCCTCCCGAGGAAGCATGGATTGGATCAAAACCTGATGTCTCTTTCTTCAAAAATTTTGGGTGTACTGCTTGGACACATCCCAAAGAAGAAAAGGAAGGCTCTATATAGGAAAAGCAAGCAACTCATCTTTGTTGGTTATTGTGAGGAAATTAAAGCATACAAGCTTCTTGATCCCACAAATCATGAGGTTTTTTCATAAAAATATTCAATTTTATGAAACATTCCCTAATAAATATCCTCAACCATCCTCTTCCAACATTAATTATCTTGAGCCATCTCCAATATTAGAGTCTCAATATAATGAAGATCCCATTTTGGATTTAAATGATCAAAATGAGGATCCTATACTCCAAACTCCAACTCAAAGTCCTTCCACACCAATTACTTCTTCTACAATGCCAAAATGGACCCGCACCATAGTTGAAGAAGCCACTCATTACATCTAAAATTTTCCATCATCTAGATTAGGCAACTCCATAGGTTTTGGTCTTGCCTGTCAGTCCATTTCCATAGATCCTCAATCCTTCAAATAAGAAACTAGTATAAAATAATGGGATGATGCCATGGAGAATGAATTCTCTTCCTTAATAAAAAATAAAACTTGGGATTTAGTTCCTCTACCTAAAGGAAGGAATTTATTTCGTTTTAAATGGATTTACAAAACTAAGTATGGACCTGATAGAGAAATTGACAAACACAAAGCTCGCTTGGTAGCTAAAGGTTTCTTAAAAATTAAAGGTATTGATTATTATGAAACCTTTAGTTGCCAAAATGGATTCTATTAGGCCGGTACTTGCACTAGCTGCTTCCCAAAAATGTCCTATTTTTTAGATGGATGTTAAAAGTGCTTTCTTACATGGGGACTTAAAAGAGGAGATATTCATGGAACAACCTACTAGATTCACTCAAGACTCCTCCCTTGTTTGTAGACTAAGGAAATCTCTCTATGGTCTCAAACAAGCTCCTAGAGCTTGGTATGAAAAAATGGACTCCTTCCTTCTTTCCTCAAGTTTTTCTCATTGTGAGTCTGATGCCACAGTCTACATTTGGAGAGATGAAGAAAAAATCACCATACTTTTTCTCTATGTTGATGATCTACTACTCATAGATAATGATATTTCTCACATTCAAACTATCAAAGCCTCCCTTTCTGAAAAATTTGAAATGGATGATCTGGGTTTAGCTCATTAATTCCTTGGGATACAAATAAATCAAACAGATGCAGGAATTTAATTGTGTCAACATAAATACACTCTAGACCTTCTTCAATTGTTTAATATGACTGATTATAAGACTTCTTCTATACCTTTTCAGTCTAGAGTCACTCTCAATACTTCCGACAAATCCCGTCTATGTGATGCTACTCTATATTGACAGCTTGTAGGGAGTCTATTATACCTCACTCATACTCGCCCAGATATTTCATATGTTTTTGGCTTGATATCTAGATTCTCACATCAACCTCATTTCAGCCATTGGCAAACATAAAAAAGAATCCTACGTTACTTGCAAGGAACTACTCACTTTGGGATCTTATATGAAAAAAAAATCCATGGATATCATTGGTTACACAAATTCTAATTGGACAGGTTCAGTAGAATACAAATGTTCAACTTCTGGCTATGTCTTTTGTCTTGGTTCTTCACCAATTTCTTGGTCATGCAAAAAACAACAAGCAATAGCATTATCATCTACAGAGGCAGAATACAGGGTAGCAGTTTTGGCTAGTCAGGAAGCTCTTTGGCTTCGTCAGATACTAAGAGAATTTGGTTTTTTCCATGACAAACCTATTTCTCTTTGGTGTGATAATCAAAGCACAATTTATATTACCCGTAATCTAGTTGAGCACCAACGCACCAAACACATTGAAATTCACATGCACTTCAATTGGCAGTATATTCAAAGAGGGGAAATACACTTGGACTATATTCCCATAGATAATAAAATTGTAGACATCTTCACCAAATCATTTCCTTCTCTGTGTTACATTCAGTTGCGAGAGAAACTTGGGGTAAAGCAGATGCATTAGAAGGGTGCATAGAGGTTTTCACTTCTCCTTTCCTCTTATTTGTTCCTTTTTTTCTCTCTTGGAAGATGGTTTTTCCCATGTGTTTTTTTCACCATCTCTCCTATATGTAATAAAATTGCATATGAGTACCTCATCAGGCCGATTTTTTGGGACTCATTTCATTTTTTTCAATGAGGACAATCTTTGACATCCGAAGACATGCCTCTTCTTTTTCTTTTTTAATAGATGATTTTTTTCCATGTGGTTTTTTTTACCATCTCTTCAATAAGAATCATTGTACATGAGTACCTCATCAGACCATGTTGTTGGGACTCATTTTTTACATTCACCCCTAGTATCACTTAAGGGGGGTGTTAGAATAAATATTTATTCTCTTAAGTTCTACTAGGATAGACTTAATTGAGTTCCCACTTTTCCATGAGTCAGGTGAACTCTCAGTTTAGACTAGTATAAATTTGTTGAGTTGTTGTAATCCAACGACTCTCAATGATAAACTTTGCTATTTATACAAAGTTGATCCATGGAATAAATCAATTAGTTCTTCATATTTTAGTAATGTTTTGCATGTCTAGTATCAAAATTCTAACAGTTGTACCTGATCAAATTGATACAGATCCATCTCTCCCTTCTCAAATTGCAACCACCATATCTTCACACCTGAGCTAACTCAAATCCATTAGTATCCCACCTTGGATGCATTCTCCAAGGCCTCCATATGATCTGACGAGGTAGCAACTCCTCGATCACTTACTTCACTACATCCAATCCTCCACCTCACCTTTTATGGCCTCCTCTTGAGGGCACCCATCAATATACATCTAGATGCCCATCATATAACTCCTCCTAAGGTAATCCATCAAGTCTCCTCATCGTTATGTGCTCCTAACACCATACATGGAGTAGAGTGGTGACTACAATGCAACTATGATGTCTATAAATGACATTTCATTATATCATGTATAGATCGCATAAGGTGAGTGAGCTCCACATGAAATACCTCCTTTTATCCTTCATCTTTGAAACAACCCCATCCAAGTCCCATGGTAGATATCATCTACTCATATGGTCGAATATCAGTCCAATGACCACTCCACTTAGAACCACTATCAATGTAGACACACCCTATATCTCTGCCAAGCAGTTCATGCTGATATCGCTCTGGTTAACCAAAAAATATGGATCTCTTATAAAATTCTCTAAGGCCCTTGCTTGTGTAGTGGACTGATATACCCCCATCCCTCTGATCAGAATCTAGACGATGCGCCACACATACTCTAGGATCATAGTAACCTCTCCTGTTGGTAACTGGAATACAAATGATTTTGGGTACCATTGCTCTACCAAAGTTGTCAACAAAGCCATACCTACGATAATCCAAGGTATCTCTGCTATATCTAAAAGCTCTACATGCTACAACCGATCCCTTCCTACCTGATATAGAGCTCCTAATTGAGCCTCGTAGTATTTAATTTACCACTCTCAATTCTTGAGATTGCCATACTACAATAAAAATACATCAACATTACAAATCATTAGATTAACACATTCATAAAAAACTTTAATCAATAAAAATAAAAATGCATAGTAAAAAATACGTGAATTTGCGGCTCCCTTGTGAATCCGCTGGGTAGTCTACATATTCACTCTTCAAATTTCTTAGCCATCAAATTTGTCATATTTTTAGGGTTTCTACTGAATTTGCAGGGTTTTTTGTAAATTCGTAGGGTTTTCATGAATCCAATAAACCATAGTAGGATCGATATGCCATGGCATGAATTTGCAAAAAGAGTGTGAATTCATCACGATGGCCGCTTGACCTTAAATTCAACCAAAAATTTGGATTACTCAACAAAAAATAAAAAATGAATGTTGAAATTCAAGGAAAAGCATGAAATCTAACTTACTTGTATCCTCGGATCAACTTCATTGCCTCCCGTTTAGATGATATATGCTCTATGAACCGGTCATACCATTTTCTCTAGATCTCGAAACTAATAAACCGTGTAGTAAAAATGAATTAGGGTTTTTATCCTATCCTATTTTTTAACCTTATTTTTATTTTTTCACCCCACCTTTTTGTATTTCATATTTTTCTTCCCACTATGTAACATCCCCACTATTTGTTTAAATGCTTACTTATTTTCTTGAAGAATGTGATACTGTTGAAGATGTTTGTGAATGCAGGTACAAATTTTCACTCTTTTGTAAGCAACTCAGATGAATAAAGCACCCACCCCTGGCAGAGACAGTGGTTGCAAGCGTCAGTTAAGGTGGGGATATGATGTTATGCTTAAAAGCACCATGGCTTGTGGGGATATGGAAGCCCACTATAGAAAGTTCATGTAGGCATTCTGCTTGCTACTACATTGTGCCAATATCTATGCATTTTCTTGATTGAAGAATTTGAACTTTCTTGTTTGCTGGATAGAAATAGAGTATTCGTATATATACATAAGTATGAATATAAATATAAATGCATATAAATTTATTTTGTTTTAATTTAAATAAATTTATTTATATAAAATAGTATTTAATAAAATAAAATATGTATATAGATGTATTTTTTGAAAATAATAATAAATAAATTTCGGATAAGTGAAGTAAAGTTTAATTATATAAGCCATTTTAATTAAGTGACATTCTATGTTAATTACTTTTAAACGGTGAGTAAGAATATTGTCCACCTGGAAATTGTACGAAATAACATTTTGCATGGAAGGATGTATGTGTCGTCATGAAATTTTTTACATCTTCTTTAAAAGGGAGGATAGGATGGGTTTTACTCATTCGCGAAGAAGTGTTAAGTTGATTGATTGCTCAAGTCTACCAGTAGTTGCTACAAGTCTGGAATTTATAGAGAAAATTTAGATGTTTGCACTACACCAGGTTCAATTTGATTCATTTTTCTGTAATATGTTTGTTGGGTGTATATATGATGTTGTTTGTATGTCTTCGGCTTGATGAACCTGCTATAATATTGTTTAGTTTTCTCTTTGATATTGGAATGAAATGGTTTTCGATAGGCTCTATATTTAATTTACTTGTGTGACTGAAATGTCAAAATTTATGAAAGCTATATTGATATAGTTTGGTTATATTTAAATACTTAAATAATAATAATAAATATATATATATACATTTATAAAACGAGTAAGTTTCATGAGAATATTTTCCTGGTAAAACTTTTTTTTTTATTGAGTAAATACTTCTTATACATATACATATCCGCCATGGGGATTGAACCTGGGTCACATCATCGATAATGCAAGTGGTGTCCTTGTCGATAGACCACATAAGAGTAGAGTGTGAAATAAATAAAAAACAATATCTGATAATATGTAATTATAAATACCAGAACATTTGTGAAAAATGGATTGTGGTTTCCTCTTATTGATTGAACTTGCATTACTATTTCCTCGTATGGATTGTGGTTTACCGACCCCTAAAAGCTTTCAACCTAAAGTCTTCCGCCAAGGAGGTGTTAGAAGGTAAACAATGAACTATTGATTTATTGGTTCGTTGTATCATAAAACATCTTTCACAGGGGCTATTGAAGTGCTAGCCTGATGAAATTTGATATCATAGAGAAGAAGAAGCTTGTTTCTTATTGTTTTCTAGATGAGCGAATATTATAAAACTTATTATTTATATATTATTTTTTAAGATACGTAATTCGCTATGTAGCACGTTGTTGAACGTGCTTGGGTCTTGTCATGAAATTGTATTTTTTCTTAACCTTTAAATTTTGTAAAGTGTAGTCTTGGTTACAATCTCCATGCAATATAGCCACAGAACAATGCTTTCAAAATCTTAAAATATGTAATTCTATTCTATGCTTCCCTTAAAAAAAAAATAGTTCCTATGTTATTAGTTTCCTTTGTTATTCATCAGCTAGAAAATGTTGATGGATTTAATGGTTAAACTAAGACAAGTTTGGACGTCTGGGTTACCCTTTTCATCTATCGTGAGAAGAATACCAAGCTTTGCTATATCCAATAAGCCTAAAAGTTTAAATAAAGTTCAATGATTAGGACAATATAGAGTAGCGAGTAGATTTAACTCAACTTTAGGCTTAATGAACCCCTTTGGCTGGTTATATTTTACAAATTATATTTATACATGTTGATTTGTGAAAATTAGGTATAGATGCTCTTTTGTTCTTTAAAAATCATACTGTGTAATCATAGAAGGATGTTCAAAATTATTAAAAGGGAGTAATGAGAGAACCATTTCAATTTTTTTCTGGCTGCATAATAATGAAATGTGTAGGGCAAAATTTACTTTTGTCTATCATAATATTAAATCCTTTGAGAATATCATTTTGTTACTTGCTTATGAACAAAAGTATTTAATGCTACAATATATTGAATTACCATGAAGGTTAAAAGAAACGCAACAATGCTTAAAGTAAAATAGCGAGATTGAATATCCATCAAGAAGCAATTCAGTTTGAAATAATTAAAAGAAACATAATTAGTTTTGATATTTTCAATATTTATCAGAGACGTCATTAAAGAGCCATCTAAAATGATTTTCATCATATAATTACTTTGTGCGCATCCCTAGATCTGCCTACAAGCTTTCGATCATCATCGATGATAGGAAGCCTTACCAATATGGTAATAGAAAAGCAACTAAAATATTTTGCCACCCGGTTTATTTAAAATCCCAACGTAGTAGATGGATTACATTTTCTAAGGTTGAAACATGACTATGGATGCTTAATCTAGTTAAAACATTCCTTTATGAAAACATGGAAAAAAGATTTATTTTTAATTTCAACCTAATTTTTGCACAATTTTAAAAATAAATAATTTAATCCATAAAACAGAGGGATGAAATTTTAAAACAAATCTCGACATATATACATATATAGTATAGTGGTAAAATGTGAAAATAAAACATTTATTTATTAGCATGCATGACTACATTTAGGTTATAATTATAGAAACTATTAAAAGGTCTTGCTAGTTAACTTTGATTTTAATATATACTTTTGATTGTCGTGTTTATTTTAATAAGTTTACAATTTAGAGGTTAGAGACAAAATATTATTGTATCTTTTAAATCCTTGTACTTTAGTTCAGAGACTAACTGATTATTGACTATATGGATTATTAAGATGTTTCTAAAACATAAGAATTTTTGAAAGTATTTTTACATGTGTGATGAAGTTTAAATTGAAAAATAAAACCATCTAATTTGGACTTATACCTTATTCAAACATTGAGAATGGTGAAGAGACTTAAAATTATATAAATTTAACCATTGAGAAGGATGGTCAGGTTTGATGCTTTTTGAGAAGTACAAGCATCCACCCAACTCCAATAACTTGTAGGATATGGTTGTTGTGATTTGAGGATAACCATTCTCAGGAAAATATAGAAGGATAATAGAACCATATGCCATGGAGAGTAACGAACGATGGTATAGGAAGTTGTTCTAGGTTATCGTACAAAGTAGTACTATGAGGATTATTATGAACACTACCTAGTTGTGGAATAGCCAACAAAAACTTGAACCTAGGGAATAGTTCTGCAAGATTGGAAGATCTAGCTATAGATGGTATGAGACATCTTATCATCAACTAGGACATGAACTGAGAAATATGGACCCAAAGTCAGAGTAGTGGTGGGTCCTGGTAGCTTCCATAGAATGATGGACTGCTATCAGGTACCAGGTATAACAATGCTAACTATAGCATGAGATTAAAGCTTACTCATGATTCAAGATAAATAAAAGGTCAGTGTATCAATGTCCTCCATACTATGAGATGGGAAAAATATGCATCCATCCTTCTAGGTGATATGGGCCTTGGAAGGATCACCCCTTGCCGAGAATCTAGAACTCGAGTTAGGAGAAGGTGGGTATAAAAGAAAAAGGTAACTTATTGCAGGATTTGGCCAATCTCGAGCACTCGTGATTTCGTCTGCAGTGGTCATTTATCTTGGAGTGCGAAAAATTATGCCTATGTACTAATAAAAAGTTAGGTAAATGAGTGTTAGTTGTGACTTTGTTTTTAAAATAAAACAAAATTTTGAATTTGAGATTTTGACAACCAGGTGAGTAGACTTGGGTTGTTACAGTTGGTATTAAAGCCTAGGTTGTGAAAACCCTAGGTTACAAACATTGATTGTTGAATTAACATAGCTCTTTTATCACTAGGTATAATGGTAGGGACCTCCAAAAGAGAAAATGCTACTCTACAAGAAGAGGTGGCAAAAGTTTTGAGAATGGGACTAAGATGACTCATGAGAGATTCGGATCATGTAAAAATAGCTAAAACACCTCAACATGTTTTGAGAAAAGAAAAGGATCCAACTATAGCAAAGACTGCACAAAATGAATATAATATGACTAAAATGATTCAATTAATGCAAAGAACAATTGAATCAATAGAAAGAACAAATGGAAACTCAAAGGGCTCAAATGAGTGAGCACATGGATTAGCAGAGAGCACAATTGTCTAAAAAACAAGAAATTATTACTCAGCAATAGAAGGTAATAGAAAATTTAACTAAAAATAAAGAGTCTGAAATAATACAAAGTGAATTTCTTGAGGGATCTTCTAGAATGAAAGTCGGTGTGGAATTACAAAAGAAATCAAAAAGTTAGATATCTCTAAATTTAATGGTAAGGGATATGGTGAAGTAGTTATCAATTGGTTAAGTGAGGTTGAGGGGTACTTTTCCATTCAACCCTATGTGTAGAACCTAAAACTACATGGGTTGTAGCACATTTAACAGGTCTGACCAGGGATTGGTGGACCACATATAAGAAAACTAGTTAGAAGGAAGTTGTTGTTATTCCTTGGAATGTGTTTGAGAAAGAGTTCAAGGATAGATTCCTTACACCATAGTTTTACATTGATAAATATGTAGAATTCATCAATATTCATTAGGAAGATAGGTCAGTGATTGAGTATTATCAGAGATTTGTCCAACTTCTAAAGTATACTCTTGAATATGATAACATGAGGAGTTTAAGCTCACAAATTTGTGCTAGGCATGCATCCCAAAATTGGATCATCGGTTTGATGGATTAAGACAAAGAATTTGATAGAAGCCTTTGATTTCGCACGATATGAGAAATTAAACCATAAGAATAAAAAAGCTTATTATCAGAAGTTTGAGAAGGATGAATCTAAGAAAAGAAGGTACCCTGAGCCTGCTAAAGGAAAGGATCAATACAAGAAAAATAGGAAAGGTGATAATTTTAGAGGGGATAATAGAAACAGAGGAAAATATCAGAGTAACAAAGGGCAACAAGAAAAGAGAAACTTTTCAAAAAAATCTGCACAGAGAATTACGACACAAGAAAAAGAAAAGAATATCTCTAGTCAGAATAGAGATGGAAATAGATGGAAAAATAAAGGTCCAAATGTATGCTATATTTGTGGAGCTAATGATCATTATGCAAATCAATGTCCTGAGAGAGAAGATAAGAGAAAACCAGTTGAAGAAACTCCTCATAGGATTTATGCTGCCACAGGTAACCCTAATATTTTAGGGTAAGCCACTCCATATATTTGAAAGGAAAAATAAGCGATAAAGAAGTTTGTATTTTGATAGATAGTGGTGCAACTGATAGTTTTATATATTCTAGTATTGTTAGGGATATACTGGTAAGACCTAGGATTATGGCCAATGGGTGGCAAGTTGAATATGGGTCAGGTCAAACCTATATGGTCAACCAATGTTTATTTGACTCCCAAATAGATATACCCCAAGGAAAAATAAATTGGCACCTATATGTAGCACCCTTGCATGCTTTTGATATCATCCTAGGTGTAGATTGGCTAAAAGCTCACAAAGCCTTGCTAAAATTTGAAGAGATATGACTTGATTTCATAGATGAGTCTAAAAAATGAATTCAAGTCCATTGCAATTGAGTGACCATAAAACCCCATTTGCTTTCGACTATGCAAGTTAAAAGAGCCTTAAGGAAGGGTTGTAAGATTTATGTGGTCAAAATGAACAAGAAAGAAGAAACCGAGTTGAGCTCTGTTGTATTCCAACAATATCATATTCTAAATAAGTTTAGAGATGTTTTTCCTGAAGACCTGCTTGGAATTCCTCCAAAGATAAAATTTGATTTTTCTATTGAGTTATTACCAGGAGTAACGGCCATAGTTAGAACCCCCTACCATATGACTTCTATTGAAATGCAAGAACTTAAAACTCAGCTTTAGGAGTTATTAGAAAAGGGACACATCAAACCCAGTGTTTCACCATGGCGTACACCAGTTATGTTTGTAAGTAAGAAATATGGATCCTTGAGACTATGTATTGACTATCGTATGCTTAATAAGATGACTGTGAAAAACAAGTATTACTTACAAAGGATTGATGATCTCTTTAATCAACTGAGATGAGCAACATTATTTTCAAATATCAATCTTCGGTTAGGATACCATCAATTAATAATAAAGGAGGAAGATACTTTCAAAATAACTTTTAGAACCCATTATGGTCATTATGAATTCATAGTTCTACCTTTTGGTTTGACAAATGCTCCTACTGCCTCCATGAACCTGCTTTACAATGTACTCTGAGAATAGTTATACCAATTTGTGTTAATATTTTTGGATGATGTCTTGGCCTATTCTTGAAGTAGGAAAGAACATGACCAACACATGAGAATAGCTCTGTAAATTCTTAGAAAAAATTAGCTATATGGAAATTTGTCTAAGTGCACTCATAACAAGTGCAATATTTGGGTCACATAGTCTCAGTGGATGGGATTGCAGTTGATCCCAAAAATAGAGAGACCATAGTAGATTGGCCAGCTCCCACCAATGTTTTAGAATTAAGAAGTTTTATGGGAATGGCAAGATATTATAGGCAATTTGTAAAGGGATTTTCAGAGAATATATTTCCCATAACCAATTTGCAAAGGAAATTTGAAGCTTTTAAATGGACTCTTTAGTGTGAGGAGGCATTCAAAATACTTAAGGAGAAGTTAACAACTGAACCTATTCTCCATATTCTAGATCCAAGTAAACCTTTCACAGTTTGTACGAATGCTTCTCTCGAAGGACTAGGAGGTGTTCTAATGCAGAATGAGATCATTGTGGCATATGAATCTAGAAAACTTAAGAAACATGATATTAATTATGTCACTCATGATTTAGAACTAGTTGTCGATGTTCATGCCCTCAAAATATGGCGATATTACCTATTGGGTTGTAGACACCAAAATCCAGCCACTTGCAAGTCATCTATACCTTCCTGTCAGCCACATGTCGGTCATCCACCTTCCCACCATTATTTGGCCCAATTTCACCTTTCCCGCCATTTTTCATCCCCAAATTTATTTAAATTAATATTTATATATATATTTTAATATTTTAATATATATATTTAAATAATAGTTTAAGTGATTTAATCCGAGCCGTCCATCCTTCATTTAATCTCATCCGTCCATCCATCTTAATCCATTCCACAACCAAGATTTATTCTCTACCCTTGGATCCGCTTTAATCTTAGCCACACGTTCAAAGTGTCGTTAAAACCCTAAAGTGTGCCCTAAGAGTAGATTATAAATTGAGTCACTTTGATGGCTCAAACCCTATCTTCTTCGCCTATGTCTTTTGCTACTTCTATCTCTGATTCTAATTCTTCTACGGCTATCTCCTTTCTTCTGCTACCCTTTTCGCCGCATCTATCATCGTTTTCATCGCCGCTTTTGTCGCCATTCCTTCTGCAGCACTCTGCAGAATCTCCCATTCCTGTCGCAAGTGCCCATGGGCATTTACCCCTTCACCAAGTGCCCACGGGCATTTACCAAGTGCCCACGGGTGTTTACCTTCAGCCACAGACTCAGACCGACGTCTGTAATCCAGATCCAGAAGCACGCAGGCGTTCGGCGAGTGCACCAGGGCGCCTTCCGCAGCCTATTCTGACAACAACATTACTTCCAGGTGTCACCTGGTCTAGCTACGTTAATAGAGAACAGGTATAAATTATTTTAAAGCAAGTAGCCGTATTTTATGTATTAATCTATTATTGATTTCCTGCATTCCATTTTTATAAGGTTTTAGATTGTTTCTGAGGGCTCACGCAGTGGAGCCCTCTCATTAATTTCTAACTCCTTGATAGTGTTAATGTGTGCAGGTTTTTGATGACAAATCTAGTTTATTGATGGCAGCTGATTAAGCTGGAGTGGTCCAAGCAAGGGATACGACAAATCCCACTCACTCTGTTGGGATTGAAGATACGTTCTTCGGAAGCGCCACCATTCGTGTCAGCTAGGGTTTCGAAGAACCCTAGCATAATTTGTAACTGTGTATCACAAATAAAGGGTTACAGGCCCAGTTGTATTCAAAAAGGAGTTTTTAAACTCCATCGATTAATATAAATCATTTGTTTTGTGCAACTATTCTGTACTCCGTTATTGTGGTTTTATCTTTTTTTTGGCGTGGTATTTTTAATCTACAAATGGCGATCACGGTGGGACCACCTAGGGTTTCATATTTCTAATACTTGCTTTACTAATTTGTTCTTGTTTTCTGTTTCATTTTGCAGGTTCCAAAAATTGTGAAATTTGCTGTTACAGCGAACTAGGGTTTCTGAGCTTGCAGAAAACGCAGCAGACGTAGAGGGGCATCTAGAAGTCCAATACGAAACGCAGAGGTGCGTTTCAGCCTGTGCAGACTCCCGTGGGCGTTTGAAGTCAGTTTTACAAAAAAAGCGTAGGATTCCAAGTAAGTGCTGTACTTTTTACGTTTTTGGTTTTTCTGCCATATTTTGTTTCTTTTTCAGATCATTACTTTAAAATGAACAAAAACTAAGTAATCTGGAAAAGAACAGTTATTTTTAAATTACATTTTTCTTTGCATTGCATTATTGATTGTTTCTTGCATTTAAAAAAAAAAAAAATTTGCATATCTAGCTGCATGTTAGAATAGCTATAAATTATTTGTTTTAATTATCTAAGTAGGACTATTGATTGGATGTCAATAGTACTCCTGCCATTGGGTGATTCCAAGCAGAGAAGTGGATGAACCTTCCGGTTGCTCCTTTGATATCTGATATCATTGGTAGGCAAGGGGTTTTAAATGGTGTACTTCACTTCTTCAGAGGAAATGACATGTTTTCAGTAGCCTCTTGCTTAGATCATTAGAACTTTTGATTTATAGCCTTGTATGTACACATTAGATAACTAAAAAAAAAAAAAAAATTTATTGCATTTTCATATTGCATTTAAAACAGTGATATCTGGATTTCATCAACAGGTATTGCTTGAAGTTTAGTGACGGTGGAATTCATCTCCATCCATTAAACTTCTGCCTTAGACACCATAGGTCACCCCCGAGCAAACTTGTTGGATTTCATCACTAGTAAGAATCTCGTTGTCCTTTCCTAGCCATAGTTTTTACCTTCTTTTGTGAATAATTCAAGATTAGATTACATGCAAAACTCATAAACCGGACACTTAAAATTTACTACAGATTAAGATCAGAAAATAATTAATTAACCGCAGGTAAGACACATTGGTTGAAACCTAGGTTGTGATTGTTTTCTGATAATTTTTGTAGTGTAAATTTATCATTCTAGTTTTGCATTCTTCTTTTTTTGAATTTGTTTAGATTTATTGCTTCATGGTTTTAACAAGGAATCAATCTAAAATGTTAAATCTAAATAATCAAATGGGTAATTCACAAAACATCCCCACCACCAACATAGCCACTTATCCTAGTGAATTTTAGGCAGGTTTGCCTGCAGGTCTTTCACGTCCTTCTACCGTCTATCACATGGCCATGCCCATGGAGGAAGACAATTCCTGTCATATTACCCACATTGATATGGCCCAAGTGCAAACTCACTTAAGAGATGGCATTGGTTATGTCCTTGAGCCAATCCAAGATTCCCCTATGCAAGATTCTATTTTTCAGCAGGATATTGCATCAACCATACCCGTTGGTTTCACTCAGGTCTACACTAACCCTTTTTTTGAGGCTAATGTGGTATCTGTTCAGTCGGCTTCATCTCCAACATCTTCCCGGATGCTCAATTGTTCTCCTTTGGAGACAAATGTAGTGTCTTCCCGACCACCTTCTCCCCCATGTACCCGGGTGTACACCAATTCTCTTTATGAAGTTGGTGGAAACTCCTCCAACCATAACCAATTTCAACCCTCTTCTTCCAAAACCATTTATGGTTTCACCCTACCTTGGGCACAGTCTACTGTTTCTTCCCAGGTACCGCCTACTTCAGCCACCTTCATTGCCCCTGCTATGCAGTCTCCTGTGACTACCATGGCAGCCTGCCCTCCACCTTCATCCAATCATCCCATCTCCCTTGGGTTAGAGATTAATAAGGTTAAGGAGTATCTCGAAAAATTGATTTTGCAACAACAGCAACAAAATGCTCAACCACCAGTCGTAGTAAATCCTATACCCCAACCAATTTCTACCCAGCCAGCTTTTATTAGCTCAGGCCCCATCTGGGTACCCCAATCTTCGGTGGTGTCCATTCCTACCCCACCTTTCTCCCAACCTAGTCTAGTTCATCATCTACCCCAATCACCTTCTTTTTGGTATCATCCATACCAACAACTTGTCCATTCCACACCGCCTAATTCAGGCAATTTCATCCCATCTCATCAATTTTCCACTCTTCCATTACATCATCATAATCATCAAACGAGTCAGAATTTTCATGAAGATTCTCGACTCCATGCTATGCAACAACATATTGACAACCTTATGCTCAACATGCCTGGATCATTTAGTCAGAAACCTATGCTAAGGTCATTGATCAATCAACCAATTCATCCTTCGGTACCTTCACCACCATATCCGACTGATTTCACATTACCGAAGTTTGACAAATTTCAAGGAACTGAGGATCCTCATGAACATGTGAGCTCATTCATGCATGCTTGCTTTAGAATCCAAAATAATGATGCTCTTATGCTTAGAACTTTTCCTCAGACATTAGGAGGAGATTCTGTACAATGGTATAATCATTTAGCTCACCATAGCATTTATGCTTACGAGCAATTGATTAATCTATTTTTAGAACGATTCTCCCTGAATGTACAAAAGAGAGTTTCATTGTTTGACTTATAAAAGCTCAAACAACATGACGATGAGACTTTTTATGACTTTGGAAACCGTTGGAGGGCTATCATTAATAAACTGCCATTCTCCCTACCAATGGAGGAGTTAACCAAAATGTTTACCCAAAGTTGTCTAAAACCTATCTCTTGGTTACTCCAATTACAACAATACAGGACTTTTGAAGAGGCTTTGGCCCAAGCAAGTATCATAGAAGACATTAAAGTCCAAGAGGGTGTTTTAAAACCCCGTAGAAAATAATGGCAACAAAAGGGCCAACAACAAAATAATAATTATGGCCAAAACAAACAAGCACAGGCTAGTATAGCCTCAAATGTTAACCAAGTTAATCAAGTGGTGGCGAGTCAGCCCGTAATGGCTCAACAACAACAAGTAATGCAAATTCAACCGCAACCAATTGCTTATCATGCGGTACCCGCCCCTACTCAACCAGCTCCCAATACTGGGCCAACCATGGAAACTCGACCTTGGCAAAACAATCGTCCCAAGCGACAGTTCACACCTTTAGATGAACCATATGCAGTCATATTCAACAAGTTATATAGCACAAATCAATTAACGTTACCTGAGTTTAAACCTTTAGACCCATCTAGAAGGGGGAAGTATTACAAGGAGTACCTATTTTGTCCTTATCATAGGCAAAATGGACACGATATCAATAATTGTACAGCTTTCAAACATGTGATTCAAGATCTTATTGATATTGGAGCCATTAAATTGGATAGCCCCTTAGCCCAACAAAATCAAAATCTTGGTGTATTTCAAACACCCCTTCCACATCGGTAGGAAGCTCCAACAACTTTAGGGGGAGTAACTCAGGTAACTCCTCCTAATCAAGTCAACCATGTACAATAATACCAAGGTTTTGTGGGTACTATTAACGTAGTAACCCGGGGTCAAAGGGTGAACCAACCAAATCAGGCTGAACCATAGCCACCTGTACAAACCCCCGATCCACCTCGGGTAACGGTGACCCAACGACGTGCTAGTACTTCTCAACAACCGCTAAATCATTCTACTCAACGCCAATGACCCATCATGTCATTGAGTAGCCGGTTAACTACCAGTTTAAAAATGGCTTCTGCCAAGTTATCGATCTATGACCTCATTCAACAATATCCTCCGCATAGAGAGGCATTAATGGAAATTTTAAAATCAATTGAGCTTCAAACTCAAGATACTAATGCCTTCAACAACTTTGTGGGGAGTATTCAAACATGCATGGAGCCCTCCATCACTTTCTATGATTTTGAAATCAAACCTATGTCAACGAAAGTATAGATCCTCCACTACATATCATGGCCAAGATCGATAAAAAGCCATTCAAGAGAGTTTTAATTGACACCGGTTCCTCAATCAATATCATTACAACATCGGCGTTGAGTCATCTAAAGCTGTCGCCATCACTTATCACAAAGTCGACTTTTACCCTTAAAGCATTCAATGATGCTTTATCTTCCATGGTTGGCACGATTATCTTGCCCATTGAGGTAGGGGCCCGAACTTTGCATACCTTGTTTCACATCTTGGAAGGGACCATGGCATACAATGTATTGCTTGGACGACCTTGGATTAGGGAGATGAGATGTGTCCCTTCTATACTGCATCAATGTTTGAAGTATGTATATGAGGGACGAGTTCATTGTGTACCTGCTGACATCGAACCCTTCAAACATTGCAACTATGTCTCAAATCCTTATGAGATTGTGTTGCCATCCACTCATCTTTTCTTGACCCCATCTATTTCTTCTATACCATCTTCTTCTAAAGCTCCCATTCCTGAGGAGCCACCCTTCATATCGCAACCATCTTCCTCTTCCGCTATTCCATCTCATTCACAACTTTCTTCATCAACTAATCTTCCTTCTTCTTCATCAGTGACCACATGCACATGTGGCCATGACCAATCATCTCTTTCCACGTCATTACCCTCTTCTTCTACACCTTCTTCAACATCACCTATTATTCCTCCATCTTCCCAACCATCAACAGCTGATGTTTCACAAGTTAGTGAAGCATCAACCCAACCAAATCCTTCCAATTCTTCTATCCCACATTCTTCTATTCCATCATCAAGTCCATCTCCCTCCCAAGTCAAGGTCCATCTCATCGATGCAAGTATTGGTGAGTATGCCATTCAAGATGTCCACATCACACCGTTCAATGTGCAAACAGTTAAAGATTTTGGTCGTCCACATGACCAACATTTATCCATTGGATCGATTTATAACATGGGTTCTATGCCAAATTCCATTAATTTTGTATATGGGGGAATAGAGTCATCTTCTAGTCCTACCACCATACTAGAACCCAAACATCCAGTCCACTTGCCAATATCGAAAGGATGGAGGGTTTTCCCTCTCGCTATTTCCACAGACATAATTGGCAGCAATTTGGCCTAGGTCGATACGAGCAAGGGGTAACTTAACGCATCGATATGCCATATCAGAGACCCACTGAGCGTTTTGGTCTGGGCTACCAACCACTTCCATCCCTTTCTTCTTTTGAACGAGCTTTTCAAAGCATTAATTTTAATTCAGAAGAAGAAATCCTCCACCCCGACGAATCCGAAGATGAAGCCTATGAAGAATTTTATGTCATGTTAAATGGTGATGAATCTGAAGAAGAGTCGGCGCCCATTGTTCCCCTCACTAAACAAGACGAGTTTTATCTCCAATTTTTTCCTCTCTAAGAGGCCATCTTTCACTTGCTTCTTCCACAAGAACGAGGTGAACCACCACCCCTGCCACATCCATAAGCCATAATCCAAACCTGTATTATATGTATATACTAAAATAGTGGTTTTCACCACTACCAAAAACAAAAAAAATCAGAAAATTCCAAAAAAAAAAAAATCAAAACATATAAAAATACTTTATTGCTTTATGTATGTGTGTAATAGTGGTTTTCACCACTACAAAAAAAAAAAAAAACTCAAAATACAAATAAAAAAAAAAAAAACTGAAAAACAATGTTGTTTTGCACTTCAGGTCTTCCGAGGTCTTCACCGGTTTTCCCTTCCATTCCACCTATTCTTTCTTTCATAAGTTGACAATGAATTTTGAAGACTTATTCACACCGCTCCATAATCCATATGATCCGGATAAGCCAATCCTGATCAACCCAAGCCTGATTGGCATGGATCGGATTTCATCCCCTCCATCTATTTCAGAGTTCATCCTTTTTGAGGAATTGTTAAGGGCTTCCGCCAACTACATTCCTCCTTCACCTCCACATTCACCTTCATCTTCTAAGCCAGAGGTTTTCCAGGCAGATATAGATGAGAGCAAGGCATAGGAGCTTGATGACATTTTAGATGACATAAATCTGATCCCTACTCCCCATCAGCTTGAGGAAGGTTCCCACATGTCTATTGAAGAAACTATCGATGTAGACCTTAGTCCAGACCAAGATGGCACCCAAATTGTGAATCTGGATAAAAGTCTATCATCAGAGGAACAAGAGCAAATGATTGCTCTACTCAAGCGGAAGAAGGAGATATTTGCATGGTCTTACAAAGACATGCCGGGCCTAGACCCTAATTTGGTTGTCCATAACCTCACCTTACAAAAAGATGCTAAACCTGTCAAACCGAAACTTAGGAAAATGCATCCTATCGTGGCCCTCCTAGTTAAATCGAAGATTCAGAAACTTCCGGATGTTAAATTTGTCGTCCCGATTGATTATCCTGAGTGGCTTTCTAACATGGTACCCGTTCGCAAGCCTAACGGGGGATACGTGTTTGCACCGATTTTTGAGATCTAAATAAAGCGTGTCCTAAGGATGACTTTCCTCTTCCAAACATTGATACTCTTGTCGACACCTGTGCTGGTCATGAAATGCGTTCGTTCATGGATGAATTTTTAGGATACAACCGATTCGAATAAACCCTGAAGATCAACACAAAACAACATTTACCACACCTTGGGGAACTTTTTGTTACAGGGTGATGCCCTTTGGCCTTAAGAACGCAGGAGCAACCTATCAACGAGCCATGACTTATATTTTCCACGATTATATGCATAAGATTATTGAATATTATGTGGATGATTTATTGGCAAAATCTAAAACTCGACAAGAGCATTTTGATGTATTGGAAATTTTTTTTGATAGGCTTCTAGAGCATAAAGTAAGGTTAAACCCTAAGAAATGTGTCTTTGGTGTTACCTCAGGCAAACTCCTAGGTTTTATTATCTCTAAACGAGGTATTGAGGTGGACCCAAACAAGGTCAAAGCCATTATGGAAATGTGTCCCCCAACTAATTTGAAGGAGTTGTGTAGTTTACAAGGAAAGATTAATTCAATCCGTCGCTTTATTGCACAACTTTCTGATAAATGTAGGCCATTTTGCCACCTACTACAAAAGGGGGTACAATTTTCATGGACAAATGAATGTCAGAAAGCCTTTGATAACATCAAGCGAGTACTTAGCATCTCCGCCGAGTCTTAGCTCCGCCTCGTCCGGGGGTCCCTTTCAACCTTTATATCTCAAAGAACGGACTTTGCCTTAGGGACAATTCTTGCACAAAAGAATGAACAAAATCACGAGCAAGCTATCTATTATATTAGTCGAACATTGGTAAGCTATGAAACCCGATATGCTTATGTGGAAAAGTTGTGTTTAGCAGTGGTTTTTGCCACTAAGAAACTTCGTCGTTATATGCTTAGCCAAACAACATATGTCATAGCTAGATAAAACCCTCTGCGTTATATGATGTCTCACACTTATAATAACACTCGTACCGCTAAATGGATAATGTTGCTTACCGAATTCGATCTTGAATTCATTAGCCAAAAATATGTTAAAGGTCAAGTTATAGCCGATCAACTTGCGGAAGCTCCGCTACCTAGTGATCATCCTTTGATTATTGAGCTCCCAGATGATTCGGTATTTGCTATCACTAAACAAGAAGAGGACATTATTCCGGAGGAAGATGTTGACATCACGCTATTCTTTGATGGCTCTAAGTGCGCGAAAGGTCAGGGTGCTGGAGTTGTATTTCATACACCTCAAGGGATTCCCATCCCTTTATCATTCAAACTAGACTTCCAATGCACCAATAATATAGCAGAGTATGAAGCCTTAATTTTAGGTCTTCAATCAGCCATAGCTATGAGCATTAAGCGAATTCGGATATTTGGGGATTCTCAACTCGTGGTTAAACAAATTACAGGAGAATACCAAGCCAAAGAACCTACCATTAAGCTTTATCATGATGTAGCAATGAAGTTGCTCTCTAAGTTTGATTGGTATGAGATCACTAGTTTGCCTCGTTCGACTAATAGATTTGCGGATGCCATGGCCTCTCTTGGATCATTGATTCCAAAGGACTCCCTTGGAGAGGCACAACCCCTAATCATTTCCACAATCTCTAAGTCTGCAATTGTCCGTGCTTGAGTCTAAAGATGAAAAAGATGTTTGCTTTATCCATTCGGATCCATATGAGCCTTGGTCTAGTGAGATAGTAGCCTTCCTCAAGTTTGGAACACTTCCACCTGATTTGTCTCGAACTACCCACCGCTGCTTTAAGCAAAATGTATCTTGTTTTGTTCTTTTGGGGGATGTGTTGTATAAACATGGATATGATGGAGTACTCCTCTGCTGTCTAGAAGTAGGTGAAACACATAGAGCTATTGCTGAAGCCCATGATGGTACTTGTGGTGGTCATTTTAGTGGAATGGCCATTGCGAAGCGTATTTTACGTATGGGGTATTATTGGCCCACTATGGAACAAGATTGTTGAAAATATGTTAAACAATGTAAAAAGTGTCAAGAACACGCTAATTTAATCCATATACCATCACAAGCTTTACAGCCCATCCAAAGCCTTTGGCCCTTCTCACAATGGGGTTTCGATTTAATTGGCAAGATTTCACCTGCCTCTTCAGGACAACATACTTTCATCATTACAACCACTGAATACTTCACAAAGTGGGTTGAAGCTATTCCTCTAACCAGTACGATAGGTCCTAGAATTGTGGAGTTTATACTTCACCATATCATTTGTCGTTTTGGTATTCCCTCTAAAATCATTTACGATAACGGCAAGTCTTTTAAGAATAAGGATGTTCGAGCTCTTTGCGAAAAGTATAATATCCAACATAGTTTCTCAACTCCTTACTACCCACAAGCCAATGGACAAGTTGAAGCTTCAAATAAGACCATAATTGCTATTCTTAAGAAACTTGTTAAAGAAAATCATAAAGATTGGCATACACAAATCCCCTTGGCATTATGGGCTTACAGAACAAGCATCAGAACTCCCATTGGGGCAACGCCATTTTCTTTGGTCTCTGGAGCTGAAGCAATCATGCCCCTTGAGCTCGAGATCCCTTCCTTGCAAATTTCTTTGCAAGAATTTATCGATGATGATACTGCTAGACAAGCACGTCTTGATCAACTCACACTCATAGATGAAAAACGAATCAATGCTTTAGAGCATTTGCGAGTTTATCAAGACCGATTGAAACGTGCTTACAATGCCAAAGTTCATTTAAGAGAATTTCAAGTAGGGGATCTTGTCCTTAAAGAAAATCAACAAAACACCAATGCATTGCCGCATCTTCGAGATAAATTCGCGGCTAATTGGTTAGGTCCATATATGGTCACTGAAAGAGTGGGTAATGGAACTTATAGACTTGCCAGTTTAGAGGGAGAGGAAGAACCCGAACCACTTAATATTATACACTTGAGGGCATTCTACGCATAGTTTGAATTTTATATGTACATATATACATGGCTTGTACAACAAAAAAAAAGAAAAAAAAAAAAAACAAAGAAAATAAAAAGAATTTGCATTTCATTGTTAGTTGCATACATCTCATTCAAAAACATTGCATTTCATGAGCATACATCTCATTGAAAACCATAACATTTCATTTTCAGCCATAGTTGCATATCATGTTAGAGACCATTCTATCTTTTGGATATAAAATTTGGTCAAGCAAAAGTCATGTTGCCTTAATCAGGGGCACCTTCATAAAATCCATCAAACCGAATTGTCATTCGTACACCCATTTTCCATTTGCACATATTTACATTGCCAAAATGTTTTCAGTCACTCAACCATTCCTAGTGTTTTAAGAAAACTTCGAAATGCATGTCAAAATTCTCTAGGGCCATATCACAAATTACACTAAATAAAATCTTGAGTATTGGGAAATGATTTCAAAAGCGGTCTTGAACCTATCACATTTTCACATCTTAAAAACATCTTGTGTCAAAGAGAGATAACACCATCCTTGGGTTGTGCCTCGAAGTGAACAGGGTAATCCTCATTTGTCCTATCATGCAAACATAGTCCATAAAATAGTGGTTCTTACCACCATCACAAGCAAATAATAAAATATAAATATAAACAGAGTAGTAAGGATAGGGTAAAATTCTCATCATACTTCGGTTGAGAATCCGATTCCCCAAAGCTCTAAGGAAATGAACATTTTTTTTTCACACACCATTGATCCCAAATAAGTTGTAAGGATCATACTACTTGTCCAGTCAGATGGATAGGTAGTCCTCCCAAAGGCTTACAAAGGTCAAAAACAACATGGACTATGGAGTTAACCTTCACCGGGGCTATAGACGCTTGACTGGCAGTGGAGTATACTCATTGCGTGGCGACATGTCTCTCCTCAAAGAGAGACCTCTGAATGCTCATACGGACAAACTAGCTTTGGGATCTTCTCCATAACAGGGTTACCTAATTTGTGCAAGATGAGGTTAATGAACACACTTGCACACACACAAGTTTTTGATTGCCTAGAGTCACTACCATGCTTCTGATTTGGTTAATGAACTCACATGCACACACATTTGGTCCTAGTTGAATTAGGCAGTATTAGTAAGTTTGTTTGATACCACTAGCATGTTTGAGTCTTTGTAAAATAGTCTTCCATATTCTCTTCCATATCAACCTCCATATCTTCTTCCATATTCATGTCATTCCATATGTCATTCATTCACAAGCCACCAAGTTCGGTGCCCCTGATTAAACAATTATGATAACAGTTGGCTAAATCTAACTATCTAAAAGTATGAGTGCTTCTTAGTGCATTTTCATTTACTTAGTCTTGCATTAATCATCTATAACTTTGAATTCCATTCCATCACATATGCATTAAAACATATAAAAACATGCATCACAAAAACATAGGCATTCATACAAAACAAAGTAAAACACTAAAAATAAAAGCCATGTATATATATGTATAAAGATCAAAACGTACAGTGAATGCCAAAAGGCTACAAAATACAATAGAGCACCAAGGCTCATAAAGAGTGCATCTAAGCACTAAGCTAACCATCAAAAGAGGACCCCTATGACCTAGTAGGAGCCCTAGACCTAGTGGTGTGCCTAGACTCACTACGCCTAGAGACAGAAGAGGATGGAGGATCAGGCAACACAATGTGATGCCTAAACAATGTGTCCTCCAGAGCCTCAATGTAACGAGTCCTAGACCTAAGTCTAGATATGTCTATCCCGTGTCATCGCTCTCGCTCCGCTAGCTCTGCCTGGAGTCTCGTCACCCTGTCATCCCGGGGCACCCTAGTCGCTCCATCCAAGTCCGCTTGCATCTGGGCCATCCTCCCCTCCTGAACAGCTATCAGGGCATCTCGCTCTGCAACCTGTTGCTCCAGTCGAGCTATCCTCTCATCCCGGACCGCTAGCATAGCATCACGCTCTGCTATCTGCTACTGCAGCTACGCCAGATCATCCTCGTGCCCGCTAGGGGGTACCTCTCTAGTCTCTCCAGCGGCCTCTCCTAGGCCCTCGCCATCATCCTCCTTGTCATATCCGCTCCCCGATGCCTGTCACACCATCTTCCCCTTTCGCCTTCGACTATCAGCTCGAAGGCGGGGACCCTCCCTGCGCTTGGGAACCTCTGCGGTTCCCTCATCCTCTCCAGCTCCAACAACCACTAATGGTGGCTCCCACATCGGCTCTGTGGCCATCCATGCTGCATACTTAGCTGTTACCCCGACGTCGTCCACATCGAGGATCTCCATGTCATCATCGTCCTCTGTCGCCTCTCTCCATGGCTCAGCACACGACAAATCCCCCTCTGATCTGTGCCTCCGATAGCGCACTGGCTCATCGGGGACATCCTGTCTCAATTCAACCTGGCGAAGCACTCGAGACATCTGTATGTACTTCGCCTCGCTGTGGCCTTGACCCACTACCCATCTAGCCTATCACACCCGTCTCAGATGCTCTCCATCACCAATCCACCGCACCTCCCGCCAGGGCCTCCAAATGACTTGGGCATCTGTCAAGTCCGCCCATAAACTCCTATACCATTGCCCCGATCTCACGGGGCGGCTCGGTTGTCTCTCCTCCACCACTAGCCATCTCCTACCATAAGCCTGGCTCATGTCCCAGTAAGCACATGGCAACCCCTCCGGTCGAGCCACTCTGAAGTGCTCCTAGCCCCAACATTGGAGAACCAAACTGCAGCCTAGGCCCTTTTGGCCTCGTCTTCGAACCTCATACAACTCCCAGTACACCTACACCAATAAAACGGGCGCCCAGGCATACACTACCCTATTAGTGAGCATCTCGCTCACTACACCCATCAGGTTCCATGGAAACCTGCACTCGGTGTTGTTCGGGGCCACAATGTTGGCCAATACGAACATCATCAGAGCCTCCACCGCTACCAACTCCTTGGTCGTATACATGGCCAAGTAAGGAATCCCCCTGCTCTTCGTCCGAATCTCCCTCCAGTCATCCCCAAATAACTTGGCCATCTTCGTGGCCCTATCTCGTCCAACCTCCACCCGCACCCCCTCCACGGGCACCTTGAGGATGCGATATACATCCTCAAGCGTCACCGTCATCTCTCCAGTTGGGAGCTGGAACGTCCCCCGATTTGGATCCCACCTCTCGGCCAAAGCCGAGAGGTACCCCTCATCTGCCCGAACTACCTCCAACCGGGCTACCTCCGCTAGCCCTCATCGCTTCCAATGTCTCCCAGTCTTCCTGGGACAATGACCTCCTCATCCCCGAAATGATAGGGGAGAATCGGTGTCGTGCCTCTAACACCCTAAGCTGCAAAACAACAAAACAAAAAATTGGTTACAAGTTTGTTTCAAAAAAAAAACTGCAAAAAAAAAAAAAAAAAAAAAAACAAATAAAAGCACTTGCTTAAATAAACAAATACCTCAGCTGACTGCACTGGCGCGTCCGCTCCCATATCCGCCATAGCTCCCATGTGCTTCACTCTCCTACACAACCTTTCACTTCATTTCACTCCCTCAGACGCACTTCTCTTAAGCTCGAACGCACAAATGAGCAAAATTCTCGCTGAAATTGTTTAAATAGCTGGTTTTGGTGCCCTGAAACGTAGTGGGGCGTTTCATGGTGCATTCAGACATAGTGGGGCGTTTCATGATGCATTCAAACACCGACGGGCGTTTCTGCCACCTCCAAATGCATACCGACGTTTGATGTCAGTATGGAATAAAAGAACAAAACTTACAAAATTGAAGCTTACCTCCTCTAAATTTCATCAAATTGCATCCATCCATTCTTCTTATCATAATAAAACATTTTGTGAAGGTTACAAAAGTTTTGGAAACAAATTTTGTCATTTTGCTCAAAAAGCGCATCATTCATCATTGATTTACAAATTGGGTTAAACATGTTCAAAACCTTCACAAAATTAACCACATTCATCCTTCTGATCTATCGTTAATTTCATTCATTCTTCTTTCATCATGCATATTTTTGCCAAATTAAATTAAAGTAAACCTCGTATCTAGTGGTATATTCTATCACCTTGGCGATTGCAGCGATTTGCATCCATGCAATTCGGTAAGAGGATTAAACCACCATAAGGACACTTACCATTTATCATCATCAATTATTTCACCGTTTGAAAATTGGAAATCAATTCTGGGTATCCTACTTTTTAAGTGACCTCATACCAAGATCAATTTGCTCAACAATTGTCATTGATGGCCTAGTTCATGGGGCCTTAAACGTGGACAAATCTTCAATATCATCATTATTTTGAGTCTTGCTAGAGATTAAGGCTACCTAGGTTGATTGGTTCCGACTCGAGGAATTATCCATACAGTCACTAGGAGCATCTCTGAATTTTTGGACTCTTTCATATTGCATCTCTGCATATCAATGGCGCCAACAAGGCAATTTCATCAACAGTATGGATTCACCCACAGAAGTTGGGGCATCCGTTATCAATTTTTAACTTTCCTAATAGTAGAATTCATCTTACATGATCATGGAATTTAAAATTTGGTGAAAATCCCTTTATAACCGTTGGGGCAGAAAACGGTTCATCTTTCACATCACTCATATCGTCTTCAATCATATTCTTTTCTGGTTTGTACACCAACCCCTTTTCTGTTGGGACATAAACAGATGGTTCATACACCAACCCCCTTTTTCACCGTTGGGGCAAAAACGGTTCATTTTCTTTTGAATTTCTTCCAATTGGCTTGTGAGAACCATTCTCGCTCGCCAATTGAGGGGGTAAGCTGATAAATTTTAAACATTCTTTTATTCTTTGGTCTTCAAAGTTGTGCTTTAGTCTTGAGAGAGAGTTGCGTCTGATCCAGCTTTTCGGGTGTCCTAAGTTTTTGTGCTGCATTGTGTCTTCACACAAAGCAGCTCAAAAAGGGGCATCTGTAGACACCAAAATCCAGCCACTTGCAAGTCATCTATACCTTCCTGTCAGCCACATGTCGGTCATCCACCTTCCCGCCATTATTTGGCCCAATTTCACCTTTTCCCGCCATCATTTGGCCCAATTTCACCTTTCCCGCCATTTTTCATCCCCAAATTTATTTAAATTAATATTTATATATATATTTTAATATTTTAATATTTTAATATATATATTTAAATAATAGTTTAAGTGATTTAATCTGAGCCGTCCATCCTTCATTTAATCTCATCCATCCATCCATCTTAATCCATTCCACAACCAAGATTTATTCTCTACCCTTGGATCCGCTTTAATCTTAGCCACACGTTCAAAGTGTCGTTAAAACCCTAAAGTGTGCCCTAAGAGTAGATTATAAATTGAGTCACTTTGATGGCTCAAACCCTATCTTCTTCGCCTATGTCTTTTGCTACTTCTATCTCTGATTCTAATTCTTCTACGGCTATCTCCTTTCTTTTGCTACCCTTTTCGTCGCATCTATCGTCGTTTTCGTCGCCGCTTTCGCCGCCATTCCTTCTGCAGCACTCTGCAGAATCTCCCATTCCTGTCGCAAGTTCCCACGGGTGTTTACCCCTTCACCAAGTGCCCACGGGCGTTTACCAAGTGCCCACGGGCGTTTAACAAGTGCCCACGGGCGTTTACCTTTAGCCACAGACTCAGACCGGCGTCTGTAATCCAGATCCAGAAGCACGCGGGCGTAAACTAAAAACTAATCATTATATTTTGAAGTATATATTCACCCAACCATTATTGAATGCTAGACAATGATGGTGGATGGAATTTTTGGCCGAATATGATTTTGGGATAGAATATATAAAAGGAAAAGAGAATAAAATGGTTGATGCACTCATCAAGAGGAGACATATAGTTGCACTAATGCAATGTGAGTATGGTCTGGCAGAGCAAATTAGAGATTTGAAAAAAGATAATAAATTTTTTAATCAATGCTAGATTAAGGTCGAGTAAGGACCAAATATGGATAAATATTTTAAAATCAAAGAGGATCTGCTATATTTAAAAAATTGATTAATAGTTCCAAATAATGATGAGATAAAAAGAACTATATTACAAGCACACTATGCTTCATACTCTGCTCATCCAAACATAGTAAAAATATGAGAGAATTTGAAGAAGGATTACTTCTGGCCTGAAATGAAGAAATATGTAACTCAATGGGTGCCAAGGTGCCTTGAATGTTAGAAGGTAAAAGTAGAACATCAACATCTTGGGGGATGTCTGTACTCTTTTGATATACCAACACAAAAATGGCAAGTTATTTCCATGGATTTTATAGTTAGTCTCCCCAAGAATGGATTTCAACATGATACAATTTTTGTTATAATCGATAAATTAACTAAGGTGGCATATTTTATACCTAGAAATGTTCATTATTATGCACCAATAATAGCCCAAAAGTTTACTCAAGAACTAGTAAGATTGCATGGATTTCCTGAAATAATCATCTTTGATAAATATTCACAATTCACTTATGAATTTTGGTAAGCTTTGCACTGAGCATGGGGTACAAAGCTTAATATTAACATTGCTTATCATATTTAAATGGATGGACAGACTGAGAGGATCAACCAAGTGTTGGAAGATATGTTACGTATGTACTGCATGGACCATCAGAGTAAGTGGGAGGATTACCTCTTCCTGGTGGAATTTGCTTATAATAATACCTACCATACTACATTAGGCATGACCCCTTTTGAAGTAATATATGGGCATAGATGTAGAACACCACTACCATGGGATAAATTGGACGATCGAGAAATGATCGATCCTAATACTGTGAAATGAATGGAGGTCCAACTGAAAGAAATCTACCAACAACTTCGAGAAGCCACATATAGTCAAAAGAGCTATGCTAATTTAAAACGATATCCTAGATAATTTGCTATAGGATATAAAATCTTTCTGAGAGTAAAACTAACTAAGAGCTCCATAAAGTCCACCAAAATTAGCCTCAGATTCATAGGTCCATTTGAAATCATTGACAAAATTAGTCCTATTGCTTACAAATTAGCCTTGCTACCTAATTTGTCCAAAATCTATAGTACTTTCCATGTGTCCCTTAACCAAAAATATATAGCATATCCCTCACACATTGTGAATGTTCTCATTTATAGAAATCAAACCTACAACTCATTTAAGTTTTCTCCATCAAGATTCTAGGATATAGAACTAAACAACTAAGGAAAATGATTGTTGACCAATATAGAGTTCAATGGGATCTCTACTCTAAAATAAATGCCACTTGGGAAGATGTGGTAGTTATGAAAGAATAGTTTTCATTCTTGTTTGAAGATTGATATTTACATAAATATTTGAACATTTGATATATATTTATGTGTGTATTTTGGATTTATAATGCATATTTTGATATACTAATGGTGAAATGCATGCATCATTTGATAAAGTTCATAATATATGACTTGATGATTATATATATTTTGAAAATTTTGAAATCTACAAAAAAATACTATCGCTAACACATGGATTGTGTTAAATTTTGGTGGGGGAGAATGTAACATCCCCACTATTTGGTTAAATGCTTGCTTATTTTCTTGAAGAATGTGATACTACTGAAGATGTTTGTGAATGCAAGTGCAGGTTTTCACTCTTTGGCAAGCAACTCAGATGAATAAAGTACCCATCCCTAGTGAAGACAATGGTTGCAAGCATCAGGTAAGATGGGGATATGATGTCATTCTTAAAAGCACCATGGCCTGTGGGTATATGGAAGCCCACTATAGAAAGTTCATGTAGGCATTCTGCTTGCTACTGCATTGTTTCAATATCTATGCATTTGCTTGATTGAAGAATTTGAACTTTCTTGTTTGCTGAATAGAAATAGAGTTTTTGTATATATAAGTATGAATATAAATATAAATGTATATAAATTTATTATGTTTTAATTTAAATAAATCTATTTATATAAATAGTATTATATATATATATATATATATATATATATATATATATATATATATATATATATATATATATATTTGGAAATAATAATAAATAAATTTCGGATAAGTGAAGTAAAGCTTAATTATATAAGTCATTTTTATTAAGTGACATTCTATGTTAATTCCTTTTAAACAGTGAGTAAGAATATTGTCCACTTGGAAATTTTACAAAATAACCTTTTGCATGGAAGGATGTATGTGTCATCATGAAAGTGTTTACATCTTCTTTGATAGAATGGGTTTTGCTCATTCGTGAAGAAGTGTTAAGGTGATTGATTGCTCAAGTCTATCAATGGTTGCTACAAACTTACAGAGAAACTTTAGACGTCTGCACTACACCAGGTTCAATTTGATTTATCTTTCCATGATATGTTTGTTGGGTGTATATATGGGGTTGTTTATATGTCTTCAACTTGATGAACCTGCTCTAATGTTGTTTAGTTTTCTGTTTGATATTGGAATGAAATGGTTTTCGATAGGCTCTATATTTATTTTACTTGTATGACTGAAATGTCAATATTTATGAAAGCTATACTGATACAGTTTGGCTATATTTAAATATTTCAAAAAATAATGAGTAGGTTTCATGAGAATATTTGTCTAGTAAAACTTGAAGATTAGAGTGTGAAATAAATAAAAAACTATATTCGGTAGTATGTGATTATAAAGACCAAAACATCTATGAAATATAGATTGTGGGTTTCCTCTTATTGATTGAACTTGCATTGTTGGTTTCATATTAGCTACATGCATCTCATAAAGGCCATGCTGACCCCTAAAAGCTTTCAACCTAAAGTCTTCCGCCAAGGAGGTGTTAAAATGTAAACAATTAACTGTTGATTTATTGGTTCGTTGTGTCATAAAGCCTCTTTCATAGGGACTATTGAAGTGCTAGCTTGACGAACTTTAATATAACAAAGAAGAAGAAGCATGTTTCGAGTTGTTTGCTGGATGAGAGAATATTATAAAACTTATAATAAATATATTATTATTTTTAAGAGAAGTAATTTGTTGTGTAGCATGCTATTGAACGTGCTCGAGTCTTGTCATGAAATTCTATTTTTTCTTAACCTTTAAATTTTGTAAAGTGCAGTCTTGATTACAATCTTCATGCAAGATGGTCGCAGAACAATTCTTTCAAAATCTTAAAATATGTAATTATGTTATGTGCTTTCCTTTTTTAAAAAATAGTTCCTATGTTATTAGTTTCCTTTGCTATTTTTTAGTTGGAAAATGTTGACGGAGTTAGGTTAAACTAAGTTAAGTTTGGACATCCGAGATACCCCTTTCATCTATCGTGAGAAGAATACCAAGCTTTCTTGTATCCGATAAGCTTGAAAGTTTAAATAAAGTTCAATGATTAGGACAATATAGAGTAGCAAGTAGAGTTAACTCAAATTCACACTTAAAAAACCCCTTTGACTGGTTATATTTTACAAAATATATTTATACATGTTGATTTGTGAAAATTAGGTATAAACACTCTTTTGTTCTTTAGAAATCATACTGTGTAACCGTAGAAGGATGTTCAAAATTATTAAAAGGGAGTAATGAGAGAACCATTCCAATTTTTTTTTGGCTGCATTATGATGAAATGTGTAGGGTGGAATATACTTTTATCTGTCATAATATTAAATCCTTTGAGAATATCATTTTTTTGCTTGCAAAGAAAATTATTTAATGTAGCAATATATTGAATTACCGTGAAGGTTAAAAGAAATGCAACAATGCTTAAAGTAAAATAGCGATATTGAGTATCCATCGAGAAGCAATTCAGTTTAAAATAATTAAAAAAAACATAATTAGTTTTGATATATTCAAGATTTTTTTGAGATGTCATTAAAGAGCCATCTAAAATGATTTCCATCGTGGAATTACTTTGTGCAAATCCCTAGATCTGTTTGCAATTTTTCAGTTGTCGTCGTTGATAGGAATCCTTACCAATATGGTAATAGAAAAACAACTAAAATGTCTTGCCACCCGACTTAATTAAACTCCTAATATAGTAGATGGATTACTTTTCTAAGGTTGAAACATGACTATGGATGCTTAAACTATTTAAAACAATCCTTTATAGAAACATGGAAGAAATATTTATTTTTAATTTCAACCTAATTTTCGCACAATTCTAAAAAATGGATAATTTAATCCATAAAACAGAGAGATGGACTTTTAAAACAAATCTCGACATATATAGTATAGTGGGAAAATGTGAACATAAAAAATCTATTTCTTAGCATGCACGACTACATTTAGGTTATAATTATAGAAACTATTAAAAGTTCTTGCCAATTAACTTTGATTTTAATATATACTTTTGATTGTCATGTTTATTTTTAATAAGTTTACAATTTATAGGTTAGAGACATAAAATATTATTGTATCTTTTAAATCCTTGTACTTTAGTTTAGAGACTAATTTATTATTAACTATATGGATTATTAAGATGTTTCTAAAAATTTTAGGATTGCAAATATAAGAATTTTCGAAAGTATTTTTACATGTGATGAAGTTTAAATTGAAAAATAAAACCATCTAATTTGGACTTATACCTTATTCAAAAACTGAAGAGACTTAAAATTATATAAATTTAACCATTGAGAAGGATGGCCAAGTTTGATGCTTGTTGAGAAGGACAAGCATCCACCCAACTCCAAAAACTCGTAGGAGGTGGTTGTTACGATTCGGGGATAATCGTTCTCAAGAAAATATAGAAGGGTTAGAGGAGCATATCCCATGGAGAGTAATGAATGGTGGTGTGGGACGTTGTTATAGGTAATCGTATGAAGTAGGTCTGTGAGGATTCTCACAAACACTACCTGGTTATGGAATAGCCAACAAAAAATTGAACCTAGGGAGTAGGTCTACACGGTTGGAAAATCTAGAGATAGACGATATAGGATATATTATCATCAATTGGGATGTGAACTGAGAAATATGGACCCAAAGTTAGAGTAGTGGTGGGCCCTGGCAGCTTCCATAGAATGATGGTATGCTATCAGGAACTAGGTATAACAATACTAACTCTAGCATGAGCTTAAAGCTTACTCATCATTCAAGATGAAGAAAAGATCAGTGGACCAATGTCATCCATGCTATGAGACGAGGAAAATATGTGTCCACGCTTCCAGGTGATATGGGCCCTAAAAGGATAACCCCTTGCCAAGAATCCAGAACTTGAGTTAGGAGAAGGTGGGTCTAAAAAAAAAGGCAATCTATTACGAGATTTGGCCAATCTTGAGCACTCGTGATTCCATATACATTAGTCATTTATCTCAGAGCGCGGAAAATTATGCCTATGTACTAATAAAAAATTGGGTATGTGTGTCAGTTGTGACTTTGTTTTCAAAATTAAAAAAAAAAATTGAATTTGAGATTTTGACAACTAGGTGAGTAGACTTGGGTTGTTACACACTATATCATTTCAAGTTCCACGAGGAATAGTATATTCCTTTCAAAACTTGAGAGGGCACCCCTAACACATAATTTTACACATTAATTTGTGTACAAAATTAAAAAAATACCATAACTTTTAAATGGCATTTTTAGGTAAACATATTATCTTAAACCATCTACTTCTTTTCCATCAATATTTTTCATCGATATTTCCACTTAAAATATCTACATCTTTCTTTGATCTTTGTGTTGCACCGATATTAAACCTGGCTAGTAAATCTACCCATATTGGTAATTTACCTAGTTTGGTTTACCAATCAAGTTACAACCCAAATTAACCCAACTGCCAGCTCTTCCTATGATGGTGAAAACAAATAAAATGAGCTCTCTAGCTCTCTAGAAAACATTGATGGTGGAAATAAAACGAAAGTGCTATAAATTTTGTTTTTTGAATTTCTTGTTGTAGGTTGAGCAATTGAAATAGATCTTGCAATAGCTAGAAGTCACCACTATGATTCTATTTTTTGCTAATCATATTACTTTACCACCATCACCTTGCGACATCGAACATTTGAGCATTTCTGTAAACGAAATCATTACAAAAAAATTGAAATAATTTTTAGTTGCATTTTTTATAAACCTTTGAATTTCAATAAAAATCAATAAAATTCATGGGTAACCCTCGCTAGTAGCGAATTCACTCACAATAGAGCGAATTTGCTCACAATAGAGCGAATTCGCTCACATATCGCAAATTCGCATAGATACCAGTTTGGGGGTAAATTTTATCTTTAGATCCATTATTTTACTTTGCACATCAAACCTATATTGTCTTGCATTGTATACCATATCATTTATTGCATTGTTTTATCATTTTATCATAGCTTTATTATTCGTAAATACTTTATAATTTCAATATTTTATGCATGGTTGGTTAAAGAGATCGAAGGGATCTGACTGCTACACCATCAATATCATACCCATAGTGGCTTAAGCAGATCCCCAAATCCTAACTTCAAATTTTAGTATTTATTTGACAAGTTGCATGTTTATTACAAGTTCACTCTCAAGACAACAAATCGCTTGTAGATCCAACAATAAAAATTTTTATCACAGGGAGTGAATTCGCTTAGCAAACAATGAATATGATTCATTCAACCATTCAGATTAGGTAAGTATATGATTTGATTTATTTTAAATTATATTCCTATTTTTCTATCTGTTTCACACTTCTTATTTCTTAAATCATATGAAAAAAACAAGAAAAATACAAAAAATATATATAGATCACATGAATCTGTATTGCATTTAACTTAGTCCAATTATTTGTTATTTTCAAGGAAATCAAAATGCATATAGCATAGATCTAGCTGTATTTTATCCAAAACTTAGGTGTATGTTATCAAAAGAACTCATCAAACACTTTGCATAGACATGATATCGTCTTTAAATGTTTCTTGGTGAACCCACCCAATTTATCGACAATCACTAAATAAGGTATGACACTAGTACCTCTCATATCAAGGTGTGAACCCCTAATTTTCCATCCCCCTTCATGGCATGGATCCATCAGCCTGAAGGAAAAGGGTGTGCAAAGTTTTTGCCCATAATAGATGACATAACGTTTGGCCAAAAAATTGCATAAAGTGCGGGAAAAAAAGATAAGTCTATTGATATAGGTTGAAATATTGTAACAAAGCCTAGATAATTTCCCCACTAAAGCATAACTATAAGAGAGAGATGAGAAAATTTAGGCCTTAGAGGAAGAATTAAGAGGGTTAAATCAGGATCTTGCTAAAGCAAAGAAGAGGGCACAAGCTTACTACTTCCCTAAAGAATCCTTAATGCAAATTTAGAAGGATGGATGGAATAAGATATTCGAGACCACAAAATTATTGCAACTTATCTTAAATTTTTTATTTTCATCCTATAGGTCATCAAGGAAACTCAAACTAAGTTTAAGATTTTTTTATAAGAAATGGACATGAAAGTATAATAGACACACAACATTATCAATATTTTAAAGGAAGGTTTTGAGCCACATATAGTATCACTTAGAACTCAAGAAAAGGATGAAGTAATGGAGTTGGCTAATGAACTCATTGAATGTTATTAAATGATTTAGAAAGAATGGAAAATTTCTTGATCACTAAGTGCCAAAGGAGATAGGATGACCTTCCCCTTATGAGAAGTTGACATGAAGCTTCCCCCCTTGTAGATTAGAATAAGAATATATTTACAACATAACAACTAAAGCCATAATTTGAGCTCATAGGTGGTAGTGAGGAGGAACTTAATGAGTGGCTAGAAGCTATTAGAGAAGAGTATGTTTTTAAGTTCTTGAATAAGTTAACCACTATACATGCTAAAGTACAAGAGCTAGCGAGAAGACAACATGATAACTCCTACAAAAAGGCCTATAAACTTAAAGGCATCTATAAGAAGATTAAAGGATTCAATATCTTATAACAACTTTAGGATGCTACTTATCGAATACTGTAGCTCAATACAGATACCCTAGCTGATCAAGAAGCACATAAATATGGCCAAGGAAAGAACCCAATCTCAAAAGAGAAAAGGCAACAATTGCAAGATGAAATCTCTAAAGCTCAAAAGTCTTAAGAGTGTTGGGTGATGCTTATTTCAAGTTTTGTTATGATCATTTTTTGCAATTAAATTTATTTTTTTCTATTTTTGACTCCAATACCCAAAGAATAAGGTATTCTAGGTTTTTAATTTTACAAGAAAAACTCCTTGAAAGGCACCGATAATATGGGCCCATGAGAGTACCCACATAGATAAATCCTAGAAAATTTTGTTGGACTCAATTTTGTTAAATGTTTGTTGTTTGAAATACAAGGAAGCCTTACATGAATTGATTATTACTGTATATAATTGGCTGGGGACCAAGGAGTGGATTATCAAGCCCAAAATTTGACTAAGACAAGGAAGTTTGGCTACTTGAGGAACCAAAACAAGAGTGGCCATGAGTTTTTAAAAGCAACACTAGTCTAAGTCTACAAAGACCCCAATCACATAGACTAAATCAAAGCACAAGTGGTCGGGTACATGAGTGGTTAGAAGTATAAGTGGCTAGAACTCCTGGATGACAATGTCAATAAATCCTAGTAGCAATTCTGGCTAGGTCTTTGAAGCTCCATATAAATAAAAAAACCATAGGAGATGGTGATAAAAGGAAGAAGGTTCCTGAATAGATCTTTTTAGCAGAGATCATGTGTGTTAGAGGTATGGGACACCTAGAAATTTCTTATCCATATAAATTAGAGTAGTTAGAAAAGAAAATGACAATCAATCTTTTGGATCCTACAAGAATATCATCCGCCATTGATAAAGGTGCCTAGAAATTTGATAGTTGGTGCAACGATAAGGCATAGTGGGAGGATTTGAGTATGATCATGAGACTCAATTATATTGAAGACATTTGGATGCTAAATATGGTGATTGGTTATTGGATCAAAATAGTTGGTAGTGATAAAGCAAGAGAGTGATACCCACTCCTTCCAAGCATGTTTATTGAGCATGAGCCACGAATTGGGCTAGGCTATGCTTGCTCTTTTCAGGCATATGGTAGGCCATCCTTGTAATCATTATATAGGCCAGTATAGTAAATTATAAATAGAATAATTTACCTCAGTATGTGGGCTAGCAATTCACGTGTTTGCCTATTGTATACTATGCAATTTCATTCTACTTATTAATGAAGCAACTTGTTGCTTGAACTCTACGAGTATTATATTGTTGAATTATTTTGTTAATGCATTATTTGTAACCTCTAGATATTTCTATAAAAGTATTTTGGGTGATATATTTCATTAGGCCTAATTTGCTATTTGGATTATCATTTGAGCTACTGGAATATTATGGATGCATAGCATTTAATCTTTATGATTTTACTTTATTCTATAAAAATCTATTAGTGGTCTATTTTGTTAGGACATAATTGTTATTTGGACTATTACTAAGGGTTATTGGACTAGTAGAGGGCATGATCTAAGCTTAATTTATATTTGATAATGCTTGCTTTGTGGATGGTCTATTAGGTCCTATATGTAGTCAAGTTTCAACGTGCTTTGCATAGGATATGGAAGTGATGCTAGTTGAATTTTGTTTACCTTTAAATTCATGTTTCTTTCCATTTTATCCTTTTAGACCTTTATTTATATCTTTAGTCTTCTTCCATTTATTTTTTATTTTAATTTTCCAATAAGGAACTCACCTTCTTAGGTGGTTGGTAGGAAGAAATTTTGAGCCATCCACTCATAGCCATGGTCTAGGGCACACATATCACCACTAGGCATATTGTAGACCAAGACTTCCCAAAATATAAGGCTTCTATATTTGGATTATTTTCCTCCTACAAGCATAAATCCCCTATGCATCATCAAGTTATAGTGAAGTTTCATTACATTAGAAAAAATCTATTAAATATAGAAAATTTGAGCTATGTTGCTACCTAGAGTTGAACAAGATAAGAGGTCATGAAGATCCATCAATCTATCTAGTTGTTGATACTATGAACATACCAAAGATGCTTACAAGGGAGATACTTAAAAAAATCCTGTAAGCAAGTTTAAAACTCGTTCTGCCATGAGGCTTTGTTGAACCATCAAATTGGAAGGATAATGACTTTTATCCTTTCTAGTGGTAGCTAAGACAAACCTTTCCATAAGTAGGAATTCTAAAAGGGATCCGTTGTTGGTAAGGTTTGTATATATACAAATACTATGAACTCATTAATCAAATAGATTAATGATATCACATATCATATTGTCTTCCTCACTTGATTGGATTTATAGTATTCCTTGGTGCAGTTACAAAGCAACATTAGCAAAACCTAGGGAACATAAGCTCAAAAACAATGAAGGAATAATATGAGGGGGATAAGGCACTCATGAAAACTTTTGGTAAGCTTGTCTAAGCTTTCTAGGCCATTTACAAGTCACCCCAACACTCGTGGAAAATTCAAAAGCATCAAAGGACAAGGAAGATATAGTTCAATAGAAAAGGGAATTTCTTAGGACAAGAGAAAAATATAGATTCAATCTTTAAGGATTGGCCTCAAAATATAATTTTCAAGAATCTTATATCATGGACCAAGGAAAGTAGTCCTAGACTCAAAATTGCTTACGTTTTGCTTACTTTTCAAGTGGGAAGCTTTTGGCTGGACTAGCTTGTTGCTAGACCATTGAAGGAGGAAATCCAAAACATGTTATGTAATACTAAGTAAAATATCTCAAGAATTATAGTATAACTTAAAAGGTATAAGTAAGTCATGATTTATTAGAGCTAACGTCAACATAACTTTCATAATTTTTGGGCAAGTGTAGAAAAAAGGCAAGAAGAAGTCAATAGCCTTTTTCCTATATAGTATAGAAAAAATTATCAAACAATGTCAGCCACGAATTGCCTATATAATCTAGAATAAATTATCAAACAATGTCACCCAATACTTCAAGAACTCTATCATAATATAGACAACTTACAGGGAAGTTCAAAATACAAAATAAAACAGAGCAACAATCCAGATCACTCAAGTTGGCTTCTAACTAGTCTGGCATACTAGATTTAGTAATAGTAGTCCAAAAGATAAGAGATGCAACAACAACATCCTAGATGAAATGACCTTAGCTAAAAGGATACATGGTGCTTCAATAATGGGAATTTATACAATGTAGCATCTACTAAAGCTAGAAAATGACAAACACCTTAAAGAATGATAAAGCATATCAAGAATCATAATTGGCTGAGAGAAATTATGTAGAGCAAAAACGAGGAAGCCAACTGGGTCAAACTTAGTCCAAGATCATTCTTGATTAATTTTGACAAATATTTTATGTAATAGTTTGTTTCATTTTAAGTTAAATAAAATCTATATAAGGAGCAATGATCATCATTTTTAAGGATCAAAAGCTTCAATATTTGCCTTTTTGTGCACTGAGGCTCTAGGTTGTGATAATAATAATAAAAGTTTATTCGGATTTGTTTTATCAAAGTTTATACACCATTTATAGTGATAAATTACACTTTTAGCATTTCACTCAAGCTTTAATGGTAGTGAATTCTGTTAGGCTCAAATTTATTTACCTTATTTCAACTTAGATTGAAGTAAATGTTGTTAGGGTTGAAGTTGTTTGAATAATTGCTCTTAGTGCATTTGAGGTGTTGAATATTGTAATAATTGTAATCTTGTAATAATTGATTTGGATGAATTTTGTTAGGTGACATAGTTGTTTGGATCATTTAATGAAATTTTTGGAATATAGAATGTGGTTTGTGTGCTTATTTTGTATGAGATTTGATAATAGGAATTTTTATAGGCACTTGATTGCAATAGCCATTCTATGTTCATTAAGCTTGTATTCTTGTTGTTATCTAAAATTCATCTACTTTAATCCTATATATACTCCCTTCTCTCATATTTATCTTTCCCTTTCATTTTATCTTTTAAATCATTTCCAAGGATCTGATCTTCTTCGGAGGTTTATCTAGAATCAATTTTAGATCATCTAAACTTTAATCTAGTTTGAGGTGCACATCTCATACCTAGATCAATCGAAATATCAAGACGAACCAAATTACTAAAAATATAAAGCATAAAAAGACTGCCAGGTGTAAGAGAGAAAATAAACCTTCAATGATCAAAAGTTTTTAAAGATCTAAAGAATAAGAAGAGGAAATAAATATTATGAAATATGAATCATGTAAAAAAAAAATTACTGAAAGAAAAAATAATAAAAAGGTTCAATGGGAGGATAGAGGAAAATGCTTCTGTGAAGTATTTCTGACAAATATTTGAACCTAATGTCAAAAGTTTTCAAAGTTTTGATTGGAAGAGGAAAAGGAAACTTTTGACAAGCATCATAATCTAAAGAAAATTAAGAGTGCTCTAGGAATTAAAGCATGCACAAGCCTCCAAAAAGAGTAGATGAGCTAGAAAGTTCCATTATTAGGGGAGGGTAAAGATTACCAACTGATGTCATTTCATCTCAACAATATAAGAAAATTAGGTGGTCTATAGGAGACAAAGGCATGGTACCTAGAATAGTGACAATTCCAAAATTGACAAGAGTAAGGGTAGAAGGTGATTCCATTCAATTTTTTAGGATCCCTAGAAAGAGCAGTTAGGATTTTTAGATTATCCCATAAATTTTAGAGAGAAATTATCCTTATTTTGTAATATATATATATATATAGTAGTTAGTTTAGCATTATAAAGGATCAACAAGTTGTCTAGCTTTCCCTTCATTTTTATCTATATAGAAATACTTGGATTCTTGAGTGGTCTTGCAGGCATGCTTTCAAGCACCTACTTTTGGCATATCTTGTAACATTTCATATTCATATATACATACTTGAGGCAGTGACTGTTTGCTTTTTATCCAATTTCATGTATGTGTATGCACTTATGTGTGTATATTGGAGGTCATGACTAACAAATATTTGTCCTATTTCCTTTATACACAAACCTAAGCTTAACATGTTGAAAGGAGGAAGTGTTCATCTTAGGGTTGTTGGAAAATTAAACTTAGGGCTATTGTGCATGTAAATTCTATTTAGATCTTGATATGTCACCCACTATTAGTATAGGCTAGCTTAGGAATTTTTATTTTCATTGTCTTAGTTTTTTGCAATATATCTAACCCTTTTTCCCTAAAGCTCATAGATTAGGATGGTGCACTCAAGATCACATATTTAAAGAATTCATCCTTGTAAGAAACATTAGAGGCATATGATTGAGCCAAACCATATTCTCTTAGAGTTTCCCTATTGTGTCACTCTATGCAAGACATGGTAGTCTTGATTGTTTGGTCCTTGCATTTGACAATTGAGAAAATCAGAGAGGACATTAGAATGATAGAGGAAAAATTAAAGGAAATGTGTATTGAGCAACTAAGATACCATTGGTCCTATGACCCAAAGGATATTTTTAGGAAAACCCTCAAATAAAAGAAGTTAGATATCTTTCTAGCCCATGAGAAGGGGTGCAATATCCAATAGCATGCTAACTTAGAAGAGGAAACATACCTTACCACTTTGGGGAGCAATAAAGGGTATGAATATGAGATCCAAAGTTGGTATTGAACCATTAGAGGCTATGGATTCTTTGGAAAATGGGGTATTTAGATAATAAAATCCTAGCATGGCAAACAAGTAGGTATAAAATGGATACAATGATCAAAATTATAAGAGATGGTCCATTTAACAAAAGGAAAATACCCTTTTATAAGTTGAAGTAGTAGCAAGAACCTCGATCCCACACAAATTGAAGCTCAATAAATAGATAGAACTAGACATTATTATATTAGCCATGCCTTTAACTCTAGTATTATTTAGCATAATTTTCTAATAGAATATAATCAAAGGGTAGAGGGAGTTCAAAAGGTATGGCTTGATGTGTGATGAGGTAGTTGTAACAATAGAGGGATAGAAAAAGAAGCAATACACCAAGGTAAAAGAGGGGGAAATCCATCAAGGATATCCTCCTCCTAACCAAAAATAGGTCATTCTAGTGGCCACCATTGCATTCACTCCTTCTACACATCCATCATCTAACATTCCACATTATCTCTATACTGCTTCTCATTATTCTAGTACATCTTCCTTCCTCTCTTTTCTCACTCTTATCCTATTTCCACTTCTCTTTTCCATTCTTTTGTTGTACTTCTTCTATAATCCACCAGTATAGGCTATGTTTTTTAAGGTGTGACTCAACCCATGGGTCATTAGGAGACACTATATCTCCTATATTCATTATCACAGTAGGAATAACCCAAACCAAATCATTTATATCTCCTCTTGGTCAAGACCTCATGTCACATTTAATCATTTCATAAACCATGACACTCCTTTAAACCACCTCAGTTAGATTAGTATCATGACCCACTTCCTCCACTTATGTTCCACTTCTATATATTACCACTTAGTTTATACCACTAACCATACCTACCACCTCCACTCATCACCCACCTCATGTAAGATAACTCCTTCTATAGACAATTGTACCTACCATCCCTACTCAAGGAGTTGAGTCTGCAGTAGCATCCCCAACTACTAGTGCCTTAGAAGGACTTGGGCCTAGCTATACCTTCAAGGCGAGAGAGTTTGACATTGTTAAAGAATTATATATACTTCTTGTTGAGAATAAAATGAAAGAAATAATATAAATGACTCAATAGAAATACTTCAAAGGCTTTAGTTCTCTTCCATTCATAACTATATAGGAAGAGAAATAAGGTTTACTTCATCGAGGCTTTAGAAACTGCCCCCTCTAAAATGGCTTTAGCCCCTTCTAACTTGATTACTAGAGTGTCATAACTAGATCTAGATAAATTAGATCCAATACCAGATGGTCCAATTGTTAAAATAGCTCACATTGGGCACACCAATGAAGTATTATCGATTCATAGTTGATAATGAGATGGTGCAACTCAATAATAGAAGGTTAGAGGCTGAATTGAAATAAATTATGGTAGACAGGGACTAAATTCAATAATAGAATGAAGAAATTAAGAAAGAGATAGTTGAAAGAGATTAATTGATAAAATAAGTGGAAGACCTCAATGGACAACTTGTTAAGTATTAATATCTTATGCAAGGGATGACCAAGAAAAAATACAAACAATTGGAGGACCTAGAAAAAAGACTAGTAGATCAAGGAGTTGCTAGCCTCAAAGCCTACCAAAATAGAGATAGATCCTAAATCAGAAAAACAAATCTAGATGTCCAAAGACATGTACGACTATATAAAGGATATAAATAATATATTTGAATACTTTAGGTTAGCATTGTCTATAGGAGAAAGGTTGAAAATAGCTAAGAGCATCATTAAACAAGTAGAAGTGTTGCTTTCTACAAGAGGTGAACACTAAGAGGTTCTAAAAATCCTTGTATAAATGAACCTAACATAGGAATATTAGAAATATTCTAAATGTTCAAATAAATTTGTAGACCTATAAAGACAAACTAACATATTTGAAAATCTAAGTCCAAGAGATGGAAAAAGAAATTCAGGGATTAATTGTTGCTAGAATGCCATACATCTTTGATGATAGAAAATATATCCTAGATGATGATACCATATATGCCATTATTGAAGAAGAAAAATATCAAGCCAATAAAGGGAATTTCTTATAAATCCACAAAAAGCTTAATCAAATACATGACATGCTAAAGGAGCTTGGCCAAGGGAGAAGAACTAACTAAAAACCCTTTTGAATATTTGGTAGGTAAGGCAAATAAACTTGAAAAATGTAGTTGCTTTATGATAATGAATATAAAAAATAGCTAGTGTTGTTACCACCAAAGACTAGCTAAGGGTCCAAAACACCAAAGAGGGACAACAAATTTTACAAATTTTATAGTGAGGATCTCAATTTTGTAGACTCTATACCTAAGGATAGAGGCAAGACATAGGGTTCTATAGCTTAGAATCCCATGAATATGCCATAAATGTAGTACCTCAATGCTACATTTGCCAAATTTTGCACATTTTAGAATAAATTAATAACATTTGAAAACCAAATGACAAGAAAAACTATAAAAATTGCAAAACTTTGTTCATTTTCTTGAAGTAGCAATTTTTTACAAAACCTGTCAATTGGTTTAGAGGAGGGATCGATTTGCCTAGGGAGTGGTTCATTCAATATGGTGCATAGTTTACTTGTTAACACAAGTAAATTGCTTGAAAAATCCAAGCAAATTGCTTAGACAATATAAAAAATAAAAATTAGCATGAATTTTGAGGAAAATCTCTTATAAAGTGATATGTTTTGGCATTTTACAGTGCACTAGGCATTTTTTAAGCCTTATAATCTTGTTATAGGTCTAATTAGAGGCATGTAACATTTGGAGGTGAGATATTTTGCTAAAATTTCCCCTAAATATTTATTGTTACTAGGAGTAATTTTTTTCCACCCCAGGTAACTTAGGGATAAAATTTTGTTATAAATAGAGGCCTAGGCTACCCATTATATTCATATTTTGGACATGAGAATTAATATCTACACTCTATGAATCCAACATTGCACTTTGTACTCATAAGGTTGTAAGAAATTGACAACTCCATATCCATCCCATTAGAGGTATTGTCCTTGTGGTTTGTGAAGTGCATGCCAATTGGGTATGACCCTTCTAGCCCATATTGTCATTTGCTTATAAATTTCATAATACAATGAATGGGTGGATATTGATGTTATTCAACTTCTCATATGTTGATTAATTTTATGTTATCCTCGCTATGTCATAATAGTCAATTTTTTTTCATATCTTGCAAAACTTCATGAATTTACATTCTACACTTTATGCATTTTGATTCTACATTTTAGATTTTGTATCTATTTTTGTTTATTTATTTTCATGCAAATTAGTTAGTTTAGATTAGATATAAATACAAGGAAAGCAAGGAGTTAATATCGATTTGTATGTCAAGGGAAGCCTTTGGAAAACCCATATAACCTTGTTGAAACTCATATTTAGGGGTGCAAACACTTAGTTAGAAGTCAAGACAGTTCCTAGATCAATAGGTACTTAAACATTAATATTAATATTATGTATTTCTTCTTATATCAAGAATTTGTATAAAAATACATCCAATAATGCAACACTTTAGTGGCTTTAGTATGACCAAGAATCACTACAAATATTAGATGAAATGAAAGAAATCAATGCGTAATAAATTACTCTGATACCATTTGATCTACATCATGGGATCCATGATGTGGTTCCATGGAGGGAAACTCTAAAAACCAACTTGTGGCACATAAAAGTTATGCTTTAGAGTTGTGTAGTAAGAAAAAATGAATGGTAGAAAATGCTTTCTCACACATGATGCAAACTCATTTATGGATGATGTTGAAAATATAATACTATACTTCAAAATAAATGGCTTGTGTAACTTTATTAAAAACCATGCAAATGCTTAGTATATAAGGTACATGGCACTATAGATTGTAAGGTACTTTGTTCAAGTGCACTAAAATAAATGATAGAACAAAATCCTATGTAGAAAGAATAACCTATCTAAAGGGATAAAAAGAGTACAAGGATGAATGAGAAGAGAGCAAGTCCTCATTCTATATTTTATATACTATATACAAAACTTACCAACATAGTTGGAAGGTGATACTCTTCAAATTTCCTCTAATCAAGAAGTAATTTGAGGACCAGTTGCATCATAGTCCCTTCTAATTACTTTATGACTGGTGATAATTTAGGGAATGCCAAGAGATTGAATTAGGCATGTGTTGAGTTGTGCTTGATACTTAATGATGAAAGATCCTTTATGTAGTTTAATATTAGGTGATAATATGTGAATTTGATACCATGAGCCTATATGTCTCTATGTGATAGTGCCATTAATGTTGGCTCCAAAGGATTCATGATACCACAAGTTGACTTGTTGCTAGGTTGTTTTGCAAAGATCCTAAGTAGGCACCAATGCCTATGAGCTAGAAATTTTCTAATATCATCTTCCATAGGATATTTAACAACCCTTACTATAATCATAATTTCTTGTTTAAGTAGATATCAAGTGCTTAAGAATTATTAGGATGTTTTAAATAGTGAGTAATTAGTCACCAATAATATAACTTATTTTCTATATCTTCAATATTCAATGTTCAATTAAATTTTAGATCATCTAAACTTGACTCTAGTCTGAGGTGCACTAATAATACCCAAATTACTAAAAAGACATAAAGCAAAAAAGGATTGATAGGTGCAAGAGAGAAAAGAGACCTCTAATGATTGAAATTTTTTAAATATCCAAAGAAGAAGAAGAGGAAATAAATGTTATGAAAGATGAATAATGCAAGAAAAAAACTCCTAAAAGAAAAAATAATAAAAAGTTTCAATGGGAGGATAGAGGAAAATACTTCTATGAAGTATTTTTGATAAATATTTGAACCTAATGTCAAAATTTTTCAAAGTTTTTATAGGAAGAGAAAAAGGAAACTTTCAACAAGCATCATCACCTAAAGAAAATTAAGAGCGCTCTAGGAATTAAAGCATGCACAAGCCTCCAGAAATGGTAGATGATCTAGAATGTGTCATTATTAGGGGATGGTAAGAATTACATACTGTAGATGCAAAATCAAACAACACCAAACATTAAACTTAAATGAATGAATAAAGTAGAATAAACACAAATGATTGCATAGAAATAATATTTTCATTCTTATGGCCAGATGGATATCTGATATAATAACCAAATGTACCCTAGATAGGGTTTTACAATGCTTTATTATCCAATATAACAATTTCAATATGTTAGAGTTCTCTTAAACCCTAGCTAACAAAGAAGGGTGGTGTCTTCACGCTCGACTTGATCTCAATAGTAAGGTGAGTGGGCTTCAGATATCCATAGGATGGACCACTCCAATGCTTCAACAACTTCCAATAAACTTGATCCTTGGACCTGCAAACAACAAACAACAAAATAAGGTCAAAAATATTTACGAGGGCTCCACTATGTGAGGCCTTCAATAAGAAAAGTACTAACCCTAGTTGCAAAAATGAAGTTATAAGCAGATATAAAGAATAAAAATAAAAAAAATAAATAAATTACCTTGTAAAATTAATTTGCTATTCTTTGTTCTTTGTTATTGTTGCAGGGTTTGGTGCACAGATACCCTAGAAACACTCAAGGGATTTCTAGACTGTAGAACTAGGGCTACGAATACCTACAGGTGCTCAATGATGGCAGAAGGCACCCAAATTTTATTGATGGTGGGGAGGCAACCAAAGGTACTCGAAGAATAAAAGGAAACACCCAGATGTGCTCGAGGAAATTGGAACATAATCTACAGAAGCATATCTGGTTCGTTCAAAGTGGGCGATAGTGGATTCAGAGGCGATGACGAATGAGGGGAATATAAAAGTGGCAAGAATTATTGGATGCTTGAGGATCTTCCAAAAATTAGGGAATTTTAGTTAGGGGTTGAGTCATCAAAATGACTCCTATTTATAATCTCTCCTAGGGCACATTAGGGTTTCGATGACACAATTTGTATGGTCAAGATTAAAACGTGACGGAGAATGGAGATTAAATCTAGGTAGGTGGTATGGATTAATATGGATGAGTGGTTGGGATTAATTCATGATGGATGGCTGGGATTAATTCATATAAATATACATATATTTATTAAATATATAAAATAGTATTATTTAAATATATATTAAACAAATATATATAAATATATATAAATAATGGGTAAAAGTGGTGGGAAACTATGGATGGATGACAAGTGACTAGATTTTGGTGTCTACAGATGCCTCTTTTTGTACCATGTTGCGTGAAACACAATGTGGTGCAAAAATACAAGACACCTAGTTTTTGGCCTGATGTAGAAGCAACTTCTTCCTGTTGAAATGCAAATATGAGCTTGGAGACAAAAGAATTTTGATTATGTAGCTTACCCCCTCAATTGGCAAATGAGTGACGGATGCATATCACAAGCCAATTAATAGATGAGTGCAAATGGTTGTGTGAAATGTGTGGTGTAATTGTGGACGATATAAATGATGTAAAAGTGATACCATTTTTGCCCCAACAGTGGAAGAAGGTTGTTGAAAAATACAAGTGATTGATTCCGTTTTTACCCTAACAGAGAAAGGGTTTTTTGACAAGTGTAGATACCATGATAATGTAAGATGTATCCCATTGTGGGAAAATCAAAGTCAAATTTTGTTGCCCCAATTTTTGGGTGATTCCATGTTGTTGAATAATGTGCCTTTCGACGTCATCGATATGCAAGGTGATGAAAATGCAATAAAATAAAAGGAGTCAACTTTGGAGGGCCAGCTAGTGACTGCTAGATAATTCCACAATTGGAACCAAGGGCCAGTTTCCATAATGACTGTCAATGTAAAAAGAAATGATGAAATATGATTGTTGTCTATGTTTTAGGCCCCACAAACTAGGCCATCAATGACAACTTTTGAGCAAATTGGTCTTGACATAGTTTCAAACAAAAAGTGAAGTATCCAAAATTATTTTTTTCTTGAAAAATGATATATTATATGATGAATATGACCAAGTGTCCTTATGGTAGTTTACCCATCTTGCCGAATTTCATGGATACAAATCGTTGCAATTGCCAAGGAGATAGAATAGACCACTAGATACAAGGTTCACTTGAAATTTATTAACTTGGCAAATGTATGAAGGTGATGATTGGAATATGAAGTGAAATGATGGAATTGATGATGAAAATGATGAACATGATCGTTTTGTGAAAATTTGGATAATTTTGAAGTGTTTTGGAGATTGATAAGCAATTTTGTGCCTTTTGGTTGCAAAAAAAAATTATGCATCCAAATCAGTTTGAACCTTCACAAAATATGTTATTATGATGAAATTGATGCATGGATGCAGTTTGGAATTATTTTGTGGAAGTAAGCTACCTTTTTGGATTGATTTTGGTCTTTTGCCAGTTCTAACGCTAAACATTAGTGGGCTTTTATTGCTTGCACAAACACCTGCCAGAGTTTGGCATTTTTCCAAATGCAAGGGGGTGCTTCAGTGCACCAAGAAGCATCCATGGTTGTTTCAGTGCACCTGAAATAGCTATAAAAGGCCTATATAGGGGAAAACAAGCTTTTTGTGCATTCATGAATTTTGAAAGCTGCATTTGAGGGAGTGGAGTGGAGTGAGTGATTGATGAACTACAAAAGCTATGACGATGGAGGGAGTAGATGTGGGAGCGGGCGTGCGTTATGCTAATGTAAGTGCTTTTGACTTTCTTTTATTTTTATGCAAAAATTTTCCTTTTTTTTTTTTAAATAATGTAATGTATTTGACATTTGTGATTTTGTGATGTGTTGCAATTGAATATTTTGAAGTCTCTGCATCGTTTCCCACCTCTCATTATGGGGGTGAGGAAGGCATTGGGAGATGAAGAGTGGGGTTGGTTGGAGGTAGTTGGGCTGGTTGGGACATCCAAACTAGATGTGGTGAGGGCAAACGAGGGGTATCTCTCTGTATTTGCAGAGAGGTGGGACCCAAATAAGGGGACGTTTCAGCTCCCTACTGGTGATATGAATGTGATTCTTAAGTATGTATACCACATCCTCAATTTATTGATGGAGGGCTTGCATGTCAAGGTTAGACATGACAAGAAGACTAAGTTGATCCACATGTTCAGGGATGGATGGGAGGATGTAGAGGTGACATGTGGAGGGACTACTTACTTGTCCATGTATGTGGACAAGAAGTTGTACAACCTTCCCACTTTGGTGATGTTCATTTTGGCCAACATAGTGGCCCTGAATAACACTGGTTGTTGGTTCCCATGGAATTTTATCGGGTTGGTGTGCAACATGTTTGCTACACCATAGATGTATGCATGGGCTCTTGCTTTATTGGTGCAATTAAACTAGGAGCTATATGAGGTGAGTAGTAAAAAGCATCAGGGATTAGGTTGTAGTGTTCTACTACAATGATGGGGTTGGGAGCACTTTAGTGTGGCTCAACTTTTAGGTTTACTGGTTAGGCGATGGGATAGGGAGCAGCCCTATGTGATGAGGTAGCCAGTGGTAGAGGAGGTGTAGCCGAGTCATCCAGTTTAGACAAGTTAGTGGTATAGGGATCTATGGGTTGGATTGATAGTGGCTCAAGTGATATGGAGGCCATGGCAAGATGCCACATGAATAGGTGATGGAGATCATATACAATAGGTATGATAGGTTAGATGGGTGGTTACGAGGCACATGAAGGAGGGGGAGCTAATCCAAGTCTCATGGGTGTTACGGTAGTGTGGACTGATGTACGGGGTTCTTGAGGTACTAGTACTCTACAGGCATCATCAAGATGAGACAGGTGTACTGTGTGTCAAGGCATGGAGAGCCACACTAGAGGATGATGAGGAGATGGATATCCCTGATTTGGATGATGCAAGGACTATGGAGGAGTATGATGCATGGTTTGTGACTCAGCCACCATGGACATCGAGTCTAGCAGTGGATGGGGATGGTGATGGGAGTGAGGTTGAGGATGCCGAGGAGGCTCCTAAGCATCAGAGGTATATCTGAGATAGCATTCAAAGGAGATAGAATAGGAGGATGACTAATTAGGTTCCAAATATGGGAGGTGATGGAGGGGATAAAGAGGATAGGGAGAAGGTTCTGGATGAACCTCTTAGTTAGAGTGAGGATGATCGGGTGAGGTTAGAGAAATTTGTGGTGGAGTGAGATGTGATGATAACGGTTCAGGATACATAGATAACTCGATTACAAGATAGAGAGGTAGCTTAGGAGGTAAATATAGCTCGATTTTAGACATCGATAAATACACGACTGATAGCTAGTGGAGGTGAGGATAGGATCACGAGGCTCCAGGCAGAGCTACTAGAGGGACATCGTAGGAAAAGGCATGATGTACATCACCTTCAGGCTCATGATGGATATATCTAGGTATTGGAGGATCTATTGATGGAGCATGATATTGGGCTTCTAGAACCACCCTCCTCATCCATATTTGATTTAGCTAGGCCTAGTGATTCTAGGTATAGTTCTAGATCTAGGGCTTTTTCAGGGTCACAAGGATCCTATTATAGGAATTATCTAGTGCTTAGATGCATGTTTTGTATATGAGCCTTGGTGCTCCATTGTATATAGCCTTTTGGGAACTCATTGTACATGTGATATTTATATATACATGGCTTTTAATTTTGTGTTATATTTTTGTGTGAATACTTTTGTGTGGATGATTTTTTGTGAATACTTTTGTGTGGATGATTTTGTGTGAATACATATGTATATGGATGATAAATTCCAGTGAAAATGTATGTATATCGATGATTAATGCAAATGGTAATGGAATGCAAATGTTTATGGATGATTAGTGCAAGTTACGGAATGCAAATATTCTAATGATCATTCATAGTTAAGATCTTTCTTGGCCATGTTTTTAGCATTGTTTTTTAATTAGGGGCACCAATCTTGGTGGTATGTGAGGTGGATGACTTATGAAATGATATGGATGTTGACATGGAAGAAGATATGGATGTTGATATGGAAGAATATATGGATTTTGATATGGTGGTATCAAACAAACTCACTAAATACTGCCTAATTACTCTAAGACCAAATGTGTGTGTAGTGAATTCATTTATTGAATCATGAGAATGGTAATGACTCGAGGCAATCAAGAACCAATGTGTGTGCAAGTGAGTTTATTAACTCATCTTGAGTAAATTGGGTATGACCTATTATGGATGAGACCAAGAAGCTAGCTTGTCCTTAAGTGCGATCAGAGGTCTCTTTTAAAAGAGATGTGTCATCACGCATAAGCGTACTCCATTGTTAGTCAAGTTTCTATAACTTCGGTAGAGACTAGCTCTATAGTCCAATATTTTTTATCTTTTAAGTTTTGGGGATGACTACTTAATCGTCTGGTTGGAAATGTAGTACGATACTTACAACCCAATGATTAGTGGTGTGTGATATTTAAAATATTTAGAGTTTTTGTTAGGGATTTTTTCCTACTCTTTCTTTTATTTTTAAAACTTTTGATAGTGGTGAAAACCATTGTTTTTGTGGACTATGTTGCGTGATGGGACAAGCGAGGAGTACCCTTTTCACTTCAAGATTCAACCCAAGTATGGTGTTATCTCTCTTTGACACAAGATGTTTTTAAGATGTGAAATTGTGGTTGGTTCAAGAATTTTTGGAATCAATTCCCAGAACTCAAGATTTTCTTAGTGAAAATTGTGTCTTGATCTAAAATAAAATTTGACATGTATTTGGAGGTTGTTTAAAATACTAGGAGTGATTGAGTGACTGAAAACACCTAGGAAATATGGCTTTACTAATGAAAACTTGGACTTTATGAAATGGTGTAGTAAAATGGATGATGTTTTTTTTGAAGGCACCCCTGATTAAGGCAACATGACTTTATTGGACCAATTAATATCTGAACTGAATAAATTATCCCTAATATGAAATGGAATGTATGGATGCAATGTATGAAATGAAATGTGTTTAATGCAAATTTTGTGAAAATGCAAGTGTGTTAATGAAATGTATGCAAATGAAATGTGTGTAATGCAATGTTGTTTTTGTGTAATAGCCATGTATATATACATATATACAAATCACATTATGCATAGAATGCTCTCAGGTGGATAACATTAAGTGGTCCAAGATTTTCAACTCCCTCTAGATTAGCAAGCTTATATGTACCTTTACCTACTTTTTGAGTAACAATGTATGGACCTAACCAGTTAACCATGAATTTATCATGAAGATGCAGTAATGCATTAGTGTTTTATTGATTCTATTTAAGAACAAGATCTCCTACTTGGAATTCATGTAGATGAACTTTGGTGTTGTAAATACGCTTAAGGTGGTCTTGATATACTCACAAATGCTCTAAAGCATTGACTCACCTTTTATCAAGAAGTGTAAGTTGGTCAAGACATGCTTGTCTAGTAGTATTGTCATCTATGAATTCTTGCAAAGAAATTCATAAGGAGGGGATATCAAGCTCAAGAGGTATGATTGCTTCAGCTCCATAGACCAATGAAAATGGTGTTACCTCGATAGGAATGCAAATGCTTGTTTGATAAGCCCATAATGCCAAGGGAATTAGTGTGTTCTAATCTCTATGATTTTATTTAACAAGTTTCTTAAGAATAGCAATTAAGGTCTTTTTGGTAGCCTCAGCTTGTCCATTTGCTTGTGGGTAATAAGGAGTTGAGAAACTATGTTGGATGTTATATTTCTCATAAAGTGCTTGAACATCCATTTTTTTGAAATACTTTCCATTATCTGAGATGCTTTTTGAGGAATACCAAAATGACAAATGATGTTATGGAGTATAAACTCCACCATTCTAGGTCTTGTCATACTGGTTAGAGGAATTACCTCCATCCACTTTATGAAGTATTCAGTGGCAGTGATGATGAATGTATGTTATCCTGAGGAAGGAGGTGAGATTTTACCAATTAAATCTAGACCTTATTGTGAGAAGGTCCAAAGGCTTTGAATAGGATGTAATGCTTGTAATGGCACATGAGTTAAATTAGCATGTTCTTGACATTGCTTACAATGTTTGACATATGTGCAACAATCACGTTCCATGGTGGGCCAATAATAATCCATGCATAAAATACGCTTTGCAATGGTCATTCCACTAAAATGACCATCATAAGTACCATCATGATCTTTAGATATGGCTCTTTGTGCTTCACCAAAGTCGAGACAATGAAGGAGGATTCCATCATAACCTCGTTTATACAATACGTCCCCAAAGAGAGTAAAATGAGCTACCTTTTTATTGAATGTACGTTTAGCAATCTGTGACATATTTGATGGGGGTGTTCCAAACTTGAGAAAGGCTACTATTTGGCTTGACCAAGGCTCGTATTATTCCAAATGGATAAATAAAATATCCTTTTCATCCTTATATTCAGCACAAATAATTGCAAATTCAAAGATTTTTGTAATTATGAGGGGTTGTACCTCTCCTAAGGTATCCTTTGGAATCAATGATCCAAGAGAAGCCATCACATATACAAATCTATTAGTCAAATGTGGAAAACTACCAATTCCGTACCAATCAAACTTAAATAGCAATTTCATTGCTACTTTATGATAAAGCTTAATGGTAGGTTCTTTGCATTGGTATTCTCCTATTACCTATTTTAGAACAAGTTGAGAATCACCAAATATCCTAATATGCTTAATGCCCATAATTATGGCTTCTTGAAGATCTAATATTAAGGCTTCATACTCTGCATTGTTGTTTGTGCATTGGAAGTCAAGTTTGAATGATAAGGGGATAGGAACCCCCTGGGGTGTATGAAACACGACTCCAACACCTTGAAATTTTTTGCACTTAGAACCATCAAAGAATAGTGTGATATCGACATATTCCTCTAGAATGACATCTTCTTCTTGTTCAGTGACAGTGAATACTAAATCATCTGGGAGATCAATAATTAAAGGATGATCACTAGGTAGTGGAGCTTACACAAGTTGATCGGCTATAACATGACCTTTAATGGATTTTTGCCTAATAAACTCAAGATCAAATTTAGTAAGAAGCATTATCCATTTAGCAGTGTGGGTATTATTGTAAGTGTGATACATCAAATAAACATAGAGGATTTTCTCTAGCTATGACATATGTGGTGTGACTAAGCATGTAATGTCAAAGTTTCTTAGTGGTAAAAACCACTGCTAAGCATAATTTTTCCATATAAGCGTACATAGTTTCGTAGCTTATCAATGTTTGAATAATTTAATAGACAAATTGCTCTCGATTATTTTCATTATTTTGTGCAAGCATTGTATCTAATGTAAAGTTTATTTCTAAAACATAAATATGGAAGGGGACCCTCAAACGAGGAGGAGCTAATACTGGTAGAGAAGCTAGATATTGCTTAATGTCATAAAAGGCTTTTTGACATTCATCTGTCCATGAAAATGGTACCTCCTTTTGTAATAGGTGATTTAATGGTCTGCATTTGTCAAAAATTTGTGCAATGAAATAATGGATTGATCGAATCTTTCCTTGTAAACTATGCAATTCCTTCAAGTTTGTTGGGGAGGCATTTCCATGATGACCTTGACTTTATTTGGGTCCACCTCAATGCCTCTTTGAGAGACAATGAACCCTAGGAGTTTTCCAGAGGTAACACCAAAGACACATTTCTTGGGGTTCAACCTTACATTATGCTCTAGAAGTCGATCAAAGACTTTTTCCAATACACCAATGTGCTCTTGTCAAGTTTTGGATTTGGAAAAGAGATCATCCATATAATCTTTGATAATCTTGTGCATGTAATCATGTAAGATGTATGTCATGGCATGTTGATAAGTGACACCTACATTTTTGAGGCCAAAGAGCATCACCTTGTAACAAAAAGTTTCCCAAGGTGTAGTGAATGTTGTTTTGTGTTGGTCATCAAGATTTATTCGAATTTGGTTGTATCCTGAAAAACCATCCATGAGAGAAAGCATTTCATGGTCAACACATGTGTCAAAAATAGTATCAATGTTTGGAAGAGGAAAATCATCCTTAGGACATGCTTTTTTAAGATCTCAAAAACTAGTGCAAACACGTATCGCCTCGTTAGGCTTGCAAACAGTTACCATGTTTGAGAGCCAATCAAGATAATCAATAGGTACAATGAAACCCACATATAAAATTTTTTGAAGCTCTTATTTGACCAAAAGGACAATGGTAGGATGCATCCTTCTAAGTTTTTGTTTGACCGGTTTAGCATCAGAGTTTAAGGTGAGATTGTGGACAACCAAATTAGCATCAAGACCAGGCATGTCTTTGTAGGACCATGCAAAAATTTCCTTTTTCCTCTTGAGGAGAGTAATTAATTGCTCTTGTTCATATTTGGATAAGCTTTTTCCAAGTTTGAAAATTTGAGGATTGTATGCATCTGAACTAAGGTTTACACCGATAGTATCTTAAATAGACATGTGGGAACCTTCCTCAAGTTGATGGGGAGTTAGGATTAGATGAATGTCATATATGATGTCATCAAAATATTTTGACTTATCCTCATCTATGTTTAACTAGAAAACCTCAGGATCTGAAGGTGAAGGTGAAGGTGAATGTGGAGGTGATGGAGGATGTAGTTGGCTAAAGCCCTTAATAATTCCTTGAATAGAAAAAACTCAAAAAAATATGAGGGTGAGGAAATCTGGTCCATATCAAGAAAGCTCATGTCAATATGAATTAGCTTTGGCAAATCGTATGAATTACAGAGTGGGGTGAATAGGTCAATAGGATTCATGTTGACTTAAGGGAAAAATGGATGGTTAGCGAAGGTAAATGGATGGGTGGATCCTGGTTGGCTAGAACCAATGCTAGAACTATGGTAAACTTGAACAACAACAAGCAACACAAAATAAATATAGTGTACATGTAATTTTTTTTTTAATTTTAAAATTTATTTTATGTACATATATTATAGGAAAAATGGCCAGTGAGATGGATTAATGAAATGGAGGTGGTGGTTGAATGGTTGGATCATATCTCTTTTGGAAGAAGCAAGTGGAAGATGGGCTGATGGATGGGGAACATTTTGAGGTAAAAATCATCTTGTTCAATGTGTGAAATGATGGGATCTGATTCCTCTTTATATTTATCAAAAATTAACAACATGAGGTCAAATTATTTGTAGATTTCATCTTCAGAGTCATTTATGTGATGGATATCATATCTTGAATTTAAATTAAGCCTTTAAAAGGCTTGTTCAAGAGGAGAGGTGGAATAAAGTGGATGATAAACTAAACCCAAATGGTTATGCATTTCTTGATATGAAGCATCAATAATTTCATGCATTCTCTATTTGTATCATCCTAGGCCATGTCCTTGCCAATTAACAATGTGAAAATATCGAGATGCAAAGCTCGACATATGTTGTATATTGGTTGGTGTGGGTGATTTGGGTTCATCTGGGATAACTAGATTGGATGATGAATCAAGTCCCCCATACACAAAATTAATGCTATTAGGCACAAAAATCATATCATATACCACTCCTATAGATAAGGGTGGGTCACGTGGGCAACTGTAGTCCTTAGCACTTTGAATTTTGAGTGGTGTGACTATGATGTATTGGACCACATATTCACCAGTACCAGAATTAGTGAGGTAGACCTTGAATTGGAATGATGTGGATGGGACTGACTCATGGTTGGATGATGGTATCTCACAATACGTCATTTTGACTTGTGAGACATTGGCTAATGTGGATGAAAATGGATTTGATTGATTGGATTATTTTATGGGCAATGATGTGGAAGGAGTAGTGGATGATGTGGCTAATGAGGATTGAGTTTTGCCACATGTACATGTAGTCAAGGATGATGAAGATGGGGGTATGGACGTAGATGCTTGATGTGAATTAGTGATGGAAATCTCCTCAAGAATAGGGGCTTTAGATGATGATATGGATGGGGTGGTTGATGAAGTGGCTGCTGATGTGAGGAATAGATGAGTGGAAGGTAACATGGAATCATAGGGATTTGAGATAAAATTGCAATACTTAAATGGTTCGACATCTACTGGTATACAACGTACTTATCCCTCATGTACGTATTTCAAGCATTGATGTAATATGGATGGGACACATATCATTTCCCTCATCCAAGGGTGTCTAAGGAGTATATTATAGGTCATGGACCCTTCCAATATGTGGAACATAGTATGTAATGTTTTGACCCCCAATTTTATGGGTAAAACAACAGTTCCAACTGTGGAACAAAGAGCATCGTTAAATGTTTTCAAGGTGAATGAGGACTTGGTGATGTGATCTAGTGGAATCTTGAGATGTTGAAGGTCGAATGTGGTGATGATTTTAATATAGGATTTGATATCAATTAAAACTCTTTTGAAAGACTTCCTATAAATTTGAGCCATGATATATAATGGAGGGTCCAATGATTTTGATGATATTGGTTTGATCTCAAAATCATAGAAAGTAATGAAAGGTTCCATACATGTTTGAATATTCCCCATAAAATTATTGAATGCATTAACATCTTGAGATTGTAGTTCAATGGATTTTAGAATATCCATTAATGCTTCACGATGTGGAGGAGATTGTTGAATTAGCTCATATATGGATAGTTTAGCTAAAGCTATTTTTAAACTTATGGTTAATCGGCTACTCAACGAGATGACTAGCCTAGATGGATGATTGATGGGATGACTTGGAATATGAATTGGTTGAGATTGATTGGTAGAAATTTTGATGGGGGGTGATTATATGGAGGTATGGGTGGTTGAATATACTATTTTTGAACATTTTATTTATTAGAGCATTGTTGTTGACCTCGGGTTACTACATGAATAACACCCACAAAACCTTGGTACTATTGAACATGATTAACCTGATTAGGAGGAGTCTTGGTATTTGATCCTCCTATTGTGGGTTCTGCTTCCTCATGATGAGGAAGTGGTGTTTGAAAGATCCCAATATTTTGATTTTGTTGAGCTAGAGGACTGTCAAGCTTGATAGCTTCTAACTCAATAAGGTCTTGCACTCTATCTTTGAATTTATGGTAGTCATTAATGTCATGCCCATTCTATCTATGATAAGAACAAAAAAAATGCTCCCTATAGTATTTACCATGTTTAGCGAGATCATCAGGTCTAAACTCAGGCAAGGAAAGTTGATTCATGTCATATAACTTGTATAAAATAGATGCATATAATTCTGTCAATGGGGTATATTGATGGGATTGTCAAACAGATTATTGACGTAGTTGGTTTTCCACAACTGGCACTATGTTTTTATTTGATTGAGTATTAGAGGGAACCACATGATATTCAATTTATCATGGTTGTTGTTGCATGAGTTGTTGTTGAGCCATTATGGGTTGGCTCATGACCACTTGATTTACTTGATTAGAATTGGCCTGATTGGATTTGATTGGCCAGAATAATTTCCTTTGTATTGGCCCTTATTTTGCCATTCTTTTTTCTTGGTATTAAACACTCATTCTTGGATTTTTATCTCCTCAATTATGCTAGCTTGGAAAATATCTTCATAAAATGATCTATGTTGTTATAATTGTAATAACCAAAAGATGGGTTTTAGGTAACTCTTAGCGAACAATCATGTTAGCTCTTCCATTGGTAGAGAAAAATGCAATTTAATGATAACAACCCTCCAACGGTTATCGAAATCATAGATAGACTCATCATAAAATTATTTTAGATCATAGATATCGATAATGAGACTTTCTTTCTTACATTGAGGGAGAATATTTCAATAAATTGATCAACCAATTGCTCAAAAGTATAAATACTATAATTGGGAAAATGGTTATACCATTGTACAACATCTCCCCTAATGTTTGTGGGAAGGTTCTAAGCATGAGAGCATCATTATTTTGAATTCTAAAGCAAGAATGAATGAATGAGCTCACATGCTCATTAGGGTTCTCCATACCTTTAAATTTATCAAACTTTGGTATGGTAAAATCTATTAGATATGGTGATGATGGTACCGAAGGATGAATTGGTTGATTGATTAGTTAACGTATGGTAGGCTTCTGTTTTATCATGTCAGGAGTATGTTGCATAAAACTATCAATCTGTTGTTGCATGGCCTGGATTCTAGGGTCCTCCCCAGGAATGTGGAAACCCTAAATCACTTGATGATTTTGTGATGGTGAAGTGGAAATATGTTGAGGTGTGATGAGGTGATGATGATTTTGCGTAGTGGATTGATGTTGATGATGATGTGGTTGATGAAGGAATGATTGTGAATGGAGATATGGAGATGATGTATGGGGTATTTGGGTAATGGGAATAGGATGAGGTGTTATAATGGAAACTAGATAATATTGTGGTACCCAATATGGATGTTGGCTAACAAATATGGGCTGAGTGAAAATAGGTTGAGGCTTGGGGATCACCTGAACTTTTTGTTGAGTGCTTTATCGCTGCTTAAGCAATTTATTGAGGTATTCCCATGTTTCACATATGTTACTAGGTTGATGACATGGATATGGATGGTATTTATGAGGTAGGCGGGGTGTAAGTTGCAATGGGAATTGCAAGTTGATGGGAGACACTAAATGGCATGGATGTGGGCACTTATGAAGCAACATTAACATGTGCTTCATACAAGGGGTTATCACGGGATGTGGTATATGAGGATAGGATGGATGTGCTTGGAGTAATGATGATTGGTGCATGGATAAATATTGGGAAGGTGCAACAAAAACCTCAAAAAGAGGGTTATTGTACACCTGGGTAAAGATGGAAGGTTGGGAGAAGACAAATTCCTACTGTTTATAAGGATCATATCTAGGGGAGTTGGGGGATAACTCTAAGATATAGTTAGTGTATTTCATAAGAGCTTCCACTCGTGCCATATCTATGTAATGTGATGGTCAATGGTTGGTGAAGATGATTCTATTTGGGGCATGGCCATGTGAAATGATGTGGATGACATAGTGTGCGAAGGACCTACAGATAAATTTTAATGACTTTACTATACTACACTAGGGGGATTGATAATGGAAGTGGTGGTGGAAAGTTATGATGAACACTCCATTGCTGAAGTGGTTTGGTTGGTGGATATTTGATTCATTATTTTAGTTTGATTCCTTGTTAACACCATAAACTAATGAACCAAATATGCTAAAAAATAAAATGCGGAATTTAAAAATTCACAAAATCAAACAGGCAATCCAATCCTATGTTTATGCAACAAAAATGTGTCTTATCTTGTTCTTTGATTATCTCGTGTTAATGTTTCTCTTTTTTTTTGGTTTTGTGTGTTTCAATGTTCTAATATAAATTAAAAAGGATGAACATTATGGCTAGGATGGACAACAAGATTCTTACTTGTGATGAAATCCAGCAAGTTTTCTCGGGAGTAACCTAATGTGTCTAGGGGCATAGATTTATGGATGGATATGAAACCCACCATAATGGTTGGTGATGAAATCCAACCATTACTATTAAAAATTAAATGTGCAGTGTGTGTGATTCCTTTTAAAAGTTTTTAGTTATTTATGGCACACAAACAATGTCAAGATTAATTGATTTCACAAGTCTAAATTAGAAATCAACACCAAAAATATTAATTTCCCCAAAATAAGTAGAGTACACCGCTTAAAACCGCTCTCTAAATAGAGGAGGGTTCGTCTACTCCTCTGCATTGAATCACCAAATGCGAGGGTACTTTCAACATACTAATGATGTTCTTACTTAGACTAGAAAAAGGAGAAATTCCTAACCCTAGAATGCAAACTATTTTATGCAATTAATCATTCACATGAAAATAGAAATGCAAGGTTGTAATTTGCACAAGAAAATCATAAAATATTTATATGGTAATGTGTGATTTGTGATTAAATATGGATGCAAAGAAACATACTTAATGCCTCAAAATGCAGACTAAATTTTTTGCTTTTAAAATATTATTAATTAGGTTCTTTTTAGCCATAAATCTAAAAAATATGAAAATACGTAAAATAGAAAAGCTAGGGTTTTAAGGTAGACTTACAGATAAGCCTACAAATTGTTCCTCTTCTCTATGAAATGCACCTGGGCGCTTCCTAAATGTACCATGAGCATCACGGGGCGTCTGCACACCTTTTGCAACTCCTTAGAAACTAATTCTACGAAATTCATGCAACTTAGTTTTTTGAAAAACAACCAAATATACCATAGATAGGGGTTTACAATGCTTTATAATCCAATACAATAATTTCAATATGTTAGGGTTCTCTGAAATCCTAGCTAACAAAGAAGGGTGGTGTCTTCACGCTCGACTTGATCTCAACAGTAAGGTGAGTGAGCTTTAGATATCCATAGGTTGGACCACTCTAGTGCTTCAACAACTTACAATAAACTTGATCCTTGAACATGCAAACAATAATAGAAGGTCAATAATATCTGTGAGGGCTCCACTATGTGAGACCCTCAATAAGAAAACTACTAACCCTAGTTGTAGAAATGAAGCTATAAGCAGATCTAAAGAATAACAATACAAACAATAAATAGATTACCTTATCAAATTAATTTGTTCTTTATTCTTCGTCATTGTTGCAGGGTTTTGTGCACAGATGCCCTAGCAACACCTGAGGTATTTCTAGATTGTGAAACTAGCATTACGAATGCTCGCGGGTGCTCGATGATGGTAGAAGGCACCTAGAGGCACTTGGTGATAGTGAGGAGGCAGTCAAAGGTGCTCAAAAATGCTAGGAGGTTCCTAGAGAAACTTCGAGAATAATATGAAATGCCTAGAGGTGCTCGAGAGAATTGGAAAATAATATACAAAAGCAGATCTAGTTTGTGCAAAGTGGACGACGGTGGATGCAGAGGCGACGACGAGTGAGGGGAAGATGAAAGTGGAGAGAATACTTGGACGCTTGAGGATCTCATAAAACATAGAGGATTTTAGTCATGGGTTGATTCATCAAAATGACTCCTATTTAAAATCTCTCCTAGGGCACATTAGGGTTTTGCCAACACAATTTGTGTGGTCAATATTAAAACAAGATGGAGGGCGAAGATTAAATCTGGGCAGGTGGCATGGATTAAGGTGGATGAGTGGCTGGTATTAAGTCATGATGGATGGCTAGATTAATTCATATAAATATACATATATTTATTAAATATATATAAATAAAATATATAAAATATTATTATTTAAATATATATTAAACAAATATATATATATAAATATATATAAATAATGGGTAAAAGTGGCAGGAAACTATGGATGGATGACAAGTGGATAGATTTTGGTGTCTACACATACCGATGTCATTTCATCTTGACAATTTAAGAAATGTAGGTGGTCTATTGAAGACAAAGGCATGGTGCCTACAATAATGACAATTCTAAATTTGAAAAGAGTAAGGGTAGAAGGTGCTTCTATTCATTTTTTTAGGATTCCTATAAATAGTAGTTGGGATTTTAAAATTATCCTACAAATTTTAGAGGGAAATTATCCTTATTTTGTAATCTATATATAGTAGTTAGTTTAGCATTACAAAGGATCAACAAGTTTTATAACTTTCCCTTCATTTTCCTCTATATAGCAATACTTGGATTCTTGAGTGGTCTTGTAGGCATGCTTTCAAGCCCCTACTTTTGGCATATCTTGTAACCATTCATATTCATATATACATGCTTGAGGTTGTGACTATTTCATTTTTGTCTCATTTCATGTATGTTTATGCACTTACATGTGTATATAAGAGGTTGTGACTAACATATCTTTGTCCCATTTCCTTTATACACAAACCTATGCTTAACATGTTGAAAGGAGGAAGTGTTCATATAAGGATTGTTGGCATATTACACTTAGGACTATTATGTAGGGAAATTTTAATTAGATATTGGCACATCACCCCATATTAGTATTGGCTAAATTAGAAATTTGTCTTTTCATTATCTTCGTTTTTTGCAATCTCTCTAACACTTTTTCCCTAAAGCTTGTATATTAGGATGGTGTACTCAAGATCACATCTTAAAAGGAGCTAACCTTGTAAAAATCCTTAGAGGCACCTAATTGAGCCAAACCACATTATCTTAGAGTTTTATTATTGTATCACATTATGTGAGATACGATAGCCATGATTTTCTAGTCCCTGTATTAGACAATTGAGATAATCAGAGAGGATAATAGGATTATAGAGGAAAATTTAAGGGAAATGGGTACTAAGAAACTAAGAGACCATTTGTCCTATGACCCAAAGGATATTTTTAAGAAAATACTCAAATATAGGAAGTTATATATATTTCTAGCCCATGATAAGGGGTACAATATCCAATAGAATTCTGATTTAGATAAGGAAACATGCCTTACCACTTGGAGCGCAATGAAGGACATGAATATGCGATCTAAAGTTAGTATGACTACCCCATCGAGTGGTATGATTTATACCCTAAATCTAAAGATGAATTTAACCCTAATATAAAATTGAACCATTAGAGAGTAAGGACTCTTTGGAAGATGGGGTATTTCCATAAAAAATATTAGCATGGAAAACAAGTAGGTATAAAATGGATACAATAACTAAATCTATAAGAGATGGTAAATTTGACATCGAGTTCTTTTCCACTTAGGACAAGAAATACTCCAAAGGTAAGAAAGGACAAAGACTCTTTTATAGGTGGAAGTAGTAGTAGGAACCTTGATCCCACACAAATTGAAGCTCAAGAAATAGATAGCGGTAGACATTACCATATTAGCCATGCCTTTAAATCTAGTAGTATTTAGCATAATTGTCCAATAGAAGACAATCAAAGGGTAGAGGGGGTTCAAAAGATATGGCTTGACATGTAATGAGATAGTTGTAGCAATAGAGGCATAGAAAAAGAAGTAAGACACCAAGGTCAAATAGAGGGAAATCCTTTAAGGAAACCCTCCTCCTAACCAGCAATAATCCATTATAATGGCTACCACTGCATTCACTCCTACACATCCATCATCTACCATTCCACCTTCTCCCTATACCACTTATCATTCTTTTGCATCTTTCTTCCTCTCTCTTATCACTCTTATTCTATTTCCACTCCTATTTTACATTCTTTTGTTGTACTTCTCCTATTATCCACTAGCATAAACCATGTTTTGTTAAGATGTGACTCACCCCATGGATCATTGGAAGACATTGTATCTCCTATAGTCATTGTCATAGTAGGGATAACCCAAAACACATTATTTATGTCTTCACTTGCTCAAACTTTCATGTCATATCTAATCATTTTATAAACCATGACATCCCTTTCAACTAGCTTGGTCATATTAGTATCACATTCCACTTTCCCCACTTATGTTTCACTTCTATATATTACCACTCAATTTGTACCACTAACAATACCTACCACCTCTAATCATCCCCCATCTCATATAACTCCTCCTATAGGTAATTATGCCTACCATCATTACTCAAGGAGTTTAGTCTGTAGTAGCATCCCCAACTACTAGTGCCTTGGAAGGACTTGTACCTAATTATGCCTTCAAGGCCATAGAGTTTGACATTGTTAAGGAATTAGATATGATTCTTGTTGAGGAGAAGACATGGAAAAAATAATACAAATGACTCAATAGAAATACTTATAAGGCTTTAGTGCTCTTTCATTTATAACTATCTAGGAAGAGAGATAAGGTTTACTTCATTGAGGTTTTAGAAACTGACCCCTCCAAAATGGCTTTAGCCCCTTCTAACTTGACTACTAGAGTGTCATAACTAGACCTAGACAAATTAGATCCAATACCAGATGATCCAATTATCAAAATATCTCACATTGGGCAAAATAATTAAGTATGATCGATTGGCAGTTGATAATGAGATAATGCAACTCAAGAATAGAAGGTTAGAGGCTGAATTGGCACAAATTAAAGCATACAAGAATTGACTTTAATAATAGAATGAAGGGATTAAGAAATATGTTGTTGAAAGAGATTAATTGATAAAATAAGTGGTAATAGAATGAAGGGATTAAGAAATATGTAGTTGAAAGAGATTAATTGATAAAATAAGTGGAAGACCTCAAAGGTCAACTTTTCAAGTATGAATAGATCATGCAAGAGATGACCAAAAAAAAAATAAACAATTGGAGGACCTAGAAAAAAATACTAATGCATCAAGGAGTTGCTAGCCTCAAAGCCTACCAAAGTGGAGATAGATCCTAAATTAGAATAAAAAATCTAGATATCCAAATATATGTATGATCATATCAAGGAGATAAATAATGTATTTGAATACTTTAGGTTAGCATCCTCTATAGGAGAAAGGTTGGAAATAGCTGAGAGCATCATTAAATAAGTAGAAGAGTTGCTTTCTATAAGAGGTGAAAACTAAGAGGTTCTAAAACTCCTTGCATAAATGAACCTAACATAGGAATAACATCATTGAATACGCCACAAAGAAATGATAAATAATATTAGAAATATTCTAAATGTCCAAAGGAACTTGTAGACCTATAAAGACACTAGCATATTTGAAAATCCAAGTCGAAGGGATGGAAAAATAAATGCAAGAGTTAATTGTTGTTAGAATTCCATACATATTTGATGATAGGAAACATATACTAGATGATGATGTCATCTCTGCCATGATTAAGGAAGAAAAAAATCAAGCCAATAAATGGAGTACCTTATAAATGCACAAAAATCTTAATCCAATACATGACATGCTAAAGGAGCTTGGCCAAAGGAGAAGAGCTAACTAAAACCTATTTTGAAGATTTTGTAGGGTAGGTAAAAGAACTTGGAACAATGTAGTTGCTTAGTGATAATGAATATCAAAAATCATTAGGGTTGTTACCACCAAATATTGGCTAAGGGTCCAAAATATTGAGGGACGATAAATTTTACCAATTTTATAGTGAGGATCTCAATTTTGTACTCTATGCCCAAGGATAGAGGCAAGACCTAGGGTTCTATGCCAATATATCTTGGCATCCCATGAAGATGTCATGAATGCAGTACCTCAATCCTACATTTGCCAAATTTTACACATTTTGGAAGCAATGAATAGTAGTTGAAAACAAAATGGCAAGAAAATTTCCAAAAAATCCAAAAATTTGCTCATTTGTTTTGAAGTAGTAATTTGCTTACAAACCTTGTCAATTGGCTTAGAGGAGGGATTTGCCCAAAAAAGGTGTCAATTTTATTGGGGAGTGATTCATTCAACATGGTGCATAGTTTACTTGTTAACATAAGTGAATTGGTTGACAATCCAAGCAAATTGCTTAGACAAGATGCAAAAGTAAAAATTAGCATGAATTTTGAGGAAAATATCTTAGAAAGTGACATGTTTTAGCATTTTATGGTGCACTAAGCATTCTTTAAGCCTTTTAAGCTTCTTAGAGGTCTAATTAGAGGCATGTAACATTTGGAGGTGAGATATTTTGCTAAAATTTTCTCCAAATATTTACTTTCACTAGGAGTAATTGTTTTCCATCCTAGGAAACTCAGGGGTAAACGTTTGTTATAAATAGAGGCCTAGGGCACCCATTATATTCATCTTTTGACCATGAGAGTTAATATCTATACTCTATGAATCCTACATTGCAATTTATACTCATGAGGTTGTAAGAAATTGGAAACTCCATATTCATCCCATTAGAGGCATCGTCCTTGTGGTTTGTCAAGTGCATGACAATTGGGTATGGCCCTTCTAGCCCATCTTGTCATTTTCTTATCAATTTCATGATCAAATGAATGGATGGATATTGATGTTATTCAACTTCTCATGTGTTAATTTATTGTATGTTATCCTCACTATGTCATAATAGTCATATTTATTTTCATATCTTGCAATGTAAACTTCATGAATTTACTTTCTACACTTTATGCATTTTGATTCTACATTTTAGATTTTGTATTTATTTTCATTTCTTTCTTTTCATGCAAATTAGTTAGTTTAGATTAGATATGAATATGTGGAAAGCAAGGAGTCAACTTCAATTTTGAGTTCAAGTGAAGCCTTTGGAAAACCCATATAACCTTACTGAAACTCTTATTTAGGGGTGCAAACACTTAATTAGAAGTCAAGACAATTTTATAGATCAACAAGTACTTAAACATTAATATTAATATTATGTATTTCTTCTTATAGTAAGAATCTGTATGAATATACATCCAATAATGCAATACTTTAGTGGTTTTAGTATGACCAAAAATCACTACAAATATTAGATGAAATGAAAGAAATCAATGTGTAAGAAATTGCTCTGATGCCACTTGATCTACATCATGGGGTCCATGACGTGGTTTCATGGAGGGCAACTCTCAAAACCAACTTGAGGCACATAAAAGTTGTGCTTTAGAGTTGTGTAGCAAGAAAAAATGAATAGTAGAAAATGCTTTCTCACACACGATGCAAACTCATTTAAAGATGATGATGCAAATATGATAATATACTTCAAAATAAAAGGTTTGTGTAACTTTATTGAAAACCATGTGAATGCTTAGTATATAAGGCACATGGCACTATATATTGTAAGGCCCTTTGGTCAAGTGCACTAAAATAAATGATAGAAAAAAAACCTATGTAGCAAGAATAACCTCTCTAAAGGAAGAGAAAGGGTACAAGGATGAATGAGAAGAGAGGAAGAAACAAAATAAAAAGAGAGCAAGTCCTCCTTCTATATTTTATATACTATATAAAAAAGTTATCAACATAGTTGGAAGGTGAAACTATTCAACTTTCATCTAAGAAAGAATTAATTTGAGGAAAAATTGTGTCATAGTCCCTTCTACTTCCTATATGACTAGTGACAATTTAGAGAATGCCAAGCGATTGAATTAGACATGTGTTTGAGTTGTACTTGATATTTAATTATGGAAGATCATTTATGTAGTCTTATGTTAGGTGATAATATGTGAAGTTGACACCATGAGCCTATATGTCTCTAAGTGATAGTGTCATTAAGGTTGGATCCAAAGGAGTCATGATGCCACAAGTTGACTTGTTGCTAGGTTGTTTTACAAAGATCCTAAGTAGGCACCAAGGCCTATGAGCTACAAATTTTCTTACATCATCTTCCAAAGGATGTTGAACAAACCTTACTATACTCATCATTTCTTGTTTAAGTAGATATCAAGTGCTTAAGAATGATTAGGATGTTTTAAATAGTGAGTAATGTTGGACATTTTGAGTAGATGAGTTGTCATTGATATCAAGAGTGAATGGTCATTGATGTCAGTTTCAGTGAGCAGTGCAAAGGGAAGCAATCTCGCAATTAGTGCAAAAAGAAGAGTTTACCTTCAGTTGATCAAGACTCAATTCCAAGAAGTCAGATATGGTCCAAAGTGCAAAGAAGAGGACCAAGCAAATAATATTATAATATTTTATTATAAATGTAAATTAATTATAAATTAATTAATATAATTTTATTATAAATTAATTTAATTAATTTCAAAGTTATTTAAGTTAATTATATTTTAATTTTAATTTAATTTAAATAAACCCTAAAGAGGGTTATAAGGCTAAGTAATAAATCGAATTGGAAATTCGATTGATGCGTCGATGTCATATGGCATAGAACATTGTGTATAAATGGTGGCAAAGTTCTTTGCCTTACATCCCCCAAGCTATCGATCAAATTTTCTAATGCTCCATTGTTTTGTGCGCAAAGTGAAAATATTTCTCGCATTTTTGAAAGGTTCTCCAGCAGTGAAGGGATAAATCGAGAGGACCGTAAACACCTAGCACCAAAGGCGCTGGTAGCGCAGTTGGCATCGACGAAAGCGCTAGGGTGTATGGCAAGCAAGACATGTAGGTTTGAATCCCTTCAGATTTATTTTTGGCAAAGAAAAGAGGGCATTCAATTTTTGTGCAACACCCAACATAGGAATAAAGGAAGGCTTGCGCCTTCCCTTCCTCGTGGGAGCGCATAGCCCACGTGGTGGGCTAGCGCCTTGGTAAGGCGCTCGACGAAGAGTAGGTTTCACATTCAAAATCCACCGAGACCTTTTGGTAGTTTCAAAGGTATGTGCTAATGACATTTGTGTTGGTCACTTAATTTCGGATGTGCTAAGGTTGAAAGAAAATAAAAATATTTTTATGTGCCTAAGGTTGAAAAATAAAAATGTTTTGATGGTTTATGAGGTTTAATTTTTGCCTAAATTAATTTGGTTATTAAGTGTTTTGAGGGAGATAAAAGGGTAGGCAAATATTATTTTTGAAGGGTTAATTTTTGGAAATTGATTTATTAAAATTGGAGATTATAAGAAGCAATTTGCATGATTATTTTTATGTGTGATTTGATGATTGCTAATTTCAATAAGGATTAATAAGGTGTATTTGAGATTGATTATTTTTGTGATTGAGAAATATTTTGAAAGAGTGTTAGTGTGATATTTTATCATCTAACCATTGAAATTGGCAAAGAAGAAAATTGTGATTGAGACAAGTTTGTAAGGGCACTTCTACATCAAACAAAAGGTATGGGCACATCTTCCTAATAAGTGATTGTTGGATGTTGTGAATGCTAAGTTGGAGTAAAAAGGATTTGGTTAAGGTTTTCCTTGTTGAGTGAAGAACTTGAACTAGGGTTTGCAAAGATCATGAGTATCATTGTTATGTGAATATTGTTTGATAAACATTATTGTTGAAGTGATTGGTTGAGTGAAGAACTTGAACTAGGGTTTGTAAAGATCATGAGTATCATTGTTATGTGAGATTGGTTGATAAGTATTGTTAGAAATAAGTGAGTGAGTGTTCATATGCTTGGACTAAGGTTTGTGAGCAAGGATTATTTCATTGAGTGATTTATTGAGTAGAGTTGGTTGAGCCTAGTCAAGTGGATGTGTTGAAGTGATAGTTCAAATTCTATGAAACAAATTGTTCTATATTCAAAATTGATTTGATAAAGAGGTTGAGTATTTGTGAGTGTGAAACATATTGAGTCTCTAACAATTCTCTATATGTTTATGTGGTAAAAAGAGTGATTGAAAGTGATTAATCATTGTGGTGAATGTGAAGCATATTGAGTCTCTAACAATTCTCTATATGTTTCTATGAGATTGGATAAGTTCTAGTGAGGACTTGTTGAGCAGATTTGAGGTAAGTCTTAGAGATAGATAGATTTGTGTGAGCTTTTGTGGAAGCTTACAATACAGTTTGAGGACAGATATTGAGAGTAGATTTGGACAAGTTCTAGTGAGGACTTGTTGAGAAGATTTGGACAAGTTCTAGAGAGGACTTGTGGATAGATTAGTGTGAGCTTTTGTGGAAGCTTACAAGGCAGATTTGAGACAAGTATTTAAGAAGACTTGAGAGCATAGTTGATTGATTAATTTGTTCAAACCTTGAGTTAAGGTTTGGGGTAGATACAATAGAGTTGATTTGTGATTAAGTCAAGCCTTTTGTTAAGGCTTGAGGACAGAGATTGAGGACATATTTGTGTTAGACCAAAGGACTATGTTTAGTACAAATTTGAAAAATAGATATTGAGGACAGATTTGTGCTAGACCTAAGGACTATGTTTAGTGCATATTTGAGGACAAATATTGAGGATATATTTGTGCTAGACCGAAGGGCTGTGTTTAGTGCAAAGTTGAGGACAAAGCGTTGAGGATAGATTTGTGCTAGACCGAAGGACTATGTTTAGTGCATATTTGAGGATAAAGTTTGGTACATATTTGAGGACATGATTGTGCCAGACCAAAGACATAAATTGAGTAGATTTGTGCTAGACCGAAGAATTGTGTTTAGTGCAGATTTGAGATAGAGCAAAGAGCAAGCTTTGGAGGTGACAGAGTATAGAGGATGATAGTCTCTAGTGGATAGAGATCCATTAGCTAGGGTAGTGAGAACATATCTTCTGAGTGAGGACATGAGTCTTCAGTGGATAGAGATCCATTAGCCAGTGTAGTGGAGGCAACAGTTCTTTTAGAAGATCACCAGCCAAAGCTGAGGAGAAAGGAGTTCTCTTATGGATAGAGATCCATAAAATTGATCAGGAGATTGGTATCTCCTTTGGACATAGATCCATAAATATTGTAATAGAGAAAGGATTCCCAAGATATTTATTGAGAAAAGATTAGTGAAATATTTTCTCCATGGAGTAGCCCACATTGGGTGAACCACGTTAAATTGGTGTCTCTATTGTGTGTGATGATTTATGCATTGATTTGGTTATTGCTATTGATATTGCCATTGATTATATTGGATAATACTGTTTGGGAACGAAAAGTAAAAAGTGGTCTTATACTGTTCACCCCCCTCTCAATATAAGCTTGTGTTCTCCAAGTAATTAGTCACCAATAATATAACTTCTTTTTCTATATCTTCAATGTTCATTTAATTGACTTTTTATCATTGACATTCTTAGATACAAATACCTTGTGTTATACTTTCAAAACAAACTCCATTAGGGAATATTCAAGATGAAACATATATAGGGAGTATGGAGGGGACTCTACTCATTTTAAAATAGGGGTAGAAATTCAAGAGTTCTCGAATTTGAAAACCATTAGGGTCTTTTTTATGTTATTAGTTATTCCAATGATGCTATATGGATGTGAGGTGTAGGCTAGAAATACATCAAATTTCAAATGAAGACAAATTGAAAGAAGCCAAGAATGACTGTTTACCAATAATTTTATAATTAAAGCATCAATCCCACAAGATATTTTACTTATTGAAACATGGACCTTTCCATTAGAAGCAAAATTTATGGTAAGACTATTGGGATACCTAAAAAAAATGATATATAACAAGTTGTTGTTAGAGTAAATCACTATATAAAATATATTTATATAGAAAAGCAATTATAGTGTTTCAAACTTTAACGACAGAATTAAAGAAAAATTAGACAAACACACACAGAAGAAGAGACAACGATTTTAACGTGGTTCACCCAATGTGGGTTACATCCATCGAGAATTTTCAGTCCTTCATTTTCTCAATCCAAGCAATAGAGGGTTACAACCTACAGCAAACATCTGCTGTAATTTCCTCTCTATATTTCCAAGGAATCAACCCAGTAATTTTCTTTGTCATAGTCTTCTTTGTTTTTCCTCACAACTATATATAAGAAAAAAACAGAAAAAACAAACTGCTTTTCTTAATACATTCCAAGATTAACATTGAGTTCCCAACATCTAATTTTGGGATAAAAACAAAAAAACTTTCCCTGGTTGTTCTGTTGTAAATCCGGAAACTTTCTCTGGTAGACTAACAGACTGTAAATCTGGAAACTTTCCCTGCCCATCCTGCAGTAAATCCAGAAACTTTCTCTGTTTAGCCTCCTCATAATTAGGCTCCATTCCTAACAATCTCCCACTTGGAGACTAATTCCATTGCACCATACTGCAACCAAGGACTGAAAAATTCTCATCATGGCCTCTTATTCCTTAAGGCCAACCGAAGTTGAGCAAAAGCTCAACTTTTCTCTTGACACCACTTTTGTAAGCATATCAGTGAGGATTTTGTGATGTGTGAACCTTCCCTAATTTCAAAGATCCATCTTCCACTCTTGATCTAATGAAATGATACTGAGTTTGATGTGTTTAGTTTTTGAATGGAATGCTGAATTCTTTGCAAGGTGTATAGCACTACGGCTATCACTCCACAACCTATTATCCTCTTGCTTCTTCCCAGTTCTTCCATTAGTCTTTGCAACCAAACCATCTCTTTGCTTGCTTCTGTAGCAGCAACATATTCAGACTTCGGGTGGTTGAAAGGGCAACTACGTGTTGGAGTTTAGAAATCCAACTAACCGCTCCTCCTCCTATAGTAAATATGTAGCCGGTGAGTGCTCCTTCCACCATCAAGATCACCTGCCATATCAGAATCTACAAAACCTTTCAAGCATATATTAGAGCCTCCAAAATTCAAAGAATAATTTGAAGTTCCTCTCAAGTACTTGAGTATCCATTTTACCGCTTGCCAATGTCCTTTTCCTGGATTACTCATAAATCTACTCACTACTCCCACTTGCATGGGCAATATCTGGTCTTGTACAAACCATTGCATACATCAAACTTCCAACTTCTGATGCATAGGGAACCTTAGCCATATGCTCTTGTTCCTTTTGTGTCTTGGGACACAAATCTTTGGTGAGTTTGAAATGCTTTGCCAATGGAGTAGCAACAGACTTTGCATTGTTCATGTTGAATCTCTTAAGCACTTTTTCAATGTATTTTGCTTGTGATAATTTCAGAGTGTGACTCTCCTTGTCTCTTGTTATTCTCATACCAAGGATTTGTTTGGCTTCTCCCAAATCCTTCATGGCAAAGGATTTAGCCAACTTCTTCTTGAGCATGTTTATATCTTGCATATTTGTTCCTGCAACTAACATGTCATCCACATACAATAGCAAAATAACATAGTTACCATTTTCAGTTTGCTTAAAATATACACGGTGATCACTTTGACATCTTTCAAACCTTTGATTAGCCATGAACTTATCAAATTTTAAATACCACTTGTCTAGGAGCTTGTTTTAACCCATACAAGCTCTTTTTCAGTTTACATACCCAATCCTTTTTACTGCATATAAATTTCCTCCTCCAAATCACCATGAAGAAATGTTGTCTTCACATCCAATTGCTCCAGAAACAAATTTTCTATAGCTACAAGACTCAAAATAGCTCTAATAGAGGTCATTTTTACAGCTGGAGAAAAAATCTCATCAAAATCAATACCTTTTTTATGAGCAAATCCCTTGACCACTAGTCTTGCTTTGTATCTCTTATGCCCTTCATTCTCCTCTTTAATCCTGTACACCCATTTATTGGTCAAAGCTCTTTTACCTTTGGGTAGCTCAACCAAATCCCAAGTTTGGTTGTGAAATAAAGAGTCCATTTCTTCATTCATTGCAAGCTCCCACTTATTCCTGGTATCCATTTGTAATGCTTCTTGAAAACATTCGGCTCACCAGCATCAGTATACAAAACATAATCAGAGAAACGTTGAGGAATTTTACTTATCCTGGTAGAACGTCTAACAACACTTTATGGAGATTGAGGTGCTTGTTGTTTTTGCTGTACATTTTGATCTTCTACCACCTTTGGAGTTACCTTTTCTATGTGTCCATCAAGGTCTATGTATTCAGCATTTTCCTCTTTCTGTTTCTTTCCTTGCAACCGATCTTTATACAAGTTTTTTCATTAAATATGACATCCCTACTTCTAATGACTTTTCGGTTATCACAATCCCATAATCTGTAACCCAAGCCATCAATACCGTAACCAATAAAATAGCACTTTTGGGCCTTAGCATCTAACTTATTTATGTTCTCTTTGTCTATATGCATAAAAGCCTCACATCCAAATACCTTAAGGAAAGAATAATTTATTGGTTTACTGTCCAAAGCTCTTCCGAATTCCTCCATCCAAGGCACTAGACGGTCCTCTATTAATCGGATATACTTGCGGTATCAACGGCATGAGCCCATAAAAATAATGGTAAGCTTGCATGTATTCTCATGCTCCTAGCACGCTCCATGATGGTTCTATTCATTCTTTCTGCAACCCCATTTTCTTGAGGTGTTCTTGGAACTACCTTGATTCTTCTAATTCCATTTTTAGAACAAAACACATCAAATTCTCTACTGCAATATTCTCCACCATTATCCGACTTTAGACACTTTAACCTTTTTCCGGTTTCATTTTCAACTAATGCTTTCCAATTCTTAAAGGTATTAAAAACATCACTTTTATTCTTAATGCAATATATCCATGTTTTCCTTGTTGCATCATCAATAAAAAGTACATAGTAAGAGGAACCTCCAAGAGAAGTTACAGAGTTGGGCCCCAAACATCCGAGTGCACAAGCTCCAATTTCTCTTTCTTCCTTTCCTTGCCATCCTTGAGAAATCTAACTCTCTTTGCTTTACCATAAACACAATCCTCACAGAATTCCAAATCAATCTCTTTTAACTTAGGCAATAACTTTCTTGAATGTAAAATTTCCATACCTTTTCCACTCATATGGCCAAGTCTTTGGTGCCACAAAGATGCACTCTCACTGTAGAAACTAAATTCATGGAGCGGTGAGAAAAATCGGTAAGTAAATAAAGAGTACCCACCAATTTACCTCTAGCTACTATCAATGAACCTTTAGTAACTTTCCAAGCATTTTCTCCGAATGCAACTGTGTATCCTTCACCATCAAGCTTACTTGCCGATATAAGATTTCTCTTTAAATTCGGTATGTGTCTCACCTCTTTAAGAGCCCATTAACATCCATTTGGGGATTTAATCAAAATCTTTCCAATACCCACGATTTTACATGGTTGGTCATTTCCCAATAGAACTCGTCCATAATCTCCAAAACATAATCTATGAAGTATTCCTTATGTGAGGTAGCATGGAATGAAGCACCACTATCAATTACCCAATAATCACTATTTCTATCAAGAGATAAGATTAAAGCATCTTGTAGAATTTGTCCAGTAATATTGGCTTCTGAAGTGTTACCATTATTATCATTACCTTCATTTCCATCACCCTTTCTTTGCCAACAGTCCTTCTTGAGATGACCCTTTTTGCCACGGTGCCAACACTGTAGCTTTCCTTTTCCACGTGATTTGGATCTGCCTTTGGATTTGCCACGATGTGAACTCTTGCCTCTTTCTCTTCCTCTTCCTCTATTCTCAACAGTTAAGGCGGTGCTAGATGATTCTCCTGTGGTTTTTCTTCTCATGTCCTCATTGAGTATCACACCAACCACATCATCAAATTCTAATTTATTTGAACTCGAAGCAGAGTTACTTACCGCCATTACCAAATTGTTCCAACTTTTCGGAAGAGAGCATAAGATTAATAAGGCCCTAAGCTCATCATCAAAATCCAATCCTACTTGAATGCAATTGATTAGTGACGGTATTAAATTCATTTAAATGATCATGCATGAGATCCTCCTTCACTCATTTTCATGTTAAATAACCTTTTCATTAAGAATACCTTATTTGATGCTTGATGGTTTCTCATACATCTTGGCCAACTTATCCATGACTCCCTTGGTAGTCTTTTCATCGAGAGATGTTGAAGGCTACGGTGGCTCCCAAGCACGGCCTCCACGGTACCCAATGCCTTTCTATCAAGGAGACTCCACTCCTCATCGGACATAGATGAAGGTCTCTCTGTTTCCCCCTCAAGAGGTAAGTAAAGATCCTTCCGGTACAAGTAATCCTCCATCTGCATCTTCCGAATTGAAAGTTACGGCCATTGAATTTTTGAACTCTAAACCTCCCTTCTTCCGCCATTGCTCCCACTTGATCCAGAAATTCTCCTTCCGTCAAGTGCACCCAACAAAACAACCACTCTGATACCACTTGTTAGAGTAAATCACTATATAAAATATATTTATATAGAAAAGCAATTATAGTGTTTCAAACTTTAACGGCGAATTAAAGAAAAATTAGACAAACACACACAGAAGAAGAGACAACGATTTTAACGTGGTTCACCCAATGTGGGTTACATCCATCGAGAATTTTCAGTCCTTCATTTTCTCAATCCAAGCAATAGAGGGTTACAACCTACAGCAAACATCTGCTGTAATTTCCTCTCTATATTTCCAAGGAATCAACACAGTAATTTTCTTTGTCATAGTCTTCTTTGTTTTTCCTCACAACTATATATAAGAAAAAAACAGAAAAAACAAACTGCTTTTCTTAATACATTCCAAGATTAACATTGAGTTCCCAACATCTAATTTTGGGATAAAAACAAAAAAACTTTCCCTGGTTGTCCTGTTGTAAATCCGAAAACTTTCTCTGGTAGACTAACAATCGTAAATGCTGGAAACTTTCCCTGCCCGTCCTACAGTAAATCCAGAAACTTTCTCTGTTTAGCCTCCTCATAATTAGGCTCCATTCCTAACAGTTGTAAAAATATGCAATCAAAGAAACATTGAATAGAGGAAAAAACACATGGATGAAAAAATAAATGGATTGAAAAATAGAGCATTAAATTTCATGAGGTATTAAACTCCAACAAAGAAATAAAACAATATATAGGGTAAAAATTTGGATTTGTCATGTGAACTCAAAATTCAAAAAGGAAAAAATAGTATTACATTAACAAGTTAAATCCAAATTGTAAACACAACTAAAAGAAAAGAAATAGGGAAAGATCAAATAGAAGAAAATGCTTACAACCCAACTAAGCTATAGTCTATACTAACTTAGATAAGAAACTAAGAGATAGACAACACTTCAAAAGGTATGTTTAAAACACACCAAGACCATAAAAAACCAAAAAGAATTTTGTTAGGGAATAAGAAGCCTGCAAAGACATCGTGAAAACCAAAAAGAATTTTGTTAGGGAATACGAAGCCTACAAAGACATCATGAATGTATATGAAGACACTTTAAAAGTAAATTTTTTGATGAAACTTTTTGAAGAATTCAAAATAAAAAACCTAAAGAAACTTTTGGTAAAAAGAAACACACTCCAAAAGATAACAAAAGGGTGTAGGCTTTTTAATTTTATTGAATATAGTTTTTAATAAAAATTATAAATAATTACACTATTTTTTTAATTTCAACTTTATGAACTCTGTTATTTTTTTTCTTCAATATTGTTAAGACTTTAAAACTCCAAATAATAAAATCTAAAATTTAAATTAAAAAAATTAAAAAATTTGTCTTTCTAGCACAAGTGGAGAAGGCGAGTCTAACCCTATTGAACAGGAGGTCTTTGAACCTCTACGATGCAAAGGGGGACACAAAGGTTGTGTGTTAAATTCTCTATTGATAAGCATAGCTCTTGTCTTTACGAGGGGTCATGGTATGGTTGGGAGGAAACTGCTTAGCCCTATGTGTTGGTCATAGGGGTTTCTCACACTAACCTAAAATTTAAAAAATTTACTTGTGTAGAGCAGTTGGTGGTGAAAGCCTTGGGTGATGGTAGAGGTCGATCCAAGTTCTAGTTGATGAAAGTCTTGGGTGCTGGTAGAAGTCGATCCAGGTTCCATTCCCTCTGTGTCCACCCTACAGATACAAGGTACTACTGAAAATGTTCTATGTAGCTGGAAATGTCCTATGTGCTGGTAGAGGCCTGCAAGGCTCCATTCCCCTTGTGCCCACCTTGTTGATACCTAAATGGTTGTGTTATTCCCCTATTGACAAGTGTAGCTCTCGGCCTTACGAGGGGTCATGGTTGGGAGGGAACTGCTCAACCCTATGCATCATTCGTAAAGGTTTATCACACTAACCACAAAAAATTAATTTCCCAGGTCGAACAACACAATGATTTGGGCTTTGGTTCTTCTTTAGGAGATCCAAGGTTCAAACCTTGTGACGTGAGCGAGTGTGTGAAGGGTTGGGTGTGTGGTGGCTGTGTATTAAATTCCCTATTGATAAGCATAACTCTCGGCTTTACTTTACTAGGGGTCATGGTTGAAAAGAGACTACTCAACCTTCAATCCTATGGGTTGATTATAAGAGTTTCTCACACTAACCAAATAAATAAATAAATAAAAATTTATACACTATACTTTATCTTATATTAAAACCCTTAACTCTATTAAAAGTCTCATAAATTTAAAAAAAAAAAAAACTTTATTTAAAAAAAAAATTAAAAAAATAATTTATTAAAAAAATTATATTATTATTTGAATGCTGGTCAGGTCTCAATTGGAATCTCCTCTTGATCGAAAGAGTCAAAAGGTCAATTCAAAACAAAAGCTGAACCTCCTATTGCTTTTTAACGAGACAATTTAATTGAGATAGCGTGGACATTACTCTTCAGGAATAAGTCTTTTATTTTTTTACTAATTCATCAAATTATTTTATTTTTTTTGTTGAATTTTTTTTTTAATTTTTAAATTACGAAAGATATTATGTAGTATTGTAGGGACTTTAATTTTAAACTCTTAATAATAAATATGTTACTTATACTTTAAAGTATAAATCAGTTGATGATCAGTTGGTAGCGATCACCTATACCACCATCAACTTGATTTTATCTAATAAACTTAGATATAAAAGTTTTTTGTGCAACAAGAAAAACAAATATCTTACTTATAGCCCAAATGGACTGCCCTTCCGGTCCCATCTCTTATCTAATGGGTTTACTTATAAAAATTTCCTTGTACAACAAGAAGGACAAATATTATATTACTAAAAATAATTCAAGTGATAATAATCAAATTGGACTACTCTTCCTTAAACACCCCAAAATATATGTCAGTTAGTAATATTCGAATTGGACTAGCCTTCTTTAAACGCTCTGGTCCCACCAGCTTTGAGCTTATAAAAGTAAGTTTTCTTGTGCAACAAGAAAAACAAATATGTCAACATCCAACGTGAAAGTTCAGTTGAGGGGAAGACGAAAACAAAGGGTCAGGTGTGGAAATGATGTCCAACGCCATCTTCCAAACAGTGGCCATTTCAAACTTGCCATCACATATGATCGAACTTTTTTTTCCTCAAAACATATGACTATTACATATATACTAATATAATAATCACAAGCCGAAACCTTAGGCAATGTAGGCGCTGGCGTGATGACGCCGTTAGTGACGTGTTTTAGTGGACCATCCATTTTGTTCACATTAGAAATTTTATTGCCTTCTGGAAATTACTGTGGCTCCGTTGAAACCTCACTTTTTCTCTCTTACTTTAACCCTCGTATTTATCACATGAGCCCTGCACATTTTTGTTGTTTCAATTCAAATCGTGTGTTGAGTAAGTGTTTTGAGTCTTCTGGAATTATTATTTAGGGCAACATGATTTGTTAGTCTTTGATGATGTCCATCCCGTTTTTCCCTTCCCATCCCTTGTTTTATCCACTCCTCTATATAAATACTGTAAGACCATCCCCACATTCACACACTCTCTCTTGCTATCGATTTGACTGGATTTCGGCATCATGGAACCATGCTCGGCTTCATGGCAGATGTCATTCTTGGTATGGAGCATATCTCATTTATATTTTACAGAGATAATTTGGCTTGCTCGCTTTCTTTGCAGATGTTTCTTTTATTTGTTCTGCTTAAACAATCTTTTGCATGTCTGTAGGGCGTCGAAGATCCCGCTGTTGGAAAGGAGAAGTGTGCTGTTGATCATCTGTCACTATCTTCCGGACTTGAGAGATTGAAAACCTTCCTTTTAGAAGATGAATGGCAAGTTTCCAGCTCGCAAAATGAGCAAGAATGCATTCAGACTCATACTCATCACAATCAGCACCAGCGGTTTGACAACTTAATTACAAGCCATCAAATTTCCGTAAAAGAATCGTGGTGTAAGCAGCAGAAGCATAGCAAGTATATCTTGGGTGAACGCAAACGACGAGAGAAACTCAACGAAAAATTCATTGCGCTTTCAGCTCTTGTGCCCGGCATAAAGAAGGTAATCAATTATTGTGTCGGTGCACAATAGTATTACCTAAAGGCCTTGTCCACACTTTCGCATCAGGCTTTCCTGCCATCGTTGTATCTTTCTGAAATCGTCGAGGAATGATTTTGACATTTTTTATGATCTTTATGTCATCATTATTGAGAAATGTAGATGATAATTTAATTTGTTGTAACAGCTAAGCAAGGAGTCTGTGCTATGTGAGACCGTCAAATATGTGAAGCAACTTCAACAGAGATTGAACGCTCTTGAAGAAAACCAGTCTCCTGCTAAAGGTGTCTGTATAAACGAGTCGCCGGTTGCAGAAAACGCTTCTCATTGTAAGAAGAGGAAGAAGATAAACGAAGAAGAAGACGAAGATTGTTGGATGGGAGATGATCCAAAGATTGATGCACGACTTATTCAGAACAAGTTTTTGATTCGAATCCATTGCGCTAACAGAAAAGGCTTGCTCGTCAAATCTCTTATGGAGCTCGACAAACTTGAACTTACAGTCATGGACGCTACCATCCACACCTTTCCAGACAAAACTCTTTGTCTAACCTTTAGTGGGCAGGTCTGACTAAAGAAATCCCGACATTCTCATTTATAGTTTTGCATGATGTCTATCGTTTTCTGATCGTATTCGAAATAGGTATCGAAAAATTTGAGGCGTGTGAATGATGATTATGATTGCAGATGGAGAATGGATGCGGCGGGGCGGCAGCGGACATGGTCTTTACAAGATTCTTTCAAAAGCTTAACCTAAAACCTTGTGAGAGACCTCGAGGTGTTGGCGGAGAGATGTGATTGAAAAGAGTTAGCTCTAAAGATTAGGAACTAGAGTTAATAATCATATAATCTCATGTTTTGGTATACATAGTTAACATTAGCAAAGAAATTAAGCGCTTCTTTGCCTAAAGTGTGTGACACTCTCGTGAGAGTAAGTTCTAAAGATTATAGATTAGAGTCTTTGAATTTATAATATTCATATAATCTCATGTCCTCTTATACATACTTATCATTAAAACTATGACTTTGTATACATATGTTTTTTACTATCTTTTGATACTTTAGTTGTTATAAAAGAATTTTGAAATTTGAATTTTTTAAAGAAAAATTAAAATTCAAACCATTATTTTGTTTAGAATTAATTGTTAGTAAATTTAGAATAACTTTTTATAAGATCTCATAATAAATATTATTAATAAAATATATCATAACAATGCATAAATTCAATGTTACTTTGATGTTTTGTTACACTGCTTAGTCTTAAATATATATATTTGATGTGAGACTGTCCACCTTCACCTTCATATAACTCTTGATCTTTATTCTTCGTCTCCACACTTACAACTCTTCATATTTCTAATTTATAATAATAAATCACTCACGTGGTTAGGGTTTTGGGCTTTCTTACGAGAAACCTAGGTTCAAACCATTGTGGGATGTGGTGTGTGCATGTGTGAGCTTGTGTACAAAAAAAATAAATAAATAAATAAATCACATATTACTTTCTCGTATACATATAAAGAAAAATATTCTCATGATGACTCATAACTCGTAACTTTTAAGCATGAAACCTATTCTACATAACTCACACTTATCTACTTGACACATAACTTCTGATCTACTTACATGACACACACTATAGACCTAAATATTAAACACACAATAATATTAAGGTTATTACAATATTGTTGTAAGGTACCAAATAAAGTAACACCTTATCCAAGGGGGACATCGTAATGGTTTGGGCTTTGGCTCTTCTTTAAGAGGTCTAAGGTTCAAACTATGACGTGGGTGAGTGTGTGAGAGGGTGTGTGTGTATGGTTGTGTATTTGGTCCCAATCGATAAGCTTAGATCTCACCCTTATGAGAGGTTATGGTTAGGATGGGGATGCCCAACCTTAAATGTTGATCGTAAGGGTTTCTCACACTAACCTCAATAAAAAATAATGTAATACCTCCAACACACTTCCAATTACATTATTTGGAAATAATTTTTTCTCTCAAATAAAAATAAAATCACTTGGGTTTTAGATGCACTTCATGCATTGCCTCTTGATTTTTTACCTTAGTGATAAGAACATTGTATAACATTTAATTAGTCCCTTCTAAATCTTGGTAGTTGCATTTCGAACAAGGGAAAAATAAAATTTTAAAACATCATTATGGTACACCATTAGCATCCGCATTAAAATTTTAGCAGCAAACTTTAAGTTCTCTTCCACATTGTTTAGAATCCTATAGATGGTAGTTCCATTCTTGGGTTTTTCTACCATAAAATATTTCTTTACATAATTTTGAGGATGTGTTTTTTGAAGAAACTAAAATACTAGCATCTATAGCTTTCGATGTTTGAAGAGTCTTTTAAAACTACCTATTTTTTGTATCCAAGATTGTCATATTTAGTTATGAATATTTCAAACAAAGGGACACCTGGTCCAACAATAACTAGTTTCCTTGCATTGTATTTTTGGTCAAAAATCTATCCTATGCAGGATTGATATGTATGATTCAATCAAATAGGTCATTTGAACCTTGTGGTAGACCAACCCACCATCCTACCAAACCAACACCAACATCATCACTAAGTCATGTCGCATCTGAATATCATTCTTCTTCTACTACTTTTTTGAGTTTGACCTTTTTTTCAGTAATAGTATCCTATGTTGTTGTTATGCTTATTTTTAGATGCAATGCTTCCTAAAAATCTTCACTTTGAATTGTCTCTTCTAGTTGAAAATATTAACAAAGAAAGCAAGCTCTCATGTCCTTCCACCTCCAAAAAATGTTCCTGCCATTGATCCTAGTCCCACTCCACGTGGGTATTTGTACTACAGTTGGTTATCTCTCCATAATGAGATTAAAAATAATTGTGAATCTTCTTACTTGCATTGCTAATGACTAATGTTGATGCTTTCTTCTCCACATCATCTTGTTCACCTTCAGGATTAATTACTTCTAAACCTATGATATTGTTGACAGATTTGTGCATGGTATTGAACTTACATTACTTCCAATAAAAAATGCTTGACACGTTCTCACATATCAGATAAATAATATAATTTTCATTTGTTACGTCTATTATTTCCTTTCGTAAATATTTCAAATTGAAAAATACATTTTTTCATGCATTCTTTCCCGCTATTTTTTTTGACATGTTAATATTCCTTTTATAAAATTCTTCATTGAAATGTCTTCACTGATTATTAAAAATATGTGTTGCTCAAACCTGCACTTGATAACGTCTCTACACATTCTTTGTCTAATTCAATACTCTCTATTCCTGCAACTATTTTTCCAACCTTAGACAACTACTCTAAAGGACTTTGGACTACAATTTTTTTCTCTCAATTATCAATAAGTTCGGGCTGTAGTTTACTTTCATGCAAATTTTCTCTAGCAATTATCAAGAAATTTTTTGAAAGATGAATCATGCAAGATAAATGCTCTCAAAAGGTGAAACAATAAAAAGTTCTGATTGGGAGGGTAGAGGTTCAACACAAATTTTAACCCAATGTCAAAAGTTTTCAAAGTTTTGATGAGAAGAGAAAAAGGAAACTTCCAACAAGCATCATCATCTGAAGAAAATTAAGAGTAGTACTCTAGTAATTAAAGCATGCACAAGTTCTCAAAAAGTGTAGATGAGCTAGAATGTGTCATTATTAGGGGAAGATAAGGATTACCTATTGATATCTCCACTCAAAAATCCAAGAAAATTAGGTGGTATATTGAAGACAAAGGCATGGCATCTACAACAACAACAATCCCAAAATTGACAAGAGTAATGGTACAAGGTGATTCCATTATATTTTTTAGGATCCCTAGAAAGATCAGTTGAGATTTTTAGATTATCTTTTAAATTTTGGAGGAAAATTATCCCTATTTTATAATCTATATATAGTAGTTAGTTTAGCATTATAAAGGATTAGTGAGTTGTATAACTTTTCCTTATTTTTTTCTCTGTATAGCAGTACTTGGATTCTTGAGTGGTCTTGTGGACATGCTTTCAAGCCTCCACTTTTGGCATATCTTGTAACCTTTCATATTCATATATACATGCTTGAGGCCATGAATATTTGCTTTCTATATCATTCCATGTATGTGTATGTATTTATGTGTCTACACTAGAGGTTGCGACTAAGAAATATTTATCTTGTTTGCTTTCTACACAAGCCTATGCTTAAGTTGCTTAGATGAGGAAGTGTTCATCTTAGGTTTGTTGGCATATTATGCTTAGGAATATTGTGTTGGGGAATCCTATTTAAATCTTGGTACATTGCCCTGTTAGGATAGACTAGCTTAGGATTTTTTCTTTTTATTGTCTTTGTTTTCTATAATCTCTCTAACTCTTTTCTTCCTAAAGCTGGTAGATTAGGATTGTGTGTTCAAGATCACATCTTAAAAGGATTTGACCTTGTAAAAAACCTCAAAGGCACCTAATTTAGCCAAACCCCATGCTCTTGGAGTTGCCTTGCTATGTCACTCTATTTGAGGTATGATAATTTCAACCATCTATACCCTACATTTGACAAGTGAGACAATTAGATAGGACAATAGGGTGATAAAGAAAAAAATGAGGAAAATGGGTATTGAACAACTAAAAGGCCATTGGTCCTATGAACCAAAGTAAATTTATAGGAAAACCTTAAAATACAAGAAGTTAGATACCTTCGTAGCCCATGATAAGGGGTGCAATATCCAATAACATATCAACTTAGATGAGGAAACATCCCTTGTCACTTTGGAGAGAAATAAATGATATAAAAATGAGAACCAAAGCTAGTATGACTACCCCCTAGAGTGGTATGGATTATTCCTATGAGATAACACAATATTGAATGTTTTCAACCTATTTGCCATAATTTTTTAAACAATTTTATAAACATATTACAAAGGCTTATTAGACAAAATTTATTAAAAAAATTTATCTTGACTTTCTTGGGAACCAATATAATAAAATTGAAATTGATCTCACTTATTGTAGAATTCCTTCTTCGAGCCTCTTCAACTAGAACCATCATATCACTCTTCAATGAATTTGAAAAAGTATGACAAAAACTTGTAGGAAATCCATTGAGAATATGTGTCTTGTTAGGATGGAAAGAAAAATTTGCTTCATGTAGATCCTCCATAGATATCTTCTCATCAAGCTTTCATTTTATTCCTATGTGATAATTGGTGGAATATATTACAAGAACTTACCTTGTGCCTCCTTATCTTTCCTAATATCTCACAAATTATTTTTGAAATAATTAATTGCTTCCTTCCTAATATTTTCTTCTTCTCAATATTTCTTCCATTTGGAATTAAACAATTTATTATGCAATAAAAAATCTATATATATGTTGTAGTGTAAAAGAATTTAGTAATTCTATCTCCTTTTGTGAGGCATTTATCCCTATATTTTTAAAATCAAAATGAATTCTCTATTTTCAATGCATTATGATAATTAAAAAGTAATTATTTTTCTTGCACAAAGAATCCTAGTCCATTCAATGCATTCCATTGATTTCTACCATATCTTGTAAAATTTTTAGCTTGAATTCAATTTCTTTCTTTTCTTTAAAAATATTACCAACATGTCTAGCATTCACACACACACACACACACACACACACACACACACACACATATATATATATATATATATATATATATATATTGATCAATATTTCTTATACACATCCACTATGGGGGTTGAACCTGGGTTTCATCATGGATAATGCAAGTGCCATCCTTGACGATAAACCACACACATGGATAGCATTCCAAATATTAATTTTCTCTTTATATATTTCATCTTTTGAACAAATCTATACATATATGATCCTTCAAAATTTACTTTATTCCACCAATACATAACCATTTGGAAGAAATTAGGATCTTGGAGCGACATAGACTAGATGTGAAATGGCTTTGGATCAACATATACATATTAATTAATTTCTTATGATGCCATGGGAAACTTAAATTTCCATGGATATTTTTCCCATGCATTTCTTTATTATGCTACTCTTGAAACCTAATGTGGATGAGTACAACTTTTACTACTTTTATTTTTATTACAAGGAGAGGATTTTATGCTATATGAGAAAATTGAGGATGATTTATTTTGAATAACCTTTACCTTCTTCACATTATTTTCTTTAAAAATTACCTCCCCATATTCCTTTGCGCCTTTACCTCTTGAATTTTAACTTACACGTTGTTCTTCCTCATCCCTTGTGTCATTTTTCTTATAATAGTTGATTTGAGTGAAGTGTAATGGTCTTTGTCATTTGATGATATAGAGGGGTTTTTAACCACTTTATTAGGAGTGGAAAATCCTTGATTTGTCTAGCTTCTACTATGATATGATCTACTTGTTTAATATTAAATTTTATCTCATGCCCAATTTTTTTTCTCTTTCTCCACCATTTTCAATTTGCAATCTCTTGTCATGTGTTCGATATCATAGTATTTACAATATTGAAATGCAATGTTTTCATTCTCTTGATTCAAATTAAATCCTAATAAATTGTAGTAAAGGTTTTGAAATATCCATGGTAACACATTCAAATGTATAAAGCATACCTTCTCTCCTTAGTAGTTTAGAGTATTACCAATATTATTTAAAAACTCCTTATTGAAGAGCTTATAAGAAATTCCAAAAAACCTAATCCATATGAAAAGCCTTTTAATAGTCTTTGTTTCCACAAAAAAATTCTCACTCGGTCTTAAATATAATTTATATTTATCCCTAAACCAAGGATCATCATCCATTATTTTATCCCTTATTCCTTAACTAGAGAAGATGATGAAGCAAAATCCTTTTGGAAGAAAAAGCATGGACTAATTTGAATTCAAACCCAACTTCCACTTGATCCAATTTTTAATCTCTCAAAAACCTTATTAGTATTCATGGAACTTACAAATTGAACCTCTACTTTTAAGAACCATTATGTCATGCTCAATCATTTCAATCACTTACATGAATATACCAAAAAAAAAAAAATTCAATGAGTTTACACAAGTTTTTATGAGGGGTCTCGATCACCTCATACTGAGTGGAGTTTGAACCTTGGACATCTCAAAGAGAAGCCAAAGCCCTTACCACTGCAGTAAGCTTGCAACTAAATAAATATACAAAATTATTATTCTCATAACATCACTTGCATTTATTGGGATTTCTTGCTATGTAGATAAAATTGTAGACACCAATCTCAAAGCTATCTAACTTATTAAATCTTAACCTTCATATTGTATCCTTTAGATATCACAAATATTATAATACATCTAGTATATGATTCTATAAACCCATTTATTTTAATCTATTGGTTGAATTTAATGGAAATCTTCTTACATGCATAAAAATATTGGTCCATATTTAATATCAAAAATCATATGCACTTCTTGTTTGCCTTGACTATTATATTTAATATTGTCAACATTAGAACTAGAAGGAAGTAACAACCTTAAATTTGATCCACTACTTATATATACACACACGAATATATTGATTATTATATAAGAATATAGTTTATATCTAAAATCACTTTCAAATGTTAAATTGAATCATAAATTGAAATTAAATCTATATAATAATATAATTTATCATTAATAAGATTTAAATGAGATTATAATATATATATATATATATATATATATATATATATATATATATATATCTCGTAAGTTTGAGTAATTAATAATCAAAATAATTCATATAACTCTAGTAATCCAACCATATTAGGATATCCATAACCACCATTTGACTTTTGTTAATCTGGTTATTCTTGTAGCTATTAAAGCTAGAGGTATTATTTATTTGGACTATTTTTTATCATGATTCTCAACCTCTCGTCATGATAGTAGCTAACAATTCCAATCTTTATAAAGATCCTTAAACATTTAGAATTACCTCATATTCCTTTAATCTTGTATGTGAAAAAGGACAATGATGTTGTGCTTTTAGGCTTTATTTTAAAACCTTCTTTGTCACTTAACTATCTCTTCTTAAGTAATCAAATATTTTGAAAGGGATAAAATAATTGTTTTTAATATATTTAATATTCAATTTTTTTTAATATTTAAATAATTTGACTTTTTTTCTTTCTCCATAAACCCAAAAAATAAATATCTCATTCGATTATTCGTTTGCAATATGAAGAATTTACAATAATTTTTAAGTCTGATTCAATACACTTACATATTAAAAATTCATCATAGAAATAGGATCATTATTTAAGTTTTACAAGAATTTTTTTTCATGAAGAATCTTTTATATATAATATATCCGCAACATGTGAGAAGAGAGATTTAAACCTGGGCCTCTCGATAACTGGAGAGTTAACTACCCACTTGCTCCTACAGCAGATTTTACAAGACAAATTTGTATTTGTTAACAGCTTTACTTTGATAATAAGTGATCAAGCACATTATAAGAAAAAATACGGACAATACTTCACACAATATAACAAAATAAATTTCCTGAAACAGTGGACAGACACACCCCATATTATAGTGTACCGTGCATTATATGATATAATACAGTATAACGTGCGAGAACTGCCTAATATGATGCAGTAGTATACCCTGTATGATATAATACAGTATACAGTATAACGTGTGAGAGCTGCCTAATATCGGTATGTATGTAAAATGTGCGTAGCTAACCTATTTCAGGTTAACCTTTCGAAGAAATCTCGCAAATCATTCACGATGTCATCAAGCGTTAACTTGCATCCACTATCCACCTGTAATCAAAATTACACACACCTTAAATTTGTGAATACGATTAGAGAATAAGATGTAGAGAATGTAAGGATTTAAATTCCAAATACGGGGTTTAGAGGACGACCTCTCCACTAAAGGTGAGACAAAGCGTTTTGTCTGCAAAAGAGTGGATGCTGGCGTCCATCACTGTCAGCTCAAGTTTGTCGAGCTCCGTAAGCAATTTCACCAGCAAGCCTTTTCTGTTAGCGCAATGGATTCGAATTAAAAACTTGTTGTGAATAAGTCGTGCATCAATCTTTGGATCGTCTCCCATCCAACAATCTTCTTCTTCTTCTTCTTCGTTTATCTTCTTCCTCTTCTTACAATGAGAAGCGTTTTCCGCAACCGGCGACTCGTTTATACAGACACTTTTAGGAGGAGACTGGTTTTCTTGGAGAGCGTTCAATCTGTGTTGGAGCTGCTTCACATATTTGACGGTCTCACATAGCACAGACTCCTTGCTTAGCTGTTGACACAAAAAATTTCAAAATGAGATCACCCGATTTAACTCTAAATTATCAAACGGTTTTGAAATAGGGGCAAATTTTATACAGGTACAGTAATTAATTACCTTTTTTATGCCGGGGACGAGAGCTGAGAGAGCAACGAATTTCTCGTTGAGTTTCTGGCGCCGTTCGCGTTCGGCCATGATATAGTTGTTATGCTTCTGCTGCTGCTCACACAGTTCATGATTACTAACATTTGAACGTTGCTGCAGAGGATCCGAAACTTGAAAGGAACCGGCAGTGTGATGAGACCGATCAATTTGATTCACTACCATATTATTCAAATTTGGAGGCATCATCTGACGAACGTGGTGGTTTGTTATGAAGCTGCCAAACTGCTGCTCAATACATTGTTGATGGTGTTGCGAGCTGGAAAAAGGATCGAAGCTGGTCTGGTCAAGGCTCGAATTCTGTTCATCTTCTAAAAGAAAGGCTTCCAAACTCTCAAATCCCCCAGAGATTGACGGGGGATTAAAACAGTATTCCTCGTTTTCAAGGGCCGGAGCTTCCATTTCCTACAAACATGCAATCCTAGACCGTCAAATAAATTGTAGTTCAGCAAAGAAAATGACTATTAGAGTTAATGAAGATGCCTCGTACCAAATGTGATATCTGCCATGAAGAAGAGCACGCTTCTATGCTGTAGAGAAAACCAACAATTATATAGATTGTCTTACCGCATTTAGAGGAAACACACTACTGATTGTCAACGTGTATGTGTTGTATATATTAAGGAAGTCATTGATATATGTTGTATATCAATGACTTCGCCATTTTACCTGGCATGTGATAAATACGCAGTGAAAATCTCATGTAATAAAACAAGAGAGGCACAGAAAGGTTACGAGGCAACGGAAAGAAGGTTTACTTTGACTTATGAGCGTGGTCGGCCCACGAAAACGATGCCTCCACACCGGTCAACTCGTCGGCGCCTACATCCTCTCTGTTCTTCGTAGTTTAAAATGTGCATAAAATATATATATTTGTCCCACGGTTTGTAAGGTCAGCTCTTCGAGACCATTCCAGCTGTGTGTGTATAAGCGAATATAGGGCTATGGTTTAACCGTAGATTAGAGTGCTTTGACTAATGTGTATTTTTTAGTTAATTTGCTATAAAAATGGTCCAAGGGGGACAGCGGCTCCGACCATCACTCACGGCACAAGGTTCTCAGACTCCCTCCCAGACAGAGCTCCCAAAGAATCCTTTCTTCCCGGAGGTTATTATAGAGGTTCACAGAATTTGGTGTAAGGTTTAAATTGTGGCGTGAGCAAGTGCATGAGAGTGAGTATGAGAGAATGAGTGTGTGGTAGCTGTGTGTTAAATTCTTTTTAACTGTAGTTATTTTTTATATCATTATCATAAAAAACAAATTTTCTTTGACAAAACATTTGAAGATTTTTATATAATATAGTTTTCTTTAAAGTAAATTAAATATTTCTATTAGAAAATATAAGATTTCATAACCACAACCTATTTCAGTGACTATTAACTTAATCCATTAGAAAAAACAACCCTCACAACCCTCTTTGCAGTTGTTTTAGAAATTATTTTAAGACTTATCTACACATGTATAAATTAAGATTAAAATTAACATAAAAGTATATTCCAACATATATCTATTAATTTTAGAAAATAAATAGTTAATTAATAAATTTTAAAATGATTAGTTGTACACATTTATATTGTTAATGAAGTTGTGTCAAGTGGCAGTAGCTCAACTTTCTTAACATTTCAAGGAAAGACTTAGGTTTGAATTTTGCTAAACAATACATAGATAACATTCAAGCTTTGTTGTAGTACTATATGATAACTACATAGATAACATTCAAGCTTTGTTGTAGTACTATATGATAACGATGTAACATGGGTGGATCCCTTTCAATCTCATATAACTCATTAAAAAAGAATGAGACCTTAGTTCAATGGTTGAGATATATAGGTGATGCAACCCACAAAGGTTAAAACCTGAACTACACGAAAAATGGCTATATAGCTTGAAGCTACTAGTTGATGTGACCTATTGTATTAAAGGAAAGGACAACCCTTCCAAAATTGTACTTAAATTAATTATAGAAATTTATGGGGTTAATTTAAAATGGTCTTCAATATGATTTTAAAATCCTAATGACATGAAAAGGAGCTATATAACTTGATGTGATTAGTTGATGTGGCCTATTGAATTGAGGAAAGGATAAGGCTTTCAAAATCTTACTTAAAAATATATAAAAAATAAATATAAATTTAAATTAATTATAAAAATATGTGTAATTGCTTTTAAATGATCTTCATTAAAATAAATAATTTATTATACATGTTTGTAAAACTTTCATATCTAAATTATAAAATTTAAATAAACACAAAATCTCAATGATTTTTATATGGAAAGTATAGATAAAATAATTATACTAGGATGAACAATTGAATAAACATATTCCAAATAGTTTCACCTTTATTAAATATACTTTAAAAACAACTTAAAGTAAAATAGTTTTATAGAACAAATCATTAAATGCTTGTGTCATTACTATCCTTATATACTCTTGAAATATTACCTTCTCATACTATAAGATTTGTAGACTTATCCATACTTCTAACCATAAATTTTTTAAGTAAATGTCATATTGTGAATAATGTACCAACAATATGAGCATATCATTGATAATGTTGTTTTGGTTATCTTAAAAATGAATTATGCATCCTTTTAATTCATTTAAGAAAATTTACACCATTATTACACTTCTTATATAATTAATATAAAATATATATTTATTGATTGATTATTGTATCATGCTAAGATATACAGTGGAAAAAATATGGGACAAAAAAGAGGAGGCTTTTTGTTGTTTTGTAGGCTTCAAAAAGATATTTGAAACAATGCCAAGAAAAAAATTATGGAGCATAATGGAAGAGCTAGAGGTTCCAATTCACTACAGGGTAGCAATTCACAAACTATATGAGCATATAAAGGCTAGAATCAGAACACAGGAAGTGTTTTCAGAATGTTTTGGTAGTGACATAGGTGTCAAACAAGTTTGCCCTCTATCTCCGACCTTATTTGGGTTGTACATTGACAAGTTAGAAGAATGGATAAACAAATTTGGGAAGAGGGTGTGCACTTAGCTAAATATGTGGTAAAACTCCTCATGTATGCAGACGATGTAATTTTTATGGTCAAAACAACCAAAGATCTAGAAGATCACCTTCAAGCTCTAGAACTCTTTTGTAAGGAAGTTGGAATGCAGGTGAACATGAGAAAAACAAAAATTATGATTTTTTCAGCAAAAAAGAAGAAGCAACAACACGAATTTTAGTTTGTAGGAGAACCGCTTGAGGTAGTAGTCGAATACAAATACGTGGGCATAGACTTTCATGAAAAACTTTATTGGATTACATGTAAGATGAAAATAACTCAAAGTGGTTGGAGAGCACTATATGCACTTCAAAACAAGTGTAGGAATATCGAGTTGTAGGACTAGAAGACCACCAAGGTCTTATTTGGTCTACTTGTTACACCGGTTTTGTTGTATGGTTGTGAGGTGTGGGTTAGTGGCACAACAAATGCAAAATGGAGGCAAATAGAAAGGATTTAAAATATCTAATCACAAATTTTCTCAAAATTAAGACCACAACCCCTTATGAAATTATTCTAGCTGAAACTGGAATGTTCCTTTAGGAGCAATTGCTATGACCAAGTTGTTATGTTACTTGAAAAAAAACATAAAACATGAAAAATGACAGATAGCCTAGGGCATCTAGGGACGAAGAGTTGCATAGGTGGAAGAATACATGGATGAAACAAAATCAAAAATGGATGAAACATTGGGAAATCAACATAAATGAATGCCCAAATGTCAACAAAGACATAAAAAATAATGTGAATGAAAAATTTGGAAGTGGAATGTGAAAAAATGCAAGCAATAAAAGATGATATTATACTGCAAATTTTAACCCAACGTATGACCACAAGGAAAAAGCATATATAGGCATTGAAATCAAGTGGAAGGAAAAAATCTTCATTGCTCAGATAAGGACTAGCTTTCATAGATAAGGACTAGCTCTCATAGGCTTACATGTGAAACAAGGAGATTGACAACGCTCAAAGAACAATGGCAAGAAAGGATATGTACTCTATGCAGTACAGGGTAATAGAGATAGAGGAACACTGCATCTATAAATGCCCGAGTTTTTCAGATATCCGTGACAAATACAAAGAAACTCTTGGAAATAATGCAAGCAGGAAAAGACAATATTATATTGCAAAGTTTAACCCAACATATGACCACAAGGAAAAAGTGTATATAGACGTTGAAATCAAGTGGAAGGAAAAAATATTCATTGCTTAGATAAGGACTAGCTCTCATAGGCTTAGATGTGAAATAGGGAGATGGACAATGATCAAAGAACAATGAGAAGAAAATATATGTACTCTATGCAACACAGGGGTAGTAGAGACAGAGGAACACTTCATCTATAAATGCTTGAGTTTTTCAAATATTCGTGGTAAATACAAAGAAACACTTGGAAATGGGTCTATGGCAGAGTTATTTGAAGACAGTAAAATAAAAAAAGTTGGAGAATTGCTAACCCAAATCAAAAGGAGAAGGAACAACCTTCTCAAAGATATTAAAGATCATATGATATGATTTGAGTAGTTGTACTTCCATATTTGAGGTCCCATAGACCATATTTAGGTCTTGCAGACGTAATTAAAATATTTCATTTCATTTCATTGTGAGAAATTTTTATGACCGACGCACAGGGTTGAGCAGTCTCCTTCCAACCATGACTCCTCATAAAATCGATAGAGAATTTAAAACAAAGCCATCACACACCCACCCCCTCACACACTCGCCCACATCATGGTTTGAACCTTGGACCTCCCGAAGAAGAACCAAAGTCTAAACCATTGTGCTGCATCTCGAGGTACATTTTAAAATTTTAGGTTAGTGTGAGAAACCCTTCTGATCAACACAGGGTTGAGCAGTCTCCTCCCAACCATGACCTCTCGTAAATTCGAGAGCTATGCTTATCAATAGGGAATTTAACACACGACCTTTGTGTCCCCCTAAGTTTTTCCTGCCTATGGCTTCAAATCTTGGGCCCTCTTGATCTGGACAAAGTTTGGATAAAGGAAAAGCCCCGATAAAGGAAGGGGAACGGGATAAGGAAGGTTTTGTTCTGGTAAAATCCTGAAATAGAGGACGAAGGGCAAACAAAGACCTTAAGGATAGCCAGCTAGATGCTCTACTCAACCGTTTTGAAATATTAGATGATCTTGATCAGTGCATGGAGATACCTAAAACGTCGCTACCTGACGCAAATATAACAAGGCCGAATCATATGTCTCTTCTTGAGGGGGAACTTAAGGAATTAGATCTAGGGGGTTTAAATGAAGAACAAAGGGCTTTGTATCTGAGTATAGGGGACATGGATGGGTCTAGCCCTATAAGGGAAACTATTTTAGAAAGTGGTACAGATTTAGTTATGCCCTCTCTTACTCAGGCACTAATGCAGTCATCCTTGGACTGCAAAAATCCTACGGTGTTGGGATTGCAGCAGAAAATAATTAAAAAAAGTTTTTCAGATAAGAATATGAAGGTGGGTTGGAATAAGGACCAGGATTAAATTAAGTTAATGGGGGAGACTTTGGTGGAGTCAGGCTTGGTGAGAACACTGGACTCCCATTTTTATAACCCCCAAAAATGATTATCCTCTCATGGAATGTAAGGGGTTGAACAACATCCCCAGATAAAAAGTTGTTAGTGATTTGGTTTGTGTGCATCCTTCGGATGTGGTGTTTATTCAGGAGACTAAATTGGCTATTGATAGTATGTTCAACATTGCTCCCAAGTTATGGAGAAGGGGCAATGCCAGTGTATTGGTGCGTGTGGATATGCTGGTGGCGTCGCTTGTTTATGGGATCCGGTTAAGATATCCCCTCTTACTTGGATTTCCAGCAGATGGTCTATTTTGATGGTCGGGTATGATAATGAATCTGGTGAAACCATCCTACTTACAAATATGTATGCTCTTGTTGATTACAATGGTAAAGTGAATTTGTGGAAGCACATTTGCTTTGTGAGAAGTTTGGTTCCCCTGTACCCATGTATTTTGGATGGAGACTTCAACTCTCTCACTTGTCTGGAGGAGAAACATGGTGGGGTGGACCATATCGAGCCTTTTTCTTCTGTCTTCAGTGCTCATATCCAGGACCTAAACTTGGTTGACATCAATCCAGATAATGGGATCTTTACTTGGCACAATAGAAGGTGTGGGGAAGCTTCCATCTCAGAGAGACTGGATAGGTTTTTGATATTTAGTTATTGGATGGGTAATAACAGAAATGCTAGTTCTATGATTTTGGAGGGTAGGGGATCTGATCATTGGCCTATAAAACTCTCTGCTTTGGAGTTAGGGCTAAAAAAGAATCCCTCCTTTAAGTTTCAACTTATGTGGCTTCGTGATACTAAGCTTCATGATTTCATGCGAGGTTGGTGGACCACTGGCAAACCTCCTCATGGCACCGCTATGTATTCTTTTATGAAGCGACTACAATTTGTAAAACATAAATTGAAGAGATGGAATAAACTGAATTTTGGGAACCTTTCCTTCATAGTTATGTATATATAGGTTAATAAGATTTGAGCACCTGAGGGCTCAAATGGATTGGACCGATGAGCACTTTAAATAAAGAAAGGTTCATTTAATTTTTTTTAATAGGTTAAAAAGATGAGTATATTATAAATATAATCTAGAATTCAAGTGAGTATTATTATTATTTATTTTTAAGGAATTTATATGAGATTAAAACAATTTTACTATTTTTTTATTATAATTATATAATAGTATTACAATTTTCTCACAGTAATGTATATATAGGTTAATAAGATTTGAGCACTCGAGGGCTAGGTGGATTGGTAAGACATTTACCAAGAAGACACCCAGGTTCAAACCTCGGGGTAGCCTGTTTGCAAAGGTAGTAGTTTGACCTAAATCCTCAAGAGTGCACGTCAGATCGACGATGACGGTATGAATCTCTAGCGATCGATGATCCCCTTCATGCAGGGTCAATAATAAGAAAGCGGAATAGGTTTTGTGGAAGCAACCCTTGTGGTTTGAACCCTGCACTTGTCACCTATTAAAAATAGTGTGGTTGTGACCAACTCTCCTATGTAACCGAAAAAAAAAGAAAAAAATATTTAAACCTAGGTCTTTTCTTTGAAAAATAAGGAATTTAATTATTTTTTAATATTATTATTATTAATATATAATATTTTTATAAATTACTTTAAATGTAGAGTGTTTATGTTAAATCTTACAAGGTATCAAAATTATTAAAATTGTAGCTCATTTTAGTCCCTTTATAATGTTGGAATATGATGCTGACCATGTGGCATTTCCAAGTCAGCAAAAATGAAGTAAAACAAATATGCCCCCTATTTTGTAACTGCAGAATAAAAGAATGTGTCATTGTAGGAAGATTTCAGTTTTGTAACAACTATAGACTGTTACACTTCTTGTAACAGCTTTAGAATATTTGTATTAGGGTAGAATAGGGTAAAAACATATTATTGTAACATTTTTTGGTAAGGAGAAGTCGAATGGAAGTGTGAAAAACGAAAAACGCAGCTCTAGTATTGATAATTTTTGCGCAGTCCTGTTTCTGGAAAAAGTGGTTAGTAGCCTACTTTGAGAGGCTATAACTTTTGATTTATAAATCCTTTTGCTCTGAAATTTGGACAGTGTATTGAAATTATATAGCTCTCTAAGATGTATAAATTTCACATGATTCTGATAAGTGGAAGGCCTTCATTTCATCTTCCCAAAACTGCAATTTCTTCTTTTTTACTGCGTTTTCCAGTTTTGCAATATGCTTCATTTTTCTCTGAGTTTCATGTTATAATATTCATTTGGTATCAGAGCTTGGTAGATTGAGTTGTTGGGTTTGAAGGCTGTAGGTTGTTCTTGAAGTTTTAATTTAAAATTTCTTGGAGATTTCAGTTCGTTGTTGCAGATTGTTGTAATGGCAAGCAACTCAAACTCACTTCCACTTCCAGAGTTTGATGGATCAAACTATGAATATTGGAGCATCAAAATGAGGACTTTGTTAAAAGGAAAACACTTGTGGAGCATTATTGATGAAGGTTACACAGAACCATCAGATTGGACTGTGTTAACATCAGATGAAACTAAAGATATGAGGGAGAAAGAGAGCAAGAATTGTCTTGCTTTGTACCATTTGCAATCTGCTCTTTCTGAGAGCATTTTTCCAAGGATTGCAAATTGTGTTTCTGCAAAAGAGGCTTGGAAAGCCTTGAAATAAAATTATCAAGGAAATGATAAAGTGAAAGAGGTCAAGCTTCAGACCTTGAGAAGAGAATTTGAGAACCTCTGGCAGCAAGATAATGAAGATGTAGGAGACTATTGTGTGAGAGTAAAGGCAGTGGTAAATAAAATGTCCACTCTTGGTGAAGATGTGGAGAAACCAGTTGTAATTAAGAAAGTTCTCAGAACTTTGATAGAGAAATGGGATAATGCTGCCCTTATGCTTGAAGAATCCAAGGATTTTTCCACCATGGACCTTGACCAATTAATTGGTACTCTTACATCTCATGAAGAAAGAATTCGTAAGAGAGAAGAAAAGAAAAAGCAAGCCAGTTCTAGTGAAGAACAAGCATTTTCTATCAAAGGAAATGATGCACATGGAAGAGGACAAGGAAGAGGCTATAGAGGAAGAGGCAGAAATGGAAGAGGAGGAAGAAGAGGCTCCTTTGGTAGAGGAAGAGGCAGAGATCAGAATTCTGAAGGTGATCATCAAGCCCATGCTTCAAGAGGAGGATCAAATGCAAGAGGAAGAGGTAGAGGTAGAGACATGAGAAATGTTCAATGTTATCATTGTAACAAATATGGCCATTTTGAGAAGGATTGTAGGCTGAAACAATCCTCTAATAGATCAGCAAATTATGGAGAGGAAGACTTCTTTGAAGATGAGACATTGTTCTACTCAAATGAAGATGGAGCACTCCATGAAGAGCAAGCATTTCTCTCCTATGATAGACCAAAAAGTTTCACCAATGAGACATGGATCCTTGATAGTGGGTGCACAAACCACATGACTGGCAAGAAGGAGTTATTTTCTTCTCTTGACCATTCTTATCATTCAAGTATCAAGCTTGGAGATGAGAAGAGCTTGGAGGTGGTTGCAAAAGGGGACATGGAGGTTCCTACAAAAAGAGGTAAATTGAAGGTAAAAGATATTTATTATGCACCTGATTTGAAGCATTCTTTGATGAGCATTGGGCAAATGTTAGAAAAATATTACAAATTGGTTTTTGAGGATAAAATGTGCAAGATTTATGATAAGAATAGAAGGTTGATCACAAAAGTGCAGATGACTAAGAACAAATTGTTTCCATTGAGGTTTGTTGAGCAAGGGGGAGAACTTGCTTGTGTGGGTATTGAAGATAAAAGGAGGCTATGGCATTTGAGATTTGGGCATTTGAATTTTCATAGTTTGAGGATGCTTTCACCACTTGTGTATGGTTTGCCAAAAGTAGAAGACACCAAGGAGATTTGTGAGGGGTGCACTCTTGGTAAACAAACAAGGGGGCTATTTCCCAAAGGTGAAGCATGGAGGGCCCAATATCCACTTCAGCTGGTTCATAGTGACATTTGTGGACCAATGCCAACTCAAAGTATTGGTAAAGCTTCCTATTTTCTCACTTTCATTGATGATTTTTCAAGATATTGTTGGGTTTATTTCCTTAAGCATAAAGATGAGGCTTTTGTTTGCTTCAAATATTTTAAAGCACTTGTTGAGAATGAAAGTGGGCATACCATCAAATGTTTGAGGAGTGATAGAGGAGGTGAATTTTGTTCTAATGAATTTGAAGAGTTTTGTAGGGAGTTTGGCATCAAGAGGCAAAAGACCAGCCCCTACACACCTCAACAAAATGGGGTGGCTGAAAGAAAGAATAGGACTTTGGTGGAGATGACAAGATGTATGATGCAAACTAAAGGTTTGAGTTCATTTTATTGGGCTGAAGCAACTAGGACTGCTAATTATATTCTTAATAGAAGTCCTACTAGGAGTCTAGAGCATAGTACTCCTTATGAATGTTGGTTTGGAAAGAAGCCAAATGTACAACACTTTAGAGTTTTTGGGAGTGTTGCTTTTGTGCATGTGAATGATGAGAAGAGAAAAAATCTTGATGCTAAGAGTGAGAAGATGATTTTCATTGGTTATAGTGAGCAATCTAAGGCCTATAGATTCTTTAATCCTCATTCTAGAAAAATTGTTGTATCTAGAGATGCAATTTTTGATGAAGGGGGAAATTGGAAGTCTCAAAAATTGTGTGTTGATGATGATGTGTTTGAAGAGATTGTTCCAAGTAGCCAAGCAAGTGTTCAGCCCAGCCATGTTTCTACTAAATATTCTTTGTATAGAAGCAATTATTTTGGGTCACCATCTCACATGGGATCCACAAGTTCATCTTCAAGTCCAAGAGCAATCCAAGAAGAAGTCCCTACAAGATTTTCTGCACCTCCATCACCAGCTGCAAATGTGAAGAGAAAGAGATTGTTGAAGGATCATCCACCATCTCAAATCATTGACACCAACTTCAATAGAAGATTGACAAGAGGCCAGCATCAAGAAATGAACCAAGTCTTGCAAAGGCTTGAGAATTTGCACTTGTATGGAGATGAAGACAATGGAGACCCCAAAGGTGATATTGTTAATTATGCTCTTGTTTCAAAAGTTGTTGATGATTTTGAACCTTCTTGTTATGAACATGCTGCTTCTAACAAGTTGTGGATGAAGGCAATGAATGAAGAAATGCATTCTATTGAAAAGAATGACACTTGGGAATTGTGTGAACTGCCCAAAGATAGAAAATGTGTTGGCTGCAAATGGGTCTACAAGATCAAAAGGCACAGTGATGGTTCCATTGAGAGATACAAGGCTAGATTGGTTGCCAAAGGCTTTACACAAAAGTTTGGCATAGACTATGAGGAGACTTTTGCTCCTGTAGCAAGGCAAGAGATAGTGAGAATGGTGCTCTCTTTGGCTGCTCACAAAGGCTGGAGTGTGCACCACATGGATGTAAAAAGTGCTTTCCTCAATGGGTATCTTGATGAAGAGGTGTATGTGACACAACCTCAAGGTTTTCAGGTCCATGGCAAAGAAGATCAGGTCTATAGATTGAAGAAGGCTTTGTATGGGTTGAAGCAAGCTCCAAGAGCTTGGTACCAAAGAATTCATGAATACTTCCAAAGGTGTGGCTTTCAAAGAAGCAAGAGTGAGCCTACATTGTACTACAAGACACAAGGTAATGACATTCTCATTGTGTGCTTGTATGTTGATGATTTGTTGTTTATGGGAAGTAGTCCTTCAATGAATGATGATTTTAAGGAGGACATGAAAAGAGAATTTGATATGACTGATCTTGGTTTGATGAGTTACTTTCTAGGCATGGAAGTACATCAAACTAGTAATGAGATTTTTCTTTGTCAAACAAAGTATGCAAAGGACATGTTGAAGAAGTTTGGTATGATTGATTGCAAGTCTGTAGCTACTCCAATTGCACATGGAGAGCTTTTGTGTTTGGATGATGGGGCTGATCATGCAAACAAAACTGAATATAGAAGCATTATTGGGAGTTTAATGTTTCTTTGCAATACTAGGCCTGATATTTGTTATGCAGTATCACTTTGTTCAAGGTACATGGCTGATCCTTCTACATTGCATTTGAAGGCAGCCAAGAGAATACTGAGGTATGTGCAAGGCACAATTGATTTTGGCATTCATTACTCCTCATCTCAGAATTTGAAGTTGATTGGTTTCAGTGATAGTGATTGGGGAAGTAATCTTGATGACCGAAAGTCCACTAGTGGAAATTGTTTCTCCCTTGGTTCAGGATTGATTACTTGGAGTTCCAAAAAACAAGCTACTATTGCATTGTCTTCTACAGAATCTGAATACATTGCACTCACATCAGCAAGTGCACAAGCCTTGTGGCTTAGGAAAGTTCTTGGAGAGATTGGGGAGAAGCAAGGAACTCCTACTACACTTTTTTGTGACAACACAAGTGCCATTAAGTTGGCACAAAATCCTGTCCACCATGTCCGGTCAAAACACTTTGACATCAAGTACCATTTCATCAGGGATGTGGTGGAGAAGAAGATGATCAAACTGAGCTATTGTAACACCAAAGACCAAATTGCAGATATATTCACAAAACCAGTTGCAAAGACTCAGTTTTTGATGTTGAGAGACCTGATTGTTGGCCCTCTCAACATCAAGGGGGAGAATGTTGGAATATGATGCTGACCATGTGGCATTTCCAAGTCAGAAAAAATGAAGTAAAACAAATATGCCCCCTATTTTGTAACTGCAGAATAAAAGAATGTGTCATTGTAGGAAGATTTCAGTTTTGTAACAGCTATAGACTGTTACACTTCTTGTAACAGCTTTAGAATCTTTGTATTAGGGTAGAATAGGGTAAAAAAATATTATTGTAACATTTTGTGGTAAGGAGAAGTCGAATGGAAGTGTGAAAAATGAAAAACGCAGCTCTAGTATTGATAATTTTTGCGCAGTCCTGTTTCTGGAAAAAGTGGTTAGTAGCCTACTTTGAGAGGCTATAACTTTTGATTTATAAATCCTTTTGCTCTGAAATTTGGACAGTGTATTGAAATTATATAGCTCTCTAAGATGTATAAATTTCACGTGATTCTGATAAGTGGAAGGCCTTCATTTCATCTTCCCAAAACTGCAATTTCTTCTTTTTTACTGTGTTTTCCAGTTTTGCAATATGCTTCATTTTTCTCTAAGTTTCATGTTATAATCTTCACATAAATATAGTTTATGAAGATGTATCTGTTTATATGTATTTTATCCATTATGCTTGGTATTCCAAAATATGTGCATCTAACATATACCATATATCAACTTAGAACAATTAGTAGTTTAATAGTAGATAGCTCAAAGGCTTGTCATAAGATTATTGGTCTAAACTTTGAGTAACTCATGTTTTAGAAGTATAATGAAGATATAATAACATAGTGAATATGTATTAAGTAAATTGATATTATTAATCCTTAGATGCTTCATGATTTATATTATGAAATGAAGGATATTTAAATACAATAGATGCCCAATTTTGGCATAACAAACATTAATTAATCATGCAACTATCCTTGACTTCTATTAGACCTTGTGTACCATTTTTTGAGTAGTTTTCTCGACTTACATTCACATTATATATGATGTAATAATTTCCAACATGCATACCCCGTAATAATTCCCAACATGCATACCCCGTATTATGTCATAGTCTAAACTCCAATTCTAATTCTAGCTTTGGCTCTTGGCTTGTGACTTAAAGGGAAATATTTTCTAGGGTGATGTTGAAATTTCTAGCTTTTGGATAGAGGAAATTCCCTCCTCAATGTAGAACTTATTCTATAATACTTAGGAGTGTCAAGTACTACCAATCATGCACTCCAATTACAAATTTATTACGCATACTTATTTAAAAAACTAATACTCAATGATTCAATTCAAGAAGTATGTCTCCTCCAATGGCTTCATGTGAAGGATGTGCCGCCATGCATCCTGTGTTGATTATGGAATTGACTGGTCATAAATATTTGTCATGAATGTTTGTTGTAGTGATATCAATCACCTTTTGTTTCTTCTTCTTTGTCCTGGCTTTGTTCATATGAATAAGATATTTGTTTGTGGAAAGCAATGTATTCAAGATTTCTTTGGTTGGTGGTGTTGTGTGATTTTGATGAACATGGTTGAATCTTAAGTGCCTAATACATGAATTCCTAGTCTTTCTCATTGATATCTTCTTTAGATTATTTTATAGGTGAAGAGGAATCACATTTGGAATAGATTTCCTCAACTTCTTGTTGCTTCATTTGCTTCATCTGAAGTTGCAAAGTTTGATTATTAATCATGTTCTCTTGATGGTTCTCTATTAGTTTCAAATGATCATTTAAGTTTTGATTTCATTGGTTGCTTTTGAGTTATACCAAACTCGATTGAACCGAATCAGTTGTGTATGTGCAACAAATACATACTCCTCTTCTTTTGAGTGATATTTCTCTTCTTCTCTAGTTTGATTTTCTTTAGCCATATTATTTTGTTGAATATTTTTTGAAATTGAATTCTTCTTATTAGATGATGACCTATATTGTTGTTGATACATCTATTGTGAAGAAGACCCATTTATAAAGGGATTATGTTAACATTCCTTCACTATGTGGCCATTCTTACCACAAAGTTCACATGTTTGTTGTGTGTAAAAACTATTTCTTTGTTGTTGATCTCCTTGCATTTGAGAACTATTTATTTGTTGTTAGAATCATTGTTGTGGTCTTCTACCTCTTCTGAATGACTACTTTTCTTTATGATTTATGAGAAGGACATGTTCTTATTCTTGTGTTGTGTATAAGACCTCTACTTTTTGAAGTAGGTTCACCAATTTCTCAAATGTTAGTGTTTGCTTAGTGATATTCAAATTTGTAACAAATGCATTATATTATGAAGGGAGAGATCTTAAGATGATAGGAACAAGTGTCTCATTAGATATATTTTCTCCCAAAACTTGAAGTGATGCTTGTAGTTTTGCAACTCTTCTCAAGAAAGATTTGATATTTTCCCCATTCTTCATTTTCAAACAATGATGAATTTGGATAAATAGGATTTGATTCTAGTTCCTTGTATCGAAATATGTTTGTAGTTTTTCCCATGCATCTTTAGCTATGTTAGAATCTCAAATGTACAGTTGTACTTCATCAGCCACTCTAAACATGATGATCAATCATGCATTTTTATGTCTTGTTAAATTTTATCTGCTCTTTACCTTCTAAACTAGGACAGGTAATGGTCTTGTCTACAAATTTTCATACTTTTTCAAACTTGAGTTGTGTTCTAAGTTTGTTCTTCTAGGCAAAATAATTATTCCCTTGTAATAGTTGGAAATCAAGCAACAGGAACTTTGGTACACCACTAGCCATATCATTTCTTCATAAAACTTGAAAAAATTACTTCCATAGGATTGTTCTCAAGAAAATATTTTCGGTGAATATATATAAGTCTATAGTCATGATTTAATTGATGCCTCTAATTGTAAGACAATTATTGTCTCATCAAGCAAAAAATATAGGTGGATTTTCTTTCTTCTACTAGAATATTTTAGGGAATATTCTTCAAAATATTATAACTTCTTCTTCTTCTTTATACCAACGTTCAACTAAAAGAAGACTTAAACTCTTATAGGCTCTAATGAGCCTTTCCACTATCAATATGGAATAAATATGTATTCTTGGTTGTGAATAAGCATGCACTAATCTACATCTAGGTTGAATTCATCAGTCTATGTGTTGGGTTGTTGCATATCTTTAAACTATTGTTTGATACATAAAATTTTATTCCAACTACCTATGCTATGGTTTGAATAATTTTAGAGGTGTTCTTTGATATTATATCAATTAGGAATGACAATACTAGATTTTTCTCTCAGGTTGTGTGTTTGCAAAGGTCATTGTCTACAAGTTAATTTTTTGTATTTTGACATCAAACACCTTTGTTTGAATGGCTTTGCATCAAATACCTTTGTTTGAATGGTTTTATGTCAATTATGTACCTTTGTTTCAATGACTCTACAATGAATACTTTTATGTTGAATGGATCTGTATTGAATATATTTGTTTGATTGGATTTGTATTGAATATATTGTTTTATTGGATTTGTTTCATACACCTTGTGTCAAATACCTTTATTTACCTTGATGTTGCTATAGTGATTTCTCATTGCATCATTTTTTGACAACAAAGGTGGAGTGCAAGAAAAATACTAGCACTAAAGAGAAACCTCTAATTGGAAGTTTCAAGGATCAAAAGGTCAGCTGGGATAATGTTCAAAGGTCAAAAATTTATTAGATATGATCAAAAAGGGGAAAAAAAAAGCTTTGGTATTGGAGGTTCGATGGTTAGAAGTCCCAAGGTAAAATAAATTGAGGTTAGATGATGAGTAAAACTTTCAAAGGAAAGGAACCACATCTCAAAAATCTAAGATTTGCTAATGTGTGTAATATTCTAGAGAGTATTGTCCTTTACTACAAAAGGAATGTTACATATCTCTAAAAAAAAGATAGTAGTAGCTAGGAAGCCATGACAAGGCCACTCCCAAATCTAGAGCATTAAAAGCATAAATATTTTACACCTAGATTATGAGGATTCCCAAAAAGAGGTAGTTGGATATAATGGTATTAGATGCTATTTTGAAGTCTCAAAACCATTTGGCATTTAATATACTAGATCTAGATAACCTTGGAAGGATTGACAACTTGAACAAGACATGACCTGGTATCAAAAACAACAGTCATATTGAAATATTTTCATGAGTTTTGGATGGAAATCCTCCTCTTTGTAATTTATAAATACGAGTAGTATTAGTTTTGTAAAGGATTGACAAGTTAGTAATTGTATTTTTTTGTAGGATTTTCCTTCATTTATTTTTGTATAGCAGTCGACTCCTAAGCGGCTTGTGGGTAAATCAAACCCTTGCTCCTAGCACAATCTTTGTAATAAACTATTTGCATAAATATATGAAGGTCTGCATCAATTTTTAGACCAACCATCTATGACTTCCTACAAACCCATTTCTATGTGTGTGCATGTGTTTGTATTCTTTACCTACTTTGGGCTTTTTGGATTAGCCATTTGTGGTTATCGTGTGGACCCACCTCTTTATACATGCTTATGTTGATGAATCTCATATGTGCTTAATTGAATTGGGGAGAGGAAGCGTTCACCACTAGAATATAGGGTTTAGGCCTATGATGCAAAGAGATATTAGCAGATCTTTTGACATATCGCCACCCTTTTTTCTTTTGTTGAATTGTTTGTTTTTATCTCTCACATCCCTTTTCCATTTTGATTTCAAGTGTACCTTCAATATCACATATTAACAAGGATTCGACCTTGTAAAAAACTCTTGAAGGTCCCCAATTGAGTCAAACCCCATGCTCTTGGTTGTGGCCATGTTGTATCGCTCCTTACAAGGCATGATTGTTCTAACCAGGACAATCAAAGACACTAATAGTTGCTTGGTTGGTTAAGTAAATATACCTTGGCTACATTTAGATAGTATATTTAGATGCTTTTATATCTATTACTTCTCTTTTATCATCTTTAGGTCAGAATGGATATCATCATTTATGAAACTCATTTAGATGTGTCACCTTATTGTTGTTGATGGTAAGAATATCAATGCTTTTGAGAGAATATTTGTTGTTTGACATTTCTTTGAATTTGAATGCCACCAAGACTAATGGTGGTCTTTGGTTAAGATTTCTTGATGTTATTCTTGAGTGCTTACTAAATAAGTCTCCAAATCTAATATATATTGCAATTTGTTCCTCAAGTTATTTAGACATAAATTAGCTAGGAATAAGATTAATGTAGCAACATTGGAAAATGATATATTTTGGGTAAAAATACTATTACCCATGTGTGCCTTTTTGATTTGTATTATGTGTACCTCGTTGGTTCATGTCCATGTGCACCTTGCAATTAGTTCCTACTCTTTTGAAGGAAAATAAGGGACGCGTGTATCATTGATTCTTTTGATGATTTTGATTTGCAACCTTAGTGCCATATTTTTACTTGCCAATGCTTAGTTTGAGTGTCTTGATTGCTTTATTTTGCTTCAATTTAGTTGATATTTTGTAGGATTTATTATCCTTATATCACTTCTACCTTTGATGTGGAACACTCTTACAAACATACATGAAAGAATTGCACAAATGAAAACTGATTTGTATTACCAAAACATGCCTATAAATAGGTATTACAAAGCTTTCAGATAAGTGCCAATGGATAAGGTTGCATTAAATGCTATCGACAACAAAGCTTATCCGATACAACAACTATGAAATAAAACAAGTGGTCATAAATAAAATATTATTTATTGGCTTAATACATTATTCCCTATCATTCCTCCCCACCATAGGAGCATTGGACCCCAATGTGCTCAAAAGGGAAGGAAAGTCATGCAAAATGGGAGCTGGTGAGAATCCCAAAGGTTGTGGGGAGGCTCCATAATGAGTGCCCATGTAGATGCAATGTGGACTACCAATATGAAGAGGATGATTGTGTATGGATGACAATTATTGAAGTATGAGAGGATATACCACCGAATATTGAAAGTCCTGCAAGGTGAAGGAGGTAGGATGTTGAGTGGTGTGAACCAAATGAGGAACTGGAGTTGGAGCTACAACTAGAGTAGGAGCAAGAGCAATAAGAAGAGATGTTGGTGCAACAAGAGCAGGTGCGGTTACAATAGGAAAAATTACTGGTGCAACAAGATTAGGTGTGGGTGCAACAAGAACAACTACATGTGCAACATGAACAACTACTTGTGCAATAGGAAGAACGTTTGATGCAATAAGAATAAATGTTGGTACAATAGGAACAACTGTAGGTACAACAAGAATAGAAACCCAATGAATGTGATGTGAAGAGGATAAAAGTGCTCTTATTTGTGCGTCCTCCTTTTATGGGGTACTAAAAACTAGGGCAATTAGTCGTACGTGATGTAAATCAGTGCAAGCCCAATGTGGATTGGGTAAAACACTATAGATAAGAAAGGATTTTTTCCCATGTTGTAAAGTATATGTATTGTTATAGGCATTGTAGACATGAAACATTGACTCATTTTCCTTAGTTTTCCTCCTAGAAAAGTAAGGTCATATTTGAGCTTAATTTTACCTAAATAAATCCCATCCAAATTTCTCAAAACCTACAACATTGGATAGGGATTGAAAAGAGATTTCCAATGTTATATTATATGTCCAATTTTGACACCATTTGACCCCTCAAACTATCAAAAAAATGTGTACATATCTAACCTCCTAACGATCGTACGATACGATCTTGTTCAAAAACAAAAAAAAAACTCAGTTTAATAAAATGACAAAGCAAGTTGTAACTTATTTTATTTTTACCTATGTAGTCGTACGACAGTTACGGGATCGGATCCACCGATTAGTCCTAGCTTGGAGGAGGTTGCAACCCACTTTGTCTTCTAGCCCAATTTCATCAGCTTGCTTAGCCTATTTAATCAGGCATCCCTCCCCTCGAATCTCTCCTACCTCATCGACCAACTTTCACATTTTAGTCGCTCAATTTTTGCATTAGGTCTTGTTATTTTACTATTTTTCTATAGGATCGGAGGATACGATCAGCGATAGGAGGATACGATCAGTGATAAGAGGATACGATCAACGATCAAAGGATACGATCAACCCTATTTTGTGTACGATTTTATTGTTTGATTACGATCTCGCTTATAGATCACTTGGGGGCAACTTCAAGTGTTGGTTTACAATTCTAAAAATCTCATTTGCATATTTATCATCTGATTTATCATTTTCCATTGCATATAATATTATATTTAATCATTTTCATCCTTAGAGTTCACCAATTTGCATTCACTTACATATTTCTTATATCTTAAGGTATATATATTTGTATTAAGATATTCAATAGATCATACATAATTTGATTTCTGTCTAATATAGGCTATAGCATATCCTAGCTTTCTATTTTTTGCACTTTATTCATGAAACTACAGGTTTCTACTGTGATCAGATCTTTCGATCACTGATCATATGGTACGATCACATATCGTATGTATAATCTTGACCAAAAGCGTATGATCTTGATCCACTGCATATGATCTCACCTGTAACAAAAATTAGAATCTTTATCAGACTTTCGGATCAAGTAAGAGTGTCAAATTTCTTCAAAAATAAGCATTTGCATTAGAGTTTCCTTTGTTTATGATTGTTTACTGTATTCATTAAAAATTGAATTGCATTTAGCATAATTTAGTTACATTGGCCAAAACTAGGTGATTGTGAGAATTTAAAAGGAACACATCAAACAAACTCCAAAACCTAGGCATGGAAACTACCAAGAAATGTTTCCTGGTGAACCCTAAATAATTCGTCGAAAAATCACCAAAGAAGACACGAACTCAAGTGTCTCTCTTCGAGGTGTAGACCTATCATTCTCCCATTCCCCTTCGAGGCGTGAATCCATTAGCCTGGAGGAAAGGAGTGCAAGAATTTTAGAGCTACATTCTTTGGTGAACCCGACATGAATAACATAGGCATCTTTTTTATTCATAAAAACATAAAAAACCAAAAATATAATATAATATATATTTACATATTTGCATATTTATTTATTTAGGTATATATAACATATATACCCCAAGAATTTAAGCATATATATATATATATATATATATATATATATATATATATATATATATATATATATCTCATAAGATAAAAATCCTAAAAAACCAAAATACCTAAAGTTTTGAGAAACGGTAAACAAATAGCGTCTGATGAACAAGACCAAGAAAACCTTGATGATAGGGTATTTATTGAAGATTATGTACCTTCAGAACAAGATGAAGATGATAATATAGAAATTCCTGACAAACCTACATTAGATAAGAAAGGAAATGTTAAATTCGAGTCTCTTGAACAATTTACCCAATAATAAAGAACAACATATAAGAGTTTAATCAAGCAATACAAATGGATAATTCAGGAGAAGGGGCTATGGAATCAGCCTTGGCATCTACTTTCCAGATACATACAAATACACTATAATACATGAATTCAACAGACCAAGATAATGATCAAGCAGGGCCATCTAATCAAAACATGATACATTTAAATCAAAATATTCAAAAACCAATGGCACAATCATCTAAAATTGCTGCTAGCAACAGCAAAACCAATCCTAAACAACAAAAATAACTATTTTCTTCCATCTTCTCTCAAGATTTTAATCAACAAATATCAAACAAAAAAAAACTAAACAAATGCAAAATACCAATCATCAACAAAAAATTCAACAAAATACAATCTCATATCAGCTTCATAACACTCTTCCTACCAAAACTTTACACAACTATATTTCAATTGGAAATCCTTACACAACAACACCAACTTATCATCAAAGACACAATAACATGGTGCAACAAAATCAACTTGGTGGACAACCGCAGGGACTTGAAGCCATGGTTAAACAATTAGCCTCACAACTAGATCAAATAGATCCCTACCGTCCCTCATATAGTTATATAGAGATGTGTAGTCAACCCTTGGATCCTATTGTGGTTGCTCAACCCTACCCTAAACATTTCCCTATGCATGTCCTCCCGATATATAAAGGAATCGATATTGAGCATCTTCGCATGTTTAGGACAACGTGACATGATATCTCTTATGATGACTTATTGTTGCTAAAAATATTCCCTAAAAGTCTCGGAGGCATGGCTCTAGAATGGTATTATCAACTACCTACAAATTATTTAAGGAACTTTGAAGAGATAGCGGAGATGTTTGTCCACCAATTTAGTGCCTATATATATAGCCATGTGACCATTAAGGATTTATACAATTTGAAACAAGGTAAATATTAGAGTTTTTCTAAATTTTTGACTAAGTGGAGACAACTCTTAGGAAAACTACATTTTGCATTACCTCATCGTAAAATGTTGGACATATTTATTGGTAATTTGCAAGAACAACTATATTATGAGCTTTCCACTGCTATAGTAACCTCCTTTGATCAAGTCATTGATATAGCTAGGAGGGTAGAATATGCCCTCATTAGAAGAGGACAATTTTAGAAGAAATATGAGGACAAAACTTCTAAGAACCAATATAAGAATAAGCAAGTAGTGGGTGATGGAGTTACTGATAGCAGAAATAACTCAAATGTTAACCTTGCTGAAACTGTAAAGAAATTTGTATTGAAAATCCTTGATAATTCACCACGAGAATTTACAATATTAAATCAACCCTTAACTATGATTTTACATCAATTATCGAAACAAGGTTTGATACGGTTACCTGAGGTAAGACAACCATATACCACTGCAGCTAGATATAGGGCTGATTTACATTGTAATTTTCACCAAGTAGATGGATATTCTACCAATTATTGTAAAAGGTTAAAGCATGTGATACAAGATTTGATTGATAAAGGTAATATGGAAGTACAATAATTTCTTGCAAACAATAATACCCAAAAACAACCAACCCAAAATGCTAATCAAAACTTAGATATTTTTCAACATCCTTTACCCAACCATGGTAAAGAAAATGTGAATCAATTAGAACATCATAATGTCCCTCATCCAACCAAATATGTGGGAACCATTAGTAGTCTCTTGCCATATCAAAATATTCAAACCCCTTATGTGCCTACTTTATCCACAATTACAACTAGGCCAATCATATATACAAGAAGTGACCTAGAAAGTGACACAGAAAGTGAAACAAAAAGTGAAATAGAAAGTGAAATGGACATCACCTCAAACAATTCAAATAATTCTCAATATGAGTCAGATCAAATTCTTCCCATCACGAATTTATTAGTTCCCGAAGAACCATTCCCTAGAAGAATGATTACTCGACCCTCATCTCAACAAACACTTTCAAATGAACAAGCAGTGAATGCTAGACCTCATTTTGGTCATTTACAAAATAATAACATTGTGGGTACTATTGGAGCCATCACTAGACAACAAGTTCAAAATCAAAATTCCCAATCACAAACTCAAACAACTAATCAAGACATGGGGATCTCTCAAAAACCCCTATTCAATCATCAACAACAGGAAACCAATCAAATATTACATCCTAATGTGTCCCATTACAATGATATCACTAATAATGTAACAAAAACTACAAGTGAGCAACCTCAAGTTCAATCAACTCAATTTGATAAACAATAAATAAATTCTTCATCCAACAAACCTTCAAGATCTCTCTTGGTTTTGAATAATAATCCAAAAGAGGATACAAGCATAGAAAACCCATATTTAATGTTGAAGTCTCAACCTAAAGTCTCCCTCAACATTCAACAGCAATGGAACAATCATCCACATAAGATATCTCTTTGGAACATTTTCAAACCTCTCATATTCATAGGTAATCTTTATTCTTTATTCTTTATTCTCTTTCTTTATCGTCACTACAACAAGTTCTCTACTATTTTCCTCTTTATCATCATTGCCACCTTTTGTCTATCACCTATTATCCTTCATTTTCTCTTTCATTATTGTTTTTTTTGGTAATTATTTTAATAGATTAACAGTGGGTTTTTATAGAGGATCCCAAAACCTTATGTACAAAATTAGCCATACTTCTAATGATGTATCATGCCTCCTGGCTAGAAATATAAGCCGAATTGCAAGAAAAGCAGACCCTAGACTGATTGCCATGAGGCTACAAAAAGGGCATTTAAGCCTGATTAACCATATAACAAAACTAAAAAAAACCGAGAAAAACAACAAGAAAAATCCGAAGAAACTGGAACATGGAGATCGGAAGCACAACAGCCAAACACCAGAAACAGCTAATCCTGGTCCTCCTGACCTTTCAAATTTTGCGCTGGGAACACCTCATGAAGTGATATCTGCTCTGGCAATTCTTTCCACCTCTGAAGGGAAGCGAGACCGCCACACGACCGGACACGTAGTCGCGAGCCCTTTGTTGGCCATGTGGTCAGCCACGCGATTGCCTTCTCTAAGGATATGACTTGCCTTTCCACCTGCCACGTTGGGAAAGTAGCGACCTTGCCTCAAGAACGATGTTGAAGACCCTCCAGGATGGGTCTTTGGTGCCTAGGAGGTAATTCACAATGTTGAGCGAATCTCCTTCAATAATTAGAGGTCGAGGATCCTCAGAGAGGATCTGGATTCCTTTTAGAGCACCTCGGGCTTTGGCATAGTGATTCATCTGAGAGCCCAACTCTTCACAATAGGCCACCACAAGATTCCCATCATGATCTCTAACAACACCCCCTGAACCAGCGGGCCCAGGATTACCCTTTGCCGCTCCGTCAAAATTTAATTTAATCCATCCCATAGGGGGTTTGGTCCATCTAACACTTCTTCGACAAGGGCCTGTAATAGCTTCTAGAAATGGGCAGAGATTCATCCTTTTGAAAATTGCTTCTTCGATCGAAAGATGGGGGCGAGGACTGGGAACAACATTAGAGTTCTCAATGGCATAGGATAAGGCCCTTTGAGCGACACAAGGAGGCACTTTTGGGGCTCTGCCAAAGACTCTGGCATTCCTTTCTAACCAAATTTGCCAAATGGAATGGTGGAAGGAGGCCTCAAGGAGGAAGCGGAGTTTAGGATTCTTGAAAGGATTAGGCCATTGATGGAAAGCATCTCTGAGGGATCGGGGAGAGCACCAGAGGATTTGGAAGGAGGATAGGACAATGTTGAGGACCGAGTGGGAAAAGGGGCAGTGCAGGAATAAATGGTCCCTCGTCTCGCACTTCGCTAAACACATGTAACACCTGTTGGGGAAGGCAAAACCCCTCTTGTGAAGGTTGTCAATGGTTAATGCTTTGTTGTGAAAAGCAATCCACGCAAAGAAGTTCACTTTAGGGACGACCCCTTTCCTCCAGATAACTTTCCACCGATAATCCAGGGTAGTCTCGTTGGTAAGAAACTCATAGGTTGATCTAACAGAGAAAAGACCATCCTCCGTACCACTCCAGATGATTCTGTCAGTCCTCCTAATAGATGGAATTAAAATTGATTGGAGGATGTTTGCCATAAAGGCAACCTCATTATTAAACCCTTCCACACCTGGAAGTTTCCACCGAGGGAGACAGGAGCTCCGGTCTATGAAATCCACCACCCTGAGTTGGGAGTTTGGGTCGGTTTGTTCTCTCAGCCTAGCAAGGTCCGCCCTCAAGCCAAGGGCTTCTTCAGTCGCCCACCTGTCCTTCCAAAAGAGGATGAGGTTGCCATCACCCAAAATCCAACGAGCTCCCAAGCTGATCAAATGACGGGTTTGGAGCACAGATTTCCAAAAAGTCGACGCTTCAGGAGGGATCTCAACGTCAAAAAAAGAGTTGGAGCCAAGATACTTCCTTTTGACCAGCTTAACCCACTCCACCGGGTCACTAGTTAGGATCCTCCAAGCATGCTTCACGATCAGAGCTGAGTTCATAAGTCTTGATCTCCTCATCCCCAAGCCGCCTTGGTCTTTTCGTGAACAAACCTTGTCCTAGGCAACAAGAGGAATTCTGGATTTTTCTTCATTGCCAGACCACAAAAAGGTCCTCTGAATCTTCTCGATCTTGGAGTGAATAAAAACTGGAAGCATGAACACCGACATAAAGTAGGTTGGGATCCCCTGAAGACAAGCTTTGGTAAGGGTGGCTTTCTCGGCTTGCGACAGGAGTTTGCCCTTCCAAGTGCCAAGTTTCTTGTGAAGGCGTTCCAGGATCATGTTCCACATACCTCCACTGGCATGGCCATTGCAAGATAGGGGTAACCCCAGATAAGACGTAGGTAGGGAGTCAATGGTGCATTCTAAAATTCTGGCAATCCGGAGTTGCCTACACAGGGGAGTGTTAATAAAATAAATTTTGCTCTTGATGTAATTAACCTTTTTCCCGGCAGCTTGCTCGTAACGGGAAAGGATCCGCTTGAGGGATTTGGCCTGGGCAACAGACGCCCCAGTGGAGATGAGGGTGTCATCCACAAATTGCTGATGAGTGACAGGTTCAACTCTAGAAGTCGGTAGAATGCCAAAAATCTTGTTCTGACGAAGAGCCTCTTTCAAAGACCAGCTCAAAACCTCCGCCAAAAGGATGAAGAGGATGGGAGACAAAGGGTCACCTTGTCTGAGGCCTCTAGCGCTTTGGAAATACTCGGCTGGGGACCCGTTGATCAGGACAAAAAAAGAGGGAGTGGATATACAGCTGCATACAAGGTCAATCTAGTGGGGATGAAAGCCAAACTTGAGGAGGACAACACACAAGAACCTTCTATCAACCCGGTCGAAGGCTTTGTTCATGTCTAGCTTAAGAAAAAGAGCAGCATTCTTGGAGCGGTAAGCAGAGTGAAGAGTTTCATGGACAGTGATGACACCATCAAGAATGTTTCTGCCTTTAAAATTGCTTCCCTGATAAGGATCAACCAGGAGAGGGAGAACGGGTTTCAGTCTATTGGCTATAGACTTGGTGAGGATCTTGTAAAAAACATTGCACAGGCTGATGGGCCGGTAGTCAGAGAAACTCTTGCAGGATGGAGACTTAGGAATGAGAGCAAGAAAGGTGGAATTGAGTTTTGGGTGGATGGATCTGGAAGCTTGTATGTCCCGAATAGCTTCGCACACATCCGAACCCACAACATCCCACATGACTTGGAAAAAATGGGGGGAAAACCATCGGGGCCAGGGGCCTTGTCTGGTTGCATGGAGAACAAAGCTTCTTTAATCTCAAATGAGGAAAAAGGTTCCAGAAGCTTGATGCTTACCTCGTGGGGGACTTTAGTCGGAAAGTTGGCAAGCAACGATTTCTGGACCTGAATGTTGTTGTCGGGAGGAGTGCCAAGCAAGTCCTGAAAAAAATCAACCGCTTCGCTCCCGATTTCCTCTATTTCCCTGGTTACACGCCCATCCTTGCAAGACACTTCTCTGATCTTGTTGGCCCCTCTCGTGCCTCATGGTAGACGCGTGGAAAACCTCGTGTTGGAGTCTCCATTCTTCAACCAAAGGTCTCTAGATTTCTGGCGCCATAAGGTTTCCTCCCTTGCAAGAGTAGAATGGTAATCCACCAAAAGACTTCGTTCTTCCTCCCTGAGACCCTCGGTGTAACCTTCGAGCTCCATCCTCTCCTCCAAAAATTTTAGGTTGTCCGAGATGGACTTTTTGGACTCAAAAATGTTGCCAAAAACCTCTTTATTCCATATTTTTAGCCTCTCTTTGACCATTTTGAGTTTTAAAGCCACTCTCTTAGGGGCGTTTCCTCCCACCTCCTGTTGCCACCACGTTGAAACCAATCCTTTGAAGTCTTTGTGAGAAATCCACATGGATTCAAATCTGAAGGGGGTCTTAAAGACGGGCCCGTCGTTCACCTCCAAAAAAATAGGGTTATGGTCAGACCCAATCCTTGGTAGGGTCGAGAGAGTTGCACCGCCAAGGATGGGAATAGCTTCTTGGGAAATGAAAAATCTGTCGAGCTTGACTTGAATCAGGCTTCTCCCAATCCTTCTGTTGCTCCACGTGAAGGATGCTCCTTTGAGTTCGATGTCAAGCGAGCTGTTAGTAGAGACAAAATCTCTAAAGTCCTCCAAGTTGCGGCTTGAATGGTCAGACCCTCCTTTTTTTTCCGATGGGTGAAGGGGACAGTTGAAGTCACCCCCTAAGACCCAAGGAAAATTACTAAAATTCTCCCTCATCTGGGAAATAGCCTTCCACATTTTTGCTCTCTCCGTGGCAGAATTCGAAGCATAAACATTGGACAGAATCCAAGAAAAATTGGTAGTTTTGGACTGGAACAACACATTGATAATCCTATTGGAAATTGATGACAAGTTGCCCTCAACACTCACTGGATCCCACAGAACCATGAGCCCTCCCGCTGTTCCCACTGCAGGGCTGTACAGAAATTTTGCCTTGGCCCAAATGGCCTTAGCAACTCTATCAGAGGAGATAGCATCGGTCTTGGTCTCTTGCAAAATTAGGATGGAAGGGTTAGTCCTCTTTCGGAGATCAACCACTAACCTTCGTTTGGTTGTTCCGTTCAGTCCTCTCACATTCCATGAGAGAACTTTCATCTGGACAACTTGAGGTTCTTCTTGCCTCCCCTCCCTTGTTGGGGGGGAGGTTTTGGTACATGCGCTTCGTCTGTCTGAGTATCGAAATCATCCAGAACCAGCAGACATTGGGTTCCATTAGCAACATCTGTCGCTGTCTCTTTGTCTCGCCTGTCTTTGTTAGGAGGACGACCCTTCTTCCTCTCACTACCAAAATCTACACTCTATTTTTGGCTCCTCGTATTTCGAGGGCTAATGTGACCAGACTGTTCACCCCTCCTACCTAGGAGGTAGTCTTCTAGCAATGTTTGTGAATTAAAATCGGGGTGGCCCCGGTCCCGGAGCTTGGGTGAATCGGATTGAGTGATATTTTGGGAAGGAGTCCAATCCTTCTCCTCCTGCGAATGGCTTTCCAGACGGGAGTCTGCTCCTAGCTGGGTTTTTGCTCCAAACTGCATAGGGTCCGTTTGGTGGGTGAAATTCTCAACAGGCTGGGAGAAATCATCGTGGTCCCTGGAGGGGCCTAGAGATTCATGGCCCATCGCATTTGGAAGATTTGACTATTTCGCCTGTCCTTCGCCATGTTCTAGGGGGTTACAGGTTTCACGCTTCTGCTTACCCAGTTTTTGAAGAGGACAATTGGACTGGAGGTGCCCTTGAGAACGGCACTGGGGGCAGAAATTTGGCCTATTCTCATAGACAATAGCTTGTTTGTGAAGGACGGTGCCTCCAGACCGAAGAGTGATGGAGGATGGGAGCTCCGCCTCCAAATCCGTCAACACGCAAAAATGGGCTTGGACGAACCTTGTTCGAGCTCGGGTGGGAGGGTCAATGGTGACCAACTCCCCTATGGAGCGAGCAATACCTCTTATTACATTTTCATGCCAACCGAAGAGGGGAAGACTTGGGAGCCTAACCCATATTGGGGCAATGTTGATGTTCTAGGTATCAGGATTAAAGTCCATGCCCCACTTCCTAAGGAACAGACTTCTACGGCCCAGAAACCATGGCCCGCCAACCAAGATTTTACAGTAGTCCTCCTTGTTGTTCAATCTAATAGCAAAAAAACCCCGGGATAGGGCCGCCAACTCCATATGTCCAGAGGTCCTCCATTTGCTTGCCGCCCACTTGCGAATGGTCTCCATGTTGGGACGACCACCAATGAACTTACCTATGAGGGTATACTTCTCATACTCCACGAAGCTTGAGAGTACTTCCGTCGGGATGTCCAGCTCATCCCCAACCGGGAATAGCTCCTTGGTAAAAAAACCGCTTAGGGTTTCTGAAGCCGCTGCCTGGGCATACGACTTCTGTGGCCCACCCCCCCATTTGTTTGGTGGGTCCTTACCCCGACTGACACCGTCGTCAATCCGTTCTTCATTTGGCAAGGCCGCCTTCGCATCACCAGAACCGGGGTGCCCTCCGCCCGCTCCGCTGTGCCCATGGTTCGAAATGTTGTCGCTCCCGTGCTCTCCCGTAGAGGACTTCCCGCCCATCGTCATCCCCCTTTCCTCTCTCCACCATCAAAAGCATCTCATATATTAACCACCATTGTTGTATATGTATGCCTGCTTTTTTATTGAAACATCATTCTCTTTCATTATTGTTATCACATCAAGTTCTCTATTCTTTTCCTCTTTATTATCATCATCATATTTTGTCCATCACTTTTCTTCATCTGCATCTACTTATCATTCTTCATCACAATAATATCAACTATCAACCAATCAGCTTCAATCACCTACACCACAACCAAATTGTCCTTCAAAACCTCCTTTAATTTTGAAGCCACCTTAGAAATGTTATGCACAAATCACTTTGTATAGTGTATATATAGCATTTTTTTGTATATATTATCAATTTTATCAAATCACAAAATAAACCAAAAAAAAAAATCAAGAAAACATGAAAATTTCCAAAAATATTTCAAATTGTTAAACTCTTATTCTGTGCATCAATGTTTGTTGTTTTCCAAAATTCAAGTTATATTTTATTTTTTCGGATAAAACTCAAAAGTTATCTTGAACCATGCACTTAATTTACATATTTAATAATTTTGATTTCATCATTATGATTATAAATCTCTCTTGTATCGAAAAGCACTATTACTTCATTAAATAAATTTTGAGTTTTAGAAAATGATCTTGCTACTTCTTGAACCAAGAACACATTCTCACATCGTAAAAATGATTTGTTATAAATTCAAAAAAGGATACTACATAGTAGTCTTAGATCCTTAAGCAAAAAAATTCCCTTGCTATCCTATTATGCGTATGGTCTAGAATACTGAGAATTGGCAAAAGGACAAGCTCCCCCCTACCTGAATAAAATCCCTTGCTCTACATCTAATCTGGGCAAGTATCCCAAAAAAATAAAAAGCAAAAGAAAAAGAAAAAGAGAAAGAAAAATCAAAGAAAAATAAAAATTAATAAAATTCTCTTGTTCAAAAATGGACAAGAATTCCTATTCCAAAAATCAGAAGAAAAGAAGGGGGTAGTGAGCTTGAATCCCTAGAATTCCTCAATTATTTGAAAGCCATGAGGTAAGCCCCATAACAGGTAGTTTGTGCCCAACCCGCTTGACGTTGGGTAATCCCTTTTCGCATGGCGACATATCTATCACATTAGAGACCTTCTTTTGTATAGACCAATATTCGCTTGTGGATTAGCTAGATTTTGGTAACTTGACTTACATAGTAGTTCGATACAATGACATGCACAAAATCATGGTTAATGAACATTTCACTTGCACACACATTGGTTCATAAAAGTTTACTTGTATCACTACCTTACTCAAAATCGGTAAATTAACTTCACAAAGCACACACATTTGATCCTTGAGAGATTTTGTATCATTATGACAAGTCAAGATAGATAATGAACTCACACATCACACACTGGTTCTCAATAAATTTGACTTTGTCCTTGAAATAATTTAAAATATTTCTTTGATTTTTGCTAGAAAACATTAGTTTGTAATCATTTGCATATTGTCTTCAAAATTTTCCAACATGTGACACAATGATCTATTTTCAAAATACAACTTGCATTTTTCAAAATCATATATAATCATGCATTGCATTTTGACTTCACGATGATGGTATAATTCCTAGTAATTATGATCCCAAAATTCACACTAGGAATTCTATGCCTAGCGCAAGTCATCCTTCCCAATTTTTCATGCTTAAATCACTCTATTTTTCTCACAAATACAATCGTTCTCAACTTATTTTCTCAAAATCAATCTCTCTCAACAAATCAATATCTTCTTTCATCATCATAAGCCTCAAGGTTACTCTTGAGCCCACAATCCTTTTGGTATTAGCAATACAAAACTTCCTCACAACAGGATCCACTTCATGACCTAGCAAGCATCGATCTCCACCAACGGTCATATAACAACACAACATCCTTTGAGGTTCATTGTTAATCCATCTATTTTATCACCACACAAAAACATATTTTGTTTCAAAAATCAAAGCATGATTACAAGAAATTATATAACACAAACCATCATAAGCAAGTGCAATAAATCATCCAATAAATCAAATCATTCAATGTCGCATAGACAAAAGGATCAATATATATATCTCAAAAATATGTGTACAAAATGGAGTCAATTGGTATGCCACAATTTCCAAAATTGGTATACTCAGTCACTAGGGGGTATACCACAAAAGCAAATTTCAAAAATTTTGAGTTTTCCACCAAATATAAAATTTGGCATAAAAACTCGAGGGGGCATCCTAGTCAGTAAATTAGTAATTATTTTTCTAAAATATCAATTTTCCATGAACAAATCATTCTAAACCATCTACTCCTTTTTACCCATGTTAATCATAATCATTTCTAATCAAGTGTCTACACTTTTCTTTAACGCATTTATTGTTCATAAATACACCAAAGAGGGGGCAAAATGTAGACATGAAAAATTGACTCATTTTCCTTAGTTTTCCTCCTAGAAAAGTAAGGTCATATTTGAGATTAATTTTACCTAAACAAATCCCCTCCAAATTTCCCAAAACCTACACCATTGGATAGGGCTTGAAAAGATCTTTCCAACAGTATATTATATGTCCAATTTTGACACCGTTTGACCCCTCAAACTACCAAAAAACTATGTACATGTCTAACCTCCTGGCGATCATACGTACGATCTCTAATCGTACGTACGATCTTGTTCAAAAATAAAAATGCTCAGTTCAATAGAATGATAAATCAAGTTGTAACCTATTTTATCTTTACCTGTGTAACCATGCAGCAGTTACAGGATCAGATCCGCCGATCAGTCCTATCTTGGAGGAGGTTGCAATCCACTTTGTCTTCTAGCCCAATTTCATCAGCTTGCTTAGCCTATTTAATCAGGCATCCCTCCCCTCAAATCTCTCCTACCTCGTTGACCAACTTTCACATTTTAGTCGCTCAATTTTTGCATTAGGCCTTGTTATTTTATTATTTTTTGTAGGATCAGAGGATACAATCAGCGATAGGAGGATACGATCAGCGATCGAAGGATACGATCAGCCTTTTTTGTGTATGATCTTATTGTTTGGTTACGATCTCACTTATAGATCACTTGGGAACAACTTCAAGTGTTGGTTTGCATTTGTTAAACTCTCATTTGTATATTTATCATCTGATTTATCATTTTTCATTGCATATAATATTATATTTAATCATTTTCATCCCTAGAGTTCACCAAATTGCATTCACTTGCATATTTCTTATATCTTAAGGCATATACATGTTAGATATTTGTATTAAGGCATTCAATAGATCATACATAATTTGATTTCTATCTAATAAAGTCTGTAGCATATCCTAGCTTTCTATTTTTTGCACTCTTTTCATGAAACTATAGGTTTCTATTATGATCGGATCTTCCGATCACTAATCGAACGGTACAATCACAGATCATACGTATGATCTTGACCAGAAGCGTACGATCTTGACCCACTGCATACGATCTCACCTGCAACAAAAATCAGAATCTTCATCAGACTTCTAGACCGAGTAAGAGTGTCAAATTTCTTGAAAAATAAGCATTTGCATTAGATTTTCCTCTGTTTATGACTATTTGTTGTATTCATTAAAAAATGAATTGCATTTAGCATAGTTTAGTTACATTGGCCAAAACTAGGTGATTGCGAGAATTTAAAAGGAACACATCAAACAAACTTTGAAACCTAAGCTTGGAAACTGCCAAGAAATGTTTCCTGGTGAACCCTAAACAATTCATCGAAAAATCACCAAAGAAGACACAAACTCAAGTGTCTCTCTTCGAGGTGTAGACCTATCATTCTCCCATTCCCCTTCGAGGCGTAGGTCCATTAGCTTGGAGGAAATGAGTGCGAGAATTTTAGAGCTACAGGCATCATATGTAACACATCTATCATATTGATAAGGCTTACCAAGCAATAATCCATAGCAATACATGGGTGTCACATCACAAGTAACATATTCTTATACTTAGGACCAAAATCAAATGCAAGTGTGCATGTGTGTGTGATCTATGAAGTGTTGTTACTATCCTTCCACCCAAGAGAGTAAGGATGAGGATGTGGTGTTGTAGGAAGCTTGAGCCTATCAACAATGGACTTCACAATCAAATTCTTTTGTGATCCATTGTCAATGATACAATCAACCGTAAAATTATGAAGCAAATAAGCACATGTGATGAATAGATTATCACGGTCACATGTGGTGGAATGATGATGCATCAATGTTACATCATTGAGTTGTCCCCTTAATTCCTCATAAATATCTCCCTCACTAGTAGCCTGGATGGGGTTATCACATGTGCCCTCATCAGACTGTACAAATAAATTCTTCTTGTTAGAATTTTGTAATTTTGGACATGCAAATTTATCATACCCTATTCTTTTACAATACCGAAAAAATTTTTGAGACTTATCATGAGAAGAAGAAGAATAATGAAATGTATGCTTAGAAGCAAGGGATTGATTAGAAGTAGGAGTAGAAGAAGGGGAGAAAGGAGAAGAGTACCTTGGTGCCTGTTGTTGTGGATGGAACACTTGTGTTGAACCACCAGAAGGGTAGTGAGGTCCTCTATGCTATGCAATGAACTTCTCCTCCATAAGCTATGCATGATTGAACACATCATCAAGTGTAGTGCAAGGAGTATATTTCAACTCACGATAAAAGTGTGCAAGAAGCCCACTTTTAAACTTAAGAATGAGGGAATCAGTAGGATCAATAAGGTAAAGCAATACGCGTAGACGATTGAATTGATACACATAATCCTATACAAATTGATTATTTCCCTATCGAAGGTGGAGCCAATGAATCTGCAAGTCATTATCATAATTGGACGGATAAAAAGTGGCCTTCAAAGCTTTGACCAAATCATCCCACATGAGAATGGATTTTGAGTTCCATGGCATTCGGTTATGAGAACCTTAGCCATACTAGAAAGTTTAAGTTTATCAAATGGAACCTTATCATCATTTGAAGTTTGACTAAAGTCAAACTAGGTCTCCATATCGAGGATCCAACTATTGAGGACAATAGGATCTCGAGAGCCTTCATAAATTTTAACTTCACACTTGGCATGAGAAGTATGAGTGGATGAGGACTACAGTTTGATGTCCTTAATGGTGTCAACCAAAGAATGAATTTGGGCCAATGTTGAGGACTGAGTGGTTGAGATTTCAACCAATTATTTCTTCTGCATGGTGGTGACTTTGGTCAATTTTTTGGCTAAGACCATGTTGGAGGTCATATGTCTAGTGGGATTTAGGAAGAAACTGAAAATGCAAGAAATGATAGTCAGAAGGCAAAAATGTAGGTCCATTTGACAAGGATATCTTTGGTACACAATGAGAGAGACTAAACAAGGACAAATGGAAAAATCAACACTATGGATGGCTAGGGTTCAAAACGAGCTTTCCAATGAGTATAAATAAGGGTATACTCGGACAAATATAGGCCCTCTTAAATCAAAATTTGTAGAAGGTCTTGCAAAAGTATGAAATGGTAAAATTTTGGTTTTTTTTTGCAACTTTAAACTACCAAATATTTTTTGAACTCCCAACAGACAGGTTTTAGACCAACAACTAGGTGGACTGACAACGTGATTTGACCAGTCAACTATTTTTTGAACTCCCAACAGATGGGTTATTAACCAATGGCTAGGCGGGTTGACTCTAATCCTTTCATATTCTCACAAATTGATTGGAACATTAAAGTAATTAGACTCATAAGATATAATTTGTGTGTATTGTTATTTTACCAATATTATATTTAAAAAAGAGGTAATATAGATAGCTAATACTAATAATTATGACAAAATAAATTAGTATTTGATACTTCTAAATTTACTTACTATAGATGATTATTTCCCAGGACTTACAACACTAATCAAATTGTCATATTTTAAATTATTTTAACAAAATACATATCAAATATTTGAGATTAGATATGTTCTTAGTCTCTTATCTTTTCACTTTAGTTGTAAGAATGTAGACCTATCTTAGAGAATATGATGCATCTAAAGAATATAAAGGATCAATTGTTAGCTATTTAAAAAAATTGAAGATGAAGATATAGTTATCGTGATACTACAAATTTTACCTCTACGTTATGCTTCTTTCATCAAATCTTTGTATTCAATAGTACAAATATAAAAACTTGATTTTTGAAATATTTTTACCCTAGTATTATAAAAGTAGAAGAGACAAAATTAGATGAAAGATTCAAATTTTAATTGATACAAAATATCATTCATTGCCAAATTTAAAGCTAAAGGTAATCAATATTCTAAACAAACATCTAATAAAACTTGAGGTAATCCATATGAAAAATTTTAAGTAATATGTTTTACTTTAAGAAACTTAGATAATACAAAACAAACTACAAATATCTAGTGTGTTAAGAAAGCAAAAAAAGATTGAAGTAGACAAATTGTGCTAAGCAAAAGGACCAAGAAAAATGTATTTATAAATCAAGGATCATCAACTAAATTCATTGTGTAGTATTTTGACTCAACATCATCCATACACTACACATAAGATGATTTTTATGTTAATGTTGTTGAGGATAAATGTAGAGAATAAATTTTCTTCTCTAGAAAATGGTAGGATGAGCTTTGTTAAAGGAAGTAGACTTAATATTAGTGTCATATTATTAAAAAATATTGACACTTACACCTTCAAAATATATAGGTCTTTAACATAAATAAATCTCTCATCAGTTAACAAGATCATTGAGAATTCTTAAACTATTGTACGTTTTCATAGCAATAGAATTCAAGGCTACTCATGTCCATAATAAAGTAAATTGCTCTTTGTATGGGTGAAAAAGAATTGTCTACTTAGTGGATCTCAAATTAGAAAATTTATTTTCTTTGGCAATGAAAGAGAACAATATTATACTTTGGAATAAAAGGTAAGGAAACCTCAACTATAACTAGTTGTTAGTCTATATAACCACAACATATTCAATAAGAACCACCATTATTTAGAAGTGTACTATGCATGCATTAGTAATTAAAGTAAGAAAATGAATATGAAATGCCATGTTCAACTTAGATCTTAAACATATAGGTTTATCCAATATAATAAATATGCCTTTTATTTTTAGAGCTAAGTGCCTTTAGCTAGTGTACTATTTAAGAAAGTAAAATATTCTTTGATGTTCTTATGGGACACCATAATAGTATGGCTTTGATGTGGCTTTGGTCCCGAGGTTACAATTTATGAACCAAACTTTTGTCTATTCAAAATTTAAAAAGTAAGTTTAAATTTTTATATAAGATAAATTTTGAGTTGATGTTTGTCATTTCAACTCAAGAGTCACATATGTTGAGTAGGATTGTCCACTTAGTCTTCTATAAAGATCTCACCCAACCCTTCCTTACCTGCAAAAGATAAATAAATAGATATTAAAAGAATTATTAAAGATTAATCTCAATTATATAAAAAAAATTAATATATAAAAATAAGATCAATCAAGATTATTCTTATTTTATTAAAAAAAAATTAACGTAATAAATTATGAGTTTAATTTTTCATTTTATATATATATATATATATATATATATATATATATATATATATATAATCATTCGAAAAAATATATATATTAAAAATTATTTTACTTTTACCTATAACCCTTTTCAATCATCAATATACTTTTCTTTTTCTCTTAACATTATTTAAATATTCAAACACAACTCTATATTCACTTTTAATTTTTATTATTTTTTAAATTAAAACATATTTTATATTTTTTTAAATTTAAATGTTTGAAAATTAGATTAAATTTTTTTTATTATTATTATTATTATACATGGTGGAATCGGTAACCACCATGAATCCGGACAGACTGTCCAGTTTTTTATGGCTACCATAGTATTCTGCGATGTCCGCCCCAGAAGCCGCCACACAAATCTTCGCGCAGTCCCCTATAACCACCATGCCACAATCATTTTAAACCTTTTACGCCGCTTAAAGCACCAAGAAAGGGACAAGCGTTCAATCCGAGTAGGCCCGAGATTTGAACCTTGGACCTCCGCCCCTTATGGGGTTTGGATGAACCAATTGATCTACACCTCGGACCTTAAAATTAGATTAAATTTTATAGATATTAAATTTCTTAAATTCTTTAGCTTTCATACCAACTACAATTATAATCCTTGCAATTTATATTACCTTTAAAAATTCAATTATAAATTAAAATACAAGATTATTTTTTTGTTAGAAAATTTCAATAATATTTCATTAGTATTTTATCTTAATTACCAAAGGTTAAGAAACGCATGTCACTAAGAATAATATGCTGTAATTCAGGAAAAAAAAAAAAAAATGGCACATTCTATTAAGAACCAGAGATAGGGTAGCAGTTCTTGCTAGGGTTGACTCAACAGTAAACTGAGAATTTTGATGTTGCGCAGGGATGGCCTGTGAGGCCTCACCAATCTGGGGGACTCGCTTATGCTCTCCAAAACGGGTTTCCAAGATTTTGAACCGCTCTTCTTGTATCTCTGCAACGCCCAACTCTCTTCCGCCACCACACCCTCCTCCACCTGCAATTTGGCAACACAACCTCTCTCTCTTTCTTCTTTTCCTCGCTTAATTCTCTGTCCGTAATAACGGCGGTTTTTCTGTCCCCTGGAGGCAGTAACACCAAATCCCCCAACAGCGGAATGATTTTCGAGGCCTGCGAGAAGCGAACCCGGGAAGGAGCCGTTCCCTTTTTATTACTACCCTTATCGGCTCTAAGGATGAGAGAATCCATCTCCGAAGGCGACAGCGGAGAACGCAGTTTATTCATGGGAAGCAAGAAGTAGAGATGCCCGCACTGTAACTCCTCCTCTGCTGTCAGCGGCGACGAAACCCTGTAGCGCCCATCTCCAATTGTGCGTAAGCTGCTGGAATGGCAGATAAAATGGTGGGGATTCTCCAGCATCAATTCTGCGGCTTTTATCGCCCTCTGAAATTCCTCCACGCCGCCCCCATGCAATTTCGCTATCTTCACTACGTTGAAGGGAGCCGTTGCAGAAACACGCGAACGACAATTCCCCATTGCAAATTGTGAGAATCGAATGAAGAGACGATGGCAGAGATCGAAAAGAGGAGAATGTTTTATAGGAATGGGCGGCAATGGAAAGGAAGAGGGAAGGAAAGGGAAGCTGTGCAGACGGCCAGATGACAGTGAAGGGATAGATGGGGATTCAATTGGAAAGCGCACTTCCGCGGAGAAAGGTCAGATTCCGCGCAAAGTGGACAACACGGTCACCAGTAGAGTCACGAACACGGGATACCTATTAGGTTAAAAATGAGAACCAATTCGCCAAACGTCAGAACAGAGAACCATGTTCGTGGAAATGGCTGGAGATCTGCTGACTGGAAATCTTCGCGTCTTTGTCAAACACTTTACCAAAAATTCAACTTTTGTGCTGACCTTTTCTAGGAGCATCATAATATCTAAATTGAACAACGATTGAGTTGCTATTGGTCCTTAATTTATTTATTATTATTATTTTGCTACTCAATGTTGTTTTTTTGGTTAGGTTATTGTGAGAAATCTCTATGACCGATGTACACGGCTGAGGAGTCTCCTCCCAACCATGACCTCGTAGAGCCGAGTCAATAGAGAATTAACACAAAGCCACCACACCCACCCCCTCACACACTCACCCACATTGCGGTTTTAACCTTGGACCTCCCAAAAAAAAGCCAAAGCCCCAACCGTTGGGGGTTGCACCCCGGGTGCCCTCAATGTTGTTTTTATTATTTTTTAATAATTTATTACACTCAATGCTGTTTTTATTATTTATTATTATTATTAAGTGGGAATTTATTATGATTTATGTTTAGGATTGAGCATTCTTATCCCTCGTAAGATTGAGAGCTAAACTTATCAATAAAATAATAACACACAACCACATACGTGGCTTGAACCTTACCTCCTAAGAAGATGGTTTGAACCTTTGACCTTCCGAAGAAAAGCCAAACAAACATGAAGAAGACGGTTTGAACCTTTGATCTTCTCAAGAAAAGCCAAACAAACATTAAACTTATCAAGATTGTTTTTATTATTCCAACATTTTTTTTTATTACATAGGAGAGTTGGTTACAACCATTATTTTTAGTAACTGGCAAGTGCAGGGTTCGAATCACAGGGACTGCTCTATTTGTTTCATTCTTGGACTGCTCTATTTGTTTCATTCTTGTTAACCCAGCGTGAGACGGAGACCACCGATCGTTTTGTATTCGTACCGTCATCATTGGTCAGACGCATACTCAAAGCATTCGGAGCGTATTCAAAGGATTCGGAGCAGACTACTACATTTGCAAAGGGTTGGCTTCCCCTAGGGTTTGAACCTAGGTCTCTTATTGGTAAGTGCCCAGCCACACTTGCACTTACCAATCCACCTCGCCCTTGGGGATTACTCGAAAGTCTAAGAATTTATTAAATTTTAATATGATTAAATAAAAATATCTTAGTATATTATTTTAGTTTTTATGAATATGACGAAATACACATCATTTTAAAATTAAATTATGAAAATATATTTTTAAATAAGTTTTATGTTTTATTTCTTAGATATTCAATGATGGGTATTTAGTTTATAAATATTATGTAAGAAAGACAACAATATAAATCAAAACTTCGGTGTGATTTTGAGATTTATTTTTGAAATTTCTAGAATTCTTTTCAAGCAATAAATTCTAATAAAAAAAATTAAGATCAATTATTCATATAATGTTTACTACTTTAGCTTTGAGGCCATGTATCCACCATTTGACCAATCCTTTAAATATCAATTAAGCATTTCAATGATATCTTATTCATATTGGAAATAAGGGGTAAAATACTGCATGTGTCCCATAGCTTATGATGGGATGCAAAAATATCATTTGTTAAGCCCGTCTTTAGCATATAAACAATATTTTATGTATATAATTATATGACCATTCATTATAATTTTGATCCATTTTATAGATGTAAACAATGAGAAATGATTTATATGTATATCAATAAATTCGAATAAGGGACTTGTGTTAACTTTATAGTTGAAAATGTCAAAGCTTTAATCCTGGATAAAATTACTAGCGAAAAGGAGATTGGTTTGGAGAGATCTTTGGGTTTCTCAATCCAACATCAGGCAACAACAAGTCGGGTGGTTCTTGATAGGTCTAAAATTATTTGGGAACTCCCTCCACCAAGGTGGCTAAAATTAAACTTTGATAAATCCTCCAAAGGTAAGCTAGGTCCGGTTGGAACCGGTGGATTAATTAAGGACTCAAGCGGGGTGACTCTTCTTACATTTGCAAAAATATTGGCTCATTAAAACAGTCACTTTGCTGAGGCTCGGGCATTATTCCAAGGAGTTTCTCAGTTAGATTTGGTGGAATGCAAGAAATTGATCATTGAGGGAGACTCTCTTAATGTGATAAACATGATTAAGGGGACCCAAACTCCTTATTGGACCATCTCAAACCTTTTATCAAAATCTAGAAGAATGATTCAGAACTTAGAAGTTCAATTTAATCATCGCTTCAGAGAAGGTAATAAAGCAGCAAATTTTCTTGCAAACCAAGGCCTTATGCAACAAGATCTACACATTTGAAGGGACAATTTTCCAATTGGTCTTAGAATCCTAGATAATAAGTTTAGATAAAGTTGGATACCCATGCAAAATAAGTAGGTGGGATTTTTGGATCCTTCTCTTTTGGATTCTAGAAATTATTTTTTCAAACCTATTGCCTCGTCAAAATTTGAATTCAAATTTCATCTCAGAGAGCGACAATTCACCTAGCTCCAATCAATAGGGCATATGGAGCATAATTATCCAAGGTACGAAGGGGTATTTGTGGACGTTGATTAAACACCATCAGGGAATGAGTTTGAAAAAGGGGAGGTGGCGTAATGGCATTAATTCTATGTCCAATGTTAATGGCCTTAATTCATGCTTTGTCAGTTGGCCTAGTAGTAAGTCTCTGGATTTTCGTAAGGAGGATTGCATTCATGGGAAGAGATATATTTTGAGTCAATTCTCGAGGAATTATGGGGTAAGGATGATGTGGCAGATTGCGTTTGACATAACTGCCCCTTGGTGGATGGAAATGCAGGTCCCTCTTAATCCTTGGCATATAATGATTCATTTGGGCAACCAATCGATTTTCTTTTCTGAGTATTGCAAGATGAGTTGGATAAGGAACATTTCAATAATCAATGTTCAAAGTGTGAATTATTTCAACAGGTGCTTCACGTTTTGGGTATCATAACCCCCCAGTTCTGGTATTGGTCCCTTTGTATTTTTTCTATAAATTCCAAAATTATTTTCTTTCTAAAGTTTTTTGTAGTTCCAATTAGGGAGACTTTTTTGTTTCGAGTCCCACGGTGCAAGCTGGTGGATTGAGGTTGGTGGGATTGTTTATTCTAATCATGATACTAAATTTTGTAGATCCCTCTGGTCAAGAGCCCTATCTTATTTTCTTCCTTCGTTGGATGTGGAGATTCACGGGTCCCTAAAGCAGGTGGTGGGAAAATCGGGGTGTCAAGATTTTTCTTCTCAGCCAGGTATCCTTTTCATCCGTGTCGAGGTGTGGAATAGAGGAGGCTTTAATATTTTCAAATATTCTCTATGTGGTGCTAGAGAGAGTGTCAGGATGATTGCCCTAATCTTGGAGCCACAATCCCTTATGGTGGATGAGGAGGTTCATAAGATTTTGAAGAAGAGTAATATTCTCTAGTGCCTTCTGAGGTTTAATGGCCACCATAGGGATATGGCTAAACATTTGGTATACTCGTGGTATGAAGGGGTGGTTAGATTCGATAAAATGAATTTTGAAATCAATATCCCTTTAATTGCTAAGGTGATTGGGTTGGTAGTGTACCAGATGGTGCGTAATCGAGAGAAGAATTCCTTGGTGAAAGAGGTTCAAATTTTCTTGGGAGATGAAGAGGAGCTAACCAAAACCTTAATGGGTTCATACGTAACTTCCTAAGAGCCCTATGGGATCGCGTTATTTTGGTAATAATGCAACATTTTACCATGGATGAGAACCAAGAGATCCTGCAGAGCTATCACTTCATGATTTTGAACCATCTTTGCCATAAGAAAATGATGAATATTCCATCATTCTTATTTCAATATCTAGCTATGTCAATTTCTAAGGTTAAGAAAGGGGCGGCCTCTGAACCGTCCACCAAGGATTGCTGAATATGATCTTTGATCATGTGGTCAAATTATGTGGCTTGTATGATGATAGTATTCTTAATTCCTTGAATAGAGTCCATGCCCCAATTATTGATTACCTGACCTCTTCTATTTTGAGGGACTTGGATGATTCGAACCAGGAAGTTTTTGAAGCTACTCCCCTAGCGGTGCAACCGAGGGATGGGACGGAGTCCCTTCCTAGATGACCAATAGGTAGTGAGGAAGGAACGAGGAGATATAAATGCCTAGTCATGAAGGTGGCGGATAAAGGAAAGGCTTTTATGACAATCGATGATTCGTACTGAGGATTACCTACGATCACCCAAGAAGCCAAAATTATTTTTGAGAGCAGGTAGTGTCAGAAAGAATCAGAATCCTGATTTCCAGACGGGGAATTCAAACCCAAACTTAATGTGATGATGATGAAATTATAGTGCTCTATGATTGATTCCATGCAGGTGATGATTTCCTGCACTAAGGAGGTTTTGGCTCTCATGGGCTAGCAGGTGACGGGATTAAAGGAGTTCAAATATAAGAACGGGGTGGGCCTCAATGGATCTCTATTCTTAGTGGCCTCATTCCTCTTCTTGGGTTCCTTTTTTTTGGTTCTATTATGTTTCTTTGGGCCTACATGGCTGGGTTGTCTGCCCTTGGGTGGGCTTGTGGGTCTTTGGTTTATTTAGGTTTTTTTGGGTTCTTTGGTTCCAGGGCTAGTTTCTCTCTGTAGCTAGTATAAGTTTGATGTTTTTTAGTGTTTGGTTTCTCTCGAGTCTCCACCTGTAGTTGGGGATTACCTCCTCCTTGTAAAATATTTGGATGTCCTTTCAAATCTCCTTTCATCCACCATATCAAAAAAAACTTTGAAAAAAGTTAAAAATAAGATCAGTTGTAGTCATCCATACTATAGTCAATTTGTGTAGTCAACCAACTAACCAACCATGTTGAGATAAGTCTACTATAGACAATAATTTACTACAATCAATAATTTTTTATAGTCAATAGTCCAAGTATATTGTAGTCAATAGTTATATTACAATCATCCAACCAACCAACTATATTGTATTCAGTAGTCATTTTGCAACCAACCAACTAGCTAGTTGTACTCTATTCAATTTGTTGTAATAAATAATTGTGCTGCATTTAGATTGTAGACATGATATCAATAGTAGATCTAACAATATTGTTATTTAGTTTTTATTTTTTATATTTTAAAGGGGGATTCTCTAGATATTATTGTAATTTGGAAATCCCACTTAACATTCAAAATTATGAAGGAATAAGAGAACACAATTGTTCCTCTTAACCTCAATTAGTTGTAGTTTATTTGGAAGATATAATCATCTAGTTGTAGGATATCAAATATGATTATGATGGGATTTTATTCTACCCTATAAATATTCTTCAAACAATGTAAAGAGATTACACTAGCCAACTGTAGATTAAAGATACAACGCCAAACAGAAATAAAGAAATCACAATAAAGGAATGCAGAACAGTTGTACAAAATGAATGATTTTTATTAATCAATGGAGTTTAGAAACTCTTTTTAAGTACAACAGGGCCTGTAACCCTTTTTGTGATACAAAGTTACAATTTGTGCTAGGGTTCTCCGAAACCCTAGCTGGCACAATGTGGTGGCATCTCCGAAGATGTATCCTTAACCTCAACAGAATGAGTGGGCTTCGTTGTATCCTTTGGCTCGGACCACTCCAGCTTAAGCAGTTGCTATCAACAAATCAGATCTACCATTAGAATCCTGCACACATTAAAATTACCAAAGAGTTAGAAACTAATAAGAGGGCTCCACTGTGTGAGCCCTCAGAAACAGTCTAAAACCCTAGATTTATGAAATAAAAATAAACGAAATGCAAAATTCAACAGCAGATTAATACATAAAGAAAGATTACTTGCTTTAGACGAATCTATACCTTTTCCTGTTAACGCGACGAGACCAGGCGGCGGCGATGGATGCGGCGAAAGGGTTTAGTTCAGACTTAGGGCCGTAGAAGACTCAGAAGACTCAGGATTAATAGCAATAGCCAACTCCAGACTTAGATTGGAAAGATAGGTAGGTTTAGTCGAAGAGATAGATACGGTTTGAGCCATCAAGGTGACTCAATTTATAATCTACTCTTAGGGCACACTTTAGGGTTTTAACGACACTTTGAACGTGTGGCTAAGATTAAAGTGGATCCAAGGGTAGAGAATAAATCTAGGTTGTGAAACGGATTAATATGGATGGATGGATGAGATTAAATGAAGGATGGACGGCTCAGATTAAATCACTTAAACTATATTTATATATATATTAAAGATACAACGCCAAACAGAAATAAAGGAATGCAGAACAGTTGTACAAAATGAATAATTTTTATTAATCAATGGAGTTTAGAAACTCCTTTTAAGTACAACAGGGCCTGTAACCCTTTTCGTGATACAAAGTTACAATTTGTGCTAGGGTTCTCCGAAACCCTAGCCGGCACAATGTGGTGGCATCTCCGAAGAATGTATCCGTAACCTCAACGGAATGAGTGGGCTTCGTTGTATCCTTTGGCTCGGACCACTCCAGACTTAAGCACTTGCTATCAACAAATCGAGATCTACCACTAGAATCCTGCACACATTAAAATTATCAAAGAGTTAGAAACTAATAAGAGGGCTCCACTGTGTGAGCCCTCGAAACGATCTAAAACCCTAGATTTATGAAATAAAAATAAACAGAATGCAGAATTCAATAGCAGATTAATACATAAAGAAAGATTACTTGCTTTAGACGAATCTATACCTTTTCCTGTTAGCGCGACGAGACCAGGCGACGGCGATGGATGCGGCGAAAGGGTCTAGTTCAGACTTAGGGTCGTAGAAGACTCAGAAGACTCAGGATTAACAACAATAGCCAACTCCAGACTTAGATTGAAAAGATAGGTAGGTTTAGCCGAAGAGATAGATAGGGTTTGAGCCATCAAGGTGACTCAATTTATAATCTACTCTTAGGGCACACTTTAGGGTTTTAACGACACTTTGAACGTGTGGCTAAGATTAAAGTGGATCCAAGGGTAGAGAATAAATCTAGGTTGTGAAACGGATTAAGATGGATGGACGGATGAGATTAAATGAAGGATGTGTAGATTAAAAATACAACGCCAAACAGAAATAAAACCACAATAATGGAATACAGGAAAGTTGCACAAAACAAACAATTTTTATTAATCAGTGGAGTTTAAAAACTCCTTTTGAGTACAACGAGGCACTGTAACCCTTTTTGTGATACAAAAATTACAGTTTGTGCTAGGGTTCTCCGAAACCCTAGGCGGCACAAAGTGGTGGCATTTCCGAAGACGTATCCTTAATCCCAACAAAGTGAGTGGGCTTTGTTGTATCCTTTGGCTCGGACCACTCCGGCTTAAACAGTTGCTATCAACACACCGGATCTGCCATTAAAATCCTGCACACATTAACACTATCAAGGAGTTAGAAATTAATAAGAGGGCTCCACTTGTGTGAGCCCTCGAAACAATTTAAAACCCTAGAAAAATAGAATGCGGGAGTTCAACAACAGATTAATAAAAGAAAAGAAGTTACTTGCTTTAAACTGATTTATACCTTTTTCTCTGTTAACGCGGCTAGACCGGGCGGCACACGGAAGAATGTGGGCTTGTCAAATCGGCTGCAGAAGGCGCCCTGGTGCACTCGTTGAACGCCCGCGTGCTTCTGATCAGGGTTTCAGACGTCGGTCTGCGTCTGTGGCTGTGGGTAAACGCCCGCGGGCACTTGCGACAAGAATGGGGAATTCTGCAGAGTGCTGTAGAAGAGATGGCGGCGAAGTTGGCGACGGATGCGGCGATGGATGCGACGAAAAGGGGCGGCGATGGATGGCTGAAGAGATAGATGAAATAGAAGAGATAGGTCCAAAAGATAGCAAAGATAGCAAAGATAGCCAAGATAGAAGTAGTAAAAGACATAGGGTTTGAGCCATCAAGGTGACTCAATTTATAATCTACTCTTAGGGCACACTTTAGGGTTTTAACGACACTTTGAACGTGTGGCTAAGATTAAAGTGGATCCAAGGGTAGAGAATAAATCTAGGTTGTGAAACGGATTAAGATGGATGGACGGATGAGATTAAATGAAGGATGGACGGCTCAGATTAAATCACTTAAAGTATCTTTATATATATATTAAAATATATTAAAATATTAAAATATATATATAAATATTAATTTAAATAAATTTGGGAATGAAAAATGGCGGGAAAGGTGAAATTGGGCCAAATAATGGCGGAAAAGGTGAAATTGGGCCAAATAATGGCGGGAAGGTGTGGATTTGGGCCAAATAATGGCGGGAAGGTGGATGACTGACACGTGGCTAACAGGAAGGTATAGATGACTTACAAGTGGCTGGATTTTGGTGTCTACAGATGCCCCTTTTTGAGCTGCTTTGTGTGAAGACACAATGCAGCACAAAAACTTAAGACACTGAAAAGCTGGATCGGACGCAACTCTCTCTCAAGACTAAAGCACAACTTTGAAGACCAAAGAATAAAAGAATATTTAAAATTTTATCAGCTTACCCCCTCAATTGGCGAGCGAGAATGGTTCTCACAAGCCAATTGGAAGAAATTTGGAAGAAAATGAACCGTTTTTGCCCCAACGGTGAAAAAAAGGGGTTGGTGTATGAACCATCTGTTTATGTCCCAACAGGAAAGGGGTTGGTGTACAAACCAGAAAAGAATATGATTGAAGACGATATGAGTGATGTGAAAGATGGACCGTTTTCTGCCCCAACGGTTATAAAGGGATTTTTGCCAAATTGTAAGTTCCATGATCATGTAAGATGAATTCCACTATAGGAAAATTAGAAATTGATAACGGATGCCCCAACTCCTGTGTGTGAGTCCATACTGTTAATGAAATTGCCTTGTTGGCGCCATTGATATGCAAAGATGAAAGATGCATGAAAAGAGTCCAGAACTCGAGAGATGCTCCTAGTGATTGTATGGATAATTCCTCGGGTCGGAACCAATCAACCTAGGTAGCCTCAATCTCTAGCAAGACTCAAAATAATGATGATATTAAAGATTGTCCATGTTTAAGGCCCCATGAACTAGGCCATCAATGACAACTGTTGAGCAAATTAATCTTGGTATGAGGTCACTTGAAAAGTAGAATACCCAAAATTGATTTCCAATTTTCAAACAGTGAAATAATTGATGATGATAAATGGTAGGTGTCCTTATGGTGGTTTAATCCTCTTATCGAATTGCATGGATTCAAATCGTTGCAATCGCCAAGGTGATAGAATATACCACTAGATACGAGGTTTACTTTAATTTGATTTGGCAAAAATATGCATGATGAAAGAAGAATGAATGAAATTGACGATAGATCAGAAGAATTGATGAATGTGGTTAATTTTGTGAAGGTTTTGAATATTTTTAACCCAATTTGTAAAACAATGATGAATGATGCGCTTTTTGAGCGAAATGACAAAATTTGTGTCCAAAACTGTTGTAACCTTCACAAAATGTTTTATTATGATAAGAAGAATGGATGAATGCAATTTGATGAAATTTGGAGGAGGTAAGCTTCAATTTTGCAAGTTTTGTTCCTTTATTCAATACTGACACCAAACGTCGGTCTGCATTTGTGGTTGGCAGAGACGCCCGTCGGTGTTTAGGCGCTCTGCAAATGCAGGACTGCGTCTAAATGCGCCATGAAATGCCCCACTGCATTTCAGGGTGCCAAAACCAGCTATTTAAACAGTTTCAACGAGAATTTCGCTCATTTGTGCGTTCGAGCTTGAGAGAAGTGCGTCTGAGGGAGTGGAGTGAAAGGTTTGTGTGGGAGAGGGAGCTATGGCGGAGATGGGAGCGGACGCGCCAGTGCAGCCAGCTGAGGTATTTGTTCATTTAAGCAAGTACTTATTATGTGTTTTTTTTTTTTTTTTTTTGTTTTTTTTTTTTTTTTGGGAAAAATTTGTAACAAATTTTTGTTTTGTTGTTTTGCAGCTTAGGGTGTTAGAGGCACGACACCGGTTCTCCCCTATCATTTCGGGGATGAGGAGGTCATTGTCCCAGGCAGGCTGGGAGATATTGGAGGCAGTGGGGCTAGCGGAGGCGGCCCGGTTGGAGGTAGTTCGGGTGGATGAGGGGTACCTCTCGGCTTTGGCCGAGAGGTGGGATCCGGATCGGGGGACGTTCCGGCTCCCGACTGGAGAGATGACGGTGATGCTTGAGGATGTATACCGCATCCTCAAGGTGCCCGTGGAGGGGGCACGGGTGGAGGTTGGACGAGATAGGGCCACGGAGATGGCCAAGTTGTTTGGGGATGATTGGAGAGAGATCCGAACGGAGAGCGAGGGGATCCCATACTTGGCCATGTATACGGCCAAGGAGTTGGTAGCGGTGGAGGCTCTGATGATGTTCGTGTTGACCAACATTGTGGCCCCGAACAACATCGGGTGTAGGTTCCCATGGAACCTGATGGGTGTAGTGAGCGAGATGCTCACTAATAGGGTAGTGTATGCTTGGGCGCCCGCTTTATTGGCGCAGGTGTACCGGGAGTTGTATGAGGTTCGAAGACGGGGCCGAAAGGGCCTAGGTTGTAGTGTGGTTCTCCAGTGTTGGGGCTGGGAGCACTTCAGAGTGGCTCGACCGGAGGGGTTGCCATGGGCTCACTGGGACATGAGCCGAGGCTTATGGTAGGAGATGGCCGGTGGCGGAGGAGAGACAGCCTAGCCGCCCCGTGAGATCGGGGCAATGGTATAGGAGATTATGGGCGGACTTGACGGATGCCCAAGTCATTTGGAGGCCCTGGCGGGAGGCGAGGTGGATCGGGGATGGAGAGCACCTGAGATGGGTGCGACGGGCCGGATGGGTAGTGGGGCGGGGCCATAGCGAGGCAGAGTACATACGGATGTCTCGAGTACTCCGCCAGGTCGGATTGAGGCAGGATGTCCCCGGTGAGCCAGTGCGCTATCGGAGGCACAGATCAGAGGGTGATTTGCCGTGTGTCGAGCCATGGAGGGAGGCGGCAGAGGACGATGAGGACATGGAGATCCCCGACATGGACGACGTCGGGGTGACAGTTGAGTATGCAGCATGGATGGCCGCAGAGCCGAGGTGGGAGCCACCATTGGTGGCTGGTGGAGCCGGAGAGCCCGAGGCTGGGGTTGGAGAGGGCGAGGGAACCGCGGAGGTTCCCAAGCGCAGGGAGGGTCCCCGCCTTCGATCTGACAGTCGAAGGCGAAAGGGGAAGATGGCACGGTAGGCTCCGGAGAGCGGAGATGACGGGGAGGATGACGGAGAGGGCCTAGGAGAGGCCGCAGGAGAGGCTAGGGAAGTACCCCCTAGCGGGCACGAGGACGAGGTGGCACAGCTGTAGCAGTAGATAGCAAAGCGTGATGCTATGCTAGCTGTCCGGATGAGAGGATAGCTCGGCTGGAGCGATAGGCGGCGGAGCGGTATGCCTTGTTAGGCTGCTCGGGAGGAGAGGATGGCCCAGCTGCGGGCGGACTTGGATGGAGCGATCGGGGTGCCCCAGGATGACAGGGTGACGAGACTCCAGGCAGAGCTAGCGGAGCGGGAGCGACGACACGGGATAGACATAGCTAGGCTTAGGTCTAGGACTCGTTACATTGAGGCTCTGGAGGACACATTGTTTAGGCATCACATTGTGTTGCCTGATCCTCCATCCTCTTCTGTCTCTAGGCGTAGTGAGTCTAGACACACCACTAGGTCTAGGGCTCCTACTAGGTCTCGGGGGTCCTCTTTTGATGGTTAGCTTAGTGCTTAGATGCACTCTTTATGAGCCTTGGTGCTCTATTGTATATTGTAGCCTTTTGGCATTCCTCGTACAGTTTGTCCTTTATACATATATATATATATTATACATGGCTTTTATTTATTTGGTGTTTTACTCTCTTTTGTGTGAATGCCTATGTTTTTGTGATGCATGTTTTTATATGTTTTAATGTTTTTGATGCATATGTGATGGAATGGAATGCAAACTTATAGATGATTAATGCGAGACTAAGTATATAACATACAAATCTATGGATGATTAATGCAAGACTAAGTAAATGAAATATGCACTAAGAAGCACTCATACTTTTAGATAGTTAGATTTAGCCAACTGTTATCATAATTGTTTAATCAGGGGCACCGAACTTGGTGGCTTGTGAATGGATGACGTATGGAATGACATGAATATGGAAGAAGATATGGAGGAAGATATGGAGGTTGATATGGAAGACTGTTTTACAAAGACTCAAACATGCTAGTGGTATCAAACAAACTTACTAATACTGCCTAATTCAACTAGGACCAAATGTGTGTGCATGCGAGTTCATTAACCAAATCAGAAGCATGGTAGTGACTCTAGGCAATCAAAAACCTGTGTGTGTGCAAGTGTGTTCATTAACCTCATCTTGCATAAATTAGGTAACCCTGTTATGGAGAAGACCCCGAAGCTAGTTTGTCCGTATGAGCATTCGGAGGTCTCTTTTTGAGGAGAGACATGTCGCCACGCAATGAGTATACTCCACTGCCGAGTCAAGCGTCTATAGCCCCGGTGAAGGTTAACTCCATAGTCCATGTTGTTTTTGACCTTTGTAAGCCTTGGGGATGACTACCTATCCGTCTGACTGGACAAGTAGTACGATCCTTACAACTTATTTGGGATCGGTGGTGTGTGAAAAATGTTCATTTCCTTAGAGCTTTGGGGAATCGGATTCTCAACCGAAGTATGATGAGAATTTTACCCTATCCTTACTACTCTGTTTATATTTATATTTTGTGATTGCTTGTGATAGTGGTAAGAACCACTATTTTATGGACTATGTTTGCATGATAGGACAAACGAGGATTACCCTTTTCACTTCAAGGCACAACCCAAGGATGGTGTTATCTCTCTTTGACACAAGATGTTTTTAAGATGTGAAAATGTGATAGGTTCAAGACCGCTTTTGAAATCATTTCCCAATACTCAAGATTTTATTTAGTGTAATTTGTGATATGGCCCTAGAGAACTTTGACATGCATTTCAAAGTTTGCTTAAAACACTAGGAATGGGTGAGTGATTGAAAACATTTTGGCAATGTAAATATGTGCAAATGGAAAATGGGTGTACGAATGACAATTCGGTTTGATGGATTTTATGAAGGTGCCCCTGATTAAGGCAACATGACTTTTGCTTGACCAAATTTTATATCCAAAAGATAGAATGGTCTCTAACATGATATGCAACTATGGCTGAAAATGAAATGTTATGGTTTTCAATGAGATGTATGCACATGAAATGCAATGTTTTTGAATGAGATGTATGCAACTAACAATGAAATGCAAATTCTTTTTATTTTATTTGTTTTTTTTTTTTTTTTTGTTGTACAAGCCATGTATATATGTACATATAAAATTCAAACTATGCGTAGAATGCCCTCAAGTGTATAACATTAAGTGGTTCGGGTTCTTCCTCTCCCTCTAAAGCGGCAAGTCTATAAGTTCCATTACCCACTCTTTCGGTGACCATATATGGACCTAACCAATTAGCCGCGAATTTATCTCGAAGATGCGGCAATGCATTGGTGTTTTGTTGATTCTCTTTAAGGACAAGATCCCCTACTTGAAATTCTCTTAGATGAACTTTGGCATTGTAAGCACGTTTCAATCGGTCTTGATAAACTCGCAAATGCTCTAAAGCATTGATTCGTTTTTCATCTATGAGTGTGAGTTGATCAAGACGTGCTTGTCTAGCGAGTATCATCATCGATAAATTCCTGCAAAGAAATTCGCAAGGAAGGGATCTCGAGCTCAAGAGGCATGATTGCTTCAGCTCCATAGACCAAAGAAAATGGCGTTGCCCCAATGGGAGTTCGATGCTTGTTATGTAAGCCCATAATGCCAAGGGGATTTGTGTATGCCAATCTTTATGATTTTCTTTAACAAGTTTCTTAAGAATAGCAATTATGGTCTTATTGGAAGCTTCAGCTTGTCCATTGGCTTGTGGGTAGTAAGGAGTTGAGAAACTATGTTGGATATTATACTTTTTGCAAAGAGCTCGAACATCCTTATTCTTAAAAGACTTGTCGTTATCAGAAATGATTTTAGAGGGAATACCAAAACGACAAATGATATGGTGAAGTATAAACTCCACAATTCTAGGACCTGTTAGAGGAATAGCTTCAACCCACTTTGTGAAGTATTCAGTGGCTGTAATGATGAAAGTATGTTGTCCTGAAGAGGCGGGTGAAATCTTGCCAATTAAATCGAGACCCCATTGTGAGAAGGGCCAAAGGCTTTGGATGGGTTGTAAAGCTTGTGATGGTATATGGATTAAATTAGCGTGTTCTTGACACTTTTTACATTGTTTAACATATTTGCAACAATCTTGTTCCATAGTGGGCCAATAATACCCCATACGTAAAATACGCTTCGCAATGGCCATTCCACTAAAATGACCACCACAAGTACCATCATGGGCTTCGAGCAATAGCTCTATGTGTTTCACCTGCTTCTAGACAATGGAGGAGTACTCCATCATATCCACGTTTATACAACACATCCCCCAAAAGAACAAAACGAGCTGCCTTTTTCTTAAAACAGCGATGGGCGGTTCGAGACAAATCAGATGGGAGTGTTCCAAACTTGAGGAAGGCTACTATCTCACTAGACCAAGGCTCATATGGATCCGAATGGATAAAGCAAACATCTTTTTCATCCTTAGACTCGGCACGGACAATTGCGAGACTTAGAGATTGTGGAAATGATTAGGGGTTGTACCTCTCCAAGGGAGTCCTTTGGAATCAATGATCCAAGAGAGGCCATGGCATCCGCGAATCTATTAGTCGAACGAGGCAAACTAGTGATCTCATACCAATCAAACTTAGAGAGCAACTTCATTGCTACATCATGATAAAGCTTAATGGTAGGTTCTTTGGCTTGGTATTCTCCTGTAATTTGTTTAACCACGAGTTGAGAATCCCCAAATATCCGAATACGCTTAATGCTCATAGCTATGGCTGATTGAAGACCTAAAATTAAGGCTTCATACTCTGTTGTATTATTGGTGCATTGGAAGTCTAGTTTGAATGATAAAGGGATGGGAATCCCTTGAGGTGTATGAAACACAACTCAAGCACCTTGACCTTTCGCGCACTTAGAGCCATCAAAGAATAGCGTGATGTCAACATCTTCCTCCGAAATGATGTCCTCTTCTTGTTCGGTGATAGCAAATACCGAATCATCTGGGAGCTCAATAATCAAAGGATGATCACTAGGTAGTGGAGCTTCCGCAAGTTGATCGGCTATAACTTGACCTTTAACGGATTTTTGGCTAATGAATTCAAGATCGAATTCGGTAAGCAACATTATCCATTTAGCGGTACGAGTGTTATTATAAGTGCGAGACATCATATAACGCGAGAGGGTTTTCTCTAGCTATGACATATGTTGTATGGCTAAGCATATAATGACGAAGTTTCTTAGTGGCAAAAACCACTGCTAAGCACAACTTTTCCACATAAGCATATCGGGTTTCATAGCTTACCAATGTTCGACTAATATAATAGACAGACTTGCTCACGATTTTGTTCATTCTTTTGTGCAAGCATTGTCCCTAAGGCAAAGTCCGTTGCTTGAGATATAAAGATTGAAAGGGACCCCTGGACGAGGCGGAGCTAAGGTCGGCGGAGACGCTAAGTACTGCTTGATGTCATCAAAGGCTTTTTGACACTCATCTGTCCATGAAAATTGTACCCCCTTTTGTAGTAGGTGGCAAAATGGCCTACATTTATCAGAAAGTTGTGCAATAAAGCGACGGATTGAATTAATCTTTCCTTGTAAACTACGCAACTCCTTCAAATTAGTTGGGGGACACATTTCCATAATGGCTTTGACCTTGTTTGGGTCCACCTCAATACCTCGTTTAGAGATAATAAAACCTAGGAGTTTGCCTGAGGTAACACCAAAGACACATTTCTTAGGGTTCAACCTTACTTTATGCTCTAGAAGTCTATCAAAAACTTTTTCCAATACATCAAAATGCTCTTGTCGAGTTTTAGATTTTGCCAATAAATCATCCACATAATCTTCGATAATCTTATGCATATAATCATGGAAAATATAAGTCATGGCTCGTTGATAGGTTGCACCTGCGTTCTTAAGGCCAAAGGGCATCACCCTGTAACAAAAAGTTCCCCAAGGTGTGGTAAATGTTGTTTTGTGTTGATCTTCAGGGTTTATTCGAATCTGGTTGTATCCTGAAAATCCATCCATGAACGAAAGCATTTCATGACCAGCACAGGTGTCGACAAGAGTATCAATGTTTGGAAGAGGAAAGTCATCCTTAGGACACGCTTTATTTAGATCTCGAAAATCGGTGCAAACACGTATCCCCCTGTTAGGCTTGCGAACGGGTACCATGTTAGAAAGCCACTCAGGATAATCAATCGGGACGACAAATTTAACATCCAAAAGTTTTTGAATCTCCGATTTAACTATGAGGGCCACGGTAGGATGCATTTTCCTAAGTTTCTGTTTGACGGGTTTAGCATCTTTTTGTAAGGTGAGGTTATGGACAACCAAATTAGGGTCTAGGCCTGGCATGTCTTTGTAAGACCATGCAAATATCTCCTTCTTCCGCTTGAGTAGAGCAATCATTTGCTCTTGTTCCTCCGATGATAGACTTTTAGCCGGTTTCACAATTTGGGTGCCATCTTGGTCTGGACTAAGGTCTACATCGATAGTTTCTTCAATAGACATGTGGGAACCTTCCTCAAGCCGATGGGGAGTAGGGATCAGATTTATGTCATCTAAAATGTCATCAAGCTCCTGTGCCTTGCTCTCGTCTATGTCTGCTTGGAAGACCTCCGGCTTAGAAGATGAAGGTGAATGTGGAGGTGAAGGAGGAATGTAGTTGGCGGAAGCCCTTAACAATTCCTCGAAAAGGATGAACTCTGAAATAGATGGAGGGGATGAAATCCGATCCATGCCAATCAGGCTTGGGTTGATCAGGATTGGCTTATCCGGATCATATGGATTATGGAGTGGTGTGAATAAGTCTTCAAAATTCATTGTCGACTTATGGAAGAAAGGATGGGCAGAATGGAAGGGAAAACCGGTGAAGACCTCGGAAGACTCGGAAGCCTACGCTTTCTCTGTGAAACTGCCTTCAAACGCCCAAGGGAGTCTGCGCAGGCTGAAACGCACCTCTGCATTTCGGATCGGACTTCCAGATGCCGCTCTGCGTCTGCTGCGTTTTCTGCAAACTCCTCAGAAACCCTAGTTCACTGGAACAACGAATTTCGTGATTTCTGAACCTGCAAAATAAAATAGAAAACAGGAATAGATCAATAAAGCAAGTATTAAAAACATGAAACCCTAGGGGGTCCCACCGTGATCGCCATTTGTAGATTAAAAATACAACGCCAAACAAAAGATAAATAAATCACAATAAAGGAATACAGGAAAGTTGCACAAAACAAACAATTTTTATTAATCAATGGAGTTTAGAAACTCCTTTTGAGTACAACAGGGCCTGTAACCCTTTTTGTGATACACAAATTACAATTTGTGCTAGGGTTCTCCGAAACCCTAGCTGGCACAAAGTGGTGGCATTTTCGAAGACGTATCCTTAATCCCAACAAAGTGAGTGGGCTTTGTTGTATCCTTTGGCTCGGACCACTCCAGCTTAAACAGCTGCTATCAACACACCGGATCTGCCATTAAAATCTTGCACACATTAACACTATCAAGGAGTTAGAAATTAATAAGAGGGCTCCACTGTGTGAGCCCTCAGAAACAATTTAAAACCCTAGAAAAATAGAATGCAGGAGTTCAACAACGGATTAATAAAAGAAAAGAAGTTACTTGCTTTAAACTAATTTATACCTATTTCTTGTTAACGCGGCGAGACCAGGCGGCACCTGGAAGAGTTGGGACTGTCAAATCGGCTACAGAAGGCGCCCTGGTGCACTCGCTGAACGCCCGCGTGCTTCTGGATTGGGGTTGCAGACGTCGGTCTGCGTCTGAGACTACGGGTAAACGCCCGCGGGCACTTGCGACAAGAATGGGGGATTCTGCAGAGTGCTGCAGAAGGGATGGCGGCGAAGTTGGCGACGGATGCGACGATGGATGCGATGAAAAGGGGCGGCGATGGATGGCTGAAGAGATAGATGAAATAGAAGAGATAGGTCTGAAAGATAGCAAAGATAGCAAAGAGAGATAGTAAAAGAGATAGCAAAAGACATAGGGTTTGAGCCATCAAGGTGACTCAATTTATAATCTACTCTTAGGGCACACTTTAGGGTTTTAACGACACTTTGAACGTGTGGCTAAGATTAAAGTGGATCCAAGGGTAGAGAATAAATCTAGGTTGTGAAACGGATTAAGATGGATGGACGGATGAGATTAAATGAAGGATGGACGGCTCAGATTAAATCACTTAAAGTATCTTTATATATATATTAAAATATATTAAAATATTAAAATATATATATAAATATTAATTTAAATAAATTTGGGAATGAAAAATGGCGGGAAAGGTGAAATTGGGCCAAATAATGGCGGGAAAAGGTGAAATTGGGCCAAATAATGGCGGGAAGGTGTGGATTTGGGCCAAATAATGGTGGGAAGGATGGATGACTGACACGTGGCTAACAGGAAGGTATAGATGACTTACAAGTGGCTGGATTTTGGTGTCTACAGGATGGACGGCTCAGATTAAATCACTTAAACTATATTTATATATATATTAAAATATTAAAATATATATATAAATATTAATTTAAATAAATTTGGGGATGAAAAATGGCGGTAAAGGTGAAATTGGGCCAAATAATGGTGGGAAAGTGTGGATTTGGGCCAAATAATGGCGGGAAGGATGGATGACTGACACGTGGCTGGCAGGAAGGTATAGATGACTTACAAGTGGCTGGATTTTGGTGTCTACACTAAAATATTAATTTGTTGTTAAATCATATATTCTCTTCTGAAGTCTTCTTTACGATCAAGGCTTTTGTGGCCTTTCTTTCAGTATCAAGGCTTATGTGGCCTTTTCAATATCAAGGCTTCTATGGCCTTTTCAATATCAAGGCTTTTGTGGCCTTTTTAGTATCAAGGTTTTTGTGGCCTTTTCAATATCAAGGCATTTGTGGCATTTTTAGTATCAAGACTTTTGTAGCTTCTTCTTCAAGGCTTCTATGGTATGTTCTTCAACTATGAAGTTTTTCAATCTAGAAATGGAGATCTTCAGTCTCCTAACTTCACCATGGTTCTTATCTAGAAGTCTTCTTCCATAGTGTTCTTCTCTTGTACAAGGAACTAATATCTGCACTATGAGGGCACGTTGACCTTCGAGAAATGAAGTTGGAGTCTCCTAGATTTCTATTGTAGAAGGAGTACTAATCCTCTAAGATTAATTATCTACAATAAAAGAAACTTTGGGCAATAGTTAACAAGTTTCGGATATCTTGGATGATCTTCACTAGATGATCTCTCAATATAGTGGATTGAATGATGAGTGGTCTTCGTGAGTTTTTCTTGTAACTCTATGGAAATACTCTAGGTAAATGCACTCTCAATATTTTTTGGAACTGAGATTTCTTTTGGTCCTCACTTGTGACTCTCCCTAATTCTACCACCAATATTCTTCTAAGATATTTTTATAATGATTGGTCCAATGGCATGTTTGATTGATAAAACACTCAGGCTCAATGATAATGGTGGTTTCCTTTTTGATCTACTCAAACTAGATCTATCGTGGGTCTGATACCACTATTATATTTTGATGTAATGGTCTAATGGAAGTGATCCTAAATGGAAGCATTCTATTGGACCTGATAGGTGGTATCGTACCTTTCTCATTAGGGAATTTTTGATTCATTCTGCATGCTCTCTATCCTAAGTATGTACCTTGGAATATACATTTACATGACCAAGATGATGTAATATACTCTATTTCTAACATCTTCCTCATCCCTAGGAAGAAGCGGGATTATTTTTAAGACTTGAATTTAGGCTAGTCTTTTATTGAATGTTTTCTTTCCCTAAAAAAATAGAGTTGAGTTCAATTAGCAATGTTTTCTTTGGATTCTTTTTTCTTGAGATCTTTGTTTGAAGGCCTCCCTTGTTTTCTTTCTTTGTCAACATTTGCACTTTCTTTTTTTTATTTTTGGTAATAGGGCAAGGAGTGCCTAGATCTTTACCTATTTTTTGCTCAAATTCATTTGGTATAGGAGAATCTATAATAGGTTTAGAGAGGGACTTGATTGGGGTAGACTAAGGAGCTTTACCTAGAGAAATAGTGGCTTCATAGGGATACTCTTTGCTAGGATAAAAAATGGATTTTACAGGGGATCCAAAGGATATAGTTCAAGGGTTACCACCTCAACATTAGATTTTAAAGGATCTATCTCTATCAAGAAAAAATAGAGAGTTTTATGATAGGATAAGACATTCAATCTTATATTTTATATTTTTGGAATTAAAAATATTTAGATACAATAGATCTTCTAAAATTGTGAGGTCGAGTTACTAATAGATGGGATAGGGTTGCTTACCTTGACAGACACATAATCCTCCTCGATAGAACTTTGGGTATTACTAGAATTAGGATCAAATTCCTAGGAGACAAGAGAGACTCCCAAAGAATTCTTAGAATAATTATGGTACTAGGCCTTATTGGGGGTGTGGTTCTCTAATGAAGGGCATCAATGAGCGAGGTGTCCCTAAAACTTACAAGAGGAGCAAAAATTTGGCTTGTTTTCATATTCAATATCTTGATTCCAGGTGGATATGTCTGACACTAGCTCAAAAAATTGAGGGAGATCTGCACCCAAGTTAGCATTGATACACATTCTACCATATATCATACACAATTTTAATTTGATGGTAGTATCAAAGGATAATAAATCCCTTATAGCTATTGCAATATTCTTGAGGAAATCTTTGTGCCAAAATTACACTGACAAACCAGGTAGCCTAACCCATAACAAAGTTGAGTTGATGCTTTGGGTATTTGTATTAAATTTTGTCTACCATGAAACCAAGGTCCACCTTCGATGATGTAGGTAGAGTCTTCAATGTGGAGTAGCTTGATGAGGAAAAAGCCTTTTGAAAGTTCCATAAGCTCCATATCCCTAAGGTTTCCACTTAGATAAGGTCCACATTTTGATGGATTCAAGGTCTAGATGAGAGTCGAGGAATTTCCCAACCAAATAGCTAGCCTCTTGGTCCATCGACATTCATGAGCATCGAGGGTACACAGAGCTTTCACTTATCAGGAAGAAGAGTAAACCAACTACTTTTTCCAAATTTCAAGGAGTTCTTAAAGATAACTTCCACAAAGGAAAAATGACCAAAGTGCTCCTCTTAGGGAACCTTAGAAGGTCCATTATCAAGGGGTGGACCCACCATAATGCTAGTAGTCTCTAGCCTAAGAGGCATACAATCTCCATTCTTGGACTCACGAATAGGGATACTCCCACATGCACCATAGAAGTTCTCACCTAGTCTAATCGATAGGTGATCACCAATACCAACCCTACAAATAGAGGAGATCCCACCCTCACTAGATAAACTCCTTCCTAAACCCAATTCAAAACTCAAATTCAAGGATATTCTCTCGCATGGATCCAACCTGGACCACATCACTTGCACCAGAGAAGTTCCCACCAAGTCCAAAATTTATAATGAAAATCTTTTGGATTAGCTATTATTTGAAGAATATTACCATTGTCTTTACTACCTCAACCATTTTCTTCACGTTGACCTTACATTGATCTATATGGTGAGTGATACATTAGTATCATTACTAGTTTGTAGTGGACTGGATAAAGTTGGTAATTGAGACTAGAAAGTGATAATGTATGAAAATTTTGAATCAAGGTGTACCAATATGTATGTAGAAGGGGACAAATTAGTAGATATTAGGGGTTTGTAATAGGTGACATGATGGATGTGGATATAGGAATCTATGAATTCTTGGTGATATAAGTAGCATAAGCCATAGGTTGTGCAACTAGTAGTTTCCTTACTCTAATAAATATATCTTCCATGTGGATTGTTTCTTCAAGAGTTACGTCTAAGGTAAAATGGTTAGCATTACAAAATTAGCGATAAATCAAATTATAAACCTTTGATGTAAATGACAATGCTCATTTCTCATTACGTTTAACATTTGGAGGAATTAGATATATGGTCCACATGAATCTAGTATTATAATTATGGGATTAGGAAAATATTGCAAAGGGTCTCTTAGGATATTTATCACATCTCTTCATTTCTCACCACAAGGATAGGGGCATTTTATTTAGCCTAATTTTAGGGTTTTATGCATTAATCTAGAGAACACCCATGTTTCTCCTAAGATTTTTATTTAACAAGCTTAACCTTAAATATAGTCCTATCTAGATACAAATGCATCAATCAATGTAGTATATAGGTTTTAATAAACTAAATGCTTTTGATTTTCAATGATAAGATCATTTTATTTTAGAGCAAAGGTTCGAAAAGATGATATAATGAAGAAACCCTAATGTGATTATATGTAATTAATTTTGATAAAATGCAATTTTATAGTTGGTCCCCTAATTATGTTAATGCTAACATGTTCTTATTTCCTTTTTTTTCTTTAATGGATAAATAGAAAATACTGGAAACATAAGTAGATACAAACAAATAGAACATAGATTCTCTAATTTAATATGATAAAAATAATAGTTTGGAGTATAAAACCTGGTTTTTACCTTAGTGGAAGAAGCACTATTGATCTCCAAAATTCCTATTAATAGAAGTGTTGTTGGTCTATAGAAGCATGATCGATGTTATTGCTTTCTAGTGGCATCTTTGTTAACCTACAAAATAGATAAAAAAATAGATATGTTAGTAGTAAAGGGGTCTACCTAAATCATTTGAGAATGTATAGATCTCTTGACTAGATTTAGACTCCTACTTAAAATACAAAATAAATAGGTGCAAAATGATAAGATGATAACTATGTGATTAATAGTGAAAACATCATGGGTTGAGTGGTAATATCATCGATGCTTTTGCCAGCTGAAAAGGCTTTTACTTTCTATTATTATGAAAGTAGTTTCTATTATATCATAAATGGAGGGTGATACTAACATTGAACCTACAATTTAATAGCACTTATGCCTTTGGATATAGTAGAATATGAATTAAAAGTTTTATAATTTTCTAAACGATTGAATAAGGATACCTAATTAGGAGGTATAGGGGTCCTAATTGAGATAGTATGACAACTTGATCGATGATAAAAATATATAAGTTAATGATGTAATAAAATAAAATGGCAAATCAATATACTATATGAATATGTAATATTGGTAGGTCCGAGGTGTAGACCAATTGGTTCGGTGAAACCCTATAAGGGGGATAGACATCCAAGGTTCAAATCTTGGACCTCACTATAATGAATGCTTGTTCGTTTTCCTAGTGCTTTTAGTGGAATAAAAGGTTTAAAATGATGTAGCATGGTGGTTATAGGGACGAACAGTGTGGATGACCATGGCAGCTACTAATTCCACCATGTTAAAAAATAAAAAATAAAAAAATATATGCAATATTGGCTAGTATGTAATGATCAAATTATTATAAAGCATAAAAGATAAATATATGATAAATCTAAGAGAGGAGAGATCACCACCAAGCAATCTTGTAGCCTCAAGATACCTAGGTTGATATCCCCATTGTTGATAATGAAGTGAGCTTTCTTGTTGCTTGAGATGATTAAATTCTTCACAATTGTATGATATCCTTATTCAAATTGGTATAGCTTTGTTATGTTCTAAAGTTCATATGTTGAATTTGATAGATATTTCCTAGTGCAAAATATGATTAAATCAAGATCCCCCTAGGACTAAATTTATTGGAAACCACAGCTCCTTGGAGTATTATTGCATTGAAGTTGATGGGATTGTTGAAGGTAAGATTTCAAAAATGGGTCAATGTGTAGTAAATGGATGGAATACAAGAAAGGGAAATTTTAAGGATTTGTATTTTTGCATGGGCTATAGATCAGAAAAATGTGATCAAATCTATTTTTATGGGTAGGTTGGAAGGTATCAATTGTCTACCTCATCCCTTTTGGGGTTAGATAGTCAATAGCATTGGAGGTGAGGAAACTAGTGGTGCTAATGATTGTAAAATTGATGTCAAGTTTACTATTGTTAATTAATCTGGATAGGAAATAATGTAAATTTATCTTTTTACAAAGCACTACTAGGAAGTAGAAGCACAACTAGTAATATCACTCAAGCACTGGTACTTTTTCTTTTGGAACAATAAAAATTCCTAAATTTAGCTTTGAGACAATTGACTAGATTTGGTCACTTGATTGGCTAGCTAATGAAGATGTTGATGAGTTTGGAGACTTTAAATATGCACTCAAAATTGAATACCTATATTTTCCCCTTTTTGATGTATTTATTGGATGATGAATGCATCAAAAACTAGCATATATGCCCCAATTTTGAGACAAATATATTTTTTGTTGCTTAGGATTTGTGACATAATATGACTAATGATTTTAAGTGTTGAGTATTAATGATGTTAATTTTTTTCTTTTTGATAATATTAAATATTGTTGTGCCTTGGTGTGTCCCCTTGAGTTTCAAAAGGAAAATAAAAATGGATTAAGGAAACTCAACTTGACCATGATTCACATTGATACAATGATGAAATATTGAGAACAAACAGTAGAAATTGGTTGGGGTGGGTTCCAGGTAAATCGTTTGGGGGTAAAAACCAGTTATTTTTACTACAAACAAAGAGAATCAGGAACTCTAGACCTCTAATTTTAGTATATATGTTGATGGCTTAGTATGAAATACCATTGCATTGGGTAGACAGGGTGATATCAACAATGGTAGGAGGAGGAGCACATGTTTAAGTAGTAACTTGAAAACTTATAAATTGTAAAAATTTAGCCTTAAAAAATGTGCCCAAAAGAAATAGAAATGCTTCTATTCACTAGCAGTGGTTTTGTACCAATACTAGCATCAATTTATGGTTCTTTTATCACCTGATGGAACTTTTACCAAAGGGTGGTACTTTTGCTTGTCTTGATTTTTTGTTAATTTGACAAGTTTTAAGATTAACAGGTTATGGGTCTTGGCTCATTATAGGAGATACTTTAGATGCTTTATTGTAGAGAGAGATGACCCCATTTTCTATATACTATCTAGAGAATAATAGACTACATAGACTATGCTTTGCTGGTGGTAGTAGGGCTATATGCATAAGGTAGAGTTTACGAGGGCATTTTTAACTACCCTCATAGAGCATTGATTTTCATAGATGAATATATTTTAGCTATTCTATAGAAAGGTGAGCATCACACTTAATGACATGGTAGATCCTCAGGATGCTAATCATAGGGGCACTTATTCACATAAGACAGGATCAACAAAGAAGCCTAAAGGGACTGATAGGAGATGTAAATATCCTAGTCATGATTTCTTACATTGACATCAATTCCACCTACCTTAGGGGTCACTTGGATAATCATGTAAATCTATTGTATGCACTGTATCCAGGATCCTAATTTTAGATAGTAGTGGGAGAGTAGTGCACTAGGGATAAAGTGAGGTGGTGGAAAACATACTTGAAGAGTAGAATATTTTTGCATAGAGCCTAGTTATATTGGCACAACTATACCACTCATTATATTGGATGGTCTACAAAGGGGTAAGATTTTTTCCTACTATACATTGCTCCACGTATAGGCCGAGGGGCATATAGAAATACTATAGCCACCAAGGTTACCAATATGTGTGGCATATCAAGAGGCACTAGTACCATACCACTAGACTTAGAATTTTGAGGCTAGATATGAGAGGCCACAAAAGTATGTTTTGGGAGTATCTTCGCATTTAATTGACAAGCTAAAAGAGAGAAAGTAACTTGGTACCCACTCAAGTAGCATCTAGGATGGAAAGAGGATGTCTTCCAATTGGCTTGGATTAGGTGAGTTAGATGGTTGGTTGGAGCATAAGGAGAAAATGAGCTCTTCCATTTTAATCAATTGGTCTTCCAATTGACATACAATAGCAAATTTTGATGTGATTGGTATGATACAGGAAGTCTAAATTGAAGTATGGTTTTGGGCCACAACCAAATCTAGACTTGTATTTGGAGGTCAATATTAATGATCTAATAATTTTAGAACTAGGTAGTGATGACACTAGGGTTAGTTCTAGATACTGGAGGTGGTACTAGACCATTCATCCCGTTAGGGTGATAGTCCCTAGAATAAGGAAAGGCAAGTGCATATGACCAAGAAGGTGGTCTCAAGGAGCAAAGAAAATAATACTACTATTGATACAATACCAAGATTATCATTAGAGGATGTAGAGGGTGGTGATAGAAGCAATAGTAATAAGAGTGTCTTCAATAGTTTTTATGATCATGGAAAATGAGGTAGAATATAATAGATTGCCTTAGTTTGCTATGGAGGTAGAGGTATGTGCTAGCACAACAAGTGGCCAATGTTCAAGCCATGTTTGTAAAGGCCCAGTTAAATATAGATTTGACTAGATTAGAGGCAGTGGTACGAATGGTGGATAGGGACTAGTTGGTATGCTAAACCTTCATTATGTAGAAGAGATCCTAAATCTAACTACTAAGAGGGAAGAAGATATGAAAAAGGTAGGTAGAGCTAGTGATAGTGGCATGTAGTAGAGTTGGTCTGAGTTCAATTAGACTTGATGTTAGGGGTTAAGTGATTGACCCACTATAAGATAATGTATCATAGAATTGTCCTAACAAACCGTCACCTTCCCTCCTTCATCGACCAAGTCACAAACATGGATGCACTCACAATCCATGAATCACCATTCAAAAATGTTAGTGAGGATGTTGCCATCATTGAAATAAGGAGCAGGAGTTCTAGATATGCAATCCCATATCTAGTTACCCTTATAAGGGCCTATTTTACAACTGCTATTATATTTTTGTAGACTCGTTATATAGTGATGAGCATTGTATATGTATTCTAATGTACATACATTTATTGACCTTTTTATACATCAACATTTATAGACTCATGATTGATTTGTCATATTATATGTGAGGATGTTTTATGATATGTTGATTTTGATGTGAATTATTAATGAGTAATGATATGGTTTATACTTATTGATGGATAAGGATTTAGATTATGTGCTTGTTAGTTGAGTAATGATGCATATTTGTGGTGGTTTAATGATTAGATATGATTATTTAGATTATGTGCTTGTTGATTGATATATGATGATGATATGTTAATTATTTTATTAGAGTTGTTAGTTGATTTTAGATATGTTTCTCATAGACTTAGATGAGTAGATTTTAGATTTATATGATAAAATAATGTCGATAGATGTATGTTTAAGATTTGTAAAGTGATGAACCCAAGGGGACTTTGGATAATTCTATGATACATTGTTATGATACAAACTATTTACAACTATATACATATGTGTAAAGATAAATATTTTCCAAGGGGAATTTCAAAGATTTTCTTAGAGGAACTTCAAGAGATTTTCCTAGGGGGACTTGACATAATATTGTGAGGCATTGCTATAATACAAGATATGTACAAAATATATACAAATATGTATAAATAAAGATTTCTCAAGGGAAATTTAGCAAGATAAAATATTTTCTTAGGGGGAATTTAACTATGATACAAGAGATAAATATATTATTTTTGGTGCCATTGGAAAAATGCTAAAGGAGCACTTAATATATTTTTTAAAAGATGTAAAATAGATTTATATTTAAACAAATGTCTAAAGGACTTTTCTTTTGCCTATTGAAAATGTCATGTAGGACTTATGCTAATGGGCTTGCCTTTAAACAAATATCCAAAGGAGTTTTGCTTTGCCCCTAGGACTTTTGATTGGTATATTTACCTTTAAACAAATGTCTAAAAAACTTTAGTTTTTCCTAGAGGATTTTTTATTGGATATTTACCTTTAAAAAAATATCTTAAGGAATTTTGCTTTGCCTATAGACAAATTTCATATAGGATTTTTTATTAAAAAATTACCTTTTAGACAAGTTTCAAAGAGGTATTTGGATGATATAATTAATGCGATAGCAGGTTATGCCCCAATTGGGAGCATATCGATAATATTCGTAGGAGACAAGAGGTGATGCAGGGTTATGCATAGTGTTGAATCTTCGTAAATTTATGAATATTAGCATTTTTAAAAATGCAAATTGGTAGATTTTGGAACCTTGGACATCGGTCCATTCGTCCAAAATTTTTGGGTGCAAAAAAAATTTAGGGGTCGACTCTCCACACGATAATAATATTACAGATTTTTTTTAAATCGCCAGCACTCCTGCCTAAATCATGGACCCATTTCACCTTAAAATTATAATTTTTTTTAATTATCCCATAAAATTTGCCTCTTATACCTCTATATAAATAATGCGACAATGATACTTATTAATGTAAAAAATTCAAAGTATTCGAAAAATGAGCAACAACAGCAAAAAGTAAAACCTTCCAATACAAAAGACAAGACCTGAAACATTCAATATGTTGCATAATTCCTTCAAATTTTCTCGATCGTATTCAAGATGATTTTTCACCCAAAAAGGAGTCGAATCTCGTTTTCCACCTATGCAGGAGTTGGACCCTGCTTTGCACCCAAAAAGGAGTCGAACCCTTCCTTGCACCCAGACCATATTTGAATGTCATTTTTCACCCTGATCGTGAGTTGAACCCTGCTTTACACTCGGATGACATTCGAACCTGAATTTCCACCCGAACCATTTGCTTTACACCCAAATGACATTCGAACCTAAATTTCCACCTGGACCATCTACTTTGCACCCTAATGACATCCGAACCTAAATTTCCACCTGGACCATTTGCTTTGCATTTGAACGATATCCGGACTTGAATTTCCACTCAGACAACATCCATACCTAAATTTCCACCTTGCTTTGCACCCGGATGGGAGCCAAACCTACTTTACAATTGTAAAGGAGTCGGACCTGATTTGCACCTGGATAGAAGCTGGACTTGATTTGCACCCGAATAGGAATCAGACCTTATTTTCCACCCGAATGGGCTACTGAATCCTATTTTTAACCCAAAGAGGATCCATATCTTGCACTCGAACCCTATCCAGATCATGCATCAATAGTAAAAAATAAAGGTACATAATTTCACCTCTTTTATTCTTTTTAAAGAATGAGCTCAAGGAGTTGTAGTAGTAACATTTATTTTTCTGTTAAAAAATTGTAGGATTTTATTTTGCTCTTTTCCCCTATTTTTCTCTATTCCACATGTGAGTGTTTTGATGCATATTTCAGCTAGTTGTCCTCTTAGAACATTGTGATTCTCTGTTTCTCTTAAGACACCATGATTCTCTATTTCTCTTGTTTTTTAGAGAATATGAGTTCAAGGAGTTGAAGTAATAAGATCTCATTTATTGCAAATATGTCAATGCTCTGTTTGCCATGATTCCCCTATTTTTCTTTGTTCTACATGTGAGTGTTTTGATGCATTTTTTAGCTAGCTTACATTCTCTTAAGAGACTGTGATTCTTTTTTTTTCTATCATAAAATTAGAGATTTTATTTTTCTATCATTTATTACAAATAGGTGAATGCTTTGTTTTCCATATTTTCTCCTATTTTCCTTTGTTCCACAAGTGAGTGTTTTCATTGATTTTTCAGCTAGCAAACCTTCTCTAAAGACATTGTGATCCTCTATCTATTCCACTAAGACTATGAGTTCCAAGGCCATTTAGTACCATAATCTGGTATTTTTCAACATTTGAATCTCTAAATATATTTCGTATATATACCTTTTTTTGTTAAATTATAGAAATTTCTATTTGTGGTAGTAGATTTGAATTTGTATATTTATTTTTTTTGTCCTTTAAATAAATACAACTGCAGACAATTATCTATCTCCAAAAAATAGAGTAGCGCAATACACAAAAAAATAATGATAAAACCTGACTAGAAATTGGTATGTATTTCTTACCAACCAATGCTCTGTTTATTTTAGTTACAATATCATTTTGAGGCCTTATAGTAGTAAAATATGTTCAACTTTTTATTAATTTTCTAAAATGAAAAACATTTGCTTTACTAGTAAAATGACACCTATTGGTAATGGAAAGAAGGGAGGCAAATCTTCTACTGAAAAGAGTATTCTAAAATATTTTAGCCATATATCAAAATCCAATGAGCCATCAACATCTGTACAAATTAAAGGTACAAATGATTTTTACCTACTAAAACAATTTGTTTTGTTTATTATTAATTTTTAGTTAATAATGCTTTCTTCCTTAAAAAGTTAAGTTTCAGTATATGGATTTGGCTATATTGCATGTTGACCTGAATATTTTTTGTATTTGTAAAAATACGTTCTCTTACATCCAAAAATGATAAGGAATATCATTGCATGTAGAATATATGATTGACCCTGATATACCTCCACTAGAAGATATTCCTCACAAAGAGATGCCTTCACAAGATTTTTTTTTTAACAATGATATCCAACAAATACTTGAAGATATTCCTTAAAATTATGTGCCACTGGAAAAAGAAAGCGATAAATAAAATATAATACAAACTTCCAGGGAATCTTCAAGCCAAAAAATTAAATTTATAAGGTTAACTACATGGACTATTGGAAGGTCATTTAAGGTTGAATGGTCATCAACATATCCTTTTATAGAGCTAGTCCAACCAGAGAACAACAATGACACTCCAACAAAATGTAAATGCATAATTTGTAGTTGGAAATTAGGAAAGGATCATAAGATGCAACTGAAGTTAGATACAATAGAAAAATATTGTGGGAAAGTTTATTTGATAGTTAATAAAAGTGATGTAACAGTTAAGAAAATAGTTAGGTGGAAGGATGTATCAGAATGAATGTATGTTAGATATGCAAAAGAATATGAAAAAGAATTGAAGCTACAATAATATCTTGTTGAGAAAGGTGGGATGATTCAAGCCCAATTTCATAAAATTCATAAGACCACTTTAGCTTCAAAAAGCTTACAGTTTACTGTCGTAGATAGTATTCTTAAGAAGGGTAGATCCATGTTTGATTTTATTGATTATAAGCAACTATTTTAGCTAGTTGATGTGCAAAATATTCCCAGTTCACATTGGTCTGATCAAAGTGGTTGGAAAATGGTAAAATGACTATCATTGGTTGAGAAGGAGGACCTAAGGAGGAAATTAAAATTCACCAAATTTATTTCACTTTCAATTGATGAGGTGACGACTATTGACAACACATCTTGGATTTCCATGCATGTTTACACATTACAAAATCATGTAAGACATCCTAGTTTGCTAGCATTACATAATATGGTGGAAAATTGTAATGCAAAAAACCTCTATCATGTTTTTGTAACTAGTTTAAAAGATATTGCGGGAATGAATGATCTTGAAATATCCATAAAGTTAATATGCGTTAGGGCTGACGGTGCTACTACAATGCAAGGAAACAAAAGTGGTCTATGTGTTTGACTTTACACATCAACTACCTAGTATTTGATACCCATTCATTACATTGATCATAGAATGAATCTTGCATACAAAATTGTGAGCACTTTCAATAATGTTGTGAGAGTGGAGGAAGTTGTCCACAAAATATATTTTTATTTTTTGTGTAGTCCAAAGAGGTTTTTAGAGTTTCAAAAATTTGCACTAGGCGTTATAGAAGGAAAAAAATTGTAAAAATATATGGATACAAGGTGCATTTCATTGTACCAACCTGCATATAGAAGTTTTACATAATATAAATCCTTAACGGGGTTTATGTATAAAAATTGTAGGGCAGTTTATAAGACAAAATATTTGCTATACCGTTTGACTGACTTAGAAACACTTATAACATTATGTGGTATTCTTCCAATGTTGCAATAAATTAATAGATTAATTAAACATGCATAAGAAATGTCCATCTATATTATTGATTTCATCAGGATAAGAAAACAAATATGTATGCATGTTGACAGGATATACGTATTCGAAGGAAATTTTACAAATCCTTTGTTTGATAGTTGGAAAAAATTAAGTAACATGAATGATCCAAAAAGCTTTTTGAATTTCGACATCAATGAGCATCTTTGTATTAGTATTCTTGGAAATATGATACCTCTTTATTGTTTTGAAAGGCGATTAAATATAGTTACAAATGATGTTGAATAAATTTTCATAACACGAAATGGATTTGAAGTAGTTTTACAAAATACTAAGATTAGATTATTAAAATAGCATAATCGTTGATAAGAGAAATAAGAGATCGGTTTCAAACAGATGGGTTGCTTGAGACCATGGGTGTGGTTAACCCCATGTTTTGGGGTCCTTGTAATGACTATCAATCTACACATGAATTTTTTATTAAATATATGGACACACTTTCTAAACATTTCTATAAAAGTGTGGAAGTCAATGGTATTGAAATCAATGGTATTCTCAATATAAAATTTTTAACACAACAATCATCACGTTTTGGAATGACAATGGTTGAGCTGGTAAGACCCCAAGGTCTTACTATAAAATTATTAACAAATTAATGTAAATGTAATCGTAGGCCACTCAAAGGGGGCTCCCTTGTAATCACTTTGCCACTATAGGGGGCTCCCTCCTTAGAATCTATGCTTATTATTCTACTTCTTGTATGATTTGATATGGATGGCCAACCTAATATATATATCTACCCTAAAGCTACGTTGGTGAAGAGACATGATGGTTCACGTTATGAAGAGATGTGATGGTTCACTTTATTATGAGTTAATAATATAATAATTAAATGATTAATAATACTAACTAATAATGTTAGGATTGAGGATCCTAACATTCCACCCTCCTTAAAAAGATCTTTGTCCTCAAAGCTCAAAGTGAGGAGATTTATCTTTTGTTTTCCAAGAAGGATTTGTGTAAGTTCTTGGACTCTTTTAATTTCATCCTTTCGTAGGTAGGGATATCGAGAAGGATGAAGCATTAGCGAAGGACTGCCATAAATATTAGTAACTATATGATGATGAGGGAAGGGCAACCCTTGGGGTTCTTCATACACCTTATAATGATGCATAAAAAGAGGTGATAAAACTTCTACATTCTCTTGGTGTTCCCTGGGAGAGGCAACGGAGGAGTGTGTAGTCACTTTTTTGCCTTGTTTTTGAATAGGTTTGACCCTATGGTGATAACTCACTATTGGAGAGGAATTTGAGTGTAGTTCTTGTAAAGTGCATGTTTGTCCATAATGAGTCACTTCGGGAATGTCTTGAGATATTTCTTGCTCATTGTCTTTGTTTTCCACATATTCCTCTTCTTTTTTATCTTTTGTGGCTTTCTCATCTTCCTTACCTACCTCATCGTTACCATATTTAGTGCTATCTTCAGGTGTATCCATCACTATGTCTACCTCTATATCATTTTCTTCTTCTATTGCCTTATGGAGGTTAGCATTATGCATCGGCTTGGGAGTGATGTAAGTGGTTGATGAATTCTCCATAGGTGGTTTCCATAATCGATGTTGTGCGTTGATTTTGTCTTCGGCTAATTTGGCCAATCCATAGGTTTGCATCATGGTATAGGGATTGAACCTTGTCACCTCCATTCTAATTTCTTCTTTCAATCCACTAATGAAGTTATTGATGAGAATTGATTCATCCAACGTTGTGTTGTGTTTGGTGATATCCTCAAACCGAGTTTGATACTCATGCACGAAAGTGATTTGACGAAGTTCCTTGAGCAAATCCCACATGGTTGGGTCCCACATGGCTCTGATACCAAATGGTAATACCCCAAGGTCTTACTATAAAAATATTAATAAATTAATGTAAATGTAATCGTAGGCCACTCAAAGGGGGCTCCCTTGTAATCGCTTTGCCACTATAGGGGGCTCCCTCCTTAGAATCTATGCTTATTATTCTACTTCTTGTATGATTTGATATGGATGGCCAACCTAATATATATATCTACCCTAAAGCTACGTTGGTGAAGAGACATGATGGTTCACGTTATGAAGAGATGTGATGGTTCACGTTATGAAGAGATGTGATGGTTCACTTTATTATGAGTTAATAATATAATAATTAAATGATTAATAATACTAACTAATACTAACTAATAATGTTAGGATTGAGGATCCTAACATGAAAAAACGTCATTTTTGAGTAACTATCATGAATCTGGTTCCATTACATGTTTGTGGAAAAAAATGAACTAAGTAGTGTCTTACAAGATGCAATGAGTGAATATTTTTGTTTATATAAATTATGTCAAATAGCGATTTTGGGATCTATGGAAGATGAGAGGGTTTTAGTGCACTATCTTTTGTGAAATCTAAACACCATAACAAGCTAGAGCATTAGCATACTAGAAATCCCTAGCAGACAAAAGGGGTATCACTAATACACAATAATGAGGATATTGATGCTTGCAATGATCATATTATGGAGAAAGATTTCTACTATGCTTAACAATGATTTTGGACAAGCCAATAAGTGTTTGTTTTAGATACTTGACTTATATTTTTTTAAATATTTCACAACATTGATAAATTTGATTTTATTTGTTATCAATTTCATTGATAAATTTGACTTTACTTGTTATCACAATATTGCTTCAACTACCTGGATTGTAATTTAATCATTTATATCAGAGTGATATTTTTCAAATTATATATTTTATATAGTAGTCTTTGTAGTGTCCTAACTATGTTCATTCTTAAAACCTTATGTTTTATGTTACAATATTATTAATGTATTGATATTAATTTATTGACACAACTGAGTTATATCATAGTAATATTTTATTTATTATTTGAAATTATAATAGTTGAATCATTCTAAATTTAAATGCAGCACAAGAATATAAATGGAAACAACCATTGAATGATAGAAGACACAAATTAATAAAAGCCTTTTTCATTATTTGCAATAAAAATATACATTGTTCCAAATTGTTGATAGCAATACAACAAAATTTGTTGTCAACTATTAAATATTTTACATATTAATTTTTATATGGGGGCTTAGGGAGAGATTTGGTTGCTCCTTGTGTATTTGGATCACCTTGTGCTTGATATGCTCTTGAAGATTTAGTTTATTTTCCCTTATCTCCAATTCCAATAGCCTCCACTTGCCCAGGCAGTCCTCCAGCTCTGATAAGGCCTTCCTCTGCCTTTTGTAAGCTCCCCATCAACGCTCTTTCTTCTTGGGTTGGATCCTCTTGCACTATATGAGCATTTTCTTCACGCTTCTTCTTAAGCAAGATATATGGATCCATATTGTGCTCCTTTATAATATTTCTTAAATAATTATTATCTCTAATCTTGGTTTGTAGGGTATCCTTAATTGTTACTTTAGCTTGGAGTGATTTCTTTGTTGTTTGGATATTAAAATTCATGCTTACAACTTGTTTCTATAAATTATCAAAATTTGACTACAAAAAATAAAAGCAAATATTAATTAGTTGAGATTTATATGACAAAATATAACCATACAATTTATAGTAAATAATGTCTCACCTCAGCGACATCCCTTGAAGCCTTAGCAACTACAAATTTATTTTTATTAGAAGCCCATTGGTTATAATATGCTTGGGCTTCAAAATTAAGGTTCTCCAATCTGTTCAACATAATATTTAAAATTTCATCATTAAATAAAATCGAAGTGTTTACGAAGCCTGATTCAGCTTGATGTAAAAGACCACCAAGATTTTTTGGTTCGTTTTGAACCAGATAAAACATCTCTTACCTTTTATTAAAAATTGTATATCGACAATTTAACTCCTTCATAAGGACCTTTGCACAAAATTCTCAATTCTTCATTTCCTTTACATTGTGAAGTAAACTATCTTTTATTAGTGCTTCACAATTATTAGACATTAAATTTCTTCAGAAAAAATAACTTTTTCATCCTCAATTTGCGGACTAGGGTTGCTAGCGTCAGAATGTGATGATGAGTTTCACTAAGCTTCAGGATATTGTTGTGTTTTTTGTGCTTGAATCACATTTGTTGCTTTAAACCCTTCAATGTTTCCCTATAATAGATAACCATCCTCTAAAGAGGATTATCTAATCCTGAGCTCAAAATTTCTTGAATTGAACCTATTGAAAATGACATATATGGAAATGTAGTCTGATATGTTTATGTTGGTACCCCCTGTGATCTCACTCCAACAAATTATTTTCCACCCATTTGACCTCTAATTAGTTTCTATCATGCTCAAGGTGGTGGTGGTGGTGGTGGTGGTGGTGGCATCATTTATTGCCTTATTTGAGTAGATAGCGGGGAGGCACCTAAATACATTATAATAAGATCTTGTTAAAAGAAAATAAAAATGGATAAAAATAATACATATTATTTTAAAAAATACTTACCCCACAATGATATATGTTTCTGCCCTCCAACCTATGAAGGTAACTCGATGTGGGTGGGGGAGTGGGGCATAACATTGAAAACATACGAAAAAAGAAAAAAAAAATTATAATTTTAACTAAGCAATAATGGAAATGAATCAAGAAACTTGAAATAGTAAACTTACCTATCATTGGTGTGGACTCAATAGATTCACATTGCACAATATGTGAAGGCACATGTGCAAAAGAAACTCCAGGAGAAGGAGCTAGCTTTGAACATTTATGAGGATTTTGCAATGGTGATGTTTTAGATCCTGTGTCTTCTGAATCACCAGTGGCCTCTAGCATGTGACCCCTAACAACAACATCCTATTTTTTTTGTGTGTTGGTTGCCTTACTCTGCATTTAGGTGCAAATAAAAAGTTAAAATATGAAAATGTGCTAAAATATAAAACATTATTTGATGGTGAAAATGGAATAATTACCTTCAACTCTTGGGGTGTCATAGCAATGGCTTGCAGGGTTATGTGCACTACATTCGGTACACAAATATCTTGCAAATTATGAAAACATTCATAATAAAGTGCTAAAATATAATTTACTATGGCCATCGTGGCCCCTAATTTTGTTTGAATTGCATGGATCTTTATTTTGATGTGATCCAAAATATATGGATCTCTATTTTGGTGGTGAAGACAACGAACTATATAGGCCAATACCCAGGATGGAATCTCCATTCTTCCCTACAAAAATAGTCTTACTTAAAATAATTCAAGAATTGCCTTGAAATTTGTGTTTGTAACAGAGGTATTCATTAACCCTCTTTTCAACTTAGCCGCAAAAGTTGCAAAAAAAAAGATAACAAATCACAAATTTTAAATTGTAAAATTTAAGAGAATAGAGTCACAAGAATTATACCTGACAAAAATTTCAAAGAGATATCGTAGTTGGTCTCCAAGTAATCTTTATCACTGTTAGATAGTAAGAACTTTAGTGAAAAGGGAGAAAAACCCTTGTGGGGAAGACCTATCAATCTTTGGATTTCAAAGGGTTTGATGGTGAAGTACATTTTTCTATTTTATATTGTTATAATGACGACCACGAGATCATTGTCGTAGCCATCAATGATATTGTATATAACATATTTATCTATTTTGAAATGGGACATGGAAATCAAATGCTCTAAATCTGAGTCCATGACCCATGAAAGGTCATAACCAAGGGCGATTAACAGATCTGAAATTTTGGTGCAATTTTAGTTTTTGAATGTAATTTTTTGAGAAGTTGTGGAAGTGGTGGTCATTGTTGCAAGTTTTAGAAGTAGGTGAAACTTCACTCTGGAAAGGTATGGGGTAATGGTCGCTTGGGGGGAAGGGTTTTCTCTGATCTCATGCAGAAGGAAAAAATCTAAAAAACAACTATCAATGTCTTTTATAGACATAATTGACTGGGATGAACATGTGGCAGCATGTTATTCTACATCCATCGGGGTGTCAATTTGTAAAAATATTATCATGTGACACATGGAAGTATAAACCCTGGTGCACTCAGCTTAAATCCAAACATTTTTTCACTTGGTTCATGGTCGGACCCTGTTTTGTAATTGATCTAAGAACGGACCTTGATTTGTAATAGGTCTACGGTCGGACATTGATTTACAACAGGTCTACAGTTGGACCTTGATTTACATACAACCTACAATGAAACCTTGATTTGTAACCGGTCTATATCCAAACCTTGATTTACAACCGGTCTACAGTCGGACCTTGTTTTTCAACCAGTCTATAGTTGGACCTTGTTTTGCAATTGATCTACGACCAGACCTTGATTTGCAATCGGTCTACAACCAAACCTTATTTTACAATTGATCTACAATTGAACCTTGATTTGCAACTAATCTACGATTGGACCTTGATTTGCAATTGATCTATGGTCGAACCTTGATTTGTAACCGGTCTATGGTCAAACCTAGATTTGTCATCGACCTACAGTTGGACCTAGATTTGCAACCGAGCTACGATCAAACCTATATTTGCAACCGATCTACGGTTGGACCTAGATTTGCAATTGATCTATAGTCAAACCTAAATTTACAATTGGTCCATAGTCAAACCTTGATTTGCAACTGATCCATGATCGAACCTTGATTTGCAATCAGTCCACGATCGAACCTTGATTTACAACTGGTCTAAAATTGAGCCATGTTTTGCACCTAATTCACATCTGGGCCTAGTTTTGCAATCGAACCAAAAATTCACCACTGTTTTATATTTTTTTGTGAAAATAAAGGTAATTCGCCATATCTCCTACATGAATTTGACTAGGATTCGCATGGATTTCAAAAATGATTACCTTTTTTTTATAATTAGATTTCGGGTTTGACCCCTTATGCATAACCCTGAGGTGATGATATTTATCTTGCCATCAACACCTATAAACCTTATAAGAGGTTGATGAGATAGAATATTTGGAGTGATAAGAGATGCAGAGATATATTTTGTGATTTAATTGGAGGAGACTGTGAGAGAAAGAGTGAACCATGATCATTTTGTAAGAGGACTAGGAGGACCTACTTGCATCAATCACATAGTAAAAAGGCAAATAATCTATCTTAACTAGGATTATCATTACATGTCATCATGAATCCTTGACTCTTTATACTATAGGAAATCCAAGCAGATACAAGCATGTCCATGTAAGCAGATATAAAATTTAGGTAGATGCAAACAGATAGTGATATACATCTGAAGTAAAATGGGAAACTAATGTAGACTTGAATATAATATCATTAAAGTTGCATTATATTCATTGGTTCTTTAAGTTCATTTTCATAAAGTGTGGTGAGGTGATAAACACCTAAATCATACTTGGTAGTTATGATGTATAGACCTAGCCAATTGGTCTCAAACTTTCCTTTGAGCTCAATTTTGGCATTGGTGTTTTTTTATTCTCTTTAAGAACAAGATCACCAACTTCAAAGGATAAATATTATACCTTTCCATTATAGGTATATTTAAGTATTTTTTGGTAGACCCTTAGGTGTTCTAATAAATGGATCCACTTTTCATCAAGTCTTTCCAACTTATTAATACAAGCAAGATGATATTTTTCTCTAACAAAGACATATTGTAATAAAATGTACAAGGCATATGAAGCTCAAAGGAGAACAGTTCTTTAGTTCCATAAACCAAAGCATAGGGAGTCACATCAATGGGAATTCTAGCATTGGTGTGATATTCCCATAAGGTAGGATATAAATGGATATGTCAATATCTATCAAAATTGCTAATGAGGTTCTTGATGATTTTAACAAGAAGTTTATTAGAATCTTCAACATGACCATTACCTTGAGGATGATAAGTGGACCATTTGTGATGAATCTTGTACTTATAATAAATTATTTGGACATACTTATTCTTAAAGGGTATTCCATTGTCTAATATTTTGACAAAATGGATGTCATAACAACTAAGGATTTTTTTGAGGATGAACATGGAGACTTAGATTCTAGTGGTTGGGACTAAAGGTATATCTTCAACCCATTGGTGAAGCAATCAATAGTTGAGATGGTAAATTTATGTTCATAAAATTACATGGGGTTTGTATTCTCAATAATATCCAATACCCAAATTGAGAAATATTATGGTGATGTCAAATATTGAAGGGTTTGGGATCAAGTATGAATAATATTGTTATATTTATAATACTTATCACACTTCTTAACATAGTCATAAGAGTTCCTTTCCATGGAGGGTCAATAATTTCCCATCCATAGGAGTTTCTTGGTGATGGTAACACTACTAAAATAACCACCACATGATCCATCATGGGTCTCTTGGATGACCATTTAAACTTTTGTCGAGTCTAAGAATCTAATAGAAATTCCATAAAGGTTATGGTGGTATAAAATATTGCCTATGATCACATGCCTTTAGTATCATTGCTTGAGGTTCTTATTCTAATTTTAGTTTAAACTATCAAGTAAAGTATCATCTTTAAGGAAAAAATATGTTCTTATACCAACAATCAAGGGATGGAGTTACTTCTTTGAAAAATAATTATAAATAAATCTAACTAGATTCTAGGGTTGAAGGTTCCTTGATTTATCGAATTATAATCATAGATTATTTATAATCTATCTCTAAGGGGATAAGGGATGTAGTTAAGGTCATAGCATTAGCATAGAGATTGCTAGATCTAAAGAAATATTCAATAGTGATCTTGTCAAAGGTAACCATTAATTTATCAATAATAACTTTATATTGATTGATCTTGTCATCCTTGGTTTGATAAACATCATTGGCTTAGTTGACTACAAGCTACGAATCTCCAAATAAAGAAAGAACTTTGAACTAGAGAGCTAAAGATACTTGTAGCCCTAAGATAAGGGTTTCTTATTATATGGTATTTTTTGTATAGGAAAACTTAAGCTTAAAATATAATGGAATCCATAATTGTTAAGTCATTACCAAGATTATTTTTTCCCTTAATCCTTTGACACACCAAGTTCCATCAAAGTATAAATTCCAAGAGTCGAGTTTATATGCTTCTAGATTGAATATGAACTCATTAAAAAATTCTACTAGTAGGGGTTGGCTAGTTTCTAAAGATATAGTTGTTAGTTGATCAATGATGACCTGGCCTTTCATAGACTTATAATTGATGAATTCATAATTTAATTCACTAAGAGTAGTGACCATCTTAGCAGTTCTTCTTGAGAGGTGAGGTAGAAATTAGGAATCACAAGGGATCAATCCTTGTGATGGAAAAGGTATTATGGATGAGCATATAATATATAAGCTTTTAAAAAGCAAATACTATGGCTAGGCAAAGCTTCTCTAAAGGTTTGTATCAATCTTCATAATTGACCATCCTTTATGCTAGTCATTGTATTGTACCAATATATATCCTAAGGTATGGTTTGAGGCTACTATCTATAGCAATAAGATCCTAGATGGATTAGGTGGTACAAGATCAGATAAGGATAAAAGGTAGGATTTGAGAACATAAAATGCTTCTTGACAATTAGTATCCCATTTGAAAACCATATCCTTTCTTAAAAGCTTGGTAAAGGATTGAAACTTGTTATATAGTTGGTAGAGGAACCTCCAAATGGTCTAGATTGTTCCTTGGAGGCTCCTAAGCTAGATTAAAATTTGAGGGGGTGTCATACTAACAACAGTTAATATTTTTCAAGATAAAATTTGATGCCACATTGGAAAATAATTAATCCTAATAGTTTTTTATGTAAACCCAAATATACATTTCTAAGTATTTAAGCATACATTATACTCCTTTAATTGCTCAAAGATGTGTTGTAAGTCTTAAACATTATCTTATTTATTTAAATACTAATTGAGAAGATCATCGGCATAGTCCTCCATCATGTCATGAATGACATATATCATGGCTCTCTAGTAGGTACACCTTATATTTTTTATCCCAAAAGGTAGGACTTGAAAGTAGAAGGTTCCCCATGGGATGGTAAAAATTTTTTTGAATTGGTTCTAAGGGGTGATCTTGATCTAGTTGTAGCCTAAGAATCCATCCACCAAAGATAACATTCCACATAAAATATAGCATTCCATATCTTATCTTCTAATTGAGGAGAAGTGGATAACACTTCTAGGCTCTCTATGTCTAAAGGATCTAAGGTTGGTTAACTATTGTTGGTTTACTATGAGATAGCAATATTGGTAATTTAGGGAATTTATCCACAAAAATAAAAGTCGTTTTGTGTTATATAGTCTAAGGGACAATGTTGGGAGGATCATTTGATACATACTCTAACTCATAGCTATATTTGTTAGCAATAAGCTTGGGGTAGACTAGGAATAGAAAATTTACACCAATATATTATGTAAATTTGGAGAAGCTTAGATCTATGAGAGGTGATGATCCATCATAATCACCCTCATCCTAGTCTAATTCATTTAAATAAATGGATTCATCATGGGATGCCCTATCAACATGACCAACTTTCCCTTTACTGTCATAGAAGAAGAAGATAAAAGCTTGTTATGATTGGGGACATAACCTATCCCATAGTATCTTGGTAAAACTTGGGTCTATAGGGGCTCTTTGATACCCTATTCATACACATAATCCTTTGCCTTGATATCTCATATTGGAAAGCATCTACTTAGGATGAGATATGAGATTAAAAATAAGCATGAAGTATATTTTCATTCATCCAGGTAAGGATTACTTCCATGTATTTTCTCCTTGTCAGTAGTACTAGCACAAATTAAGGAGTAACCTCTTATCTATACTATTTTAACCTTATTTCTAGAGGATAAGGATAATATTTGGGGAGACAAAGGTATCTTGGCTAGGTCCACAATAAGTTGATCATTATTAGTTTGATATTATTAATGATAATTGGATTAACACTTTGACCTTTAAGTTTATTGTTAGATAAATTATTTAGTTCAAGAGATTGTAATGCATCAATGATAGAAAACTAAGAATAAGGTTTAGGAGATAAATTGAGAGAAGAGAAAAGATGAAGTTTAGTATTATCGACCTTGATTACTTGACAATATATTTCCCTTGTATTCAAATTTAAGATATTGATGAAGAATTGAACGGACGATCCATATCTCATAAAATTCATGACCTTCTAAGAAGAATGTTGTATGTTAGATCACATGGCATGATATAGAAAATATTTTTTTGAATGTGGAGCCTAACTCAAAGGTATAATATTATAGTGCCACTAGCCTCTCATCCCCTATTATCAAAATACCTTATAACAAGATCAAATTATCCAAATATCATTTGGTTAACCCAAAATTGTTGATGAAATTTAGGCTATAGACATTGAGACCAAACCATTATCAAATAAAATCTATTTGATAAATTTATCATTGACATGGTCTATGATGTATAAATCCATATCTCCAATCATAGAATATTGAAGAGTTTCATTATCATGGAATGATATAGTGGCATGATTAACCCCAATGCATCCTACTATGGAAGTAATATCATTTAGGTTGAGGTATTGAGGAATAACTTGTTCACTCAAATTTTTGAACAGGATCTCTATGGGCAGAGAATACTTGAGAAGCTCAAGGAGAGACTTTGGTTAGGGTATTCTAAAGTTGCCATAGCAAATCAAAAGTGCTTTTATTATTGGTCCCTAATTAGATTATTATAGGGCGTCCTTCAAGTAGAGAAGATATTTTTGTATAAAGTACCATAGGAGGTCTTGAAGGTTGATCTGATGATTAATTTTTGTGTTGTCTAGTTACAATACAAATATTAGAGATATGATTGAAGGTAAATAGTGTCCCTACCATCCATTGGTTTAGATGAGGTACATTCCTATAGTGAATATTATTTGCTATTGTTTTGTTCTAATTATGATTAGGCAATATAATCTATAATATTCCCAAATATTTATTGGAAGAAGGTTGAGATTCAAAGTCATTGAGGACAACTTGATTGTTAGAAATTAGGTCTTTGACCGTATTATTGAGGCCCATGCATTGGTTTATTGCATGAATTTTGATGTGATGGAAGGCACTTTGCTTGTTGGCATGAAACCATGAAGCCTTTTTTCTTCTAGGTTTGACAGGTTTAATGGGAGGAAATTATATCATTTTAGCTTTTAGAGATACTCTAGAATGGTTGAAAGAGGTTTATCCAATTAGGAGCACATCATTTTTAATTTTATTGTTGAGGCTTCCATAAGATAAATTTTTGAAGGATTGAGACAACACTAACATTTTTGGCATGGCATGAGTCCATGACCCCATTGCCTACAATGTGTTTGTTCTTGTACTAGCCCTTTGGGTTAGAGGGAGGCTTATCTTCCTCTTTATGTATTTTAGTCTTTAGATTCCCTATTTTGACAATGGTTGTCTATAGTCTCTTTGCCATGTAAATTGCATCTTCAAAGGAAGACACATTATTTGTCTCTAGGTAGAAGGCTAATTGCTCATTGAGGTTTTTGATGAAGATGTCTAGTCGGTCTCTAGGTGGAGGGACATATTATAGTATCCCTACTAGGGCTTTTTATCTTATTAATAAGTTGGTGAAGTTTTCATCTTTGGATTGTTTGAGTTGGTATAGGTTATAAATGGTGATATTTTTATCAATATAGATGAAGAATTCCTTAACAAACATCTCAATGATATCCCTTAAGATTTTCAAGGAGTGCCTTAGTATCTAGTAGTGCCATTCCAAAGTTATACTTAGTGAAAATTTTAAGTAGTAACATTTCATCATAATAAATGTCACTACAAGTAGTCCTAAATAGTCTAATACGGTTAACATGATCCTCTTTCCTCAAGTACATTTGAAAATTGGAGAATTTTAAAATTAGGAGAAAAAGAATGACTAGCTAGAAAAGGATCTAGGACTAATTACACAAGTTATCATACAAATAAATATTGATGAATAATGTTCATTTGTTATTTCAGTTGCTCTAGATGAGTGGTTAAGGTTTGAATTTTAGGAGAAACAAGATTTAATAGAACAAAAGGTATATATTTTGATAAAGAGGGTATATAATGATGATTGGTGTAAGAAGGAGGTTGGTATGCCTAGGCATCCAGTGTTAAAGCTTGCATCATACGATTTGACCCTAGAGTACCCAAGACGAAAGAATTAGAATATGGAGGATGAGATCTTATGGGATTAGAGTTTTTTCCCACCCTATCCCCATACTTTTAGGATTAGAATGAGGATCATGGGATAATATTAAGATAAGAATTAGATATTGAGGCACTCGATGGTACACTATGATTAGGAGTGTAACTTATGTCTTCTTGTTGAGATACAATGTAAGTAGAAAAATATGAATGATACTCCAATAGAGGTGGTAGGGTTTCTCTCTTAACATCCATTGATGTGGGGATAATAGAAGGTTTGAATCAATGAAGTGATTTATTGATGCATTAGGGTCTAATTTATTGATTATTAAAAGGTTTGAATTAGGTTTTTGGGGATGATTCACTAGTGAATCATCTCCTACAAAGGCACCTAAGGTTTCATGAACTTCCCTAAGGAAAGCATTTATGATTTCCCTATACTTATATAAGAAATAAGGTCAAATGAGTTGTATATTGAATACCATCATGCATATGGATTAGAGAACATTGAGGCATTGAAACCTCATCTTCTTGGTCGAAGGTGGGGTTCTCTAAGGTATGGCGTTCATAATGACCCTCAATAGGAGGATCAATATTAATGGCCAACTACTAAGCAGTGTTATAGGTTAGGTAGCATTTCTTAGTCATAGGTTTTAGAAGAGAGGATTAATTAAATTTTAATTGTTTATAACTTGATTAAGGAAGAAATAGATAATTTAGCAATATTATACTCCTTCCCTCAATATATCTAAAATTATCTATATACCTCATGGGTCTCCATATATATGCTAAAGGTCCTGATATACATGACATTGTCTATATACTCATTGGTATGTGAAATAAATTTGATATATGGGATGACAAATACATGGAAGTGATCTCCTAGATACATGGCCAAGATAATATTTGAGGGGTAATAGTATTTTTCCTTGACTCCCACTAGTCCACTATAATATACTCCTTACTAGACATAAGTACGTGTGAGACCCTATGTGGACATTGATGGCTTGGGATCTCTATATACCCAATATGGCCTAATAGCTTGTATAGTAGTTACTAAGATGACCATATAGATCCCTAGTAGAACTAGAAATTGGTTAAGTTCTTGTTATCCATATTTAATTTATCTTACCTAAAAAAATAGATTTAGTTATCTTTGTTTTAATTTTGATTAAGATTTAGCTTGGTCAAGAAAAATCTTGGGATCTACTATGGTGTTCATGTATGGTTCACCAAAATGTGGGATTAGGAAAATATCACAAAGGGTCTCTTAAGGGATATTTTGTATCTTTCCCTTTCTTACCTTGAGGTTAGAGGTAGTTTATTTAGCCTAAGTCTAGGGTTTTGTGTATTGAGTTAGATAACACCTACTTTTTCTTAATATTTTCCTTTGACAAGCTTCACCTAGATCTAGTCCTATCTAGCTACAAATGTATCAATCAATGCACCAAGAAAGTTCTAATAAACTAAATGTTTTTTATTTTAATGATAAATGAAAAGACAATTTTCTTTTAGAACAAAGGTTTAAGAAGATGATGCAACGAACAAACCTTATTATGACTATATAATTTTTTTTTGATGAGATGCAAGATTGTAGTTGATCCCCTAATGATATTAATAACAACTTGCTCCTTCTTTCCTTTTTTTTTTTAATGGATAAACAAAAAATACTAGAAATAATAGATACAAATAGATAAAATATAGATTCTTTGATTTAAGATGACAAAAACAACAAATTAGAGCATAAATTCTAGTTTTTGCCTAAGTGGCAGAAGTGCTACTGATCTTCAAAAATATTGTTGGTTCATAGAAGCATTGCCAATGCTACTGCTTTTTGGGACACTTTTACTATCCTATAAAATAAACAAAATATAAATATATCAATAGTAAAGGGATCTACCTAAATTAGTGGAGAGAGTATGGATCACTTGGCTAGCATTAGACTCTTGCTCAAAATATGAAAGAAATAGGCACAAAATGATAAAATGATGATTATGTGCTTAGTGGAAAAAGTACCACTGGGTGAGCAATAGTGTCATCAACACTTTTACCAATTGGCAATGCTTTCACTTTCTATGACTGTGAAAGTATTTTTTATTATATCAGAAACATAGGGCAGTAGCACCACTGAACATGAAATTTAGTAGTGCTTCTACCTGTGGATACAGTAAAATATGAATTTGAATAAAAGGCTTGTGATTTTTTAAATAACTAAATGAGGATCCCTAACAAGGGGGTATAGAGGTCCTAATGCAGAAATTATGTTAACTTGACTGATGATAAAAATATAAGCTAGTGATGCAATGAAACAAAATGATAAATAGATATACTATATAAATATGCAAGATTGGTTAGTATGTAATAATCAAATAATTACAAAGCATAAAATATAAATATATGACAGATATAAAGGGGAAGAGAGCACAACCAATCAATATTGTAGCCTCAATATGCCTATGTTGATACCCCCCTTATTGATAATAAGGTATATGATCTTCCTTGTTTCTTGATATGATTGAGAGCTTTACAATTGCATGTGATCCATATTCAAATTGGCAGAGCTTCTTTGTGTTCCAAAGTTCATATGTTGAAACCCAGGTGTTGTAGGTGAGTTTGAGAGGAGAGGGAAATATTCCAATGGAGGTCCTAGGTTCAAATCTCCACCCTACCAAAAAGCTGAATTGGGTATCCAAAATCCAATTGATAATGTTGTTGTGGGCAGGGTCAAGTGTGACTCCCGGGTGACTTTGACGGTGTAGAACCCCCTGTTAGTGGTCTCTCAGACCAAGGTGGCCCCGCAAGGGGTTTTTCGCTTAAAAAAAAGTTCATATGTTGAAATTTACAGAGCTTTATTGGTGCAAAAGATGATATGAATTAGATTCTCCAAGGGCTAGCTTTAAAGGAAGCCATGTATCCTTGGAGGACGGTTGCATTGAAGTTGGTGGAATAATTGAAGGTAAGATTTCAAAAATAGTTTTATGTGAAATTTTTGGATGAAAGATAGGAAATAAATATTTTAGGGCTTTGTATTTCTATTGGGACTATGGATTATATTGACATCTTCAAACCTATTTTTAGAGGGTGAATTTGAAGGTACTAATTGTCTACCTTTTCCCTTTTGGGGTTTGACATTCAATAGCACTAGAGGCAATAGCATTGGTAGTGACAACGATCCCATTTATAATGTCAAAATGATTGGTGCTAATTAATTTTTATGGGAAATGATATAAATCTGAAATTCTTACAAAAGCACTACCAATAAAAAAAGGGTCATTGATACTATCAATCAGGTACTGGTGCTTTCACTTTTAGAGCAATAAATGCTCCTAAGTTAATCTTTGATACAACTAACTTGACTTGGATGCTTAATTGGATAGCTAATGAAGATGTTGGTAAGTTTGGAGACTTGATAATGTGCTTAAATTTAGGTGTTTATAATAATCATAAATATTTTTTTAGGATGCCTTTACATTGCATAAAATGGAAAACAAACAAAATACCCATTACCCATACTACCAAATCTATGCATGAAAGGTTTTACAATTGAATTCCAACTAGAGATAGTATTATCAAGTAATCCCTTATACCATAAAGTAGCTTTATTTCACAACTAATAGATAAATAATCATATCATTATGTCTTTCTCCTAAATGCAGTGAAGCGACTTGAGTGTGGAGAGATCATTCAAGTGATCCAATGCCATCTTGGTTCTATTTTTTTTGAAGGTAGACAAGGCTCTCATAATAATAATCAAAATGGGAGAAAAGGTCCTTATGTATAATGGTCCTTTATAGGTCCAACTTAGAAATTGATTTTAGGACCTAGGAAGTTGAGGTATTGAATTATTCTAGAAAGGTTGATCATACTCCATTGAACAAGTGTACACTATGTAGCCTTGAACCAGGGATACATATGGTTGATATGGAGGCATTTGAGAAAAAAATTGTTGGAGAAAACCTTGGGGGTATTAGTGCATAGCATAATATGATGGCAAAAAATAAGGGTTTGGGTTTTAATATGGTGGCTAATTAGGATGAGCCACTTGTTGATTTGGTAGGTCCTATAAATATTGAAAAGGAGGATATTGCAAGCTACTTGAGTTATTTTTTATTTTGAGGTTGGGATTGTTATATATTTTGCAATGGCTAACTAGTCATAGGCAATGTTTGCCTCAAGGGTTTTCATACCTTGTGTTCCATTTGTCTAGTCAACACTTGCAAGTTCTAAGCAATAACTTGTATTTAAGTAGGAATGTATACTTGTGCTAAATTATTTATATTAGATGGTATAGATCATATTGAAAATAATATCTCTATGATAGACATGTTATTTTAATGACTAGACTCAAGTAGATTTTGGGATAAAGTTATGCTTATAGGAAGATTAATTTGGATATTACTTGTTGGGGACTGGCTTACATTGTTTTGATTATTGGGATGCACAAAAAATAGGTTATTTGAAGGATTTTTTACATCAATCAATGAAATCCCATAAAAATTATTAGTGTGATCCATAGTAGGTCTCGTATTGGCCTATGCTTGACCAAAAATAGTAGAGGCATAATTGTAAAGGAAGCCAAAAAATACCATCTTTTGGGATACAAGACTTTGATTTTTTATCATCCTTTGTACCTGTTTCTATCTCATTATATTGATGTACCTATGCAGTGATTTGTTCTTTCAAAGCCAAAAATGAGAAATATTACCAATTGGGGTCGCCTTGATTGCTTACCATACAAAAATTTTAAGTTTTTGAGGTTTGTAACAATCTCCATTCATAAAACACCTACAAAATAAAATACAATCAATAAAAAATGTATGATATTGAAGTTTAATTTGATATTAGGCTCAATCTCATCATGGGGATCAAGTCCTTTGTCCTAGTAGGTGTGCCAAAAATAATGTTAAATTATAAAAATTTCTTACTTATGCATCCACAATATTGTTTTAACAATATTTGAAGGAAGGGATAATTGCTATTCCAACCTATGAATTTAGAAAATTTCCTTTCTATCCTTTCTAAAAATATAACTAATCTAATCTAATAGCATAAAATTAAATGCAGGAAATTAAAGAGCAAAAATTAAAATGCATGAAAAATAAATTTGGCAGTTTAAGGTGCAAGAGATTGAAAGTAAATACAATAATAACCATAGCAAGGAGAGTGTGTTATCAATCAACTCATGAGGAAATAAAATAACAACAATGGAATCTCATACACATGAAATAATATTAACAAGGAATGACAAGAGGAAAAAGGATAGTGGCTCAATCATCACACATTCAACAATCCAGGAGGGTGATGCTATTGATGGAAAGCAAAATTCAGCAATTTATTATTAACTTCAAGAAGTAAAAAGTGGGTCTCACAAATTGTAGCTTTGATTTACTCAAGGAAAAAATATGTTTACAATGAATCATATGGATTATATTTATAGGAATAATTCATTCTTAAGTTACCTTGGGTGATAAATTTTTACTATCCAATAAAATTAAATATTTAGGGGGATCTTTAAAAAAATGATACACCTCCAAATATTACATGCTTTTCAATATATTCATTAATTACTTAAAAGGACTCTAAAGTTTTTGGTGGCACCACTACATGCTAAAATATTTCTTTCCAAAAAATCTTCCTTCAGATCCATACATCTTTATATTTTCCTACCTATCCATGAGTGATTCGCTCTAAGAGTTGAGCAAATTTATCCAGTTTAGAAGTTCTTTTCTCCTATGAGCCAATCACATGTCCTACTAGTACTTTGCTCCTATAATCTAATCACAACAAATTGGTCCTCTGATATTAGTAAAATTATAGATTTTGGAGGCCTTAGTTAACTAACTCAAAGGGTCCTATACATCTCCAAAATAGTAGAAATCTCAAGGTAGTAACTTGTTACTATAGTAGTTAGAAATACTTGGAAGGTTTTTCAATATGTTTTTGTTATGCATATCAAGCAAGAGAGAAATATGGTGGCATATTATTTAGCAAAATGGGGAAAGGAGTTGGAGGAAGGACAATATGTGGACTCTCGAATGGAAAAATCAGATAATTTGGTGCCAAAGGATCCAAGAGATACGAGAGGTGGTACAGGAAGATAGCATAATAGGAAGACTCCATAGAATATATTGTGGTTAGGCCAGGGAGCAATGACGTAGAAGGAAACAAATGACAAGTTATCATAGTGTCAAGTTGGGTAAGCAAGTTTCTTGGCTTATTGCCATAGACTCTTGTGTCTTCATCCTTAGGCTATTGTTGGCATTACTATCAGTAGACTCAGAGTGACCAAGGTGGATGGCTTTCAAAAATAGAACACCCACAGTCATAGGTATTTATTGAGTATGGCTAGATTAAGAGAAAATAAGCCTCCACCCCACAGAAAAATAGGTATGTTAGATATGATCAAGATGTGAAGAATGACTTTAAAATAATATTAAGATAGATGTATGGTCTACAAAATTCATATGAATGAGAAAAAATGGAGTTCAACACAAGTGTTGATGTGCATGGATAACTGCATAATGGTGGCCTCAAGTGATATTTTCAATGAACCCACCTATATAATGTTTTTATGGATAATTTTTTATCCATGAGGTATTGTAGGAGGTTCCTCTTTCTCCCTTATTTCCTATTCAGCTCATTTTGCTTTGTAATACAACTTCTATTAATATAATTTATTTTTCAATTTTTCAAAAATAAAACTTGTTAATACAGTTCTCTAGGGGTAGCATATATGAAGTCTCATTATGAGCACTCCAAAAAAATCAAAAAGATTAATGAGGATCAAAGTGTTGATGGGAATGTAAAATGGGGAGAAATATCATCACATAGAACAAAGAGAGAAAACTCAAAGTTATATCAACTTTGAAAATAAAAAACAAATATTAAAAGTGTTAATAATAAATAGGGGTAAGCTACCCATGAGGGATACCATAGTGGTAAGTCCTTGGATTTTCATCCAAGAGACCCAAGTTCAAACCCCAATAATAAGGGATTGGGGCCCCTCATAATAACCCATGTAAACTCAATTTATTTATCCTAGGAGGAAGTGTGAGCTAGGAGTGAGTGTGAGCCAAGAGGGAGTGCAAGCCAATATTGAGATCTTCAGATATGGTAGAAGAGTAGCAAATTTTTTAGAGTGTATCAATGCTTCAAACCCTTACCATGAATGTAGTGAATATTATTTCCAAAAAATATTGAAGCAAAGGAATACAATGAGAAAGAAGAGACAAGAGCAAGTGTGAGCTAGGAGGGAGTGCAAGCTAGGAGGAAGTGCGAGCTAGGAGGGAGTGCAAGCCAAGAGTGAGTATGATCCAATAGGGAGTGCGAGCTAATATTGAGATCTTTAGATATGGAAAAAGAGAAGCAGATTCATTCAGAGTGTATCAATGTTTCAAATACTTCCCATGAATGAGACAAATATTGTTTCTAAAAAATTGTTGAAGCAAAGGAACACCTATAGAAATAAGAGACAACAATGAGTGTGATCCATGAGGGAGTGCAAGTTGAGAGGGAGTGTGGGCTATGAGGAAGTGTGATTCAGGAGCAAATATGAGCTAAGATAAAGTTCAATCCAGGAGGAAGTGCAAGCTAGGAGCGATCCCCAACCCCAACCCCACTAGTTAGTTTGGAAGGAAAGTCATATTTGAAATCCCTAATGGGAAGTGAGGATGCCCTAGCTAGAAGTATGGATGCCCAAGTTGAAGATAAGTGGAAGAGCAAATATATGGAAAGTTTGATCCAAGTAGCAGATGTTGCACCAAAAGTGACCATCAAGGATGAGATGATTGAGCATGATATAATGGTTTTGAAAAGTAAGGGGTTAATATGTAAGTTCCATAGATCCTGGCCAAGGTTTTTGGAGATTCAAGATTGGATCAAGTGGAAGTGGGGATTGAATTCAAATTACTCTATGATTTTTCTTCCTAAAGGTTTTTTCCTTGTCATATTTTCTAATTCAAAAATCAAGGATAAAATATTGAGTGGTGGCCCATGGTTTAGAGGGAGAGATACCCTTTATTTAAGACCATGGAATGAAATTATTTCTATTGAGATAGAAACTATTAAGAAGCTTCTGATTTGGGTTAGGCTTTTTGGACTTCCATATCAACTTATCAATAAGGATGTTTTGAAGAATATTGGAAATACCCTAGGAGAATTCATCAAGGAAGGACTAACTATTAAGGAGTGAAAGCATGCTATATATACCAGAATATGTGTTGCTATGGATATTTCAAAACCTTTGCCACAATCCATTAAGATTAAATCTGAATCAAGAGAATGGGATCAACAAGTGGATTATGAAAACATCGCATTTTGTTGTCACAATTGTTATGAGATTGGCCACTTGGAAAGAGTTTGCAAAGTGAAAACTATGAAGAAAGAGATAAAAATTTTGGTCATAAGAAAAACTTCAAGGCAAAGCAAGGAAATCATACATTAATAGAAGGTAGATCAGATCAAGGATATTCCACTCCTAAAGAAGGGGCAAAGAAAGCCTATCTACAACATCTTATGGAAAAGGCCACCATAACTCACTTGGATCAACAATTAGAAGAAACAAAGAAGGATATAAGGGATGAGAAAGTACAATATGTAAGTTCAAGTTTAAAAGGAATTAAAGGTGCAAAGGTAAATGTGGAGGAAAATCCAAACACAAAGACGACATAAGAGGTCAAGATCTTTCCAGGTAAATCATCTTCATTTTCCTCAAGTAGTATAGAATCCTCTCTTGGTAATAAAAGTGAAAGTGGTATAGAGGTTATCCCTTGCACTTTAGGGTTTCAAGAGTAGCATAATAAATAAATGAGGATGGAGGAAGTTTGTAACAATTTAGGGTTTTTAGGGCATAATAAGAAGGTAATTTCTTTGGAAGAGCATCCTTGCACTTTAGGGTTTCCAGGGCAATATAAAGAAGAATGTGCTTTTGAGGTTATTCCTTGCTCTACAAATCCTACACAACAAGACAAACCTATAGATGATAAGTCTTACTTTGAGCAATGTGAGAAGATTGAAGAGATGGATGAAGATGAAAGTATTGGTGGAAATGAAAAAAAAAGAGGAAGACCCAAGAAGCAAAAACAAAGAGAAAAAGAAACCCAGAGGGATATTGATATGGGAAAACAAAAGCAAATATCGCAAGTGTTAACAAGAAGTGGGGCTAAACCCACAAATAAAAATAAAAAATAACAATGAAAATAATATCTTGGAATATTAGGGGCATGAATAAGAACCCTAAAAAAGGTATTAAGAAACTCTCATATTGTTATAGACAATATATTTATATTTATAGATATGAAAAATGGGCAGCAAATATTTTAGCCATTCATGGTGTTGAATTTTATCTTGACAAATTTTCAATTTTGGAAGGCATATGTATGAAATGATAAAAAGGAGTTGATTGCGAAAACTTAGTAGTGAGGAAGATGGCAAATCTCTTTGATAAGAAAGGCAGATGAAGAATATTTTTGATAGAAAGGCAGGTTGGATATGATTTAATTAATTTGATAGAAATGTAATGTTTTGTTTTTGTAATGGGAGTGGCCCCAATAGAAGCCACACATAGCTTATTCAAAAACGAAGTGGGGGTAAGCCCACAAATCAAAATAAAAGGTAATGATTAAAATTATACCCTGGAATACTAGGCTGAATAAGACCCCTAAAAAATAATTATTAAGGAATTAGTATCACAAGTGTTAACAAGAAGTGGGGCTAAGCCCACAAATCAAAATAAAAAGGTGATGATGAAAAATGCATCTTGGAATATTAGGCTAAATAAGACCCCTAAAAAATAATTATTAGGGAATTAATAGGTTATTACAATCCTAATCCTAAGTTTATTTTAATAAAAGAAATAAATATAAGTGATGAGAAATATAACAATTCATTCAAAAAAAATGGAAGAGGGGGGATTGTATAGCCAGATCTACTATGAAAGCTTCAAGAAGTATTACAGTGATATGGGATGGACAAATGATATGAAAATTTATTAGAAACAAACGTAATCAAATTCCTAGTGTTTTTTATAGGATCAAATTTGAGGTGAGGTTATAAATATATATGCTCCATGTATAATTAATATTTGCAATAGATGTTGGAAGCTCCTTCAATCATGTGTCAAATTCAATGAGATCCATAATTGTGATTTATGGATTCTTAAGGGCACTTCAACATAGTTATATCATTTTTAATATTGAAAGGGGAGGGGTACTTCTATATAGTCTAATCAATGGAATATTTTACTTGCTTTGCAATTCAAAAGCCTTTGTGATACGATTGCTTCAAGATTTAAATATACATAGCATACTAGACACATTAGATAAACTTATTTAGTAGAAAGATTGAACATTTTTTTGTTATCTAATAGATGGTTGTAAATAGAGTCTACAATCTCTTCATATATTTTATTACAAATAAGGTTAGATCACAAACACATTTTCTTGAGATGTGATCTACTCAATAATGGACATCCAAAGCCATTTCAATTTTAGTTTATGTGGATCCAAGACCCTATTATGGTAGGATGAATCAAGGTTTGAAGGTTCAAAAGATGAATATCTAAAGGGAAAAATGAATAATTGAAATGTTAAATGTTTTTGTAACATATTAAAATAAAAGAGAAAATTAAATCTAAGCTTAGCAATTTACAATGGATAGTAGAAATCAATGACATGGACCACAATACTTGTATGCAACAAAAATAACTAATTTCTAATAATCATCATTTCTTTAAAAAAGGAAGCATTGTATTGGTCCCAAAAATATAGGAAGAGGTGGCTTAAGGAAGGCGATAGAAATACCAAAAAAATCATGCAACAACCAAAATAAATTAATTTTTTTGTCGAATCAAAAGATTTATTTATTTATCGAATCAAAAATATTCTAGCTGCATATGATAGAAGTATTAAAGAAGAATATATCAAGAAGAAAACAAATAATTATTTTAAATATATTCTATCAAAAATTGGGTACGAAAAGGAGGCCTTAGGTAAGTTTTTGTAAAATATTCCATCAATTATAACGAAATAATAAAAATCAAGTGTAATTAACTCAATCAATTAAATTCCTCAACTTTCAATGAGATCCAAGTTTAAATCTTGTTAAGCGATACATGCATAATAGCTAAGATATTGTAACAATACCACTATGTGGTCATGATGTAATGCAAGTGGGGCTCATCTCAATCCTAGATAACCAATTAAAAAAAAAGGACATAATGAAAGCTTGATGAAGACGATTTTTATGGAGGAGCTACATGAGGGAGTGTTCTCCTTCCATCCTAATTATCCACCTAGCATCAATGGATTCCCTACAATTTTCATTCAAAAAAATAGGAATTGTTGAAGAGTGATATGTTAGTTGTAGTTGAAGAGGCCAAGAAAAAAAATGTTTGAATAAGTCAAATCTATATCACCTTCATCACATTGGTTCCTAAAAAAGATGAGCCAAAATATTTTTATAATTTATGTTCATTAAACCTTTACCATATTATTTATAAGATAATTTCAAACATTATGCAAAATAGATTGAAAAGCATTCTATATTGTGTTACCTCAAATGAATAAGGTGGTTTTGTTTGTAGCCAAAAAATTCTTGATAATATGATAATTTCATAAGAGGAATACATTGTCTTGATTCCATGAAAAAACAAGTGTACTTGTAAAATTAGATATAAAAAAAGCATATGATAGGGTTCATTGGATTTCACTACATGATATTCTCATAAAATTTGGATTTAACAAGGTTGGTGTGAGTGGATTAGATATCTTATAGCACTCCAAAATATTCTATTTAGATAAATGGATCCCTTATTGGATACTTTGAATCATCCTATAGACTCTATCTAAGTTACCCACTATATGCTATCTCAATGTTGTTTTTGCTAAGTCATTAGGGAGAGCTTACTCAAAGACCAAAATGGAAGGAAAATCCAAAGGGAATAAGGTTGCAACAAATGGTCCCTTTGAATATCATCTTCAATTTGTTGATGATACTTTTCTTTTGGTTCATCCCTCAATCAATAAGGTCGTGGAGTTTAAAACAATATTATCATGCTATGAGAAGGTTTATAGACAAACGTTTAATACTATAATATCTAGGATATTTCTCTTTAACACTAACCTAGATTTATAATTAATTATTATAGAAATTTTAGGGTTTATAGGTGGAAAATATTCATCAACATATTTAGATATTCCTTTGTCTAATAAATGAAACGAGGATCTCTAGGACTTAATTTTGGATGGAGTCAGATGTCACTTAGAAGGATAGAAAGATTTAAGTTCTTAATTATGTTTGAAAGACTACATTGTAATCCACATTTATATTTATGATATCACTTTCAAGATTGCCAATAGAAATAGCATCCAAATTTGACAAAATTTAAAGAGATTTTCTTCAAAAAGGATGTGAGGAAATATTTAGGTTTCTTCTTTATAAGTGGAATAGGGTTTACAAAGGAAATAATATTGGAAGGGTGGGCTTATAAAATTGTATTCTTATAAGCTTGGAATTAGGGGAAAACTTTGTTATTGGACACTATTCAAATATTAAGGAAATATATGGGTTAAAATGTATTTAAAAATCATATAGGTTTTGCTGACATAAAATGAGTCAGAAAACAAACCCTACCAAGGGGCTTGGCAACATGGAAATTTTTATTAGTTGTTTGCAATTGATAAAAGAACATATTAGTTAGCCAATTAATGAGGGGGTTTCAAATTTTGGGTTGATGCATGGTTGAAGCCTTATCCTCTAATTTTTTATCCAAAATGGTAACCATTGGTTTGAGCATGTTTAGCTTGTAGAAGTTCAAATATAAAAGAATATTTTAATATGACCAATAATTCTAAATCATGAATTTATATTAGCAACCCAATTGAAGGGGATGACCTCAAAAATAAATCATAGACGAGCTTCAAAAGTTGCTTCAAGAATTCTATTTTTATATTTTATGCAAAAGGATTAGTTGGTTTTGAATCTATCAAAATATGGCAAATACTTGGTCAAGTTGGCATATAAGGCTTTAAAGCAACTATAATTTCCCTCCCAAAAAAATCCTTGGAATAATGTTTGGTCCCTTGAGACCCTCCCTAAGATCTCAACATTCCTCTGGTTAGTAGTCCAAAGTAAATTTATTATAGGTGAATATTTTTAAAGAAGATTATATCACAGCCCTTTTATATATGCCTTGTGAATGAAGGATCTAGAAATATTAAATCATTTACTTTTTCATTTATCTCTTTGCTTGCACCATTATGGGTTGTTTTTTTCCAAAAATTGAGAATATATTTGGTAGCTCCATCAACATTGAAAGACTTGATGAAATATTGGATTGATTGTTTCAAAGTTAAAGCATTATGCATTATGGAGGATTGGTCTTGTTATTATTATTGGAATTTATTGCTTGAAAGTAATAATTTAATTTTTAAAAACAAATATCATAACCATACCTAAGTTTGGAATTGTATTATTAGCTCTCTTGCATGTGTTTATGGCCATGGAGCTTATCATGTGAAATTTTTAAGATGAAAAAGAGACGGTAGCCTCATGGCTATAAGATTTGAATTTAATTGCAAATGATCATTTGTGACAATTTAACTTAAAGGACCTAATGTCAATTTATGGTAAAATGGAAATGTTCATAAGGTGGGTTCATAAAAATTAATTTTGATGGTGCTAAAGGAAATTTGGGAAAAGGTGGTATTTTTCTAAATAATGAAGGTAAAATGTTGAGCAAGGTGCAGCAAAAGTATTGTCATTGTTGTCAACACAAGCAGATAGATCAATTGATGCAGTTGATACAGTGGACAAGAGTTCAGAGGTCAGTCAGAACATGTACAGTGAATTTCCAAGAAGACGTAGTGGCCCGATTCCAGAAAATCAAAGAAAAATACAAGTAAGAAAACTGTTGCGATATCGCGACATGTTTTCTGTCGCGATTTCGCGACATCTCGGAGGAGAGAGAAAATGTTGTCAAAATTGTCGCGATTTCGCGACATATCGAAGGAGAGAGAAAATGCTGGCAAAACTGTCATGATTTCGCGACATGTTGGAGGCAAAGAAGCCAAGTGGAAAAACTGTCGCGATTTCGCGACATGTTGTCAAAGAAGAAGGCAAGTAGAAAAACTGTCGCGATTTCGTGACATGTTGGAAGCAAAGAAGGCAAGAAAACTATCGTGATTTCGTGAAATGTTTGGAAAGAAGGCGCAAGCAAAGAAAACTGTCACGATTTTGCAACATGTTTGGAGAGAAGGCACAGGCAAAGAAAACTGTCACGATTTCACGACATGTTCGGAGAGAAGGAGCTTGCAAAGGAAAGTGTCATGATTTCGCGACAATTTGCAAGAAGGACTGTACGGATGAAAAAGTGTCACGATTTCGTGACAGGATCAAAGAGAAAGTGCCAAGGAGAGAAAGTGTCATGATTTCACGACAGGTTCGAAGAGAAAGCGCCAAGGAGAGAAAGTGTCGCGATTTCACGACAGGATCGAAGAGAAAGCGCCAAGGAGAGAAAGTGTCGCGATTTCACGACAGGCTCGAAGAGAAAGCGCCAAGGAGAGAAAGTGTCACGATTTCGTGACAGGTTCGAAGAGAAAGCGCCAAGGAGAGAAAGTCTCACGATTTCGCGACAGGTTCGAAGAGAAAGCTCCAAGGAGAAAAAGTGTCACGATTTCGCGACAGGTTCGAAGAGAAAGCGCCAAGGAGGAAAAGTGTCACGATTTAGCGACATGTTCCGTTTTCACGGGCCAAAGATAGAAAAGGCACAAGGCAGCGAATGTGTCATGATTTCGTGACATGTTGTGTTTTCGCAGGCCAAAGACAGAAAAGGCACAAGGCAGCGAATGTGTCACGATTTCGCGACATGTTGTGTTTTCGCGGGCCAAAGACAGAAAAGGCACAAGGCAGCGAATGTGTCACGATTTCGTGACATGTGTTTTCGTGGGCCAAAGACAGAAAAGGCACAAGGCAGCGAAAGTGTCGCGATTTCGCGACATGTTCCGTTTTCGCGGGCGAAAGGCAGAGAAGTGCAAGGAAGCGAAAAGTGTCGCGATTTCGTGACATGTCTGGTTTTCGCAGGTGTAAGACAAGAGGTGAACAAGGAGGCAAAAAATGTCGTGATTTCGTGACATGTTCAGTTTTCACAGGTAAAAGGCGAGAAGAGCATAAAGAGATAGAAGTGTCACGATTTCACGACAGGTCGCAACAACACGATCACTGATAGTTAACTAAAGCAGAACAACAGTTAAAGGGGCGATTGTAGAGGAAAAGCATGCAGCCAAAATAAGAAGAGTTAAGCTGGAGTCAATGCGACGATTACAGGAGCAATTACAAAAGGAAAGCATGCAACTATTTTAAGAACAATCGAAGAAGGAGAAATCGAACTGTCGCATAAATAGAATCAAAAAATGCATGCATGCACGAAAAGAATACTGACAGATCATGACCAAGAAGACTAACAGTCATGGTAGAGGTATATGTTGCATGTAACATGTTTAACGAAATGCCCACTCTATAAATACAACGGGAGTTACATAAAGAAGTAGTTACGATTGACAAGTGGCGAGAAGAGAATATTAAAGGAACGATTCAGGGTTGCATGCGTAAATATGGAAGTTAAAAATAGAGACTAATATGTTATAAAAGAAGGTCTGCATGAAGAATAAGGTTGCTGTATGTGAGAAATTGTTGTGTAAAGAGGGTTAGAAGAGGGTCGAGAGAGAGATAAGCAGAGTCGTGAGAGCGTGCAGAGTTTGATTAATTACAGACCAGTCAGGGTCATGTAAACAGCGAAGGCATTTTTATGTCATTAAAATAATTTAGAATTGCAATCCAAGTTGGTGCTTGGCATTAGGGGTTGGTGCTCCTATCTGTTGCAGCAGAAAAAAATAAGGGGTTGGTGTTCCTTCCAGTGGGTGTTGGTAAAGTGTTTGTAAAATTGGTGTTTTGCAAAGGCTGGATTTGGATTGGAGTCCAAGCAGTCATTTTTGAGAAGTAGCCAAATTGGTGAACCTCGTTACATTGTGTGTTGTGGTGTGCTCTCTTGTGAAAATTGCTTTACATGTTTTTAAGTTCTCTTTGCTTCAGCATTAAGTGTTGTAGATTTGAATTTTAATAGCTTCACTGATTCACCCCCCCCCTCTCAGTGTCATTGTGAGAATATCATAAAATTCTCCTCACTTCCTCATAATCATATGAATATTCAACCAACAACCATGAATAATCTAGGGCATTTCATATAAGGATCAAAACTGTCATTGAGAATGGATGAAAATATATTCTAATTGAGGTGGGTTCATAGGTTATTATTAATGCTATCAAGAAATATGGATATGGGAATTGGATCTACTATTAAAGGAATTTTAGGAAATATCAACATATATATAGAGACCAAAAATAGGATAGTAGATGATTTAGCTCGTTGTGGTGTTGATCTTAGTATTGTTGAAGATTAAATCTAAGAAGGCAACTTGTCAAGTGATATTTTATCCCAATGAAAATGATATCAAGGAGGTGATTATGGAAATAAAGTATTTTAAGGAATATGAAGAATATATTTGATAAAAAAACAAGCTAGATATGGTTTAATTGACCTAATAGCAAATGTATTTTTTTGTTATTGAGATGGAAGTACCACCAATAGAAACAACACAGCTTATTATAAATAAATAAATTATAAGGAATATAAGAATTCATTCAACAACATTTGTAAGATGGAGGATTGTCCAGTAGTTTTTGTTATAGGATATTTTGGAGGTATTACAACAATATAACACAAACACAAATGGGGTGGACAACTGCTATAAGGGAAAAGTAATTTGGTTGTTGTTATTTTTTGTATGAAAGAGATAAATATCAAAGTTGGAGTTATAAATATATACACTCCAACTATAGTTACTATTCTGATAGATTTTGGAAGGATTCAATTTATTTATGCTAAACTCAATGATGATTCACAATTGTGATCTATGGATTATTGTGGGAAACTTCAACATAGTTTTATTTCCTTCAAAAAAGGGTGGAACTTCTGTATGGTCTAAATCAATGGAGGGTGTTATTCCTTCAAACTTTCAGTATGCATGGGATTATAGATGTATTGAGCAAACTCATATAACACAAAGATTGAATATATTTTTGTTATCTTATGCATGGTTGCAAATAGAGTATGCAATCTCTTTGGACATTTTATTTCAAGCAAGATCAATCACAACCTCATTCTCTCAAAATGTGGTCTATAGAATAATGGTCATCCAAAGCCATTTTGATTTTAGTCTATGTGGTTCCAAAACCTTAATTTATTTCAAATGGTTACATTATAGTGGGATGAAATAAGGTTTGAAGGATCACATATGTTTGTCCAAAAGATAAAATATCTAAAGGAACAAATGAAGATTTGGAATGTCAACTATTTTGTTAACATATTTAAAATAAAAGAGAAATTTGAATCCAAGATCAACAATATATAAGAAAATAGTACAAATCAATGAAATGGACAAAGATACTTATGTGAAATAAAACAATTACATTATAATCATCATAATGTATTGAAAAATAAAAATCATATTGGACCCAAAAATCTAGAAAAGAGAGTTTAAAGGGATAGAAATACCAAAGTTTTTCATATCTTAGCCAAAACAATTCTATCTTTTCATCAAATAAAAAATATTTCAACCCAAATAAAAGAAATGTTAGGAAGAAGAAGATATTAGAAAGGAAACAATTAATTATTTTGAATATATTATGTCATATTTTGGACAAGATAAATAGTCTTAGAGTAAAATTTTGCAAATATTCCATAAATTATCATACAAGGATGTATTTTCTGGTTCCACCCTAATAAGGCACCTAGCCTTGATAGATTTCTTATCATTTTCTTTCGAAAATTTGAATTTGTTAAAGAGTGATATATTTGTTGTAGTTAAGAGGCTAGGAAAAAGAAGGTTATAATAAATGAGGTCAATATCACCTTTATTACATTGGTTCCCAAGAAATACAAGACAACCTATTTTGAAAATTTTTGTCCACTGAGCCTTTGTAGTATGATTTATGAGATAATTTAAAAAATTATGGCAAATATATTAAAAAGCATGCTAGTTTGTGTTATGTGAGAGTAACAAGATGGTTTTGTTTGTGTTAAACAAATACTTTATTATTGCACAAGGCCATGTGTTCTCTTCATTCCATGAAAAACCAAGTATGCCAATAAAATTAAAATGAAACAATGCATATGATAGGTTTCTTGGAGTTTTCTACACAATATTATTAAAAAAATTGGTTTTTTTCAAGGTTGGTGTGAATGGATTGTAGGTTGCTATAACACTTTGAAATATTCCATTTTGGGATTCCCAATTGGATACTTCAAATAATCATATAGACTCTATTTAGGTGATGCACTAGCTCATTTTTCTTTTTATTACTCTTGTTGGGGCATTTGGAAGAGCTTTCTCAAAGGCAAAAAAGGAAGGAAACATCAAAGGCATTTAGGTCCAACAAATAGCCCCTTTTAATCTCATCTATTTTTCTTTTGGGTCATCTCTAAATTGACAAGGTCAGGAATTTAAATAAATATTATCATTCTATGAGAAGGTTGTTGGGTAAGTGGTTGATCCTACAAGATCCAAAAAAAATTCCACTACCATTGTCCTAGATTTGCAACAAAATATTGTGGAAATCTTAGGGTTTAAAGTGCAAAACTTTGGTTTAGAGGCAAAAATAAATTATATATAACACCTTGGAGTGAGATTTTTTTTGTGGAGATAGAGACTATTAAAAGAATTTTAGTACGGATTACGCTTATTGGAATTCCTTATCAACTTATCAATAAGAAGGTTTGAAGAATATTGGTAATACTCTAGGTGAATTCATCCAAGAGGAATCAACTACTAAGAAGAGAAGGCATGCTATATATACTCTAATATGTGTTGCCATGGATATTTCAAAACCTCTACCACATTCCATTAGAATTAAATCTGAATCAAGAGAATAGGATCAATAAGTGGATTATGAAAATATTGAATTTTGATGTCACAAATGTCATGAGACTGGATACATGGCAAGAGATTGCAAAGTGAAAATGATGGAGAAAGAGATGGAAAATTTTAGGCATTAGATAAACTTCACTATGAAACAAGATTATATCATAAGAGAAGTTGGGTCACTCCTAAGAAAGTGGTAATAAAAACCCCTCTCTATCATCAAATGGCAAAGGTCGTTATAGTTAACTCAAATAAACCATTAGAAAAAAAGAATGACACATGGAATGAGGAAATACAATGCACAAGTTCAAATAAAGGAGTTAAAGGTGCAAAGGAAGATGGGGAGGCAAATTTTAAAACAAATGAGTTCAAGGAGGTCAAGGTTAATCTATGTAAATCATCTTCATTTTTCTCAAGTAGCATAAAATCTTCTCCTTGCAATAAAAATAAAATTATTATAGAGAGTATCTATTGCACTTTAGGGTTTCAAGAGCAACATGATGAAGAAATGCATATGGAGGATACCATAGAAATTTAAGGGTTCTAGGGAAACATAAAAAAAAGTAATTACTATGGAGGATCATCCTTGCACTTTAGGGTTTTTGGGGCAACATAAAAAAAAAAAGTGCTTATGAGACTACTCTTGCATTTTTTATTTTTTAGGGCAACATAAATCTTTAGAAGATAAGTCTCACTATGAACAATATGGAAAAATAGAAGAGATTGGTGAAGAGGAAAGTGTTGGTGGGAATGGAAAAAGAGGAGGAAGGCAATCAAAGCATGAATAAAGAGAAAAATAAACTCAAAGGGATATCGATTTGGGAAGTCAAATAAAAATATCATAGATATTAACAAGAAGTGAGGCTAAGCCCACTGATAAAAAATAAAAGTGATGATGAAAAAATGATATTATGGAATATTAAAGGTATGAATAAGGCCCCTAAAAAAGAGTTATTAAGAAATTAATAGGTTGTTATAGTCCTAAGTTTATTTTAATACAAAAAAATAAAATTAAGTAGTGAAGAATGTAAGGATGCTTTTAAAAATATTTGGAAGATGGGTGATTGTCTAGCAGTTTCTTCTATAGGAGCTTTAAGCGATATTGTAACAATATGGGATAAACGCAAATGGGATGGATAATTATTAGAAACAAAAAGTAATTGGGTTATTGAACTATTTTGTAGGAAAGAGGAAAACATCAAAGTTGGGATTATAAATGTATATGCTTCAACTAAAGTTACTCTTTGTGAAAGATGTTGGAAAGCTGTCAAACACAATGATGATTCATAATTGTGATATATGGATTCTTTGGGGTGACTTCAACACAATTCTATCTCCTTTGCAAAATAAAGGTGGTACTATAAGATGAAATCAATGCAAAATTTTGCTTTATTTTCCAATTCAAATGGCCTTTGGGATATTAGTCCTTCAACTTTTTGATATACATGGGATGATAGACTCATTGGCAAACTCATAGAACCGAAATATTGGATAGATTCTTATTATCCAACACATGGTTGCAAACAAAGTATATATAATATCTTTAGATATTTTATTGCAAGCAAGATCATATCACAAACCCATTTATTTGACTTGCCATTTACCTAATAATGGTCATCCAAAGCCATTTCACTTCTAGTCTGTGGATCCAAGACCCTAATTTATTCAAGATGTTTATGTTATGGTGAGATGAAGAAAATTTTGAAGGATAATATATATACAAGTTCGTTCAAAAGATATTATATTTTTAAAGGAGCAAATGATAATTTGAAATGCCAAATATTTCGGTAACCTTTTTTAAGAAAAGAAGGAAAATGAATCCAAACTTAAAAATTTACAAGAGAATAAAAATTAATGGAATAGACCACGATTACTTTCTTATTAGCATAATGCATTGAAAAATAAGTAATATTGGTTCCAATAATCTTAGAAGAAATGGCTCAAGGAAGGAGATTGAAATGCAAAACAAAATCATGTTACAACAAAAACAATTTTTTCTTTTTATCACATCAAAAATATTTTAACTCTAGATAGAAGAAATATTGAGGAAGAAGAAGATATAAGGAAGGAAGCAATTAATTATTTCAAAAATATTTTTTCAGATATTGGGCAAGATAAGCTTTTACAAGATATTTCATCAATTCACATAGGGACAAAATGAAATCTTGATGAAGATATCTATAAAGGAGCTACATAAAGCAATTTTCTCTTTTTATCCTAACAAGAAACCTAGCCTTGACTTCCTGCTATTTTCTTTCAAAAATTATAATATTTATTAAAAGTGATATGTTAGTTGCAGTTGAAGAGGCCTCAAAAAGGAAGGCTACAAAAAGTGATACCAATGCCACTTTTATTACATTGGTTTCCAAGAAGGTGAGAAAATATTTTGATAATTTTCATCCAATAAGTCGTTGTAATATGATTTACAAGATCATTTAAAAAATTATGCGAATGGGTCATTCTAGATTGTGTTATCTTAGAGGAACAACGTGGTTTTGTTCGAGGTAAACATATGCTTGATGGTGTAATATTTACATAGGTGGTCATACCTTCTCTTCATTCCATAGAAAAACCATGTGTGCTTATGATATTAAATATGAACAAAGCTTATGATAGGGTTTCCTTGAGTTTTCTACATGATATTCTCAAAAAGTTTAGTTTTGATTATAGTTGGTTGGAATTGATTAAATGTTGTTATAGAAATACAAAATATTCTATTTTGATATATGGTTCTCCTATTGGTTACTTTAAGTCATCTTGTGGACTTTGTCAAGGTGATTCATTATCTCCTTATCTATTCATTATTCTTGTGGAGACAATAAGGAGAGCATTTGCAAAGGCAAAAATAAATGAAAAACTCTAAGGTATTTAGGTTGGCAAAAATAGTCCCTTCAAATATCATCTTCAATTTTTTAATGATAATTTTTTTGGGTCATCCCTCGATCAATGAGGCCATGGAGTTTAAATCAAGATCCAATATTTGAGAAGGCTATTGGACAGTTGGTTAATATTACAATATCCAAGATTTTTCATTAATATTGCCTTGGATTTGCAATGAATTATTGTGGATATTTTAGGGTTTAAAATTTTTTAAAAATCTATCAACCTATTTGGGTATTCCTTTGTCTCATAAAGGAAATAAAAGAGTTTTGTATCTCTTGTTTGGATAGAATGAAAGCTTGTTTGGCATGTTGGAAAGGTAAGTTCTTAACCATAGCAAGAAGGCTACAACTCATAAAGACTACATTGCAGTCCATCCCTATTTATATGATGTCACTTTCAAGATTGCCAATAGGTATAACATCAAAAATTCAAAAAAAAATGAAGACTTTCTTTGGAAAAGATGCGAGGAAAATTTTAAGTTTCCTCTTTATAAGTGGGATATGATTTTTAGAGGAAAAATTTTGGAGTAGGAGGTTTGCATAATTATAGACTTATGAGTTTGGCCTTAGAAGCAAAACTTTGGTGGAGATTATTTAGAGATCAAGCAAAGAATTGGGCAAAAATGTTACTTCTAAAATATATAGGCTATCTTGATGCAATGAAATTATTTAAGAAAAGAACCCTACCCAAAGGGGAACTTTATATCAAATAGTTTACAATTAACCAATAAACATATTAGATGGTCAATCAATGAGGGGAATTATGCAAAATTTTGGTTTAATGCTTGGTTTAAGTCTTATCCTCTGATCTCTTATTCAAAATGGTAACCATTGGATCGGGCATGCCTAACTTGTAAAATTCCAAAGGTCGGATTATATTAATATGAGCAACAACTCCAGATCATGGATTTCCATTAGTAACTCGGTTGAAGCAGAGTAACTTGGTTTTGTTCGAGGTAAACATATGCTTGATGGTGTAATATTTACATAGGTGGTCATACCTTCTCTTCATTCCATAGAAAAACCATGGGTGCTTATGATATTAAATATGAACAAAGCATATGATACAGTTCCTTGAGTTTTCTACATGATATTCTCAAAAAGTTTAGTTTTGATTATAGTTGGTTGGAATTGATTAAATGTTGTTGTAGCAATACAACATAGTCTATTTTGATATATGGTTCTCCTATTGGTTACTTCAAGTCATCTTGTGGACTTTGTCAAGGTGATTCATTATCTCCTTATCTATTCATTATTCTTGCGGAGGCATTAAGGAGAGCATTTGCAAAGGCAAAAATAAATGAAAAACTCTAAGGTATTTAGGTTGGCAAAAATAGTCCCTTCAAATCTCATCTTCAATTTGTTAATGATAATTATTTTGGGTCATCCCTCAATCAATGAGGCCATGGAGTTTAAATCAAGATCCAAGATTTGAGAAGGCTATTGGACAATTGGTTAATATTACAATATCCAAGATTTTTCATTAATATTGCCTTGGATTTGCAATGAATTATTGTGGATATTTTAAGGTTTAAATTTTTTATAAATTCCATCAACCTATTTGGGTATTCCTTTGTCTCATAAAGGAAATAAAAAAGAGCTTTGGATCTCTTGTTTGGATAGAATGAAAGCTTGTTTGGCATGTTGGAAAGGTAAGTTCTTAACCATAGCAAGAAGGCTACAACTCATAAAGACTACATTGCAATCCATCCCTATTTATATGATGTCACTTTCAAGATTGCCAATAGGTATAGCATCAAAAATTCAAAAAAAAATGAAGACTTTCTTTGGAAAAGATGCGAGGAAAAATTTAAGTTTCCTCTTTATAAGTGGGATATGATTTTTAGAGGAAAAAATTTTGGAGTAGGAGTTTTACAGAATTATAGACTTATGAGTTTGGCCTTAGGGGCAAAACTTTGGTGGAGATTATTTAGAGATCAAGGAAAGAATTGGGCAAAAATATTACTTCTAAAATATACACATTATAATCTCGGGCCTCGTCGGACTGATCGCTTGTCCCTTTCCTGGTGCTTTCAGCGGCGTAAAAGGTTTAAAATGATTGTGACATGGTGGTTATAGGGGCGAACTGTGCGAAGATCTGTGTGGCGGCTTCTAGGACGGACAACGCAGAATACTGTGGCAGCCATAAAAGTTGGACAACCTACCCGGATTCGTGGTGGCTACCGATTCCACCATGTAAATTTAAAATATATATATATATACACATTATCTTGCTACAATGAAATTATTTAGGAAAAGAACCATACCCAAAGGGGAACTTTATATCAGATAGTTTGCAATTAAACAATAAACATATTAGATGGTCAATCAATGAGGGGAATTATGCAAAATTTTGGTTTAATGCTTGGTTGAAGCCTTATCCTTTGATCTCTTATTCAAAATGGTAACCATTGGATCGGGCATCCCTAACTTGTAAAAGTCCAAAGGTCGGATTATATTAATATGAGCAACAACTCCAGATCATGGATTTCTATTAGTAACTTGGTTGAAGCAGAGGAACTCAAACAAATTACAAATGAACTTCAAAACATGCTTCAAAAGTTTTATTTGTCAAATTTTATACGTAAGGATGAGTTGATTTAGAAATTATCAAAATATGGTAGTTAGTGTGTCAAATTGAGATAAAAGGATTTAAAGCAATCGAAATTTTCTATTCCCCAAGATTTTCCTTAGAAGAATGTTTGGTCACTAGAGGCTCTCCCTAAGGCCTCAACATTCCTTTTGATTGGCAACTCAATAAGATTCTTACATGAGAGTCTACAAAGAAGATAATATCATGGACCTTTTAGATGTGTCTCATGTGAAAATGTTTTAAAAACATCAAATCATTTACGTCTTCATTGTCCATTTGCTCACACTATTTGGATTTACTTTTTAAAAATATGAAAACATATTGGCTAGCTCCATCAACATTGGAAGAGTTGATGAGATTGGATTAATTATTTCAAAGCTAAAGCATTATGTATTCTATGGAGTATCAATACTTGCCCTCCATCAACATTGGAAGAGTTGATGAGTTGGATGGGCTCTCCCTTATTTATTCGACTTTATGGCTTGAAAAAATAATAGAATTTTAAAAAATAATCTCAAAATCATGAAGTTTGAAACCATATTATTGTCGTGTAAAATATTTACAAATATGGTGCTCATCATGGGAAGTCTCAAGTGCGGAAAAATAAGTGGTAAAAACTTGGTTATAAGATTTGAAAATAATTTTTTTCTAGAGATATCTTTTATTTGCTGGAGGAGGAACGAATTTGGGGGAAGACAAAAAACCCTAGCATTGATCAATTTTTCCAAGAGATATCGTGAGTATCAATTTAGGTATGGTACTTCTTTGGCTTTAGCTTTGAAAATATTTCATTGGCTAGGGCTTTAAAAACATGGACATCTTATTTGGGAAGTGATTTATGGCAGTCTTTTGGTTGCAATGACGATTGCAGCCTCACTTTTCAAACAAGCAGACAATGAGGCCTTCTCCATGTTTTCACAACAATTTCCCTTTGATGAGGAGAAGCTAAATCATATGCGTCAAGTGCTTAAAGAGAGGAAAGCACCCCATCCAAAACTACTTGCATGCTCTATACCTTTGTGCCCAAGTTAGATGAGTCTCCTGTGATTGAGGTGCCTCCAGCCTTCATCCAACAGCCTTTGCTCACACTTTCCACCCAAGCCCTTGCATGTAAATTTGTGGGAATATGGCCTAGTCCAATCACAATCCAAAAATGGATTAACACACATTGGGGGGGTAAAGTCTCCTCTTATGAATTCATGATGACAAGTAGGGGATACTTTGTTGTTATATATGCCTTTGTGCAGGACAAGAGCACTATCTATCATGGAGGTCCTTGCTTTTTGGAATCCACCCCACTCTACATGACCCCGTGGAGCACGGCATTTGATCCTCAAGAGGAGGACCCAGAAGAAGTTTATGTCTGGGTGAGGTTACCATTTCTACCACTGCACCTGTAAAACAAACCTTCGATGGAATTAATAGGGAACGCTATTGGAATGTTAATTGACTAGGCTCCTCCAAAGGCCAATAATGTTATATGTGCACGCATTTGTATGTAAGTCAATCTGAAAAAGGCTTTGCCTAAGCATATTGGAATAAATTTGTTTGATTGGATACATAACCAACCCCTAGACTATAAGCATATACCATTCAAATGTATAACATGCCATAAGCATGGGTATTTCTCCTAAAATTTCCCAATTAAACAAGCACAGAAAACAAAAAATGAAGAATTAGGATTCTAGGAAGTCAAAAGGAGACCGCACAGATCAAGAAGCACGATTCAACAACCTCAACCACATGATCAAAAAATCTTCCAGCACAAAATTAGATTTTTAAGTCTTAGTGAAGGAGAAAAGGAAATCATCTCTCTAGATGTGATGGCTCCTAAATATAAAGAAAATATATCTACAATAGAAGCTAACAAGTCACCAGAGATCTTAGGAATACACTAGAGAACACAACAGCTGGAGAAGAAAATTATGGGAACTCGAAGGAAGAGGTAGAAGAAACACAAGTGGAGGAAATCGTGATTCTCGGGGGCTTTCTGACCATACAATCTGCAGCTAAGGGAAGAAAATCGAACCAACAACTCAGAAATGAGCAAGCACAAAAAGACTTGCAATCCAAAATGCAGGTTAGAATTGAGGAGAGCTTCGTAAAAAATAAGAAGAAATCCAAAAAATGAAGACTATGTCATGGAACTGTAGGGACTGGGAAGTCCTCTGAAAAAACTATCTCAAAGTTCTAATACAGGAGCAAAAGCCAACAATAGTTTATATTCAGCATGCAAAAATAGTAGAGGCAACAATGACTACAGAATGGCAGAAGATATGGGCACAATCAGAACTGATAATTGTTGATTCTGTGGGAGCTTGAGGGGGACTGGCTTTGGCTTAGGACCCACAACAATTAGTTTGTAGCTTACAACATAATACTAGGAGATCTCAACATGATTCTCTACCACTAGAAGAAGGTTGGGGAAAGTTTAGCAATAGATCCAAATAGAGATCTACTCAATCAAATTATGGCAGATGAAATCTTACAAGACATTCGATTGACCAAAGGAAAGTACACTTTGAGCAATAGAAGAGCAAGGGCAAACTATATTGCAGAAAGATTGGATAGATTTTTTATCATTGAAAATCTCCTAACACACTTTCCACTCACTTCCAATCACATAATTCAGAACTCTATCTCAGATCATAAGCCAATTCTCTTGGATAGCAACCAAAGCCTACAACCTCGAAAATTTTATTTTAAATACAACTCTGAATGGGCGGCAGAAGAATATTTCAGTGAACTTGTGGAAAGCACTTGGAATCAATAGGTCCAATCCACCAACCCCCAAGAAAAGTGGAAAATTTGAAGCACGTGATAAAAAATGGCTAGTAGAAAAAGCGAGAGTCAAACCAGACAAGAAGCAGTTAATGCAACAACTAGAGCAGCTAGAAATAGAAATTGGGGATCATCCTCGTCAACCATGGCAAGAAGATGCAAGAAATGACATGATTCATAAGCTCAATAAATTAAGCATTGAATATGAAACACATTGGAGGCTTCGATCCCGAATGGTTTGGCTAAGCAAGGGGGATAGAAACACCAAATATTTTCATCTGAAAACCATGCAACATTACCAAAGGAACACAATCAAGGAGATAGAGCATGAAGGAACCACTTATACACACAGGGAGAAAATTAGGGAACTTGTCAATCAACATTACTCAGCTTTGTTCTCTAGAGAAAATGGTAACCCTCATTCCCAGGGAAAAGCTCCTGGGCCTGATGGATTCACAAACAACTTTTACCAGCAATACTTACACATCATTGAAGAAGATTTGCTATACATGATTGAGGATGTTAGGGTGAAAGGTAAGCTTCTTGAAGCCATCAACTCTACCTTTCTAGCATTGATTCCTAAAGAAAAAAATGCCACTACTTTCTCTAGATTCAGACCAATTTCTCTATGTAACTCTTCCTATAAAATTATTACCAAACTATTGGCCAATAGAATAAAGAAGAAACTTGACAAACTAATATCAGAAGAGCAAGGGGGTTCATGCCTGGAAAACAAATATATGATAATATCATAACAGTGCATGAAGCCCTCCACAATAGTAGAAAATAAAAAAGAAACAAATTGTTATAAAACTTGATATGGCAAACGCCTTTGATCGAGTTAATATACAATTTGTAGAATAGGTCCTACAAAAGTTTGGATTCCCACATTAGGTCATCAAGTGGATTGAAGCATGCATAAAAAACCCATGGATAGCCCCCTTAATAAATGGAGAACCAAAAAATTTCTTTCAAGCTACAAGGGGAATTAGACAAGGGTGTCCACTATCACCATACATTTACATCATTTTAGTTGAGACTCTTGGAAGATTAATTAACCATCTTCGAAGAGAGAAAAATAACAGGAATAGAGGCTGCAACAGGATGCAAAGTTGTAACACATGCCCAATTTGCAGATGATATCATTCTTCTAGGTGAAGCCACCAAAAAAAATGTTAGACAACTCAAACGTCTGGATTGGTTCACACAAGCTACCGGGACTCATATAAACACTCAAAAGAGTCAATTCTATACACAAAATGTTGCAGCAATAATAGTCAAACTCTTTTGCACTAGTCTAGGATTTCGGTCTGGCACAGAAAAATACTTCAGATATCTAGGAGTGTCCATGAGCTTCCACCTCAAAGCCTTAGACTGTTGAACCCCAATATTGGACAAGATGGTTAGGAGGATACAAAGTTACGATAATGGTTGGCTCAGTCTTGCAGGAAGGGCGGTATTGATCAAATCGGTGTTAGCTTCTCTTCCAATCTACCAACTATTAGTATATCATGCTCCCAAGTTTATTTTGCAAAAGGCAGATGGAATCATACGCAACTTCCTATGGCAAGGAGGTAGGCAATCAAAAAGAAAAAAGTTTCACTTGGTCAATTGGGAGATGGTCACCAAAAGTAAAATTCAAGGAGGACTGGGAATCAAAAAAATGGAGATAGTTTCGAAAGCATTAGGAGCAAAACTTCTCTGAAACATGCTTAAACACAATTGAGCATGGCAGTGCATACTAGTCAACATGTAAATAATCAAACAGATATTCAAATGCTCAAACACATAGACAAACTTCCTAGAGCCTCGTTGGTTTGGAAACATATAGTGGTTGCAAAGAGCATAATAGAGGATAAAATTTCTTGGCTACCAAGAGATGGTAAGTCAATTAATCTATGGGAGGATTCGATCCTAGGAAATCCACCATTAAGAGAGAACTCCAATAGAATTGCATAATCACTTGGAAAGCCAAAGAATACTCAAATTAGGTGACTTGTTTTATTGGAACTCAGAAACACTGAATTGGATCTCCCATCCCATTTCATCTCAGCTTCAAGGAGATTGGGATTATTTTAAGTCCCACGTGGCGAGCATTAAGCCTCTTCATCCCACAATGCCAGACAAATTTATTTGGGGTAGCATCAACAGTAATGGGGAATACTCTGTGCATCTAAGAGTCCAACATCAGCAGATTGGGCCAACAAAAAACTATCGATATTGTGGAAAAATAGAGCACCACCTAAACTGCAAGTATTCAACTAACTAGTCTCTCAATTTAAAATCTTAACAGGTGATAATCTGCAAAAGAGGAGTATAGCAAGACCTCATGTTTGTTACAGGTGCAGGCAAAAAAGTGAAATAGTTTTCCATCTTTTGTTTGAATGCCCAAAGGCAATTTCAATCTGGTTAGGAATAACCAAAATTCTTGGTATTTCCTACTCTGGAAGGTTAACCATAGACATGTTTTACCAAGTGGAACAAAGAATATAAAGGTAAACTAGCAGGTAAGCCCCTCCTAAAATATTTGTGGAGCTCTATACCATATTTTGTCACCTGGCACATCTAGTTGGACAGAAACTAGAGGATTTTTGAAGGCAAATGTAAGGACAATAAAACTCTAATACGAAGGATAAAAGAAGAATTAGTCCTACATGTCAAATCTAGTTTCTGTCAACAATAGTATGAAGAACATATGTCACCCACAGAAAGAAGAATGATCTACCAACTTAATTTCCAAGCTTTCCTGACACGGAGGATGCAGAGCAAACATTTTTTTGCTTGACATATGTTTTTTGACACTCTTCTTCGATGGTGCCTCCATGTCCAACCCTGGTCAAGCAACGGTAGGGGGACTGATTCTTACAGGACCGCGTCAAATCATGCTCAAATACATGATCAACTTGGGAACATCTAACAACGTGGCAGAGGCTATTGGATGTGAAATCGGCTTAAAATTGGTAGCAAAGCAAGGTATCACTTAGGTCACAATTTATGGGGATTCTAAACTGATAATAATAGCTCTTGCCAAAAATAAAGATTTTAGATTTTTACAATTGAAAATTATTCAAGATAGGATTAGACAACTAGACAGGATAATTGGCAAAATATCCTATCACACGTAAGGCGAGAATTCAACAAAGAGATCGACACACTAGCATATCAAGCAATAATTATAGCCCCTAGTTATTTTCACCAAATCATCAAGAAGCAAAAGGGCAGGGGTGGTATGCGAGGATGCCAAGGACTTCAATAATGAGGTCCTTTTTTGTCTTCATGTTCTATTTTTTAGAATACTTTGTTCACTTTGATCTCTGATTAGAGAGTTTTGTACTTCTTGTTAAGTAAATAAATCTTTTCCTTTTAAAAATAAAAAGATTTGAACATACATGAAAGAGCCATTTACGACAATGGCACTAAAACAACATATCTGCTTTGATCTAGGGTAAAATGAAAATATCTAAAAGTTGGGTTTATCAAATTATTTTGATGGTGCTTCTAAAGAAAATCAACAAAGATGGTTTTTTTCAAAATAATGAAAGAAAATTTCTCCTCTTACAATAATATGAAACTTCAACTAACAACTATGTAGAGATTAAGTCTTACACTCATATGGAACTTCAACTAACAACTATGTAGAGATTAAGTCTTACACTCATATGGAACTTCAACTAACAACTATGCAAAGACTATGGCATTTTTTAAAGGGATTAAAATTATAATTGCAAAAAGATGGAAATATATTTCAATTAAAGGGGATTAACATATTATCATTAATGTTATAAAAAAATGGATGTAAAGATTAGATAAATAATAATATTATTAATGATGTTCATCTTCTATTATTAGATACAATCTCTTGGAAGTGTGAGTGTCTATAAAGAAGGAAATCAAGTAGCAAATAGTTTAGCCAATCTCGGTGTTGATCTCTAGCTTGGTGAAATTCATTTTTTTAGGCAACTAGTCGAGTGAGTTATTTTCTATTTTCTCCAGATGAAAATGGTGTCAATGAGCTAATTGTGGAAACATGGCACTTTGAGGAAGATAAATATATTTCATAAAACAAAAAAAATGAAAAATATGTGACAAAAAGGCATGATGGATATGGTTTAATTGATCTAACAACAAATGTCATATTTTGATATTTTGATGGGAATAGCTCCAATGGAAGCAACATATAGCTTATTTAAAGCATAATAATATTTCTTTATCATAATTCATTTTACAACTTTCTTACTTATTTGAGCTAATATTCAAGGTGTTGGGAAAAACAATAAATCAAGATGGCCTACTTTTCCATGCACTACATGCAAATTAAGATACAAAAATATCACATGCTAGATATCAATGTCTAACTTAGTGTGCAGCTTCATCCTTCATAATTCCGTTTGAAAAATATGATAAGAATTTGACAATTTTTACACAATCCAATTGGTTCATATACAGCAGACCCTTCTTTTCTACCCTTCTTTCTTAGAAATGCTTATATCTCGCTGACTTCACAATTCTCACGACAAATGTCATGCTTGCCAAAAAGATAATATTGGAATTCTATAAAACCCTTATACGCTGCATCTTCCTATGCACCCATTCTGAGGCAATGAATTGAGCAAATGTCATGCTTGCCAAAAAGATAATATTGGAATTCTATAAAACCCTTATACGCTGCATCTTCCTATGCACCCATTCTGAGGCAATGAATTGAGCAAATCCCATTAACAGCAATACTGCTTGCTGTGGTCTCCAACCTCTATTATTATAATATAAGGATATATACATGGAAGAAATAATTTCAACTTACATATATCTTGAGGGGAAATTGCACTTATGCAGACTATTATACCCAACCTTGACAAAGCAATATGAAGCACATTCAAGGTTTTCAATCTGTATTCGTCATGCCAAGAGTTGACTCGTTATGAAGCAGGCAATAATTTTAGGTTCCACATGCTCCGAAACCATAGAAATTGTCTATCAATCTATATATCTATGTCAACCAAATTATTTTGACGTACATGGTTTTGGCTAAATACCTGTTATATTACCAAATACTATGGTTATTTATTTGGAATACAAACATCTTCCCATGCAAAAAAAATCCAGTCACTTCTGACCTAATTTGATGACTAGACATCAAATGGCATTACCTCGATCAATTAGATTCCTCAACTTTCAAGGAGGAGACCAAGGTCCGTTTCTTGCCAAGCAATACATGCATATTTGTCAAGCTTATTGTAATACCAGCATGTGGTCATGATGTAGTATGGGTGGGGCCTGTTTCAATCCCATATAACAGACAAAAAAAGTTGATAACTACACAAATGAATTGATAAAAATGAACATATATCAAACAAAAACGTTAACCACAAAGATCAACCATTGCCATACTAATAGAATTTAACAACATTCAAATCTTTAAGCAAGCATTAATGTCGTTTTGGTATTCTTGGTCCATCAACTGAAGGCGAAGACTAATACCATCCTGATTAGCAACACCATTTTATGCTTAATAAACATTTGTGTTGAATACATATGATCAAGCTGGTAGATATCAATCCCCCAAAAATGCAAAATATTTGACTCGCTAATCTCCTACATTTCAATGATCATAATCATAAGAAAATCACTTGCCGTGTCATGTTCACCAACTACTTTTGTAGCTAGCGTCCCTTGAAAATATCAATTGCTCTCATAACTTCACTGGTAATCCGATGAACCTCCATCCATCATCCCAACTATTCTCTTTCATTAGTCCTCTCATAAATATGATAATTAAAATTTTAATTTTTCAGTGAAAAATACACAAGAAATAGTTGAACTTCTTTGATTGTTGCCAATGTAGAACTTCGGATTCAATGAACTGCGTAAAGAATTTAAACACCTAAGCCTTTGCAACGTCTTAGTTCTTAGTCCTTAGCTTACCTTCAACCATTGCCTACTCAAATCTTCATACCGCCTCAGGAACTATTTAGAAGGGGCAACAATGCTACTCCTCATCAGAGTAACTGAATTTTATAGAATGGGATTGCAAATCGATCATACCTCCCTTGTAACTTCCTCTTTTCTTTTTGGTCTTCTCATGTCGGAAATCCCTGAAAAAATAAATATTCATACATGTTTTAGAAAGAGGCCCTTGCACTACATTGTTGTAGGGGTGACCACCATTTATTCATTCTATGTGGAAGTAAACTCTAGTGTTGAAAAAATAGTCAGTTAACCATGTCAAATAATGAGCTTACCTTCCCCTAACTTGTCCAAGAACCTCTTCTGCTTTTGCACCATAACCGATCTCGGCACCACTCTGCAAAGACCCCACAATGATAATCCATATGATTTTTCCATAACCAATCATGCAACTTTTAAAAACTAACATAAAAAATAGAAATTAGAATTACAAGTTCACAATTTCCGTCACACACCTTTGCCCAATACGAGTTATCTTGAAGCCTGGGGTCTACAAACTCCACCTGACAAAACAGGTTTGTATTTATCAAGACACTGAAAATACCCAACCCCTTGCAACTTGCATGCAACAAGGAAAACACTCTACATGATTTATGCACCAAAAACTTTTCAGAATTATGTAACGTTGAAAATATACTTCAAATGAAAACCTAAGTATTCTCAGAATGACAATTCTGGCAAAACATACGACATATAATAGTGGATTTGGAAGCAATACAAATCAGACCATCAACTTTCTACAACATACAAATAGATTCTAAGAAATGACATACTTCCTCCAGTTTCACTCTCTGAAAAGCTTTTGCTGATGTTAGCTGCAAAATGATAAAACAACAAACAAAATTATGATGCAGTTCAAAAATCTCCATTAAGAACAGAAAATACTTTTAATGAACAACATGAGTTTGCAAACAACTAAATGACCTCACTCATTCCAATGTTCACAAATAAGCAAAATTGATCAGCAAGACATTACATAAATGTATCATGTGAGTACATCCAAGCAAAACACTCGAAGCATATCGAATCTCTACTTTGATACAACCTCAATAAATTTAAATATGTAGGAAACAAGGTAAAACCAAGAAACAAAGGCTCCAAGTTTATGTGTACGAGAATAGTACACATAATATGTAGAGTCAAGGAAGAAAGCTACAACTATAATTGAGATGCCTAAAAATGATAGAGATTATAATTGTCAAATACCATGACTCTATACTGGAGGCAACCATCAAAAGAGATTAACTCAGCTGGTAAGACAATTGTGACAATTATCATCTATCAATTAGTGTAGGAGCCTAACAACTGTCCCGAATATTAATCAGGGCCAAAAAGCAACGAGTACCCTAAAGAGATGAGTGATGAGGCTTATTTGTCAATTCCTAGTAAGATGCAAAGGTAATGTCATGTGAACTCTCCTTAGATTGTCTCTTTAAAGCCTCTGCTGAAGACTGAAAAGAGCATCCCATAATGATCCCACTGGCTTACCAATGCCAAGACTGTATGCATAGTTAAATTCCTGAAACAGTTACCAAGTTTCAGCGAAAAAGGGGTCTGCTAACCTCTTTCTGCCGTCTTATTTGTAACTGTGCTAAATGGATTGCTGCGTGATTATCCAAGATGCTGCCAAATGCCAAAATGTATGGAGAAAATGGCATGCACCAGATCACAAAACAAACAAACATAAATGATGAACTGCAGGAAGACAAGTGGAAGACTTATGCCACAAGGTATATATGGCCGAAGAAGTGATGAAAAAGAGAGAAGAAAATGATCTTTATACACCAAAAGGAGAATTTTTTATTTTTTAAGAAGCCTTCCCAATCTTGGAGCAAGAAATAGAACCTGTTCTCAAATCCACAGCAAATTGGACAGCAGATATACAATATAGTCTGAACTCTGAAGTGTATATTGATGTGAATTCTTGGCTTCTAGCAAAACTGATAGAGGAGACCAAAAATGACGAGGCACGTAGAGAAAAGAGATGGACAGTGATAACTTCGTTGTATGAGATGTTCGTAGCAAGTACGATGAGAGTTACTCTCAAACATATTCTTGAGATTTTATGATATGATAAATATTAAATAAATGTGTTCTCAACAATTAATAATTATCCCACTGTGGACAGATTAAGTAATTAACATTATAGGCATTTAGTAGGAGCCAAATAGGAGGAGATTATGCAATCCCTTGCTAAATGAAACAAGGTGGGAGAACCTGCAATGAAGTAATGGACTATTCCAAGGAAAGAATCAGAAAGATGTCAGTATCCAAATTAAATTTTCAATAATCAAATAAGATTAAATTGTTTTCCAAAATGTCGTGGATTATTAGTAAATGGGTGCATTTATAAGAGTGTGACCCAGCTTCAAATCCCCACACTGTGATAAGATAGCCCATGCCTATGAACACTCCCACAATAGGGGAGCTTAAGATAATGCTGTTATGATGTAATACAAAAGACACCCTATTTCACCCATTAAAAAGAAAAAGAAAAAAGATTCCAATTGTATGAAAAGCCTATTAAATGTAAAATTAATATTTAAAAAACAAGTAGAATTGAATGTTCTACTGTTTGGAAAAGGCAAAATTGGTAAGATCCTTTCCAAAGATAGGTTAGAGCATACAATTTTGCATACCAGAACAAATAGAAGGGCACAAATAGAAGGGCAACACAATTGTGGATAGTCACAATTTAAAGCAGAACATAGAGATTAGGACAAGGTTCAATTGAGGAACCCAGCAACCCTGCCTTAAAGAACAGAATTCAGAACCTGCTTTCTCAAAGAGGCATAACAAAACAGATAAGATTTGGCTGAGCAAAAGAAAAAAATTTAACAACAAAACATCTTATACGGTAGTAAGACCTACATATATGTCCGATACAATGATGAAATGGAAGCCCAATATAATAGATTATCTACATTTTTACACTGAGATTAATTACCGCTATATCTATTAACAACACTATAGGTGCAGGCATCAAAAGCTATTTAGTTTTTGTATAATAATTATGCAAGGACACGTTCTAAAAGCATGTGGAAAAGATAAATCATCAACATGACTCAGTAATATTACCTCTCCGGACTTTTGCTTTGAATTTGATGAAATGTTTGTTTGGCCCTTATCTGCTTTGAAACCTTTCTGTCCAGGTGTAGTATCATCTAATAATTTATCAGTATCCTCAGATAAATCCTTCAAATCGCCTTCAATTGTTTCTTCATTTATCACATTTGAACTAGAGGACTGCAATTTATTATTGAATTCCTTTTTTCCCTTCTTGATTTTCTTGGCATTATTCTGTTTGTCATGATCCTCAGAATCCTTTTCCTCAGCATCCTCCCTTTTCCTCTTCTCTTTTGGCACTTCTACTGAACCATGCAGAGATTCGTCAAGCTCCAGGTTATGTTTTGATTTTTTTGAGGATTTTGAAGGTTTGCTATTATCTTTGGCCAAGTTTTCATCTTTATTATCAGTACCTGTTTTCTCATCGGCGTTGTTTATCAAATCCTCATCCTCATAACTCTTTTTCTTTTTCTTCTTCTCTTTTGGCACTTCTTGTGATTCCTGCAAAGATTTGTCAAGCTTCTCAGAGTCTCTTTGCCTTCGTGAAGTTTCTGAAGGCTTGCTATTATCTTTGATTGAGTTTCCAATTTCTTTGTCAGCACTTGTTTTCTGTTCATCATTATCTATCAAACCTTTATCATCAGAATTCTTCTTCTTCTCCTCTTTCTGCACTTCTAGTGATTCCTGAAAAGATTTATCACGCTTTCCAGAGCCAGTCTGTTTTGAAGGCTTCCTATTATCTTTAGAAAAGTTCTCATACCCGTTATCAGTACTGGTTTTGTGTTCATCATTATCTATCAAGTTGTTATCTTCAGACATTTTCTTCTTCTTCTTTTTCTTCTCTTTGGGCACTTCCAATGATTCCTGCAAAGATTTGTCAAACTTCCCAGAGTCTGTCTGCTTTGGTGTCTTGTCTGAGTCTAAGCAAATATCTTTTTGAGATCCTTTATGCTTTTTGTTTTTACTTTTTGACATCCCTTCCTGAGTATCATCGCAAGAGCCATCACTCTTATCACTTCGAGGAACCTGTTGTTTCAAAGCACCTGTTTTTACTAACACCCAATGAGTATTCCTATGAAAACCTACAACGAAATTTCTTATCAAGAGAATAAAGAATCATAACTCCATCATGGCAAGCAGAGGGAAATGGAAAAATAAATCTCCTACACTTGCATTGAAATATCTGAGTTACCTGACATACTCAAGGTTCCCTTTGAATTGACCACATTATTTACATATTTTCTCTGCACCTCAGGCTCTTGCAACTTGAGAATATTGTGTTGATTCACATGATCTTCCCTGTTCTCTATATTATGTTTCTTCAAATTTTGACTGCAAATGGAAGAGCCCAACAGGCATGAGTGGTTCATCATAATAAAAATGTGCATTTGCATGAAGCACATCAAACACCCACATAACAATAAGATCAGTTTCCATGACTAGCTGTATCTGACAATCACTGGAGAAGAAGAGCTTGCAATTACATAAGTGAGGACTCTTTTAAATAGAGCAGACAATAATTTTTGTGCTCTTGATTCTATTTACCCTTGAAAAAATAATCAGAACATGATATGTTCTGTGTGTTATAAATTGAAATTAAAGTTCCTTAAAAATTCAAATATATTAAGGAACATTTGAGTCCAATGTGTTTGGGGCAAGCAGGGGGAAGCAAGGAGCTTGACATGTAATCCAAGGTTTGAATCTCATCGCTTAGCCTTACTTTTTTGCCCAAGGGGTTTGGGGCAAGAGGTGGGGAGCAAGCAGTTCCCACCGTAAAATACAGTTCCAAATGGGTGAATCTTAACATTAGCCTAATGGGTTTGGGTCAAGCAGTTAGGAGCAAGAAGTTTCCCACTTTAAGCTAAGGTTCCAATTCTACGGGAAAGGGATCTAGTAGAACCATGACACCTGGACGTACATAGAGTCAAACTTATAGAAATACATGGACATAGGGTTGAGTGTTACCATATTACAGATCCAAGCGCACCCTCATGTTTTCTATGAGCTCTGCCCCAATGTTAACATTTTTTTCCAAGACATTGTGCAGCAAACATTAAATGGGATACAATAGTATGAGCCCAGCCCGAGTTCAAATCCCAGCATTGTGATGGGCACTTCTACAATAATGTAGCCCGTGATTATACAATTTATTGTAATACCATTATAAGGTCACAATTTAATAAAAATGAGGTCTGCTTCAACCTTGTATAAGATATTTAAAAAATAAAAAATAAATATATAAAAAAACTAAGAGCTTTAGTAGACCCAGATTTTATAGGAATGATATCAGTTTAGAATTTTAATTATCATTAAGCCTCTGATGTTGCTCTAAAACAAAAATTTGCTGGTTCAAGTTCTCTGAAAAAATCCATGCAAATATCATAGCACTAGAAAATATAAAGAATTAGAACTCTAAAATAAGAGGATACACAGTTTTCTTCTAAAAACAACCAAAAGAATCATAATAGGATGAATGTGTACAAAAACTAAAACTAAGCGAAAAAGTTCAGTTTTGAAACACAGTTAAAGATTAGGTCCTTTTCCACTTTTTGGATATGCCTGTAGGTTAAAGGATACACTACTTTATACAAAAACAACAGTAGTTGCAAAGTTACTGGAACTGTCCATCCACATGGGAAGGGCACGTTAATAAACTAGCACAGATCCATTCTAACCCAGATTTGACATGTATTTAGTATCCAGAAGACTTGTGGTGTTCATCCCTATGTTTCTCCATCTATGATTCCCAAAGAAACTACAGCAAGCAGTTTGGGACAATGTTTGGATTGCCCCCTTAAATATTTTGGGTAAACTTTTCAAATTGGTAAAAATACTATCAGTCTATAAGACAATGACAAGTCTTGGTCTCAATTTAGACTTGAAAAGACAAACATCTTTCGGAGACCAAGAGTTGCCAACAAAACTCAGCAAAAACCTGGCAAGACTAGTCTCGAAGTACTAGCCTCTCCTGTGACAAGGAAGATTTGTAGATGAAACATTCTATGCGGAGCAAAGAGCTACCAGCGTTTAGCTAGTTGGTAAAAATACTATCAGTCTATAAGACAATGCCAAGTCTTGGTCTCAATTTAGATTTGAAAAGACCAAAATCTTTGGGAGACCAAGAGTTGCCAACAAAACTCAGCAAAAACCTGGCAAGACTAGTCTCGAAGTACTAGCTGTTAGGAATAACTTCTCAAGATTTATCACCTGCAAGAGGAAGCACAATAACAAAAATATAGAACACGGAAACAGTAACACAAGTGACACAGAGATTTACGTGGAAACCTGCAATGTGCAGGAAAAACCACAGGGCAATGGCAACTTCTCCTTTTATTATTTTCAGCAAAATTTACATCCACGTCTTTCAATGTTTTCAACAACCAATCTATTTAAACATGCAAGGGATCACATCCCTTTTATAGAGCAAAAGGAAGACTCCAAAACTGTTCGTTTCCTCTTCCAATGGAAGCCTCCAAAACCTGTTCGTTTCAGCTCCCAAAGACTGTTCGTCTTCCGCATTCCTGTCGTCTACCTAGACGTCTGCTCCTATGACGTCTACTTGGCTTGACGTCAGGCTGGACGTCTACCAGCCTAGACGTCTGGCAGCCCAAACGTCAGGCCCAGACGTCTGCCAGCCTAGACGTCTGGCAGCCCAGACGTCTGGCAGCCTAGACGTCAGGCCCAGACGTCTGCCAACCTAGACGTCTGGCAACCCAGACGTCTGCCAGCCCAGACGTCTGGCCTAGACGTCTAGCAGGTCAGACGTCTGGCCTGTTGCCTAGACGTCTGACCCAGACGTCTAGCAGGTCAGACGTCTAGCTGACCTGCTTGCTGTATACTGTCTTCATACCTAACACTAGCCTCTCCTGTGACAAGGAAGATTTATAGATGAAATATTCTATGCGGAGCAAAGAACTACTAGCGTGTAGCTAGAGCTAATACACAATCCCCCATGCACCATAGCTGATGGAGATAGAAGGCGATTTTGAAGATGCTCTCAAGACGAGGTGGATGGGCTGCAAACTCAGCCTGCACAATCCACTGAGAAAGTGTACACCTGCATAGGATCATATGCTAAAGCAAAATAGTCAGAACTTTCTCAATATATGACGAATTGTCAAGGCCCAATCTAGGCCCCCAGACCTTGAACCCATGAAGAACTGTGAGTCTAATGATACAATTTAAAACTGGCTTCCTCAAGAGTTATCCTGAAAGCATTTCTGAGAATATTAACATTCCAGGACAGAACGTGCTGCATATTCCCTGTAAAGTTGTGTAGGAGGCAAATTTGACATTATGGGAACAACCTGAAAAATTGGACTCCCAAGTAAGAGGAGGATGCCATCATCTCAACAGGCTCGCCATTATAAGAGAACTAGGATTTGCAAAGGGCAATTTTTGAGGTATTAAAGATTATAATTTTAGTCTTACTAAAGTTGACCCTAAGTTCTCTAAGGTCATAACACACAGCAAGTATATCAATCTCTGCAAACACTTGGGGGAGTAAGTAAGGACAGCCACATCATCAACAAAGACTAACATGATAATCAAAGCATGGTGTAAAAGACAACCATCTTTTCAATGGGCATGCCATGCCAGTGAATGACATCCTCAAGATCAGCAATATAGGTACCAAAAAGAATTGGCTAAAGTGGGCACCCCTGCTTTACACCAATATTACTCTTATCTGAGAACCCATGGGATGTCCAAAATCCACCAATCATCATCGGTGTTAGGAAACTCGGACAGTATTTAAAACTCAGCAAGTCATGATCAAAGTGGGCCCAAAGAAGTCTTTTGGGGCCAACTTGCAAGTTTTCAAAAACTCACCAAGTTTTTCTCAAACTCACCAGATTCGTCATACTTACGAATCCCAACCAAAAACTTGGTTGTAGCAGGCAGACCAAGTTAAACAACAGCATAAATGGTCATTTTTGTTTTTGCAATTTGGCTCATTTTGGCAATTTTCTGTGACAATAAGAGTTGGAAGGAGCTGAAAGCAGGTCAATGCAATGCGTTTAAGCAATCATTTGTATCCCAAAAACAAATTATTCGAAGTCTTCAAGAATTTATCGACACCCAGAATTAGGTCTTGAGGTAAATAATGAAGTTTTCTGCCGTCCATGCCTAAAACCCTGGGGATGTTTTTTTTATGATTCAAAATTCTAATAAGTTGTTCTTTTTATCTCCATGTATAGCTGCAGTTAAAATGATCAGGAAGAAAAAGTAGCTTGGAAGCAAGGGAAAGAGGGCTTCAAGAAGGGGAGGTTATTTCCAACTATTGCAGGGTCTTGCTACAAGGAGGCATACACCGCCTCAAACATCACTTAGTGAAGATCCCTGGCCAAGATACAATGCCATGTAAAAGGGCAGGCTTTGAAGTTGAATTCCCTTTTAGAAGATTATAAGGACCATAGATAGCGGCATCGCAGTTTACCATCAATAGCAGGGATAGGGACCTCTTTTATTTTTGTCCCCCATACTCCTCCAAGGTCACAACCCTCACTTGCAGGCATGACTACATGCAATCAAGAGAGGCATAGTGTCGCAAGGAATGCTTGTGCAAATTTTTGGCATTTCTTCAGCATTTCTTTCAATTTGGCAAGGTCTCTATATTGGCAGGGAATAACAGATGCCTTCAATGTTTGCTACCCAAGATTTAAGGCACCCATTTATGATGATTTTTGGGGGACCCTCCTAAATGAGATGGAGGATATACAACTATTGTTTGATGAACAAAAAAAATGAAGAAAGAAGGGTTGTACGTTCATGTCCGATTGGTGGACCAATAAGAGGAATCAGACATCGATCAATTTTTTGCTTTCTTCCATAGGAGTACAAGTGTTCCCCAAATCAGTTGATGCATTGACACATATTAAAAATGCCAAAATGCTTGTCGGTTTGATGGAGGATGTTGGGTGGGAGATGGGGGAGAAGAATGTTGTCCAAGTTATTACAGGCAACGCAGAAGCATATGTCACAGAAGGAAAGATTTTGGAGGAGAAAATCCCTACCATTGTTTGAACACCATGTGCATCCCACAGTCTCTATTTAGTCCTCAAAGACGTTGAAACTATCATGGGTGACTGACTTGTACAAAAAAAGAGATGTATCACAAAATTCATCCAACCATACATGGCGTCCTTCACCTGATGAGGCAGCTCACTGATAACAAGGAGCTTCTGTGACCTGAAGTAACACAGTTTGCCACCAACTTCATCACACTGCAGATCTTGTATGAAGCAAGGGGTGTTGAAGAGGATGTTTGAGTGAGGAGTGGATAGAAGAAACAGGTGCAAAATATCGATGCACCGGTAAGGGCAAGAAGGTGGTTGACTATGTCTGAGGTACCCTTTTAGATGGTTAAGCATTGGACTATGAAGATGTGTACATGCTTATAAGTTCTTTTGCCCTTTTACATCATTTGCAAATTTGAATAGAGTAAAAGAAATTTACATCACTACTAAAAATTTGTTAAAATGTAATCTTTATCGTCTAAAATCTAATCCAAGTTGCAAATGGCTAACAAAAATTAAATTCGTTCATTTAACTTCAGGTCCCAGAGCTTTTGGTGAGGGTTCTCTGTCTTGTTGATGAAGAAAAATCACCTATGGGGTATCTTTATGAGGCCATGGATAGGGCCAAAGAGGCAATTGCCTCATTTTATAAGTATATAGAAAACAAATACCATCCCATTTGGGACATAATTGATCATCAATGGACATCTCAGATTCATAGGTCACTACATGCAACAGGGTACTATCGCAACCCAAATTCTTTTATGATGAATCCTTTGAAGCTAACAAAGAGTTGAGCATGGGCCTTAAAAAGTGCCTTAAGAAGATGGTGACTGATGATGAAATTTGAGATTAGTGGACGAGTTGCAAGTTTACAAGACCCTGAAGGGCTACCTTTCTAGTGTTAGGAAAAACTTCAAGATTTATCACCTGCAAGAGGAAGCACAATAACAAAAATATAGAACACGGAAACAGTAACACAAGTGACACAAAGATTTACGTGGACACCTGCAATGTGCAGGAAAAACCACGGGGCAATGGCAACTTCTCTCTTTATTATTTTCAGCAAAATTTACATCCACATCTTTCAACGTTTTTAACCTCTCTCATATGCAAGGGATCACATCCCTTTTATAGAGCAGAAGGAAGACTCCAAACTGTTCATTTCCTCTTCCGACAGAAGCCTCCAAAACCTGTTCGTTTCAGCTCCCAAATACTGTTCGTTTCCGCTCCCCAAGACTGTTCGTCTTCCGCATTCCTGTCGTTTGCCTAGGCGTCCGCTCCTATGACGTCTACCTGGCTTGACGTCGGGCTGGACGTCTACTTGTCTTGACGTCAAGCTGGACGTCTACCAGCCTAGACGTCTGGCTACCCAGACGTCAGGCCCAGACGTCTGCCAGCCCAGACGTTAGGCCCAGACGTCTGCCAGCCTAGACGTCTGGTTGCCCAGACGTCTAGCAATCTAGACGTCTGGCCTGCTTGAACCTGCTGCAATCCTGTTTCGTGGCTGCCTGTACTGCATAGTGACTTCACTTCCTAACATCCAAAAATTTGTAGTGCATTCGAGTAAGGGCAACACAAAGGCCATGTAACCCATATGATTTGACTTAAAATTGAATCGTTTATTATTTTCTTTTTCTTTTTTCTAATAATTTCAATTTACATAAATCCAAAATTAATTCCAAATATTTTGTTTCTTTTGGCCTTTTATAGATTTATTGTGGGAGAACGATGATGCCAAGGCACTCCATCTCCAACACTTCACCATTAGAACTTTATTTCATACATGTAGCACTTCAGGTTGTGATTGCAATTGAAGTATGCTTAAGCACATTCACTCAATGAAGTGCAATACACTCCCACAATAGAATCTAAATGACCTTGTTTTTGCCCACTACAACCTTTGCATCTGCCATAAATAAATAATGAGGAGTGATTACAAGGCATTCGATTTAAATGAGATTAATACATCATCCGAATGGAACACAGCAAGAGCAACTGGAGGAGCCCCTCTTTACATGGGATGAGTTTGAATGGAAAGAGTAAGAGGCACATGCAAAGGCATAGGAAGAGGCACATGCACAAGAGCAAACACAAAGAGAATGGGCCAGATCTAAGGAAAAGAGAAAAGCTTTTACTAGATACGAGATAGATGTGTTGTAGTGGACCAATTAGGCATTTTGAGACATTATGTACCTCTTTTCTATGATATTCAATATAAACTATTATTTGGCATTGAATATCTTTAATTTGATGTGTACTTGATTGTTCTATAGCTTAGATGATTAGATTTGGATATTTATGATGTTAATTAATTGTGATGCATGAAAAAAAAAAAAAACATTTTTTTAGTGCAATTTTGCATTTTTTACTCTTTTTGGGCCAAGTCTTTGACGAGTTTTTTTCTAGGTGTCGAGTCCCAGCCAAAGTTGGCATTGTCGAGTTCAAGCAAAGTCCAAATTTCTCAACTATGATCATCATCTCATAAAGCGTCAAGATAATTCTGATGAGGAGCTGAACTCATATTGTTTGGACTCTGGAATAACAAGTAGTGGTGCACTAAGTCAAAGACCCAACTTAAGTTAACAAAACAACAACAAAACTTAATAGGACCTTGCTCAAACCTCCTCTCTGATAGCTCAAAGAGTATAGATATGGTACGCAATTTAAGAGCCTTTACAAAAACCAGCCTATCCTCTAGCTCTGGAGTTTTCAGTCTCAAGTTCTTTAGAGAGCTTCAAGTCAAGATTTGTGGGTGGCATACAACTTAGCAAATATGTGCCTAACCATCCACTTGTTTGCATGTAAGCAATCTCTGATTTAGGGATGAGAAGATTAATATGTCGAGACAAAGATGTAGGAAAACCACCACAAATAACCTCATTGAAATACAATGCAACAGGATAAACTAAGAACTCAATTCCATAATCAAGAAACACGATGTGACACCCTTCACAACCAGCCACTTTGCTAGTGGTATAGCTTTAAGTAGCTCTCCTAAGATCCCCTAAACCAAAAAGTTAAAAATTGAAATTATTTAAAAAAAAAGCATTTGAAAGTGTCCAAGGCATATTGAAATCATTTCTCTCTCTCTTTTTCCCTTGGTTGTCCATTCCCTCGTCACTTCTTCAATACTTACAACATGTTTAGGGATTACCCACTTTTGGATCCACCCCTCAAGGTCATGATCCAATGTTGTCCAATAATTTCACTTCTACTCTAGTTTAGTTTATCTCGTTACTACTTTGTTGGTATCTACAAATTTTTGTTACAATTTATTCTTGATGAGTCCCATTAGCCAACTTTGGCCATCCATGGGCATCAAAACAATTATCTTAGATTGCCCGATATGCAATAAATGATTTCATTTAATTTAAATTATTAGTGGAGGTGCTCAATGGGTTCGGAGCAAATGGGGGGAAGTGAAGAGTTTCACATTGTAAGCCAAGGTTCCAATCTCGTGGGTGAACCTTAACATTTGTCCAACGGCTTTGGGGCAAGCGATGAGGAGAAAGGATTTTCACACCACAAGCCAAGGTTCTAGTCCCATAGATAAACCTTAACATTTGACGCAAGGGATTTGGAACAAGTGAGGAAGAGCAAAGACTTTCACACCATAACCAACGTTCCAATCCTATAGATGAATTTTACAGTTTCCCACAGGGTTGAAGTCCAATTGATGATAATATTTTGCTTACAAAGAAGCTATCAGGGTTCAATTCCCGTGGATTTTGTGATAATACGATTTAATGTAATACCACAATGTGGTTCATTGAAATACCATAATAAGACAATCAGGATGTAATAAGGTTGGCACCCATTTCAATCCCATTTAACCAATGGAAAAAATTATAAAATTTAGTCTAAGTTTTTTTGGCTGGTTATTCTCTCTACAATATAACTCCTCACTACTAGTATCTTCAATAATTTTGTCTTATTCTCTTACTTCTTAAAACCACGACCAAGTTTCAGAATACAGAGGGTGTGCACTGACCAGTTAGAATCACACATAGGCCACATGTTATGCCTAACCAAATGTTTCTCACCCTTAAGCAAATATATATCAAATTTTCTAGTATAAAAAGGTCTCGTCCTTTTCAAAGCTGAAACAGTTTTGGAAGAAGCCATCATCATGACACCTTGTGATTTCTACCAGATGACCACCTCCAGTCTCATTCCAAATGAGTCCTTTTTCTGATTCAAGGGCATGGTGAGTGCTCTTGTAGACTTTAACTAAGGTCTCAGCCTACAAGATGTCTGGAGACTGTTGGGATTTATCATTTGAAGAGTTCTTGCAAGCCAGTTTTCACTATAAAAGAAGTGCCTTGTACTTCTGAGCTTGGTTATCTGTTTGAGCTCTAGCATTGACTTTGTTTTTTCCTTACTTGTGATAGTTGTATGCCATCTAGATGTTTATGTTGTTTGTCTGTAAGTTCTTAGGTGTTCACAATTTCTTCTGCCTGCCTTCTAGCATTTTACCTAGTTCTCTTATAACTTGTAAATACACTTTTGCACACTTGGAGTTCACGTCCCATTAGTTTCTAGATCAACTGTCATTAGTTTCTAGATCAATTGTCGATCATTGCTTTTCAATGGCATTACTTCCATAAAAAAATAATAACAGATATTACTGTCACTAACTATATTGCTATAGAAAACTAGAAATGCTAATGCAAGTTGGTCAATATAGTTCACATCTGATGTATTTATTATAAGGTATAAAAATAATACATATCAATAACATAACCAGAATAAAGTTAACGGGTTGGAAAGATGCTGCACTTTCTCAGGCTGGTAAATTGCAGCTGCTGAAGTCTACATTGCAGAGTCTTCCAATTTATATGATGTCCTTATTTAAGATTCCAAGAAATGTTGCAGGTTGTTTGGAAAGAATTCGGCGTAATTTTTTGTGGTCCGGAGTGGAAGAAAAGCATAGGATCAGTTTGGTTGCTTGGGATCGAGTATGTAAGCCAAAAGGAGGGTTGGGTATTCGAAAGTTGAGACCAAGGTTCCACGAGCCTAGGGGACGGGGGGACGGGTTTCGGGGACGGGTTTCGGGGACGGCAGGGACGGCAGGCCGATTTTAGGGGACGGCTCGGGGACGGCTGGGGGGACGGCTGGTATAATACTATAAAAATTGAAATTTTTTAGAAATTTAGAATAATCTACACATTCAGAATTCTACACCCAACAAAAATGATATTTCATATTAGTAATCAATTATGTAAGTGCAGCCATTCATATTCATATTAGTTACTAACACATAAGTGGTATTAGGATATTCATATTAGTTACTAAGTGCAGCCATTTAATTGTTTCAAGTTCAACAACTATAACTTGAAGGTTCTCCCAGTCACTTGCTATTGCAGGAAAACAATAAGCTTTTAAGTACAATGTTTGCTTAGTTTGTCTTATCTTCAAATTGAACATATGAAAGCCACAGAGTTAAGATTAATTCAACAAACAAATAACTTGCAGTTCTTTTGCTTGAAACAATCATAAAGCCTTCTGGTTAAATTTCTAGCAAGTTCCTCACAGGCAGGTGTAATTCTTCTTCAAATTCACAGGCTCCTGCACTTTCTTGTGTCTCTCGAGAATCTCTGACAAGACAAAGACCGCCTAAGTTCAATGCAAGATAATTGCTCACTTCTCAAAAGAAAGGCCAACGTCTCCTCTTTTTTCCAAATACTCCACAAGATTGCTATGCGTCAATACATTATATTGTAGCCCATCTTGCATGTTACTCTTACTCGTCCTCACTCCATTTTGAAAATGATTTTGATGTGCAGGTGCATCAGCTATCGACATGCGGCCAGCTTAGTAATAGCCATAGATGCTAGCACACTTTAATACTTCATAATAAATATTGTTACTTTTACCATGTAAGGCACATAGATACAACCTATGCTATTATCTCAAAGAAACTTCAAACGACCTAAGTTGGGAATGTGTAAAGCAAAGCTCAGGGTTGTAAGGTTTGAGCAACACTTATTTCTGACCTACATTTCCTAGTTAAATCGCAATCACATGAATTCAAAGGATACAATGACTGTGCACTATTACACATAGTTGAATCCTGCCCATCTTAGACATACATTGAATGTGTCCCAACCTAGAAAGGATTTGGTATTGACAATTCTGAAAACTAAGTTGTAGCATTTCCATTTAGACATTTGCATTAGCAGAAAAGCCATTACAGTCCACACAGCTTAAGTAAAAGAAAAAAGCAGAGACAAGGTATTATTCAAACAGTGTCTCGGATTAATGTAGCCAGAATTAGCCAAACTGCATGAGATACCTGAAAGTTGATTGCAACCACACCCTGCAACACCTTTGGAAGTTCATTTTCAATGTGCTTAAGACCTCATTAAATTGGCACGTGTATCCAACAAATGAACGATGGAATTTGAAGGTCTTAAAGTGGCCTTCATCAGCTGCTCCCATGAGATGCAATTGTCACTCAACTTGTCTTGGTAACATTTCAAGGATGAGATACCCACTGGTAGTGTGTTTCATTCTTCCAAAGTCAAGAAGTGAACCAAGTGTAGCAAAGTGTTATAAGGGCAGAGATACGAAATTCACTGCCTTATTCAGGTGATTTCCCTTTTCAGATTACCATTAGGATGTAATAACAGAAATCTGGTATATCCTAATTTGGATCCTGACATTTTGTCTGATTAAACAACTCGAACTGGCATAAAGCTGATGAACTTGCAGGATTCATGAAATATTTAGAAGGCCTTAGAGAAGGTCATCACACAAAACAAGACCACTGCTAAAAAATCCAATTTGGTACCTATGGATGACAAAAAATGAAAAAGCCTCCAGATTCTAAGTTCAAATTTGCACAAACCAAAATTTTATTGTTCCACATCAAACTAGAATGTTACTATCATACTCACAGCATATCCTATGCATGGTGTTAAAAAAACAAATGATTTATGTCTTCCTTCTTTGGCATCATCTTATAGAATAAAAGGCAGAACTCAAATGATTTCTGATTGCACTCTGTTTGGGTGAGGACGCCCAGCCGTGGGGGACGGCTGGGCCCCATTGGGGACACCCAGCCGTCCCCGGATGATTTCTGATTGCACTCTGTTTGGGTGAGGACGGCTGGGCGTCCCACCGGGGACAGTCTGAGCGTCCCCAATGGGGCCCAGCCGTCCCCGGGGACGGCCCAAAAAGGGGACGTCCCGGGGACGGGAGGCCATAGGCCTCAGCCGTCCCCCAAAAAGGGGGACGGGGGGAAACGTCCCCCTTGCTGTCCCCCCGTGTTGGGGGACGCGTCCCCGTGGAACACTGGTTGAGACAGATGAATAAAGCTTTGCTTGCTAAGGTTGGTTGGTGTCTTATGCTAGAGGAACATAAGCTCTGGGTTAGGATCCTAAAGGCTAAATATATAGAAGAAGAGTCCATTTTTCTGAAATGTGAGAATCACTATTTGGGATTGGATTTGTGAAATGATATCAAGAACTCTCGCTCCCTGCTAACTAAGAAAGTGAGATGGCAGTATGGTAAAGGAAATAAGGCTCAATTTTGGGAAGATTGTTGGGCAGGTAATCAACCTTTAAACCAAATGAAGGATTTTAATTAGATAGCAGATTTGTTGATGCTCAAATATGGAAGACCAATTGATGGGTATTTAGAAAACACGCCTCAAGGTAGAGCTTGGAAAAGTCTTTCTGTGGAAGATCAGAACATGCAGCCGAAGCAGCAGATTGATAAGCTGAATTCTGTTTGATTCAAATGTATGTTCCTCAGTTTGAGGCTGAAGATAAATTTGTTTGGGGGCAAATGCTAAGGGGGTGTTTTCAGTCAAATCAGCTTGGATTGTATTGAGGGGAGGTATAGTCAAAGTTCTTGGCGTTAATAGAGTTTGCTTTGGATCAAGAATTTGATTCCCAAGATTGCCTTTTTTTTGTGGTTGGCCTTACAAAATACGATATTAACAATGGATAATCTTCAAAGAAGAGGTTTTCAAATGGCAAATAGATGTAGTCTTTGCGGTATAGGAGAGGAATCTGTGGATCACCAATTTCTTCATTGCTCTTTTTTTCAGCGTGTGGAATGGTTTGCTACAGTTATTCCATATACAGTGGGTTCAGTCTGCTACACTTTGTGACTTGTGGGAGAGCTGGAATGTGAACTTTCAAAGTAAAAGGCTGGTTAAGCTTTGGCATCTTTTATTGCCTCATTTCTTATGGCAGGTTTGGCTGGAAAGAAATAACAAAATTTTTCAGGACATTCATAGAGATGTTAATTCTTTGGTGAACAGGATTAAAATAGCAGTAGTGGAGAATCTGCAATTAGAAGAATGTGAAATTTTAGTAGAATCTCCCTTGGAGTGTGTGATAGCCTGTGGTTGGCGGTTACCTCAAGTTCGGACAATTAATCTTGAGGGAAGTGCTTCCCTGAGAGCTCAAACTAAATGGCAGCCTCTCCCTGATTTATTAAGGTAAATTTTAATGGGGCTTCTAAGGGCAATCCGGGTAAAGCTGGTGGAGGAGGAGTAAATAAAGGGATAGTAAAGGACTAATTCTTTGTTGTTATGCAGAATTCTACAATATCTTGTCCAATCATCAAGCTGAAGCCAGAGCAATGATAGCAGGTTTGAAAATAATTCAAAATTTGAAAGTTAAAAGATTAATTTTAGAAGACTCACAGGTTATCATTAATGGTTTAAATTCTCACAAAACCCCAGGATGGAGTGTTGAACAGATTTTTAGGGATGCTTTTCAGATTTTAGATGGTTTAGAATCTGTTCAAATTGTTCATATTTTTAGAGAGGGTAATGGTGCAGCTGACTTAATGGCTAACAAAGGAGTGTTGAAACAGGATTTGCAAACTAAATTTAATAATTTCCCACAAGATATAGTTGCATTCTGTTGTCAGGAGGCTAAGGAAATGGAAAAACTTGATAACTAGATGGTGCAAATTCTCAAAGATAGTACTTGTTTCAACTCTACTAAAAATTCAGATGGCAGATGTAGAAAAAGCAGTAGGGCGGGTTACTGTTACTATTTTGGTCATTGCACTTTTGGTCAGAAAAGGCTGTATTGTTCAGAAAATGCAGAATTTGATTTGTAAGAAGTAAGAACATAAGTTGTTCTTTTGTGCCTGGATTGATTCATTTGTTATTCTTGGATTTCCAAGGGTTGTAAAAGGGAAGGGCCCCTTTCAAAACCTTATTATTTACCAATAGCAAAAAAAAATAACATAACCAAAATAAATAAGAATACAATGATAATTTCCATATCAATCTTATGTTTTCCTGCCTCGAACAATTTAGGTCTTATTAATTTATACTCCAAGTTACACCTTTTAGGCACTAACAAAGTTAGGCTCCAATTAGTCCTCTTAGGTGAGAATCCTCTAATTATGATATTATGAATCATTTAGAACTTGATGATTTAAGATCAACCTGATTACTTTAACTGACCCTAATGGTTACTGTACTCAACTACTACTAAATATAATATGGATCTCAGTTATAATCCAACAACATATAATCAATAGCCACTTCAACATTAATTAGTAATTTTGGACTTAAAACACCAAAAAAAAACAAAATCACTTGGGTGAAAATTGATTATTTTCTCGTTCAAATGATCCAGTACAACCCAAAATAATAAATAAATTAAATGTTCTAAGTTGGTGAATCAATACTCAAAGGCATGTCGAAAACCTAAATTAATTAATCTAGTTAGTAATGAACTGGAGTGGAAGAAAATTTAATTAGAATGCTGGCAACATGATGACAAGGATAAAATGATAATACTGATGATGAAAATGAAAAGGAGGCAAATTCAAATGCCATGAGAAATGCAAACTTAAGTGAATAGGACATCGGTGGGAAACAAACTAGGATAACAGTCAAGACACAAAGACAAAATCTAAATGGTATGCAAACTTAGGTTATTGAGTACTCGTAGAAACACTAACAAGAAGGCAAAAAAGGGTCAGTTTTGGCCTGATAATAACAATACATTTCATTGCTTTTGGTGTTCAAGATCTCCGTCTCAACCCCAAAACATAAATTTTAATTATAACAAATATTGGATGCTAAATGGGGAGATGCAAATTTAACTTCTTTTTTTAACTGAAGTTGAAACAAAACCAAGATTGTGCCACAAAATCAAATAAAAAATTATTGACCAAAGGGAGGGGTGGGGGGAAGGGAAAAAAAATCAAACTATTGCTTGTGACATAGAATACAAACACTCACCTATATTGATTTGAGTATTGATTGAAAATATCTTCCAGATCCATTACCTGTATCTTCCAAGAGCTTTCCTGTAATAGAATTGAACATCAACACATACAAGAAAGCATAAGATCGCAAGTATAAAACTATGGTTGTTTACTTCTCCATCAATATGGAGATATTCCCCATGCAAACCCAATAAGAAAAGGGTCACTAATGTTATCTAGCTTTAAAACAAATTGATCAATTTAATAAAGACCCATCAATTTGACATCAATATAACTGATGAGAAAGGGAAGCTTATGTAATTCAATACCAAATCTGAAGATTAACTGAGCACTTCCATTGTAACACATTTTTAATTTCATAATATCATGAACAAAAACCTGGAAACTACTATCTTGGGAATTCCAACGTAGCAATAAGATTATTGTTGTCTGGCACTTACACAGATTAGCCTAGGAATAACTAGGTTTGGAATGATGACATGGAACTCTCCCGTACTATAGCAAGACAACACAAGTTAACTTATCAAAATATAACAAAAGATTACGGAGCATTGGATAGCTTCATCATCTCATATATTATCAGGTATGGTTGGTTGCAGTTTGAATGCCTAATGTAGGGTAGCTAGTTACAGAAGATTGTCATCTCAGAAACTCCAAGGTTTTGTAGCTTTATAAACACCATGATTCACTTTATATCTGCTTAACTACACTCTCAAGTTACTGATACCATGGTCTTTTACTTGGAGTGATCAAAACCAACCATTGCATTTCAGAATATTTAGGTGTGAAGTTTGATCTCGTGTTTTGGACGAGAAACCGAAAAAATTCACAGATATATTCCATGGATTAACGGCTATCAATTACATGATCCTGTTGGTTGAGATATTATCATTCAAAGAGAGATGGTCTTCGATGAGACATCTTCCTCTGCAAGTTCACTTACTCTTCTCTTCACAATTCTATTTTTTTTTCAATTAGTTATATGGGATTGAAACAGGCCCCACCCATATTATATCATCACCACGTAGTGGTATTACAACAGCTTGGATATTATTCATGTATCGCTTGGCAAGATTCGAACCTGGGTCTCCTCAATTGGATGTTGAGGAATCTAACCGGTTGAGTTAATGCCATTTGATTAAAAAATTGAGTTAAAAACGCGGATTTTTATTAGGGGTCCCGGCCCCCTCATACCGGAGTTTGAACTTGAATCTCCTGGATGAAAACCCATGGACTTACCACTACGGTATCCCTCCAGGACTTCTCTTCACAATTCTTCTACCATTTCTTCCATTGACAATAAATCTATGCCTAGATTACATTATGCTGATGAGAAAAAGGCTGTTCAGATTCCTCACGGTATCCCTCGAGGACTTCTCATCACAATTCTTGTATAATTTCTTCCATTGTCATTAAATCTGTCTAGATTACATTATGCTGATGAGAAAAAGGTTGTTAAGATTCCTCATGGTGAGAAAACATCCGGAACCTCTTTTGCTAGTGAGCATTGTCATCCCAAGTGGATTACAAATATATTGAGGCAAATTATGCTGATGAGAAAAAGGCTGTTGAGATTCCTCATGGTGAGAAAACATCTGGAACCTCTTTTGCTAGTGAGAATTGTCATCCCAAGTGGATTACAAATATATTGAGGCAACTGGTGCTAATGCAGGTGATGTGTCCAATGACCAAAGGACCTGTAACCAAAAGCAACAAGCCAATTTTGCTCTCATAACTAGGGTTATGAACACATGAGATTCTCAGTCCTAAAAGGAGGCTTATTAAAAAGAAGACTAAGACAACCAAAGAGTACAAGTCCTTGGTAATAAATCTTACTTAAAAGTTTATTCCTTACTCAAATGGAAAGAACATATCAAGTGCAAATAGGCCTACAAGACAAAATTGTGCCATAGGGAGGCATAAGGCTTGATTAGTCCACAAAGGGTTTTACAAATGGAATATAGATGCTTTGCAACTCCATTCAGATATTTTTTTTGCTTGGTCCTAGTTTTTGTTGGTATGTTCACCGTATGGATGTTAAGTATGTGTTTTTCCATAGTGGTTTCATGAGGAAATTTATATGAAGCAGCCCCCAAGTTTAACAAGATGATTCTCGGACTTCTATGTAAGTTGACAACAGCACTTTATAGGTTTAACTGAAACAGGCATCATGGGCATAGTGTGAGAAGATTTATCATTTCTTTATTGATTATGGTCTCTGCCATTGCTTTTTTTAATTTGAACAAAAGCTCTATGTCATGCATCCCAAGGATGATGTTGTTTGTTTCCTATATGGACGATTTGGTTCTTATAAGCAGTAGTGTTGATATGATTCTTCGCACTAAAATCCAAATTAATGGAGGCTTTTGAGAGGCTAAGTATCCTCTTGATTTGTTGAAGAAATTGTATATGGAAGACTGCAACCCTCCTGTAAGGAATTAAAGCTGCGGAAATAATTCCTAAACATTCAATCTTCTAGGGAGAGTAGCAATCAGCCTGCTGTAAATTCATGTACAGCCAGTACATTAAGGAAACAGTCTGCTGTCTTACATTTACAGTCAAATAGAACATGCAGAAAATTTGCTGTAAACTTATTTACAGTCAACAAAACACGTGACAGTCTGCTGTAAATTCATTTCAGAGGTCTGAAATGATTTACAGCCATATATATTCTTATGGGCAGTCCTTAATTTCTATACAAGAAACATTTTACAGCAGTTAATGTGTTCCTTATAATCTCAGAATTAAATGTTCAGCCTCTATCTAGTTGCATTTAATTTATACCAGCAACATAAAAGAATATATACAAAATTCACACACATAGAAAAGAGAGAGAGATTTGATGGGGAAAACCCTTTCGGGAAAAAACCCTGGGAAGAAAATCAGGACCAGCCTCCTGTGTAGAGATTTATTACCAAATGTGCAATCAACAATCCTCCTACACAAAGCTCCAAATCCTCCCCATTTTTCCTCTACACCAAACCTGAATGATGAAGATAATACAAAATGAATTCCAACACCTCCTTAAATAAGTAAAAGATAACTCTAACTATTCCATCTCTATCCATCAAGTCTCCAGTTCCACCTTCAATTAAGGGAGTTGCTTCACTTAACTCCACCGCCCAGCTCATCCTTATCCTAAGAATGGGCCCCACATGCTTTAAGTAATCTCAACGTCCAATTAGGATGTTAATTCCTAGGCACCTCAATTTAATACTTCATTTCATCACCTTTTTACATAACACCATGTTCTAACACCTGCATCCACCTCTTGTTAATTTTGAGTCAAGTTAATTAGTGGATGCACTTTTTCAAATGTTGATGTCACCTCCTATAGGCAGCTTGTTGGAAGTCTTATTTGTTTGATTTACTATAGATCAAACATTGCATTTATTGTCATTCTTTGGTCTTGATACATGCAAGAACTAAGGTAGATTGTAGACAATCTAACCCCTCTTTTATTATTTTGTATATGATACCTTCAAATATTATAATATGATCTTATATACATGTAATATATATTTACCTTCCTTATTAATAACCTATTAAATGGTTATCCTTGAAGTAGGTAGGAGGTGTTATGACTCTTTAAGTGATACACCTCCGACTATGGATACACCCTTTTAGAATTTGCTGGAAAGAGCATCCATTCATCTCTCTTTAACACACTGTATTATATATCAAATTCTTTATGGATTTCATGTAATAGACCTATTGGTTCCTTATATAGAATCACCCATAGGCAACATTACAGGTCCCAAGGTATATGCAGGGTAACTATCAACTCAAGATACAGTACTCCTGTGGAGGTGATGCTATATTGGCTAGATAAAATGATTCAAACTGGACAAAAGATTATCATGAACATAAGTTCACTTAGGGCTATACTTATCACTTTAGTTTGCAAAAATGAAAAATCAAAAGTCAACAGCAAAATAATAAAAGCTTGTATGTATAGGCAGCAATACCGGTTCACATTTTTATGGACAAGCTTGGACATGCGCAACTGGAGCCTATTCCACTCTACTATGATATCTAGGCTGTTGTCCAAATAGCTCACGACTCAAACTTTCATGCCATGGCCAATAAATTGAGGTCCATCAGGTCTGCATACAACAGATCCAAGCTTAATAGGTTTGCCTGCAATATTGCCATTCTTAGGACTCAATTGCTAATATATTTGTGAAGCCATTAACAGAGAAGTTTGTTGAAGGAAAATCACTGCTTGGGCTCAAAGAAGTTGTCATTAAGGGGGAAGGCACATCATGTTGCATTCTACTGCACCCCCAAGCATAGTTACCAAATCCTGCCAGATCTTGACCAAAACCGGATCAGATCAGATTTTAAAGACTGTCCGGATTAGTCCGACCAGATCTATATCTTTGTAAAGTTTAAAAACAGTTTCTAACATTACTAGACTAAAAACACAATGAAAAAAGACCTAAAACTCACAAGGAGTGCATAAGGTATAGATGATTTGCAATCTGCCTAGCATCCACTTATAATTTATTTCTCAAATTATTCTTTTGTAATTCTTCTTAGACAAAGAAAGACAATTTTCAATATATCCTCCTTGACATAGCCAAAGCTTGCCTGCAAACAGCAGTGCTCAAGTTTGACTAGGCTTGACTAAAATGTGTTGATAAAAATTCTAACTTTGCACCGTATAACATCTATTAAATAAAACATACTTCTATGAAGATTCATAAATTGTTGTGTATTTGTATTTGATATATGTTGTTATTTTTCTCAACTGTATCCAGACTTCTTCGAACTTATTGGAAATTCCAATTTTACGGCTTTTCTTGCCTTCGAAATTATTCCAAAGTTTCAAACCTTGTTACCATGATATTAAGATCTTGTTAATTTAAAAACAAATAAAAACATCAAATAATTATTTTTTCCTTAATGCTATCAAAGGGCATTAGCCCAACTGGTTAAATCCCTTGACATTCAAGGAGGAGTCCCTGGTTCAAATTTGCCAAGCTATATATGCATAATAGCCACGCTGCTGTACTACCACAATGTGGTCATGATGTAATACAGGTAGGGCCCGTTTCAATCCCGTATAACCAATTAAGAAAAAATCTGCTTAATGTTTTTGATAGTTAATATTTTTTTGAGTATATAACTAATTTGAATCAAATTTTTTATTAACTTTTTAAAAGATTCTGAATTTTCAAATTTTCTGGACCTTTCAAATAAATCAAATTTTTGTAAAGTTAAAGAGGAGATGTTGATGTGTGTTAACTCATAATCGATCCTTGAATTGTAGATATGTGGAAACCTTGAGTAAATTTTAGGGTAGGATTAATTTATCAGATAAATCACCTACATATCCATTGGAACTAACTGACTAGGATTTATCCACCCATTGTTTCTATAAAGAGGTGATCTCACTACAATGTAAATAGTCATGTTGCAAGGATTAATCATTCTTTGTGTGCTTTGATCACTAGAAAAATATTTGGGTATTCATTGGTAACAATATCAAATTCTTGGTGTCTCTTTCTTTTCATACTTTGTGGAGTTACTTGCTACATCATAGCATTTTAACCTAATTTATAATACTTCTAAAGCCAAATATTGTTCTATACTTGATGGTGTGTTACCCACATGGGAAGATATTTGGGCAATAATAATTACATGAGAATAAGATGAGAACAAGGAAATTTCACCTCAGCATAGAAAAGGTATTATTGCTGAATCCAAGCATTTGCTGTGCCACTAGCTAGTAGAATGAATGTAGAAACTGAGACAATGTATATTAGGGTGCTTTGGGTCCTAATCACACAGACCATTTTCTACTTCCATAACTGGGTTTGGACAGACGAAAAGAGACAAGACAAGCACCTTCTTGCCAGGAATTTATTAGTGATAACTCAGATGATTTGTAAAGTCACCACAGGTCATTCTCCAGAATCATGGCAATAAGTTATCATTTACTTTTTATACATTTCCATAGGTGAGAAATAGACTAAAAATATAAGAAGATCGCAATTTTGCAGTCAATTCTGCATAATAATCCAGAGTTATCACAATAATTCGAGGCTTCCGATATCAAATGGCATGAACAAAAGTGGTTAAAAATGTGGGCTTCCAATGTGAAGACCCATGTTCAAATCTTGCCAAGCGATTTATGCATAATTGTCAGTTATAATATCACTGTGGGGTTTGTTGAAATGTTGCGGTAACGCGGTCATAATGTGATACGGGTGGGGCCAGTTTCAATCCCATATAACTGATTAAAAGTAAATTTAAAACGGGAAAAAAAAAACATCACCCAATAAGAGCCATTGATGAAGGTCATGATACCTAGCAATGGAATGAAGATTACTATTGCATGCCTGATTTACTTTTACCATTTGACTCAGGCATTAGTACAATATTTGGAATTGCCATATCCAGCAAGCTTAAAGACAAGTCTGACATCGAAAAATGAGTACGTAGTAAGAGGGGACATAAGGCAAAATATACCACAGATTTTATGGAACGGATAAAGAAGCAAGAGATGGGAGAAGAATGCAAGAACCCTACATTATGTAAACACTCACTCATAAAAATTAGAGTTAAGGACTTGCAGAAGAGAGAAAAATATGAGAAAACAATGTCAAACAATGTTGCAAACAAACATGAAGATAATCATCCAGATGCAGCAACTACCCACTCCAGATTGAATGTCCAAAAAGCTTCCATAGAAATAGTGAAAGAACTTGAGTGGCCTTGCTTCAAGAATTTAAGCCTGGTAATAAGTCGATATTTCAAAAGATAAGCCTACAAGCTTAAGGCTTGAAGCTGGACAATAATGTATATTAAGACAGTGAAGCAAAACCAGATGGTCTTGCTTGTTCAAATGAAGAAGCAGATGAAAAGTCTTTGCCGTTATGACTGACAACTTCATCACATGGAATGCTCAAATACAATAGGTCAATTCTAAAACTCAGTGCAGAAGGCCAAGCCATGACTCATGGCCAGGCTTGAAGCACATGTTTTCCTCTTACTGCTAATAGTCTGGATTGAAACAGTTCCCCTTTGCTTCTATTGCTGTATTATGAACATCATAGCTTTTTACATGTCTGTTTCTATCATGAAGCATAGATATCCTAGCAGTATATGCAGTAAGGATTATTCTGGACAGATTAAAGCCTCTCTGATTTACTCCAACATGAGAGACAATGTAAGCTCAGTAAAGTGTCTGTAGCCTAAGAATTTAAATATAAGACACTAATCAAAATAGTTAAATCAAATGTCCATAGGGTTTGGGGCAAGCAGTACGGTGCCAGGAATTTCATGTTGTAGACCAAGGTTTCAATCCCATGGGTAAACTTTAACATTTTGCCCAAGAGGTTTGGGACAATTGGTAGGAAGTGATATTTTTCACACCATAAACCAACGTTCCAATCCCATGAATGAACCTTAACATTTTACCCATGGCATTTGAAGTAATTGGTGGAGAGTGAGGAGTTTCACACCATAAACCAAGGTTCCAATCTCATGAATTAACATTTATCTATTGGGTTTGGGACAAACAGTGGGTCACAAGGATTTTCAGCCAAGGTTCCAATCCCATGGGTGAACTTCAATAGGTTGCCCCAAGGTTCCAATCCCATGGGTGAACTTCAATAGGTTGCCCAATGGGTTTGGGACAATTGGGAGGAAGTGATAAATTTCACACCATAAACCAAGGTTCCAATCCCAAGGGTGAAGCTTAACATTTTACCCATGGCATTTGGAGTAATTGGTGTAGAGTAAGGAGTTTCACACCATAAATCAAAGTTCCAATCTCACGGGTTAACATTTGTCTATTGGGTTTGGGACAGATAGTGGGTCATAAGGAGTTTCACACCATAAGCCAAGGTGTCAATCTCATGGGTGAACCTTAACATTTTGTCCAAGGCATTTGGGACAATTAAGAGGGGGTGATAAGTTTCACACCATAAACCAAGGTTCCAATCCCATGGGTGAACCTTAACATTTTACCCATGGCATTTGGAGTGACTAGTAAAGAGTGTGGAGTTTCACACCATAAACCAAGGTTCAAATCTCATGAGTTAACATTTGTCTATTGGGTTTGGGACAAACAGTGGGTAGCAAGGTGTTCCACACCAGAAGCCGAAGTTCCAATCCCATGGGTTAGTTGGTAACAAGGAGTTCCACATCATAGACCAAGGTTCCAACCTCATAGGTGAACCTTAACATTTGGCCCATGGGGTTTGGGAGAAGTAGTAGGGAGGAACGAGTCTCATGCCATGGACCAATGTTACGATCCTAAGGGCGAACCTTAAAAAGCCCACAGATTTAGGGCAATTGGTTGGGAGTGAAGAATTTCACATTGTAATCCAAGGTTATGATCCCATAGGTGATCTTAAAAAGCCCACGGATTTTGGACAATTGGTTGGGAGTGAAGAATCTCACATTATAATCCAAGGTTATGATCCTATGGGTGAAACCTTTAAAAGCCCAAAGATTTAAGACAATTGGTTGAAAGTGAAGAATTTTACATCATAATGCAAGGTTCCGATCCTCTGGGTCAACCTTATCAATTAATCAAATGGCATGAACTCAAGTGGATAAAAACATACACTTTCAAGGCAGAAGCCCAAGTTCAAATTTTACCAGGTGATATATGCATAATTGAATAATTGTCAAATTCAACTATGTGGTGTTTTGTCCCGACAGGGACATCACAATGGCGAAAGGTATTGGGCTTTCCTAACATAGACCCGAGTTCAATTCTCGGGAAGGGTGGTCCCGATATGCCCCCAACTTTTCAACCTATTCAAAAAAAACTATGTGGTGTTTTTAAATGCCATGGTAACCGAATCATGATGTATAAACCAAGTTCAAATCTTACCAGGTAATCTATGAATAATTGCATAATTGTCAAATTTGACTATGTGGTGTTTTTAAACACCGTGATAATATGGACATGATAGAACATGGTGGGGCTGTTTCAATCTTATATATTCAATTAAAAAACAAATAGTAAAATCAAATGCCCCACTTACTTCCCTGATGATAATGAAGTTGGGGACTATGTGGTGTTTTTAAACACCGTGATAATATGGACATGATAGAACATGGTGGGGCTGTTTCAATCTTATATATTCAATTAAAAAACAAATAGTAAAATCAAATGCTCCACTTACTTCCCTGATGATAATGAAGTTGGGTCATTAAACAGGCCACTTTCAACCAAAGGTGCATCCAAACCCCGGGTGAATTTTGACAGAAAAGATACCTCTCAGATGTGGTTTCTTAGCCAAAAATTATCCTGTGCCTGACACTGACATTTCCCTAATTTACCTCCCAAAAAGAACATAATCTGTGTGAAACTGACTAGGCCAAAATTTATCTTAATTTGAAACGCGGTGAAAATAACCCTTCTTTTACTCATACTGTTATTCTGGACGGGAGCACTGAGATTACAGTAAATAGAACCTAAGTTTAAATAAGTCTAAGTAGCAATGCCCTAACAGAGTGAAATATTAAATCTACTTCCTAACAAATCAGCTAACTTTTGGCCCAAAAATAGACATGTTATTCCAGAAGAGTGTTCCATAAATACACTTTCATTTTCACTGCTACCCTTTGTGGACACGGAGTATGAATCGATTTCTACATTTGATCAAGTGTACAACTTCTAAAAACCCACCACCTATTGATTATAAAAAATTTACTTTAAACTCGTCTTTTATTTTTTTGAATGGCATGAAGTTTACTTATATTTCCAAGCAAAATTCCTCAAGATTCTCAACCCAAACGAAGTGGGAATATATACAACTCTGAAATTTGGAATTTACGAAAAATATACTTACGCATTTGGTCTCTGACAGAAATGAAGACAGCGTTTTATGAAGTTTCCGCTTGTCCAAATATTTAGCTATCATTTGAATCAATGTCGCTTCTTCCTCTTTGCCACCAACTGCGATTGAACAACTATCCTTGTTCTTCTTCTTCTTTTTCTTTTTGCTTGCCTCGTCTGAATCCTCTGCACAAACCTCCTCCACTGCAGCAGTTAAATCTTTGGATTTCTTTCTGTTCTTCTTCTTCATTTTAATATCTTCCACTGCAATGTCAATGTCCATCGAAGGTGCCATGGATATCGAATATGAATATGCACGATTCTTCTTCTAAAAGATGCACAGCACAGGTATCATCCAACAAAACAATCGACGCCTGCGGCGCTCCTAATTCGATATATGTGCGAGCACATTTCACACAAAATCTCCATCTGTCCTTAAGTCTCTGACCATACAACAGTTATATAGGATGTTCTAAGATTTAGGGTTTGCAGTGCACGGTTTAGTTTACCTATGGGAGAGGTTTTTCTTTTCGTTGAACATGATAATTGTTGAAAAAGTATTTGCGAAGAGTTATTGGTCCTTTTTTTAATTATTTAAAAAATAAATTAAAAAATAAATAAATAAAATAATATTTAAATTTGGGTAGTGTAAGAAATTCTTAAGGTTGAGTAGTTTTTTTAGGCATGATTCCTCGTAAGATTGAAAGCAGGAAATTAACACACAAGTACACAAATGTCGTGGTTTGTACTTTTTGGAGTTTCTGAAAAAAGAGTCAAACCTCAAATTGATAATGCTTTTTTCCTACATACACGAGTTGGTTGCATCCACACTTATTTTAGTAACTGGTAAGTGTAAGGTTCAAACCGCAGGGATGCTCCCAATAAATCTATACCACCTCGTTAACGTTGACCCGTCGCAAGGAAAAAATAAATAAATGGGTAATGGGTAGTATGATAAACCCCTACAACCTATGCATAGACTTAGTAGTCTCCTTCTAGCCATGATCTAGCCATGACCCCTCGTAAAGTCGAGAGCTACACTTATCAATAGGGAATTAACATCTAGCCAAGCCAAACGTCGTGGTTTGAACCTTAGATCTTTTGAAGAGAGTCAAAACCTTAAACTGTTGCGTTGTTCTCACTTGGACTAAACTTTTGGGTTAGAAAGAAACCTCGAGAGCTGCTTTTAGGTGATCAGCAATGCCATCCCATTTGGGTATACCACTATTTAGAGGGAAGCTACAAGAGATTTTTTTGTGTCTCCCTTTGCATCGCAAAGGTTTAAACTATGGACCTCCCGTTCAACAAGGCTAGGTGTGCCTTCTCCACTTACGCTACAAAGACGAACTCTTAAATGTTTTTTTCAATAAGTTTACACATGTTTTTATGAGGGGTCTTGATCCCCTCATAGTAAGTGGGGTTTGAACCTTGGACCTCTTAAAGAGAGGCCAAAGCCCTTACCACTGCAATAAGCTTGTAACTTTCCCAACCCAATAATATTATTTCATTGAATTTAGCTGAAGCCATGAACAAAGAGTTTAATAGCCCATAAGGTAAAGGAAAACTTCACAATAGTTTTTTTAAACGTATTTTAATAGTTAAAGCATATAGTTGTGATATAAGAAGGGTCATCTCTTAAAACTAGGCATTGGTTAGCCTCTTTAGTCACTTTCTACTTTGTAGATATTTGTTTTATCCTTATCAATGTCTATGGACTTACAACTTAGTTATGTATATTAAAAGTCTGGAGTGGGATTGAATCCTATATAAGAAGTAAAGACCAAGAAATCTGATTTATGATCATAGGAGATTTTAATGTCATAACCAAGTTGGATGAAAATTTGGGAGAATCATAAAATTAACTTAAAGTATGAAAGATTTCTCAGCTTTTATTCAAAAAAATAATCTATGGGAGGTTGAGTTTGAAGAAGACAACTATACTTGGACCAACAACAGGAAAGGCCATAACCTAATAGCAGAAAAATTAGACATACATTCTCTCGTATCATTGGCTAAATGAAGGAACTTGTGCTAAAATTAATACTTTAACAAGGATTGGTTCTAATCACTGGCCAATAAGAGTTTAAATGGTGGTTAGTGAATTAAAAAAAAAATCATATTTTAAATATGAGCATATGTGGGAAGGTCATCCTCAATTTGCTAATATTATAGCTCAAATGTGGAATTCTTCAGGTAATGGTGGGTTGTATGCTCTTCCAAATCAAATTAAAACTATGACATCTAGATTAAAATAATAGAACAAGAACACTCATGCAAATATTTTTGAGAAGAAATAAGAACTAAAAGATAAAATATCAAAATTCCAAAAAGGTGAACATAAAAATCCAAGCTCAGAGGAAAGGGAGTTGCTTAGTGAATATCATAATATTTTGAGTATGGAAGAGAATTTTTTGAGATTAAAATCAATACAAACTTGCTTAAAAGGAGATAAAAATACAAAGTTTTTTCATAGGATGGCTATAGTGCAAAGATAATTAGTATAATTAAATTAATAGAAGGGGTTTGGATTGAAGACCGGAGTGAAATTAGAAAAGAGGCTAAGTTTTTTTATCATAATATTCTAGGATCATAGGTGACTAAAGTTCTTAATGATAAACTCCTTCGAGATATTCCTTCAGTTATAACGAATGAAGACAATAGGAAACTGATGGAGCCTATTACTTTAGAAGAAGTTCATTTAGCTCTTTTCTCTTTTAATAAGGATAAATCCCCAAGTCTAGATGGGCTCTCTGCAGGTTTTTACCAACATAATTGGGATATAGTGAAGGATTCTTTATTGGTGGCAGTGGGGCAGTCTAAGGTAAAACAATACATACCTTATAAAATAAATGCAACATATCTTACCCTAATTCCAAAAAAGAAGGATGTTAAATTATTTGATTCTTTTAGACCCATAAGCCTATGTAATATGGCATATAAGATTATCTCCAAAGTGATGGCAAATCAATTAAAGCCATTATTAGACAAAATCATTTCAGAAGAGCAAGGAGGATTTGTAAAAGGGAGACAAATTCTGGATGAGATCACAGTAGCTCATAAAGTTATACATTCAGTAGCTTCAAGAAAAAAGAAAGTAATGATCTGAAAACTTGATATGAGTAAAGTCTATGATAGGGTTTGTAGATTAAAAATACAACGCCAAACAAAAATAAAACCACAATAATGGAATACAGGAAAGTTGCACAAAACAAACAATTTTTATTAATCAGTGGAGTTTAAAAACTCCTTTTGAGTACAACAGGGCCTGTAACCCTTTTTGTGATACACAAATTACAGTTTGTGCTAGGGTTCTCCGAAACCCTAGCTGGCATAAAGTGGTGGCGTTTCCGAAGACGTATCCTTAATCCCAACAAAGTGAGTGGGTTTTGTTGTATCCTTTGGCTCGGACCACTCCAACTTAAACAGCTGCTATCAACACACCGGATCTGCCATTAAAATCCTGCACACATTAACACTATCAAGGAGTTAGAAATTAATAAGAGGGCTCCACTTGTGTGAGCCCTCAGAAACAATTTAAAACCCTAGAAAAATAGAATGCAGGAGTTCAACAACAGATTAATAAAAGAAAAGAAGTTACTTGCTTTAAACTGATTTATACCTATTCTCTGTTAACGCGGCTAGACCAGGCGGCATCTGGAAGTAATGTGGCTATCAAATCGGCTGCAGAAGGCGCCCTGGTGCACTCGCTGAACGCCCGCGTGCTTCTGGATCAAGGTTTCAGACGCCGGTCTGAGTCTGTGGCTGCGGGTAAACGCCCGCGGGCACTTGCGACAAGAATGGGGAATTCTGCAGAGTGCTGCAGAAGAGATGGCGGCGAAGTTGGCGACGGATGCGGCGATGGATGCGACGAAAAGGGGCGGCGATGGATGGCTGAAGAGATAGATGAAATAGAAGAGATAGGTCCAAAAGATAGCAAAGATAGCCAAGATAGAAGATAGGGTTTGAGCCATCAAGGTGGCTCTATTTATAATCTACTCTTAGGGCACACTTTAGGGTTTTAACGACACTTTGAACGTGTGGCTAAGATTAAAGTGGATCCAAGGGTAGAGAATAAATCTAGGTTGTGAAACGGATTAAGAAGGATGGACGGATGAGATTAAATGAAAGATGGACGGCTTAGATTAAATCACTTAAACTATATTTATATATATATATTAAAAATATATTAAAATATTAAAATATATATATAAATATTAATTTAAATAAATTTGGGGATGAAAAATGGCGGGAAAGGTGAAATTGGGCCAAATAATGGCGGGAAAGTGTGGATTTGGGCCAAATAATGGCGGGAAGGATGAATGATTGACATGTGGCTGAGAGGAAGGTATAGATGACTTGCAAGTGGCTAGATTTTGGTGTCTACAGATGCCCCTTTTTGAGCTGCTTTGTGTGAAGACACAATGCAGCACAAAAACTTAAGACACCTGAAAAGTTGGATCAGACGCAACTCTCTCTCAAGATTAAAGCACAACTTTGAAGACCAAAGAATAAAAGAATATTTAAAATTTTATCAGCTTACCCCCTCAATTGGCGAGCGAGAATGGTTCTCACAAGCCAATTGGAAGAAATTCGGAAGAAAATGAACCGTTTTTGCCCCAACGGTGAAAAAAAGGGGTTGGTGTATGAACCATCTGTTTATGTCCCAACAGGAAAGGGGTTGGTGTACAAACCAGAAAAGAATATGATTGAAGACGATATGAGTGATGTGAAAGATGGACCGTTTTCTGCCCCAACGGTTATAAAGGGATTTTTGCCAAATTGTAAGTTCCATGATCATGTAAGATGAATTCCACTATAGGAAAATTAGAAATTGATAACGGATGCCCCAACTCCTGTGTGTGAGTCCATACTATTAATGAAATTGCCTTGTTGGCGCCATTGATATGGAGAGATGAAAGATGCATGAAAAGAGTCCAGAACTCGAGAGATGCTCCTAGTGACTTGTATGGATAATTCCTCGGGTCGGAACCAATCAACCTAGGTAGCCTCAATCTCTAGCAAGACTCAAAATAATGATGATATTAAAGATTGTCCATGTTTAAGGCCCCATGAACTAGGCCATCAATGACAAACTGTTGAGCAAATTAATCTTGGTATGAGGTCACTTGAAAAGTAGAATACCCAAAATTGATTTCCAATTTTCAAACAGTGAAATAATTGATGATGATAAATGGTAAGTGTCCTTATGGTGGTTTAATCCTCTTACCGAATTGCATGGATGCAAATCGCTGCAATCGCCAAGGTGATAGAATATACCACTAGATACGAGGTTTACTTTAATTTGATTTGGCAAAAATATGCATGATGAAAGAAGAATGAATGAAATTGACGATAGATCAGAAGAATTGATGAATGTGGTTAATTTTGTGAAGGTTTTGAATATTTTTAACCCAATTTGTAAAACAATGATGAATGATGCGCTTTTTGAGCGAAATGACAAAATTTGTGTCCAAAACTGTTGTAACCTTCACAAAATGTTTTATTATGATAAGAAGAATGGATGAATGCAATTTGATGAAATTTGGAGGAGGTAAGCTTCAATTTTGCAAGTTTTGTTCCTTTATTCAATACTGACACCAAACGTCGGTCTGCATTTGGGGGTGGCAGAGACGCCCGTCGGTGTTTAGGCGCTCTGCAGACGCAGCACTGCGTCTGAATGCGCCATGAAACGCCCCACTACATTTCAGGGCGCCAAAACCAGCTATTTAAACAATTTCAACGAGAATTTCGCTCATTTGTGCGTTCGAGCTTGAGAGAAGTGCGTCTGAGGGAATGGAGTGAAAGGTTTGTGTGGGAGATTGAAGCACGCGGGAGCTATGGCGGAGATGGGAGCGGACGCGCCAGTGCAGCCAGCTGAGGTATTTGTTCATTTAAGCAAGTACTTATTATGTGTTTTTTTTTTTTTTTGGTTTTTTTTTTTTTTGGAAAAATTTGTAACAAATTTTTGTTTTGTTGTTTTGCAGCTTAGGGTGTTAGAGGCACGACACCGATTCTCCCCTATCATTTCGGGGATGAGGAGGTCATTGTCCCAGGCAGACTGGGAGATATTGGAGGCAGTGGGGCTAGCGGAGGCAGCCCGGTTGGAGGTAGTTCGGGCGGATGAGGGGTACCTCTCGGCTTTGGCCGAGAGGTGGGATCCAGATCGGGGGACGTTCTAGCTCCCTACTGGAGAGATGACGGTGACGCTTGAGGATGTATACCGTATCCTCAAGGTGCCCGTGGAGGGGGCACGGGTGGAGGTTGGACGAGATAGGGCCACGGAGATGGCCAAGTTGTTTGGGGATGACTGGAGAGAGATCCGGACGGAGAGCGGGGGATCCCATACTTGGCCATGTATACGGCCAAGGAGTTGGTAGCGGTGGAGGCTCTGATGATGTTCGTGTTGACCAACATTGTGGCCCCGAACAACATCGGGTGCAGGTTCCCATGGAACCTGATGGGTGTAGTGAGCGAGATGCTCACTAATAGGGTAGTGTATGCTTGGGCGCCCGCTTTATTGGCGCAGGTGTACCGGGAGTTGTATGAGGTTCGAAGACGGGGCCGAAAGGGCCTAGGTTGCAGTGTGGTGCTCCAGTCTGGGGTGGGAGCACTTCAGAGTGGCTCGACCGGAGGGGTTGCCATGGGCTCACTGGGACGTGAGCCGAGGCTTATGGTAGGAGATGGCCAGTGGCGGAGGAGAGACAGCCTAGCCGCCCCGTGAGATCGGGGCAATGGTATAGGAGATTATGGGCAGACTTGACAGATGCCCAAGTCATTTGGAGGCCCTGGCGGGAGGCGAGGTGGATCGAGGATGGAGAGCACCTGAGACGGGTGCGACAGGCCAGATGGGTAGTGGGGCGGGGCCATAGCGAGGCGGAGTACATACAGATGTCTCGAGTACTCCGCCAGGTCGGATTGAGGCAGGATGTCCCCGGTGAGCCAGTGCGCTACCGGAGGCACAGATCAGAGGGTGATTTGCCGTGTGCCGAGCCGTGGAGGGAGGCGGCAGAGGACGATGAGGACATGGAGATCCCCGACGTGGACGACGTCGGGGTGACAGTGAGTATGCAGCATGGATGGCCGCAGAGCCGAGGTGGGAGCCACCATTGGTGGCGGGTGGAGCCGGAGAGCCCGAGGCTGGGGTTGGAGAGGGCGAGGGAACCGCGGAGGTTCCCAAGCGCAAGGAGGGTCCCCGCCTTCGATCTGACAGTCGAAGGCGAAAGGGGAAGATGGCACGGCAGGCTCCGGAGAGCGAAGATGACGGGGAGGATGACGGAGAGGGCCTAGGAGAGGCTGGAGAGGCTAGGGAAGTACCCCCTAGCGGGCACGAGGACGAGCTGGCACAGCTGCAGCAGTAGATAGCAGAGCGCGATGCTATGCTAGCTGCCCGGGATGAGAGGATAGCTCGGCTGGAGCAGCAGGCGACAGAGCGGGATGCCCGGTTAGCTGCTCAGGAGGAGAGGATGGCCCAGCTACAGGCGGACTTGGATGGAGCGACCAGGGTGCCCCAGGATGACAGGGTGACGAGACTCCGAGCGAGCTAGCGGAGCGGGAGCGACGACACGGGATAGACATAGCTAGGCTTAGGTCTAGGACTCGTTACATTGAGGCTCTGGAGGACACATTGTTTAGGCATCACATTGTGTTGCCTGATCCTCCATCCTCTTCTGTCTCTAGGCGTAGTGAGTCTAGACACACCACTAGGTCTAGGGCTCCTACTAGGTCTCAGGGGTCCTCTTTTGATGGTTAGCTTAGTGCTTAGATGCACTCTTTATGAGCCTTGGTGCTCTATTGTATATTGTAGCCTTTTGGCATTCCTCGTACTGTTTGTCCTTTATACATATATATATATACATGGCTTTTATTTATTTGGTGTTTTACTCTCTTTTGTGTGAATGCCTATGTTTTTGTGATGCATGTTTTGATATGTTTTAATGTTTTTGATGCATATGTGATGGAATGGAATGCAAACTTATAGATGATTAATGCGAGACTAAGTATATAACATACAAATCTATGGATGATTAATGCAAGACTAAGTAAATGATATGTAAATCTATGGATGATTAATGCAAGACTAAGTAAATGAAATATGCACTAAGAAGCACTCATATTTTTAGATAGTTAGATTTAGCCAACTGTTATCATAATTGTTTAATCAGGGGCACCGAACTTGGTGGCTTGTGAATGGATGACGTATGGAATGACATGAATATGGAAGAAGATATGGAGGAAGATATGGAAGTTGATATGGAGAAGACTGTTTTACAAAGACTCAAACATGCTAGTGGTATCAAACAAACTTACTAATACTTCCTAATTCAACTAGGACCAAATGTGTGTGCATGCGAGTTCATTAACCAAATCCGAAGCATGGTAGTGACTCTAGGCAATCAAAAACCTGTGTGTGTGCAAGTGTGTTCATTAACCTCATCTTGCATAAATTAGGTAACTCTGTTATGGAGAAGACCCCGAAGCTAGTTTGTCCGTATGAGCATTGAGAGGTCTCTTTTTGAGGAGAGACATGTCGCCACGCAATGAGTATACTCCACTTGCCAGTCAAGCGTCTATAGCCCCGGTGAAGGTTAACTCCATAGTCCATGTTGTTTTTGACCTTTGTAAGCCTTGGGGATGACTACCTATCCGTCCGATCTGGACAAGTAGTACGATCCTTACAACTTATTTGGGATCGGTGGTGTGTGAAAAATGTTCATTTCCTTAGAGCTTTGGGGAATCGGATTCTCAACCGAAGTATGATGAGAATTTTACCCTATCCTTACTACTCTGTTTATATTTATATTTTGTGATTGCTTGTGATAGTGGTAAGAACCACTGTTTTATGGACTATGTTTGCATGATAGGACAAACGAGGATTACCCTTTTCACTTCAAGGCACAACCCAAGGATGGTGTTATCTCTCTTTGACACAAGATGTTTTTAAGATGTGAAAATGTGATAGGTTCAAGACCGCTTTTGAAATCATTTCCCAATACTCAAGATTTTATTTAGTGTAATTTGTGATATGGCCCTAGAGAACTTTGACATGCATTTCAAAGTTTGCTTAAAACACTAGGAATGGCTGAGTGACTAGAAAACATTTTGGCAATGTAAATATGTGCAAATGGAAAATGGGTGTACGAATGACAATTCGGTTTGATGGATTTTATGAAGGTGCCCCCGATTAAGGCAACATGACTTTTGCTTGACCAAATTTTATATCCAAAAGATAGAATGGTCTCTAACATGATATGCAACTATGGCTGAAAATGAAATGTTATGGTTTTCAATGAGATGTATGCACATGAAATGCAATGTTTTTGAATGAGATGTATGCAACTAACAATGAAATGCAAATTCTTTTTATTTATTTATTTATTTTTTTTTTTTTTGTTGTACAAGCCATGTATATATGTACATATAAAATTCAAACTATGCGTAGAATGCCCTCAAGTGTATAACATTAAGTGGTTCGGGTTCTTCCTCTCCCTCTAAACTGGCAAGTCTATAAGTTCCATTACCCACTCTTTCGGTGACCATATATGGACCTAACCAATTAGCCGCGAATTTATCTCGAAGATGCGGCAATGCATTGGTGTTTTGTTGATTCTCTTTAAGGACAAGATCTCCTACTTGAAATTCTCTTAGATGAACTTTGGCATTGTAAGCACGTTTCAATCGGTCTTGATAAACTCGCAAATGCTCTAAAGCATTGATTCGTTTTCATCTATGAGTGTGAGTTGATCAAGACGTGCTTGTCTAGGGGATCTCATCGATAAATTCAAGAAATTCCAAGGAAGGGATCTCGAAGAGGGCTGAAAGACTTTACAATCATTAGTCTCATTTTTTCAATAGAGTGAAAAGGGAGTAGGGAGATTTATGATTAAAATGAAACTTATTGGAAAGCTCTAATGTAGATGTTTTGGACCTCAATTCCTGGAGGATGAATAAAAGATGGAAGGGGGGATCTTATCCGGATCATATGGATTATGGAGCGGGGTGAATAAGTCTTCGAAATTCATTGTCGACTTATGGAAGAAAGGATGGGCGGAATGGAAGGGAAAACCGGTGAAGACCTCGGAAGACCTGAGATGCAAAACAACATAGTTTTTCAGTTTTTTTTTTTTTTTTTTTTTTTTTTTTTTTTTTTTTTTTTTTTTTTTTTTTTTTTGTGGTGGAAAACTACTACACACAAAAAAAAAAAAAAAATATTTTTTTTTTTTTTTTTTTTTTTTTTTTTTTTTTTTTTTTTTTTTTTTTTTTTTTTTTGGTAGTAGTGAAAACCACTATTTTAGTATATACATATAATACAAGTTTGGATTATGGCTTATGGATGTGGCGGAGGGGGTGGTTCACCTCGTTCTTGTGGAAGAAGCAAGCGAAAGATGGCCTCTTGGAGAGGGAACAATTGGAGATAAAACTCGTCTTGTTTAATGAGGGGAACAATTGGCGCCGACTCTTCTTCAGATTCATCACCATTTGACATGACGTCAAATTCTTCATAGGCTTCATCTTCGGATTCGTCGGGGTGGAGGATTTCTTCTTCTGAATTAAGATTAATGCTTTGAAAAGCTCGTTCAAAAGAAGAAAGGGATGGAAGTGGTTGGTAGCCCGGACCAAAACGCTCAGTGGGTCTCTGATATGGCATATCGATGCGTTCAGTTACCCCTTGCTCGTATCGACCTAGGCCAAATTGCTGCCAATTATGTCCGTGGAAATAGCGAGAGGGAAAACCCTCCATCCTTTCGATATTGGCTGGGACTGGATGCTTAGGTTCTAGTATGGTGGTAGGACTAGAAGATGACTCTATTCCCCCATATACAAAATTAATGGAATTTGGCATAGAACCCATGTTATAAACCGATCCAATGGATAAATGTTGGTCATGTGGACGACCAAAATCTTTAATTTTTTGCACATTGAACGGTGTGATGTGGACATCTTGGATGGCATACTCACCAATACCCGCATCAGTGAGATGGACCTTGACTTGGGAGGGAGATGGACTAGATGATGGAATAGAAGAATGTGGGATAGAAGAATTGGAAGGATTTGGTTGGGTTGATGCTTCACTAACTTGTGAAACATCAGCTGGTGATGGTTGGGAAGATGGAGGAATAATAGGTGATGTTGAAGAAGGTGTAGAAGAATGGGGTAATGACGTGGAAAGAGATGATTGGTCATGGCCACATGTGCATGTGGTCACTGATGAAGAAGAAGGAAGATTAGGAGATGAAGAAAGTGGTGAATGAGATGGAATAGCGGAAGAGGAAGATGGTTGCGATATGATGGGTAGCTCCTCGGGAATGGGAGCTTTAGAAGAAGATGGTATAGAAGAAGTAGATGGGGTCAAGAAAAGATGAGTGGATGGCAACACAATCTCATAAGGATTTGAGACATAGTTGCAATGTTTGAAGGGTTCAATGTCGGCGAGTACACAATGAACTTGTCCCTCATATACATACTTCGGACATTGATGCAGTATAGAAGGGACACATCTCATCTCCCTAAGCCAAGGCCGTCCAAGCAATACATTGTATGCCATGGTCCCTTCCAAGATGTGAAACAAGGTATGCAAAGTTCGGGCCCCTACCTCAATGGGCAAGATAACCGTGCCAACCGTGGAAGATAAAGCATCATTGAATGCTTTAAGAGTAAAAGTCGACTTTGTGATAAGGGATGGCGACAGCTTTAGATGACTCAACGCCGATGTTGTAATGATATTGATTGAGGAACCGGTGTCAATTAAGACTCTCTTGAATGGCTTGTGATCGATCTTGGCCATGATATGCAGTGGAGGATCTATACTTTCTGTTGACATAGGTTTGATTTCAAAATCATAGAAAGTGATGGAGGGCTCCATGCATGTTTGAATACTCCCCACAAAGTTGTTGAAGGCATTAGTATCTTGAGTTTGAAGCTCGATTGACTTTAATATTTCCATTAATGCCTCTCTATGCGGGGGAGATTGTTGAATGAGGTCATAGATCGATAACTTGGCAGAAGCCATTTTTAAATCGGTAGTTAACCGGCTACTCAATGACATGATGGGTCGTTGGCGTTGAGTAGAATGATTTAGCGGTTGTTGAGAAGTACTAGCACGTCGTTGGGTCACCGTTACCTGAGGTGGACTGGGGGTTTGTACAGGTGGTTGTGGTTCAGCCTGATTTGGTTGGTTCGCCCTTTGACCCCGGGTTACTACGTTAATAGTACCCACAAAACCTTGGTATTGTTGTACATGGTTGACTTGATTAGGAGGAGTTACCTGAGTTACTCCCCCTGAAGTTGTTGGAGCTTCCTCCCGATGTGGAAGGGGTGTTTGAAATATACCAAGATTTTGATTTTGTTGGGCTAAGGGGCTATCCAATTTAATGGCTCCAATCTCAATAAGATCTTGGATCACATGTTTGAAATCTGTACAATTATTGATATCGTGCCCATTTTGCCTATGATAAGGACAAAATAGGTACTCCTTGTAATACTTTCCCCTTCTAGATAGTTCTAAAGGTTTAAACTCGGGTAAAGTTAATTGATTTGTGCTATATAACTTGTTGAATATGACCGCATATGGTTCATCTAAAGGTGTGAACTGTCGCTTGGGACGATTGTTTTGCCAAGGTCGAGTTTCCATGGTTGGCTCAGTATTGTGAGTTGGTTGAGGAGGGGCGGGTACCGCATGATAAGCAATTGGTTGCGGTTGACTTTGCATTACTTGTTGTTGTTGAGCCATTACGGGCTGACTCGCCACCACTTGATTAACTTGGTTAACATTTGAGGTTGTACTAGCCTGTGTTTGTTTGTTTTGGCCATAATTATTATTTCGTTGTTGGCCCTTTTGTTGCCATTCTTTTCTACGGGGTTTTAAAACACCCTCTTGGACTTTAATGTCTTCTATGATACTTGCTTGGGCCAAAGCCTCTTCAAAAGTCTTGTATTGTTGTAATTGGAGTAACCAAGAGATAGGTTTTAGACAACTCTGGGTGAACATTTTGGTTAACTCCTCCATTGGTAGGGAGAATGGCGGTTTATTAATGATAGCCCTCCAACGGTTTCCAAAGTCATAAACAGTCTCATCGTCATGTTGCTTGAGCTTGTATAAGTCGGACAATGAAACTTTCCTTTGTACATTTAGGGAGAATCGTTCTAAAAATAGATTAATCAATTGTTCGTAAGCATAAATGCTATGGTGAGCTAAATGATTGTACCATTGTACAACATCTCCCCCTAATGTCTGAGGAAAAGTTCTGAGCATAAGAGCGTCATTATTTTGGATTCTAAAGCAGGCATGCATGAATGAGCTCACATGTTCATGAGGATCCTCAGTTCCTCGAAATTTGTCAAACTTCGGTAATGTGAAATCAATCGGATATGGCGGTGAAGGTACCGAAGGATGAATTGGTTGATTGATCAACGACCTTAGCGTAGGTTTCTGACTAGATGAGCCAGGCATGTTGAGCATAAGGTTGTCAATCTGTTGTTGCATAGCATGGAGTCGAGAATCTTCATGAAAATTTTGACTCGTTTGATGATTATGAGGATGCAATGGAGGAGTGGAAAAATGATGAGATGGGATGAAATTGCCTGGATTAGGCGGTGTGGAATGGACAGGTTGTTGGTATGGATGATACCGAAAAGAAGGTGATTGGTTTGAATGATGAACTGGACTGGGTTGGGAGAAAGGTGGGGTAGGAATGGACACCACCGAAGATTGGGGTACCCAGGTGGGGCCTGAGCTAAGAAAAGTTGGCCGGGTAGAAATTGGTTGGGGTGTAGGATTTACTACGACAGGTGGTTGAGCATTTTGTTGTTGTTGTTGCTGAAGCAACTTGTCGAGGTACTCCCTAACCTTATTAATCTCTAACCCAAGGGAGGTGGGATGATTGGATGAAGGTGGAGGGCGAGCTGCCATGGTAGTCACGGAGACCGCATAGCGAGGGGCAATGAAGGTGGCTGAAGTAGGCGGTACTGGGAAGAAACAGATGGCTGTGCCCCGGGTAGGGTGAAACCATAAATGGTTTGGGAAGAAGAGGGTTGAAATTGGTCATGGCTAGAGGAGGTTCCACCGGCCTCATAGAGAGAATTGGTGTACACCCGGGTAAATGGAGGAGAAAGTGGTCGGGAAGACACTACATTTGTCTCCAAAGGAGGACAATTGAGCATCTGGGAAGATGTTGGAGATGAAGCCGGCTGAGCGAGATACCACATTAGCCTCAAAAAAAGGGTTAGTGTAGACCTGAGTGAAACCAACGGGTATGGTTGATGCAATATCCTGTTGAAAAATAGAATCTTGCATAGGGGAATCTTGGATTGGCTCAAGGACATAACCAGTGCCATCTCTTAAGTGAGTTTGCACTTGGGCCATATCAATGTGGGTAATATGACAGGAATTGTCTTCCTCCATGGGCATGGCCATGTGATAGACGGTAGAAGGACGTGAAAGACCTGCAGGCGAACCTGCCTGAAATTCACTAGGATAAGTGGCTATGTTGGTGGTGGGGATGTTCTGTGAATTACCCATTTGATTATTTAGATTTAACATTTTAGATTGATTCCTTGTTAAGACCATAACGCAATAAATCTAAACAAATTCGAAAAAGAAGAATGCAAAACTGAATGATAAATTTACACTAAAGAAATTATCAAAAAACAGTCACAACCTAGGTTTCAACCAATGTGTCTTACCTGCGGTTAATTAATTATTTTCCGATCTTAATCTGTAGTAAATTTTAAGTGTCCGGTTTATGAGTTTTGCATGTGATCTAATCTTGAATTATTCACAAAAAAGGTAAAAACTATGGCTAGGAAAGGACAACGAGATTCTTATTGGTGATGAAATCCAGCAAGTTTGCTCGGGGGTGACCTATGGTGTCTAAGGCAGAAGTTTAATGGATGGAGATGAATTCCACCGTCACTAAACTTCAAGCAATACCTGGTGATGAAATCCAGATATTACTGTTTTAAATGCAATATGAAATGCGAGTGAATTTTATTTTAAGTGTTTTAGTTGTCTAATGTATACATACAAAGCTATAAATCAAAAGTTCTAATGATCTAAGCAAGAGGCTACCGAAAACATGCCATTTCCTCCGAAGAAGTGGAGTACACCGTTTAAAACCCCCCGCCTACCAATGATATCGGATATCAAAGGAGCAACCGGAAGGTTCAGTCCACTTCTCTCGCTCGGAATCACCCAATGGCAGGAGTACTATTGACATCCAATCAATAGTCCTACTTAGATAACTAAAACAGATAATTCGTAGCTATTCTAATATGCAGCTAGGTATGCAATTTTTTTTTTTTTTAATGCAAGCAACAATCAATAATGCAATGCAAAAAAAAATGTAATTAAAAATAACTGTTCTTTTCCAGATTACTTAGTTTTTGTTCATTTTAAAGTAATGATCTGAAAAAGAAACAGAATACGACAGAAAAACAAAAAACGTAAAAAGTACAGCAAAAGAAAAACGCACTTACTCGGAAGCCTACGCTTTTACGTAAAGCGCCTTCAAACGCCCACGGGAGTCTGCACAGGCTGAAACGCACCTCTGCGTTTCGGATTGGACTTCCAGACGCCGCTCTGCGTCTGCTATGTTTTCTGCAAACTCCTCAGAAACCCTAGTTCGCTGGAACAGCGAATTTCACGATTTCTGGAACCTGCAAAATAAAACAGAAAACAGGAATAGATCAGTAAAGCAAGTATTAAAAACATGAAACCCTAGGGGGTCCCACCGTGATCGCCATTTGTAGATTAAAAATACAACGCCAAACAAAAGATAAAACCACAATAATGGAATACAGGAAAGTTGCACAAAACAAACGATTTTTATTAATCAATGGAGTTTAAAAACTCCTTTTGAGTACAACAGGGCCTGTAACCCTTTTTGTGATACAAAAATTACAGTTTGTGCTAGGGTTCTCCGAAACCCTAGCTGGCACAAAGTGGTGGCGTTTTCCGAAGACGTATCCTTAATCCCAACAGAGTGAGTGGGCTTCGTTGTATCCTTTGGCTCGGACCACTCCAGCTTAAACAGCTGCTATCAACACACCGGATCTGCCATTAAAATCCTGCACACATTAACACTATCAAGGAGTTAGAAATTAATAAGAGGGCTCCACTGTGTGAGCCCTCAAAAACAATTTAAAACCCTAGAAAAATAGAATGCAGGAGTTCAACAACAGATTAATAAAAGAAAAGAAGTTACTTGCTTTAAAATCTATACCTTTTTTCTGTTAACGCGGCTAGACCAGGCGGCATCTGAAAGTAATGTGGCTATCAAATCGGCTGTAGAAGGCGCCCTGGTGCACTCGCTGAACGCCCGCGTGCTTCTGGATCAAGGTTTCAGACGTCGGTGGCTGCGGGTAAACGCCCGTGGGCACTTGTGACAAGAATGGGGAATTCTGCAGAGTACTGCAGAAGAGATGGCGGCGAAGTTGGCGACGGATGCGGCGATGGATGCGACGAAAAGGGGCGGCGATGGATGGCTGAAGAGATAGATGAAATAGAAGAGATAGGCAAAGATAGCAAAGATAGCCAAGATAGAAGATAGGGTTTGAGCCATCAAGGTGGCTCAATTTATAATCTACTCTTAGGGCACACTTTAGGGTTTTAACGACACTTTGAACGTGTGGCTAAGATTAAAGTGGATCCAAGGGTAGAGAATAAATCTAGGTTGTGAAACGGATTAAGAAGGATGGACGGATGAGATTAAATGAAGGATGGACGGCTTAGATTAAATCACTTAAACTATATTTATATATATATATTAAAATATATTAAAATATTAAAATATATATATAAATATTAATTTAAATAAATTTGGGGATGAAAAATGGCGGGAAAGGTGAAATTGGGCCAAATAATGGCGGGAAAGTGTGGATTTGGGCCAAATAATGGCGGGAAGGATGGATGATTGACATGTGGCTGACAGGAAGGTATAGATGACTTGCAAGTGGCTGGATTTTGGTGTCTACAGGGTTAAATGGGAATTTTTTTTGCAGTTTTAAAAAAGTTTAGATTCGGGAAGAAATGAGTTAGATGGATTAAAGCTTGTGTCTCTACAATTTCTTATTCAGTGTGGGTCAATGGGTTGGTAACATAATATTTTAAAGCTAAGAGAGGCCTTAGACAAGGAGATCATCTATATCCTTATTTGTTCATTATTATGGCAGAGGTTTTGAGTAAGAACTTAAAGAAGACTTACAAAGATGGGCTTATAAGTGGACTTGAGGTTAGTAATAACATCAACAATATCATTCATCAAAAAATTGTAGATAATACAACCATTTTTGGAAGGGCAAGGATTAATGAGGCTAGAGCTTTGAATAACTTTTCAAGGGAATATGAAAGAGCATCGGGGCAAAAAGTTAATAGGACAAAATCCAAAATTTACTTTCTTAACACTCCTAATATCAAAGCAAAAATTTCTAGGTTGCTTCAAATGGAGGAGGCAATTTTACCTGCAAATTATCTAGGGGTGTCTTTATTTGAGGGGAGAATGAGGAGAGAATTAAAGAATCCAGTTATTAGTAAAGTTTAGAATAAACTTCCAACTTGGAAATGTAGATGGTTATCGTTAGCAGGAAGAGTGCAGTTAATTAAGTTAGTCTTTCAGGCCATCCCAACATATTATATGTCATTATATTTTATGCCAAAATCAGTTGAAAAAAGTTTAATCTATATTATGTGATCCTTTTTGTGGTCAACTTTACATGATAAAAGGAAATTTCCTTTGGTGAAATGAAGCAAGGTGTGTGATGATAAAACTATGGGAGGTCTTGGTTTAAGAGTTCTTATAGATGCAAACTTAGCTCTTAGGGGAAAAATTATTTAGAGATTGTACAAAGAGAGTCAAAGACAATGGTAAAGAATTCTTTTAAGTAAGTATGTTGATCTCAATGACCCAAGTTTAATATTTACTACTTTCTCTCTACCAAATGGTTATGCTCTTTGGAATGGTTTAAAAAATATATTGATCTTATGATTAAAGGTTTAATATGGGTGGTGGGAACTAGAGAATTTTTTTTTATTTGGATGGATACTTGGTGTGATAAAAAACCACTCAATTTAGATCCAATTTTGAAACCTTGGATGAGATCACTTCAAGACAAATATGGTGATAGGGTTTCAAACATTTTGTACAAAGATCAGGAAGGAAGATACAAATGGAAAGAATATTTTTTTACGAGTATACAAGACATTGATGCTAGGAGATATTTGAGTAGAAAGATAACAACTATGATTATTTCAAGGGGAGCCAAGCATAAATTGATTTGGGAGTTGAATAGCTCAAGATAATACACAATAATAAGTGGATATAATGTACAACACCAATAAAATAATAGTATCACTAGAATATGAAGAGATATTTAGGATAGCCTAAGCATTCATATAGTCAAAATGTTTGTTTGGCTAGTAGGTCTTAGAAATTTTTTATCCTAGGATAACCTTATGAAAAGGGGTTTTCATGGCCCCTCTCAATGTATTTTTTGTAAAAAGGAGGAGGAGATTATAGATCATCTCTTGGGCCATTGCTCAATAGTCTATAATCTATGGCAATGGATTCTTAACATGTTTGGTAAATGCATGGTGATGAATAGCATAATTGAAGATTGGTTAAAGCAATGGTAGAAGACATTAGTTTAACATACTTTTCCTGAGTTTTTACTATTTTTTTTGGGTTGGATCTTGAGTCCAAGTTAGAATCGGTTTTCCCAGGACCAAGGATCTCTACTATGATTTAATCATCTTGCTTCTACTTTGATAAAATGGCAAAGCTTGTCTAAATAACATTGTTGGCAGTTTTGCACCTTGTCACATTGGGAATTTTGTTGAAACATTTTTTTGGGGTACTTTTGATTATAACATGGTAGAATTTATTTTGATACAATTTCATATGTTACAATTTCATTTACATATGTAGTATTCCATCATTGACAATATAAGTGTTTTAAAATAAAAATAAATGTAAACTTTGTTTGGGATTTAAGTCTGCCATATTCAAGGGGCATTGTAAAATGAAGGTGTTTTGGGCTTGCAAAATGATTAGCAGAAAAATCAAGATGGAAGAACTTTGAAAGATGCCGAAGCAGAAGAATGGCAAATCGTGTTCGCCCAAGGATGCGATGAACGCCTCGTTCACCCCATTTTGGGGCAAACAGAATGACAAACAACAATCATCTAAAAGAAGTGCAAAGAAGTGAAATCGCACTCAACCCCTCCCACGGGCAAACGTGCCCCAAAACTTATGTGTAATCGCGTTCACCCCTCCCATGGGCGAACGTGTCTTCGGGAAGAAACGTAATCATGTTTACCTCGATTGAGGGGCGAACGTCCCGTTCACCCCTCCCATGGGCGAATGCGCCTCATGAGCCGAACGTAATTGTGTTCGCCCTGGTTGAGGGGTAAACGTCTTGTTCGCCCCTCCCATGGGCGAACGTGCTCTTTTAAAAAAAAATCGCGCCAACATGATAGGCGATAGAAGATCGAGAAAATGAAGTTTTTGAGCAAAAGGGCAAAAAGGGGTATGGTCAAAATTTCAAGAGCGCCAGATTTGCAAGCATTAAATAATGGTGGCAATAAGTAATTCGAATTGTAGATCCCAAGAGAAGGACGAAGTCATATGAAGGCAAAGGGAGTATTTTTCATGATTTCCAAGGTAGGAGTGCGTTTCCTAGATATTGAATGACCCCTAATTCTCTGTGCACCGACGCCCAAGTTACTGATTTCTTGGGAATGTTCCCTTGAAAGATGGATCGCTACCCCAAAAGGATGGATTTTAATGATTCGAGGAGGAATTTCCTCACTCTTGTTCCTGATCTACGATCATTTTGTTCTCATATTTATTTAATGAAAGAAGCGAAAACCTTTATAAATACTAATCAAATTTCCATTGTGAAGGGAGGTTAGACACTTTGCGAGAAATCTCTCTAAAGTTATTTGCATCAATAGAATACACAAGGCTCCTGAATTTGCAAGTGAAATTGTGTGATTTTCTTCTGCTTTATTACTTCTATTTTACACTTATGCTCTTTATTTACTGTTAGATTTAAATTCTGCATCTGAATTTGAATGTTGTTGATGAGAGAGTGAGTGTTGGAGTGTTATTTTGAAGGTTGTTCTTGCAAGATTATAAGCAAATTCTACTGCTTTCCTTTTGTTAGATGTTATCTTATGCTTGGGTGAATTTCCTGTTGTTATTGTACCCCAAATCCTACACTTCGGCTTGTGGCCATATTTCCCATCTCTTTTCGCATTTTTCAATTTCTTTCATACATCCCTAGACTTCAACCAATTTAGGATCAGTAAGGGAACCAACCCTCTCTGGAGATTGGCATGGGGGACATTTATTTCCTTCGACCTTTCAATGTTGGTCATATCTAGGGTGCACAAACGCAGTTGTGTTGATTAGGCAAATATTTGACCAATAATTTTTGGCTCGCCCGGTGGGACTTAAAAGTTCCACTTCCAACAATATTAAGGTTTGAAGTTCACCTTTGTGCTGTGAAATTAGAATATCTGGCGACTCAATTACACACATAAATCTCCAAACGTAAGGGCAACGAAAGTTGTCTCTCATGAATACAAGATCGAAGGTCAAATATCTAGATCAACAAATTGATTTCTATGAACTTGATATTCAAAGGCTAGGGAAACATCCTTAATTAACCATTTTTTGTCGATATATTCACTACCCCATATATCCCCTATACCATATGTCTCATCCTCACGACTAGCTAGTGTATCCTCCGCTCTCGCAAGCCCAGTTAGCACTACCACCAGTACTCCTTAGCCCTCGCCTCGTACTACCACTAGTGTCCCTCAACCTCCACCTCATATACCAGCCCACATTGCCCAGAATCCTCCACCACAACAGCTACAACCGCTAAGGCAGTTCCCAACATGGAACAGTTCAGGGGCTTTGAACTTACAAGCACAAAATCCAATGCCTCAAGCAGCTCTGAAGGCTTTATCGACCTATGATGGTATTGGTAAAATGGCTTATGAACACATCCAGGATGTAGCTTCTTTGGCTATGATCCATGGAATCATAAACGAAGATGTAGTGGTAAAATTGCTAGTATTGTCACGGAGAGGGAAGTTGTTGTACTGGTATCGATCGTTACAACCTGACACCATTACTTCATGGGATCAACTGGCGAGATTTCTAATTAAAAATTTTCATGAACAAGCTGATCCATATTATTTGTTGCATTAGTTTACATTGATTCAAAGACACCCGCAGGAGGAGATAGTTGTGACAACGTCAGGTTCACTTGAAGCTGGCAAAGAGTTCTTGACGATTTGCAACCCACGCATGAACAAGCTACGTTCTACTTCCTTAGGTCATTTAATATTGAAATCGGTATGGTCGTGCGACAAGCCAATGTGACTACATTCCCATACCTGTACACGCAGGTACAAAAGGTTGAATATGATTTGATTGTTGTAGGCAGACTTCCCTCGAAAATGACTATGCCTATCATTCCTGACCTTCCATGATATTTATATTCTAGTTCATTTTCGTAGTCTATGCCTTCCATGTATCTAGTTCCTTTATGGATCTCGGGTCTGCCTCATATTGCTCCTATTCCTGCTCCACAACATACGACTCCAAGATTCCCACAACTACCTAATCAATCACTTCCACAATCGCTTACTCCTATTCCCGCTCCTGCGTTGCCAGCACCACTAATTCCATTACCATTGCATGTGCCTCTAGTGCCTTTGCCTCTGCCTGCGCCTCTCGCATTGTCTAATCCTGATCCATTCATAATACTATTGCAGGAAGTAAAATCTAACAACTCAGCCTTAAGGATGATATCAAACGAGCTTACGACAGTGAGGAAGAAGCAAGCTAAGGCTGAATTCCTATCGAGGATATTTCAAACTCCACCAATTACTAGGGAACAAGCATCTACCAACAAAGGCCCTAAGAGGAGCACAACAGTGCTAGCAAACGAGGAGACTAACACAACCAAAAAGGCATACTGGTGTTCAACATGCAATTATCTTCATGGAGAAGAAACATGCATGGTGCATATGAATTATGTACAAACGCTAGCAGAGAGTTTGGTTTATGGACAAGTCAATATGATCAGAGAAGCCGATCATAATTTCATGATGCCATCTTTAGAGCAAGTTTCGGTCCTTACAAGGTCCAGAAGGAAGCCAGTAGTTGTAGATCTAGTTGAGCTATAACTCTTGAAGGTGCCTGCAGTGTCACAACCCCAATTGTTACCCCTTCTTATCCACATAATTGTTTTTTTTACATATACAAATGTTCATATTCATATGGCAAAAGACCTAATCATGTCCTAGTAAAGACAAATTCCATTTTGAATTGTAACTTTCAAGGCAAATAGCTTTAAGAGCTATAGAGACTTGTTCAGAGTCTCTTTAAGTAGAAGTGATCAACTTCTCCAAAACCCCCATACCCCACTTGGTATGAGTACGCTGGCCAAGCATTAGGTTTCATCCTCATAAAAGAAAGAAATCATAAAATGGTCCACCTAGACCAGGTGAATGCCTTGAATATGGAGAACCACACCCATGGTAAACCATCATAGATGAAATAACCACACCAATGGTTATTCATAAATCTTGGCTCTAATCCATTCCATTAGGACAACTGTATCACTATCATGATAAGAATTCATAGAAATATCCTTTTGAACATTATTACATATCTTTAAGTCTCTTAGAGTATATTGGTACACTCTCCATTTAGGCAACCCTCTTTACTTGTTCATATTGAGTTTATTACAAACAAGGACTTCTCTTGTCCAATAAGGGTGTTCCCTTCATCCTGTACACCCAATTCTTAGCTTAAAATGTAGGGTCTATCTTGGTTTGTAGTTTAGGGTCATTTCGCCTTGTTGAGAGTTTCATTCCACAATATAATCTCGATTGAACCATCGTGTGAGTTTATGAGGTGAATTCAACTTCATGAGGCCCTTATATGGCAACATTCTATAAATTTCTTACTTAATTCTGAAGCACTACATGAGAATTCTTCTTAAGCAAGGTTTATGTTACATTCAAAAATAAGTGCTTAATGCTTAGATTAACATAGATCCAATTATCCCCTTAAGAGTTAGCTTCTATTATATAATAATTAGATTAATGCTTAGATTAACATAGATTAACATAGTTTATGTTACATTCAAAAATAAGTGCTTAATGCTTAGATTAACATAAATCCAATTATCCCCTTAAGAGTTAGCTTCTATTATATAATAATTCTTGGATTTTTACATAGATTAACCAACATGAATGTAACCAATGATGTATATAGAAAGGTGCATCATTCATAAATAGTTATTCCACAACACTATAGAAAGATAAACAAATTCCATTGATTCGCTAACACGCTTAAGTGAGCATACATCCTTCACATGATAGTATTATTTGAACAACTCTATCTACTAGTATCATTCATCATTACCCATTATATTCAAAACTAAATGATACAATTAAATTACATTAAATTATCAACATATTAGAAATTGAGCATACTTTTCTAGCATCCATACATATTTAACCTACTGAAAATTTAGCATACATTACAATGCATAAAATAAACATTACATCTAACATATATCATTTTCATTTTGAAAGCAAATGTAACATCCACAAGAAATAATAAGGCAAACCACAAATTATTGACACAAATATTTATCCTGGTAAACCCTAATGGGAAAAACCCAACCTCCAAAATGTATCTTCCTCATTTCCATAAACTCAAATGGTGAATTTTACAATAATAGCAGAGCATCTACAGGCCCTTTTTTCTCAAATATAGATCAAATAATACCATGGTCCCTTTGATTTCTTGATGTAATTAAGGAATCACCCAATTTCTTTTTCTAAGACATCAATGTAGAATTCACAATACTATTGAGGAATATCCAGTTCCTTTAGGTTCCTTTCTCTAAGTCATTTAATATTTTACATTATTTATGGAAGTCATTGGAATTATATTTTGGAGATATCTTATTTCGAGGGAGCCCTATAAGTTCCCTCAAGAAAAATTTTCCAGATTCATTCTTCACGATTGATTCACAATCAATCCTTGGTAAAATGAATTTAAAGTCCCATACCTTTAAATTCATAAGACATTCGTTTTTCACCAGGAGTGTCTTTCTAAATTTTGATTATACATAATCCTATTGTTTCTCAATCCTTTCATAGTGTAGATGAGTAATTTTATAAGCAATCTATAAATTGGCTATACTTTCCCTCCAAATTTAGATTAGATTTGTCATCAATATACCAAATTAGTTTTAAGAATGTATCTAACTACTAACAAATTCCCCCATTTATTCATACTAAATTTTAACTATTCATTTGGTTAGTATGTTACTCCATTATTAAGCTAATTAATAATCCAAGTAAGAGGCTTGATTTCATACAAAATATTCTAATCACTTACTTTGACTTATAAGTAGCCTTATTTTCCACACAAACCTCAACAATAGCAAATTCTAATATTAATGCAAATATTGAAAAACCATAATATAAAAAGGAGGTGTAATGGGTTTTAATCGAAATTCGTCTAGCCAACCCCCATTCAACTTAAATTCCCTAGACCGTGCAATAGATGCGACCCAACCTTCTCATAAAAAATTTTCCTTAGAGACTACGACATGTCCGATGGGTAATCCAGCCAACATGTGTCGAGATTCTATCCATGGTCGGGGAGGTTTATCCTATTCGTATATTGACCATGCGACCATATAGCATGGATTCCTATATGGTCTTCTTCCATGCGACGCTCATAGGTCATACTTATTCCAAGAAGGCTATTAGGTGGGCGATTAACGACTAACAATGTATCTTCACCACTTGTTATCCGAAAACCCATCGCATAGAATATATGTGAGGAAGGCCTAGGTTGAGTTTTTCCCTTTTTAGATTCGATGCGTGCCTCAACCACCATCGAAGGAGGGTTAAAACATCTATCCTGGAGATTCATTATCTAGTTAATTGAAACTATAGGCGCGATATTAAACCTCTTCACAAAACATATTTCTAGTGCTGCGTCATGTCGTATTCCTTTCAACATATATAATGAAAGTAGTTAGGGGAATAGAGGATTCAACAATGCACCTACAACAAGGTACAGTCCGCGACTAGGGCATCAATTGTAGTCCTCAAACAACTTGAAAGGGGTAAAGCTTGGTCAACATTGCTCAATCGAGAGCCAAGGTCGTGAACACAATCCTCCAATATACCTGGTGTGACTAATAGGGAGTTGTCCAACTTTCGAACATAACAGAGAAGGGTTTCAATTTTCCAGGTTATCTCGAGAGCATCGTCGATGCTACGAGAGTTGGTTAATAATAACACAAAATTTGATCATCGACTCATAGGACTTCTCATCAGTCTTATTAGTAGGTTGGAGTAGGAATCAATATGGAAAATAATGATAGATTTCCACCACTTCACCATATAATCTGGGACATTAGGCCTCAAGGCACACAGAGGTGATCGATTCCGGGTAAGGGTCTGTTAAATAAAGCTTCACCACTGCGAGTAAGCATAAATCCTCATAATGAGGTCGCATGGTTTGCATATAAAGGAAGGTGTCAGGGTTTACAACCTTTACATTGCCTAGGGAACGTCAAGAAACTCTGCTGGATCAGCAGACCTTCAACTAACCATAACAATGGATTAGAAATAAACTGCATCTTCACAGGGTTTTAATGGTGACATGAAACAAGGAAACGTCGTCGATAAGGATAGTATGTAGATTGCCTGATTCGAGTTCATAATACTATCCAAAACTATACTAATATCTGTCTTTAAAACAGGGCAACACCGCCAATGATTTGATGATAATGTAGCATAATCACGCTACTGTTAGGTCTATCGAGAAAGCAAAATTTATTCGCTTGACAGGGTCCAAGTTATAACTCATACTAAACCATTGGCATCGAGTCCTCCCATAACGATGTATGTTGGCACTATAGCCCTTTAATAATCTATCACCACATCAATTAAAAGTCCACTGTATAATGGTCGTCGAATTTTTCCTTAGTCATCTGTTGACGTTTTCGAGTGGTCATTGATAGGGGTTGACCTATAACGGAGGGTTTACCTAATATAGCTTTTGATGAGAGCGGAGCTATATGTCGTGGATTAACTTTATGATAAGACCAGTGGCTACATTAGCTCCCAATTATGCAATCAGTTCAATGGTTATATCTTAGCATAATCTTAAATTAATGGACCAGAGATTAGTAGTAAAATATTTATATTGATATCGTCTACTTTCAACAAATCATAATTTAGAATTGAAGCTTTAAACCAGTAGTGAGAAGTACTATATTAAACTCTTATGTAGAAGAAGATGCGAACAAATTGTATAATTGTAAATAAATCAATTGAGAAAGAGCAAGATTTTAAAGCATTCATAATCGTAGCTTGAGAAAGAGTAGGTCTGACCTGGTTCACCTCCAAGTATCAACTATTTCGTTTTAGTTTCCAAACTTTTCAACACATGCCTTCCTTCTACTAAGCTCCTTCTAACCTTCAAACTTGATCTTTACTAAATCTAGAAAATCTTTCTTGCCTTATGGTTTCTGATCCACCCAAGGGTGGAAAGCATACTCCCTAGGCCTCTCAAGGCTTCCTAGATCCCCCTTCTTCACAAAATGTCCTCTATTTATAGGACAATTTCTCCACTTGTGGCCAAATAGCCATTATTTTAATATTAAAAATATACCTTGGGCCCCTTAAGACTTATCATGTCTTGTATAGTAGAAGAAGGGTCCTACTAAGGATGAGGTAAGTGGTCCTTTTTTTGTTTTGTGTCCCTTTTCATGGGGAACAAATACAAAACCAATACTATTAAGGCATAGCATGGATACAAAGTTAGAACTATTATTGATAGGATAAGAGATCTCCTTTTTAATTTCCACCAATATGGGGAAGCCATATGGGTATTTCCCATAGATAGGATGACCCATATACTATTTTAAAAATCATATAGTCATTTTTAAGTCCCATCTAGGTTGGGTCCACTAAATTTAACCTAATTTATCATATTGTTCTAATTTTACAAGAGATAATTTCTTAATTTTATCTCTCACAAAACCTCATAATTAATTATCTTTTTCAAAAGATAATTAATATTTTTCTATCCTTCACAAAATTCTTTTATTAGAATTTTTATAGGATTCTTTAGGGTCATGCCCCTTCTATTAGGCACTAATCCCCAAGAACAATTAATATCCTTTAAATAAGGTAATGGGTCATGACATGCAGAGCCAAAGGTGCATGATGAAAAATGGCAACCTCTAGAGAAAGCGCCTGGTGTAAGGACTAAAGAGTAGGATTCTATCAAGTTAAGATATTTCTTGCCTAAGCAAGCTCAAGAGAAGGTACAAACTAAGGCATCAACTTTGCAACCTATAACAACTGCTCAAACACTAAATGAAATGAAAGAGCAGGCCAGGGAGTGACTAAAGTACCCATCATTGACAAAAAGAAAAAGAGTAGAAGCTACTCAATAGTTTTGGGACAAGTACGAACGAGTTCTAGAAGAGAAGGTTTCAACCATTCTAAGTTACAATATTGTAGAAGAAATGAAGAATATTCCAGCAAAATTTAGCTTGTATGATGCGCTACAGTTGCTAGGGCAAATTGAATTGTTGCAAGTCTTTGAAGATTGCTAAAGATCAGAAGAAATATTCTTCTCAAACAGTCCTACCACAAGATCTACCAACTTCAACGATAGGAAAAAATAGGCCTCCCCCATTTTATTTGTCACTCAGAATGGAGGGGTGGATTGTACACAACTGTATGATCGACTTTGGAGCTACAACTACTATCATACCAAAGACAATGTGTGAAGTGATGAGGATGGAATATACAAGAAGTAGCCCAAGAGTGTTATAGTTGGATGGGACTCTAGTCAAGACAGTGGGAGTGATCAAAGACATTCCTATTGTCCTTCACAGTATGCCATAAATCACGGTCATCCAAGAAGTGGTAGTAGTTGATTTGGAGCCATACTTTAGCATGTGCCTCTCAAGGGAGTTCACGGCTAAGCTGGGAGGATATCTTTCCTTAGACTATTCACATTTGGAGATACCATTCAAAGGAAAAAGGATTCACATTTATAATGAAAAGCCCTCACCTTTTCACATTGAAAGGTTGGAAGAAGAAGAAAAATCTTCAAGCGTAGTAAACATGATGATTGAGGAATTGGAAGAGGTTGACTTGGTAGAAGAAGCACTAGGTGAGCTTCACCTTGAAGATGAGTTTTTGCTCATAGATTTTAATGCAATGATCGGGACAGATATTGGTTGTTATACAATAACTAAGCCCAAGCAAACTGAAGAAGAAGTCCCCGATTCCTAGGATTCCAACACGGATCAATTATGGAAATTGTATTTTGATAGTGCCAGATGTAAGAATGACGTAGGAGCTAGTATCGTGTTCATCTCTCCCAAGGGATTACAAAAGACTTATTCTTATAGGTTGACTTAGAGTTGCACAAATAATGCAGCTGAATATGAAGTGTTATGCCTTGGGTTGAAAAAAGCTGAAAAGTTGGGCATTATATAACTACAGATTTTCGGGGACTCTAAGCTTATTGTCAATCAAACCACTAATAGGTGTGTGACAAAGCAACATTACTTGAAAGCCTATCGCAACAAAGTCTGGGATTTGTTTGAAGCTTTTACAGCTTTGAACATTTAGGCGATTTCTCGGGAGTAGAATAAACATGTAGATATTTTAGCTTCTCTCGGTGCAAATTATTCCCCTATGGAGCAAGTGGTCAAAAATCCCAAGACTATTAGAGTAATCTATAGACCTTAAATTTCGGATAAGAATCTTTATTGGAAAGTATTTGATAACGATGAACAAATAGTCAATTTTTTGCTTAGAGAAGTTGCTAGCGTAGATGACAGAGTGCTTATTGAGGAAGAGAGAGAAGGAATGATCCAATTGAAGAACAATCATATTCCTAAAGGATTGATTTTGCTGGAGAGTCTATTTGATCAAAATGACAAAGCTAAAAAACATACGATCAAAGTAGATGCCAAGGGTTGCAAAGAATTATAGTTGGAAGTTGAAAAGATTATCAAAATCGAAACCGATTGTATGCCGGATGAACTGGAAAGCATTAAAAACTTGTGCTACAAGTACCCCAACATTGTGGCATAGAGCTATCAAGATTTAAGGGGATATGACAAAAATATCATCCAACATACCATTGAGTTGCAGGAGGGGGTAAAACCTTTCCGCCAGAAGCAACGCCCTGTTAATCCCAAAATTGAAGTGCTCATGAAGGCGAAGTTCCTGAAGATGTTGGAGGCGAAAATAATTTATCCGATCAAGCACTCAACATGGGTGGCGAACCTAGTCCCAATACATAAGACCGAAGATATTTGATTGTGTGTCAATTTTTGCAACCTGAACCAGGCATCATTAAAAGATCATTATCTCTTACCGCAAATTGATCAAATTCTTCATGTGGTTGCTGGTGCACAAAGGTTCTCACTGTTAAATGGTTTCTTCAGATATAATCAAATCTGGGTGAAGGACGAGGATCAATATAAAACAACGTTCACCACCAAGTGGGGCACATTTGCCTACCAACGTATGCCCTTCGGGCTCTCAAATGCTTGCACTACCTTCCAGAGATCAATGGACGTCGCCTTCGATGAGTTATTGAATAGAATAATTATGATATATCTTGATGATATGACTGTATTTTTGCATTGCAGAGAAGACCATGTTGCTAATTTGAGACATGTGTTTGAGAAGTATCATGAGTTCGAGATCTCCATTAATCCAAAGAAGTCAATCTTCGCTGTTAAAGAAGGAAAATTTTTGGATCTTGTAATTTCACAGGAAGGGTTGATGATTGATCCTGCAAGAGCTTAAGCGCTCATGAAATTGCCGCTGCCTACTAACAAGAAGGACCTGCAATATTTCTTCGATCAAATAAATTTCATTCGTAAGTTTATTGTTGACTTCGCTCAGGTTGTGAAGCCCATGATTGAGCTTTTGAAAAAGGATACTAGATTTAAGTGGACAAAATCCAAGAGATGAGATTTTCAGGAAATCAAAGAAAGAATCACACAAGCTTCGATTTTAATTAATCTCGATTATTCAAAATATTTTATTCTCTATGCGGTGGGTGAGCAAGAAAGCTATGCTGTAGTGTTGACACAAAAACAAGAATATGGAGAAGAGAAACCAATTGCCTTCTTGAGCCAAGTTATTGCACCACATCAGGATAAGTACAATTTTATCGAGAAACAGGTGTATGCAGTAATGAAATCATTAAAGAATTTTTGACACTTTGTTTCCTAGAGCAAGACTATTGTTTATGTTATTCATCTTGATGTTCAAAATTTTATACTCCAAGGAGAACTAGGCGATAAAAGGGTAGGTTGGGTCTCAAAAATTCAAGAATATGACGTGGAGATCCGACCAACAAAGCTAGTTTGTGGGTGAGCTTTATGTCAAGAGTTAGCTAAAAGTGTTGCCTCCGAGACATTTTATGCAATACACGAGGAGGACATTGGCGAAAGAATTTGTGCAAATCATACCATAAATGATCGAAACTAGATAGAAGAGCTGGTTGACTATTTTACTTCTGGGAGGTGTCCAAATCGCCTAGATGCTTCACAGTATCAGAGGTTCAAGCTGCAAGCGCTCAAGTACATGTTGTTGCCTAATGGTTTGTATCACAAGAACATTGACGAAGTTCTTCTCAGGTGTGTGAGTGGTTCCGAGAAGGAGAAAATATTGGAGGAATTTCATTCTGGACTATCTGGTGGTCACTATGCAGGTAGGCCTATGGCTTTAAATATTATTCGAATAGGCTATTTTTGGCCCACTCTGTTCACTGATGCTCAAAAAATAAGTCAACATCGTGATAGTTGTCAGCGATATGTTGGTAGAACTAGGAAAGGAGCTTTGTCCCTATGCCCAATCCAAGTGGAAGCACCTTTTCAATAGTGGGATCTCGACTTCATTGGAGTTATTGATCTGCATTCTTCTGTAGAGCACAAGTACATCTTGACGATGATAGACTATTTCACTAGATGGGTGAAGGCCATTCCCACCAAGAAGGCCGATAAAACAACGATCATATTTTTCTTGGAAGGGATCATTACTCGCTTCGGCATCCCAAATTCAATTGTAACTAATAATGGCACTCCATTCATTGGGACCAGAATCACAGAGTTTGCTAGCAAATATGGCATTTATTTAAAGACATCGTCCAACTATTATCCACAAGGGAATGGGTTGGCCGAATCCACTAATAAAAATCTGCTGTGGATTTTAAAAAGGATGATGGGCAATAACAAAAGAAGCTAACACTTGTTGTTGAACTAGGCGCTTTGGGCAGATTGAATCTTAGTGAAGAAATCTATCAAAACTTTGCCACATGCCTTGGTTTATGGGAAGGAAGCTATTCTTCCCACTCATATTGAGATGCCAGTTCTTCAAACATTGTAGCTGTTTCAGGATGAAGATGAAGAATATGATCCTATGAGTGCAGGTTAGCATAGTTGTTGCAATTAGAGGAGGATAGGGAGTAGTCTTATCGAGTATTTGTTAAGTACACAAAGAAATGTAGAAATGGTTCAGAAAGAAAACAACTAAACGTAGTTTTCAAGTGAGAGATTTAGTCCTGAAATGGAATGAAAAGAAGACCAAGCCAAGAAAACACCATAAATTCGATGCTATCTGGGAAGGCCCTTTTCAAATCGCTGCAATAAATTTGGCAAATGCTTATCACCTTCATGATCTGGAGGGTTGTGACCTTCCTATTCCAGTAAATGATCTTCATCTAAAGGCCTATATTCAAAGATGATGTTCTGATGAGGTACTACTTTGTACATATGTAAATATCCTTTTTAGTGTGCTATCTGATTTTAATTGTTGATGCCATTTTAATAAGTGTTATAAAAAAAATAGATTGTGTGGTATGATTCATGGGAAGTGCATTTTAAGGATTAAGAGCAGGTTGTGTTAGCTCTTAAGGAGACACTCCCTAGCGTTTTCGCCCGTAGATAAAAATGCAAAAGTATAGGTTCCTTCTTTGGGGTGAATGAAAGTATATTTCCAAGGGACACGTTCGCCCCAGTAATGGGCGCATTGGCTAAGACAATGTCTATTTTTTGGGTTGAAGAACAAAAACAAAACAATATATCATGTGCAAGTCGCATTCACCCAAAGTGGGAGCGAGGTGACCATTCGCCCTAAGGATGAGGTGACAGAGCAATGTGACAAAAGGTAGAGTCGAATTCATTAGCAATGTTAATGTCATATTTGGAGCAAAGGAATGATGCAAATATAAAAGGAGTATGTTCGGAATTGCATTCGCCCCGATAAGGTGCGACACGACCGTTCACATTTTCATTGAGGCAAACTTATTCACAAATTGAATGTCATGTTCGAAAAAAACAAGCATGATATTGGTGTCGCGTTCACCCCAGATGATGGGCGAACGTGTCATTCGCCCTTGCTTTGGGTGAACACGTCGGGTAGGGCAATGAAATTTTTGTTCTTTTGTATATATATATATATATAAAGAGACGAAGAAAGAAGAAAAGGGAGAAAGCTCATGCACTTTGTTTTTGAAGCCTTATTATTTATTTTAATGAGCGCTTTTAGAAGGAAAAATCAAAAAGCAAAAACAAAAAAATAAAAGAGGAGGATGTTGTTTTAGAAAAGCCAATTTCAACTTTTTCTAAATATGGACGAAACGTTGAAACAAAAAAGTTCATTAAAAGGTCGTTCACCATAAAATTTCCAACAGTTCAAAGGTGCCCTGGAATAAGGAGAAGCGTGACATGTTACTCTAATTTTTGGAGTCGTCAGAAAAAAGGATGAACTTGCTCAGTGCCCAAAGTCATTTCGCCAAAATGAGGGAAGTGGCTGCATAAGTTTTGGAAGCACATTGCAAAAAAAATCATGCCCTTGGATACGTGGCAGCAATCAAAGAGCTGAAGTGCAGGTAAAAGGGTATTTAATTTAAAACGTGCACTGTGTAGAATATTTATTTTTTCAAGGAGCAGCAAATATTTATCATTAGTTGTTAAGCGACTGATTTAGCTTTCCAAGAAGCTTCAGGCGCCAGGGCACGACTTTCGACAAAATTACATGGTGAAAATGGCACGATTTGTTAGAAATATTTGGTTGTGAATCAAAGGGTAAACCGTTGGAACATAAGGAATGGTGTCGAACTAGCGAATCAATACTCACTTTCTCCCGAAAGCACCCAAAATTAATTCAACATTTATTGCAGTAGTTGTGGGATGCCTCCATATAAATGACGAGGTAAAAAGCTTGCAGTTTATTTTTCTTCTATATTTTACTATCGTATGTTTTGGATTGTAGCTGTAGAAGTGTCCAAAGAGTATTCATAGAATTTGTCAAACAAAATAAATAATGGGAAAATAAAGCAAGGAGCCCAAGGATATCATAGAGACTACAGATCCCCAGAAGTCAAAGAAGAAGGAAGGAGGCTCTAGAGCTAAAAGGGCTCGTAAAAATTACTACGTCGATTTAGACCCATACAAGGACACTATGGCAAAAATTGGAGACTACCTCATCACTCACAAAGGAGTGGAAATATTGAGGCAATATGTAGAAACAGTGGTGAGCCAAGGGGTAACGTCGAACAACTGGTTGATAATGCCTTATCATTCGTAGCTATTATGGTATTTATATTCATCGGTTCATCCATGCCCTAAGCTGGTGTAGCTCATTGCCCAATGATATGATCCATTTACCAGAGCTGTCAGAAATGCTAGAAGAGAAATTTTGTTCACCATCACTCCAAATGAGGTTCGGGAAGCTTTTGCTTGTAGATTACAGCCCCCTTCACATGTCGTTAATAAGAAATTGCACACTGATGAACAAAAATATAGGTATGTCTCCATGGTGACAATGCGCTAGTTTATGAAAACTCAATTAATTAAAGAGTCGTCAATGGGGCAACTTCCCAATTTGTCGAAGTTGCTTTTAGATTTTAAGCGCTTGGACATATATTCGATGTTGGCATGGGTCCCTGGTTTACCTTCAGACGAAACTGTGCATAAATGGTAGGCGGTATTAGCATAATATATTTGTAAAATCGAATTTTATTCCCTCACAGCCATGAGGCAAGGCAACAATCCCATTTTCTTCGATTGGGTAGACTATATTTCTCGAAGATTGAATTTTTAATTGGAGAATATGTAGATCAGAGAATTGAAATCGTTTAAGCATACTTCCTTTTTGGTATGGTTTTTCTTCTTCCAGTTACAACAACGCTTCTCTTTTATTGCAGTAACGTAGGTGGACGAAAAAAACGAACCCCTGCTAGTTTATATGTGGACTCTCATTTTGTCAAGAAGGGATTCATTTTATAGTTTTAATAGTTGGTTTTTGGGACCAGCAATAGAACTGCTTTGCGATATGTGTGAAAGAGTGCCACGAAATTTAAGAGACGCAGTCGTTGCACAGGAAAAGGGCAATATTTTTCTGCTTATCTAGGGTGTAGTGAGAATTTTTGGTTTCATGGGTAAGCCATTTTTGTTATCGTATTTTACCATAGAGCATGTGTTCGCCATGGAAGTAGTGCACCAGTCATATTATGTTAATGATATGTATGGAGATTGACATAGAAAGAAGACAACATGCAACATGTCGTTCAAATTTGGTAGTATCAAGGTGAGCCAAGTTGGACAGAATCAACTCTTGATAATAGCGCTGCAAGATTTGGGCTTTATAGAACTGCTGCAACGCTGGAGATATGACCTTCTGGGTAAAGTTTTGGCTATTGTGAAGGCTAAATATTTTTATTATTGTCCTTGACCAAATATCCAGAGGGTTAAAAATTATTTTGATGGGCTGGACATGAATTGGCATATTGAGAAGATGACAACGCTCCCGTCGTAGCATGATTATTATGAGCAGGAGGCAGAATATAATCCGGTCAAGTATAAAACCCAATTCCTCCTTCGGGTTTATTTAGTCAAGTTCATGAAAGTGAACCGACTCGAACTGAAGAGAAAATAATGAATTGGTGGATAATGTGAATTCATCGCGGGAAGCCGACTACTCCTTACAGGCTAAAATTGGATGAATAGTTTTCAAAAAATTATGACGAGTACGTCAATTCATATCAACCCGTTGCCTTTGCCAATATTTTATCGTAGAGTTTTCAACATTTCGACAATGGCAAAGGCAAAAATGAAAGGGAGCATCTGATGGTCAAAGAGGAGACTCCGGAGAAAGAAGAACAACAATACGTATTTAAATGAAGATCTCAGCGAATAAAGCAAAAGGTGGAAGAGGCACCCGTGCTAGAAAAGTAAAATATTTTGAAGGCGCCTTCATTTCTAAGGTGGCCAAAATACCAAGGACTAGTGCAGTTGGGACTTCTACCGTTGAGGCCTCAGTTGCTGCAGCTTCTACAGTTTTGGTTATTGCATTTTCTATAGTACCAGTTGTAGCAGTTCCTATAGGTACTTATGTGTTGGCAGCAATTGTAAATCCTTCACCCATGGCGGAAATCTCAACCAAAGTCACACAAATGTTTCTGATGATTCAAGAACTAGAGGGAGATCATCAGTTAGAAAGCTCTCACGTGGAGGTCATGGATGGCAAAGAGAACCTGGGCATTCAAGAGAGGGTAGGAGTACAACAAGAAGAAGTAGTTTCTCAGTCACCCTTATCACCGCGTCACACGGTGCCTGTGCTCGAAGGTATATATTTTCTTCCCCTTTCTTCCTCTTTGGAGCATGTAGTCAGTTCTATTTCGATTCCTGTTTCACTTCCATCATCATCTGTATTAGTTTCTCCACCATTTGGTATGCCATATACATCCATTTCGCTTCCATATTATTCCACCCCCAAAGTAACTACTACTCCTTCTATTCTCATTCCTTCATCCTCCATTTATTTTAGTTTGTATGCATCAAAGCCTAATCCCTTTTCACACACTTCCCCTTTCGTTGTTGCCACCGCTACCATTGAGGTTGTAAGCACGCAAGCTCCTCCCAAAGTGAGTGTAATTACAGCCGAACCCAGTTACTCCATCAAGTCTGTCATTTCTATTTCGCCCGTCGTTTCCATTTCACCGCTTTTGGCCGTATTGTCCGCTTCTACTGAGCTCAATCACTCAAATGCTTTGGTTCCATTCACCATATTTTTGGAGTTGCAGATAGTTCTTGATGTACAGGTGGCCCGTAAGCAGCCTGACATGAAGAAGATCAACTGGGCACACTTGACTCTTCATAATGGTTGAAGAATATGTGACGCAAGGAGGCCTTGGCCCTAGCTTGGTCGATTAAGAAAGTTGCTTTTGATCCTGTTGCAATGGAGGCTCATATCACCAACATTACTCCATTGGTTCATAATCTTGAAGGAGAATTAGTGCCAAACGATCTTATTTCTGAGAATATAATAGAAGACCTCACGCAGATTGATCATATGGAAAAAATGGGTAATATTGAAGTTGATATGAGCTCAGTGTACTTGCACAACGAGCATTTTAAAGAGAAGTATTTTGAAAATGAAAATAAAATTATTGAGCTTAAAACTGCTCTGGCAAAAAGCAGAGCGCAAGAGGAGAAGATTGCAATTGAAAATGAATATTTGCGTCAATAAGTCAAAGTACACTTGAAGGAATGATATACCGCCAGGATCAAAATGCATAAACTCTAGAAGCAACTTGATGATATGAGGAAGTAGTTAGTAGAGAAAGTAGCACAGGCTACTAGTTTTTCACTAGATAACGTAAAAGGAACCCATCTTCACTCTACACAAAACTACAAGAATTTGGTCGCACAAGTTGTTAAAGTGTTGTAATATTTATGGGAGACACAGATACAGATACATCTAGGGAATTATTTAATTGATATCACAGAAGAGAGGCTGTCGTCATACATGGAAATGGCAATAAATATCTAGGCCCTAGCTAATGCCAATTTGCACATTTGCCCCCTCAATGAAATGGATCATGCCTGGTCCAAGGCCAAGGTCACGTTATGAAGTTATTTCCAAAGAATAGCGCTGGTAAGGGAAGGGCAGAAAATTCTCAATGCTATCGAGCGAGAGCATACCATTTCCATGAATCACTTCAATACTCTTGCTTATTTGGGATTTTGGAACTTTACAGATGATTGGGGTGAACCCTTGCCCATGGAACAACTGGAGGAACTCTGGAAAAAGTTTGTTGAAGATACCTCCAAAATTGATGCATGGTAAGAGCCTTTTACAGAATTGTAGGTGTTGCCTTTGATGCAAAAATATATGCGGCTAGAGCTATCATTATATGAGTTGGCTCAACGAGCGAAGTGCCTCAGTTTGACAGATATTCATAATCTTTGCTTTGTTTACAAGTCCCTTAGTGTCCCCTGCCTATTCACTACTCATTCTTGGGGGGAGGCGGTCCACGTCTATGAAGTCATTTATGAAACTATCAAGGAGCAGGAGGAGAAGGTAGTGGTAGAGCGTGTAACAATAGAGAAGGCAACCAAAGAAGCTGAACGAGCCGAAGTGCTCAAAGTAGCGGCTGAAGCAAAATAGAAGGAGTGCACTCAGAAGGAGGCACGTCAAAATATAACTTTGGCATCGACGAAGGCGCCATCCAAGGCGGTTGGAAAGAAGACCCCATAATTGCCCAATGGATAAAGGCCTGGGATCGCTTGCATCCATGCGAGCTGGACACCCCGTGAGTCACCAAAAATATTGGTAGTTTTGCACCTTGCCACATTGAGAATTTTGTTGGAACATTTTGTTGGGGTAATTTTGATTGTAACATGGTAGAATTTATTTTGAAACAATTTCATATGTTACTATTTCATTTGCATATGTAGTATTCCATCATCGACATTATAAGTATTTTAAATAAAAATAAATGTAAACTTTATTTAGGATTTAAGTCTGCTATATTCAAAGGGCACTGTAAGATAAAGGTGTTTTGGGTTTGAAAAATTATTAGCAAAAAAATCAAGATGGAATAACTTTAAAATATGCCAAAGCAGAAGAATGGGGAATCACGTTCGCCCAAGGATGGGGCAAACACCCCGTTCACCCCATTTTGGGGCAAATGGAATGACAAACAGTAATCATCTAAAATAAGCACAAAGAAGTGAAATCGCGTTCGTCCCAGTTGAGGGGCGAACGTCTCGTTTGCCCCTCCCACAGGCGAATACACCCCAAAAATTATGTGTAATCGTGTTCGTCCCCCTCCTACAGGTGAACATGCCTTGAAACTTATGTGTAATCACGTTCGACCCTCCCATGGGTGAATGCATTTTCAAAAAGAAACGCAATCGCGTTTGCCCCGATTGAGGGGTGAACGTCCCATTCGCCCCTCCCATGAGCAAATGCGTCTCATGAGCCAAACATAATTACATTCACCCTGGTTGAGGGGTGAGCATCCTGTTTGCCCCTCCCATGGGCAAATGCACTCTTTTAAAAAAAAATTGTGCCAACATGATAGACGATAAAAGATTGGGTGAATGAAGTTTCTGAGAAAAAGGGCAAAAAGGGTGTATGATCAAAATTTCAAAAGCACTAGATTTACAAGCATTAAATAATGGTGGCAATAAGTAATTTGAATTGTAGATCCCAAGAGAAGGACGAATTCGTATGAAGGCACAGGGAGTATTTTTCATGATTTCCAAGGCACGAGTGTGTTTCCTAGATATTGAATGACCCCTAATTCTTTGTGCACCGACGCCCAAGTTACTGATTTCCTAGGAATGTTCCCTTGAAAGATGGATTGTTGCCCCAAAAGGATGGATTTTTAATGATTTCAAGGAGGAATTTCCTCACTCTTGTTCCTTATTTGCGATCATTTTGTTCTCATATGTATTTAATGAAAGAGGTGAAAACCTCTATAAATACTAATCAAATTTCCATTGTAAAGGGAGGTTAGAAACTTTGCGAGAAATCTCTATAAAGTTCTCTACATCAATAGAAGACACAAGGTTCCTGAATTTGCAAGAAATATTGTGTGATTTTCTTCTACTTTATTCACTTCTATTTTACACTTATGTTCTTTATTTTCTATCAGATTTAAATTATGCATCTGAATTTGAATGTTGTTGATGAGAGAGTGAGTGCTGAAGTGTTATTTTGAAGGTTGTTCTTGCAATATTATAAGAAAATTCTACTGCTTTCCTTTTTTTAGATGCTAGCTTATGCTTGGGTGAATTTCTTGCTGCTAGTTTGCCCCAAATCCTCCACTTCGGCTTGTGGCCATATTTCCCATATCTTTTCGTATTAATTTCTTTCCTGCATCCCTAGTATTCAACCAATTTAGGATCAGTAAGGGAACCAACCCTCTCTAGATATTGGCACTGGGGACATTTATTTCCTCTGGCCTTTCAATGTTGGCTATATTTAGGGTGCACAGACATAATTTTGTTGATTAGGCAGATATTTTACCAACAAACATCAACTTATGTATATAGAATGTTGTAAACTAATCAGTAAGTTTGTAAGCATGGTCAATATCTTGTTCATTAATAAGCCATCCTATTGGAAATAAGACATGGATTTGAACTTAGGAATGATGGTTTTGATTCTTTGGGCACTGTTTTGAGACAATGTGGTTCACCTGAAAGCTTAAGTTGTTAGGAGAGCATCTCCTTGTAGAGGTTAGGTTCTCACTTTGGAAGCTCGTGTCTAAAAATAATAAGCTCATTGATTGGGCACATGTAATTTTGAGAATTAATCAAACCAACTTTGTCATTTTATATGACCTCTTATTTGATTTATATTCTTTTGAGATTTATGCCTAATAAAGAGAATTTGGGGGTGAAGAAGAAGATCGAACAAGAACTGCTAGTTCATTCAGTGAGGCTTTATAGACAATATGAGATATATCAAAAGATGCAATACTTTGGACTATATGGCTAGAAAGGAATAGAAGAATATTTAAAGGAAAGGAAAACAGATTGGAGGTAATGAAAAAGGAAGATTTTTTTAGCCATAGAGGAGTCTAAACCAACCCTATCAACTCACCCAATCCCTAATCTAGAAGTAGAGAGCCTTGATAGATGGAGTCAAGTCATTAAATGGAATTATAATGTTGGGTACAAGAGAAGGAAAAAGAAGGCAAAAAATATAAAGTGGAAACCACCAGATGTGGAGTGGGTTAAATTAAATTTTGATGGAGCTTCTAAAGGAAATATATGACCAGGAGGAGGAGGAATAATTAGAAATAATAGAGGAGAGATTTTGTCTCATTATGCTTTCAATAGTGGATTTAAGACAAATAATGAAGTTGAAGCTTGGGTGGCTTTAGAAGGGTTAAAAATATGCAAACAAATGAAATGGAACAAAGTATGGATGGAAGGTGATTCTCTCATAGTAATAAATACAATTTTGAGGAAAGCAAAGGCTCCATGGAACATACAAGAGATAATTATGGAAATTCAATATCTTGCTAAAGAGTTTGAAGAAATCAGGTTTACACATACATTAAGGAAGGTAACAAATGTGCAGATAGGCTAGCCAATAGAGGGGTTTTGATTGAGGACCATAAAGTTAAATTCTCCTTTCCATGGTTAGAGGAAGTAGTAGGTTTAGTTGAAGCTAACAAGAAAATGTTGATTGCCTGAATCAATAAACAATTAAGTTTTACTTTAATGTTTTCAATTGCTAATGTTTGCTTTATTTGTAATAGTAATGTGTTTTCATATAGACTATTTATTATAATTTTTGTGGTTGCACTTGTGTTTCAGGAAGGAAACTAACAATCCAAATTTGGTAAAGCAAACTATGATAATGCAATGTTTTGGAAATATTACTCTACTAAGATGCAAGGCATATATAGTAGAGGTGAAGTTTTGGTATTGTGAAGACTGCTATAGGAAAATATCAAGAAGGATGCTAAATTCTGGAATATTTGTATTCATACAAAAATTTGAAAAAATCCAGAAAATAAAATCTAGAATTCAGACATTTTATGTAAAATGATGTAGGTTTCTAGCTATAGCATCTCAATTGAGATGATAAGTGTATCTATTTGTAAATTCTCAAGCTCTAAAGAAGAGAGTTGTAATTTGTCAAGGGTGGGGGACCCAAGTACAACCCCTTATTATCGAGCAAAAAAGAAAGGGTCATCCTTCGCATGATTCTAATTTAGGTCTCATAATAAAAGCCTAAAGTTATATCAATGCACAGGGACAAGAAAAATAGCTAAGGATTTAAATTTTTGGTCGTTTAATAACTTTTTAAAGAATTATAATTATTTACTTTAAAATTTGATTTGATCATTTTGCTTTTTTTTTTTTTTAATTTACATGGTGGAATCGATAGCCACCACGAATCCGAGCAGGCTGTCCAGCTTTTATGGCCGCCACAGTATTTTGCGCTGTCCGTACCGAAAGCCGCCACACAGATCTTTGTGCAGTCCACCCCTATAACCACCATGCCACAATCATTTTAAAATTTTTACGCTGCTGAAAGCACCAGGAAAGGGACAAGCGTTCAGTCCGGCGAATCATTTTGTTTTTTTTAAAAGACTGATGTTTTGTTATTTTTTCTAATAATCTTACTATTATTAAATGATATAAGTTTAAATGATTAAAAAATAATTTTTAATACAGAGCCAAGAGGAAGTGTGAGCAAGGAGGAAGTGCAAGTTAATAGGGAGTATGAGCTAAGATTAAGTCATGGCAAAAGAGTGGCAAATTCATTCAGAGTGTATCAGTACTTCAAACCCTTACCACAAATGTGTGGAATATTATTTCTAAAAAATTGCTAAAGCGAAGGAATGTTAGGAAAAAGAAGAGACAGGGGCTATTACTAGCCAAGAGGGAGTGGAAACCGAGAGCGAATGAAAGGAAATAGAATGCAAGGTGGGAGCAAGTGAAATTTGAGAGGGAATGCGAGCCAAGAGGGAAGCAAGCCAAGAGCAAGCCCCATTAGCCAGTATGGAAGGAAAGTCATGTTTGAAATCCATAATGGGAAGTCAAGATGCCCTAGTTAGAGATAAGTAGAAGAGCAAATACATGGCAAGTTCAATCCAAGTAGCAGATGTTACACTATAAGTGAGTATCAAGGACGAGATGATTGAGAATGGTATGATGGTTCTTAAAAGTAAAGGGTTATTCTGTAAGGTCCTTAAATCATGGTCAAGGTTGTTGGAGATTCAAAATTGAATAGAGTGAAAGTGGGGATTAAATTCAAATTACTCTGTGAATTTTCTTTCTAAAGGTTTTTTTCCTCATCATCTTTTCTAGTTCAAAAATTAGGGATAAAATAATGTTTGGTGGCCCATGGTTTAGGGGAAGAGATGCACTTTATTTGAGACCATGGAATAATATTTTTTTTGTTGAGACAAAATATTAAGAAACTTCTAGTATGGGTTAGGCTTTTGTACTTCCATATCAACTTATAAATAAGTTTTGAATAATATTGGAAACACCCTAGGGAAATTTATCAAGAACTAACTACTAAGGAGTGAAAGTATGTTATATATACTTTAATTTTAACTACTAAGGAGTGAAAGTATGTTATATATACTTTAATTTTAATGTGTTGCTGTGGATATTTTAAATCATTTGCCACAATCCATTAAGATTAAATCTAAATCAAGAGAATGGGATCAAGAAGTAGATTATGAAGAATGGGATCAAGAAGTAGATTATGAAAATTTCGCATTTCGTTGTCACAATTGTTATGATATTTGACAAATAACAAGAGTTTGTAAAGTGAAAATTATGAAGAAAGAGACAAAAAAAATCTAGCCATGAGATAAAATTCAAGATAAAGCAAGGAAATCATATAGTAATAGAAGCTAGATCAGATCAAGGATATTCCACTCTAAAAGAAGAGGTAAAGAAATCCTATCTACAATATCATTTGGAAAGTTCAAAAGGAATTAAAGGTGTAAAAGAAGATGTGGAGAGAAATCCTAAAACAAAGATGGCAAAAGAGGTAAAGTCTATTTGAGGTAAATCATCTTCATTCTCCTCAAGTAGTATAGAATCCTCTCCGAGTAATAAAAGTGAAAGGGGTGAAGATGTTATCCCTTGCACTTTAAGGTTTCAAGAGTAGCATATTAAATAAATTAGTATGGAGGAAACCCATAACAATTTGGGTTTTTTAGGGCAAAATAAGAAGATAATTGCTACATAAGAGCATCCTTTCACTTTAGGGTTTCTAGGGCAATATAAAGAAGATTATGCTTTTGAGGTTATTCCTTGCACTTAAGATCCTTCAAAAAAAGGCAACCCTAAAGATGATAGTCTCAATGTGAGAAGATTGAAGAGATTGATGAAGATGAAAGTATTATTGAGAATGAAAAAAATAGAGGAAGAGCGAAGAAGCACAAACAAAGAGAAAAAGAAACCCAAAGGGATATTGATATAGGGAAACAAAAGCAAATATCATGAGTGCTAACAAGAAGTGGGGTTAAACCCACAAATAAATGTTAGAGTTAAAGTGCACTATGCCTTCACCTTGACACTTGTCAGTTTCTCTTGACAAGTGTCATGTGTTGAATATAGGCTTATGCCTATATATTGTAACCATGTTTCATTTGTAATATCATCTCATTGTGTTCATTTCAATATAAGGCCTAACATTTGGTATCAGAGCAGGCTTTCCCTGCCCTGTGAAACCCTTGAGGGGGGATTTCCCTCATGGAAATCCTCCCTCCCCCCTCATTTTTTTTCCTATTTTTTAATTTTTTATCGAGGGAGTATGCTCTCCATAATTTGATGGATCAAAAACCAGATGGTCAAAAATATTAAAATTTGGAAGTTTTTTTTTAGTTATTTTTTATGGTTTTCTGCTTAGATTGGTCTTGAATCTCTCGCAAGGCTTTGGCCCTCATGACACTGTTTCAGCTTCTTCTGGTGCAGCGAAGAAGCGGTCAACTGTGCCCTAGCAACATCACCTCGTTATGGTGATGATCTCTGGTGTTTCTCAGATTTGAGTGCTGGTGTTTCTCAGATCTGAATGGTGAAAGCATTTTTAGAGTCTATGAAGCTCATTATTGCCTATAGATCTGTCTGTGAATATTTAATTTTCTACTCAAATCTGAGAAGATGCTGCCTTGTGCCAATACATAAAGAGTTTTTTTTTAAGATCATTGCAGACCTGTTGTGCACATTGGTTACTTCATGCCGAAGGACTTTCTTGTGACTATCGGGGTTTATTCTCGATAGATCTACAAAACTGTGTAAAATCCAGGGAGAGTTTTTGCATCCCTTCGTGTTTCTTGAAAAGACCTTGTTTTTCATAAGCTTCGAAGCGACTGTGGAGCCATAGATGGCCTGTGATTTTTGATTGCGCTCAGGGCCATGTATTTTCATAGTTTCGAAGCCATATTTCATTGGTTTTAAAAAGTTACTATGCTGAAGGCTGCAATTCTTTCATGGACGTCAATGAAGGATGTGTTCTAGATTTTAACGTGGTGATATTTGTAGAGGATGAAGCACAGTGGCATGGTCTAGTTGATGATTGATGCTATCCTTATTGCAAATCAAGAATCCCATCCGATAAAGGTTTCTACGTCATGTTCTACACATCGTTCTGGGGATACGCCTACATGGTGTAGTTGTGCGTGGCACATCCAAAGAGGGCGTTTGCATCGTCAGAATTTTTTCTCAGTGGTGCAGATGCTACATGATAAGCTGGTTCTGTTCGAGGGCGAGGAGGTGTTACAGGAGTGCGTGACGACGGTGTGCGAGCAGTGGTGGCAGGAGACGTGGCTCGGGTGGGAGTCTTTGATAGCGCAGTCGTTGCCCTGAATGCTATCCAAATCGTTGTCAATAGGGCACAAGGTGGATGTCCACAGGGTGTACACCATGTAGGAGGCCTTCACGTTATTCGACTTCAGGGACCAAACGATCGAGGACCTCAGGCACCTCCTAGTGTGATGCACATAATCGAACCTCGATACTTCTGGAGAGATTCTGAGGCACAGGTCCTTTAAACAATGAATTCAACAATAGCTTACAAACACATTCAAGAAACAACGGTGAAGCGAACAATGTCGACCGTCTCATTCAGGTGCCATATAATATTGCTGGTGGTATCCCAGTCCAGCCTCTCCAACTTGCTTAGGGTTTCCTCTTTCCCTACCATTGCAGACGATGAAACCTGCGCAACCTTCTCTGTACAACAATTTGCGTATTTGCCGAATCAAACTGTAGACGTCGCCTGTTCGATCCCCGCAACATCTGTCCCTTCTTTGATTAGGATTAGAGCATTATCGTCATTGCAACTGTTTCTCTTCAAAATTTTGTTTTACCGATTTGGCTACGGACAACGGGGATTGTAAGGAGGAGGCACTCGAGGCGGTGGACAACGTAGTCATGGCGACACGGATCCTGGCAGAGAGCGGCGACACTGACATAGACGTCATAGGGAGCCGTGTGGTAGTGAGCGAGTTCAAGCTATGCATCGTCGAGGAGGACATCCAGAACGACAGGACCAACAGATTGCATGGCTAGGTGGGCCACGTGTTTGGTGATAGCCCTATGTCAGACATCGAAAACTTCATCATCGATGAAATAGAGTGATCCATGGATTTCAAAATGGAGCACGGACGTGGGAGTTTATCCCATAGCATAGTCATCGTAAAAAAAAATAGAAGATTTGTAGACAATGGGCCCCACCAGACGACGTCCACGTGGATAGGACGAAGAGATACGACAGTAGAGAAAATATGTGGGTGGGGCCTACGTGAGGACGAAGTGGTCCACATGGGACCCAAATGAGGGTTTGAATTTCATATTAGCATTGGAGGCCACCAATTTCATTGCGCGAAGGAGTGTTGTTTGTGGAAGCTCATAAGCGGTATTTATTAATTTCATTGCGTGAAGGAGTGTTGTTTGTGGAAGCTCATAAGCGGTATTTATTAAATACAACATTAATGGGAATTTTTAAATTGAGGGAATAGTAAATTTTTTTAAAAAGGCATGGGTACATTAAAATGATTTTGGGAATTTTTAAATTGAGGGAATAGTAAATTTTTTTTAAAAGGCATATGATATTCCTGAGGTCTATTTTTGCCGCCTTAGATAGGCATTATGGTTTTTCCACATGATGAAGGCCCCTTTGATGGTGGAGTATAGGGGTATTTATAGTCGTTGGAAACATTTTTCCGTGACGGACACAATGGTGGTGTCATATTGTAATTTTGAGGCTATTTCAATTGAGTTTTTTAGCCTCAAAGTTTTTCTACCTTGGAGTGCACTCTCGGTTGAACTCGACACTCCCAAGGTAATTTTATATGTGATCCTTGTACCTCGTGATATTTTCTATACACTTGGCGAATGCAGCGGCTGGTTACCTATGCATTTTGGTGGGATGACTTGGTCACCATAAGGACACTTATACTAGGGACTACAGACAAAGACATCCTAGACTCTATCTGAGGTGTTTTTTTCGGATCTACTTCTGAAGACTACAGACGAAGACACTTCAGAAGATTCTCTTATTTTCTTCTTCTCTCCTCCTATTTGGATCTATGGCTCATTTTATTGTATTGAGTGCATTTTTGACAGAGACCGACACTCTTATATGGCTCGTTTTTCCTTTGTATTAAGGTGCATTTTCGACAGAGACCGACACCTTCTAGATTGAGTTCACCATGAGGAGGGATTTCATACTCATGGTGAATCTAGTCAGTGACCTACGAGAGGCAACATCCTCTAAGGATGACCTGTAGAGGCAATAGACCCAGAAGTGGCTGACCCTGAGGCACCCATGATGACCCTGAGGCACTTAGACAGCTGACCCAGTGGCAACAGACCCATGGAAGTGGCTGACCCTGAGGCAACAAACCGAGATGTATACACAGTGAATCTAGCATTATTCACAGTTGGAGAGCCAAGCGCGAAAAGCACGAGCCTAGACCAAATTAGCAATAAAAGATAATGATAGGTTGTTTTAAAGAAGTCAACATTAAGGGGGAATGTTACCTAATGTTGACTTGTTTTGTTTCTTCTTTAGTTAGGATAGTGCACTTTAAGGGGGAATGTTAGAGTTAAAGTGCACTATGCCTTCACCTTGACACTTGTCAGTTCTCTTGACAAGTGTCATGTGTTGAATATAGGCTTATGCCTATATATTGTAACCATTTTTATCAATAATATCAATCCCTTCAGTTTCACTCCCAACAATAAAAACACAAAATAACAATGAAAATAATATCATGGAATATTAAGGGAATAAATAAGAACCCTACAAATAGGTATTAAGAAATGGTGAGGTTGTTATAGACAATATATTTGTAGATATAGAATTTGGGCATCAAATATTTTAGCCATTCATGGTGTTGAATTTCATCTTGACATAATTTAAGGCATATGATATAAAAGGAGTGGATTGTGGAAAATTAGTAGTTAATAGTTTGAGGAAGATGGAGAATATCTTTGATAAAAAGGTAAATGAAGAATATATTTTATAGAAATGTAAAGTTTGATATGCTTTAATTAACTTGTTAGAAATATAATGAGAGCAATGTAATATTTTGTTTTTGTAATAAGAGTGGTCCCCAATAGAAGCCACTCGTAGCTTATTTTAATAATAATAATAATAATAATTTTTAATACAAAGATTTAAGTTCAAATCTTGAGAATTTATAAATGTTAATATGTTCTAATTTCAAGGGGATTGAGTAATATCTTGAAGAAAAACTACCTAAGTTACTTAATAGTCTTGCAAAAGCTAATGGTTATTTGCATTCAAAAAACTAAAATGATAGAGCAATCAACAAAAATATAATAGAAAAACATATGGATATCCTTAGACCTAGAAGCCATAGATTCAAGAGCCTCGAGGGGACTTCTCCTTGCATGGGATCCATAGGCCCTAACATGTATTAAAAAACAAGCCATTCAAATTGGATAGCAACATATTTATCCTCTCTAAAGGGATAGACTTGGACCATAGTCAATTTCTATGGACCAAATAACATTGTCTTAAAATAGGAGTCTTGAAAAAATCTTCAGCACTTGATTCATCAGGAAAAACCCCAAATTTAATTATATCAAAGGACTTGAATGTGAACTTAGTCCAGTGGAAGAAAAAAGGGGGGAATTCCCTCAAAAGATCCTTCTAAGGACCTAGTTATGCGAATTATAACTGAGCAAAAACTTTAGGACATAATTGCCCAAAATAGAAAATTTACATGGACAAACAAAAGAGTCGAGGTTAAATTTATTTCAAAAAGATTATATAGATTCCTAATACAAGAAAATATATTGTTCAAGTATTCACCTGTATCAAGTGGCATAATTAAAAGTTCGGTCTCAGTTTACCAGGCTATCTATTTAGATATGGGCAATAGTGGTCTTGGGAAAAGGAATATTCCTTTCAAATACAACCCGTAATGGATGGAGCATGAGGAGTTTGCACCATTAGTAGAAAGTATTTGGAAGCAACATGTGTGTGCAAACAGTCCCCAAGAGGTATGGAAAATAAAAATTTTGAATCTTAAGAAAGCCATTAGGAACTGGATTACCAATAAGACTGAAGTTCAAAATAGGCAAAGCATATTGTTGCAACAAATGGAGGAAGCAAATCAAGATATAGGTGATAAGCTTCCAACCCCTCAATAGAAAGAGAGAAGACTTCAACTAAACTGAAAAGTGGATCAAACTTTAAAAGAAGAAGAGGTGCATTGGAGACTTCAATCAATAATGATCTAACTCAAGAAATAAAACATAAATACAAAGTACTTTCATTTGAAAACAATGCAACACTACCAACAAAACACAATAAAAAAATCATAAAGTTGGAGAAATTTATTATAATCAAGAATTCATAAAGGAGCTAGCAAAAGATCATTACTCGACCTTCTCACAAAGATAGTAGTAAATCAACATGCTCAAACCACCCTCTCGAGCAACATACCTCCTTTGATAAAAGGAGACAAAGAAGATCTCTCTTTAGTGGTAACCAAAGAAGAGTTGGAAGAAGTTATATGTTTATTGCCCAAGAACCGGATGGCTTCCCCAATAATTTTTATCAACAGTTTTATGAATTCATAGGAGATGACTTATTGGTAATGATAGAAGAGACAAGGATATGAGGTAAGTTATCTAGGATGATCAACTCCACTTTATTATCTTTAATTCTAAAAGAAAAAATGTAGTACCTTTGACAGATTTAGACCTATCTCTCTTTACAATTACTCTTATAAGATAATGACTAAAATAATAACAAAAAAAATTAAAAGGAATATTAATAATTTGATAGAGCTAATGACGAAAATAATAACAAAAAAATTTAAAAGGAATATTAATAATTTGATAGAGCTAAAATAAGGCGGTTTATTCCAGGGAAACATATATATGACAACATTATAATGATTCATGAATCCCTAAACTCAAGTGCCAAGTTCAAAAAAGAAAATAATAGCCATTAAACTTGATATGACCAATGCCTTTGATAGAGTAGATACTAGCTTTCTAAAATAGATGTTAGCCAAATTTGGATTTATAGTTCAAATGATAAATTGAATAGGATCTTGCATAGAGGGACCTTGGATAATCCCTCTAATCAATGGGGAACATGCTAACTTCTTTAAAACTACTAGAGGATTAAGGCAAGGGTGTCCTCTCTCCCCTTACCTTTATATCATTCTAGTTGAAAATTTAGGGAGGACCCTAACTAAATTGAGAAGGGAAAAAATCCTAGGAACTAGAGCAACTTCAGGATATAGAACAATCACTCATGCTCAATTTGTAGATGACATCGTTTTACTAAGGGAAATCACAAAAATAAATGTGAAGATGATAAAAAAGTTTTAGAATGCTTTTCTTTAGCCACAGTAACAAAGATAAACACCTAGAAGAGTATATTTTACACCATAAATACTTCAGTAGTAGAAGGAAGAGGTTTCTCTCAAATTTTGGGATTTCACAAAGGTAGTGATACCTTCGACTACCTAGGTGTTCCTATGGGCTTCTATAAAAAAAGGAAACTTGGAATGTAATTCTAGAAAATATGTCAAAAATAATATAACAATATAACAATGGTTGGTTGAGCTTCATTGGAAGAATTACTTTAATCAAAATAATACGAACAAGTTTTCCCATATATCAATTGTTAATGTATCATACATGTTTATATATATTGCAAAGTTCGATGCAATGCTAAGAAATTTCCTTTGGAAAGAGAAGAGTCAATTGAATAGAAAAAAGTTCAATTAGGAGACTGTTACCAAGCCAAAGAAGCAGGGAGGCCTAGGAATCAAGAAAACAACAATTGTTAGCAAGGCAGTAAGTGCTAAGTTTTTATGGAGTTTGCTCACTTTGCTAGAGTCTCTATGGAAGCAAATCTTAAAATGCAAATATCTAGATATCACTATAATGGGATCCAACTCCTAAAGAGTGTGAAAAGCACAATACAATCCTCAATTTGAAAATATATTATGGAAGCTAAATATATTAATTAAATCATACCTCATGGATTTTGAGGGATGGTAAACAAATTAGTATATGGGATGATCCAACCATGGAAGGAAATCCAATCATTAAGAAGTGTTCCCTAGAATTAAAAGTGGACCTACAACAATCAGGTGTTAACTCTTGCAAGTTTAACTGAAGGGTTGGACGATCCTCCCCTGCCACATCGTGACCAAGACTCATGGAGATAACTACACATCCAAACTGAAGAGATTAAACTCTCTCCCCAAATTCTAGATCAAATTGTGTGGAACTCTATTAATGGGGTAAGTGTTTACACAATCAGCTAAGGGGTGTTATTACAACAACAAGATCATAAGAACCCAATCATAACCAAGGTATGAAATGACAAGGTTACTCCTAAATGTCAAGTCTTTCTCTGGTTGGTGCTCCAAAACAAGATTCTTACTAGAGATAACCTCATCAAAAGGAATATCATGAGACCTCATATTTTTATAAGTATCTCAAGAACAATGAAGTAATGTCACATTCATTCTTTTAGTGTACAAAAGTTGTTAAAATTTGGATTGCAATAAACCAACAACTAAGATTAGCAATCGTAGGAACCTTCAACTCATAAAATTACCTAACCAGTTGGGACCAAATGTATAAATGGGGATTGAAGCATAAGCACCTTGTAAGGAAAATTTAATATTCAATGCCAATATTCATCATTTGGCATGTTTGAAAGGAAAGATGCGAGATAATTTTTATGACAAAAGAACCAAATTTTGAGTGTTAACCAACAAAGTGTTAATGGAGATAATCCTAAACACAAAAACTCTTCATCATAAACAACAAGATATCATGAGATTAAGAAATAAGGAAATACAACTATTATACCAGATGAAACTCCAAAATCTCATAAATTCTAGGCCATAAGTTTGAACAATCAAATTTCCAAAGATAAAGTTTCTTGCACTTTTCCTTGATGGAGTTTCTAAATCAAACCCAAGCAATATAGTGATTGGTGGAGTGATACTAGTGGCACCACATCAAGAAATCTTCAGTTTAATATTTATTTGAGGAAAACAATCAATAATATTGTAAATTTGATAGGTTATGAAATGTGATAAAAATTGGCTTAGGAATAAGGCATTAAACAACTCCATGTGTATTGTGATTCAAGACTTGTGATCCCTGCTCTATCTAAAGGAAAGGAAATATCATCAGTCCAACTTCGAATAATTTAGAGAAGACTAAGAGAAGTAAAACAAAAGTTTGAATATATACAATACTTCCAAATTGGAAGGACACACAATATGGTGGTTGATCGCCTTGCAAATGAGACCATAAACATAGCCTATTTACATCTTAGAGTAATAAGAAAAAAGAAAAATAGGCAATGTAAGTGACATAGATGATAGGAAGCATTTGATGTTTTCAACACCTTTGGAGATTCTAGAGTCTTTGAATATTCTGATGCCTTTGGAGATTCTAGAACCTTTGAAGATTTCAATGCCCTTGGAGATTTCAATGCCTCTAGACAACCTTGGAACATTGGACGACTCTAGAGTTTTTGATGGTTTAGGTTTTCTTGATGATTATGGTACTCTTTGTATTTCTCGCACCTTTTATTTTTGAGTATTTGACACCCTTTAAATTTGAGTTTTTGGTATGCTTTTTAGAGTTTTAATTTTGCTTTATTGCTTGTCCCTCCCTCTAGACAACAATCTTGTGATCTCGAAGCTACTAGTTAAATAAACTTTATTCTTTATAAACTTTAATATCAACATATAACTTCTTTCCTTTAAAAATAAAAATATTTTAATTTCAAAATCTATTCAATTATTTTTCTTTCTACAATTTTAATCTTATATAATTATTTTTAATATATATATTTTTTTGCTTTCGTTAAATTCTTTTCCATAAATAATTTTAATATGATTTTCGTTTTCCTTTTCTTAAGTTTTTTTTTTTAAATAATTTTTATTTTATTTTATTTTTTAAATCGTTGTTTCTAGTTATACCACTATCAAATAACATCACTTGTAACTTTAAAAATAATATATATTTTTTAAAATAAATATTTAAGTTTAAATCAAGTAGCATGTATAAATATATTCAATCACTTATACAAATAATATATTAATTAAAAATAACTAATCCTATTTTTTAGAAGGCAATTAAAAATTATTAGTTACTAATTTTTTAAAGAAGGTAAACCTCTTTTTAAATTTGCACGAGGAAGACACTTCTATAAAAGTTTCATTATATTTGAAGTATGATTAACCTAAACTACGAGGGAAGAGGTTCCTTCAAAATTTTCATGATTATTTTACATAAAAGTCAAAACCATTCGAGTTATATTTATTTATTTATTTATTGTTACACATTAAAATTTTAGGTTTTGTTTTATATATATATATATATATATATATATATATATATATTGTTTTTGTTTTTAATTATAGCACTATCAAATAATATTACATATGACTTAAAAAATAATTATTTAAGTTTAAATCTTGAAAAATTATAATTATATATGTAAGTATATATATAAGGTCCGAGGTGTAGACCAATTGGTTCATCCAAACCCCATAAGGGGGCGGAGGTCCAAGGTTCAAATCTCGGGCCTCGTCGGACCGAACGTTTGTCCCTTTCCTGGTGCTTTCATCGGCGTAAAAGGTTTAAAATGATTGTGGCATGGTGGTTATAGGGGCGGACCGCACGAAGATCTGTGTGGCGGCTTCGGGGCGGACATCGCAGAATATTGTGGCAGCCATAAAAGCTGGACAGCCTGCCCGGATTCGTGACGGCTATCGATTCCACCATGTAAATTCAAAAAAAAAAAAAAAAAAAAAAAAAATATATATATATATATATATATATATATTTTTAATTAAGTTATATGTGGTTTGTATGGGGCCACTTTCATCTAAATATCAAAATATTAGATTTGTTATAGTATACATTGATTTTTTTCATTTTGTTTTTTTTTTTAACATTTTCTTCAACTTTTTCAAAGTGCTATTTTCCACAATCAATTCCTTGATATCATTTTGATTAAGATATAAAATCTTACTTAACGAGTTATCTTTTAAAATTTGAATTTCACTCGGATGAAGATCAACACCATAATTTGCTAATTTATCTGCTACTTGATTTCCTTCTCTCTATATATCTTCACACTGCTAGAAGATTTCCTCTAGTAATAGATGTTGATGAACATCAACAGTAATATTATTTTTTATCCAGTCTCAACATCCATTTTTGTTAAAAGCATTGATGATAATTTGTGAGTCCCCCTCAATTGAAATATATTTCCATCTTTTTTGCCAATTCTAATCCATGTAAGAAGTGCCCTAGCCTCTGCATACTTGTTAGTTGAAGTTCCATATGATTATGAATAAGTGAGGAGAATTTTGCCTTCACTATTCTAAAAACACCACCTCCACCAAGTTTTCCTAGATTTCCTCTAGAAGCACCATCAAAACTAATTTTGATAAACCCAATTTTTGGACATTTCCATTTTACCATAGATTGAAGTAGATCCTTTGTTTTAATTTTGTTGTCGCAAATGACTCTTCCATTTATGTTCAAATATTATAGTCAAGTTATTAGCACCTCCTTTGACTCTTCCATTTATGTTCAAATATTATAGTCAAAGTTATTAGCACCTCCTTTTCTGCAATTGAGACTTCCCATGATGAGCACCATATTTGTAGATATTCTGCACGAGAGGCACTAATACGGTTCCAAACTTGGGCATGATTTTGATATTTATTTTATAAAATTTTATTATTCCTTTCAAGCCATAATAATGACAGGGTCATTCCTCTAAATAATACATAATGCTTTAGATTTGAAATAATTTATCCAACATTTTATCAACTCTTTCAATGTTGATGGAGCTACCCAATATAATTTCATATTTTTTTTAAAATAACCCCAAATGGTGTGAGCAAATAGACAATGAAGAAGTAAATGGTCTGATGTTTCTAAATCCTTCTCACACAAGGCACATATGAAAGGTTCATAATATCCTCTTCTTTGTAGACTCTCTCGTAAGAATCTTACTTTGAACTGCTAACCAAAAAATGTTGAGGCCTTAGGGAGAGTCTCTAATGACCAAACGTTCTTCTAAGAAAAACCATTGGGAGAAGGAAATTTTGATTGTTCTAAATCCTCATATCCCAACTTGATTGAGTATCCACCATCTTTTGATAAATTCCAAACCAATTGATATTTTCAGGTAAAAATTAGCAAATAAAACTCTTGAAGCATCTTTTGAAGTTCATCCGCAATTTGTTTGAGTTCCTCTCCTTCAACCAGATTACTAAAATAAATTCATGATCTAGATTTTTTTCTCATAATAATATAATCTTTGATCTTTAGACCTTTAAATGCTAGGCACACTTTGTAACACCCCAAGTCTACTCACATAATTGTCCAAAACATGAAGTATATTTTTTTGATCAAACTCTTAAAAGTTTAAGCAATACCCAACATTAATTAGTACATAAGCATAAGTTTATTTATTTCAAGGTATATGACCATTGCAAACGGTCTCTTAAATGTTCGAGATTGACCAAATTTCGTAATAGGTGTAATTTTGTGAACACATTCGTCTCCTTTACTAGAGGTCTATGTTCACGGTATTAGGTTGTCCTTACAAGGCCTATAATACCTAAAAGGGTGGATGCATAGTTCCCCGCCCCATAACATGGTGTATTTTAGGATTCTTATCCTAAAATTTTGCCCATTACACATATATATTTGTTATCTTCTCCATGCTAAGGTATAGCATTAGTATGCCTAGTGTCTAGCTGAGTGTCCAACTTCCCTGGATTCAGCTAAGGCCCACCATTACTTTGGTTCGAGATCAGGTATCTCAAGACATGCAACGATTGATGAAGAGTTATCCCATACCAACTCTTTGTTGGACCTTCTAACTTCAAGGTCTAGCTTCCCTTGTAATACTTCGATAGTTTGCTAGTAATTCCCCAAAAAAGCATAGAACGTGGGACCCCTCACGTACTACTCGTTTATCAACCTGGAGAGAGTGTCTCATACCACCCCTCGTTACTTGTTCATGGTAATAGGACCTCCCGTCCAGAGCAGGATTACAAAAAAATGATTGATGTCAACTCACAATATTTGTCCTTCCCACAAATGTCGATGTTGAATGAGTGCCCATATTATCTTGATGGAACACCTAAGTTTATCTTCTTGTATAGAATACCATCCTACTCGATGGCTATAACTAGTTATATGTTGATATTTGAGATAAAAGTTCATTTAATCTTATGGATTTTTTAGGAATCTACTATAAGAAGATATGTTGATATTTGAGGTAAAGGTTCTTATGGATTTTTTAGGAATCTACTAGAAGAAGAATTTCAAAAAATTTGAGAATACCGGTTCTACCTCATTCACCTAAAACATTATCTTTAGAAGAATTTCAAAATATTTGAAATAACTTTGTTTTTAAGTAAGACAATTTTAAATCCCAATAATAGCAATGTTGATGACTAAAAATAAACAAAACCTATTATTTAGGTATAATAAAAGAAATATTTTTACTCCAAAGAAAATATTAACCCTAAATAATAAAATATCTAAATCTTTAAATACCAAATAAAATAACTTCAGCTTTAGTATTGTTATATACTATACTTTTTGACTTTCTAATTAGTTTAAAAGTAGATGAGTGCTGCTATGAAGAAAATATTAACCCTAAATAATAAAATATCTAAATCTTTAAATACCAAATAAAATAACTTCAGCTTTAGTATTGTTATATACTATACTTTTTGACTTTCTAATAATTAGTTTAAAAGTAGATGAGTGCTACTCTAAAACATAGCTCAATAAATCAAAAGCTATATTATATATACTATTTAGTATACCAAACTCATTTTATCAATTATGAAACTATTAACTAAATAAAAGTCAACTTAAATTAAATTATATTTAAAGAGTCAAACATTTAAACTTTATCACCAAATTATTTGAAAACTAAATAATATCTAAACTAATTGATTCCCCTTTTTTATAAGTCAACAAAAATTAAGGCTATTTGTTTACAACATATATCTTAGGCATGTTATAATTATATATTAAAAGAGTCTAATATTTTAGCTTTTAAAAGGTAATACCTACTTATCGGCATTCTAGGTATTTACCAAGTATAGCGCATATACATTGCTTTGATTAAGACACTTTTATTTCAGGTTAAGAAGTAAATGAAGACCATATTCTAAAGCTCCACACGATCATATATTCAAATCAAAGAACGCAAGCAAAAGACACGGTTTTAAAGTGAATCCTTTAGATGGCTTAACCGAAGCAATAGACTTCACTAAAGATCATCCCTCGACACACTAAATCGGGCTAAGTGGTTTAGCCAACGATATACGAAGTCTAACACAACGAATGGAGAAAGCTATTATTAAAGAAACAATAATAAATTAATTATTTTCTACTAAATTGTCCAAGTGTAACCTTAGTATTTTTTTAAAACTATATTTTTCAACCTCTATTTTTTTTCAAAGCAGAAGGTTTCTTCACTTTTTCGAATAACTAAAGACAAGACTAAAATCATCTAATTTTCCTTCCAGCTACTTTACTTTGACTTTCACACACGACATAAGGAATTATAAGATTATAAAGTTAATCTATAAATATTTTAAACATTTACAATAATGGTGTATTCAAAATCGTTTTTTTTGTACAATGATAAAGTGTCCAACATGATAATTTATCATGATTCAAAGTTTAACTAAAGCTTTGGTTTTTGGTCGTAGTTTTCGCTGGCCACAAGACACTCAACCAACACTGGTGATGTATCCAATGTCTCTTAATTTCCATACATCATGTTAAAGGTTAATTACTCCGTGAATCCACTATATTGAAGATAGGGTGGAAATTCTAAACCAAATCTTGCCTCCTGTTACATTAATTTTCAGAACGACTAGAAGAAAATAGTTCTCAAAAAAACCAGGATCCATATAAAATTTAAGTTAAGTCGGCTGACACAACATTATTTAATCTAACCCTTTTTTTAATTAACTTTAAAGAAAAAGTTCATTTATAGTTTGGTTGATTAAAGTGATAAACACGACAGCCCAATTGGCATGTGTCGAAGAATGACTATTCAATTAGACTTTTAATATATTGTTTACAGAAACTTGCAAATATATACAATTAATTACTATCCATATTTCATTAGACGTAATAGAAAATATTTTTTATTCAAACATTTATATCATAAAATATGTGGGAAGTCATTATAGCATCAAAAAGCTTAAATTGGCTGTCCAATTGGTCATGACGTCTGAAAATTTACATGCGCATCTATTTTACATACTATTGAAATGAATTAAATACGTATTCCTCCTCAATCTTATAGAGATAAATAATCAATCTTTTTAAGGACTTAGACAACACTTTCCAATTCTATCAACAATTCGCCCAGCAGGCTCCTCCGTCCTCCCAACCATTTGCTCGCAGTTCGGCGAAAAGACAAAAGAAAAGCGTTTTGGGTCAGCCGGCCCCAATGCAATGCATTCTAACTACCCTATATGCTTAATTTCCATATTATGCCAATCACACACATTGAAAGCAGAGCCAAGCTATTTCTATACCAAACAACATTGTGATATACTAGTTTTATTTCCATAATTTTTTTAGATGAAAAACCACCTTACAACATTAAATTAAATTGGATTTGTTATCTCATTACATGTGGTGGCAACTATATATAATTCTACTCCACCTTCAGATTAATTTTAGATTTAACAAGTTTATCCTAGTAGTTTATTTTCAGGTTAACAACTGTGTTCCAGCTATTTAAACAGTCTACTAGAAAAACTTAACAGGTATGCAAAACTCATTATTCATAGAGATAAAATGATAGAACTTCAATCTAACATTCATAGAAAAGATCTAGCAAATCCAACCTCGAGTTCGCTTTAACAATGTTGACTTTGTTACAGCCTTTCGTCAGCTCCACTGCGAGGACAAGCATTGAAAGATACCTAAGTTGCTTCTGATTTCCTTATTAATAGTAAACTTGAGATAGTCCCATCCGGACAAATGGAAGGGTCCATGCAGAATTCCACCTTAGTGGTATGCCAGATGGAAGGCGTTGTTAAAAATATTTTTGGTTTGTCTTTTACAACATCATGATGTACTTTTTATATTAATCCATTCTTTGCATTCTCTTAATATATTTTATATTATATATTATTTATTGTTATTATTTAATATTATTTTATTTTGTTATGGTTGTATATATATACTAAGTTTTATGATTATATATATATTTAAAACAAAAGAAAGTATTTCTTATTGTATATTTTCAATAAGCCCTCATTATGCTCCTTGTTAACCAAGGAAGAAGACACATACCATATATGCAAAACTAATTAAATAGATGCAACTACATGATCATATATTTTTGTGAGCTTCCACTCATAGGGATCGTATTTGCATCATATCTCACCTTACCTAACGCGGTTTACCTTTTTCTTTTCGCCTGAAGGTGGGCACCTGATGCTACTAATATACTTTCTTGTGATTAAAAACATGTTCCTGCACTCATAGAGTTTATCAAAAGTATCTCATTCTAAAAATAATAGCAAGCAAAAAGGTAGCAAAATGGAGGGATGTTACATTCTCTCCCTCTAAGATTAAACACAGTCCCTGTGTTTACAATAATAGCTATGCATTTCCATATCAATACTTAAACTTTCACACACCATCATGCTAAAACTTTTAAGTATTCATCCATAAGTAAAATCAATAACATGCATATAAAAACCTAAAATTTGTATATATATATATATATATATATATATATTAGTTCTCAAACAAATATAAAAATTGTTTTTCATAATAGCCACATCTTCCCATGTGGCATTTCTATCAGAATAATGGTCCCATTGGACCTTGCATTGATCTATATTCTTTTTTCTAAGTTGCTTTGTTTTGAAACCAAGGATCTAGATAGGGCGGACTTTAATGTATTGTGGGTCCGACATTTGCAAGTGGAAAATATTCCATACATGTGAAGGATGAACCAAATATTTTGAAGTGGACACAAAGAAAGTGTTATGGATATTAGACAAATTGGGTGGTAGGGCCAATCTATAGGCAACCAGACTGATTTTATCAACAATCTCAAATGGTCCTATGGACCTAGGACTGAGTTTGGTGGACTTGATTGAACTTTTGGATGGTATTACCCTCAAGAATACTCTGTCTTCCACAAATATTTCTCTTGGCATTCTTTTGAGATGAAATAGCTCTTTGCTGATCCAAGGCTTTCTTAAGTATTTGGTAAATTTTCCTTCAATTGCTCTTCTATTTGTTTTACAATGTCCGGACGAATCACAACCTGATATTCCAGATTATCCAAGACAAAGGTGTTCGACACCTACAAAAAACTATTTCTTCCATCTGCTTTTGTTGATCCATATAATATTTTCGTAGCATGTCTGCTACATTAGGTTATTCTTGACCATAAATTTCTTGTTTCCATCAGGTCCTTACTTGTTAGAGTAATATTCCATCATTTGGGATATTTACCCTTTTCCTACAGTAGGTAGAATTTATTTACCGCATGGTAAAAAGTAGTCTGTTACTTTTTACCACTAGTATTTACTTTTTACTATTTACCAAGGGTTAGTTAGTCATTGTAGTCATTTTGACTACGTTAACTATCCTACCTAGTTGGTTAGTAGGTTAGCGTGATTTCCTAGACTAGGTTAGTGGTTAGCTACCTTAAAGGGGGGTAACCTTATACGCGTCTACTTTGTTAGCGCTTTCTAAGGATATTATTTTGTTAATATCCTAATGTTATTATTGGCATCCTATAGTGCTATTTAAGCACTTGCACATTAATATATTTGCTAATGCTTCCCTACGTAACACTTACTAGACCTAAGTTAGAGTTGATTCTTTCTTAACAATGTAGAGTTTACAATCTTCTTGACAAAAGGGAGATCTAGCCACCTCTCTTTAAATTTTAAAAGATCCCTGTACACCTTAAGCCAGTCTACACCCAAAACATTATCTAAAGAAGCTAAATACCATTTGATTTTTCCTTCAGGTAAGGTGATTTGGGTATCCTTACTCGACCATTCATCCATTTATCATAAATCTAGGTCTTTCCAGTATGTCTCTTTTCAAACTAAAAAGCTATTGATAGAACATGTAGCTTGACCAATAAAATTATTTGTTTCCATATTTTAGGTGTAGCCACCTCAACTACCTTCTTCTTGTCAACCCTATATGGGCATTGATTAGCATAATGTGCTCCAATGCAAATATAACAACCATCAAGGAGAGCTTTGTTCTTCCTACCCTCTTCATTCCTATCTTGCGTTGGAGATTCTTACTCTAAATTTTATGCTAAAGATTTTTAATCATTCCTAAAGTTCCTTTTTTCTTGTTTATGGTATCTGCTCTTGTCTCTGTTTCTATTATTGCTTCTGTATTGGTCTCCTCCCTTGGATATTTTATACTGGTCCTTGTCCCCTCTTACTGGTCTGGTATTCTTTTTCTTTCTAGAATCATCTTTGTCTTTTTCTATCTTTTGATAATAAGTCTTCTTGTTTTTCTAAATTAACTCTTCATAACAAGCTGAATCATAGGCCTTAGAAAAATCCTTAGGTTTCACTAAACCGACCAATGATCCAATCCTTGGGTGTAATCCCATAAGAAATTTTTGTACCTTAAGTTCTTCTCTATGATCGTATTCAGGTACATATTTCAACAACTGAACAAACCTCTGGTAATATTCTATGATAGACATGTTTTCCTATTGTAGATTAGTGAATTCCCTAAATTTTTCCACATAAATTTGGCGAGTTAGAAATATATCCCTGAATTCTTTCAAAAATATTTTCCATGGTACATCTACAGCCTCGACATGCTTGTTTTTCTTATATGTTGTCCACCAATCCAATGTCGATCCTACCAAATGAGTCATTGCCCATGCTGTTTTAGACTTAGATGAGAGAGAAAATTTTAACCCAAAATAATAAAATATCTAAATCTTTAAATACAAAATAAAATAACTCTAGCTTTAATATTGTTATATACTATACTTTTTGGCTTTTTAATTAGTTCAAAAGTAGATGAGTGCTACTCTAAAACATAGCTCAATTCTCCCATTTTTTATAAGTCAACAAAAATTACGGCTATTTTTTTACAACGTATATCTTAGGCATGTTATAATTATATATGAAAAGAGTCTAATCTTTTAGCTTTAGAAGGTTATACTACATATCGACATTCTAGACATTTACCAAGTATAACACATATGTATTGCTTTGATTAAGACACTTTTATTTCAGGTTAAGAAGCAAATGAAGACCACATTCTAAAGCTCCACACAATCATAAATTCAAATCAAAGAACGCAAGCAAAAGACACGGTTTTACAACGAATCCTTCGGATGGCTTAACCAAAGCAATAGACTTCATTAAAGATCATCTTTCGACACACTAAATCGGGATAAGTGGTTTACACAACGATATACGAAGTCTAACACAATGAATGAAGAAAGCTATTATTAAAGAAACAATAATAAATTAATTATTTTAATCAAGCACTACTAAATTGTCCAAGTGTAACCTTAGTATCTTTTTTAAAACTGTATTTTTCAACCTCTATTTTTTTTCCAAGCAGAAGGTTTCTTCACTTTTTCGAATAACTAAAGACAAGACTAAAATCATCTAATGTTCCTTCCAGCTACTTTGACTTTCGCACGCGACATTAGGAATTATAAGATTATAAAGTTAATCTATAAATATTTTAATCATTTACAATAATGGTGCTATCAAATGTGTCTAATTTATTCAAAATCTTTTTTTTGTACAATGATAAAGTGTCCAACATGATAAATTATCATGATTCAAAGTTTAACTAAAGCTTTGGTTTTTTGTCATAGTTTTTACTGGCCACAAGATACTCAACTAACACTAGTGATGTATCCAACGTCTCTTAATTTCCGTACATCCTATTAAAGGTTAATTACTCCGTGAATCCACTACCCTGAATATAGGGTGAAAATTCTAAACCAAAGCTTACCTCCTATTACACTAATTTTCAGAATAGCTGGAAGAAAATAGTTCTTAGAAAATAAGGATCCATATATAAAATTTAAGTTAAGCTAACTGGCACAACATCATTTAAACTAACCCTTTTTTTAATGAACTTTAAAGAAAAGTTCATTTATAATCTGATTGATTAAAGTGATAAACATGACAACCCAACTGGCGTGCGCAAAAGAATGACTATTCAATCAGACTTTTAATATATTGTTTACAAAAAAAACATCAAACATTCATTTAACTATGCCTCTCATAAGCACATCCAAACTTGGTATTTAATTACGACAGCACAAAAACTTGTAAACATATATAATTAATTACTATTCATATTTTTTTGGGTAAGTAGCAGATTTATATACAACAGGTTTTTGAAGGATCCCAAAACCTTATTTACAATAGATGTCATAGCTTTAAACAACAAAAAAACATAATGGGCCAGGGGTGTACCCTTAGAGCAAAAACCCAGGCCTACCCCTTGCCAGCAAGCCAGACAAAAATAACCCCATACCCACTAAAAAAACACAGGGATGCAGAGACCCCTGCCTCCAGGCCTGTAGTATACGTACGCGAGCCAGGCAGAAACCACTAGCAAAAAAACAAACATCATCTCAGACCAGCCCAGAGGGCTTGGGCCCAAAAAGACGAAGCGCAACCCCCGCCCACCCTGCAACACAAGGTGAACCACCGGGGCTGCACCAGGCTGAGGCTCCGTGCCATGGAGCTACTTCCCGTCCCCATCAGGAGCATACCCCAGCCTGCACCGGAGCTCTTTAAAGGCACTGCCGGTCGCAGTAGCCGCATTTGCTGTTGATGTAAGTGAGTTGATCGCCATGTCGAGGAGGATACTGGTCAGGAAGATCCAGAGCCTATTTTTAGAATTCGAGTTGATCTCTATGGTTTTCATGGCCTTGAATTTGGGCCTATTAAGTTTGGCTGAGGACCTGCTACCGCCAGGAGTCAGGTCCCTCTGAACAGAGCTAGCGCCAGGGGTCGATGCGCCACCAGGGGCCTGGGTCGACGTCCTTCATTTTTGGGTAGCTCTACGCTATTTAGGAGGAGGGAAATCTTCATGGTCACTGGGAATGTCTTCCCTGGATTTGGAGGCGACAACCTCAGTGGGGAGGACAGAAGCTAGGGGGAATACGCTAGAGCGGGGGCTGGCTAGCCGAGGCATGGCGATAGAGGATGGCCATAAGGCCTTGATGGGAAGGGCGAGTTTGGTTTTTCCTAGCCCTATCTATGGCAAGGCCAAGGGAGTAAAGCAGAAAGCGGGGAGTGCTTAGAAGGGTGGCGTCGCAAAGGTGATTGACGAAGCTTAAGTGGAAGCTGTACAACTGCTGGTTCGGATTATCACAAGTGATGAATTGCATCACAAGAATAATGGCTTCGTCAAAAGGTTCGGGTAGGTCAGTCCTGAACAGAGCAGACTTGTCCCAATTTTACTTCGGGAAGCAAGAGAGCTCCTCCTCCCAATTATGTTTATCGTGGCGAATGAACCTCCCCTTCTCCTTGCGATGCAAACCAGTGACCTCAAACATAAATTCTCTGGTAATTTTGAAGTGCAGACCTTTCACCTGAACCTCGCCCTCGTTCCAAGTATCCAAGAAACCTTGAGTGATCTCCTCATTGGGCCCAAAAAATTTACGGAGGAAAGGGATATACTACTTAGCGTCATAGAAGACCAAAGTAGACTTGCTCAGAGAGAGGGTTGAGGGCTCGACAAAGATGGTTTTGGGAGAAGACATGGCGGGCTCACAGGTCAACCAATGTGGAAAGCGCTGGAAGGAGGCGAAGCTGAAAGGAGGATTCGCTCGCTAAGAAAGGATGGGAGAAAAGGGGCAAGAGGGAATGGAGGCAACAGGGCTCAAAGGGAGATAAAGGCAAATGGAGGAAGCCGAAGAGGTAGCGATCGGGCACATGCATCGGGAGTTGGTGCCTTGGGCGAGGGGAGACATGAGCGAAGTGAGATGGGGCCAGCGAGACAGATGGCAGACACGGTAGTTAAGGGGCGGGGGTCTGTGGATGAGCTTGACGTGGTGCGTCATTTGAGGTGGCTTTGTTGGTTGGCCTCGCACGAGCAGTTGCCACACCTGGGCAACCAGGTCATAAAGGGCAAAGGATGTTGAGCCAGTGGAAAGACGTTCATCTTGAGGTGGCATAGGCCCAAACGTGGATCTGACAACGAGGCCATCTAGGATGCAACCTGTAGGGATTGGTTTAAAGCTACCTCGAACGTGGATGTTGGGGAAGAAGACACCTGGCACTGTAGGTTGTCGAATGATCAGACTGATATGACCGCGGTTAGGGAGACCATCGAAAACTATCACCGTGGAGGAGTTCATAGAAAAGTCAGCGCCCAGCATGTGATTGGGGCGAGCATGGTACCAAGTCACCCAGGCCCACAGATAAGGGAGTCTAGATGTGTGGAGTGTCATCGAGACTGGGGAAGTCTTGGGACGCTGCTTGCACCAGCTCGACAGGACTATCCAACCGATCATGATGTCTAAAAAATTACATGGGCATCTATTTTACATACTATTATAATGAATTCAATCCATATACTGCCTCAATATTAAAGAGATAAATAATCAATCTTATTAAGGACTTAGACAACACTTTTCGGTTCTATCAACAATTCGCCTAGCAGGCTCCCTCGTCCTCCCAACCACTTGCTCGCAGTTCAATAGAAAGATAAAAGGGAAGGGTTTTGGGTCAATCGACCCCTAATGCAATACAATCTAACTACCCTATATGTTTAATTTCCATTCTATGCCAATCATGCACATTGAAAGTAGAGCCAAGATATTTTTATACCAAACAACACTCTGATATATTGGTTTTATTTCCACTCTACATTTTTTTTTAGATGACAAACCACCTTACAACATTAAATTAAATTGGATTTGTTATCTCATTACATGCGGTGGCAACTATATATAATTCTACTCCACCTTCAGATTAATTTTAGATTTAACAAATTTATCATAGTAGTTTATTTTCAGGTTAACAATTGTTTTCCAGCTATTTAAACATTCTACTACAAAAACTTAACAGGTACACAAAACTCATTATTCACAGAGATAAAATGATAGAACTTCAATATAACATTCATAGAAAAGATCTAGCAAATCCAACCTCGAGTTCGCATTAATAACATTCACTTTGTTACAGCCTTTCGTTAGCTCCATTGCGAGGACAAGCATTGAAAGATACCTAAGTTGCTTCTAATTTCCTTATTAATAGTAAACTTGAGATAGTCCCATCTGGACAGGTGGAAGGGTCCATGCATAATTCCACCTTAGTGGTATGCCAGATGGAGGGCATTGTTATAAATATTTTGGTTGTCTTTCACAACATCATGATGCACTCTTTATATTAATCCATTATTTGCTTTCTCTTAATATATTTTGTATTATATATTATTTATTGTTAGTATTTAATACTATTTTAGTTTGTTATCATTGTATATATATTACTAAGTCTTATGATTATATATATCTATTTTATTATTATCAATATATATATATAACAAAAGAAAGTATTTCTTATTGTATATTTTCAATAAGCTCTAATTATACTCCTTGTCAATTGGGGAAAAAGATACATACCATATATGCAAAACTAAATAGATGCAATTACGTGATCGTATCTTTTTGTGAGCTTCCATGTATTCACAGGGATCATATTTGCATCATACCCCACCTTACCTAACGCGGTCTACCTTTTTATTTCAGCCTAAAGGTGGCCACCTGGTGCTACTGATATGCTTCCCTGCAATTGAAAACTTGTTCTTGCACTAATAGAATTTACCAACAGTATCTCATTCTAAAAATAATAACAAGCAAAAAGGTAGCAAAATGGAGGGATGTTACACGCTTGAGCCAATGGTTTCTATTTTTATTCAGAGAAAAGAGGATAAGGATTCAACCAAGCATAAAATAAAAAAATTGCATAACTCCCCTCATTGATTGACCATCTAATATATTTTTGAAGTAATATTTTTACCCATTTATTTCCTTAATCTTTGAATAATATCAACCCAAGCTTTGCTCCTAATACCAAATTTATAAGTCTGCAATTCCGTAAGCCTGCTCCTCCAATATTCTTTTGTTTGCAAACCTATATGTAAGTACATTTTAACTATTGTAAAGCAATAATATATTGATTAAAAATTACTAATCCTGTTTTGTTTAAAAGGTAAGAAGGTAAACCTCGCAATATTGAGGGAGATACAACCCTATGAAGTCAACCATCCAGAACAAGAATAGTGACAATTTTCATGTTGTAAAAGATGAAATTGTAAATATCTGTCAACCAGGGTTTGAATGATGGCAGAAGTAATGGATGAATAAGGCTTTACTGAGGCAAGACATTCTATCTAGGCATATAATTTTTTAGCTAAGTTTATTTTTCCTTTCTTTATATTATAAATTTGGCATGCAAATTATTATATTTTTTTATCAAATATTATATTTATTTTTGTTGCTAGAGATTAAGGGGTTGTACTCGGGTCCCCCACCTTTGATAAATCATAACTAATTTTTTTTTTTTAAGCAAAAAACCCCTTGCGGGGCCGCCTTGGTCTGAGAGACCACGAACAGGGGGTTCTACACCATCAAAGTCACCCGAGAGTCGCACCCGACCCTGCCCGCACCAACATTATCAATTGGATTTTGGATACCCAATTCAACTTTTTGGTAGGGTGAAGATTTGAACCTGGGACCTCCCTTGGAGGATTTCCCTCTCCTCTCCAACTCACCTACAACACCTGGGTATAACTCTCTTCTTTAGAGTATGAGAGTTTACAAACATATTCAATTCTCATCTCAATTGAGTTGTTATAGCTAGAAACTTACATAATTCTACATAAAATGTCTAAATTCTTGATTTTTATTTCCTAGAATGTTTTCAATTTTTTGTGTGAACACAAATATTCTAGAATTTAATATCCTTTTTGATATTTTCCTACAACAATATTCACAATACCAAAACTTCACCTCTATTATCTATGCATTGCATCTTAGTAGAATAATATTTCGAAAACATCTCACTATCATAGCCACCTTTACCAGATTTGGATTGCTAATTTTCTTCTTGAAGAACAAGTGCAACCACAAAAATTGTAATAATTAGTATATACAAAAGTATATTAATGTTATAAAATAAAGTATATGTTACCATGAAAAACAAGAAAGTAAATCTTAATCATTATTTCATTCAAGCAATCAACATTTTCTTCCTAGCTTTAGCTAAACTTACTACTTTCTCTAACCAAGGAAAAGAGAATTTAACTTCATGATCCTCAATTAAAACCCCTTCATTGGCTAGCATATTTGCACATCTGTTTCCTTCCCTCAATGTACGTGTAAACCTAATTTCTTCAAACTCTATAGCAAGGTCTCAAAATTCCATAATTATCTCTTGTATGTTCCATGGAGCCTTTGCTTTCCTCAAAATTGCATTTATTATTATGAGTGAGTTACCTTCCATACATATTGTGTTCCATTTCATTTGTTTGCATATTTTTAACCCTTCTAAAGTCGCCCAAGCTTCAACTTCATTATTTGTCTTAAATCCACTATTGAAAGTGTAACGAGACAAAATCTCTCCTCGATTATTTCTAATTATTCCTCCCCTCCTGTTGTTCTTGGATTTTCTTTAGATGCTCCATAAAAATTCAATTTGACCAACTCCACATTTGATGATTTTCATTTTATATTATTTTCCTTCTTTTTTTTCTCCTTTCCCTAACATCATAATTCCATTTGATGACTTGACTACATCTATCAAGGCTTATTGCTTCTAGATTAGGGATTAGGTGAGTTGATAGGGTAGGTTTAGACTCCTCTATGGCTAAACACATATTCCTTTTCATTACCTCTAAAATGCTTTGCTTTCCTTTAAATATTCTTCTATTCCTTTCTAGCCAAATTGTCCAAAGTATTGTATCTTTTGATATATCCCATATTGTCAATAAAGCCTCACTTTTATAAGTGCTTGCCATTGCTTTAACCATTCCTTAATTCTACCATTCATTACCATGCATTTACCAAACATAAATTTTACAATTAGACATGGATATCTTTACTTTCCAACATCCATCTTGCACACCCCAAAGACTTCTTGTTGCTCTAAGTATGAATAAGGATAGGGTATCATAGGTATGAATATAATTAGTGAAAAGGAATGAACAAGTGAGTATCATTAGTATTATAGATTAATAACTATCCTTTCAACACAATTCACTTAAGTTGTATATTTTGAAATAGAAGTTTGATAAATACAAAATAATATTTTAAATTATTAGAAATATATGTCTCTTTATCATCTATGATTAGAGAAATTATTAATAAATAGTTGATTCAATGATAAAGGGTCAGAATACCTGTTATAGGATGAAATATTTTCTTTGTCAAGTAGCTACAATAACATAGGGCTAACTAGTAATGGATAGTAGTCTCTGCTAAGGTATTGTTTATTGGATTTTATAATACTTTCTAGTAATCATATGAAGTGTAATGTTCAACACAAAGTTATATGCAAGAGAATAAAGAAACTAAATAGAAAGATCAAGTATACACAAGAGAATGAAATATGAGCGGTGGATGCCCATTGGTACCACATAATACAATAAATCATTCAATCATAAACCAATATAACAAACCAGTGGTTGGGTGTATTTATAGTAGACACATAATCCTCAAATTACAATTACAATTACAATTACATTAACCAAAGTTGACTGAAGGCTCAAAGTTAAGTCAACTTAATAATCCTCTAATAAATATTTAATTAGGATTAACCATTAAATGGTTTAACCAAACCCACTAAGGGTAAATACATAACCACACAAGTGGTTTTACCAATCCCACAAAGGATGAATACAACAAGATTGTTTTTAGGCTTACATCAAAGGTTGCTCATAGGCTTCTATCATCATTTGTTGAACTTGGCTAATATATATTGTTACCATATCTTCCAACATTTTATATTCACAGTCCATGATATATTCAACTCACATTGTCCTAAATTGAACTACATGTCTAGCACATTGAGATTTAAGGGCACTAATCTAAATTTTAAATAATAATAACAATAAATAATATTAATAATAATTCACAACATGTGTGGCACTTTATTGTTTTATCTTTTGCTTATGAACTAAATAAAAGTTCCCAATTCTAAATGTATGTAACAATAACCTATTAAATGGCATGAGCTCAAATGGTTAAACTCCTCGACTTATGAAGAGATTTAGGTTTGAATCTTCCCAAACAATACATACATCATTGTCAAGTTGTTGTAATACCATTATGTAATAATTATGTAATATAGGTGCGGCCTATTTCTATCTCATATAACCAATTTAAATAATAAAAAGTAATATATATATATATATATATCGAAAGAATAAAATTTTGTCAACCTATAAAATAATAACAAAGTTTTTATAACATCTTATAGGTGAACAATTTCAATAAATTATCAAAAACTTGGACTACATCCTCTATCCTCTATCCTCCCCTATTTTGCATACATATCTATCAAGGTGTTGCTCACAACACCATCTAGATCAAAACCCCCATTTCCATTCAAAATCATTAATCCCTATTGTTTCATAAAGTTGTGCCATTAGTGCATGATGTTAGAAGATTCACTCTATTTGTTAGATTGTGCGCCTTATAAAAAAATCTTGTTAGATTGTACGCCTTATAAAAAAATCTTTTAGACTTATCAACATCTCCATTTTGAACACAACCTACAATCATGGTGTTCCAAGCACCCATGCTTCATTCAAAAATTTAAACAAAGACTTAGTCGAGATGCCTCCATTTTGCATTTATCCACATGCGTATCTATGAAGACATTATCTACAAAAATATTTAACTAGAGCCCATATCTTACAATTGAATCATGGGTCTCTTATGCATACCCTTTAAATAGAGGGAAATGTAAAATAATTAAGGGAAAGACAATAATTTTACATTTGGTAATAAACTTTTAAGGATTCCTCATTGGTATTTTATAACATTTACAATGCCATAAGTATGGCACCTTTCTATGCTTAAGCAACAAGCTACTTTACCGAGGAACAATTAATTAATAATTGGATTAATGTGGTTTCTTAGAGAGTTTTAAAACAATTATTATAAATATAATGAACTTAATAGACATCATGCAAAAGCCACATTTATAAAGATAGATTTCACAATTAAAATAAAAAATATCATGCTTTACACTCAACAAATACATTTTTTATTTATCATCTATTATCTCAATAGTTTCTTATTTTATTATTATATATATATATATATATATATATATATATATATATATATATATATATATTTTAATAGTAATACTTCTTATACACATCCACCATAGGAATTGAACCCGGGTCACATTACCGATAATGCAAGTGACATCCTTGTACATAATATTTAACAACATATATTATTAAAAAAAAATTATTTTAATACAATAATTTTATATATAAAATAAAATTTAAAAACATTTAATTAAAAAACATATAATTTAATTAATTTTCTTATTATTTACTAAAATTTTAAAAAGCTTAATATAATAATCTATAGTTTTAACAAAAAAAAAAAAAAATTATAATAAAAACATAGGCTCATACAAGCCAATCCATTGTCCTTAATTGATATCAAGGACTTGGAAGATTTTAATGAATAAAAGTAAAACATAAATGGTTACCATCACATAGGTAAATTAGGCTATTTGAGAAAAGTGCTTATGGGTGTGTTGAATTAAACCAATGATAATCTATTTATGTTTTAGAGTTGGTGTTTGTGAGGGTGTTGAGTATTATTTTTTTTCATTACAAGACAAGCGTTATAAATTACAAATTATTAAAAATTAATATTTTAAAAGTTAGGAATTCACCATGTACAGACAATACACAGTCTATGGAAGAAAAACAAATTATAACAGTGGCAATGAAAAATAGTTTAAACTTTAGTTAAGTAGTGCAAAAAAAACAATCACACAAATGAGATACAAGATTTACGTGGTTTGGGCAGTGTACCCTACGTCCACGGAGAAACAATCAGTCCTTGTATTATTAACACCAATACAATATCTGAAGGGAGTAATCCTGCAACACAACCAATTGCAAATTCCTCTTCAAAACACCAACATCTCCACACAATTACTTTAACAGTAATTCAACATGCAAACACCCTTGCATCAAGCTCTACACCAAGCTTCCTTGTCTCTCTACAAGAGATACATAATCCTATATATTTCCCATAAACAAGATACTCAAATATATAGAATTATTACAATAGTTTTTTTATTTTTAAATATTTAATGGTAATTAAATATTTAATGCTAATTAAATATTTAATGTTGCCTCTTGGAACCCCGTTCATGTTCATGTTCCTATTGTTGAACGTTGCCCATCAATATTTAATGGCCTTGGAACTCTACCAACAATAATGGCCTTGGAACCCTGCCAATAATATTTAATGGTAATTAATTTCTTGTTATCAATTTGGCTCCATTACCTAACAATCTCCCACTTGGAGACAAGATTGATGCAACATCCCTGCATCCTAGGACTGAAAGTTTCTCATAACATGACCTTACTCCTTAAGGCCAACCGAAGTAGAGCAAAAGCTCAACTTCTCCCTGGTTACAATTTTAGTAAGCATATCAGCAAAATTTTGGGAAGTGTGAATCTTACCCAACTTTACCAAACCATCCTCCATTGTTGATCGAATGAAGTGATACCTCAACTGAATATGCTTTGTCCATGAGTGAAAAGCAGAGTTCTTAGCTAAATGAATGGCACTTTGGCTGTCAGTCCAAAGTGTCCCATCTCCTTGCTCCTGACCCAACTCCTCAATCAACCTCTGAAGCCATATGAACTCTTTGGCACCTTCTGTGATGGCCACATACTCAGCCTCCATAGTAGAAAGAGCTACAACACGTTGTAGCTTGGATATCCAACTCACTGTTGTACCTCCAACTATGAATACATACCCAGTAGTGCTCCTCCCACCATCCAAATCACCTGCCATATCTGAATCCACATAGCCCTGTAACTCAACTTTGGAACCTCCAAAATTCAAACAGAATTTTGAAGTCCCTTTCAAATACCTGAGTATCCATTTCACTGCTTGCCAGTGAGATTTACCTGGATTACTCATATACCGGCTCACAACTCCCACTGCTTGGGCAATGTCCGGTCTTGTACACACCATAGCATACATCAAACTCCCAACTGCTAAAGCATAGGGTACCTTCTTCATGTACTCTTCCTCCTCCTTTGTCTTGGGACATAACTTCTTTGAGAGCTTAAAGTGCTTTGCAAGAGGTTGGGCTACCGGTTTTGCATCATGCATACTAAACCTCTTAAGCACCTTTTCCACATAATCCTCCTGAGACAACTTCAGTGTTTTCTCCTTCCTGTCTCTAGTGATTCTCATGCCAAGGATTTGTTTGGCTTCTCCCAAATCCTTCATGGCAAATTTACTTGCCAACTCCCTTTTCAATTTCTTAATATCCTGCATATTGGATCCTGCCACAAGCATATCATCAACATACAATAAGAGAATAAGGAAGTTACCATTTCCTGTAGCCCGAAAATAAACACAATGGTCACTCTGGCTCCTAGTAAAATTATGCTCAATCATGAAACTGTCAAACTTGAGATACCATTGCCTTGGAGCTTGCTTCAAACCGTACAAGCTCTTTTTTAGTTTACACACAAGGCTCTTCTTGCCTTTGACCTCAAACCCCTCCGGTTGGTGCATGTAGATCTCCTCCTCCAAATCCCCATGAAGGAATGTTGTCTTCACATCTAACTATTCAAGATGAAGATCTTCTACTGCAACTATACTCAAAATAGTCCGAATTGAAGTCATTTTTACTACAGGTGAGAAAATGTCATTATAGTCAATACCTTTTCTCTGTGCAAATCCTTTCACAACAAGTCTTGCTTTGTATCTCTTGCTACCATCAACTTCGTCCTTCACTCTGTACACCCATTTGCAATGCAATGCCCTTTTGCCCTTGGGAAGCTCAACCAAATCCCAAGTTTGGTTTTGAGTCAATGAGTCCATCTCATCCTTCATAGCATGCTCCCACTTGCTCCTAGTTTCCAATTGCAAAGCCTCATGAAAACATTCGGGCTCACCTGCATCAGTGTATAGAATGTAATGCAAAGAAGGAGAATACTTATTTGGTGCTCTTCTTACCTGAGTAGATCTCCAACCTTTCGGTATTAGTGGTGATGGGGGTGATTGAGGTGTAACATTCTCAATTTCCTGCTCATCTTGCTCTTCCTCATGAGCACCATGTTCATCAATCTGAACAAGAGGCTGTCTTTTTACACCATGCTCTGGGATTGCATCCAAGTCAACAAACTCAGGTGCATCCTCTTCAACCTGTATGTGCCTATCCTTGTACAACCTATCCTCATTGAAAATCACATCTCTACTCCTGATAACTTTCCGGCCAATGTTATCCCATAGCCTATATCCCATCTCATCCACACCATAACCAAGAAAATAGCACTTTCTAGACTTTGCATCAAGCTTACTCCTATTTTCTTTATCTATGTGGGCAAAAGCCTCACAACCAAATACTCTAAGGAAAGAGTAGTTTACAGGTTTACCTTTCCAAGTCTCCTCTGGAATACCTCCATCCAATGTAGTACAAGGTCCTCTATTTATCAAATAAATTATTGTATCAACTGCACTAGCCCAACAGAACAATGGCAACCCTACATGCAATCTCATGGCTCTGGCATGCTCCATTATAGTTCTGTTCATCCTCTCCGAGACTCCATTCTCCTGTGGTGTCCTAGGAGTAGTCTTGATTCTCCTAATTCCTTCCTTTGCGCAATAGTCCTCAAACTCCTTGCTGCAATATTCACCACCATTGTCAGATTTAAGGCACTTTACTTTCTTACCTACCTCAATCTCCACTAATGCTCTCCACTTCCAAAAAGTGTCAAAAACATCAGATTTATGCTTGATTGTGTAGATCCATGTCTTCCTACTGAAATCGTCAATGAAGGTAACATAATAAGAGTAGCCCTCAAGAGAAAGTACCGGTGAGGGACCCCACACATCCGAGTGAACTAACTCTAATTTCTCTTTCTTCCTTTCTGGACCAACCTTCAGAAATCTTACCCTTTTTTGTTTTTCGTATACACAACCTTCATAGAAACCCAAATCAACCTCCTTGAGTTTTGGCAACAATTTTTTGGAGTGAAGGATTTTCATCCCTTTCTCACTCATATGACCCAACCGCAAATGCCATGCTTTCACATCATCTTGAGCAGCATAGTTCAATGTACAATAAGATGAGTTCTGCAATAAATACAAAGTTCCAGTCAACTCACCTTTTGCAATCACCATTGAACCCTTTGTCACTCTCCATTGCCGATTTTCGAAAGTAGTGTTGCATCCCTCAAAATCAAGTGCACTGGCTGAAATCAGGTTCCTCTTCAGATCAAGAATGTGCCTAACATTGTTAAGCACCCAAATATTTCTGTTTGGCAACTTTACATTCATCGTGCCAATACCCACAATATCACATGGACAGTTATTGCCCAACAAAACCTCTCCATAATGACCTGGAGTATAATCAACAAAGTACTCCCTATGAGAAGTGACATGATAAGAAGCTCCAGAGTCCATAACCCAATACTCACTCGTGCAATTTGCTGCAAGAATCAGGGCATCCTGATAAATTGCACCTGCAATATTTACCTCTTGAGCATCATTCCCATTATTGTCCTCATTATTCTTTCTATCTTTGCACTCCCTCTTGAAGTGTCCACTCTTCCCACAATGCCAACAATCAATCTTGCTTTTGTCTCTGCTTTTAGATCTACCCTTCCATTTTCCTCTATTCTAGCTTTTCCATCTAGCTTGGCCTTTTCCTCTTTCTTTGTTTCTACCTCTACTTTCTATAGATAGTGCTACTCCAGATGATGAAGCCTCCCCAGAGGTTTTTCTCCTTATATCCTCATTGAGGATTGTGCTAACCACATCATCAAACACCAGCTTTCTAGATCCAGGCACAAAATTACTCACTACCATTACAATGCTACCCCACGAGTCTGGTAGTGAACAAAGAAACCCTAAAGCCATAACCTCATCATCAAAATCAAGCCCTACAGATTTTAAAGAACCCATAACAACATAAAACTCGTTAAGGTGTTCTTGGATAGATCCACCCTCTTGCAACTTCATAGTAAATAACTTTCTAATCAAGAAAATTTTATTTGAAGTTGAGGGTTTTTCATACAACTTAGCTAGTGTATCCATGGCTCCTTTGGTGGTCTTTTCCTTCCCGATGTTGTATGCAACAGAATCATCTAGGCTCAACTGGATCACCCCGAGTGCCCTCCTATCTATCAGATCCCATTCCTCATCATGCATCAAGTCAGGTTGACCATCAGTCTTCCCTTTTAGAGCCAAGTACAGATTATCCTTCTGATACAGATAATCCTCCACTTTGGTTTTCCACATACCAAAATTTTGTCCGATAAACTTCTCCAGTTTAAACTTTGAACTTTCTCCCATTTCTCCCACTCGAATAGAAAACTCTCCTGTGAGTGCCCTTTCCCAACAAGATCGCTCTGATACCAGTTGTTAGGAATTCACCATGTACAAACAATACACAGTCTATGGAAGAAAAACAAATTATAACAACGACAATGAAAAACAGTTTAAACTTTAGTTAAGCAGTGCAAAAAAAAACAATCACACAAATGAGACACAAGATTTACGTGGTTCGGGCAGTGTACCCTACTCCACGGAGAAACAATCAATCCTTGTATTATTAACACCAATACAATATCTGAAGGGAGTAATCCTGCAACACAACCAGCTGCAAATTCCTCTTCAAAACACCAGCATCTCCACACAATTACTTTAACAGTAATTCAACATGCAAACACCCTTGCATCAAGCTCTACACCAAGCTTCCTTGTCTCTCTACAAGAGATACATAATCCTATATATTTCCCATAAACAAGATACTCAAATATATAGAATTATTACAATAGTTTTTTTTTAAATATTTACTGGCAATTAAATATTTAATGCTAATTAAATATTTAATGTTGCCTCTTGGAACCCCGTTCATGTTCCTATTGTTGAACGTTGCCCATCAATATTTAATGGCCTTGGAACTCCACCAACAATAATGACCTTGGAACCTGCCAATAATATTTAATGGTAATTAATTTCTTGTTATCAATTTGGCTCCATTACCTAACATTAAATATATTTTTTAAGTTTCTTTTTCAACTATGCAATTCCTATGGTTTAATATTAGTTAAATATCGTTACTAGCATAATAAGGCACATGCCTTGCTTATTAATAAGTTTATGATTGAATATTTACTCACATGAAAAACACGCGATGATAAAGTTCACACGATATCATGGTATATTGCATTGCAAATTGAAGAATGCAAGGTAAAAGAGTTGTTCCGATCAGTTTTTGAATCTAGGATTTTTTAAAAAGAGGTCATATTTTTTACTATTGTAGTAAGTTTGCAACTATTTTGATGTTGATACTTGCTTATTTTTAATCATTTATTACGATCAATAATTTGATTTTTTTTGTCTCAAGGGGACAACGCAATAGTTTGAGTTTTGGCTTTTCTTCAGGAGGTCCAAGGTTCAAACCGTGGAATGGGTGAGTGTGTGAAGGGGTGAGTGTGTGTTCACCAAAAAAATAATTTAATTTTTTTATATACATATGGAAATTGATAATATCATTGGATGCTACCTTTATAAATCTTAGTCGATTGGATACCTGATCCTTCACGTCATTGAACTATGACAACCAACCGATAAACACTCGATAATTACCATCTAGCCTATATCCTATTCCCTTATGGATAGCCTGCTAGGTAAGAAGAAGTCAATGGGACCCAACCCTTCATAGTAGCCAACACTCAACATTTACCATCTAGCCTATAGCCTATCCCCTTTTGGGTATCTTGCTACAAGGCAATCAATTGACAAACACTCGATCCTACCATCCAACCTTGGAACTGTCCAAAAAGAGACCAAAGACTCAATCAATGTGTTATCCTCGATGGACTAGGAATATTAAGGTAAAGCACAAGTTTTTATGAAGAGTTCAAACCATTGACTTAATTATTGTGTTGTCCTAGGTGAACTGAAAATGTTAGGATAAAACACAAGTGTTTTTATGAGAGGTCTCAATCTCCTCCTACAAAGTTTAAACTTAAAATGTTAGGGTAAAACATAGGTTTTTATGAGAGGTCTCAATCTCCTCATAGAAAGTTTAGACTTAAAATGTTAGGGTAGAACATAGGTTTTTATAAGAGGTCTCAATATTCTCATACAAAGTTTAGACTTAATCATTGTGTTGTTATAAGCAGACTAAAAATGTTAGGGTAAAACACAGATTTTTATGAGAGGTTTCAATCTTCTTATACAAAGTTTAAACTTAAGTCTTTAAGTGAAAACCCAAAAACTTACCATTGTGACATTCTTTAAAAAACATCAACATATTTTAAATGACACCTATGAAATGACAAGAAGCATTGAATAATAACTTTTCTAGGGGACAATGCAAAGGTATGGATGCGGTGCATATGTGACTCTATTATAATCTGGTTTTACGAGAAATCATGGCTAAAATGAAAATGTTCAATCTTTAATATTGATCTTAAAAATTTCTCATGTTAACCAAATAATAAAAAAATATTATGTTGTTTTCCTTGGTCATGACTATGCAAGTTCTTATGAATATTAGCCTTTGAATTATACAACATAGGTGGGTTTTTAAAAGGGAGTTTTTATCTCAAGTCCTTTATCTAAAGAAAAAAGATAGGTAGGTTTTTTAAGGGAGTTTTAATCTCAAGTCCTTTATCTTAAAAAAAAAGTTGAGATTTTTAAGAATTAGAGAAAGGTATAAATCAATAAAAATGGCGTAACTAAAAATTATTAATTTTAAAACTAATTAGATAAATATATTTATATATTTAAATATAGATTTATAAAGTTTTATAAAAAAAGTTTATTTTTAAATAATAAAAGAATTTATTTCCAAATAAAGGTTAGTTTGAAAAGTGCGAAAAATCAGGGTTTTTTAAACATGTTATTTTTAGGAACTATATTTTCGTGAAGACTTATCTGCTTCAGTCGATTCTTGGACCAACTTGTGCAAAATTTGAATAGCTTTAAAATGAGTGGTCATATGCAAAACTCCGAGCAATATTGAGGGAGATACAATCCTGTGAAGTCAACCATTCAAAACAAGGGCGATGATGATTTTTCAAGTCACGAAATACGAAATTGCAAAGTGTGAAGAATTAGATATTTTTTTTGAAAACGTCTTATCTCTTAGGAGCCATTTATTCGCGAAGAGTTATCCAATTCAGTTGATTCTTGGACCAACTTGTGCAGAATTTGAATAGCTTTAAAATGAGTGGGAATATGTAAAAATCCAAGCAATGTTGAGGGAGATACAACCCTGCGTAGTCAACTATTCGGAACAAGGGCAATGACGATTTTTCAAGTCGCGAAAAATGAAATTGCAAATATTTGCCAACTAGGGTTCGAACAATGGGAAGAGCAATGAAGGGCTAGGACTTTAAAGAGGTAAGACATTCTATCTAGACAAATAAATTTTCAGCTAAGTTATTTTTTCCCTTTCTCCATATTAGAAATTGTGCATGAAAGATTATAGAGTTTTTATCAAATATTATATTTGCTATAGAACTTTCAAATAAATTTCATTAGATTTTGAGTTTTAGTTTCCTTTCCATAGATTGATTTATAGTTAAATCCTTAAAATCATCCTTAGCGGTAGAGGTTAGTGAGCACACCTCAGAGAGATCCTCATTGCTCCAAGATAGGGCAGTTTTTGGTAAATTTAATGGGTATTGGCTAGGGGCTTTAGCCTTGAGAAAATGGATTAATAGGAGTTGGAAGTCTCCAAGAGTGATTCTATCATTTCTTCCCAAAGGTTTTTTCCTAGCCATTTTTTGTTCTAGGGAAGAAAGAGAAAGAATCCTAAAAGGGGGTCCTTGGTTTATGGGAAGAGCAAGACTCTTCCTTACCCGTTGGTATGAAGGCTTTTCATATGAAAATATAAATCTATCCCTAGTACCAATCTAGGTTAGGATGTTTGGGTTACCCATTGAATTTTAGGAAATAGATACCTTCAAGGCAATATGCAACACTCTAGGAGAATTCCTTGAGATTTCAGATATTACTAAAGATGGATTTTTGGCTATTTATACTCAAATATTAATCATGATTGATATAAGTAAAGTTTTACCATAATAAATCATTCTTAAGTATGGGGGTAAGATGTGGACCCAAACTATAGATTATGAAAATATATCTTTTAGATATAGAAGATGTCATGAGGTGGGGCATATTGAGAGATCATGCCCTAAGAAGAGCCCAATAGAATCATTTGTAGAAAATCATAAGAGAAATTTACAAATGGTTATGGATAAAGATGGTTTTCAACTTCCAAAAAATAGATCTAGAAAAATAAAAGAAAATGAATAGTGGAGACCAATAAGGAAGGATACTGAAATAAATTCCAATTCTTTTGAGGCTTTAACCTATGAATAAAAAGTAGATCAAAACTTAGAGGACATAGTACAACAATTTCAACATATTAGCAAGGAACTGTCTATTCAATATGATCATAATTTAAGGAAGAACATTCTTGATGAACCTAAGGAATGTGTCTCATCAAATTTTGAAGACTCTCTTGAAGTTCCATGCACCATTGAGGAGAAAATAATTGGTAAAGAAAACGTAATTTTAGAAGTTAATACCTCTGCCATTAATAAGGTAAGTCAAAAGCTTCTATAACAGAGCCAGGAGAGGATAAATATGTTGAAAATCAAAATTGTGAAAGAATATTGAGAAATAGAATAATAAGACCTACTCCTGATATATGCAAGGCAAAAAGAGGAAAACCCTCAAATTATCATGCAAGATCCAGGGAAGCAAGAGCTAACATAGAGAAAGGAACACAAACTAAGTTGGTTGAACTTATCTTTACCAAACAACAAAATGATATTGGTAATACGCAAGAGGGGCCAAAAGCCCCTAATGAGACATGATTATCATATCATGGAATATAAGGGGTGATAATGCCCCCTCAAAGCATAGGTGTATTACGAACCTATGTTTAAGTAATAAACTTGATATTATTTGTATATAGGAAACTAAAATGACAAAAGAAGAAGTTTTAAAAACTATGAAAGCAGTTGAGGCAAGATATGAATGGGATGCTACGGATTTTGAAGGAGCAATAGGAGGAATTCTAGCTTGTTGAAAATCTTCTAGAACCTCTTATGTAACCATTCATAAAACTAGGCACTGGATAGCCTCTCTAGTCACTTACTACTTTGCAGATATTCGCTTCATCCTTATCAATGTGTATGGTCCTACAACTCAGTTAGGTAGATTAGAATTTTGGAGTGGGATTAAAGCCTTTGTGAGAAGTAAAGACCAAGAAACATGTTTCATGATCATTGGAGATTTTAATGCTATAAATAGGTTGAATAAATTTTTCTGGGGAATTAGAAAATTGACCCAAAATTATGAAATATTTCTCAGCTTTTATTCAAAACAACAATCTATGGGAGGTTGAGTTTGAAGAAGACAACTATACTTGGACCAAAAATAGGAGAGGCCATAACCTAATAGTAGAAAAATTATATAGATGCATTCTCTTAGATCATTGGCTAGATGAAGGAACTTGTGCTAAAATTAATACCTTAACAAGTATTGGTTTAGATCACTGGCCAATAAGAGTTAAAATGGTGGTAAGTGAATTAAAAAAGATCATATTTTAAATATGAAAAAATATGGGAAGACCATCCTCAATTTGTTGATATGATAGCTCAAACATGAAATTCTTTAGGTAATGGTGGGTTGTATGATCTTCCAAACCAAATTAAAGCTATGATATCTAGATTAAAATAATGGAACAAGAACACCTTTGGAAATACTTTTGAGAAGAAATAAGAACTAAAAGATAAACTTTAAAAATTCCAAAAAGGCGTTGAAAATAATACAAGCTCAAAGGAAAGGGAGTTGCTTAGTGAATATCATAATATTTTGAGTAAGAAAGAGAAATTTTGAAGATTAAAATCAAGACAGACTTGGTTAAAAGAAGGAGATAAAAATACAAAGTTTTTTCATAGGATGGTTATAGTACATAGATCATCTTCTAGAATTAGTAGAATTAAATCAATAGAAGGGGTTTGGATTGAATATCAGAGTGAAATTAGAAAAGAGGCAAAGTCGTTTTATCATAATATTCTAGGTTCATAGGAGACTAAAGTTCTTAATGATAAACTTATTCAAGATGTTCCTTTAGTTATAACGAATGAAGACAATAGGAAACTAATGGAGTCTATTACTCTAGAAGAACTTCATTTAGCTATTTTCTCTTTTAATAAGGATAAACCTTGGTCCAAATGGTATCTCTACAACTTTTTGCCAACACAGTTGGGATAAAATGAAGGATTTTTTATTGGTGGTAGTGGGACAATCTAGGGTAAAACAATATATTCCTGATAAAATAAATGCAACTTATCTTACCCTAATTCCAAAAAATAAGGATGTTGATTTGTTTGATTCTTTTAGACCCATAAGCCTATGTAATATGACTTATAAGATTATTTCTAAAGTGATGGCGAATATATTAAGGTCATTATTAGACAAAAATATTTCAGAAGAGTAAGGAGGGTTTGTGAAAGGGAGACAATATTTGGATGGGATCATAGTAGCTCATGAAATTATACATTTAGCAACTTCAAGAAAAGAGAAAGCTATAATCTTAAAACTTGATATGAGTAAATCCTATGATAGGGTTAAAAAAGATTTTCTTTTTGTAGTTTTAGATAAGTTTGGTTTTGGGAAGAAATGGGTTAGATGGATTAAAGCTTGTGTCTCTACAATTTCTTATTCAGTGTTGGTCAATGGGTTAGTGACATAATATTTTAAATCCAAGAGAGGCCTTAGACAAGGAGATCCTTTATCTTTTTATTTTTTCATTATTAAGGTATAAGTTTTGAGTAGAAACTTAAATAAGGCTTACAAATATGGACTTATAAATGGAATTAAGGTTAGTAATAACATCAATAACATCACCCATAAACAATTTGTAGATGATACAACCCTTTTTGGAAGGGCAAGGATAAATGAGGCCAAAGATTTGAATAACTTTTTAAAAGAGTACAAAAGAGCTTCAGGGCAAAAAATTAATAGGATTAAATCCAAATTTTACTTTCTTAACACTCCTGCTAATATCAAAACAAGAATTTGTAGGTTGCTTCAAATGGAGGAGGTAAATTTTCCAACTTATCTAGGGATTCCTTTATTTGAGGGGAGAATGAGGATAGATTTATGGAATCCATATATTAGTAAAGTTAAAAATAAACTTTTAGCTTGCAAAGGTAGATGGTTATCATTAGTAGGAAGAGTGCAATTAATTAAGTCAGTCTTACAAGTCAATCCAACATATTATATGTCATTGTATTCTATGCTAAAATCAGTTGAAATTTTTTTAATCTTTATTATGCGATCCTTTTTATGGCCAGGTTTACAAGATAAAATAAAATTTCCTTGGGTGAAATGGAGCAAGTTGTGTGATGACAAAACTAGGGGACGTCTTTTTTTAAGAGCTCTTACAGATGTAAACCTAGCTCCTAGGAGAAAAGTTATCTGGAGATTGTACAAAGAGAGTCAAAGACAAAGGGAAAAAATTATTCTAAGTATGTTGATCCCAATGACCCAAGTTTAATATTTACACTGCATTCTCTCTTCCAAATGGTTATTCTCTTTGGAATGGTTTAAAAAAATCTATTGATCTTATGATTAAAGGTTTAAGATAGGTGGTGGGAACTGGAGAAAAAGTTTCTATTTGGATGGATACTTGGTGTGATAAAAAACAACTCAATTTAGATCTTGTTTTGAAACCTTGGATGAGATTACTTCAAGACAAATATGGTGATAGGGTTTCAAATATTTTGTACAAGGATCAAGAAGGAAGATAGAATTGGAAAGAAGATTTTTTTACAAGTATACAAGACATCGATGCTAGGAGGCAATTGAGTATAAAGATAACAACGATAATTATTTTGAGGGGTGCTAAGGATAAATTGATTTGGGAGTTGAATAGCTTAGGAGAATACACAACAAAAAGTGGATATAATGGTCAACACCAACATAATAATAATGTCACTAGAATATGGAGAGATATTTGGGATAGCCAAAGTATTCCTAAAGGCAAAATGTTTGTTTGGCTAGTAGGTCATAGAAGAATTTTATCCTAGCATAACTTTATAAAAAGGGGTTTTCATGGCCCCTATCAATGTGTTTTCTGTAATAAGGAGGAGGAGAGTATTGACCATCTCTTGGGACATTGCTCAATAGTCTGGAATATATGGTAATAAATTCTTAATATGTTTGGTAAATGTATGGTGATGAATAGCAAAATTGAAGATTGGTTAAAGCAATGGCAGAGCACTTATAAACGTGAGGATTACAAACAATATGGATATATCAAAAGATACAATACTTTGGACTATATGGTTAAAAAGGAATAGAAGAATATTTAAAGGAAACGAAAGCAATTTAGAGATAATGAAAAAGAATATATGTTTAGCCATAGAGGAGTTTAAACCAACCCTGTCAACTCACCCAATTCCTAATTTGAAAGTAGAGAGTCTTGATAGATGGAGTCAAGTCATTAAATGGAATTATGATGTTGGGTACAAGAGAAGAAAAAATAAGGTAAAGAATATAAAGTGGAAACCACCAGATGTGGAGTGGGTTAAATTGAATTTTGATGGAGCATATAAAGGAAATTCAGGACCAGGAGGAGGAGGAATAATTAGAAATAATAGAGGAGAGATTTTGTGTCATTATGCTTTCAATTGTGGATTAAGACAGATAATGAAGTTGAAGCTTGGGCAACTTTAGAAGGGTTAAAAATATGTAAACAAATGAAATGGAATAAAGTTTGGATGAAAGGTGATTCTCTCATAGTAATAAATGCAATTTTGAGGAAATCAAAGGCTCCATGGAACATACAAGAGATAATTGTGGAAATTCAAGATCTTGCTAAAGAGTTTGAAGAAATCAGGTTTACACATATATTAAGGGAAGAAAACAAATGTGCGGCTAGCCAATAAAGGGGTTTTTATTGAGGATTGTGAAGTTAACATCTCCTTTCCATGGTTAGAGGAAGTAGTTGAAGCTGACAAAAAATGTTGATTGCCTAAATAAGTTAATGATTAAGATTTACTTTAATGTTTTCCATTGGTAGTATATGTTCTATTTTGTAACAATAATGTGTGTTCATTTAGACTATCTATTATAATTTTTGTGGTTGCACTTGTGTTTCAGGAAGGAAACTAGCAATCCATATTTGGTAAAGCGGACTATGATAGTGCGATGTTTTGGAAATATTACTCTACTAAGATACAAGGCATAAATAGTAGAGGTGAAGTTTTAGCATTGTGAAGGCTGCTATAGAAAAATGTCAAGAAAGATGCTAAATTCAATAGTAATTGTATTCATACAGAGATTTGAAAAGATCCAAAAAATGAAAATCAAGAATTCAAACATTTTATATAAAATGATGTAGGTTTCTAGCTATAGCATCTCAATTGAGATGAAAAATGTATCTATTTGTAAACTCTCAAACTCTAAAAAAGAGAGATGTAATTTGATAAGGGTGGGGGACCCGAATACAATCTTTTATTATCAAGCAAAAATAAATAAATAAATAACATTTTATAAAAATATTAAATATGATTTACATTTAATTTTATATAATATTATTAAATATTTTATAAATGTTTATTTATATATATATATATATATATATATATATATATATATATATATAAGAAATATTACTAAAAAAAACTATAGATAAAAATATATTTTTTATAATTGTATGATTATAGATTTTAGTATTAATTTTTAAATGAATTAGTAAAAAACTTCTATAGTTTGTCATGTATGTTGGAGACAGCAAAATGAAATAAAAGTAAGCAATAAATTAATTTTAAAAATTACAATTTCTTTTTATAGTTTATTATGATTTCGTACATTAGAGGTATAAAATGTATTAAATGTAAATAGTGTTTTACAATTTTTAAAGTAGATAAATGAATATAGGAAGAGCATATGTTTTATAATTTTAAATTTTTTTATTTTTTATTTTTTTTGTTTTTAAAAATATATTTTTTAATAAGTGATATTTTAAATATGTTATTGAGAGAAGTTAATGTTGTTTGGATCATTCCAAATTCTTTAATCAAGATTTGGGAACTGTGACACTTAGGAAGGAGTATTTTTTGGCAAAAATGCATTCCACATATTTGTTGGGGGATTTGACTGGAAAAAAACAGACGAGTGTTCAAACATAAAATAAGAGAAATAATTGGGGTTTATGCCAGCATAAAAACAACCCTATTGGAGGATTGTATTAAAAAAAATCTTGGCCAGGAAAATCTTGCAATGATCCTCTCTAGAGAAAAAGATATCTTAAATATGGAAAAAAATCAATAAGGTGAGACTAGATACCATATGGGAACATCCCTACAAAGACAGGGTAAAAATTAACTTTGATGGAGTTGCAAAAGGTAACCCGGTTCATGCTGGTGGTGGGGGTTTCATTAGAAATGACAGAGGTCGGGTAGTGGCTGCATATGCTGAGGATCTAGGAATTACTACAAATTACCAAGCTGAAGCAAGGGGAATGCTTACAGGTCTCCAAATTGCAATGAATTTGGATTTTAGGAGAATTGTTCTTGAGGGGATTCCAAAAATATTATAACTTCCCTTCAAAAAGGGGAGTTAAATAATTTTAGTATTTTCCAAATAATTACAGATGCGAGGAGTAGTTTGGGAAACCTAGAAGAAAATCAAGTTAAATATATTTATAGAGAGGGAAACAAAGTTGTTGATAAAATGGCAAATATGGCAGTTAAATCCGAGAATTTCAAGGTTTGGTCATATGCCCCCATGGAGTTGGAAGAGATTATAAGAATTGATAATGAAGCTAGTAGATAAAGAGGGCAACCCAAAGCATAATACTTATTGGGATCATGCGATGAAGGATTTGAGCACACTAAATTACATTATTGTTAGTTGTTTTTTTATCAGTTATGTACAACATTGAGCACTGCATCAGTTATATTAAATAGAAGGATAGCAGGAGGAATTTTATTTCAGCTTCTCCATCAACAGGTTTAGCCCAAGTTTTTTTGTTTTACTAAGATGGGGTTATCTTGCATTTGTATGATCTTCTCATATTTTTTTCTTGTATATATTTTGAGCTCGGTGTAAAGGGTCGGGACCTTTCAACCCTTTTTTTTATCAATACCAAAAAAAAATAGATAATTTTTTTATTTTATATTAATATTTTAGTAACAATAAAATTTTATAATTTATATTTTTAATTGGTAATATGGAATTAAAATAGGTTTTTATTTGTATTATATCATGATTACATAGTTTAAGTGGGTCTAACAGAAAGACTTTAGAACTTCGAATAAAAGGGAAGAATTCATCTAATTACAAATAATGTCAAAATAAAATAGGTAGTTCTACATGCGATTTTTCTTGCAGAAAGATGTATATCTTCTTTATAGAGGCAAATTTTATGGTTTGTCTTCTAACATATCTATAAAAAATAACGAATGCAAACAATCGGCCGAAAGTTGTGATAGAAGAAAAATCTAAACAAAAAAGAAAAAAAATGATCAAGCAAAACAAGTGGATGAACAAGTGGAATATCAATTTAGATGAATGTGTAAATAATAACAAAGACATTAATGCATTTGTTAAGGAAATATTCATAATAGTTATGTGGGAAAGAAATTTAGGAAGAAAAAGAACATTATTTTGTTGAGTTTAACATTCTAGACGATCACTACCAAAATGTCTATATAAGGTCAACCATCAATCAGAGGGCAAAGATATTCTTGGTCCAATTGAGGACCACCTCATACCAACTTGGATGTAAAACATGTAAATGAATGCAACCAAAAAAGGAATGAAATGAGAGGATATGTTCCTTTTGTATTTTATGGGTAGTTGAGATGCAAAAACATTCTATTTTGGAATGTGAGGCATATAATGATATCTAGAATGAAATGAGAAGATATGTACTTTTGTATTTTAGGCGTAGTTGAGATAGAGAAGCATTCTATTTTGGAATGCTATGTTGATATTGTAAAAATTGTTCGAGAGGAAAGTAGAGAAAGAAGAAGAATTCATCTTCAAATTGGTTGGGTTAAATCTTAAGGTTGATAATTACAATTCTTTGTAAAGTTCTTATCCTATAGGCTTCCTTTAGCCTTGTGGACATTTAAAACTTCTATAAATATAAGAAATATTATATAAGACAAACATGTATGATATTTTAAACCAAATGATATAAATATTAAAAAAAAATCTAAGGAAAAAATAACTATTACAAAAGATATAAAAAAAAAAGTTAAATACAAAATGAACATATCCACACCAAGTACCTTACTGGCAAGTTCCCTCTACTAAAAACAAGTCGAATACAAAAAGAGCATATTCGCACCAAGTATCTTACTGGTAAGTTCCCTTAATCCTCGGAAGGAGGTCCGAGGTTCAAGCCTAGCGACCTACGTTGGATACAAAAAACCCCTCTATTAGCCTAAGGGGTATACTCGGATGGGACAGGCCTTGTGGAACGAAAAGTCCTGGCCCTAAGGAATATGTGAAACAATTTTCCTGAATTAAGGTTTTAAAACCACGACGTGGGCGAGTGTGTGAGGAGGTGGGTGTGTGTTAAATTCTCTATTGATAAGCATAGATCTTGGCAAGTTCCCTTAATCCTCGAAAGGAGGTTCAAGGTTCAAGCCTAACGACTTGTACAGGATACAAAAAACCCCTCGATTAGTCTGAGGGGTATACTCGGATGGGACAGGCCTCATGGAACAAAAATTCCTGGTCCTAAGGGATATGAGGAACAATTTTCCTTTAAGGTTTTAAAACCACAATGTGGGTGAGTGTGTGAGGAGGTGGGTGTGTGTTAAATTCTCTATTGATAAGCATAACTCTTAGCTTTACAAGGAATCATGATTGGGAGGAGACTGCTCAGTCCTGGGAGAGTGTGTGAGGAGGTGGGTGTGTGTTAAATTCCCTATTGATAAGCATAGCTCTCGAATTTACGAGGGATCGTGGTTGGGAGGAGATTGCTTAGCCTTGTGCAATGGTTGTAGGGATTTCTCACACTAACCAAATTAAAAAAAAAGAACATTGATGAGATTTCAAATACAATTGGAACCTTTATATTAAAAAATGTATTAACATGATGATGGCGAGAGCAGGAGCAGGAGCAGGAGCAGGTACGAACGTAGTGCTGGGGACAGGCTTAGAGACTGGTGTAGGGTTCTGGATAGGATCGGGGTCGGGATCAGGGTTAGGCATGTCCAGGCCTGGTCTCGGGCCAACAGATCCCTCGACAGGCCCAGAGGATGGCTCTATGGCTGATCTGATTGGTGGCCAGGGCGAGGATGGCATCTTGGGCCCTGGCCCCCAGGCCAGCCTCGATGCTAGCGCAGGCCTAGGGAAAAATCCCCTTGATCCTGGGCAGGGCTCTGCCTTGGGAGGGCATAAAACCTCTTATCAGCAGATATTGGTGGGCACCAGGGCCCCTTCCCTAGCCTTGGGGCTAGGGCTATCCCTCGAGGGCACCCAAATTTCTATTTAGGAGGAGGTCTACGCCTCCTTGGTAGTTGGATCCTCTACCTCCCTGGTAGGGAAATTCTTGGCAGGGCGTCCAGACATGGAAACCGTTCGCATATGGGCGGCTACCAAATGGAAGGTTTTTGAGCATATTCAACTGGTTGCCCTAACCAAGGGCTTCTTCATCATCAAGCTAAATAACAGCGAGGACGTCGAAAAGATCCTATCAGGCGGGCCCTGGTTTCTAAGGCGCAAAAGCCTCTTCCTCAGGCATTATGGAGCTGACTTCCACCCCAGCACCCAAAGCATCAACTTCGCCCCGGTCTGGGTTTGTCTCCTAGACCTTCCCTTCCACCTGTGGCATGAAGACGTCCTCAAAATCATTGCTCAGTCGGTCGGGGACCTGGTGGCCTTCGACCTCGCTACCAAGGCAGGATCCTGAATGGTGCATGCCAGGTTTTGCATCAACACCAATCTCGAAACTGAACTCCCCTCTTCGATGACCATCTCGTCTGGGTCCTTCTTGTGGCACCAACCCTTGATCTACGAAAATAAACTTGCTTTCTTCCCCACCTGCTGCACTCAAGGCCACCTTTCCAACCAATGCCTGATTTCCAGAAAGTCTGATGGCCCTATCCCAAAACTCCCTTCCTGATTAGGCCAGGCCCCGTCTCGAGGGCCCCCTCACAACAGCCCCAGATCTCAGGCCTGGACCAGCAAGGAGGCTCCCCCTTTTGCCCCAAAGTACTCACATGTGGACCCCGATCTAGAGGGCGGTCTTACCTAGGTTTCCCCTTCCGCTGCTCCCTCCCCTGGGTCATCTTCCAGGGCCCCGATCCCAGGCCCTCCTTCCCTGCCTATTTCTAATCCCTCCCCGTAGGCCCCTACTTGCGCCCCCCTCCAGACATGCGAGTCGCTTGGGCTCCTTTCCTCGTCGGCTCCCACCTTTGTCGGGGCCCCCTTCTCCCCCCACTCCCGCTATCCCCCCTTGACCCCCTCTCTCGGTGATCCCTGCTAGGCTTCCCCCTTAGAGTGCGGATATGAGAGGTCAGATGAAGAGATCGAAGCTAGTTCTCCATCCGGGCCCGATGAATTCAGCCCCAAGATGACCCGGAGCAAGACTTTTGCCACAGACTTTGGCAGTAAACTCAAAAGTGGGTGGCCCACCCTGGGCGATCAACGAACAAGGTTCACTAAAGATGACATAGCCAATGGCTCCCAAGAAACTCTCTCTGACGTTGGCACAAGCTTCTCCAAGACGGATGCCATCCGACCCAAACCCCCCGCTCAGATCGGGAAGGGGGGCAAGCGACCCCACAAGGGTGTCAAATGAAGCTCATCACCTGGAATATTAGGGGGCTCAATGGGGCCCCCAAGAAAAGGATCCTTGGGCAACTTTGCAGGGATCACCGCTCGTCCTTCTTCCTTCTTCAGGAGACCAAAATTGATGATGCTGCTGCCCGACGTGTAGCCCAAGCTACCTGGCGCAATTGCGAGTACCTATCTACCCCTGCGACCAGCTCAGCCGGGGGTTTGTTGTGCATGTGGGACCCCCGATATTTCGAGGGAAGACTCATATCTTTGTCTCCCAAAATAATCAACATTTTGGTCCATTGTGTGAAGTCAAGACGCTCATGGATTCTGTCCAACGTCTACACTCCTAACAACCTCGTCGAGAAAGCAGCATTATGGAGGGAACTTAGCTCGATGAGAGAAGCTTTGCCCCCTACCCTGGATCCTATATGGGGACTTCAATAGTCCCTTGTTCCTCTCTGATAAAAGCGGGGGCTCAACGGTTCAGGGTAAGAGCATGGAGGAATTTGGAGCCTTCATCGCCCTTAATGAGCTCATGGACGTCAGCCTGAAAGGAGCCAGGTTCACTTGGTCTAATAGAATAGTGGGAGCAAATCACATCCAGGTCAGACTAGATAGAGTTTTCTTATCCAAGGAATCCCTTCCCATGTTTGTCGATGCCACCCTGTTGGCCCTCCCAAAAATTGAGTCTGATCACAACCCCCCTCCTCCTCGAAATCGATCATCGCCCTTCCCCCAAGAGGCCTTTTCGGTTTGAGTCTATGTGGTTGCATCACCCTAACTTTCGGGCCCAGGTAGGCTGTTGGTGGGCTCCCCCAGTCCCTAGACGCCTCGTCGAACAAGTTTTTCACAAGCTGAGACGCCTCAAAGAGCAACTCAAGGTATGGAATAAGGAGGTGTTCGACAAAATCTTTGAAAACAAAGCAATACTTAAAGATAAGCTTGAAGACCTCGAGTCTAGATTTCAAGCAGGCTCCCAAAACCCGAGGCTCAAGGAAGAGGAACGCCTTGCTCTCAGCGAGTACCACAATATTATGGCTAGGGAAGAAACCTTTTGGAGGCAGAAGTCGAGAGCCCTGTGGCTCCAATATGGCGATGCAAACACTAAGTTCTTCCACACATCGACTCTCAGAAATAGGGGCTCCAACAGAATTGCTGAGTTGGTGGGCAGTGACGGCAGAATCATCAAGGAAGAGGAGGACATTCAGGCTGAAGCCACCCACTTCTTCCAAGAGATCCTGGGTGGCAGCACCCCCATGTCCCCAGAAGCAGCTGAATCCCTTATGGAACATATCCCTTCTTCTGTCTCGACCATGGCAAATGAAATGCTAGTGCAGCCCTTGTCTGACTCTGAAATCCATACTGCCACCTTTTCCATGAAGGCTGAGGTGGCCCCGGGCCTGGACGGACCCCCCCCCCAATTTTTCCAATATTTCTAGCACATCATCGGTCAAGAAGTGTGCGCAACCATCTGAGACCTATAGACTGCCAGCTCCATCCCTAGAGGTATCAATTCCACTTTCATAGCCCTGATCCCCAAGACCCAGGCAGCCAGATCCCTCTCATATTTTTGTCCCATCAGCTTGTGCAATGTCCTGTACAAAATCCTCACTAAATCCATGGCCTCCCGCCTCAAGGACATCCTTCAATTGATTATTGCCCCCTACCAGGGCAGCTCGGTCAAAGGTAGACTAATCACAGACGGTGTCATAATCATGCACGAGGCCATTCACTCGACTGTCCTATCCAAAAAGGCCTTCTTTTTGCTCAAGATGGATATGAACAAGGACTTTGATAGGGTCAACTGGGCCTTTCTGTCCAAGGTCCTCCTTAAGTTCGGGTTCCACCCTGCCTGGGTCAGGCTCATCAGCAATTACGTGTCCTCTCCTTGGTTCTCTATCCTTGTCAACGGGTCCCTTGTTGGGTTCTTCCCCAGTTCCAGAGGCCTCTGCCAAGGTGACCCCCTGTCCCTGATCCTCTTCATCATCCTGGCTGAAGCCCTGGGGCATACCATCTCAGGCGTTGTGGCCCGCGGTCTCATCTCGGGCATCAGGCCTGCGTCGGGCCTTCCCCCTGTGTCCCACCAGCAGTTTGTGGATGACACCATCCTCGCCACCTCTGCCTTAATCCCTCAAGACAAGACCCTCAAGCATATCTTGACCCTATATGAGGAGGCATCCGGGCAAAAAATCAACCTCTGAAAAAGCAAGATTTTCTTCATCCATACTCCCTTGGCTACGTAGATCAGAATCGGGCAAATTTTGGGCTACATCCCTGGTTCCCTTCCCTCCTCTTACCTTGGCATTCCCTTGTTCATAGGTGCATCCTCCAAAGCCCTGTGGGGCGGGGTGATTGAGCGGATTCAAAGGAAGCTGGCCCCCTGGAAAGGTCACCTCCTCTCGTAGGCTGGCAGAGCCACCATTTTGGTGACAGTCCTGCAAAGCATCCCGATATATTTCATGTCGGTCTTCAAAATCCCGGCCTCCATTGCAGCTCACATCGAACAAATTCAAAAATAATTTCTCTGGTCGGGCAGCGAAGATAAGAAGAGGATTCCCTTAGTCTCTTGGCCCCTGGTTTGCCGTCCCAAAGGTGAGGGAGGGATCGGGCTCAGGCGGGTGGTTCTCATGAACAAGGCCCTCTTGTCCAAGCACGCTTGGAAGGTGCATACCAATACCCCCGATGAGTGGGTCAGCATCGTGAGCCAAAAATACTATCATAATCACCCCTTCCTCAGTGATTCTCAGTCCCGTGATGGATCAGCCTTTTGGAAGTCCCTGATCTCAACCAAAGATATAATATAAAAAGGGACCAGATGGATCCTCGGGGACGGAGCCAGGATCGACTTTTGGGAAGACAGATGGATTCATGATGAGGCCCTGACTGTTGACAGAGAGATTCTCATCCTCAAATTAGGGCTTACGAATAGAGGGCCCAGATTGTTGGGTTACCTTTCCCAAAATCAGGGGTGAGCTACCTGGAAACCCATCCTGAATCTCAGGCACCCGCTCCAAGCTGCCATGCTTCAGCGCCTCCTCAAGGTGAATGTCATCCCGTCCTCCAGAGGAACCGACAGATGTGTTTGGCATGGTACTCACAACAGAGTCTTCTCTGTCAAATCTGCTTACAATATCCAAAGAGTCCCTGACGAGGCTTCCTTTCCAACTCGACAAGTGTGGGCCAAGAAGTTGATCCCCAAAATCAGTCACTTCGTTTGGGTGACTGTCCAAAATAAAATCTTGATGATCGAGAATCTGATCAGGAGGGGCTTTCAGATCTCGAATAGAAGCTTCCTCTGTGATGCTGCCTGGGAGTCCACTAATCACCTCTTTATCAACTGTCCCTTCTCATCTGAAGTCTTGGGTCACATTCTTTCCCAATTATTTATCAAGTGGGTGGCCCCCAACTCCATCTCTGACCTCCTGTCCTAGTGGCCCAACCCCTTTGCCCATCCCTTCATCCGCTTCCTCTAGGGCCTCTGCCTTCCTCATATGCTTTGGAAAATCTGGCTGGAGCGCAACAGCAGAGCCTTCTCCTCCTTGGCTCGTTCCCCTAGTGGATAATGACCAAGATGGTGACTTTTGCCCTTGAGAATTCTCGCTCCATCCCCTTGACTGAGGAGCCCCGACGGCTGGGTGAGGCCACCCTCCTATCCTCTCTCGATATTCAGCTTCCCCTCCCCGGTCCCCCCCACCCCCTCTTGTCGATCTTTGACAAGGTGGACTGCCCCCCCGGCTAGGTCAAGCTTAACTTCGACGACTCTTCTAAAGGTAATCCCGGGCCCTCTGGGGTGGGCGGGGTCATCCGAGACTATCACGGGGCCCTGATCATGGCGTTTGCTACTCTGCTTGGCATCCAGACTAATAATTTTGTCGAAGCAGCAGCTTTGCTCAGCGGGCTGATCGCCCTCAAGGAGTCACCCTCAAAAGTCATCATTGAGGGCGATTCCCAAGTTATTATCAAAGTCGCCCGCAACCTGAGAACTTGCTTTTGGCACATTCACAACTCCATTTGGGAAGCCCTCTCCGCCCTTCAAGGATTCCTCGACTATGCCTTTTGGCATGTGTACAGGGAGGTAACAAGGCAGCCGATTTCATGGTAAACCAAGCCATCACAGCTAAAGACTTCACCACCTAGACTATGAACTTTCCCAAAGCTCTGGTCCATATTACTATGCAAGATTATTCTAGCATCGATCAGGACCCTAGTGTCTAGCCTACCCCGAGCCGGGGCCCCGAAGTTCCATCAACACGATTTCCAAAGGACAGGGGATTCCCCCTCGGTGGCGCCATGTCATCTGATCCTCCCCTGTCGTGGTTAACTCTCTCACTGCCTCCCCTGTTGCTTCTATTTCCAAAGAGACCCCCTCTCCCGAAGGCTCCCTTGCCCCGAAGCGTCGCAGGCCCACTCAAAAGTGCAAGACTCAGGCCTAGGGCCCTGGCGAGGCCCCGACTCTGGGAGGCGCTCGTAAAGGCCCCTTCCCTGGCAGCAGCAGGGCTGCTGGCAGTTCCAAAAAGGCTAATATGGAGGCCTCGAAGCCCACCGAGGTGAGTTCGACTCTGGCAATAGAATGCAGAATTTGGCTATCAGGGCCCTTCTCGACACAGCAATTGGATCCCTGATTGCGGTGGCCCAAACGGCCTCCTTTGCTGCCATTGCCTTGGTCGAGATCCAGCGCAGGCTGGGAGATGGCCCTGATAGGGAGTAAAGTTGGCTTGCTAGGGGCCCCGTCCTGGCCAGGACCGGGCGTTGGGCCCACCGGAGCATTGGCATTCAATTTCAGCGTTGATGGCGATGACGTTTTATGGTTTTTGGTGGCTTCATGCCAAGTTTTGACGTTATGCGTCCTAGTCTATTTTTTTGTAGTCACCAGGGCCCCGTGCCCCGGTTCTTTGCCCTTGAGCATAGCCCCGATTATTATTCATTTTTTCAGCCTCGGCTTTTGATGTAACTAAGGTTTTGGGATCCTGTTATAAAAAACCCGCTGTAAATACATCGTTACTTATCAAAAAAAAAAATGTATTAACAGTAAGAAGGAAAAGGAAAGTATTTTTAATTCCCACAAGACCATAGGCCATATGGTATTATATAGGAGAGTTGGTCATAACCACACTATTTTTAGTAACTGACAAGCGCAGGGTTCAAACCACATGGGTTGCTCCCACCAAACCTATTTTGTCTCGTTATTGTTGACTCGACGTGAAGGGGACAATTGGCCGCTTGGGATTCGTACCATCATCGTTGATCTGGCACACACTCAAAGGATTTAGATTAGATTACTACCTTTGCAAACAGGTTGCCCCCAAGGTTTGGACCTGGGTGTCTTCTTAGTAAGTTCCTAGCCAGACAAGCACTTTTATCAATCCACCTAACCCTTAGGGAATAAACACTTTGGGTAGAGAGAATACTTCAAGATTCAAAAAAAAAATAGGTTATAAAGAAACCTCGAGAGTCACTCTTAGGTGGTCGATAATGTCGTTCCATCCGGGTATACCACTATCTAGAGGGAAGCCACAAGAGATTTTTTATGTCCCCCTTCGCATCACAGAGGTTCGAACCATGGACCTCCTATTCAACGAGGCTAGGCTCGCCTTCTTCACTTGCGCTACAGAGGTAGATAAACTTTTTAGGTTTAAAAGAAACCTTGAGAGCCACTCTTAGGTGGTCGACAATGTTATCCCATTTGGATATACCACTATCTAGAAGGAAGCCACAAGAGATTTTTTTGTGTCTTTCTTCGCATCACATAAGTTCGACCTGTGGACCTGCCATTCAATGGGGCTAGACTCGCCTTCTCTGCTTACGCTACAAAGGTGGACATAAATTTTTAGGTTAGAAAGAAACTTCGCCTCACCTTCTTCGCTTGCGCTACAAAGGCAGACAAAAAATTTTAGGTTAGAAAGAAATTTTGCCTTCTCTACTTACGCTACAAAAGCGGACAAAAAATTTTAGGTTAGAAAGAAACTTCGAGAGCCGCTCTTAAATATCGAAAATGTCGTCCCATCCAAGTATACCACTATCTAGAGAGAAGCCACAAGATTTTTTTTGTATTCCCCTTCACATCGAAGAGGTGATATTATGTCTTTTTGTATGAATGAATTGTAATGATTGGATTTTTCATGTTAGTACACTAGGACAATGTGTACAACCCTGCTCTCCATAGTATTGGAACCTTAAACCTCATGTGTAGAGTTCCAAAGTCTTTATAGTTAAACCTATCTCGTGTGTAGAGTTCCAAAGTCTTAATAATTAAACCCACCTCATGTGTAGAGTTTCAAAATCTTTATAGTTAAACCCACTCACGTTACACATAATTTAAAAAAAAATTAATATAAATTTTAATTCATTTGTTTTTATCAAAAATACCTCAATTGCATATTTTGGGTTCTCACCAAAAATACCCAAGTCTACTTCCCATAGGATTAGAACTTCAAACCTCATGTGTAGAGTTGGAAAGTCTTTATGGTTAAACACACTCAAACTACACAAATAATTTTAAGAAAAATAAGTATAAAAATTTAACTTATTTGTTTTATCAAAAATATCCTAATTAATTTGTATTTTTTTTTTTGGTAATTAAGGATCAATTTCATTGCAAACGGGTTTCCTAGGTTGACCCAAAACCTTTTACAATAATCAACACAGAGCTGTTATGGATAAGAAAACAAAAGGGCGCACCATAGCCACCTGTCACCAATAACCCCCACCTCCGCGATTTCGCGACAAGTCGCGAAAACGAGACAAGTCACGAAATTGCGACAACAACCGGCCAAGCGCTACGCTTTTCAACAACACCGCGATTTCGCGACAAGTCGCGAAAATGCGACATGTCGCGAAAATGCGACATGTCGCGATTTCGCGACAAAAAACATCCAGCAGTATCCAAAGCCAAAAAATCCACGATTTCGCGACAGGTCGCGAAAAGGTGACAAGTCGCGAAATCGCGACAACAACGAGCCTTCTGCTTCACCTTCATGCAACACCGCGATTTCGCGACAAGCCGCGAAAAAATGACACGTCGCGATTTCGCGACAATTTTTTCCCTTTTGCTTTGCCTGCAAACCCGCCCGCGATTTTGCGACAGGTCGCGAAAATGCGACAAGTCGCGATTTCGCGACAATTTTCTGCCTTCAGCAACAATTTCCAACCACTTCGCGATTTCGCTCCTTGTCACAAAAATGGAAAGTCTTATCAAAATTAACTTCAACTTTAACTTTTTCTCTCGACATCTATCTGCCTTTAGTTTCACTATCTGCATCTCCGCGAAATCGTGACAAGTCGCGAAAATGCGACATGTCGCGATTTCGCGACATCTAACAGCCTTCTGCACCATAGTCACATCCGCGTCGCGAAAACGTGACATACTTGCCGGGAGCTTCCTTCTGCCGCTGTTGGTCGCGAAATCGTGACAACTTTCCATACTTAGCAAAATCCAAGCTTGGGCGCCGCGAAACTGCATCAAGCCGCGAAAATGAGACACTCCGCGAAAACGCGACAAAAATACTCTAAGCTCTTGAATGTTTCTTTTGGGCGCGACAACGCGACATGTCGCGAATTCGTGACATGTCACGATTTCGCGACACTTTTCGGTCAACGCCACTCCTGCTTTGCTTTGACCGCGAAAGGGCGACACGTCGCGAAATCACGACGGTTTAGTAGGGCGCTCTCTTCTGACTCTGTCGGTCGTGAAATCGTGCCAAACTTCCACACTTAGCTTTTTCCAGCCTCGAGCACCACGAAAACTCAGCAGGTCGCAAAAATGCATCAAGCCACGAAATCGCGACAAAAAATCATGAAGCTCAACACTGCTTCTCATAGGCGCGAAAGCGCGACAAGTCACGATTTCACGACAATTTTGGGTCAACACATCGCCGCCTCTACTTTGACCGCGATACGACGACACGTCGCGATATCGCGACAAAAACCTTATGAGCTTTTCACTGCAACTTTGGAGCGCGACACCGCGACAAGTCGCGATATCGCGACAACTGATGGTCAAAACCTTTGCTGCTCTGCGTTGACCGCGATACGGCGACATGTCGCGATATGGTGACATTTCGCGATATCGCGACAGTTTTGGAACATGGTCACACTTGTGTTTTTTGGTCGCGAAAACGCAATAGAAAATCTTCGGGAGACAGAACACTTCTCTTCCTTTTTCCAACTTCCACAGATGCAACATCATTGGCGGTCGTTTTGGATAATCTTGTCCACTTCACTTGGAACCCCGAGTTCCCAAGTGACCAAACCATCAGCTTCCACTCCTAAATTGGCTAAGATATCAACAGATTTATTAGCTTCCCTAAACACATGCTCGGCTCTTCGCTCATTCCTCGGCTTGGTAGAGGTACCTCGCCTCTTCTATGACAGTCTTAAACCGCCACGGAGGAGTTTTCCCATTGTTGATAAGGTTAATGATATGCATGGAATCTCCTTCAACAATAAGATTATCTTCTATGTCCTGAGCCAACTGAAGACCCCTCCAGAGCGCTCTAGCTTCCGCCTCATTGTTAGTTCTGGTTCCTAACTGCTCAGAAAAGGCCATCACCAAACATCCTTGATGATTTCTCACTACACCTCCAGCCCCTGCTTTGCCAGGATTACCTTTGGAAGCCCCATCAAAGTTGAGCTTGAGCCATCCAACAGGGGGCGGATTCCACTTGACATTAACTCTGGGATTAACCTTGGGGGTCATGGGATTTTCAGCCAGGGTAAAATTTAAAGAGTGAGCGATCAGTCTCTCCCAGAGGGGAGGGTTGCGAGCTTCAAGGGGGATAAGGCTAACGTTTTCACGGGCAAAGGAAATGATCTTATTGGTGATGGAAGAGGCATCATGGCAGGACTCATGGAAAGCTCTATGATTTCGTTCAAGCCAAATCTGCCATAGAAAATGATGAAGACAGACCTTCCAAAAAAACTTCAATCTAAGGCTGACAAAGGGATTTGGCCATTGGTGGAAGAGGTCAAGGATGGTAGCAGGTCTGACCCAACAAATGTTAAAGGCTTGCAATAACCTATTGAGGATGCTCGAAGAGACCGGGCATTCAAGGAAAATATGGAGGGTGGACTCCCAATTGGCCCCCGCACAAACAGACAACGGTTAGCAACAATCAAACCTTTCCTAATCAAGTTGTCAATAGTAAGAATCCCGCCTTGGATCACCAACCAAGAGAACATAGCAATTTTGGGAATAAGCTTTTTGACCCACACCAACTGAGGCTGGAGGATGGGGTCCTGAGAATCAACCATTAGCATATAAGCAGATTTGACTGTGAACTGCCCATTTTCGGAAGGTGCCCAAATCACCTGATCCTGCCCAGGACTCATGGAAATGAATTGAAGACGCAATATGCTTTGGATTTCTTCTGAGACTGCTTCAAGCCCAGGGATCCTAATCTGTTTCCAGCTAAGCCTTCCTCTATCCTGCCTCATAAAGTCAACAACTTTCCTTCCATATAAAACCTCCGTGATTCTTTTGACCCTAGCAAGGTGAGAAACCTGAGACAAAGCTACTTCCTTGGCCCACCTGTCATCCCAGAACCTGATCTTCTGACCATTGCCAAGGACCCATCTTAGGCCTTTCTTTAGGACTTCTCTGCTAGATAGGATAGCTCTCCATAACGCATAACCTCTTCTATGCACCGTATCATCTAGGAAATCAAGATCTTGAAGATATTTCCTTCTAATTATGGCAGTCCACTCATTTTCCTCATTGTTAATAAGGCGCCAAGCTTGTTTAGCTACTAAAGCTGTGTTTAGATGTGCAATTCTTCTCAGTCCAAGCCCTCCGAATTCTTTCGGTCTACAAACCTTGCCCCAGCCCACAAGGTGGATCCTCTGTTTTTCTTCAGATCCAGACCAGAGAAAGTTCTTTTGAATCTGTTCTATTTTTTGAAAAATTCTGGTTGGAGCTCTAAAGACAGAAAGAAAATAAACTGGAATGCTCTGGAGGGAGGCCTTGGTGAGGGTGAGTTTCCCGCCTCGAGACAGAAAATGACCTTTCCAACCAGCCAATTTCTTTTGGATTCTTTCTACCACTCTATCCCACATAGAACTACACGGAGAGCCGTAGAAGAGGGGGAGGCCTAGGTACGTGGTCGGGAGAGACGCTATCGAACAACCCAAGATGTGAGCAATTCTGGCTTGTCTCTGATTTGGGGTGTTAAGGAAATAAAGCTTGCTTTTGTTAAAATTCACCTTCTGGCCCGCCGCATCTTCATAGAGTTGGAGGATGAGCTTGATCCTTCTAGCTTCAACCACAGACGACTGGGTCAACAACAAAGTGTCATCCACAAATTGTTGGTGACTAATAGGGTTGATGAGAGAGGTGGCTTTGATCCCCGAAATTAACCCAGTATTGCATGCTGCTTTAATAGTTCTTCCCAGAGCCTCTGCCACAATGACGAACAACATTGGGCTAATTGGATCTCCTTGTCTGAGCCCTCTGTGACTCTGGAAGTACCCAGCTATCGTACCATTGACCAGAACTGAGAACCAGGGTTCAAAAATGCACTCTTTTATCAGCCTGACCCACTGAGGATGAAAACCGAACTTCAGGAGAACAGCCGTCAGAAAATCCCAGTTGATACGGTCAAAAGCTTTGTTCATATCGAGCTTTAGGGCTAAGACCGCCTTGTTGGTTTGACTTGCAGAGTGCAAAGCTTCATGGACAGTAATCACACCATCCAAAATCGATCTCCCTTTGACAGAGCTGCCTTGGCTTGAATCGATAATGAGGGGAAGAATTTCTTTCATCCTATTAGCAATGGCTTTTGAAAATATCTTGTAGGACACATTGCAAAGACTAATCGGTCTAAAATCTGCCATGGTCTCAGGAGATGGGCCCTTAGGAATCAGGGCGATAAAGGTGGACTTGAACCCTCGCGGTATATGTTTTGAAGCCTGAAATTCTTTGATAGCAGAGATGACATCCGGTCCTACCGTATCCCAGAAAGCTTGGTAGAACCGAGGAGGGAACCCATCAGGGCCAGGGGCCTTCTCAGGATCCATGCTAAACAGGGCTTTTCTAATTTCCTCGTCAGTGAAGGGAGCAAGAAGCTTACCATTTATGGCCTCACCAACCAAACTCAGAATGGACTGAAGGAGGGTTTCCTTGGCTTCTTCTTTAACCTGGGATTCATCCCCGAGAAGGGAGCTGAAGTAAGCTACTGCTTCCTCCCTGATCTCCATTAAATCTTGGGTTTTGGATCCATCAACTTTGGTTAACTCTCTGATCTTATTATTACTTCTGTTCCTCAAGGTGGTAACATGAAAAAACTTTGAGTTCGAATCTCCATCCTTTAGCCATAGAGCCCTGGATTTTTGTCTCCATGAGGGTCTCCTCACATGCTAAGATATTATGATATTCTCGACATATTGGCTAGTTCCTCCTTCCTAGTAGCTTCATCATTGGTACCATTCTGGATCGAGTTGTCAATGACCTGCAACCTTTCCCTCACTTTTTCCTTGTTCTCAAACAGGTTCCCAAAAACCTCCTTATTCCAAGTTCTAAGGTTATTCTTAACTAATTTCAGCTTTTGAGCAAGAATAAAACCTGAACTTCCATGGAAAGGTTGCTGCCACCAAATGGACATGCTTTCTTTTAGATCCGGGTGTCTGATCCACATCGACTGAAAATGAAAGGGTTTTTTGAAAGAGTTAGACTTTGGGACCTCCAAGAGGATGGGGTTGTGATCAGAAGAGATTTTGGGGAAGGTATGCAAGGTGGAGTCTCCAAACCCAACCATCGCCTCCTTGGATAAGAAGAACCTGTCAAGTCTTTCCCGGATCGGCTTGGTCGCTGGACCTCCTGTTGCTCCAAGTATACTTGGCTCCTCTTAGCTTCACATCCATCAGTTGATTCGAGTTAACAAACTCGTTGAAGTCTTCCATGCTTCTGGAGGGGAGCCCAGATCCACCCTTTTTGTCTGATGGGTATAGCGGCGTGTTGAAGTCACCTGCCACAACCCAGGGGATGTCATGGAAAGCATCACCCAGATTGCCCAAAAACTCCCACAAAGAGGCTCTCCCCTGAACAGAGTTAGGAGCATACACATTGGAACAGATCCACGATCTATTATTTTCAAAATCATGGAAAAACACACTTAACACCCTGTCGTCCTCTTGGATGACACTGCCTTCCACTACCCGAGGGTCCCACAAAACCATGAGGCCCCCATACGTTCCCCTTGCTGGAATAAACACCATTTCCCCTTGATTCCACATCTTTTTAGCTATCGATTTTGACTGGACTTCATCTAATTTTGTTTCTTGCAACATCAAAATTGTTGGATTGTACTGCCTTCTTAGCGAACTAACCACTCTCTGAGTGGGCCGGCCATTGAGGCCTCTCACATTCCATGAGAGAACCTTCATTTAGATTGTTTAGAGTTCTTCCCTTTCCCCCTTCCCTGAGGAGGTTTTCCTGATTTGTTATCTTCGAACCCTGGGATAACTTGTTGGATCAGAGTTTTCTGTTTACCGCTGGCAATTTCATTGTCAGTCCTCATTCTGTTATGCTCTGCGTTTGAAATCCTCCCCTTCTTTCTCTCACAACCAAAGTCAATGGGTGACTTAGTCGTGCTCCTGGTCTTTTTGGGGCTAAATTGAGGGGGATCTAACTATTGAAGAACTGGACTCCCACATTCCTCGAAATCATCCAGTTCTATCATCTCAGTCCTCGAGTCTAACTCCTCCATCTTCTTCCTGTATTCTCCTGGTTTGAAAGAAGAATCTTCTATCTGGTTGGGCGGACTTCCGGCTATGATATTGGGGAGGTCTGGTTTAGAAGACGAAATCTCCTCCACTCTTTTTCTATAATCTCTGGGGCTAAGCCTAGCCCCTTCCTGAGGGATTGGAGGGATATTTGATATGGGATTAGACGGGCCCGCCTTTGATGGGGATTCTAGGGTTTCGAGGAGAGCACATTGCCTCGTTATCCTCTTTCTACTTCCTCGATCTCCCCTTCTATTGGTAGATCGGCTAGAATATTAAACTGATTTGAGCTTGGAGATTTAGGGCTTACCTGGTTTTTCGGATCTTTGGTGAGATGATGCTTGTCTTTGCTCTGAGAATGCCTTGCACTCTGATAGTCTTTCTCCTGAGACATGTAGTTATTTTTGAACGGCCTAAACCCTCCTTTGCCACCAGGGCCTCTTTTTAGAGGGAGGTTCCTAGGAAGCCCTTTCTCATTTGCGTGATTGCTTTCCGATCTGGGGATGTCTCTCTTTGCTGCTAGTGTAGGGCACTGATTTTGCAGGTGGCCTTGTGATTTACACTCAGGGCAATAAGCTGGCTTATTTTCGTATTCCACCGTCTGATATCTAAGATAGTTGCCATACTCAAGTTCCACAACATTTGGCAGTTCATATTCAAGATTGGCATTGACGCAGAGTCTTGCATGAGTCATCCTTGTCCTAGCCAAGGTTGCATGATCTATGGACACCAGTTCACCGATCGTTCTGGCGATGCCATGTAGCCAATACTCGTTGACAAACTGAGCTGGAAGATTGGGAAGCCGCACCCAAATGGGAGCAGTATTAATGTTCTATTTTTCAGGGTCAAAATCTTCACCCCATTTCCTAAGGAAAAGGCTGCGTTTCCCTAAAAACCAGGGTCCTCCAATGAGAACGCGGCTCGCATCCTCCTTATTGTTAAATCTTAAGATGAAAAACCCCTTGGAAAGGGCAACAACCTCCAAACTACCCGCCGTCCTCCATTTGGATAGGGCCCAAGAACGAATAGTTTCTATATCTGGCCTTCCACCCATAAACTTGCCCACTAAAGAAAACTCTTCCATGGCTAAACATGGCCCCATCGAATCGATAGGTGCCTTTACCCTGTTATTTACCAGAATGAGGGGCGGGAGAGAAAGAAAGACACTCTTTCTCCCTAAGACTGTATCCGCAAAGGATCGGGCTCCTCTGGGGCCCGCCCCGCTCAGCTGGGTCCCTTTGTCCGGGTCTTTATGGGGGGGGTCGCACTCTCTCTGGATAACCTCTCGCCGCCGCCGCCGGCCTCCCATCCTCTCGGATCCGTGCCTGGATCAAGCTCAAGGGTCCTGCCCAAACCCTCTGAACCACCGCTGCTTTTCCCGCCTGAAAAATTCGAAAACTCGTCGTCGCTGCTCCTCTCCTCCATCTCGCTATTGGTTAGACCAATTTCTAGGTTAACTACCTTAGAAAACTAATTAATTTGTATTTAATATGTATTTAGGTTCTCATAAAAAAAACCAAGTTTAAGTCATGAGATAACCCTATCATACTCCACATCCTCCTTCAAAATATAATATATATGTATATTTTAAAAACTTAAATAAATAAAAAATAACTTTTACCAAAGCCACTTTACAATTATAAAACAAAACTGCGGCTTTTATATAGAATTATACACGGCATAATATTTTTATAATAGAATAATATCGTGGTGTAAACAACATCTTTTGGGACACTAATCAACAAGTTTTCTTGGTAAATTTTTATAATTAAAAATTAAATATTATATATTTTCAATAGATTTTGGATTACACTATTTAATTTAAAAGTTGATCAAGTCTTTATAGTTGAACCCATTCAAACTACACAAATAATTTTAAGAAAAATTTGGCGACTAACAATTCCACCATGTTTAAAAATATATATATATATCCTAATTAATATATATTTAAATTCTCATTAAAAACCAAATTTAAATCATGAAATAACCCTACCATACCCACATCCTCCTTCAAAAAAAAAAAAAAAAAAAATATATATATATATATATATATATATATATATATATTAAAAACTTAAATAAATAAAAAAATACTTTTACCAAAGACACTTTACAATTATAAAACAAAACTGCGGCTTTTATATAGATTGAGAATTATACACGGCATAATATTTTTATAATAGAATAATATCCTGGCCTAAACATCATCTTTAATTAAAAATTTCATTTCACTGGGACACTAATCAACAAGTTTTCTTCGTAAATTTTTATAATTAAAAATTAAATACTATATATTTTTAATGAATTTTGGATTATACGATTTAATTTATTTATTTAATTTAAAAGTTGATTAGCATCATATTATTTTTAATATTTAAACCATAAAAATTCTTCACCATAATCTAATTTATTTATTACTATAAAAAATATATATATTTATTTGTTAATATGGTTTCTCTTTTTTCGTTGATTTTGGTCCCACAAGAAAAACTATATTCTTTCCTTTATTCAATATGTGGCCACTCAACACAGTACCTGCCTACATCCCAACGCATAACAATAACAATACATTAACTTTCCCTGTCATAGTTTGGCCAAAGTTGTGGGCTTGTCCTTCACTTTAATATTTTCTTTTATTATATTACCAACACGAGTAATAAAAACACAGCGCCTGTGGAGCATGTATCAAAATCCATATTCTGCCTCACCATTTCCAATATTTTTGTCAATTGCAACTTGGATTATGTAGTCACACGCTGTTCTAGGAGAGTACCATTATTAGCAAGCCGCAAAACACAAGTGACCCTACTCTGTATCGTTTCTGCTGTGTAAATTTGACCCTTGCTAGTCAACTCAGCTAAATTGCCTAGGAGTTTTCCTCGTCGCTTTTCAATAAGATTAACTCTCGTTCACTCCAACAAAGAACATTTATGACGACATCTAATTTTTATATCATTTACTTTTCTTCAGTCTTAAATATTGGGAGTAATCCCAGATCTTATATATCATATGTCATTAGGTTTATTGTTTTTCTACTTTATTTTTTTTAGAGCTGACACTCCCCTTACTTTGTATATGTTCTATTTTACAATTTTATTGACTTCTTTTGATCACCAATAAACATTAATACAAATTCAAATTTAAGAATTTTAAGTGTGAATAATAAAAATGATGAAAATGCACAGCCAAAAGCATTGTGCTTGACACAGAGACACTTAATTTTCCAAAATTGGGCAGTTCGGAGGATACAAGAATTTGGCCGAAATGGATTACAGCCACGGTAACCAACACACAGAAGAAAAGGGAAACCCAAGCATTTAGCAAATGCCTATTGCCAGTCTCTGCTAATTTGCAAATGGCAGATTAACTAAGAACATTTTGGTGTCGAGCAAAATAATACTGTGGAGGCTGTTTTCATAGAACACATCACTTCAGGAAACAGTCACCATGGCTCTGGGAGATAGGATAGATGGAAACAATCTCCTGTCTTGTCTATTGTGATGTTTAGATGAACAAGTACTAACATTACTGGAAGAAGCCACGTACAAATGCCTGGATTTGGTAGTGATGGAGAGGAGTCGTCATCATTGGTATTCCTGTAAAATCAGACGTAAAGTTGATAAGATGTACACAAGAACCAAATCAATCAGTAACTAGGAAATCATTTGAAATCCACAGAAATAAAAGCATAGAATGCATAACCATACATATCTAATTATCATATCCCTTAAAAACTTATAACATTAAGATACATTTGTGTAGAGGATTATTTATCCGTATTATCCGTGATGTGTTTTGGGTTCAATCTTCATGATAGATGTGTATAAGAAGTATTACTCAAAAAAAAAAAAAAATCATTTTAACTGTTCAACCAAATCAACCCTTTAATGTTGGCTTTACAATGGTTCTAACTTGTAAATCTCCATTTTTGTGGGTAAAAAGCTCACTCACATATATGCACACACCAGGCTTTACAATGGTTTGAACTTGTATCTTCTAAAAAAATCTAAAACCTTAACCACATAGGTGTCTCACAAAGACTAGATCTCTAACATTAACTAGAACGAAACACCAGTGTGAAAGCAATATATCTTTTTCTGCAGGCGGGTACTGCAACTTCACAGTTTGCATCTAGACAACTCATAAATGTTGCCGGTGTACAGCAGTGTGAATTTGGACTGCATACAAACAGATACTCATTCCATGAAAACAGAGACTTCTGACAGGTGAGAAAAAAGAGAAAACGTTACAGCTGGGCTAGATGGGCAAATGTCGTGTGCTCTGAAATTTGGTTTCGCAAGAGACTACGTGGATTTAGTAACGCTTCTAGAGAGAAGCACAATGTTTTCAAATGGACTAGAATATCTAATCAAGAAGCGATTGCGTGGCAGCCAAGCCCAGATGCTCCTTACGACATGTGAGAACAACAGTGAGGCCCTTGGAGGCCAGTTGACGAACAATTTGTAGGCCTATGCCTCTGTTGGCTCCACTCACCACCGCAACTGTCTCTTCTGTCCACCACTTCTCCTGTCATGAACAACATGCAACAATTTCATTACTCTTTCATACGACAATTACATATGGAAAATTGCCTCGTGCAGAGACTGAAAATTAAATTGGGTTGGGTTCAAAGAATACTGAAATAAAGGAGGAGGCCATGAGATATCACGTGGTTTTATCACGAAGTGGTAGACGTGACGGTACTTTCATCTAATTTCCTATCTATATTTAAATTTAAATATTATATATTTTTAAGTACTAATTGGTACTTTCATCCAATTTCCTATCTATCATTTTTGTTTAAATTTATATATTATTTTTATAATAATTATTACATTTCTATTAAAAAAACATAGTTCATTTTTGGAAATAATTTATTTTTTATAGCACATATAAAAAACATGGTTCACTTTTTTTACAAATTACATCAACAACCACCCTCAAGGGGTTTTGAACATAAGACCACTTAAAAACAACCATCATCTTAGCCACTAGGGCAACTGCCTGTGGGCTAGTTCACTTTTGGAAATAATTTATCTTTTATAGCACATACTTATAGGGGAGCTATGATAGGCAGAATAAAAATTCATTGGTTAATGTAATTATAAGTTGGGGATTATATATTTATTATAAATACATCCAACTACTGTTTTGTTGTATTGGTTTATGATTAAATAATTTATTGTAATATAGAGTATTTATGGGCATCCGTTCCTTATATTTTATTTTCTTGTGTATACTTGATCTTTCTATTTTACTTTTTTATTCTCTTGCATATGACTTTGTGCTGAACATTACACTTCATTTAATTACTAGAAAGTATTATAAAATCCAATAAAAAGTACCTTAATAAAGACTACTAGTTAGCCTTACTTTATTGTAACTACTTTACAAAGAAAATCTTTCACCCTATAATAGGTATTCTGACCATTTATCATTGAATCAACTCTTATTAAGAATTTTCTGTGATCATAGATGATAAAGAGGCATATATTTTCAATAAAACCTCCTAATTCTAAATGTATGTAAATAACCCATTAAATGGCATGAACTCAACTAATTAAACTCCTTGATTTATGAAGAGACTCAAGTTTAAATCTTTCCAAGCACTACATGCATAATTGCCAAGTTGTTGTAATACCACTATGTGATCATGAAGTAATATAGGTGCCGCCTATTTCTATCCCATATAGCCCATTTAAATAATATATATATCAAAAGGATAAAAATTGTTACTCTAAAAACAACCCACAAGATAATAGCATACTTTTATAACATCTTATAGGTGGATAATTTCAATAAGTTGTCAAAATCCTCTATCCTCCCATATTTTACATACATGTTGAGACCATCTAGATAAAAACCCCATTTTCTTACAAAACCATTAATCCCTATTGTTTCATAAAATTGTGTCATTAGGACATGATATTAGAATATTCACTCCATTTGTTAGATTGTGCACCTTATAAAAGATCTTGATAGGCTTATCAACATGCCCATTTTGAACACAAACTTGTAGTCATGGTGTTCCAAGTGACCATTAACAAAAACTTAGCCGAGATGCCTCCATTTTGCATTTATCCACATACATATCTATAAAAACATTATCCACAGAAATAGGAGTATTCTTTTCTTCGTATCCACATAAATATGTGGATAATGTTTTTATCTAAATGTATGTAAATAACCCATTAAATGGCATGAACTCAACTAATTCTTCCCCTTGATCCAAATGTAATAAATGGATGCATGCCCTTTAAAATAGAGGGAAATGTAAAATACTCAAGGGAAAACAATCATTTTGCATTTGGTAATAAACTTTTAGTAACAATCCCATAAATATGACACCTTTCTATGTTTAAGCAACAAGCTACTTTATCAAGGAACAATTAATTGATAACTGGATTGATGTGGTTTCTATAAGAGTTTTAAAACAATTGTTATAAATATGATGAGCTTTTTATTTTATTTTATTTTTGTTGGATATATAAGAGTTACATTCACATTATTTTTAATAATTGCTAAGTGTAGGGTTCAAACCATATGGTTGTTCTCAACAAGCTTATACCACTTTATTGTTGTTGATCCGACAAGCTTATACCACCTCATTGTTGTTGACCCGACGTGAGGGAACCACCGACCGCTTAAGATTCTTACTGTCATCATCAATCTAACACACTTAGATTAGACTATTACCTTTGCAACATGCATGCCCCCATAAGTGTATAATGAACTTAATAAACATCATGCAAAAGACACATTTATAAAGATAGATTCAACAATTAAAATAAAAAACTTCATACTTTACCTTCAACAAATACATTTTTCAAGGTCCGAGGTGTAGACCAATTGGTTCATCCAAACCCCATAAGGGGGTGGAGGTCCAAGGTTCAAATATCGGGTCTTGTCGGACTGAATGCTTGTCCCTTTCCTGGTGCTTTCAACGACGTAAAAGGTTTAAAATGATTTTGGCATGGTGGTTATAGGGGCAAACTGCGCGAAAATCTGTGTGGCAGCTTCTGGGACGGACATCGTAAAATACTATGGCAGCCATAAAAAGCTAGACAACTTGCCCGAATTCATGGCGGCTACCGATTCCACCATGTAAATTAAAAAAAAAAATTCAATTACCATCTATCTCAGTTATTTCTTATTTATTTTTTACATAATATTTTAATATTTGATGACATACATCATTCTCAAAAAAAATTTAACTTAAAATTCATATATAAAATAACATTTAAAAACATATAATTTAATTTATATTCTCACTATTAATTCAATTTAAAAAAAAACTTAATACAATAAACTATACTTTAAAAAATATAATAATAATAATAGAAACAAAGGCTGTTACAAGCCAATCCATTGTCCTTAATCGATATCAAGGACTTAGAAAGCTTTTAATCAATAAAAGTAAAATATAAATGGTTACCATTAGATAGGTAAATTAGGCTGATTCGAGAAAAGTGCTTATGGGTGTGTTGAATTAAACCAAATATAAAATGATAATCTATTTATGTTTAAGAGTTGGTGCTTACGAGTGTGTTGAGTATTCTTTTCTTCGTTACAAGACAGGCTTAAAATTTATTAAAAATTAATATTTTAAATACATTTTTAAAATAGTTTTAATACATTAAAAATTAATATTTTAAATATATTTTTAAAATAGTTTCCATTTCACTTTAATACTTGTCCTTACTAGGATAATAATCCTTTTATTAAATGTCCTTACTAGGATAATAAGGCGCGAGCCTCGCTTATTAATAAGTTTATAATTGAATATTTACTCAGTACATGTGAAAAACACGCGATGATAAAGTTCTCACGGTATCTTGTTATATTACATTGTGAAAAACACGCGATGTTAAAGTTCTCACGGTATCTAGTTATATTACATTGTGAAAAACACGCGATGATAAAGTTCTCACGGTATCTTGTTATATTACATTGCAAAATTGAAGAATGCAAGGTAAAATGAGGTTTCTTGGTGTTAGATACTTGCCCATTCATAATCATTTATTACGATCAATAATTTGATTTAGAATTTTAAAGGGGAATTTTAGAGGGGAATTTTAGAGGATAGATCTAGCGCCGGATTGAATCAATCACGGAGAGCGGATTCTGCACCCCAAATCAAGGGGTTTTTGTTCTAACTTTAGAGACTTGATGAGACTTAATTTGATCGCTCGAGGGATCAGAACCAGATTTCATCCAAGGAATCGAATAAATGGGAAATCTCTATTGTATTTAAAATTTGATATTGTTATTTATATGATTTCTATAAATTTTAGTTTGTTTTGTTTTTTTTTTTTTTGAATTTACATGGTGGAATCTGCAGCCGTCACGAATTCGGGCAGGCTGTCCAGCTTTTATGGCCGTCACAGTATTCTGCGCTGTCCGTCCCAGAAGCCGCCACATAGATCTCCGCGCAATCCGCCCCTATAACCACCATGCCACAATCATTTTAAACCTTTTAGGCCGCTGAAAGCATCAGGAAAGGGACAAGTGTTCAGTCCGGCGAGGCCCAAGATTTGAACCTTGGACCTTCGCCCCCTTATGGGGTTTGGATGAACCAATTGGTCTACACCTCGGACCTATAAACTTTAGTTTGTTGGGTAAGACTTTGTTCTAACTTTAAAGATATGATGAGACTTAATTGGATCAGAATCAAATTTATTGAAGGAATCGAATAAATAAATGAAAAATCATTATTGTATTTAAAAATTGGTATTGCTATTTAGATGATCTTTATAAATTTTAGTTTGATGGGTAAGACGAAGTCAATTGGACCTTGATTCTTCAATTCATTGATTTGTAGCAGCCAACCAGCAAACATTTGGTCGTTACCATCTACCCTATTCCCTTTTAGGTAACCTATTAAGCAAGACAAAGTCAATGAAACCCAATCCTTTACAACAACCAACCAACAAACACTCGACCACTACCATCCAACCTTGGAACTCTCTAAAGAGAGACCAACGACTAACCACCAAACACTCGACCACTACCATCCAACATTGGAACTCTCCAAAGAAAGACCAAAGACTTCTTTTTTTTCTTATTTGGTTAGTATTCTTATTTGGTTAGTGTGAGAAACCCCTACTACCAACGCACGGGACTGAACAGGCTCCTCCAACCATGACCCCTCCTAAAGCCGAGAGCTATGCTTATTAATAGGGAATTTAACACCCAACCACCACACAGCCACCCCCTCACACATTCGTCTACGTCGCGGTTTGAACCTTGGATCTCCCGAAGAAGAGCCAAAGCCCAAACCGTTGCATTGTCCCCCTTGTGATAGACACCAAAGACTTGTATCAATGTGTTGTCTTGGGCAGACTAAAAAAGTTAAAATAAATCATAGGTTTTTATGAAAGGTCCTAAACCAAAAATTTAATTACTATATTGTTTTAAGTAAACTACAAATGTTAAGTAAAGCACATGTTTTTATGAAGGGTTCCAATCCCCTCATACGAAATTTAAACTTAAGTTTCTTAAATAAAAACCTAAAAACTTATCATCGTAATATTTCTTATAAAACATCCTATGAAATGATAAAGAAGCATGGAATAATAACTCTTATCCTTGTTCAACTTGGGTTTCTTAAATAAAAACATGAAAACTTATCATTGTGATATTTTTTATAAAACATCAACATATTTTAAATGACGCCTATAAAATAATAAGAAGCATGGAATAATAACTCTTATCCTCGTTCCATAGGACAACATAACAGTTCGGCTTTGGCTCTTTTTTTTAGGAGGTTCAAGATTCAAACCGTTGCAAATGTGGTTGTGTGTTAATTCTTTATTGATAAAAGGATTAGCTTGGTCTTACAAGAGATCATGATTGAAATGAAAATACTCAATCTTAAACAATCTTAAAGATTTCTCACATTAACCAATTAAAAAAAAATCTTACCCATTCATGCATAAATTAAGAACATGGCTAACTTTGGTGTTTTCCTTGGTCATGACTATTTTAAGTTCATTTATGAAAATTGGTTAACTTTGGTGTTTTCCTTGGTCATGACTATTTTAAGTTTATTTATGAAAATTAGCCTTTGAATCATAGGTAGGGCTTTTTAAAGGGAGTTTGAATCTCAAGTCCTTCATAAAAGTTGAGATCTCTTAGAAAAAGGTCTTCCCTAGATTGGATGTTACGTGTTCGTATTTTTGGTGTTTTCAACAATGTAAAAGGTTTAAATGAACGTGGTTTAGTGGTTATAATAGCGGACTGTGTGGAGTACCGTAAAGGCTACCAGGGTGGATAGAACGAAGTACTATGATGACTACAAGGCATATAACACAAAGTACCATGGCAACTACTGGGACGAACAGAACTCGAAGCATCCTAGCAAGCTACCGGTTCCACTATGTAAATAAAATAAAAATAAAAAATAAAAATCAATAAAAATGATGTAACTAAAAATTGTTAATTTTAAAGTGGGAGAGGGAGCTGGAGCTAAGCTAGTTCAGGTGTGCTGAATGGTTTAGTTTCAATCGGGATTGGAGTCGAGCCGGATCCCTTCGATCCTTTGGTTTCTTTAGTGTTGGGCAATAGGGCAGTTAGACGATGGAGTTGTTGGGGTAGGTTGAACGATAGCAGTTGGATGAGGTGTCGCAATTGGCTAGATGGGTGCGATAGGTTATGTTGTAGTGGAAGGAGTTTCTTCTTCTTTGGGAGAGACCATCTCCTACAATAGTATTTTGGCCATGTCCTTGTTTTTCCTTTTGGTGTACCATATTTTTTGGCGTTTATCTTTCTAGTTTTTTTGAGAGAAAACCTCACTTGGATTGGGCGATCAAAAGGTGGAGTTGTTGTGGTAAGCTAAGCAACATCGGTTGGGTGAGTTGTCGCAGTTGGTTGGATGGGTGTGGTAGGTTGTGTTGTAGTGGAAGGGGTTTCTTATTTGCTGAGAGAGACCATCTCCTACAACAGTGCTCTTGTCTTGTCCTTGTATTTTGCTTTTGGTGTACCCTATTTTTTTGGGTTTCTCTTTCTAGTTTTCTTGGAGAGAAAATTTGACGTGGTTGGTGTTGTTGAGAGAGGGTCTTCGGCCATCATATGTTTGGTCAATTATCCTAGATATACTCTGTTTGAAAATTTAGGTCCTTTGGTGGATCTAGAAATGTTCGTGCAGACTTATGGCTTAGAGTTTTCAGACTCCAATGTGATCCCAATCCTAGTCGGGATACTGGATTTGAATGTTGATGTAAACAGGATTCCAACTCGGTGTTTTCTCTTTGCTGGTGCTAGTTGTGTTTCATCTGTAATAGAGGATCTTGTATTGGTGAGTTTTGTGTGAGAACACGATCCAAATATTGATTGTTGAGCCAAGTGATTCATTTGTTCAGATTTTTTGGGTGCTCAGTGGTTCTAGCTCTTATTGGACTGTTGGGTGTGAAAATTCCAACTTTGTTTTGGTTTTTTCTCCTCGACATCTATTGTAGGACTTTAATATCTAGAGTGGTTCCAAAAATTTGATTTTTGGTTGTAGTGGAAAAAAATTAATTATTTTAAATTTTAACCCATTTTATGCGAGAACCTGATTGGAGAAGTGTTTTTGGGTTTCTGGACAACTCTTGCCATTTGGGATGTCATCCCCATGAGGTTGCGGGGTGTGGTTGCTCAGTTGTGCGATTTTAATTTTTAGCTAGTGTGCCGAGATATTGGCAGAAGACTGGGTGGATTTTGGGACCATCTTGCAGGATTATGCTCGTGTCTTCTGGAGCTCTTGGTACAATGTGCCTTCTATCTCAGATCCTATTGGGGAAAGACCTATGAGCTTGAGGTGTTGGTTCAATGCAAGCATTATCTTTAGAAATTGTTGGCCAAAACTTGTTAGGAAGGAACCTGTGAGCCTGTTGTAGGAAGTCAAACCCAAAAACAGGGTTCTTGTCTGGGCGGGACTTACTGTTTTTTGAAGTTTGAAAAGAACGTTCTTGGTTTAATTTAGGTGGGAATCAAATATTCCCGCCCCTTATCCTGCTTTTCAAATTTCTCTTGGTTGCACCCTTGCTTTTGGTGGGATTTGCCTTTTCGAATCTCTTGGTTCTCTCAGATCTTGGGTCTTGTTTCTCCTGGCATGATGCCTTTGGGTGTTTGGTTTCTTTTCCCTTATGGCCAGTCTTATTCGTAATTCGTTTTAGTTTCTCTTTGAAAACTTTTGTTGTATTGTAAAAGTTTTGAAAACCCTTTCAAAATTTCTTCTTCCACCTAATCATAAAATAAAATTGTTAATTTTAAAAAATAATTAAATAACTATATTTAATTATATATTTAAATAAAAAATTAGAAAGTTCTATAAAAATATTAAATATGATTCACATCTAATTTTGTAGAATATTGACTAAATATCTTATAAATATATACAATTATAGATTAAAATATACCTTTTATAATTTTATGATTATTGATTTTCAAGTGAATTAGTAAAAAAATTATATAGTTTGTCATGTATGTTAGAGAAAACAAATGAAAATAATTTTCATATAAAATGAAAGTAAACAAATAGAAGTATGACAAATATAGAGTAATTTGAAAAAGTACAATTTTTTATAGTTTATTATGATTCCGTATAATAAAGATATTAAATGTAAATAGTGCTTTACAATTTTTATATAAAATGAAAGTAGATAAATGGATGTAGACGAGCATATGTTTTATAAAAAAAAAAATTTAAGGTACTTAAAAATAAATTTTTATTTTCGTTTTTAAAAATATAAGATTATTATTATTATTATTATTATTATTATTATTATTTATGTAATAATATTAAAGTTAAATATAGTAGCTCATGAAGTTATACATTCAGTATGTTTAAGAAAAGTAAAAACAATGATCTTAAAACTTGATATGAGTAAAGCTTATGGTAGGGTTAAATGGGATTTTTTTTTTGCAATTTTAGGAAAGTTTGGTTTCGAGAAGAAATGTGTTAGATGGATTAAAGCTTGTGTCTCTACAATTTCTTATTTAGTGTTGGTCAATGGGTTAGTAAAAGAATATTTTAAAGCCAAGAGAGGCCTTAGACAAGGAGACCCTCTATCTCCTTATTTGTTCATTATTATGGTAGAGGTTTTGAATAGAAACTTAAAGAAGGCTTACAAATATGGCCTTATAAGTGGTCTTAAGGTTAGTAATAACATTGATACCATCACCCATCAACAATTTGTAGATGATACAACTCTTTTTAGAAGGGCAAGGATAAATGAGGCCAGAGCTTTGAATAACTTTTTAAAAGAGTGCAAAAGAGCTTCAGGGCAAAAAATTAATAGGACTAAATCCAAAATTTACTTTATTAACACTTTTTCTAATATCAAAGCAAGAATCTGCAGGTTGCTTCAAATGGAGGCAAATTTACTAACAACTTATCTAGGGATGGCTTTATTTGAGGGGAGAATGAGGAGAGATTTATGGAATCCAATTATTAGTAAAGTTCAAAATAAAATTCCAGCTTGGAAAGGTAGATGGTTATAATTAGCAAGAAGAGTGCAATTAATTAAGTCAGTCTTACAAGCCATACCAACATATTATATGTCATTGTATTCTATGCCAAAATCAGTTGAAAAAAGTTTAATCTATATTATGCGATCCTTTTTATGGTCATGTGTACATGATAAAAATAAATTTCCTTTGGTGAAATGGAGCAAGTTGTGTGATGATAAAACTAGGGAAGGTCTTGGTTTAAGAGTTCTTACATATGCAAACTTAGCTCTTAGGGGAAAAGTAATCTAGAGATTGTACAAAGAGAGTCAAATACAATGGACAAGAATTCTTCAAAGTATGTTGATCCCAATGACCCAAGTTTAATATTTACTGCATTTTTTCTACCAAATGGTTCTGCTCTTTGGAATGATTTAAAAAAATCTATTGATCTTATGATTAAAGGTTTAAAATGGGTGGTGGGAACTGGAGAAAACATTTCTATTTGGATGGATACTTGGTGTGATAAAAAAACCACTCAATTTAGATCCAATTTTGAAACCTTGGATGGGATTGCTTCAAGACAAATATGGTGATAGGGTTTCAAAATTTTGTACAAGGATCGGGAAGGAAGATACAAATGGAAAGAATATTTTTTTACAAGTATACAAGACATCGATGTTAGGAGGCAATTGAGTAGAAAGATAACAACCGTGATTATTCCAAGGGGAGCCAAGGATAAATTGCTTTGGGAGTTGAATAGCACAAGAGAATACACAACAAGAAGTGGATATAATGTACCACACCAACAAAATAATAATGCCAATAGAATATGGAGAGATATTTGGAATAGCCCAAGCATTCCTAAAGTCAAAATGTTTGTTTGGCTAGTAGGTCATAGAAGAATTTTATCTTGGGATAACCTTATGAAAAGGGGTTTTCACGACCCCTCTCAATGTGTTTTTTTTAAAAAGGAGGAGAGTATAGACCATCTCTTGGGTCATTGCTCAATAGTCTGGAATTTATGACAATGGATTCTTAATATGTTTGGTAAATGCATGGTGATGAATACCATAATTGAAGATTGGTTAAAGAAATGACAAAGCACTTATAAAAGTGAGGCTTTACAAATAATATGGGATATATCAAAAGATACAATACATTGGACTATATGGCTAGAAAGGAATAGAAGAATATTTAAAGGAAAGGAAAGCAGTTTAGAGGTAGTGAAAAAGAAGACATGTTTAGCCATAGAGGAGTCTAAACCAACCCTATCCACTCACCCAGTCCCTAATCTAGAAGCAAAGAGCCTTGATAGATGGATTCAACTCATTAAATCGAATTATGATGTCGGGAACAAGAGAAGCAAAAAGAAGGCAAAGAGACCACCAAAATTAGAGTGGGTTAAATTGATTTTTGATGGAGCATCTAAAGGAAATCCAGGACCAATAGGAGGAGGAGGAATAATTAGAAATTATAGATGAGAGATTTTGTCTCATTATGCTTTCAATAGTGGATTTATGACAAATAATGAAGCTGAAGCTTGGGTAGCTTTAGAAGGGTTAAAAATATGTAAACAAATGAAATGGAATGGAGTTGGATGGAAGGTGATTCTCTCATAGTAATAAATGCAATTTTGAGGAAAGCAAAGGCTCCATGGAACATACAAGAGATAATTATGGAAATTCAAGGTCTTGCTAAAGAGTTTGAAGAAATCAGGTTTACACATATATTAAGGGAAGGAAACAAATGTGCAAATAAGCTAGCCAATAGAGGCGTTTTGATTGAGGATCATGAAATTAATTCCTCCTTTCCATGGTTAGAGGAAGTAGTAAGTTTTTTTTTTTTTTAAGTGAAAAACCCCTTGCGGGGCCGCCTTGGTCTAAGAGACCACGAACAGGGGGTTCTACACAGTCAAAGTCACCCGGGGTCGCACCCAGCACTGCCCGCACCAACATTATCAATTGGATTTTGGGTACCCAATTCAGCTTTTTGGTAGGGTGGAGATTCGAACTTGGGACCTCCCTTGGAGGATTGCCCTCTCCTCTCCAACTCACCTACAACACCCGGGTGAGGAAGTAGTAAGTTTAGTTGAAGCTGATAAGAAAATGTTGTTTGCCTGATTCAATTAATTATTAAGATTTACTTTAATGTTTTCCATTGGTAATATGTGCTTTATTTGTAAGAATAATGTGTTTTCATTTAGACTATTTATTATAAATTTTGTGGTTGCACTTGTGTTTTAGGAAGGAAACTACCAATCCAGATTTGGTTAAGCGAACTATGATAATGCGATATTTTGAAAATATTACTCTACAAAGATGCAAGACGTAGATAGTAGAGGTGAATTTTTGGCATTGTGAATGCTGCTATAGGAAAACGTCAAGAAAGATGTTAAATTATGGAATAATTGTATTCATAGAGAAAATTGAAAAGATCCAAAAAATGAAAATCAAGAATTCAGACATTTTATGTAAAATGATGTGGGTTTCTAACTATAGCTTCTCAATTGAGATGAGAAGTGTATTTATTTATAAACTCTCAAACCCTAAAGAAGAGATTTGTAATTTTGTCAAGGGTGGGGGACTCGAGTACAATGTCTTATTATCCAGCAAAAAAAAACAATATTAAAGTAAACTGAAATTTTATAATTTATATTTTTTTAATAATTGAAACAAGTTCCACTTGTATTATATCTTGACCACATAGTGGTATTACACATTACGACTTGCGTGGGTCTAATGGTAAGACTTTAAAACTACGAATAGGAGGTAAGAATTCATCTAATTACAAATAATTTTAAAATAAAATAGTTAGTTCTATATGATATTCTTCTAGCATAAAGAAACATGTACACCTTTCCTATAGAGACAACTATTAAGGTTTCTCTTCTAAGATATCTATAAAAAAAACAACAAATGCAAACAAATGACTTAAAGCTATGATAGAAAAAAACATGGATCAAGAAAAACAAGTGGATGAACAAATGGAATATCAACTTGGATGAATGTGTAAATAATAACAAAGACATTAATGTATTTGTTAAGGAAAAAATCATAATAGTTATGTGGGAAAAGAAGTTAGGAAGAAAGAGAGAACATTATCTTGTTGAGTTTAACCTTCTAGATGATCACTACCAAAAGGCCTATATAAGTTCAACCATCAATCAGAGGGCAAGGGTTCTCTTGGTCCAATTGAGAAGCACCTCATACCAACTTGGATGTAAAACAGGCAGATGAAAGAGACCGAAAAAAAATGGATTGAGAGGATATGTATGTTTTGTATTTTAAGGGTAGTTGAGTTAGAAAAAAATTCTATTTTGGAAAGTGAGGCATATAATGATATCTAGCTAAAATGGAATGATAAGATATGCACCTTTTGTATTTTAGAGGTAGTTGAGATAGAAAAGCTTTCTATTTTGGAATAGGAAGTATATAATGAAATTCGAACCAATTATGTTGATATTGTAACAATGAAATCATTGTAAAAATTGTTTGAGAAGAAAGTAAGGAAAGAAAAAGAATTTATCTTCAAAATGATTAGATTAAATTTTAAGGTTAGCAACCATAATTTTTTGTAAATTTTTTGTCCCATAGACTTCATTTAGCCTTGTGGACATTCAAAAACTTCTATTCTATTTGAGACAAAATAAAAGAAGCATAACACACATGTATGATATTTTAAACCAAATGATATAACTATTTTTTAAAAAAATTCAAGGAAAAAAATAACTATTATAAAGGATATTAAAAAAAAAATCAAATACAAAATAAACATTGATGAGATTTTAAATAATATTGGAACATTTATTTTTTAAAAATGTATTAACATTGAGAATGAAAAGGAAAATATTTTTAATGTTAACGAGACCATAGATCATATGGTAATGATTGAATTTTTCATGGTAGTACACTAAGATAATTGTACAACTCTACTTCCCATAAGATTGAAACCTTAAACCTTTTGTGTAGAGTTTGAAAGTCTCAAGTTACACATATAATTAAAAATAAATAAATATAATTTTTTTTCTTTTTAACATAAGGGAATTGGTTACATCCACAATTATTTTCTACTAAAAATAAATAAATATAATTTTTTTTCTTTTTAACATAGGGGAATTGGTTACATCCACAATTCTTTTCTACTACAAGCAAGCAGGGTTCAAATCTTGGGGTTGCCCCTTTAACCCTTATTCTACCTCGTTGTTTAACCCAATGTGAAGGGGAGTATGCGACATTGGTACTACCATCATTGAATTGACGCACTCAATAGATTCGGGTCAGACTACTACCTTTGCAAAGAGGCATACCTCAGAAGGAACTTTATATATATATATATATATATATATATTTTTTTTTGATATATAGAAGCAATGGTTACAATCACGATTTTTAGTAACTACCAGCACAGCTCGTAGGGTTCAAACCATCTGCAAAGGCTCTCAGGACTTCCACCGTCTCGGTACATGGTAACCCGGCGTGAGATGGGGACCGCCGGACGCACAAGGGTTGCACCGTCGTCATCAATCTGGTGCACCACTCAGAGGAATCAGATCTGAGCTACTGACTGTGCATGGGCAAGCCCGTGGGATTGGAACCTAGGTCTCCTCTCGGTAAGCGCCCCAACTTACCAATCCACCTAGACCCACAGGACATTTATATATTTATTTTATCAAGAATATCCAATTTGTACAATTTGTATATCTTTGGGTTTTCATCAAAACTACCCAAATCTACTCCTCCCTATAGGATTGAAACCTTAAACCTTATGTATAAAGTTCCAAAGTCTTATAGTAAAGCCCATTCAAATTACACAAATAATTTTAAGAAAGACAAATAGAAAATTTTAATTAATTTATTTTATTAAGAATACCTGAATTATTGATATGTATTTGGGTTCTCATCCAAGAAACCCAACCCAAGTTTAAATCATGGGGTAACCTCATTATACTCTCATCCTTCTCAAAATAAAATATATATATGTATATTTTAAAAATTTAAATAAATAAAAATTTGTTTTTACCAAAGCAAGTTTGCAGTTAAAAAAAAAACCATAGATTTATACACAACATAACATTGTTTTTTTTAATCTAGGTTAATGTGACAGACCTTTATGACCAACCTTTACGGCTAGGCATACTCATCCCTACCATGTCCTCAAACCTTTATGACCAACGTTCACGGCGAGGCATACTCATCCCTACCATGTCCTCTCATAAGGGCGAGGCATACTCATCCCTATCATGTCCTCTCATAAAGGCGAGAGCTGAACTTATCAATAGGGGCCAAACACACACCCTTTACACACTCACCATACTTATCCCTACCATGTCCTCTCGTAAGGGTAAGAGCTGAACTTATCAATAGGGACCAAACACACACCCTTCACACACTCACCCTCTCACACACTCGCCCACGCCCTGGTTGTTTGAACCTTCGACAATGACATAACATTTTTTTTTTACATAAAAAAAGTTGGTCACAACCACACTATTTTGAGTAACTGATAAGCTCAAGGTTCAAACCATAGGGGCTGCTCCCACCAAACCTATTCCATCTCTATTATCACATGAGAGAACCATCCGTCGAATAATATTCTAATCAAATCACCGTCTTTAATTAAAATTTTCATTTCACGGAGACACTAATCAAATCAATTTCTTCGTAAAATTTTATAATTAAAAATGAAATATTATATATTTCCAATGGATTTTGGATGGCATGGTCTAATTTATTTATTATTCAAGTTAAAAAAAAAAAAATTGAATATGGGTTCTCTTTTTCTGTCCCACAAGGAAAATTATATTCTTTATATTGATTACTCGAGTTTAAAAAAAAACAAACATTGAATATGGGTTCTCTTTTTCTTGATTTTGGTCCCACAAGAAAAATTATATTCTTTCATTTATTCAATATGTGGCCACTCAACACTGTACCTGCCTAGATCCCAACGCATAACATATACAATATATTAACTTTCCCTGTCATACTAGTTGTGGGCTTGTCCTTCACTTTAATATTTTCTTTTATTATATTACCAACTGGAGGAATAAAAACACAGCGGCTGTGGGGGCATGTATCAAAATCCCATATTCTGGCTCAAAAACAGCGGCTGTGGCGGCATGTATCAAAATCCCATATTCTGACTCAAAAACAGCGGCTGTTGGGGCATGTATCAAAATACTCTCCTATGTAAAAAAAAAAAAAAAAAAATCCCATATTCTGCCTCACCATTTCCAATATCTTTGTCAATTGCAACTTGGATTATGTAGTCACACACGCTGTTCTAGGAGAGTACCATTATTAGCAAGCCGCAAAACACAAGTGACCGACTCTGCATCGACCCTTGCTAGTCAATTCAACCATAACGTGACACGGTTGTGAATCGGGCGTTTTACATACTCGGTCCACAGTTCCATCAGGCCAAATCCAGCTTGCCATCAAATGGCATGAGTTTAAATACTATGGGATCCACCTGTGAACTTGAAAAAACACAGATTCGAACGTAGTTGTCCAAATTCCATTATGTTGTTAAAAAAAACCTTCAGTGCAGGGTGGTGTAAATCCGAATGAGAACACTTGAAACTCCATCGCCTGGGAACATCTGATCAGAACTTATAAACCTGAAGCTGAGTTCTTGGCAACGTATCCTCTTTCCATGAGATTCACACAGCCGATGGTAGCTTGAAAATAGAGGCTCCGCGGTATAATAGATGTCAGGAGAACTTTCTAGCAAAGGGGGTGAAGAGCTGGCTGCTTAGCAACTTATGAGTACCTTCTGAGTTTAAAAACAGCATACAAAACTTGCTCTACCTATAACCCTACTAGCAGGTAAACAAACCATTGAATGTCATAGCTAAGTTTTCATATGATATTAACCATCCTTTGTTCAAATGTATAGCTCCATGGACTGCGCAAAACTATTATCTAGACCCGGCGATCTAAGAATACATTGTGACGAAGTGACCAGCTAGATTGCCTACGAGTTTTCCTTGGGTAATCAAACCCTTTCATAGATAGATTAGAAAAAATGATAAAGAGGAGGTTGAAAGTGACGAAGAAGATAAAAAAAACTATTTATTGTCTTTTCATTTTCAGATGCCTTCGCTGCTTTACAACAATTCATGCATAATTTTCAACAAGGACACGGAATATGCTTGAATCATTTTCCATTGGCTACTCGAGAGAAAAAGCCTCGTCGCTTTTCTCTTAGATTGTGAATAATAAAAATGATGACATATAATGCAAATGCACAGCCAAAAGCATTGTGCACGCTTAATTTTCCAAAATTGGGCAGTTCGGAGGATTAAATGAATTTGGCCGAAATGCATTACAGCCACGCTAACCAACACACAGAAGAAGAAGAGGGGAACCCAAGTATTTAGCAAATGCCCATTGCCAGTCATTTTAATACTGTGGAGGCTGTTTTCATAAAACACATCACTTCAGGAAACAGTCACCATGGCTCTGGGAGATGGGGTAGATGAAAACAATCTCCTGTCTTGTCTATTGTGATCTTTAGATGAACAAGTACTAACATTACTGGAAGAAGCCACGTACAAATGCCTGGATTTGGTAGTGATGGAGAGGAGGAGCCATCATTGCTATTCCTGTAAAATCAGAGGTAAAAGTTGATAAGATGTACACAACTACCAAATCAATCAGTAACTAGGAAATCATTTGAAATCCACAGAAATAAGGGCATAGAATGCATCACCATATATCTGATCATCATATCCCTTTAAGGATAGTAGAAAGAAAAACGTATAACATTAAGATACATCATGCATCCACGGTCCAGGAGATACGGTGAAGGATCATTTTTACTGTTCAACCAATCAACCCTTTAAAGTTGCTTATTATGCATGGTTACATACTTACCCCAAGGTCTTTTTTTATTTTATTCTTTTATACACCAAGTTTTACAATGGTTTAAACTTAGATCTCCCAAAAGAAAGTCCAAAACCTTAATCCATGAGTATTCCAGAAAGACTAAATCTCTATACTTACCCAAAGTGAGATTAACTACAACAAAACAGCAGTGTGAAAGCAATATATCTTTTTCTGCAGGCGGGTACTGCAACTTCACAGTTTGCATCTAGACAACTCATAAATGTTGCCGGTGTACAGCAGTGTGAATTTGGACTGCATACAAACAGATACTCACTCCATGAAAACAGAGACTTCTGACAGGTGAGAAAAACGAGAAAACGTTACAGCTGGGCTAGATGGGCAAATGTCGTGTTCTCTGAAATTTTGTTTCACAAGAGACTACGTGGATTTAGTAACGCTTTTAGAGAGAAGCACACTGTTTTCAAATGGACTAGAAGCATATTTGGCTTCAAACCAGGCTACCATAGTAGGCATAATTTTTACTTTCCCAGAAGCCAAAACCATGATATCATATTGTTACTTTGTTTTAGAGAAACTGTTACTGAGATTTGATTTTTGCTACAACAAACCCTTGCAAAGATACAATCCAAGCATAAATAGCTCTTGAGGTGACTAGAAGCTATTGTATATACTGATAACTAAACAAATCGGTAAGAAAAGCAAAACACCCATTCACAGCTTACCCTGAAGTTAGAAACTGACAAGACCCGTAACCTGCAATCAACCCAGAGCAAAGCTTGAATCAGCTACCCACATACATTCAAGCAAAACGATGGAAAAACAAGAAGCAACCCAACAGCCACGGATTGAAGAAGGCAACGACTATCTTGGGGACTAAACTGCTGCAGAAAAGGCTTCAGCCATTAATGAATGTCACCCTGGATATTTATGCTAAACCCCTAGATATTAGTTGCCGCCATGGAAGTAAGATCTATATAACAAGTATTTGTATAAACACTTTCGTATGGCCATTGCCGCCATAACCATCCACGGACTACGCTGCAAGAAATCTGCCGAAATCCGGCAATATGCAACTCTCTTCTCTGTACAGATGGGAGGATATATAACTTTCATACGTAGTCTCACATACCAAACCATATACAGAAATATTTCAGCCCATTTCTTGCAGTTAATGCAGTTTAGTCCCCAAAACGGTCATTGCCATTATAGCGTATTGGGTTACCAACTTACTTGGATCGCTATAGGTAATCGTTCCAGTGCCACCGAAGTTACAAGCGATGGGCGAATCGCCGTTGGCTTGATAATATGCATTAAAAGCGTATGAAGCGATGGCGAGCAGATTGTTTTCCTGATAACAAGGTTGGCCGGTTTGAATGGCAGAACAGTCGGCGAGGCCAGGGCCACACGCCCAATCCAGAGCATCCTGCAAGTCCTCCTGGCTCGCCTGCGGCGACGCAACGCACCACGTCGTTCCGCCGATAAACGTCGTGTTGCCCTCCGGCGGAGAATTGCTCACTACCGGCGTATCAGGCATGTCGACCTTAATGCCATCCTTATGCTCTGCTCCTAAAACTAAAAACCACCCGAAGCAAAACAAGAAAAAATAAAAAAAAAAATGCCATGAAAAATCTCATTAAAAGAACAGAGACACAGAGAAACAATGTGTTATACAAGAAATGTACTCTGATTGATATTCCCCACACCCTTGTGTCACTTGAAACGCTTAAACAGAGCATGCCAAGTGCCTGGAGATTCCTGAAGGATGTTCTACTGACCTGAACAGAAGCCCAGAACGAAAAAGAACCCTAGGGAGAACTTCGACGGGCCATTCATCTTCAAATCCCTTTGTTTGTGCGTCGGTCTAGATTCTCCAGTCTCGACTTCGACTTCGATTTCCACCATCTAGTCGTCCTTTCGATGGTCGACTGTGTGTTTTTTTCCCTTTACGTCCACTGAAACACTGACAATGACGCGGATTCGCTATGTTATGAATCAATCTACTGGCTAAAGTACGGGAGCTGCCCGTCGACAGTAATTATAGAGTACTAGGCCTTTTCGTCGATTGTAAAGCAATAAATACGTCCAATGTTTCGAACCATGTGGAAGGGGGTTTGTTGAATTGAATAAAACGAATAAATATTAGCTAGCTATGGAGTTCCTGAAGGGGTTTAATAGCCTAGAGGATTTAGATTACGTGCTGCAGAATGCTAGGCATTTATATAAAGCAGGAGTTGCAGGCGTGCAGTGCTGCAACAGAAGACAACCAGATATGATATGACGATGATAAGGAATCCTAGGGAAAACCTGATCGTAAGAGTGAAAAGGTTTTACGAGTGGATTTCAAAACGCCTTTTGAATGCGGCGGAATTTGACATTTGAGATCCATCGCTATGCCTATGGCTTTCCTCGGAATGTGTAAACCTAGGCGGTGAGAGAGGGAATGTTGTCTCCGACGATCCGCTTTTCGATTGACAGACGGATGGCGGTCTGTGTGCCGGGGTATTGTATTTTATCAAACGTTGTGATTGTAAATCATTATTTTTTAATATTTTAAATCCAAAATCTGTTTTGTGCTTCTAGACGCGTTCATGGTAATTGTAAATTGTAAATTGTAAATGCATGTTATTTTTTATTTATTGTATCTTTTTTGAAAAAAGTTTGAAAGACTCCTCTTAAATTTAGTTGATAAGAACATCTGTTTATAATAGTAAAAGAAGAGGAGCCAAATCTTTTAAACCATATTTATATAAGGATTGTCCACTTGTTTTTAACATTTAAAAAATATATGCATTGAAGCCAAATCTCTTAAACCATATTTCTACAATGGTTGTCTAAATTAACTAAACATTGGATTTGCTCGTCAACTTGCTTAATCCTCTCATCCTTAATAGCCATGTCACTATGCCACTAAATCCCTACCTCCTTCTTGATACCCATTTTAGTTAAGAAGTCTGCCACTTTATTTAGATCTCTATTCATATAAACTAGAATCACATCACAATTCTTTAATTTGGGTGATAAGAATCCTCAACCTCCATGTCTTCAAAACAAAGTTCTTCATTCAATCTAAAGCTCCTACCAATATTTGAGAATCCAATTCTAGGATTATCCTCTTATAACCCTGTGTTATCGCCCAGACAAAACATATTTGATAGCTAAGGTTGCTGCTTCATTGTTCGTGGCCCTTCCCAGGCCTTGCAGTTCTTAATAGAGCAATGTTCCAACATGATTCTTACAGACGACCCCAATTCTAGCTCTACCTAGATTACCTTTTGCAGCACTCTTAGTATTAATTTTAATCCAACCTTCGAGGGATGGTTTCCAACTAACTCTGTCCCGCCCCTCTTGCACTTCAGGTTCTATCTTTATCGTCCCTATATTAGCCTGAGTTTCCTCTTTAGCATACACTACCATCGTTTCTGTGACTTTGCTCCAAATGACCTGCCAAATGTCATTTAAGGATAAAAAGGTTTCTCTAAAAATTCTATCATTTCTCTCCAACCACACTTGCCACCAAATGGAGTTTAATCCAAGCTTGCAACCAATACAAAGAGCTTTAGATTTAAATCTATACCTCTTCCATCTTTCCAAAATATTAATCTGATTCAAATCATCACTGGCTCAAATTTTATAAGATAAATATCATTGCTCCCAAATCTGGTGCGTAAATGGACACTCAAACATCAAGTGGTCATATGTTTCCTCGTTCTTGTAGCATAAAACACATTGAGATGGACTAATGATTCCCCTACGTCTTAGGTTATCAAAAGTAAGAATTCCATTGTGCATGAATTGTCAGGCAAAAAAATTTACTTTTGACCAACCCTTAGACTACCAAATCTTTCTCAAATCCTCAACCTGATATGCATGAAAAGAGGTTCTCGAAGGATCTTATCATATTCATCCTTCACTATATAGACTTTAAGGCTCCCATAACCCCAAGCTAATTCATTCTCGTTATCTATACATGTAAGAAATCTTTTTGCCAAGATGATAGTCATGATGGGTGTCAATTTGGAAGGGATTGAAATTGGCCACTAATCCAACTTCTTAAATTGCTTAAGCTTATGATCCCCCACCTCATTAGTGTTAAAATAACTTTCAATCTAGATCCAACACTTACTTTTTATAACTGTTTTTTACTATAACTTTCAATTTAGATCAACACCTACTTTCAATTATTGTTTTTACTAACTTAGATATATAATATATATATATATCTATAACGAGTTATCAATCTCGAGGCGCCTATCTATAATTTAAATATTTTTTAAATATTTTAAATCCACAACAACCCTTAATATCGGCGGCTAATTTTCTTAATGTCAGCTTTTTTAATAAAATATTACTATTGTTTACGGCATGGTTGCCATTGTAGGATGCCTATCGACGTAATTACTGTTCTAAAAACTCAACAATAATAAGTGGATATTATGAATGTATATTATTTTTCTTTATATTTTACTAGTTTCGGTCTCGTGTTTAATTGTAAATGCATTTTATTTTTTATTAATGTTAATTGTAAATGTATGTTATTTTTTTGTGTTTATTTTGTTTGTGAACACACCTTATTTTTTATGTCTGTATTATGAATGTATGGTTTTTTTAATGTAAATACATGTTATTTTTTATTTGTGTTTATTGGGAATGCATGCTTTTTTTTTTATTTGTATTTATTATGAATGCATGTTACCTTACAATTACGTTTGCACAATCCAACGAAAATGAGTATGGAGAAAATTATAATAACGAACTCACTTAATCGTAGCTTTTATTTTGAATGGTGAAAGTAGTAGGATAAAGAGATTAGTTTGCTTTCTCACTTTAGACTTAGGGATTAGATTGATAAGAAAAGCACAAAAACATGACCCCACTTGGTTTTCGCTCATGGCTTAACTTGTGTAAAGATGAATTGCAAGTGGAAGACATTGATGAGTCACCTATAGTGCAATAAATTAACTTAACTCCACAAGGATATATTACAATTTTTATATATTTTTTAAAAGTTATATATTATTTTAATAATTAAAATTATATTAAATAAAAAATAAATAATATTATTTATTAAAAAAATTATATAACTTATAATCTAATAATTTTTAGATTAAATGATACTAAAATATTTTCTAAATTATCTCACTTTAAATGTCACATGGCCTTATCAAGTGATAGCTAGAGATCCGAACTAATAATATAAATAAATAAAAAAGCAAACTTTTGTTTGAATTGAATAAATAATTTCTATATAATAATAGAAGATGTCCATGGTCCGGTCGATTCTTAATTACGTCTTTAGGATAAAATCTAGCGTTGCTTTCCCTCGTGTGCAGCTTTCCGATTTCCTCCTGGTGAAGGTGAGTTCTCGAATGTTATAGGAGTTGCTTTACAAGGATACCTGATTCGCTTAGATATGGTTTACAAATGGCTTTTCCGACATACGAGTAATTGAATATGCGCTCCTTGTCCATCAAGGCACAACTTTATGAAAGTGACACATTGATTGATTTATTTTTTTATTTTTAATTAATATTATTTATATATATATAATTGATCAGTTTGAATTTAAAGTTGATTATTTCAATTAAACCCAAAAATTAAATTCCAGTCTCATCATCGATAATAAGAGGAGATAACTTTTCATCTCTACATAGAGGGTCATGGTTGCTGACAATGTTTAGGGTGGATTTAGGTTCTTTATATAATATATTTTTTAAAAATTTTAAGCACATTTAAAAAATTAAGATATTCATATTAATTATATTATATAATAAAATAATATAATTGATTAATTAATTTTTAAAGATTTTTTAAATAATTATATTTATAATAAAATGATTTTAAAATTTTATTTAGCAAGTTCAAACACATTTTAAAAAATAAATATTCATATTATTATATTATATAATAAATAATTAATTAATTGTATCTGGGGTGAGCGCAACGGTTTGGGCTTTGGCTCTTGAGAGGTCCAAGGTTCAAACCGCGGCATGGGTGAGTGTGTGAGGGGGTGGGTGTGTGTCTCCTTGGTGGAGTTGTTGTAACAGGTTAGGGATTCCTCGTCAAACGACCATATCTTAATATTACAAAAAAAAAAAATAATAATAATAATAATTAATTAATTAACTTTTAAGTATTTTTATTGAAACCAATAATTATATTCAATAAAAAATAAGAGAGGTTACAATAAAAAAGGAGTTAGAAAAATTATAGCTCGAGACGCAAGGCCATCCAAACAATCAACATTGACCCCTAAAAGGGTGAATAAATAGAATAACTAAACAAAGGGAGCCACTCCAAGAGGAGACCAAACCCTACTGTGGGAATTGACAAAACAACCTGATGTTGGATAATGTCACCCCCTCAACCTGCAACGCCGAGGCCTCAAAGAAACAAAGGGACCTTAAGGCGGAGGGAGGTTAGGCAAAGCCACGTTGATAGTGCACGAAGCCTCACGCTAGAACCTGACAAGATTTATCAAATACGCCAACTCATGAGTCAACTTGGAAGCCTACAAATGGAGTTGAACAGTAACAATAGAAAATACTGTAATCTTTTCATGCAAGGAAAATGACTAGAAATTGAATCTCCAGAATAGACAACAACATTTTTAGCTTTCCAAAGTTGAAACAAAATAATAACACGAAAGAAATTCCACAGAGCAGCAATATAGGCAGGCCAATAATTCTTATCTCCAATAGAGATCATTTGCCATCTTAAAAATTCAGGATGAAAGGGCTTGAACAATGAGTGAATCTAAAACCAAGCAGATTGAGCACAAGGGCAGAATTAAAATAGATGTTTGAAAGTCTCAAAATGACCATAAGTTGAACACTTAGGATTAGGAAGACAAAACCTACTAAGTCTTTCTACCATAAGAAGCCCTTGATAAATAAGAGACTAGAGAAAAAAGGTAATCTTGGGTTAAGATTAGACTCTCAAATATGGTTCAAACGAGCAATCCAAGTATAAGAGGTAGAGCGAGTCTGCCATCTTTCATTAAGTTTATCAACACCAAGAGAAACACGGTTAAGAAACTAATAAAGCAAGGAAGAAGAATAGTTTTTAAAAAAAAGTATCCACAACAAAGAAAGAAGGATTCCTTTGTTGTTAGCTTTTAAATTTTTTTATATAATTATATTTGCCATATTTTATAGTAAAATGATTTAAAAATTTTATTTAAGGCAAGTTGTAACATATTTATTATATATTTATTTATGTCTAGGGATCGAAGGTGTTATGGTCTTAACATTTTGAATGTTTTTTTCCTTTGTAAAAAAGATTTGATAAAAATTGTTTCTTTTTAAATAACTTAAAATTTTATCCATCAAATATATAGTAATAAAGTTAATAAATTAATATTAAAATATCAAAATAAAAAGAATGGAATTTTCTAAATTAGTATATTGAGTTTGAAGAAAACTTTTATAATTAATATTAAAACATGATAAGATTAAAAAAAATCATAAAAATTAATTGTAAATATTTATATTAATAAGTTTTTTAATTTTTTTTAATAAGTTATCCTTAATTTGATGGAATTAGGCAGAAAAGGCATCCCATTTGCTGGGGCCTGGGAGGTGACAAGTGTACAGTACAGCAACCTAGTGTTAGTAAGTGCTAGGTGTTGTTTGGTTTTTGTTTTATCCTGAATAGTCAAGCGAAAAGTATAGGACTGTGGACTCTAAGTATGGCTTAATGTGAGTCTTAGAAAGATCCATTTTGTATTTTGATTATTCGGGCTTGATGCTAGAACCAGCCCATTTTGACTTTGTAAAAGGTTTGTGGACCTTATAACCACCTCTACCTTATACCAAAAAAAAATAAGTTATCCTTAATTTTATCTCTTAATAGACTTTAATTGAATCTTATCTTTATTTTGGATAATATGAATTAAATATATATTTGATATGATCCTCAATTGAAATTGGTAATCCTTTTGAAAATAATTATCTATAATATGTTAATTAGAATTATAATATGTTAATATTCAATCCTATAATCTTAGTCAAAAAAATATATTTGGAATTTTCAAAGAGGAAGCATTGATCGATGATGGCTGAGATAGAGCAAAGATTAGGATTTTGGTGAACTTTGGAAGCGGCTCTCCTATTCTCAAAAGCACTGGTTTTCGCATCTTCTGCTTCCCTCTTCTCAATGGTTGAGTGGTAGACAATCAGTCAAAGTAAAGCTTAGGATTTTGGCAATCTCAGGTTTGAAAGAGCTCCATATTTTTTGTAGGGTTTCCTCATTTCTCAGCTCTGGTTTTTGCGCTTCCTACTTTCCTCTTCTTAATGGTTGGTAAGGATCCTACCTAGATCTCCTTTTTTTCATTTCTTCTCTTGCTATATTGACATTAGCTTCTTCTTTCAAACCTTCTAGAAATGGCATCTTCACTCTTTTCTCCCAACATATGCCTTTTGACCAAAATAAAATGGATAGTTTGACTTAACTTCTTAATGCCCACACTCATCGAGCAACTATTCCAAAACCATCTACCTCAAGATCTTTTATGGCCAAACTCGATGAGGTACCCATTGTTGAGGTACCTCCAGACCTCATCCAACATCCAAGCTTAGCCTTTTCAGCTCATGCATTGATTTGCAAATTTATAGGCATGTGGCCTAGCCCGACTGCAATACAAAATTGGATAAGCAATACCTAGGGCTCAAAAATCTCTAGCTTTGAATTCATGATAACTGGACATGGATATTTTGTTGTTACCTTCTCATCCCCTGAAGATCGAAACATAGTTTTCCATGGTGGCCCATGGTTTTTGGTATCTAGTCCTTCATACATGACTCCTTGGACACCGGGGTTTGACCCACAAGAAGAACCTAAAGAGGTGGCAATTTGGGTTCGACTTCCCTTTTTACCCCTACACCTATGGAATAAACCCACAATGGAGTTGATAGGAAACACAATAGGGACATACATTGATTAGGCCCCTCCAAAGGCCAATAATGCAATTTGTGCCCATATATGTGTAAGGGTAAACCTAAAAAAAGGACTTCCAGAGAGCATTGGGATCAAGGTTCTTGACTAGATTCACACCTAGCCTTTGGGCTATGACCACATCCCTTTTAAATGTATTTCTTGTCATTAACATGGGCACTTCTCAAAATTGTCCAACAAAACCTGTCCAATCCAAAAAGGAAACGAAACATGAATTCCAACATGTTAGGAATGAAATGTCTCACAAATCAAAGATTCAATAAAGGAAACCATAGGAAAAAATGGATTTGCAAAATCCAAACAAATTTTCCATCCTCACATCAGATGTGGAGGAAGAAATAGAAACACCAAATTACAATGAAAATCAAGAAAAAGGTAAATATATTATGGGGGAACCCCTCAATAACCACTTAGATGACACAAGAAATACAACAAAAGGATTATGAAAAAATATTTGAATCCATCAAATGAAGACATCGAAGAAGGGATTCAGGAAACTTTACAAGTGGAATTAGTTATACCAGGTGCAACTCCAGCAACACGCTCAATAGCCAAAGGTAGAAAATCCAACCAAACACTAAGAGAAGAAGAAAATTCGAAGGACATCCAGAGCAAAATTCATACCACTTTAGAATTTTCAAATAGAAGGTCAGTAAAAATGATAGTTTTATCATGGAATTGCAAAGGATTTGGTAGTCCCCTGAAAAAAACTACCTTTTAGATTTAGTGAAACTTTATAACCCTCTTGTTATATGTTTACAATAATCCAAAATGGTAGATCATGTAGTGGCACTAGAATGGAATAATATTTAGAGACAAACAGAGCATGAAGCAGTAAGCTCATCAGGTGCTTCAGGAGGGCTTATAACAACTTGGGATTCCCAATAGTTAACTTGCATAACAAAACATAAAAAAAATAATTGACTTGCTTTAAAATTCAAGCTTCTTAGTGGCACTTGCATCACTATTGTCAAATTATATGGGCCAAACAATCCAGTACACAAATGAGAGGCATGGATATAATTACATCACTGGATCATCCAACAACAACTTGAGAACCTTATTATTGGAGGAGATATGAATGTCACACTAGAGTATTGGAAAAATACAAGGGGGAACAGGAATCATGATTGCAACAAATATCTACTTAAGCATATAATTGCCCAAGAAAATATGCAGGATATCATCCCTCAAAAAGGGAAGTATACTTGGACAAATAGAAGATCGGGGATTCATTACATTGCTGAAAGACTGGACAGGTTTCTAGTTAGTGAAAATTTTCTGTCCATTTACCCTCTTCTAACTAGTCACATCATCCAAAGTGCAATATCTGATCATAAACCAATTCTTTTGGAAAAAGGTTAGAATAGTCAGGAAGTTAGAAAAATTTCATTTAAATACAACTCAGGATGGTCAAAGCTGGATTCTTTTAGACTTCTAGTTGAGAACAATTGGAAATTGGAAACTGCTTCAAAAAGACCACAAAACATCTGGAAGGAGAAAATTCTAAGACTTCAAAAATAAATTAGAAAATGGCTATCTAAAAATCCACCTCAAAGAAAAGAGTTGATTTTACAACAACTTGAGAAATTGGAAATAAAGTTAGAAGACACTTCTCCTCTCCCTCAGCATGTTGAGAAAAGAAATGAGTTGTTGGTTGAACTATGCAAGTTGAATATTGTAGAAGAAGCCCAATGGAGATTAAAATATAGGATGGTATGGTTACAAAAGGGGACAAAAAAAAAAATTTTCCATCTCAAAACTCTACAAAACTATTGTAGGAATACTATTAGAAGTATTGAGGAGGACAACATCATCTACACAAGAAAGAAAAGTTAAAAGAACTGGCTAAAAATTACTTCTCAAGGTTGCTCACTCATGAACCTGGAGATCTTCAAGCCCAAGATCTTTTGCTTCAGAATATTCCATCTTCTCTTACTCAAGAGGACAAAGCTAGTTTATGTGCCCAAGTTACTAAAGAAGAATTAGAGTCTATGGTGCATTCTCTCCCTAAAGATAAAGCTCGAGGACCGGATGGTTTCACTAATAATTTCTATCAACAATTCATGTATCTTATTGGTGATGACCTGCTGCACATGACTGAAGATGTTAGAAAGAAAGGTACTCTCTCTAGAGCCATTAATTCAACACTCCTTGATCTAATCCCCAAGTAGAATAATTCCACCACTTTTAACCGATTCAGGCCAATTTCTCTTTGTAAATGCTCTTATAAAATCATGACAAAGATGATTGCTAATCGAATCAAAAAGTTGCTTAGAAAATTGATCTCTGAAGAACAAGGAGGCTTTATCCCTGGAAAGCAAATATATGACAACATCATTATGGTTCATGAGAATTTTCATTCTTGTTCCAATATTAAATCAAAGAAGATTGCCATAAAATTGGATATGACAAATACTTTCGATAGAGTCAACTTACGTTTTTGGAAAGAATTCTCATTAAGTTTGGGTTTCTAGCCCAAATGGTTCAAGGATTGGAGCTTGTATCAAAGCTCCTTGGATATTCCCTTTGATCAATGGAGATATTCTATCTTCTTTCAACCTTCTAGGAGAATTCGCCAGGATTGCCCATTATCTCCTTATCTCTACATTTTATTTGTTGAGACTCTAGGAAGAGGTCTTAATAGCTTGCGCAGAGTTGGAAAATTAATTGGAATCAGAGTTGTTCGTGGTGTTAGATATTTCATGCATGTCTAATTTGTTGATGATACCATATTGCTTGGAGAAGAAACCAAGTGCAACATTAAAAGCTTTAAGATTTGTCTCAATTGTTTTGAAGCAGCATCAGGTTCCTTAATTAATTGTAGAAAAAGTTAATTTTACACAATTAACACCACTCTAGTAGAAAATAAAAGTTTAAAAAAAATTCTTGGATTCAAGGAAGGATCAGATCAACATTTTAGATACTTAGGAGTTCCTATGGGATTTCATATTAAATCTAAAAACAGTTGGTTACCAACCATTGAGAAAATTTAGAAGTAAATTTTTACTTATAGTAATGGTTGGCTGAGTTTAGTTGGAAGAAGAGTGCTAATCAGATCTGTTTTATCTACCCTTCCAATATATCAACTTCTGGTTTATCATGCTCCTAAAAGTATTCTTCAAACCATTGATAGGTTGGTTAGAAACTTTTTGTGGCAAGGAGGTAAAAAAAATGAGAAAAATAAATTTCATTTAGTCTGTTGGGAATCAGTTTCTATAAGAATGAATCAAGGTGGACTTGGTATAGTTCGTGTTGAAGTAAAAATAAGTATGCAAGTATTTAGGGGCTAAACAATTATGGCATCTATCTTAGCCTCCAAACACCCCATGGAAAAGGATATTAAAAATAAAATATGTTGCCTCAATTATAGGAATGCACCTAATGAGAAATTTGAATATAAGGTCAAATGCTTCTTTAATATGGAAACATATTGTAGAAGCCAAGCAATTGATTTTAGACAAGGCCTCTTGGATTTTGGGAGATGGCACTCAAATTTACCTTTGGCATGATCCCATTCTTGGCAAGCCTCCTCTTCTAAGCAGTTGCAACCCAACTCTCAAAGAAGAGCTACAACATTTACAAATATCTAAGATTTTTGAAATTTTGTATAATGTTGTGTAATGGAGAGATCCTCCTCTGCCTTCTCCCCTAACTATAGAATGGGAATATTTCAAGAAGCAACACACTAATATGAAACTACTACAACAACAAAATATGGATCATCTTATTTGGGGTGACATCAATAAATCTGGTATTTACACTGTTCATATGGGTATTCAAATGCAACTTGTTGGAATTCCCAATAAAATATTGGCTATGATTTGGAATCTAAAATTGCCTCCCAGGGTTTAAATATTTTCTTGGTTAGTTCTTCAAAATAAGATCCTCACAGGTGATAACTTACAAAAAAAGAATATTTTTGGCCCCCATGTGTGTTCAAGATGTATGAAACACAATGAAACTATGCACCACTTATTCTTTGAATGTAGCTTTGCCACACCTATATGGTTAAAGATAACCCTCCAATTTGGCTCTCCCGTGTTAATCAATTGGCAATTAAATTATAAGTAGAGTCTTAAGGGAAAGCCTCTAATCAAATCCCTTTGAAATGTCATACCCTTTTTTGTTATATGAAACATTTGGAAGAACAAGAACATGCTGATATTTGAAGGTAAAAAGGAAAATAACAATATCCTCACTGAAATTGAAGAACACAAGCTTATACTGAGAGGGGGGTGAACAGTATAAGACCACTTTTTACTTTTCTTTCCCAATCAATATTATGCAATGTATAGATAGCAATATCAACAACAATAATCAAAGCAATGCACAAATCACCACACACAATAGAGACACCAATTTTACGTGGTTCACCCAATGTGGGCTACTCCACGGAGAAAATATTTCACTAAAATTTTCTCAATCAATCTCTTGGGAATCCTTTCCCTATTACAATGTTTATGGACCTCTGTCCAAAGGAGACACCAATCCTCTAATCAAGTTCATGGATCTCTATCCACAGGAGAACTCCTTTCTCCTAAGCTCTGACTGGTGATCTTCTAGAAGAACTGTTGCCCCCACTACTCTGGCTAATGGATCTCTATCCACTGAAGACACCTGTCCTCACTGCCCTGGCTAATGGATCTCTATCCACTGGAGACTATCGTCCTCTATACTCTGTCACCTTCAAAGCTCTATCACAAATCTGCACTAAACTCAGTCCTTCGGTCTAGCACAAATCTGCTCAATCTCTGTCTCTGGTCTGGCACAAACCTATCCTCAAATCTGCACCAAACTCTATCCTCGAATCTGTACTAAACACAGTCCTTCGGTCTAGCACAAATTTGTCCTCAATCTCTATCCTTTGATCTTGCACTAAACACAGTCCTTCGGTCTAGCACAAATCTGTCCTCAATCTCTGTCCTCAAGCCTTAACACAAAGCTTGACTTAATCTCAAATCAACTCTGCTGGATCTGCCCCAAACCTTAACTCAAGGTTTGAACAAATCAATCAACTCTACTCTCAAGTCTTCTCAAAGACTTGTCTCAAATCTGCCTTGTAAGCTTCCACAAAAGCTCACACTAATCTGTCCACAAGTCCTCTCTAGAACTTGTCCAAATCTACTCAATAAGTCCTCACTAGAACTTATCCAAATATGCTCAATAAGTCCTCACTAGAACTTATCCAAATCTGCTCTCAATCTGTATTGTAAGCTTCCACAAAAGCTCACCCAAATCTGTCCACAAGTCTTCTCAAAGACTTGCCTCAAATCTGCTCAACAAGTCCACACTAGAACTTGTCCAATCTCATAGAAACATAAAGAGAATTGTTAGAGACTCAATATGCTCTACATTCATCACAATGCTCAATCACTTTCAATCACTCTCTTAGAAACATACAGAGAATTGTTAGAGACTCAATATGCTTCACATTCACCTCAATACTCAATCACTTTCAATCACTCTCTTAGAAACATATAGAGAATTGTTAGACTCAATATGCTTCACATTCACCTCAATACTCAATCACTTTCAATCACTCTTTTAGAAACATATAGAGAATTGTTAGAGACTCAATATGCTTCACACTCATCAACTCTCAACCTCTTTCTCAAATCAATTCAGAATATAGAATAATTTGTTTCACAGAACTTGAACAATCACTTCACACATTCACTTGACTAGGCTCAACCAACTCTACTCAACCAATCACTCAATGAAATGATCCTTGCTCACAAACCCTAGTCCAAGCATATGAATACTCACTCAAATATTTCCAACAATGCTTTATCAACCAATCTCACATAACAATGATACTCATGTTCTTTCCAAACCCTAGTTCAAGTTCTTCACTCAACAACTCACTTCAACAACAATGCTTATAAGACATAACAATGATACTCATGTTCTTTGCAAACCCTAGTTCAAATTCTTCACTCAACTCAAACACTTCAACAACAATGCTTAAGAAACAAGGTTTTATCAACAACTCTTAATTCCAGAAAACCTTGAAGCATTAATTCAAAACACTCTCAACAATGCTAACCAAACAATCCTTTTCACTCCAACTTTCCATTCACAATTTTCAACAATCACTCACTAGGAAGAATATGCCCATACCTTTTGTTGGATGTAGAAGTGCCTCTAGAAAACCTGTCTCAATCACAATTTTCTTCTTTCCAATTCCAATGGTTAGACACAACAATATTACTTCAACACTTTCCAAAATATTCCTTGGACATAAAACAATCACAACTCAATTTATGCCTTATTGCTCCCTTTTAAAATAACACTCATCATACCATACATAAAGATAATTTCTTTGATACACCTTATAAACTCCAACTTAAAATAATATCCAACACCATGAAAATATCAACCAAACACCTTACAATATTTTCAAAACATTTGAGCAAACAACATTAAAAATTTAATTTTGCAAAAACCCTTATAACTCCTTTAGCAACCTTAGAACCAATTTAAAATATGCAAAAATTAATTTTTAAATGCCCAAACTATATTCCCAAAATTTTCGGTGCCCAAGATTAACGCATACCTTTTTCTTCCCCAAAAAGGGGTTTCGGCGAGATTCGATCCGCCGTCTCCTCAAGCCTAAGTGCCTTAGCGCTTGGGAGCCCACCGCGTGGGCTACTAGTGCCCACATGAAGGAAGGAGGAGTTCCTTCCTCTTATGCCTCCACTCGCCATCTATTTCTCACGAACCTTGCACACTCTTTCTTCGCTTTGGACGCAGCGCAATTCGTAAGGCTCACAATTCTTAAAGCTCGCAATAATATTCGAAGGCATGGTAAGGTTTGGTAGGGTGGGAGTTCCCCCCTTATATACACATTTTAATTTCTCCTCACGTCGGCGCTTTGTTATTCGAAATCAAATTTCGAATTTTAATTTTGATAACCCACCTTAGGGTTATTTAACCTTAGCTTAAATTAATTTATAATTAATAATTAATTTAAATAACTTTATAAGTTAAGTAAATTAACTAATAAATTAATTTATAATTAATTTTAAACTTCCTTTGCATAATATTATAAAAGAATATTATAATATTATTTATTTGGGCTTTTTCTTGCACTTTGAACCTCATCTGACTTCCTGGAACCGGGTCTTGAAACTGAAACCAAAACGGATGCTGCCAACTGAAACTGCCACTGACTGGTGCTGAAAGTTCGACATCAATGACCACTCACTCTTGACATCAATGACAACTTATCACTCAAAATTTCCAACATAAATAATAGTCAAAGACCCTGTGATCAATTTCAAAGCTACATTCAAATATAAACAAAATCAACAAGTTTTAATTTTGTAGGAATTGAATCTTATGAATTAGCTTGATCTTCAAGAGTTCATATCTACCAACATGAATATTTTAGCTATAATACCCCAAAGATACATTACCCTACCTTGTTCTTTGATGGGGCATCTAAGTCTAATCCGGGCATAACTACTACAAGGGAGTGATCATGAAAGAATATGGGAGGCTTACCCTTAATTATTGTATCGACCTTGGAATTGCATCCAACAATGTTGCGGAAGCTTTGGCTTGTGAGTTTGGATTGAAGTTGGCTATTGAGCAACACATAAGACACCTGCACATTTATGGGGACTCTATCCTTATTATAAATGCTCTGTCCAAGGACAAATTGCTTAGCTCCATTCAACTTCAACTAATTTTGTCAAAATGAAAGAGTTAATTAAAAATTTTACTCAAGTGCACTATTTCCACATTCATCGGGAATTTAACAAGGCTGTAGACACACTTGCCAATAGTACTATTAAAAGCAAATATTCCAATCTCAGACTTAGTAGGGAATAAAGCTCAAAAAAAAGGAGGATGCACGTGAGCTTCATTTGTCGGTTCTGTATTTTATTTTTCTTCTTCAATTGAATGCTAACACCTTAGTTATTTAGCGCTTTATGATTTTTGATAGCCTTCCAAATGTCTTTTTTATGCTTGCGTCATATATTTTTAGATGCTTATTGTTCCTTTGTATATTTTTTCTGATTTAATTCAACTTTTTCTTTAAAAAAATACATTTAATCCTACACTTATATTTTTTATAAACTTTTTCTTTGATGTTAATTTTAAAAATTCCACCCAGGTGTTGTAGGTGAGTTGGAGAGGAGAGGGCAATCCTCCAAGGGAGGTCCTAGGTTCAAATCTCCACCCTACCAAAAAGCTGAATTGGGTATCTAAAATCCAATTGATAATGTTGGTACGGGCAGGGTCGGGTGCGACCCTCGGGTGACTTTGATGGTGTAGAACCCCTGTTCGTGATCTCTAGACCTGTTGGCATTTTTGCCACATTGATTCTCATTGATGAATGCATTGATGTATTGTTGGGGATCTGACCTTTGATTGATGCAGCTTGGGCGAAAAAAGGAGAAAAAATGAGCAAAAAATGACTAAGTCTGAAAATTGCAGCGACGCGCTGACATGTTGCAGAATCGCGGTCAACGCAGTCAACGCAGGCAGGTTGGCGGAACCGTCGCGATATCGCGACGTGTTCCGAAATCGCGGGTCGGCGGGCAAAAAAGCATTAAGTTGAAAACATGCAGCGATTCGCTGACATGTCGCCGAATCGCGACCCGGGCAGCTTCGAAGGCGTTAAGTCAAAATTTGCATCGCGTCGCTGACATGTCAACGAATCGCGACCGAAAATGGCGATTGATGCGGCGACGGAAACATGTAGCGAAATCGCTACATGTTCCGATTTCGCAGGGCAGAGCGCAGGGAGGAGCCAACGGCGGAAACATGTAGCGAAATCGCTACATGTTCCATTTTCGCGGGTCTTCAGCAGCGAAGCGTACGGCGGAAAAACACGTCGCGATTTCGCGACCCGTCGCATTTTCGCGACCTGCGCAGTTTTCCCGCCAAGTGCAGTATGAACGGCCGAGAGGGTTTTTCCGATTTCCGATGATTTAATGCTGACCCGAATTAAATAATTTGCGGATTTCCGATGCGGTTAAGGTCGAAGAGTGCCCATGCCACCAAAATTAAAGGATTTATTGGTTCAAAGCTGCGGTTCGTGGATTAATTCAACGGTTTTCATGCACATGTTCGAAGAATCGTATTTAATAAAGGACCGCGAACGTTTCATGGCATTTAATTTTTATTTCCTCGAGGCCGCTATTAAGGGGATCGTGTTCCTGATTTCCAAGATATAATTGTAGATCACGAGGAAGTTGGTTTTACGTTTTTAATGCTCGCAAAGAGGACGGACCTCTATAAAAACCAATGTAATTCTCATTTACAGGGGTTGGAAAAACTTGCCGCTAGAAACCGGAATTGTATTTGCGGGAATACAAGGATCGACTTCTAATTTTTCAAGCGTCGCATGGATGAATTTGCTTTCTCGTTTTCTGCATTTCTAATAGCATTCGTACTCCCGCATTGCTATTACATTTAAATTCTCGCATACTCGGATTTAAATACTGCGTGTCGTGGTACAATTCCCGGAATGTGGGTTTGGAGGGATTTGCGGCATGTGATTGTGCGAGGATGAAGCTGATTTCTTATGTTACTTGTCGTTGTTGCGTTTTTAGTTTCCTCGCTCGTTGTTTTTCTCGATCCCATCACTTCGGCCTCGTGGCCATATTTCCCATTTCTTTCTGCAACCTTTTAAATCTCTTTCCAAAGAACCCTATCTTAAACCCATTTTTAGAGTAGTAAAGGGAACCAGCCCACTCTGGAGATTGGTCTGGGAGCCATTTCTTGCTTCCAGCCTTTCAATGTTGGCCGGGTCTAGGGCGCAATTGTAAAAATCCTTTCCTGGTGGCGTATTCGTGACCAACAGCTTTTGGCACGCACGGTGGGACAGATCAAGCTTCGTCTCCAAGAATTCATAATCGGTGGGATACGCATAATTTTCCAAAGTGATAACCCCACCGGTGCCAACAGCTTTTGGCACGTTTTAACACCCGGAGGTCTCAAGATTTGATGAGCTGTCTTGGCCTCACAACGGAGATTTGTAAGTTCATCTGGCGACTTTGCTGAGTTGAAGATCTGTTCGTGGACGCCTGTTTTTGTTTAAAAAAAAAAAAAAATTTCAAAGAATGTTCATCTGGCGACTCTGACTTAATGGCGATGGCCGTGATTCCGCAGACCACTGCCACAAAGGCGAGGGTTTTTTCTAGATGGGATGATCCCCGGCCCTCTCGAATCTGCAAGTTCGGCATGAAATTCCCGAAGGTGCCCTGAAGAACCCGGCAAAATATGATGGTACCGAAGGCATGGCTCGACACATGTTGAAGATATTGCTATTCCGTCCATGATCCATGTCATAGAACACGAAGATGTCATGATCCGACTTCCGGTTCAGTCTTTGGAAGGAAGAGCATTGCAAGTGGTACAGATCGCTCAAACGTCAAAGCATCACCATGGGATGATCTTGCGGGAGCACTGATCAAGAGATTTGATGAAGATCCTTTCTACAGTTCTTTGGATCTCTACCAATTTTTCATGTACATCAAGAGAGCACCTCAAGAGAGCATCACGGACTTCAATGTCCGATTCTTGATAAGTTGGAAGAGAATTCCGGAGAAGATCCGTCCATCACCCACCCAAGCCCACCTCTTTTATGTTCGAGCTTTTAATTCCGACATAGGTCTCTTTTTGTCGCAGTCAGGTGAACAACGGTTCCCACAAATCTTTGAGGAAGCAGTGCGAGCAGAACAGCTGTTGCTCTTATCAAGAAAGTTACCGTGGGGAGAAACTCCATTACCTTCTCCGATGGTTGCTGCTCCTGTTTACCCTGCACATTCATGCCAGATCCCTGAGATGCAATCATGTGGAGTTCAAGGGACAGATCTCGTCCAAAGTCAAGGATTGGGACATGCAAGCACTTTTCCAAAGAATGAACAATATGGTTGCTTGCGCTTTCATCAAGAGATGGGCCAAGTAGAAGAACAAGTGCAAATTCCAGAGCCTGAGGAGATCCCAAAATCCGAGTTCTCACTTGAAGAGCCCTGTGATCACATCAAGGAGTTAGAGGAGCCTGTACTCAGCCCACAGCCAGTAAAGTCTGCAAAGTGGTGGTGTTGGTTCCAACCACTACATCCAGTACCTGAAGAAGTCCTCCATGTGGGTACTAGTAAGAAGGATAATCTGCTGAATTGCATCCTATCAGCACCATGGAGAACTTCAGGAAGGAGCCAGCCCAATTTCAAGGACCGACTTAAGTATGATCAGATCTGGTCGGGACATTGCAGATTTACCGGATAACATTCTGAGATTGGGTGTCTGGTGGCGACATGCCAATCATGTCGTGCATTATTGTATATAGTATTTTGAAAAAAACAAAAAAAAATAGAAAAAGAAGAAGAAAAAAAAAAAATTGGTATTGTTTTTATTTGTTCATCTCGGCTCTTGTTGCCTGCGAGCCGTAGATGCTTGTTTTTTCCTTTGTTTTTCTCCTCCCAACAGTTTGGTGGCTTTCTAGCACTTTCTTCTTTTCCCTTCCCCGTTTCCTCTCTTTCCTTTCTTCATCTTCTTCCTTCTTTTTCTTCTGCATTAAATCAAAATAAGCCACAACTGTTGTTTCTTTTTCCCTTTTCTGTTTTTTCCCGTCCCTTCTTATCCCTTTCCTCTAAGTTTAGTCTTTTACGCATTTGCTAATAGCTTAGTTCATTTTCATTTCACAGACTTTCCTAGTTCCATTCCCACTCCATAACTTCGTTCATTTTCATTTCATCATTCCATTGCAGCTACCGCTTGCGCAACCGCAAGAGCTCACTCCATCATCGCGTTCCATTAGTCATTTCATAATCAGTTACATGCAGGTTTTTTCCAGTTTCAATTTTTCAGCAGAACATGTATTGCAGTAGCCAGCTTCTTTCGTTCGGATATGACTCTGTGCCCAATGGACTAAGGCCTGGATTCTTGCATACAACGAGCTGTATACCCCGCGAGCCGCCAAGAATGTTGGCATTTTTGCCACATTGATTCTCATTGATGAATGCATTGATGTATTGTTGGGGATCTGACCTTTGATTGATGCAGCTTGGGCGAAAAAAGGAGAAAAAATGAGCAAAAAATGACTAAGTCTGAAAATTGCAGCGACGCGCTGACATGTTGCAGAATCGCGGTCAACGCAGTCAACGCAGGCAGGTTTACGGAACCGTCGCGATATCGCGACGTGTTCCGAAATCGCGGGTCGGCGGGCAAAAAAGCATTAAGTTGAAAACATGCAGCGATTCGCTGACATGTCAGCGAATCGCGACCCGGGCAGCTTCGAAGGCAAAAAGTCAAAATTTGCAGCGCGTCGCTGACATGTCAGCGAATCGCGACCGAAAATGGCGATTGATGCGGCGACGGAAACATGTAGCGAAATCGCTACATGTTCCGATTTCGCGGGGTAGCGCACAGGGAGGAGCCAACGGCGGAAACATGTAGCGAAATCGCTACATGTTCCATTTTCGCGGGTCTTCAACAGCGAAGCGTACGGCGGAAAAACACGTCGCGATTTCGCGACCCGTCGCATTTTCGCGACCTGCGCAGTTTTCCCGCCAAGTGCAATATGAACGGCCGAGAGGGTTTTTCCGATTTCCGATGATTTAATGCTGACCCGAATTAAATAATTTGCGGATTTCCAATGCGGTTAAGGTCGAAGAGTGCCCAGGCCACCAAAATTAAAGGATTTATTGGTTCAAAGCCGCGGTTCGTGGATTAATTCAACGGTTTTCATGCACATGTTCGAAGAATCGTATTTAATAAAGGACCGCGAACGTTTCATGGCATTTAATTTTTATTTCCTCGAGGCCGCTATTAAGGGGTCGTGTTCCCGATTTTCAAGATATTATTGTAGATCACGAGGAAGTTGGTTTTACGTTTTTAATGCCGCAAAGAGGACGGACCTCTATAAAAACCAATGTAATTTTCATTTGCAAAGGTTGGAAAAACTTGCTGCTAGAAACTGGAATTGTATTTGCGGGAATACAAGGATCGACTTCTAATTTTTCAAGCGTCGCATGGATGAATTTGCTTTCTCGTTTTCTGCATTTCTAATAGCATTCGTACTCCCGCATTGCTATTACATTTAAATTCTGCATACCTGGATTTAAATATCGCGGTCGTGGTACAATTCCCGGAATGTGGGTTTGGAGGGATTTGCGGCATGTGATTGTGCGAGGATGAAGCTGATTTCTTATGTTACTTGTCGTTGTTGCGTTTTTAGTTTCCTCGCCGTTGTTTTTCTCGATCCCATCACTTCGGCCTCGTGGCCATATTTCCCATTTCTTTCTCGCAACCTTTTAAATCTCTTTCCAAAGAACCCTATCTTAAACCCATTTTTAGAGTAGTAAAGGGAACCAGCCCACTCTGGAGATTGGTCTGGGAGCCATTTCTTGCTTCCAGCCTTTCAATGTTGGCCGGGTCTAGGGCGCAATTGTAAAAATCCTTTCCTGTGGCAGATTCGTGACCAACAAGACCAAAGCGGCTCCGCAAGGGGTTTTTCGCTTAATTTTTTTTTTTTTTAAAATTCTATTAAACTAAACTTAATTGATTGAAATAAATTATCTTCCACCTTGATATGAATAAAAGATTGTTATACATAAATAGTAAATATTTAACCCTCAAATAAGTTGAATTACTTTACTATAACCTAAAATTCATCACAATAGATTAAAAAAGAATAAAAATTATATGTGAATTTTATTTTTACTTTGTCATAAAGAGTCTAACATCTTTTCAACACACTTTTGAAATAAAAATAGGACACCTTTAATTTTAACCCTTGGTGACAATGTTATCACATGATATTTTAGTCCATATATATTTTGGTAATATGGGGTTTTGACCAAGAATCCTCCAATCTGTTACAACAACTCCACCATGGAGACACACATCCATCCTCTCACCCACGCCACGGTTTGACCCTTGGACTTTCTGAAGAAGAGCCAAAGCTCAAACCGTTGCGCTCACCCCAGGTGCATTTTAGTTCATATATTATATTTTAATAATAATGTTAAATTATAGAAAGCAATTGAATTCAATTTTATTTTTAACAATTGTTTTTAAAAGGTTAATAGTTTAGGTTTCCTCAAATGTCTCTCATAGTTTCATATCTAGTGTGCACATAAAATAACATCACACACAATATGTATTATTATTTTTATTTTTTATTATTATTTACTTAAGATGTATTATTTTAATTATAAAAAATAATTTAACTCATTTTACATATGCATTATTTTTATTATTAAAATAAAAAATATTACACACATAATATGTATTGTTTTTTTATTTGTAACCCCATATACATAACATATCCACATCATGGCGCGGGGAGAGATTTGAACCTGAGGCCTCTCGATCTTCAACGGGAGAGTTTTAACTACCCACTTGCTCTCCAACTCCTTTACATGAGCGGATATAATATGTATTGTTTTAATTATAAAAATTAATTAATTTTTATTTGGTTAGTGTGAAAAACCTTACGACCAACACATTCTCCTTCCAACCATTACCCCTCGTAAAACTGAAAGCTATGCTTATCAATAGGGAATTTAACACACATCCATCACACACCCATCCCTTACACATTCACCCACACCACGGTTTATTATAAAAATCAATTTTTTTTGTTTTTTTGATTACATAGGAGAGTTGGTTATAGCCATTATTTTTAGTAACTGGAGCGTAGGGTTAAAACCACAAGGACTGCTCCCAACAAACTTATTCATCTCGTTCTTGTTGATTTGACGCAAGATGGGGACCACCAATGGCTTGGGGTTTATATCATCGTCATTGGTTTAGTGCGGTCTAGTGCGCACTCAAAGGATTCAAAGCAAACTACTACCTTTGCAAAGGGTTAGCTTCCCCCAAGGTTTGAACCTAGGTCTCTTCTTGGTAAGTGCCCAACCACACCTGTAGTTACCAATCCACCTAACCCTTGGGGCTAAAATCAACTTAACTTTATATAATCTTAATTATAGAAATAGGGTAACATCACACACGCAATACTATTCTAATTATAAAAAACAACTTAACTTTACACACATGCATAATACATTATCCTAATTATAAAAATAGGATAAGATCACACACATAATATGTATTATTCTAATTATTGAGTAGCATTAGTTCAACCTGTTAAATTCCTCAACATTCAAGGAGGAGACCAAGGTTCAAATCTTACCAAACTGCACATGGATAATATTTAAGCTTTGTTATAATACCACTATGCAGTGATGATGTAATAATCTTAATTATAAAAATAAGGTAACATCACATGTATAATATGTATTACTTTAATAATAAAAGTAACTCAACTCAATTTTACACATGTATAATGTATTATTTTAATTATATTCATAATTAGGTGAATCATTAAAATATAAAAATTAATAACAAATGTTTTTCTTTTAATTATAAATATATGTTAAAATTAATAATAAATAAAATATAGTGATAAGTTTTTATAAAAGGTTATCTGAGAATAAAATATACCAATATTTATATTATATAATATTAATTAATTTAACTATTGTTCATGTATCACTTTAAAATTTTGAATTTAATTTTTTTAAGGAGAACATTTACAAATTACATCAACAACCACCCTCAAGGGGTTTGAACACAAGACCACTTAAGAAACAACCATCACCTTCGCCAGTAGGGCAACTGCCTAAAACTCGCATAATTTAACAAATTCAATATTATTATAATTAGCTTAGATATAAATGATATATATCTAAAAACGCCATGAGTTATCAATCCGGAGGCGCCTAACTGTTTTAGTTTAAATATTTTAAATGTTTTGGTTAATGTTGGCTTTTTTAATAAAAAAAATTGTGTACGGTGTGACTTGTATGACCTCTTTGCCTCCCACCATGTAGAAACGCCTTTCGACGTAAAAATAATATCAATTAAAAGTATTTAAGTGTGTAGGTATACAAAATGGAGCACTCTATGCAAACCTTTAAAATTTATGTATATAAATACAACTATGTAGGTGGAGAGGCTTATTAAGATTTAGGTATATAAATACAACGACATAGGTGGAGGTTTATCAAAATGTTTTTTTTTTTTTTGGTAAAGATTTGATTGGCCAAGTATTTGTCGAGAAGAGATTTAGATTTAAACTTTGAGGATATGCTACCAGCTTTAGCAAAGGTAGTAGACCGTGCCAAATCTTCTGAGTGCGTGCCAAATCTTCTGAGTGCGCGTTAGATTAATGATGACGGTACAAATCTTGAACGATCAATGATCTCCATCTCACGTCGGGTTGTTGTGGGTCAACAACAACGAGATAAATAGTCTCTATGATTTAAACCCTACGCTTACCCGTTACTAAAAATAATGATTGTAACCAACTCCCTTTATAGTATAAAAAAATAAAATCTTCTACAAAAGCATGCCACATGCAATGAAAAACTTAATTCAAGCCTAAAATAATTATTACACGGTACGGCGATTAACTTTTGCATATTTAATATAAGCAATAAATACTTGAGAAGGTGAGTTTGTTTGGTTGGATGGGAGGTTTATGGTATAAATTTTTGTGATGTGAGGGATAAAAATAAAATTTTGGTATATTCCGAAGGGATGGGATGACATTGTGGTTACCTGAAAAGAGTAATTTTCTAGATTTTTATCTACCTTAAAAACTTCAGCCTTAAAGGCTAAGTGGATTGGTAAGAGAAGATTGAGGTTCAGACTTTGGGGGCATGTCTATTGCAAAGGTAGTAGCCTGAATCCTCTGATTACAAATCCCAAGTAACCGATGATCCTCTTCGTTATTTTATAACAAGGTGAGGACAGTCTATATAATTTAAACTTTACACTTCACAAAAATAATATAAATATAACCAACTTTTATATATCTAACAATAAAAAATATATATAAACACCAAATAATTAATATATATAAACAACACTATTATAAACACTTTTATGCTTAATATGTAGCACACTTTAACTTTCAAAATAAAGAACTAAAACTCTTATATATCCAAAAATAAAAGATATATATAAACTCCAAATAATTAGTACATATAGACAACACTCCTATTAACCATTGTAAACACTTCTAAACACTTCTATGCTTAATATATGTCACACTTTAACTTTCAAAATAAAGACCTAAATTTAAATATTCTTAATCCGTATATGGATAATTGTTAAAATTTCCTTATAACACCACAACATTCATGATGTATTTTATTAAAAAAAACGATGATACAATCAAAGTGCAATCCTCATTTTTATAATATATAATTAATTTTAAAAGTATTTTTTAATTAAATAATTTAACTTTTTCTAACCCTATTTTTGGTTGTAAAACTTTATAATGCTAAAATAAAAATATATTCGAAATTAAGATATGATTAAGGATTTTTTATAAACATAAAGTACTTTAAATTTATAGCCTCAAATAATACAATAAAATAACTTTATATTTTTAATCTATTTTATAATAATTATTAAATATAATTATATTTATAAGCAGGCTTTTGCACATGAAATACTAAATCAAATCAATTAAATTAAATAAAAAAATATTTTAATTTATTGAAAATTTAAATATTTTATATATTATAATGTTGTTTTTTAATTTAAAAAACACGGTTTATGTTTTTTTAAAATAAGTTATATGTAATTTTTAAATAGGGACTATTTTTATTAAAATACTAAAATATTATATTTGTTGTTAGGTCTATATAAATCATATCCAATTTGTCCTTTTATTAAAGATATTCTTTATTTCCTTCTTTATCAAATATATTCATCAATGTTATGTTTCTCCGATCAACTCCTTGACATCACTTTTATTAAGAAATAAAATCTTACTCGATTAGTTACCTTCTAAAATTTGAATTTCACTCAAACATAGATTAACACGATGATTTCCTTTTCTATAGATATTCTCACATTTCCAAGAGATTACCTCCAAAAAATAGTTGATGAACATCAACAATAATGTTATTTTTTTATCCAATCCTCATCAATTCTTGTTGATAGCATTAATGATAATTTGTAAATACCCCTCAATTAAAATAGATTGTAATCTTTTTTCAATTGTAATTTTAATCCTTGTAAGAAGTAATAAGTGCCCAAGCCTGTGCATAAATATATGATTCTAATAAGTGAGGAGAAGTTTCCCTTCATTATTTTGAAAATCATCAATTCCACTAGCTTTTCCATGCTTTTATTTAAATGCACTATCAAAATTATTATTTTTGGATGAAAAGCCATTATATTAATAAAATAATATCTAATCTTACAAAAAAAAGTGTGGGTGGGATTAGCACACCCCGTAAACCAACACACTAACCACCGTGGTTAGGAGTACACAAGAGTGTCAGAAACAGTCCACAAAAAGCTAGATAACAACCATCAAAACAGTGTCAAATATGCATTCAAAAAGAAAGGAGCCGAGAAATCACTGCTAGGTGGAAGGCCTGAAGTTTTCCTCCATAAGGTCATAAGTCCATCCAACGGTTGAAGAAGTTGGAGCCCCCAACTATCAGTAGTAATACCACTAACAATACAAGTCTATGTATTTGGTACAATTTCACCCCAACCTAGGGCATCATCTTGCTCAGGAGGTCAAACATCCCAACCAAATTTCGGGTGAGATGGGCATCTGACTCCATATTCTCCACATTTGCGCTGCAGGGGGGAGGGGGTTGGGGCCAGTGTCTGGTAGCAGAGAGCTACGGTCGGTGACGGGTCCCTCGATGAGTCGATAATCAAGACCTAGAAGGGGAAGTAAGAGACACATGACTCATAGCACAAGGTGCATTCCCCCAATGATCCATGAGGGTATGTAAGTACTGCAGCTCCACATGTACTTTTTCAACTTGTACTTGAATCTGTAACCAACAATCAAATAATATAACATATTTATCAGCAACAAAGAAGACACACCTGACATCTTGCTGAGAAAAAACAACTATATTCCAGGACTTCCAAAGATAAAATAGGGTACCAATTCTAAAAATATTCCAAACAACACCCAAGTTGAAGGAAAAAGTAATAGGGTCACCCAAAATAACATACATTCAGGTAAAATTCTCTTGCGTTAAAGGTCTGAAAAATTCAAGAAGCCATTCCTAGACCTACTGAGCCTGATCACAAAACAAAAAAACATGCAGTAAATCTTACACCTATCCGCAAATCGGGAAAATGAGATTATGAACACCTAGATGCTTGAGCCTATTGCCAACATGCAACCCCTGGTGCAAGAGGCTCCAATTAAATAAAATTTGTTTAGGTTCAATATAAGTAGCCCAAGCAATCCGAAACCTCTTATTCCATCGGGAAGGAAGAGAGACTAAGTCCCATATTAGAGTGAGCTTATCAACCATTGGAACTTGTGAAGAACACAAGCTTATACTAAGAGGGGGGGTTAACAGTATAATATACAACTTTTTACTTTTCAATCCAAATGATAACAACAATAATATCAATGCAGTAATGAAACAATACACAAATCATCACACATATGAGAGACATAGATTTAATGTGGTTCACCCAATATGTGCTACATCCACGGAGAAATATTACTTATAAATTTCTCAATAAATTTTGTGGGCACCAACCCATAGGAGACACCAATCCCCTCTCAAGTTTGTGGACACCAATCCATAGGAGACACCAATCCCCTCTCAAGTTCGTGGACACCAATCCACATGAGACACCAATCCCCTCTCAAGTTCATGGATACCAATCCACATGAGACACCAATCCCCTCTTCAGGTTCGTGGGCACCAACCCACAGGAGACACCAATCCCCTCTCAAGTTTGTGGATACCAATCCACAGGAGATGCCAATTCCGTCTACTAGTTTGTGGACACCAATCCACAAGAGACACCAATCCCCTCTACTCACAAGTCTGGTCCAAAATCTGCTTAAGTCTTCTCTCAAAACTGCTCACAAATCCTACTCAAATTTACTCTCAAATCTGCTCACAAAACCTGCTCTAAATTTGCTCACAAAACCTGCTCAAATATGCTCCAAAATCTTGGTAATTGTTGATTTGCATCTTTCCTTCCCTTTAGTGGATAGCTAAAAATGTCCTTCTTTTCAATTGAATCCTTTCACACTATCCTTACACTATGTGACACTTTGACTTGCTTTATAATAACCCTTCTATTTGTGTGAGACTATACTATTTTGCTTATTTCCACATTTACTTCAAAACCATTCACAATGTACAAATATGTCCTTCTCATCTACTCCCAAAATCAATCATGAACAATGCACAAATTTGCTCTCAAATATGATCTATAACCCTTGCACATTTACTTCCAATTTCAATAAAAAATAATGCACATCCAATAATTCCTTATATCTCCCACTATATGACAACAAAAATATTTTTCTCAAACAAAACCATTTTGATAAAGGAATTAAATCACCATACCTCTAAATCTGCCTCAATAATGATGGTCTTCTTTTGCACGAGCTTTACAAACCTATCTTGAAAAAATAATTTTCCTTTTGTTTGTCCCTTCAAAATTTGGTTAGCAATTCTCTTTTTCTTTTCTTGATTAAATATCAAATCATCCACTTTAAAAATCCTTGTCAAAACATACACAATAAAGCTTAAAAATAACTTCTTATATCTCCCTTTTTGAAATTCACAATATCAAGCTTTATTAACTACTAAAACCCTTATATCTCCTTTTATTAATTTTCAAAAATGAAACCTTATTCTAACATCATAATCCTTATATCTCCTCTTATATCATTTGCAAAAATTAAATCACAAAACTTTACCTTATAAATCCTCTTATATCATTTGCAAGAATAAAATATAAATACCTTGCACAACTGTGACAAGATTCGATCCCTTGTCCTCTAGAGGTGCAATGCTCTCACAAGCGCTCGTGACCAGTTGTGCTACCACAACACATGAAATCAAAATGCACTCAACAAATATTTAAACCTTCATTGTACCTCCAATCAACAATCACACAACAAAAACCTCCCCCAAAGGAATTCAAACTTCAGATCTCTTACTTCACAGCGCCCTAACGTGACCTAGCCAACCGACTGGGTTGCTCCATCGACTGAGAAAAAAATACGTCTAAAAAACATGTGCTTATACTAAGAGTGGGGGTGAACAGTATAACATAAAACTTTTTTCCAAATAGTAGCATAAGCATTAATAAAATAGTAAACATCACACAAAGCATCACACACATGAGAGACATCATTTTTAATGTGGTTCACCCAATGTGGGCTACCTCCACAAAGAAAATATTTCTTCTAAATATTTCTCAAATAATCTCTTTAGGAATCCTTCCCAATTAAAATGTTTATGGATATCTGTCCAAAGGAGATGTTGATCCCCTAATATCAAGTTTGTGGATCTCTTCCACAGGAGAACTCTTTCCCCTTCTGCTTTGGCTAGTGATCTTCTAGAAGACTCTGTCTCTCTGTTGCATTGACTGGTGGATCTCTCTCCACTTGAAGACTCCTCACTAAGAAGATCTATCTTCAATTGTCCTGGTTGCTGAATCTCTATCCACTAAGACTCTGTCCTCTATACTCTGTCACCTCCAAAGCTCTGTCAATAGGCTCACTCAGAACCTTCTCAAATTTGCTCAATAGATTCACTCAGAACCTACTCAAATCTGCTCAATAGGTCCACATAGAACCTGTCCAAATCTGCTCAACAGGTCCACATAGAACTTGCTCAAATATGCTCAACAAGCTCACACAGAACTTGTCTAAATCTGCTTAATAAGTCCTCTCTAGGACTTGCTCAAATCTGGATTACAAGCTTCCACACAATCTTACACAAAATAAGTCCACAAGCCTTCTCAAATACTTGACTCAATCATATATAATCATAAAGAGAATTGTTAGAGACTCAATATGTTCTATTCTCAAATCTCAATCTCAACTCAAATCAGAATATACAATAGTTTGTTTCATGGAACTTGAACAACCACTTCACACAATAACTTGACTAGGCTCAATCAACTCTACTCAACCAATCACCTCAAGGATCAATACTTTCTCACAAACCCTAGTCCAAGCATGTATCAACCAACTCAAAATGTTTCCAATAATGCTCAACAACAAATCTCACATAACAATGATACTCATGTTATTTTCTAACTCAAGTTCAAGTTCTTTGCATGACCAATGGGCTTCAACAACAATGCTTATAAACAAGGTTTAATCATAACTCTCAATTCAGAAAACCTTGAAGCATAAAACCAACAACTCTCAAAAAGGTTAACCACAATCAATCCTTTTCTCTCCAAAGATATTTTCAGAAATCAATCACCCACATAAGTCAATGAAGAATATTGCCAATACCTTTTTGATGCCTTATGAGTTATCCACTAAATCTGCCACACTCAATACACTTTATTTTTCCAATCTCAACAAGGGTTAGAGGTCATGAGTAATAACACAATAATCAAAATAATATCTCAATAACACCTTATTACTCCTACTTAATAAAAATGCACCAAACCCTCTTATGCAAGAAATAATCCCTCAAAAGAATGAATCAAACTTACTTTTGGAACTCCTTGACAAAATCAAAAATATCTTCTTGCACACACCTTATTTATCCCTCAAAGCAATCTAAACAAGTAGCTCTCGAAAATAGCTTTTCAATGATATATAATATGATATACTTCCACAAAGAAAATCAACAGAAATATTTATCTTTCCTAGGGCATACCATAACCTTATTTCTCCCTAGGCAACCTTGGCAGAAAATAAAATATTAAACAAAAATTAAATTTACTTGCCTTGCCCTCAAAGGGATTCGTTCCCCTGACTGTTTTCTTCCCAACGCCTTAGCCGCAGCCAAGCCACTGTTGGGCCACGCACCGTGACGTGTCTAAAAGGGCACGTCCACCATGCAATATCTTCAAACAATGAACCTTCGAAAAACAACAAGCGCGTAGAGTGCTTCTTCCTTGCAATCCAAAAAATAGACCTCACACGAATCGAACTTAGAACCTCCTCCTTAGCATCGAGCCAACATACCACTAGGCCACGCTGGCCTTTGCACTTAGGGCTTCCGAATCTTCATAGCTTTAACCTTCACGAAAATCGTAAGGCTTTTGAAACAAAAATCTCTTTCGCATGCACTTCGAAAACAATAGCAAGGGTTACTTGGTAAATGATTTTTTTTGGCATTTATATAATACCTTTTGCCTTCCTTAGCATCACGCCGGTGCTTCGAATGAATTCGACATCGGCGTGATTTAATTTATAATAAATTTAAATTTAATTTTAAATTTAAATATTATAAATTAAAATCAACCTTAGAACTTTGTATTAAAGAGCCAACCTTAGGTTTAATAAAACCTTAGAACCTTGTCTTAATGCCCAACCTTGGTATTATTTATAAAATTTAAATTCCTTGTGAATTTAAATGATTTATAAATAATTATTAAACCTCTTTTTTAACTTTTGCAATCACCCATATTGGGTTTTTATCAACCAATCATTTAACCTGTGCTCCCAATAATATTAAAATATTATGGAGCCTTTTTCCTTTCACTTTTGTACTGATGAAGCTTTTTCCTGGATGACTTGGGCGACTTTATTTCTTGTCAAATTCCTTGAGATGAGTGATAACTCTATCAGGTGATATCAATGACAACTTTGACTTAGAGGACTCAAAATGTCCAACAATGTCAACTAATATTTAAACCTTCATACCTTGTATTTCCTTTGCACATAAAAATGGCACTGCAGGGATTCGATCTCTGAACCTTCTTTACTATAGCACCTTACGACAAGCCAGACGATCGCCTGGGCTACCCCAACAGTTGAGACCAAAAGGACATGAATCAATACTTAATTCTTCCTTTGAAATCCTCTTTATTATTGCACATCCTCCTCTACTTCTCTTGTCCTATTCGTTGTAGGTTGCACCTCTCTTCATGTATGAATTTCAAATTAATTTCCATGCCACACTTTGAAAATAAATTTTCGCCTCATATATATATTCTCCCATTTCATCGATTTTTCCAAGGAGTTCGACCCCTTAATTTGTGTTAATATTTACCTTCAAGGATGTCGGTCCATTTCCTTATATTATAATATTTAAAAATATTATAATATTGGACTATTAAACTTTCATATATTTAAATCCTTTGATTTAAATATGTCAAGCCTTGTCACATCAATTTATAATGTCCTTCTCTTTATAATATTTAAATTTGATATTTAAATATTATAATACCTTGCTTTTAAATATACTTTGCCTTGCTTCTCTTGAAATTGTCCACCCTTCTAAAATTATCACCTTTAAAGAATATTTTTTCCTTGAATATCATGCACCTGTGATATCAGTGATAACTTCTTTGACTTCAATGACAACAACTTGTCACCTTTAAAAAATATTTTTGCCTTGAATATCATGCACCTGTGATATCAATGATAACTTCTTCGACATCAATGACAAAGGGCTCCCTGGGGTTGAAAGATAAGACATTAAACACAACCCCCTCACCATATCCTTTTCTTGAGGCTTTAATTATGGTATGGGAGTGAAACTCCCAAATTACTATGCTCCTCTTCTTATTTCATTTTCTTTCTCCAAACTTTGGAAATCATACCCTTTTGAACTTTTTGACCATTCTCCTTTTTGCTTGATTTCAAAAATTTAGGGAACATTGTTCTACACCATCTAGCTATATGCCCAAAATTTTTACATTTGTAACACATGACATTGTAGTCCATAGGAGGTGAAAATGAAATTCCTCTTGGTGAAGCCAAAATCATCCATAGCATGGACCCTACAATTTATAGCTTTATGACCAAAATGGTTACATGAGAAACAATAACCATGAAAGAGATAGTGAAACTTTTTTGATTGCCTTGGAGGATATTACTGCATGGTTCTTTCTATGCTTTTTTGATGATGGTCTCTGTTCCTTGATGGTGCATTGTTTTCTTCATCATTTATGCTTCCACCTTTCGACATATTAGCATAAGTCTTGGGCTCTTCTTCAATTACTTTCTTTGATGCTTCTATTTCTTTTGAGCTTGACTCCCCCTTTTGTTTCTCTTGACCTTCCTCAAAACCAATTCTAGTCTTCATAAATGGATATCTCTATCCTTTGATAATATCATCCAAGTTTTTTGAACTTTTTCTAAACTGGTATATCTTATCATTAAAATTTTCAAGTCCCTTCCTTAGAATGACAACTTCATGTTCTAGTCTTTCACATTCTAGTTCTTTTGCCTTTAATTGTTCAACCATGCCTTCTTCAATTATCCTTACCTCTTCAACCTTCTCTTTTAAGTGGGTGAGATCTTGTAGAAGCTTTGCCTTTGTTTTCTCATCCTCTTGTACTTGAGCCTCAAATTTTGAGTTCTTTCTAATCCTCTTCAACTCTTCAAGAGAAACAATAAGTTCCTATTCTATGTCAACTATGGCTTCTTCTTCATATTCTGAATCCTTCTCTTCTTCTTGGTCTTCAACAACATGATCATCTTCTTTCTCTTCTATGGCCAAAAATAATATTTCTTCTCTTTCACTATTAGAAAGGTTTTCATCACTACCGTTGGAAGCACTACTTGCTTATTCAACATAAAAACTCTTCTTGTGTCTTTGAAAGATATTTTTCTCATGCTTGCCTTGATCGTGCGTGTTTTTATTTTCATGATAAATTTTTCTTACTTTATTTTTCTTTTATTATGATTCTTCTTCACTGCTACTACTTCTAGCTTGTGGAAAATTATATGCATAGTGACCAAATTTACCACAATTAAAACATTTCACAGACAACGTATCTTTGTGTTTTCTTGGACCCTTCTTATTTCTTTGCACAAAGTTAGCTTCTTCTCCACTGCTTGATTCTTCACTTGATTCTGGTTCTTTATTCTTTGCCTTATTTGAAGCTTTGATTGTTGCTTCTCATTTGGATGTTTGATATTTTCTGTCCTCATCTCATAGGATATGAGAATCCCATGTAGGTCATCCATGCTCAAAGTTTTGAGATCCTTCATTTCTTCAATTGATAAAACCTTTGCATCAAATCACATGGGAAGTGACCTCAATATTTTTTGAACAATATTGGAATCTTCAATACTTTCTCCAAGTCCATGAATGGTGTTGACAACCTCATCAACATGAAGTAGATACCTAGCAATATCTTCCTCATATTTCATCTTCAAGTCTTCAAACTTCCTCTTGTGGGTTTGAAGTTTTGCCATTTTAACCTTGTCATCTCCTTCATAAGTTCTTTGTAAATTGTCCCATATTTCTTTTGCTAAAGTGCATTGCATGAATTTCACAAACTCTAATTCACATAATCCACTTAAGATTATATTCATTGCCCTAGTATTATTTTCATATGTTTCTTACCATTTGTCTTTGTGGGAGGAGTTGTAGGTGTTGTGAACCCATCCTCAACGGATTACCATATATCATATCCATGTGCCATAAAAGAAGTCTTCATCCTCACACTCCAAAAAGCATAGTTAGTCTCATCAAATAATGGAGCTCTATTTTATGAAAACCCTTCCTGATGAGCCATTTGTGTTCCTGCAAGATCTTCCTTCAAGTTGTCAGACTTTCACGAAGGAATCCGATCTGATACTAATTGAATAACAAAATCTTATACTGAGAGGGGGGTGGTGAAAAATATAAGATATAAATTTTTACTTTTCAATCCAAATGATAACAATAATAATTTCAATGCAATAGTGAAACAATGCACAAATCATCACACATATGAGAGACACATTTAAATTGGTTCACCCAATATGGGCTACATCCATAGAGAAATATTGCTTATAAATATCTCAACAAATTTTGTGGGTACCAAACCATAGGAGATACCAATCCCCTCTCAAGTTCATGGACACCAATCCATAGGAGAAACCAATCCCCTCTCAAGTTCGTGGACACTAATCCATAGGAGAAACCAATCCCCTCTCAAGTTCATGGACACAAATCCATAGGAGACACCAATCCCCTCTCAATTTCATGGACTCCAATCCACAGGAGACACCAGTCCCCTCTCAAATTTGTGGAAAATAATCCATAGGAGACACCAATCCCCTCTATTGGTTCGTGGGCACAAACCATAGGAGACACCAATTACCTCTCAAGTTCATGGACACCAATCCACAGGAGATACCAATCCTCTATACTGGTTCATGGACACCAATCCATAGGAGACACCAATCCCATATGCTCACAAGTCTGGTCCAAAATCTGCTTAAGTCTTCTCTCAAAACCGCTCACAAATCCTGCTCAAATCTACTCTAAAATTTGCTCACAAAACCTACTCTAAATATGCTAACAAAATCTGCTCAAATATGCTCCAAAATCGGCTCACAAAAACTTGCTCAAATCTGCTCCAAAATTGGCTCACAAAAACCTGCTCAAATATGCTTCAAAATCGACTCACAAAAACCTACTCAAATCTGCTCCAAAATCTTGGTAATTGTTGAATTGCACCTTTCCTTCCATTTAGTGGATAACTGAAAATATCCTTCTTTTAAATTGAATCCTTTCACATAATTCTTGCACTATGTGACACTTTGACTTACATTATAATAACCTTCTATTTGTGTGAGACTATACTATTTTGCTTATTTCCACATTTACTTCAAAACCATTCGCAATGTACAAATATGTCCTTCTCATCTACCCCTAAAATTAATTATGAACAATGCACAAAGTTGCTCTCAAATCTGATCTATAACCCTTGCACATTTACTTCCAATTTCAATAAAAAATAATGCACATCCAATAATTCCTTATATCTCCCACTATATGACAACAAAAATATTTTCCTCAAACAAAACCATTTTGAGAAAGGAATTAAATCACCATACCTCTAAATATGCCTCAATGATGATGATCTTCTTTTTCATGAGCTTTCCAAACATGTCTTGACAAAAATAATTTTCCTTTTGTTTGTCCCTTCAAAATTTGGTTAGCAATTCTCTTTTTATTTTCTTGATTAAATATCATATCATCCACTTTAAAAATCCTTGTCAAAACATACACAATAAAGCTTAAAAATAACTTCTTATATCTCCCTTTTTGAAATTCACAATATCAAGATTTATTAACTACTAAAACCCTTATATCTCCTTTTATTAATTTTAAAAAATGAAACCTTATTCTAACATCATAACCCTTGTATCTCCTCTTCTATCATTTGCAAAAATTAAATCATAAAACTTTACCTTATAACTCCCCTTATATCATTTGCAAGAATAAAATATAAATACCTTGCACAACAACAACGAGATTCGATCCCCTGTCCTCTAGAGGTGTAGCGCTCTCACAAGCGCTCATGATCAGCTATGCTACCACAACACATGAAACCAAAAAATGCTCAAAAAATAATTAAACCTTCGTTGTACCTCCAATCAAAAATCGCACAACAAAAACCTCCCCCAAAGGGATTCGAACTTTGGATCTCTTGCTTTATAGTGCCCTAGAGTGGCCTAGCCAATCAGTTGGGTTGCTCCACTGGCTGAGAACAAAAGGCATCAACTAATATTTAAACCTTCATACCTTGTATTTTATTTGCACATCAAAATTGACACTACAAGGATTTGATCTCTGAACCTTATTTACTCCAACGCCTTACCACAGGCCAAACGATCTCCTAGGCTACCCTAGTAGTTGAAACCAAAAGGATGTGAATCAATACTTAATTGTACCTTTGGATTGCGCTTCATTGTTGCACGTCCTCCTCTGCTTCTCCTCTCCTATTCATTGTAGGTTGCACCTCTCTTCATGCACGAATTTCAAATTAATCTCCATGCTACACTTTGAAAATAAATTTTTACCTCATATATATATGCTCCCCTTTTATCAATTTTCCCAAGGAGGTTGGCCCATTAATTTGTGTTAATATTTACTTTCAAGGATGTCGGTCCATTTTCTTATATTATAATATTTAAAAATATTATAATATTGGACTATTAAACTTTCATATATTTAAATCCTTTGATTTAAATATGTCAAGCCTTGTCACATCAATTTGTAATGTCCTTCTCTTTATAATATTTAAATATTATAATACCTTGCTTTTAAATATACTTTGCCTTGCTTCTCTTGAAATTTTCCATCCTTCTAAACTTATCACCTTTGAAGAATATGTATGCCTTTAATATCATGCACCTACGATATCAATGACAACTCCTTTGATATCAATGACAACTCAATATTTCTAAAAACTTGCGGGGTGAGCCATTTATAACCTAGATGAGATTTATATTTTGATAAAACTAAATTTCTTTACATTTCTATTTTACCATAGTTTGGAGCAAATTATTTTCAAATCATGTAACCAAGTAGCTCTCATATATTTTTCTATATTTGAGACTTCTCATGATGAGCACCATATCTATAAACACTTTGTAAAATAGACAATATTATGGTTCTAAACTTGGGCATGATTTTAACAATTATTTTTTAAAATTTTATTATGCTTTTCAAGCCATAAATTCCAACAAATAATGGAAGTACCAAACCTCCATAGAATACATAATTCTTTGGCATTGACATCATCACTTTAATATTTCATCAACTATTTCAATGTTGATGGAGTTGCCCAATATATGCTCATATTTTTTAAAATACCACCCTAAATGGTGTGAGCAAAGGGACTATAAATAAGCAAATGGTTAGATGTTTCTAGATACTTCTCATACAAGGCACATCTAAAAGGTACACGACATACTCTTCTTTGTAGACTCTCTCCTATATGAATCTTACTATGGACTGTTAACCAAATGATTGTTGAGGTTTTAGGGAGAGACTCTAGTGTTTAAACATTCTTCAAAGAATTATATAAAAGAGTATTAATTTTTGATTGTACTAAATCCTCGTATTTCAATTTGATCGAGTATCTACCATATTTTGATAGATTCTAAACCAACTTATTCTTTTGTGTAAAAATAGGTAAATAAAATTCTTGAAGCATATTTTGAAGCTTATCTACTATTTGTTAGAGTTTTTCACCTTCAACAAGGTTACAAATAGAAATCCATGACCTAGAGTCATTACTCATACTAATATAATTTTTGACCTTTGAATATTTATATGCTAGACATGCTTAGATCAATGGTTGCTATTTTGAATTAGAGATAATACGATAAGGTTTAAACCAAGCATCAGATAAAAAATTGTATAGTTCCCCTAATTGATTAACTATCTAATATGTTTCTTGATCAATTGTAATTTTTTTGATATGATGTTCCATGTTGGTGATCCTGTAGGTTCATTTCTTGAATAATTTCATTGCTTCAATATAACCTATAGACTACTGAAGTAACATTTTCTCTCAACTCTTTCCTTGATCTTTGAATAATATCCAACTAATCTTTGTCTCTAATTAATGTTAGAGTATATTACATCATTTGGGTCATGTAAATGTACCACATTTGGTACATAGTTAGAGTAGGAGATTACTTTAGGGGGAAGTTAGCTAGTTACTTCAAGTAATGTAATAAATGCACAAGTATCAATGTGCAAGTTGTAAATGTGCAAGGTGTCCCCTTGTATAACTAGGTAGAGTGTTGGCCAAGGAACCCATCTTCCTATATAAAAAGGACCTCATAGTAAGTGATTGAATATAATAGTAGGCAATAGTAGTGTAGAGAGTAAACTCCATTGGTGATGGAGTACAATGTAATCTTTTAGCATATATTCATGGAGTGTTCATTTCCTCCATAGTTTCATTGTATTATTTTCATCATTTCTATTTATAGTATACTTTAGTCATATTGTAGAATTACTTTTTTGCATCTTGTGATTGCCATCTCCCATATAATTATTTATCAAAATATAACAATGGTATCAGAGCCACAATGAATACATATAGGAATAGGGAGATCCATTAGGGATCACCATTGCTACTGTTGGGCCTACATTTTTGTAAATTGAACTCACCACAGTGCATCGCCACTTGCAAAAATTGCCATAAGAGATTGGTTGTTAGAAAGAGCCACAGTAGATCAATAGGTTTAGGGAGAGTCACAAGTACTAAAGTAAATCTTAGTTCCAAAAATACTGAGATCACATTTGGCTAGAGTCTTTCCACAGAGTTGCAAAAAAACTCGTGAAGACCAGGACTCAACATTCATTCCACTAGATTGATGAATCAACTAGTGAAGACTATTTAGAGATCTAGAATTTTTCATGTTAACTATTTGTCTAAAGTTTTTTGTTGCAAAAATTAACTCTTAGAAGTTGGGACACTTCCTACAATAGGTAGAGAAGGATTTCACCTTCGTTGCCTAAAATTCTATGTGCTTTCCTCGTGCAGAGATTAGTTTTTTTTGCAGAAAAATAGACATTGTAGAAGAGACTCTAGGAGAAGAGTCCTGGTGAAGTTTGGAGATTGGAGATCTCCATTGCTAGATTGAAAACTTCACATTACAGAAGAAAAAGCCACAAAAACCTTGATCTAGAAGAAAATGCCACAAAAGCCTTGATCCAAAAGAAGAGGCCACAAAAGCCTTAATCCTAAAGAAGACTCCAAAGAAGAGTATTTGATCTAGAAGAAGACTCCAAAAAAGAGTTATTGATATAGGATATTGAAAATATCTCTTATTGATTGAAGATTTCTTTCACAAGAAGCTGAAGAGATCCATAGAATATCTCATTGGAAAACTTCCAATCTTGGAAGAGATAAAGAGGGACTAGCAAAGTCCTATTCCTGATATTAGAAGCAACAAAACTCAGAGATATGAGAAGAAGATCTTATAACCAATACTTCCCAAGGAGAAGGTTGAAGAAAATTTCTCATTTGGAAGACCAAAGAAGTTGTAATATTGAAGACCTTAGAGAGGTATCCAGGAGAAACAAGGAAAAGGCTTGGAGAGCCTTGTTGCAGAACTTATAGAAGCATCATCAAAGGAGTTCCTAGAAGAACTCATTGGAGAAATCCACTACCAAGGAGAAGCTCCTGATAGTTAAGGACTTGGGATAATTGTCGCCATTTGACAACAAGCCCAAGAGAGAAGGAATAATTCAATGAAGACCTCAATACATTCAAAATATTGAGAAGAAGATCCTATTTGAAGTTAGAATTCAACAAGAAGTTTGAAGGAGGATTTAGATAGAAGAAGTCTACCAAATCCAAGAGATTTGGAGATTACCTCTCATAAGAAAGAAGACACATTTTAGAGATAAGAGTTTTCTGAATCTACAAAAAAAAATAGAAGATCACTTGAAGGATCAAGCCACCAAACCCTAGGCTCAAGACAGAAGGTTCGAGACCACGTTTTGGTGAAGCAAGAAGCTGTTTTGGATAGCCAACAAGAAGCTATGGAATTCATTCATCACAAGGTAGCAACTTGGTGAATCTAAACACCAAGATCTACATCATCTACAGAAGCCATTAAAGGTAAGCAACTTGGGTGCAATCAGTTGAACTTTAAATTAGGGTTCATTATCAAGTTTCATTAAGCACCATATTTGGATTAAAGTTGCAAAAATAAGGGCTCATATTACAGTCTTCAAGAAGGTGCAAAAGATAGTTCTTTTAAGAGATTTATTTGCACATTAAAATAGGAGTTGGATGTATTTCTAAAGAAAGAAATATATCATTTACCTATTATCTATCTAGAAATCAAGAAGACTACATCCTACAACACTGATTGTAGTGCAAAATTGCAGATTATTTTTAAGGGTTCTTTATAATTACTCTTAAAAATTGCAGAGATTATTAAGTGCATTTGAAACTACTTTGAGAGCTTATTTACAGGAGCAATAAGGTGAGATTATTGTTACCTTTAAAGTGCATTAAGTTGGAGATATTATTGGTTCATTGCACTATACTAGTTGTTCATTAAACTAGTTACTATCAAAGGGTTATTTTGTGTTTTTTGATTGTTAATATCAAGGGCACAAAAACCAACATACTATCAAAGTGTCTAGAGACACTATTTGGTGCACAAAACCTACAATATTTCATGGCCAAAAGAATCCATCGATACAAATCAAAGAGTGGAGAAGAAATCCACCATTAAAATCCTTGAAGGAAGCTACAAATCGAGACTTGGTGAGTCTCAGATTCAAGGTGCACTTAGGGTTTCATTAAAAGTGTAAGTGCAGAAATTTCTACTTCCAAAAATCATATTAGCTTGGAAAAGTTAGATATTAGTGTTGTCTAATAAGAAAGGTAACAATACACTACTCTCAAAAGAATAAGAGCAAGTAGTGGCAATATCCAAGAAGCTAGAAGAAAGCATTAAATCATTCTACATCATAAGTCCTCAAGCTATACAATGAGGAGCCTTCATAATAGAGAAGGAAATAACATCTAAAAGAGACAAGAAATACACTAAAATTTGGTGCAAAATAAGGTCTCTTATTCATAATACATTGGAGCACCATATACCTCTAAAAGAGGATAGAGTATTGAGTGTCTCAAGACACCAAAATAGTAGGTGTTCTACGTCTATTACTTGCACATCAATGAAGGTAGAAGAGAAGTTGATTCAGGGCTCACATTGCTCAAGATTCAAGGCACCTAAAGACACCATTTCTCCATGTCAAATCGAGCACCTAGAGCAAGCATCCACCTGCAGCATTAAGGCCAATATAAGAAGGCCATTATCGATCAAGTATCTACAAGAAAAGAGATAACATTAAGGGTGTTTATCACCTGCATTTCTATGACATAGCTATCAACATGGATAGGATAACACTATCAAGCAAGGAACAAGGAGCTATTACAAAGTCATTACAAAAGTAACATAGAAGAACAAAGCTAAAAGGTGTTATACCCAAGATGTAGCTTGGAGAAGACATCTACCAAAAGAAGCACTCAAATCAGCCCTTTGTTTTCCATAAGACCACCATTGGAGTGCCATAGAATCATTCCTCATCACCTTAGCTGGAGCCACCCATACAACAAATACATTGGCTTGGAAAGAAAGCATTATAATGAGCATTTATTGGTAAGGAATATATTAGTTATAAAATGTTGGAGGGTAAATTTACATGCAAAATATCTAAGTGCAACTTGGCATGAACACGCTAAGCACCATTTCATTCCTCAATGCTCAAAGAATAATTGAACTCCTTCCTTCGAGTAGTTACAAAATCATTAGGTGGTTACATATCTTTGCTATCATTAAATAAGAAAAGAGCTTTGGAAGAATATCAGTGTCCATCTTTATTGTAACTCCTAAGTGCCACTTGTCCAAAATTCAAAGAGGAATCTGTGCTATTTAAAGCGCCCAACTTGGAGGAAAGTATGAAGTCAAAGCATGTTCAAATATTGAAAGGTGTGGAAGCACATTCATAGCAAGAAGCTAAACCAATAAAGGAGCCTATGCATCATTCGAGAGGAGTGTAAGAAATATTATAACTTGCATTAAAGTTCTATCATAAACTAACAACTCCAACGCTCTTCAATTAGAGAATACTTACATTGACCAAGCGCCATTCAAGGAAGAGAAAACCAACACCATCTAGAGAGAGCATTAAATTCTCATCCACACCAGCCACCAGCGGATACATTGAGCCACAAGGATTACTAAGGTAAAGTTCATATTAAATCTTCTTGCTTTAAACCTAAGTGATATTGGAGTTATAAGGATATAATCTGTTTACTATTGCATTGGATAATACAAATTCAACCAAGCATTAGTAGATAATAAAGCAAGTTTATATTTCAGAAAATTAATTATTGAGGTGCATACAAATAATATAATATTTGCAATATTCAAAGTAGGAGATAACCCATGTGTTGTGGTAGTTGGGAGGTTCGGATTATTAAAGAAGGACGAAGTAGGGGGGGCGTTCTAAAAAAGTAGGAGATATAAGGTTTCCTTGTTGTTATTTTCCATCTAGGTGGAAAAAAACAAAGAGACAAAAAGAAACACTTTAAAGCATACTTCATTGGGAAAGATAAGGTAAAATTTGATTATTCTCAAAATATTGCAAAATCAACTTAGAAGGTCAACTAAGCATTTCCAAATTAGGGAGTTATAAGGAATACTACACCAAAATAGATTATTGGAATTTAGAAACATTAAACTATTAAATATCAAGGGATTTAAAAAGAGGTTCGTTAAGAATTATCAGGGGTTGGAATCAATTGATATACTTGTCTCATAAACACATTAAAGGGGCAAAAGAAATCCAACTTTGAGAACTTCTTCAAATTAGAAAGTGCTTAGTTCAATAGGAGAAATAAGGTGTAATAAAAGTTGATTTTTGGTATTTACAAAACTTTACAAAATCAACCCAATATTGAACTACTATTCCAAAAAAACACTTTATCAATCATATTGCATGCTCTAACCACTAGGGAGACATAAGGAAGTCCACTAAACCTAAGCTCTATAAAGGTTTTATCAAATCAATACTAGGGAATATAAAAAGGGGGGTCACAAGAATCATCATGGCATCAAACAAATTATTTCTTGCAGAATCTCAACTACTTAAAGGTCCAAACTATTTCTCTTGGAAAAATAAAGTAAAAGCAATCTTGGTATATGAAAAACTTTGGGATATAGTCAAAGGAACAACAAAAAAACCTAGCACAGGTGATACTGAGATTCTAAAGTTTGAAGAAAATGATGCAAAAGCCCTAATGATAATAACCTTTGCTATCACTGATGAAATACAACCCTATATCAGTTCAACAAAGACATCTACAGATGCTTGGACAAGCTTAGAGAAAATATTTGAAGGGAAGAATAAAGCCACTATCCTTCATCTTCAAACTCAACTACATTCCTTGAAAATGAATAGTGGTGAAAGCATAGAACTATTCCTAAGAAAGGTAGCAGATATTAAAGGGAAATTATTAACCTTAGGAGAAGATACTAAAGATGAATTTCTTACTCAAGTAACCATGAGAGCACTTCCAGACAACTACAAGAATTTGGTTACATCTTTACAAGTCCTAAGTAAAGATACTTCTTTTGATGACTTAGTCAATATTCTTCAAGAATATGAGGTGGAAAACACAATTAAAGATGAAATGACTAACACTACATTGGCATCAAAAGATAATCCACAAGGAAATATTGCTTCATCATCAAAAGGATGAAGACCATGGAATAACAAATATTGTTAGATATGCAAGAGAAAAGGTCATAGTACTAACTATTGCAGATACAATCCCAAAAACCAGAATCAAAGGAATCATATGAACAATGGGATCCAAATTCAACCATGGCAATATCAAAATAATATTTGTCAGCAACAATTTCAGCATCCAACCAATTATCCCCAATTGGAGTATCAAAAAGGGAATAAAAAAGGACACCTAGCCCAAAGGATAGAAGAGATTGAAGAACTGGAAGAACCTATAGATGATTATGAAGACAAAGCTCTTTCAGCAAGGATAACATGTTATGAAGACACTAACTACTTGCTTGAATAGGTTAGAGAAAATAGAGAAGGAGAATACAAACTTCAAAAGGAAGATCCATATTGAAGACTAAAGTCTTCAATACCCAAATAATGTAATACAGGAGGGTGTTAGAGTATATTACATCATTTGGGTCATGTAAATGTACCACCTTTGGTACATAGTTAGAGTAGGAGATTACTTTAGGGGGAAGTTAGCTAGTTACTTCAAGTAATGTGATAAATGCACAAGTGTCAATGTGCAAGGTGTACCCTTGTACATCTAGGTAGAGTGTTGGCCAAGGAACCCATCTTCCTATATAAAAAGGGCCTCATAGAAAGTGATTGAACATCATAGTAGGCAGTAGTAGTGTAGAGAGTAAACTCCATTGGTGATGGAGTACAATGTAGTCCTTTAGCATATATTCATGGAGTATTCATTTCCTCCATAGTTGCATTGTATTATTTTCGTCATTTCTATTTATAGTATACTTCAGTCATATTGTAGAATTACTTTCCTTCATATTTTATGCATCTTGTGATTGCCATCTCCCATAGCATACTTCATCAAAAGCTAAAAATTAAAAACACATAAATATACAATTTTTCAAGCCTTACCCTTCACTATTATCTCCTTTGCAAACCCTACCCACTTATAAAGAAAAACCTAATATTTTTCCTCACATTCTTTCCAAAGAAAATCTCTTAGAAGTAAATCATTTTTTAATGCTTGCTAGTAATCTTGAAAGTGATATTATATAAATACTGATGAATTGCAATGCAGTATTTATGATTTGTATCCTTCTTGCCATAAATAAGAATTCAGTGCCAAACAAGATTTTATTCTATCCAAACATGAGTCCTAAAGCTTATTTTTCTTTTCTTTATGAGACAAATAAATACTCAAGTAAGTTGATGGATTTTTTTTAACCCTAAATTATCCATTATAAATCTAGTATAGTTTTAATGAAAAAATCCTAGATTAAATAAAAGTAACTATATGTCCAAAAGCTTTATCATAGAATGATAATTTTGATTTAAACTCCATGGTATCGCTAGTTGACGGATGACCCAAAATAAAAGTATCATTAAAAAATTAAAGATTACATTCAAAGGGACCATTTGTTACACCTTTAATTTCTTTATTTTTTCCTTCCATTTTTTGCCTTTGAGAAATCCCCCTAATGCTCCACAAGAATAATAAATAGATAAGGCAATAGTGGATAATCTTGTTAGAGTCCACAAGATGACTTAAAGTATCCAACAAGGTATCCATTAATCAAAAAGGATATTTTAAAGTGCTATAACAACACTTAATCCATTAATACCAACCTCAATCAAAACTAAAATTTTTAAGAATATTACGTAGAAAACTCCAACAAACTTTATTATACTCTTTGTTCATATCTAATTTCATAAGCATACCTAGTTTTTTATGATATAAATAGAATTTATGACCATTTTTACAATGATTACACCATCAAGATTTTATTTTTCATGAATAAAAAACCACATTGTTCCTTTACGATGAATAAATCTAGAAAACATTTGAACAAGTTAGTTGTAATATTTGAAATGATCTTATAAATTATATTACAAAGGCTTGTTGGACAAAATCTATCAAAATATATTATCATTTTTTTTAGGAACTAATGTAATAATGGTCATATTGGTCTCACTCATTGTAGCCTTCCTTTCTATTCCTCTTCAACCATATCCAACATATCATATTCTTTGGTAAATCCTAAAAGTTTAAAAGAAATTTACAAGAAAATCATCTAGACTATGTACCTAGTTAGGTTAGAAAGAGATAACTGCCTCATATAGCTCCTCCATAGGATATCTTCTTCATAAAGTTTTTATTTTTATTTTTTTAGCGAAAATCCCCTTGCGGGGCTGCCTTGGTCTGAGAGACCACGAACAGGGGGTTCTACATCATCAAAGTCAACCGGGAGTCGCACCCGACCCTGCCTCGCACCAACATTATCAATTGGATTTTAGGTACCCAATTCAAATTTTTGGTAGGGTGGAGATTCGAAGTTGGGACCTCCCTTGGAGGATTACCCTCTCCTCTCCAATTCACCTACAACACCTGGGTAAGTTTTTATTTTATCCTTGTGACAATTGATGGAATATTTTACAAAAAACTTGTCTTGTACCTCCTTATCTTGCATAACATATCACAAAGTATTTTTCAAATAATTAGTTGCTTCCTTCTTGATATCATCTTCTTCTTCAACATTTCTTCTATCTTGAATTAAAATAATTTTTATGCAATGAAAAGGAAATTTTATTTTCCCATAGCATGAAAATTTTGATATTTATATCTCCTTCCTTGATCCATTTTGCTCCATATTTTTGAAGCCAATATGAATCCTCATTTTTTAAAACATTATGATAATTGGAGAATAATTGTTTTCTTACACAATAATCCTAATCCATTTCATTGATTTCTAGTATATCTTGGAAATTTTGAGTTTGAATTCAATTTATTTCTTTTATTTGAATATACCAAAAGATTTAGCATTCCAAATATTTATTTATCCCTTAATATTTTTTTTGACTAAAATTGTACATACATAATCATTCAAAATTTGTTTCATCCCACCATAACATAACTATTTGGAATAAATCTAGGTCTGAAGCCATATAGATTGGAAGAAAAATGGCTTTGGATGATTATTATGGACTAAATCACAAGTTAAAATAATGGGTTTGTGTTCTAAACATGCTCACAATAAAGTATTTGAAGAGATTGTATACTCTATTCACAATGACAAGTTGGATAACGAAAATCTATCCAATATTTATACTATATGAGTTTTCCCAAATCAATATCCCTTTGAGTTTTCTTTTCTCTTTGTTCTTGCTTTGATGACCTTCCTCTCCTATTTTCTTTCTTACAAACACTTTCAAATTCTTTAATCTCTTTTATTTTTATTTATTGTATATAATTAGACTCCATCTTCTAAATATGTATGCTACGATAGAGAATCTAAAAAGTAAGGAATAGCCTCATAAATTCTTTATTCTTTATGTTTTCCAAGAAACCCTAAAATTTAAGGATGATCCTATATAGTAATTACTTTCTTACAATTCCCTAGAATCCCTAAATTTCAATGGGTATCCTTCATATGCTTTTCTTTATTATGATGCTCTTGAAATCCTAAAGTGCAACAGATACATTTTCTAGTTTCATTTTTATTATAAGGAGATGATTTCATGGTACTTGAGGAAATTGAAGATGATAAACTTGGATTAACCTTGACCTCTTTCACCTTGATTGCTTTAAAATTTGCCTCCCCATATTCCTTTATACATTTAACTACTTTTGAATTTGAATTTATGTATTGCACTTACTCATCCCTTATATCAATACTTTCTTCTAATGATTGATTCAAGTAAATTATAATGGCCATCATCATTTGATGATGTAGAGGTCATATTTTTGTTTCTTTCTTACGATTGGAAAATTCTTAATATAACCCATCTTTTACTGCCATATGTTCCCCTTTCTTCATATTACATTTTTCTCATGCCTAAAAGTTTTCATCTCTTTCTCCATAATTTTTACTTTGCAATATCTTACCATGTGTTTAGTATCATAACTTTTGCAACATCAAAATGTATTATATTCATAATCCACTTGTTGATCCCATTCTCTTAATTCAAATTAGTCATAATGGATTATGGTAAAGGTTTTAAAATATCCATGGAAACACACATTCTAGTGTATACAACATGTCTCTTCTCATTTATAATGGGTCCCTCTTGTATGAACTCCTTTAGAGTATTACCAATGTTCTTTAAGAACTCCTCATTGATAAGCTAATAAAGAAGTCTAAAAATTCTAATCGATACTAGAATCCTTTTAATAGTCTATGTCTTTACATAAAAATTCTCACTCCATGTTCTTAAATATAATGTATCTTTACACCTAAACCAAGAGCCACCATCTATTATTTTCTCCCTAATTTCCAAACTAGAGGAGAAATCATTTTTCAAGAAAATACATACATTAAATTAAAATTCAATCCCTACTTCCACTTGATCCAATTTTGAATCTCTGAAAAATTTGACCAATATCCATTGAACTTACATATTAATCCTCTACTTCTAAGAACCATTAAATCATGCTCAATTATCTCATCCTTCTTGGTGTAATATCTTCTACTTGAATAGGATTTTCCATACCTTCCATATTCCTCTTATCCCAAACTAGGGTATTTATACTTCTAGCTAGGGCATCCTTCTAGTGAGGACTTTCACAAATAACTTTCCTAGCAGGCTACCTAGATTTTTTCACAAGAATCCTTTATTTTTTGAATTTCTCCTAAGATCTAAAAAATAAGTGGTGCTCACTCCTTGCTTGCACTTTGATTCCTACTCATAATTGCTTCCTACTTGCATTTACAACACTTGTTTTCTTTCTAAAACAATAAAAATGTAAGACTCACTCTTGGCTTACAATCGCTTAAAACTTGGTTTATGTGATACATACATACATACATACATAGTACATCATTGAGTATGTTATTAAGCATGATGCATACGATAAAATACTAAGTCAAGCTTAAAACAATTAGTACACATTAAGACGACACTACTATCACATTATTGTCAACCTTTGCATATCACATGCAAGCCTAAAATAATTAGTACACATTTAAACAATACTCCTATCAACCAATGTCAAATCCTACAAGCTTAAGTAGTTAAACACAACTTTGAAAATGAATACCTAAATTTAAATATTGGCAAGCAATATAAGGATAATTATTAAATTATTCTTGTAATACCACAAATAATATATTTTGTTGAAATAATACGATGTTACAATCATAGTGCAATCCTCATTTTGATCCTATATAACCAATTTAATGATACATTCATAGTGCAATCCTCATTTCAATCCTATATAACCAATTAAAAAAAACCTTGATTAAATCATTTTACTTTTTTCAGTAATCTTTGTGGTTATAAAACCTTATAACACTAAAATATAGATATATTCTAATAACATAGATAAGAAATTAAGATATAACTAAATATTTTTTATCAACATAAATTATTTAAAATATATATCTTAATTAATGGAAGAAATTCACATTATTTTTTCTTATTTATTTAATCATAAATATATATTTTAATAAGGAATGTGTGGCTTCTATTGGGGGCCATTACCATTACAAAAAAAAAACATTAAATTGCTCTCATTACATTTCTAACAAGTTAATTAAAGCATACCCATCTTTGCCTTACTGTCAAAAATATTCTCCATCTTCCTCAAACTACTAAATTTTCATAATCAACTTTTCTTATTTTGAAGGAACTAATAATAAGAACCCTTACATGATACATAACTCCAACAAAAAGAAGGAAAAAATATAACAATCATCCATAAAAGAGGAAATTATTTCTATTTTTTTTTTTTTTGTAGCAGAGGTTCTTCCTCCTCTAGAGTGGCAAGATCTGAGAATGCATTTTTGTACTTCAAGCTCCTAAGGTAATATCTAGTTGTAACACATTGTGTAGGATCTTCATTTTCAAAAAGTTGTCTATCACCGATTGTTTCATAATTTTCTTCAAGAATATCATCTAAGGTGCGAATATTTTCCATGGAACTGTCTAGATGGTCTTTAGTAACCATTTGTATTTTATCAATGATCAAATTCAAATTATCCTTTTGGGGTTGAGTATTTTGTTGCTTGCATGATTCCTACTAGAAAATTGGTGCAGGAGGATGAGCTTCTTTCTTTTAAACTAAGACATTTGAATATTTCGAATTTTTCACATAGAGGACCTTCTTTTCCACTAAGGAGGAATTAGAGCATGATTAGATGACCGTGCATCTCTTCTTTAGGTATTAATATTGCTAATAGGATCCATAAAAGCATGTTACTAATGTTTTATGAGCTCAAAGTTTCATAGAATATTTTTTGTAGGGTTAGAGTCAAATAAAAACCATCACCTACATTGAAGCTACACTCAAAATGGTGTTGGTTAGTTTACTATTGTATCCAATTTTGAGCCAACACCAAGTTCTCTTTTAATTGCTACAAAATTTGTGTACACCCTTGAAGAGTTGCATCCATTGCTTGAACTTTGGAGTGTCTAATAACATATGAAGAGGGCGATGGAGGTGGGTACCCACACACTGCCTTAAAAGAAGTAATTTTGGAAGCTATGTGGAAGGAAGTGTTGTACCACCACTCAACTAAAGGCATCCACTTAGCCCACTATGTTGGGTTCTCAAAGGTAAAACAATGAATGTATATTTCCATTCATTTAATTGATAATTTTAGTTTACCCATCCATCTACATATGGTAAGATGAGCTCATTTGCAGTTGCATTCCATGCAATTTAAATAGTTCTTGTCAAAATTGACTAGTAAAAGTGGGATTATGATGGGGACACGAAAATCGCTCACCCCAAACACTCAAATATCATTGATGGGGAGCCAAAATCGCTTACCCAAATTTATGTTCTCATTCATTAATTCGAAAAAATATTACAATAATGGCAGACTCTGCCAAATAAATTACTTTATCCTGAAAGATAGTTCTATTTTCTTTTTCTATTACAATATTTCCAACTCTGGAAGAAAAACAGCCTACACAGGTCCATAGAAAGGCCCTCTTGCCTTCACGTCTGCCACTCTGTCTTAGCCGTTTCCAACCCCTTGTGCATGCCTTCACTTCCCCTTTTAAAATCTCTGGCATGACTCTCTGTCTCCCTTTTTTGACCCTTCATTTCATTTCCCATACCTCTTCATTGGCTTGGCTTTTGAAACGTCTTTCTTTCCAACTCTTGATCTTTGTCTGCTTTCACTGCACCTTGGTACCACGTGCTTGTCTAGTGCTGCCATTGTAGACTCTGTTCGCCTGTCAAAAAATGATGATGCTCAGTATACCTACCGCTCGATCATTTCCTCTGTAACGGTACCTGTAATCGCCTGCCTTTTCTTTCCTTCTGTTTGGTCGCGAAAACGCGACATGTCACGATATCGTGACATTTTTGCCTCACTGCCTTCCTGCCCCTTTTCGAGTCGCAAAAATGTGACATGTTGCGATATTGCGACACTTTTGCTTTTCTGCCTTCCTACCCTTTGCGAGTCACGAAAATGCGACATGTCACGATATCATGACACTTTTTCTCTCCTGCGCCTCCTCTCGCATTTTGGTCGTGATAATGCGACATGTCGCGATATCACGACACTTTTTCTCCTTTGCGCTTTCTCTCGTCCTTTGGTCGCGATAATGCGACATGTCGCAATATCGCAACATCTTTCCTCCTTTGCACCTTCTCTCGTCCTTTGGTCGCGATAATGCGACATGTCACGATATTGCGACATCTTTCCTCCTTTGCGCCTTCTCTCATCCTTTGGTCGCGATAATACGACATGTCACGATATCGCGACATTTTTCTCTCTTGCACCCCCTCTCGTCTGCTGGTCATGAAAATGCGACATGTTGCGATATCGCGACACTTTTCTCTCTTGAGCCTTCTCTCGACTTTTCGTCGTGATAATGCGACATGTCGCGATATCGTGACATTTTCCTCTCTTGCTCTTCTTTCTCCATTTCGGTCATGAAATCATGACATGTCATGATATCGCGACATCTTTGCTTTCTGCCTTCTCCTCGCCTCTCGGGTCCCAAAATCATGACATGTCACGATATCACGACATCTTTGCTCTCTGCTTTCTCTCTTTGTTTCGGGTTGCGAAATCGCGACATGTCGCGATATTGTGACAGTTTCCTTCCTTACTTGTCGCGATATTGTGACAGTTTCCTTCCTTGCTTTCTTTCTGCTCCTTCGATCATGATTTCGTGACATGTCACGAAATCGTGACATTTTCTCCTCTGGCCTTTCCTGTCTTCTTTCGATCGCGATTTCGTGACGTCGCGAAATCGTGACATTTTTGCTTTGCGCCTTCCTGTCTTCTTTCTGTCGCGATTTCACGACATGTCGCAAAATCGTGATATTTTTGCTCCACGCCTTTCTGTCTTCTTTATATCATGATTTTGTGACAGGTTGCGAAATTGCGACATTTTTGCTTTGCGCCTTCTCTCTCCTTCCTGAGTTGCGAAAACGTGACATGTCGCGATATCGCGACATCTAGGCCAACACTTAGAAATTTTTTTATTGATGCAAGGTTGCTCTGTTGCCATCGGATGCTTCGGCATCAGACAACCGGGGTGGATTGAGAAGTGACCTTCACTTCTGTACTATTCTGTCACCTTATTTTTAACTGGGGTTGTACAAGCTCTCCAAAATTTAGCAAAATCTGGGCCTGTAGGGTACAAACACTTAAGTTATTCAAACCCCACAACCTCCACTCTCATTGTTGTCAACAACCTCTTTTCATCCATCCCCTTAAGTGGCCTTAGTTTATGGCGCACTCCTTCATTTTTTAGGGAGTAAGTGTTGGCATGTCCATCATGGACTACACGGTGATCAAACTGCCATGGTCTTCCTAACAAAGATATGGCAAGCATCCATAGGCAAAACATCACATAGGACCTCATCCTGGTATCTCCCAATGTTGAACTTGACTAAGGACTGTTCACTGACCAATGCCATATGGTCCTTTTGTAACCACACAATCCGGTATGGATGCGGGTGTCTCCTCCTCTCTAGCTATAACTTGGTAACCATTTCTTTAGAGACCAAGTTATCAGTACTACCATTATCTATAATAACATTACAGACCTTACCCGAACATTTGCACCTTGTGCGAAACAGTGCTCTTCCTCCGGTCTGGTTCTTTCTCCTCATTCAACAAGGTTCTCCTTGTGACCATAACTTCTCCTCTCTCTGCCTCCTCAGAATGTTTTGATTCAACACCTTCATCTGCTACAGCAGCTCTGGCAGGACCCTCAGGTCTCTTATTCATCCTTTCTCGGTGTTGTGGAAACTCGTATGCTCGATGTCCTTCTTTGCCACAGTAGAAACAAGTTCCATGAAATCCTCCTCTTCCATATCTACCTCTTCCTCTTTGGTAGTTGTTCTGATTACGGGTTCTGTAATCATTATCCCCCTTCTGATCCTGACTGCAGCTAGCTTCTTCTTTCTTCTCATCTCATCCTCCATCTATTCTTCCACCAGTTCTTTCTCCATGACCTCTTCCTTTCTGCTTACCCTCAAATCTTCTATTCAGCTTCTCTTCAACTTTTAGAGCAAACTGGTAAGAATCCTCAATGGTGCTAATCTTAACCAGACTCAACTCTTCTTGAATACTGGTTCTCAATCCATTGATGTAACAGGCTACCTTCTCCTTGTTAGCCTCAGAATGGCCAGTTCTGATTGAGATCTGGTAAAACTCCTCTGTATATTCTTGGATAGATTTGTTTGACTATCTCAAACTCTGCATTTTTCTCAACAGGTCCAATTCGTAATCTATAGGAATAAACTGTCTCTTCAGCTTATCTACCATTCGATCCCATCTGGTGATATTTTCTTTGTCGCTTCTATTTTTTTCTAGCTGCACTCCCTTCCACCATATGCTAGCAGGGCTTTTCAACTTCATTTTTGCCAATTTGATCAGATTTGGATCGACAACCTCCTCATACTCAAAATATTCCTCCAAATCATTGATCCAATCAATCAACTCCTCTGGATTGAGATTCCCAGAATACATGGAGACATCAAACTTTGGCTTCTTCCCGATCTGAGATATGGCCTTAACTAATCTGACTGCTGCAGGATCCATTACTTCTTCTTCATCTGATGGATCATCAACCTCCCAAGCTTCATCTTCACTATGGTCTTCTCTCTTTGGCTCAACCCCTCTTCGCAACTCCTCTTGCAGGGCTTGCACTTCTCTCTGCAAGACTCTGAAATCTTCTTTAGGTACCACATTTCTCCCACCACCACAATTTCTTCGTGGAGGCATTCTTCCTCACTCTCTTCTCACAAACTTTAATCGCAGATTCTGGTGTAAACTGCCTCACGTCCGGTGATCTGTTCACATACTCAAGAACCCTATGCTTTTCCATAGATCCTAGTGCAAACTACCTCACGTTCGGCGATCTGTTTACATGCTTAGGAACTTCCCGCTCTGATACCACTTGATGGGGACACGAAAATTGCTCACCCCAAACACTCAAATCTCATTGATGGGGAGCCAAAATCGCTCGCCCAAATTTATGTTCTCATTCATTAATTCGGAAAAAGATTACAATAATAGAAGACTCTGCCAAATAAATTACTTTATCCCGAAAGATAGTTCTATTTTATTTTTCTATTACAATATTTCCAACTCTGGAAGAAAAATAGCCTACATAGGTCCACAGAAAGGCCCTCTTGCCTTCACGTCTACCACTCTGTCTCAGCCGTTTCCAACCCCTTGTGCATGCCTTCGCTTCCCCTTTTAAAATCTCTGGCACGACTCTTTGTCTCCATTTTATGACCCTTCGTTTCATTTCCCGTGCCTCTTCGTTGGCTTGGATTTCAAAATATCTTTCTTTTCGACTCTTGATCTTCGTCTGCTTTCATTGCACCTTGGTGCCACGTGCTTGTCTAGTGCTGCCAATGTAGACTCTGTCTGCCTGTCAAACAATGATGACGCTCGGTATACCTACCGCTCGATCATTTCCTCTGTAACGGTCCCTGTAACCACTTGCATTTTCTTTCCTTCTGTTTGGTCGTGAAAACGTGACATGTCACGATATCATGACATTTTTGCCTCATTGCCTTCCTGCCCCTTTTCGAGTCGCGAAAATGTGACATGTCGCGATATCACGACACTTTTGATTTTCAGCCTTCCTGCCCTTTTCTAGTCACGAAAATGCGACATGTCGCGATATCGTGACACTTTTTCTCTCCTGTGCCTCCTCTCGCCTTTTGGTCGCGATAATGCGACATGTCGCGATATCACGACACTTTTTCTCCTTTGCGCTTTCTCTCGTCCTTTGGTCGCGATAATGCGACATGTCGCGATATCGTGACATCTTTCCTCCTTTGTGCCTTCTCTCGTCCTTTGGTTGCGATAATGCGACATGTCACGATATCGCGACATCTTTCCTCCTTTGCGCCTTCTCTCGTCCTTTGGTCGCGATAATGCGACATGTCGTGATATCGCGACACTTTTCTCTCTTACACCCCCTCTCGTCTGCTGGTCGCAAAAATGTGACATGTCGCGATATCGCGACACTTTTCTCTCTTGAGCCTTCTCTCGGCTTTTGGTCGCGATAATGCGACATGTCGCGATATCGCGACACTTTTCTCTCTTGAGCCTTCTCTCGGCTTTTGGTCGCGATAATGCGACATGTCGCGATATCGCGACATTTTCCTCTCTTGCTCTTCTTTCTCCTTTTCGATCGTGAAATCGTGACATGTCGCGATATCATGACATATTTCCTTTCTGCCTCCTCCTCGCCTCTCGGGTCGTGAAATCGTGACATGTCGCGATATCGCGACATCCTTGCTCTCTGCTTTCTCTCTCTGTTTAGGGTCACAAAATCGCGACAGTTTCCTTCCTTGCTTTCTTTCTGCTCCTTCGATCGCCATTTCGCGACATCATGACTTTTTCTCCTTTGCATTTCCTATCTTATTTCGGTCGCGATTTCGTGACATGTCATGAAATCGCGACATTTTTGCTTTGCGCCTTCCTGTCTTCTTTCTGTCGCGATTTCGCGACATGTCGTGAAATCGCGACATTTTTGCTCCGCGCCTTTCCTATCTTCTTTTTGTCGCAATTTCGCAACATGTCACGAAATCGTGACATTTTTGCTCCGTGCCTTCTCTCTCCTTCCTGAGTCGTGAAAATGTGACATGTCACGATATTGTGACACTTTTCTCTATCGCGATATCGCGACATCTAGGCCAACACTTAGAAATTTTTTTATTGATGCAAGGTTGCTCTGCTGCCACCGGATGCTCCGGCATCAGATTATGATTAGACACAATGGATTTGGACATACTATGGAGTTTGAAAATTTAGTCCATGAATATTTGAGCAATGGTGGAGGTATGGTAAGGATGGGTGAGGGAACATAAAAATAAGTGTACTTTGATATATAGTCCCCCACCACAAAAATGACCTATTTTCCTCTAGATTTAGGAATCCCTTTAATAAAATCAATGGAGATACTAGTCCATACATGTTTTATAATGAGAAATGGTTGTAGCATACTTGGAGTATGAACCATTTCACCTTTCATCCATTGGAAAATTTTACATTTAGCCATAAAATTTTGAATATCTTTTTTTATTACCTCCCAATAGAATAACCTTCTAGATCTCTCATATGTCTTTAAGAAACTTGAATGGCCTGTAGTAGGTGAAGCATACATGTCCCTCATAATATCCTCATGGAGTGATGAAGTTTTGGAGACCACAATGCAACCCTGATATTGTAATAGGTATCCATCTCATGAGTATCTAACATGCAAATTGGAATCACTTTGTAGTTGTTCCTATAAGGTCTATAAAGACTACTCCTTGGTCATCTCTTCTTAAACTCAGGAGACCCAGTAGAGAAGTGGGGATGAAAGGGAACACATTTTCACTTGTCCTCAAACTAATAGAAGAGCGAATCTATTACAATATTATTCTTTCCTTTCTTATAGATGATGTTATAGTCATACCCCAACAATTTTGAAACCCATTTATATTGCATTGGAGTAGAGACCCTTTGTTCCAAAAAATATTTGAAACTCTAGTGGTCTGTTTTAATGGAGAAATATCTCCTAATAAGATATGGTCACCAATGATTAACAACATGGTGGATGGCCATCATTTCTTTTTCAAAAGTAGATTTTTTCAAATTTTTACTTGATAGCACCTTACTAGTGAAAGCTAAGGGTCACCTTCTTGCATTAATATAGCCCTAATGCCATGATCAAAAGCATCATTTTTAATTATAAATGGTTTGAAAAAATCAGGTATAGCCAACACCAAGGTCAAAAATCATACCCTTCTTAAAATCTACAAATGCCTATTTTGCTGGAGTTGACCATATAAATGAATTCCTTTTTAACTTGGTCATTAATGGGGTGACTGTTTTTCCATAATTTGGTACAAGTTGATGGTAATAGCTTGTGAGCCCCAAAAACCCATGAACCACCTTGAGAGTTTATGGCTTAGGCCAATTCTAGATGGCTTTAATTTTCTTGAGGTCAACCTTGACTCCTTCCTATGAAATAATATGCTCCATGTATTCAACCTCCCACATGCCAAAGAAATATTTGGATCGTATGAAAAATAATTGATGGTCCCACAATAATTTCAAATTTTGACATAGATTTTGTAAGTATGGGGACCAAGAAAATCTTCCTAATAATCCTTTAATATTCTAATATTTTAAATAATAGTCCTCGAGTCCTTTGATCCATTTAAATAATAATACTTTAATCCATTGGAATGATGAACTTTGTCAAACTAATTAGCATCTTTCATTTGCAGTTAGATGAGAAGGACTCATCCTAGTTACCAAATAATTAGCAATGTTTGTGAACCATGGAAAGTGCACTGATATTGCAAATAAATGTTCATCAAGAAAATAATCATCCACTAGTTATTTTTCTCTAGTAGTATTTAGTATTGATAAAAATTTAAAACTACATTTGCTTTGCTAGTGCTATCTACAATAGTGATGTCAATTTCTTGTAGTAGCAACAACCATCAAACCACTCATCCACTTATATGCTTAATTTAAGAGAAGTGAGTATGCACATACACAATATATCTTGTGGTATAATGATAAAATTTATTGATGGTATAGGCTACTACCAAAAAATTCTATCTTAGTCATGGTGTAGTTCTTAGCACTTGTTAAATTCTTATTGATATAGTAAATGGCATAGATTTTCCTATTTTATTCCTTTTTTTGATCAGGTATTGCACATATTATGGTATTGGAAACATCAATATGAATATGAATATGAAATATGAGCTTCCTATCAAATTCCCTCAATACTAGTGCAAAGGTCAAAGTTTTATTAATGGCATCAAATGCCACTTGACATTCTTTGGTCCACTTAAACTCAATGTTCTTGGTAAGGAGAGTGAATAATGGGGTGATGAATTTACTAAAATTTTCAATTAATCATCTATATTAGCTTGCATATCCTAAGAAACTTCTAACATTCATTTGAGTCTGGGGTGGAGGCAAATGATTTATAACTTCCATTTTCTTTGGATCCACTTTATTGTTTGTGACTGAGATATGATGCCCTAACATGATTCCTCAATCCATCATCATTAAATACTTCTTGTTGCTTAAATATAGATTATGGTATTTGCATCGAGTGAGAACTCAATCTAGATTATGGAGAGCCTCATCAAAGGTTTCTCCATATACTATGAAATCATCCATATATACCTCAATGCATTCATTAGTGAGATCCATAAAAATAGCAAGAACTACCTACTAATTTTTTTTAGGAGCATCGCATAACCCAAATGGTAAGATTCTATAGGCAAACTTTCCCTAGGGTCATGTGAATTTGATTTTTATCTTAATCTTCTAGTTCCACCTAATATCTGGTTGTAACCACTAAAACAATCTAGGAAAGAAAATATTTCTTTCTAGAAAGGGTGTTGAGTACTTGGCCTATAAAAGGTAACAAAAAATGATCTTGCTATGTGGCCTTATTAAGTTCTTTATAGTCACACACACATATTTTCATTCTTTTTGGAAATAATAGCTAGTGGGGAGACCCATTGGTTATAAAAGGTTGGGTTAATAAAATTATATCCGTTAACTTATCAATATCTATTTTTATCATATCTCTCAAAGAAATATTTATCCTCCTTTATGGTTGATGGCATGGCTTCTTATCGATGGTATAGATTCTATGAGTGCATATGTCTGGGTGGATTCCCTTCATATCATTATAGTCCCATGCAAACATATTTATATTTTGAATTAAGATGTTAAATAATTTGGCTTCTTCTTTGTCCATAAACCAACTATTTATATTGATAATTTTTCTTGGTTGTATTTATATTTGCTTGGTGCCTGGTTGCATCGAGTTAACCCCTTTACTCACCAATAGTGTACAATGATGAGGTAGGAACAATATTCATTAAAGGGCATCTAAAATATGATAGGAGGTGCCTTTGTTGCTCATGTTTCAAAGTAAATGGATCATCCCATAGTGACACAGGTGGCAAGGATTCAAAGGTTTCACCCTCATCCTTCTATAGGAATTTGTGGATTATAGTCTCCTCATCATTTGAGAAAGATCCATTTGAGGATTCTAATATGATAGTTTCATATTCAAAGAGAGATTCTTCTAGTGGATCTAACTCTTTTGCATGCTCTTTTACTATTACCATAGCTAGATAAGCAAAATTATCTTATTCACCAGTCTTGTCCATCCATAGATTTCTAAAAAAATCCATGGAGAGTCGAGTTAGAGGGTATAGAGAGATATTTTTGTAATTCAATATACTAGAGATAGTCATATCCCCTAAACAACAATTTTTGAAAGCAATAGCTATAGCCAACCAAGTTCATCCAAGGATCAATGGATAACTATTCATCCTAGTTCTTGGTTGGAGAATCATAAAATCAGATATTCCTATGATTCTACGATTATTGGTATGTCTTCTACTATTCCTTAAGGTTGTTTTATATATTGATCCACTAGTTGAAGTATAGTAGAGGTAGGGTGCATATTGGTTAAGGATAATTGACTCATCATTTTTGTTGTCATGAAATTTATAGCTACTCCTAAGTCAATAAATACATTAGATCTTTTACGATTACTAGTATATATTCTACTATTCCTTCAGGTTGTACTATAGATTGATACGCTAGTTGAAGTATAGTAGAGGTAGGGTGCATATTGGTTAAGGATAATTGACTCATCATTTTTGTAGTCATGAATTTTATAGCTATTGTGGGTAGCCCAGTTGACCACCCATCTACTTTGGCCCTTAGCCAGGGGTCACCCTAGGAGGAAGACCCATCCGAACTTTGAGATGGAGGTTGAAAGTGTTGCTTCAGGAAATATGGGTGGTAAAAAGCTCATATTTGGATCTTTTGAAACAACACCCTCCCCTTGTTGTTGCTTGACCAAGATCAAATCTGCTAGGGCTAAACTCAAAAGTGTTATTGTTAGGAACCAAGACAAAGAAATTCCTAGAATGTCTCCTCTGAATCTTAAGAAGTAAAAGCTAGGAGTTGCTCCTAGTTGTTTGATCCTCCTGAATGATAGCCTTTCCCTTGGTAGGACTTCTGCTCAGTCACAATATGGAGACAATTCTAACCCAATGGCCAACCTGGATAACCTTGTCAACCTAACATCAACTTTGCTCCTCCAAGCCATGAAGGTAATCAATAGGATCAAGAACCAAAAGGTGGCTACCCAGGCAATGGATAATATCTAGAATTTCACTAGTGGGGAGCAGGACCATATTGTAACATCTGAGCAATCAGGGTGATCCTATCCTTCTTTTTGGTGCTTGAGTTCCTCTATTTTGTCTGCTTCTTGGGTTGATGGCCCTCCATCCCCTTGGTATCTATTTTGTTTCTTTTGATGTCTCAGTTTGTTGAGGTCTTCCCATGTTGGATACCTCCTTTTGTCTCTTGCATTGTAAAAGGTTTGGGGATCCTTTCAAAACCCCCTTTTATCAATAAAAAATACATTAGATTTTTTTGTTGCATCGATGAAGACTATAATGATAGGGTTTTAGAGATATCTATATTTAAGCGGAATGAGCTTCCCTACTAAGAGGTTAGCTAATTTTCCATCCACTTATATCATCTCTGGATAATCCTTTCATCTTCTCCTAGGATTCTTAATACACATTTCTTGGATAACCTTGTTAAAGATCGATACATCCTTGATTGCTTGGAGTAAGGGTATTATTATATTTTAACATTTTAGCTATATTGATAGATTAGATTCCTCAAAGTGCTCTTCTTTGGGTTTTAATAATTCAATATATGGCACTTTATGGGTTCCTAGAGGTATGCTTTTTGGAATATTTTCTTCTTCTTTATTCAAAAGCTGAGGATTCCACATCTTGTATTCCTTCAAGAAACAAAGATGTCAATGGAGGATATGGACTCAATTTCTAGTAAAATTTGGCCAGCTGGAAAAGTGATTTTCCTCAATTCCCAAGGGACTTCGGGTGGCATTGCTTGTCTTTGGAACCCAAAAGAGGTAGTTATTCACCATATGGTTGGCAATTGGGATTTGTTGGCTATATCTATTCAAAGTAGACATTCCAACCAGATTATGTTCTGCATTACTGTTTATGCTTCGATTTTTTGGAGGAGAAAAGAAGGCAGTGGAAGGATATTACTCATATTATATCTCATTTTACTAAAGCGTGGATCTTGATCGAAGGATATTTCAATACCATCCTCTCTCTGGATGAGATAATGGGGGAAATAGAAATTTGGACAAAAGCACTGACCTCATTAGCGAATATATTGCAAACCTTCATCTTGTGGATATCCAACCAGATAATGGCCTTATGACTTGGTCTAACAGAAGGCAAGGCTTAGCTTTTATAATGGAGAGATTGGATAGGTTTTTGCTCTCTGAAAATTTCTTAATCCATGGTCACATTCCTAAAGTGAAGACTCTTAATAATTCTGGTTCGGATCATTGGCCAGTCATGGTGGAAATGTGGAAAACCAATGTGAGTTTCTCTCCTTTTTGTTTTCAATTAATGTGGCTTAGAGATATTTCCTTTAGACCTCATGTGCAACAATGGTGGAAGGAAGGTAAACCTAGGCATGGGACTAAGATGTTCTGTTTTGCCAAAATGCTGCAATACATTAAATCCAAAATCAAGAATTGGAACTAGAAAGAGTTTGGGGATGTTCATAAAAAAAACATGAAGTTATTACTCATCTTGAAAATTTGATTAAGAAAATCCATTTAGATGGCCTCACAGAGAAGAGAAGTGCAGATGAAATTAAACTCACAACTCAGTTAGAGGAATGGGAAAAAAGAGAAGAAATCTTATGGAAGCATAAAAATCTAGAATTCAATGGCTCAAAGAAGGAGATCGAAACACAAATTTCTTCCACAAATCTCTTCTAGCTCGAAGATCTCACAACTTTATTTCTTTCTTAAAATCATACTCTAGAGATGTTGTTTATACTTGGGATGGTATGAAATCTATTGTTGTTGATTAATTTTCCAATCTTTTTGCTGCTACTCCTCTTGACTCAGCTTCAAAATAAAATGTTCTTCAAGCAATCCCTTATCTTATCACTTTTGAGGAGAACTCTATTTTGATTGCTCCTGTTACTATCAATGAGCTTCAACAAGTAGTTTTTAAAATGCAAAAAGGGAAAACCCCAGGTCCTAATGGTTTTCCCATTGAGTTCTACCAAGATTTATGGGATATCCTTCATGTTGATTTATTAGAGGTGATGGAAGAAGCCAGGAAAGCCAAAGAAATTTTGAAGGTTATCAATAAAACTTATATTACTCTTGTTCCAAAAGCTCAAGAGGTTGATCATATCTAAGATTTTAGACCTATTGCTTTATGTAACGTTCTTCTCAAAATCATTACTAAAATCATGGCAGAAAGGTTGAAGCCTCTTTTGCATAAGATTATTTCCCCAGAGCAAGGGGGTTATGTGGAAGGACATCAAATAGTAGATGAGATAGTTCTTGCTTAGAAAGCCATCCATTCCAAGGATATGCAAAATTCTCCTTCCATGTTCATTCGGTTAGACTTATCCAAAGCTTATGACAGAGTGGATTGGCACTTCCTTATCAAAGTTTTGAGGCAATTTGGTTTCTCTAAGGATTGGATGGATTGGATTATGGGATGTATCTCTTTAGTTTCCTACTTAGTTCTTATCAATGGCAGACCTTATCAATCATTCCCAGCTTCCAGATGTATTAGGCAAGGTGACCCGCTATCCCCTTATTTATTCATCATTCTTGTTGAATGCTTGGGTAGGACTATAACCAAAAATAGGGAAAACAAAACCCTTGAGGGAGTTACCATTGCTCATGGATCTAGACCTATCTCTCATCTTAAATTTTTGGATGACTCTACTCTTTTAGGTAAAGCTACAGTTAAGGAAGCTTCTAATATTAAACAAATCATTAGCTATTTTTCTAAGGCTACTGGGCAATTGATCAATGAAGACAAATCTAAAGTTATTTTCTGTCACTTCTCTGCTAGACAGGAATCAATGGTCTTGGATAAATTAAGTTATAAGAAGGCCTCTCTTCCAATCACTTATTTAGGTATTCTCATAAATATTCAAAGGTAGAAAAATAAAGATTGGAATTGGTTGTTGGACAAAGTCAAGAAGAAAATTGGAAAGTGGACCAACAAGTGGCTTTCTTCTGGGGGTAGAATCACCTTGGTAAAATTAGTCCTTCAAGCTATTCTTATTTATGTTTCTTTCATTTTGAATATCCCAAAGGCTGTTCTTTGAGAAGTGGGTCAAATCAGTCATTGTTTCATTTGGAGTGATACTAAGGAGAAAAGAAATTGGGCCTTGGTGAAATGGGATACTTTATGTCTTCCTAAGAGTGAAGGGGGTTTAGGATTATGGTCTTCTATTAATAACAACAAATATTTAGCTGCTAAATTATGTTGGAGGATGTTGCATAACCCCAATGCTCTTTGGGCCAATAATCTCCGTGCTAAATTTGCTGAGAACAAAAGTCCTGAAGACCTTGTTCGCTATCAACTTCCTACCAAAGGTTCTCCCATTTTAGCAGTTCTTAAGACTGATGAGGATTTGATAAAGAAAAAAATATTTTGGATCATTCATAATGGTCAATAGACATTTTTTTGGACAGATTCTTGGGATGGTCACAAGCCTTTGATAACTCAGTTTCTCGATTGGAGGCCTTGGATGGAGGAGCTTTATCGAGCTAATTGGATAAAGGTGGCTAATTACTGTCGGTATCATACTGGTAATTTAAAGGTTGGTAGATATTGGATCCTATTGAGGACTGGCCTATTCAAATCCCAGAAATGCAAAGACAAGATATCCAAGGCATCCTTCATATGATATCCCTCTCTTGGTCCCATGAAAAATATTGTTTTGGATGGAACAACACTACTAAGGGTGAGTATTCAGTTTCTCAAGGTTATTTGAATTTATGCAATAATAATCCCAACCATTCTTTTGACATATTTTCTCGATTGTGGGCTCAAAAGCTCTGGCCTAAGGTGAGGTTCTTTAATTGGCTTTTATTGCATCGTAGGGTGCTTACTGGTGAGCAACTTATGAAGCGTGGTTTTCATGGCCCTTTTAGATGTGAAACGTGTGAAGAGAATGTAGAAAATCTCAACCATATTTTTATTGAGTGTAATTTAGCCTCTGAGCTATGGAGGAGAATGGCCACTTTACTTGGCTTACAGTGGTCCAATTTTTTTACTTTTGAACAACTTTGGAGGGATTGGCATAATCAAGAGGGTGTTGATCATTTTATTAGGCAGTTAGTTTGGATGGGTTTTACCATTCTTCTTTGGAATATTTGGAATGAAAGGAACTACCAAATTTTTAATCAAGATAAGAAGGATATTCACTATATTTGGCAAAAGACCATAGCCAACTTAGTTGAATTAGTCTATCAACTCCTTAATCACCCCCAAAACTCCCACCAAAGATGGGATCAAGTGATGCAAATATTGAAGATTAAATATTCTAAGGGCAACCAACTTAAAGGGAATGTGAGTATTAGTAAGATGAATAGGACTAGAAATTGGCAACCTCCTCCTAAGGATTTTGGAAAAGTCAATACTGGTGGAGCCTCTAAAGGGAACCCTGGAAAAGCCAGTGTGGGAGGAATTGGTAGACTTTTAGATGGCTCCTTGCTTTTTACTTTTGCTGAGAATTTAGGTATTCTTTCCAATAACCATGCTGATGGGTATGGTATCCTCAGAGGCCTTCAAGAGGCTACTAAGGTTAGATGGGAAAAGGTGTTAGTTGAGTCTGACTCTCAACTTATGATTAATCTCTTGAAGACTCCTTCTAAGAATCATAAGGTGGATTGGAGAATAAAAAGAATTATTGAGAAGATTCAATTAATCCAAATGGGATTTTTGAAAGTTGATTACAATCATGTGGTCAAAGATCAAAATAAGAGTGTTGATGTTTTAGCTAATTGGGCTTTGGACAAAGGTGATCTTACTTGTTATGGCCACCCTCATATATGGTGGGCTTCTCAAATTAGGGAAACTCTTCTTTCTATCATTTCTTTGGATGGCTCCAGTTTTGAAGGTACCTAGTTTCTTCTTGCTTTTTTTTTTTTTTTTGCTTCTCTTTGGTTCATTCAGTTTTTTTTAGTTCCCTAGCTCATTCTATTATTTATTTTGTTTCCTCTGTTGATTCTTGCCTTAATAGTCTTCTAGTCTAGATAGGTCATTGTTATGTTCAATTTTTTTTTGTTTTTTGTTTTTTTTGTTTAGTTTTTTAAGGTGGGTGGGTTCTTTTGTTTTGTTTTGTTTTTGTGTTCTTTGTGTTATTTTTTGTTGTTCATGTGTTTTTGTTGTTTTGTGTTTTTTTTTTTATGTTTTTTGTTATTGTTCTTGTGTTTTTTTCGTTCTTGTTCTTGGGTTTCTCTTTGTTTGTGTTATTTTGTGTTTTTATGTGTGAGTGTTTTCTATGTTTTTTGTTTTTGTTTATTGTCTGTTGTTGGTTGTTTTTATTTTTATTTTATTTTTTTGTTTTTATTTTTTAGGTTTTGGTTGTGTTTATTTTTCATGTTTTTTTTGGGTTGTCTTTGTAGTGTTTTGTTGTTTTTGTCTTGTTTGTGTTTTTTTATGTGGTTCTTGTGTTTTTCTATGTGGTTTGTGTTGTGGTTTCTTTTATCTTATTGTGCATGTTTGGTTGTGCTTTTGTTTTTAACACACTCAAGGACCATTTATTTTATTATTTTTGTTGTTATTTACTTATTTTTAAATTGGTTTTGTGTGTTTGTTTGTTCCTTGAGTATGTCAAAGGTGGTAGGCCAAGTCCAAGTCCTGGGCGTTTTTGGCGGAATGGATACCCCTGCCTCCTTGGGTCTTACCCGAAGTGGCATCCCTTTTGGGATGTTTTCCACAAATAAAAAAAATATATATTAGGGAGAAGTTTTCATATTCAATATTTTGGATCCATTCTTCTTTTCTCGAGGACATAGTAATAGATTGAGGTCTAGGAACTGAAACATCCATCTAAATAGACAATCTTGATTTACTCATATTAATTTTACTAGATAAATTTTCCTCTGTTTGGGCATCAATATATTGGAATGCACCAATGGATTTACCTATTTTGGTGAATATCTTCTCTTCCCAAAATTTCATAGGGAGAGCATAAAGATTCACCCAGACTAGGAAGGCATTAATTTCTTCTGTGAAGGTGTTTAAACTAGAAGTCCAAGGTCTTATATAAAAACCTTTTTGTCCAAAAAAACTAATTATATCTATAATCCATTACCCTATCTCTATTCACTAAATTAGAAAAGGAAACAAAAAAGAAATTTTTGGGTAGGAGAGTTACTTGGAATTCTATATTGGTCCATCAATATTTAATGTATCCTTTGAGCTCCTCCAGGCCTGGCCTTTTGCCCTTGAGTTTGCAAATGATTTCTTGAGCTTCATGATCAATCAAATCCAACCCAAATTCATCCTCTAAAATATTGATAGAGGGCAGAGGTTCATCCACCCGTGAACCCAAATATCCCTAAGAGATATTTCTTCTGACCAAAGAGGCTTTCTCACATACTAAAGAGATGGTCTATGAACAACCCTCTTCCTTCAATGCTTGATTGCACCTAGGGTTTGCATCCCTTTCATGAATACTGTAGCCAAATTTTTTGCTTTGTTCCATCGCTTGATTGCACCTAGGGTTTACACCCCTTTCGCAAAGTCTGTAGCCACAACCACAAACAATAATAATATTAGACCAAATATTAAATGTAATTATATAAATTATTATAAACATATTTCTGTACATGAAATACTAAATCAAATCAATTAAATTAAATAGAAATTATTATTTAACTATATAGTCACAAAAAATCTTGAACTAATCAAGTGGCATTAGCTCAACTAGTTAGATTCCTCAATATTTAAGGAGGAGACCAAGGTTTAAATCTTGCCAAGCAATACATAGATAATATCCAAGCTTTGTTGTAATACCACTATGTGGTGATTATGTAATATGGGTGGGACCCGTTTCAATCCCATATAACCAATTGAAAAAAAAAAATCTTGAACTAAAGAAATTAAAGTTTATTTAGATAGATCTTACAACCTATTATGACTTATAAATCTGAAAATCGTTATCATTAATTAAATTAGTAAAAATGATTTAAATTTAGTTATTTTTATTTATAGAAAAAATAAATATTTTTATATTATTTTTATAACATTACTTTTTAATTTATAAAAAAAGTGGTTAATATATTTTTTAAATAAGTTATATGTGGCTTTTGATGGAGGCCATTCCCATGAAAATACCAAAATATTATATTTATTTTTATTCTATTTAAACCATATCTAATTTGTCCTTTTACCAAGGATATTCTTCATTTTGTTTTCAATGTTATTTTCTACAATCAACTCCCTAACATCATTTTCATTAAGAGATAAAATCTCACTCAACCATTTGCCTTCTAAAATTTAGATTTCACTAAGACATAAATCAATACTATGACTGGCCAAGTTATCTACTACCTGATTTCCTTCTCTATAGATATGCTCATATATATAAGAGATTACCTCTAAAAATAGTTGATTAACATCTGCAATAATACTATTTTTTATCCAACCCCCACAGTCATTTTTCTTAATAGCATCAATGATAATTTGTGAATACCCATCAATTGAAGTATATTTTCATTATTTCTCAATTTGCATAGTTGTACGATTCTAAGTGAGGAGAATTTTGCCTTTATTGTTTTGAAAATCACCAATTCCACTAGCTTTTTCCATGGTTTCATTTTAAAGCACCATCAAAATTAATTTTGATAAACCCAATTTCTAGAAATTTCTATTTTACCATATAATAAAGCAAATCCTTTATTTTACGTCATTATTACAGAAGACCCTTCCATGTATTTTCAAATCCTATAACCAAGTGGCTAGCATGTATTTTTCTATATTAGAGACTTTCCATGATAAACACCATATTTATAAACACTCTGTAAGATAGACAATAATACGGTTCTAAACTTGGGCATGGATTTGATATTTAATTATTTTTAATTTTATTATATTTCAAGCCATAAATTTCAACAAATAATGGTAGGAAAAAACCTCCATAGAATACATTATGCTTTAGCTTTAAAATATTTAATCCAACATTTCATCAACTATTTCAATATTGATGAAGATGCCCAATATATGCTCATATTTTTTAAAATTCAACCCTAAATGGTGTGATCTAAGGGACACTAATGAAGTAAATGGTCATATGTTTCTAAATCCTTCTCACACAAGGCATATCTAAAAGGCCCACTATATACTCTTATTTTTAGAATCTCTATTATAAGAATCTTACTTAGACTACTAACCAAATGGATGTTGAGGCCTTAGGGAGAGCCTCTAGTATTCAAACATTCTTCTAAGGGATATTTGGGAGTAGAAAATTTTGATTTTTCTAAATCCTTGTATCCCAATTTGATCGATTATACACCTTCTTTTGGCCAACTCACTCTTTCAAGTAAAAACAAGTAAATAAAACTCTTGAAGTATCTTTTGAAGTTTATATACTATTTATTTGAGTTTCTCACCTTCAAGTAGGTTACTATAGTGATGGCTCACTACACTCAAAATATACCATTCACAGGTGACAAAAAGTAAAGGTCAAAGTAACGAACGAACACAAAAGAAACTTTTGATCAAATTTTCAAGGATCGGGAGGTCAACAAGGATAATGTTAGAAAATTAGACCTTTATAAAGTTCGATAAAAAAGGGAAAAACAAAAGTTCCAATGAGGAGGTCCAATGGTTAGAAGTATCAAGGTTAGAAAAAGTCTCAAAGTTGGATGGTGATCCAAAGAGAAGCCACCACATCCCAAAAGTCTAAGATTTGCTGAGGTGTGTGATTTTTTTGAAGGACTATTATTTCCTAAAAAAGAAATGCTACATATTTCTCGAAATGACAGTAGTAGCTAGGAAGCCATAACTAAGCCACTCCTAAATCTGGAGCATTAAAAGCAAAAACAATTTGCACCTAGAATATGGAGATTCCCAAAAAGGGGTAGTTGAAAATATTGGTGATAGTTGATCATCCAAATACTCATAACCATTTAACATTTAAAATATCAAATAGAGAACCTTGGAAGGACTGACAATTTAAATAAGAGATGACATGACAATAGAATCAGTAGTCATCTTGAAATCTCTGCATGAGTTTTAGAGGGAAACCCTCCTCTTTATAATCTATAAATAGGAGTAGTATTAGCTTTGTAAAGGATCGACAAATTTGCATTTGCAAGTCTTTTGTAAGCTTTTCTTTCATCTTTTCTATAAAGAAATCAGTTCTTGAGTGGCTTATGGGTAAATCAAACCCAAATTCTAGCATAATATTTGTATAAAATTACTTGCATACACACACACACACATATGGAGGCCTGCATCAATTTTTGGACTAGCCATATGTGGTTCTTGAAATCTAGAGAACCTTGGAAGGACTGACAACTTAAACAAGACATGACATGGTAGTAGAAGCATCAGTAATTTTGAAATATCTTCATAAGTTTTGGAGGGAAACCCTCCTCTTTGTAAAGGATAAGCAACTTTACATTTGTAAGTCTTTTATAAGCTTTTCTTTCATTTCTTTCTGTAAAGCAATCGGTTCCTGAGCGACTTATGGGCAAATTGAACCCCGACTTCTAGCACAATATTTGTATAAAATTACTTGCATATATAAATGAAGGCTTGTGTCCATTTTTAGACTAGCCATATATGGTTCTCTACTGACCTATTTCAATATGTGTGTTTTTATTTGTAGTTTTATATGTGCTTTTATATTTTGCTTATATATGCGTGTGTGGGAGGCCTGCATCAATTTTTGAACTAGCCATCTATGGTTATTCACTAATCTATTTATTTATGCATATATGTGTTAGTAAATATAATTTATGCTTAATTGTGTCAAGGAGAAGAAGTGTTCATCATTGACACATAATATTCAGGCATGTTGTGCAAGGAGATATTAGTGGATCTTTTGATGCATTACCACCATTTTTCTTTTGTTGAGTTGTTTTATTTTTATCTTATTCTTTTTACTCCCCCCTAAGTTTAAGTGTGTCTAAAGATCATATAATAGCAAAGAGTTAGCCTTGTGAAAAACTCTTGGAGACACCCAGTTGAGCTAAACCCTACACTCTTGGCCATGACCACGTTGTGTGACTCCTTGCGAGGCCTGATTATTCCAATCAAGACAATCAAATATGATAACAATTTAATGACATGCTTAGTGGGACCCCAATTACATATCATTGGTCCCATAATTGCAACAATAAGTTGCACTAGAATTGGTAAGGGTCTACACCTATCATTACTTGTTGAAACACCTCTTGACTCTGATGGCGACTTTGCTTTAGAATAAAAAATGAAAGAAGTAATTATTGAAGATATTAGATTGGAATTTTGGTGAAAGCCTCTTTCTATCTACTCTCAAAGGAAATATTGAATTCACTTGACATCTTCGTTTGATCCAAAGTACTATGAAAGTTCCACCATGGAGGTTGCATTCCAAAACATGAATGCTTCTTTCCTCGTAAACTTTTTAGCATGGAGAAAAAGAAACCCCTTGCGACCTCTAGTGCCACCAAATATTTGGGATGACTATTTGATGTCCATATTTCAAAATCTATCATATTATTATGACAAAGGCCTATCAACCCCATAGGAGTATTTATAATATATGGTCTACTTTTATCAACTGCATAACATCACAAAACAAAATGTGGCTCTAAAACTGCTAGTGGCTTCATTCGAAGGAAAGTCCTGTAGAGGGTTCTACTCCTTTCCCTTACACTCAATAGTTGAATGGGACCAGATTGCTATCCTATTCATAAATGGATTTAATAGGACGGTGTAACCAACCCCAGTTTTCCAACTTGCTACATAGTCCTCCTTCACTCAAAAACTTACTACTTTCAACCAGTCTACCACAATCTAGAAAAAGGAAGAAAGGTACATGGAGGTAGAGGTAGTAGCTTTGAGTAGGCCCCAAAACTAGAGCAATAATATAAAAAGTTAGAGGATGTTAGAGGTAGTGGATTCCACCCCATCTAAAGTGTTCAAGCTAACAAGTGAACACTTCTATGATCCTAAATAAGGACCATCCCCTTCCAATAGTATAATAGAGATAAAATATCTAAATTAAAGGTGGAAGATGCATGCCAATTAGGTCAAATACAAAGGAAGAGTTAGCATTGGTACCAATCCTATTTTTCCAAGTAAATTTTTCATTCCTGTTACCAGTTTATCTAAGCCAAAGAAGTTGCTCAAAATCCAAGCTTCGAGGAGGTGGAAGTAATTCACCCATGAAACTAGAAAAAGAGGAAGAAGCAATGAAAGGCTTATATAATAAATGTGGGAGCCTCTTTTGGATCCATACCCAATGGATAAGACCACCCACTTAACCTTTGGACATATGTATTATATATTTAATAGTATCATCTTCAAGGGATCGTAGAAGATCTAATAGTTGCAGAGATGTGAAGATGTAGATTGACTACTAAAATTCCAACCTTTGCTTCCATTTCAAAAAGGGGGTACTTTTCCTGACTCTATACCCAATGGACTAAGATACCAATATTTTTGGGTTTCTTATCTTTATGTTATGAACCTCTCTTCTTATCAACAATAAATCATTCACCAATATACAAAAATTTCAAGAATGCATCCACAAATAAATTTCACAATAACAATCCACACAATAAAATAGAGATTGATAATATCCTTGAGGTAGGATAAACTCATACAATGCTCCTTATTGGAAGGAAACCACTCCACAATATCTCTAGCTCCATGAGACAAGACTTCTACAAAGAATAAATAATACTTGATATGACTTTCTTTAAAATTGGGGGTACATTTTTCTTTATACAAGAATATGATGGTTCACCTTCCATGAGTTACAAAGTGCATAATATTATAATATGGCACTATGTTATATATTATTATAATTTTATGTGTTATCCATGCAATAATACAATGTTATATTATATCCCCACATTCATATACTTAGGTATCTAGCATTTCATCCCCCTTACAAAAATATTTCATCCTTGAAACATGTGAAGAAACTAAATAATAGGATCTTCTAAGCAATGATGATAAATTATACCAATCGTGATTGGTGGTATTTTTGCAATGTTTCCAATCTACCCTTATTCCACTTGAATATCCATAGTTGTTGCTCCTATGGTTCCATGTATGTCCATTGTAGTTCCTTTGTTGCTCTATGTCTTATCTCCATTGTTGCCTCTCATGGTGGTGTGGATGGTGATATGCTACAACCTTAGCCTATTCTACTTTTTTTGGATCTTCTTTATTGCTTCTCTCATTTGGTTTGTCCCTTACTTTTACTTGATTTTTACTACTAACTCCTCCCGAGATGCTATTTTATGTTCTTTTATTTGTTCTTACTTTATTTACCTATAATAGCTACCTGGACCCAGAGAATGCAACCAAATATAAACAAGAATAATATCCATATTACCCATATCAATAGCATAAAAATCTAAATGTAAAATATATTTATCCATGGTGATCTTCAAATCTTCAAAAAATTGAACATCCTCACCTTTAATATTTATGTAATTAATTTTTTTTGTTGGAAATTGCAAATTAGTATCCAATTTTCTATTGATGAAGTTATGTTTGTTGCTAGGGTTTATGGAGACAATAACATTTTTCTTTTGAATGCAACCATGAACTTGCAAAATAAATTTTTGATATTCAAACAAATATTTTTTAACATTGTTTGGCACCAAAGGTGTGATTTCCTTGGCTTGCATATTATTATCATTTTTCTTCAATCCCCATTTGTTTAAAAATACAACTTTAAATTCTTCTCTTGTGTATATATATTTATGAGCATGCACAAAGTCTGAAAACCAAGAATAAGCTTCTCCTCCCAAGTGAAACAAAATCTTCACTTTCCATTCTATCTCAAAAAATTTAAAGAAAATGTTTTCCACTTCATCAACCATTCCCTAGCATCATCTAGTGAACATATGTAACTCCATGACCTCAACATATTTTTTTTGAATAAAAAAGGGTTTTAACTAACCATAATTTATCAAAATTAAAATTTATCTAATCTCATCTATTCCCTTATTCAAACAATTAAATCTACAAATTTTCTTTTAAAATAAAGCAAACGACAACTAATTTGCTTCCAGATTGGAAGATATGAAATTTTTCCTTTGCATGAATTTTTCGTACAACCCAAAAACAACATCAAAACCCCAATGTCAAATAATTGTAACTCCCTCAATACTTATCATAATTTAACAAGTGACCAACTATTTTTATAGTACTCAAAATAATCCACTTAATGATGTAAAAAACTTCTAAAAATGATTGCTAAAGAATTGATAATACCTCAACTTCAAATAACCATAACTTTCTCAATACTTATCAGAATTTAATAATTGAGTAGTTATTTTTGTAGTACTCGAAATGATCTACATGTTGGAACAAAAATATTATGAAAATGACTACTAGAAAATATGGTCCCCGCAAAAATGTGATGATTTTCTAGAAAAATGTACCCTAGATCTAAAAACAACTCCACTTTGCTAGATTCATTGCTTTGATACCAAATGTTATGAACCTCTCTTATCAACAATAAATCATTTACCAATATGCACAAATATCAAACATGCATCCATAATTAAATTCTATAATAACAATCCACACAATAAAATAGAAAGTGATAATACCCTTGAGGTAGGGCAACACTGTACAATACTTCTTATTGGAAGGAAGCCACTCCATAAGATCTCTAGCTTGATGAGCCAAGAATTCTATAAAGAATACTTGATATGAATTTCTTTACAATTGGAGGTACATATTTCTTTATACAATAATTTGATGGTTCACCTTCCATGACTTACAAATTACATAATATTATAATATGACACTTTGTTACATATTATTTTTATTTTATGTGTCATTTATACCATAATACAATATTATATTATATCCCCACATTCATATAATTAAGTACCTAACACTTCAACAAGCTAAATATCCCCTATGAATCATCAGAATTATAGTGATGGCTCACTACACTAATAATATACTATTCTTAGGTGATAAAAGGAGAAGGTCAGAGCAACAGACGGATGCAAAATAAACCTTCAATCAAAATTTTTAAGGATCGAGAGGCCAATAAGGATAAGGTCTAAAAATTGGACCTTTATAAAGTCTGATAAAATAGGAAAAAGCAAAAATTTTGATGGGGAGGTCCAACCATTAGAAGTCCCAAGGTCAGAAAAAATCTTAAAGTCAAATTGTGAATAAATTTTTTGAAGAGAAACCACCACATTTCAAAAATATGAGATTTACTGAGGTGTGTGATATTTTAGAAGTATTATCCCTTTCTACAAAAGAAATGTTGAATATTTCTTGAAAAAGATAGCATTATCCAGGAAGCCATCACTAAGTCATTCTCAAATCTGGAGCACTAAAAACATAAAACCTTTGCATCCAAAGTATGGTGATTTCCAAAAAGGGTAGTTGAAAATAATGGTTGTAGCTTATCATCCAAATAATTAGAACCATTTGGTGTTTAAAATACCAAATCTAGAGAACCTTGGAATTATTGACAACTTAAACAAGACATGACATAGCAACATAAGCAACAATCATCTTGAAATCTTGTATGAGTTTTGGAGGGAAACCCTCCTCTTTGTAATCCGTAAACAAAAGTATTATTAGCTTTGTAAAGGATCAACTAGTTTGTATTTGTAAGTCTTTTGTAAGCTTTCCTTTCATTAATTTTTGTAAAGTGGTCAATTCCTAAGTGACTTGTAGGTAAATCAAACCCCTGTTTTTGGCACAATATTTGTATAAAATTATTTGCATATATATATATATATATATATATATATATATATATATATATATATATATATATATATATATATATATATATATATAAAAGGGCTACATCAATTTTTGGACTAGCCATTTGTGGTTCTCTACTAACTCATTTTTGTATGTGTGTATGTGTTTGTAGTTTTTTATGTGTTTTTAGGTTTTGCTTATATATGTGTGTGGGAGACCTACATCAATTTTTGGACTAGCCATATATGGTTCTCCATTGACCCATTTATTTATGTGCATATATGTTGGTAAATCTCATATGTGCTTAATTATGTCAAGGAGAGGAAGTGTTCACTATTGGTACATAATGCTCAGGCCTGTTGTGCAGAGAGATCTTAACAAATATTTTGGAGCATCGTCATCCTTTTTCTTTTGTTGAGTTGTTTTATTTTTATTTCATCACTTTTCCTCACCCCTAATTTTAAGTGGATCTAAATATAATATCATAACAAGGATTTGACCTTGTAAAAAAATCCTTGAGGCCCCTAATTGAGTCAAACCCTATGCTCTTGGCAATAGCCCTACTATGTCGCTCCTCACAAGGTATGATTGTTTCGACCAGGATGATAAAAAATGACAATAGTTACAAATACAAATCCATGATATGGATTTATTGCTCATATTAATATAATATTTTACCTTTGGACCTTTACAAGCTAGACATTCTCAAGCCAATGGATGCCATTTTGAATTAGAGATAAGAGGATAGGGCTTAAACCAATCACCAGACCAAAAAAATTAGAGTTCCCCTAATTGACTGACTATATAATATATTTCTTGATCAATTACAAATTCTTTGATATGATGTTCCATGTTGGTGATCCTTTGGGTATGGTTCATTTCTTGAATAATTTGCATCAAGCTAACCTATATACTATTGAAGTAACATTTTCACCCAACTCTTTCCTTGATCTTTGAATAATATCTAGCTAATATTTGTCTTTAATTCCAAACTCATAAATACACAATTTTGTAAGCCTATCCCTTCATTATTCTTTCTAAACCCTATCCCACTTATGAAGAGAAACCTAAATTTTTTCTCACATCCTTTCCAACGAAAATCTCTTAGAATTATATGAATTTTTGATACTATACTTGCTAGCAATCTTGAAGGTGACATTATATAAGTAGGGATAAATTACAATGTAGTATTTATGATTTGTATCCTTCCTACCATGGATAAGAATTTACCTTTCCAACATGCCAAACAATATTTAATTCTATATAAACATGAGTCCTAAAGCTTATTTTTATTTCCTTTATAATACAAAGGAATACCCAAGTAAGTTGATGGAATTTTTAAATTTTAAATCCTAAAATATCCATAATAATCCATTATAAATCTATGGTAGTTCTAATGAAAATCATAGACTTTATAGTATTAATCAACTATCCAAAGCCTTCTCATAGTATGATAATTTTGATTTGAAATCCATGACATCATTAATTGAAGGATGACCCAAAAGAAAAGTATCATTAACTAGAGATGAGATTCGAAGGGACCATTTGTTAGACCTTGAATACCTTTGATTTTTCCTTCCATTTTTACCTTTGAGAAATCTCCCTCTAATGCTTCACAAGAATAATAAATAGATAAGGAGATAGTTGATAATCTTGGTAGAGTCCATGGGATGACTTAAAGTATCAAACAAGATATCCATTGATCAAAATAAAATATTTTAGAGTGCTATAACAAAACTTAATCCATTCACACCAACCTTAGTTAAAACTATTTTTTCTTCTTCAAAATGTCATGTAGAAAACTCTATCAAACTCTATTATATTATTTGTTCATATATAATTTCATAAACATACCTGTAAAGAGAATGTATAATCCATTTTACAATAATTACACCATCAATAGTTTTTTTACCATAAAAAAAACCATCTTGTTCCTTTGAGCTAACAAAATCTAGAAATTGTTTCAACATGATAGCTATAATTTTTTAAATGATCTTATAAATCATTTTGCTAAGGCTTATTGGACAAAATTTATCAAATTATTTTGTTTCAATTTTCTTAGGAACCAATGTAGTAAAGGAGGCATTAATCTCACTCATTATAGTATTCATTTTTTAATCCTCTCCAACCTGTAGCCAACATATCATAGTCTTTAATAAATCTAAAAAAATTGAATGAAATTTGCAAGAAACATCAAGACCATGTGCCTTGTAAGGATAGAAAGAGGAAATTGCCTCATTTAGGTCCTCCATAGATATCTTCTTCATCATATTTTTATTTTATCCCTATAATAATTGATGGAATATTTTGCAAAAATTTGTCTTGTACCTCCTTATCTTTCACAACATCTTACAAAATATTTTTGAAATAATTAGTTGCTTCCTTCTTGATATCTTCTTTTTCTTCAATATTTTTTTTATCCCAAATTAAAATATTTCTTATGTGATGAAAGAAAAAAATATTTTCCTATAGCATAGAATTTTTGGTATCTATATCTCCTTCCTTGATCCATTTGCCCTAGATTTTTGAAAACCAATACGAGTCCTCTATTTTTAATACAATATGATAATTGAAAAGTAATTGTATGTCTTACACATAAGAATACTAGTCTAATTCATTGATTTTTTAGTATCTCTTGTAAATTTTTAGTTTGGATTCAATTTATTTGTTTTCTTTAAATGTACCAAAATATTTGGCATTCCAAATCTTCCTTTTCCCCTTTAGATATTTTATATTTTGACTAAAAACATACATAATTCTTCAATATTTGGTTCATCCCACCGTAACATAACTATTTGGAAGAAATCAAGGTCTTGAAGCCACATGGATTGGAGGAAAAATGGCTTTGGATGACCATTATGGAATAAATCATAAGTCAAAATAATAGGTTTGATTTAAACCCGCTCATAATAAATTATCTAAAGAGACTGTATACTTTATTCACAATGACATGTTGGATAACAAGAATCTATCCAATATTTCCACTATATGAGTTTCCCCAAATTGGTCCCTCTTTGAGTTTCCTTTTCTCTTTATTCTTACTTTGATGACCTTCCTTTCCTTTTTCCATTCTTACCAACTCTTTCATCTTCATTAATATTTTCTATTTTTATATATTGTACATAATGAGACTTCATCTTTTAAATATTTATGCTACCATAGAGAATCTAAAATGCAAGGAATGGCCTCATGAATTATTTCTTCTTTATGTTTCCCAAGAAACCCTAAAATGTAAGCATGATCCTTCATAGTAATAACTTTCTTATGTTGCCCTAAAAATTCTAAATTTTCGTGGATATCCTTATATACATTTCTTTATTATAATACTCTTGAAATCCTAAAGTGAAACAAATACATTCTATACTTGGATTCAACTTTATCTATTTCACCTCATTTGCTTTAAAATTTGTCTCTTTGTCTTCCTTCATTTAACTTCTTTTGAATTTGAATTTATGCATTGCACTTCCTCATCCCTTATATCAAATTTCTTCTAATGGTTAGTTCAAGTAAATCATAACGGCCTTCTTCATTTGATGATGTAGAGGGTATTTTTTTTCTACTTTCTTGTTAGGAATTCACCATGTACAAACAATACACAGCCTATGAAAAAAAAAATAATAACAATGAAAATGGAGAAATAGTTCAAACCCTAGTTAAGCCCCCATAAGCAAAATAGGAAACAATGTAATAAACAACAAACAATCACACAAATGTAAGAGACACAAGATATACGTGGTTCGGGTAGTGTACCCTACATCCACAGAGAAACAATCAGTCCTTTGTATTATTAACAATACAATAATCTTCTCCTCTTGTACAATGTCTCCTTCTCTCTCTTCCTCCAAACCATAAAAGAGCATTTTACCATGGAGGCAGTCTTTACAGTACAAAATATATAGAGATTCGTGGATTTTCCTCTACCTGAAACCACATAGTGGTGTAAGAATACAATGAGCCAAAAAAATGGGCTGATAACCATCCATACGCTTATCACGTTCTTATGACAAGTATTTTTCACCAAGAAAATATAGTTAAATTGTCAGTCATAAATTTTCAATAAAAAAATTTCTCCATCAACAATATTTAATGGTAATTAGGAACGATCAAAATTTTGGCAAAGCTGGTGACAGATGGAGCAGCAAGGAGGAGGAGTGGGAGGTCTAGGGGCAACAAACCCTAGGTGTGGGGCTTCGGTGGGCAGATCAGCAGACGCGGCAGGTGGGGGCTCTGGTGAGATAGTAGGCCCCCAGGCAGAGGATGTGGACAAGGAAGTTCTATTGGAACCAGTCCAAGGGCGTTGGGCGGATGCGGTTGAAGATATCTCTGAGGGGGACCAGGACTCTGTGCATCAGGATCAAAGGAAGACCCAAGAAGGAGACAAAGAGAAACCTAGCAACTGGAGACCTTCATATCTTAATGCTCTTCGCGGTAAGCAAAAATTATCCGACTCTTGTTTTAATCTAAAATCTATCAATGGTAGGTTGCACGTCTCGGATACCTTAGCTCAGCATGTGGCTATGGAGGGCAGAACATCTCTGGTGGAAAAATTTATGGGGGTGAGGCCAGAATTGGAAGTCATAAGGAGATGGGTCGTCCAAAAATGGCAGCCAAGGGCCGGTATGATGATTAAGGCTTTACCCAAGAATTTTCTTTTGGTGACATTTCAATGTGAACAGGACATGGAAAGGACTCTCCAAGGAGGTCCTTGGTTTTTTGGGAAAAGGGGCTTGTATCTGAAGCGTTGGTCCCCCGATTTCAACCCCCAGACTCAGGTGTTGGATTTGGCTCCTATTTGGGTTAAGATGCCGAGATTACCTCTGCTTTTCTGGAATGAACAAATATTGGCTGGGATAGCTACAGATATTGGAGAACTAATAGCTAGTGATCCTGCAACCTTGAGCAAAACAAGACTCATTTCTGCTCGCATGTGTGTGTTGGCGGACCTGAGTAAAGAGCTCCCTAAATCCATTATATTGTAGTCTATGTTTGGTCTTCATACTCATGTATTTGAATATGAAAATATGTCTTTTAAGTGTAGTGTTTGCAGGAAGGTAGGGCACCAGGGTATCCACTACATTTCCAAGAACCAGCCCCCACTCCAAAATACTGCTCCTCAAACCCAGAATAATATCCCTCCCCCGTAGATCTCCATTCCTACCCAACATGGGCCTCAAGGACATGGAGCTCAAAATCCGAATATCAGAGACCCTGTTCGCCCTATTGTAAGCAAGAGGCAACGTTATAACCCTCCTCCCAAAAATACCTATGCCCCGAAACCCTCTCACAGGGGAGCTGGTCCCTTTGATGGGAACCCTCAAGCTCAACCTGCTCCTAAGATGATACAACAAGCCTCAGAGCCAAATCACAAAGGAAAGAACCCTATAGATCAACGCCCTGGGGCAAGTAAGTTTGATTGGGTAATATGGGAGGCCTATGGAGGCTCGGTGGAAGTGGTCCCATGTACTGTAGAGGAATTTATGGGAAGAAATTCCAAGGAGATCAACATCCTAGTGGAGAACAATTTTGATGCATTAAATCATCTGAAGGGAGATCAGATGGATAGCCAAGAAGTGGAATCTAAGGTAGAGGAGACTCAAGAGAAGGATTTAGAGGAGAAAAATCAGAGGAAGGAGTAGGAAACTAATTATATAGGCAAGGATACTCAGGAGGAAGAGGTGAACCACCAAGATCAATGTAACCCCAAAGCAGGAAAAAAGAATCTACTAATCAAGAAGCTAAGAGCACGGAATCATCTCCACTGTCAGAAAGACCAGTTAACCTGGAAATCCAGATTGTTACCCCAAAGACCAAGACTGACCTATCCAAGATGGTTACTAGAAGCCAAGTGAATCCCAAGGAACCCCAGCCTAGAGCGGATGTATGGGGATATGGTTCGGTAGGAAGAGGGAAACCTAGCAATGCTGCCTTAAGGCAGAAAGAAGTGGAGTGAGAAGTGGATGATGGCACTCAAGCAGTATTGCTATTTGGGGCAAAGGCTCAGGAATCCAAAGCCCATAAATGAAGATTCTTTCATGGAATATTCGTGGGAGTAATCCTGCAAAAATAATAGCTTTGTATGCTCTTAGACAAGAACACAAACCGGATATGATTTTACTGCAAGAAACTAAAATGGAGGAGAGTAGAGTTATTCCTTTTAAGAATAGGACTTGGCGAGAAGCTGAAGTAGTAGGCCAAGAGGTCATTGGAACATCAAGAGGGTTGCTGGTTATGTGGAACAAGAATGTGATTTATAGTAGAGTGATTCTGATGTCTAGTTGGTTTATTTGTCTCTTATGTGTGGATAAAACCACGCAGGAAGAGTGGATCTTAATGAATGTATATGCTCCAGTTAGACAGGGACTGAGAAGGGTTCTTTGGAGTCAGCTAGCTGAATTGAGGGAGACGATCCCCAACTACCCTTTAATTGTGGCGAGGGATTTCAATTGCTACCTTAATCCTGCAGATAAATTGGGGGGCTCTCAAAGAATAACTGTTGATATCTATGAGTTTAGAGATTTTGTTGAGCAACATGAGCTGATGGATGTGGACCTACATAGATTCTCCTATACATGGTCTAACAAAATATTGAAGGAAAACCAAATTCAGATCAGATTAGATAGGTTTCTTCTTTCTCAAGAATGCCTGGAGAGGTTTGGGGACTCTTCATTAATGACACTCCCAAGAATCGGGTCTGATCACAACCCAATTCTATGGGAAACAGGGGAGGACTCTAAGAAAAGATACATCAGACCCTTTCGATTCGAACTTATGTGGTTCCAACATCAAGATCTCAAGGATCTGGTTGCCCAATGGTGGGACAAAAAGTATAATGGTTCGAAACTGGCCCAAGTGGCATGTAAACTAAGGAATGTGAAGGCTAACATTAGAGAGTGGAACAAAACTTCCTTTGGCAATATTTTTGTTAAAAAGGTAGAACTAAAAGACAAGATCAATGAACTACAGGAGAAGCTAAAGTCAGAGCAGCTTACAGAGGATCTGAGAAACCAGGAGAGGGAGTTGTTAGCCGAATACCACACGATGCTAGGATTTGAAGAAACCTTTTGGAGGCAGAAATCCATACTGCATTGGTTAAAGGCGGGTGACAGAAATACAAAGTTCTTCCATGTCTCTACTCTTCGCCACAGGAGTACTAACAAAATTAAGGAGATCAAGATGGCCGATGGGTCTAACACCAAAGATACAGAAGTCATAAGGAGGGAAGCGGTTGAGTACTTTAAATTGTTGCTAGAAGATGTGAATCTCTATTGGCAGCCATTCCATCCCTCGTAACTGAGAATCTTAATGGATTCTTACTTAGTCCTTTCACAAAGGAGGAAATCAAGAAGGTGGTTTTTGACATGGATGGTAATAGCTCCCTAAGACCGGATGGCTTCCCCGCAGCTTTCTTCCAGAAGTTTTGGGATATCCTAGGCAATGATGTAGTGGAAGCTATAATTGAGGCTCAAAAGGACATGGAAATCCTAGGAGTTAATGCTACATTTTTAGTCCTCATCCCTAAACTAGTGGGAGCAATGGAATTTTCTAGTTTTTGCCCTATCAGTTTATGTAACACTCTGATGAAGATTCTCACAAAAACAATCGCCAATAGGCTGAAGGTTATCCTTCCTTTCATCATTGATATGAACCAAGGAGGCTTTGTGAAAGGGCAAAAAATATTGGATGGTATCATCACAATTCATGAGGTTATTCATTCAATGGTGGCTAGTAAGGAAGCTGGTATGTTACTAAAGCTTGATATGAATAAATCCTAAGACCGGGTCTCATGGCGGTTCCTCACCAAGATTTTGGGTAAGTTTGGTTTCTGTCCCCAGTGGATTAAGTTGATTTTTAGTTGTATCTCTACTACAAGATTTTTTGTCATGGTGAATGGGTCACCTTCTAGTTACTTTAAGAGTGAAAGGGGGTTGCGACAAGGAGATCCTTTGTCTCCATATTTGTTTATTATTTTAGTGGAAGCATTGGGTAGGAACATTTCAGCAGTGGTGGCAGATGGTCGATTGGAAGGTTTCAAACCAGCCTCAACAGCAGAGCCAGTGTCTCACCAACAGTTTGTGGATGATACAATCATTGTGTCCAAAGCCTCGATGCCTCAGGCTAGGAAGCTAAAGAGAATTCTAACCAAGTATGAGACAGAAGCAGGACAGTACATAAACTATAAAAAGAGTAGCATCTATTTCTTTAACATGCCTAGTGGGAGGGAGGAAATAATAGCTAACCTGTTCGGTTGTGGAAAGGAGATTCAACCAGCAACTTATCTAGGCATGCCTATGTTCGAAAGAAGAATGAAAGCTACATTGTGGAACTCAGTCATTGACAGGATCTCCAAAAAGTTAGCAGGGTGGAAGGGCAGCCTTCTCATCTCCGCAAGAAAAGCCTTATTAGTTCAAAATCCTTTACAAAGCATTCCAATTTACTGCATGTCTCTATTTAGAATGCCTGCAAAGGTCCGAGCTACATTGGAGCAAATTCAACGCAACTTCTTGTGGTCAGGTTCAAAGGAGAGAAAGAGAATTTTGTTGGTAGCATGGAATCAAGTGTGTGCAAGCAAGGATCAGGGAGGCCTGGGGCTAAAGAGAATTAAATAAATGAATCAAGCTCTGATTGGCAAACAGGTATGGAGATTTATCAATAATGATCAATTGGGATGGGTAAAACTTCTTAAGGCAAAATATATCAAAAATAATCAGGACTTCCTGAAAGCTGATAATCTCCCTAGAGGATCTTATTTCTGGAATTTTTTGCTCGAATGTCGGGAGGTAGTCAGGAAAGGCATCAAATGGAGAATTGGTAATGGAAGACAAGTGGACTTTTGGCAAGACCCGTGGTTGGAAGAGGCCCCTCTGAAAGATAACTTAGACCTTCAGGTCCTCCAACATAAACTTTCGAAGTAAATGGGAGGAAAAGTAGGGGATTTTATTGTCTGTAGCATAGGAAACTTCCTCTTGGAAGAAAATCACAGTTCATAATCTGTCAGAGCAAGAGAAGGTGGCCCTAACCAAACTCAATGATGCTTTAAGGGTGTTCCCGATCATTCCTAGGGAAGGAAGAGACAAGGCGATTTGGGGCAAAACTACAAGTGGGATCTATTCAGTAAAAACTACCTATAAGTTAATCCACTCAGGATTCAATGGCTGGACTCCGACTTCTATTATTTGGTTAAATAATTTAACCCCAAAAATTGCTTTCTTCTTTTGGTTGGCAGTTCAAAATAAGATTTTGACAACAGATAATCTGCAAAGGAGAGGTTTCCAATTCATCAATCGATGTATCTTGTGTGAGAAAGCGATAGAATCTATAAGTCATATATTTCTAACTTGTGAATTTTCTTGTACAGTCTTCCAAATGATCCTATCTAAATTTCATATAGATTGGGTCTGTCCAAATAGCATGTCTGACGTCTGCATACAGTGGGCTTCCCCCTTTCGGGCGAAACTTTTAACTTGGCTCTGGAAGCTCAGCTTACCCCATTTTTATGGGGGATATGGAATGAGAGAAATAAGAGAGTATTTAAAGGACGTAAGAAATATCCCAAGTTATGTGGTAATAAAATAATCAGAGCTTTGAAAGAAAACTGGAAAAATTTCTTCTTCAAAAATGAGACCATGTCTCTAAGGGAAAGGAGGATTTTGTGTAACTGGGGAGAGGAACTTCCAGACCTAGACATTACAACCAACCCATGGGATGGTGTCAAGTGGATACCCCCCACTCAAAAGTGGGTTAAGTTTAATTTTGACGGGACAGCTAAAGGAAATCCGAGGGCTGTAGGAGCAGGAGGAGTTCTGAGATATGAGGAAGGAAAAGTGGTCCTTGCCTTTGCAGAGCCTTTGGGAACTCAAACAAATCATTTTACAGAAGCCTGACCCTGCATGCAGGCAATGCGAATTGTCAGACTTGAGGGTTATAATGAAGTTATCTTTGAAGGGGATTCGCTTAATATAATCAAGGCAATTAAGGAGGATAAAGACCCCAGCTGGACCATCTTGGAGCTTATCCTAGAAGAAAATATTCATAAATATCATTTGGTTAATGCCCGAATCCAACACACCTTCAGAGAAGGGAACCAGGCGGTGGATCTAATGGCAAATATTGTAGTTTTTGTTGGGGAGATGCAAATTTGGAAGGATAACTTCCCTCAAGAACTATTGGTGTTGGCTTCTAGAGAAGAGCTAAGATCAAACCTGTTAGAGCATCAGGAGATCAGAGGGGTTGATGATGAGTAATCCGACAGATGGAATTAGGCAGAAAAGGCATCCCATTTGCTAGGGCCTGGGAGGTGACAAGTGTACAGTACAACAACCTAGTGGTATTAGTAAGTGCTAGGTGTTGTTTGGTTTTTGTTTTATCCTGAATAGTCAAGCGACAAGTATAGGACTGTGGAATCTAAGTATGGCTTAATGTGGGTCTTAGAAAGATCCATTTTGTATTTTGATTATATGGGCTTGATGCTAGAACCAACCCATTTTGACTATGTAAAAGGTTTGTGGACCTTATAACCACCTCTACCTTATACCAATTTTTTTTTAATGGTAATTAAATATTTAATGTTAATTAAATATTTAATGCTGCCCCTTGGAACCCCGTTCAAGGGCCTATTGTTGATCATTGCCCATCAACAATACTCCTTGGCAATTAATTCCTTTCTTATCAATTTGGCTCCATTACCTAACAATCTCCCACTTGGAGACAAGATTGATGCAACATCCCTGCACCCTAGGACTGAAAGTTTCTCATAACATGACCTTACTCCTTAAGGCCAACCGAAGTAGAGCAAAAGCTCAACTTCTCCCTGGTTACAATTTTAGTAAGCATATCAACAAAATTTTGGGAAGTGTGAATCTTACCCAACTTTACCAAACCATCCTCCATTGTTGATCGAATGAAGTGATACCTCAACTGAATGTGCTTTGTCCGTGAGTGAAAAGCAGAGTTCTTCGCTAAATGAATGGCACTTTGGTTGTCACTCCAAAGTGTCCCATATCCTTGCTCCTGACCCAACTCCTCAATCAACCTCTGAAGCCATATGAACTCTTTGGCACCTTTCGTGATGGCCACATACTCAGCCTCCGTAGTAGAAAGAGCTACAACACATTGTAGCTTGGATATCCAACTCACTGCTGTACCTCCAACTGTGAATACATACCCAGTAGTGCTCCTCCCACCATCCAAATCACCTACCATATCTGAATCCACATAGCCCTGTAACTCAACTTTGGAACCTCCAAAATTCAAACAGAATTTTGAAGTCCCTTTCAAATACCTGAGTATCCATTTCACTGCTTGCCAGTGAGATTTACCTGGATTACTCATATACCGGCTCACAACTCCCACTGCTTGGGCAATGTTTGGTCTTGTACACACCATAGCATACATCAAGCTCCCAACTGCTGAAGCATAGGGTACCTTCCTCATGTACTCTTCCTCCTCCTTTGTCTTGGGACATAGCTTCTTTGAGAGCTTAAAGTGCTTTGCAAGAGGTTGGGCTACCGGTTTTGCATCATGCATACTGAACCTCTTAAGCACCTTTTCCACATAATCCTCCTGAGACAACTTCAGTGTTTTCTCCTTCCTATCTCTAGTGATTCTCATGCCAAGGATTTGTTTGGCCTCCCCCAAATCCTTCATGGCAAATTTACTTGCCAACTCCCTTTTCAATTTCTTAATATCCTGCATATTGGATCCTGCCACAAGCATATCATCAACATACAATAAGAGAATAAGGAAGTTACCATTTCTTGTAGCCCAAAAATAAACACAATGGTCACTCTGGCTCCTAGTAAAATCATGCTCAATCATGAAACTGTCAAACTTGAGATACCATTGCCTTGGAGCTTGCTTCAAACCGTACAAGCTCTTTTTTAGTTTACACACAAGACTCTTCTTGCCTTTGACCTCAAACCCCTCCGGTTGGTGCATGTAGATCTCCTCCTCCAAATCCCCATGAAGGAATGTTGTCTTCACATCTAACTGCTCAAGATGAAGATCTTCTACTGCAACTATACTCAAAATAGTCCGAATTGAAGTCATTTTTACTACAGGTGAGAAAATATCATCATAGTCAATACCTTTTCTCTATGCAAATCCTTTCACAACAAGTCTTGCTTTGTACCTCTTGTTGCCATCAACTTCGTCCTTCACTCTGTACACCCATTTGCAATGCAATGCCCTTTTGCCCTTGGGAAGCTCAACCAAATCCCAAGTTTGGTTTTGAGTCAATGAGTCCATCTCATCCTTCATAGCATGCTCCCACTTGCTCCTAGTTTCCAATTGCAAAGCCTCATGAAGACATTCGGGCTCACCTGCATCAGTGTATAGAATGTAATGCAAAGAAGGAGAATACTTATTTGGTGCTCTTCTTACCCTAGTAGATCTCCAACCTTCCGGTATTAGTGGTGGTGGGGGTGTTTGAGGTGTTTCATTCTCAACTTGCTCATTCATTTGGTCACCATGCTCTTCAACATGAGCACCATGTTCATCAATCTGAACAAGAGGCTATCTTTTTACACCATGCTCTGGGATTGCATCCAAGTCAACAAACTCAGGTGCATCCTCTTCAACCTGTATGTGCCTATCCTTGTACAACCTATCCTCATTGAAAATCACATCTCTACTCTTGATAACTTTTCGGCCAACGTTATCCCATAGCCTATATCCCATCTCATCCACACCATAACCAAGAAAATAGCACTTTCTAGACTTTGCATCAAGCTTACTCCTATTTTCTTTATCTATGTGGGCAAAAGCCTCACAACCAAATACTCTAAGGAAAGAGTAGTTTACAGGTTTACCTTTCCAAGTCTCCTCTGGAATGCCTCCATCCAATGCAGTACAAGGTCCTCTATTTATCAAATAAACTATTGTATCAACTGCACTAGCCCAACAGAACAATGGCAACCCTGCATGCAATCTCATGGCTCTGGCACGCTCCATTATAGTTTTGTTCATCCTCTCCGAGACTCCATTCTCCTGTGGTGTCCTAGGAGTAGTCTTGACTCTCCTAATTCCTTCCTTTGCGCAATAGTCCTCAAACTCCTTGCTGCAATATTCACCACCATTGTCAGATTTAAGGCATTTTACTTTCTTACCTGCCTCAATCTCCACTAATGCTCTCCACTTCCGAAAAATATCAAAAACATCAGATTTATGCTTGATTGTGAAGATCCATGTCTTCCTACTGAAATCATCAATGAAGGTAACATAATAAGAGTAGCCCTCAAGAGAAAGTACCGGTGAGGGACCCCACACATCCGAGTGAACTAACTCTAATTTCTCTTTCTTCCTTTCTGGACCAACCTTCAGAAATCTTACCCTTTTCTGTTTTTCGTATACACAACCTTCACAAAAACCCAAATCAACCTCCTTGAGTTTTGGCAACAGTTTTCTGGAGTGAAGGATTTTCATCCCTTTCTCACTCATATGACCCAACCGCAAATGCCATGCTTTCACATCATCCTGAGCAGCATAGTTCAATGTACAATAAGATGAGTTCTGCAATAAATACAAAGTTCCAGTCAACTCACCTTTTGCAATCACCATTGAACCCTTTGTCACTCTCCATTGCCAGTTTCTAAAAGTAGTGTTGCATCCCTCCAAATCAAGTGCACTCGGCTGAAATCAGGTTCCTCTTCAGATCAAGAATGTGCCTAACATTTTTAAGCACCCAAATATTTCCATTTGGCAACTTTACATTCACCGTGCCAATACCCACAATCTCACATGGACAATTATTGCCCAACAAAACCTCTCCATAATGACCTGGAGTATAATCAACAAAGTACTCCCTATGAGAAGTGACATGATAAGAAGCTCCAGAGTCCATAACCCAATACTCACTCGTGCAATTTGCTGCAAGAATCAAGGCATCCTGATAAATTGCACTTGCAATGTTTACCTCTTGAGCATCATTTCCACTATTGTCCTCATTCTTCTTTCTATCTTTGCACTCCCTCTTGAAGTGTCCACTCTTCCCACAATGCCAACAATCAATCTTGCTTTTGTCTCTACTTTTAGATCTACCCTTCGATTTTCCTCTATTCTGGATTTTTCCTCTAGCTTGGCCTTTTCCTCTTTCTCTGTTTCTGCCTCTACTTTCTGTAGATAGTGCTACTCCAGATGATGAAGCCTCCCCTGAGGATTTTCTCCTCATATCCTCACTGAGGATTGTGCTAATCACATCATCAAACACCAACTTTCCAGATCCAGGCACAGAATTACTCACTGCCATTACAACGCTACCCCACGAGTCTGGTAGTGAACAAAGAAACCCTAAAGCCATAACCTCATCATCAAAATCAAGCCCTACAGATTTTAAAGAACCCATAACAACATAAAACTCGTTAAGGTGTTCTTGGATAGATCCACCCTCTTGCAACTTCATAGTAAATAGCTTTCTAATCAAGAAAATTTTATTTGAAGCTGAGGGTTTTTCATACAACTTAGCTAGTGTATCCATGGCTCCTTTGGTGGTCTTTTCCTTCCCGATGTTGTATGCAACAGAATCATCCAGGCTCAACCGGATCACCCCTAGTGCCCTCCTGTCTATCAGATCCCATTCATCATCATCCATCATCCTAGGTTTACCATCAGTCTTCCCTTTCAGAGCCAAGTACAGATCATCCTTCTGATACAGATAATCCTCCACTTTGGTTTTCCACATACCAAAATTTTGTCCAGTAAACTTCTCCAGTTTAAACTTTGAACTTTCTCCCATTTCTCCCACTCGAACAGAAAACTCTCCTGTGAGTGCCCTTTCCCAACAAGACAGCTCTGATACCAGTTGTTAGGAATTCACCATGTACAAACAATACACAACCTATGAAAAAAACAAATAATAATAGCGACAATGGAAAAATAGTTCAAACCCTAGTTAAGCAGTGCAATAAACAATAAGCAATCACACAAATGTAAGAGACACAAGATATACGTGGTTTGGGCAGTGTACCCTACGTCCACGGAGAAACAATCAGTCCTTTGTATTATTAACAATACAACAATCTTCTCCTCTTGTATAATGTCTCCTCCCCTCTCTTCCTCCAAACCAAAAAAGAGCATTCCGCCATAGAGGCAGTCTTTACAGTACAAAATATATAGAGATTCGTGGCTTTTCCTCTACTCGAAACCACATAGTGGTGTCAGAATACAATGAGCCAAAAACATGGGCTGATAACCACCCATACGCTTATCACGTTCTTATGACAAGTGTTTTTCACCAAGAAAATACAGTTAAATTGCCAGCCATAAATTTTCAATAAAAAATTTCTCCATCAACAATATTTAATGGTAATTAAATATTTAATGTTAATTAAATATTTAATTAATAAGTTGCCCCTTGGAACCCCGTTCAAGGGCCTATTGTTGATCATTGCCCATCAACAATACTCCTTGGCAATTAATTCCTTTCTTATCAATTTGGCTTCATTACCTAAAGTTTCTTGGGAGTGGAAAATCCTTAATTTAAATCATCATCTGCTATTATATGATCCCCTTTCTTAATATTAAATTTATCTCATGCCTAAAAATTTTCATCTCTTTCTCCATCATTTTTACTTTGCAATCTCTTCCCACGTGTACAGTCTCATAACATTTGTGGCATCAAAATGAAATATTTTCATAGTCCACTTGTTAATCCCATTCTCTTGATTTAGATTAGTTATAATAAACTAAGGTAAAGGTTTTGAAATATCCATGGAAACACATATTCACATGTATGCAATATGCCTCCTCTCCTTTGTAGTGGATCCCTATTGGATGAACTCCTTTAGAGTATTACCAATGTTCTTAAATAACCCCTAATGGATAAGTTGATAAGGAAGTTCAAAAAACCTAATCGACATTATAATCCTTTTAATAGTTTATGTCTCCATACACAAATTATTGCTCCATGGTCTTAAATATAATGTATATTTATACCTTAGCCAAGGGACACCATCTATTATTTTCTACTTGATTTTTGAACTTGATAATATGATGAGAAAAAATCATTTTTCAAGAAAATCCATAGAGTAATTTGAATTCAATCCCAAATTCCACTTTACCAATTTTGAATCTTCAAAGAGCTTGGCCAATATCCATGAAACTTACATTTTCACTCTTTGTGTTTAAGAACCATTATATCATGCTCAATAATATCATCCATTATAATCACTTATGGTGTAATATCTTATACTTGAATAATATTTTCCATAGCTTTCCTCTTCATATTATCCCAAACTAGGGCATCCATACATCCAACTAAGTCATCCTTACTTCTAGTGAAGAATTTCAAAGTTGACTTTCCTACCATGCTACCTAGATTTTCTTCACAAAAATATTTTAGTTTTTTATTTTCTCCTAAGATCTATAGATAGAAGTAGTGATGCTCGATCCTTGCTTACACTTTGATTTCTTCTTACACTTGCTTCCTACTTACATTTACAACACTTTACTTTTTAAAATAAGAAAAATTTAAGGCTCGCTATTAGCTCACACTCGCTTAAAACTTAGTTTATGTGACACACACACACACACACACATATATATATATAAGTAGTGACACTTGATCCTAGCTTGCACTTTGCTTTATTATCACAATTGCTTTCTACTTGCATTTACAACCACTTGTTTGCTTTTTAAACTCAAGAAAAATTTAAGGCTCACTCTTAGCTCACACTTGCTTAAAAATTAGTTTATGTGATACACATACATACACACACACATATATCTTTTTTTATTGGTAAGAGGGATTTTGAAAGGATCCCGTAACATTTTACAAAAGAGATATAGTTAGGAGATGTTCTCCTAAGAAAATGGTATCCAAAATTACCAAGGACCCTCTCTGAGTCATCAAGAGAAACCACAAAAAATGATAAGAGGTCCACGCAAGGGCTAAAGAGAATTCCTTAAAATTCTATAGAAGAAATCAATGCAAGGGTAGACAAGGAAGCGAGACTATGTTAAACATTATTCTTGGTAAAAAATAAAAACAAAAAACTTGTAGTCAAAGACTACATAATTAGTTTCTAGGATTTCCTTTGTTGCACCCTATATCATTGCACTCAGTGCCCACCAAGCTTTTGAATTCTTCTAAGATTTCATATTGGTACTTGTATTCATCCAGGAGAGCTTCTGACTACATCAAGAGAGAAGATGTCATCTTGGTAGCCCTCTCGAGAGCTTTCATAATATCATGGAGGTCCTAGAGATGGCCTCGATCAGAAATATTTGGCCAACATGACACTCAGGATGTTAGCAAGGGTGGCTACATAGATGTACCTTATATATCTTCCATGGGGTGGCCTTTCTTGGACACACTTTAAAGCTTAACCTGGAAAGATGGAGAATCATCAAAATTTTCATTCTTATCGAGGATAATTGGAGATTTGCGCTTGCCACTACCAATATTGCTTTTGGTTCTATAACATCGAGGTTCAGACTTCAGGGAACCCATAGTCCCCTCCAATTTCAAATCATAATCTAGTGCACAATTAATTTTAGGAGATGAAAAGCCATCACCACCAATGTCATCCACAGGCCTAACAACTGAAGCCACCACTCTTCTAGTTTACCTCTCAAGCATGTATTTGTACATGACCATGTGGAGTCCTTGGTGAAGGGGGAAGGAAGAAACTCCCCTCTTGAAATTCACCATCGAGTGTTCGATCGACCTAAAAAGATACTCTAGAATTTTGATAGTTTTCTTCCCCCTTAAGTGATTGAGGAACACTAGGTGAAAACTCCTCAAAATCACACCAGGACTATCCAGAGTGAAATATTGCAAAACGATGATCATGACAACATCCTAGGGCTTGGTAAGAGTTTCTCTGAGAATTTTTCCTTTGTTTATCCTTATATAAATTCTCCCCATTGTCTTTAAAAAGCAAAAATTCACTCTAAAGGGAGTGTTTCTCCCTATGAATGATCTCACTATCATTTGATAGTCTAATGATCTCATCGAGAAGATCGATAGTTATAGTAAAAATCAACCCAAAAATGAAAAAATGGTCCTCATCCCATATCCAGATGAACTCCATGGATAACTCTGAGTCGCTGCCACTAAACTACTACAAGAAATTGAGAAGGTTGTCGTCCCAAAAAATATCTTTGACAAGGGTATTGATATGGAGGGAAGAGGATTCTAATTCAGAAATAATATTGATATTTGGACACAGAAGAAGAACTAAAAAGGAAAAGACATCATTGGCTGAATTCCATGAAAGAAACACAATAGGGAGACCTCGTAAAACTCCCTAACTATGCACAAGGGAATCAAAGGAAAGATATAGGTGGGGGATTTCCATCGAGAAGGGAAGGAGGAAGATTTTCAGTCGAAATGGTGAGGTCGGGTTCTAAAACACCCAGGTTTGCAAGGAGATTAATTGAATGATTACCTTCATGAAAGAAATGTTGGAAAGTAGTATTGGTGAATGAGATAAGAAAACTTTTGGCTTCAATAAAATTAGAAATGTTTTAGGAGACAGTCTGGGTTCCTATCATGCTCTGTATTATATTCTTCAAGTATCCTTCAATAATTAAATTTGGATAGTGAAGACAATGCAAAAGAAAATTACCTTGGTATAGGGATATGTATTCAACAAAATGACTTATTTGGGTCCCTATATTCTCTAAAAATGCCAAAAGAATCTTTCCTATGTGATCTTTGAAGATACCTCCAGCACCAGTTGGTCCAAGGTTACCTTTGGCCACTCTATCAAAATTAAACTTTAACCATCCTGGAGGGGGAGGAGACCAAGTGATAAGCAAAATATTGAGCTTGTTGGAAGGAGGAGGGGAAGCACAACAAGGAAGATTTAGGGATTTGGCTAGCAAGGTTTCAAAAGGGGGTTCAGGATCATTGACTCCTCACTATCTCCCTGAGTAGTAGAAAGGTTCTCAAAAATCACATGGCACAAATTGGTAGTCATGAATGGAATTATTGAATGTCTAGGAGTTTCGTTTATGTCAAATATCCTATAGAAAATATGGGATACATAAGGACCAAAAGGTTTTTAGATAGAAGCTTCTGAAAGAATTGGGCCTTTGAACACATAGGTCACTCGGGGTAGAGTGAGGAGCCCAAAAAATACCAACCACTAAGAATAAGGAAGATAAAATGTTTAGAGAATAGGAAAGAAAAATATGGTGTGTGGATTCACAATGTTGATTACATGGGTAGTAGTAATTGGGAATAAGGAGACCTCAAAGTTGGAGGTGGGGGATGGTAAGGATTTTATCTTGGACAACAAGCCAAAAGTAAAAATTAACTTTGAGTATATGGAGCTTGTTATAGATGATCTTTGAATGAAACAATAGGATGTTTAGGCTTTCAGTAAGAAAGTAGGTAGATTTGATAGTGAAAATGCCATTGGCAGTAGGAGCCTAGAGGATGACTAGTAATGACACAAAGATGTAACATATTAGAAAGAACAGAGCTAGCTTGTCTTTCCTCTTAATTAAGGTTAGCAAGGGGAAGGGATTTCCAAGATTTGTTGTTGAAGTTAACAAAGTTACATACCTTTGGACTGAACATAGTGTCACTAATAGGTTTTAAACATATTATATCCACATGGGTATGAAGAGAACTGTCAACGAGTCAAGAATCCTCCCAAAAACTTATATTCTGACTGTCACCCAATCTCCATATGATACCTTTCCTGATAATTTCTCTTGACTTTAAAATGGAGTTCCACACTACAAAGCCTGGGATGGGGGAAGCATCATCAAGGAAATTTTTGTGATGCCAGATATACTTTGCTTTAACGATGGAGATCCATACAAAATTTTCATTCTAGAGGACTTGCCACCCCTGCTTGGTAATGAGATCTAAATTCATGTTTCTGACCTTCCTGAGTCCTATACCACTATACTCTTTTCAAGAGCAGATGGTCCCAAGCAACCAAATAGAAGCATTGATTTTGTTCCAAACCCGACCAAAGGAAATTTCTCTGGATTTTTTCAATTTTGTTATAAACTTCTATGGAGATCTGGAATATGGAGAGAAAAAATATAGGGATGCTTTGGAGATTTTATTTGACTAGGGTAGCCTTGCCTACTTGATTGAGAATCCCCCCTTTCTAGCCAACTATTTTTTTGTGGATTCTCTCGATGACAGAGTTCCATAAGGTCTTTTTGGTAGATCCTTCAAAGATAGGGAACCTAAGATATGTTGTAGGGAGCTCAACAATGGTGCAGTTGAGGATGTTAGCTATGTGCACTTGACACCTGATGGAAGTATTGATGAAGTACATCTTACTCTTAGCAAAGTTTAATTTTTTCCTGGTAACAACCTCAAAGGAGAGTAGGATCAACTTGATGGTTTTGGCTTGGGGAACATAATCAAGAGTGGCAAGGATGGTATCATCAACAAATTTCTAATGAGAGATGGGTTGGAGGGATGAAGTTGGTTTGACAACCAAAATTTATCTGGTGGAACATGACAAACTCAAAGTTATTCCTAAGGCTTCAACAACAATAATGAAAAGGAACAGAGATAACATATTACTCTATCTTAAACCTTTGAAGCTCGAAAAGTAACCAACAACAAACCATTGACAAGAACGAAGCAATTTACTATTGATATGCACTCTTTGATGAGATAAATACAATGAGAATGGAAACCAAAATTATAAAGGACAAAAGAGAGAAAAATCCAAGACAATCTATCAAAATCATTGTTCATGTATAATTTGAGAAGGAGGCCTACCTTACCTCTTTTGGACACTGAGTGGACAAGTTCATGTATGGTAATGATACAATTAGTGATAAGTCTTCCCTGGACTGAACTACCTTGGTTAGGATCAATTATGTGGGTAAGGATGAGATTAAGTCTGATGGTCAATGTTTTGGTGAGGATTTTATAAAGGACATTGCAAAGGCTAATAGGACAAAAGTTAGCAAGGGTTTTGACATTTTTAACCTTTGGAATAAGGGCTAAGAAAGTATAATTGACATCCCTAGGAACGTTTTTTTAGTTTTGCATATGATAGATGGATGAGAAAATATATAAGCCCATAATGTCCCAAAAATACTGGAAGAAAACAAGTGGAAAATCATCCAGGCCCGGGGCTTTCCCACCTTGTATTAAGAAAACTACAACATAGATTTATTCAGCAGAGAGAGGTTTAAGCAACATATGATTATGCTCCTAAGTTACTAACCTTGGAATATTTTTTAGAATATCTTCAGATGTTTATTTATCACATTCTTGGCTTGGTCCAAGCAAATCTTCAAAAAAACCCACTCATTCTTGATTTTAGAGATATCACGTGTCACTGTCCCATCTTCCTTAGTACGTTCTCTGATCTTGTTACTTTCCCTATGTCTCATGGTGGTGGCATGGAAAAATTTAGTATTTAAATCACCCTCATTCAACCACGTTACTCATGATTTCTGCTTCCAAAAAACTTCCTCACTTATGGAAATGTTGTGATATTTTGATAGGAGCATCTTCTCAAAATCTCAAAGAGTACGATTAGGGTCCCATTGTTGGGTTGAGATCTTGATGTTAGTAAGTTGATATTGAATGTGTTAGTTTTTGTAGAAAATAATGTCAAAAACATATTTGTTCCATATCTTTAGGTTTACTTTCACAAAACGTATTTTACTGCTAACCTAGGAAACCAAAGATCCAAGAAACCTATGGGACCACCAAAGGGATATTAGTGACTTGAGATCAAGATCCTTAAGCTACATTATCTCAAATATAAAAGGGTATTTGAATAGAGAAATTTGGAATGAGTAGTATAGAATAAGGGGATTGTGATCGAAACCAATTCTTGGCAAAGAACGAAGGGCTGTATTGCCAAATTTGGAGATAACATTGGTGGATATGAGAAATCTATCGATCCTTAAATGAATGAGTTGGTCACCTTTTCTACAATTACTCCAAGTGAATCTGGGTCCTCTTAGATCAATTTCCATGAGTTCATTGTCATCCACAAATTTTGCAAAGTTTTTGTATGAATTTGCTCTGATTTGGGAACCTCCTTTCTTATAATTTAGGAACAGAGGAGATTTGAAGTCTCCAGCCAACATCCAAGCTTCCATAGAAAAGACCTCCCACATTTTACTAAGGGTACTCCATTTATGAGACCTTCCAAAAGAGGAATTTGGGGCATAAATGTTTGATAGAACCCAACAACAACTACCATTTTTGCTAAAGAATAGTACATTCATAAATTTCTCAGTAGCAGAAACAAGAGTACCATCAACTTCATTAGGATCCTACAAACATAATAGTCCACCAGATGCTCCATTTGTAGGACTAACAAGGATATCACAATTCTTCCATATGTATTTGGAGATGCAAGTGGTATTATGAATGTCTAGTTTTATCTCTTGCAACAAAAATATGGTAGGCCTTAGATCTTTCCTCATGGACTTTACCAAATGTTGTTTGTTGCATCCATTGAGGCCTCTCATGTTCTATGAGAGGATCTTCATTTGCTACTTCGTGAGGAGGTTCTCTTTTATCTTCCCTGAGAAATGGGAAATTTGGATCTACCATCAACATGTGGTTCTAAAGAAGAGGTTGATATGGAAGATACACAAAGGGTAAGTTGGGTGTCATTAGAAATCTCCTTAGAGCATTCTCTATTTTTAATGTTTTGGGTAGAAGGGCGACCCATATTCTTGCCAAATCCAACATCAACATGGGTATTTTTTTTGTTTCAGGTAAACGGAGGGCTATGAGATAAAAGGTTGCTAGGAAGGGGGTTATAGGTGGGGGAGCTAAGGAGACTCTTGGATGAAGAGGGGAGGGACTCTGAGGAAGATCAAGAGTGGAATTCTTGAAAGCAAGGGTATGCTCATCGGTAGATATAAAAGAAAGGATTAGAAACATTAATAGGGTGTGTACCTTGAGAGAGGAATATAGTTCAACATGCACCAAGGGAGTTTCAACAAAGGTTGCAATATCCTCAAAGAAAAAAATTTCAAAGGATGACTCAATATAGTTGTGAATGCTACGTGGGCTACCAAAGTCAACGACTCCTCCTCGGAAGGCCATGGATTTAGAACGGCCTTGGCACCATTCGATAGGGGTGGAGGTTTGAAAAGGGGATAAATCCAAATGGAAAGGTTGGAGTGCTCAAGAGAGACCTGATGTTTCCAATGCCCGTCTCTACGAATGATGCTGTTAGGATGCTTCTTGGAAACTTTGGGGCACTACAAACTGAGATGGCCTTGCTTGGAATAGTTACCACATAATGCCATAGTCAATTATCTAAGAGATGGTGCTGAACTCTGAAATTAGATCGATTGAGGAAGGAAGGGTAGAATTAAGAATGATGCACATGCAGGCATGGACCATACGGGTCCCAACTTTTATGGCCAGGTCAAAAGTAAATTTTTCTCCAATATTCTGTGCAATCCCTCTAAGAATGTCGTCATGCCAAAATTGCACCGAGAGACCTGGGAGGTGAACCCAATTAGGTTCATAGTTGATGTTTTGGGTGGTTGGATCAAAATCAACACTTCATTTCCTTATGAAAAGTCCCCTCCATCTGAAAAACCAAGGCCCGCCTATGAGGATCTGGCTTAAATCGTTGGAGTTGTTAAGCCGAATAAAGTAATAAACTAAACTAATAAACTATCTAATAAACTAATAAACTATCTAATAAACTAAGGATACAAAGAAGAAAAAATATATTCATGGTGAAGTTAAATGAGGTTCTCCTTTTTAATATTTTTAGATACTTTAAAAAAATTGAATGTGTCATTAAAAAATAATATAAATATATCATAGTATTATATATGCAAAATAAAACTTTGTAGTCAATATCAACTACCAATATTGTCTTATTAAAATGAATCTCATAAAAAATTAAATTTTACAAGCCATATATTTTAATGTTTGAATATAAATATTAAATTTATTACATAGGATAATTATATGTTTGGAGAAAATATTTATTTTTATCATTATTAAAAATTTTATGGGTATATAATGTAAGTTGCAATTAAATATTTATAAAATTGTAAAGTTTAATTATAATTGAGATGGATAACATTTTTTTACAACCCATTTTGTGCTCCGTCATGAGAATAAAACAAGTTTGAGACTTCAACCAAGTCATGTTCATCTCATTTAATCAAGTTAATATATTATAAATTACCTTTAATCAAATTAATAGAGTATATAAATTTTTAGATTTCAGTGATTTATTATACAAAGGAAAGGTCACCTATATCTAGTAAGGCTTTCATCCACATCAATATTATGCCACACCATATTTCAATATTCTCCATCTTGTTCAAAGGCAACAAAGTGCAAGAATCATATGAGGATTCATCATAAATATGACCTTCATAACCATTTCATATATTATGCTAACAAGGTAACAAGCATTTGGTGAAAAATATCAACTACCCTTTTCTTAAAAGGAAAATTTATTTTCAACAACCAACATACACATAATATTAGAGATAACCCTAGATCAACATTTTACAAAAGTCACAAGTATACAAGACATTCATGCTAGGAGGCAATTGAGTATAAATATAACAACGATGATTATTTCGAGGGGAGACAAGGATAAATTTATTTGGAAGTTGAATAGCTCAAGAGAATACACAACAAGAAGTGGATATAATGTACAACACTAACAAAATAGTAATATCACTAGAATATGGAGAGATATTTGGGATAGCCCAAGCATTCCTAAAGTTAAAATATTTGTTTGGATAGTAGGCCATAGAAGAATTTTATCTTGGGATAACCTTATGGAAAGGGGTTTTCATGACCCCTCTCAATGTGTTCTTTGTAAAAAGGAGAAGGAGAGTATAGACCATCTCTTGGGACATTTCTCAATAGTCTCGAAACTATGCCAATGTATTCTTAACATGTTTGGTAAATGCAAGGTGATGAATAGTAGAATTGAAGATTGGTTAAAGCAATGGTAGAGCACTTACAAAAGTGAGGCTTTACAAACAATATGGGATATATAAAAAAATGTAATACTTTGGACTATATGGCTATAAAGGAATAGAAAATATATAAAGGAAATAAAAATAGTTTAGAGTTAATGAAAAGGAAGATATGTTTAGCCATAGAGGAGTCTAAACCAATCCTATAAACTCGCCCACTCCCTAATATGAAAGTAGAGAGCCTTGATAGATGAATTCAAGTCATTAAATAGAATTATGATGTTGGGTACAAGAGAAGAAAAAAGAAGGCAAAATATGAAGTGGAAACCACCAAATGTGGAGTGGGTTAAATTGAATTTTGATGGAGCATCTAAAGGAAATCTAGGACCAATGGGATAAGGAGGAATAATTAGAAATAATAGAGGAGAGATTTGTTTCATTATGCTTTCAATAGTGGATTTAAGACAAATAATGAAGCTGAAGCTTGGGAATTTTTAGAAGGTTTAAAAATATGCAAACAAATAAAATGAAATAGAGTATGGATAGAAGGTGATTCTCTCATAGTAATAAATGTAATTTTGAAGAAAGCAAAGGCTCCATGGAACATACAAGATATAATTATAGAAATTCAAGATCTTGCTAAAGAGTTTGAAGAAATCAGGTTTACAGATACTTTAAGGGAAGGAAAAGAATGTGCAAATAGACTAGCCAATAGAGGGGCTTTGATTTAGGGTCGTAAATTTAAATTCCCCTTTCCATGGCTAGAATAAGTGGTAAATTTAGCTGAAGATGACAAGAAAATGTTGATTGCCTGAATCAAATAATGATTAAGATTTAATTTAATGTTTTCCATTGGTAATATATGCTTTATTTTGTAACAATAATGTGCTTTCATATAAACTATTTATTATAATTTTTGTGGTTGCACTTGTGTTTCAGGAAGGAAACTAGCAATCAAGATTTCATAAAGTGGACTATGATAGTGCGATATTTTGGAAATATTACTCTACTAAGATGCAATGCATAGATAGTAGAGGTAAAATTTTGGTATTGTGAATGTTGCTATGGAAAATGTTAAGAAGGATGCTAAATTCTGGAATATTTGTATTCATGCAAAAAATTGAAAAGATTCTTAAAATGAAAATCAAGAATTCAAACATTTTATGTAAAATGATGTAGGTTTATAGCATATCAATTGAGATGAGAAGTGTATATATTTGTAAAATATCAAGCTCTAAAGAAGAGAGTTGTAATTTGTCAAGGGTGGGGGACCCGAGTACAACACTTTTTTTTTCAATTTCTTTTTTTTTTTATAAAATTTAAACATAGAATTACCATCTAAATAATCCATCTAGATGAGAAATTAAGATCCATGTTTCATGCTAATTATGTTGTTCAACATGATAAGTCACAACCATCATAAAAGTATGTAATTACATCATCCCTATCATGCACCTACCTTGTACATCAAACCTAATAAAACATAACAAGTTTTTTTTGTTTTTTTAACAATACACATGTTCACATCATGAACATGGACTCATCATATAAGAAATTAAGTTTTTTTTAAATGACTATATATAGTTCACTTTTTTTGCTTGATAAAAAGGGGTTGTACTCAAATACCCCACCCCTGAAAAATCACAACTATCTCCTTTAGAGATTGAGAGTTTACAAACACATTAAATTCTCATCTCAATTTAGTTGCTATAGCTAGATACCTACATCTTTTTATATGAAAAGTTTGAATTCTTGATTCTCATTTTCTAGATTTTTATTTTGTTTGTAGATAAAAATAATCTAAAATTCAACATCCTTCCTCTTGATATTTTTTGTTGCATCATTCACAATACCAAAACTCCACCTCTACTATCTATGCATTGCATTTTAGTATAGTAATATTTCCAAAATTTTGTGTTATCATAGTCTCTTTTACCAGCTCTAGACTGTTAGTTTCTTTCTTGAAGCACAAATGCAACCACAAGAACTATAATAAATATTTTAGCAGTATCAAAAATTTGAAATCTCATGACTAAATATTATCAAGGTATATATAGATAATAACTAAACTATGGGTAATTATATAATACTAGTGGGATTTATTTTAATTCCAAATAACTCATTAAAAAAATATTTTATCATTCTAATGAGTTATGAAATGAATCTCATTCATATTATACTGAAATTTTCATAATCATAATGGTATTTTTTAATAAATAGTTTAGAAATATCAAAAATTTGAAAGTTACAATCCATACTTTATCCCATAATACAACCAACAACCAACAACTCAAATAATCCATTCATCCATGAAGTCCATTTGATATCATATTCTTCTACTTCAACATACAAAAATTCTACTTGCTTCACAAAATCATAGTCAACTTTACCAAATATGGACTACCAGTTTCCTTGAATGCATTGATCTATAAGTGGATCCCCTAAAACATTTTGTAATCCTCTAGAACATTATTTTGAATTTGCTCCTTTCAAACTTTTCTTTTCACTTCATCTAGACTTACTACTTTATTTAACCATGAAAAAGATAATTTAATTTCATGATCCTCTATTTAGATCCCTCTATTGGCTAGCCTATCTACAAATTTGTTTAATTACCTTAATATATGTCTAAACTTGATTTCTTCAAACTCTATAGTAAGGTCTTGTATTTCCATAATGATCCCTTGTATATTCCATGGAGACTTTGCTTTCCTCAAAATTGCATTTATTAATAATTAATAGTATTCCATACATACTTTATTCCATTTCACTTATCTACATATTTTTAATTCTTCAAAGGTTGCCCAAGCTTCAAATTCATTATTTGTCTTAAATCCACTACCAAAAGTGTAATATGATAAAATGTTACCCCCATTGTTTCTGATTATTCCTCCTCCTCCTATTGGTCCTAGATCTCCTTTAGAATCTCCATCAAAATCCAATTTCACCAACTTTGCTTTCGATGGTTTTCACTTTATATTTTTTCCTTCCTTTTGTTTCTCTTATACCTGCCAACATAATTCAAGTTGATATCTTGAATCCATCTATCAAGGCCTTTTGCTTCAAGATTAGGTATTGGGATAGTTGATAGGGTTTGTTTAGACTCCTTTATAGCTAAATAAATCCTCCTTTTCATTGCCTCTAAACTATTTTTATTTCCTTTAAATATTCTTATATTTCTTTCTAGCCATATGGCTAAATGTATCTTTTGATGTATCCCAAATTGTGAGTAATACCTCACTTTTATAGGTACTCTTCCATTACTTTAACCATTCTTCAATTTTGTCATTTTTTAAATAAAGGGGTAAAAATTTATTGATAAAAAGTCTGGATTACAGAGTACAACTGAGCTTCCAACCAGGACTCAAATAAATAGCAAAATAAGCTAAAACCACTAGACTAGATTGACACCCGAAGAAGACAACAAGAACAAACCACATTAAGTCCGAACATCCTTGTGGATCAACTCCCAGAGGCGTTGAGAGTCCCCAGATGGGAGACTCTCCCAATTATCGATAATCCAAGGATCCAACAACTCATAAGCCCTTTTGGCCAGGTAATCAACAACCCCATTCCATTCCCTTGGAATGTGCACAAAGGATATAAATTCGAACTCTTCACTCATTCTGAGAATCTGAACGGCTACAGAGGCCAACTGCCAATTAACTTCCTCCACCCTTTTACTATTTAAAATATTAACCACAATTTGAGAGTCGAACTCACAGATAATCCTGCGCCAACCAAGAGAAAACCCCCTCTGCAAGGCCTCAAGAATTGCAAGAGCTTCCATAAAATTGTTGGAGTGAACACCTTTATAAATGGAAAAGAAAAAAACTGACACCGCCAGCAGAATCTCTCCCAACACCGCCAATTCCAACATGTCCAGGATTACCCCTGGACGACCCATCAATATTAATTTTTAAAACTCCTCTAGGGGGTGGCCTCCACCTACCATCTCTCCTAACCTTCTTGCTGAGCTGAGGAACCCTGCTAGGGCTAGAAGAGTTCGTACCATCCACAAAGAGACCAAGGGCCTACCGTACCTTCTCCTCCCTAGAATCCAAAAGAGGGTCCACATCACATTTGCTATGGATGGTTTCCTGAACCATACACAGGATCCTTTGCCAGATCTGTTGAACAACCAAATGACTGCCCTAAAAGATGCGATGGTTCCATTCGAGCCAAATCTGCCAGATGATGCAAGAAGGGCCCAAATTCCAAGCCACCCGGAGGAAGGGGGCCTTGGCCGGAGGTCTGCCCAGACTACTCCAAAACTCCACCAGGGAGAGCACATGAAAACAAGGATGGTTCCAGGCACTCCACCAACGGTGCCAAATGTCTCTGGCAAGGGAGCATTGGAAAAATAAATGAGAAGAGTCATCCTCATTCTTACCGCAAAGGACACAAAAAGAGGGACCCTAAAATCCCCTCTTCCTCACGTTATCCCAAGTGAGGCATTTATTACGAGCTACCAGCCAGAGAAAGAAGTTACATTTCGGCCAAGCAAATTTGTTCCACACCTTTTTCCACCATGTGACAGGGAGACTCCCAAACTTTTGCTTATCAAGAACCTGATAACCATAGGCTACATAGTAGGTTCCCTTGGGATCAGGGTTCCAAGCCATAATGTCTTTACCCCTCAACGAAGAATAGGGTCTCCCCACAAGAATAAGAGCAAGCACATCTCTGTCCTTGGCCAGTCCCCCTTGGGGCCATTCCTACGGATATTTCCACCTGTACATCTCCATATTTCCAAAAGACTAGATTTTTTAAAGTCCTCCACATGAGACCAACCCGCTTCCAAGAAACAAACGCTTAGGGAACGTAACCTGGGATATTGATTCAAGATAGGAGGGTGGCCATCCCAAGAATCCTCCCAAAAAAGAGCATCTGATCCCCGATTGCAAATCCAGAACAAACCCTGCTTGATTAAATTAGCTCCTCTTTTTAGAGTGTCCCAGATAACTGAACCTTTCCCAACCAAGCTGACTCTAGGGATCTCAGCCTCAAAATACCTCTCAAGTATTTACAAGATAATATTTTAGCCCAAATATGATCTTGAGAGGTACACCATCTCCAATAAAGTTTTGCAGCCAAAGCCTGCCCAAAAAGAGTTGTCTGTCGCAACCCAAGGCCTCCCTCTTGAACTGGCCTACATATAGAATCCCACCTAACCAAACTCTATTTAGTTTGATCAAGTTTTCCAGACCATAAAAACTATCTTGACAAAGCATCCATGTCCTTGATGAAACGAGAGGGAGCTATTTGTACAAAACATCTGTAAATGGGTAAAGCTTGAACAACAAATTTTAAAAGCAACACTCTACCTGTAGAGGATAGCCATCTTACAGTCCAGTGATTCACCTTCCTTCTAAACTTATCAAGCATAGACTGCCAAGAAGATCTAGGTAAAGGATGAGATGAAATCGGAATACCAAGATAAATGAAGGGGGGAGTCCCAACCTGGAATCTTAGAATGCGAGCAATCCTGGCTTGAATAAGAGGAGGGGTATTGAAGAAGAAAATAGAAGACTTGTCCTCATTAATCAACTGTCCAGAAGCACCAAGATATATGTCAAGAGACTGTCTAATATTGCCAGCTTCCCTGATAGTGGCAACTCCCAACAAAGCAATATCATCAACAAATTGAAGGTGGGAAAGAGGCGGCAAACTACTATCCCACTTCCACCCCTGAATGAGACCCTGCCTGACTTGAGACTTGAGAAATATTCCCAACCCTTCCGCCATAATGATAAACAAATAAGGAGATAAAGGATCTCCTTGCCTCAATCCCCTTGAAGCCTCAAACAACTCTGATGGCTCATTATTAACAAGAACGGAGAATGAGGAAGAAGAAACACAACTCATCACCCATCTAATCCATTCCTCCTCAAATCCAAAAGCAACAAGAAATTTCTGAAGAAAGGACCATCTGACCCGATCATAGGCTTTGGCCATGTCCAACTTAATGAACATAGTTTTCTCCTTAGAAGTTTCCATCGAGTGAATAGCTTCTGTAGCAATAACAACCCCATCTAGGATTTTTCGACCAACAACAAACCCTCCTTGCTCCTCAGAGATGATTTTTCTCAACCATATCTTCAACCTCTCAACAATAATTTTTGTGATGATCTTATACACAACATTGTAGAGAGCAATAGGCTTGAACATATCCAAGGAATTTGCTCCCTCTTTTTTGGGAATAAGCACCACAAAGGTAGCATTTAGGGCCCTTAGCATCTATTTGTTCTTTTGGGACTCATGGACCACCTTCAGAAGATCAAATTTGATTAACTCCCAAAACTCTTGATAAAACTCAATCGGGAATCCATCTGGACCCGGGGCTTTCCCTTTTTTCATCTTGAATACAACATTTTCCAACTCCTCAAGGGAAATTGGACCCATCAAGTGCTCATTCATCTCTCTAGAAATAATCGAGGGAATACAATTTAGAATAAGCTTTTCATCCTCATCATCTGAGATGGAGTCCTCCTTGAAGAGAGAGGAAAAATACCTCTTAGTCTCTTCTAAAATATCCCTGAAAGAAGAGAGCAAGGCACCCTGAGAATTCACAAGAGAGGTAATCAGGTTACCATTACGATGAGCCTTAACTGAGTTATAAAATAAGGTTGTGTTCCTATCCCCTTCCTGAAGCCAATCTACTCGAGCTTTTTATTTCCAAAAAATTTCTTCCCTTAGTTCCCATTCAGCAAGGTCTTTCGCAGCCTCAGATTCCTCAATGAGAAGCTCCTCCGTGAGTCCCTGATCTCTAATCTTCCTTGAAGCTTCTTCCACCCTCCTAAGAGCCACCAACTTAGCCAAGGAAAGGTTCCCAAAATTTAGTCTATTCCATCTCTTCAGTTTATGCTTAACAAATTGTAGCCGCTTCATAAAGGAATACATAGCGGTGCCATGAGGAGGTTTGCCAATGGTCCACCAGCCTCGCATGAAATCATGAAGCTTAGGATCACGAAGCCACATAAGTTGAAACTTAAAGGAAGGATTCTTCTTTAGCCCTAACTCTAGAGCAGAGAGTTTGATAGGCCAATGATCAGATCCCCTACCCTCTAGAATCATAGAACTAGCACTTCTGTTATTACCCATCCAAAAACTGGAGATCAAAAACCTATCCAGTCTCTCTGAGATGGAGTCTTCCCCACATCTTCTATTGTGCTAGGTAAAGATCCCATTATCTGGCTTGATGTCAACCAAGTTCAAGGCCCGGATATGAGCACTGAAGATAGAAGAAAAAGGCTCAAGATGATCAACCCCACCGCGTTTCTCCTCCAGACAAGTGATAGAGTTGAAGTCTCCAACCAAAATCCATGGGTACAAGGGAGCCAAACTTCTCACAAAGCAAATGTGCTCCCACAAATTCACTTTACCATTGTAATCAATAGGAGCATACACATTTGTAAGTAGGATGGTTTCACCAGATTCATTATCTTGCCCGATCATCGAAATAGACCATCTACTAGAAATCCAAGTAAGAGGGGATATCTTAACCGGATCCCATAAACAAGCAACACCACCAACATATCCACATGCACCAATACACTGGCATTGCCCCCTTCTCCACAACTTGGGAGTAATATTGAACATATTATCAGTAGCCAATTTAGTCTCCTGAATAAACACCACATCCGAAGAATGTACACGAACCAAATCACGAACAACTTTTTGTCTAGGGATGTTGTTCAACCCCCTTACATTCCATGAAAGGATAATCATTTTTTGGGGTTAGAAAAATGGGAGTCCAATGTTCTCACCAAGCCTGACTCCACCAAAGTCTCCCCCATTAACTTAATTTTATCCTGGTCCTTCTTTCGACCCACCTTCATATTCTTATCCGAAGCACCTTTTTTAATTATTTTCTATTGCAATCCCAACACCGTAGGAGTTTTGTAGTCCAAGGATGACTGCATCAATGCCTGAGTAGGAGAGGGCATAACTAAATTTGTGCCACTTTCCAAAATAGTTTCCCTTCTAGGGCTAGATCCAACCATATCACCTATACTCAGATCCAAAGCCCTTTGTTCTTCATTTAAACCCCCTAGATCTGATTCCTTAAGTTCCACCTCAAGAAGAGACATCTGATTTGGCCCTATTATATTTGCATCAGGTAGCGACGTTTTAGGTATCTCCATGCACTGATCAAGATCATCTAATATTTCAAAATGGTTGAGCAGAGCATCTGGTTGGCTATCCTTAAGGTCTCTGTTTGCCCTTCTTCCTCTGTTTCGAGGTTTTACCGGAACAAAGCCTTCCTTATCCCGTTCCCCTTCCTTTATCGGGGCTTTTCCTTTATCCAAATTTTGTACAGACCGAGAGGGCCCAGGATTTGAAGCCACGGGTGGGATAAACTTAGGGCATTTTCTTTGCAGGTGGCCATATTCATGGTAAATCCGATAGTGAAATGGAAGAGCTTCATAGTCAAGTTTTTGAACCCATGTAGTCGATCCAAACTGTATTTCAACAGAATCTGGAATAGGATTGTTTAAATCAATTTCAACACAGATACGGGCAACAAAGATTACCTTTTTATCCATCGTCTGTTGTGATGGTCCAACCGGCTTCCCAAGAAGAAGGGCAATCTTATGCAAGATGTCAGTTCTCCAGAATTCCAACGGGAGCCACGAAAGCCGAACCCACACTGGAACCCACGATGACCGCTCCTCTAACGGGTTGAAACCCACATGCCAGGGTTTAAGAAAGAGTCCCGCTTGGTTACAAAAATAAGGACCCCCTTCAAATGCTTTGTTACGATCCGCAAGACAAGAAAAAACCACCATAAAATAGCTATTCGCACTCAACATCACCTCCACGTCACCTTCAGGGTTCCAAGTCTTCCTGACCCAAGCCTCCACAAAGGGAAGAGAAATTTGGATGCCCAAAAATTTACCAATAAGTGCATGTTTGGTTAAATACTCCACATCTTCCACCACCGAGTCTGGTTGAACCACTAGAACCGGCCTGGCTTCACATCGTTCCAAACATCCATTGTTCTTTAACAAGCGGTTCCCGACATGCACTGGGAAATCTTGTTCCTTCCAATTATTTTTAGATGAAAAAATGTCACTAGCATGCATTCTCTATGATGGGCCCGATGCCATCACAACATTCCTCCAATTGTTCAGACCTCCTCCAAAAACTGCTGCCATCCCCGTAGAGCAGTTTTTCCTCATCAAACCCTAGCAGAGCAGTTTTTCCTCATCAAACCCTAGCAGATCCACCTAGGTTATACTTTACTCAATCCTTCAATTTTGTTATTTATCACCATGTATTTACCAAATATATTATTGTCATAGTTCTTAGACAATTGAGTAGTGTCCAAAGAGATGCTCTATACTCTCCTCCTCCTTTTTATATAGAACACATTGTGAGGGGCCATGAAAACCCCTTTTCATTAGATTATATGAGGATAAAATTTTTCGTTGACTTACTAACCATACAAACATTTTAACTTTTTGAATACTTGGGCTATCCCAAATATCTCTCCATATTCTTGCGATATTCCTATTTTGTTGGTTCTTTAGATTATATCCACTTCTTGTTGTGTATTCTCCTTAGCTTTTCAAGTCCCAAATCAACTTATCCTTAGCCCCTCTAAAAAATAATCATTGTCATTATCTTTCTACTCAATTACCTCCTAGCAATAATGTTCAATATACTTGTAAAAAATTTTCTTTCCATTTGTATCTTCTTCCTAATCATTATACATAATGTTTGAAATCTATCACCACATTTATCTTTAAATAATCTCATCCATAGATTATATATAGATCATTAGTTTTGATTATGTGATTGAAATACAAAATATTATTCAAGTTTTTTTTTTCAATAAGTGGGGTTTGAACCTTGGACCTCTCAAATATAGGCCAAAGCCCTTACCACTGTAGTAAGCTTACAACTTAAGATATTATTCAATTCAAATAATTACAAATGATGGATTTAAGTCTTAAAATAATCTAAGGTCATCCATAAGTAGATTTTTATTAATATTTGAAGTTGACTTCTAAGTTAAAGAGTGTTTTTTCTAGTACGTGAGTGTTACTCATCTCCATTACCAAGTCTAGTTACATTAAGTTGGTGTCAGTGGCTTAATATTAGATCAACCAATTACAATATTCTAGATTCACTATAATTCATGTAGACTCCATGTTCTAACATCAAGTTATGTTTCCACCAAATAACTATTTTAACTTTGATTATAACATGAACATTTTAATAAGGTATAGACTTACTTTATTAACATAAATTCCAATAATATATGTATTTTAATTTCTTCAACTTTCATATTTTAGTTGAGGGGCACTCCTTTCAAATCTTATGTTTACTTCTAACCTCATTTTTTCCTTGCTTGCCCAGTTAAAAGCATATAAGAGACCATAATGTGCCTTCTTAATAAATTGATAGTAAACCTTTAAAGACTAGTAAGTTACCTTATTTTGATTTTCACATACACCTATAATTTAAAAATAATTATTTCTCAAAACCACTCATTAATAACATTCTAAATTATTTAAATTATAAATTAATTATTATAAATAGTTATCCAGACCAATGTTAATAACTCTATATAGATACTAACTATTACTATTAATACGAACATAATCATCTTCTACTTCTAATGGTATAACTACATAGATCATTTTATAAATTATCATGATTCTTCCATTTTAAATCAATTATTTAAATATATAAATTAAAATATTTATAACTTAACTATACTTCTATTTTGTATAAGGAAGATAATTCTTCAATTTTCCTTTTTACAAAGGGTATTAACTAATCCTAACCTAACATTACTTTTTCTCTTAATTTATATTTGAAACCATCCTTTGATACCACACCTCGCCCCTATATTTATTATATAATTGTGTTTAATTTATTCAACGCTTGATAAAGTCAATCCATATTACTTTATTTATTTACAGGTTTATAGTTAACTCTATTTAAAATAATATAAATAAAATAATTAATCAATAAGATGTTTTTCTATACAAATTGTTTAGTTCCAGTTACATGGAATTTCATTTCATCTTCTGCTAGCAATGGTTAAGATTTCAAAAGTATGATATTAAAAATTATTTTATTTTTGTTCACTTCTTTTAATGTGTTCTAGAGAGGAATCTATGGAATTGATACAAATCAACATGTCTACTAAGTTTTTTTATTTGAAAATAAAGAAACATAAACATACATTTATATCCTTTCTTCGTTAAAACACTGCTCTTGTTAAGATGTCGAGATTGCAATCTTATACCAAGTTTTCATTCATCTATTAGGATGTTTACAATTTATTGTTCCACGTGTTTCTAATGCAAAACTCAACTCACATATGGAAAACACTTGATCTTTAACAAGTTTTACATATATCATGGACAGTTTCCATAACAATGCCAATTGTCAAACTAAAATGTCATATTCTTCTTGATTTCAAGCTTGTGCAATTACATTACATAACTAGACATACCATCAGTTGTGGTTCTCTAGAATTTTCACATAACTTATAGGTCAAGTTATTGGGAATCCTAGGAATCTTGGATATCTTCCAAGCATCTACATGGCTTCTTTGGGATCAATAATTGAGGACAAGGCTTTACTATCCTGACTCACTCTAAGCCCTACAAGCATTATAAATATATGTATTTTATTACAAAAAACTATAATATAACACAAGATCGTTCCTCTAAATTCAGGTAGCATTCTCATAATCCAGGTTTGGCATCAATGGACCAAATCTACCCAATGCCAATGGACCAACTCTATCCAACTTGCAATCTAATCCAAATTTGAAGAAGACCAACTTGCTCCAACAAAATTTACTGTGAACCGTTTTCACCCAAACCAAAGTTCATTACAATATTTTAGGAGGTATAACCCTTATCCTTTCCTATAATGTTAAATATAGAGAAGCTACCACATCACTCTATGTCTATACTTTGGTAATATCTTCTATTCTTCAATTTGACTCTATATTTGAAACTTAAATACAAAGAATCTAAAAAATTGATTACATTCATGAAAACCTTAAGCTAGAATAAATTGGAACTATATCTCCACTATAAAGATATGTTGGAAAGGTAATAATATACCTAATATATGGTTTTGGTTACAAAAATACAAGTTGCTTACCCAGTTTATTTATAAGCATAAGATCAAAGACTAAAGAGGGACCTTAGTCAATAAGAGATATTTTATTTAATGTAAAATAAATCATTCTTTTTTCTTAATGTTGTAGGTGGCTTAATCAAGACAGATTGATATTTGGATTTAAAGTTAAAAGCTTTTGGTGCCCTCAAATTATCACAATTCTTCAAGGAGAATTTCTTTCATAGGTTCAAACCGCTCATCTCACAATCACTATATGCTCTTCATCTTTGATTATGAATTTGTTGGCTTTTACACACTCCTTTTCTAGATTCAATACCTCCCACTTCTTTGTTACCTCTCACTATATTATCATACTTGAAACTATGTGTTTCCACTTTTTTATTGGTGCAACTTAATAACTTGGCACTATGTTCTTTTATTGTTCTCTTGGTGCAACTCTATAACTTGGCACTATGTGCCCTCCTCTTGCAACTCTATAACTTGATTGTCCCTTTTGGTTTTACTCTCTTTCCTCCATTCTCTGTCCACCTTTGTAACCTCCACCTATTATCCCAATACCTCATGTACCTTCCACTTATGTCAAATCTAACTATTAATAGGGCTAGGGAAGTTAGATGTAAACATGTTTTGTTTGCCAAATAATTCACCATGAGGCTTTGATGTCATGTGAGAGAAATGGACGATTAAAATATAAACTTTTTTTTATGTTATCAAATATTCAATTGGAAGGATTAATCAAGTTTATTATTTTCTAATGTATCAGGGTCACTTTAATTTTATAAGTTATAAATTTGACAATATTTAATAAATATTAAGGGCAATCCAATGCATTAAAATAAACATTTGAAATGGTTCCCATTTATTTATATATTGATTGTATTGTCTTTTATAAGATCCTCTCTTTACCTTGGTAATGTATGTATACATACATTGTATTTGACCTTTACTATATAAGACAAGACTCACAAAGAACTCTAGTTCATACCTTACAAGCAATGACCTAATATTATGGTAATACAAAAGTCTCATGGTCACCCATGAAACACATGAACACTTGGATTTTTCACATGGTTAATGCAACTACATTAAATAATTATCAATATATAATCCAACTACTCAAGAATCACATGTTTATATTATTGTTTGATTTCATGATAACTAAATCAACATACTTTATCATAATTACCAATTATAAAACAATCTAGCATGATAACATTAAACAATATGGTTAATCATATTAATTTAACATAATAGCTAATCATTCAATGATTCAAAACACACTATTTTCCTATCTACAATGTGCCAATTTATACATCAATTTTAGTTCATCAAGGGGTCAAAAGGGTAACCATTATAATATCATTTACATATGAAAAAAGAGTAGGACTCACAATCCTTCACCATGCCTCTTAATGACATGGTCATTGTATATCATTCAAACTTGCTATGTAATCTAATATGATTATAACACACACCATAAATATACCACTATAATAGAAGATAGATTGTTCTCTTCCCCAGAAGATATTCCTTTTATTTACCTTGGGTCAACATGCAAGGTTATAATATAAGAAATTAAGTGGCATGAATACCATCCATATAATTAAAAAATATATATTTATCATTTAGGAAGGAATAAAAAAATAATGGCTTGGGTAAGACTTATGTTGGAAAAAATAATTTTTTTTAATCAAATAGCAAAATGAATACTCTGATTAAAAATCTATATTTGATCCAGAGTCACCATCAATCACTCATGTATAGACCTATATTAATTCATTATAAACCATCCCATATGGCACAAATAAAATCTACATGCACCTACTTATAGCCCAACCTTCAAACTAAATAAATAAATCTTATTCATACAACCTTAAGATGCAAAGTGGAAATTGTTCACTTAATTACACATAATGCCATGAAAAGGAAAAAAAATATAATATACTAATGACAAAAAAATTGTAAGAATATAAAATATCTTATCTTATCACTATCCATGCTTCCAATATTACTATTCATACATAAGGGTATTAAAATCAAGTGTCAATCCTCTAAAAGCCTAAACATAGGTAGAACATCCTCAATCCTCATTCATAATCTAGTATAAAGTAAAGGTGTATCTAGTTGGTTCTAATAGTACAAAGGTTATAAATTATCAAAATTGTATATAAGTTAGGAAGCTTCTATTAAAAATAAACTCATTCACATAAATATTGCAAATAAAACAGAGTTTTATGAAATAACAGTATATTGCAATACAAAATGTAAATACAAAATTAAAGCAATCTCACAAAACAACACATAATCATAGGCCTCTTCAAGGGGGCAACCTCCTTCAATACTTTCATTAATTTAAAAAAAGATATATTTGTTCCTATATCCATGTCTTTTAAATATATACTTCATGCAACCCTAACCTAATGCTCAAGAGTTAGCTTACATGCAAAATGCCACTAGAGCTAGAATCTTCTACCAAACATCGGTCACATTCTTGATAATGGTTACATGAAATGATCCCACTTATCTATGCACCTTACTTGTGGCATACCATTACAAAGTATTACAAAATAACATTATAAAATGGTCCCCACATTGGAAGAGGGTCATTACATAATCATATGAATTAAAAAAATAGTGTTAGGATTGGGTCCTAACATGACCTTCCCCTTCAAAAAGCTTTATTCTCAAAGCTATAGATGATAAAACTAGTGTTGTAGTTATTGGAGAGACTCCCAAGTAGCATATTTTGATTGTATCCCATGCCATTGAATAAGAACCTCAGTGATTACATGGTTTTTAATAATATGCAATTTGTGATCCAAAAATTGTTCTAGCTCGAGCAAGATAAAACCCTTTTCATCTAGTTTGGGTAAAATAGATTGAACTTGTACCTGATTGCCCACAATATTCTTGAGAGAGGCTACATGAAATATGGGACGGAACTTGGATGTAGACATGAGGCCCAATTTGTAGGCCATTACGCCAATCCACTATAGGGGCCGTAGTATTTGGCAACACGTTTTTGGCACTTTGTGAAGCTGGAGTGATGATTGTTTATATGGTTTCAAGTGAAGAAAAACCATATAATTGACTTCAAATTTAGGCTCAGAGTGATGTTGATCAACTTTTTGGTGCATCTGGTTTTGGGCCAATTCCATATTCATCTTCAGTTGACAAAGGACTATAACATGCTGGCGAAGTGTAGTGTCAACAACATGGACCTTGGAGCTACCTAGAATGTAGGAGGAGGATGTTGATGGAGGCTATCCCTAAACTAATTCAAAAGGGGTAACCTTAGTTGCAGTGTGATAGGAAGTGTTATACCACCATTCGGTCAAGGGAAGCCACTATATCCACTATGTAGGATGATCAGAGGTAAAGCAACAAAAGTAGGTTTCCAAATATTTGTTGATAATATTTGTTTTACCATTTGTTTGTGGATGATAGGTTGAACTCATTTTGAGTTGAGTTCCTTGCAACTTAAATAATTCTTGCCAAAAATTACTAGTGAAGGTAGGATCTCAATTGGACACAATGGATGTGGGTATGCCATGAAGGTAAAAAATAAAATCTAGAAAAATTTGGGTGATGATTGAGGTCATGTAAGGATGGAAGAGGGAACAAAAATGAGCATAATTCATGAGACGATTCACTAACACCAAAATAACTTATTTGCCTCCAAACTTAGGTAACCCTTAAATAAAGCCCATGGAAATATCTATCCATATTTGTTCGAGAGTAGGCAAGAGTTGTAAAGTTCTCAAGGAATGCACCATTTTTCCCTTCATACATTGGTATATGTCACACTCTGCCACAAAATTTTGAATATCCTTCTTCATACCCTTCTAGAAGAAAGTACACTTAATCCTTTCATAGGTCTTGAGGAACCTATAATGGCCTACAATAGGTGAAGCATGCAACTCCTTCAATATGAGTTCCCATAGTTGAGAAGTGTGGGGAATAACAAGGCAAAGAAGATATCTCAAATCTTGTCCATCCCAAGTGTATCCTAGACACGAGGTAGGTACTGTTTGAAGTGTGGTAATCAAAGTTTACAATCTTGAGTCCTTGAGCATATCCTCTTAGAGAGAATTTATCTATTGAGATATGGGTGAATATATGGCACATAGCATACTTTAAGCCTTAAATTGGTGAAAGAATGCATGCACCATAATGTTATCCTTATATTTTTATAGGTAATGTCGTAATCATAGCCCATGAGTTTAGAGTTCTACTTTTGTTGTTTTGGGGTGGCAACACGCTGCTCCAGGAAGTACTTGAGACTTTGATGGTCTTTTTCTATGGAGAAATGATGCCCAATGAGATAGGGTAACCAGTGAGTAACCACATGTAAAATTGTGAACATCTCCTTTACCTAAGTTGATTTACCCATATTTTAAATTTAAAGTGTTGTACTATTGAAGGCCAAGGGGCATCCTTCCTACATCAACACAACTCCAATACCATTGCTCGAAGCATCACTTTCAATTATAAATGGTTTGGAGAAATTAGGTATTGCTAATACTAGAGTGGTTTTCATAGCATGCTTTAGATCAAGGAAAGCCTATTCAAATGGGTCTATCCAAGTAAAATAATTATTTTTTAAAATGGTCATTAAAGGAGCAACAATTTTTCCATAGTTGCGGATAAATTTGTGGTAATAGCCTGTGAGTCCCAAAAGTCCACAAAGGCCCTTAAGAGTGTAAGGCTTCGACTAATATTGAATGGCTTTAATCTTCTTAGGGTCAACTTTAATTCCATCTTTGGTGATAATGTATCCCAAATACACTAATTTGGCCAACCCAAAAGAACACTTGTACCTCTAGCATAAAGTTGATGTTGATGGATACCCCTGCCTCCTTGGGTCTTACCCGAAAGAGGCATCTCTTTTGGGATGTTTTCCACAAATAAAATAAATAAATAAATAAATAAAGTTGATGCTAAGCCAAAAGCTACAAATTTTGATCCACATGGATGAGGTGCTCTTCCCAAGAGCAACTATAAACCAAAATATCATCAAAGAAAACTAAAATAAATTTATGAAGGAATGGGTAAAAAATATTGTTCATGAGGCTCTGAAATGTGGAAGGGGTATTTTATAAGCCAAATGACATAACCAAAAATTCATAATGGTCCTCATGAGTGCAGAATGCTATTTTGAGGAAATCATCCTCCTTAAGTCGTATTTGATGGTAACCCTAGCAAAGATCTAACTTGGATAAAAATATAGGTCCATGCAATTCATTCAATTATTCATCTACCATGGGAATAGGAAATTTATTCTTAATTGTGAGTTTATTGAGCTCAAAAAAATATATACAAAATTTCCAGGACCAATATTTCTTGCGAACCAATAAGACTGAAGAAGAATAAGTATTGTTATGTGGTCGAATGACTTTGGCTTTTAATAATTCTTGTAATAATTTCTCTAATTTTTATTTAAGTGGATGGGAGTATCAATAAGATATGATGTTAGGTGGCACCCTACGGAGTACCAATAATATTGCATGATCATGGGAGCGACAAGGTGGTAATTCTATCGATTCCAAAAAAACTACATAATGATTAGTCAAAACGATACGAAAATCTATTGGAATTTTATCCTCTGTTGAAGTAGGTTGTATTGCAAATATCTGAGCGATTGACCCATGATAATATTTTTTTAAAAACTTATACATATGGTTTGAACTAATAATCTAAGGAGATCCTACTTGTGAACCATGAAGAGTGTAGGACCTACCATTATGCAAAAACTACACCCAACTAGGCGATGGTTTCCAGAGCACATAACCATTGAGCTCCTTCCAGAATATCACATCCCCCTAGTTGAAGAATAAACATATCCATTTTGAGCTCATAATCCCTTATATTCAACTTAATACTATGGCATTTGCCTTTACAAGGCAAAATTTTATCATTTGCCACCATAACCTCAAAGTATTTGTATGCATGTATGTAACAATTGGCTTCCTTAGCGACTCGGGGATCAACAAAGTTGTGTGTGCTTCCTAAATAAATGAGAATTGTAAGATGTTTGCCTTTGAAAAACCTATTACTTTCATTGTTTGTGGGATAGTAATCCCCACAAGAGCATGGACAAAAATTTCTAGTTGTGGCTCTTATTGTGTTTCACCCTCATCTTGAGGTGGTTCCTCTGATGGTTTTGCTTCATCATCAAGTTGTTCACTACTTACTAACTCCTCTACATCTAACAAAAATAGCTTCTTTTGGACACATTTATGCCCTTGTGAATATTTTTCATCACAATTATAACATAAACCTTATGTGTGTCGGGCATCCATCTCTTTTGTAGTCAAGTGCTTGTAGGGTGTAGAATTGTTTTTAGTATTGGGTGTGAACTTGGGAGGAAAGGAGGGTTTGTCCTGTGGAAATTTAGGTGTCCTCATTTGAGCCAAAAAAAAATCTTCAACCAACCGTACCAATTCTATAGCCTACATCATAGTTTGTAGTTTGAACATCTTGCCCTCAACCTTGAGATCATCTTTCAAGCCACTGATAAAACAACTTAGAAAAAATCCTTCATTCTACCCCTTGGTCCTATTAGCCAGTTTATCAAATTGGGTTAGGTAGTAATAAACTATAGAAGTTTATCTTATTTTGGTTAATGCTCCTGTGAAGTCCTCATTCTCAGTTTGGTTTGTAAGAGAATTTAAGAAGAGATTCCTATTGGAGCAATTTTATGTAGAGAAGTTTGAGTTCTCTATGCTCCAATAGGGTACAATTATTGTGGAGGTATATTATCAAATATTTATTAAACTCTTGAACTATGTTCCTAAGTATGAGATAAATGAATAATTGAATGTGCATAATTTCATCTTGTGGGTGGATCCTAAGATTTCAACAATGATTAATTTTATCAAGCCGAAAACCCTTCAAAAAACATATGATTTGGCTCAACATGAAGAGACCAATCAACAAACCAAGAAGACCTTCTTCAACTATGGAGAATTGACATAAGAAGAGAAATAAGAACTCAAGAAGAGGAATATTGTTAGGTTTATGAAATGGAATAAGGAGTAAAATAAGAAAAGTAAAAGAAACCTAAAGTTTAAAAATAAGAACAACCAAAACCAAGGGAATTATAAGAAGAATTTCTAGAATAGGGATAATTCAAAACCTTAACCTTAGAAGCAAAATGATTCAGCTTAGAAATAGGAAATGAGGAATAAAAAGTAGGAAAGGTCTCAGGTACCCAAGATAGGTTGTTTCATTTATGGGGGTCCTCATTATGTAAATAAGTATCCTCAATAGTCAGAGTCAAGTAGAAGAGCTGAGAAGCAACCTCATCGAATCTATGCATCCATAGGTACTCAGAACCTGGATGGATAGACAACTCCAATATTGTTAAATAGTAAGTTATTCAATAGGAATATAAAGGTTTTAATTGATTATGGATCTATAGATAGTTTTATTTCCACTATTATTATTGGGGGTATACCGAAAAAACCTAGATTTTTGGCACAAGGGTGGAAATTTGAGTATGGTTTTGGATAGACTTACTCAGTGGATCAATGCTTGCCTACTGTTGAGATCATCTTATCCAATGGATCCACTTTTTGAAATCTATATGTAGCACCTCTACATACCTTTTATATTATATTAAGGATGGATTGGTTAAAGGCTCATGGAGCCCTAATCAAATTCCAAGAAATATGGATGGACTATACAGATAAGGATAAGAAGAGAATAAGGGTTCAAAGTAGGCAAGGGTCTTTTTGACCATATTTGTTGTTAGCTATGCAACTTAAGAAGGCAATCAAGAGAGGTGGGATGTTGTATGTAGTTAAGATAAATGACAAGAAAGACAGCTAATGGGGATGAGGAAATATTTAATAAACATCCAATTTTGCATGAATTTAGGGATGTATTTTTAAAATATCTCCCAAGCCTTCCACCTCAATATGAATTTGACTTCACCATTAAACTAATACCTGAAGCTAAACCTATTACAAAGACACATTACTGAATGACTCCTATTGAGTTGCAAAATCTAAAGCTACAACTCCAATATTTGTTGGAGAAAGGTTTGGCTAGACCTAGTGTGTCACCCTGGGGTGCTCTAGGATTATTTGTGAAGAAGAAGGATGGTTCCTTAATATTGTGCATTGATTACAGAATGTTGAATAAGATCACCATCAATAATAGGTATCCATTGCAAACGATAGATGATATTTTTTATCAGTTAAAGGATGCCACTATCTTTTCAAATATTGATTTGTTATCAGGATATCATCAGCTAAGAATTTTTAAGAAGGATACTCACAAAATAGCCTTTAATACTAGATATGGACACTATGATTTCACAGTACTACCGTTTGGATTGACAAACACACTAAATTTTTTTATAAATCTGATGAATAGTGTGTTCAAGAAATATTTGGATCAATTTGTGTTGATATTTCTAGATGATATCTTGATATATTCCTACACCAGATAGGAGCATGACAAACATTTGAGGTTGGTGTTGGAGGTGTTGAGGAAGAATGAACTTTATGGAAAGTTGTCTAAATATGAAATCTATGCATCACAAGTTCAATATTTGGGGTATATTATATCTACAAAGGGGATTGTTGTAGATTATAAGAAGCCATTTTGAGTTGGCTTATACCCACTAACGTGTTTGAAGTTAAAAGGTTCATGGGAATCACTAGTTATTATAGGCATTTTGTGAAAGACTATTGAAAAATTGCCTACTCTATTACCAACCTTCAGAGAAAAGAAAAAGAGTTCAAATGGATAGATATATGTGAGGTCACCTTTGAAACTCTAAAAAATAAGCTGACTACAACACCAATTCTTAGGATACTAGATCCTATTGGAAATTTTACAATATGTACATATGCTTCCTTAGAAGGTTTTGGAGGGGTGTTACCCCAAAATTAATCTATAGTAGCATGAGAGTCCAAGAAACTCAAGAAGCATGAGTTAAATTATGCTACACATGACCTAGAGTTAGTGGTAGTTGTGCAAGCTCTTAATTTTTAGAGGTATTATTTGTTAGGGAAACCTTTCTAGCTAAGGATGGACCACCAAGTCTAAGGTATATCTTTAACCAACCTATTTTGAATGTAAGGCAAAGAATGTGGATAGAGTTCCTAGCTAAATATGACTTTGGTATAGAGTATATCAAATGAAAGGAAAACAAGGTTGTTGATGCCTTGAGTAGAAGAAGATATATAGTAGCATTAATCCAAATTCATGTAGACTTGATGGACAAAGTTATGGAAATATAGTTGTAGGATCAATATTGCATTGAAATATAGGCTAAAAATGAGGGAAAACCTAAGGAAAATAAGTATTTTAACATAAAATATGGACTTTTATGTTTCAAGGATGGGATTTTAATACCAAGGTTGATGATCTAAGGAGAATTATTATGCAAGCGGTCCATATTTCTCCCTATTCTGCTCATTTGGGAGGTGCAAATATGAGAGAAAACATGAAAAAAAAATTATTGGCCTGGAATGAAATAGGATATTGCTAGTTTCATTATTATATGTGTGGAATTCCAAAAGGTGAAGGTAGAACATCATCATCCAATAGGAAAATTGTACCCACATGATATACTCATAAGTGTCAAGTTATATCTATGGATTTTATTATGGGTTTACCTAAGACAAGGTACCAACATGATGCAATACTTATGGTGGTAGACAAGTTGACTAAAGTTGCACATTTTATACTGGGGAACATCAAATATGATGCACCGATTGTGGTAAATATGTTTGCCAAGGAAATTTTTAGGTTACATGGTTTTCCTAAGGTCATCATATCAAATAAAGATTCTAGATTTACATCAAAATTATGGTAGACTCTTCATCATGCAGTGGGTACTAAATTGAATATTAAATTTGCATATCATTTAGAAATATATGTGCAAATGGAGAGGGTGAACCAAGTCCTAGAAGATATGCTTTGAATGTATTTCATGGATCAAAAGTCTAAGTGGGAAGAAATTTTACATCTAGTTGAATTTACATGTAATAATGGATACTGTGCATCCTTGGGAATGACCCTATTTGAGGCCTTGTATGGCAGAAGGTGCATAACACCTCTATCATAAGATAATACAAAAGAGTGGGTGGTGATCGGATCAAACACTATCATAGAGATGGCGGAGTAGCTCAGAGTAATTTGGCAGAGGCTCAAGGAAGTAATTAATCATCAAAAGATCTATGTTGATATGAAAAGGTCACTCAAATGATTCTCTATGGGAGACAAAGTCTTCTTGAGGGTAAGGCCCATAAAATGTGCCATCAAGTCAACTAAGATGGGTCCTCATTTTGTTGGGCCTTTTGAGATCATTGATAAGATTAGTCCAGTAGCCTATAGGCTCTCCTTATCGTCCAATCTGCAAAATATCTATGATACTTTCCACATATCCCTACTTATGAAGTATGTTGTTGATCCTTCTCATGTTTAGAATATTTTAAAATTGTAGATGGCAGATCCCTCAACCATTGAGGTGCGAGCGGTAATAATTCTAGGGTTTCATTCTAAGGAATTGAGGAAATGAACCCTAGATCAATGTAAGGTCTAGTGGGACCAATATTATGAAAATTGTGCAACTTGAGAAGATGTTGAGAAAATGAGGAAGAAATTCCCATATTTGTTTGAATAAAATATATGCTTTGTTTTCAAAAAACACAAGGGACTATGTTTAGTCCAAGGGGGGAGTATGTAATGACCCTCCTTTGTAGGACCTGTTCTTGATACTTTATTTATGTATTGTGTTAGCGTATATTTCATTCTGTATGTTAGTTATTACATTATTAGTGTTTTTTTATACTTGTAACCACTTCTATTCAGCCTTGGTAGTTTTGTAACCTCTGGTGCTAAACTAAGGTTCCATTGTATTATTTATTCTATTATTATCAATGGGAAAGTTGTTCAGTTTTCTACATGGTATCAGAGCATATTGCTCTCTCAAATCATTCGTAGCCTAAGAGACGACTGAGATCCAACTCGAGAAACTAGCCTGAGAGACTATTGAGATCCAACTTGGGCACGTTTCTCGAGGAAGGTCATATCTGATTGAATCTAACTCCACTAGAAAGCAACAGAGGTCTCCTAAGCCCAAGGGACTTGACCTGGATAGACTGGACTCGAACGACATGATTGGACTGACAATAGACTGATGCATGTGATTGACGGATGTGACTAGACTGACTGACCAAAAGTTGGTCGATCGACGAACAATAGAAGAACAACGATCGAGCAAGGGAAACAACGTAGTGAAGATGTAGTGAGCTCTCCCAGCATGGCGAGGCTTCAAGTGGGCAGTGTATCCCCGATAAGAGACACTCTATAATGTGATTTTTCTTCATTTTAAACACTCATGTTGCCCACCCCCACACATATGGGATAAAGTTTCCTTTAACACTAGGTGCAAATGTAAACTCTGCAAAACTGTCAACCCTACGACACAATGGAGATTTTTTTCTTATTTTATCTGATGTTGGTTCTCATTTTTCTTGACTTGGATCTCTTCAAAAGAATATTTGAGTGAAATTGGGCAAATTAAAATTTTGATTTAGCCCTTCGCTTGACTTAGATCGCCATTTTTTCCCTCTCTGGTCGTCACTGGTGCCCTGTCACAAGTTTTGTTGCAGGTAAAGTCAAATTTTTTGTGCGACGCTATGTTTACAGACAGAGACCAGAAGGTGATGCTTTGCTAAATCAACTATAGTCATTTTGTAGTATTACATCCAACCATTGAGCTCGTTTGCAATTTTCCCAAGATGAACGCCAGTCGGAGTGGCCACCGATGGAGCCACCGAGTAGAGAATTCATCAAGAAGAGGAGCGATGACCGAATGGAGGAGAGCCTCTTGAATTTTCTCTATAAATTATAGAGGGCTCCTGATCCTTTCAGATCAGCCTGCAAGCCCACGCGGTCAAGGGGTTAGCGGTAGAGCGCTCGTCAAGGCTAGGTTATGGGATCGATTCCCATTGACCCAAAATGTATACTTTTTTTTTTTTTCTTAAAGTTTCTAAAAAATTTATTTTATTTTTTAATGTTTCAAAAGTTAATTTTATTTAAATATTAAAAGTTTTCTAAATTAAAAAAAAATGAAAAAATTTATTTAAATTTAATTATTTTTTTTTAATCATTAGAAAACTAAAATTTAAACTTTTAAAACTTGAGTTTTCAAATGTACCTTTCAAAAGTCCACACCATTTTTTCATCCTAAATTTTGCAAACATCAAGGGGGGGCATTTTTTTGTGTTACCTTATTGCATTAAAGGGATATATAATTTTGCAAAATCAAGGTGGGAAGACTTATAAGGGTGCATTTTCGGCAGTGACCGACACCTTAGTTAGATTATTTTTGCAAAATTCATTGTAAAAGGTGCATTTTCGGCAAAGACCGACACCTTCAAGATGGGCAGATCAAAGAAGAAATCTATCCCAAAATCAACTGATGTTGCTAAATCAGTTAAAGGTCCATACTTTTCTCCATTCATGGATGGGATGGATTTTTATGAAGATGGCACATTTCTCACACTATGGAATGGTGTAGATGCCATAATCAATGATTTTGCGTCTTGTGAAGACATGTAGAAAAATGGTGTTCTAATCCCTATTAGTGCTGTAATGGGAATATACATGTCATTTTATGCTCTTGACATTGCACAACGTAAAGAGAACAGGGACATTAGTGAGGAAACAAAGGTCAAACCCCTAATGGTCGATGCTTGTAGTGACACAAGTGACCTTCAGCCCATGGTGGCAAATGCTTGTTGTGACACATGTGACCTTGATCCCATGATGGCCAATGCTTGTTGTGATACAAGCGACCTCATGCCTATGATGGCAGATATTAGTTGTAGTACAAGTGATCTCATCAAAGTAGCAGATTTTGCTTGTGACACTAGTGACTTAAAAACTGAACCTCCTAAAAATGAACTCCATAATCTCATCAATAGTGACAAATGCCATATTGTTAAAAACATTGATGAAGATGATGAAATTGGGTGTTTTGAAAAACACACCAAAGGATTTGGATCCAAATTGATGAAGAAAATGGGATTCAATGGTGAGAGATTAGGTAAACAAGAACAAGGTATTAAAACTCCTATAATGCTAAATGTCAGGGCAAATAATGAAGGCCTTGGCTATACTGGACATGCAAGTACTAGTAATTCCATGTTTATAAAACCTAATTCTCCTAGATTTCCTAAAAATAATTATTGCAGTCATTGTGGAAATACAGGGCATGTTGCAGCTAGATGTTATAAATTACATCCTTGTGATTCATGTGGATGTACAAATCACTCTTCTTCAAGTTGTTGGTATAAAATAAAAATGGCCAACAAGGTTCATATAGATTGTGGATGGACAGATCACACACAATGGACCATGATAAAATAAATGTTGTAAAGCTTCTACCGAAAATGTAAAACCTATGGTAGACCTTGAGGCAAATCCAGTGATAGACCGAGTGGCAGTCCTAGAGATAATGACCCAAAGACAGACCTAAAGACAGACCCAGAGACAAAGTTCCAGAAGTAGATCTACAGGCAGATCTAGAGGTAATAATCCAGAGGTAGATTCACTGGTAGATCCAGATATAGTCCCAGTGGTACAAATCCAGAGGTATGCTTAGAGCTAGAGCTAGAGCCATGAGCCCAAGCTAGAGCCGAAGACAAAGCACGAGCCACCATTCTTTCATTTTTCTTCTTCTTCTTCACTATATTGGGGCAGTTATATACTTTACCCAAATATTATTGTATGGGAGGATGTTAGCATAGTTAGTAGTTATTACATTACCCAAATAATGTAATAAGGGGGGATGCTAGCATATATTTCATTCCGTATGTTAGTTATTACATTATTAGTGTTTTGTTATACTTGTTGTAACCACTTCTATTCAGCCTTGGTAGTTTCGTAACCTCCGGTGCTAAACTAAGGTTCCATTGTATTATTTATTCTATTATGATCAATGGGAAAGTTGTTCGGTTTTCTATATATTGAAGTGTGGATATTAAATGCATAATCTCATTTTATGTTATCAAGATATGTTGATAGTTGCACTTATGCTTTGATTATACTACTTTTGGAATACAATATTGTTGATGAAATTTATTGATGCAAGACCAGGTACTCTCATAGGTGGATTGGTATGGGACAACCACCAAATTTGAGAGAAAAAGGAAAATGATGGATGACATTCTCATCAATAGCTCAAGGGTAAAAATAAACCCTTCATGTAGGTGCATTACATATGTGTATGTTTTATTGAATGTACCATTGGGCAAGGGGGTTGCTATTAAAGCAAAAGAGTCATCCTTCGTAGGAGGGTGATAACATGACAGTTATCGTAAAGCCTTCTACTTAAGGAAAAAATTTGTTGTGCATGTTGTTGATTGCATATTAGTTGGGCAATTATGGCTAAGAAAGAGCCCTTATGATTGTTTGATATCGATGTTAATAATTAATATTAACATTCAATAGTAATTAAATTAATTGAGAAATTGATTTAATTATTATTTCTAATGTTAGTAGCTTTAGAAAGAATTGATTTGATTATTTATGCTAGACCATTAATAAATTTATAGCATTTATTTATGGAATATGTTTAATAAATACGAAATTAAGTTCATAATTAAGGTAAGGTTCGAAAGATATTATTTTTAGAATGTCGGTAATATTGGAAGTGTTGGCTTCTTGGAACGTAAATTTTGGAAAGATACGTTACTCTTGTGCATCATGAGTTAGCATGCAAAGGACGTCTCTTCAAAATGTTGAGAGGGAGAATTATATGTGGGAGAGTTGGCTCAGATTTAGGATGGCTAGCAAGATAAGGAGATTGAAAGGTGAAATTTGGAAAGGAAGAAAAAAGAGTTGGAACTTCTGTAGCAAAGGAAAATTCCTTCTGATAGCTTATGTATGCTAGTTTTTAAGTAAACGTTGTTCTTGCTTTTGTGAGTCTTTGTTTTGGAAAGGAGTTACATATGCTTTTGTATAGATTCTGAGTCTTTAGCTTTACAAGTGCTTGTCTTTGTTGGCAAGAGGTTTAATGTCTTCTCTTTTGGGAATGTCACAAGTTTTGATCCAAGGGTGTAGCGAGTCGATTATGTTTTGTTGCATCTTGTTCTTTTTTTATGTTTATCTGCCATTGTGGTGGAGTTTAAAGAGTAGTTATATTATCCTTAGGTTTTATTCTGAGCCATTTTGTGATGCTCTAAGAGGCAATTGTAGTATTGTATTTTCTTGCATTGGCCTATGTTGTTTTTGATCGGGTCAATTTGACATGTTTTAAGTGTGTTTTGGTTTGTTGGAGAAAGACGTTTTCCTTTCTCTATTGCTTTTAACTCTTGTTTCGATGGATTTAAATGAGAAACAATGTTTGGATCTTATTTTCTGCATGTATGGAGATGGTACAGTCTAGCCGTGCATGCAAGTTTGGGTTTGGACGGCATGGGTCATAGCTTATCTTCATTATTGCAATGTTGGTTATCTTCTCCTTTTTGTTGTGCATGCTAGGAGTGGATTCATGTTCTTACATGTTAATGAAGTTTTTGTTTAACATATTTGGTTTCCCTAAGCTTTGCTTATGATTTTATCTATTTCAAAGCTAGCACAATAATATTTGGGTGCTTTTTGTTTTTGTTTGAATGAAATATTTCTAGACATTATGCATGGTCGTTATGTTATTCGCTCTTGCATGTATACATTGTTCTTTATTTGTTGGTGTTGATTGTGCACTTTTTAAAATTTTAAATAAGAGCCTATGTTTTTTTATTCATTTTGTAAGAACTATTATTAGGATTAAGACTTGATTAGATAATAGGTAAATTTTGTTCGATTAAGTCTTATGAAAGAATTATTTATTTATTATTATCAACCTTGAGTTAGAAATGGTTGGTTTTAAATAAATTGTTAGAAGATGTTTTATTATTAAAAAAGCAATAGTTGTGGTTCAATTTGTTTCTATTTTGTTTTATATATAAGTGTATTCTTTTGGAGAATTTATTGAATATATGTTTTACTTAATTTATATGTTAAGTGGAATAATGGTATGGGTATTTTCGTAGGAAAAGAGAAACTTTTTGTTGGAAGATTAATAAGTTTATCTTATAAGAAAATGGATGAGGGGTCCTTTTTTAAGAGAAGTATGAGATTCTCTCAATATGTTGCATGGAATGTTTTTGCATAATACATATTTACATGATTGCATATTTGTATTGTTTAGTGCATGTTAGGCTTGCATGAGCAATTCATGAGTTGTCATGATCCCTAATATTCTATTCAATTTCGTAAAAATGTTTATCAAAAGGAGGACTTTGAAATAAAAGATGGAACTCTGGATGAGTGATATTGTTATGTAGTAATGTTATTGAAGAGGAGGACATGCCTTAATAGCATTTGTATTGAAACTTTTATTGAAGTAGAAGATGTTTTGTAAATTTACTTCTTGCACTACTTTAAAAAATTTATTCTCAAATGAAATATTATATGTTGTTATTCTTTTATGTAAGTTCTTGAAATAGTTGGTTATGTAAATAATGGAAATAATATGTTTAATTCATGGATTATGATTATAATAGCTTGATGATTTGTTATTCTTCATTATAAATAAGAAAATACTAAATGCTAGATTTATTTAGAAGTATTTAGTATTTAGAAAAATGGTATGATGCATTTGATTATGTTTTAATATAGCACTTTATTTTCTTGAGAGATATGTTCTTTTTATTTAAATTTTTAGACTCTTAGGTTTGGATGAGATTTTTGGGTATGAATCTAGAGCCATAATAGAAAAATATTGAGTCAACAGGTATCCCAAAACTTGGGAGGATTTTTAGTGATGCAATAACCAGGTATTGTGAATCTAGGAGTTGTGGTGATGCAATAACTAGATAATTGCTAATGATACACCTTGAATGGTAAGGATCAAGTGTACCATAGCGGTGAAGCTTTTGGGTAGTCCTAAGTGGTGAGGCTTGGACATGTTCCTAGTGATGAGGTCTAGTAATTATTCACAAGAAAATATAGTGGTGGTACCTTGAACTATGAGGATTGGGTGACCATGCTCATTATTAGGTGAGTGGTAATGGCCTTAGTTAGCCCATGAAGGTGTGATAACTAAGCATTAAGGCATTATGTTATTATCCTACATAGATGAACTTATGTAGGGTTAGGGAATAGGTGTCCCCCTTTAAGTGTTATGGGCCTTAAAGGATAATCCCTACACCATGGTCAAGTTGTCCTATACCGTTGATGGTATAGGAAAAGTGGGGGGACCACTTATGACATTCTTTCTACATGGTAAGCTTTAGAAAAGTGAACCCTAGAAGTATGAAAAGTTAGCCACTCTTGTCCACTTGAGTGTCGTATGTAGTGACATTAAAATTAAAATTTGGTTATGCCTTACAATATTGGAATAAAATATTACTTCTTTGTAAGTTTTTCCTTGTAATATATATATCATGGGTTGAGTTGATGGGTTGTTACACAAATAAAATTTGCTAAAAAAATTGTAGAAAATATTTGTGGACACTAAAATCCAACACCTTCAAAACCACATTTGCCACCCCACCATCAAATCTTGCATAATAAGATTATATGCCTAAGTTCTAACTTAGGGATGTAAAATCCTGCACATTATCCTATTTTCCTAATTTACTTAATTTGGAAAATCACCCTAGGATACCCTGTCTACCCATTGGACATGTGTCCTGGACACTTCACCCAACATTTTTGCCACATCTTACCCACTCTTGTCCCCCTTGTCTTTGCACATGGGACAGATTCCCAACACCCATGCCACATCTCATCCATTTTGTCTCCCTTGTCCCTTCACATAGGACAGGATCCCACATCGCACTCCACTTGAAGCCACATCACCCCAGTTAAGTGAGGCACACTGAATGACTCACTATAACTGCCCCTTCCACCTGGCAGTTTAGATTTGCCACTTGGCAAGTCAGGCTTGCCACCTCCCATTCCCCTCCAAAGCCCTAAGAGGCCTATAAAAATACCATCTTGTCCACAAAGAAAGGGAGCTAAATTTGCATACCGATAGGCTGCCAAAATACATCCAGACCCAACAAGAAATTGAGAGCGCGAGCTTGATTTTGACCATTGGCTCGAATTCCGAGGTAATCTATTCTTCAGTCAAAATTGCCCGTCCGCGGTTCCACAGTCAAAAATGTGCGTCCGTGGTTTCACAACCGTAGGTCCGTGGTTTCCAACCCACAACCGCGCTTTCATGGTTCCACAGTCCCGAGCATGAATTCACATGTACGACCGAGATCAGTAATATTTTTGTGTTAGCAAGGCATTATTTGTTTATCATTTCTATCATTTGTTTCATATACTTATCTGCTTAGGGTTTTATGCATGCATTGATTCTATTGCTCAAATATACAGGTGCTACTAATCCCTTTGCTGGTTTGAATGTGTGCAGGCGATAGGTACTTTGGATAAGTTGCTGAAGTTGGAGTGGTCCCTGGCTGGATACCAAAGCCCACTCACCCCTTGAAGCTGTGACGAGAGAACAAAGAACACTACATCCTGCGAAATATTTGGAAGACCCCTTTCCTATCAAAATCATTGTATCTCAAAAGAGAGACAGATAAAGCATTGTTACATTACCCCCAACACATTTGGGGCAATTCAAAATCTTTGTAAACTTGTATCGAATATCAATATAAAGATTCATTTGTGGCAATCTCTCTTTTCTGTATTATATCTTTGTTTGTGTTCAGTTCTTTAGTTACAGAAATGGCGATCACGGTGGGACCCCCAAAGGGTTCCATTTTGTTGGCCTTGCTTTTTATTTGATTTACTGATATTTGTTTGCACCTACAGGTTTTGGGAGTTTGAGGCGCGCATAGATTCGACTTTGGGTCGATAAACCTGGAAAACCCTGTGCTCGAACTGTTTACTGTGGAAACGCAAAAACGCGGTTTCTATCCTGAGAAAATGCAAGCATGCAGTTTTTGCTCTGAGGAAACATAGAGGTACGGTTGAACATTCTGAAATGCGAAGGTGCGGTTCCTGTCTATAGAAATGCGGGACGATGTGACAGCTGTAAGAAGCAACGAAAGGAATACAGGTCTGTACCCTATCTCATATTTTAAAATTTTCTTTTAAATCTGGGTTTAGGTTGCATTTAAGTAGATTAAGAGTCCTAGTCTTGTATGCCTTTGTTTGCATTTAGGTCCTAGGAATAGAAAAACTTACTTAAATATTGCATTCCTACATGAAATCATAAAGGGAAATAAACGAGAATTTGGATAAACATAGTAGGAAGCAATCATCTTGCATATACCAGGTTAGAAATAACCTAGGTATTTCATTTTTGGGGTTTGGGTCTGTACTCTACTGGGTTCTATTGATATAAAGGACCCACGCATCCACGGTTTGGATTTCTCGAAACGCGTTTGCGCGGTTGGATAACCGTGCATTTCTACGGTTTACCAGAACTAACCGCCCACCCGCGGTTAGCCCTGTTAAACAGAATTTGGCCGAGTCTTACTTGAATTTGCAATTTTACCCTTGATATGATTTTGTCTGCTATTCTCTGTCTTTCCTACTTTCTGCATTAGGCATAAAAATAAAATTGCATGTTAGTTTTGCATATCACAATAATCAAACAAAATCACCACACACTCACATAAATGTTGGAAAACGATTGGATTTCATCATCGTCGGGTTTGGATTTCATCATCGAACCACCAACATTATACCTTGATTTTGGCCAAGGCTGGTTCCAAGATCCGTCATAGCCCGTGGGTTATAGCACACATTTCTCTTCGGAGAGGTGTATCGCAGACTGCGGGTGAACTGGGTGAGGAACTGGTAGGACCTGTGCTCCCTGGTCGTGTGTGGACTTCATTACCACACATTATAGGTGGGATTACGTGACCTGGAGTTCATAGCTAGGTTGTCGAGCTATGAGTATACAGGTGAAATCCTAGATTCATATAGGGCAAAACATTGAGCACACGTCTTTTCATTTTTAAAATAAAAAAAAACTAACAAAAATCTAGCACCAAAAACTTTGTTTGCTTTGTGTGTTGTATTGCATCGTACTATCATTTTGTTTACATAGATAGTCGCACTTGGCATTGTACCACATATTAGCGTATGGTAGTGACTCGTAGTCAATCTAAGAAACTAGTGTCAAACCAAAGTCAGTGGTCTTCCCCCATGGCCTCTCAGTCTGGAAACGTCCCTCACACTTCGGTGGTAGGACAAGTAGGCATGCCCTCTTCTATGTCCCAAAGTCTTAATGTAGGGCCTTCTAGTAATGCCCCTAATATGGACATAGACATTATGCATAGGGCTACTCACACAGCCATACCAGAGACACCTAGGAGTGAACCTCCTATAGTGGTAGATAGTCATGTCACCATGTTCGACATGGATACTATTAGAATGTACTTGAATGCAGCTAGAATGGTCTTCCCATCATTACCACCACTCTCCATCCCATCCCGTGTTGTACCATCATTACAACAAGAGCCCGCATATACTTACCCATAGCAATCGAAACAAGTTTTTACAAATCCTCTTTTTGAGTTGGTTGTTGTAGCACTGGCCAACCAACCATCATCATCCAACCAACCACCCCACACATTACCTCAACAACTAACCATTTCCACTAATCCCTTGTATGAAACAATTCTTGTTGTTTCACAAACCCTAACATCCACTCAACCCACTACCCTCATAGGTTCTACATCTCATATCATACCACAGTCAGTGGCAATACCCTTTGCTACTTACCCCCCACTCACTTCCACTACCATGGTTGTTCCACAACCAACCCAACCTACCACATCATAGGTGGCGGTCCCTACTTCAAATGCAATTGCTATGCAACAAGCTTTCTTACAGCTGCAACAAATGATTTTAGATAATGCTAACCGTAGCATAAATCCTGATCCCAACCAGCATTTGCAAGGGATTGAGCACAACTTCCCACCTCCATCTCACCAAACAAATGCCTTTATCCAAGATCCATCTTGGACAATGCGCCCCCCATCCACCACTATAGTTCAGAACCAACCTCCACATCCATATGCTAATACAGTAGGTTAGCATACCATCATGCCCCCATCACCCCATTTGTATCATAATCTCCATCACCATTCATATCATAACACATTTCAGCCAACCATACCTTATCACCCGCAACCTACATACAATCCACCCCATTACCAACAACATCAAGTACATTCAAGTGTCAGTCCTATGGATGACCCTAGATACCAATTTTTACAGAGTCATATTGATAGTCTTGCCATGCAAACTCTAGGTTTGCAATACCAAAAACCAACTTTAAGGCAACTACTCAATCATCCTATTCATGCTTCGGTCCCTGAGCCGCCATATCCAACAGATTTTCAAATACCTAAGCTTGAATTTAAGGGGGAAGAGGACCCCCGTGAACATATAACTAGATTTGTAAATGCATGCTTCAGAATCAAAAGCAATGATGCATTATTGTTACATACATTTCCTCAGACACTAGGGGGAGAAGCCCAAGACTGGTACAACCACCTACCACATCAAAGTGTTTTTACCTTTGAACAACTAGCGGACCAGTTCTTGGAAAGATTCACCCCGAATGTCAGAAAACAAACCACATTGACTGATTTGATTTATCTAAAACAATATGACGATGAATCAGTCTATGACTTTGGCAATAGGTGGAGATCAGTCATGATCAAGTTACCATTTTTCCTCCCTATGCCAGAGATAATATGAATGTTCATGAAGAGTTTTGGTAGACCCATCTCTTCATTATTACAGCTACAACAGTATAGGACATTCGATGAGGCACTCGCCCAAGCAAAGCTAATAGAAGAGATCAAAATTCATGAAGGTGAGATAAAGCCTAAAAAGAAAGAGTGGCACAATAAGAATAAAAAGGGGAATAACCATGGTCAATCTAAGACCACACAGGTTAACCAGATAGTTTTGGGCCAACCACAGTTAAATCAACCAACCCAAGCACAAATCCAACAACCCCAACAACAACAACAACCACAACAATTGAATCATCAAGCGGTTCCACCCCCACAATAGGCACAAAATCAGACACAACTTGCAGAAAGGCAACAACATCATTTTAAGCCAAAAAGAAATTACACACCAGTACAAGAGCCATATTCATTAGTTTTCCAAAAGTTGTATGCGGCAAAACTCTTTACATTGCCAGAAATGAAACCTGAAGATCCTAACAAACCAAAAACAAAAGGTTACAAAGAACACCTCTTTTGCATCTATCATAGACAAAGAGGACATGATATCGAAGGTTGTCATGGTTTCAAAGGAATTGTGCAAGATTTATTAGAAGCAGGTACAATCAAAGTTGACAATCCACTAGCCCAAAACAACCAAAACCTAGGCATCTATCAGACACCTTTGCCACATCGAGAGGTAAATCAACAACCGATGGGAGCATCAACTTCTACAGTTCCTCCCAACCAGGTTAATTATGTGTCTCAACTACCGCAAGGTTTTGTAGGAGCTATCAATATAGTTACCCGTGGATAGAGGTAAGCTAATCGCACAACACAGGCTCCAACAACACAACCAACAAATGTGCCCATACAACTTGGACCAAGCATTCCACCACCACCTTTCCATAATCGCCCAGTTGTCACCTTAAATAGTCGGTTAACGCAAAGTTTAAAAATGGCTTCAGCAAAACTATCAATTTATGAGCTAATACAACAATCAACACCCCATAGGGAAGCATTGATGGAAATCTTAAAGTCTATACAAGTACAATCATAAGACCCTAATGCATTCAATTCCTTTGTGGGGAGTGTGCAAAAATGCATGGAACCCTCGATAGTATTTTATGACTTCGAGGAAAAGCAAATTTTGGCAGATTCACCTGATCCACCATTGCACATAGTAGCTCACATTGACAGGAAGCCATTCAAGAGAGTGCTTATTGATATCGGTTCATCCATCAATCTCATCACCACACCTGCAATGAAAAAGCTCAACATCCCACCATCTCACATCACAACTTCCACCTTCACCCTTAGGGCTTTTAATGATGCTTTATGCTCAACTATAGGGAATGTTGTTCTTCCCATCACCATGGGGGTGAAAACAATACATGTCCTCTTCCACATCTTGGAAGGAGAAATGCAATATAATATACTTCTTGGACGCCCTTGGATTAGGGAAATGAAGTGTGTGCCTTCAACATTACATCAATGCTTAAAATATGTACATGAAGGAAAAGTACATTGTATACCATCTGACACAGAACCTTTCAAGTACTGCAACTTGATTTCAAACTCGTATGAGCCCTTGCTTCCATCAACACATCTAACTATCCAACCACTCACCATTAGGACCATTCCATCTAGTAACACTTCATCAAAAGCACCCATTCAAGAGGAATTGCCTATAGTTGACCCAACTTTTGCATCCAAAAGCGTCAGCTCAATTCAGCCTTCGAACACTGCATATCACTTTCCAATCACACCAAACCATCCTGCCAACCAACAACCAACTCCATCTAGCGCACCTCCAGATCCACAACAACCATTCATATTCACAACACAACCCATTCTAGCCATCAATAAACCACAATCATCACAACCCGTAGTATCGCAAATAGGGCCACCTATTAGAGATAATCCACCACCACCATTAGAGCCACAACCAAGCACAGAAGAACCCTCCTCATCCATTGAGCCATCAACTTCCCAACCTCCCCGAGTTGTAGTACATCTTGCCAATCCTGGTATTGGTGAGTATATTATTGAAAGTGTCATGATTACACCACCTATTGAGTCAGTAAGAGATTATGGTCACCCTCGGGACCCACCTTTAGCCATAGGTGAGATATACAAAATGGGTTCATCATCAAATGCAATAAATTTCATATATGGGGGAGTCGATTCTTCATCTGGTCCATCTCCTCCAGAGGAGGACCATGTAAAAGAGTTTAATGAGAACATTGATTTTTTATCTAACCCATCATTTCCAGTGAGATATTTTCAGAGGGTTAATTGGCAAGGATATGGACTTGGACGACATGAACAAGGTCCTCACCGCATTATTGAGCCAGAATATAGAGAGCCAAATGACCGCTCAGGTCTAGGTTACAAACCTTCCATCGCAAGCTCTTCGCTAAGTCAAACATTCCAAGAACTGGATATTGAGTGCGAAGACGGAGAAGGAGAAAGTGACAAGGAGGATGAACCTAATGATGAGGATGATGATATAAATGGTGAATACCTAATCAACAATTTTTACCCTCATGTGTTTGGAACTTTCTCAGAACAAGCCTTGCAGTAAGAACCAGGATACGAAGATCCACCAGAAATGGCCGACCTTAGGCCAGATTACACACAACTTGTTCTGGGACCTCATACAAATGCTAACGGCTTCTAGATAAGCGATGATGATTATGAAGATGAGACAGAAATGATATTTCTAAATCATGAGCATGAAATGCAAGCTAGAAGAATACTACAAGCAGAGGTGCATCACGAACAACATAATCAAGAGGTAGAAGAACCTAGAGAGGAGTTAGTACATGCAGAATCTATTCGAAGAAATGACTGGTACCAAAAGAAGTTCCCAATAAACCGAACTCTCTTTTAGCTGAGCAAAAAGCATGAAAGTCCTGAACCAGAACCTCCTCCACCACCTTGGCTGCTCCTGCAGCACCGCCAATCACACACATTAGGTCAGTTGCAACCTAGGGAGGATGAGTCGTCGCCTCTCGAATCATAGCCACATCACCTTCATCAAGTCAACATGATTTTTGTTGATTTGCTCACCCCACTCCGCAATCCGTATGATGAGGCAAAGCCGATCCATATCGACACTAGCCTCATTGCCATGGACAGGATCTCATCCCCACCATCCATTGCTGAATTTGTCTTGTCCGAAGAGTTGTTGCGTGCTTCAAACGCGTATATTTCACAACAACCTTCATCATCAAATAATTTAGTTTTTCAAACTAAAATAGAGGGGAAAATCCTAGAGACATTTGAAAATGTGGCGGATGATATCCACCTCATCCCAACTCCACATCAACTAGAAGAAGGTTCCCACATGCTGATTGAAGAGTCTATAGACGTGAACCTTAGTCAAGACGCGGATAATCCCCAAATTGTCAAAATTGCAAAATATTTATCCGTAGAAGAGAAAGAACACATAATAAACATGCTAATGAAAAATAAAGAAGTGTTCGCATGGTCATATAAAGACATGCCTGGTTTAGATCCAGACCTGGTAGTCCACAACCTAACACTGGCACATGATGCAAAGTCGTTCAAGCAAAAGCTTAGGAAAGTCCATCCAACAGTCACATTAATTGTAAAAGAAGAGCTGCAAAAGTTGTTGGATGTGCACTTCATAGTACCAATTGATTACCCAGAATGGCTTTCAAATATGGTACCCGTTCGCAAACCGAACGGAGGGATACGTGTGTGCACTGATTTTTGAGACTTAAACAAAGCGTGTCCCAAAGATGATTTTCCTTTGCCTAATATCGATCAACTAGTAGATTCCTACGCTGGTCATGAAATGCTTTCCTTAATGGATGGTTTCTCGGGATACAACCAAATTTGAATTAATCCCAAAGATCAACACAAGACAACATTTACAACACCCTAGGGGACATTCTGTTATAGAGTGATGCCGTTTGGACTCAAAAATGTAGGAGCTACATACCAACGAGCTATGACGTACATATTTCATGATTATATGCATAAGATCATCGAGGATTATGTAGATGACTTGATTGCTAAATCTAAGACACGTCTTGAGCACATCGATGTACTAGAAAAAGCGTTCGATCGATTGATAGAACACAAAGTAAGGTTAAATCCTAAGAAGTGTGTATTCGGAGTCACATCAGGAAAAATTCTAGGATTCATTGTCTCCAAGCGAGGCATTGAAGTGGATCCAGGTAAGGTAAAAGCAATATTAGAAATGCCACCTCCCAAAATATTGAAAGAGTTGCGTAGTTTACAAGGAAAGATCCAATCTATCCGATGATTCATCGCACAACTATCAGATAAATGCAGGCCTTTCAATCACCTATTACAAAAGGGGGTGACATTTTCATGGACAATTGAATGTCAAGAGGTATTTGATGACATAAAGAAGTATCTGGCATCACCACCAGTTCTTACACCACCTCGAACAGGAATCCCTTTTCACCTATACATTTTTGCAATAGATTTTGCACTAGGGACTATGCTTGCACAAAAGAACGAAAAACATAAGGAGCAAGCAATTTACTATATTAGCCGAACACTGGTAAGCTACGAAACAAGATATGCTTATGTCAAAAAATTGTGTTTAGCAGTGGTTTTCACCACTAAGAAACTTAGACATTACATGCTAAGCAATACTACCTATGTCATAGCTAGAGAAAATCCTCTGCGATACATGATGACTCGCACATACAACAACACCCACACTACTAAATGGATAATGCTTTTAACCGAATTTGATCTCGAATTCGTAAGTCAAAAATCCATAAAAGGTCAGGTGATAGTTGATCAACTAGCAAAAGCTCCGCTACATAATGACAAACCACTAATCATTGAGCTTCCAGATGATTCAGTATTCTCTATCACAGAACAAGAAGAATTAGTTTCTCCTAAGGAAGAAGCAGACATGACCATGTTCTTTGATGGGTCTAAATGCGACAAAGGACAAGGTGCGGGAGTCATGTTTTATACACCTGAAGGAATGCCAATTCCTTTATCATTCAAACTCGACTTCACATGCACCAATAATAATGCAGAGTATGAAGCCTTAATCTTAGGTCTTCAATCAGCTATAGCAATGGGCATAAAAAGACTAAGCATTTTTGGTGATTCTCAACTAGTTGTATACCAAGTAAAAGGAGAATACCAATGTAAAGAACCAGTCTTAAAGCAATACCATGAAGTAGCAACAAAGTTGCTAGAAAATTTTGATTGGTACAAAATTAGTAACTTACCCCGGTCCACAAACAGATTCACGGATGCAATGGCTTCTTTGGGATCTCTCATCCCTAAGAATGAGCATGGAGAAGTACAACCGCTAATCATAACAACAATGTCAAAACCATCAATTCAAAAAGCAGAACCTACAGGTGAGAAGAACGTTTGTTTGATACATGTTGAACCTTACAATTCTTACCTTGATGAGATAAGAGACTTTCTCAAGTCTGGAATACTCCCAGTAGAAATGACACGAACTGCAAAAAGAACGTTCAAACAAAAAGCAATTCATTTTACTCTACTAGGGGATGTGTTATACAAACGTGGGTATGATGGAATATTATTACGATGTTTAGATCCGATTGAAGCAGAACGAGCAATAATAGAAGCCCACGATGGTACTTGTGGTGGCCACTTCAGTGGAATGGCCATTGCAAAGAGAATACTATGTATGGGATACTATTGGCCGACCATGGAAAATGACTGTTGCAAATATGTCAAAAAGTGTCAAAAGTGCCAATATCATGCAAATTTAACTCATGTACCATCGCACGCTTTACAACCCATTCAAAGTATTTGGCCCTTTTCACAATGGGGTCTCGATTTGATTGGTAAAATATCACCTGCTTCATCAGGACAACATAAATTCATCATAACTACGATAGAATACTTCACAAAATGGGTGGAAGCAATTCCAATGACCACTACGACTGGACCTCGAATAGCGGAGTTTATACTTCAGCATATTATCTATCATTTTGGAATACCCTCAAAAATAATTTTTGATAATGGGAAGTCATTTAAGAATAAGGATGTTAGAGCATTGTGCAACAAATTCAAAATTCAACACAGTTTCTCCACACCTTATTACCCACAAGCAAATGGGCAAGTTGAAGCAACCAACAAAACAATGGTATCCATTCTCAAGAAACTGGTCAAAGAAAATCATCGAGATTGGCATACTCAACTTCCTTTGGCATTATGGGCTTATAGAACAAGCATCAGAACGCCAATGGGAGCGACACCATTTTCACTAGTTTACGGTGCTGAAGCTATATTACCTTTAGAGCTCGAGATACCTTCCTTGCGAATCGCATTACAGGAATTCATGGACGATGAAACAACTAGACAAGCACGTCTTGACCAATTGACACTTATTGATGAAAAATGTATCAATGCTCTAGAGCACTTACGAGTATATCAAGACAGAGTCAAACGTGCTTACAACACAAAAGTCCATCCTCACGAATTTCAAGTGGGGGACCTAGTGCTCAAAGAAAATCAACAAAATACCAATGCATTGCCACACTTGAGAGACAAATTTATGGCTAATTGGTTAGGCTCGTACATTGTAAAGCATAAGTTGGGACCAGGAACATATAGACTTGCCAACTTCGAAGGAGAATTGGAGCCAGAACCACTAAACATAATGCACCTAAAGGCATTTTATGCATGAAACGACTTGCAATATATGTATATATATGTACATGGCTAAAAAAAAAAAAAAAAACAAAAAAAAAGAGAAAAGAATTTTTATTTCCAATATTAGTTACATTGTAAATAGAAATGTCATTACTAACATTTAGCATATTGCATTTGCATGTTACAAAAAAAAAAAAATTTGTGCATTAAATAGGCATATCACAAGCATATAGCAACATTAGACTAATCACATAATTGCATCCATCCCATCCCATGTTCAGTGATCTTTCATAGTGGTGATGATACGACCAAGTAAAAACAAGTTCCAAAGAATTGGGGATACCCAACTAAGACTCTTCGCAAGTCAACAAAAGTCATATCCACACATGTTTTCCTATATCATAAATAAAATTTTCAGTCACTCAACAATGTCTAGTGAAGAACCAAAATTCATAATATGTCCAATTTTCTTTAGGACCAAAGCACTTATGTCACATTAAGAAAGTCTTGAGTATGGTAGATTGACCCCAAAGCAATCTTGAACCAAAAACACTTTACAACTTTAAAAGCATTTTGAGTAAGAAAAGATAACGCCAACTTGGGTACAACCTTGAAGTGAAAAGGTAATATTCCCCGCTTGTCCCATTACGCAACATAGTCCAAAATCAAAATGGTGGTTTTCACCACCATCACAACAATCCAAACATTTAAATTAAAGGTAGAATAGTAAGGATAGGATCACATTCTCATCACACTTCGGTTGAGAATTCGATTCCCCAAACTCTATCATGATAAATTCTATACACACACCACAGATCACAAAAGCAAGAAGGATCGTACTACATTCCCCTCAGAAAGTTATGTAGTCATCCCCAAAGCTCAAAGATCAAGTCATTGGACTATGGAGCGAACCTCCACCGGAGCTATAGACGCTTGACTGGCAGTGGAGTAAACTCATGCAGGGCGACACGTCTCTCTCCCAAAAGAAAGACCTCTGACCGCACATACGGACAAGCTAGCTAATTGGTAAACCCATACAGGTACCATCCAATTTTACTCATCATGAGTTAATGAACTTCACATACACATGCACTGGTTCTTGATTGCTTAGGGCCATTCCCAAACCAAAGATTCAGAATAACGAACTCCACTTGCACACACCTTGGTCCTAAAGAAGGTTAGACGAATATCGAGAAAATGGTTGACATCACTAGACTGTTTGAGTCTTTGAAAATCCTCCAATGTTATATATCAAAAACCATACCAACTACCATATCATTGTCACATGTTCTTACATTATCACATACATACACCCACCATACATCAACCGCGAAGAGTCATCAAGTTGGATACCCCCAATTGCAACAGTGAACAAGTAATGGTCAACTACTCTGAGCTATAAAATATTACAAAAACATCATGCATGTCATCATATAGTTATATGAAAATAAATATAAAACTGCATGTTACATATTAGTTTACATTCATTTATCATAGCACAAACGTAACAATGTGTACATTGCATCACATAAGCATTAACAAAACATAAACAAAAAGCATGCATATAAACATTAACACATGAGATAACCAAAATACAAGGCCATGTATATATATAAATATGAAGGTCCCAAAGGTACAAAATGCTCACGTAGACTGTATACATCGAAGCACTAAGGCTCATAGCAAAATAGAAGCAAAATACAAAAAAAAGAAACAACATGTCACACTAGCTAGTACCAGCAGGATCCCTCCGAGGACCCTGCACTGTAGAAGCACCATGAGAACTCGATGACCGATGAGTCCTATGACTCCTATCAGTCCCTCGGGTAGCAGTCGTAGCTGATGAAGAAGGAGGAATAAGCAAAGGAATCTGATGCTCATGCAGAATATTCTCCAACATCTCTATATAAATAGCCTACTTGCACAGGCTCCTCAAGTCCACACCCTCATGAGCAACCCACTGAGAAATATCTACTCAAAGAGCAACAATAGTAGCTGCAGTGTCACCTCCACCTGACCCTACCTATAGCCGAGTCAGCTCACCCTCTAGCCGAGTGACCTCACCTCCGAGCCTAGAAATCTCCAAATCCTTTATAACAAGAGCATCATTGCTAGGCCCATCGCGCATCCTATCCACCTCACCCTAGAGACGAGTCACCTCACCCTGGTACCATGCTAACTCACCCTTTAGGCGAGTCACCTCTAAACCTAGGCTATCACGCTCAACCTGTAACAAATCCTAATCCTCCTCTATCCATCGAGGAGGGGCATCCCCATCACCACCACCCTCATCATCTCCATCACCACCCCATCACCCTCATCATCTCCATCACCATCTCCACCTCCCTCCATTGGTTGTTGTACATCAGCAACCACCTCAACCCTAGGAGTACTATACCATCGATGCTTCATCGACCAAGGAGTCCACTCACCCACCTCCACATCATCACCACTCCCATCATCATCGACAACAACACTCGACATCCAAGGAGGCTGAGATGAAAACCATATGTCATACTTGAGAGTGGTACCCACATCATCCAAGTCAGGAACCTCCAAGTCAGAGTCATCAGTAGGATCATCAACTCACCAAAATTTAGGAGCAATAGGTAACCCCAGCTCGTCTCCCCATCGTCTATACATCATAGGCGCATCAGGCACACCTTGTACCAAACCAAACTGATGATGCACCCAAGAAAACTGGACAAACTCCATCTCCCTCAGATGGGCTCCAACAACCCATCGCTCTCGCCTGATGCGATGAAGCTCTACCACATCTGTCACCCAATCCAGGCCCCTCCAAGGCCGCCAACTCATGAAGTCTCTAGAAAGGGAGCTCAGGATGCCTCGGTACTTCGATGCCCCAATCACTGGATGATTGAGCTCCTCACTAAGTAGCCACCTATAAGCACGAGGAGCAGTGGCATCACAGGCACAAGGAAGACCAACCGATCATCCAACAATGATGTGCTCCCAAGACCATACTTGGAGCACCAAACTGCAACCTAGTCCCTTCCGCCCCTACCTCTTCACCTCGTACAACTCATTGTATATCTGGCATAGAAGAGCGGGAGCCCATGCCAACCATTGAGGATCCACAATAAGATCAAGTACAATAGGAACCTGGTTCCATGGGATCCTCGATCCCATGGAATTAGGCAACAACATGTTGCTCAAGAGGTACATCAAGAAAGCTGGAACAACTCCCAAACTATCAACAACAAAGAGATCCAGGTATGCGATACCTCCCCGGCTATAGTCTACATCCCACATATCACCAAAAATAGGGAACATGGCCTCCTTCTTGTCGAGGCCAACACGGATAATAGGACCCTCGATAGGAACATGAAGAATCCGATAAATATCCTCCAAAGTGATAGTCATCTCCCCCGTCGGAAGTTGAAAGGTACCCTTATCAGGATCCTAGCGCTCAACAAGCATAGACAACAAATCCTCATCGGCCCGAATGGTGCTCAATCGCCCACAACCATCAAGACCAATGGTCTCTAAAAACATCCAATCATCGTCTGTAAGGGCCTTGCACACTTTACGAATAGTGCGAGGCCACCTATGTCGGGCATCAAGGAGCCTAACCTGAAAAACAAACAAAATAAACAAAATATTAGAACAAAACAAACAAAAAATCAAAAAAAATATTACCTAACCCTAGGTAATCAAACAACAATAAACAAAAACAAACAACAAAAAAAATCAAAAAAATATTACCTAACCCTAGGTAATCAAACAACAATAAAAAAAAAAATAACAAAAAAATAAAAAAATATTACCTAACCCTAGGTAATCAAACAACAATATAAAAAAAAAAACAACAAAAAAATCAAAAAAATATTACCTAACCCTAGGTAATCAAACAATAATATACAAAAACAAACACAAAAACAAAAATGACAAAAGCAAAACAAAACAAATCAACAAAAATAAAAAAAAAATTAATTACCAGCCCCACTTAGTTCCATAAAAAAAAACAAATAAAAAAACAAACAAATAAACAACTACAAACACAAAACAAAAGACCCTAACTACAAGCAAAGGACCACCTACCTCGGCAAACCGACCACCGCCTTCCGCTCCAGCCGAGACGCCCCCCCACCGCCACCACTGCCCTCGCCGATCTCCATCTCACTCATCACTCACACCAAATCAAGAGATGACAACTGGCAATGAAATGAAAATGACAGGCACAGGCCTATTTATAGCCGCATTTCACGACAAAAAATGCACGTCCGCATTTTTTGGATCGCGCAAAAATGCAAACCCACGGTTTCAAGCTAAACCGCGAAAGCGCGGTTAGCACGTCAAAACCGCGAACCCATGGTTTCAGGAATGCGCAACCACACAACCGTGTTTTCAAATACAAATATATATATATATATATATATATATATATATATCAAGAAAATAACAAAAGCAGAATCCAAGGTTAAATGACGCCTACTCCGTGGGGTTACAAAACACGGTAAGTTCAAATCAAACAAATGCACAATGGAATTGCTAACAGTCACTAGGACAAGCAACTAGGATGATTGGTTCCTTTTTACTTCATTTCATGCATGTCAGAAAAACCAAATGATATTCTGCAAAACAACTTAATTAACTCAGAGCGACATCAAAAATAACGCTATCAATTGGCCATTGGGTCTCAATTGTTACCCACTCGCCAATCGAGGGGGTAAACATGCAAACCAAAATTTCATTTACAATAGTCATCCATCTTGCCACACCAAAAGAGAGTGAGTCCATCCATCCAATAAAGTTAGATGTCATCGGTTTTTGCACTGCATTGTGTTGTACACAACGCAGTACAAAAAGGGGAAACTATAGACACTAAAATCCAACACCTTCAAAACCACATTTACCACCCCACCATCAAATCCTGCATAATAAAATTATATGCCTAAGTTCTAACTTAGGGATATAAAATCCTGCACATTATCCTATTTTCCTAATTTATTAAATTTGGAAAATCACCCTAGGATACCCTGTCTACCCATTGGACATGTGTCCTAGACACTTCACCCAACACCTTTGCCACATCTTACCCACTCTTGTCCCCCTATCTTTGCACATGGGACAGATTCCCCAACACCCATGCCACAACTCATCCGTTCTTGTCTCCCTTGTCCCTTCACATAAGACAAGATCCCACATCCCACTCCACTTGAAGCCACATCACCCCAGTTAAGTGAGGCACATCTGGGTGACTCACTATAAATGCCCCCTTCCACCTGGCAATTTAGATTTGCCACTTGGCAAGTCGGGCTTGCCACCTCCCATTTCCCTCCAAAGCCCCAGGAGGCCTATAAAGGCACCATTAGTCCACCAAGAAAAGGGAGCTGAATTTGCATACCGACAGGCTGCCAAAATACATCCAGACCCAGCGAGAAATTGAGAGCGTGAGCTTGATTCTGACCGTTGGCTCAAATTTCGAGGCAATCTATTCTTCAACCAAAACCGCCCGTCCGTGGTTCCACAGTCAAAAATGCGCATCCATGGTTTCACAACCGTAGGTCCACGATTTCTAGCCCACAACCGTGCTTCCACGGTTCCATAGTCCCGAGCATGAATTCACACGTACGACCGAGATCAGTAATATTTTTGTGTTAGCAAGGCGTTATTTGTTTATCATTTTTGTCATTTGTTTCATATACTTATATGCTTAGGGTTTTATGCATGCATTGATTCTATTGCTCAAATATACAGGTGCTACTAATCCCTTTGCTGGTTTGAATGTGTGCAGGCGATAGGTACTTTGGATAAGCTGTTGAAGCTGGAGTGGTCCCTGGCTGGATACCAAAGCCCACTCACCCCTTGAAGTTGTGACGAGAGAACAAAGAACACTACATCCTGTGGAAGATTTGGAAGACCCCTTTCCTATCAAAATCATTGTATTTCAGAAGAGAGGCAGATAAAGCATTGTTACATTACCCCCAACACATTTGGGGCAATTCAAAATCTTTGTAAAATTGTATCAAATATCAATATAAAGATTCATTTGTGGCAATCTCTCTTTTCTGTATTATATATTTGTTTGTGTTCAGTTATTTAGTTACAATATCCTAGAGAATAAAACACACCATATTCTAAACATAAATCTAGCTTTGAAATATAATATCCTAAGAAGTATAATATCCCAAAAAAGGATAATCAAACCTAGCACCTTAGGTTTGACCAATGTCTTTCCTCGTACCCACAATCGAGGTGGGCGGGCCAAGGTTGCCGCCACTTGTGTCTTTGATCCAGATGTCTTATGCTCCTTCCCAATGCACTGTAATGACCTGCACCTACACACAAGGAAACCAGAAACGTCAAATAGCGAGTGCGTGTGATAAAAAGCATGCAATCCCCATAGGGGCAAAACGACTAATAATGAGAAAACATATCAAATCAACTCCAAATGACATGAAATTGTAGAGGGATGTAAAAAAGAAGGTTTTGGGAAGATATCACCAGAAATTGCACCAAAATTGCATCCGATGGGGCTTCGAAACTCGAATGACCGTTCGCAACCTACAAAACCCAAAGCAAGCAATTTTTGACCCTACGCATATCCAAAATGCATGAAAATTGGAAAGAATACATAAAATGCTATTCTAAGAAAACCCATTTGATCATATTTGCAATATCAGTCATAGTTTGGGTGTTCTCTCAAATGACCGTCGGATACCTGCAAGAGACCCTACAAAACACTAAAAATGCAATATCTCGGCCAATATAGCTCAGAAAGACCTAAAATTTGAACTGCAGCATAGTAATAGCATGTAGAAAATAAATAATTAAAAATAGTAACAAAATCATGCACATATTTCTATTCATCATAGGGTGGGACGAATAGGACTGTCACAAATTGGGGGGCGCCCGGGGTGGGACGCCCACCGTTTTTGCCTAAATTTTACCACCAATTCCATTGAGAATTGATGCAAAACACTCTAATGGGTATTTTCATCAAATTTGGTGTGGGAATCACTCATATGGTTCGGTTTTGTAACAAATTGCGCCTCCTAGTTCACTCGCAAACCTCCTTCGCTAGGTAGAGATTTCGAGGGAAAAATGGGCACAAAAGGGTGGAAGGAAATCTTGGCAGCACTCCATTGCTTTGTCCTCAAAATATCCTCTCCATTTGTGTGGAAAATGCATCCACTTTATAGCCCAAGGAGGCTTCATGGGTCAAAAGGCATGCAAGGGCATGCGAGGCACGAGGCGCCACTTGGCCACCAGGGTGACATGCATTGGAGGGGGAAGAGAATCTCCCAATTTGGCCTCCCTCATGGGCTGGAGCATTAAGATGTTGCGTGCTCTGACTTCCTAGGCATTGGAAAATAGAAAAGTAACCATTTCCAGGCACCATTTGTCCAGATTTGACTTTTTTCCAGTCAAACCTGCTATTCGCTCCCCTTGGGATGAATACTGCTATTCATCCCAGGGTGGGACGAATAGGTTCTGTATTCATCCCAGGGTGGAACGAATAGCAGCAGGGTGTCCAAAAGGTCCCAAAAGTGGCCTAGAACCTTTCAAAACCTTGTACTAAGTGGTTAGAACCATTGTATGCCTCCTGAGGGCTGCCCTAGGGGCCTTGGTGTGTCATGAAGTCGTTGCTTATGGTAGCATAATCGGATTGACCAGATTTTAGTGTCTATAGATGCCCCTTTTTGGGATGCATTGTGTGCAGCACAATATTGAGAAAAAATAGATGACTAAAATGTTCAATGATTAAGGTTACTCAATACCCTAACCAACTTTAGATGCCCCAATCCTGGAAAGAGCATGCGTTCTTGAATCCTTGCTTTTGATGAGCTAAGGAACTTGCTTTATCTTGGATGTTGTTCGATCATGATGCAGGGATTCCCGATGTTACACATGCTTACTAAATGCCAAGCATTTTAATTTGGTGCTTTGTGCTTGTTTGCTGCCCCAAGCAGGAGCGCGATTGTCTCTGTCAATGATTCATTGAACGAACACAATTTGCCTGATTGAGTGTGTGCTTGTTGATTGTGATATTGAGTATGACTACCCCCTCAAGCGATGAGTCGATGAGGGAATGACTCATGAGAAAAGTGATGAGTCGCTTGACCCAGATGACTTTTGGTGAGGTTGCCCTAAGTTGTACTCATTGAAAAATGGCACAGTTTTGAAAGGATTTGAATGATGCTATGGGGGTTTCCTGGAAGCAAGGAGTTGAAAACTTCATTCCCATGGGGTAGTCTAGCCACAATGGCCTTCTTAGGGAGTAAAGTAGTAACTTGTCCATGCATCCATGAGAAATTTGTGTTCCATATTAACCCTGAGTGAATTCCATCATATTTGACATGTTTTTGGTGGGTTTTGAACCCTTTTCTGTGGTGCTTCCTGGAGGAAAGGAATGAAAAACCTCATTCCCATGGGGTGGTCCAGCCATAGTGGCCTTCTTAGGGATTGAATTAAGGTTCTTTCTGAGCATCCAAGAGTGCTATTATTTGCCTCTTGACTGATACAAAATTTTGACAAAAATAGAGCTATTTTTGTGGGTTTTTGGACCCTTTTGGTGCATTTGAAGTTGTTTTGACCTATGAATCTTGTATTCATCCTAGGGTGGAATGAATACAAATTTGGTATTCATCCTAGGGTGGGATGAATGGCCAAAAGTGTGTTCATCCCACCCTGGGATGAATAGGACTGTTGTAGGCCTATATAAACCCCAAATGCAGGTTTTGGGCTCATTATTGCATGTTTTCTTTTGTGATTTGAGAGGTGAGGAGGAGGAGAGTGATTTTGCATAGTGAAGCACTATCAAAATCATCCCGCTATCATCATGAGTCAGTAGGTGGAGGCATCCAATGAAGGGGCCGATGCACGATGGGTAAAATACTAACTCAAATGACCTCGTTTATTGAATATTGTACTACCTATTTATTTATTTTTTGTTTGTGTTTTTGATGTTTTTATTTGTTTTTGTTATTTTGTTAGGTGGTGAAGAGTCGGTATCAAAAATTAAAGCTCTTCGGGACCACGTGGGATGCCTTGACTGAGGCTGACTGGGAGTGGCTTGATGCCCTAGGGCTCAAGCAAGTTACTCGGTTGGAGCCTGTGGTAGGCGATCGGGCTTATCTGATGACTTTGATTAGTTTATGGGACCCACACACCAACACCTTCCATCTATCGATGGGGGAGATGATGGTGATGTTGGAGGATGTCTATCGAATTTTAAGGATTTTGATAGAGGGGTGACCTATCCGGTCATCGCACCATGACCAGAGGGGTGTAGTGTTGATGAGGTACTTTGGGGAAGATGCGGAGGTGGTAGAGATGGACTACTATAATGGAGGTATATTGGTGGGGTATTGGCATGAGGAGGGGGTGTTGGAGGTGAGGCATGCACTGTTGATGACTCTCATCTCCAATATGCTCCTCCTCGACTCATCAGGAGCTAGGTTCCCTTGGAACCTATTAGAGTTGGTGTACGCCCTGGTGGGGTGCACCAAGGAGGAGCCATTGGTGATGGCATGGGGGACTACCTTGTTGGCATAGCTCTATGATGAGTTGTATGAGATCCACTATCATAAGTGGAAGGGCTTAGGTTATAGCTTCTTATTGTAGTGTTGGGGGTGGTAGCACATAGTTGTGGGGTGACCATAGGGCTTACCTTGGATGACCTGGGTGTAGCTAGTAGATAGGGAGATAGGATATGGCATCCTATGGTAGATAATGTAGGAGAGAGGGTAGATTCAATGGTTTGTGGGTGATGTGGATCACTATGTTGATCTCTTCTCTCACCTAGCACTAGGGTAGGTGTTATGGTGACCATACATGGATTTTCGATCTGGGTAGATGTTGGGGAGTAGCTTTGGGTGAGGTGGGGTAGATGGTTGATTGCATGACATGGGACCGAGTGGGAGTACTTCCCATTTGGTCATGTCATGTGGTAGTTTGGGCTATGGTAGGGGTTTCTCAGGGAGCCAGTGGTGTACTGATATTATGGGGATGAGAGGACGTTGTTATGGCCTACTATGGAGGAGGTGGGTGAGGAGTCAGATCTTGTAGTAGTTGTTCCTGATGTGGATGATGTCGGGACTATAGAGGAGTATGACTCATGGTGGGTGATGCACTAGTGGTGAGGTGTAGGGGCCCTAGGGGGTGAGGCAGCTAGGGTGGTAGATGAGATGATGTTGGATGCTCTAGAGGAGGACCAGGTGGAGGGTGGTGAGTAGGGAGATCTCTTAGATTTGGGAGATTAGGGTGATGACATGGGTGTAGAGGATCCTAGGGTATAGGTACCATAGGGTGCATAGGGTGACCGGTATGTAGAGTTATAGGTTGAGTTGGCTAGGGTTAGGTAGGAGAGAGATCTCCTATGGGTATAGAACATGGGAGGACCAGGTCGAGATATCCTCCCTATGGGTGTAGTTGAGAGCTCAGGGTTCGAGGTAGGAGGGATCCAACATTGAGGAGATGGAGAAGCTATGGGTAGAGGTATTACGGTTGTAGTCAGTGGTGGATACCTATCAGGTGTGGGGATAGTGGAGGTAGGCATATGTGGATCGGTTGGAGATGGAGGTGGTGCACCTTGGGGGTGGCTTTCGGATGATGGGGAGAGTAGCAGATCACATCGGTCTCGATAGAGTGAGATGGTGCAATCCTCTACTAGGTGGAGGGAGGATAGGGCTGGTGGTAGTAGGCATGGGGGGTCTCAGCGGACCTGGACTACTAGTGGTAGTGTGAGTCGTAGCACCGATCCTACGTGATCATGGTGATGGAGACTCATGGGATTATTTTTGGGTTTTTTGGATGTTTAGCATTGTGAGGTCTGAGGACCCACTTTATTGTAGCCTATGGGTATTTTGGAAACTCTGATGTACATGTTTTGCCCCATATATATATGAGATTTTATTATGGTCATCATGTGTTTCATTTATTGCTTTATTGTATGAATGCAATGTGTGTATGGATTTATGATTATGTGTTAAATGCTTAGTATGTTATGCATATGGATGCAATGGAATGATGATAGGTAGATATCATGTATGCATGTGTATTTTGATTTTGATTTGATTGCTATCTATATGCGTGGATGCATAGTGAGATGTGATATTTGATTGATTGATAAAAATGAATTATGGCTAATGATTTGACATACTATGTGAACACTATAGACTGTACAAAACACATTAACGCTCTTTTTTGTTCCTTTTTTTTTGTATTGTTTTTGTGTAATGGAAATGTGGAAATGTATTATTGCAATGTGGTAGAAATGGAATAATTGACATGAGATGTTAGAGAATGTAGATGAGGTTTTTATGAGACTCAAACACTCTAGCTAACTTGATCAAAGGTTGTATACTGACTATGCAAGACTTTTTGACAAGGTATGAATCTTCTAGGATGACCAAGGTACTTCATATCCCTATGTGTGCAAGTGAGTTCATTCCTGTGAAATGCATAAAGATACCACCATTTCCAGATAGGCTATCCACCAAACCTGGAATGAGGATCACCCTATGAATGTCACGATCCTAGGTTCTGTACTTAGTAGGACTAGACCACTAGGCAATCTAGGTTACCAAAAGCTAGCTCATCCACATGCAAACATTGGTCTGCACACATGCAAAAGCTAATGTGATAGACATATCATCATGCGGGAGGCTACCACCATTGACAAGTAGGCTATCCACCAAACCTGTAATGAGGATCACCTGATGGTTTTCCAAATGCTGAGAGTTCCAAGGATTCAAGTTCGACTCCCTTATTTTCTTCAATTTTATTGGGATACTTGCTCATATGTAGTGATGAAAATCATTATTTATTTTGTATTTTGTTTTCTTTGAGCAAGGGATTTGGGATTAGTGGTGAAAACCACTATTTATTTTGATTTTGATTTTGATTTTTTGAACTTTTGATTTCTGATTTTTTTTGATTTTTGGGATTTGTGGGAATTGGGATTTTTGATAGTGGTGAAAACCACTATTTATTTTGGGGAATTGGGTAGGGAAGAGCTTGTCCTTTTGCCAACTCTCAGCATTCTTGAACCATTCGCATAGGGGGATGAGTAGGATGACCTTTTCGCTTAAGGTAACCTAGACCACTTCATGGATTTCATATTTCTTTGTGCAAAACTTGGATTTATTAATGTGTAAATGTGTTTGGGATCTGATGTACACAAGGCATAATCTAAGCAAGACTCTACCTCCTAAAAATCAAGATAGCTTTCTACAAGATCTGAAAAGAAGCTAGAAATGGTTGAGTGACCAAAAACCCTAATGACATTCTAGAACAAATGACTAGGTGAAGGGAGTGGACACAAATATGGAATATGGAAAATGTGGGTGAAAATGATAAGTGAAACATTGAACTATGATTACTTTCACAACATTGATTTTGAATGATGAGTAGTGTACCATCATGGTGCTAGACATGTATGAGCAACTCTAAAATGTAAAGTGCAAATGGTGAGTATGCCTAAATGCAAGCGATGATAGAATGCAATGGGATGCAATGTGATGCGATGCAATATTTTTGTATTTTTGATATTTTGATGATGTTTTTGAAATGCAATGTGATGCAATGTTTTTGTATTTTTGATATTTTGATGATGTTTTTGTATTTTTGATTGATATATATGTATGTACAAGTGACCAACGGGCTTATTGGGGGCCATTGGGGCATTTGGGGTGACCAAAGGGCTTATGGATGCCTTTGGGGCTTTTTGGGTGACCTAGATGGTTATAGACCACCTAGGAGCATTTTAGGTTGACCAAGTGGGATGTAGGCACCCTTGGAGCATTTTGGGGTGACCTAGATGGTTCTAGACTACCTAGGAGCATTTTAGGTTGACCAAGTGGGATGTAGGCACCCTTGGAGCATTTTGGGGTGACCTAGATGGTTCTAGACTACCTAGGAGCATTTTAGGTTGACCAAGTGGGATGTAGGCACCCTTGGAGCATTTTGGGGTGACCTAGATGGTTCTAGACCACCTAGGAGCATTTTAGGTTGACCATCATGCCTTAGGCATGGAATGGCCATAAATGAAGTATGTTCAAGGGTTCAGGATCCTCGACACCTTCAAGGGAGGCTAGGTGATAAGTTTTGGGTCCTATCTGACTAGTAATGACATAGGGACCTAACTAGTTTACCATGAACTTGTCCCTTATATGGGGTGACAAATTAGAATTTTGTTGGTTTTCCTTCAGAATGAGATCACCAACCTGAAAGTCCCTTAGGTGGAATTTCATATTGTAGGCTCTCTTAAGTCACTCTTGATAAATGTGTAGGTGCTCGAGAGCATTAATACGATGTTCATCAAGCAATGTAAGCTGATCTAGGTGAGCCTATCATGCAGTGTCATCATCGATGAACTCTTGCATGGATATGCACAATGATGGGATTTCGAGCTCTAGAGGCATGACCGCCTCGGTGCCATACACTAGCAAAAATGGAGTAGCCCTAGTGGGTGTCCGAATACTAGTGCGGTAGGCCCATAGAGCAAGGGGTATTTGTGTATGCCAATCTGTGTGATTCTCTCTGACAGTTTTCTTGAGAATGGCAATCAATATTTTGTTGGAAGCCTCTGCTTGCCCATTTGCTTGTGGATAGTAGGGTGTCAAAAAATTATGTTGGATATTATACTTTGTTATCAAAGCATGCACATATTTGTTCTTAAATGATGTCCCATTATCCAAAATGATCTTGGATGGAATACCAAAATGACAAATGATATTATGTAATAGGAACTCCGCTATGCGGGGTCCCATCGTAGTGGTAAGGGGAATTGCTTCCACCCATTTAGTGAAATACTCGGTAGCCATTATAATAAATGTGTGGTGGCCCAAGGATGTAAGGGAGATTTTCTTGATTAAATCCAATCCCCATTGTGAAAATGGCCACACCGATTGAATCGGTTGCAAGGCCTGAGAAGGCACGTGTGTCAAATTAGCATGGTGCTGACACTTCATGCACTTCCTCACGTATGCACAACAATATCGCTCTAAAGTTGGCCAATAATAGCCCATGCAAAGAATGCACTTAGCGATGGCCATGCCACTGAAATGGCCATCGCATGTACCATCGTGTGCTTGGGCGATTGCCCAAGCTGATTCTTGATGCTCTAAGCAGCGAAGGAGGATCCCTTCATAGCTTCGATGATACATAATGTCTCCTAGCAAGACATATTTTGTCACCTTCCATCTGAATGTTCTTTTAGCGGCATGCGACAACCCAGGAGGGAGGTTACCAAGCTTTAGGTATTCCCTGATTTGTGTGGACCAGTCCTGTTGTGAGGAAGCCTCGAGCGCATGAACGACCTGTCCCTCTTGAAGTTCATCCCAAGAAAAAGCTGATTGGGAGAGAACATGTAAGAATAGCATTGCACTGCTATCAAAAGGGGCTTGAGGGAACAAAGTCCCCCAATCAGCCTGGTTCAAGCATTCATGAATGTGCGAGAATCTCTCTTGATGAGGTTCAATTTGAATCAAGTGGACTTCCGGCATGACTTGAGCATTCTCATGCTCAACCATAGACTATGAGAGCATTTTGACCTGAATGGTAGTCATCTGATCCATAGGGTCTTGCGGGATCAAGGACCCTAGGGAGGCCATTGTATCCATAAAATGATTAGATGATCGAGGGAGTGCCTCGATGTTATACCATTCAAATTTTTCTAGGAACTTATCCACAAGGGCTTTGTAGGCTTGCAGAACTAGGCATTTGCACTGGTAGATCCCTTTGACCTGGTTAACAATGAGCAAAGAGTCACCAAAAATGTTAAGCTTTGTTATTTTCATGGTGACAACCATCTGAAGGCCTATGAGCAAGGCTTCATACTCAGAATTATTGTTGGTGCATGGGAAATCGAGTTTAAATGATAGGGGTATGGGAGCCCCATGCGGTGTGAAAAACATGATTCCCATGCCACCCCCTTGCTCACATTTGGAGCCATCAAAAAATAGGGTCATATCTGCCTGCATCTCAGGCTCATCAAAATCTAGCGATTCTGATATTTGGAAGACCCCCTCATCGGGAAGCTCCATACTAAGAGGTTGATCATCCTGGAGAGGAGCCTCTACGAGTTGATCGATGATGACCTGACCCTTAATTGATTTTTTTCCAACAAATTCTAGGTCAAACTCCATCAACAACATGATCCATTTCTTCATGCGACTACTATGATAAGTGTGGCTCATCATGTAGCACAATGGATTCTCTTTAGATACAACATACGTGGTGTTGCTAAGCATGTAATGTCATAGCTTCTTGGTGGTGAAAACCATCGCTAGGCATAATTTCTCAATGTATGCATACTTGATCTCATAACTGACCAGGGTGTGGTTGAGATAGTAAGTAGCCTGCTCCTTATGAAATTCATTGTTTTGGGCTAACATGGCACCCAATGCAATCTCAGTGGCTGAGATGTATAAGCGGAATGACACTCCTGGTCTAGGTGGTGCCAACATTGGTGGTGAAGCTAGGTATTGTTTTATTGCATCAAAGGCCTCTTGACACTCGTCATCCCAATGGAATGTGACCCCCTTGTGCAACAACTTGTTCATGGGGTGACACTTGTCCAACAATTGTGCTATAAAGCATTTGATGGATGCGATCTTGCCCTGCAGACTTTGGAGCTGCTTGATCATGGTTGGGGGAGGCATCTCGAGGATGGCCTTGACCTTATTGGGGTCCACTTCAATGCCTCACTTAGAGATGATAAATCCCAAGAGCTTTCTAGATGTGATGTCGAAGATGCACTTCTTGGGGTTTAGTCTCACGTTGTGCTCGATGAGGCGATCTAGAACTTTGCTCAAGACATCAAGATGCTCATGGCATAATAAATATTTAGCCAACAAGTCATCCATGTAATCTTCCAAAATCTTATGCATGTAGTCATGGAAGATGTATGTCATGGCACGCTGGTAGGTGGCATCGATATTTTTAAGGCCAAAAGGCATGACCTTGTAGCAAAATGTCCCCTAGGGCATTGTGAACGCCATTTTGAGCTGGTCCTCTGGATTGATATGAATCTGATTGTACCCAGAGAAACCATCCATAAGGGATAACATTTCGTGGCCCTTTGTGGCATCTACTAGGGCATCGATGCTTGGCAAAGGGAAATCATCCTTAGGACTCGCTTTGTTTAGGTCTCAAAAATTAGTGCAAATGTGAATCCTCCCATCAAGCTTCTTGATGGGAACCATGTTGGACAGCCATGGTGGATAGTCTATAGAAATAACAAACTGGGCATCCAACAACTTCTGTAGCTCATATTTGACCATCAAGGCCACCGTTGGATGCATCTTTCTTAGCTTTTGCTTGATAGGCTTGGCCTTGGGGTCAAGCATCAGATTATGGGTGACTAGATTTGGATCCAGTCCCGACATGTCTTTATAGGACCATGCAAAAGCTTCCTTCTTCTTGGTGAGAAGGGCTATGTAATCGGCTTGCTCTTTGGGGATAGACTTTCCCCCAACTTGATACACTATGGATTCTCTAGATCTGAGCCGATATCTTTGTCAATCGTAGGCTCGATTGACATATGCGACCCCTCCTCCAGCTGGTGGGGGGTAGGGATCAAATGGATGTCATCCGCTGGATTTAGATCATCAATGGGAACCTCGGGTTCCTCTTCAACATGGAAGACATCATGAGCTGGCCCTAGGGAGAAGCAAAATGGTTGTAGCATCTCATCGCAAGGCCAATACTCAGAAGGTGATGGGGGTGAATCTCCTTGGTCAAATTCGATTACCCCCAAGTCGAGGTGCAATGGCTTTAATGGGTTATTCAGATCTTGTAGGGGCTCGAACAGATCTATGGAAATCATATTTATGGATGGATGATTTCCCCTAGGTGGTTGGTGGTGACCATGGACCTTCGGATGTAGCACGACCTGAGGAGGTGGCTGCGGAGGTGGTGGAATGACAGGCGGTGGTCGGTGTGGTTGTGGGTGAACTTGCTCTTCATGAGGTAGAAGCTATCTCCAAATGGGATCTTGTAATGGGAACATGCATAGATAGTATTCATCATCATCATCCCAAGGGATGACCTACGTGTATTCTCCATCAGAACTATCAGATTCAATCGGTGTGACTCCATAGTCTGACTCATCATCTGACATCCACTCATAAGGGGACCCTGGATCTTCTTCCTCACTATCATGGGGAAGAGTGCATGAACCTTCACCTCTCTCGTAGGATTGGATACCATCGTGAGGTGGTTCATCATCTCCCAAGGGCATAGGGAAATAGTCCCCCAATGAGTAGACATGATTAGGGTTGGCAAAGGGATCTCGGGCCAACTCATCTCTATAGTTGAGGCATAGGTGCTCCAGACCATCTATGAGAACATCCAGGGGCAAGGGGTGATTATGTCCCAATCCTGATTTATCATATGGCATCTGGTATCGGGGTTGAAATGGAACCTGCATGCCTTGCTCATACAAGCCTAACCCATAACCATACCAATTGCAAAGGTCAAGGTACTTCAGGGTGAAGTCAGGGTTAGACAAGTAGTTGATGTCTTCTACGAAGGGCTCCTCATCCTCCTCCTATTGTTGGTAGGGTTCGATGTCATAGTCAAGTCCCCCATAGATGAAATTTATTTGATTAGGGGGGATGCCTAGGGGCACAATAGTGCCTATGGGAAGATGGGGTCGACCCATGTCTTGCATCGACTCTATAGCAGGGGTAGTTGTGACATTCCTAACCATGTATTCTCCTAATCCGGTGGAAGCCAAGTGCACTATCACTTGAGGCTATGGATAGAAGAGTGATGAGAGTGAGACCTGATATGATTCATCATCTATCTCCTATGGTAGCTCTTCATCATCTGGGCTAGGTATCTCCTCTATGGAGATGGTGGATATGGTCGGTTGGACCTCATCAATAGGCTTCTTCCCTAGGTTCCTCAACAAAGGATCCATCGGCCCGATGGGCATCGAAGGAGGTGTCGATGATGAGGAAGGTATGTCATGCGATGATGAGGGGGTCAAACCTTGGCTGGATTTATTCGGTTGGAAATCTAGGTGTGTTGATGGTAAGGTTGACTCGGGGAGCTGCTGCACCATGTTACAATACTTGTAGGGCTCTAGGTCCATAGGGATGACATGAACTTGCCCTTCATGAGTGTACTTGAGGCACTAGTGAGCAATGGAAGGGATGCACTTCATGTCCCTAATCCATGGTCTACCTAATAGGATATTGTATGCCATCTCACCCTCTAGTATGTGGCATAGCATCGAGATGGTCTTTTCTCCTACCTGAATCGGTAGGACAATCGTACCAACTATTGAGCATATGGCATCATTAAATGCTCGGAGGGTGTATGTAGATGCGACAATATGGGATGTCGAGAGCTTCAAGTGCTTGAGAGCTATCATGGTGATGATATTTCTAGAAGACCCGATGTCTATCAACACTCTCTTGTATGGTGTCCTATTTACACATGCGACGATGTGCAAGGGAGGGTCCACCATATCATTTGGAACCAGTTTAAGCTCATCCTCTCGAAAGGTGATTACCAATTTAGTGCACTATCTTACATGCCCCACAAAATTGTTGAAGGAGTTAGACTCCTGGGATGAAGCTCTATGGCCTTAAGGATCTCCATCAAAGCCTCTCTATGAGGTTGTGATTGTTGAATCAGCTCGTAGATGGAGAGTCGAGCAGATGTTGTTCTTAAGCTCTGAGTGAGCTTACTCTTAATGGTGGCCATGGGCCTAGGTGGAAGGCTCGATAGAGGAGGCGGTGGCTATTGTGATGTCGAAGGGACATCACTCTGAGCCATAGGTGGTGCGGCTGGACTTGGGTACCACCTATTCCTCATGACAATGTTGATCATGCCGACATACCCCTGCTGAGGAGGGGCATGGTGAACCTCATTCACTTGGGGCACTAGCTTGGCCTACTCCGCATGGGCAGGCAGGGGATCTTTAAAGACCTCCATCTGTTGGTTGTTTGGCATGATAGGGTTGTCTACCTGAAGGTCCTTCCTATCGATCATGTCTTGTACCAAGTTTTTAAACTTGTAGCACATGTTCACATCATGCCCATTTTGCCTATGAAATTTGCAATATAGGTCTTCTCTGTACCCTTTGGGCCTGGGTGCATTCGGGTCGATAGGTCGACTCTCAAGCAGATTGATCGAATTTACCGCTAAGAGGTACTCAAACAATGAGTCCATGGACTCTACAAGGGGTGTGAACTACCACTTGGGGTGGCGCTATTGATTCTGCCCTTGACTATTCTGATTGTCCTTAGCATAGTCCCGATGTGTGGCCTGATAATTGGGCTTTTGAGGTGGCGCAGCTTGCGCTACCCCTGGGATGCTAATGGCAACCTGATTCACTATTGCTGGCTTAGACTATACTGGGGTGCTCTTATTGTTCTTGCTCCACTCCTTGTGAGGTTTCACAATTTCTCCCTCTTGAATCTTGATTTCTTCGATGGTCCTAGCCTATGCTAGGGCATCTTCAAGAGTCGGATACTATTGCAATTACAACAATAAGGAGATTGGCTTTAGGTAGCTCTTGGAGAACATCTGAGTCAGCTCTGACATGGGGAGGAGATAAGGTAGTTTTGCGAGCAAGGTTCACCATCTATTGCCATAATTTGTTATTGACTCATCATCATATTGTTTTAACCTAGCTACGTCGACCAGTGTCACCTTCCTCTTGGTATTGAAGGTGAAGCATTCTAGGAATGCATCTACAAGTTGATCCAAAGTGTGGATGCTATGCTTAGGGAGCTGGTAAAACCACTCCAAGGTAGGGCCCAAAAGGGTAGTCATAAATATCTACAAAAGCAAAGCATCATCATCATGAATGTCGAAGCATTGGCCCAAAAATCTGGTGACATGCTCCTGCGCATCCTCTTCTCCCTTAAACATAGCCAACTGAGGCAATTTGAATTGCTCTGGATAGGGAGGCGTAGGCACTGAAGGATGGATGGGCTGACTATGCAGCTGGTGCATAGTGGGATTTTGAGATCCAGACCCAGAGGTCTTGTGCTCTACCGACTCTAGGTGCTCTAGCAGCTCTTTGTATGGGTCTGAGGACTTGATCTCCTCATTCTTGCTCACATCCTATGGTGGAGGTCTAGGATCCTCCAACCTATTGTGGGGTGGTGGCCTGTCACCCCTTCCTTGATAAGGCATCTCCAAATACTCTACTTCTGGCTCATGCTCATTGTAGGCCCCATAGGGCATCTCTCGAGCCGGTCTATAAAGAGGGGTATCTGCCCTATGGGTGCCCTATATCTGGCCTATGAGGTAAGTCTCGATCTAGCCTAGGAGGTCATGGAGGCAACATTGGATAAGGTCTAGGAGACCTATCTCGAATGAGTGTGGGTTGCCTCAGGGGGACTTCCTGCCTATGGGTCTTAGGGGTAGGGACCCTCTCCCGTAGAGTCTGCTGGAATAGCTCGTTGGTCTATCATTCAATCCTCTCTTTCTCAAGTTGATGCAAGTGGTCTAGTTGTTCTTTGTCCCATTGAAGCTGCTTGAACTGAGCTTGGCATTCCATATACTTTGCAACTACTTGCTTGATTTGTTCCATTGTGAGGCCTAGGGGGTCTAGGGGCCTCACCTTGGGGCCGACCTCATTCAAGATAATCTATGATATCTATCGGGTGCTTGCCTCTTTCGAGGTTCATCACATTGACTTGAGGTTCGGGCTGGAACATCTGCTCATTATACTCAGTAGGCGTAGAGGCACATCGGGCATGCATAGAATACTGCTCCTGAGGAAAATCTAGGATTTCCTCATGCCTTCCTTCCTGGATGAGGAAGGGTAGGGCGGAATTGGCTCACCTCGAGCGATGAGTGTCATACCCATCGGGTTGCCTTTTTGTTTTTAATAGGCAAAGTCATATCGACTTGCTCTGCCTAGTGTGTGAAGTCATGCTCTTGCCTATGAATAGGTGTGTCAGCCCTGATGGGTACATGGATGCATGGCACCACTCTATCTATTAGCACCTCAGTGCATTGTTGCCTTTCATCAAGGAAGACCTGTGATGCATCTACATATCGGGAACACTCTCCCAAGTAATGTCCATCATCCCTCGGAGTGTCCTATAGAGGGTCCCCTCGGAGGTGTGGCTCGTGCCCTACTATCTTGGGGCTAGGTGGAGTGGAGGCTCACCAGGGAGGTATAACCAAGTCCCTAGGGCTAAAGCGGAGATGACTCATGTCTCCTAACCCACTCTCCATAGCTTTCACCCATGATTGGGCTTGGCTATGGGTGTATACCATCGTGCCTCTCTATCAAACCCTAGATGATTATCTCCTTTACAAATTTTTAATGAAATAACAAACAAGAAAGGAAACACTCAATAAGATAGATGATTATCTCTTTTAAGTTTTAGATGTGAATCCCTAAACTATTTTGTGTGTTTCAGATGTGTTGTTTGTAAAGAATGGCTTTCTTGTTCTTGTTTTGGAATTAGAATGAGGGAACTCAACCAAAGTGGTGACTAGGAACACTAGTGCCAAACATGATTTCTCAAAAGAGTCTAGGGTACACCGCTTAAAACCCAGTGGGGGTTTGCCTAGCTCTTCCACTCTGAAATAATATTTCCAATAGTGGGAGGCAGTTTGAGCATTAGTGACCTATTCCATATTGAGAGAGTACCCTATTCTATCTAAGGTATCTATGGGGCAAGCTGGTGGAAGGAGATGAAATCCAACGTCACCAATCTCAATTGGTGGTTGGTGATGAAATCCAACCTTACTAATGTTATTGTGATACGTGCAAGTGTGTGTGGTTCTTTTTAACTTAAAAGAAAGCAAGCAAGGAAGCACTCAATGATCCTTAACTAGATGTGCATTTTACTTTCAGAAAGTTAGTATAAAAGGAACTCACAAATGTATCTAGAAATGCAAAACCCTAAATGTTAGCCTACCCATTGGGTAGGCTACAAGCAAGCAAACCATAGAGATGCATTCCTACTTTGATTTTGTTTTGATTTTTCTCCTTTTATATGTTTTTGTTATTTTGCATTTAAGAAAATGAAACTAACTTCTAACCTTTCTAAACAAGCAAAATATGCGAGAAAAACCAAATAATAAGAAAAATAAACAGTTTCTGAAAGTGAAAAATAGAGATGGAAGATTCAGAGACCTACCTCATCACTGCCAAAACTTGCTATTTTTGGAATTCTACTCTGAAAACTCTCTAGTTTCTATTCTCTCTAGGGTGGGATGAATAGCAGGTCTGTATTCATCCCAGGGTGGCACGAATAGCAGGTCAGGGTTCGTTTCAGCCTAGAACGAATAGCACCTACAACATAAAAATATGAAATATGAGCTCCAAAATTCACCTAAAGCAAAAGGGACTAGGTCCCACCATGATCACCACTAAATTAGGGAAAAATGGTGCACCAAATGATGATAAAAAATATGTGTATCTATGCCCTATCGCTTATGAGCATCAAACGGAAGCATGCAAGTAAAGATGGAAAAGATAACGAATAACAAGAAATGAAGCAAAGCAAATAGATTTATTATTAATAAAACTGATAAAATTCTAGGTTACAATGCATCCCCTTGAGGGCTCAAAATGGGTGATACAAATTTTTACAACTCGGGTGCCCAAGGATCAAAATCCTTCAAGAAATTTGGGTGCACATCCAATGTCTTTCCTCGTACCCACAATCGAGGTGGGCGGGCCAAGGTTGCCACCACTTGTGTCTTTGATCTATATGTCTTATGCTCCTTCCCAATGCATTGTAATGACCTACACCTACACACAAGGAAACCAAAAATGTCAAATAGCGAGTGCGTGTGATAAAAAGCATGCAATCCCCATAGGGGCAAAATGACTAATAATGAGAAAATATATCAAATAAACTCCAAATGACATGAAATTGCATAGGGATGTAAAAAATAAGGTTTTGGGAAGATATCACTAGAAATTACACCAAAATTGCATCCGATGGGGCTTCAAAACTCGAATGACCGTTCGCAACCTACAAAACCCAAAGCAAGCAATTTCTGACCCTACACATATCCAAAATGCATGAAAATTGGACATAATACATAAAATTATATTATAAGAAAACCCATTTGATCATATTTGCAATATCAGTCATATTTTGGGTGTTCTCTCAAATGACCGTCGGATACCTGCAAGAGACCCTACAAAACACTAAAAATGCAATATCTCGGCCAATATAGCTCAGAAAGACCTAAAATTTGAACTGAAGCATAGTAATAGCATGTAGAAAATAAATAATTAAAAATATTAATAAAATAATGCACATATTTCTATTCGTCATAGGGTGGGATGAATAGGACTGTCACAAATTGGGGGCGCCCGGGGTGGGACGCCCACCATTTTTTCCTAAATTTTACCACCAATTCCATTGAGAATTGATGCAAAACACTCTAATGGGTATTTTCATAAAATTTGGTGTGGGAATTCACTCAGATGGTTTGGTTTTGTAACAAATTGTGCCTCCTAGTTCACTCACAAACCTCCTTCGCTAGGTAGAGATTTCGAGGGAAAAATGGGCACAAAAGGGTGGAAGGAAATCTTGGCAGCACTCCATTGCTTTATCCTCAAAATATCCTCTCCATTTGTGTGGAAAATGCATCCACTTTATAGCCCAAGGAGGCTTCATGGGTCAAAATGCATGCGAGGGCATGCGAGGCACCACTTGGCCACCAGGGTGACATGCATTGGAGGGGGAAGAGAATCTCCTAATTTGGCCTCCCTCATGGGCTAGAGCATTAAGATACTATGTGCTCTGACTTCCTAGGTATTAGAAAATATAAAAGTAACCATTTCTAGGCACCATTTGTCCATATTTGACTTTTTCCAATCAAACCTGCTATTCGCTCCCCTTGGGATGAATACTGCTATTCATCCTAGGGTGGGATGAATAGGTTCTGTATTCATCCCAGGGTGGAACGAATAGCAACAAGGTGTCCAAAAGGTCCCAAAAGTGGCCTAGAACCTTTCAAAACCTTGTACTAAGTGGTTAGAACCACTGTATGCCTCTTGAGGGCTGCCCTAGGGGCCTTGGTGTGTCATGAAGCCGTTGCTTATGGTAGCATAATCGGATTGACCAGATTTTAGTGTCTACAATGCCTTACAATATTGGAATAAAATATTACTTCTTTGTAAGTTTTTCCTTGTAATATATATGTCGTGGGTTGAGTTGATGGGTTGTTACACAAATAAAAGTTGCTAAAAAAATTGTAGAAAAGATCCTAGAGAAGAAAACACACCATATTCTAAACATCAAGCTAGCTTTGAAATATAATATCCTAAGAAGTAAAATATCCCAAAAAGGGATAATCAAAACTAGCACCCTAGGTTTGACCAAATCTAATATCATGAAGATTCCTTAATCTAGACCAAATAGTAATGGATTTTTTTCTATTAAATCATCTTATTTGCTTAATAGCCAAGATGGTCCTTTTTGGGCCTTCAATAAATAGGTCTAGAACAAGTTGCTCACACCAAAAATCAACTTCTTCTTGTGGCTTGCTATTCAAAATAAAATTTTATCAATTGAAAACTTAAGAAAAAGAGGCTTAATTCTCATCAACAGGTGCTTTCTATGTGGGGAAAGAGAAGAAACCACTAACCATATTTTTGTTGATTGCAGCTTTTCTTGTGATATCTTTCAATATCTTTTACAAAAGATGAATGTGGTCTAGGTCCTGCCTAATTCTCTGGGTGACATATTTAAAAAATGGTCATCTCCTTTCCGCAATAAAATATGCAAGGCTTTTCGGTCTCTTTGTTTACCTCACTATCTCTAGGGGATCTAGAAAGAGAGGAACAACAAATTTTTTAAGGATAAATCTTATGATGCTAAGTTTATTTCTACTAAAATCTTCTCAGGATTGGTGGAGAATATTTCTAATATCTCTCTCTCTAAGGAAAAGTAACCTCCTTTCAAATTTAAATTAGCTAATGAGTTAGGCATCCCCTTCAGCTCTCAAGAAGAACATTAGGATACTCAAATGAATAAACATCAAACTTCTTGGTCTCCCCCTCTTGACAGTTGGCTCAAATTAAATTTTGATGGGGCTTCCAAAGGGCATCCAGGCCCTGCTGGTACATGTGGTATTCTTAGAAATAGAAAATAAAATACAATAATGGATTTTGATGAGAACTTGGGCATTTAAACTAGTCAATTTGTAGAGTCCAAATCCATATACCAAGGAGAAAATTTTATTAGGCATCTCCATTATAAAATAATTGTCTTTGAAGGGGACACTTTAAATACCATCAATATTTTATCAAGCAATTCTAAAGCTAGCTGAGATATTGAGATTATGATGGCAAAAACCAATATTGTTCTAAACTCCCTTGAAGATTTCAGATGTCTTCACATATTTAGAGAAGGCAATTGCGTAGTTGACGCTCTAGCCAATCTCAAAATTTATAAAGCGAGACTTTAATTCTAGTATGATAACTTCCTATAGGATCTGCTTGATATTTCTCAGAATGATTTTATTTAACCCATGCTTTTCACTTTGTTCAAATTCAAATTGATTTTATTGTGCAAGAAAAGTTGGTGCTCTTTTTCCTCATGGTAAATAGTTATTTTGGTCTAGAGTAGTGGTGGGGTTGTTATTCTGACCTATCCTAACCTTTGGCCTAGGGGTTGCATTGGTGTTTAGTGTGGTTTGCTCTATTGGACTCATCCTAGGCTAAGGAGTCGTTTCTTAGTCTAACTAGCTAAAGAGATAATAGATTGGGTGATCCTTATTCCTTTTTTTGAAAAAGTTGGTATTGTTCTCCTCTTACCTAGCCATTGTGGTAGCCTCGTCACTAACCCAATTTTGTTTGTTATTTTTCCTTCCCCTGTCATCTTGGATTCTAGTATTTTTTTGAGAAGGTGTTAGTTCACCATTTGGTCTTTCCATTTGCTAATGCCTAGGTTGACTTTCACCTCCTTTTCTTGGGGTGAGAGGTCCATTTTAATTGGTTCTTGGTTCACCATTTCTAAATTAGATGGTTTAATTTTTTCTTTCAATGGGCGTTGTTCCACGTGTAAATGCTAGCAGCGGCATGTCCTTGATTTTTTCTCGTGAATTAGGGCCTTGCAATTGCCATTATAGAATTTTCTTAGTACCTTCTATTTTGGAGAACTTGTATTCTTGTTAATTGTTACCATGTCAAAGTCTAGGTAAATCATCTTCATCCCCAAGGACTAAATTTTAAAGAAATTATTGAACTTTTATGTAAATTGGGAGATTACATTCAGGATGGCATGTGCTACAATATCTTATGTACCAATATCCATCATTATCTATTAAGGTCTTTGTTTACCTTTTGGAGAGTGGATTTTCCAGATTTTTCTTATAGGGTGCCTCTAGTTCTTTTGTGTCAAGTTAAGGAAGGAGATATGGTAGTCTTAGAATCCAGGTTGAAGGGAGTGGAACCAAAAATGGATTCCTCGAGCACTAACGTTGCTAAAGTTTTTGAAAGGACCAAAATTTTAAATTTTCTCAATCTGTTCAAGGGGCATGATTCTAGATTAGCCAAAGATATGGCTCTTTCTTAGAATAGAGGTGTAATCTCGGTTGGGGATCTTGAATTTGTTATTACTTATCAACTTCTATCTGATATTATTGGAGCTCTAGTTGACAGGGAATGTGTGCTCAGAGAGAATCACTTTTTAGCAAATGAAATGAACTTATTCAAGCACAGGGCAGGTCATCCAACCAGATATCAAAATGGCTTTCAAAGCTCCTCCTTTCGAGAACCTTGGGATATAATTATCCTTGTCATTATGGATTTTTTCACCCCTAAATGTAATAGAGACATTGTTAGAAGCTTCCAATTTGCTCTTGTCAACCATTTTTGTGGAAAGAAGGTGATGAACATTTTGAGATTTCTCTTCAAGGAGCTGAAAAATGGCTCTTAATGCCCATCAACATAATTTATCCTTCATTAATAACCAGGGTCTATTCAAAATCATTTTAATTATCTCTTTGAGGAGGGTCATTGTTGGGGGCAAGTGTGGTGTTGGTACTTACTCTCCCTAGGAGACCCCTGCTACTACCTTGCTCACAACCCCTAAATATCTATTTTTTCTTGTCCCACTGATGTCAGTATTGAGCCTTAGAGTGAAAACATGTGGTCTTCCCTGAATATCATAGTTTCGGATGTAGAGACCCAAAATATGCATTCAAATTCCATTTTTGTTACTACTGTTAACAAAGATATGGGTACTCTCCAAAATTTTTTTCCTAATATTGGAAGGATGGATGTAGATAATAATATGGAGAATATTGTATTAAGTGTTTTTAAAGGCCTCAAATCTGGAGATGATGTTAATTGTAATTCGACTTGTCCCAATGACCAAGCCAAGAGCCTAAATGACTTAATCCTAAATCCAAATTCTATGGCTCTTGTTAGATTTCTAATTTTTGAGGACTCTTCTTCCTCTAAAATGATCTCTTCAATTTATCCAAATATAAACCACTTGCTAAGACTGTGAAAACTAAGCAGAGAGGTGCAAAGAGATCTTCTCGTTTGAAATACAAACAAAAAATGCAAAAGACATCTATGATTATCCAAGATTTTGAGGCCTCAAAGGATGATCTTTTGATTCTTGAAGTATAATGCTTTACATTAGGCTCCTAGCTCTACTCTTCCTAGGATGGATGGTTCCCCAAGCAAGCCAACAGACTCTATGTTGGATCTGGTAAGAAATTTGAAAAGATTCGTTAAAATTTCTAAGTTCTATACCAATGAGATCTCCTGAAAGTTGAAGCAAGACAAGGAGGTTGTTGAGATGGATATTAAGAAGAAACGCATCCTGGAATGAGTCTTATCCTTTTGAATTGTACTTTTCTATGATGGTTCTTATGGATTTTCGCTTCCTGGTTTGGCTTTCATCTTTTTAGCTTGTATTTTTCTCGTTTTTTCTTTTGTTGGGTTGTTGTTTTGGTGATGATTCCTCTATTTTTGTCTTTTGCTCCTCTTAAGCTTGTAAGGTTGGTTGTCTCTTTTTTGTTGGACTTTAGTGAGACATATTATCTCTTGTCTCTTCTGTAAAAGGTTTGGGGCTCTTTCAAATCCCCTCTATTTGGCTATGAATAAAAAAAACTAGCACTTTTCATCAATTTATTTTTTTTGGTAAGTTGAAAATTTATATACAAAAAATGGGTTTTTTAAGAGGATCCCAAAACCTCATTACAAAAAGGGCCATAGCACCTTGAAGTCAACCAAAAAGGTTGGAGGATCCCAGAAGAGAGAAATGAAAGAAAAAATAGCCAAAAAAATAGAGTGAGGAAGCCGTAGCATATGAACGCCCAGATCTACAAAAAACATCAGAGAGACCCCAACTGGTAAAACCGTTGCCCTACCCTGGCAGTCGGGACTCAAACCCTCAAAAAATAGAGTCCTCTGCTCCTTAGTTCTTGGTGACTTCCTCCGGATCATCAAAAGTCTCATCGCGCTTCCGAGAAAATCGCTTGAGGACCTTGATAGTGTCATTGGCAGACTTTGCAATATTAGCCATCGAATTGATGGTGAGCTTCAGGAGGAGGTGGGAGGATGAAACCTCACTGCCACTATCGGAATCTGAAATTACGTGCATCGGAGAGGATGCCTTCTCCTGCTTGGGCCTCTTTAGGCACGTGGAGGACCTAGGAGTAGGTGAGACGTCCTCTACGAGATTCTGCTTCCTCTAGGAAACGCGTCTAGCACTCCTATGGGGAGAGGGCTTGCACCGAGCCACTGGGCTAGGTTTTCCATCCTTGGGAGGGCTCACATTGCGGGTCCCAGAACTGGTGGAGGAAACTGGAGGAGGGTTGGATGCCAGAGGGGTTACCTTTTGGAGAGGAGGTCTATTTGCTATGACATGTTTGAGGATAACCACAAGAAGGCCTTGGTGCAGGGGTTTGGCATGGGTTTTCTAGCATTTTTCAATGGAGATGGTGAGGGAGTACAACAAGTAGTCCAGAATGCACACTTGCTTGGCTTCATGGAGGTGATTAACAAAGCTAAGATGGAAACTCCGTAGTGGCTTCTCAGGGTCGTAGCAAGTGACATATTGCATAATTGGAACAATGACTTCATTCCAGGGGCTAGGCAGAGAGGACCGATAAAGAGCAGACTTGTCCCACCCAAGATTCTTGCCCTTGTCAGGAAACTGGTCAGTTTCCTCCTCCCAGTTATGTTTGTCTCGATGAATAAAGTGCCCAGTAGGGGGAAGCCTTATAATTTCACACAACAGCTCCAAAGTGACTCTAAAGTGGACACCATGGACTTTGACCTCACCTCTGTCCCAGGTATCCATGAAGTCCTTGGTGATCTCTTCATCCGACCCTTCGAACTTGCGTAGGAAAGGGGTGAACCCCTTGGCATCCATGAAAGCTTATGCAATGCTTTCGAGCTTGAGCTGGGTTGGCTCCATGTAAATAGTTGCCATGGGCACCGAGGGGGAATGGAATGTGAGGAAGACTAGGGCACGGAGGGCCGATGGATGGGGTGCAAGGGGCCCAGGGGAGCAGGGGTCGAAGGGAGGAGACTGGACCATAGAGAGCCAAAAGGAATAGGGGCCAAAGAAGGATGAAACATAGAAGGAGAGATGGCATGGGTGGATATAAAGAAACTCGGGGGAGGCTCATGGGTAGGGGAAGCGTCGTCGAGAAACCACCTTCTGCATGGGGACTCAACATCAGAAATAAAAGTTTGCACACGTGAAGGGTGGCGAGGAGGGGTGTTGATGTGGATGGGAGAAAAAAGACCACTTTGGAAAGTCCTTCGGCTTTGGACGAGGTGGACAAAAATCTGAAGAAGATTCAGGAAGGGTTGATTGGAGCATTGGGACCTGGAGCGGTGATGAGAGTGAATCCCCATGGGTTTTTCTTTGGCTGAGTTTGCATAATCGAGGGGAGTGCTGACACGATCCGATGCCTACCACTTTCCAATGATGGGTTCATCATTCGAGATCATGCTCCAGATGTGGGTCATGGGCCACCGATGGAGGTGCCTCCTCGTGTCTTTGCTGACGTGGGCCCTAACCACCATGGTGGTGATGCTGCCAGGTTGGCTTTCCAACTCCCTATGGATAAGTGCCCAACATTGGACAACTCAAAATCTTGGACAAGGGCTCAAGACTGGAGTAACCTTAGCCTCACCCAAACCTGACGTGGCCCAGGGGGACACATCACTCTTAGAAATTACACCTTGGCTTCTCGTAGTTGGCTGCATCCAAAATGTCATGGGGAAAGTTCTGACGCCACATGGTCAATTGCCTGGGAGAGGCTCCCATGTTGGCCATGTGATTTGCAAGGGTGTTGGCCTCCCTGAACCTGTGTTGGACCATCGAGGAGGCTCTGGATTGCAGGAGCTTTTTGGCCTCTATTATTGTGTTGTTGACCCTCCAAGATGGATTTTTAGAGTTATTCAAGTAATTGATGACATTCATGGAGTCTCCTTCAATGAGGAGCCTTCTGGGATCCTCTGCGAGGAGGCAGAGGCCTCTCCATAGAGCCCTAGCCTCAGCTACATGATTGGTCTGGATGCCCAAAAATTTTGAGTAGGCAAGAATCAACTCGTCGTGATGGTCTCGGATGATGCCCCCAACACCAGCAAAGCCTGGGTTACCTTTTGATGCCCCATCAAAATTGAGTTTGATCCATCCTTTCGGGGGGCTCCCAATGGATGTTGGCTCTAGGGTGGATAGAGATATGAGAACAAGTGCCTTCGCCTTCGTAGGGGATGTTGAGGGTTTTGAAGATGGAGGATTCCATGGCAGACTAGGGAGCGGATGGGCATGGAGCAAGCTTAGCATTTTTGATGGTGAAAGCAATGGCCCTGGAGGTGATTGAGAGAGGATCCTTGGAGGAGTCAATGAAGGCTCTGCTATTGCATTCGAGCCAAATCTGCCAGAGGAAATGGTGAAGGCACACCTCCTAGAGGAACCAGAGCCTGGGATTGCGAAAGGGATTGGTCCACTAGGAAAAAAGGTCACTGATAGACTTTGGGTGAGCCCATTGAATGTGGAAAGAATCTAGGATGTACCCTAGGATGGTGAAAGAAAAATCACAACTCAAGAACAAGTGATCAGTAGACTCCCAATCAGCCATACAAAGGTAGCACCTATTGGGGACTGAGAAGCCTCTTTTGTGCAGATTTTCTATAGTAAGAGCTTTGTTTTGAATAGCAAGCCAAGAGAAGAAACTAACCTTAGGAATCAATTTTTTCCTCCATACCAGGTTGAATGGAGTGAGAAAAATCTGGGAGGATGTTTGGATGCTATATGCTGATTTGACTGTAAAAATGCCACTATCGGATCCTTTCCAAATAGGCCTGTCAGGACCTTCTCCGGTGGGGATGGTAGCTGAGTTGAGGATGATGGACAGGGAGTTTGCAACCTCATCCAGGTTGTTGCCATTGATCATTTTCCATCGAGGGTGTCTATTGGAGTGGGTGATAAAGTCAGCCACCCTGCTCCCAAGAGTTGAATCCGTAAGAGGCTTGAGGCCCGCTATATCTGGATTGTCAATCAGGGGATCATCCTGAACCCACCTGTCACTCCAGAAATTGATGTTGTCACCATTACCCAGAATCCATCGTAAGCCTTTTTGGATCAAGTGCCTGGTTTGAGTGATGGATTTCCAGAAGACCGATCCGCTCAGAGGGGCCCCCTCATCCAAGATTTGATGATTAGCAAGATATTTATTTTTGACAATCTGAATCCACTCAGTTGTGTCATTGGTGAGGATCCTCCAAGTATGTTTTTCCAGTAGTGCAAAATTCATTTTGGAGGTTTTTCTAAAACCCAGGCCCCCTTGCTCTTTGCTTTTGCACACAATATCCCAAGCAACGAGCGGGATTCTAGTCTTCTCATCTGTTCCCAACCATAGGAACCTTTTCTATAGTTGTTCGATCTTGCGGCACACTACCAGGGGAACTTTGAAGATAGACATGAAGTAAATATGGATGCCTTGGAGGTAAGCCATAGTGAGAGTGGCTTTGGCAGCCTGGGATAGGAGATTTCCTTTCCAAGTAGCTAACTTCTTCTGGATTCTCTCAATGACATTGTTCCACATGGACTCCTTTGGATTGCCGAAGAACAAGGGGAGGCCAAGGTAGGAAGATGGGAATGAGTCAATGGTGCACCCAAGGATCCGGGCTATCTTGGTTTGCTGGGCTATGGGAGTATTAATGAAGAACACTTTGCTTTTAATAAAATTGACCTTTTGCCCAACAACATTTTTGTAGAGGAGGAGGATGTGCTTGATGGATTTGGCCTGAAGGATAGAAGCTTGAGTGGATAAAATAGTGTCATCAACAAATTGTTGATGGGTGATAGGGTTGATGCCTGACGCAACTTGGATGCCAGAAATCCTCTAGCTCTGGTAGGCAGCTTTGAGAGCTCTGCCCAAAGAGTCAGCCAGGATGATGAAGAGGATGGGAGAGAGTGGATCTCCTTGGCGGAGGCCTCTAGCACTCGAAAAAAACTAGCAGGGGACCCATTAACAAGGATAGAAAACTAGGAGGATGAAAAATAACTTTTGATGAGGTCGACCCAAGTCGGGTGAAAGCCAAACTTGAGGAGGACGTCAAGGAGGAAATCCTAATTGACCCTATCGAAAGCCTTGTTCATATCGAGCTTGAGGAAAAAAGCAGGCTTCTTTGCGAGGGAGGTAGAATGCAGGGTTTCATGAACCGTAATGACACCATCCAGGATGTTCCTGCGAGATATCTTGCTTGAGAGGGAGGATCATCTTCATTCTGTTGGCCATAACTTTAGTGAGGACCTTATAGAGGATATTACACAAACTGATGGGTCGGTAATCGGACATGGACCTGCAAGAGGAAGACTTGGGGATGAGGGCTATGAAGGTGGCGTTAATCCCATGGGGGATGGATCGAGTGGTCTAGAATTCTCTGATGGAAGCACACACATCCGAACTGACGATGTCCTAGAAGGCTTGGAAGAATTGAGGGGGAAACCCATCCGGACCAGGGGCCTTGTCAGGTTGCATGGAGAAGAGGGCTTCCTTGATCTCATCTTGGGTGAAAGGGCTGAGGAGCATGGAGTTAGATGATGAGGGAATGGAGAGGGGGATATTGGCCAGAAGGTCAGACTTGGCTTGGTCATCACACTCAAAAGGGCTGCCAAGAAGAGATTGAAAAAAGGAGATAGATTCAGACCTGATCTCGAAGATGTCCTTGGTGGTGGATCCATCGCTATGAGTGATCTCCTAGATTTTGTTCGAGCCTCTGTGTCTCAAGGTGGAAGCATGAAAAAACTTGGTATTGGAGTCACCATATTTGATCCAGAGGGCTCTTGACTTTTGTCTCCAGAAAGTTTCCTCCCTCGCTAGAATATTGTGGTACTCAACAAGGAGGTTCCGCTCTTCATCCCTGATGGTTCTGCTTTGATCTCCAACTTCTATTTTCCCTTCGATAGCTTGGAGCTTCTCTACAATAGCCTTCTTGCTTTTGAAGATGTTTCCAAAGACCTCCCTATTCCAAACTTTGAGTTTCTCCTTGACCAATTTGAGCTTTTGGGAAATTTGGAAAGAAGGGGACCTAGTGAAAGGTTGTTGCCACTAGAGGGAAACTTGGTTTCTGAGGTCGGGGTGGTGGAACCACATTGACTCAAAGCGGAAAGGGGACTTGAAAGAGGGAGGTTTGCCTACTTCAAGGAGAAGGGGGCTATGATCAGAGTCGATCTTGGGGAGGGCAAGGAGGGATGCATCCCCAAAGAAGGGAATCACCTCTTTGGAAATGAGGAACCTGTCAAGCTTCACCTGAATGAGACCACTTCCTATTCTTCTGTTGCTCCAAGTGAAGTTGGCCCCTTTGAGCTGAACATCGAGGAGTTCGTTATTATTTAGGAACTCGCTAAAGTCCTCCATGCTTTTGTTTATGGTATTGAGCCCTCCCCTCTTGTCTGAAGGGTACAAGGGGGTGTTGAAATCTCCGAAAATGACCCAAGGGATAGTGCTGAAAGTGCTTCTCATTTGGTTGATCGAGTTCCACAAGCCTGCTCTTTCAAGGGGGGAGTTCAAGGCATAAACATTGGAAAGGACCCAGGAGAAATTGTTGGTCTTACAATGAAAAAATATGTTGATGATTCTATTAGAAGATGACAAGAGTCTCCCTTCGACCTTTGATGGATCCCACAGGCACATGAGCCCTCCCGAGGATCCCTGAGCAGGGTTGCAGAGGACTTCTCCCTTGTTCCAGATTGTTTTGGCAGACTTGAGAGAGGAGGCATCATCATTTTTGGTTTCTTGAAGAATGAAAATGGTGGGCTTACACTCTTTCCTTAAGTTAGCAGTGAGGCATTGTTTGGCTGCTCTATTTAGGCCTCTCACATTCCATGAGAGGATCTTCATTAACACTTTTTTTGGGATTTTTTGCCTCCCTTCACCTGTTGAAGGGGAGGTTTGTTTCCTTTTGGTTCATATTTCTATAGATCTAGATTCCTAGAGAAGAGAGTTGCTTGGGTCCCATTAGCTATGTCTTCCTCAGTCTCTTTATTCCTTTGCTCGGTGATGGATGGTCTTCCTCTTTTTTTGTCATAGCCAAAGTCGATGGAGGATTTTTTTCTTTGGGTGTTTTTTAGGTTGAATCTATCAGGCTGATGGTGGTTAGCTAGAGGGCTTCCCATATCTTCAATAGGGAGGTAGTGTGCCTCAAGAGGGGTAAGGGATGGCCCTGATCTAGTTGGGGAGGGGATGGGGGAGCAAGAGGTCGAATTCCCAGAATCATCAGCAGGAAAATCATCTTGAATACGATTAGCAGTAACAATGGGAGAGAGAGGAGGTACCTGGACCTGATTGGGCTCCTCAGGAGGAATGGCCATTCCTTTACCTTTGCCTTCATAGGGAGCTTCCTTTCCTTGCATTGGGACATAGCGTTCCTCACTGCCTTGAGGTGTCATGGCTGAAGATGCCTGACTAGGGTCTCTAGGGGCACTCCTTGGGGGGGAGGGTTTTGAGTCTGCTCCCTAGGAGGGCCTGCGCTGCGCTTTGCACCCTTGTCGGGCCCTTTAGAGGCTAGAGACTGAGCTTTTAGGGTGGGACACTGGTTCCTTAGGTGTCCCTAGGAATGACAATGCACGTAGAAGGTAGGTTTGTTCTCGTATTCCAGAGGTTGGCACCTTCTGTAGGAGGATCCGTAAATGAGGTTGACAAAGGTGGGAAGCTCAGAATCCAGGTTGGCATTGATACAAATGCGAGCATGGACCATCCGTGACCTAGACTTTGGTGGATGAATCAATCGCTACTAGCTCACCGATAGTTCTGGAGATTCCTCTGAGAACGTCCTCATGCCAGAACTAAAAGGGGAGGTTTGGCAACCTAACCCGCAGGGGGGAAACATCCCTATGGGATGAAGAGGCTCCTTCTGCCTAGGAACCAAGGTCCTCCGATTAGGATTCTGCATGCATCCTCTTGATTGTTCAGCCTAATGGCAAAAAACCCCTGGATAGGGCAACGATCTCCATGTTCCCACTTGTTCTCCATTTGGAGCAGGCCCACTTCCTAATGGTCTCCATGTCTGGGCGACCTCCGATGAACTTGCCTACCAGAGAAAATTTTTCCATTGCGAGGTAGCTTGACATCAAACTTTTTGGTATCACCAGATCCGTGTCGTTGGGTACTAGATTCTGGGATGGGGGTTTAGGGAGGGGCCCTTGGTTGACCGTCTGGGCATAGGAAACAACGTCGGGTTTGTCTAGATCGAAACCCTTCCCAAGGGTTTGACCAGCCAGTGGGTCCCCTTTGTTCGGAGGCTCCTTTCCATGCGATGGGAAGGAGAAAACCCCATCGATCGGATCCTTACCTGCACCGCTTGCATCAGATCCTACCATGGATCCTCCATCCTCTGAACTACCATGTCTGCCTATACCTGCTCCCTCCGCCATCGCTCCAAGTTTTTCCAACACTTTTTATCAATTTATCATTTAAAGTGATGAATGAATTTAATTTGCTACTCAAGGTGATAGATTTCTAAGACAAAAAATATAATATAAAATTACCTAATGCATGATGCATGCAAAAATGCAAGAATAATTTAAAAAAAAAAAACTTAAAGTAAAAATAAAAATTGCAGGAGAACAAGGGGTTGTACTCGGTTCCCCCACCCTTGACAAGTCACAAATCTCTCCTTTAGAGCTTGAGAGTTTACAAAAAAAATCAATTCTCATATCAATTAAGTTTCTATAGCTAGATACCTACATCATTTTCATAAAATGTTTGAATTCTTGATGTTCATTTTCTCGATCTTCTTCAATTTTTAGATCTAGATTGCTAGTTTCCTTCTTGAAGCATAAGTACAACCAAAAAAATGTAATAAATAGTTTATATGAAAACCCATTAATATTATAAAATAAATCAAATATTACCAATGAAAAACATTAATCATTATTTAATTTAGGCAATCAACATTTTCTTGTCATCTTTAGCTAAACTTACTACTTCCTCTAATCATGTAAAATAGAATTTAACTTCATGATCCTTAATTAAAACCCTTCTATTGGCTAGCCTATTTGCACATTTTTTTCCTTCACTTAGTATATGTGTAAACCTGGTTTCTTCAAAATTTATAGCAAGGTCTTGAATTTCCACATTTATCTCTTGTATATTCCATGGAGCCTTTGCTTTCCTCAAAATTGCATTTATTACTATGAGTGAATCACCTTCCATTCATACTCTATTCCATTTCATTTGTTTGTATATTTTTAACCCTTCCAAAGTTATCCAAGCTTTAGCATCATTATTTGTCTTAAATCCACTATTGAAAGAATAATGAGACAAAATGTCTCCTCTATTAATTCTAATTATTTCCTCCTCTTGTTGGTCCTAGATTTTCTTTAGATGCTCCATAAAAAATCAATTTGATCAACTCCATATCTAGTGGTTTCCACTTTATATTTTTTGTCTTATTTTCGTTTCTCCTATACCCAACATCTTAATTCCATTTGATGACTTGAATCCATCTATCAATACTCTATACTTCCATAGAAGAGATTGGGTGAGTTGATAGGGTTGGTTTAGACTCCTTTATGGCTAAAAAAATTTCCTTTTCATTACCTCTAAACTTCTTTTATTTCCTTTAAATATTCTTCTATTCCTTTCTAGCCAAATAGTCTAAAGTATTGTATCTTTTGATATATCCCAGATTGTTTGTAAAGCCTCACTTTAAAAGTGCTCTTCCATTTATTTAACCATTCTTCAATTCTTCCATTCACCACCATACATTTACCAAACATAATAAGAATCCATTGCCATAGATTCTAAACTATTGAATAGTGTCCCAAGAGATGGTCTATACTATCCTCCTTCCTTTTACAAAGAACACATTGTGAGGGGCCATGAAAACCCCTTTTCATAAGGTTATCCTAGGATAAAATTATTCCATGACCTACTAGTCAAACAAACATTTTGACTTTAGGAGTGCTCGAGCTATCCCAAACATCTATCCATATTCTTATGATATTTCTATTTTTTTGGTGATTTACATTAAAACAACTTCTTATTGTGTATTCTTCTAAGCTATTCAACTCCTAAATTAGCTTATCATTGGCTCCCCTTAGAGTAATCATCATTTTTATTATTCTACTCAACTGCATTCTAGCATCAATGTATTGTATACTTGTAAAAAATCTTCTTTCCATTTGTATCTTCCTTCCTAATCCTTGTACATAATATTACAAATCCTATCACCATATTTATCTTGAAATAATATCATCCATGGTTTCAAAATTGGATCTAGATTGAGTGGTTTTTTATCACACCAAGTATCCATCCAAATAGAAAAATTTTCTCTAGTTCCCACCATCCATATTAGACCTTTAATCATTAGATAAATATATTTTCTTAAACCATTCCATAAAGAAAAACCATTTGTAAGTGAGAATGCAACAAATATTAAGCCTAGGTTATTGGGCTCAACATACTTACCCATTGTCTCTGATTCTCTTTGTACAATCTCTAAATTACTTTTCTCCTAAGAGCTAAGTTTGCATCCATAAGAACTCTTAAACCGAGACCTCCCCTAGTTTTATCATCACACACCTTGCTCCATTTCACCAAAGGAAATTTCCTTTTATCATGTAAACCTGACCACAAAAAGGACCACATAATATAGATTAAACTTTTTCTATTGATTTTTGCATAGTATACAAGGATATATAATAAGTTGGAATGGCCTGTAAGACTAATTTAATTAGTTGCACTCTTCCTGCTAACAATAACCATCTACCTTTCCATACTGGTTGTTTATTTTGAACTTTACTTATAACTAGATTTCATAATTATATCCTCATTCTCCCCCGAAATAAGGACATCCCTAGATAAGTTGCTAGCAAATTTGCCTCATCCATTTAAACTAACATGCAAATTCTTACTTTGGTTTTAGATGGATGTTTAGGAAGTAAATTGTGGATTTTGTCCTATTAACTTTTTTCTCTAATGTTCTTTCGTATTCCTTTTGGAAGTTGTTCAAATCTTTGGCCTCGTTTATCCTTGAACTCCCAAAAAGGTTTGTATCATCTACAAACTATTGATGGGTGATGTTTTCGATGTTATTACTAACCTTAAGACCACTTATCAGTCCATATTTATTAGCCTTCTTCAAGTTCCTACCCAAAACCTCTGCCATAATAATGAACAAATATGGTGATAGAGGATCTCCTTGTCTAATACCCTTATTGGCTTTAAACTATTTTTTTACTAACCCATTAACCAACATTGAATATGAAATTTAAGAGACACAATATTTAATCCATTTGACCCATTTCTTACCAAATCCAAACTTTTCTAATATTGCAAAACTAAAATCCCATTTAACCATATCATAGGCTTTACTCATATAAAGTTTTAAGAACATTGCTCTCTTTTCTTGAAGTTGTTGAATGTATAACTTTATGAGCTACTATGATCTCTTCTAGAATTTGTCTCCCTTTCAAAAATCCTCCTTGCTCTTCTAAAATAATATTATCTAATAAAGGTCTTAAACCATCCTCCATCGCTTTGGAGATAATATTATATGCCATATTACATAGGCATATTGGCCTAAAAGAATCAAACAATTATGCATCATTCTTTTTTAGAATTAGGGTAAGATATGTTACGTTTAATTTATAGGAAATGTATTATTTTACCCTAGACCATTTCACTACCACCAATAAAGAATCCTTCACTATATCCCAATTATGTTGATAGAATGTTGCAAAGAGCCCATTCGAACCTAGAAATTTATCCTTATTAAAAGAGAAAAAACTAAATGAACTTCTTCTAGATCAATAGGTTCCATTAGTTTCCTATTATCTTAAATTGTTATAACTGAAGGTACTTCTTGCAATAGTTTATCATTAAGAACTTCAAACTCCTTTGATTCTATAATATTATGGTAAAAAAAACCTTGTCTCCTTTCTGAATTTCATTCTGATCTTCAATCCAAAACCCTTCTACTAATTCTAGATGTTGATCTCTACACTATGTTAGGATTCTACTCCTAACCACCATACTAATCACATTATTAGTTAATTATTTAATCACTCTCTCTTTCACAAATGTTGTGCCCTTTGATCACACCTTCACACTCGTAGAAATAGGCATTTCATTTGGTATAGTTGAGGCATTGAAGAATATAATTATTAATTAATTGTTGGGTTCCCCATACAATACAACAACGATTCCTTAATAAAAGTGATTCTTTTTTATTATTCTAGCATTATAATCAATCTTTCTCCATTGGGTTCACTACATCTAGTATCAGAGCCAAGTTCGGAAGGAATTTTTTTTCCTTTTTCTCGTTCTTCGAATACAAGCCTGGGGATGCTGCCAAACGATTACAACCAATTCAAAATTAGTGAAACATGTCCAAGGAGCAACCAGCCAGAGTGACTTCCAAATAAGGCTCTTCATATCCGACACAATGCTCACCACCGATAGCGAGGCGAGGACATATAGAAGCCAACAGGTTATAAAATCTCCAAAACCTAACTACAATGGTCGAAGGATGACTTTTATGCAATTTTTTTACGATAATTTTTCAAGAAATTTTTTGATGACTTTCAACACTTTTTGCAACACCTTTTCGCCAAACGACTATGCAAATGGCTGATGGAAGAATATCTCACGACCCTAACCTACTTTTACTACTTAATCTTGCCCACCTACGTCAAATCACATCAGTGAGTGTATATAAAATTCAGTTCCAGGATATCGCCAATTGCATCACAGGGTTGGACGAATCAGTCCTCATAAGTGGGTTCATCAATGGATTGAAAGAAGAAATTAGAGTGAACATCATGATGTACACTCCTCACACCCTAAAGGAAGCCATTGGATTAGCCTTGTTAGTCGATGATACATTCAATGTTCAACGTCAACATGGGGAGCAACCTATTGATACATCGACATTCACGCACACTATTCCAAAACACAAACCCTTGCCAGTTAAGTACCTTAGCCTACAATAAATGGAGGAGCGATGAGCGAACGACCTCTGCTATACTTGTGATGAGCAATTTGGGTCCCTTCATTGTTGTGCTACACAAACATTGTATTTATTGAATATAGTTGATCCCTGTCACTCCATAGAGGATGAAGGTGAGGAAGATGTGCACGACATGACCAAAGCACCTAATCATAACAATGAAGGAAATGAGGTCGATGTGCAAGAAGTGCTCGATGCACCACAAAAAGATGAGGTAGACATCCATGCAGTAAACAATGAAGGCAAGACATACACTCTCAAAGAACTACACACAAGTTCATCGCCAATAGTGAGTTCTCGTCGTATAGGCAGCCTGATTCAGAAAGGAGGCAAAAGAGTGAGTGCACCTTTATTTTCCCTTCATTCTACACAGGAAGAATCGGCTAAAGTGGAAGCCTACCGTCATCACAATTCTCCTAAGGAAGATTCTACTATTCTTTCTAGCAACCCCCCACTAATTCTTCGACCTTCAATATATCCCTGCCTTCGAAAAAGTGACATTAAAATAGTACAAGAACTTGCACAAATTCAACCGGGAAAACAAGCAACGAAGCTCCTTACTTTGAGCTTTGAGGACAAAGCTCTTTTTAAGGAAGGTGGCATGTTAGGATTCTACTCCTAACCACCATACTAATCACATTATTAGTTAATTATTTAATCACTCTCTCTTTCACAAAGGTTGTGCCCTTTGATCACACCTTCACACTCGTAGAAATAGGCATTTCATTTGGTATAGTTGAGGCATCGAAGAATATAATTATTAATTAATTGTTGGGTTCCCCATACAATACAATAGTGATTCCTTAATAAAAGTGATTCCTTTTTATTATTCTAGCATTATAATCAGTCTTTCTCTATTGGGTTCACTACACACTATTTCCATTCTATGAAAAACTTTGTATTTTTATCTCCTTTTAACCAAGTCTGTCTCAATTTTAATCTCTAAAATTTCTCTTCCTTACTCAAAATATTATGATATTTACTAAGCAACTCCCTTTCCTCCGAGCTTAGATTATTATGATCACCTTTTTGGAATTTTGAAATTTTATCTTTTAGTTTTTCTTTCTTCTCAAAAATATTTCTAGAAGTGTTCTTGTTCCATTTTTTTAATCTAGATGTCATTGATTTAATTTGACTAGAAAGTGTATACAACCCATTATTTCCTGAAGAATTTCATGTTTGAGCTATCATATCAATGAATTGAGGATGGTCTTCCCACATCTACTCATATTTAATATATGATTTTTTTAAATTCAATTACCACCATTTTAACTCTTATTGGCTAGTGATTTGAACCAAACCTTGTCAAGGTATTAACTTTAGCACAAGTTCCTTCATCTAGCCAATTATCTAAGAGTATGCACCTATCCAATTTTTATGCTACTAGGTTATGTCCTCTCGTATTGTTGGTCCATGTATAGTTGTCTTCTTCATACTCAACCTCCCATAGATTATTATTTTGAATAAAAGACAAGAAATCTCTTATACTTTGTGTTAATTTCCTAATTACCTTAAATTTTTCATCTAGCTTTATTATGGCATTGAAATTTCCTATGATCATGAATTAGGTTTCTTGGTCTTTACTTCTTATAAAGGCTCCAATCCCACTCCATAATCCTAATCTACCTAATTGAGATGTAGGTCCATAGACATTGATAAGGATGAAACAAATGTTTTCAAAGTAACATGTGACTAAAGAGGCTATTCAATACCTAGTTTTATGAATGGTTATATAGGAAGTTCTAATAGGATTCCAAAATGTTAGAATTCCCCCTACCAATCCTTCAAAATCCACAACATCCCATTCACATCTTGCCCATACTACTTTCATAGTTTTGGAAACTTCTTCCTTTGTCATTTTAGTTTCTTGGATACCAGGAATATCAAAATTATTACTTAAACAAGGGTCCCTAATACACCTATTATTTGAAGGGGTATGAGCACCCCTTATATTCTATGATATGGTAATCATGTCTCATTATGGGCTATTGGCCCTGCCTACGAATTACCAATATCATTTCATTGTTTGGTAAAGAGAAGTTCAACCAACTTAGTTTATGTTCCTCTCTATATTTACTCTTGCTTCCTTGGATCTTGCTTGATTAGTTGAGGATTTTCCTATTTTTTTCTTGATTGTATCAGTAGTAGGTCTTATTAGTCTATGCCTCAATATTCTTTCATGATTTTCTTTATCATTAGACTTATCCTCTCTTGGCTTTACTATGAAAGCTTTTGACTTGTCCTGCTCATTTTCTAGTATTTCCTTGTTAATGGTAGAGGTATTAACATCTAACACTATATTTTATCTACCAATTTTCTTCTCTTGAATGGTTCATGGTACTTCAAGAGAGTCTTAAAAATCTGATGAGACACATTCCTTAGGTTCATCGAGAATATTTGTCCTTAAATCAAAATCATACTGAATAGACGATTCCTTGTTAATATTTTGAACCTATTGTATAGTGTCCTCTAAGCTCTGATCTAATTTTTCTTCATAGGCTAAAGCCTCAAAAGAATTGGTATTTCTTCCAATATCCTTCCTTATTGGTCTCCATTGTTTATTTACTTTCATCTATCTAGACCTGTTTTTTGAAAGTTGAAAACCATCCTCATTTGTATCCATTTGTAAGTTTCTCTTGTGGTTTTTTACATATGTTTTTGTTGGACTCTTCTTAGGGAATTATATTTCAATATGCCCCACCTCATGACATATTTTACATCTAAAATATATGTTTTCATAATCTATGGTTTGGGTCCACAACTTACCCCCATACTTAAGAATGATTGATTTTGGTGATCATGACCAATAAAAACAACTTCAAATATAAAAAGATAATATTAATTATTTTTATAAATAAATATAATATAATAATTAATTTCTATTTGTAATTAAACTACTAAAAAAAATAATAGTAATAAGAGAAAAACTATATTGACGAAGAGTCATTTCCTAGATTTTATAATAGAAATGGAGGAATCCTTCCCATAGCCTAAGAAAATTCATATTCTAAAATTACAAAATACCTACTCAATAGTTCCTTACAAGAAGATTTACTTGTTACTAATAAGTTTGAATGTTATAGTTTTTTTGCAAAAAATATAATTGGTCAAGTTCTACAATTTTTTATCTCATCCTTCAGTTTTGAAAATCAAACTCATAAGAGAGACATAATAACATCTTAAAGTGGTTTATACACCAAATTTATTAATAACATAATGAATATTTACCATTATAATTTATCTAACTCTTGGCTTATAATATATGACAAGATTGATTCAATATAGTTTTTCACTTAAAATTTTTATTAATAAACTTTATGCTATTTTTTATGCTTAAAAATATGAACATAAGACTCAAAATTAAGGTAATGTATTTAGACAATCTCGAAAATTATTTTTATAAATTTCAAATTCAAGTTAAATCCTTCAACAAACACACATCCAAATACAAAAAGTCATTATTTCTTTCATAATCATATCTAAAAAAAGGTTTAGTCATTTATAACCTTTACTAAACAAATCATATGTAGATGCACTTTCCAAGTGCATTATGAACCATGAAATAAAACTTAAAGTGAATGATACATTTAAAAATAAAACAATTGTAAAAAGAAATATTTATAAAATAATGGTACATGATTATATTGGATGCAAAACAAATACAAAGAAAATATTCCAACATAGTTATCGTTTAGGCTAAAAAGCATAACTTTGTAAACTTACGCAAAATGGGAATTCATATCTACAATCTTGCATACAGGGAGTTCAAAAGGTTTCACCATAAATAAATAAATAAAGTAGAATTTCATTCCCCCTCTTCACTCCATTTTGATTCCTAGGCCCACTAGATTTTTTGTGTTTGCTCATTTTATATTAATTTGTGAAACCATCTTGTAATGTTTTATTTCATCTAATAAACTTAGTAGATTTTTTGTATTTGTTCATTTTATATTAAGTTGTGAAACCACCTTGTGATGTTTTATTTCATCTAATAGATTTTTTTTTTCTTGAGAACAAAGGGTTGTACTCGAGTCTCACAACCTTGACAAATCATAATTCTTTCCTTTAGAGCTTGAAAGGTTACAAATAAATTTAATTCTCATCTCAATTGAGTTGCTATAGCTAGATACCTACATCAATTTTCATAAAATGTTTGAATTCTTGATTTTCATTTTCTAGATCTTCTTCAATTTTCTATGTGAATACAAATATTCTAGAATTTAGCATCCTTCTTCTTGATATTTTCCTATAGCATCCTTTACAATATTGAAAATCCACCTCTACTATCTATGCATTGCATCTTAGTAGAGTAATATTTTCAAAATATTGCATTATCATTGTCTACTTTACCAGATCTAGATTGCTAGTTTCCATCCTGAAGCATAAGTGCAACCACAAAAATTGTAATAAATTGTTTATATGAAAACACATAAATTTTATAAATTAAAGCAAATATTACCAACGGAAAACTTTAAAATAATTCCTAATCATTATTTTATTCAGGCAGTCATCATTTTCTTGTCAGATTTATCTAAACTTACTACTTCCTCTAACTACGGAAAAGAGAATTTAACTTCACAATCGTCAATTAAAATCCCTTTAATGGCTAGCCTATCTGCACATTTGTTTCCTTCCCTTAACATATGTGTAAACATAATTTCTTCAAAATCTATAACAAGGTCTTGTATTTCCACAATTATCTCTTATATGTTCCATGGAGCCTTTGCTTTCCTAAAAATTGCATTTATTACTATTAGTGAATCACCTTCCATCCAGACTCTATTGTATTTCATTTGTTTGCATATTTTTAACCCTTCCAAAGCCACCCAAGCTTCAACTTCATTACTTGTCTTAAATCCAATATTGAAAGAGTAATGAGATAAAATCTCTCTATTATTTCTAATTATTCCTCCTCCTCCTGTTGGTCCTAGATTTCCTTTAGATGCTACATCAAACTTTAATTTGATCAAATCCACATCTAGTGGTTTCCACTTTATATTCTTTGTGTTCTTTTAGTTTCTCCTATACCAACATCATAATTTCATATGAACACTTGAATCTATATTTCATCTAAAAGACTGAGTAGGTGTACATAAACATGTTAAGTATGTTCATTAAATTGATTTAAAAAATATTTAGACATTATGAGGATTATTATAACAAAGTTCTTTTGGAATCCATGTTGATTAAATTTCTTTGTATAGATCATAGAATTTATATACATATATTTTATGTTAATAAATAAAATAAATTATTTATTTTTTATGATGAGTAAGATATTTGTAGTAATGCCTATTGGATTGAGGGACGTTTTTTGCAGGACTACCCAAACTATTGAACTTGTTTCAACCATATTTCACTCATTCAAACTCGGATTGAGCTGAAATTTTGAGGGTAGATGCCTGAAAAACCCTAGAACATCTCCAAAAAATTTTAGATCATTTGGATCAACACAAATCCTAACACATCCCTATATGTGAACAAGATTTTTGGCAAGCAGTTGTGCGAGGGTTTCATCTGGGTTGAGTGCAAGCAGCTCTAGAGGTCGATTTTTAGGGCCTTCAGGCCCTAGCAACCAATATCTTTGTGGTTTATAATCAATATTTTAGCAGGATATGTTATAGGGGATCCAATATGGGTTAGAAATCTGTCTTTCAATAGATCATGTGGTGAACTTGAGTTACAACGACTTCCAATTTGCTGCACAAAATAAAAGTGAAAATTATATCTTTCCATAGTGTCTAGGGCAAGGATAAAAGAGATCACAAAATAAGTTTCAAGCAGATGATCAAAAAATGGCTCAAGTGAATCTGGTGCTAAGGTGCACCCACAAAATAAATTTACTATGAAAACCCCTATCAAGGGTAAGAATTTCGAAGAATCAACCCCAAAAATGAATTTTAGGGTGCCCTCCATGGTGGACAGCCTCAACCCAATGCTAATATTAATATTAGGGCTTCCCATAAACCTCTAAGAATGTCTAATATTTATCCTAGGAAAATGGAGTCATGATATCTTAAAGCAGCTAATGCAACTCCTATTGTTAAGCTTGATATGGGTAACATTTAGACTAGCATTGAAGATCTGGAAAAAAGAGGACTAATTTTTTGGTTTGTGGGTTCTCGTCCAAGTCTATCTACTTTCAAATTTTGGGCTGTAAAAATATGGAAAACTAAAGGTGAGTTACAAATCTCTATTTATCCAAATGGTTATTTTCTTATTTTATTTTCTAATAATGAAGATAGAGAGAACTTTTCCAGGGGATCCCTAGTTTTTTTGGAAGGGTAGGGCTTTTCATGAAGCCCTGGCATACTAAATTTAAAGCCAAAGAAGATATGCCTTCTACAACTCTTGTGTGGGTTAGACTATTTGGCCTCCCTATTGAATTTTGGAATCCTACTATTTTTTTTTCAATTGGAAACTCTTTAGGAACTTTTATGATGAATGTTTATTGTACTCAAAATTTTGAACATATTATTTATGCTCGAATTTGTGTTTTAATAGATTTTAACAAACCCCTACCTAAAAAGATCACATTACAATTTGGGGAATACATTTGGGAGCAAGTAATGGACTATGAGAACATTCCTTTTCATTGTAGAATTTACCATGAATATGGTCATTTGGCTAGTGCTTGCCCAGATAAAATTCTTGATCAAAATAAAGAAGATATAAACTCAGCAAGTTTTCAGATGCCTAAGAAGAAGAACACTCAGAAAAACCAATTATGAAGGATCAATCAAAGTCATCTACTAATATGTTTGAAATCCTTTCCATAAATGATGTCCCAAGTGAGGAAGAGAAAATAATGGAAACATAAATCTTAGAAACACAATTTAAAGATGAAGGGAAGAACTCAGAGATAAACCAACAAATCAAAGATTTTCAACAAAAAAAAAGGAAGAAAATTTACACAAGAAAAATAATCTTTTAAATGTCAAAACTTCAAATAATATAGGTACCAATATAGACTCTAGTGAACCCTTTAGTAAAGTTCTGGTTGTGTACAAGCATTATTCAAGGTTAGAAGCCATCTCAGATTCAATTGGAGTAAGTCAAGAAATAGGAAAAAAAAACTAAAGATGGATTCTAATCAAAAGGCATGTTGCAAGACCAATCAATATCATATGGTAAAATAAGGTGAAAATATTGTATAGGAAGGTAAGATTAATGCCCTTCCCAACTTTTTTAGCCCTGGTATTAATGAATATCATCACTTGAAATATTAGAGGACTCAAAGGGAGTCTTTCAAAACAAAATGAAATTAGAAGAATGATTCAGATAAATCATCCACATCTTGTTTTCCTTTAAGAAACGAAGATGTCCATGGAGGATATGGAATCAATTGCTAGTAAAATATGGCTATCTGGAAAAGTGGTTTCCCTTAGTTCCTAGGGGACTTCTGGTGGCATTGTTTATCTTTGGGACCCAAAAGAGGTAGTTATTCACCATATGGTTTGTATTTGGGGTCTTTTGGCTATAGCTATTCAAAGTAGATATTCCAACCAACTTATGCTCTGCATTATTGTTTATGCTTTGACTACTTTAGAGGAAAAAAGAAGACAGTGGAAGGATATAACTCATATTATCTCTCATTTTCTTGAAGCTTGGATCTTGATCAAAGGAGATTTCAATACCATCCTCTCTCTGGAAGAGAAAATAGGGGGAATTATAAATTTGGACAAAAGCACTGACCTCATGAGCGAATATATTGCAAACCTCCATCTTGTGGACATCCAACCAGATAATGGTCTTATGACTTGGTCTAACACAAGGCAAGGCTTAGCTTGTATAACAGAGAAATTGGATAGGTTTTTGCTCTCTAAAAATTTCTTAATACATGGTCACATTCCTAAAGTGAAGACTCTTAACAATGTTGGTTCGGATCACTAGCCAGTCATGGTGGAAATATGGAAAACCAATGTGAGTTTCTCTCCTTTTCATTTTCAATTAATGTGTCTCAGAGAAAGTTCCTTTAGATCTCATGTGCAACAATGGTGGAAGGAAGGTAAGCCTAGTTATGGGACTAAGATGTTATGTTTTTCCAAAAGACTGCAATAAATTAAATCTAAAATCAAGACTTAGAACTGGAAGGATTTTGGGGATGTTCATAAAAAAAAATATGAAGTTATTGCTCAACTTGAAAATTTGAATAAGAAAATCCGTTTAGATGGCCTCATAGAGAATAGAAGTGCAGATGAAATTAAACTCACAACTCAGTTAGAGGAATGGGAAAAAATAGAAGAACTCTTATGGAAGCAAAAATCTAGAATTCAATGGCTCAAAGAAGGAGATCAAAGCACAAATTTCTTCCACAAATATATTCTAGCTCGAAGCTCTCACAACTTTATTTCTTCCCTGAAATCAGATTTTGGAGATGTTGTCTATACTTGGGATGGCATGAACTTTATTGTTGTTGATTATTTTTCCAATATTTTTTCTATTACTCCTCTTGACTCGACTTCTCAACAAAATTTTCTTCAAGTAATCCCTTCCCTTATCACTTCTCATGAGAACTCTATTTTGACCGCTTCTGTTACTATCAATTAACTTCAACATGTAGTTTTTAAGATACAAAAATGGAAAACCCTAGGTATTAATGGTTTTCCCATTGAGTTCTACCAAGAATTCTGGGATATCCTTCATACTGATTTATTAGAGGTGGTAGAAGAAGCCAGGAAAGCCATATAAATTTTGAAGGTAATCAATAAAACTTACATTACTCTTGTTCCAAAAGCTAAAGAGGTTGATCATATCTCAGATTTTAGACCTATTGATTTATGTAATGTTCTTATCAAAATCATTACTAAGATCATGGCAGTAAGGTTGAAGCCTATATTGCATAAGATTATTTCACCTGAACAAGGGGGTTATGTGGAAGGGCGTTAAGTAGTAGATGAGATAGTTCTTGCTCAGGAAGCCATCCATTCCATGAATATGCAAAAATCTCCTTCTATGTTCATTCGGTTAGACTTATCCAAAGCTTATGAAAGAGTGGATTGACACTTCCTTATCAAAGTTTTGAGGCAATTTGATTTCTCTAAGGATTGGATGGATTAGATTATGGGATGTATCTCTTCGGTTTCCTACTCAATTCTTATCAATGGCATGCCTTATCAGTCGTTCCCAGCTTCCAGAGGTATTAGGCAAGGTGACCCGTTATCCCCTTATTTATTCATCATTCTTGTTGAATGCTTGGGTAGGACTATAACCAAAAAGAGGGAAAAAAAACCCTTGATGGAGTTACCATTGCTCATGGAGCTAGACCTATCTCTCATCTTCAATTTTTTGATGACTCTACTCTTTTAGGTAAATCTACAATTAAGGAAGCTTCTAATATTAAGCAAATCATTAGTTGTTTTTCTAAGGCTATTGGGTAGTTGATCAATGAAGATAAATCTAAAGTTATTTTTTTTCACTGTTATACTAGATAGGAATCCATGGTCTTGGGTAAATTAAGATATAAGAAGATCTCCCTTACGATCATTTATTTAGGTATTCCCATCAATATTAAAAGGCAAAAAAAAAAGATTGGAATTGGTTGTTGGACAAAGTCAAGAAGAAAATTGGAAAGTGTACCAACAGGTGGCTTTCTTCTGGGGGTAGAATCACCTTGGTAAAATCAGTCCTTCAAGCTATTCCTATTTATGTTTATTTCGTGTTGAATATCCCAAAGGTTGTTCTTCAATATCTGGATCAAATCAGTCATTGATTCCTCTAGAGTGGTACTAAGGAGAAAAGAAAATGGACCTTGGTGAAATGGGATACTTTATGTCTTCCTAAGAATGAAGGAGGGTTAGGATTCTAGTCTTCTATTAATAACAACAAATCTTTAGCTAATAAATAATATTGGAGGATGTTGCATAACCCCAATGCTCTTTGGGCCAATAATCTTTGTGCTAAATATGTTGAGAACAAAAGTCCTGAAGACCTTGTTCGCTATCAACTTCCTACCAAAGGTTCTCCCATTTTAGTAGTTCTTAATACTGGTGAGGATTTGATAAAGAAAAATTATTTTGGATCATTCATAATGGTCAACAGGTAAATTTTTGGACAGATTCTTGGGATAGTCACAAGCCTTTGATAACTCAGTTTCCCGATTGGAGGCCTTTGATGGAGGAGCTTCACCGAGCTAATTGGATAAAGCTAGCTAATTACTGTCGGTACCATACTAGTAATTCAAAGTTTGGTAGATATTGGATCCCTATTGAAAACTAGCCTCTTCAAATACCAGAAAGGCAAATACAAGATATCCAAGGCATCTTTCATATGATATCTCTCTCTTGGTCCCATGAAAAAGATTGTTTTGGATGGAACAACACTACTAAGGGTGAGTATTCAGTTGCTCAAGGTTATTTGACCTTATGCCATAATAATCCTAACCAATATTCTGATGTCTTTTCTTAGTTGTGGGCTCAAAAGCTCTAGCCTAAGGTGAGGTTATTTACTTGGCTTTTATTGCATCGTAGGGTGCTTATTGGTGAGTAACTTATGAAGCGTGGTTTTCATGGCCCTTTTAGATGTGAAATGTGTGGAGAGAATGTAGAAACTCTCATCCATATTTTTATTGAGTGTACTTTAGTCTCTGAGCTATGGAGGAGAATGGCCACTTTACTTGGCTTACAATGGTCTAGTTTTTTTTACATTTGAACAGCTTGGGAGGGATTGGCCTAAACAAGAGGGTGTTGATCACTTTATTAGGTAGTTAGTTTGGATGGGTTCTACCATTCTTCTTTGGAATATCTAGAATGAAAGTAATAGCAAAAATTTTAATCAATATAGAAAGGATATTCACTATATTTGGCAAAAGACCATAGCCATCTTAGTTGAATCAGTCCATCAACTTCTTAATCACCCCCAAAACTCCCACCAAAGATGGGATCAAGTGATGCAAAGATTAAAGATTAAATATTCTAAGGGAAACCAACTTAAAGGGAATATGAGTATTTGTAATATAGATAGGACAAGAAATTGGCAACCTCCTCTTAAGGATTTTGGAAAATTCAATACTGATGGAGCCTCTAGAGGGAACCTTGGAAAATCTAGTGTAGGAGGAATTGGTAGAGTTTCAAATGGCTCCCTAGTTTTTACTTTTGCTGAGAATTTGGGTATTCTTTCCAATAACCTTGTTGAGGGGTATAGTATCCTCAAAGGCCTTAAAGAGGCTACTAAGGTTGGACGGGAAAAGGTGTTAATTGAGTCTGACTCTCAACTCATAATTAATATTTTGAAGACTCCTAAGAATCAAAATGTTGATTGGAGAATAAAAAGAATTATTGATAAGATTCAATTAATCCAGATGATATTTTTGAAAGTTGATTACAATCATGTGGTTAGAGATCAAAACAAGAGTGTTGATGCTTTAGCTAATTGGACTTTGGACAAAGGTGATCTTATTTGTTATGGCCACCCTCCTAGATGGTGTTATTCGCAAATAAGGGAAGCTCTTCTTTCTATCATTTCTTTGGATGGCTCCAGTTCTGAAGGTACCTAGTTTTTCTTGCTTTATTTATGCTTCTTTTTTGTTCGGTCAAGGTATTTTAGTTCTCTAGCTCAAACTATTCTTTATTTTGTTTCCTCTTTTGATTCTTGCCTTAAAGTCTTTTGGTCTAAAAAGGTCATTGTTATGTTCATTTTTTTTTCTTTTTCCTTTTTTGTTTAGTTTTTTTTTTTTTTGTTAAGTAGCGTTTGTATTTACAGCGGGTTTTAACTAGGATCCCAAAACCTGATTACATAAGAGTTGGTAATAACATGCCGAGAATAAGCCATTACAACAAAATTTTGGGCCCAAGGCACCAATACCCTGAAAATGAAAAACAAACAGAAATCCCGCCCAGCGAGAACAGGTAAATTTGAACAATCCCGCCCAGTGGGAAACCACAAATTTTGAAGGTAAGTTTGAAGATCCCGCCCAGTGGGGAGCAGCTAAAAACCACCATCGTGTAAATCCCGCCCAACAGGAAGCAGCAAAAAACCATTATAATATAAATCTCACCTAGCAAGAAGCAGTCGAAAAACCACCAAAGAGTGAATCCCGCCCAGCGGGAAGCAACAGAAATCCATCCCAATGTAGATCCCACCCAGCGGAAAGCAGCAAAAACCTCTACCAAGTGAATCCCGCCTCCCGAGAAAACCAGCAAGAAATGAGAAAAACCCGCCCAGTGGGAAACCCAACGGTTTTGGAGAATCCCGCCCTACGGGAAACCATCCCGCCCAGCGGGAAACCATCCTGCCCAAAAAAAAGGGGGAATCCTTCCCAGTAGGAAGCAACTAAAAACCAGCAAAGAGGAGATCTTGCCCATCGAGAAGTAGCCAAAAAGCACCACCAAGAGAATCCCGCCCCCAGGACAACCAACAGGAAAAGACAACAGGTTAAGGGACCAGGGATATAGGGACTAGGGATCCCAGGTGGGAAGAGGTAATAGCCACAAATATGGGATCCTTGGGAGCCTAGCCTAGGGGATCCAGGGTCTGCATGCATAGATCAGATCCCCCAAGATTTGAAAAATGTAGTAGAACCCAAAGAACCCCAACAACAGGGGCCAAGAATCCCATCCTTGCATAGGAGAAACTTCAGGGAACTGGGACTGAGGCTGGGAACAACCCAGGCAGAGAAAAAGCCCCCCCAAGGCCAAAAAAATGCCCAGGGTGTCCACCAAGGAGCAGAACCAGCACGAAGAAGCCTCCAAGCGGGAAATCAAAGAGGGCCCTCCCCATAGGGACGGGACCAACAACAGCCATAGGATCCCAGAGAGGATTCACTAGCAAAAGGGGGAAAGAGGCCCCCCCCAGACCACCCCCAAAGTAGTAAGGACCTCAAAGGAAACCCCAGGAAGTCGTCAAAAACCCAACCAATCACCCCCACCACCCAGAGAACCGCAGGGAACCAGATCCACGCCAAAAACCTACAGAAAACCCCAAGGGGAAGCCTGAGGGAAAAAAAGGGAAGGGATCCCGAAAATAGCAAGGAACCCTGGGAAGCACCAGGCCAAGAACTCAAACAAGGGAACCCTGACCAACTGGGAGAGGTGCAGAAAGAGGAGAAGGATCTCCCTCAAGGAGATCATTTGCAACAAACAATCCCAGGGAGGGATGACCTGGGAAGAGCCAGGGACTGGGCAGGAACCGAGGAGGGGGAGCAGGGAAGGAATCGGGACCCTCCCCTCTCTACTTTTTTCCCTCTTCCTTGTTTTTTCCTTTTTTTGTTTAGTTTTTTGAGGTGTGTGTGTTTTTTTGTTTTGTTTTATTTTTGTGTTCTTTGTGTTGTTTTTTGTAGTTTTCTATTTTTTTTATGTTTTTTGTTATTGTTATTGTGTTTTTGTTGTTCTTTTTCTTGTGTTTATGTATATTTGTGTTAATTTGTGTTTTTGTGTGTGAGTGTTTTCTATGTTTTTTGTTTTTGTTTTTTGTCTATTGTTGGTTGTTTTTTTTTTTTTTAGGTTTTGGTTGTTTTTGTTTTTCATGTTTTTGTTGGTTATGTCTTTGTAGTGTTTAGTTGTTTTTTTTTATGTTTGTGTTTTGTTTTTTTGTTCTTGTGATTTTTCCATGTGGTTCGTGTTGTGGTATTTTTTTTATCTTATTGTGTGTGTGTTTGGTTGTGCTTTATATTTTTGACACACTCAAGGAGCATGTTTTTTATTTTATTTTATTATTTTTATTTTTATTTATTTTTTTAATCTTTTTGTGTGTTTGTTTGCTTCTTGAGTATGTCAAAGGTGGTAGGCCAGGTTCAAGCCCTGGGTGATTTTGGCAGAATAAATACCCTTGCCTCCTTGGGTCTTACCCGAAAGTGACATCCCTTCTAGGATGTTTTCCACTAAAAAAAAAAGATATTTATAGTACTTTCTTTACATTTGGTCTAAGGTAGAATTATTTTTATAAATTATAGATGAATGAATTAAGAAATACATAATTTAATTAATTAAGAAAGTTGTGAAGTACTATGATTTTGATGCAAGGATTGAAGATCACTAACAATGAATAAAGCTATAGTATAATCCCTACAAATATCATACCATCAAGACTATAGATATCTTGGATAAGCTAGGACCATATAAATACAAAGAATTACATTAATAGTTTAAAAAGAATGTATAAAAATAAATCAAACAATCAAGTTGAAATTTATAATAGTAATAATAACAACCAATTAAAAAAATTAAAATAAAGAAAATATTAGTATGTAATAGAGGTATGAGTGGCATTAAGAACGAAAAAGAAAATAATGGAAGGAGTTGAAGAAACAAAAGGGAGAAAATGGAAAGGTAAGGATAAATGTAATAAACAAAGAAGAAGAGAGGAAGGGGCGAAGGAAAAAAAAGGAAGTGAGTAGAAGAAGGAAGGAAAAGGTAATGGAGGGGTTTGAAGGACAAAAGTAAAAAGAAGAAGTACATAAGGATATTTGAGAGGAGCACCCTAAAAAGAAGTTTTCTAATATAAAGCTTTATTTTTTAGCTAAGTACTCGAACTAGATGTAGAAACTCATATTTATGGCAAACTTATTATACTTGAATTTTTATAAGATAATGATGTTAATTTGAAATAATATTTGAAAATGTAATGTAAACAAATTTATATTTGTCAACAAAAATTAAAACTAGATTGAATAATTTATGATAAATTAATAGTTTTGTTTATAATTTCTTGGACGGAGTAAGAAGAACAAGAAGTGTGGGATTCCCATTTGTATGTAGAGGTTATGGGGTTAAATTACCTTCGCCTTTGAATTATTATATTTTGGAGGAATGTTAGGGTTCTTTAAGGCCATGAGATTAAGTTAAAATTTCCCTTTCAATTTTTTTATTTTAGAGTGAAGTTAGGATTATTTGAAGTTAATCCCTCTAACCTATGAGAATTTGAGAATCCCTGAGTCAATTATAAATTTTAATAAAAAGGCTTTGAAAATTTTCAAAATACTTCTAGGTGTCATGATAAATGTTTTGCTTAGTTTGCAATGTTGAGCTTGAAGGTTGGTTGGATGGTCAATTCCTCTTCCTCTTCCTCTTGGAGGTTTTATTTTTAGCCTTTAAATGGATATATTAATAAATGCAAATATTAAATATAGAAGTTCTTTTAGATACATAAACTATTTGTTTTGTATTGACAAGAACTTGTATAAGTCATATTATTATTCTTGTTGTATGTTCAATTATGTAGTACATTATATATAAAAGGGATGTATCTAAGAAATATTTTCATGAGTGTTGGAATATGTGGTGGTTAAGTTTCTCTTGAGGCTACGATCGAATTTTGTATTGTATTGTTCATATAAGCCCTTTGGGCCCTTGTAAATCTTAAAAAATGCATTTTTCGTAATATTTTATTATTTTATTCCTTAAGGTAGGTCACCTAGCTTTGACCTAAATATAACTTGTATTTGGGTTTAAATGCCCTACCATACTAACCATTACATTATTGGTTTGAGAATAATTCCATAATTTTATTGTGAGATCATTTGGCATCCATGGACACCCCCATATAATTTGTGTTGTTTGATTTGCATGTATTTCTTTTTAGCAATATGAGGTAATGTGTTGATTCTATTCATTTTTTAAAACTACTGTGAAATCTAACATGGTATCAAAATGGGTGTGAATTGTGGTTATTCAATTAGTTACTATCAACAATTTTGCTTCTATGTTATCTCTCAAGGGTAACTATGTTTGGAGTAGTCAAGAATAGTTTTTATAAAGTTGATGGGGGGACTTGAAGAAAGGTTTTTGATAGAAATCCTAGGTAGATTTGGATTGCAAGGATCTCACTAGATTCAGTAGATTTTCTCAAGGGGAAATATTCACCAATAGGTTCCTTTGTTTCTCTCATTGGAACTCAATTTTTTTATTTCTTTTGATTTCTAACTAGGTGGATGCCCTAATTTTAGGATTGCATTTTTTATAAAACCTCATTTGTCTTTTATGAATTTAAATATATATATATATATATATATAAAGCAAAAAAACCCTTGCAGAGTTGCCTTGGTCTGAGAGACCACGAACAGGGGGTTCTACACCGTCAAAGTCACTCGGGAGTCGCACCCGACCCTGCCCGCACCAACATTATCAATTGGATTTTGGATACCCAATTCAGCTTTTTGGTAGGGTGGAGATTTGAACTTGGGACCTCCCTTGGAGGATTGCCCTCTCCTCTCCAACTCACCTACAACACCTGGGTATATATATATATATATATATTTCCTTTTCTCTTTTAGCTTCTTATGTCCAATAGTATAATAGATGAGATGGTAGACTACTTGGCCATCATAAAAGAAGAAAAGAAGAGGCTAAAGATTTTTTGATAGACCCTAGTGCCAATAAAGCCACAAGTAGGCTTGCATGCTTAACAAAGACCTCTGAGTTGCTTGACAAAGTTACTAAAATAATCCAACAAGTATTTTATTGGATAGGCATGAGAGGATGTCCTAATTGGTTGCATTTAATAAAAAGGTTATTTTGGGCAAATCATGATGAATACAAATGAACCATCAACATTTTTATGTTCTTTGTGAATTTTTTGAGGGGATCCCAGTTAGCACTTTTTCCAACTACCTTTAGCTATTGTTCTTTGAGCCTCAAAATTTTGGATATTTTTCCTCTAAGACAAAAATTTGAATCCAAATATTGGAATAGTCTATGGAATATTTTGTGAAGGCCATGATAGGAAAAATGTACATAGATGCACACGCATTAGCACAATTTGCACTAACATCATGTGTGCAAGTGGGTGGAGGTATTTATTTGTAGGAAATTAATTAGTTATATTGGTTATCATTTATCTCCCAAGGGGAGCCTTGGAGATAATGGCTATAAAATATCGTCTTAAGACTTTGCATGAGGGAGGTCCTTGGTTTGAACCCCCAATGTCATTTCTTTTTAAGAGCTAATAACATAATCATGATGTAGAATTATGAAATAAGCATAACACAATTTAATGACATGGTGAGATATGATGATGTGGCAACCAATGACATTACCCATTTTCAAATTCCACATGTAAATGTGGAACATGTTGATGTGGTAGCTAACGATATGATACCTAATGATGTTTCATTTTTGTATAGTTCATACAAATAATATCATAGATAATATGGCATGACATATGGTAGTCCAAACAATTGACATGGAAGTTTGTATAAATAATATGGTAGGTCAGACAATGTGACACATGGTAGATGAGGTGACCATTTATATAGCTAACATGGTAGTCTATACAACAAACATGGTGAGTGAGTTGGTGTTACACGTGGGATTTAATGTAGATTTTGACATGGCAGATGGATAGAGGACCAATATGGAAGTTTGTATACCATTTGGTAAGTATAAATATGACATTGACCAACAAGATTCTACCAACTCATTGAACTTGACAAGTCATTTATATAGTCAATAACAAACTTGGAAAAGCATAATTTCTAAAGCAAATCAAGATATAACATGTGGCATAGTGTGGTTCATAGATTGAAGATCCAATTAGAGCATGAATAGTGACACATTTTATTTTTTGATACCCTATCCTATGGCCTATATAGTCAGTACACATGGTAATCCCCTAATCATGACAAGTGGCATCACACAATTCATTGGTACACTAGCCAATCAATTTATGATTGGCACCCTTTTGATGTAGGTACTTATTTTTTTTTTTTTAAATGTTTTAGAGCCATTTTATTATTTTCGGGTCAATTTTTGGGGGGGCCATAACTTTTGCAAACGAGAGCATCTTGATCTCATTATTTTCAAATCACATAGTTTTTTTAAGATATCTGTATTGGTGGTGTTGTTTCTGGTCACAAGTACATGCAAGATTTTTTATTTTCATAGGATAGTCATTAATCATCATGTGTCCTTTTCGAGTGGTCCAAACTATGTTTCTTAGAAAATCAAGATTGAAGCTTTGCTTTGTAGGAAGGGGTTACTCAATTATATAAGTGAACAACCTCATGATACTAATATAGAAGTAAAGTAGCTCTATAAATATAAGAAGGATGAGGCTCATGGTGTTATAGCCCTTCACGTTGACACATATATGACACATGTTAATAGCAACACAAGTCCTAAAGTACTTTTTGATAAATTTTATGGATTAAGTGATCATATTGATTCTACACAAATCAGTAGGTTAGAGGTTGAGCTTGCAACTTTTTCCATGACTCATTTAAAATTGTTTATGAAAACATTAATGTTGGTCTAAAATTTTCCTAAGTCCATGGAGTGTGCCCTATACTTTAGCCAATGTTGGATGACTAGGATTTATCCCAATTTCAACCTCTAAAGTATGTTGGTTGCACAGGGGTTTAATATGAAAGTAATAAATGAAAGGGTTAGAGAGGTCTAGGAGCTAAAAATGGATGGGATATAGCATAACAATGATGAATATGTCCCACATAAAATCTTAACACAATTAACTTCAAATGAAACTTAACATACCAACCATTGTTAGACGTATCATAAATCCCATTGAATTTTAGCTACATACTTTAATCATTTCAAAAACCTACGAAAAAAAATCTAATAGTGATCTAAAGAGTTTTATTCACTTTAGCAAAATAAAATAATCATGAAGTGTAACAAAAATGAAAAAAAAAAGACATTCATTCATAAGAACTTGTAATAGAAATTGCAATGGAGGCCAAACAACTTTCACTTTTCATTACTTAGCATCAAGGATTATACGAGGTATATATCAGCAAATGCAATAGAGCACACCCTCACTTTGAGGTCTATTAAACTATTTATAGGTTGTTTTTTTATCTTATAGTGTAAGATTTACAATATTGTTATAATTATATTAGATGGACTGTTTGGTAGAGAGCACTCTTGGGAGCAATTGTCACTCTCATACTGCATTGGTTCATGGTTAAAATTTCACCTTGCTTCTTAATTAAATTGTGTTTACAATCCGGTTTGCAGATCCTTCAACTATATTCTACTACAAATGGCTAAGTTGTTGCAACTATTTATTAGAGAGGTCACTATTGAGCTTAACGACTTTGGCTTGAACAGTTGGAAGACACTGAGATAGTTGCAACCTTGAAAGAGGTATTCCATCCAAGTGTGTATCAAATTTAGATTCATAGCAATATCAGATATTTCAGTTACTTGGAGGACCTTCTAAACCAAATCTAGAGCTTTGGGATGAATTTGTGACATCATTGCTCAGCAAAGCCTAATTTTTTTACTCTTGGCTAGTGCCTTAGTCTTTTGGATTTATGCATTTCAGGCTTACATGGCGTTTTTGCTTTGAATATTCGGCTTTGTTCCACTTTGGTGTCTTTTGCATATTTGTAGACTTTAGCATGGAAATGCTAATGTCATCACTTGGGTAAGTCCAATTTTGTTCAATTTTGGCCTTGCACTAAAAGAGCTATCTTTGATTGATGGTTGCACTGCTCTTATTTTTTGAAAATTTGACTTTATTACCTTTAAGCATTTAACATGTTTTTGGACTTTCAAAGAACTTTTACTAATTTAATGGCTTGGAAAAGTATAAATTTGGTAAAGCATGGATTTGTGTATTTTCCCAATGTCCTTTAGAACTTGGTTGATTTTCGGAGGAAAATGTTTGACTACCTTGGGACTTAGTTTTGGACTAAAATGTTGGGATCTTTGCTATATGTGCTACTTGGGTATTGAGGCCAACTTTGGCATATCCTTACTTGGTGGGATTTGAGTGATATATTAGCAAAAAGGTTTGTGAATGAGGGCACAATTCTGACCTTCATTCTTGGTGCCTTCCAAGGATTTTTGTGTGCAAAAATCAAGAACTTAGAGGGCCTTGTCCTGTTGGGTACAAAGTAAAAAAAAATAGGAGGTAAGAGAACTTCACAATAATGTAAGGGAGGTGTTTTTAAAGATGAGAAGTGTGATGGATGGTCATAGTGGATATTTTAGAGCGGGAAGTGAAAATATTAAATAGATTAAAACAAAAGGGGGGCAATTAAATGAAGTGGGTGTGAGTGTATGGTGTGGTGAGGAAATGTGAATATGGGTAAATAATCTCTTATTACAACAAGCAAAATCCTCTCGAGTATAAAAAATTACCTTAGGTAGATCTTCCAAGTGCTTAAAGACTAGGCCCATTTTTTTGAAATGACACTTTTTCTATAAAATAAATCTTGCTTGTTGTAGTCATCTCTCTCACATGCTCTCCAATAACTTTTTTCCAATATGCCTATTTTAATTTGGACACCTTGTGTTTATTTTCATTATTGGGGCATTGAGGTATCATGTGCTAGGCTTGTTGTATCTTCTACTTGCTTTTGCATATCAAGTGTCTTATGACCATCTTCTACTCCTATAATCTCAGTAGCTAGGACTTCTACAACTTCATTTTGTTCTTCTTGTTCCTCTTCACTAGCTAGGATATTTTTTGCTTTCTAGAGTATTTGACAGACCATTGCCCAATTTTCTAAAGTAGGATGTCAAATTAATTTTATCTCTTCATTGATTGATTTTAATTGATAGGCCTTTTTGTATGAAGGATCCTTATATCTCCTTATCATATCCTAGAGTTTATCTTGTATTGTGGCCGATTTATTTAAGAATATTAATACTTAGGTCTCTCCAATAGGTTCCTAACATTGGTTTAGCTCTTCTTCATAATTAGCTATAAATTATATTTGAGCCTGGAGTTCTTCTTTAGTATGGAGTTAGATCTCTTGATCCTATAAACCTGGAAATCCAAGGTCTCTAGCTTCTTTTGTTGGGCCTATCATTTTCTCTACTTTCAACTGTAGCCTGTCCATCATCTCCCATCCTTATTGAATTAGATTATTTCCTTTTATTAAATTTTTAGAAACATATATTTCTATGCTCCATTCCCTATTTGTTGGCTTTAGCTACTGATTTGAACCTTCTTTCAGCTATGTTGATCATGACCTTTGCTTGTTCTATCCTATCTTCTAGCTTAGCTTGAGCTTGTGCTAGATCTTTCTTTGCAATTTTTATGACTCCTACATTGAATTATAAGTAGTCAATGGTTGGATAGGATTTGAGGGAGCTTTTGAGGATTTTATTTTAACTTTATTTTTTAGTTGTATTAACATATCTCAAGAGAAGAGTGAGGCTTGAGCATTTTTCCTCTCTCTTACCAACTCATGTTGCATACCTTGCATTTTCTATGTCAATACTTTATTCCTATCCTCTTCTTCTTGTAGTTGTTGTGATGTAGGGAGCTTCATAATCATCCTCTTTAGCTTCTGAATCTCTCTTTCCAAATATTTTTTCATATTATACTCTTTGCCATTGCTTCAAGGCTCTATTTTTTTGTCAATTTATTACATTTATCTCTCAACCTATCACCTTGGAGATACATAGTGTTGACCTAAGTCTAAGCATCAAGCATGGTATCTTCTAATGGCAGTTGAGCAATGTTTATTGTTTGTGTTGTTATGTGATAGTCATCTAGTGTCATCTTTGATTTTGGCTTATTAACTTTTAGAGTGGCAATGAACCTCAGTTGTTGATAAGTAGCCAGGTCAACAATGTTGATTAGCCTAGGGGTGTTCGATTCATTTCTTTCCTTTATGGTTCATCTTTCTATAAATTATGGGTATTTTTGGCTCATTTCTTTGAGTTTGATGATGGTGGCAGTGGATAGATGATCGAGAGGTAGTAATGTTAGGAAGATGGATTGGATAACAATAAATGGATATGGAGGGATTTTTTGAATGGTCAAAACAATAGTAGTCATGGGAGTTTGTATTTATGAAGTGGATATGATAGGAGGTGGTTCAGGTGCTATTGTTTCTTAAGTAATTGGTCTTAGTGGAGGATTATGTGGTGGAGGAGAAGGGGAAGGAATATTAGCAAGAATAAGAAGAGGAGAAGAAATATATGTAGGGACATGAGATATATTACTTGTTTTTGTTACTTGCATCTACTCCAGGGTTGGTGCGATCACCTGTCCAATTGCCAAAATTGTGCCTTAACTTTCATGTTTTTTATTTGCCCTTTCTTTTATTTATCTTAAAGGATTGGGTTTACTTTTTGTTTGTTGGGTCAAGTGATTAGGTGGTGTTCCTAGAAACTATTGTAGATACAACCTTATGCTCACATCAAATCCTTCACTACTTTCTGTGTCTTGGTCTAGCTCCTATGCTGTCTTGGTTGATGCCTCTTATTCTAGGCAACTTTGGTGCTCAAGCGGCTCTGGTATGAACTTAGGTGTTGGTCCTAATGGAGGCTCTATCATAGGCCTTATACTTCTTTTCTTTTTAGCTTCAATAGTAAGATATTTTGGAAATGGAGCTTCCAGTACCAATTTCTATAGTTGTACTTTTAGGAGCTCTTATGATCTTATGGCTATTTTCCCTAAGCTTTCTCTAGGGTATCCCATTTTGTTAAGGGTTTTTTACCCTTTTGGGTACCTTTCCTACCATAAGTCAATTGGGATGAACGTTGAAGCTTCTTGACATGATTTCAAAGTTATTTCTATGAGCTTTTGTTCTTTTAGATTTGTTATGTTGGGACTTTTAGCTCATTCATATTCTAGGATTTGAATGTCTTTATCAATACATTCTTCTCTAGAAGTTATCTATTCAATTCCTATTTCTCCTTCTAGTTATCGTTCCTAGGATTCTTCTTTCTAGACTTCTTCTCCATCGATATAAACAATTTTGGTTTTGACTTATTCCTCCCTAGGTTTCCAAGTATTTATGTTCTCATCATAGTTTTGTGAAAAGATTGTATCCATAGCTAGCAGTTATCTTGATTTTTGTACACCATGTTCATATATGAATATCCACCATTCCATGATTTTCCCCTCTTTCCAACCTATTTTTTCTATTTTTGAATCTTAGTATGAGTAAGCTCATGAGCTTTGTTTTTCTTAGGATCATGATCATGCTTAGGTTCATAGAAATCTCTCCAAGGGGGAAAATTCTACATATTTCTTATATTCCAATTCAACTCATTCTCCTTAGGGCTATTCTAAAGTTGTTCAATTTCAACTCATCTAACTTGTTTTAATGTCGATGGTTTACCTATATTTAATTTTGTCAATCTATCTTTGAATTTGTTGAGTGGGTCATACTTGTGTGGTATTGCACATAATCTTAACCTCTTGAGCTTAGCCTTTAGGACTTTACCTTGCTCCTTTGTTGTTAGCATAATAAGTTCAAAACCAAGAGTAAATTCACAAGTACTTACCTTTTTTATACCCATTTCAAAGGTGACATTTATCTCATCCACTTGTTGTCAATAATCAATAATCCATGTCTATTATTTATTCTCAGACTCTACTTCAAGATCGTCTTCTATACACGTATTCTGGTTTTTCCATAGAAGCTAACTATTGGCATACATATATACCTATTACCATCTTGGTGGGTCATATCTTGATGTCATACTCCTATATTTTAGTGATCCATCTAGCCTTTTTCTCTCCCAATTCTCATTGAATAAAAAAATTTATATCTAAGTGAACTATGTAGACCAGTGTTTTGCTTGAGACACGTAATGTCTAGGGTTTTTAGTAACTTCATGATAGCAAACACTTGCTTCTCTATAAATTTATAATTATTTTAATAATCATGTGGTGTCTAGCATAAAAAAGATATTGGATGTTCTTGATTATCATTTTTATGAGTCAGAACTATGGCATAACTATCTTCAAATTTGTAGATATACAAAATGAAATCTCTGCTATAATCTGGGTTGATCAAAACTAGGGCTTGTGTTATAGCCTACTTGATTTTCTCAAATGTTTTTTCTCCTTTTTGGGGTCCAAGTAAATATTACCCCTTTCTCCAAGAGTTATACCATAAGCTTGACTATCTACACAAAATCGAATACAAACTTTTGAACAAAGATAATTTACCTAAAAGGGGACTACAAAGTCTTCTTACTAAGGGGGAGTGGTAAAGAGAAAATATATTTGATTATTTTTAGGTCAATAGCTAGCCCTTGCTTAGATACGATATATCCTAGTAGTTTTCCCTAATGTGCAACAGATATCAATTTATTGGGGTTCAATGATATTCTAAATTCATGGTACTTCTGAAAGACCATCTCTAGATGATCGAGGTATTTCTGCTCATCATGAGAGAAAATTATCATATCATTTAAGTAAATCAAGATTATTTTATTGACTAACAAAAAGCAAAGTCCATTGCTTGTTGAAAAGTTTCTCTGACATTAGACAAACCGAATGGCATCCTTTGATACGCGAAAGTTCTCCATTTGGTGGTGAAGGTAATTTTATGTTGATCTTCATCTTTTACCCATATCTGGTTGTATCCTAAAACCCCATCAAGGAGTGATAACCTTTTTACCCCCTCTATGGTCTATAAGATTTGGTCAATATGCAATAATGGGTAATGATCCTTATTTAAATTTTAGAAATCAACACAGGTGGATATCTTCATTCTTTTTCCTTACTAGAACTACATTTGCTACCCATGTGAAGTGCTTGATTGGATATATAATCTTGGAATTTAGTAGTTTGATAAGTTCTTCCTTCATTATCGATTCTATTTTAGGATTGTTTGATCTTTGCTTTTGTTTAAATGGCTTGGAATTGGGCATTAGCTCTATGGTGTGCTAGATAACATCTTCGTTATAAACCTAGAGGTCATCATAACTCCATGCTATTATGTATTGATATTGTTTACATTACAACATGAACTTGTCTACCTCTTCTTTGGAGCAATATATTCCAACTTTTAGACTTTTACCTAGTTCAATCTGAACTTCCTTTAAGTCTTGTTCTTCTATTCTCATCCTTTGTCTAGTCGCTTGATCATTGTTGTCAAACAAGCTTGGTGAGAAGAACAATACCTTAGGTATATGATTATTTTTAAGTTGAATAATCTCTTCTTGGTCAACATCTTGTAGCATCTCTTCCGATTGTGTCACGCAAATTGCTTCTCTTGTTAAGAAATCAATAATATGTTGATCATCTTCAAACACTTGCTAGAATATTTTTTTGTACAAAATTGAGGGTTTGAATACTATCTTTACCATATTTTATCCCTCACCATAATCAGTGTTAGGCATAAAATTTTCTCCTTGAGAAGCAAATGTGTCATCTATTTTATTTTGTCCCATGGGGATAGCTTTCATATTCAAGGCTTCAAAACTTTCCATTAGGTCCCATGCCATATTTTGGTATTCCTTCAAGTAATTATGCTTACTATTTCGCTTCTTTGTTACTTTATTGACTATAAGTTTAGAGTCATCATAGATGGATAGCAATTTGATCCCCATTTTCTCTGCCTACATCAGGCTAAGACACAAAGCTTCATATTTGGTTGCATTGTTAGTGCAACTCCATGTTAAGTTATAAGAGAATACTTTGATCCTCTTTGAAGAAGATATTAATGCTACTTCAACTCCAACACCATTTCTGCATCTAGCTCGATCGAAGTAAAGCTTCCAAAGCTATGTTCTTTAGAGCTCCTGGGTTGATATACTTGTATTTTTTGTGATTCAGGGTCTGTTACGTAGTATATACCAATTCCAATTTTGATTATGTCATTGAAATATTTAGGAGAAAATTCATCTTCTATTTGTAGCTCTTCAATGATTGTTGATAGATAATCCACTTCCTCTCTAATCATATTGATGAAATCCTCCTCTATCTTTTCTATGTGATATGGCATCGGTTTTTCTAGATAGATTTTAATATGTATCCCCTTATGTGGAACTACCACATGAGAATAGTATATAGATACATATAGCATCCCATATTTGCTATAAACTCTCAAGAAATATAGAGTCCAAAGTGGGGCTCAAAGTCCTGTTGTGGCCTCTCCACAACTATCCCAAAATTTTGGGGACCCACCTTTAAACTTTGGTTTCTGAGGAGTTTTGCTTATCTTTGAGTGTTTTTGGTCAAGTTTTTATCCTTGGATTTCGCCTTGTAGGTAAAAAAGTTTATATTTGGTGTGTCTTTTCAATCTAAGCTTCAAAGTTAGTAGTTTGATTTAGTTAGTTGTTTTTGTTTAAGATTGATTGTTGGCCTAATATATTATGTTTCTTGATTATGATGTTTTAAAGTAAGACCAACTTATTTATGAAAGCTAATTAAATCAAAGTTTAAAATAATATATATATATATATATATATATATATATATATATATATCATTATTATATTTTATATATTATGATAACTTAAAAAATATGTATATAAAAAAATAAAAAATAAAATGAAAACTAAAGCAAAGTAATAATATATATATATAGAGTAAGTTTAGGTTTTTATTATTTTATGTGTTAGTTTAAGTTTTGTGTTCACTTTATATTAAGATGTTTTTGTTTAGGTTAGTTTTAGTTTAGGTTGGTCCCTACTATCGATAAATTTATTTATTTTAGCTCCATTTAGGTATTGTTTGAATAGTTTTATATGTATAAGGGGCTAATATAGGTGGTGTTGTTATGTGGCAGGTAAGCGTCGGAGAATCAGGGCTCGTAATGCACGAAAGATGTTAGATGCCTGAGACATAACCTCACTTGGTGTAGAGTGTGTAAGAAAGACATTCGACCGACGAGGTGTGGATAAAAAAAATAGGAGGAGGATGTCACAAAAGCTGACATGTAGCTGCGTAGACCAATGGGGGATACTGATTCAAATTGTGTAGACCCCGTGAGCATGCAGAGGTGGCTCCAACCAAAGCTGACTGGACGTGGCGACAGTGTGACCAAGACAAGCGGATGTGGATGCAACTCAGGGCACCAGAGTCTGCGGACGTGGAGATGCAATCTGAAGTTGATAAAGATGAAATGGCAATATGTCAAGGCATGTCATTGACGATGGGAATACCCAAGATAAGTTGGCATGGTGAGATACACGGTGACCTACACCAAGGAATTACACACGAACACGCAGACATTAATGTTGCCAACACGGATGTAATGTGCGGCATGACAGTGGGAAAATATACCAAAAATGTCTAGCACGAAAGCCTCGTTGGATAGCGTGAGTGGATAAGATAGCCACGCAGGAGCAGCAACGAACAGCGAAGACATGACAGTCAACATAGCGGGGAAGTAGCTATTTTGAGTTCTGTTTATTTTAGAAGTTTGGCAACGCTCAAAGCTAGTCCGAAAAACATCATGACATTCCATAGGGTGTACAACGTAACGTCTTGAGAAAGAAAGGACCAACACGAAAGATATTAGAGACATTTACATTATTATGTGGGGTATGGCATCGATATACAATGGAGGTGTGAATGGACATGGTAGCAATGTAGACGCCCAAATACGTTATGGCATTGAAAAAGGAAGTTTACCAAAAATAAGTGTCATAGGGGTGTCATATTGGCGTATAAGACAAAGGACCAGAATGAGAAACAAGGGGTTCTTTTGGGGGGAGCGTTTTCGAGGGGGATGGCATTATGCATACAGAAAGAAAAACGGACGAAGGGAAAAAACGTTTTGTTGGATCAAAAAGAGGTTAAATATGAGAAAAGAAGAAGGCATCGAGGTTGGAAACCTAGGAAAAGTGGAGTGGAAATAGAATCTGGGTTTATTTTCTTTAATGTTTTCTTCATTTACTGGACCGGATTGTCTCCATATTCCATGCACTCATTTGACAAGCACACATGCACACATTAAAGTAAAAGGAACCTTGGAGAAGTTTACACTTCTTTATAAGAGAGGGTTTTTAATCAAATCCTAAATGAGTGTGATTTTGTACTTGGGCAAAATCACCACTCAACAAGTCCATTATTACCCCTTCTTGTATCATAGTGATTTATGGTGTCTTATATAGTGTTATAGGAATATCCTTGATTACTCCAACTTTTTTTTATAGGGTTAGCATTCAATTACAAAACTTTGAGACATGAATGGGTGTATTCCATACCCATAGCTTCACATACTACTTTAGGCATAATAGTAGTTACAACTCTGGAATCAACAATGTAGTTGTACACGATCCAACCTTCCATACGTAAAGACATGTAGAAAGGTGGTGGCATATTTTTCCTATCCCACAAGCCAATAAATCTTGGGCTAAATTATACTTCAAGCTTAATATAAAGATGCAAACATAAAACCATTTTTCAGAACAAGAGAATAACAAGGGAAATCCCCCCTTTGGGGATGTCTAGACATTTTGCATTTTTTCCATTAGCAATCTCAAATAAATACTACATTGCATCTTCTACAAGGCAAACCCTAGCATCTGCCGTTGCCAACTCACATGTGCATGCAAGGTGACACCTCATCATGACACCAACATTGACACCTCATCCTTAGAATTTGACCCATATTATAAATGTGTGATTACATAGGCATTTAATGCCAACATACCCCCTTAATGACATATTTGTAATTTTACAGTATAAAAAATGATTTGTTTACACAACCCTTCATGGGCACAAGCTAAAACCAATCCTTTTGAAGACAAGTAGCCTTAACCCGGTTACTACCAGCCTCTAGACCTATAACTTCCACCAGCTATATCCAGTCATTCCAAGACCTAGCCACCCTACAAGCTACCTCTAGCCTTCTAAACACATTAGCTTCACTTGTTACCCTAAACCATATACTGACAAGGTAACAAAAAATTCTTAAAAACCACTCTTAAAACATTATGAATATTATTGGAGCTAACTTTGAGAACATTACATTAGGCAACCACCTCTAGCATCCATACCAGTCTCATTTAGGCACAACTATATCAGTTACGATAGTATTAACAACCCTACAAGCTACACCAGTTATAGTAGCCAATAATCCAACCACACCAGTTACAATAGCTTCTTTAGGTACAAGCTACACCAGTTACAATAGTTAATACTTACCCAAAACTTGTGGTACAACCAATAAACCATCTCAAACATTCTTCAACAACTTTGCAAAACATAGATCTGAGGTTTTAGATCTACACAACACACTAAAATAGGAATAATACTAGTTGCAAAATGAAACCTCATGCATAGACACCTCTACAACTTGCATAATAAAACCACTAGAACATGCATTTCCAACCTTAAACTCTAGCACCAAAGCTATCGATGTTGAAGCTCACCAGGTCTACCATTGCCAAAGTTCACCAAGTCTATCATTGTTGAAGCTCAATAGATTTGCCACTACCAAAGCTCACCAGATATACCACTACCAAAGCTCACCAAATGTATCGTTATCGAAGCTCACTATATATGTCATTGTTGAAGCTCACTAGATTTGTTGTTATCGAAGATCACCAAGTCTATCACTGTCAAAGCTCACCAAGTCTATCACTGCCAAAGCCCACCAGATCCTATCACTTGGAAAACTCTTTTGGGTAAACAATTTCCAGCACAATAACCTTCTTATTGGATAAAATCAATCATCTCTAATACAATAATGCAGTTCACTACAAACCCTAATGTATATTGCATAAACTCAACCATCTTCAATACAATAATGTAGTTCTCTATGTGTACAAACCCTAATGCATATTGCATAAACTCAATTATCTCCAATACAATAATGGAGTTCTCTATGTGTACAAATCATAATGCAAGTACAAAATAAATAACAAAGGCACATACATAGATTTTATAAAACCATAAAATCATTGCACAACACCTACAATAACCTTCAATAATAAAATAAACCATAGATCCACTTCATACAATGCCATAAATTTCTCAGGTTCAAAACCATAGGCTCTGATACCAAATGTTAAAATTGAATATGAATTTGATATTAAATGAAGAGAGCTAAACATAACAAGGAGTAGCGAAATAAAGATGCAAACAAAAAACCAAAGAATAAAAATAGGAAACCCCCCTTAGGGATAAATGAAGAGCAAAAGGCCTTGATAAACTAAATCTAGAAAAATAGTAAATATAGAATCAAAGGAAAAAAGAAGAAGATAAAAGATACTCACATAACACGGTATTTTACCTAGGAAACCCTTACTCCTTGAACAAAGCTAAAAAACCTAGCTCTGAATTCAAATGTTAAAACTGAACATGCATTGATACCAACAAAGAGAGCTAAACATAACGAGAAGCAATCAAATAAATATGTAAACACAAAACCATTTTCAAAACAAGAGAATAACAAGGAGAAACCCCCTTGGGGAATGTCCAAACATTCCACATTTTTTCCATTAGCAATCTCAAAAAAATACTGCATTGCATCTTATACAAGGCAAAACCTAGAATTTATCGTTGCCAACTCACATGTGCATGCAAGGTGACACCTCGTCCTTGGACTTTGATCCATATTACAAATGTGTGATTACATAGGCTTTTAATGACAACAATATTGAGAGAAGGAGATATAAGGTTTTTAAAACATCTTTTCTTTCTTCTTTAACCAATGCTATAAATAATTAATATCTTAAGCAACACTCTTTTTTCCTAATCTTAAACCTATGGTCGAGAAATGCTTTCATACTTGTGTTGATCATCAGCTAGCCACTAATCCTAATTCTTGAAAGGTGGGTCATGATGAGCACCTTCACGTTGAGAACCTCATCTTCAATCAAGAAGAAGAGGTCTCATCACATTAAGGTTTTTAAGCCCTACCCATAAAAAATAGGAGGTTAGCTTTCAAATCTATATAGTATATGGCCCATTTATTGCAAAAATATAGGGAAATGATATAAGCATTCCTTAGAGAAGGTCATGAAACCATAGGAGCCTCTATCTTTGTTTATCTTAAGGATGAACCTTGCCTAATGGTTTAAACTACAATGAGTGCAATAATCTCAAGAAAAAAGCTTGTAATCATGTCATTGTTAGTGATATTTTACATCATTGCACCCTTGATGATATCTTGCTTAGGTGTCTAGACTTTGTAGAAGCCACACAATCATCAAAGAGACCCATGATGGATCATGCTATGGTCACTTTAGCATTGTTGCCATCACTAAGAAACTTCTACGAATGGATTTTTACTAGCCCTCTACGGAAAAGACTCTTGCAAATAGGTAAAAAGGTGCAATAATTATCAAAAGCATGACAATATTATCCACACCCCTTCCCAAGCCCTTCAATCCTTAACCTTGCCATAGTCTTTTTGCATTAGGGGATTGGACATTACTAGGAAGATAAAACCCATGTACTTATATGGACACAAATTTATCATCACATCTCTTGAATATTTCACCAAATGGATTGAAGCTATATCTTTAGCCTCAACTACTAGAGTCCAAGTCTCCAAGTTTACACTTAACCAAATCCTTAGCCATTATGGAATCCCTTATAATTCTAATATTAGAAAATAGAACACCTTTTAATAACAAACATAATATCTAAAAAATATGCTAAGTACAAGATTCAACATAAATGATGCACTTCTTATTATCTCCATGGCAACATCCAAGCCAAAGACTCCGACAAAAACCTTATTAAAATCCTCAAGAATCTCATCAACAAAACTAGTAAAGATTGGCATCTCTAGTTGTATCATCTTATGGGTCTATCACACTAGTGTCTAAACTCCCACTAGCATGATACCCTATGATTTGGTCTATGGAACTAAACAAGTCTTCCCTTTCAATATTGAGATTCCTTCATTATGCATTTTGTTGTAATATGCCCCTATCGATGATGAATATCATCTCATTCATTTTTTTCAACTATAATAGCTTGATGAAAGTGAATGCATACCTTAGAACACATGAGGGTATACCAATAAAGGCTTAAATGTGCCTATGGAAAGAAGTTATGATTTTGGTCCTTTGAAGTTGGTAATATTGTTCTCAAGGAGAATTAGAAAAATATCTATGCCAAAACTAATCTCAAAGGCAAATGTGAGACCAAATGAGTAGGTCCATACATCATGACCACTAAGTATAGTTCATGTGCCTATCACCTCACTGCACTTGACGACAATGAATATAAAGAACTAATGAAGACACTATTCAATATAGGCCATCTCCCTCCCTAAAGTGGACACTATTCAATATTTTATCCATGATTTTGAAATTGAAGAAGATAATGCGGAGAAAGACTTTCAAAAGAAAAATTATTTAGTAATTAGAATTCAATCCCCATTACCATTTGATCAAATTTTTATTTTTTGAAACCTAACCATTATATGTGGATTACGTATTAACTATTTGTTTTTAAGAATCATCATATTATGCTTGGTCATCTCATCATTGATAGTCACTTACGATGTAACACATACTAATTGCATAAGGTTTTTCATAGATTGACTCTTCCTATTGTCCCTAAGGAATACATACTTTTGACTAATACATCCTTACTTTCAATTAAAACTTTCAACAATAACTTTCCTACCATGCTACCTAGCTTTTTTCTTATAAAAATCCTTTATTTTTTAAAATTTTCTAAATATCTAAAATAAAAATGGTAAAATTTGCTCCTTGCTTGCACTCATTACCTACTCACACTTGCAATACTCATTTCCTATTTTCTCTTAAATATAAAAAAAACATCTTTCAAACATGATTCACATTCACTCTCAAATCATATTATAACTATTACCAATATAAAACATTGTTAAATTATATATATATATATATATATATATATATATATATATATATATATATATATATATATATATATATATATATATATATATGTATCGGGGGCAAGGGAGGGATGGCTCTAGCACCAGGTTCCCTAGGACTGACCAGTACCACTTCTCCATTTCCCTACCCCCCTCCCGGGTCTGCTCTCAGGCCTAGTTTCTAGGTTCCCCTGTTTTCTCAAGTTTCCCTCTTGACGGGGTTGCTGGTCTGCAAGGAGGGTTTGGTGGTTTCTTGCCCTGAGTTTCCTGGTTCGACGGGTTTCCAGCGTGCTTTCGGGGCTGTTGGAAGAGGGTTGGCTCTGGTTTTCTGGTGCTTCTCAGGATTTTCATCTGCATTATTTTGGCTTGGGGGGGCGCATTTTCCCGTAGATGGTTTTCCCAGTCACCCCATGAAACCCTTGTCTTCGGGATCTCCTTGTAGATCCAGGGTTTGTTTGTTCTTGTGGATGGGTCTTAGGGTTTTTTTTGTAGTTTGTTGTTTGGGTCCTAGGGGTGCCCATGCATGCAGCTACATCTCTCCTTGGATCCATTCCCTGATAGACAATGGTGGAGCTAGAAGTTTTCTTGATGGTGGTTTTAATGGCTTGTTTCCTTGCAGGGTTTGATCTTGGGATGGGGGCTCAAGATCTTACAATGCAATGGCTTTTGCTATTTTTTCTACCCGTCAAAATCCTTCTCAGTCATGGATGCTCACGGGACAGCTTCCCTGTCTCTCCTCTGCAGCTTGCATCCCAGATCGGGGTTCCTGTTAGGTAGGGGTTGTGTTCTTCTAGGCATGCTGCTGGTTTTCTCGTTAGGCGGGATCCACGAGTTCGCAAGATTTTTTGCAGGTTCAGGGCATGCTGGTTTTCCCTGATGGGGGGCATGGGTTTGTCTACAGGTCTTGGGCATACTGTTGGTTTTTCTCGTTGGGCGGATTCACCTTCTCTTGCTGGTTTCTCTAAAGGCGAGATTCTGGGCATGCTGTTGTTTTTTCCTGCAAGGCAGGATTTCCTGTTACTGTTGGGTTTCTTGCGGGGTGGGACCTTCCCTTGCTACTAGTTTTTTTCCCCGTTGGGCGGGACCCTTCACACCCGATTTAGGGTTGGTTTGGTGGTTTTCCCATAGGCGAGATCTTCCAATTTTGTTGGTTTTCCCGCTAGGCGGGATTTCTCAAACATGTTGGTTTAGGGTTTGTGTGCCTTTCCTACTTGGTGGGATTCCTAAACATGCTTGTTTTCCCCATGTGGCAGGATTTCCAAATTGTGCGGTTTTTTCCCCATGAGGCGGGATTGTAATTTTTTTTGTTGTTTTCCCTGTTGGGAAGGTTTTTAAATTTGCTAGGGTCCCCGCTGGGCGGGATTTTCCCTTTTTGACTATCGATTTTTCCCGTTGGGCGGGATTTCCTTTGTGGTGGTCTTCGGATGTTTCCCGCTAGACGGGATTTTATCTTCATCCTTGTAATGAGTCTCCCACTGGGTGGGATGTGTCATTTGGGTTTTAACCCTCGGTTTGGTCTTTTGACCTGTTGTAAGAAGGTTTTTGGGATCCTTTCAAAACCCGCTTGTAATATAATTCCAACTTACCAAAAAAATATATATATTGAATTCGGGTAGTGTGATAAACCCCTATGACTGACGCATAGGTCTAAGCAGTCCCCTCCCAACCATGACCCCACATAAGACCAAGAACTATACTTATCAATAGGGGATTAACACACAACCCCACACACACGCCATGGTTTGAACCTTGGACCTCCTAAAGAAGAGCCAAACCTTGAAGTGTAAGGGATAACATCTACACCACTTTCACTTTTATTACTAAGATAGGATTCTATACTACTTGAGGAAAATGAAGATGATTTACTTCAAATAAACTAGACCTCTTCCATTGTCTTTGTTTTAGGATATTCATCCACATCTTCCTTTGTAATTTTAATTCCTTCTAAACTTTCCAAATGATGTTGTAGATAGGATTTCTTTACCTCTTATTTTGGAGTGGAATATCCTTGATCCAATTAGCTACTACTACTATATGATTTTATTTTTTTGTCTTGAAGTTTATCTCATGACCAAAATTTTATGTCTCTTTCTACATAATTTTTACTTTGCAAACTCTTGCCATGTGTCCAATCTCATAACATTTTTAGCATCGAAATGTGTTATTTTCATAATCCACTTGTTGATATCATTCTCTTAATTCATATTTAATCTTAATGGATTATGGAAAGGATTTTGAAATATCCATAGCAACACATATTCAAGTATATATAGCAAGTTTTTTTTTAAGAAAAAGATTTATTTACTTAACAAAAAGATACAAAACTCTTTGATCAAAGAGATCAAAGTGAACAGAGCATTCTAGAAAATAGAACATGAAGATAGAAAAGGACCTCATTATTGGATTCCCCATCATCCTCGCATACCACTCTTGCCCTACTGCTTCTTGATGATTTGGCGATAATAACCAGGGGCTCTTGATTCGCTAGTGTGTTAGCCTCTTTGTTGAATTCTTGCCTTAGGTGTTGATAGGATATTTTGCTAATTATCTTGCCTAGTTGGTTGATCTTGTCTTGAATAAACTTAAGTTGTAAGGATCTAAAATATTTATTTTTGGCAAGAGCTATTATTATCAGTTTAGAATTTATGTAAATTGTGACATGAGTGATTCCTTGCTTTACCACTAGTTTTAAGCCAATTTCGCATTCAATAGCCTTCACCACATTGTTAGATGTTCCCAAGTTGATCATGTATTTGAGAAAAATCTCATGAGGTCCTGTAAGAATCAGTCTCCCTATCGCTGCTTGATTGGGGTTGGACTTGGAGGTACCATTAAAGAAGAGCACCAAAAAATAGATGTCATGCGAGGAATTGTTTGCACTACCACCTCCCATTGTCAAGAAAGCTTGAACTTTAAGTTGGTAGATCATTCTTCTTTCTATGGGATTATGGGTCTTTTTCATATTGTTGTTGACAGAAAGTAGATTTTACATTTAAGACTAATTCTTCTTTTATCCTTTGCATTAGTGTTTTGTTGTCCTTACCTTTTCCTTCAAAAATCCTTTGGTTTATGTCCAACCCAATATGCTAGATGAAAAAATATGATATAGAGCTCCATAGGTATTTTAGGAGGGGCTTACCCACCAGTTTACCTTTATATTATTTGTTCCACTTGGTAAAACATGTGTCTATGGTTAACCATCTAGAGTAGGAAGTGCCAAGAATTTTGGTTATTCCTAACCAAATTGAAATTGCCTTCGGGTATTCAAATAAAATATGGGAAATTGTTTCACTATTCAACATGCACCTATAACAAACATGAGGCCTTGTTATGCTCCTCTTTTGCATATTATCACCTATTAAAATTTTGTTTTGAGAGACTAGTCAACTGAATACTTGTAGTTTAGGTGGTGCTCGATTTTTCTACACTATTGATAGTTTTTGTTGGCAGGCCCGATTTGATGATGTTGGACTCCTAGATGCACTGAGTAATCCCTATTACTATTTATGACACCCTAAATAAGTTTGTCTGACATTGTAGGTTGAAGACGTCTAATGCTCACCACATGGGACTTAAAATAATCCCAATTTCCTTGAAACTGAGATGGAATGGGAGGGGAGATCTAGTTCAGAGTTTTTGAGGTCCAATAAAATAAATCACTTAATTTGAGTATTCTTTGGCTTTCCAAGTGATTCTACGATTCGATTGGAGTTCGCTCTCTTAATGGTGGATTTCCTAGGATCAGGTCCTCCCATAGATTAATGGACTTACCATCTCGCGGTAGCCAAGAAATTGTGTCCTCTATTATGCTCTTTGTTGCCACTATATGTTTCCAAACCAATGAGGCTCTAGGAAGTTTGTCTATGTGTTTGAGCATTTGAAACCCGATTGGTTATTTATATACTTGTTGACTAGTATGTGTTGCCATGAGAAGTTTTTCTCCCAATGCTTTCAAAACTATCTCTATTTTTTTAATTCCTAGTCCTTGAATTTTACCTTTGGTGACCATCTCCCAATTGACCAAGTGGAACTTTTTTCTTTCTGATTGCCTACCTCCCTGCCATAGGAAGTTGTGTATGATTCCATCTTCCTTTTGCAAAATAAACTTGGGAGCATGATATACTAATATTTGGTATACTAGAAGAGAAGCTAACACTAATTTGATCAATACTGCCCTTTCTACAAGACTGAGACAACTATTACTATAACTTTGTATCCTCCTAACCATCTTGTCCAATTTTGGGTTCCAGTAGTCTTAGGCTTTGAGGTGGAAGCTCATGGTCACTCGTAGGTATCTGAAGTATTTATCTATGCCAGACTGAAATCCTAGGATAGTGCAAAGGAGTTTAACTCTTGTTGTTGCAATAGTTTGTATATAGAACTAACTCTTTTGAGTGTTTATATGATACCTAGTAGCTTGTGTGAACTAATCTAGACATTGCTTGAGTTGTGTAACATTTTGCTTGGAGATTTCACCTAGAAGAATGGTATCATCCACAAATTGTACGTGTGTTACAACTTTGTATCCTCCTACAACCTTTATCCCTGTTATTTTTCTTTCTCTTTGAAGATGGTTAATTAATCTTCCAAGAGTATCAGCTAAAATGATGTAAAGGTATAGTAATAATGGACACCTTTGTCTAATTCTCCTTGTAGCCTAAAAGAAAATTGTTGGTTCTCCATTTATTGAGAGGGCTATCCATGGGTTTCTAATGTATGCTTTGATCCACATGATGACTTGATGTGGGAATCCAAACTTTTGTATGACCTGTTCTACAAATTGTATATTAACTTGATCAAAGGCGTTTGCCATATCAAGTTTTATAATAATTTTTTTTTTTTTTCTAATAGTGTGGAGGTTTTCATGCACCATTATGATATTATCCTATATTTGTTTTATGGGCATGAACCCTCCTTGCTATTCTGATATTAGTTTGTCAAGTTTCTTCTTTATTCTATTGGCCAGTAATTTGGTAATAATTATACTATAGCATGATTTTGCTCCTTAGTATTTAGCCCTTCCTTAATGAATTGCCCTAGGGAATTTCCAATATTTTTCAAAGCATCCTTATTGATAAGCTAATATGGAAGTCCAAAAAACCTAACCCACACTAAAAGCTTCTCAGTAGTTTATGTCTGAACTGGAAAATTTTTTATTCTATGGTCTCAAATGAAGGGCATCTCCCCCCCTAAACATGGGCCACCATCCATTATTTTATCCCTAATTTTTGAATTGGAGAAGATGATGAGGAAAAAACCTTTAGAAAAAATAAAGAGTAATTTGAATTCAATCCCCACTTCCACTTGATCCAATTTTGAATCTCCAAAAATCCTACCCATGATCTATGAACTTACATATTAAACCTTTACTTGTAAGAACCATTATATAATGCTCAATCATCTCATCCTTGATACTCACTTTTGGTGTCACATCTACTACCTAGATCGAACTTGCCATGTATTTGCTATTTTGCTTATCTCCAACTTGGACCTCCATACTTCCAACTTGGGCATCTTGATTTCTAGCTAGGTCATCTTAACTTCCCATTAGGACTTTCACATATGACTTTGCTTCCATACTAGCTAGTGGGGCTCATTCCTGGCTTGTAATCCCTCTTGGCTTGCACTTGCTTCCGATTCACACCTACTCCTGTTTCTTCTTTCTCTTGGCATTCCTTTGCTTTGATTATTTTTCAAAAACAATATTCTATGCACTCTTGGTAAGGGTTTGAACCATTTATGCACTCTAAATGAACCCATTGCTCTTTCATCATGATATGTCTTGCACTTGATCCTGGCTTACACTTCCTCCTGCCTCGCATTCCTTCTCGACTTGTACACCCTCTCAGTTTGCAATTGCTCTTGTTTCTTCTTTATTTCAACGTTCCTTCGCTTCAATAATTTTTTGGAAATAATGTTCCATGCATTTGTGGAAAGGGTTTGAAGCATTGATGCACTCTGGATGAATCCACTACTATTTTGCTATGACTAAATATTGGCTTGCATTCTCTTTCACCTAGCACTCTCTCCCTGCTTGCACTCTCTCCTGGCTCACACTTATTTCCTAAATTATTACTCTTCATAATATGTTTCTTTTTAATAAGCTATGTGTGGCTTCTATTGGGGGCCACTCCCATTACAAAGACATTACATTGCTCTCATTATATTTCTATCAAATTAATTAAAGCATATCCAACCTATCTTTCTATTAAAAATATTCTTCATCTACCTTTCTTATTAAAGAGATTTACCATCTTCCTCATTGCTAAGTTTTCACAATCAACTCCTTTTTATCATTTCATATAGATACCTTTCAAAATTGAAATTTTGTCAAGATAAAATTCAACACCATGAATGGCTAAAATATTTGCTACCCATTTTTCATATCTATAAATATAAATATATTGTCTATAATACTATGAAATTTTCTTAATACCTTTTTTAGGGTTCTTATTCATGCCCCTAATATTCCAAGATATTATTTTCATTGTTATTTTTTGCTTTCATTTGTGGGTTTAGCCCCACTTCTTGTTAACATTTGCGATATTTGCTTTTGTTTCCCAATATCAATATCCCTCTAGGTTTATTTTTCTCTTTGTTTTTGCTTCTTGGGTATTCCTCTTTTTTTTTCATTTCCACCAATACTTTCATCTTCATCCATATTTTTAATCTTCTCACACTACTCAAAGTAAGACTTATCATCTATAGGTTTGTCTTATTGTGTAGGATTTGTAGAGCAAGGAATAACCTCAAAAGCACATTCTTCTTTATATTACCTTGGAAACCCTAAAGTGCAAGGATGCTCTTCCAAAGCAATTACCTTCTTATTTTTACCTTAAAAACCCTAAATTGTTATAGACTTCCTCCATCCTCATTTCTTTATTATGTTGCTCTTGAAACCCTAAAGTGCAAGGGATAACCTCTATATGACTTTCATTTTTATTACCAGGAGAGGATTCTATACTACTCGAGGAAAATGAATATTTACCTAGAAATATATTGACCTCTTTGCTTTGTGTTTGGACTTTTCTCCATATTTACACTTGCACCTTTAATTCCTTCTAAACTTGAACTTACGTATTGTACTTTCTCATCCCTTATATCCTTCTTTTTTTCTTCTAACTATTGATCCAAGTGATTTATGGTGGCATTTTCCATAATATGTTGTAGATAGGCTTTCTTTACCCCTTCTTTAGGAGTGGAATATCCTTGATCTGATCTACCTTCTACTAATGTATGATTTATTTGCTTCGCCTTGAAGTTTTTCTTATGACCAAAATTTTCTATCTTTTTCTTTGTGATTTTCACTCTCTAAACTCTTCCCAAGTGGCTAATCCCATAAAAATTGCAACAACGAAATGCGATGTTTTAATAATCCACTTGTTCATCCTATTATATTGATTCAGATTTAATCTTAATGGATCGTGGCAAAGGTTTTTAAATATTCATAACAACACATATTCTGGTATATATAGCATACTTTCGCTCCTTAATAGTTAGTCCTTGATGAATTTTCCTAGGGTATTTCCAATATTTTTCAAAACATCCTTATTGATAAGCTGATATGGAAGTCTAAAGAGCCTAACACAAATTGAAAGCTTCTTAATAGTTTTTGTCTCAATAGAAAAAATTCATTCCATGGTCTTAAATAAAGGGTATCTCTTCCTCTAAACCATGGGCCATCACTCACTATTTTATCCTTTATTTCTTAATTAGAAAATATGACAAGGAAAATACCTTTAGGAAGAAAACTCACAAAGTAATTTGAATTCAATATCCACTTCCACTTGATCTAATATTGAATCTCCAAAAATCCTAGCCAAGATCTATGGAACTTACATATTAACCCCCTGCTTTTCAAAACCATTATATCATGCTCAATCATCTCATCCTTGATGGTCACTTCTAGTGCAACATCTACTACTTGGATTGAACTTTCCATATATTTGCTCTTCCACTTATCTTCAAGTTGGGCATCCATACTTCCAAATAGGGCATCCTCACTTCCTATTAGGGCTTTAAAATATGACTTTCCTTCTAAAATAACTAGTGGGGTTGGGGTTGGGGTTGGGGTTAGGGATCACTATTGGCTTGCACTCCCTCCTGTCTCACATTCCCTCTCAGCTCACATTCACTCCTAGCTTGCACTTCCTCCTAGCTCGCACTCCCTCCCAACTTGCACTCCCTCTTGGCTCACACTTGCTCCTGTCTCTTCTTTATCCTAACACTCCTTTGCTTCGATTATTTTTTGGAAACAATATTTACCATATTCATGGTAAGGGTTTGAAGCATTGATACACTCCAAATGAATCTGCTGCTCTTCCACCATATATGAAGATATCAGTATTGGCTCACACTCCCTCTTGGCTCACACTCGCTCTCGGCTTGCACTTCCTCCTAGATTGCACTCCCTCCTAGCTTGCACTCCCTCCTAGCTCAAACTCGCTCTTATCTCCTTTCTCTCTGCATTCCTTTGCTTCAACATTTTTTTAGAAATAATATTCATTGTATTCATGGTAAGGCTTTGAAACATTGACACAATCTTAATGAATCTACTGCTCTTCCACCATATTTGAAGATCTCAAGATTGGCTTTAAATACCTCTTGACTCACACTTACTCATGATTTGCAGTTCCTCCTAGCTTGCACTTCCTCTTGATTTACACTTCCTCCTAGCTCATAATTAAATAGATAAAAATTTAGTTCAATATCATGAATTTTTATGAGGGGTCTTCCTCCTAGCTCATAATTAAACAAATACAAATTTAGTTTAAGACCATGGGTTTTTATGAGGGATCTTGACCCCCTCGTATCGGGGTTTGAACTTGAATCTCCTAGATGAAAACCCAAGTACTTAGCACAACAATATCCCTTTCAATATAAATTAGTTTTTAATAAATATATATTTTTAGAATTTTAAGATATTAAAATAATATAATATTTTTCGGGGATAGCATAACATTTTGGGCTTTGGCTCTTCTTCGAGAGGTCCAAGGTTCAAACCGCGATGTGGACAAGTGTGTGAGGGGTGGGTGTGTATGACTATGTATTTGGCCCCTATTGATAAGCTCAACTCTCACCTTTATAGGTCATGGTTGGGATGGGGATGCCTAGCCCTCAGCGTCGGTCATAAGGGTTTCTCACACTAACCTCAATAAAAAATATATATAATATTATAATTATATTTTATTAAATGATATAAGGTTAAATATATATTTTCAATTATATATATTTTTTGATTTGAGTAGTATAATAAACCCCTATGATTGACGCTAAGCAGTCTCCTCCCAGCCATGACCCCTCATAAGGCCAAGAGCTACTTTTATCAATAGGGGATTAACACACAATCACACACGCTACAATTTGAACCTTTGAACCTTGGGACACTAAGCAATCTCCTCCTAGCCATAACTTCTCATAAGGTCGAGAGTTATGTTTATTAAAAGGAAATTAACACACAACCACACATGCCACAATTTGAACCTTGAATCTCATGAAAAAGAGCTAAACTCCAAAACGTTATGTTGTCCCCGGGGCATTATATTTTTTAAATTTTAATTTTATTTTTATTTTTTTCTTTCGGTTACATAGGAGAGTTGGTCACAACCACACTATTTTTAGTAACTGACAAGTGCAAGGTTCAAACCATAGGGGCTACTTCCACCAAACCTATTTTGTTTCGTTATTGTTGACCCGGCGTGAAGGGGACCACCAATCGCTCGAGATTTGTACCATCATCGTCGATCTGGCATGCACTCAAAGAATTCAGATCAGACTACTACCTTTGCAAACAAGTTGCCCCGAGGTTTGAACTTGGGTGTATTCTTGGTAAATGTCTGGACAAACAAGCACTTACCAATTTGCCTAGCGCTCAGGGGTATTTTATTTATATTTTCTGCCAAACATTTTTTTTAAATATTACCATAAGAAAGGAGATTGCTCAGCCATGTGCGTTGGTCATAGGGGTTTCTCACACTAACCAAATATATATATATATATATATATATATATATATATATATATATATATATATATATATATATATATATATATATATATTATTTTTTATTTGTGGAAAACATCCCAAAAGGGATGCCACTTTCGGGTAAGACCCAAGGAGGCAAGGGTATCCATTCTCGCAAAAACACCCAGGACTCGGACTCGCCTACCACCTTTGACATACTCAAGGAGCAAACAAACACACAAAACCAATTTAAAAATAAGTAAATAACAACAAAAATAATAAAATAAAATAAAAAACATGCTCCTTGAGTGTGTCAAAAACAAAAGCACAACCAAACACGCACAATAAGATAAAAGAAACCACAACACAAACCACATAGAAAAACACAAGAACCACATAACAAAACACAAACAAGACAAAAACAACAGAACACTACAAAGACATAACCCAAAAAAAACATGAAAAATAAAAACAACCAAAACCTTAAAAAAAAAAAAAAAAAAAACAACCAACAACAGACAGTAAACAAAAACAAAAAACATAGAAAACACTCACACACAAAAACACAAAATAACACAAACAAATAGAAACCCAAGAACAAGAACGAAAAAAACACAAGAACAATAACAAAAAACATTAAAAAAAAAACAAAACAACAAAAACATAAGAACAAAAAAAAAACACAAAGAACACAAAAACAAAACAAAATAAAAAAACCCACCCCCCTTAAAAAACTAAAAAAAAAACAAAAAACAAAAAAGAAATAAAAAATGGATAAAACAATGACCTATCTAGACCAGAAGACTATTAAGGCAAGAATCAACAGAGGAAACAAAATAAAGAATAGAATGAGCTAGGGAACTAAAAAAACTAAATGAGCCAAAGAGAAGCAAAAAAAAAAAACAAGAAGAAACTAGGTACCTTCAGAACTAGATCCATCCACAGAAATGATAGAAAGAAAAGCTTCTCTAATTTGAGAAGCCCACCATATAGGAGGGTGGCCATAACAAGTAAGATCACCTTTGTCCAAAGCCCAATTAGCTAAAGCATCAACACTCTTGTTTTGATCTCTAACGACATGATTGTAATCAACTTTCAAAAATCCCATCTGGATTAACTGAATCTTCTCAATAATTCTTTCTATTCTCCAATCCACCTTATGATTCTTAGAAGGATTCTTCAAGAGATTAATCATAAGTTGAGAGTCAGACTCAACTAACACCTTTTCCAATCCAACCTTAGTAGCCTCCTGAAGGCCTCTGAGGATATCATACCCCTCAGCAAGGTTATTGGAAAGAATACCCAAATTCTTAGCAAAAGTAAAAACCAAGGAGCCATCTGAAAGTCTACCAATTCCTCCCACATTGAATTTTCTAGGGTTCCCTCTAGAGGCTCCATCAGTATTGACTTTTCCAAAATCCTCAGGAGGAGGTTGCCAATTTCTATTCCTATCCATCTTACTAATACTCACATTCCCTTTAAGTTGGTTGTCCTTAGAAGGTTTAATCTTCAATATTTGCATCACTTGATCCCATCTTTGGTGGGAGTTTTGGGGGTGATTAAGGACATGATGGACTGATTCAACTAAGTTGGCTATGGTCTTTTGCCAAATATAGTGAATATCCTTCCTATCTTGATTAAAAATTCGGTTGTTCCTTTCATTCCAAATATTCCAAAGAAGAATGGTAGAACCCATCCAAACTAACTGCCTAATAAAATGATCAACACCCTCTTGATTAGGCCAATCCCTCCAAAGTTGTTCAAAAGTAAAAAAATTGGACCATTGTAAGCCAAGTAAAGTGGGCATTCTCCTCCACATCTCATAGGCTAAAGTACACTCAATAAAAATATGGTTGATATTTTCTACATTCTCTTCACACATTTCACATCTATAAGGGCCATGAAAACCACGCTTCATAAGTTGCTCACCAGTAAGCACCCTACGATGTAATTAAAGCCAATTAAAGAACCTCACCTTAGGCCAGAGCTTCTGAGCCCACAATCGATTAAATATGTCAGAAGAATGGTTGGGATTATTATGGCATAAGGTCAAATAACCTTGAGCAACTGAATACTCACCCTTAGTAGTGTTGTTCCATCCAAAACAATCTTTTTCATGGGACCAAGAGAGGGATCTCATATGAAGGATGCCTTAGATATCTTGTCTTTACCTTTTTGGGATTTGAATAGGCTAGTCCTCAATAGGGATCCAATATCTACCAACCTTTGAATTACCAGTATGGTACCAACAGTAATTAGCCACCTTTATCCAATTAGCTCGGTGAAGCTCCTCCATCCAAGGCCTCCAATCGGGAAATTGAGTTATCAAAGGCTTGTGACCATCCCAAGAATCTGTTCAAAAATTTGCATGTTGACCATTATGAATGATCCAAAATATTTTTTTCTTTATCAAATCCTCACCAGTCTTAAGAACTGCTAAAATGGGAGAACCTTTGGTAGGAAGTTGATAGCGAACAAGGTCTTTAGGACTTTTGTTCTCGAGCATATTTAGCATGAAGATTATTGGCCCAAAGAGCATTGGGGTTATGCAACATCCTCCAATATAATTTAGCAGCTAAAGCTTTGTTGTTATTAATTGAAGACCGTAATCCTAACCCCCTTTCACTCTTAGGAAGACATAAAGTATCCCATTTCACCAAGGCCCATTTTCTTTTCTCCTTAGTACCACTCCAAAGGAAACCATGACTGATTTGATCCAATTCTCAAAGAACAACCTTTGGGATATTCAAAACGAAAGAAACATAAATATGAATAGCTTGAAGGACTGATTTTACCAAGGTGATTCTACCCCCAGAAGAAAGCCACTTGTTGGTCCACTTTCCAATTTTCTTCTTGACTTTGTCCAACAACCAATTCCAATATTTATTTTTTTGCCTTTGAATATTTATGGGAATACCTAAATAAGTGATTGGAAGAGAGGTCTTCTTATATCTTATTTTATCCAAGACCATGGATTCTTGTCTAGCAAAGCAGTGAAAGAAAATAACTTTAGATTTGTCTTCATTGATCAACTGCCCAATAGCCTTAGAAAAACAGCTAATGATTTGCTTAATATTAGAAGCTTCCTTAACTGTAGCTTTACCTAAAAGAGTAGAGTCATCCACAAATTGAAGATGAGAGATAGGTCTAGCTCCATGAGCAATGGTAACTCCCTCAAGGGTTTTTTTTTCCTCTTTTTGGTTATAGTCCTACCCAAGCATTCAACAAGAATGATGAATAAATAAGGGGATAGCGGGTCACCTTGCCTAATACCTTTGGAAGCTGGGAAATACTTATAAGGCTTGCCATTGATAAGAACTAAGTAGGAAACTGAAGAGATACATCCCATAATCCAATCCATCCAATCCTTAGAGAAACCAAATTGCCTCAAAACTTTGATAAGGAAGTGCCAATCCACTCTGTCATAAGCTTTGGATAAGTCTAACCGAATGAACATGGAAGGAGAATTTTGCATATCCATGGAATGGATGGCTTCCTGAGAAAGAACTATCTCATCTACTATTTGAAATCCTTCCACATAACCCCCTTGCTCTGGGGAAATAATCTTATGCAAAAGAGGCTTCAACCTTTCTGCCATGATTTTAGTAATGATTTTGAGAAGAAAATTACATAAAGCAATAGGTCTAAAAGTTGAGATATGATCAACTTCTTGAGCTTTTGGAACAAGAGTAATATAAGTTTTATTGATAACCTTCAAAATTTCTTTGGCTTTCCAGGCTTCTTCCACCACCTCTAATAAATCAACATGAAGGATATCCCAGAACTCTTGGTAGAACTCAATAGGAAAACCATCGGGACTCGGGGTTTTCCCTTTTTGCATTTTAAAAACTACTTGTTGAAGCTCATTGATAGTAACGAGAGCGAGTCAAAAAGAGTTCTCCTCGAAGTGATAAGAGAAGGGATTGCTTGAAGAACATTTTGTTGTGAAGTTGAGTCAAGGGGAGTAGCAGCAAAAAGATTGGAAAAGTAATCAACAACAATAGAGTTCATGCCATCCCAAGTATAAACAACATCTCCAGAATCTGATTTTAAGGAAGAAATGAAGTTGTGAGATCTTCGAGCTAGAAGAGATTTGTGGAAGAAATTTGTGTTTCGATCTCCTTCTTTGAGCCATTGAATTCTAGATTTTTGCTTCCATAAGATTTCTTCTTTTTTTTCCCATTCCTCTAACTAAGTTGTGAGTTTAATTTCATCTGCACTTATCTTCTCTATGAGGCCATCTAAACGGATTTTCTTATTCAAATTTTCAAGATGAGCAATAACTTCATGTTTTTTTTTATGAACATCCCCAAACTCTTTCCAGTTCCAAGTCTTGATTTTGGATTTAATATATTGCAATATTTTGGCAAAACAGAACATCTTAGTCCCATGCCTAGGTTTACCTTCCTTCCACCATTGTTGCACATGAGGTCTGAAGGAAATGTCTCTAAGCCACATTAATTGAAAACGAAAAGGAGAGAAACTCACATTGGTATTCCACATTTCTACCATGACTGGCTAATGATCCTAACCAGCATTATTAAGAGTCTTCACTTTAGGAATGTGACCATGGATTAAGAAATTTTTAGAGAGCAAAAACCTATCCAATCTCTCCATTATACAAGCTAAGCCTTGCCTTCTGTTAGACCAAGTCATAATGCCATTATTTGGTTGGATATCCACAAGATGGAGGTTTGCAATATATTCGCTCATGAGGTCAGTGCTTTTGTCCAAATTTCTATTTCCCCCCTTTTCTCATCCAGAGAGAGTATGGTATTGAAATCTCCTCCGATCAAGATCCAAGCTTTAGGAAAATGAGAGATAATATGAGTAATATCCTTCCACTTGTCTTCTTTTTTCCTCCAAAGAAGTCAGAGCATAAACAGTAATGTAGAGCATAATCTGGTTGGAATGTCTACTTTGAATAGCTATAGCCAACAAACCCCAACTACCAACCATATGGTGAATAACTACCTCTTTTGGATCCCAAAGACAAGCAATGCCACCCGAAGTCCCTTGGGAACTGAGGGAAACCACTTTTCCAACTGGCCAAATTTTACTGGCACTTAAGTTCATATCCTCCATTGACATATTTGTTTCTTGAAGGAAAACAAGATGTGGATGATTTATCCGAATCATTCTTCTAATTTCATTTTGTTTTGAAAGACTCCCTTTGAGTCCTCTAATATTCCAAGTGATGATCTTCATTAATACCAGTGCTAAAAAAGTTGGGAAGGGCATTAATCTTACCTTCCTCTACAAGCTTTTCACCTTCTTTTACCATATGATATTGATTAGTCTTACGACCTACTTTTTTATTATAATCCATCTTCAATTTTTTTTCCCTGTTTATTGACTTATTCCAATTAAATCCGAGATGGCTTCTAACCTTGAAGAATGCTCGTACATAGCCATAATTTTACTAGATGGTTCAACGGAGTCTATATTGGGACTTTCATTATTTGAAGTTTTGACATTTGAAATATTGTTTTTCTTGTGTAAATTTTCTCCTTTTTTTTTCTGTTGATAACCTTTGATTTGTTGGTTTGTCTCTGAGTTCTTCCCTTCATATTTAAATTGTGTTTCTAAGATTTCAGTTTCCATTATTTCCTCTTCCTCACTTGGGACATCATTTGTGGGAAGGATTTCGAACATATTAGCATATGACTTTGATTGATCCTTCATAACTGGTTTTTTTCGAGTGTTCTTCTTCTTAGGTATTTGGAAACCTGTTGAGTTTATATCTTCTTTATTTTGATCAAGAATTTTATTTGGGCAAGCATTGGCCAAATGACCATATTCATGGCAAATTCTACAACGAAAAGGAATGTTCTCATAGTCCACTACTTGCTCCCAAGTGTCTTCCCCAAATTGTAATGTGATATTTTTAGGTAGGGGTTTGTCAAAATCAATTAAAACACAAATCCGAGCATAAATAATATGTTCAAAAATTTGAGTACAATCAACGATCATCATAAAAGTTCCTAAAGAGTTTCCAATTGAAGAAAAAATAGTAGGATTCCAAAATTCAATAGGGAGGCCAAAGAGTCTAACCCACACGGGAGCTATAGAAGGCATATCTTCTTCAGATTTAAATTTAGTATGCCAGGGCTTCATGAAAAGCCCTGCCCTTCCAAAAAACCAAGGACCCCCTTGAAAATTTTTCTCTCTATCTTCATTATTAGCAAATAAAACAAGAAAATAACCATTTGGATAAATAAAGATTTGTAACTCACCTTTAGTTTTCCAACTTTTTGCAGCCCAAACTTTGAAAGCAATAGACTCGGACGAAAACCCACGAACCGACAAATTAGTCCTCTTTTTTCCAAATCTTCAATTCCAGTCTGAATGTTACCCATATCAAGATTAACAATAGGAGTTCCATTAGCTGCTTTAAGACATCCTGACTCCATTTTCCTAGGATCAATATTAGGCATTCTTAGAGGTTTATGGGAAGCCCTAATATTGATAATAGCATTGGGCTGAGGTTGTCCACCACGAAGGGCATCCCTAAAATGCATTTTTGGGACCGAGTCTTCGAAATTCTTACCCTTGATAGGGTTTTCACAGTAGAATTATTTTGTGGGTGCACCTTAGCACCAGATTCACTTGAGATATGAGCCATTTTTTGATCAACTGCTTGAAACTTATTTCGTGATATCTTTAATCCTTGCCCTAGACGCCGTGGAAAGGTATGGTTTTCACTTTTCTTTTATGCAGCAAATTGGAAGTCGTTGTCACTCAAGTTCACAGTATGATCTATTGAAAGACAAATTTCTAACCCATATTGTATCCCCTACAACATTTCCTGCTAAAATATTTAGCATAAACCATAAAAATATCGGCCGCTAGGGCCCAAAGGCCCTAAAAACCAACCTCTGGAGCTGCTTGCACTCAACCCAGATGAAATCCTCGCATAGCCGCTTGCTAAATATATCATTAAAACATAGGGATGTGCTAGGATCTTTGTTGCTACAAATGATATTAAAATTGGTGGAGATGTTCTAGGGTTTTTCGGGCATCTACCCTCAAAATTTCAGCTCAATCCGAGTCCGAATGAATGAGATATGGCCGAAACGAGTTCGAAAGTTTGGGCAGTCCTGCGAAAAATGTATAATCAATCTTTGGTGTCTATCAATTGTATCCTTTCGTTATCCAATATATATATATATAAATATATAATTGTTTTTTATTATGGTAAGAAGGGGTTTTAGGGTCCCCAAACCCTTACAAAATCTAGAAAAATATATAGTTCAACATAAAAAAAACTAACAAATAACTATTTGTCAGCTATATAACTTGCTGACCAATACACAACTGTCTTGTACAAACACATAATGACAATGAACTGAACTAGAATTTGAGCAAAACACAATCAAATACAACTTAAACAACAATCTCCATAAGAAACAATCAAGACCATACCGCAACAACTTGCCTCAATCTGGTTAATTCCCATCATCTGTGAACATTATCCAATCTGTCCATTCCTTACTGCTCCTTCAAAGGTACATTCCTTATTTTATCTTTTACCCCTATCTCTTGTAATGATTGGGGAAAATTATTTATCCAAGACTTACTCTCTTCCAATGAAACTCCAATGTTGGCCATAACATCTGCAACTCCATTTCCTTCTCGATAGATATGTTGAATTCTGATAGAATTCAACTATGATAAATTCACTCTACATTCATCAATCATATCTACTATTGTCCAACTCACTTCTTGTTCTTCTTTGAGATCTTTCACTATATTTGAATAATCCCCTTCAATTATGACATCCCTTACCTTCGTTTGCAGTAAAAAACGAGTTTCCAATAAGATAGCTCTAGCTTCTGCAAAATGATTAGTTTGACTGCCAAGAGGTTTAGCATATGCTAATAAAAAATCACTTGTCTCATCTCTTACTACCCCACCTGCTCCAAAAACACCCAGATTCCCTTTTGAAGCTCCATCAAAATTAAGCTTAACCCAGTCTTTTGGAGGCATTTCCCAAAACACATTAGCTCGAGAAGGCTTCAACAAAGAATGAGAAAAATTGAAAACTTGCCAATCTAGAAGAAAATGGAATTCTATATTGAAGTTTTCTTTTGGAAAATTAGATTTAAAGTTCTCCTCTAAGGCACTCCCAACCCTTAAACTAATAGAAGAAACATCTATCTTTTTTGCCCTTGAAAATACAATTACTACGCTCTCTCCATATCCCCCATAAAAAACGAGGAAGATAAAAGTGCCATAAAACACTCAATCTCTTGCTGTTAAAGGGTGAGTTCTATTGTAAGCAAATATCCACTATATTGTTAGGCTTCACCCAAGAGACTGAAATTTTTTGGAGTAAATAATTAAATACTTCAGAGGAAAATACACAATCCAAAAAGAGATGCTAGACTGATTCCAAATCATTTTCACGTAGAGCACACTTATTTACAAAATGGAAGCCCCTTTTACATATATTATTAATGTATTCTGAACAACCAACCAAAAGAAAAAATTAATCTTGGGAATTAAATTTTTAATCCAAATCTTCTTAACTAGGAGCCAACCAACTCCCTCCTTATCCAATAGAGAATAGCCTGATTTAACAGAATAGTCCCCTTCACTTTATTTACTCCAAACCAAAGAGTCATTACTACCCTTAGGCTTCAGAGGAAAAACCTTGAGTAGGTTAAAGAGATTGTGAGTTGCTTTCTTCTATTCTTCAGTCAAACCTTCCAACCTAGCATCTTTCCACCTAGTTATCTCATAGTTCAAAACAAGAAAATCCTTCATATTTTCACCCAATCATTCTAACAAAAATTTTCTGATGGGTTGTAACTCAGTGTCAAACTGTAGGGGTTGGTTAGTCAACCAACAATCCTTCCAAAAATCCACTTTCTCCTCATTGTCAATCCTCCACCTTGAGTCTTTCTTCAAAAGGTCTTTGCTATGCATTAGATTATTCCAAAATGCAGACCCCTTGGGCAGATCTTCTAAACATAGGAAATCTTTATTATTTTTTAGGTATTTTACATTTAAAATTTTTACCCAGCCTAACTGATCATTATTAATCAACTTCCATCCCATATTACCAATTAAGGCCTCATTCAGTAATTTTAGGCATCTAAAGCCTAAGCCTCCATATTATTTTTTAGAACATACTTGATCCCAATTTACTAGGGACAACCGTTTTTTTATCCTCTGAACCAAACCATAAAAATGATCTTTGGATCTATTCTAATTTATCTCTAATAGCAGCAGGAATATTAAAAACTAACATAAAGTAGATGGGAATGCTCTACAAGGTGGACTGAACTAGTTGTGCTTTCCCATATTGACTCAATAGATTACCTCTCCAACTGGATAACTTTTTCAAAAATCTTTCTATGATTGGGTTCCACATATCAGATTTCATTCTTCTTTTAAAGAGTGGCATTCCCAAGTAATAAGAGGGGAGTGTGCCAATCGCACAACCAAAAATTCTCTTAATGCTTCTTTGTCTATGCTCTGGAGTATTTAGAAAGTAGATCAAACTCTTGTTGAAATTAACTTTTTGCCCTGCTGCTCGTTCATAGTTGTCCCTAATAAGTTTAATTTTTTGAGCTTGAGGGACAGAGGCTTTGGACATAATCATAGTATCATCAATAAATTGTTGATGAGATACCAGATCTAACAAAGGAGTTGCCTTGAAACCTCCAATATTACCTTCAGAGACTGCTGCTACCAAGGAATGACCTAAGGCCTCTACAAGAATAATAAAAAGATATGGGGATAATGGATCTCCCTGACGTAATCCACGAATGCTGCTGAAGTATCCTGCTGCTGCTCCATTTACCAAAACTAAGAACTTGGCTGTGGAGACACAGTTCATGGTTAACTTTACCCAATTCTCATTGAAACCAAACTTTTTAAAGATCCTTTCCAAAAACTCCCAAGAGACTCGATCATATGCCTTGTTCATATATAATTTTAACAACATTCCAACCTTCCCACTTCTATCCATAGAATGAATAACCTCATAAATTGTGACTATTCCATCCAAGATTTGTGTGCCTTTAACAAAACCCCCTTGGTTAACATCAATAATAAAGGGTAAAATTGTTTTAATCCTATTAGCTAATATTTTTTATAGGATCTTGTATAAGGTGTTGCAGAGGCTTATAGGTCTAAACTATGTAAAATCTCTAGCCCTTGTAGATTTGGGGATTAGAGCTAAAAAAATGGAATTGACATCTGTAGGGATAAAATGAGTTTCTTGCACCTCCTGAATAGCTTCCACCACATCCTTGCCCACCAAGTTCCAAAAATGCTAAAAGAAAGTTGCTGGAAAACCATCTGGCCCTGGAGCTTTATCACCTCCCAAATAAAAAATTACCTTTCTATTCTCCTCTTTAGTGAAAGGGCTAGAAAGATAATCATTAAAATCATCCTGTATGATATGGAGAATATGATTTAGCAAATTTTCCATTGCTTTTGGATCTTCCTCTTTCCAAGTTCCTAAGAGATCCTTGAATAAATTCACTGCCTCCTCTTGAATATCATCAAACTTATTTACTATTGATCCATTATGTTTTAAAACTTCCTTGATCTTGTTGTAGCTTCTATGATGGAGGGCAGAAACATGAAAAAACTTTGTATTATGAACCCCTTCCTTTAGCCATCTAATTCTAGACTTTTGTTTCCAATGAACTTCCTCACTAGTTAAGATATTATGATATTCTGCAAGAAGCTCCTTCTCTTGTCTAATTTCCTTTGTGAGATTCCCTTTATTCAACTTGATCTCTAGTTCTGATAACTACTCTTTTATTTCATATTTTCTTTTAAAAATATTTCCAAACACCACTCTATTCCACACCTTAATATTTTGTTTGATATATCTTAATTTTTCTGCTATTTGATTTAGTTTAGATCCTGGAAAATCTTTCTACCACCATTCCTCAAATTTGGAGTTAAAATCTTTATGTTTGAACCACATTAATTCAAACCTAAATGGACTGTTGTACTTCCTACCATCTTCTAAAAATTCCCATATGATTGGATTATGATTTGAACCAATCTTTGGGATTGCAGTGAGTGTGGAATCACCAAAATGGTCAACCTCTCTTGAGAAATTAACACCCTATCTAATCGAATAGGAATGAGTTGATATCCTAAACTTCTACTACCCCAAGTATAAGGTATTATTCTGAGCTCTACATCCATCAATTCATTACCATTGACAAAGTCTCTAAAATCTTGCATTCCTTATGAAAGGGTAGAAGATCCTCCTCTCTTGACCAAAAGATTTAGAGGAGTAGTAAAATCTCATGCTAGAATCCAAGGTAGTCCCTTAAATGCTTCTTTCATCTAAGTTAGGTCAAACCATGACTATCTTCTTCCAACTGTTGTATTAGGGGCATACACATTAGTCACAATCCAGTTTTACCTATTTTTTAGGTTGTGGAAAAAAAATTGTAATTGACCAATTTGTACTTACAATTAACCTGCCCTCAATATTTTTCATATCCCACAAACATAAGAGTCCTTCTGAAGCTCCTATTGCTTCACCATATTCCCAACCTACCTCTTTCCAAATTTCCTTCTGAATCCTATCAATTTTTATATGGTTCAGTTTTGTTTCTTATAACAAAACAATATCTCGATTATTTTCTCTTCTAAGAGTATACACCAAACGATGTTTTGAAGGGGCATTAAGGCCCCTAATGTTCCATGATAAATTTTTTATCTCTTTGTTTTAGTGGAAATCTTCTTCTCCTCTCCAAAATTCAAAGTTTCTTGAGTGCCATCGGCCACATCCCTGGTAGATTCTTTCTGAATAGTAACAACAATTGACGGTCTACCTGGTCTTGTCTCACCTCCCATGTCCATTGACCTTTTGGAATGACTTCGAGTTACTCTACTTTGAGTTGAAACATCTAGATGTTTACCTCTTGAATTTTCTCTCATAATCTTCTCCAAATTTTCATCAAACTATTAGGTTTCTATTTGGATTTCATTATCTAAGGATTATTTTTCACCCTCTCTTTCTTTTCCCCTTATTGGAGTTTCCCTTAGTTATGTATCAGAACAACCTCGTATCTCTTCAATAACATTCAAATGCAAGAATGAATTTGATAGGGGAATATTATTGTTCAACTTATTAGGGTTTGGGGATAATTCACTTACCTCCTTATCAAGATCCTCCATTTCCTTTGATGTCTCCTGATATCTTGATCTTGTCACTTGCTTTGCCCTTCCTTCTGAATCTGCCTTCTGAAAACTCTTCGTTGAAATCTTAGCTTGTTGATGAGGAGCAACTTGCTTTTGAATCCATTTACGCTTACCATTAAAATTATTCTTGTGTGCATTGCATGCAACACTAAGATGTCCTTTTTTACAAACCCCACACTTTACTGTCAAATTTTCATATTCAATGGTTTGGTTCCAAGATCCATACTTGGAAATCAGTTTTATAGATTTGGGTAATTTCGATTCAAGTATGCATTTACACAAATTCTCGTAAAAAGTATTCTTGACCTGGCTAAGGTTGCTGGATCCACTGCAATTAACTGTCCTATATCTCTTGCCACACCCACTAAAATCTCCTCATGCCAGAGGTGAATCGGGAGCCCAGGGAGACGAATCTAGATCAGAGTTATATCAATGCTTTGCGAGGAGTCAAAATCAGGGCTCCATTTTCAAAGAAAAACCCTCTTCTCCCATAGAACCATGGGCCTCCTTGGAGGATTCTATCACAGTCCATTGAATAGTTTAATTTGACCAAAAAAAACCCTCGTGGTAAGGCCACAATATCCATATGACCTAGGGGTTTCCATTTTTGTGCTGCCCATTTCTTAATTTCTTCCAACCCTGGTTGAACTCCAACAAATTTTCCAACGAGAGACATCTCTGCTTGTTCAACTGTCAGGTCTGCCAAATCATTTAGGATTTGTAGTTCTCCATTCAATGATGGCAGGTTGAAGTCCCTCTTTGAGATTTTTTTGCTTATATTTCAAAATATTAACCCAAGATTGAGCACTTAGATCAAAAGGTTTTTCCTTACTCATATCACAATCTCCATCATCGATCCCAACATCTTCTTCCTGCTGTCCATTTTGCTTGCCTGTCCATCCTGTCAAACTTGGCGCTGCTTCTTGCCTCGAGCTCTCAATCCTTCCCCAGGCACAAAGTATTTTTTGACGAAAGACTATCAAAATGCAAAAAATATTAACAAAGATACAAAGTCATCATTTCCTATATATAATTGTTTAAGTTGTTATAATAAAAAGTTTAAAGTTAAAATCTAATAAAAAAAAGAATTATACAACTTTAGTAACTGAAGTTTGTTGTATGATCCAAAGGGATAGGCCATGGCTAAGGGCTTGCTATGGGTTGCCCTAGTTGGATTCCCAATTACCTTTTATCTCATGGTGCTTGCCTATGAGCTATCCTAGTTTGACTCTGGTTGCTTGATGGATTGCCCTAGTACAATTCCTTAAAAGGTTGGGTTTGTTGACTAGAATTTATAGAAGTTCTCACACAAAAAAATTCTTAAAAAAAATCTAATATGATAATCATTTCATATAACCAATGATTAATAAAAATTATTTTATTAATTTAATAATTATAATATAAATACTTTTTTTTTTTTTTTTAATATTAAGATATGGGGTTTTACAACAACTCCACCAGGAGACACACCCACCCCTTCATACACTCACCCACGCCAACAACTCCACTAGGGAGACACACACCCACCCCCTCACACACTCACCCACTCCAGGGTTTGAACCTTGAACCTCTAAGAAAACCAAAACCCAAACCGTTGTTGTGCTGCACCCTAGGGGCTTATAAATACTATTTTAAACAAGAATAGTATTAACCATATTTGCGTCGTCTATAAATACCGCTCGTATTAAAGGGATCCTATTTCTTTCCTTTTGAGTTCGATATCACGGACTAGGAGCCCTGTCTGCCTCTGCGGGATCCATTCCTGTCAATTTGAATTAGAATTGCAAATAGAGGATTGGAGTAAGAAAAGAGAAGGGAAACAATGTCAGGGATGGGGGATGGTTATGTGGGCACAGCCCAAGATGCAGCCAGGATAAGGCGCCTCGAAAAACAACGCGAAGTCGAGCGAAGACGAATCGAGGAACTCAAGAACAAGTCTTCTGGTGGCCAAACTGGTCTTCTTCAATTTGGCTCTGGCACTTCCGAGGTATGCCTTAATTTCACTGATAAGCATGGATTTATTCGGTCAATCAGTATTCATTTAAGAAAAAATATTCAATTTCGGCAGAATCAAACGTTACTTTCCGCTGTGGCATTTTATTTATTTATTTTTGAAATGTTGTGGCTTTTGTATATGGGCAGATTTTGGAGAATGCATTCAAAAAGGAGACTGTTGGTCTTGTCACCAGAGAGCAGTATGTGGAGAAGGTGAAATATTTTTGGCATTTGCAATCTGTACAATAAATTCACAAGAGCAAAATGAGAAGAAAAGAAAAATATAAATAGGTCTTCGATTATGAAAACCTTTTTGGTTTTGTAGCTAATTACATGTTTTTTGCTGGCTACACAGAGAGTCAATATTCGGACGAAAATAGAGGAGGAGGAGAAGGAGAAGCTTCAGAAGCTTCAACAAGAGTAAGGAAGCAATATTTAAACTCACCATACCTCAAGGGTGGATTCTTTTTCTAATTGCTGGTCATACTGATTAAAATCTCTGTAAAACTTTAGTTGTCCTTAATCTTATGAATAATGAGTCTTAATGTCTTTGTCTTGGTACTGAATGAGCTCTATTACCTTTCACTTTCATGTTTTAGAGAAGAAGAGTTGGAAAAGCAAAAGAGAAAGAAGAGGAGGGCTAAAGCTCCCGCTCCAGCTCGGTTATCTTTCGTTGACGAAATGGAAAATGAAGCAGATGAGGGGAATGAGTCTAGTGGTGAGTGAACACATTCTCTCTCTCTCTCTCTCTGACACACACTCACACATACAATATTTTTCCCAGAGTGTGATTGATCATTTTCTAAGAGAGTGGCACCTCTTCTTTCTTATGTTGTGTTCGATATGTGTCCTTAATCAAAATATCAAACTGGAGTCCTCAGCAAGGTGCCCTTTTTCTTTTGTTACTTAGTATGCACACGACCAGAACATAATTAGGTTTTAATGAATATCTGTAGGGTGCACAGGCATGCTGGCCTCGAGCAAAATGTCTTCATAGGCATCCACCTCTTGCCTACAAAAAAAATGCATTCTTTCAGGACATTATTCTGCCAATCATATATCTGGCTAAAGCAAGAAAGCTCAAAACACTGTTTTCCATACCCAAGGAACTATTATTGCCGTCAATGTCATGCCATCTGTTGACTTTGATCGTCCCGCTACATTTCAAATTTAGCACACATTCATAAGATAAAGTTTGGAAAAACACACACAATCCCTTGGACACCCCTTACACTGTATGCAGAAATGAACATTTTGCGTGATTAAGTTACTTACATTCCTTATCAGCAGGGTCTTCACTGTTCAGAGAAGATGGTTTCAACTTTCTGAACCTTCTCAAAATTGGAATTACAGAAAGAGGTAGAGTGCCTGTTGGTGGCACTTCATGTATTGCTGCATTCCTTTAAATGCTTGTTCACATCAATCTGAAATGACAACAGTTCTCTTTTTGAAACAAATGTTTCTTTCACAATATGCTTCAGTTCCTGTATTTTATTTTTTAAATCATTCCAAGAAAGAGAGTCTTGGGGTATATTTACTGTACAAACAGCTTCTTATGTTACAGTGGGAGATGTCTTTGCTGAATGGCTGCCAACAGTTTTGCAAGAAACGTGAAGAAGGCCCAGCCAAATATCGGATTGGCAATTAATGGCGAAAACCTAATGAACTTCTAAAACTAATTTACTAATTTAGTTTTCATAAATCTAATCTGAAAATGATAGGAATAAATAAAAGATGTCAAACTTAGTATGTTTATTATTGAATTTATCATGTTTACTTTTTTGCAAATATATTGCAAATGGTGTTTTTTTTAAATGAATTTACATGGTGGAATTGGTAGCCGCCATGAATCCAGGCAGGCTGTCTGGCTTTTATGGCCGCCACAGTATTCTGCGCTGTCCGATTGCAAATGGTGTTTTTTCCAAGTTTTAGCCTTCAAATTAATAAAAAATATGAAAAATTTGGGGTCTTCACTATTATTGCAATTAATTGCTGATTTTGGTAACAATCCATCTACATGCCTCTCTACTTTGATTACATGTGATTGCTGTTTTCACAAGGGTGTCTCCCTTAGGGCATCATTTTCATCTTAGTGCCCAACTTCAATATACTTTCCTGCATGAAACTTGGGACCTCATTCGATAATAATGTACTCTTGCCCTGAACTGAGTCATGCTTTAATCTTCTTAGCACTATTGCAAATATCTTATTTAACTTCTGGTGGTTGGACTGCATCTTATCCAGTAAAGACAAGTCAGTCACTCCTAATTTCTTGGCACTGATTTTAAGCTCCAAGTTGAGCTGAAGTCAGCCACTTCAAGTAGCTTCTTTATTCAAATGGCTTCTACAGCATACATACATTATGGCTTCTGTAGGCCACTTTCCTCTCTGTTTCCTACTGGCTAGCACCTTTCCCTCATTTTGGCATAGACACAGATAGGTGGGAAAACAGAGATCACACACTAAGGTGAAATTCTGGTAAAAAATTGATTAGTAAGTAATCACAGAATTCCCTGCTGCATATAAATTGAATATCTCGTACATTTCAATGGAATCTCAGCAATACTTTACATGATCCCAGTGATTCTCCAGTGGCATTTTAAAAACATGTGGCCAATAAAGTTGTCAAACATCATTCTGAAATATTGTCCCCAAATTCCTGAATACTTGAGTGTTTTGATTTCTGTCTGCTGGTTCCCTGGATACAGCCATGACTGAGGTAATTAATTATCAATGGGTTGCTTCCCAGTTATCAGAGAGGTTTTCTACATTTTTTTCCCATGCTTTTCTCAATTGATGATTGAATCCTTTCACTTTTTTTTTTTTTCAAATCAACATTAATGGAAATTTTACCCCCTTCTTGAATTCATCAGCTATTGGAGAAATAAAAAAAATAAACGGGTTGTATTTTTATAATTCCTTACATGGCAGCAAATCTTTATTTATGCAGTGGGTATTTGCTAATATCTAAACAATAATCTTTATGCAGTGTGCTTGTTGCATTGTAATTTACAAGCATGTGTCATCTGTATACAAAATTTTTGTATGTTGAATGCTAAGCGATTTGGTAAAAAGTTAGTGGATACAGCGAATCCACGAGTTAAGGCCCAAATGGAACAAGGGTTTGAGTGCTTTCTACTGAACAGAGAAGCAAAAGGTGCCTTCTTCCCCTAAACAGACTGTTATCTGTTCATATGTTTAGCTCAGAAGGTTTAGTTAGGTGCGTAGTGTTCAGATTCTGCCCAAGTCTGTGAGCCTGGTGACTTTGATCAAGTCATTTTGATCCTGGTGGAGTCTCTTTTTGTAAAATACTATTTTTTACCATAGTTCATCCCTTTTCTTATTTGTTAAGTCATTTCCAAGTTCTTCCTTGAGTTTTGGCCTGAATCAGAGTTTGGGTCCCAAAAATGGCTTGCCGAGTCTAAGATGAGTCTGAGTCTCAATACTATGGTTAGTAGTTCTAGAGTGCAGCTTGTGTTGTAAGATTGTTTTGCAACCTACGGAATTCAAAATTAAAAATTGCCTGAAGACTGTGGTCAAGTCATTTTGACCCTAGCCGAGACTCTTTCTGTAAATTACTAAAATCTACTATATTTTGCTATAGTTTGTCCTTTTTCTTATTTGCTAAGTTACTTACAAGTTTTTCCTCGATTTTTGGCCTGAGCCCACGTTCGGATCCCAAAAATAGGCTTGCTGAGTCTAAGATGAGTCTGAGTCTGAGTCTAAATACTATGGTTAGTAGTTCTAGAGTGCAGCTTGTGTTGTAAGATTGTTTTGCAACCTACGGAATTTAAAATTGTAAATTGCCTGGAGACTCTGGTCAAGTCATTTTGACCCTAGCCGAGACTCTTTCTGTAAAATACTAAAATCTACCATATTTTGCTATAGTTTGCCCTTTTTCTTATTTGCTAAGTTACTTCCGAGTTTTTTGTCGATTTTTGGCCTGAGCCTGTGTTTGGGTCCCAAAAAAAGGCTTGCTGAGTCTAAAATGAGTCTGAGTCTCAATACTATGGGTAGTAGTAGTTCTTGAGTGCCAGCTTGTTTGGAAATATTGTTTTGCAACCTAAGGGATTAAAAAATGTAAATTACCTATTACTTAAATATTTGTAATCTATTACTGCTGCAAAACTTGGAATATGTTATTTGAATCCACAGATGAGGTACAACTTTTGTTGGCAACATTCAGGAAGAAAAATAATGCACTTGCAAAATTATGTAGGACATAAATGCAACAAAGATAATATAACTTAAAAAGGTGAACAGCTTAATAGCTAAGAGCAACATAATGTAAAGCACAAAGACAGCAAGTCATTTGAGATGAGAACTTGGTGCTAAATAGCACAAAGCCATAAACCAAAGACCAGAGAAGTTGAGTGTGCTAGCAACTTTAGTTTCTTTTATATATAGCAATTCATGGGGCCCAATTTGATTGATGTGAAGTTCTAGATTCGAAGAACTACAAAGGGTACCTAAAGATCTAACTACCACTACACAACACTTAAAACATCCCCTACGAGCAACATACATAAACATCCTAGGTACATAATAGTTTTCTCGTATTTCTTTTCCACCTTTATTACCAATCTGATTGGCCATCAGTCTAAAGCTTTTGACTTTATGCCAGCATTGCACTTTTATTTCTGCAACACACCACTAAGACAGTTCTGTCCACCTGAGATATGTGATGGGATTATTCTGGGATATTGCTATTTTGTTCCTATCTGTTGGGGGCTTTCTTTGATTCAGGAAAAGCACAAGTTGAAGCTTCTTGAAATTCACTTAGCTTTAGTGGACGAGTGCACACTAAAATGCCTCAAATTCACCAATCTCAAGCTTGGGTTCCAAAGAGTTGTCGAGAAACCAAAAACCAAGGGTATGAGCTCAGAAAAGGCTGCTGGGAGATGCCAAAAGTGCATCCAAGAAATAGAAAATTCATATAGTTGGCTTGGGATTCTGAGGCTTGAACAAGTAGTTGCCCAATCATAGAAAAGCTTTCTTGCCAGCTTGGGGTCCCTGACGTTCAAGCACTAGCTCGTAGCCCCTGGTGCCCAAGTAAACAGCTCACCCATGGAGCTTTTGTGGCTTGGAGCCCTTTGTGGTTCTTGTTAGCTTGTAACCTTGTTGACCAAGTAACTAACTCGCTTGAATGACTTTTGCCTATATAGAGCCCTCAATGGCTTATGTTAGCTTGGTGACCTCAACAATCAAGCAGCCTTTTACTGGCTTGGCACCTTTGGTGGCTTAGATTAGCTCGATGCCCTTGGTTATAATAAACATATGCTTAGAAGCTTGCAGGTTTGGTTGATGATTGCTTGATGAAAGGACGATGAATGGTCTAAAGCTTAGCTTGGCTTATCTGAGTGCTTAAAAGGCACATGTTTAAAAGACTTCTGAGATAGTCTGTGGACAGTTGGGCAGATATAGATTGATGGCTGTGATGGCGTGTAGCTTTTAAACTATGCTGCAGAAATTTTTGGGATGGGAATGGTGAGACGACTTTTCAGTACGGCAGGACAGGTTTTTGGTATGGCGGGATGTGTCTTGAAGATGACCCCCAAATTCCAGGATAAGTCCCCATAAAGCTTTTAAAGCTTATGTTGGCTTGAGCTAGGGGAATAAGCCTAAGTGGTGGCCTCAATCAAAGGTTGTAAAGCTAGGTCAAACGACCTAGGGAATAAGCCTAAGTGGTGGCTTCAATCAAGGGTTGTAAAGCTAGGTCAAACGACTTAAGCTCGTTTCCAGCATATGCTTATAAACTTTTCAAATGGCTTTTAGGCTGTTAGCTTGGTGTGTTATGGATGACTTCAATGCAGCTTATTCTTGCAAATCTTTTCATAGCCTTCAAATTTAATTTGAGCTTAGACAACCACCCTTAGATGAGAATCAAGATTGTGCTTAACAACTATGATGCTGGCTCGGAAGACAGATTAAAAAAAGAGAGGTTAGATCTCCAATTGCTAGATTGGTTTTAAGCATCTATAGAATTCATCCCCAAAGATAAAATATAAAGAAGCCAATCAAAAATTAAAGTTTGCACACCCATATTCCAACAATCGCATACATTCAAATTTCTCGGCAGCATATCCATCTTTTCAAGGAAAGCATACCTGAGAAAGCAAGCATAATCAAAGAAAATTCTTTAAATTTTTGCCCATGCGCTTGCACCAGAATGCAAATCTTTTCTCTTCCTTTTCCACCATCCAAATTACACACCTACGATTTTATAAATCTGCATACCATCCCTCCTTTTCCCAAATCCTTAAAATAAAAGAAGACACTCTCATAACTCCCAAATCAAGATCAAACAAATAATTCAAGAATGGGTTTCTGTTGTCAACTTTCGTAGAGGTGGAAGTTCTTTTGACTTCTCAATCCCTCTGCCATTCATTCTTCTCCCCTTTGTTATTATTCTTTGCTTTTACTTTCCTAATTCCATTTAAGTTACGAGTTACTTGTTTTAATTGATTTTTCTTTTCTTCCTTTTCAAAGGTAGAACTCTTGCCTTCTTTTTTGATGCGTCATGTTGTATTCTAACCTGCCAAGATAACACAACAGAGTAAGTCAATGAATAAATTATGTATCAAACCTCCTATCATCCTTAAGAGGGTTTTTCCAAGATTTTGTGTCTAGTAACTCTTAGAAGTGACATTCATACCTTATATGTTTAATTCCTGCAATTCTGTTTCTTAGAAAGTTAGACAATCAACAGATTATATATAACTTCCATACTAAGCTCTTTTGATGAGTGTTTTATACAAATAAAAGCTATATTCATTGATAAAGCTTAATGCTTATAATACTAGTGAAGCCAAAATTGGGGATGCTGTATGTTTGTTCACTATATGTGAAGATTGTGCTCTCAGATGACTTGTTGACAGCATACATTAAAAGTGCAAGATATGGATAAAATGCAGAGGATGCAAATAGAGAGACTTAAAACAACTTAAACAGGTACGTTTTATATTTTAATTTTTTACCTGATGAAACTTAACATATCAGTAGCTCAAATAAATAATATTAGCAGAATATAGACCAACAGAGATAGCAAGTTTCCAAACAGCATAAAACAAAGACAACACAAGAATATCCTGCTGGCAACTTTAGTGTCCTTTTTTGCAGTATTCACGGGGCATGAACTGGGACCTTGGGTACACAAATTGTGACTAATTACCACTATATCTAATACTTAACAGAATTTCTCAGGTGCAACATACAAAAGCATCGTAGGTACTTGATAGGTTTGAAAAGAGAACTTTTTGCAAGCCTACTCAACTGGTTCTAGAGTAAGATTTATCAGTTTTATGAAACCACTGTTTGGAACCTCTTGAAAAGCTCTTGACCCAAATATGTTGACATCAGTATTTATTGCAACGTTCCGCATATCCTGCAACAACATTATTTATGTTATTTGAATAAATTTGATGTTAGGAGGTGAAGTCCATATCCAGATCTCTGATGTTCTTCAGCAGAGTGGAGCATGGTGGTGCAGCATATAGTAACCCAACCTCACGCACTGCTTGTATGCGCTAGGTGTGCTGAGGGGGGTTGCAGGGGGGAACTGGCCAGGTTCCCCCTTGCTTGGGGGTTCAGGGGCGGAGCCCCCGACCCGAAATTTTTCGTCCGTGCAACTGTATGATGCAGGTTACTAAAATGCAATAAAGCGTGTTTGTTGTAAAACACAGTAAAGTGTGTTTGTCATAAAACGCAGTAAAGCGCGTTTTTTTTAAACGCAGTTAATAAAGCAGCTTTTTTAATAAAGTGTTTTTATCTGGAATGTGCCACAGTTTTTCTGGAATCTTCCTTTGTATTTCTATAATAAGGGGAATGCCACTTGCATTTGCTAGTGCTAATGTATGAAAGCTAGCTGAGAATAATAAAAGAGAAAAACTGCCTTTTGCCCCGTGGTTTTTCCCTGCACAGTGCAGGGTTTCCACGTAAAATCTCGTGTACTGTTTATTGTTGTTTAAGCTTGTTTGCTTTTAATTTTCTAACATTCAAGAGATGATGTTAACATAACTAATAATGAATCACTTTACTTTTTATCCATGCAGAGAATGGGGAATTGAAGAAGCCCAAGCTTGGTAAAGATCCAACAGTTGAAACAAGTTTCTTGCCTGACAGGTATTACATCGTTGACCTGAACCTTAAATTTAGTTGGATTTGTATTGACAGAGAAGGAATGGCCTCTGCAACAGAAATTTTTCTTTGGAAGTCAGTTCCTGGTGAATTACACTAGTTTCCATTCTTTGAAAGGCCCTTTTTGTGGAATTTAACTTGTGATCTTAAGGGAGCTGAGGATTATACAGAGAGCGGGAAGCTGAGGATCAGTATGAGCGTGAGCGTCTGCGGCAGCAGTGGTTGGAGGAACAAAGGCGCATCAAAAGTATGTGATACTTTTGATTTTATGATAGCGATATAACACACTCAAAATAGATTGTCCTATACTTTTTATGGTTATCTTGTAGTAATATTATATGTGGGCTTCTGCAGATGAGCCATTGGAGATAACCTATAGTTACTGGGATGGTGCTGGTCACAGGCGAGTTATCCAGGTACCTCAAAGACCTGAATTCATATTATGAATATGTTTGAAGTGTGGTTTATTTGCTATCATATTCTATTAGTAATGCCTGTGTGAGCATTCTGTTTGCATACCAGACGTATTGATGACAATTTGTTTGGAAAATTTAAACTGAAAGTAAATACTCATTGAACATATTACTGACTTTATTCCATACTGAAAGCTTATATATTAATTAATTTAACCTCTTGGGAAGGATAGAAAACTAGGGGCAAATAATATTAGAATTTATGCTTGGAGGAAAAGTCCTTGAACATTAAATAACTGGAAATTTTTATAAGTCAAATGTTTGCTCTGTTGGACTAAAGTGTATTTATAAAATAGCAATTGGAAGGCAACAAAGGAAATTTGATTATTGAGAAGTCCACCGTTTGCATCTTGAGGAGTTTGTTATGCATGGTATCTTGAAAATAACATCAATACCACATTTACTCTGTAGTTGATGGAATGGGGCTGGCTTTAACAATGCTTTGGCCATTCATTTTGCCCTGTATGGTTGATCCTAATCTGAGTACAGTATAGGTTTGCATGGTTAAAAAAGTGAGTAATTAAGAATAGCACAAGTGAGTAACTAAGAAGAGAACATGATAGAATTTGTCAACTACCATCTATGGCTTATTGCAAATGACAATCTTAAGGGATTTTGGGTCATGATACATTGTGTTACATTCTCAATTAAATAAGGAATATATTTTGTTAAATGACCGCAAGCAGTCATTAGGACTGGTGTTTACACATATGTCGAACATAACCAAGGGAGACAGTTCTGAATATAAGAAAAGAGGATAGTCTGGTAAAGCTGGCTGCACGAGGTTATGAACTTTACAAACACCTTGGAATTTCACCTTGGTCTTGGTAGATCATATTTTGCAATCATCTCAAGCGCTGGTTATATGGAAGATTAGCTGTTTCAGCATGGAATTTCAGGTCCATCGACTGTCAAAGAACTTGCAGTCATCCTATTTATGAATGTGTGTACTTGCAATGGACATTATATAGTTAAAAAACTAGGGCTCTCTATAACGTCTGACATAAGGAAAGGATGAAGGTCATTGGAAGGTTAGATTGTTTTGGAAAACACATATCCAATATTGTGCGTGCTATGCTGATATAGAATTTGCTTGTACAGATGGTATTTTATTTGGAACGAGATATCCTTGACATTTTGAAATATATTCCAAATGTGAGGGATGAAATCATGCAACCGTAGCAAAACACTCATATCACATAAATGCTAAAGTTAATCCAAATACACTGATTGTATAAACGAATTTTTATGAGGCCTAGTTATGTCAATAGGGCATACATAAAAAGCGACTGTAATACATAAAAAGCATTTGTAATTTCCTTATAAAAGGTCGTGATTCCACAATGCAGATAAGAAGAGGATTGAGAATTGCTTTACTGTTTTGAACAAGGCTTCAAATTTAAGTGGGTCTGAGATCAGTTTGTAAGAACGCTTGCTGACAAGTTACTATAAAATGTTTGCAAGAGATTTTGTGGAATTTGTGAATCTGTTAGGCTGTGTTAAGGTTTTTTTGTAACTGCACAAAATTGGAGAAGGTCATCTTAAGGCATTATGTATTGTCAAAAATTACTTTATGCTTCTCCAAAACCATCAGTTTTATGTTTGAGTGTCAGTTATTTGCTTTAGCACAACTTTTAAAGACACATTTTACACGCTACTATATGATGAAACTTGTGCAATTATGAGTAAGCTTATGATACGTTCCATTGTTGTCATTCTTTATTTAATCTATACTCTTGTGTCCATTTCAGTTGTTGTTCTACTATATTCGCTATTTTCCTAATCCATGGGTGTAATACAATGGTAAAAAATTTGGGTGACTAGATTTTTATTGCTGGGTTTATTGCCTTGTGTAATTATGTGAACATCTTTGGGATTACATTCAAACAATTGTTCTATAAGTTTAATTTATTTTATTTTTTTAATTTGTGTGGTAAACTAGTAGTTTCTGATATTCTTCAACTTCAATGTTCCAATTTACAGGTTCGAAAAGGAGATACAATAGCTGAATTTCTTCGAGCTGTTCAACAACAACTTGCATCTGAGTTCAGAGAGATACGCACAGCTTCAGTGGAAAATTTACTCTATGTGAAGGAAGATCTAATCATTCCCCATGTATGATAACCTGTACTTTTACATTAATATTCTTGTGCTTGATGTTATGCTGAATATAGTTCTGGTCAGGCTAGTGATGGATGTCTGGTATTTTTATGCTTCTCTGCACAAGTTGTAAATGCTTTACTTACCATTTAGTTTACGTGTTATGAAGTTGTATGGAGCTGACCGACTAGAGAATTATGTTGCATGTTAGACGCTTGAAAAAAGATAGAATCATAAAACATTGTCTGTTGGAAAGAGGGCTTCAGTTGGTACTTTAAGTTTTCTGTTAATTTGATGTCAACACTGTGGCAATAGTTTAGAAGTTTTTGTCTAGGTTTTGAGATCTTTGGTATGTTACAGCATTTTTTTTTTAAATTTTATGATTGATTTATTATTCTATTGGAATGCAGCAACACAGCTTCTATGAACTAATTGTCAATAAAGCAAGAGGAAAAAGTGGACCGGTAATGTTCCTTTCACATTTTATTTATTTATTATTATTATTTTTAATTGGTTATATGGGATTGAAATGGGCCCTACTCGGATTACATCATGAGCACATAGTGGTATTACATCAGCTTGGCAATTATGCATGTATCGCTTTGTAAGATTTGAACCTGGGTCTCCTTTAAAGTTGAGGAATTTAACCAGTTGAGCTGATGACATTTGATATTTTATTTTATTTTATTTTTGATTTTTTTTCTTTTAATTGGTTAAATGGGATTGAAACAGCCTCACCTGTATTACATCATGACCATATAGTGGTATTAGAACAGTTTGGCAATTATGCATATATTGCTTGGCAATATTCAGACATGAGTCTTCTCCTTCAAAATTGAGGAATATAATTTGGTTAAGCTAATGTCATTTGATTTTTTATCTTTTATTTGTATTGTTTTGCGTTAATGGTTTTTCGACACATGTTGGCTCTATAGAATATATTTGTAACGGATATAGTGACTGAATGGTTGAATGGCTTCTTGCAGCTTTTCCATTTTGATGTTCATGAAGACATTCGGACTATTGCTGATGCAACAATAGAGAAGGATGAGGTTTTTTCTGTTATTGGTTCATCATGTTTATATTCAGATTTTCATGGGAACAATTGAGTTTACTTGGTTAATGGTTTGTTGATCAATATTGCAGTCACACGCTGGAAAGGTTGTTGAACGACACTGGTATGAAAAAAACAAGCACATTTTCCCTGCTTCTAGATGGGAGGCATGTAGTTGATCCCAACTCCTCTAAAAATTTGGTGCCAGATTGTTTTATCTAATTTGATGACTAGGCTAGATTAGAGTTAATAAAGATTTAAAAAGGCTAATTCTGTCAAATTTGTTTCACTCAGATTTACGATCCAACAAAAAAGTGGGAGCGATATACTATTCATGGAGATTAAAGCTATGCCACTTGCACGTGTATTACAATAACAGACGGCTAGTCTTTGACAGCTTGTTGGCTTGAAGGCAAGAAAATATTGCATTCCATGAATATTTTTAACTTGATATCTTTATTTTGATGGTAGTCCTGAGGTATCTTGTGCTTTACCATAACTGGATACTGCCCTTTTTGCCAAGAGATCTGTAGTGTAGTGGCATCACAAAGAGCATGAGACATCATTGGATTGGTTGTGTATTGAGTATCTTCTCATTATCTTGATAGTTATTGTTTTTCGAAACAATTCCAATGACAAAAGAGAGCCTAGACACACCATATTATACCTGTATTTTGTGTGTTTGTGTGACTGGTGATATGCTGCAAATGTGATATTGCTTTTACACAAGCTTAAACTTTCCCTATCTATAGGGTAAGAAAAATTTCAATCGTATAACCATAGGGTTTCTTACCCTAATAAAATTGTCATATGCTAACCAGCCAAAAATGTCCAAAAATTAGCACATATCAAAGTTAATGACTCTTTTTGTATTATTTTTTTAAAATAGTTATATGGGGCTTCTATTTTGGTCCACTTCTATAAAATATTATATTTGTTACTACATTAATTACATCACATCCAAACAACATTTCCATGAATTGTTTTTAGCTCTTCTTCTACCTCGCATGACTGTTTTTCCTGTGGTAGCATTTTAATTAAGAGAACTAATCTCCTTTGGTCAATTTCCTTTCAAAAGTTTGAATTTCTCTATGAGGAAGATCAACACCGCACTTGGGTAATCACCATGTTTCCTTCTCCGTGGATATGTTTGATATTTCAAAGGTTCTACACTCATCAATAAGTGATAGACAAAAAATAATGCCACTGTTGATGTGTATTCATTCTTGTTGACAACATTAATAACAATCTAAGAATCCTCTTAATTGAAATATATTACCATCATTTTTCAATAACAATCTTGATCCTTGTGAGAATTGTTTTAGTCACTATGTTGTTCTTTGAAGTTCTATATGATTTTGAATAGGTGACAATTTTGGCCTTTATTATTCTGAAAAGAGCACCTTTACTAGCTTTCCTAGGGTTTTCTTTGGAAGCACCATCAAAGTTAAGTTTGATAAACCCCACTTTTGGACATTCTGTGCTAAATCAATTGTTGTAGATGACCCTTGCATACATGTTTAAATGCGGTAACTAAGAGGCTAATACATGTTTTTCATACCTGAAACTTTCTATGATCAGTGTCATATTTGTAAATACTTTGTTAGAGGTAATAATTTAATCTAAACTTGGATATGATTTTGAGATTTGTATTTAAAAATTCCATTATTCTTCTCTAAGTATAGATTTCATCAAGTAAAGATAAGGTGATTTATCAATAAAATGCTTAATGTTTTAGCTTTCAACCAATTAACCGGTATTTTATGACTTTTTCAATATAGATGGAGCAACCCAATAGATTCTCATTTTCTTGGAAAAATAACCACCCAATAGATTCTCATTTTCTTGGAAAAAAAACCTCAAATGGTGGAAACTTATGTTGCCGCCATTCGAGCTTGACAAAGATAAAAATAATTTTTTTTTCAACAAAATAAGGGTAATGAAGTTTTTCTATTAAGTTTGATAAACTATATATACATATATGCATGTGTGTTGTTGCATTCAAATTTGACAAAAATAAAAGTTGAAAAAATAGCATAAACTCTCTCTCCCCTTATAATAATAATAATATAATAATATGTGTAATTTTATTATAGAAATAATAATAAAAGTTGGTAGGGGTTTATTATGGCACCCTAATTTAAAAGGATGAATTAAGTTAAATTTGATGAACTTCTTTGTTTGTCAAAAAAATTTATTGAAATTCAAACATTTCCTAATTTATTTGTCTAAATGCCACAACATAGGTGGAAGGAAAAGGAAATTTAAGAAACAGGTTATTTGATGTTTCTAGATCCTTACACAAAACACACTATAACGTTTATGATATCCTCTTCTTATCACTTATAATTTTTTTTACTTTAGACTAATATTGAGGCCTTAAGGAAGGGTCGTAGGTGACAAAACATTATTTGAAGGGAAATTCCTTGAAGTATGGGATTATTATTGCTTCAAAGTCATATATCTGAACTCATATTGTTATCCATGATCTTTTCATAAATTTCAAACCAATTGATATTTTCATGAAAAATGAACAAATAGAATGATGAAGCATCTTTTGGATCTGTTTTATTGCTTCCTTGAGGTTCTCTTCCTCTTACCATTTAAAAAAAAAGAAATATCTATAGTTTTTGTTTATTAAACCATTGCAAGCCAAAGAGGCTAGAACCAATGGTTGCCATTTTGGATTAAAAATAAGAGGATAAGACTTCAAACCAAATATCGTACGATAATTTGTGGAATCTCCTTCATTAACTAACCTAATATGTTTTTTGATTAATTGGAATTCTTTAATATGAGGTTCTATGTTGTAGATCCCTTGAACAAGGTTGGTTTCCTTAATTTTGTTGCATCTTCAAAGATTATCTATATTGAACTAATATTTTGCCAAGCTTTTTCCTTGATCTTTGAATAATTTCCAAGTTTTATCCCTAATGCCAAAGTCATAAATCCGTTGTTGCAAACTTACCTCTCCAATATAATTTTTTTTATATAAACCTTCTCTTATTTGCAAATAAGTCCCTAAACTTCTTTTCACCTCATTTTAAGGATTTGTTTTTTATTTTTTTGTCAAATTTGTATGCTATACGTATTGCTAATTTATTTATTTATTGAGTAAATGCTTCTTATACATATACATATCCCCACGACGGATATGTACGTATTGCTAATTTTGAAAATGACATCATATATAGAGATATATTGCAATGTAGCCTTTGAGTTGTAGTCTTCCAATTGTAGTTTAAAACTTACTTTTCCAATCAACTAGACAAGATTATCAAAAACCGAGTTAAAGCTCCTCTACCCCTTTATCAAACACGGGGATATCTAGACATGTTCATGACAAATTTATTACTTTAAACCATAAAAATCTTGAATAACCTATTAAAAATCAAGGGAACATTAATAAAATAGATCCTATATTTTGTTATATTCAGTATCTAGTAATCTTCTCATCGCATGATAGTGTTGATTTAAATTCTATGGCCTTGAAAGACAAAATATAAGTGTCATCAACAAATTGGAGATGAGATTCAAAGGGACCATTTGTTGCAACATGACTACCTTTGATTGTCTTCCACTTTTGCCTTTGAGAGCGCTCTTTTCAATATCTCAACAAGAATTTTAACAAGATAAGGAGATAGTGGGTCATCTTGGTGGAGTCCATAGAATAATTCAAAGTATTAACAAGGGGTCCATTAATCAAAATAGGAGTGATGTAACATCTAATCTATTCTCAACAACCTTAATGAAAACCATTTCCTTTTTAAAATATCATACAGAAAACTCCAACGAACCCTATTATATGCTTTAGTCATATCTAATTTTGCAAGCACGCTTAGTTTTTCCATGGATTGAAGAGCATATATGGCCTTTGAAGCAAGGATTATTATTATTATTATGAGTAATACTTCTTATACACATCTGCCGTGGGGATTGAACCCGGGTGACATCATCGATAATGTAATGATTATTTTATAAAGGATTTTCTTGCCAGAAACAAAATCATTTTCTTTTCTTGAAATAAAAAAAATCTAAAATATCTTTGATCTTATTATCATTTCACAAAGTCTTATTGGATGATAATATCAAATTAGTTTCTCATTCTTTTGTAACAAACAGAGTAAAAGGTGGCATTGATCACTTATTATAGCCTTCTTTTTTAAGGAGTATTCAAACACAACCAACATATCATTCTTTAACATGTTAAATTTTTGAAAGAAATTGCAAGAAATCCATTAGGGCCAAGCGTCTTTTAAAGGTTGAACGAGAATAGCCTCTTGTAGCTCTTCTATTGAGATATTCCTCATTAAGATTTCATTCTCTATATGTGTGACAACTAATTGAATATTTTGCACAAGCTTACCTTTAGTCTCCTATCCTTCCTAACTTGTCATATATCTTTGAAATATTTGATGGCTTCTTTCTTGATCTCTTGTTTCTTAATACTTCTTTTGTTTGAAGATGAAATGTTTTTGATCCAACAAAAGGAAAAATTTGGTAAATTAATCATCTTTCTTAAGCCATTTTTTCAAAGTTGTTTAGGCTTCTTATGACTTCCTTTTTTTAATTAAGGGTTAGAGAGTAGTTTTTTCTACACAACTATGTTGGCCCATTCAGTTGATTACCACTCTCTTGTAAACCATTGAGATATCAAACCCTATGAAGATCTCTTTGATGGACCTTTCCTCATCATAGCCAATGATACACTATATTTTTGATGTTAGCACTAAGGCACTAGGTCACAACTCGATTATTTTCATCATTATTCTTTATATTTTACTAGATTTTCTTGTAATAGAATTTTAGATCTGTATAGTTTAAAGTAGTGATGTTTTGGTTGTCCTATGTGGCATTTTCTTTTCTATTGTGTATGAAAAAGATAAAACTTGTGCCCTTATTGATTTCCAATCTATCCATGCTTATAATTTGTTAAGGGTATGGTATAAAGAAATGTTTTGGAATTGCATAAAATCCTTTTATTATGTGGAATCTTTACCAATAACAAAATGCAATCTCGACAATAAAGTTATATAACCACTATATCTCACTACTATACAACTTTCCCTTTTTTATTGAAGGTGCTTGCAGATGAATCTTTCCCTCTTGTAATGAAAAAGAATGGTTTGAGTAGTCTTAAACTTATTAGGTATCAACTCTTTCTTGCATGCATGTGAGAAAACAAATCATTTGAATAGTCTAAGGAGATAGTAGATCAATCATGGTCTAACTAGATGTAAGGACAAAAATTTGATGTTTAAGCCATATGATATTTTCACATTTTTCTAATATATTTTGTTTTGGTTAATTAATGAAAAGTTCACTATAACGAATTAAAATGCCAATATAATATCGTAAATCAATTTTATATGGAAATCTGGTGGATTACATTAGATAAAGTTGCCATTATGAAAGTAAATTGATATATTGAATATATATTTTTTTTTGGTAATTATTATAGTAGATTAAAAAAGGGTTTTTATAGAGGATCCCAAAACCTTATGTACAAAATCAGCCTTGCATCATGCCTCCTGGCTTTATGTATAAGCCTATTACAGAAAACGTAACCCCTAAAAAAACCTGATTACATAAGCAATGGGCCTAGGGCATCAATCCCTTGAAACTGAACACCAAAACAGAAATCCCGCCCAGCGGTAACAGTAAGCATGAAACAATCCCTGTCAGCGGGAAACAGACAAATAAGAAAGGAAGTAGTTTTGGAGATCCCGCCCAGCGGGGAGTAGCCAAAAACCACCATCGAGAAGATCCCGCCCAACGGGAAGCAAAGAAAAATCGTTACAATAAAATCCCGCCTCGCGGAAGCGATCAAAACCACCACAAACGAGTCCCGCCTAGCGGAAGCAACGAGGAAATCCCGCCATCCGGAAACCAACGAGAAAGAAAGGATCCGCCTCGCGGAAAAGCGCGGATTTGGCGGATCCCGCCCTGTGGAGAAACCATCCCGCCCATCGGGAAAACATTCCGTTCAGCGAGAGCCATCCTGCAGGAAGCCGACAGCCAGCACAGAGAGGATCCAGCCCATCAGGAAGTGACCAAAGAGTTGCACCACAAAGAACCCGCCTCGAGAAAATAGAAGAGGATCCCAACAGCAGGGACCAAGAATCCCGTCCAAGCACAGAGCCCGCCGAGGATTCACAAGAAAAAGGGGAAGTTGTCCAAACCCTAAACCATCACCTCCACCGCATCGAGAAACGCAGGGGACCAGATCCATGCGAATAACCTGCAAAAAAACCAGGGGGAAGCCTGAGGGAAAAAGGGAAGGGATCCCCAACCAAACAGGGATCCCTGGGAAGCACCGGTCCGAAAAAACAACCAAGGAAACCCTATCCGGTCGGGAGGGGCACAGATAGTGGAGAAGGATCTCCCCCAGGAGATCATCTGCAAACAACCACTCCTCGGGAGGGATGACTCAGGTTGAGCCGAGGAGCGGGCAGGAACCAGGAGCCATGGGAGGGGGAGCGGGGGAGGGACCAGAGCCCTCCCCTCTCTACTTTCTTCCCTCCAATATATTGAATATTATTACTATTTATTTAATAATTATATATTTTTATACATTTTAACCACTGTTGATTTTGTTGATATGCAACATTTAATCTTTACTTTTAATGCATGGCTTCTAACTTGATCAATATAAACTTAATATCTACAAGTTAATAGGCTTAAACATTTCAACTGTAATATCGTAAAATAACTTTGATGATTTTCATTATAGAGGAAATCTTATTTATACATTATGTTGGTTGTTATGCACAACCAATTTAGTTTTATCATATCTAAATATTATAGTGGTTGTTATAACTCCCTTAACAAACACCATAGGGAGGTAACAAGTTGATAACAAACCATGCCATAATTTTTATCCTAGCATTTCTCTCCTTATTAGATCATAGTCTTAAAGATTCTTGGAGAGGAAACCTCAATATACATCAACTTAACACGTGCAAATGGCTTGGTGAAGATATTTGCATGTTATTCCTAAGTGGGGTAAAATAGGAACTAATTGTTGTGTTCTTGAACATGATTGCTTATGAATTGACATTAAACTTCAATGTGTTTGGTGTGCTCACAGAATGTTGAATTATGAACAAGCTTCAAAACACCTTGATTATCATATTTTTCTGTGATACTCCCATTCCTACCAACATACGTTTCAACCATATTACCTTGTAGACAACTACAATGTGATATTTTGTTTATGTAAAAGATTGAGAAATTGCTTGTTGCTTCTTACCTTCCCAAAATATTGTTTTGGATGCTAATATGGAATAAAATTTATTCAAACTTTATTGATTTCTAAACAAAGGATAATATAGGCAAAGTATTTTCCAATTTACAAGATATGCATATATATTTTCAATCGCATGTAAGGTGTAAACTGGCATATCCAAGCCCAACATAAAGTGCAACTTAGAAGAAAATCAACCAACTTAACAAGTAGCTAATATTAAGCTAAAAACTTAACAAATTGATAACTTAGGCTAAAAACTAAGAAGCTTATCACGTGAAGCTTATTTGCACGTTTTAAATAGGAGGAAGGAAATGATAATGAACTATTAGAATAAATCCTATGCTAATCCTCATCTTTCCTTCCAACAATACACGCATTAGAATCCAATGCTTTCAAAAGAGAAGGAACATGGTGATTCATTTGAGGGTGAAGTATCTTGCGAGCCTGATGTGGATGCTAACTGTGAGATATCCAACCTACTTTATGTGGAACTACCTGGACTATTGGAAGTATTACATTATTTGGCACCTTGCAAGAATATTGCAAGTACCTTGTAAATATTTTATAATATTCGAGTCTAGGTTGTAACTAGTTTGTGATGTGAAAAGAGTTGTAAATATGAGTTGTTTAGAGTTTGTCATTTAGTAATCATTAGAGGTTTTGAGTCAATAAAATATATTTCTCTTATGAGAAATATGAAGAGTCATATCTCTCATGAGTTTGAGGATATGAAGAGTTAGTGAAAGTAGAAAGGTCAAGAGTCTTGTGAATGTGAAGAGTCTTATGTCCAAGTTGTATATATTGAAGACAAAGCATTGTAATGGTGATCGAATAAGCTCTACAATACATTGTATTTGCATTGCTTAAGTAGATATATTTATCAATAATATTTTTAGTGAGTTATTATCATTGTTATTGTTGAATGTATGTGAGGATTTAAACTTAAGATCCTATGAGAAAATTGTTTATATGCTAACAATGGTATTAGAGCCATAGAGTGAAAAATTCCAAGTTGGAGAGTCATAGTTGGAGAATCTAGAGAGCCACAAAAGTTTTGAGGAGTTGTGAGTGAGTTCATTGAGTGTGAGCATTCTAGAGAACATAGGAGTATCCCTGTGAGTGGAAGAGAAATTTACTAGTTTGGAGAGTTGTCGAAGGAAGAAGCCAAAGCAACAAAGATAAGCTATTGTGTTTGAAGCCCTTACAACAAGGAAAAAGTGTATACATGAATGCTAGAGAAGTATTTATTCTCTTTGGAAGCTATACAAAGGTTAAGTGTCCTGATAGAGAAGGTGTATTAAAGCTTCAAAAAGGAATTCTGCAAGGATGAGAACATCTTTGTTATTCTTGCACTCGAAAGTAAGTGATTGTAGTAAAAAGAAACCCGAGCAACCAATAGCAGGTGATAGTGCAATTGCAAGATGTCCAAGGTATGGGGGAAGCGAACACAAGACACATGAGTGAACCATGGCATTCAAGGGACAATTGGTGAATAGAGAGAGTAGAGCAACATTCAATATGGAAACATATGATTCATAGCATAGCAACATTCAATACAAAGATACTAGAGACGAGTGTAGCATACTAGAAACACCAAAGATGTGTGAAACACCTAGTTCAAGAGAGAAGTTACAACAATGTAAATTAGAAGCGGTGCGTTAGAAGTAATAAGAAAATGTGAATGAAATGACACTTGGTCAGAGAGAAAAGTTATAATAGTGTGAATTAGAAGTGATGTGTTAGAAGTATTAATTCGATAGTTTATTGGATATGTAGAGAAGATATATGAGCACTGAAAGGTATCTTACTATTAGAATTATTTTGCATAATACCTTAGTAAAAGGATATTAAAATTGAAATGAAATGAAATTAAAGTTGAAAGGAAATTAACTTTAAAAAAGAGAATCAGATTTTGGAATTTACTTGAGAAGGAAATATTGAATAGAATTATAGTTGGATGAAGTTATTATTTAAAAAGAAGGTAGAATATAAAATTAAAAGGAAAAGTTATTGAATTTGTGAGGAAAATAAATTTATTAGAATATTGAATAAAGAGACAAGGAACAAGATTAAGATTTTAAGAAGATAAAGAATGAAGAAAACAAGGAAAAAAATAATTTGAAATATTTGAAAGGAAAATTTGAATAGAGAAAGAGGAAATTAATTAGGAGAAAGTAATTATAGAACAAATTTGAAGATTTTTTATTTATTTATTGAAGAGAATATTTGAAAATAAAATTTAAAATAATTATTGAAAGATTTTTTAATTTTTTAAAATATTGAATTAGGGAGTTAAAACGTCTTCTACTAAATAATTGAAGAAAGCCCAAAGAAAGAGAAGAGTTGATTGACATTTTTGAAAAATTGAAAAACAATTAAAAGGGAAGTTCTTTATAAATTATGGCTTCATTAAAAATACCTCTTACAATATCTCACATGGTTGAAGAATCAAACTTTAGAGGAACTCAAAAATATAGAATTTTTTGTCTTGCAAATGGGTCAAACCAACACATTATTTCAATAGGAAAATGAGAAACCATATTTAGGCACATGACATAAGAAAATCAAAAGAAAATATTGGTACATTGATTAGGAGCAAATAAACATATGACTAGAAACAAATAGTGGTTTGATTTTCTTTAAGAAATATATGAAAAACCAATTACAATTACAAATGATAAAATGTATGAGGTCAAAGGCATAGGAAATGTATTAATCAACCTACCTGATGGAAAATGCACAATTAAGAATGTATTATATGTATCTGGTTTAGCTGCTAATATATTGTTAGTATATTAGATGTTAGACCAGAACATAATGATTAAATTCAAAATTATCTTCATTACCAAACAAGGAAAATTTATAGCTACTAGATCCTTCATAAATGGTCTATTTGCACTTGATACTTTATCATCACCAAATATTTCTCTATCAATAAAAACATCATAAGCAAGATATCTTTGGCATAAGAGGTTAGGGCATATAAGTGCTTCATCCTTAAATGAGTTGATAATATATCAAGTGGTGTCAGGTTTACCTAATATAACATGAAAACATATAATTTTTCTAGAATGTTTAGCTAGAAAACAACATAGAGTACCATTTGAATTAAGTTCACATAGAGTCAAGGAACCTCGGGAAGTAGTACATATAGATTTATGTGGACTAATTGCAATTAGTCTTGGAGGACACAAATTTGTTTAGCTATTTTTTGATGATTATTCTTGTAAAATGTAGGTGTACTTTTTGAAATTTATATCAGAAAACTTTATATACTACACGCAGTTCAAACAACTTGCAGAAGTAGAATCTGGACGATCATTTAGAATTGTTTGCTTATATAGAGGCAATGAATATTTGTCTAAAGAGTTTGAATCATTTATAACACAAAATGTATTAAAGGCAACTTACTACAACTTATAAATTACAACAAAATGACACAAATAAAAGAAGAAATTGTTCTATTATGGAAATGAGGTGTAACATTCTTAAAGAAGCAAATATTGAACATCAATATTGGATAGAGGCTATCAATGCTGCAATATACATCCAAAATACATCTTCCACAATAATCCTTAAAAATATTACTCCTAAAGAAGCTTGGTCAGGACGAAATCCATCAGTAGCACACCTAGGAATTTTTGGATGTAAAGCATACATGCACATTTCAAAACAAAAAAGAACAAGTTAGATATAGAAACCTTATGTGGCATATTCCTTGTATATGATGATACTTCAAAAGGTTATAGAATAATTGATCCATTAAAAAAAAACTTTTTAAGCAAAGATGTAGTATATAATGAAGGATACAAAGTAGATATTGAACATCCTAAGGACACTACAATCCCTATCTTAGATATTATATTAGAATATTTGAAAGAAGAATAAAAAATAATAAATGAACCCATATAAGACTTAGAAATTAGAGCATCACCTCAACAAAAAAAGACAAAATGGTATACAAACACTCTTAAAGACTCAAAACTAGAAAAACTATTTGATCTTACCACTACAAGACTACAAACTCATAGTATGACAAGAGGAAAATCAAATATTGGATTAATGAGCTCAATAATAGAACCAACCTCAATACAATATGCAATAAGTCAATAGGAATGGAAAGCAACAATGGAATCAAAATATACAACATTAATGAAGAACAAAACATGGGATTTAGTAAATCTATTCAAAGGCAAGAAAACTATAGGATGCAAATGGATTTACAAGATAGGGTATAAAATAGATGGATCCATTGACAAATATAAGGTACGTGATAGCTTTTGAAGCCTAATACTTAATGGAAATATTACAAGAAAATAACCACATGATCAAATATAAGTTGCAATATAATGAACTCAATCAAGATAAGAATAAACACAGGAATAACTCAGAATAACTCATAGAATAATCACATAGAATTCTCACGAAAATACTGAAAATGATATAGAATAAAGGTCTACCAATGCATACAATAAGCAATACTTTTTTGATGCCAATTACAATGCTTAGTTATAAATATATAATAGTATGTGACTCCTCATGTGGTGCACTATTGAACTTCACTCTTATTTGTAATTCTTCACTTTCCTATTCTAAGGACACATGCACTCTTACATAATGGACACTTGTGGATAATTACACTCACAACACTTGCACATATAATTACATGACACTTGTGCATTTCCTACACATTATTACATTACATGAAATATAAACTCACACTCTAATATAAGACACACACCTAATCTAATATTGCACCAAGGTGGTACATTGTCATGTACCAAATAATGTAATATTCTCCAACACCCCCTTGTATTACATTATTTGGTTAGTGAAGACTCTAGTCTTCAATATGGGTCTTCATCCTGATCTTGAAGCTTGTGTTGATCTTTCTTGCTTTCTTCAATTTGTTGCATTTTTGTATTTTGATCAAATGAGTGATTAGTATCCTTAAAAAACTCTTCTTCATATATTACTAATTTGGCTGAAAGAGCCTTGACTTCATTTTCTTCTATAGTTTCTTCTAGCTCCTAAATTTCTTGAATTTCTTGAGCTAAATGACCCTTTTGATTCCCTTATCTATATTGTAGTTGTGGTTGATTATATTGATACTAAGAAGGATACTGCTATTGAAATTTTTGTTGATGTGGATGATATTGAGTTTGGTATTGTCTTGATTGTATTGGTCTATTTGCTTGATCATTTTGATTTATCTGATTTCCATGAGACTGATTCCTTGGATTATATCTACAAAAAATTGTATTATGATTCCTCCTTTTACATATCTGACAATATCTGTTACTCCTATTTAGCCTATCTCTTGAAGTTGAAGCAACATGTCCTTGTGTGTTATCTTTAGTTACCAATGCATTGTTAGTCATTTCATCTTTGATAGAATTCTCAACTTCATACTCTTGAAGAATATTGACTAACTCATCAAATGAAATATCCTTGCCAAGGATTTACAAAGAAGTAACTAGATGTTTATAATTTTATGGAAGAGCTCTTAGAATCACTTGAACAAGCAATTTATCTTCTACTTTTTTGCCTAAAGTAAAAATAATTTAATGCTTTCACCACTAGTAACTTTTAAAGAATGCAATTGAGTTTGAAGATTCAAAATAGTAGCTTTGTTATTTTCTTCAAATATTTTGGCTAAAGTATTCCATGCTTTTGTAGAGGTTATAGTAGAGATTATGTATGGTTGTATTTCATCTGTAATTGCAAATGTTATTATCATAAGAGCTTTAGCTTCTTCTTCATACTTTTGAATTTCTCTATCACCTTCAACAGGTTTTGTTTTGGTTCCCCTAACAATGTCCCACAATTTTTCTACTATCAAGATTGACTTTACTTTGTTTTTCCATGAAGCATAATTAGGACCTTTGAGAAGTTGGGACTCTGAGAGAAAGAATTTGTTGGATGTCATGGTGATACTCATATAACCTTGAAATTGACTGCCTTATGTGTCCCTAATTATTTAGAAACTATAAAACTAAGAATTTTGCAAATATATTTTTTCTATGTTTGATGTAGAATACCTTATCTCTCCACAATTAAATTGTTTGCAAATATTCTGACTTTTGAATTTCAACAAAAAAATAAATCTATTAAATATCTTTGAATAATTTAAATAAATAAACTCTATTTCAACTTATCTCTCCAAAAAATTAAGAAAGTAAATAAGATAAAAAATTATATAAGAATATAAGGTATTATTACTTTATTAGTATCCTTATCTCTCCTCCTTGTCTCATTAAACCTTAGAAAAAACAATAACTAAAATTATTTCTCCTTTAACCTTAGTAAAGAATATGAAATCAAAATATAAACCCTAAAAATACCTCCTTGAGGGTGTGAATTTTTATGGTATCTTAGATTCTGCACTTCCCTCAAGTGTGTGAGACTTAGTTGAAAGATCTTTGCGTGGACCTCTATTTGAATTTTTTTGAATGGGTATTTCAAGCTTCTGCCCTTCACCTTCTATTCTTCTACGTGTCACCTTGGCTCTACGTATGGCAAATTTGATTGGCTTTCCAAATGCTTGTAATGTTCAACTTTCTTGGGTGCGCACGAATGAGACATTTCACTAACCTTGGCTACAATGGGTGTTAGAATTTCCAACACTTGGCTTCTACCAAGTGGCTCTTAGTCTTGCACTTCAACCAACATTCAATTTGCTAACCTTGTGCACTTCTCCAATGCTTGGAATTCATATTTACTTTTTCACCTTCCTTTGATGCTTCAACACTCCTTTCCTGAGTGCAATGGATGATGTCTCAATGCTCCTTTTCGACTATGATGAATGATGTTCCAATGCCCTTCTTCGGATTATGATGGGTAATGTTGCTATGCTACGTTTAGATTCTCCTCTATTTGATTGTGAGACACTACTTTCAGGTGCTCCTCGATGGTTGTAATGGGCTATGTAATGGCACTAAGAAATGATGTTGCACCTTCCTTGTTACATTTGGCTTCAGGGGTTAGGTGATGCTTGTATTCCTAATGCCTTCAATGTAGCTCTAATGGAGACTATACCTTTATCCTATTTTTGTCCCCCTTCTTGCACTCTCTTATGCTCTTTCTCTATCTATGTTGCTAACTTCCCTTTGTAGGAGTAGACTTCATACTTTAACGCAGGTGCAAAATGCTTATAAACTTGCACTCCAAACTCCTATGTTATCTCCTTTGAATAGCTACGTTCAAACACTTTTAAGAAAACACTTTGCTCACCTTGAATTTGCTATTCAAGCCTTTAGATGTCTTCTACTACCTCTTTTCATAACTTTTCTCCTTATATCTCCTTGCACTTTGATTGCTTTTATTCCTTTGAATAGCATTGCTTTGCTTTGGCACTTCAATGGCACTCCTATGGTGCTTGTCCTGCACTTTTCAATGACACTTTAGCCTTCTTCCTTTGTTTCCAACGTAGCTCCTCCTTGTTGTAAGACTCCACAATATGTTGTTCTTTTTAGACTCTCATAGTATGCTACCTTGTCTTGTATTCAAGCTTTTTATTACTGCTTGAATCTTCACTGGAACCTTCTTCAATGGATCTCCTCTATGGGCTTGTCTTCGGATGGTGACGATTATCCCAAACTTTGTGTGAATATCCTTTTTTGGGGCTCTACTTTCTCTGTCTTATTTCTTCTTCAAAACTTGATTAATGGCCACTCTTCAATATTCAAGAGAAAATATGACTTCTTTTCTTGAATCTCCTTCTTTATCTCTGACTTTAATGTTGTTCTTCTAGATTTTTCTCTTTTTCTTGACTGAATATGCTTCCTTCTCTAGCTTCAAGTCTTCTTGCTATGAAGCTATTGTGACGCTTCACTTGCTTATGGCAATACTATGAATATTGCCTTGCATTCTCTAAACTTGTTGTTCCTTTTCTTTAATGTTGCCCTTGTGGATTTCAAATGCTACCTTTCTCTTTTGTTGTCCTAAATTCTCTGACTTTGTTGTCCAATGTGGACTTCTAATATGCTGCCTTCTATGTGCTATGTGTTGTCCTTTAACTAGGACTGTCCTCAAGAATTTATGCTATCTTGAAGTCTTCTTGCTACCTTCAAGTTTTCCTTAATGGTCTCTTTTCTTGCTAAGGACCAATAAACCTTTATCAAGGACCTTTTCCAATAGGTCTTCTTCTCTATATTTAATATTTTAATGAGATTTTTTCAAGTCTCCTTAATCTGCCTTCTATGGGACTTCTCTTTTGGAGTCTCCAAACTCTTATCAATCTCAAGGTCTATCTTTGAGACCTGAATTTTATAGATTGCCTTCTATTCTAAATATATTATTGGAATAGGTAAACTCAATCTATCTGAAACTTTTCAATAATGATCAACTTTTCTTCTTGAGTTGGTTCTCTAAAATCTGTATCCTTAATCTTCATTGGTTGTTCTTCAACCTAGTGGTAAAACTTCTCTTCATTGGTTTTCCTTCAACCAGTGGTATTAATTCTTGGCTTCATTGGTTTTCCTCCAACCTAGTGGAAATACCTTAACTTCACTGGTCTTTCCTTAGCCAGTGGAAATGTCCTTGGACTATTTGCAACTTTTAAAAACCTATGCAAGTAAACTTGTTGTGGCTCTGATACCATTGATAACTTTTGAAACCTAATACTTAATGGAAATATTACAAGAAAATAACCATAGGATCAAATATAAAGTTGCAATATAATGAAATCAATCAAGATAAGAATAAACGTAGGAATAACTCAAAATAACACAGAATAATCACATAGAAATGCTCACAAAAATACTAAAAAATAGATAGAATAAAGGTCTACTAATGCATGCAATAAACAATGCATTTTTGATGCCAATTATAATGCTTAGTCACAAATATATAATAGTATGTGACTCCTCATATGTTGCACTATTCACTTTCCTATTCTAAGGACACATGTGCACTCTTACATAATGGACACTTGTGTATATTTACACTCACAACACTTGCACACATAATTACATGACACTTGTGCATTTCCTGCATATTATTACATTACATGAAATATAAACTCACACTTTGATATAAGACATACACCTAATCTAATATTGCACCAAGGTGGTACATTGTCACGTACCAAATAATGTAATATTCTCCAACAATATGAATGGTTGCAAACGTTTTTGCTCAAATAGAAGGGATTGATTCCAAAGAAAAATTTGCATCTATAACAAAAATGACTACCATTCGTACAATTTGTGCACTAACAACTCAATTTGAATGGAAAATACATTAGATGGATGTTAAAAGTGTATTTCTTAATGGTGATCTTGAAGAGGAAGTATACATGATTCAACCAAAAATATTTGTTGCTAAGGGTCAATAACAAAATTTTTGTAATTAAAAAAAAACACTATATGGTTTGAAACAAGCCCCTAGAGCATGGTATATCAAAATCAATGACCATATTCTATGACATGGTTTTAAAAGAAGTACCTCTAATTCAAATATTTATATTAAAAAAATAAATATGAAATAGTGGTTCTTGTGGTATATGTTGATGATCTAGTAATTACAGAAAGTTCAAAAAATGATAGACAATGTGAAAAATGATTTGATAAAGGAATTTGAAATGATAGATTTAGGACTTCTGCACTATTGTCTTGGTTTAGAAATTTGGAAAAAGAAGAATAGTATCACACTCACTCAAACTAAATATGCAAGAAAATTACTTGAAAAATACAAATAATAGATTACAAACCTAAATAAAATTCCATGGAACAAGGACTACAATTATCAAGATATGATAAATCACCTCAAGCATCTTCTACTTTGTATCATCAACTAATTGGAAGTCTTCTATTTTTAACAAATACCAGACCAAATATTGTTTTTGTTATAAATTCTCTCTAGATTTATGCAAGATCCGAAAGAAATCCACTGTGATAAAAATGATATTACATTATATCAACAATACTACAAAATATGGTTTAGAGTATAAGAAAAATGATAATTTCTATATACAGGGGTATTTAGACTTAGACTATGTAGGTTCAATAGATGACAAAAAATCAACATCAGGCTATGTATTTCATCTTGGATTAGGACCTATTTCATGTCACAATAAAAAACAACATGCAATAGTGCTTTCATCTATAGAAGCAGAATATGGTGCCACAAAAGATGCTATATGTGAGATATTATGACTATAGTACATTCTATGAGATATGAGGATGAAAATAAATCCTACAATATTCAATTATGATAATCATGGAGTTTAGAAACTAATAAAAAATCCTATATTTCATGAAAGAACTAAATATATTGAAGATCAATGACACTTTATGCAGGATCATATTCAAGATCATCATATTCAAATAAAATATGTTCCTATTGAAGATCAACTTGCAAATATTTTTATAAATGCACTTAGACAAAACATGTTTGAATTATTTCAAAACCATCTATGCATAACAAGAAGATCAAATTGAATAAAAAAAATGCACGAGCCAAAAATCACCACCATAGTTAGATAAAGAAGACCAAAGCAAACAAATACAATGGATCTTATACTAAATGCAGGGGTTGTTGGAAGTATTATATTATTTGGTACCTTATGAGAATATTGCAAGTGCCTTTTAAATATTTTGGAATATATGAGTCTAGTTTGTAACTAGTTTGTGGTGTGAAAAGAGTCTTGTAAATATGATTCAATTAGAGTTTGTCATTTAGTAATCATTGGAGGTTTAGATTCAATAAAATATATCTCTTATAAGAAATATGAAGAGTCATATCTCCTATGAGTTTGAGGAGATAAAGGGTTAGTGAAATAGAAAGGTCAAGAATCTTGTGAATGCGAAGTCTTATATCCAAGTTGTATATATTAAAGACAAAGCATTTTAATGGTGATCAAAGAAGCTCTACAATACAATGTATTTGCATTGCTCAAGTAGATATATTTATCAATAGTATTTTTAGTGAGTTATTGTCATTCTTTTTGTTGAATGTATGTGAGGATTTAAACTTAAGATCTTATGACAAATCATTGAGATATAAAACCCTATAAAGATCTCTTTGATGAAATTTTCCTCATCATAGCCAATGATACACTATATTTTTGATGTTAGCACTAAGGCACTAGGGCCGAATATTTTCATCATTATTCTTTATATTTTACTGGATTTTCTTGTAGTAGAATTTTAGATCTGTATAGTTTAAAGTAGTGATGTTTTGGTTGTCCTATGTGGTATTTTTTTTCTATTGTGTATGAAAAAGATAAAACTTGTGCCCTTATTGATTTTCAATCTATCCATCCTTATAATTTGGTAAGGGTATGGTATAAAGAAATATTTTTGGAATTGCATAAAATCCTTTTATTATGCGGACTCTTTACCAATAACAAAATGCAATCTCAAAAATAAATTTATATAACCACTATATCTCACTACTATACAACTTTCCCTTTTTTATTGAAGGTGCTTGTAGATGAATCTTTCCCTCTTGTAATGAAAAAGAATGGTATGAGTAGTCTTAAACTTATTGGGTATCAACTCTTTCTTGCATGCATGTGAGAAAACAAATCATTTGAATAGTCTAAGGAGATAGTAGATCAATCATGGTCTAAATAGATATAGGACAAAAATTTGATGTTAAGCCATATGAGATTTTCACAAATTTCTAATATATTTTGTTTTGGTTAATTAATGAAAAGTTCTCTATAACGAATTAAAAAGCCAATATAATATTGTAAATCAATTTTATATAGAAATATTGTGGATTACATTAGATAAAGTTGCCATTATGAATGTAAATTCATATATTGAATATTATTACTATTTATTTAATAATTATATATTTTTATACATTTTAACCACTATGTTGATTTTGTTGATCTGCAACATTTAATTTTTACTTTTAATGCATTGCTTCTAACTTGATCAATATAAAGTTAATATCTACAAGTTAATAGGCTTAAAAATTTCAAATGTAATTAATTTTTATCGTAAAATAACTTTGATGATTTTCATTATAGATGAAATATTAATTATACATTATGTTGGTTGTTATGCACAACCAATTTAGTTTTATCATATTTAAATATCATAGTGGTTGTTATAACTCCCTTAACAAACACCATAGGGAGGTAATAATTTGATAACAAACCATGGCATAATTTTTATCCTAACATTTCTCTCCTTATTAGATCATAGTGTTAAATATTTTTGGAGAGGAAACCTCAATATGCATAAACTTAACATGTGCAAATAACTTGGTGAAGATATTTGCATGTTATTCCAAAGTGGGGTAAAATAGGAACTAATTGTTGTGTTCTTGAACATGATTGCTTATGAAATGACATTAAACTTTAATGTGTTTGGTGTGCTCATGGAATGTTGAGTTATGAACAAGCTTCAAAACACCTTGATTATCATATTTGTTTGTGATACTCCCATTCCTACCAACATACGTTTCAACCATATTGCCTTGTAGACAACTACAATTTGATAATTTTTCTTATCTGAAAGATTGAGAAATTGCTTGTTGCTTCTTACCTCCCCAAAATATTGTTTTGGATGCTAATATGGAATAAAATTTATTCAAACTTTATTGATTTCTAAACAAAGGATAATATAGGTAAAGTATTTTCTAATTTACAAGATATGCATATATCTTTTCAATCACATGTAAGGTGTAAACTGACATATCCAAGCCCAACATAGAGTGCAAATTAGAAGAAGATCAACCAACTTAACAAGTAGTTAATCTTAAGCTATCAACTTAACAAATTGATAACTTAGGCTAAAAACTACGAAGCTTATCATGTGAAGATTATTTGCACGTTTTAAATAGGAGGAAGGAAATGATAATGAACTATTAGAATAAATCCTATGCTAATACTCATCATTCCTTCCAAGAATACAAGCATTGGAATCCAATGCTTTCAAAAGAGAAGGAAAATGGTGATTCATTTGAGGGTGAAGTATCTTGCGAGCTTGATGTGGATGCTAATTGTGAGATATCCAACCTACTTGATGTGGAACTACCTGGACTATTGGAAGTATTACATTATTTGGTACCTTGCAAGAATATTGCAAGTACCTTGTAAATATTTTGTAATATTCGAGTCTAGTTTGTAACTAGTTTGTGATGTGAAAAGGGTTGTAAATATGAGTTGTTTAGAGTTTGTCATTTAGTAATCATTAGAGGTTTTGAGTCAATAAAAAATATTTCTCTTATGAGAAATATGAAGAGTCATATCTCTCATGAATTTGAGGATATGAAGAGTTAGTGAAAGTAGAAAGGTCAAGAGTCTTGTGAATGTGAAGAGTCTTATGTCCAAGTTGTATATATTGAAGACACAACATTGTAATGGTGATCGAATAAGCTCTACAATACATTGTATTTGCATTGCTAAAGTAGATATATTTATCAATAATATTTTTAGTGAGTTATTATCATTGTTATTGTTGAATATATGTGAGGATTTAAAATTAAGATCCTGTGAGAAAATTTTTTATATGCCAACAATGGTATTATAGACATAGAGTGAAAAATTCCAAGTTGGAGAGTCATAGTTGGAGAATATAGAGAGTCACAAAAATTTTATGAGGAGTTGTTAGTGAGTTCATTGAGTGTGAGCATTCTTGAGAACATAGGATTATCCCTGTGAGTGGAACAAAAATTTACCAATTTGGAGAGTTGTTGAAGGAAGACGCCAAAGCAACAAAAATAAGCTATCGTGTTTGAAGCCCTTACAATAAGGAAGAAGTGTATACATGAATTCTAGAGAAGTATTTATTCTCTTTGGAAGCTATACAAAGGTTAACTATCCTGATAGAGAAGGTGTATTAAAGCTTCAAAAAGGAATTCTGCAAGGATGAGAACATCTTTGTTATGCTTACACTTGAAAGTACGTGATTGTAGTAAAAATAAACCTGAGCAACCAAGAGTAGGTGATAGTGCAATTGCAAGATATCCAAGGTATGGGGGAAGCGAACACAAGATACATGAGTGAACCATGGCATTCAAGGGACAATTGGTGAAGAGAGATAGTAGAGCAACGTTCAATATGGAAACATATAATTCATCTCAGAGCAACATTCAATACAAAGATACTAGAGACGAGTGTAGCATACTTGAAACACCAAACATGTGTGAAATTCCTAGTTAGAGAGAGAAGTTACAACAATGTGAATTAGAAGCAGTGCGTTAGAAGTAAGAAGAAGATGTGAATGAAATGACACCTAGTCAGAGAGAAGTTATAATAGTGTGAATTAGAAGCGATGTGTTAGAAGTATTAATTCGATAATTCATTGGAGATGTAGAGAAGAGATATGAGCACTGAAAGGTATCTTACTGTTAGAATTATTTTGCATAATATCTTAGTAAAAGGATATTAAAATTAAAATGAAATTAAATTAAAGTTGAAAGGAAATTAACTTTAAAAAGAGAATCAGATTTTAGAATTTATTTGAGAAGGAAATATTGAAAAGAATTAAAGTTGGATGAAGTTATTATTTAAAAAGAACATAGAAAACAAAATTAAAAGGAGAAGTTATTGAATTTGTGAGGAAAATAAATTTATTAGAAGATTGAATAAAGAGACAAAGGAACAAGATTAAGATTTTAAGAAGATAAAGAATGAAGAAAACAAGGAAAGAAATAATTTGAAATATTTGAAAGGAAAATTTGAATAGAGAAAGAGGAAATTAATTAGGAGAAAGTAATTATAGAACAAATTTGAAGATTATTTATTTATTTATTTATTGAAGAGAATATTTGAAAATAAAATTTAAAATAATTATTGAAAGATTTTTTAATTTTTTTAAAGTACTGAATTAGGGAGTTAAAAGGTCTTCTACTGAATAATTGAAGAAAGCCCAAAGAAAGAGAAGAATTGATTGACATTTTAAAAAAATTGAAAAACAATTAAAAGGGAAGTTCTTTATAAATTATGGCTTCATTAAAAATACCTCTTACAATATCTCACATGGTTGAAGAATCAAACTTTAGAGGAACTCAAAAATATGGAAAATTTTATCTTTCAAATGGGTCAAACCAACACATTCTGTCAATAGGAAAATGAGAAACCATATTTAGGCACATGACATAAGAAAATAAAAATAAAATATTGTGACATTGATTAGGAGCAAACAAACATATGGCTAGAAACAAATAGTGGTTTGATTTTCTTTAAGAAATATATGAAAAACCAGTTACAATTACAGATGATAAAATGTATGAGGTCAAGGCATAGGAAATATATTAATCAACCTATCTGATGGAAAATGCACAATTAAGAATGTATTATATGTATCTGGTTTAGTTGCTAATCTATTGTTAGTATATTAGATGTTAGACCAAAACATAATGATTGAATTCAAAATTATCTTCATTACCAAACAAGGAAAATTTATAGCTACTAGATCCTTCATAAATGGTCTATTTGCACTTAATAATTTATCATCACCAAATATTGGTCTATCAATAAAAACATCAGAAGCAAATATATTTGACATAAGAGGTTAGGGCATATAAGTGCTTCATACTTAAATGAGTTGATAATATATCAAATGGTGTCAGGTTTACCTAATCTAACATGAAAACATATAATTTTTCTAGAATGTTTAGCTAGAAAACAACATAGAGTACCATTTGAATTAAGTTCACATAGAGTCAGGGAACCTCTGGAAGTAGTACATATAGATTTATGTGGACTAATGGCAATTAGTCTTGGAGGACACAATTTTTTTAGCTATTTGTTGATGATTATTCTTGTAAAATGTGGGTGTACTTTTTGAAATTTATATCAAAAACCTTTATATACTACACGCAGTTCAAACAACTTGCAGAAGTAGAATCTGGACGATCATTAGAATTCTTTGCTTAGATATAGGTAATGAATATTTTTCTAAAGAATTTGAATCATTTATAACACAAAATGTATAAAAGGCAACTTACTACAACTTATAAATTGCAACAAAATGATATAACTAAAATAAGAAATTGTTCTATTATGGAAATGGGGTGTAGCATGCTTAAAGAAGTAAATATTGAACATCAATATTGGATAGAGGCTATCAATGCTGAAATATATATCCAAAATACATCTTCCACAAGAATCCTTAAAAATATTACTCCTAAAGAAGCTTGGTCAGGACTAAATCCATCGGTAGCACACCTAGGAATTTTTGGATGTAAAGCATACATGCAAATTTCAAAACAAAAAAGAACAAGTTAGATATAGAAAACTTATGTGGCATATTCCTTGTATATGATGATACTTCAAAAGGTTATAGAATAATTGATCCATTAAAAAAAACTTTGTAAGAAAATATGTAGTATATGATGAAGGATACAAAGTAGATATTAAATATCCTAAGGACACTACCATCCTTATCTTAGATATTACATTAGAATATTTGAAATAAGAATAAAAAATAATAAATTAACCAATTGAAGACTTAGAAATTAGAGCATCACCTCAACAAAAAAGGCAAAATGGTATACAAACACTCTTAAAGACTCAAAACTAGAAAAACTATTTGATCTTACCACTACAAGACTACAAACTCATAGTATGACGAGAGGAAAAGCAAATATTGGACTAATGAGCTCAATAATAGAACCAACCTCAATACAAGATGCAATAAGTCAATAGGAATGGAAAGCAACAATGGAATCAAAATATACAACATTAATGAAGAACAAAACATGGGATTTAGTTGATCTATTCAAAGGCAAGAAAACTATAGGATGCAAATGGATTTACAATATAGGGTATAAAATATATGGATCAATTGACAAATATAAGGTACGTGATAGCTTTTGAAGCCTAATACTTAATGGAAATATTACAAGAAAATAACCACATGATCAAATATAAAGTTGCAATATAATGAACTCAATCAAGATAAGAATAAACACAGAAATAACTCAGAATAACTCATAGAATAATCACATAGAAATGCTCACGAAAATACTAAAAATGATATAGAATAAAGGTCTACTAATGCATGCAATAAGCAATACATTTTTGATACCAATTACAATGCTTAGTCATAAATATATAATAGTATGTGACTCCTCATATGGTGCACTATTGACCTTCACTCTTCTTTGTAATTCTTCACTTTCCTATTCTAAGGACACGTGCACTCCTACATAATGGACACTTGTGGACATTTACACTCACAACACTTGCACATATAATTACATGACACTTGTGTATTTCCTACACATTATTACATTACATGATATATACTCACACTCTAATATAATACACACTCCTAATATAATATTGCACCAGGGTGGTACATTGTCATGTACCAAATAATGTAATATTCTCCAACATCCTCTTGTATTACATTATTTGGTTAGTGAAGACTCTAGTATTCAATATGGGTCTTCATCATGATCTTGAAGCTTCTTAGGATCTTTATTGATTTATTAAATTTGTTGCCTTTATGTATTTTGATCAAATGAATGATTAGTATCCTTAAAAAACTCTTCTTCATATATTACTAATTTGGCTAAAAAAGACTTAACTTCATTTTCTTCTGTAGTTTTTTCTAACTCCTAAATTTCTAAATGATCCTTTTGTTTCCCTTCTCTATATTGTAGTTGCGATTGATTATATTGATATATAGAAGGATATTTCTATTAAAATTATTGTTGATGTGGACGATATTGAGTTTGGTATTGTCTTGATTGTATTGGTCTATTTGCTTGATCATTTTGATTTATCTGATTTCCATGAGACTGATTCCTTGGATTATATCTACAAAAAATTATATTGTGATTCCTATTTTTACATATCTGACAATATCTGTTACTCTTATTTAGCCTATCTCTTGAAGTTGAAGCAACATGCCCTTGTGTGTTATATTTAGTTACCAATGCATTGTTAGTCATTTTATTTTTGATGGAATTCTCAACTTCATACTCTTTAAGAATATTGACTAAATCATCAAATGAAATATCCTTGCCAAGGATTTGCAAAGAAGTAACTAGATGTTTATAATTTTATGGAAGAGCTCTTAGAATCACTTGAACAAGCAATTTGTCTTCTACTTTTTTGCCTAAAGTAAATAGTTTTACTTTTATGTCAGCCACTTTTCTTAAAAATAATTGAGTGCTTTCACCATTAGTAACTTTTAAAGAATGCAATTGAGTTTGAAGATTCAAAATAGTAGCTTTGTTATTTTCTTTAAATATTTTGGCTAAAGTATTCCATGTTTCTGTAGAGATTATAGTAGAGCTTATGTATGGCTATATTTCATCTGTAATTGCAAATGTTATTATCATAAGATCTTTCTTCTTCTTACTTTTGAATTTCTCTATTACCTTCAATAGGTTTTATTTTGGTTCCCCTAACAATGTCCCACAATTTTTCTACTATCAAGATTGACTTTACTTTGTTTTTCCATGAAGCATAATTAGGACCTTTGAGAAGTTGGGACTCTGAGAGAAAGAATTTGTTGGATGTCATGGTGATACTCATATAACCTTGAAATTGACTGCCTTATGTCTCCCTAATTATTTAGAAACTATAAAACTAAGAATTTTGCAAATATATTTTTTCTATGTTTGATGTAGAATACCTTATCTCTCCACAATTAAATTGTTTGCAAATATTCTGACTTTTGAATTTCAACAAAAAATAAATCTATTAAATATATTTGAATACTTTAAATAAATCAACTCTATTTCAACTTATCTCTCCAAAAACTTAAGAAAGTAAATAAGATAAAAAATTATATAAGAATATAAGGTATTATTACTTTATTAGTATCCTTATCTCTCCTCCTTGTCTCATTAAACCTTAGAAAAAACAATAACTAAAATTATTTCTCCTTTAACCTTAGTAAAGAATATGAAATCAAAATATAAACCCTAAAAATACCTCCTTGAGGGTGTGACTTTTTATGGTATCTTGGATAATGCAAACTATAAAAACCTTTTCACTTTGCTTCTTCACTCGAGTGTGTGAGACTTAGTTGGAAGATCTTTGTGTTGGAAATTTTGAGTAGATAAGTTATCATTGATGTCAAGAGTGAGTGGTCATTGATGTCAAGCTTTTAGCACCAGTCAGTGGTAGCTTCAGTGGGTAGCATCAGTTTCAGGTTCTCCAATATGTGCAAAAGATAGCCCGATTTCAGGAGATCAGATTTGGACCAAAGTGCAAAAGAAGATGCCCAAGTAAATAATATTATAATATTTTATTTATTTTTTTAAAGTGAAAAACCCCTTACGGGGCCACCTTGGTCTGAGAGACCATGAACAGGGGGTTCTACACCATCAAAGTCACCCAGGAGTCGCACCCGACCCTGCTCGCACCAACATTATCAATTGGATTTTGGATACCCAATTCAGCTTTTTGGTAGGGTGGAGATTTGAACCTGGGAACTCCCTTGGAGGATTGCCCTCTCCTCTCCAACTCACCTACAACACCTGGGTATCCAAATTAATTGGATGTTTTAATTTAATTATAAATTAATTAATATAATTTTTATTATAAATTAATTTATAATTTAATTTACTTAACCTAATATATGTAAATTAATTGTTAATTAGTTCTAATATTAATTATAAAGTTAATTTATATTAATGTTTTAACACAAAGGTGGGTTATTAAAATCATAATTCGAATGACTAAAAGAGCGTACGTGGGAGAAAAATCAAATTGTGTATAAAAAGGGGGATCCACCCACCTTAGAACTTACCATGCCTTTTTTCGAAAATTAATGCGAATTGCTTGCGATGCATGCTACATCGAAGTGGAGAGAGTAGTGGAATTTGAAGAAGTCAAAAGGCACACGAGGCATAAGGTGGAGGAAGTGATTTTTCCTTCACATTGGGATTATAGCCCACACGGTGGGCTCCCAAGCGCTAAGGCACTAAGGCTTTAGGGAGACGACGAATCGAATCACGTCGAAACCCCTTTTTGGGAAAGCAAGGTATGCATTGTAATTTAGGCGCCAAAAATTTCGGAAGTGGTTGTTGAAAAATTAAAAATTAATTTTTGCATTATATTTGGTTTATAAGGCTGCATGGGGAGTTATAAGGGTTATGCAAATTAAATTTTGATATCATTTGCTTTAATGGTTGGAAATATTTGTAAGGTGTTTGTGAAGTGTTGTATATTATTTTAAGTAAGGAGTTTATAAGGTGTATTCAAGGAATTATTATTTTCATGTATGATTTGTGTATGTTGATTTAAAAAGGGAGTTATAAGGCATAATTAAGTTGTGATTATTTATGTCCAAGGAATATTTTGAGAAAGTTTTGGAATAATATTTTGCTATCTAACCATTGGAATTGGAGAGAAGAAAATTGTGATTGAGACATGTTTTTCTAAAGGCACCTTTACATCCAACAAAAGGTATGGGCATATTCTTCCTAGTGAGTGATTGTTGAAAGTTGTGAATGAAAATTTGGAGTGAAAATGATTGTTTGGTTAAGCATTGTTGAGTGTGTTTTTAATTAATGCTTCAAGGTTTTCTGGAATTGAGAGTTGTTGATAAAACCTTATTTTATAAGCATTGTTGTTGAAGTGATTAAGTTGAGTGAAGAACTTGAACTAGGGTTTGCAAAGAACATGAGTATCATTGTTATGTGATATTGGTTGATAAGCATTGTTGGAAACATTTGAGTGAGTGTTCATATGTTTGGACTAGGGTTTGTGAGCAAATATTATTTCATTGAGTGATTGGTTGAGTAAAATTGGTTGAGCCTAGTCAAGTCGATGTGTGAAGTGATAGTTCAAGTTCTATGAAACAAATTGTTCTATATTCTAAATTGATTTGAGAGAGAGGTTGAGTTTAGGTGAATTTGAAGCATACTGAGTCTCTAACAATTCTCTATATGTTTCTGTAATAAAATAAATATTGAAAGTGATTGAGAGTTTTTGAGTGTGAAGCATATTGAGTCTAACAAATTCTCTATATGTTTCTAAAAGAGTGATTGAAAGTGATTGAGCATTGTGATGAATGTGAAACATATTGAGTCTCTAACAATTCTCCTTATTTTTCTATAATATTGGACAAGTTCAAGTGAGGACTTGTTGAGCAGATTTAGACAAGCTCTAGAGAGGACTTGTGGGTTGATTAGTGTAAGCTTTTATAGAATTTTACAAGGCAAATTTGAGATAAGTCTTTGAGAAGACTTGAGAGTAGAGTTGATTGATTGATTTGTTCAAACCTTGAGTTAAGGTTTGGGGTAGATCCAACAGAGTTGATTTATGATTAAGTCAAGCTTTGAGTTAAGGCTTGAGGATAGAGATTAAGGATAAATTTGTGCTAGAATGAAGGACTGTGTTTAGTGTAGATCAGAGGAAAGAGATTGAGGATAGATTTGTGCTAGAAAGAAGGACTGTGTTTAGTATAGATTCGAGGATAGGGTTTGGTGTAGATTTGAGGATAGGTTTATGCCAGACCAGAGATAGAGATTGAGCAGATTTATGCTAGACCAAAGGACTATGTTTAGTGAAGATTTGAAACCAATATTTGAAGGTGATAGAGTATAGAGGATGACAGTCTCTAGTGGATAGAAATATATTAACCAGGGTAGTGAGGATAAGTGTCATCAATGGATAAAGATACATTAGCCAGAGTAGTGAGGGCAATAGTTTTTTTAGAAGATCACCAGTTAGAGCTAATGATAAAGGAGTTCTCCTGTGGATAGAGATCCACAAAATTGATTAGGGGATTGGTGTCTCCTTTGGATAGAGGTCCATAAAATTTGTAATAGGGAAAGGATTCCCAAGAGATTGATTGAAAAAATTTTATTGAAATATTTTCTCCGTGGAGTAGCCCACATTGGGTGAACCACGTTAAATTGGTGTCTCTATTGTGTGTGATAATTTATGCATTGCTTTGGTTACTACTATTAATATTACCATTTATTATATTGGATAATACTATTGGGAAAAGAAAAGGAAAAAGTGGTCTTATACTATTCACCCCCCCTCTCAGTATAAGCTTGTCTTCTTCAATTGGCATCAGAGTGGGTTCCTTTGGAAGAGTTTAACAGCTTGAAGGAAAATATTTCAAGAACACAATGGAGTCTGAGAATGTGTCCTCAGATAATTCAACACCAATATTTGATGAAAGTGATTATAGATATTGGAGTATGGGAATGAAGATTCACCTGATGGAACTTGGCAATGAAATTAAGGAAGCAGTTGCAAATGGATACATACCACTAGTTTATCCACCTACAAATAAGAAAGATAAGCTTCTACAACATTACAATTCAAAAGCAATAAATGCAATTTTGAGATGTTTGCATAAAATAGAGTCCATAAAAGTTATGCATTGTAAATATGCAAAAGGAATTTGGGATAAGTTGCAAAGTATATATGAAGGAGATAAAGGTGTCAAAAAGGTAAAGATACAAAATATCAAAGGACAATTTGAATAATTAAGAATGAAGGATGAGGAAAATATTAGCACTTATCTACTTTGTATTGATGAGGTTGTTAATGCCATGCAAGAACTTGGACTTAAGGTTGAAGAATAAGATGTTTGTGATAAGGTCTTAATATCTCTTCCAAAAATATTTAGTGAAATGATTTTTGCTATAGAAGAATCAAAAGATGGTGATTATTTGACAAGAGATATGTTACTTGGTATTCTTACAACATTTGAGTTGAGAACAAAAGAGGAACCTAATATTCGAAAGGAAGCAACCTTCAAATCAATTAAGACAAAGGGTAAGAAGTCATAATCGAGCAATGAGTCATCCGGTGATGAAGAAGCAAATTATGGCCGAAGGAATAAAGATTAAAAAAAAATTAAATATGCAAAATTTATTACATGTTTCAATTGTGAAAAGTATGGTCACTATGCAACTGATTGTCAAAAAGCTAAAAAAAACAATGATGAAGAAAAGCAGGATCACAAGAACAAGGAATAAGAAAAATATAGGTACCAAAAGAAAGGCAAGGATGGACAAGGTAGACAAGGAAATAATTTCTTTCAAAGACAAAAGAGGAGCTACTATACAGAAAAGGCAAGTAAGTACAAGTGATGGTGATAATAGTTTTTCAGATAATGATAAAGATGAAGTCCTATTTATGATTTAAAAAAAAGAAGTCAATAAAAGGTCACCAATAATTCTCAAGTGTTTTAGATGTGGTAATTCTAGACATCTTGAAGATAGTTTTACAAGGGATGGTTTCAGTTTCAATGATGATGAATATGAAGATGCACTTGAAGGACCAGTAGAAAATATTCTAATGGCACTAGAAGAAGAAGAAGGTGAGCCTATAGAAGACAAGTCAAAAGAAAATGAAGATGTAGAAAAAGGTAAACAAATAGAGGAAAAATGAAAAAAGGAGGAGTTGATCTTAAGGGAGAGCTTATCTATGCTCTTAAAACTTTAAAGAAGGTAAGAAAGCAAAACTCTCAACTTGAGATTCAATTTTAAGAATGTGATGAAGAAAGAGGAAAGCTTATAGAGGATCTAAACAAGTCAATGGCTAAGACAAAGAAGTTCAAGGATAAGTTAGAAGCAAAGGTCTTAGAATGTGAAAGGTTAGAACAAGAAGTAGCTATACTAAGGGAAGATTTAGAAAAATCCAAGGATAAGCTACACAAGTTTGGAAAGATTTCAAAGATTGTGGATAAAATGATCAAGGTACAAAGAAGGTCAACAAACAAAACAGGCCTTGGTTTTGAACAAGCTCAAAAGAAACAAGAAGAAGAGTCAACCTCAAGTTCTTTAGAAGAAGAAACTTCAGAAGAAGACAGTATAAGAGAAAGTGAGACTTCTGAGGATGAGTTGGACAATAGAAAGTTCAACAAGGAAAGGAAAAATGCATAATGAAGAAACAAATGGAACAACAATCATAATAGGTTAAGAGAGACTAAGAGACCAATGAGGTCAAGACAAGGAATTTTCAATGGACGATGTCTCTCATGTCATAGATTTAGGCACATGGCTTCACAGTGTAGGACACATGAAAGACAAGAAAATAGGAATTTCAGAAACAGACAACTTTTCCATAGGTATTGCTACTCATGTAATCAGTTTGGTAACAAGGCAATGAATTGTAGGGTTCATGACAGAAAAGGATATGGCTTCACCAGGAGAAATCCCAAGACATTTACACCTCTAAGGAAAGCAAGGTATGCATTGGAATATAGGAGTCAAAAATTTCGTAAGTGGTTGTTGAAAAATTAAAAATTAATTTTTGCATTATATTTGGTTTATAAGGCTGCATGGGGAGTTATAAGGGTTATGCAAATTAAATTTTGATATCATTTGCTTTAATGGTTGGAAAGAGTTGTAAGGTGTTTGTGAAGTGTTGTATATTATTTTAAGTAAGGAGTTTATAAGGTGTATTCAAGGAATTATTATTTTCATGTATGATTTGTGTATGTTGATTTAAAAAGGGAGTTATAAGGCATAATTAAGTTGTGATTATTTCTGTCCAAGGAATATTTTGAGAAAGTGTTGGAATAATATTTTGCTATCTAACCATTGGAATTGGAGAGAAGGAAATTGTGATTTAGACAGGTTTTTCTAAAGGCATCTTTACATCCAACAAAAGGTATGGGCATATTCTTCCTAGTGAGTGATTTTTGAAAGTTGTGAATGAAAAGTTGGAGTGAAAATGATTGTTTGGTTAAGCATTGTTGAGTGTATTTTTAATTAATGCTTCAAGGTTTTCTGGAATTGAGAGTTGTTGATAAAACCTTGTTTTATAAGCATTGTTGTTGAAGTGATTAAGTTGAGTGAAGAACTTGAACTAGGGTTTGCAAAGAATATGAGTATCATTGTTATGTGAGATTGGTTGATAAGCATTGTTGGAAACATTTGAGTGAGTGTTCATATGTTTGGACTAGGGTTTGCGAGTAAGGATTATTTCATTGAGTAAATTTGGTTGAGGCTTGTCAAGTGGATGTGTGAAGTGATAGTTCAAATTATATGAAACAAATTGTTCTATATTCTAAATTTATTTGAATAGAACTTGAACTATCACTTCAAGGCATTATTTCTAAAGGCATCTTTACATCCAACAAAAGGTATGGGCATATTCTTCCTAGTGAGTGATTTTTGAAAGTTGTGAATGAAAAGTTGGAGTGAAAATGATTGTTTGGTTAAGCATTGTTGAGTGTATTTTTAATTAATGCTTCAAGGTTTTCTGGAATTGAGAGTTGTTGATAAAACCTTGTTTTATAAGCATTGTTGTTGAAGTGATTAAGTTGAGTGAAGAACTTGAACTAGGGTTTGCAAAGAATATGAGTATCATTGTTATGTGAGATTGGTTGATAAGCATTGTTGGAAACATTTGAGTGAGTGTTCATATGTTTGGACTAGGGTTTGCGAGTAAGGATTATTTCATTGAGTAAATTTGGTTGAGGCTTGTCAAGTGGATGTGTGAAGTGATAGTTCAAATTATATGAAACAAATTGTTCTATATTCTAAATTTATTTGAGAGAGAGATTGAGTGTAGGTGAATGTGAAGCATATTGAGTATATAACAATTATCTATATGTTTATGTAATAAAAGAAATATTGAAAGTGATTGAGAGTTTGTGAGTGTGAAGCATATTGAGTCTCTAACAAATTCTCTATATGTTTCTAAAAGAGTGATTGAAAGTGATTGAGCATTGTGATGAATGTGAAACATATTGAGTCTCTAACAATTATCCTTATGTTTCTATGAGATTGGACAAGTTCTAGTGAGGACTTGTTGAGAAGATTTGGACAAGTTCTAGAGAGAACTTGTGGATATATTTATGTGAGCTTTTGTGGAAGCTTATAATACAGAATGAGAGCAGAGTTGGAAAAGTTCTAGTAAGGACTTGTTGAGCAGATTTGGACAAGTTCTAGAGAGGACTTGTGGACAGATTAGTGTGAGCTTTTGTAGAAGCTTACAAGGCATATTTGAGATAAGTCTTTGAGAAGACTTGAGAGAAAAGTTGATTGATTGATTTGTTCAAACCTTGAACAAAGTTGATTTGTGATTAAGTCAAGCTTTGAGTTAAGGCTTGAGGACAGATATTGAGGATAGATTTGTGCTAGACTTAAGGATTGTGTTTAGTGCAGATCAGAGAATAGATATTGAGGATAGATTTGTGCTAGACTAAAGGACTATGTTTAGTACATATTCAAGGATAGATTTTGGTGCAAATTTGAGGATAGGTTTGTGCTAGACTAGAGATAGAGATTGAGCAGATTTGTGCTAGACCAAAGGACTGTGTTTAGTGTAAATTTGAGATACAAATTTTAACGTGATAGACTATATAAGATGACAGTATCCAGTGGATAGATATCCATTAACCAGGGCAATGAGAACAGGTGTCTTCAATGGATAGAGATCCATTAGCCAGAGTAGTGAGGGTAACTGTTCTTCTAGAAGATCACCAGTTAGAGCTAAGGAGAAAGGAGTTATCCTATGGATAGAGATACATGAACTTGATTAGGGGATTGGTGTATCCTTTGGACAAATGTCCATAAAATTTGTAATAGAGAAATGTTTCCCAAGAGATTGATTGAGAAAATTTTAGTGAAAGATTTCTTCGTGGAGTAGCCCATATTGGGTGAACCATGTTAAATTGGTATCTCTATTGTGTGTGATGATTTGTGCATTGATTTGGTTACTACTATTGATATTGCCATTAATTATATTAGATAATATTGTTTGGTAAAGAAAAGGAAAAAGTGGTCTTATACTGTTCACACCCCCTCTTAGTATAATCTTGTGTTCTTCACTTTGCATGGACATCTATTTGAATTCTTCTGAATGGGTATTTCAAGCTTCTGCTCTTCAAATTCTATTCTTCTACGTGTCACCTTAGCTCAGTATGATAAATTTTATTATATTTCCAAATTCTTATAATGTTTGATTTTCTTGGATGCGCACGAATGAGACATTTCACTAACCTTGGCTGCAATGAGTGTCAGAGTTTCCAACACTTGGCTTCTACCAAGTGGCTCTTAGTCTTGCACCTCAACCAACAATCAATTTACTAACCTTGTGCACTTATCCAATGATTGGAATTCATATTTGATATTTCACCTTCCTCTGATGCTTCAAATCTCCTTTCTTGAGTGCAATGTATGATGTTTCAATGCTCCTTTTTGACTATAATGAATGATGTTCCAATGCCCTTCTTCAGATTGTTATGGGTAATGTTGCTATGCTATTTTTAGGTTCTCCTATTTTTTATTGTGAGATACCAATTTTAGGTGCTCCTCGATGGATGTAATGGGTTACGTAATGGCAATAAGAAATGGTGTTGCACATTCCTTGGCACATTTGGCTTTGGGGTTAGGTGATGATAATATTCCTAATGCCTTAAGTGTAGCTCTAATGGATACTATACCTTTATCCTATTGTTTTCCCCCTTCTTGCACTCTCATGATCTTTCTCTATGTTGCTAAATTCCCTTTGTAGGTGTAGGCTTCGTACTTTAATGCATATGCAAAATGCTTACAAAATTGCACTCCAAAATCCTATGTTATCTCCTTTGAATAACTGCGTTCAAATAATTTTAAGAAAACACTTTTCTCACCTTGAATTTGCTATTCAAGCCTTTAGATGTCTTTGATTATCTCTTTTCATAACTTTTATTCTTATATCTCCTTGCATTTTGATTTCTTTTATTCCTTTGAATAGCGCCTCTTTGCTTTGGCACTTCAGTGGCACTCCTATGATGCTTGTTCTGCACTTTTCAGTGACACTTTAGCCTTCTTCCTTTTTTTCCAATGTAGCTCCTCCTTACTATAAGACTCCACAATCTGTTGTCTTTTTTAGACTCTCATAGTATGCTACCTTGTCTTGTATTCAAGCTTTGTATTACTACTTGAATCTTCAATGGAATGTTCTTCAGTGGATCTCCTCTATGGGTTTGTCTTTAGATGTGACAATTATCTCAAAATTTGTGTGAATATCTTTTTTCGGGGCTCTACTTTCTCTGTTTTCTTTCTTCTTTAAAACTTGATTAATGGCCACTCTTCAATCTTCAATAGACAATAGGACTTCTTTGCTTGAATCTCCTTCTTTATCTCTGACTTCAATGTTGTTCTTCTAGATTTTAGTCTTTTTCTTGACTGAATATGCTACCTTCTCTAGCTTCAAGTCTTCTTGCTATGAAGCTATTGTGACGTTTCACTTGATTATGTCAATACTATGAATATTTACTTGCATTCTCTAAAATTGTTCCTTTTATTTAATGTTGACCTTGTAGATTTCAAATGCTACCTTTCTCTTTTGCTATCCTACATTATCTGACTTTTTTGTCCAATGTGGACTTCTAATATGTTGTCCTCTATGTGTTATGTGTTGTCCTTTAACTAGGACTATCCTCAAGAATTTATGTTGTCTTGAAGTCTTCTTGCTACCTTCAAGTTTTCCTTAATGGTCTCTTTTCTTGCTAAGGACTAATAAACCTTTATCAAGGAACTTTTACAATAGGTTTTCTTCTCTATCTTTAATATTTTAATGAGATTTTTTCAAGTCTCCTTAATTCGATTTCTATGGAACTTCTCTTCTGGAGTCTCTAAATTCTTATCAATCTCGAGGTCTATATTTGAGACCTGAATCTATAGATTGCCTTATATTCTAAATATATTCTTGGAATAGGTAAAATCAATCTATCTAAAACTTTTCAATAATGACCAACTTTTCTTCTTGAGTTGGTTCTCTAAAATTTGTATCCTTAATCTTCACTGGTTGTTCTTAAACCTATTTGTAAAAATTCTCTTCACTAATTTTCCTTCAACTAGAGGTATTAATTCTTGGATTCATTGGATTTACTCCAACCTAGTGGAAATACCTTAACTTCAATGGCATTTCCTTAGCCAGTGGAAATGTCCTTGGACTATTTACAAATTTTAAAAACCTATGCAAGTTAATTTGTTGTGGCTCTGATACCACTGATAGCTTTTGAAACCTAATACTTAATGAAAATATTACAAGAAAAAAACCATAAGATAAAATATATAGTTGTAATATAATGAAATCAATCAAGATAAGAATAAATTTAGGAATAGCTCAAAATAACACATAGAATAATCACATAGAAATGCTCACGAAAATACTACAAGTGAGATAGAATAAAGGTCTACTAATGCATACAATAAACAATGCATTTTTTATGCCAATTATAATTCTTAGTCACAAAAATATAATAGTATGTGACTCCTCATATGGTGTACTATTCACTTTCTTATTCTAAGGACACATGTGAACTCTTACATAATGGACACTTATGCACATTTACACTCACAACAATTGCACACATAATTACATGCCACTTGTGCATTTCCTGCATATTATTACATTACATGAAATATAAACTCACACTTTGATATAAGACACACACCTAATCTAATATTGCACCAAGGTGGTACATTGTCACGTACCAAATAATGTAATATTATCCAACAATATGAATGGTCGCAAAAGGTTTTGCTCAAATAGAAGGGATTGATTCCAAAGAAACATTTGCATCTATAACAAAAATGACTACCATTCGATTTGTGCACTAACAAATCAAATTGAATGGAAAATACATTAGATGGATGTTAAAAGTGTATTTCTTAATGGTGATCTTGAAGAGGAAGTATACATGATTCAACCAAAAATATTTGTTGCTAAGGGTCAATAACAAAAGGTTTGCAATTAAAAAAAATCACTATATTATTTGAAACAATCCCCTAGAGCATGGTATATCAAAATCAATGACCATATTATATGTCATGGTTCTAACGAAAAATGCCTCTAATTCAAATATTTATATTAAAAAAATAAATATGAAATAGTGGTTCTTGTAGTATATGTTGATGATCTAGTAATTACAAAAAGTTCAAAAAATGATAGACAATGTGAAAAATGATTTGACAAAGGAATTTGAAATGATAGATTTAGGGCTTCTGCATATTGAATTGGTTTATAAATTTGGCAAAATAAGAATAGTATCACACTCACTCAAACTAAATATGCAATAAAATTACTTAAAAAATACAACTAATAGACTCCAAACCTAAATAAAATCTCATGGAACAAGGACTACAAATATCAAGATATGATAAATCACCTCAAGTATCTTCTACTTTGTATCATAAATTGATTGGAAGTCTTATATTTATAACAAATACCAGACCAAATATTGTTTTTGTTATAAATTATCTCTAGATTTATGTAATATCCGAAAGAAATCCACTGCGATGAAAATGATATTACATTATGTCAACAATACTACAAAATTTGGTCTAGAGTATAAGAGAAATGCTAATTTTTATTTACAGGGGTATTTTGACTTAGACTATGTAGGTTCAATAGATGACAAAAAATCAACATCAGGCTATGTATTTCATATTGGATTAGGACCTATTTCATATCATAATAAAAAACAACATGCAGTAGTGATTTCATCTATAGAAGCAGAATATGGTGCCACAAAATATGCTATATGTGAGATATTATGGTTATAGTACATTCTATGAGATATGGAGATCAAAATAAATCCTACAATATTCAATTGTGATAATCATGGAGTTTAGAAACTAATAAAAATTCCTATATTTCATGAAAGAACAAAATATATTGAAGCTCAATGATACTTTATTCAGGATCATATTCAAATAAAATATGTTTCTACTAAAGATCAACTTGCAGATATTTTTATAAAGGCACTTAGACAAAACATGTTTGAGTTATTTCAAAATCATCTATGCATAACAAGAATATCAACTTGAATAAAAAAAATGCAAGAGCCAAAAATCACCACCATAGTTAGAGAAAGAAGACCAAAGAAAACAAAGACAATGGATCTTATACTAAATAATGCAATGCAGGGGTAGTTGGAAGTATTACATTATTTGGTACCTTGCAAGAATATTTCAAGTACCTTTTAAATATTTTGGAATATTTGAGTCTAGTTTGTAACTAGTTTGTGGTGTGAAAAGAGTCTTGTAAATATGAGTCAATTAGAGTTTGTCATTTAGTAATAATTGGAGGTTTGGATTCAATAAAATATATCTCTTATAAGAAATATGAAGAGTCATATCTCCTATGAGTTTGAGGAGATAAAGGTGAAAGCACGAGGATACGAAAGCCCATAGGCGTACCGGGTGCGGTGCAAACAAAAGCATACGAAACGCTAAGTCCTACGAATGAAGAAGGACTAAAGTGCATGAAAAAGGGAAAACAAACGAACTGAAATGAGATATAAAGCAAATGTAAAGTGCAGCCCTTATTTTTATTAATTTTTCTTTGAGACCAGGTTACAATACGTCTCCTTCCTTTTTAGGAGCTAGGAGCGTTAGATATAGCTTTGTTACACCACGGATGGTACGCTTCCCTTCGGGATCTTCCGCGTGCCCACATTTGAAATGGGCGGGCCAAACGTCATCGCCGCTTGCATGAATGCATCTGTAGTTCCTTGCTGCCCCTCCGATGTCGAGATCCTACATTCAAAGAAATAGCAAATGATTAGTAGCACCTACGGATGGAGGGAAATATGCAATCCCCAAGGCCTCCAGTTAATGCATGCATGAAATAATTAAAATGGTAATCAAAACATGTCAGAATAAGATGAAATTTGGATAGAAGCATGCAAACACTATCATGAACACACTATAAAAGGAACAGTCAAGAAATCTGTTGTAGATTTCTAATCGCTCCGGGGTGGGACGATTAGGACTGTCATAAAATGTCAGAAAGTAACCTCCTAAATGTCCCATCCAGAGGCCTCCAAAACACCTACAAAGTTGGGGTTAGGAAAAATGGGGCATTTTGAGATGACCCAGAAGGTCGGATTTTGCAGATTCTGCCTCGATCACCCTGTATCCGAAGATGCTCCCTGTATGTTAGTGAAAGCGAAAAGCAATGAAAACATAGTCAAAACTCATCAGAATGGCATGAAATTTGAATGGCAGCATATATGAAAGACATAAAATAAAATGCAAAAGAAATAGTAAGGAAATATACTACAGATTTCTAATCACTCCGGGGTGGGGCGATTAGGACTGCAGCAGTGCAGGGGGCACCCGGGGCAGGACGCCCACCGTTTGGGGCTTGGTTTCAGCACCAATCCACTTGGGATGGGTCCAAAACCTCCTAGGGGGTTGTGTCAAAAAATTGGGTGGGGTATTGTGGCCAAATGTTTGGGTTTTGGGTCCGGATTGCGCTTCCAATGTTCACCCAATAACCTCCCTTCCAAAAGAGAGATCAAGGATGTAAGAAGCACAAGTGAGGGGTGAGGATGTAATTCGGCAGCACTCCATTGCTCCAAATGCTCCTGCTCTATTCTTTTTTGGGGTGAGAAGACTCACCATTTTATAGACCTGAGGGTCTCTTGTGAATGAGCATGCAGAGGCGCCACTTGGCCATCATGCCTTGTCATGGGAGAGAAGATTCCTCCCTGATTAAGGGCTCCATGACTGCCTCTATGACTGCCTCTTTGAGCTCAAAAATGCTCACTCGCACTCCCATGCATTGAAGGTGGAGTTGAGTGGTGGATCTGAGCTACCATTTGTCAAGGTTTGACCTTTTTCCCATCAAACCTACTATTCACCCCACCCTAGAGTGAATGCTGCTAATCATCCCTGGGGTGGGACGAATACCAGTTTGTAATCATCCTAGGGTGGAACGAGTAGGGAGCAGAGTGCCTGAAAGGTGCCAAATTGACCTCTGACCTTCCAAAACTATTGTGGGAGTGGTTAGGACCACTGTTTAACCTCTGGGGGCTGCCCTAGGGGCTATGTATGTCAATTCGATCAGTGCTTGTCGTCACATAATCGGATTGGTGTTGTTTTGGTGTCTATAGATGCCCCTTTTTGGGATGCACTGTGCATGGCACAATGCTGAGCAAAAATAGATAACCAAAGCACTAATGATTAGGGTTTCTCAGTAACCTAACCAAATTTTGATGCCCCAAGTATGGAAAGGGCATGCATTCTTGAATCCTTGCTTCTGACGAGCTAAGGAGCTTAATTCAAGTGTTAACCTTTTTTGGTGAGGTGTTACTTGATCTTGGACATTGTTCGATCATGAATAGGCAAAGGGCGCAACCTTTTGTCTATGGGAACCTTGAGTTCATGATTCTAGAATGCCAAGTGTTTGATCAGCTTGTGATAATTGCTTGTTTGCTGCCCCAAGCAGGAGCGTGATTGTCTTTGTCAATGATTCTTTGAATGCATGCCATTTCCTTGATTGGGTGTGTATTTGTTGATTGGTGACTAAGTGTGACTACCCCCTCAAGCGACGAATCGATGAGGGAATGACCGAAATGAGAAAAGTGATGAGTCACTTGACCCAAGATGACTTTTGTAAGGGTGCCTTCAGTTGTTTTCCTTTGAATGCTTATGCAGTTTCCCAACAATCTGACCTATTTTTGGTGGGTTTTAACCCTTTTTGTGACGCATTTTGGAGCTGAAATTGTCAAAAATTCGTCCTCCCATGGAGCGGTCCGGCTATGGTAGCCTTCTTAGGGAGTAGAATATTGATAATTTGTGGCCCAATGTTTGTTTTGTATGCCAAGAATGTCAGGTGCAAAGGCGCCTTTGTTTGGCAATGTTATTGCTATTTTTGGGTGGGTTTGGACCCTTTTGTGTGATGCCTTTTGGGGATGAAATTGTCGAAAATCCTTCCTCTTGTGGAGTGGTCCGGCTATGGTAGCCTTCTTAGGGAGTAGGATAGTGAGGATTTGTGACCCCAACGTCGGTTTTGGATGCCAAGAATCGTAGGCGCAAAGGTGCCTTTGTTCGGCAATTTTATTGTTGTTTTTGGTGCATTTTGGATGCAGTTTTTGTTGTTTTTGATTTTCTTGCTCTGTAATCATCCCAGGGTGGGACGAATACCAGTTTTGTAATCATCCTAGGGTGGGACGAGTGCTAACTAGAGCGCTCATCCTAGGGTGGAATGATTACAGGCCTAAAAGCCTATATAAGGGCCAAAACTAGGTTTTGGGCTCATTTGCACTTTGTTTTTCTGGCGATTTGGAGTTGTGAGGAGGAGTTCGAGTCTGCGTAGCGGAGCGCTGTCGAGATTTCATGGATACCATGAGTTCACGGACCGGATCATCGAGTGGCGGAGCCGAGGCAAGACCGGTAGGTGCTCCTCCTTTATTTTGTTTGTTTTTATTTTACAGTTCAAAATCGTAATTTATTTTATATTTCGTTTTTCGTTTAAACTAAGATTAAAACCCTAGTTTAATTGTTTTGTATTTGTATTTTGTTGTGTTGTTTAAACTAATATCAAAAACCTAGTTTAAAATTTTGTTTTATTTTTTTTTTTTTTAGTTTAAACTAGAGTTAAAAACCCTAGGTTAAAATTTTGTTTTATTTTTTTTTTAGTTTAAACTAGAGTTAAAAACCCTAGGTTAAAATTTGTTTTGATTTTGTTTTTTAGTTTAAACTAGAGTTAAAAACCCTAGGTTAAATTTTTTTTTTTTTGTTTTTTGTTTAAACTAGAGTTAAAAACCCTAGGTTAAAATTTTTTTTGTTTTTTTTTGTTTAAACTAGAGTTAAAAACCCTAGGTTAAAATTTGTTTTTTTTGTTTTTTGTTTAAACTAGAGTTAAAAACCCTAGGTTAAAATTTTTTTTGTTTTTTTTTTGTTTAAACTAGAGTTAAAAACCCTAGGTTAAAATTTTTTTTTTGTTTTTTTTTTTGTTTAAACTAGAGTTAAAAACCCTAGGTTAAAATTTTGTTTTTTTGTTTAAACTAGAGTTAAAAACCCTAGGTTTAAATTTTGTTTTTTTTGTTTAACTAGAGTTAAAAACCCTAGGTTTAAATTTTGTTTTTTTTGTTTAAACTAGAGTTAAAAACCCTAGGTTAAATTTTTTGTTTTTTGTTTAAACTAGAGTTAAAAACCTAGGTTAAAAATTTTTGTTTTTTTTTTTAAACTAGAGTTAAAAACCCTAGGTTAAAATTTTGTTTTTTTTTGTTTATTGATTTTTTTAAGTTTATATGTTAATTTTTTATTAAATTTGTTTATTTATTTTTTTTTTTTTTTTGTTTAAACTAAGGTTAGAAACCCTAGGTTGAAATTTTTTGTGATTTGTTTGTTTTTTTTAAAATAAGGTTAAAAACCCTAGTTTGCAATTTTGTAATTTGTTTGTCTGTATAGTTTATTTGAATTTTAGAATGTTTTTGTTGTACATTTTGTTAATGTTGCTTGTACAGTTTTTTTTTGTTGTCATGTTTTAATGTTTTTGTGTTGTTTTGTTTTGTAGGTGGTGAAGAGTCGGTACCGTCAATCGACGGTATTCTTTGAAGCATGGGAGGCATTGACTATGGCGGACTGGGAGTGGCTTGATGCCCTTGGGCTCAAGCAGGTGACTCGGTTAGAGCCTGTGGTGGGGGATCGGGCATATCTGACTGCCCTGATCAATTTGTGGGATCCTCGCACCAACACCTTTCATCTCCCAATAGGGGAGATGATAGTGACTTTGGAGGACGTTTATCGGATTCTATGGATTTTGATAGATGGGCTGCCCATTCGGACTACTCCTCGTGATCAGTGAATGATGGTGTTGACACGGTGCTTTGGGCATGCGACGAAGATGGGGGTGGATGAGGCGGTGGAGAGGGTAGAGGGGGACTGCCTGATTGGCAAGATTTTGGTGCGGTGGTGGTTGGAGAAGGGCATGTTGGGGGTGAGGCATGCACTGCTCATGACTCTCATCTCCAACATGCTGCTTCTTGACTCCTCAGGTGCGAGGTTCCCTTGGAACCTGCTTGAGGTGGTGTTTAGACTTGTGGAGTGTCCGACCTCAGTGCCACTGATTATGAGGTGGGGTCAGACATTATTGGCATAGCTTTATGATGAGTTGTACGAGGTCCATTGTCGGAGGTGGAAGGGGATTGGATGCAGCTACCTATTGCAGTGTTGGGGGTGGCAGCACATAGCTGTGGAGCGGCGCAGGGATTGCCTTGGACCACTCGAGCAGAGATGGTGGATAGGGAGATTGGTTATGCTGCTCTATGGTGGAGGTCAGAGGAGCAGGGGCAGAGTCGATGGTGGGTAGGTGTCGTAGGGCACTATGTCGATGCCTTCTCGCGTCTTGCTCTAGGGGAGGTGTTCTGGCATCCATACTAGGACTGTCCACTGGCCTGAGGTTGGGGAGTGGCTCCGATGGGCACTGGGGAGGTGGCTGATCGGGCGGCATGGGACCGAGCAGGAGTACTTCTCGTACGTTCGGGTGACTCGATAGTTTGGGGTGCACCAGGGATTGCTTGGTGAGCCTTTGATCTATCGACGTCGAGGTGACGAGAGGACTCTGGCCTGGCCGATCATTGAGCCACTGGGTGAGGAGTCGAATGTAGTGATTGATGTCCCTGATGTGGACAATGTCGGGGTGACTTAGAGTATGACCAGTGGTGGACGATGCGGTGATGGTGGGGTGAGGGGCCTCTAGGAGGTATGGATGCAGCAATAGTAGGTGGTGAGGATGCAGAGGCATCAGGGGAGGGTTGGGGAGCTCCGCGATGATGCGGATATGGTGGAGGTTGACGACTTGATTGGGGATGACCTAGGGGTTTCAGAGTAGTTGGATATATAGGACGTTCTGGAGTAGTGGGTGTTGAAGTAGCCCATCATCCTAGAGATGCCCATGCCTCAGGTAGTCCCAAGGGACATGGAGGCTAGGTATCATGTTGAGATAGCATGATTGGAGGATCTACTATGGAGATGATATGAGGAGCATGGGGAGGTTCTGTAGGAGAGGGATCTCCTATGGACTCAGTTGGTAGAGTGGGAGAATGCATTGGCTGCGTACCATCGATGGGATGGGGACATAGATGCTTCATGGGAGAGGGATCTCCTATGGACTCAGTTGGCATAGTGTGATGACGCATTGGCTACGTACCATCGATGGGAGGTGGATTGGGTCCGGCATCGGTTGGATTTGGAGGTAGATATTATCCACCTCGGTGGGCAGTTACCTGAGCTCACTAGAGGTGGATCTTTGCACCGAATGAGAGACAGTGAGACTGAGCAGTCTGCTTCCTCTCATCGTAGGTGGGTGGGTGAGGGTAGCGCTAGTGGGCATGATGCGGGGCTGGCAACAGTCACCTTGAGAGGTCCCATAGGACCCACACCATTGGGGGTAGTTCTAGTCGCACCGATCCTGCGTGATCATGGTGGCCGACTCCCTAGGCTTGGGGTTTTTGAGTTTTTGATGTTTTTGTGAGGTCAGAGGACCGACTTATTGTAGCCTACGGGCATTTTGGTGATATATATACATGAATTTATTTTTGGTTATACACTTGTCATGATTTATTGTTAATTTTATGCACATTTATTTATGTTGATGTATGCATGTGTTATTATGAATGCGATGTTTCTAATTATATGATGTATGCATATGGAATGGATGGAATGATTTGTTGATAACTTGTCGGTGGCACCATAGACTATACAGGATTTACTGGCTTTCTGTACTATGTGATTGCTTTGTGGAATGACTTTGTATGTGTATATTTTTTTTTGTTTTGTATTTTTTGATGGTGATGCAAGAATGGACATGTACAACATTTGTTTTAGAATGTAGTTAAGGTTTTTCTGAGATTCAGATGTTTTAACTAACTAGCCAAGACTGTACATTTATCTCACAAGACTTTTGAACAAGGTACGAATCAGACTTGAGTTTGACCAAGTTATTTCACATCCCTGTGTGTGCGATTGAATTTGTTTATGTGGTATTTGTCAGGATACCGCCAGTGCTAGGTAGGCTGTCCACCAAACTTGTACTGAGGATCACCTAATTAGCTCCACTAACTCCTTTGTTGTATTTAGTAAGATTAATCCATAGGACAATCTAAGGTACCATAAGCTAGCTCATCCACATGCAAACATTGGTCTGCTCACATGCAAAGCTAATGTGATAGACATATCGTCATGCATTTAGGATACCACCATTGCTAGGTAGGTTGTCCACCAAACCCGTAATGAGGATCACCTAGATGGTTTTTTGAATGCTGAGAATTCCAGGGATTCAAGCTCAGGCATCTTTCGGTTGCTCAACTTGTTGGGATACTTGCTCTCATACATAGTGATGAAAATCACTATTTATTTTTCTCTTTTGTTTTTCTTTTTGAGCAAGGGGTTTGAATAGTGGTGATAACCATTGTTATTTGATTTTGCATTTTAGGTTTCAAAGTTGAGCTCGTAGGTTTTTGGCTTGTGAATGGAATTGATCCCTTTTGGCTTTGGGGATGACTACCCATCCTGTTTAGGGACGTGTAGTATGAATCCTTATGACTTTGGGGACCAAAGGTGATTTGGGATGTTATTATGTAATGGCATTGATATTTTAGGCCTTGGGGATGACTACCCATCCTTGTCAGGGGCGTGTAGTATGAATCCTTATGACTTTGGGGACCAAAGGTGATTGGGGATATGATTATGTAATGGCATTGATATTTTAGGCCTTGGGGATGACTACCCATCCTTGTCAGGGGCATGTAGTACGAATCCTTACGACTTTGGGGATCAAAGGTGTTTGGGGTTTTTTGATAGTGGATTTTAACCACTATTTATTATGGGGAATTGGATGGGGAAGAGCTTGTCCTTTTGTCAATTCTCAGCATTCTCGAACCATTCGCACAGGGGGATGAGCAGGCTAACCTTTCACCTATGGTACCCTAGACTGCTTTGTAGGTTTCTCTTGCATTCACACAACTTGGGAATTTTTATGTGTTTTAACTTGTGTGGGGATGCTACGTAACGAGGTGTGATCCAAGTAAAACTCTACCTTTGTAAAATCTGTCTGACTTCGTACAACATTTGACTAGAAATCTAAAGATAGTTGAATGACGAAAAACCCTAAAGACATTAGCAGACAACTGACTATGATAAAAAAATGTGGATGGCGTTATTCTGGATGGATGTGTTTACAAAATGGACTGAATGTGGAAAATGATGGAATTGCCTAGCAATTACAGTCTATGGTGCTTATGACGTGTATGACCAACAAATATGCCATGTATGGATGCGATGCCTAATGCAGTTTATTATATTTTTGTGTTTTGATTTTTAAGAGTATGCATGGAAGTGAGATGCAATTTTTTTGTTATTTTTGATTATCTTTTGTTTTTGTTTGTTTTTGAATATTTGTTTTTGACCAAGCGATTGTGGGAACCCTTGGAGCTTTTGGTTTGACCAAAGAGTTTATGGATACCTTTGGGGCATTTTAGGTTGACCAAGCGATTGTGGGAATCCTTGGAGCTTTTGGTTTGACCAAAGGGATTATGGGTACCTTTGGGGCATTTTTGGGTTGACCAAGTGATTGTGGGAATCCTTGGAGCTGTTTGGTTTGACCAAAGGGATTATGGATACCTTTGGGGCATTTTTGGGGTTGACCAAGCGATTGTGGGAATCCTTGGAGCTTTTGGTTTGACCAAAGGGATTATTGATACCTTTGGGGCATATTTTAGGGGTTGACCAAGTGATTGTTGGAATCCTTGGAGCTTTTTGGTTTGACCAAAGGGATTATTGATACCTTTGGGGCATTTTGGGGTTGACCAAGTGATTGTGGGAATCTTGAGGGTTGACCAAGCGATTGTGGGGAATCCTTGGAGCTTTTGGGGTGGGCTATGGCTCTCTAAATGTGGAATGGCCTCAAATGACTGATGTTCAAGGGTTCTAGTTCCTTGATTCCTTCAAGAGAGGTGAGCCGGTATGTTCCAGGTCCTATTTTACTATCAATTACATAGGGACCTAACCAGTTTTCCATGAACTTGTCCCTTAGATGGGGCGGCAAGTTAGAATTTTGTTGGTTCTCTTTTAAGACCAAGTCACCAACCTGAAAGTCCCTCAGGTGAACTTTCATGTTGTATGCTTTCTTAAGTCACTCTTGATAGATACGTAAATGCTCGAGAGCATTGATGCATCGTTCATCGAGCAACGTAAGTTGGTCTAACCGGGCCTACCACGTAGTGTCATCATCGATGAACTCTTGCATTGATATGCGTAGGGAAGGTATTTCCAACTCGAGAGGCATGACTGCCTCGGAGCCATACACCAGTGAAAATGGAGTTGCCCTAGTGGGCATCCGAATGCTAGTGCGATAAGCCCAAAGAGCAAGTGGGATTTGAATGTGCCAATCCTTATGACTATCTATGACCATATTTTTAAGGATGGCAACTAGCATTTTGTTTGACGCCTCTGCTTGCCCATTTGCCTACGGATAATAGGGTGTTGAAAAACTATGCTAAATTTTGTACTTTGTTGTCAAAGCATGCACATATTTGTTCTTAAATGACGTCCCATTATCCGAGATGATCTTGGATGGAATACCAAAATGACATATGATGTTATGTAAAATAAACTCCGCAATGCGAGGTCCAGTCATAGAGGTAAGCGAAATTGCTTCCACCCACTTGGTGAAGTACTCTGTGGCCGTTATGATAAACGTGTGATGACCTGATGATGTAGGGGAGATATTTCCGATTAGATCTAAGCCCCACTATAAAAATGGCCAAGCCGATTGGATCGACTGCAAGGCCTGAGAAGGTACATGTGTCAAATTAGCATGGTGTTGACATTTCATGCACTTCCTTACATACGCGCAACAATCTCGCTCTAAAGATGGCCAATAATAGCCCATGCAAAGAATGCACTTTGCGATGGCCATACCGCTGAAGTGGCCACCGCATGTACCATCGTGCGCTTGGGTGATCACCCAAGCAGACTCCTATTGGTCCAAGCAATGGAGGAGGATCCCTTCGTAGCTTCGATGGTACAAAATGTCTCCTAGCAAGACATGTTTTGCCACTTTCTATTTGAATGATATTTTTACGGCGTGCATCAATCCAAGTGGGAGGTTACCTAGCTTGAGGTAGTCTCTTATGGGTGTGTACCAATCTTGCTGATCAGAAACCTCGATGGTATGAACTACCAATCCCTCTTGAAGTTTATCCCTAGAAAAAGCTGAGCGGGAACGAACTTGTAAGAATAGCATTGTGTTGCTATTAAGAGGGGTTGGGGAGAACAAGGACCCCTAGTTGGCATGATTCAGACTATCATGGATTCGAGAGAACTTATCCTGAGATGGTTCAATCTGGATCAGGTGGATTCTTGGTGTTAGGTCAGAGCTTGCACGCTCCATCATGGATTGCGATAATGTTTTGACTTGAATGGTTGTCATCTCACCAGAAGGGTCTTGCAGGATTAGTGACCCCAAGGAGGCCATAGTGTCCACAAAATGATTCGATGATCGAGGGAGTGCCTCGATGTCGTACCATTCAAGATTTTCTAGGAATTTATCCACAAGGGCTTTGTAGGCCTATAGAACTGGGCATTTACATTGGAATACCCCTTTTACTTGGTTGACAATTAACAGCGAATCACCAAAGATGTTCAAGCATTTGATGTTCATGGTGATTGTTGTCTAAAGACCTATGAGCAAGGCTTCGTATTCAGCATTGTTATTGGTGCATGAGAAATCAAGTTTAAATGATAGAGGCATTGGAGCCCCTTGTGGTGTGAAGAATACAATTCCCATGCCACCCCCTTGCTCACATTTAGAACCATCAAAGAATAAGGTTATGTCAGCCTATGACTCAGGCTCATCAGAATCTGGCGATTCTGAGACATGGAAGACCCCATCATCGGGTAGCTCTATGGTCAGAGGCTGATCATCTTCGAGAGGAGCCTCTGCTAGTTGATCGGTGATGACTTGACCTTTGATGGACTTCTGTCCAATGAATTCGATGTCAAACTCCATCAACAACATGATCCATTTCACCGTGCGGCTACTATGATAAGTATGACTCATCATGTACCATAATGGATTCTCCTTAGACACAACATACGTCGTATTGCTCAACATGTAGTGGCATAGCTTTTTGGTAGCAAATACCACTGCTAAGCATAGCTTCTCGACGTATGCATAGTTAAGTTCATAACTGACCAGGGTGCGGCTAAGATAGTAAGTAGCCTGCTCTTTATGTAGTTCATTTTTTTGGGCTAGCATGGCACCCAGTGCCACCTCAGTAGTTGAGATGTATAAGTAGAATGACACTCCTGGTCTAGGTGGTGCCAATACTGGCGATGAAGCCAAGTATTGTTTAATGTCATCGAAGGCTGATTGGCACTCGTCATCCCAGTGAAATGCTACCCCCTTGTGTAATAATTTATTCATGGGTCGGCACTTGTCAGATAATTGCGCTATGAAGCGCTTGATTGACGCGACCTTTCCCTACAAGCTTCTGAGCTGCTTGATGGTGGTTGGGGGAAGCATTTCAAGGATTGCCTTGAATTTGTTTGGATCTACCTCGATTCCTCATTTTGAGACTATGAAACCCAAGAGTTTTCTAGATGTGATGCCAAATACGCACTTCTTGGGGTTTAGTCTGACTTTGTGTTCGATGAGGCGATCGAGGATCTTGCTTAAGTCATCGAGATGATCTAGGCACAAAAGAGATTTGGCCAACAAATCATCCATATAGTCTTCCAAAGTTTTATGCATGTGATCATGGAAGATGTATGTCATAGCGCGTTGGTAGGTGGCACCAACATTTTTAAGGCCAAAGGGCATGACCTTATAACAAAATGTCCCCCAAGGCATTGTGAACGCCATTTTGAGTTGATCATCGGGATTGATACGAATCTGATTGTATCTCGAGAAACCATCCATGAGGGAAAGCATTTCATGGCTTGCTGTAGCATCTACCAATGCATCGATGCTAGGCAAGGGGAAATCATCCTTGGGACTCACTTTGTTTAGATCTCAAAAATTGGTGCATATGCGAATCCTCCCATCAAGCTTCTTGATGGGTACCATGTTGGACAACCATGGTGGGTAATCCATGTAGATGACAAACTATGCATCCAATAACTTTTGTAGCTCATATTTGACCATTAAGGCTACTGTTGGGTGCATCTTACATAGTTTTTGCTTGATTGGCTTGACTGTCGGATCAAGCGTTAGATTATGCATGACTAGCTACGGGTCTAGCCTCGACATGTCTTTGTAGGACCATGCAAAAACCTCCTTCTTCTCTTTGAGAAGGGCAATGTAATCGGCTTGCTCTTCGGGGGATAGACTTACCCCCAGCTTGATGATTTGTGGATTCATTGGATCAGAGCCGATGTCTACGTCAGTCGTCTCTTCGACTGACATGTGGGACCCATCCTCCAACTGGTGTGGAGTTGGGATCAGGTGGATATCATTTGCTAAATTTAGATCTACGTTTGGAACATCGGGTTCCTCTTCAGCATGGAAGATATCCCGAGTTGGTCTTGGGGTGAAATGAAGCATCTCACCGCAAGGCCAGTACTCTGATGGGGATGGTGGTGAGTTAGCATGATCCCAGTCTATGGCATCTAGGTTTAGATACAATGGTCATGCTGGATCGGTTGGATTGCGGATGGGGGCGGTTAAGTCAATGGAGATCATGTTGATGAAGTGAATTTGGTCTCCATTACCATGTGGGTGGTGACTCGGACATCCTTGGTGATCTTTGTGCTCCGGATCTGGCTCTGTGGGTATTGGCACAAATGGATCGGCCCTATGTGTGGATAAAAGGATAGGGTCTACCCTTGGCACTGATGGCTCTATAGGGTCTCTAGGTGGAGGGTGCTCTCTGTATGCCTGAAGTGGCGGGTGCAATAGTTGGTCCAACTATGCTTGGTTTAGGTGCCACCTATGCCTTGGCCCCATGTTTAGCTATTCAAACATGTCATCAATGTCCATGGGGTATTGCTGCTATCGCATATGATTGAGATATGCCATCTCAGTCTCATCTTCATAATCACTATCAGATATCCATAGGCCTTCATTGGCTTCGATAGTTATTTGTGGCATGTGAGGCTCATTCTGCTCGAGCAAGTTAATTTGGTCCCATCGAGGTTGTTCCGCTCTCTGTGGGAGGACCTGATTCTCTTGAGGTGGCATTTGCTCGATTGGAGCATTCAAGGGGAACATCGCCATGAAGTCCTCCTGATAATCATCTATGGGCATCACTTGCGAGTGATTGCTATCAGACTCGAAAGGGTCCCAAGGTGCTACCTCATACTCTGACTCATCTTCTGAAGATCCTTCTTGACCTTGTCTATATCCCTCTTGGAGGTGAGTCCTCGAACTTTCTCCTTTCTCGATCGAAGGGAAAGGGTTGTTGAGGTCAACAAGGTTGGTTGTTAACAATGGGAGATAATCCCCCAATGTGTATGTTGTGTTAGGATTGGCATATGGATCTTGTGCCAACCCATCCTTGTTGCCTATCCCTAGGCCTTGCATGTTCTCTACCAAGATGTCAAGGGGTAGAGGGTGGTTGAACCCTACTCCTGATTTGTCGTATGACATCTGATATCTTGGTTGACAAAGAATGTGCACCCCTTGTTCATATCTACCTAACCCATATCCATGCCAATTACATTGGCCAAGATATTTCAAAGCAAATTCCGGGTTGGACAGATAGTTGACATTCTCAACAAAGGGCTCTTCATCCTCTTCCTCTTGCAGGTAAGGTTCAATGCCATTGTCGAGGCCCCCATATACAAAATTTGTCTGGTTTGGTGGGTAGCCCAAAGGGACAATAGTGTCGATGGGGAGGCGAGGTCTCCCCATGTCCTGCATGGACTCAAGCATGGGTGTTGCTACAATGTTCCACACTAGATACTCCCCTAGGCCCGTATTGGCCATCTCAATGATGATCATTGGTGGTTGAGGGGGAGGGAATGGGAGTTCTTCCTGAGTCCACTCCATGTCGGGTGAACTAGGCACCTCGACTTCCATTCGGCTAGGCACCTCTTCGGTAGAGATGGTTGAGACTGATGGTGGTGCCTCTTCCAGGGGTTTCTTCCCATTGTCCTTCGGTGTGGCCACCGTAGGTGGCATCATTGGTGAAGGACCAGATGATGAAGATGGACCCGACTAGGGATTTGAGGGACTTAATAATGGGGATGTATGCAGAATCAGACCCTATTTGGATGGATTCAACTGAAAGTCCAAATGTGTCGATGGAAGGGTCGATTGTGGCATCAGTTGCACCACATTGCAATACTTGAAGGGCTCTAAGTCTGTCGGGACCACATGCACTTGCCCTTCGTATGTGTACTTTAGGCATTGATGGGCTATCGAAGGGACACACTTCATGTCCCTGATCCAAGGCCGGCCTAGTAAAATATTGTAGGCCATCTCACCTTCCAAGATGTGGCACAACGTAGGAATAGTCTTTTGTCCCACTTGGATGGGTAGGACAATTGTGCCAACCATCGAGCATATCACGTCATTGAATGCTCGAAGAGTATAGGTGGAGGCCACAATGTGAGATGCTGGCAACTTGAGGTGCTTCAATGTCGTTGTTGTGATTATATTGTTGGATGAGCCAGTGTCCACCAACACCCTCTTAAATGGAATCTCATTGACCCACGCAATGACGTGCAGGGGTGGATCCACCATATCACCAGTCATCAATTTTAGTTCATCTTCTCTAAAGGTGATGACTAGTTCTGTACATCATTTTACATGTCCCACAAAGTTGTTGAAAGAGTTTGCTTCATGGGGCTGCAGCTCGATGGCTTTTAATATCTCCATTAGAGCCTCCCGATGGGGCGGTGATTGTTGGATGAGCTCGTAGATGGAGAGCCTAGCCGACGTGGTCCTTAAACTTTGGGTAAGTTTAGTCCAAATCGTGGCCACTGGTCTAGGTGGGGGAGGTTGTGTAGGGTGTTGTTGAGGTTGTGACATTGATGGAACCTCTCCTGTAGCTACCATGGGGGTAGCTGTGCTTGGGTACCTCTTGTTTCGAGTCACTATGCTTATCATCCCTACATACCCCTACATGGGGCAGTTCTGTGTCACCTCATTGACTTGAAGAGTCTTTTCCTACGCATCATGGGCAGGTAGGGGGTCTTTGAAGACCTCCATCTATTGGTTGTTTGGTGCCACGGGATTATCCATCGCTAGCATCTTGTTGTCTATTAGGTCTTGCACTAAGCTTTTGAACTTCCAACATGCGTAAAGGTCATGTCCTTTCTGTCGATGAAATCTACAGTATAAGTCTTCCCTATAGCCCTTGGGTTTTGGTGCGTTGGGGTCTACGGGTCGACTTTCTAGCAGGTTTATCAAGTTTGCCATGGACAAGTGGTCAAACAAGGAGTCTTTAGACTCTATGAAGGGTGTGAATTGTCGCCTAGGGTGACGTTGCTGATTTTGCTCTTGCCTATGATTTTCCTTTTCATAGGTGTCAAGAGGAACTGCCTGATAATTAGCCTTTGGGGGTTGTGTTGCTTGTGTAGGCTTAGGTATGTTTATAGCAACCTGATTGACCATGGTGGGTTTCGGTTGCATTGACCCAGTTTTGGCATTTTTGGGCCACTCTTTCTTGCATGGCTTGGCAATCTCGCCATCCTGTATCTTGATCTCCTCAATGATTCTGGCTTGCGCCAGGGCTTCCTCGAGAGTGGCATATTGCTGCAGCTACAATAGCATGGAGATCGACCTCAAACAACTCTTCGAGAACATTTGGGTCAGGTCGGCCATGGGAGGGAGGTAAGGTAGCTTTGAAAGCAACGTCCTCCACCGATTTCCATAAGCCACCATGGTCTCTTCCTCATACTTCCTGAGGCTAGCTAGGTCACTTAATGATGCCTTCTTCTTGGTATTGAAGGTGAAACGTTCGAGGAACGCATCCACTAGCTGGTCCAGGTTGTTGATGCTATGCTTCGGCAACTGGGTAAACCAATCCGAGGTAGGGCCTACGAACATGGTTATAAATGTTCTTAGAAGCAAAGCATCATTGTCCTGAATGCCAAAGCATTGGCTTAGGAATCTTGTCACGTGCTCTTGGGCATCCTCATCCCCTCTAAATATTGCCAATTGAGGCATTTTAAAGTGTTCAGGGTATGGGGGTGCAGGCACTGAAGGATGCATAGGGTGACTATGGAGCTGGCATAAAGTGGGATTTTGGGGCCCAAAAGTCTTGGTCTCCATAGACTCTAAGCGCTCTAGTAGTACTTTGTATGCATCAAAAGATTTGATCTCTTCCTCCTTGGTTTGTTCCCATTGTGAATTACGGGGAACTTGAGGCCTATGGAGGGGTAGCCGGATAGCACCCCCTTGCCTTGGTAGGGCATTTCAGCCCACTCTTCTTCTTGCTCAAATTCCTCATAGGCTTCTTGAGGAGTTCCTGGGCATGACCTATAAACATGGGTGGGTGCCCATGGAGGGTGCCCATCATTGGCTCTAGGGGTGGTCTCCCGCTCAGGTCTAGGAGGTCTTGGAGGCAACATTTGATAAGGTCATGGAGACCTGTCTCGCACCAAGGGGTTGTGCCTCTCATACAACTCTGTCCTATGCATGCGAGGGGTTGGGACCCTCTCAGGCATAGTGTTCTGGAGCAACTCATCTATCTGACGTCGAATGCACTCTTTGCTAAGGTGATACAGGTGCTCTAACTATTGTTGATCTTGCTCAAGCTACATGATTTGCGCTCGATGGGTGGCATGTTTGGCAAATGCCAAGTCGATTTGTTCCACCGTCTTGAGTCTAGGAGGCCTAGATGCCTCCCCTACACATCTATCTCGGTCATGGTGATCCGAGATCTCTATAGGTCACTTCCCTCTATCGAGGTTAGCGGCATTCACCCGAGGCTCTGGCCTCAGTGGGTGATCCTGATAAATAGCAGGTGTGGAAGCGCATTGTTCCCACATTGTGTATTGCTCTTGAGGAATGTAGTGGTCTTCCTCATGCTCCCTTTCGTATATGTGAAAGGGGCGGGCAGAGTTGGCTCACCCTGTCTGAAGAGCCTTGTGCTCTGGATTTGGCCTATTGTTTTTGATAGTAATAAGGGGTAGAGGAGGGATGATGTAATCATGTGGCCCCTCCTTATGGACCCTATGTTGTTCTAGCACTTCATCACATGGTGGCCACTCATAACGAGTGTCTAAGGGAGCCCTCCCATCTATGTTGAGTGCCACGTGTATGGACTCCTCCTGAAAGGGTCTATGTTGAATGGGAGTGCCCCTCGAAGGGGTGCCTAGTCAAAAACCCCCCTTCCCCTTGGTTTGTTGGGGGCTTTTTTTTGGGGCGGGCCCCCAAGGTGGTATGACCAAGTCCTTGGGGCTATAGCGGAGGTGACTTGTGCCCCCTTGTACACTTTTTGTAGCTTCGCCCGTGATTGGGCTTGGCTACGGGTGTACACCATGGTGGTGTCTCTCTACAAGATATGTAGGTTTTTATCTTCTTTATAATTTTTTATGCTACACTAAACAAATAGGAGCCACACAAACAAAGAAGTGATTATCTCGTTTATAGATTAAAGGTGTGCCCTAGATCTGGTTTAGTGTGTTTTGATTTTTGTTTTGAAAGCTTTGTAAAGAAAATTTTGTTGTATATGCAATATGAGGGCTCTTATGTCTCCCAAAATGGTCGCCCCTTCAATATACCACTGCCAGGCCATTATACCGAACCTCTCAATATACCCACCCTTACGTGAGGGAAACTATTGGTACGCGAGAGCAGAACAATACATGGAACATAGGCGGTACGAAAGGGGAATCACTCTATTTTTGACACCTACCATAGAAGACTTATCCTCATGCATTGGGAATCACCCCCACTACACTTGGTCAGATTTCATCAGGATTTACGTCTAGCAATAGTAGCGATCAGGGTTATGTATGCAAAATTCAAGCCAAGGTGGTGATGAAATCCACCGTTGGTCTTGATCAAGTGTTGGGGTTTTACGACCAACGCCTTGATGTTTAGATTATCTCGTGGTGTGTGTGGTTATTTTTACTTGTGCAAAGAAAGGAAACATGCAGTAAAATTTCCTATGCAAGCAAAGAAATAGAAAAATCATAGAAATAGAGACAAAAAATTATAGAGAGTGTTCAGACAACCTACCTCTTCTCTGCCCACACCAGATGCCCCCTGAGTTTCTGCTCAAAAATTGCATAGAGAGCTAATCATCCCGGGGTGGGATGAATAGCAGATCTGTATTCATCATAGGGTGGGATGAATGCCTTATTCATCCTAGGGTGGCACGAATTCTAGTCTGTATTCATCATAGGGTGGCACGAGCAGCAGTCCAACGCTTGAAGGATTAACACTTGAAAGCAAAAACACAAAATTTTGATCAAAAATTTGATCCCAAAATCAAGGGACAGGGTCCCACCATGATCACCACTGAAAGCATGAGGATATAGAAGCCCATAGGCATATCGGGTGCGGTGCAAACAAAAGCATACGAAATGCTAAGTCCTACGAATGAAGAAGGACTAAAGTGCATGAAAAAGGGAAAACAAATGAACTGAAATGAGATATAAAGCAAATGTAAAGTGCAGCCCTTATTTTTATTAATTTTTCTTTGAGATCAGGTTACAATATGTCTCCTTCCTTTTTAGGAGCTAGGAGCGTTAGATATAGTTTTGTTACACCATGGATGGTACGCTTCCCTTCGGGATCTTCCGCGTGCCCACATTTGAAATGGGCGGGCCAAACATCATCGCCACTTGCATGAATGCATCTGTAGTTCCTTGCTTCCCCTCCGATGTCGAGATCCTATATTCAAAGAAACAACAAATGATTAGTAGCACCTACGGATGGAGGGAAATATGCAATCCCCAAGGCCTCCGGTTAATGCATGCATGAAATAATTAAAATGGTAATCAAAACATGTCAGAATAAGATGAAATTTGGATAGAAGCATGTAAACATTATCATGAACACATTGCAAAAGGAATAGTCAAGAAATCTATTGTAGATTTCTAATCGCTCCGGGGTGGGACGATTAGGACTGTCATAAAATGTTAGAAAGCAACCTCCTAAATGTCCCATCTAGAGGCCTCCAAAACACCTACAAAGTTGGGGTTAGGTAAAATGGGGAATTTTGAGATGACCTAGAAGGTTGGATTTTGCAGATTCATCCCCGATCACCCTATATCTGAAGATGCTCCCTGTATGTTAGTGAAAGCGAAAAACAATGAAAACATAGTCAAAACTCATCAGAATGGCATGAAATTTGAATGGCAGCATATATGAATGACATAAAATAAAATTCAAAATAAATATTAAGGAAATATACTATAGATTTCTAATCACTCTGGGGTGGGGCGATTAGGACTGCAGTAGTGCGAGGGGCACCCGGGGGCAGGACGCCCACCGTTTGGGGCTTGGTTTCGACACCAATCCACTTGGGATGGGTCCAAAACCTCCTAGGGGGTTGTGTCAAAAAATTGGGTGGGGTATTGTGGCCAAATGTTTGGGTTTTAGGTCCGGATTGCGCTTCCAATGTTCACCCAATAACCTCCCTTCCAAAAGAGAGATCAAGGATGTAAGAAGCACAAGTGAGGGGTGAGGATGTAATTCGGAAGCACTCCATTGCTCCAAATGCTCCTGCTCTATCCTTTTTTGGGGTGAGAAGACTCACCATTTTATAGACCTAAGGGTCTCTTGTGAATGAGCATGCAGAGGCGCCACTTGGCCATCATGCCTTGTCAGGGGGAGAAAATTCCTCCCTGATTAAGGGCTCCATGACTACCTCTAGTGCCTCTTTGAGCTCAAAAATGCTCACTCGCACTCCCATGCATTGAAGGTGGAGTTGAGTGGTGGATCTGAGCTGCCATTTGTCAAGGTTTGACCTTTTGCCCGTCAAACCTGCTATTCGCCCCACCCTGGAGCGAATGCTGCTAATCGTCCCAGGGTGGGACGAATACCAGTTTGTAATCATCCCAGGGTGGAACGAGTAGGGAGCAGAGTGCCTGAAAGGTGCCAAATTGACCTCTGACCTTCCAAAACTATTGTGGGAGTGGTTAGGACCACTGTTTAACCTCTCGGGGCTGCCCTAGGGGCTATGTATGTCAATTCGATTAGTGCTTGTCGTCACATAATCGGATTGGTGCTGTTTTGGTGTCTACAAAAGGGTCAATGAAATAGAAAGGTCAAGAATCTTGTGAATGTGAAGTCTTATATCCAAGTTGTACAGATTAAAGATAAAGCATTTTAATGGTGATCAAATAAGATCTGCAATACAATGTATTTGCATTGCTCAAGTAGATATATGTATTAATAGTATTTTTAGTGAGTTATTGTCATTATTTTTGTTGAATGTATGTGAGGATTTATACTTAAGATCTTATGAGAAAATTGTTTATATGCTAACATACACAAGTTTGGTAAGTCTTGTTGTCAAAGATATGATCAAACTATAGTGGAAGCATTGCATAAAATCCATGACATGAGAGATAAACCAAAATATGACATGAAAAATGGAAGAGACAAAGACAACTCCAATGTTGGAGTACCCATTTGACTCCCATAACCCTAATCATGACCAATAAGATGAAATTTTACAACATCCAAACTTGCAAATGTTGTAATTTTTAAGTTTCAAAAGTTTTTTCAAACTTACCATTTTTTCAAATTATTTCTCCTAGAGCCTAAGGAAACAATTTCAAGCTTTAAAATTGTTTATTCATTAAGTCAATTTTTTTTTTATAAACTAACTTGGTATCAGACCTGCAAAAGAGGTAAGCCAATTTTTTTTTATTGTGACATCAACAACGTCCCTCAAAATCTTTGACATTGTGCAAAATTTAGTAGAGCATACTGCCTTTATTTTGGAAGTAGGTAAGCCAAAAATTTCGAAGTGATGATGTCATCCCAAACCCCAAAAATGTCTAGCCTAGTGAAGAGCTTATAAAAAGTAAGAAGAGCAGCCCAAAGTGCATGCCAAAGGGAAGTAACATCCCAAACCAAAGCTTCTCAAGAAAGAATGATGAGGTCAACATCTAAAAGGACCAACATGCTTGCAAATTAAAGTTACTTTAAGATGAAAGCACCTTATATGCCAAATAAAAATACTTTAGCCAAGACGGCAGTTGTCAAATATGGAAAGCAACAAACACTCCTACAAATCATAACTACCTAACAAAGGAAGGACCAAACGTGCTGAAGATATCGAGTGGTGCCAAATCATCCTTGATTGTGTAGGGCTATTTTTGGTCATAATTGTATATAGTATATAGTTTTATTTTAGTTGAGAAAAAAATATAAATAGAGACATGCTCCTCATTGCAAAGGGGTCATATATTTCAATGTTTACCTATCATAAGTTGTATGTTTATGCTATTCTAATATAAGAAATATATGCTTGACCTACCCCAATTAGAGTATGAAGAATTACCCATTACATTGATATTTATAATTTCAACATTTTTATTTATGCTTTCATAAAAGTGTTATCTATTAGGCTTGAAGTTGTATGGTATGCTTTAGTAATAAAAGTGTTATCTATTAGGATTTAAGCTATTTTATATATTTCTATTAGAGTGTTTGGAATGTTGAGTGCTATAACATTTGAATATTCTACATATATTTAACTGAATGGTTTCTTAGTCATTGCTTGTAGAAGATGACCTATGCTCATTTAGATAAAAATAATACTTGTTAGCTAAGACCTAGCCACATTCAATTAATATTTCTAACCTTACCTCTTCCTTTTTATGCCTACTCTTTTCTCAAACCTATCCATTTTTTATCTTTAGTATTTTGCATAGTAGAATTTATAAAAATAACCAACCTTATTTGGAGATTGATTTAGAAGCAATTTTGAGTCGTCGCATATTGACCTCAATCAAGGGTACACATTTTATACCTAGGAGAATCGAGCCATCAAGAGTTTTGGCACATCTAGTGGGACCAAAACAATTTGGTTTATCTCATAAATAATCATCAATGGGATAGATAAAAAAGTTTATCTGGTTAGAAGTCAAAAGACTATCAAAGCCACCATGTACATCGAAGTTTTGGCATACCCACATTTCTAGATAATCAGGATTATGGTGAAGATATTGGTCTCAATAGTAGATAAATAATCCCTTCACCTAAAAACTCCACTCTCAGAGCCCAAGAGAAAATTGGGAACTCCAATGGAAGGCATAGACCCACTATCTTATGATCACAACATTGAAAACCAAGAAGTTAAAAAAACCCCTATAGTTTGTTAAGTTATTAGAATTAAAAAAATATAGGAAAGGTAAATCACTTTCACCTATTTGGCCCTTCTCCGTCCAAAGTCCTACTCCTATATAGGCCATATATCTAAAACTACCGACTAAATACCCACCTAGAACCATGGCTGGATGAATCTACCCTAGCTAGAATAGTGCCAAAGCCCTCCATATTAGGTCTACATGATATCACACAAGCTACATTAAAAGTTTTACCCTCCTATGATGGTAGCAAAGATTGTATATGAGTATTACCATGATAAAGTCATATTAACTATTATGCATAACATCATTCATGAGGATGTAATGGTGAGGTTATTAGCCTTATATTTTAGAGGGAAGTTATTGGCCTAGTATCTCTCTTTGGAAGAAGGTATAATTAGCACATGGACTGAATTTCCTGAGCCTTTTATCCTATAATTCAATGATCTAGGGGATTCCTTTTTACTCCTCACAAAGTTTACCTCCATATAGAGGCATCCTTAGGAAAACTTCACAAAAATTTCAACATCTGGTTCAATAAGACTTTGAGGAGAATACCTTAGGAGATGAGACCTTCCCAAGCTCAAGCTTATATCTACCACCTTTAGGCTTTTATTATAGACCTAAGCCTATAGATCCGATAGTCTAATGAGATGATATTTCCTTAAATCTTTCAAATAGTTGTGGCAGTAAAGAATACTCTTATATCAGTCAGTAAGCTACCTCTAAAAGTTGTGATGCCATACTTTTTAAAGATTCCCCATTGATTTTGGCTCCCTCAACTCCTTCACTAGCTCCTTTATCTACACCTAAGTGGTATACTTAACCTACCACTATAGCTATCACAATGCAGTCTATGCCTACTTTATAAATCTAGGAGCTAAAAATAATTATTAAGAATCTAACAAAAAATCTTTGTGGAGTGACAAAATACTAAAAAAATATTTGATGGGTACTAGTAGCAAAGATACCCTTATGTCATAAGGGACCAAGGGAATTCAACTAGCAATGTTGTCAAATATTTAAAATGTAGTGGCCAAAATATAATAGGAAGGGATATCTACAACTCAGGAGGATCATTGGTGCCTAGCTTGCAATGATTCCCATAATGATAACACCTTTATGGTATATCAACACCAATTCCAACTAGATGTAACTCAAAAAGTTAAAAGAGAGTCAAAAGGACTAGTAGGTATTCTAATAGATATAGATTAGAACATCATAACTAAAGAACCTGTAAACTCCAAAACATGTCACATATTAACTAGAACTAGGAAGATACCTCTCTTAGTAGATCTTCAAAAGGTTGATAGTCTAGAGGCTTCCTCTCAACCTCAGAAGTAAAAAGTAAAGGAGAAACCTAAATATTAAACAAATCCAAAAGTACCCAAGGATGATCACAAAGAGATAAAATAACAAACCTTGATGAAGTTGCAGTTGCCCTCAATAATGAGGAAGCAAAGGAAAGAAGCAACTCAAATTTTTTATAAGAGATTTGAGAAGCCAATTTGGAAGGAAGAAAAGTCATTGAAAGCCTTTGAATATAGTATTATAGAAGGGATGAAGAAGAATCCATAAATGACAAGCAAGTATGATGGATTTTTGATTGTTGAAAAGATCGATTTGCTCAAGGTATTCCTGAAGAACACATATTTAAGTGGGTTTTGCTGTTTGGACTTTAATCTTGCTCAAGATCAACAAACTCTTAGGATGGGAAAAATAGAAATTTTCCCTTTTATATCTCTATGTATGAAGGGATGGATTGTACACAAATTCATGGTAGATTATAGAGCAGCCATAATGGTAATACCTAAGGTTTTTTGTGGTGTAATGGGTATGGAGTACACCCAGACTAGTTTTGATGTGCTATAGCTAGACAAGACCCCAGTCTAGATGGTAGGAGTAGTAAAAATGTACTTATGGTGTTACATAAGATCCTCTAAATCATTGTGATCTAGGAGGTGATAGTGGTTGATATTCCTCCTCTTTTTAGGCTATGCTTGTCAAGGGAGTTCACCACTAATATTGGAGGGTACTTATATCTTGATTACATGCACATGATGATTCCCCATAAATAAAGGAAGGTCAAGACTATGTGAAAAAGTTGAACCTTTATCACATAGAAAAAATACCGCAAAAAGAGGTTAATTTAATTGAAGAGGATCTAGAATATCTAGACAAGCTGACTGAAGAGCTATTGATGGAATATGAGTTTTCTTTGACTGATTTCAATGTAGTAATTTACACTGACTTAGGAGCTTTCTACATACTAGAATCAAAAGGACATGAGCTTCTAGACATCACAAATTAGCCATTCCAAAAATTATATAGGTGAAAGCATCAAAATTTTGTATCACCTAGTCTAGGCATTGCTGATTTTGGTGAATGGGTCAAATTTTGAAACATTTGACACAAAAATACGTCAAATACTTGTATTATTTTAGATAAGAAAAATATGAAATATAACTAATATTGTATTAAAAAAATAGGGATTTTCAAAAGTCTATTGGCTAAAGAAGACAACAATAATAAAGAAAGAATTGGATCAATACACTAGCACCAAAGCTTTGGAAAAAGCAATTGAATTATGGTATAAATTGTTTGAGTTATGGTACAAAGCATATATACGTTAAATGCTCTTATGACACTAACAATCAGTAAATACTTATAAAAGGTACCCATTAGCTCTATTAAATGTATTCAAGCACTTAGTAATTTATAAGTAGAATCCAAGAGCAGTTGCCTACATCCCCTATTTCAAAGCTTTACAACAATGGTCGTGGAACCAAAGAAGCTAGTCAACTACCTAGGAAATTTTTTTGATCCAGTTTTGATTGAAAATGTAAAGCAACTAAGGAACACAACAAAGTAGAAGGATACACAATTCTCAATGGGTCATGTAGTTGCATGTGCCTGATACTCCTTGGGGTAATTCATGTCCACGAGAGTGAATGCCTTCATAGAATTGGTCCAAGTAGTGGATGACTACTACGATGTAAAGTTAAGGACTTAAGGAATTTTGCTGACAAGGTACTTTTCTCTATTCATCCTCATAGGTTTATAAAATATTTTTTTAAAACCAGACCCCCTTGTGTGCCTAAGGTATCTAAAAAATAAATCTAGACTACTTTTATTAACAATAGAGTAAAAATTTGGCTAAATAAATAATTAGCCAAATCTATAAAAAAATTTCCTCAAGGTCTACCTCATATAAATAATTTCCAACCCCATCCACGATTTTTTTTTCCATTCTAGCTATCATTCTTGGTTTAGACTCAGACAAGTATGTGCATGATTATCAAATAGCCATGGCTTATGCAATAACCGATCCCCAAAGCCCCATTTATTTTGACTGGGCCTAATTCCTTAACAACCAAATCCATGAGTAGTTGCTAAATTTTTATAAATGAGGAATTTTTTGATATCCATCCTAATTATCTTGGATTTTCATATATTTTAAAATAGACAACTTCTCAGACTTTTATATTAAAAAATGAGCTAATGATAGAAGGGTTTTGTCTATAGTATACTGGACACTAGCTCTCTAGACATCTAATTCTTTCTTTGATTTTAATAAAATTTTCCTTGGCCTCATGCTTTCATGTATAAAGGTATACATTTCCCAACTTACAAAGAAAGGAAAATATTGCCTACAGATAACTAACACAAAAATAAGGGATTGGTATTTTGTGCCAAAAGGTACTATAATAAGAGTATATGACTTTGATGGAGATCCAATTTTATTGCCTCATTATGTAATAGACTGGCTCTTTGGCCTAGAATTTTATCACTAGATGGACTATGCTGATGAAAACCTAGGAGCTAGAGTGAATAAAAGTGCTTTATTTACCTATAAAGTGGCATTAGCTCAATTGGTTAAATTCCTCAACATTTCAAGGAGACCCAAGTTCAAATATTTCCAACGATACATGGATAATATCCAAGCTTTGTTGTAATACCACTATGTGGTGATGATGTAACATAGGTGGGACCTATTTCAATCCCATATAATCCATTGAAAAAAAGTATTTTATTTACGTTGTCTCTGGATCATAATCCAATTACTCTTAAGACCTAGAGATGGGTTGATTGAATGAAGCAAAAAATCCTAAATATTCAACTAAAAGTAGTGTCAAACATGTGGAGCTATGATCCAGATGGTATTATAAAATCTTATATTTCCTAGATAAATAAAAATCCTCCTACAATTGGACACAATCCAAGGCCAAATATAGAAAAGGACATAAATATTACAAAAGAAAAGGTAGCTGGTACAGTGGATGAAGAAGAAATAAATCTAGAATAAGATGAATATGATAGACCTCCATGGAGGAAGATTGGTAAAAAGATAACAAACTATGATCCTAAGAAAACCTAAAGTCATGTGCTTAATGAAAAGAGAAGAAAAAATGGAGGCCAGGAAATGGACTGACAAGAAGATCCAAGAATGGTAGATTTTTTGCTGTGAGACTAGCACACAAAGCCTTGGATATGGCATAATATTTGATCATGATTTTGATGAAGCACATCTAGATGAGTAGAGAACTAATTCCCATCACTAGGATGTATCGGAGGAATATTGAGAGGAAGTTACCAGTTGCATCAAACATATAGAGCAAGCTCCAAAATTCATAACTTCAAGTTGGCAATAGGATTTGGACGTTTCTATTTAAAGCTAGCAATAAACCCACCATCACCTCCAATTGAGCAACTGATTTAGCAAACCTACACTGTAGGCATCAAGATAATTGAGAAAATAGATTATACTCATGATAACCTAGGTCCAACAACCTCTAAACCATTTAATACTCCTTAGAAACCACTAGATAGGGGCAAAAACAAATTAGGTGCTAACATTTTTGAGCCCTTCCCCATGAAAGTCCTAGTCCTAGAACTCTTGAATCCCAAAAAAGAGTAAATTAAAAAAGGTAATTTTATTAAAATTCTAGGATCTCCTATTGGGAAGAATGTGCTGGAAGAAAATAAGACCAAGGTGATGATGTCTCCACTTGTGGATGAGCAATTTGAAGCAGAAGTGCAAGGACCTGGTATGCTACCTCCATCCCTTTCTTCTCCTCCTCACTCTTCTCAAGTACCTTCTTCCCTTCAATCTATACCACCAATTTTTCTACATCACCTTCTTCTCCACCTCACTCAACCCCACCACCAAAGAAACCTATTGGGTAACCTCCTAGAGCCATTATTGTTTCTCCATCACCATTGGATTTCCAAGCTTTGAACACCTGTCAAACTTCCCCATTTCTAAATTATCTACAAACCATCCTACCTACATCCACACCAACTTCCACACCTCTCCACCCTATTTTACATTCTTCCTTTACCAATATTTTTATTTCTATAATTGAAATCCAATTCCAATAGGTACAATCTAGTGCACAAGCTTAGCTTGATAGGAAGAAGCAAAAAATAGAGCTGAAGACAATGTCGATAAGAGTTTTGAGCATGTTGAACCCCAAATAGAGGTAATACATTCTACATACCATGACTTCTACTATGTACAAACTGGATTCTCAATTAACTAAAGCTAACTATCAAATATCAACAAATATTATAGATATACATAGGATCGTAATAGGGGATAAGACTTAATTAGCAAACATGTTAGTTGACATGTTGTATATTGATGGAGTGTGAATAATGGAAAAATACAAGGAGAAAGAAAATGTAGAGCAATTGGAAAAGGCCCTTAAGCAAGAAATATCACAACAAAAGGCCTTAAAAAATCAAGTACAACAATTGTAGTAGAGGCTCAATGAAGTTCCAACACTAGCACAATTAAAGGAAAAGGATGTTAAAAATAAGGCTTTAAAGAAAAAGTGCAAAATCTACAAGATATTTCCAGAGCCTAACAACAAGTACAAGCCTTTTGGATCTCCATATATGCATGTTGAAGAACAAAAAAGAGATTCTTAGGTCAAATTTTTGAAGCTGCTAAGACCTTGTCTCCAGTTATGGAATTTATTGATTCTTTCTAGCCAAACACCAAAGAAGTGCAAAATGATTTTAGTGCCATACAAAATAGTATAACTAAAAATATCCAAGAGGTCTAAGCCATCATTTATGTATTGAATAAGGTATCTTGCCAATAGATTTCTTTAGTTAAGAATAGGAAACCAATATACAAGACGACATTAAAAATAATTGAATGGGATCAAACAATTAGGTAAGGATATGAATGTTAGCTTTTGATACTAAATACTTAATGTAAAAACTACCACAAAGGTATAAAATGAGCATGCAATATTGAATATAAGATAATGGTAATATAGAAAGCATGTAAAACTCATAAGAAACTTCTGTAACTACTCATAAATCAACCATTAATGAAAGCTCATGAAAATAGTATCTTTATACAAAATGTAGAGATCTCAAATATTCCATGTTTCATACAATTTCTCTCTTATATCTAACTTGTACTCTACTCTACTCTCCTCTACCTTATCCTATGATAAGTTTCTCTTTATCTATATCTCCATTATGTTTCTATGATTACATAAAGGTCAATATATAAAGGGATGTGACTCTTGGTCTTCCACCTTCCTATGACTCTTCATATTCCTATTCTATGGACTCACGTGCACATGGACTGTGATGCACAATTACATTATTGAATACTTTACACATTCTAATATTACTTGTGCATTGCATAAAGTAAATACTCAAATCCTAATCTAAGACTCACACTCCTAATCTAAATATGTATCCAAGGTGGTACATTAGCATGTACCAAATAATGTAATATATTTTAACACCCCCCAGTATTACATTATTTTGTTATTGAAGACTTTAGGCTTCAATATTGTCTTCATCTTGGTTCTATAACTTCAGCTCTTCTTTTATGCTTTCTTCATTTTTCTTTCTGTTTGTATCCTGATCAAGTAAATGATTAGTATCTTCATTTGGTTCAATCTTCATTTTGCCTTTCTTGGTTTGATTTCTTTTCTTGTTTCTTTGTCTTATTCTTCTTCATACCTTTACTGATGATGAATATTCAATACAATGAGTTAGTACATCATCACAATAGTATTGACCAGAATTCAATACTTCATTGTTAATATGTTTATCTTCCTTTCATTTCATCCTTTGAAAGATTTCAAAAGTGATTAATGATAGATATATCATCAAATATTCTTCTGAAGTAAGCATAACTATGTTTTGAGCATTCCACCAAGTCTTGTAAAGTACTTCATGAAGATAACAAAGTTTTCTTCCTTTGCATCTTTGAGAAACAAAGAAAATATTTCTCTTAAGATAGTAGATAAATATTTGTATCCATCAAAAGTATCTATTAAGTTTTGTGAGTAGAACTTCAATTCATAAATATTCTTCATTATTAAATGCATTCTTCACTATATCATCCATGTTTCTTTTAATATTTCAAACCTTTGAAATAGAGTTCCTTATTCCACCTTAATATTTATATGATAAACTAAGAACACTTTTTCAAGTTTCAAACAATTATGTTGTAAGCCTTATATCTCTCTATATTTTAACTCCTAAATTCTAAGTTGAATTTTAGTATATGATCAAATTCTAACTTTCTATTCTTAAAATATTGTAGTGTATCTTGTTTTTCTAATGTATGGATAATGATAAAGTAACAATCAAATCTCTAGGTAGAATCCTTTTAGCTCCTTAGTATTTTGAATGTAAAATAACTTTGGTAAAGTATTTAGCTTTCTAAGGTTTCCTTTGAGTTTAATCCCTTTTGTATTCCTATTGTTAAACTTCTAGTATTCACCTTATTTCTCCTATTTATGAATAGAAAGCTAAATATAATTTTAATGCAATTTCAATTTGATAAAATTCTCTATCTTCAAGAACTTTAAGTTGGATTTCTTGTCTCTTTAATTTAAGCAAGATACTAATTCCAATATAATTTTCCAACTTTCTAACAACTCTATGTTGTGCTTATTATATCTTTTAATAATATAGTATCTAAATTTCAAGAACCTATTATGGTGATGAATTCTTTAGAATTCCCTAATTTAGAAATTTAGAATATAAGAGTATTTGCAAATTTAATGTTTCAATCTCTATGTAGAAGTCCTTATTACTCCAACTCAAGTTATTACAAATATTTCTATGCTTGAATTTAAAGTAATTCCAATAGCTCTCAAATTAACTCCTTAATTTGAAAAACTTTCAAATCATTCAATAAAGAATCTAAGGTTATAGTTCATAAATGCAATTCCTTATACCTCCATTCATTTAATTAAGCTTAAGCATAATAGATTATCTAAACTTAACCTTAGTATTGATATTCCTTATACCTCCTTGACCTTTATGAAAATGCAAATTGATTTGAATATTTAAGTACCTTATTGAATATGACATGCTACATATTCGGTCTGCTCCTCCTATGACTTCTTTACTTTAAAACTTGCACTCTAATTTAGGCACTGTATGCTTTTAAAACTTCAATGCAAAACAACATCTTTCTTCACTTCATTTAATGTTCTTCCTTATGAGTGGTGCTCTCTAAGACTTTGATTATCATCCTAGTGCTAGCTGGTTTCTATGACCTTCGAATGTGTTGCACTCTCTAAGACTTTGAATATACTCCTAGTGTTGGTTTGTTTCTATCACCATCAAATGTGTTGCGCTCTATAACTTGAATTACATTCTTATATTAAGAATATGCTTGTATGACTTATACTTCATGTAATGAAGATGTTTCACTTTCCTTATATTAATTGGATTTACCTTTTGTGCTATGATACTTGACATATTAACTCTTGACGTCTCTTATGAATATATTCTACCCTTTCAAGTGGTGACACTTCTCTTTTGTGTAATGTCTATTCCTCCTTTTGTAACGCTTCTTTATACTTTCTTGCTTGGTAACACACTACTTCTCCTCTACTTAGCATTGTTTGTTTTCTTTATAACACTCCTTTATGCTTGGTAACACATTGCTTCTCCTCTAAACCTAGTAGTAACTTATAATTTACAACAAACACTCAATTGAAGAACATGTGCTTATACTGAGAGGGGGGTGAACAATATAATATAGAAATAAACATCAAAATTAATAAAGAAATAAACATCACACAAAGCATCACACACATGAGAGACATAATTTTTAATGTGGTTCACCCAATGTGGGCTACCTCCATAGAAAATATTTCTTCTAAATATTTCTCAAATAATATCTTGGGAATCCTTCCCAATTACAATGTTTATGGACCTCTGTCCAAAGGAGATGTTGATCCCATAAATATAAAGTTTATGGATCTCTTCCATAGGAGAACTCTTTCCTATTATGCTTTGGCTAGTGATATTCTAGAAGACTCTATCTCTCTACTGTACTAACTTGTGGATCTCTCTCCACTTGAAGACTCCTCACTCAGATTTGTCTTTAACTATCCTGACTACTGGATCTCTATCCATTGAGACTTTGTACTCTATACGCTGTCACCTCCAAAGCTCTATCAATAGGTTCACTTAGAACCTGCTCAAATCTACTTAATAGGATCACTCAGAACCTGCTCAAATCTGCTCAATAGGGTCACTCAGAACCTGTTCAAATCTGCTCAACAAACTCACTCAGAACCTATCCAAATATGCTCAATGGGTCCTCTTTAGGAATTGCTCAAATCTGCACAACAAGATCACTCAGAACTTGTCCAAATTTGCTTAAAAATATCACTTAGAACCTACTCAAATATGCTCAACAAGCTCACTCAAAACTTGTCCAAATATGCTCAATAAGTCCTCTCTAGGACTTGCTCAAATATGCACAAAAATCTCACTCAGAACTTGTCCAAATATGCTCAACAAGCTCACTCGAAACTTGTTCAAATATGCTCAATAAGTCCTCTCTAGGACTTGCTCAAATCTGCATAGCTAGCCTTCACAAAAGATTACTCAAAATTAGTCCATAAGCCTTCTCAAAGACTTACCTCAAATCAGCTCAACAAAATCTCAACTCAATCTCATAGAAGCATAAAGAGAATTTTTAGAGACTCAATATGTTCTATACTCAAATCCCAATCTCAAATCAAATCAATCTCAACTTAGCAATCTCATAGAAGCATAAAGAGAATTGTTAGAGACTCAATATGTTCTATACTCAAATCCAATTTCTTTCTCAACTCAACTCAAATCAGAATATAGAATAGTTTGTTTCATGGAACTTGAACAACCACTTCACACAATCACTTGACTAGGATCAATCAACTCTACTCAACCAATCACCTCAATGAACAAACCTTTCTCACAAACCCTAGTCCAAGCATGTATCAACCAACTCAAAATGTTTCCAAAAATGTTCAACAACAAATCTCACATAACAATGATACTCATGTTTTTCTCTAACTCAAGTTCAAGTTCTTTGCACAACCAATGGGATTCAACAACAATTCTTATAAAAAATTATTTACATAACAATTATACTCATGTTCTCCTCAAAACCTAACTCAGATTTTTCACACAACTAATGGCTTCAACAACAATGCTTATAAAACAAGGTTTTAACCATAACTCTCAAACTAGAAATTCTTGAAGCATTCAACCAACAACTCTCAAAAGGAAACCACAATCAATTATTTTCACTCCAATGATATTTTCAGAAATCAACCACCCAAATAAATCAATGGAGAATATTGCCCATACCTTATTGATGCCAAGAAGTTGTCCACAAAATCTGCCACACTCAACACACTTTATTTTTCCAATCTCAACAAGGGTTAGTGGACTTCAAATAATAATCACAAGATAAACTATAAATCAATTTACACCTTTTTACTCCAACTCAATAATCACATCCACCAAGGTCCCTCTATAGAAAAACCCTCTAAAAATAATAATCAATAAGCCACTATTCAATTTCCACTTTATTCAAACCCCTTATTTCTCCTAAAATAATGCTCTCAAAAATTTAAATCAATACCATAAGGCTCAAATAATAATGTATGGTTTTCACCAAAAAAATAGTTATTTAACATTTTAAACACAACAAAGGTTTTAAAAAATAAGATATGTCATAACCCTTATCACTCCAAACTTTAGAGCATTCAAACAAATTTTAATTAAAAAATCGCATACCTCCCTCAAGGTGTTTCGACCCCTTGACTTGCCTCACCGCGGTCGCCTTAGCCGTGGCTAAGGTAGCCAAACGAGCCACCCACTCATTCACAATGTAAAAAGGACATGACTTCCCTTTATATGCTATATGCCCACATGCCTTAAATAAATCATGCACCCTTGGCGCTTCCACCACAAAGCACAACAAACGAACCTTGCCAAAAATTGAATGCATGACCTTGTTCTACCAAATGCCTTTGTGCTTCCCGAGTTGCCAACATGCCACACTACCTAAGGTGACTTGGGTTTTGCACGTCGTTTGATTTATTCATTGCTTCTACCACTTAAACCTTTTTAGCACGAGCTCTATTCACTTTTCGACAATCGCATTAACAACAAGAGCAAGGATGATTTAAATTGAAGAATTTAATGGCATATATATATGCCTTCCCTCTGCTTGGAAACGTTGGCGCTTCCTCATGACATTGACGGATAAAATTTTACTTTTAATTTTAAAATTAAAATTAAAATTTTAAATAATTTAAAATTTAAACTAAATATTTAAAATTAAATATCTCCATCACCGGGGCACCTTTTTTGATGAAACGAAAAGCCAACTTGGGTTTTAAGAAAAATCCATTTCAAATCTGCCATCCATGATTTTAAATAAAAACCTTTGCTAAGCTTCCCTTGAAGCTCATTTTTAGAACCAAATTCCATGCATCCTTTTGATCAAAACCTTTGCTTCTCATGAAACTCTTTGTGGAGAAAATCATAGTGCTTACTTGCATAGGTCATTTTGACATCAATGACAACTTTTTAGCTTAGGGACTCAAAATTTACAACATCAATATCTTATTCCAACACAAATACAAATGGCATTTGGTTTTATCTCAAAAACTCACTATTTTTTGGTGTTCTCCACTTCCTTATAATGGTGCTTTCTCTTGGATTTGGTGGCTCCTTGATTCTTGGTGCTCAAAATCTACTGTTCAACATATCACTTTTCTTGAGTACCACTTTCTTTTGAAGATATTCTATCTTCTTCTCTATCCAAAAATAATGGCTCTTCTCCACTATGGTGGCTCCTCCTTCTAGATGGTGGCACTTTCGCTTGCTCTTGCTGGTCTTACCACTCCTCTGGTGGTTAACTAAAACCTGCACCTTCTCCTTGGCTCACTTAGTGGCTCTTTAAAAATGGTGCTCCTCCTTTGCTCATTTAATAGCTTCTTTTCTCTATATGTTGGCTTCACCTTTCAATGGTGGTTCTTCAACGCTTGGTAATGGCTCTTCTTCAATGGTTGCTCTTCCATGATAGCTCCTCCTCATTGGCTACTCTTCTATAATGACTCCTGCTCGACTCTATGCTTGGTGGCTTCTTCTTTGGTAACTCCAAGCTTCTTAATTTATTCCAAAACCTTTGAATTTTTGAATAGTATGTTGTCTACAACATTTTCTATAAAATATTGGCTTATTTGTCTTTCAAAAGATAGTAAGGAATTGATATTTTATCTTTCCTTCTATCATATCTAACTTATCATTTATTTGCTGTAGATTTTAATCCAATGTGATTTCTATCTTCTTCAACTTTGAAGACATAAACTTGAGACCTTTCCTTTATTGTTTAGAAACTTGAATATGGTGCTTTCAAAAACTTAAATAATAATTCAATAAAATACTTTAATAAATCCAAATTTTCTAACCTTATTTGGCCTCCTTCGTAGCTAGATTTCTTGGTGATTTGATTCACCTTTTGTTGTCTTGGGTTTGTGAGTTTTTCAACTCTCCTTTCTACCCTATTGCTACCTCAAACTTATTAATTTTATAGCTCCAATTGTTGTCCAAATTTTCTACCTTTTAGCCTTTAATTTTTTGCCCACAAATCTAATTTTTCAATTCTCCTTCAAATTCGATCGCTTAAACTCTGAAATTTGTAGCTATTAGTGCTACCTTATTGTTGTTCAAATTTCTGCATCTTTTAGCTTCAAGTGTTGCCAATTCCTCTTTAGCTTTGCTGACCAAATATCTCTCAAATATACCATGAGTTTCTTCAAATCGTAGCTCTCTTTTCTCCTTTTAATGCTGCTTACTTATACAGTGCTAAAACCTTCAATTCGCTGCTCTCCAAATCAGATTTATTCTCCTTTATATTGCTGTCCAAAAACAACATCCAATTCCTCTAGATTTTTACCTTATTTTGCTATCAAGCCTTCCTTTAATTGGTTGTTCAAGGGCACTTCCAAATCTTCTTCAATTTGCAGCTATATGTCACCTTCAATTTTTTGTCCTGTGACTTCAACTTCTGCTGCAAAAATCAACAAATTTTCTTTGCAAATCAGCCTTCAAATTCTTTATGGTTGTCTTCATATATTTAAAATTTTATGGTCTCTTCTAGCTTCTTTTCGCTCCAAATTTCTTATCAAAATCTGAATTCAAATCTAGCGTCTTTCCCTAACCTCTTTATCAAGATTTGAAATATCTTGAGGTCTTCAAAATTCTTGCCAAAATTTGGAAAAATTATGATGGGGACCGGAAAATCACACCTTCAAAAATTTCATGCTTTTCATTAAAATCTTCTGAAAATTATACACACATCAAAATAAAACAGCCCGCAGGCTTTACAATGACCAAGCTCGGCTTCGATCTCACTAACTGTGCTACTTCTCCCCGTTCTCCAGTCCACCACCCCTCACAAATACAATAAACTAGGTTTTTATAGAGGCCCCGACCCTCTGAAACCTCCTACCACATTAATCGGGACACACCAACCCGATTAATTACAAAGACTGGGTTTTTAAAGAGGTCCCGACCCTCTGGAACAATAACACAAAAATTGGGACACCAACCCGATTAAAAAATCCACTCCGCACGGTCCCTGTCACTGCAGATTCTGTCAGAAAACTCTGCATGGCCCATCTTCTTCATTCCTAATGCTTCTGGGTAATCCCCCGCTTTAATTTCAGCTTTTGCCATGTGTCGTCCTCGAACGGTCCCCGAAAATACGGTTCTCGCCATCTCTTTCTCTTCCTGCGCCTTCTCTCTCTGTCACAATATCGTGACATGTCGCGATATCGCGACGTTTCTGCCCCTCTATGCTCCTTGGCACTTTTGGTCGCGATATCGCGACATGTCGCGATATCGCGACCAACTCTCGCTGCTTGCCCACTTTCGAATTCTTGTCGTGATATCGTGACGTCGCGATATCGTGACGTCGCGATATCGCGACGTCTCCGCTGCTCTGATCTAACTCCGTCTTGACGTCACGATATCGCGACGTCGCGAAATCGTGACATCATGATTTCGCTACAGTTTTCTCCGCCTTTGCCCTTGCATTTCTGACATCGCGATTTTGCGACGTCGCAAAATTGTGACGTCACAATTTTGCTACCATTATCCGCTTTTGCCTCTCTGTTGCTCCGCTGTCATGATTTCATGACAGTCGTGATTTCATGACATGTCACAAAATTGTGACCTCTCCTCTGCCCTCGCTACGCCACCGCTCTGCTGTCACGATTTCGTGACCTGTCGCAAAATCACGACAGGCTTTGGTGCTCGCTCTTCTTGCCATTTTTTGTCATGATTTCGTGACACGTCGTGAAATCGCGATGGTTTCCTTAGATGCTTCTTCAGCACTGGCTTTCCCGAAACTGGATGCCTCTGCATCAAATGTCACCGGATGCTCCTGCATCAAATTATTGCCAAATCCTTCTTCCTTTTGGGTTTGTTATTGGATGGTGACAATTGTCCCAAATTATTCTTTTCAAGAGCTACTATTTCTTGCAATATTCTACCTTGAGATTTCTTCAAATATCTTCCAATGAAAACTTCTTAAATTTCTTCAATAGGGCTTCTCTATCCTTCTTCTTCCTCCTTCCAAATTTGCTTGAGATCTCTTCTCTTGGGTCTTCAAATTTTGCTACTCTTCATTGGACCTTTTCCTTAGTCCTCTATATTCTTTCTCAAATCTTCTTATCTTCCAAATCTGGAAGTTCTTCAATAATATCTCTTCTCTTAGATCTCCTCTTTCTCCAATATTTAATAGGACTTCTCTTGGCCTCTTTCTTCTCAATATTTAGTAGAGTTGCTTTCTTCTTTCTTCAATTTGGAGTCTTCAATATTCTATGGGAACCTCCTTATTGGGTCTCCTCAATCTTCTCTTTTGTTGCAACTAGATACTAATCTCCTGCAATAACATTTAGATAGCAGTAAGCAAATGCATCTAAATCTCTAGATCTTTAGAAATCAATAAATTTCTCCAGTTATCCTTCAATCTAGTGGAAAGAAATTTATGCTGAATTCATCTTCACGTTTCTTGCAATCTTGTGGAAAGACTCTAGCCAAAAATAAATTCTAGAAATTCTAAAAATGAGATTTCCTTACTTCTCTCAATCTTCCTTGTGGCTCTGATATCATTGTTAGATTTTGATACTAAATATTTAATGTAAAAACTACTATAAAGGTGTAAAATGATAATGCAATATTGAATATAATATAATGATAATATAGAATACATGTAAAAATCATAAGAAACTTTTGTAACTACTCATAAATTAACCATTAATGAAAGCTCACGAAAATATTATCTTCATACAAAATATGGAGATCTTAAATACTCCATGTTTCATACAAGTTCTCTCTCATATATAACTTGTACTCTACTCTACTCTAATATACCTTATCCTATGACAAGGTTGTTTCTACCTACATCTCCATTGTGTTTCTATGCTCACAAAAAGGTCAATATATAAAGGGATGTGACTCTTGGTCTTCCACCTTCTTATGACTTTTCCCCTTCCTATTCTATAGACTCATGTGCACATGGACTATGATGCATATTTATATTATTGAATACTTTGCACATTCTAATATTACTTGTGCATTGCATAAATTAAATACTCAAACCCTAATCTAAGACTCACACTCCTAATATAAATATGTATCCAAGGTGGTACTTTAGCATGTACCAAATAAAATAATATATTCCAACAATGAAGCCCTCACTTCACTCGCTAATAGCGAAAATAAACTCTCAAGTAGAGTGAATAAAATCATAAAAATGGAATCCCATATTTATGGTAAACATATTGCCATACTTATTATTTGAATGAGCTGAAAAGTATTTATGATAAGATAACTAAATATCCAACTAATTTTTTAGATTGGCTAGACAATGTTGATGATAAAAAAAATATTTGATTTTTTAAAATAAGCTAGTTGCATTGTACACCAGGGTAACAGAGTTAGGAAATCATTATCAAGCCCCTTCATACAAGAAAGCCCATGCCTTAGCATCAATGCATGAGATAGCTAAAAAAATTTAGGCCCCACCACAGTAGGAATGGGTGCATACAAGTAGGTTTTAAGCCTACAAGTACAAGATCCCATAGTTTATACAAGGAAATAAAGGACTCTAATGTAGAAGGAGAGGATGTAGAGATGAGATAAAATGACTTCACAACCCAAGAATAAGGGTGCTTGGTTTCAAAATTTTTAAGCAAAAATTCCCCTAGATGTGCCAATGATGTAGATAAATTCTTTGTTAACATACGAACTTGCAAAATTTATAATTTTCAAGTTTTAGAAGTTTCTCCAAGCCCATCATTCTTTCAAATTGGACTTTAATTTTTTTTATTCATTAAGTCAAATTTTTTTCCAAATTAGTTTGGTACCAAACTTGCAAAAGACGCAAGCCAAAAACTTTTCATATGATGGCAAAAAGCTTAATTCATTCATTAAGGAAAGAGCCTATTTAATACATGCTTTAGGGTTACAAACTAGAATATTGATACTCCCAATTTAGGAGATCATTACATGCAAGAAATATTAAAATAATCTTCTAGCTAATAATAACCTTCCAACTAATAATGCATAATCTAATAATAATGTAATAAAATATCCTAACACCTCCCTTATTACATTATTTGGGTTAGGAAATATTAGGACCCCCCTTAATTTAGAGGAGTCTAGGCTCTTTCTCTTGGATCTAGCTCTTAGCTCTAGCTCTTGGTTGTAGCTTTAGCTCTAGCATTGAATTTGGTTGTTGTGGCTACTTTGGTTCTAGTTTCTTTGGATCTGGCTAATGTGGCTCTTGGGTAACCACCTATGGATCTACCTTTGGGTCCACCTATGGGCCTGCCATTGGTTCTACCTTTGTGTTGGCCATTGGGTTAGCCTTTGGGTTTGCCATTGGCTCAGTCTTTGGGTCTTCCATAGGTTTTACCTCTGGGTTGATCATTGGGTCAACCTCTGGGTTTGCCATTGGCTTTGTCTTTGGATCATCCATTGGGTCTACTACCTTTGGGTTTGCCTCTGAGTCTATTACCTTTGGGTTTGCTACCTTTGGGTCTTCCTTTGGGTCTACTACCTTTGGGTTTGTTGCCTTTGGGCCTGCTACTAGGATATTGCAACTATTTTGGCTACTAATAATACTGCATTAGGAGAAAATTTGATATGTAGAGAAAACAAGCCACTTTTATAATGATGTAGGAGCATCCAGTGGTATAAGGACTTTGATGCCCAATTTATTCATTGATGATGGTATTTTTAAATTCTCAATTTATTCATTAATGATGGTATTTTTAAATGACCAATTTATTTATTAATGATGGTATTATTTTTAAATGCCCAATTTATTCATTAATGATGGTATTTTTAAATACTTAATTTATTCATTAATGATGGTATTTTTAAATGCCCAATTTATTCATTCATGATGCTATTTTTTAAATGCCCAATTTATTCATTAATGATGGTATTTTTAAATACCCAATTTATTCATTAATGATGGTATTTTTAAATGCCCAATTTATTCATTCATGATGGTATTTATTTTTAAATGCCCAATTTATTCATTAATGATGGTATTTTTAAAATGCCCAATTTATTCATTAATGATGGTATTTTTTTAATGCCCAATTTATTTCATTAATGATGGTATTTTTAAATGCCCAATTTATTCATTAATGATGGTATTTTTTAAAATGCCCAATTTATTTCGAAAATGAATGGCAGGAAAAGGGGAGTTACATTTTCTAGAATATTCTATGGAAGTTATTAAAGGGGGAACAAAGATTTACTAAAGGCTATTCGAGTATGATAGATCGTGGCTCCAACTTGCAAATTTCCAATAGATTTTCTTTGTAATAAAATTGGCCTTGTGGTCGTAACATTGTAATTTCTAATTCTATAGCCCCTCATCAAGTATTGTTATTGAGTATTGTTATCAAATATTATTATTGAGTACTCTTATTTGAAATTGGCTATGTGATTTTGTGTATTGTGGGAGTGTTGGGTGGAGTAGCCCTTCACCAAGTGGTATCAGAGTGGTAGTTCTTGAGTGTGTAAATAGATCACCGAATGTGAGGCAGTTTGCACCAGGACTTGTGGTTGTGGGTTGTGAGAAAAGTGATCAGAATGCCTCCACGAAGAAACCGTGGTGGTGGGAGAAATATTGTGGTACCAGAAGAGGATTTTAGAGCCCTACAGAGATAAGTTCAAGCACTACAAGAGGAGCTACGTAGAGGGTTTGAACCAAGAAGAGAAGATGAAAGTGAAGATGAAGTTGAAGAAGAAGCCCAGTTCAAAGAAGAACAAGATGCAATAGATCCTGAGCAAGTTAGATTATTTAAGGCCATCTCCAAGATTGGAAAAAGATTGAAGATTGATGTTTCTACATTTTCTAGGAATCTTAACCCAGAAGAGTTGATCGATTGGATCAATGATATGGAGGAGTACTTTGAGTATGAGGAGGTGGAAGATCCTAAGAGGGTCAAATTTGCAAAGACCAAGTTGAAGGGTCACACTAATATCTGGTGGAAGGAAGTACAACTAGATAGAAATAGAAGAGGAAAAGAAAGAATAACAAGATGGGATCGGATGGTGGAAAATTTAAAGAGATAGTTCATTCCAGTTGATTACGAGTTAGATTTGCTGAAGAAAATGCAAGGTTTGAGGCAGGCAGGTAAGTCTATCAAAGAGTATACAAAATATTTCTACAAGATCATGATCAGAACAGGCCATTCTAAGGCCAACAAGGAGAAGGTAGCCCATTATATAAATGGATTGAAGCCAAGTATTCAAGAGGAGCTAAGTTTGGTCAGAATGACTACCATAGAAGATGCTTATCAGTTTGCCTTGAAGGTAGAAGAGAAGTTGAATAGAAGATTTGAAAGCAAGCAGAGAGAAAGAGGTCATGGTGGAAGGATTGGCGAAAGACCATATGGAGGATGAAATGAAGACCAAAAGAAGAATGGAGAAGTTAGCAGTAGTCAAAACCAGAAAGGGGATAATGCCTACCACCCCCGTGAGCAAAATAATGGTGACCAAAGAGGAAGAGGAAGGTTTGGACGAGGACCTAGAAGAGGAGGATTTCATGGAACCTGTTTCCAATGTGGAGAAGAAGGACATCAAGCATACGAGTGTCCACAACATCAAGGAAGGACAAATAAGAGACCTAAAGGTAATGCACAAGTTGCTTATGTAGATGAAGGTGTTGAATCTGAGCATTCTAAAGAGGTAGAAGGAGGAGTTCTTGTCATAAGGAGAGCCTTGCTAAATGAGGAGAAATATCCAGTTCAGAGGAAGAGTTTATTTTGCACAAGGTGCAAATGTGAAGGTAAAGTTTGTAATGTTATCATTGATAATGGTAGCACTGATAATCTAGTTTCAGAGGGGATGGTTAACAAATTACAGTTGGAGAGAAGGAGACATCCGCATCCATATCGGATTGCATGGTTGCAGAAGGACCATAGAGCTTTGGTCAATGAGCAATGTTTAGTGAAGTTCAATATTGGGAATTACCATGATGAGGTACTATGTGACATCATGCCTATGGATGCTTACCATATGCTATTGGGGAGGTCGTGGCAATTTGATCGACGTGTAGTACATGATGGACATGCCAACACTTATTCCCTGACAAAGGATGGAGTTCACCACAAGTTGAAGCCCTTGAAGGAGGTGGAAGAAAAGGTATGTAGTAGTGCAAGAATTTATTTAGTTGATGGTAGAAAATTTTTGGATGGTATGAAGCACAAGCATATGTGCTATGCATTGATTCCTAGAGTTAATGAAGAAAAATGTGAAGATATACCAATAGAAGTCTCATATCTACTAGGAGAATTCCAAGATATTGTATCAAATAATGTACCTAAAGGTTTACCACCAGTGAGGAAGATTAGTCACCAGATGGATTTGATACCAGGAGCCAATTTACCAAATAAGGCAGCCCATAGAATGACTCCTATAGAGAATGAGGAGCTGAACAAACAAGTTCAAGAGCTATTGAAGAAAGGATTGATTCAAGAGAGTTTGAGTCCATGTGTAGTACCTATAGTGGAAGGTCAAACAAAGTTGCTAGAGTTATACTTTTGTGTTGAAGCACAGGAGTGGAAGGTCAAACAGAGTTGCAGATGCCTTAAGTAGAAGGTAAAATTTGTTGATAGAGATGAAGGTGGAGGTTTTTGGGTTTGACGAACTCAAGAGTTTGTACCCTGAAGATCTAGATTTTGTAGAAGCTTGGAGAGCTTGCTTGGAACCTGTTACTTTGGACAAAATAAAATGGTTGGATTTCTTAATCCAAGATGGAATGTTGTTTAGAGGAAACTAGTTGTGCATTCCAAGGAGTTCTATGAGAGAGAACCTGATCAAGGAGAAGCATAGTGGAGGGTTGGTTGGACACTTTGGTCAAGATAAGACCATTGCCCTTGTTAGTGAAAACTATTATTGGCCACAGTTACAACAAGATGTGAAGAAGTTTGTACAAATTTGTAGAGTATGCCAGATGGCCAAAGGTGTAAGATAGAACACCGGGCTATATCAACCATTACCTGTACCAGAGAAACCATGGGAATATATTAGCATGGATTTTGTTCTTGGCTTACCAAGGACACAGAGAGGACATGACTCAATATTTGTGGTGGTTGACAGGTTTTCTAAGATGGCACATTTCATTCCCTGCCAGAAAACTAATGATGTAGTTCACATTGCAAAGTTGTTTTTCAAAGAGGTGGTATGACTACATGGTCTACCAAAGAGTATAGTTTCAGATAGAGATACCAAATTTGTTGGTTATTTCTGGAGGACCTTATGGAAGAAGCTGAAGATAGATTTGAATTTTAGTTCTGCACACCATCCGTAGACTGATGGACAAACAGAGGTGGTGAATAGGAGTTTGGGCAACCTGTTGAGATGCTTAGTAGGAGATAAGCCCAAGGGATGGGATTTGATTTTACCATAGGTGGAATTTGCTTACAACAATTCTATCAACATGAGTACTGGTAAATCCCCATTCCATATTGTATATGGGAGCAGCCCAAGGAATGCTTCTGAGTTGAGGAAGATGGACAAAGGAGAAAGGAATAGTGTCGATGTCGAGGACTTTGTAGAGCACCTAAAGAACTTGCATGAAGAGGTAAGGAAGCATATTAATAAGATGAATACTCAGTACAAGGCAAAGGCAGACCAAAAGTGGAGGTTTAAGGAATTCTAGGTTGGAGATGAAGTTATGGTTCATTTGAGAAAAGAAAGATTTCCTGTTAAAACATATAACAAGTTGAAAATGAAGAAGTTTGGACCATGCAAGATCATAAAGAAATATGATTCAAGAAATGCATATGAGGTGGAATTACCAAGTGGAATTAACATATCACCTGTGTTCAACATTTTTGACTTGATAGAGTATCATGAAGGAGACAATGAGGATGGACCAATAGAAGAATGGTGGAATATTCCAGCATCTACTCCAAAGAAAGAAGAGATAGAGGAAATATTGGATAGTTGTATGGGCATAAGTACAAGAAAAATGGAATATGAAGAATATTTGGTTAAGTGGAAAGGAAGGCCTGTTGAAGATTCATCATGGTTGTTGAAGGGGTACTCCACCCAACACTCCCACAACACATAAAAATGCAACCAATTTCAAATAACAGTACTCAATAACAATACTTGATGAGGGGCTATAGAACTAGAAAATACAATGTTACGACCACAAGGCCGATTTTATTACAAAAAAAATCTACAAAAAATTTGCAAGTTGAAGCCATGATCTATCATCCCTTGGACTGCCTTCGATAAATCTCTGTTCCCCATTTAATAACTTCCATAGAATATTCTGGAAAAGTAACTCCCACCATTCATTTTCGAAATAAATTGGGCAATTTAAAAAATTTCATCATTAATGAATAAATTGGGCATTTAAAAATACCATCATTAATGAAAAAAATTGGGCATTAAAAAATACCATCATTAATGAATAAATTGGGTATTTTAAAAATACCATCACTAATGAATAAATTGGGCATTTAAAAATAAATACCATCATGAATAATTAAATTGTGCATTTAAAAATACCATCATTAATGAATAAATTGGGCATTTAAAAATAAATACCATCATGAATGAATAAATTGGGCATTTAAAAATACCATCATTAATGAATAAATCGGGTATTTAAAAATACCATCATTAATGAATAAATTGAGTATTTAAAAATACCATCATTAATGAATAAATTGGGAATTTAAAAATAATACCATCATGAATGAATAAATTGGGCATTTAAAAATACCATCATTAATGAATAAATTGGGCATTTAAAAATACCATCATTAATGAATAAATTGGGCATTTAAAAAAATGTTTTTTTTGGGTGATGCAAGATTGTCCTTACACCACTGGATGCTCCTGCATCATATAATAACTAGTGACTATATGATTACCATTCTTAGTGATAAAACACCTCTTGTGGCCATTCTCAACTCTAAAATCAGCCTTCATATTTTTCTTTAGTAGTTGGGGCACAAACACCAAGTTTTTGGCTTAGTCTAGGGACATAGAGAACTTGTGTGATGGTGCTTATCCCATTTGGAAGATGAAGTGAAACATCACATTGTCCTTTCACCTTATAGGTTTGATTATCGATGACGATCAATGGTTTTCATTTTTTGCTTCAAAAGTAGCAAACCATCCTTTATCCCCTATCATGTGTTGGCTAGCACCATAATCAATATACCAAGAATTGTCCTTGGTTTTGATGACAACTTTGGTCATGAGTACTTTGTGTGCCTATTTACAATTTGAATTTAACTCTTCATGTGCTTGTTCATAATCTAAATTTGACACTTCAATGGCAACATTCCATTTGATCTCAAAATATCTTTATGGACTACAACACTCACAAAGTTGTTCTATGGCTACATCACAAATATTGCTAGTTTCAAAATGATTGAAGGAGTAGTATATATTCACGTGATGCTTGAAACTATGTTTTGGTGAAGTTTCCACAAAGTGCCACAAAAATACATGATGAGTAGCACAATAGATGAATTTCTATAGTAAACCTCGATGCTTGTCATTTTTACTCAATATGTGTAATTGAGGTTGGAAAGGAAAAACAGAAGGAAACTACTAAGGTAATAAAGGGTGAATAAACCACTATAATATCTTCTCATAGGTTGCACATCTGAAGCAAAAATAATAGGATCCTAGAAATTACAGAGCTCATGGATTGGGTTCTAGCTAAGGCAAGTACAATAGGGTGTAAACTTGTTCAACAATAACATTAGGTGGCTCCAATGGTGGTGAAATACTTCATGGATTAGCAACAAGGTGAGGTCGCTTCCTTTTCAACTCATAGATGATTGTACATCAATAGAAAAGATACCAAGAAGGCACATTAAAAAATATAGGCTAGCTTGGATGGCACTGCAACATCAAGCATCCTAGTCAATATGGGTGACATAATGGTGCTTGAATCAAACTACGCTAGAGATGTCAGACAACCTAAGCGATGATTTCTATGCAAGGTTGGACACGCAACATTGAACACAACCAATTTTTTATCATATAGAGCCAAGAGGGGGTGATTGCACTAGGTAAATATCAAGCAAAACTATGCATGCCATGGCCATAGTAAAAAATATGCATGTTATGGTCACGGTCGAAACTATGCATGTCTATTTGTAAAACTATCCAAAGCAATGTTTGAATGATGACTTAAATAGTAGTTACTTTGTCTTAGTGGGTGTTATACACAAATGATGCTCTCAATGTGTGCTATGCAAATATCATGTGCTAAGCTAAAATATAATATGATGGGATGATGAATCTATGATACCTATAATATCTAGCATGATGCCAAATATCCATAATTATGATGTGACAACTCTTTATTTTGATGTTTTATTTTGTAGTTGAGTGCTCGTGGGGTGCAAAGAAAAAAACCACACGTAAATTGTTACACATAGACTAGAAATGTGGTGGCACATCATTAAGAAAAATTATAACGATGACCATAATCTATCATATGCCAATAACACGTTTGATACAATAAGTGAACCCCAACATTCATAATGCATATTGAAAGGATCCAATAGAAACTAATAATATTGGAATAAAACATCTTTGAGGGATATCACATCTTCAGAAAAATGTGTTAGTCATAATAAGTTGCATGTGGGAAGACATTTAATGCTAGCACAATTAAATGTAAAAACAGTGGAAAAATGTGCTATGGGATGTCGTTGATCCAAACATATCCAAAAATGGGAAGGAAACCAAAAAAATGCATGTGGGCACCGAAGCTTAATCACACTTGGAATAACCACCTTGGCTAGAAAGCTCAGAGTAGTACCACCAAAATTTATGAGAACTCGATGAAGTTGACTATGTAGGTCCATTATGGTTAAGTTAACTTGACAATTAAAATGAGAACATCATACCTAGTTTAAAAATTAAATATGCTATGGCTAACTATGTAGGTTCATAATCATCTCCAATATGCATCTAATCAAGCATAAATAAGACTAAATTGTTTTTGGGGAAATGAGGTAGCTAAATATTATGGAGGATGAAGGGAGGTAAGAGGAAGGGGAATTTTCAAGAGGAAAAATCTTCCTCATATGGCAATATTGATGCTCCAATACCAATTGATATGGAATATAATTCATTCAAACTTTATTGATTTCTTAACATAGGATATACATTTATATGGGAAAATTATTTTTCAATTTATAAGATATGCATATATCTTCTCAATTTTATGTAAGATGCAAATTGGCATGTTCGAGCCCAACATGGTGCATCTTAGAAGATAAACTAACTTACCAAGTAGCTAATCTTAATCCAAAAACCTGACAAATAGCTAACTTAGGCTAATAACTAAGAAGCTAATCATGTGAAGCTTATTTGCATATTTTACATAGGATGAAGGAAAGGATAACAAAATAATAAATTATTAGAATAAATCCTATGTTAATCTTCATCAGATTCTAAAAATAATACATATTGAAAAGTGGATTAGTCTATCATCGATGGATCCTGTATAATTTGTGTTTGTATAACCAGTCAAGGAGAATTAATCACTCTTATGTTTTAGTTCATACTCTATGGTACCATGGATGTATATTGAAACTTGTTTTCTTTCCTTCAAAGAATTTTTTTTTGGTTCTTGCATTAACCATAAAAGATATCTCACTACAAAACTTATGTCTAGTTTGGTGTAGGATAGATAAATAAGACTCACAATCAAGTGTTGATAGAGAGTTGCATTCACCTATGAATAAAATAAAATCTAAAGTCTGGCCTAGTGTAGCTTAGGCAAATGAGTCTTCCAATCAACTATAGATAGAGAGTTGCATTCACCTATGGAGAAGAATAAAATCATGATAGTTTCAACCATGGTTCCATGGGAGTTGACATGGGATTATAGTATGTCATACGATATTTCTCAAGAAGTATCATTGCATAATTAATCTGGGAGACATGTAGTGATGTGTCTACCACACATTTAAGTCAAGATAATAGTGTAATAATTTAAGATCAATCATGTCAAATTAACTTTTTAAATTATTTTTGTCTATAAGAATAATTTTTCATAATTTTCTATGATGACCAAGTCATCGACATACAAAATAATGATTACAACCTCTCATTTTTATCTTTGTGGTATAGATTTGGATCATAAGGACTTTGTTAGAATCCAATCTATCCAAAATGTTCATCAATTTTTATGTACCAAACTATAGGAATCGACTTGATACCCTAGAAATACTTGATCAATTTATGCAACTTTGTTTCTTGTCCATTAAGAAAGATAATTTTTACATTCATTTGATGGACTTTTCAACCAAAGTACACAACTAGAGCAAAAATTATTTTGATAGCATCTAGCTTAGATATAGGAGCAAATTTTTCATTATAGTCAATACCTTCCCTTTGATCATAGCCCTTTGCTACAAGTTGTATGTTGCAATTATGTATACTACCATTAGAATTATATTTTATTTTGAAGATCCATTTTCATCCCATGGCCTTATTCCCTAATAGAAGATCAACAAGATTCAATATATTTTTTCATCAATGCTTGATAATCAATATCCATAACATTCTTCCATGGATTAGACTCAATATATTATTGAATTATGGATGGTTCAAATGTTTGTATAATAGTACTCATATGGTCCATATTCACCTCATCACAAGCCACACTGTGTGTCCTAGGGAAGGTCTATTTAGCCATCCTGTGGTAGATGTGTCTAGGATTTTATCTGTCCTTGAATTTCATAATGTGCTAGTGTACAACTTGGGTACTTTCCATGTGTGAGCCAATGTATTAGGTTGATCCATATAACCATGATCATTTTCTTCATCACTATTTTCAATGGATTCATCTTCTTCCTTAATATCCTCTTTGGATTTATATTCATCATTAGGAAATATTGCTAGAGTGGAATCAAAAGTCAATGATTGGATAGAAGATGAGAGTGACACAATATTCTTATAAAATATGAAACCTTAGTTAATGTGTAACTTGTTAGTGTCCAAATAAAATATTATATAGGTCTTTGATTCATTTTTGTATCCTAATAGATTACATCAATGGGATTTGACATCTAATTTATTTCTTTTCTCTTTTGGAATGTGCATATATTTTATGCATCTAAAAATATAATTATGAGAGATAAATGACTTAACATTGGTGCATAATTCTTCAAAAGTGATACCATTATGTAGCTATGGGAGTATGGTTGACCAAATAAACTATACTATGTATAAATTTTGTCAAAAAAAGAAGGTGTAAGTTAAAAATATTTCATCATGCAACCAAAAATTTCCATGATGGTGTTATTATGATGCTTAACAATACCATTCTATTGTGGGGTGTAGGTAGCTGTCAATTTTCAATGAATACCATTTGTATTCAAGAATACAAAAAACTTGTTATTGGTATATTTTCCTTTTGATATCAATATAGTACATGGATATATCAACTAGTGAAAGTATTCATTGGAGCATTTAATTCGATGGAGTAGTGTAATGATTCAATTTTAATCTTAATAAATAGTCTAACATCTAGTGTGATTATAAAAAATGTTCAAAATAGAAAGATTTAAGAAAGCTAGGGCCCATAGGTTTATAAATATTGGTATGAACTAGATTTAGATGTCGTTTTGCGTAGTAATTAGAAGATAAAAATGGGGATTGATGTTGATTTCCATCTAAACAACATGGATGAATTTGAGTAGAATTCTACATAGAAGGAAGACCATACATCATTTGACGCTTGTATAGTGCAATTAGATGACCAAAGCTCAAGTGACCATAATATTAATGCTAAAGTGATGTTGAAACCTAAAATTTAACAACTAAGGTTTGGTTGTCTTGATAGAAAATATAAATCGTAGATATTTTTCTTACTCATATAACACGCATAACAATCATTGATCTTCTAGATTTATAATGAATGAGTCATACCTTAGTACCATCTGGTTGATAAAAATCAATCTTAAAATTATGGTAGAGTTTCTATTTGAATAAAAATAAGATTTTTTTGTCCTAGAAAAAATATAGCTTTTGTAAACCTACATGTATCAGATACAAGTCTCAAAGTGACATCACATATAACTTAATGCCATAAGACATGTCATCTCCCAAGGTCACTTGTCTAGTGTTGGAAAAATGCTGAAAAGTGTAAAACTATTCTTTTAACTCAATCATATGCTTTGTGGCTATAAAGTCAACATATTGGACTAAATTTAGAAAAGTTGGCTCATCATGAGTTTGAGTGGCATAAACATATTCCTCTTCTTGAGAGTGACCATCCTATGAAACATTGCCATGTTGCTACTATGAGGTTGCATTCATTTTCTATTGTGATGTATTCCTCTTGTCAAACAATTCTTGTTATTGATGTTTTGAATTATTGGAGGAGCCATTTGTGAAAGGATTGTACACTCCATTGTTTTTCCATTTTCTCCATTTATAGAACACTTATTCTAAGACTGAATTATTATCATGATGTTGTGTTAGCGTAGGGGGACTAGTATCCTATTTTACTGGCTTCTTTCCTTTTTGATTAGAGACCAAGACATGATCCTCCTATGACATTCAGGGTTGTCATGAAAACACTATATGCTAAGGTCAAAGATCTCATAATAATTGGAACTTGTATTACATATGACATTGTTTCTCCTAAAGCCTAGAGGGATACACAAAATTCTATAACATGTTTAGGAGGGAATCCAATTTTTTTCATGCTTTATTTTTAGGTAATGCAAATAACTTTGTAGGTATAAGATCTTATTTTTGTTTCTCCCTATATCATAGTGCACAACTTGTCCCGTAAATCCTTGGTTGTGGTTGAGTCCTAAATACATGGTTGAAATTAGTCGAATACACTAAATAATAACTTGTCAGAATTTTAGTATTGATCGGTGTCAGATGCATGTTGTATAATGGAGCCATCCTCAACTACTTACACCTCAAATTCAAGTTGAGTTTTGAGTTTTGTTTTCTCGGTTGACTAATTATTCTCTAGCAAGAATTGTGAATTAGAAAGTAAGAATTTTGGATCACTATTAGACATAATAACACAATTTACAAATGATATGAACAAAAAAATGCAGTAGTATTTATAAATGGGAGAACATGCAATTGAGTTTGAATATAAATTTTTGCTATTTCCTTGTGATTTTTCAAAGATGCTTGCAATGCAAATTTTCTTATATGTCTTCATATTTTTTTGTCAAGTTTTTGCTTTAGTTAATGATCACGACAATAAGCTTCAAATATAAAATGTTACAAATAACCTTTTGATACCAAGTTATCAAATGTCAAAAATCCTGTTTCATGTAGGATCTACTAAAGTATAAAATAAAAACTAGACTTGTCATATTATTTGAATATTGTATTTAAACAACTATATTACACTACTTCATGATGGTCTATGGAATTTTAGTTTTAAATTTATCTTCCAATAAATTATGTATACAATCAAATATTGCAAAAGGCTTCAAATAAAATTAATATAATAATACATACTACTTATTAATTCCACCATGGTAAAATGCTTCAACGGTTTTATGCTACTTATGCAAATTCCACTTCAAAGTCTTGATGGAGGTCTATACAATTAAAAACATTATGCAAGCAATGATTATATTCCAACATGCCAAATATATACAATTTAAAATGTCAAGAGCATGAGCCATGTTTGCACTGAGAGGGCCATGTGCACATGGGGTAGTATGCATTAAAATATAGATTATATTTTGACAGAAAGAGAGAAACATGTTAAGGATGTTATCCATTTCAACATGTGAAGCAGTATTGAATCAACATGACACAAATAATCTACTAAAAAATAGAGAAATGCAATAGGATCCCAAAGCTTTCTTGTATTACTTTTCCAAAAAAAAGGAGTTACAAAGACCAACCCCTTTACCATTTCGAAATTCCCCTATAATACCCTATTTTCCCTTTTTTTGGCCTAGGAAAATTCATTTGAAATTTGAATTTTGGGGGCAAAACTTCCCAGGGTTATAACTCCTCGCTCGTTTCTTGGATTGACTGTTAATGCACATTTTTGGAAAGCTCTCGAAAAGACCTACAACAATGTAATGTCCTAGAGGATATTATGCCTAATTTTCACCCCTCTACGAGGCCTCTAAGGCCTTCAAAATTCACCTTTAATTTTTAGTGGCAGGATTTTTCACCATTTTGGCAGGGTTTTTACCATAAAAATTACATATCTCCCAAATCGCTTAGGATATTGGGGTGATTATTTCACCATTAGGTCTATTTTTCCATCCCCTAAACAACTAAATAAAATTTAGAACAGAATAAAACAAATACAAATTTGGATAATGCAAGATCACTCTTACACCAATGGATGCTCTTACATCAACATGGGTGGTAAGTACCATGTCCAAAAAATATTGGTCAATTCTGATCCACACTTTTTCAGACAAAAATGGGTCATTGAGTAGGATTAGTGGTGATAAAATGAGATTGAAAAAATAGGATTGTTAATGAGAGGGCAACACTAAAAGCACCTACAAAGCAATAGAGCGGGTGCAAAACAATGATTATATAGGCAATGATGATGGTACCTCAAGGTCTTGACATGATCTTCAATGCATTGCCAAACCTTATTGATTATTGTGAAACTTGCATGTTAGCAATGTTGGGTATATTATTCATAATTATCAATAGAAAATTTGTATTGAGAGACCTCTCTATGGAATTTTTATTGCTTCTATAAATGATGGACAAAGGCACCAAGTGTACAGTGAGTGCATTAGAGTCTATTGGTGCAAGGTCTTTCTCAATACATAGGAGATGATGCTTTAATATGGGTCCAAGAGGTAGAATACATTTAGTAATTCTAGTATAATAGACATATAGTTTTCTTGCCTAGGTTGTTATTTCTAGTTAAATTTGTTGTAATTTGGTCAGATCAACATAAAGTGGCTATTAGAATATAAACCACTATATATTTCTACTTTAAAATGCATACTTGTTGGACTAAAATCTACCATTATTATGGAAAGGTGTTGCACCCAGTAATTCTAGCCAAAGTATAGAATTGGATGAACAAATATCGCTCTCTGTTTCAACCTCTAGAGAAGGATGACTCCTTTAACTATTTATATTTTGGAAAAAAGGGATAAGAAAAGAGTAAGGGTTATAAAGGAGTAAGGTTTAGAGAAATCAATCCAATAGATGATTCTTCACTTTAGTATAATATACTAAGTGCTAAATGTAACTAAAATGAATTAAAGAAATGTATAAAGGATCTAATTATTCCAAGGACTTCAATTGTTAGAAATCTAATAGGTAAACCAAAAAGTAAAATTACTTTAATAAAATAAACTAACAATTAAGTGTAAAAAAAATGACTTAAAGCAAAATACACATAAAAAAACTGCAATTGCATAGTAATGGAGGCCAAATAACTATAACTTCATTGATCAGTAACAAACTTACAAAGTAATACTAGATAAGGACTACATAGTTAACCCTTGTGATGAGGTCTCTCTTCATATTTACAATTTCAAAAATTTCAATGGGAATACAATTGTATTGCTGTTGAGAAAGAACAATTTGGTAAGAAACCATACTTGCTAAGGTGGCAGCTCTAAATTTCATCTTGGGTATAGATTTGAATTAGTCCATTGATATAAAACTACATGTGTCTGCATTATTTGGACCTATCATTTTTATGCTTTGGTGTCATGAAATAGCTAGAAAGCACCATGGCAGTTGCAGGTCTAAAAATGATGTTTAACTAAAAAGTTGCTTGAAACTAGGCTCTTAATTTTGCTTGCAGAGCTCTATTGGAGTAAAGTCATGGTTTTGGTTTATGTTGGCCTTGTGCATTTATATTTTTATGTTATTCTCTTTATTTCATGTGGCCATGGATCTTAGCTTGGAAATGATAACATCATCAGCTTGGATGATCCGATTTTAAGCAATTTAGCTTTGTTTGTTCACATCTTGGTTTTGATCACTTTGGACCTTCTTGTGTGGTATCGAGATCAACTTTGAACTTGCTTACATAATTTATACAGGTCATGTGATCTTGAGCATCATGGTATCAGGCAATATTTGAAGTTTGACCTATGTGATCTCGAGCTCTTTGTCTCTTTGTCTGACATCATTGTCTTGAGTGGTCTAGTTTTAGGACATCATGGCTTTGGGATTTGATTTTGTGTACCTCTTCTTGATCTCATGCTTTTGTATTGTAAGCTTGGATACTCACTTTTGCACATTCTCATGGAGACTAAATCTGGTGTTGATGTTAGCGATGGAGTTATCCTGACTTTGGGCATCACGATTTCATGCTAGCCTTCAACCTTCAACATAGTGATTTTAGGGTATCAAAAGAACATTTCTCCTTGCTATGCAAATATGATAAAAAATTGACCCACAAGTTTGATGCCTCCCAAGGAATTTTTGCTCTCAAAAATTAAGAATTCAAAAGGCCTTCTTCCATTGGACATGGAGTCAATGTGATGATGGAATGAAATGTGATTGAAATTTTATCATAAATGGAAAATGATTTTTTGTAAAAAGTGAATTGTGGTGAACGAGTGATTTTAATAAAGTGAACAAATATGAATTATGTGTTAATAAAATGGTGGCTTATTTTTGTTTTGATGCTTTTCCTTTATATTTTTACCCCTACGATGCTAGAGGTGTCACCTTATTGGTAGTTGTTTATTTCTAGTATCTTGCCTGCTCACTAGGTGTCTCTCGGTCATCTGGGGATCTTAGACTCATGATTTTTGAGGGGATATCCACCTCATGAGCCCCTTATACCTCTTGATCTTCTTCTCCATAAAATATTTGCTCTGCTTTCTCAAGCACTAGACTCCTGCCCATACTTCTTATGGGGGACTTTGAGTTGACAGACTTGTTCCAATATTTTATTTAGCTGATATATCTTTTTATAGGATGGATATTCATGGATTTTTAATGAAGAACACAAGCTTATACTGAGAGGGGGGGTGAACAAGTATAAGACCACTTTTTAACTTTTTCCTTTTACTTCAGAAAGCAATGCAATGAACCAATAGCAAAATCAAAGCAGTAATCAAACCAGTGTACAAGTCATCACACAATTGAGACACCAATATAACGTGGTTCACCCAAGGTGGGCTACTCCACAGAGAAAATATTTCACTAAATTTTCTCAATCAAATCCTTTGGGAATCCTTCCCAATTACAATGTTTATGGACTTCCTATCCAAAGGAGAATCCTTCCCCTAATCAAATATTTATGAGCCTCCTACCCAAAGGAGATGTCCTATCCCCCAAAGAAGTATTTATGAGCCTCCTACCCAAAGGAGATGTCCTATCCCCCAAAGCTCTGGAAATGATACTTCAGAAGATCACTGCCTCTTCTATCGCTAGCAGGTGGAACTCCTTTCCATAGAAGACGTCCTGTCCTCCTTGCTCTGGCTCTAGAGACTTTTGTCCTCACTGATCACCTCCATAGCTGCTCATCAACACCTGTACTAAACATAGTCAGTCGGTCCAACACAAGTCCTCTCAAACTCTATCACAAATCTGCACCAAACTCAGTCCTCTGGTCCAACACAAATCTGCTCTCAAATATCTATCAGATCTGTCCCAAGCTTAAGCCAAAATCTTGAACAAATCAATCACAACTGCTCACAAGTCTTCACCAAGACTTCATCAAATCTATCCACAAGTTCTTCAACAAGAACCTGTCCAAATCAGTCCACAAGTTCTCCACAAGAACCTGTCCAAATCAGTCCACAAGTTCTCCACAAGAACTTTCCAAATCCACGTTCTCCCAAGAACCTATCCAAATCTGTCCTAGCAAGCTCACCAAGAACTTGCCCAAATCAGCTCAAGCAAGTTTACCAAGAAACTTGCCCAATGTGAACACACAAAGAGAATTGTTAGAGACCCAATGTGTTTCATCCAATCATATCAAATCAATCTCATAGAAGCATAAAGAGAATTGTTAGAGACTCAATATGTTCTATCCTTCAACTTTCAATCTCAACTCAAATCAATCTCATAGAAGCATAAAGAGAATTGTTAGAGACTCAATATGTTCTATCCTTCAACTCTCAATCTCAACTCAAATCAATCTCATAGAAGCATAAAGAGAATTGTTAGAGACTCAATATGTTCTATCCTTCAACTCTAAAACAAACTCTTTCTCAAATCAATAAATATAGAAGTAGTATACTTTCACAAGATCTTGAACCACAACCCAACAATTGCCAATAATGCAATATCAAGGAATCAACTCCTCCAACATAGAACCATAACTTGCTATCAAACCCTAGCCAAGTTAGTTTTCAAGAACTCAAAGCAATCTCTCTCTAAGCATCAAAAAGGGGTTCAAGATATTTCCAACTTCTCTCAAATGGGAATGCTCAACTTAACCACACAACCAAGTTTATCAAGCAAAGTACAACTTGATAAAATCAAATCTCAAAGGAGCAAGCCCAACTCATGTATCAAGTAAAGCATAACTTGATCAACTCAATCTCAATGGAAGCAATCTCAAAACCAAACTCTCAACAACCAAACAACTCAATTAGGGTTTCAACAACTTATAGCAATGGCATACGCTTCTCACTCAAAAACCCTAAAGCAAACTTCAAATGCTTCCACTCTCATAAACCAGAATTATGCAATAACTCATAAACTCATCATGATCTCATAATGCATAATCAATACTTCCACTTTCAGAAAATAAGATCCACTCCAAATAAGGAAACTTAATTTAATCCTTTTCACTCCAAACTTATTTTCAGAAAACCATCAATCAATAATAACCATGGAAGAATGTGCCCATACCTTTACTTTGATGAAGAAGGAGAACTCAAAATCTGTCACAACACTAACTCTCAATTTGCCACAAATTAGAGTTAGCAACAATGGAATAATGCACAATGATAAGAGTCCTAATAACACCTTATCACTCCAACTCATCAATAATCAAAACTCACAAATATACATATCAACAATATTCCTTTACACCTTATAACTCCTACTTAATATATCACAAAATAACTTCAACCTCAAAAATAATTACAAGAGAATATCCACTCAATAACTCCAAAGGCTCTCTAACCCCAATATGACATTAAGCACAATTATTCCTTAAACCCTTATAACTCCTAAAATACATTTACTTCTAAATGCATTTACCACATAAACATTAAGCATCAATAATAACAATGTCAAAGCAATATTTCTATTTAACCTTATACCTCCATCCAATTACCAACAATAATTGCCAAGTCAAATCAAATATTCCACATTATCAACAAAAGATCTACCTTGGCCAAAAATCAATTCTCCAACCTTAGGAGAAGTGTGGAGACACCAACATAAGCGCCAAAGCGCTTCCTCCTCCAAACTCATGGCCCAAAGCAACCATTGTACCACGTGCACAATAATCCATGACCAAAAATGAAACACGCCATCAGAATCGATCTCGACACCTCTGCCTAGCGAGCACCTTCGCTCCACTACCTCCATCGTTGGAGCACAAGTGCCCAACAAAACTCTCAAGCGCCACTCATCATTTTACCTTCCCTTTGCTCGTAAAAGACAAAATTTTTCTATTCTAAAGTTTGTCTTCCTCGAAATAAAACTTAAACACAGAGCAATATGAAACTCAAAAATCATAGAGCAATCCAAAATCGAAGGTCATAGAGCAATACAAATTCGAAGGTAATCACGCAAATCGAAGGTGCTTAAAACCTTAGGAAATAATGCCCTTTAATAGTCTTTCATCCCATGCAAATTGACGTCGGCTCCTTTCAAACATTGTTTTTCATCCCATGCAAGTTGACGTCGACGAGGTAAGTCTTTTACATGAGCGCCGCTAAGGGTTTAGAAACCCTTTCAATAATAATTATTAAATTAATAATTATTATTTTATTAATAATAAACTTAACTTAAAACCTTTTCAAAGGTTTGAGTTAATTTATTTATTAATAATCAAAATGGACTTTTAAGGTTTTTTCAAGGAGCAAAACCTTTTCATTAAGCCAAGATGGTTTTAATAAAAACCCTTAATGAGTCCAGATGGTTTTAAGAAAAACCTTTAACCTTGTCACCATGGTTTTAATTAAAAACCCATAAACAAACATCATGGAACTTTCAAGATCTTTTTGTCACCAAACTCTTTTTGACATCAACACAAATTCCTTTTGACATCAACACAAACTCCTTTTGACATCAATGACAACTCACAAACATGAAGCTAGGCAACATACCCAAAATTACCAACAATCTCCCCCTTTGTCATTGATGGCAAACCACTACTGAAACCAACTGAAAACCATCCTCTGAAGCTTTGCTCCCCCTACTCAAGGCTCTCCCCTTACTCAAATATCTCCCCCTTTGTCATCAATGGCAAAGGGTCACCTTTGGGGCTCAGGGCTAAGAATGAGCCTCTTAGCTTAGCCCCTCCCCCACCTCTTGTTGAGGTGATTAATTCTGGGGTGGGAGTAAAACTCCCATTAGGCACTGATCATCATCAGTGTCCATAGCTGCCTTTCCATGATTTTTCTTGATATCCTTGTCCATGTTCCTGTTCCTGTTCTTGTTCATATCTTTAAATTATGTTCTCATCCCTATTTCTGTCCAAGCCATTATTCCTATTCCTATCATTATTCCTGTTCCTCCATTATTCCTGTTCCTGTTCATAGCCCTGAACCTGTACCTTGGAACTTCTGCTCTACACCATCTGGTTGTATGTCCTTCATTATTGCACTTATAACATTTGACAATGTTATTCCTTTGAGATGTACCTATTTTTTGAATCCTCTCTGTTGGACCAAACTTGTTCCTATTGTTAACCCTGCAATTAACTCGCCTTGTGCCCAAACTGATTACAAGAGTAGCAATACCCTTGAAAGAAATTACCATTTCTAAAATTTCCATTAACCTGTCTTGCTTGAGCCCTGCACTGTGAAGCCATGTGTCCAAACCTGTGACATGCAAAACATCTTCCATTGAACTTTCCTTGCCTTGACCTCATAGGTCCTTTAGTATTTCTCCCCTTATGTTGATTCCTATTTTTTGATTCTGTGCTATCTGAATTACCATCTGAAAACTTACTCTCTGAAGTACTCTCTTCATCTGAACCATCTTCTTCTTGGGAGCTCATACTAGATTCCTCAACCTGTTCCTTTTGTTTCTTTCCAAAACCAAGACCTATTTTATCTGTTGTCCTTCTTTGATCCTTGATGATTGATTTTACCTTCTTGGAACTTTCTTCAAACTTGTAAAGCTTCTCCTTGTACTCTTTAGTTTCCTTTTTCAAGGAAGCTACTTCATGTTTTAACTCTTTACACTCAAGAGACCTAGCTGCCAACTCTTCTTTGAGTTCCTGTGTCTTTGCTATAGAGATATCAAGATTCCCTATAAGCTCATCTCTTTCATAATGATATTCATCAAACCTATCAATGAGTCTAGCATATTTCTTTCTTTCTTTCTTTAACACATCAAGAGCATTAACAAGTTCAGCCTCAAGATCTACTTCTCCCTTTTCTGAAACATCCTCTATTTGTTTACCTTTTGAAACATCAATATCCTTTTCTGATTTCTTACCACTAGAGGTGCTACCTTCATCTAAAGCCATAAGAAGATCTTCCTCATAATTTTTTGAAGCATCCTCATACATAGTATTACCAGAATTCAAACCATCATTTGTACAATCATCCTCAAGGTGACCAAAATTTCCACATCTAAAGCACTTAAGCACAACAAATCTATTCCTCTTTTCTTTTCCTTCCTTTTCTGTTAGAAACAACATCTCATTTCTATCATCACTTGAAGAACTTCCATCATCACTACTAGAACACTTACTTGCTTTGTCTGTGTAGAAACTTTTCTTGTGTTTTTGGAAGTACCTCTTCCCTTGACTATTTTGCTCATTTTTGTTCTTCCTTTGATACATGTGCTTCTCAGATTCCCTATGCTTATAATCCTATTTTTCTTCATCACAATCATCCTTGGGTTCTGGATAGTCAGTAGCATAGTGACCAAACTTTCCACAATTGAAACATTTAACAGATTTCATACCTTTGTGCTTTCTTGAGAACTTGCCTTTCCTGCTGTAGTTTGCTTCTTCATCACTAGAAGACTCATCACTGTCTTCTTGTTGTTTACCCTTGGACTTCTTGGTAGCTTTGAAAGCTGCCTCCTTCTTAGGATCAGGTACCACTTTAGTTCTTAACTCAAAAGCTGCAAGTATACTATGAAGCTCATCCTTTTTCAATTTATCCAAATCCTTGGCTTCCTCAATAGCTGAAATATTTTCACTAAATCTATTTGGAAGAGACCTCAAAATTTTATCACAAACATCATTTTCAGCAAGCTCAAGACCTAGTTCCTTCATGGAATTAACAATCTCATCCATACGAAGCATATAGTCACTAATATTTTCTTCATCATTCATCTTGAGTTGTTCAAACATACCTTTGTAATATCTCAATTTTGCTTTTCTGACATTTGCATCACCTGTATGAACCACTTGCAATTGATCCCACATTTCCTTTGTTGTATTACAATGAATCACCTTTGTAAGATCTGCCTTTTGTAGACCTTTCAGAATTGCATTCATTGCCCTTGAATTGTTGTGATGTAGAAGTTTCTCATCTTTAGTAGTAGGAGGAAGATTTGGAATAGTGTACCCAAACTCAACTGCTTCCCAAACTTCATTTCCAAGAGCCATTAGATGAACCTTCATCTTTATGCTCCATAGACCAAAATCTGTCCCATCAAGAATAGGTGTTGAATTACCACTTGTAAAATCCATTGTGTTCTTTTCAAGCTTTTCCTTCAAGCTGTGAAACTCTTTCGAAGGAACCTACTCTGATACCAATTGAAGAACACAAGCTTATACTGAGAGGGGGTGAATAGTATAAGACCACTTTTTAACTTTTTCCTTTTACTTCAGAAAGCAATGCAATGAACCAATAGCAAAATCAAAGCAGTAATCAAACCAGTGTACAAGTCATCACACAATTGAGACACCAATATAACGTGGTTCACCCAAGGTGGGCTACTCCACAGAGAAAATATTTCACTAAATTTTCTCAATCAAATCCTTTGGGAATCCTTCCCAATTACAATGTTTATGGACTTCTTGTCCAAAGGAGAATCCTTCCCCTAATCAAATATTTATGAGCCTCCTACCCAAAGGAGATGTCCTATCCCCCAAAGCTCTAGAAATGATACTTCAGAAGATCACTGCCTCTTCTACCGCTAGTAGGTGGAACTCCTTTCCATAGAAGATGTCCTGTCCTCCTTGCTCTGGCTCTAGAGACTTCTGTCCTCACTGATCACCTCCACAGCTGCTCATCAACACTTGTACTAAACATAGTCATTCGGTCCAACACAAGTCCTCTCAAACTCTATCACAAATCTGCACCAAACTCAGTCCTCTGGTCCAACACAAATCTGCTCTCAAATCTCTGTCAGATCTATCCCAAGCTTAAGCCAAAAGCTTGAACAAATCAATCACAACTGCTCACAAGTCTTCACCAAGACTTCATCAAATCTGTCCACAAGTTCTTCAACAAGAACCTGTCCAAATCAGTCCACAAGTTCTCCACAAGAACCTATCCAAATCAGTCCACAAGTTCTCCACAAGAACCTGTCCAAATCAGTCCACAAGAACCTATCCAAATCTGTCCTAGCAAGCTCACCAAGAACTTGCCCAAATCAGCTCAAGCAAGTTTACCAAGAAACTTGCCCAATGTGAACACACAAAGAGAATTGTTAGAGACCCAATGTGTTTCATCCAATCATATCAAATCAATCTCATAGAAGCATAAAGAGAATTGTTAGAGACTCAATATGTTCTATCCTTCAACTTTCAATCTCAACTCAAATCAATCTCATAGAAGCATAAAGAGAATTGTTAGAGACTCAATATGTTCTATCCTTCAACTCTCAATCTCAACTCAAATCAATCTCATAGAAGCATAAAGAGAATTGTTTAGAGACTCAATATGTTCTATCCTTCAACTCCAAAACAAACTCTTTCTCAAATCAGAATAAAGATAGAAGTAGTATACTTTCACAAGATCTTGAACCACAACCCAACAATTGTCAATAATGCAATATCAAGGAATCAACTCCTCCAACATAGAACCATAACTTGCTATCAAACCCTAGCCAAGTTAGTTTTCAAGAACTCAAAGCAATCTCTCTCTAAGCATCAAAAAGGGGTTCAAGATATTTCCAACTTCTCTCAAATGGGAATGCTCAACTTAACCACACAACCAAGTTTATCAAGCAAAGTACAACTTGATAAAATCAAATCTCAAAGGAGCAAGCCCAACTCATGTATCAAGTAAAGCATAACTTGATCAACTCAATCTCAATGGAAGCAATCTCAAAACCAAACTCTCAACAACCAAACAACTCAATTAGGGTTTCAACAACTTATAGCAATGGCATAAGCTTCTCACTCAAAAACCCTAAAGCAAACTTCAAATGCTTCCACTCTCATAAACCAGAATTATGCAATAACTCATAAACTCATCATGATCTCATAATGCATAATCAATACTTCCACTTTCAGAAAATAAGATCCACTCCAAATAAGGAAACTTAATTTAATCCTTTTCACTCCAAACTTATTTTCAGAAAACCATCAATCAATAATAACCATGGAAGAATGTGCCCATACCTTTACTTTGATGAAGAAGGAGAACTCAAAATCTGTCACAACACTAACTCTCAATTTGCCACAAATTAGAGTTAGCAACAATGGAATAATGCACAATGATAAGAGTCCTAATAACACCTTATCACTCCAACTCATCAATAATCAAAACTCACAAATATACATATCAACAATATTCCTTTACACCTTATAACTCCTACTTAATATATCACAAAATAACTTCAACCTCAAAAAATAATTACAAGAGAATATCCACTCAATAACTCCAAAGGCTCTCTAACCCCAATATGACATTAAGCACAATTATTCCTTAAACCCTTATAACTCCTAAAATACATTTACTTCTAAATGCATTTACCACATAAACATTAAGCATCAATAATAACAATGTCAAAGCAATATTTCTATTTAACCTTATACCTCCATCCAATTACCAACAATAATTGCCAAGTCAAATCAAATATTCCACATTATCAACAAAAGATCTACCTTGGCCAAAAATCAATTCTCCAACCTTAGGAGAAGTGTGGAGACACCAACATAAGCGCCAAAGTGCTTCCTCCTCCAAACTCGTGGCCCAAAGCAACCGTTGTACCACGTGCACAATAATCCATGACCAAAAATGAAACACGCCCGATGCGAATCGATCTCGACACCTCTACCTAGCGAGCGCCTTCGCTCCACTACCTCCACCGTTGGAGCACAAGTGCCCAATGAAACTCTCAAGCGCCACTCATCGTTTTACCTTCCCTTTGCTCACAAAAATTATCCCATAATGTCTTTCATAATTTAACACCAGATTTGTCTTCCTCATAGGCGTACGAAATCGGAACTTAAACACAGAGCAATATGAAACTCAAAAATCATAGAGCAATCCAAAATCGAAGGTCACAGAGCAATACGAATTCGAAGGTAATCACGCAAATCGAAGGTGCTTAAAACCTTAGGAAATAATGCCCTTTAATAGTCTTTTGCATCCCATGCAAATTGACGTCGGCGCTCCTTTCAAACTTGCTTTTTTCATCCCATGCAAGTTGACGTCGGGGAGGTAAGTCTTTTACATGAGCGCCGCTAAGGGTTTAGAAACCCTTTCAATAATAATTATTAAATTAATAATTATTATTTTATTAATAATAAACTTAACTTAAAACCTTTTCAAAGGTTTGAGTTAATTTATTTATTAATAATCAAAATGGACTTTTAAGGTTTTTTCAAGGAGCAAAACCTTTTCATTAAGCCAAGATGGTTTTAATAAAAACCCTTAATGAGTCCAGATGGTTTTAAGAAAAACCTTTAACCTTGTCACCATGGTTTTAATTAAAAACCCATAAACAAACATCATGGAACTTTCAAGATCTTTTTGTCACCAAACTCTTTTTGACATCAGCACAAATTCCTTTTGACATCAACACAAACTCCTTTTGACATCAATGACAACTCACAAACATGAAGCTAGGCAACATACCCAAAATTGCCAACATTTGATTGCAGTAAAGCCATTCTATTTAGAAATTCAAGCACTTGAGCTTCCTTGATAGGTTCCTGCCACTAATCTATCTCTGACTCATCATTGACAACTAGTTCTATCTGATCCTAGAAGTCTTATTTGGTTAGAAGTTGCATCTATTGATCCTAGAAGCTAGATAATCCTAGTACTTGGGCTTACCACATGGGTTCTATGATTCTATTATCCTTATTTTGCAACCTTTCTATCATCTCATCCTTCCTATATTTTTTGGTGTCTTTCGATCACAGTCTTGGAGATGTTTCTTGCTACGTTCCATTAGTAACTAAGAATGGATCTAGCTATAGGTTAAAATATTCTTTTAGATATTTTCATTAATATATTAGCTTGTCTAACCATGACTCCAATTCTAGTTTGAGCTTGCTTAAAATTTGCTTTTTCTTCTCGTATGGCTTGTCCACATAAGTCAAGGTAGGTCATGATGGTGTAGGCTTTGAGAGCATGTTTGAGAGTCTTCCCTCAACTATGTCTTCTCAGATTCTTAAGAGTTTCTTTGGAGAAGCTTGAAGCTTTGGCATTTAATTTTTTAGCTTGAAACTGCTACTGCAAGTCTTGAACCTGCTTAGTCAATACCCTATTTAGCTCTTGAATTTTTTGAGCTTGTTATTTAGCGTTTGCCATTCGATTTATGGTTTTTTATTTCTAGAGCTTTGTGCACATTCTACTCCTCCTTGGACATTGATTCTAGCTCTTTGACCCTTTATTCCAACTGCCAACACTTATCTCCTTGCAAATAGATTGCACTAACATAAGCTTAGGTATTCAACAAAGTTTTCTAGTGATAGCTAAGAAATGTCCACCATTTGGGCTTCCACATTGTTGGACATTTTGTGTGGATGAGTTGTCATTGATGTCAAGAATGAATGGACATTAATGTCAAATGTCAGTTTCAATAAGCAGTGCGAAAGGAAGTAGTTTCGCAATCCGTGCAAAAAGAGGACTCTGCCTTCAGTTGGTCAAGACCCAGTTTCAAGAAGTCAGATATGGTCCAAAGTGCAAAGAAGAGGCCCAAGCAAATAATATTATAATATTTTATTATAATATTAAAGAGAGAAATTTAAATTAATTATAAATTTATTAATATAATTTAATTATAAATTAATTTATTAATTAATTTAATTAACTTTAAATTTATTTAAGTTAATTATATTTTTATTTTAATTTAATTATAAATTAATTTTTATTAATTTAATAAACCCTAAAGAGGGTTATAAGGCTAAGTAATAAATCAAATTGGAAATTCGATTTGATGCATCGTCGTCATATGGCACGAAACATTGTGTATAAATGGTGGTAAAGTTCTTTACCTTACATCCTCAAGCTAACGATCGTATTTCCTATGCTAAATTATTTTGTGCACAAAAAGAGAAAGGTTCTCATGTTTTTGAAAATATCTTCGATGATAGAGGAATAAATTGAAGGGAGTGCTAACTCACAACACCAAAGGTGCTGGTAGCGTAGTTGGTAAACGACGGAGGCGCTAGGGTGTGTGGCAAGCAAGGTGTGCAGGTTCGAATCCCTTTAGGTTCGTTTTGGCTAAGAAGAGAGGGCATTTGTTTTTTCGTGTAGCACCTAACACAATGATAAAGGGAGGCTTGTACCTTCCATTCCCCATGAGAGTGCCTATCCCACATGGTGGGATAGCACCTTGGTAAGGTGCTCGATAGAGAGGTCTCTTGTTCGAAACTCACCGAGGCCTTTTTGTTGTGACAAAGGTATGCACTGATGTTAGTTGTGTTGGTCGCTAATTTTCAGATGTGCTAAGGTTGAAGGAAAATAAAAATATTTTTATGTGCCTAAGGTTGAAAAATAAATATTTTTTGATGGTTTATGAGGTTTAATTTTTGCCTGAATTAATTTGGTTATTAAATATTTTTGAGGGAGATAAAAGGGTAGGCAAATATTATTTTTTAAGGGTTAATTTTTGAAGATTTATTTATTAAATTGGAGATTATAAGAAGCAATTTGAGTGACTATTTTTATGTGTGATTTGATGATTGATAATTTCAAGGAGTAATAAGGTTTATTTGAGATTGATTATTTTTGTAATTGAGAAATATTTTGAAAGAGTGTTAGTGTGAAATTTTGTCATCTAACCATTGAAATTGGCAAAGAAGAAAATTGTGATTGAGACAATTTTTTTTTAAGGGCACTAGTACATCAAACAAAAGGTATGGGCACATCTTCTTAGTGAGTGGTTGTTGAATGTTGTGAATGTTAAGTTGGAGTGAAAAGGGGTTTTATGGAATAAGATTTGTTGATAAAATCTTGTTTGATAAGCATTGTTGTTGAAGTGATTGATTGAGTGAAGAACTTGAGCTAGGATTTGCAAAGATCATGAGTATCATTGTTATGTGAGATTGCTTGATAAGCATTATTGTTGAAGTGATTGATTGAGTGAAGAACTTGAACTAGGGTTTGCAAAGATCATGAGTATCATTGTTATGTGAGATTGTTTGATAAGCATTGTTGGAAATAAGTGAGTGAGTGTTCATATGCTTGGACTAGGGTTTGTGAGAAAGGATTATTTCATTGAGTGATTGGTTGAGTAGAGTTGGTTGAGCCTAGTCAAGTGGATGTGATAGTTCAAGTTCTGTGAAACAAATTATTCTATATTCTAATTTGATTTGAGAAAGATGTTGAGTATTTGTAAAACATATTGAGCTCTAACAATTCTCTATATGTTTCTATGGTAAAAAGAAATATTTAAAGTGTTTAAGCATTGTGGTGAATGTGAAGCATATTGAGTCTCTAAAAATTCTCTATATGTTTCTATGGTAAAAGGAGAGATTGAAAGTGATTGAGCATTGTGGTGAAAGTGAAGCATATTGAGTCTCTAACAATTCTCTATATGTTTCTATGAGATTGGACAAGTTCTAGTGAGGACTTGTTGAGCATATATGAGGTAAGTATTTTAGAAGACTTGTGGAAAGATTTGTGTGAGCTTTTGTGGAAGCTTACAATATAGATTTGAGAACAAATATTATTTAGCAGATTAGACAATTTCTAGAGAGGACTTGTGGACATATTAGTGTGAGCTTTTGTGGAATCTTACAAGGCAGATTTGAGATAAGTCTTTGAGAAGGCTTGTGAGTAAATTTGATTGATTGATTTGTTCAAACCTTGAGTTAAGGTTTGGGGTAGATCCAATAGAGTTGATTTGTGATTGAGTCAAGATTTGTGTTAAGGCTTGAGGATAGAGATTGAGGATAAATTTGTGCTAGACCGAAGGACTGTGTTTAGTATAGATCAGAGGATAAATATTGAGGATAGATTTGTGCTAGATCGAAGGACTGTATTTAGTGTAGATTTAAGGACAAAGTTTGGTGTATATTTGAGGATAGGTTTGTGCCAGACCAGAGACAAATATTGAGTAGATTTGTGCTAGACCAAAGGACTGTGTTTAGTGCAAATTTTAGACAAAGCAGAGAGCAAGATTTGAAGGTGATAGAGTATAGAGGATGATAGTCTCCAATGGATAGATATTCATTAGCTAGGGAAGTGAGGACAGGTATTTTGAGTGAGGATAGGAGTCTTCAGTGAATAGAGATCCATTAGCCAGTGTAGTGGAGGCAATAATTCTGCTATAATATCACCATCTAGAGCTAATGAGAAAGGAGTTATCCTATGGATAGATATCCATGAACTTGATTAGGGTATTGGTGTCTCCTTTGGACAGAGGTTCATAAACATTGTAATAGGAAAATAATTCCCAAGAGATTGATTGAGAAAATTTTAGTGAAAGATTTTCTCCGTGGAGTAGCCCACATTGGGTAAACCACATTATATTAGTGTCTCTATTGTGTGTGGTGATTTATGCATTGATTTAATTACTACTGTTGATATTTCTATCTATACATTGCATAATATTGATTGGGAAAGAAAATTAAAAAGTGGTCTTATACTTTTCACCCCCCTCTCAGTATAAGCTTGTGTTCTTCACACATGATAGTCACCAAGTGTCATTTTGGCCTTTGGTTTTCTTACCTTTAGCTTAGCTGTGATCCTTATCTACTGGTAGATGGTAGTATCTACTACAGTCATATCCCTAGGAATGAAAAATTATCCTTTCTACTTGGAAATATTTATTCTCCACCATTCTTAAGTGTTAGAGCTCATCTCTTTAATATTGTTGATAGTGGTTGTGGTTGGGTTTTAAAGAGTTGGTAGAGTGGCAAGAAAGAATTATAAAAGAGGAAATGAGATGGAGTTTTATGTATGGGATTTGTGGAAATTATTGGAGGGTTGAATTAATGAAGTGGATGTAGTAATTAAAATAGCTTTTGATGTCAGAGTGTTCTAAATATTCATCTCTTGTGTAGATCTTGGTGGAGGTGTGGAAAGGGGAATAATAATATTAGGAATAGGATAATAAGGAAGGATAGTAGTTGGGTTTGAAGAATCAATACCTATTTCATCTACTAGAGGTTGCTTGGTTGTTGATTTAATTATCACCTTAGTTGTTGCTTCAATTGTCATGGGTGGCTCTTGAGTTGCTTGTTTCTTGCTCTCCATCTCTTATGGTTTTCAGACGGGTTAGATTTTATTTTCCCAATCAATTTTTGAGGAGTAGAAGAATTAGCTTTGGTCCCATGCAATTGCTGCACATAAGAATGCAAATTAGCATCAAATCCATCATGACTTGATGTCTATGTGATTTAAGACAACATTTCTTGCTTTGGAGGCTTTTGATTCTCTATTTTCCTTACAATAAACTTAGGTGCCAGTCTAAGAGGGATTTTTGAGATAGAACTCTGACTTCTTTTCTTATTTTTTCTAGGGTAGGTGAAATCGGTAAAGGTGCACCCAAGACCAAATTTTTAGATCTCTATAATACCTCTATGATATCTTAAATCTTGAGGTCTAATATATGTCTTCCCTAAAATTCCTCTAGTGTATCCCATTTTCCCTATGATTTGAGACCCTTAAGGATAAAACTACTACTGCAATTCTATTGGGATGAATAATACAACCCATAGCTTAGGCTAAGGAGTTTCTCTTGCAACCTCTTTCTTCTCTGAGGGATATGCAATGCTATTAGTTTTTGGTCAATATTTGAGTATTTGCACTTCTTCAATATAACCTTCTTTGGATATAACTTGCTCTGTAACAACTACTTCCTCTACCTTTGGCTCCTTGCCTCATGTTTCTTTGCCTTGTTCACCAGAGATTATGACTATCCATTTTTAGATTTCCATGTATTTATACTTTCATCACATCTCTATGAAAATATTTTTCCATTAAAATGAGGTATTTAGATTTAAAGTGGTTTCACTCAATTATGAACATCCACAATTCTATGGCCTTTGGTTCATCCCATTTAGTATTCTTCATTAGAGCATCAAATTTATTTGTAGTCAAATGGATTTTTCTTAGAATTGTAGTCATCCTCTTGCTCATACCAATCTCTCCATGGAGGTAAATTTGGCATTTTACTGACATTCCAACTGAGTTTATTATTCTCATGGTTATTTCACAATCACTTTATTTTAGGCATATTAGTTTTCTTGAAAATGAGTGTCTTGCTTGTGTTTAAGATATTCAACTTATTCTTAAATTTATCCATGGGATCATACTTCCATATTTGGGGTAGTGTTCGTAGTCCTAAATTCTTCAATATGCAAAATAAATCTTCCTCTTGCCTTTTTATAGTTACAATAATCGACCTATGAGTAAAAGGATATTCACATGCTCCTTTCTTATTAATCCCAATGCCAAAAGTAATTTTAATGACATTAGTTTATTTGCAATACTCCATGACAAAGAGTTTATTTATGACATAATAAGGCAACAAGAAAGTATTTCTTATGAAACAATATATCCTAATGACTATTCCTTCTGTTAGGAAATACCAGTATCCTTCCTCTACATGATGAGTTTGCAAGAGGGTTCTTGCTTGCACAGTCAGGTGAGGCAATTATCCATAGATAATTTTTAGGTTTGGCCCTAAGAATTCTCTATTGAAATGGTAGGCCTTTAACCTTCTCAAAAAGTTGATCCAGTCTACTACTACCAATTTATTCCCTTTACTATCCACTTTATTCAAGTTTATACAAGGTATGCTATCAATGATATGGAATAGGAACAACCATGCAAGAGATGAGTAGTAGTGAAATGTACTACATGGAAAAATCTGCATTTGAGTAAGTTGTTCATGCATTTTTCACATAGGTATTTAGCTCAGATAAAAAAGAGGGGAGTGTTTGATTGGTTTGAGCAGGACTAGTCATAGTGATGGGGGTTAAAAATAACATATGCCATGGTGATTTGGTACTCATATAACTCTTTGTCAATAGGTAAGCCAAAAATGATATCTAGCATGGAAAATAGCTCTATGTTTTTGAATAATATAATTTTCAAAGGGTTTTTTGAGAGCTGATCTCAAACTAGGGGATTATGAAGCTGAGTATGGCGTAAATTTTTAAAATATTTACCTCCTTTGGCATGTTTCTTTAAATCATAAAATTTTCTTTGTAGCTCAGGACTAAAGGGCTTAGGGGAAGCTCTAGGCTTGAATTCTATGATGCATGCATATATAACTTTTTGGGATTAGGTGAAAGATGATTTTTCCTTTGAATTCTTGGATGATCCTTAACTTAGGATTATAAAACCTTGATATCGAAAGTACAAGCTCTGGATAAGGATGTGTAAACTTGCAAACATAAAGAGATAAGAAAGAATGGTATGCAAATGAACTTGGGATACTAGGGGAAATTATTTGGGCTATTATTTGCTCAAAATCTTCCCACAACTGCTCTAGACTCTTCGTTGTTATCTTGGTGTCTGAAATTTGATACGTTTGATCTAGAGAATATTATCCCTCAATGTCTTCTATGCACTACTGGATGCTCTCAATTTTTTAGCCATTTCTTCATGAATATAAACTTGGAAAAGCCTCTGTAGCACTCTTCTATAAAATTTATAGCTTTGTTCTTGCAACTTTTAGCAGTTTGAGCATAATTTGTCCTTACTCTATAATTCTTCTTTGTGAAGTAAAACTTGTCTAAGTGTTGTCGAAGTGTTGTAGTGATTGTTGTGCAGTTAATGTGGTAGCTACACTTTGAGTTGCTTTTCTTGAGGTCCACTTTTCTCATTATCTTGGATCATGCAAAAATATTTGCATGTCAATTGATTTTCTTAGCTATCATAACCTTCAACCAATGATTAAACAACATTGCAAAAAAATGAAGCCGGTTAGCTCCAGTCTTGTCCAATTGGATTAATGAATTCAAAATTTTCATGGTCTAGTTTATTATCATGCTTTTTTATGTACATATAATATAGGGAGTTGAAACTTTACACAAAGTGCTTCATGTGGTGGCCATTTATCGATATTTGCAAAACTTGGCTACTCTAGTTTAACAACTCATATATATTGAATTCTCATTCAATAGTGATTTAGTATGATCTTGACCAGAACACATCAAATTTTTGGTGATTTCTTGGTTTTTATTTGTCTTCCTCCCATTTGAGTATAAGGTCATTGATTTTATAATCTTGAGGTATTGCTTTTTTACCGAACCATATCTTGGTTGAGGCTAAGTGGCTTTGGAAACTACAGTAATATTTTTCTCTTTTCACCTCCAATAGCAAAAACTGTGCCATTCATGGTTTTACCACTTCCATATCAATGATTTTTTTTTGAGTTATTAATTTGAGAGTTGGTAGCTTGATATGTAATGGAATAACAACTTCTTTATCGTAGACCAATTATTATGGAGAAGCTTTCATCACAGTAATCTGATATTCCCATAACGCTTGATATAACAAGTGCCAAATCCTTTTGTTCTCTCTAATAGTTCTTTTAATAATATCCAAAAGGTTCTTATTGGTAGATTCAACCAACCTCTTCCCCTATGGGTAATAATTTGAGGATGTATTCAAATAAATGCCATATTGGCTGGAAAAGTTAACAAATATTGCTCTTATGAAAGGAGTCATATTATCTCTTACTAATGCACCTGGGATGTTGAATCTTATTGTCAAATTTTTGATGAAATCTATTACTATATCTTGATTGGCTATCTTTGTAGTGACTACCTCTGTCCATCGAGTAAAATAGTCAATTGATGTTAAGATATATTTATAGCCTACATATAAGTTTGGGTTTATAAATCCTATGTTGAAATGGCTCCATAGTTACAATTAGTCATAGTGGAAGTGAAGCATTTCTATTTCTTCCAACAAACCTATGGCATTTTTTGTAGGACTGGGCCACTTTGAATGAGTCTGCAAAAAATTTCAACCAATAATATCCTGCCTTGAGTATTTTGCCAGTAGTGGTTTGACTTGCATAATGTCCACCAGAGTCCTGAGTGAAATTCAGTCAACACTTTCTCTTTATCTTTTAGTTTTATGCAGTGCAAAATAACTCCATCAAAATTCTTCCTGTATAGGTCTTTTGGTAGTAAAACATACTTTAAATCTTGGAGCCTATATCTCTATCTTTGCAAAACATTTAAACTTTTGAAACATTTTTCTATCTAAAAATATTTAATTAATTATTTTACCCAATCAAGCCTTTCTTCATGTTGCACAATCCTAACATTTACCTTAGTGTCCTCTTTAATGCACATATTATACCCCTGCTTTGTTGAAGTGACTAGCTATTGGCATAATGCTCTGACTTTTACAAGTTGGTTGGATGTATTTCAATGTCATACTATTAGATTTTAGTGATCCATCTAGCTCTCTGATCACCTAATTCCTCTTGTAGAATGAAGTTTATGACATCAGGGTGAACCATATAAACTATGATTTTACTCTATGACAAAGTGTCTAAATTTCTTCAAAGACTTCATTATGGAAAATACTTGCTTTTCTATTAAATTGTAGTTCTTTTGATAGTCATGAAATGTTTGTCTTAAGAAGAATATTGGATGTTCATCTTGTTTGGCATCTTTTTGAGTTAAGACCACAACATAACTATCTTTAGATCCATAGACATATAGAATGAAATCCCTATTGAAATATAGGTTGATCAACACTAGGGATTTTTTAATGGTCTGATTTATTTTCTCAAATGATTTATTTATCTATGGATTTAATTTTAAGATTTAATTATTTTTAAGAGCTCTGTCATTGATTTAACAATTTGTGCAAAATATGACATAAATTTTTGGACGATATTAATTTACCCAAAAAATGATTGTAGAGCTTTCTTAATTAAGGAGAGGGGGTAGAGATAGGATGACCTAAATTATTTTTGAATGAATGGCCATATCTTGCTTTGAAACTACATGGTCTAGGATCTTGCCTTCATGAACAATGAAGATGGATTTATTTGGATTTAATGATATCCCAAACTCTTTGCACTTCTAAAAAACTTTTTCCAAGTGCCCTAGGTGCAGTTGCTTGTCATGAGAGAATATTGTCATATCATCCAAATAGATTAGAATTATTTTGTTGAATATATATCCAAAGGAAAAATACATGGTACATGGGAAAGTAGCACCAACATTTGATAATCCAAAAGACATTCTCATTTATGCAAAGGTTCCCCACTTGATTGTAAACATTATCTTGTGTTAATATTCATCCTTTACCCATATATGATTGTAACCTAAAAAGCCATCTAAGAGGGAAAATATTTTTACCCTTTCCACTATTTATAAAGTTTGATCAATCTGTGGAAGGGGGTAATGATCCTCTAGTGATGCCTTAATCAGGTTTATGAAATCAACACAAAGATGAATGTCTCCATTCTTCTTTCTCATAGGCACTAAATTTATAACCCATGTGGAATGCTTGATGAGATATATAATTTTGGCATTCAACAACTTGATAAGTTTTTGCTTCATGGATTCTTCTATTTTAGGATTGAATGACCTCTATTTCTGCTTGAATTTCTTAGCATCAAGGGCTAACTCAATTGTATGCTGAATCACTTCTTTGATAGACTAGAGGTAATCATAGCTCCAAGCTATTATATATTGATATTGCATATCAAGTGATGTGAACTATCTACTTCTTTTGTAGTATAATGAACTTTGATCTTCAAACTTTTTTCTTTATTCAATTTCAATTTCTCTATAGGTTTGTTCTTCTATCGTCATTCTTCAACCTGCATTTCTATCATTGTTGTCTAACAAGCTTTCTAGAGTTATTAGTTATTTAGCGATATGATTATTTTTCAACTAAATATTATATTCTTGATAAATGTCTTAAGATACCTCCTTTTTTGAGTTGAGTATATTTATTCCCTTGTCAAGAGTCAATGATTTTATGGTCATATTTGAATACCTACTAGAATATCTCTTTGTCTAGAACTACTGGTCAAAAAACCAGTTTCACTTTATTTTTCTTCCTTGCACAATATTCTGTTATAGGTGCATAATTTAATCCTTGAGCTATGAGTGCATCAACCAAATCATTCTGCTCTTCTAGGATGTCTTTTATATTCAATGCTTCAAATCTCTTTATTAAATCCCATATCCTATTTTGATATGTTTTCAGGTAATGATGTCTACTGTTACATATTTTTTACTTATACAATTACAACCTATCTTCGCTCAATGGATACAAAACACTCATGCTTCAGCACCTAGTTTATAGACATGGGACCTGGGACTGACTGGGTACTCAAAATATCCTTATCCAAAACTTGAATAATAGAGTCTCAAAGATTGTGTTGATAGAATCATATTCATTTTTTTCAATGCGATAAATAATGGGCTTTTTTGGAATGATTTTAATATTTTTTCTTTATGCAAAATCATCATATGTGAATAGTTTAGGTACATGTAGCCTCCCAATTTTATCATGAATTATCATGAAATCCATAGACCAAATTATGGTTCTAAATCAAACACTACTATCTCTTGTATCACGATGATTTTTGGCACTTTGTGGAGTGTCATAGGAACATCTTTAATTACTCCCACCATCTTCACAAAAGTGCCATATAATTGGAGGACTCAAAGACATGAGCAAGTATATTCCATACTCATCATATTACATACTACTTTGGGTATTACAATAGTAGCTGATACATAATTAATCATGCAATTATGAACTACCCATCCTTCTTTTCTCAATCATATGTAAAAGGGGGTGGCCTATTTTTCAAGGTTTTAGGAGTCATTTAATCTTGAGCAAGATTGTACTTTGGATTTGGTTTATCTTCTAGATTGACTTTCTTCAATGAAGCTCTAAGTAAATATTTGTCTAGGAATCATTAGCACATCATACATGCTTACTTTAGGAGTCCTTTTGAGCTCTTCTACTATATTGAAGCTGGGCACTTCTACTGGCTTATTTTCATTTTTATTTTTTGTTTCATTGAATCTTCTTCTGTATTCTTGAGTAGCCTCAATTCTCTATATCTTGGTTATTGAAGGAAATTTGAGCTTATATTGTGCTTGTTATTTTTTCTTAGGTAATACCTCTTTAGATTTCTCTATATGCTTTGAGCTAAAAAGTTATTTTTGCAGAACTGAAACATATTTAGATTTATTTGACTCCTTTTGACCTGAAGTCTTCCTAGTATTGGGCACATTTTACTCTTTATGATTTTGAGGCTAAGAGGGGATCTTGAATGGTTCCAAATTTTGAGGATCTACCTGAATTTGCTTGTTACTGAATCGATCCGACACGAATATGCATTCCTCATCCAATGGATCTTAAGTAAGCATTATCTGCTCTGGTACCCATAACATATTGGTTTGACTTTTCTAAGATATTTTAGCCTTTTCAATAGCCAGTTGTGAATGATGCTAATGCATTACACACACATCTACGCTGTGATGATCACTACATACTAGACACCAAGGCTGACTTTTAGATTTTGAAATCGATGGATCTTGATTTTGGTAGCTATTATTAATCCTTTTAGTAGGATTTCCACTTGAAGCCTTTTGATCCTTAACAACATACGTGAATATTCTAAACTAAGACCTCTCTACCTCTCTTTTCTTAATTGCTATCACTTTATTATTCAATGTATTTAATATAGACAATACCTCTAACATTATTGGTGACTCTTTAGGCTCATGCACTGGTAGCATTGGCAAAGTTGGCATCAATAGTAATGCTTTAGGCACGTGAATGGGAGTAATTAAAGAAAGAGATAAAATTGTGATGGGAGCTATTGATAATTCACTTTATTTAGGGTTTGAGGCTAACTTTGGGAAATATGACATTATAAATCTTGGTAGTAATATTCCTATAGAAATTAGAGTATTTTTTGCTATAATAGCAACTTGGTATACCTAAAGGAAGGTGGTTATATTGGATTGTTGCATTTATAATACTAAATTAGGACCTAATGCTCTAATATAATAGATGTATTCCAAGGGATCTGGGGACCTGATATTCTACTAAATTCTCTTACAGGTTCTATTGAATCCAATATTGAAATCAATAATTATTTCTTGAGGATGACGTATGATTGTAAAATGGGTAAGAAGTGAAAAAGGATCTACTAACACATTGAATTATTCTATAAATGGTCTAGCCAAGTTAGTCCATGTGTGAATACTTCAGTCTTCTAGGGTCCAGCACTAGTTTAGTATTTTCTCTTTGAAGGATATGGCAAGAAGTCTAACCAAAATATCTTCCTCTTTTATGTTATGAATGGTTGCTAATGACACTAAATCTTGGTAATGCTCGTAAGCGGTTTTACCTATGCCATCATAATTAGGAAGACATTTAAGTGTAGCTTGTAAAATTTTATTAATATTTACTAGACCTGGGGGTCCAATGGTGTTCCAATCAAGAAAATTTAGAGGAATTTGTTGTTGATTTTGAGCCATGATTCTAGGATGTGGTAAACTTAATGGTGTAGAAAAATTAATAACTAAATAATAAACACTTTTAGGATAAGACTCAAGGAGTAAAATCTCAATGTGCCTTGGCTTATGAATGGGTAACTTTAAAAATGGTGATGGGTTCTCTAATTTCCTTGCTGCAGACCTTATAATCATATAAATATGGGATAAAAATACATAAATTATAAAGTTTTAACAAATAGAACTGATGATCTATTATTGATATAATTTTGGGTTCTATATTTTAAGGGAAGTTGCCAGATGAAAATACAATCTTTACAAATAAGATCAAGATTATTCACCTAATCTTGAGCTCTCTAAGAAGGTGAGACGAATTCGATTATTCTACCCCACTAAGTGTGCTAGAAATTTAAATACTGTTGGACAAAAACATTTCATTATTGTGGAAAGATGTTACACCCGATGATTCTAGCCAAAGTATATAATTGGATGAACAAATATTTATCTCTATTTCAACCTCTAGAGAAAGCTAACTTCTTTAATTGTTTATATTTTGGGAAAAGGGATAGGAAAAGAGTAAGGGTTAGAAATGAGTAAGGGTTAGAGAAATGTATGGAAAAGTGGATGGGATATAATGTAACAACATTGGATCTCACTGAGAAATATACTATCAAATCAGTTACATGATACTTAAAAAATCAACCATTATCACCTACAATTATAGGTTCATTCAGCTTAAGACATTCACTTTAATCATTTCAAGGATTCACATAATTAGCAATCTGATAGGCGATTCTTCTCTTTAATAGAATATACTAAGTGTTAAATGTAATAGAAATGATTTAAAGAAATGTATAAAGGCTTTAATCATTCCCAAAAATTTAATTGTTAGCAATCCAATAGGTAACCCAAAAAGCAAAATTACTTTAACAAAATACACTAACAATTAAGTATAACATAAATGAGTTAAATAAAAATACACATAAAAACTTACAATTGTATAGTAATGGAGGACAAACAACTATCACTTCATTGATCAACAAAATTACAAAGTAATAACAAACAAAGACTACATAGCCAACCCTTGTGATGAGGTCTCTCTTCATATTTCTAGTTTACAATTTTAAAAAAATTAGTGATAATACAACTGTATGGTCGTTGAAAAAGAATAGATTAACAAGAAACCAAACTTGCTGAGGTGGAAGCTCTAAATTTCATCTTGGGCATAGAGTTGAATTTAGCCCATTAATATGCAACTATATTCTGCAAGTGGCTACATTATTAGAGTTGTAAATTTAGGTCAAAAAACTATCACTTCATTGATCAACAAAATTACAAAGTAATACCAAACAAAGACTACATAGCCAACCCTTGTGATGAGGTCTCTCTTCATATTTCTATTTTACAATGTTAAAAAATTTAGTGATAATACAACTGTATGGTCATTGAGAAAGAATAGATTGAAAAGAAACCAGACTTTCTGAAGTGGCAACTCTAAATTTCATCTTGGGCATAGATTTGAATTTAGCCCATTGATCTGCAACTATCTTCTACAAGTGGCTACATTATTAGAGTTTTCATTTTTGTGGTTTTATATCATGAAATAGTTGGCAAGTACCATGGCAGTTGCAAGTTTGAAAAATGACGTTTAACTAGAAAGTTGCTCAAAACTAGGCTCTTTATTTTTCTTGTAGAGTTATTCTAAAGCGGAGTCATGGTTTTGGTTCATTTTGATCTTGTGCATTTATCTTTTTATGTTTTTCTCTTTATTTCATGTAGTCTTGGGCTTTAGCTTGGAAATGATGACATCACTAGCTTGGGTGATCCGATTTTGAGCAATTTAGTTTTGTTTGTTCACATCCCAATTTTGGGCACTTTGGACCTTCTTGCGTAGTACCAAGCTTGGATTTGAACTTGCTTACATCATTGCTATAGGTTGCATAATATTGAGCATCATAGTATCGAGCAGTATTTATAGTTTGACCTGTGTGATCTTGGGCTCTTTGTCTCTTTGGATGATATCATTGCCTAGATTGGTCCAGTTTTGAGACATCATGGCTTTGGGCTTTACTTTTGCATACCTCTTCTTGATGTTTTGCTTCTACTTTGGGTTGCTGATATCATGGTCAATTTTAGCATGGTTTTGGGTATTTTGGGCTTTGATACTTACTTTTGCACATTATCATGAAGATCAAATATGGTATTGATGTCAATGGTGGAGTTATCCCAAATTTGGGCATCATAGTTCTATGCTATTATTAAAACTTCAATGATGTAGAACTCAAATGTGAAGCTGATTTATTCATGAAATAATAGAAATATATAGTGCTTACAAAGAATCTCATGTAGGTTAAGTGGTTGCAACAATTTTCCAAACATGGCCAACCACTTAACTAACAGATAACAATATGCTAATCTAGGATGACAACTAACTGCTAGAAGACAAAGGACAACTCTAACAACTAACTAAACATCCAAACAACTTAACAACCTATTTCCAACATGGGCATACTATGCCTCACGTGAATACAAAGTGCAAGAAATAGGAAATTACAATAAAATAATAAATAATAACTTAGGCTTAAATGGATAAGCCTAAGTATCCTCAACACTCCTCCCAACCATAGAAGCATTGGACCCCAATGCTCTCAATAAATGTGGAAAGTCATGGGCCATCTCATGGTGAGGAATCCAATGAGCCATGTGTGGAAAGTGACCACGGTGGGCGACAAGGTAAGAAGTGGAAGAACCCTGTCGAGTGTGATGAGTCTTCATCTCAAAAACTCTATCTAAAATGAGTGGAAGTTGATGATCAGGTGCCACTACTGCTATAGGGCTGATGATAGGATCAAGTACCAAAAGAGGATCCTGAAATGGTGTCTCTAGAAAGTGGCGCTTATCCAAAGGAAGCCAAACTCTATCTCCAACCTATGATGAGTGAGGATTGTGATGCTTGCACACCACGCTCTACTGCTCCTATGGAGTCTCCTGCAAGTCCTGTGTTATCTTGCCCTAAAGGCTCTACCGGTGCTGAATGAAGGAAGCGACCTTAGCGTGCTCCTCCGTGTGTGCAATGGTGGGAGGGGGCAAAGCCAAAGGCAACTTCTGTGGAGCAAGTGGTTGTGTGTCCAAAGGTGTACCCGAAATGATGCCAATAGAATGAATGGAATATTTCTCATGAGTGAGAGTGATGGGTTCCTTAACCACGAGCTCTTGTGATTGTTCATTTTGTGGAAGTGAAGCTTCTTCTTTATCATGTGCCTTTGATGGTGCTTGTTCTTCATTATGTGTGGAACTTATGCAAGTAGGAGCCAAAATGAGTGCTTGACTTAATGGCTTACGAACTTGCCTACAACTTAACATCAAATTTGATGTGGGTGTAGTGCTTTGTATCAAGTAGGTTTTATCATGCAAATCCAATGTGTATGTGTTCTTTTTAGCATGATATACAACATTCCTATCAAATTGATAGGGTTTACCTAGCAATAGTCCACAACAATCCATCTCTGTGACATCACATCTTACTTTATCCACAAACTTATCACCAAAAGCAAAATTCAAGGTGCAAGTGTGTGTGATGTTAGATGTGGAGTCTACATATTTCCACCCAAGTGCATATGGTTGGTGATGTGGCTTTATGGGAAGCTTCAACTTCTCCACAATGGACTTTGCAATGAGGTTCTTTTGTGATCCATTATCTATGATACAATCCACATAAAAATCATGTGTAAGGTGGGCTCTAGTGACAAACAAATGGTCATGACCCCCTTGAGCAAACACATTTGACATGAGGGTAACTTTGTTTAGTTTACCCTTTAAAGCAGGATACTCTTCTTCTATCCCTGTAGCCACAATGGGACCATCATGTGGTTCCTCACTTGTAGGTTGTACAATTAGGGACTTCTTCTTAAATTTTTCAAAAGTAAAGCATTTGGATTTTACATGACCATGCTTTTTACAAAAATCACAATACATTGAAGAAGAAGGATCTTTAGAATGAGAAGAAGAAGAATGTGCTTTAGGAGAAGTGGGAGGAGAAGAAGAATGAGGGGAAGAATGAGAAGTGTTCTTCACCTTTTGTTGATGTTGATTCCCACCTCTGGAAGAGCTCTCCTGTGATGAACGAGATTTGTGATATGCACCAACTTTCTCCTCTGCAAGAATGGCATGGTTGAATGCCACATCCAAGGTGAGGAAAACATTGAACTTGATTTCCCTAAAAATTTGATCTTGCAATCCACGAGTGAACTTGTTAATCAAATCCTCTTCTGAATATTTCACACCAAGAAGCACCCTTAGCCTATTGAATTGGAAAATGTAGTAAAAAACAGACATACTATAGGCTTACCTCAATCTATACCACTTGGTCGTGAGGTCACTTTGGTAATTTGGTGGAAAAAATATGTTTTTCAGAATTTGGATCAATTCTTTCCAAGTCATGGTGGCATTATGGCTTTGTCTTTCTACAATTAAAACTTTTTCTAAGCCTGTGAGTTTGATTGTAGCAAATGCAACTTGTTCATCTTCAGGAATTTCAGCATAATTGAACCAAGTTTGCATATCTAAAATCCATGTAGATAAGACATCAGGATCCCTAGATCCGTCATACAATTTGACCTCACATTTAGCTTTGTTGGCATGATTGTGATGAATTTTGCTATCACTAGGAGTCAATTGCACAACAATATCTTTTACCTTATCTGCCAAAATGTCTACTACAACAGTAAGGTTTTCCATGTTTGTTTTGAGGTCTTGAGCCATGTTTTTCCGTGTATATGCCAGACTAGGAGGATTACAAAATGGTTTTGCAAGACTATCTAGGCTTTAGGAACAATTTGTAGTTTCCTAATGCAGAAATTTGCCTAGATTTTACAAAAATTTTGCCTTCCAAATTTACAAAAATGGGCTAATTTAAGTGCTTTTACAAAATTAAAATCAATTTTGCAATTACAAAATAGCACTAAATTCCAAAAATTAGCCCTTCAAAATGCAAAAATTGGACTTATGGAGGCAAAAATAAAATGTCTTGAGGAAGAAAATGCAATTTTAAGGGTAAAAATTGCTAAATTGAAGGCAAAAAAATAATTTTATACCTTCTCTGCTGTGTTGTGGCGCCAAAAACTGCAATTTGAATTCAAAATTTGAAAATTTTGATTGGGTGGGAAAAAAATGTTTTGCCTTCTGTCGTAATTTTTTTTTGCTTAAGGGCGGGGTAAAATCTGCCCACGGTAAGTGCTGCAATGGTCACCAATTTTCAAACTACCACCAAACCCCAATAATCGATAAAGTTTGCAGTGGGTCAGTGGTCCAATATTTTGAATCACAACAAGTTTAACAAATATCCAACAGTCATAGGGCTCCACGAGCTGGATACCACCAACTGGTGCGACTGCATGCAAGGTGCAGCCTAGGGTGACCACCGAGAGGTAGTCACCTCTAATAGTGTGCGCAAGGCATTTTGAAGAGTAGAAAGGCTCCCACAACACAAATGTGAGATTTATCCCACTTTGAGAAAAAAATGTGCCACCGAAGAAGTCTATGCTCGGTTCAAAAAAATTTTGATGGTCACCGAAGAATTGTCTCACCCTAGAACCTTCGCGATGTGTTGGAATTTGGTGATTGCTATCAGAGTAACTCATCTATCATCATCAAAAATGCGTTTTGACGACAAAAATAAATAAAAATAAAACTGCTTTTGTGTCACCAAAAATAGTTTCTTTACGATATTACCGGAGCAGTAGAGCTCTTGCCAAGAATAAGTCAAACAAAATTTTGATATGCTTTGCCACTCGAAAAATTTTACCACGACTCAGCGAAATCTGTCGAAGCTTGCCAATGTTGCCAAATTTTTTTTGAAGGCTTTGTCTTGTGTTTGAATTTGCAACGGTCGTTGATTGGTATCCCAGATACTCCCGTGCTCCTCAATATATACCATGTGTTTATCTTTGATTGGTGATCATTTTTAGGGTTTTGATTCCACATTATTATTGGTGAAAAAAACCTTAGGTTTGTTGCTTGATTTTCCTTCTACTGCGTATTTCTTTTCACCATCAGTTAACCTATTCTCCACCTATAATTCCTTCGACTCTCTTGGGTAAAATGCTACCATTTGTGATTGACTGTAATCACCTTTTAAAGAGACATTTATAGGGTTTCATTAGGTGTTGCATCCATGTTTCTTTCCAAGGCATTGATGTTGTCTGCATCTAGAAAAATTGAAATCTTGGCAACCTTCATCTTCAAGCTATAGGAGGGCCTAGGATCATAGTGTAGGAGAGTAGCTCCCTCATGGCTGCTAGAACTCCACTAGGGTCATTGTATGTGTAGAGGCATCACCATGCCTAGATGAAAAATGGGTTGGTCGGTATGTCATCACCCGGTTGGCTAGATCAATGGTGGTGGTGGCAGTTCACAAAGAGGTGGCTGCTTGAGGATAGGAAGAATGGGCTTGGAAGAGGGGATCTAGCTTGCAGGTTGTTGCTCCTTCTTTGACTTGTAGGGTAGCCAAAAAAATATCAGTCTGTCGAAGATCGGCTGATCAAGGTAAGTGGAAATGGAGATCATCCAAAAAATAATTTTTGTTATCCAATTTATCCCTTGGCTAAATTTCAACTTTAATATTAATATTAAAGCTTTTAATTTAATGCAAAAATAGCCCAAAATATACAATTTTCATGCAAAGGGCAAGAAGGACTATTCTTCGACAGATTTGTTCCTCTCAACAAGGAGTGCAATGGCTCCTTTCTGGCTAAAAATTGGCATCAACTCTAGGTAACTGATCCTCAAATATCTTCTTTCTTCCTGATATTTGATCTTCAAAACAGACATAAATTTTTCTTCAATAATTTTTTTTTCTTGCCCTCACAAGACAAGTAGATTTACACTCTGGTTTTGGATAGGGGTATTCGGTGCAATGGTAATTTCTACTCTTTGCCATCTCCTGAGCTTCACAAAATGATGTTGTGGCTGAGATCAATCCAATTTCACATAAGCATCTACCTAGGATCTTGATGAACTAGCTGTAAAATTCAACTAGAAACCTAGCAAAAGAAGTGGAAAACTTGCCCTCCTTCCTACAAAAAATTTATCCTCGAATTTGATTATCACTGATGTAAAACTCAAATGTGAAGCTGATTTTGCATGTAGACTTACCACCACTTGATTTTGCATGTAGAATTACCACCACCTAAAAGCAATTGATCCTCCTCTTTCAGGTTATTTTAAATTCTATTTTGTAGCTAAATGGTCTTGCACCTCGATTGACCATTTTACCAATGGGAATTGTTTCTTCACATTGCACAGATATCTTCTATATATATA